>JAEIFN010000964.1:7220000-9720000 GCA_018903675.1 Zaprionus capensis | reverse complement strand
TTCGCTGTTCACTGCGTGGTTAAAAATTTAAGACCTGCCCCAGGGGATGTCGCCCCGACTCAGCCATGCAGTGTGTCATGGCCAAGCGATGCTGCACTGCAAGAAATTGCGCAGTGAAAGAGCACTAGGTAATAATCGGGTAATTGGCCTGTCTGGATTTCAATTCAATACTCAATATTAATTAAGCTGAGTATGCTATCTGCAAGGCGATGTATTTCCTGTATTCAAATGTTTATGCTAACACTTTTTTCCCAAGTGCATTTACATATGTTGAGATTATACGTTAAATCAATCAGCACAAGATCATTTGATGACTGACCGGTTAGCTTAAATACATTTAAAAACACTCTGCAATATTTAAATAATTAAGGGTATATAGGTTGAATTCTCATGGCTACAGGGTGCAGTTAAGAACTTTGACCCCATAAACTTTATACATATCTTCTTGATTAGCGCCTTTAGGAATTGCAAGCCACTATTATATTGTCAAATATTTTGTATACATTTTTATAACCTTCGAACATTGAAAATGGAAAAATGGGTACACTAATTTTGTGAAAATGTCTGTAATAGGTAGAAGAAGGCATGGCAATATTTTCTTGCTCAGGTACACCTAGCCTAATCCACTGTCTGACAAGTGAGGCAACGCAAGCTTCATTTGATCTGTTACTGTCGTACAGTTAATTACTCTTTATGGCATTTCAATTTAGGTCATAGGATATTCTACTTTCGAATGTGCTTGACTGTAGCTTTCGCCTCTTCTTTTTTTGTTTATTATTACATTGGATCAGAACGTCAGTTAGTGCCAAACTTATCAACAATCGATGATCAGATTTTTGTTCTTAAACCTATTATTTTTCAAGATATAGAATCGATCAATATAGAATCGCTACAACTTATAGCAATCATTGGACTAGTTACCCTGTATTAATTTATTAGAACAATTAGTTAAATGTTCAATTATGTAATAATTGCAATATTTTGTGTAACAATAAAGTGTAGCATATTCTTACGCTGACTGGGAAATTGTAGAGCAAGCCAAGGCAGCTTTATTCATTCAATACTTTAATACTTTTCCATGAATATGAGAACTTTAACTGTTTCTGCAGCATTAAGCTGCTGCCACACTCCAGTTTTGGCCAGTGCAGAACAAGCTGTGTCCTCGCTGGAATCAAAAACTGTTGAGAAATTCATTTAAGTTGGACTTTGGAGCACGCGCCGGAAAATTATTTGTACTCTGCTTACATTTTTGTTTAATTAATTTTACAAAACGACTGCGCAAATGACGCCCTTGTAGTACAGGATAAGGAGAGAGCGGCGGGAGCAGAAGACTGCTGGACAGATGGACACCGGATGGGGACGGACTGAGAGTCGCAGAGTTTTGCGCTGTTGTCAAAGTTTATGACACTTCTGTTCGGGATTTCATGTTGACAACATTGACAAAATGTCACTGCTCAAAGCAAAGCAGTGAGGGGGGCAGCGAAGACAGATGGAGGGAAATAGAGAGACAGAGAGAAAAAGAGAGACACAGAAAGCGAGTGGGAGCGCCGCATAATTAGCTCTTCACAGGGCAGTTTCGGCGGGGACATTTGCATGAGTTAATTAGCCAAGTTGCGGCAAGTCCGCGTCCTCAGCTTCCTCAACTGCTGCCCAAATCGACGGACAGCAAATGGTATGCGAATACTTTGTCTAATTGAAATAGTTGTTGTTGTTGTCATAAGGAAAATTCAATCAATCTTCAGACTACTCAAATTTTTGGCGCGTTGCGTGTTGTCTTTGCGTTTTCGCCTCGCTCGCTGATTTCTTTTTTTTTGCCACTTTTTGGCTGCTGCGCTGCATTTTAATTAAAAGCACAAACTGCCGCATGCATATTTATGAAAGTAATGCAACGGGCGTTGCAACAACAACAAGAGCAGCGGCAGCAGCAGCAACAATAGGGTGAGCAGTGGCAGGAGGTGCCTGGCATAGAGAAGCCTGCACTCGCACTCGCACTTGCACCTGCTGGCCGCACGCCTAGTCGAAATTAAATATGCGCATATTTTATGCATTTTGCGGTGTTGCTCACTTTTCTTTTTCAGATACCACGCAATTTTGAGGGAGCTGTAGAGGGGCGTGCTAGTCAGCGCAGTGGGAAGTTTAGTATAAGTTAAATTTGTATAAGTTAAAGTCATTCATCAATCTACAACTTCCCCCCATAAACACGCTTTACAGGGTATTGCTATGTTGTGCTGGCACGAGGTATCTTACAGTCGCACATACTAGCCGTGCATTCGCATACTCGCATGCTCTTTTTTCTCACTTTCTGCACTGTTATGGCGACGCTTTTCTCCTATGCCAAAAACGCAAAATCGCTTTGCCGCCTGAAAGTATGCAGCAGAGCATGAAGCATGGCCAGAGAGGGCAGCAGAGAGAGCGGCATACCGATAGTTCTCCATCCACTTCATCCTCCACTTCCACTTCCCGCTTCCCCGTCTCTAACCACTACTAGAGTTGGCTGCGATCCGTGCATTTTCCGTGTCACATCCGGCCAGTGGCAGGGCAAAGTACGAGTATATCTCGAGTTGGCCTGGCGCCGTGATGGCCACAATAAAACCGCAAGAATGGAAAAATGTGGTTGAGCGTACAAACTAATCGATAAATTATCGAATAGTTAACTTAACTTTATTTACGCAAGCGATAATGACGTAGCTCTCTCTTAGTTTATCGATAAATAAATAATCGATACACATCAATCGATAAACTATCAATTATAAAATAACTGAATAAATATAAATTTAATTAATCATAATAATCATAAATATTTCAAAGTTTCCATTTGAAAACTTCTGCTAAATGAAGTTATCGATAACCTGTTATCGAGCGCAAAAGAAAAATAAAAGACATTAAATCAATCAATAATGATTCCTTACTGACAAATCTGTAACTTGGCTGATCCCAGCTAGTTTTTGCTTTCAATTCGATAAATTAGGCTAAGTTTAGTTATCGATAACTTTTCATATTTTACCGATATCATAACTAAATAGTCCTCACGCTCGTGAGCCTCTGCTTAACACGCGCACATCCCCAGCGGGTGCAATGCCTCCTTTCCCTTCTCACTCTACCCCTTTCTCTATCTCTATCTCGCTCACACGCTCTCTCAATCGCTCTGTGAATCCGTAAGTGAGTCTGCAAGTTCGTGCGTGCACGTGCATGTGTGCGCTTGTTTGTTTGTTTGTTGTTTGGTTGTTTGTGCGCTCGAGATGGAAAAGTTAAATTTGTTTCATGTCAAAGCGTCGCCGACGGCGCCGGACTAAGGCTAAGCGCGTTCGACATTTTTGGTCAGAATTGAAAAACTAAAAACAAAAAAAAAAGGTTTATTTCGTCTAACAGAGATGCCACCACGCAGCACTACACCTGGGAATGCGTAGCGTCGTTCAACTTTCCCGCCCTTTCGCCCCTGTTCCCCACTTGTCGCTCCGCCCATCACATGTTTGACAGCATTCGGTGGTGTCTGTGTATGCACATTGCGCATACGTCACGTTGGCCGGCACAAGGACAGTTTTGTGTTTTACTTTAAATTGCATAAATATGAGTACGCGTGTGTGTGAGCTGTTGTTTATTTTAGCCACAAAAGTGTGGCCTTTGCCAGCGTCATCGTGTTGACAGTTGCTCGTCGAAAAGCATCTCTCTTTGCCCCTGACGCGTTGCCTGACACCTGCAACGCTCGCATTTTATTACATTTTATGTGCGCTCGTGTGTGTGAGTGCCGCGCACCCGTGTGTACCTCTCTCTGTGTGTGCTCATTGTTGTTGATGTAGTTGTTGTTGTTGTTGTGCGACTCTGTCAGTTGGTAAGCGCAGCGGAGCGCATAAACAAATGATATTCAATTTATTGTATTTATATGTGGCTCGTATCTCGCATTGTTTTCGCACTTTCCCGCATCCAAAATATTTTCGCACTCTTTGAATGCAAAAGGGTACGCCCTTTGACCCTTTTTTGGCCAGCTGCTCGCTGTGCTGTTGTGCCAGAGATAAGGCTGGCAGGGGCAGAGGCCGACGGCAGAGGGAGAGTTGATTGTCACTCAGAGCTCAGCGTGCTCATTTAGCGGCTTAATTTGACTAAGCAGCGCAAAATCTTTCGCTGCGCAGTCGGCCGCATCTAAGGCGATTTGCCATTCAGCCTCGGCAACGAGTTAAGAGAGGGTCGAATAATTAGAAGCTGCAATCGCCTTAAAGAAGAACAGAAAACTAGTTGAAGATGATGTGGAACAGGCAGGGAGAGGAGGGACAGGGCCGAGCAAGGTGTGAATTATATACGCAAATAATCGCAAAAGCCAAAATCGTATGCTGCGAATTGAAGGAGGCAACAACAACTTCAACACGATGAATGAACAAAGAAGCGTTGCCAAAGTTTTTGCTTTGTTCGAAAGTTTTGTGCCGCAAGTTTTGCCAACGCAGACAACGTCTAACGGTTTCTGCGGTCTTCTGGCCAAAAACTTTTGCATCGATTGCTGTTGCACCTCCCCTTCCTTCTCCTGCCGGCCTCCTTCTTTGACTTGTCATCCTCTGGCAGCGCGCGCATATGATATTCCCCATGACATTCAATCTGTGCTTGAAATTGACTTTATTGACCAAAGCCGTCGCACAGCTGCTCACTCCCACTGCCCCCACTCTAACCCCCTTTCTGCCGTTAGCTCATCTTCAACTTCAGCTCTTGTGTGACACAAGAACTTGTCGCAATTTATTGAAGTACATTTAACTTTGTTGCATGTTGCCCTGCCTCTGTTCACTGTTCGTGCAACCAGGTGGAAAGAGAAGTGAATTGAATTCCCGCTGATGCCTCAATGGGTCAATAGCTTGCTGGCTCTCTGTGTCGGCTCTGTTCCGTTCCGAATGTTTCATAAATCTCCATGAAAATCGCTGCTAAATTGCACCTGTCTATTATCGACGCTACAATTTGCGCGCGCGAAAGTAGGCAACAAATTTTACAACAAACTTTTGCTAAAGCAAAGCACAACAAAAAGCTGCGTGCTACGAAGCTCAAATGCACTTTCAGAGGAAGAGAAGAAGGAAGAATAAATTTAAAATAAATAGATTAATAAATAAATAAAGAAATAAATTAATAAATTAAAGAATAAATTAATTAATTAATTAATAAATAATTTAAACAATAAATAAGTAATGACTTCAACTCTAATATTTTATATTTAAAATATACAAACAATTGAAATATAAAAATCGATTTTGAATAGAAAAGCTGAGTGGATTAAACTAGATCAACATATAAGTTTATTTATACTTTATTTAATATTTTATATCATACTCATTTAGTTCTTATACTTCTCAGCGCATCGACTCCCAGTTAGGGTATGAAAATAACGAAAATGGATGCACCTATCAGCGATAAATGCAAATAGACTGACACAGGGCAATGGGCAACAGCAACAGCAGTAGCAGCAGCAGCAGGCAATAGGCTCGAAGCGCAGCACATTGTGGCATTGCGAAGCGGTAAGGAAGCCAGAGAGAGAAAGAGAAAGAGAGACTGGAACAGAGGCAGAGACAGAGGACACAGGGCAATGTCTGAAAATAAAACTGGGCGTTGGACTTGCCGCTGGCGTTGAAGTCTACAACAAGCTAGCACGCCGGCGGATGTGGCGGCTGTGTGTACAGGCACTTAGTAAGCATATCCGTTTTGGTTTTATTTCCGCTCGACACACACAGGCGCGGACACACACACATACGCACATGCAGATGTGCATGTATGCATACAAATGCAGAGGCAATTGCAATTTGATGCACAAACAAATCCAACTAGACGGCCAATCCGATTCGCATACATGTGTGTGCCTGCCTGTGTGTGCCTGTACCTCTGTGTGTGTGTGTGAGTGTGTGTTGACTGCTCTGTTGCCCTCTATTTATGCTTTGGTCGTTTGCACTCAAATTGAGTTGCAGTTGGCGAACCCAACTCGCAAAATGGCGCCCGTGAGCCTTTTTTAAATGCGAGGGGGTGAAGTAGGGCGTGCAGGGAGAGGGGGTGGGCAATTTAATTGCCTCTCGGCTTGTGTGTGTGCGTGTGTGTGTTTACCCGGGCTTAGGCTGTCCCGTTTGACGTGGCCGAAAGCTCATTTCCGCAGACACAATTAAAATGTGAAGACGCGCGCCACACACGGCGTATGCGTTATTTAGCAGAGTTCCCTGTGCTATGCATTAAACAAATTGAGACACAAATCTGTTCAGCTCAACTTGGGCAACTTAATTCCTGCCTGGAATTTCCCTTAAGCGCGAAAATACAATTAAAAGCGCAGCACAAATGGCGACTGCAAATGTAAATGGCAATTGCCGAGCTGCCGAGCTGCTGAGCAGTTGAGGGGCGACCGCAGTCAGCTGCTTGGCTGAACTCAGCGCACTTGACGGATGCAATTTTAATTTAGCCAACAAAATGAGCAAATGGGGCAGGGCAGGGCGTAAGGGCAGAGGGCACGGAGGGCAAAGTGCACAGAGGGCGCAGGGTCGCTGAGTTGCTGAGTTGCTCGACTAGGCAAACAAAGCACCGCAGCATTGTATCGCTGAGATGTTCGCCTAATGCACGGCAGAGTGCAGCTGCTGCAACCGAAAATGGTGAATGGCAATGTGGCAGCCGGATGTGGCAGGCGAGAACGGGGCGTATGCGCAACTTATGAAGATTGCGCCGCAGCTGGCGCAGCTCGCCTAAAAATGTCAAGTCACAAGTGTTGAATTCACACTTGACAAAGCAGCTCGAGCTGCACGTCGGAGTGCCGCACACACACACACACCCGCACACACACACACTCGTTCGCACACCCGCAGACAAATAAACAGACAAACAGGCAGCGTGCAACTGACAGTTTTCATTAAAATGTTATCAGCGAAAAAAAGAAGCAGAACTTCTGCCTGCCACATGCGGCACCTTAAATGACAGTGCAACACAGTTGTAGTTGCAGTTGCAGTTGCTGTTGCTCTGTTGCTGTCTTGGCATTAATTACGCGCTTGCCGCATGTGGCACGCTCGTGTTGCAGCAATGAGCTGGCCAAATTTGTTGGCATTAATCAATCCCAACTACTGCAAGCAAGCTGCCACCATCTTGCCACTCAGCTGCCGCAGCAGCGCAGGCAAACTTTGCCAGGCACACATATGCACACCCTCATACACACACACACACACACACACGCATACCTTAGCAGCTTAGATAATAATTTATTTAGCGTAAAATTAAAATGAATGCAAATTTTTGGTGGCGTTGCAAAAAGTTTTTGATTAAAGTGAAAACGAAACTGCCAAGTTTCCTGCCCCCCTCTCCCCCTCTTTGTGTGTGTGTGTGTGTGTGTGCATGTGCATATGTGTATGTGCGCCAGCTCATGTTATCACAGGTGTTGTGTAAAATAGTTTTAGTTAGCTGTGCTGCCTCTGCCTCTGCTGCTGCTGCTGCTGCTGCTGTCAATTGCTGCCTCTGATGTTGCTGTTCTGCTGCTGCTGCTGCTTCTGTTGTTGTTGTTGCAAGCAACACAAAGTTTATTGTACTCAAATTTCGTTGCTTTTTGCTAAAATGTTGGATTCCCTTAACCCTCCGCCCCCGTTCCCCCTCTCTGCTTGTTGTTGGCGCATGTTTTGTGTTGCGCATTGTGAGGCAAAAGTTTCATTGACTTTGCTTCGCTGTTGCTCATTAGCCGAAGTTGAGGCAGCCGAAACTTGCAAATCAAAAGCCAGGCACAGCTGCAACACGAGTAGGCTCACAGAGAGAGAGGGGAAGGTGGCGGGGGGTGGTAGGGATGTCGGGTCAGCGAGATAACTTTTCTAATTGGCATTTTTCCGCAACGATTGCAGTTCAACACGCTGCGATAAAAGCTAATCGAATTATGCTTTCGGCTACGGCATGTGGCAAAAACTGCAAAAACAAACAATTCAGGCAGGCAGCAAGGGAAGGCAATGCGGGTGGGGCAACAGTTAGACTATTGCAACATGCTGCGTCATGTCAACGAAGGAATAAGTCAGGCTAGTACACTGGCAGAAAGAGTTGAGGTTGAATATAAAGAAACAGTTTGGCAATGCAAGTAAGTGTGGTCAAGGGAAAGAGAGGAGAGGGAGAGGGTGGGAGACAGGGGGAGAGAAAGGAAGGATAAGAGAGGGAAGAATAACGACTGTCATATAGAAAGCAAAGCAACTTTGGCAAGCGCTGAGACGACTAGGCGTATGCGCAACTTACAGAAGATAGAGCAAGCCAATGCAACAGTTACTGTTAGTGTGTTTTTAGATCAGAACATTACATGAACTTATTTCATTAAATGGAATTGACTGTAAATGCAGATTCTATGCATGAAACTGTGATAGATGAAATAATGAGAAGAAAGCCAAGTTAAGTAACTCTGTATAAAGTGTGCTCTGTTTATATCACATCATTGCATGAACTCGTCTTTGTTCTATTTATTCCCTTCATTTTATTTCACGTTTTTCAGAATACATTGAATAACATGTGTATATTTGGTATGTGTTTGTGAAAAACTCACTGCATGTTATATTTTTTTATGAAATGAAGAAATAAGTGTGTGCATTGGCAGAAATACATTCATGTTCATTACTTGACAGCAGTACAGAACCTGCCTTTACAAATACTGTACTCATTTTTTACTGTATAGTATTTCAGAGAATGGAGTTTTTACTGAAAGTTAGTGACAGTAAGAGCTGTAGTAGCTATTTATGATTTCTTCCCTTATGAATCAGGCAAAGCTACGACATAGAGTTCAATCTTAGTGAAGTGGAAGTGAAATTGCAGGCAGCTTTGATTGATAGAAAGTTAACCCACAACCAACTCTATAAAATGATGGAAATTAAAAAATGTTGCTCTCTTCGCAATTTATGCCAAGCCTTCGTGACTCTGTTCACAGGACATACAAACACTCCAGCATTAACTATCTTGTTTCTTATATCAATTAATTAGTCTGCATCTCACACACAATGGTCTACTTAACTGAATACATGATATGCTTAGAAGAGACAGCTAGAGCGAGGGGCTGTCAAATAGAATTATATAAATTTTAATGAATACTTTTAAACACTTTGGATTTGAAATTTTGGCAATGCTTAAATGGAGACACAACATTGTGGTAAGAAGCGATGCACAGACTGCGAGCCTTGTAGATTAGCGAGGGAACAGGCGACAAGCAAGCAGACCAGCGAAGATACGCACAGCTTTGTTATCTTTGGCGCCTCAGGGGATCTGGCCAAGAAGAAGATCTACCCCACACTGTGGTTGCTTTATCGCGAACTGCTCCTGCCCCAGTCGACGCACATTTACGGCTATTCACGCACCCCAATGACACTGGACGAGTTACGCTCGCAGTGTGAGCCTTATGTGAAGGTGGAGTCCAATGAGCAGAAGAAGTACGAGTTGTTCTGGGGAAAGTGGAACAGTTACGTGAGCGGGGCATATGACAGCGAGGATAACATTATAGAGCTCAAGCAACAGCTGGAGCGAGACGAGCAGGGCGCAGGGCGGGTCAATCGCATCTTCTACCTGGCACTGCCTCCCAGCATGTACGAGCAGGTCACGCTGCGCATCAAAACGTTGTGCATGTCTGAGCGGGGATGGAATCGGGTGATCATCGAGAAACCTTTCGGCCACGACGATGTCAGTGCGCAGCAATTGAGCGATCATTTGGCGCATCTGTTTGATGAGCAGCAGATCTATCGCATCGATCACTATCTGGGCAAGGAGATGGTGCAGAATCTGATGACGCTGCGCTTTGCCAACAGGACACTCGGCGCGACATGGAACCGGGAGAATGTCGCCTGCGTGCTGATCACCTTCAAGGAGAACTTCGGCACACAGGGCAGGGCCGGGTACTTTGATAAGTATGGCATAATTCGGGATGTGATGCAGAATCACCTGCTGCAGATACTCTCGCTGCTGGCCATGGAGAAGCCCTTGAGCTGCAGCCCCAACGATCTGCGGGACGAGAAGGTGAAGGTACTCAAGTGTATTCACCCCTTGCAGCTGAGCGATATGGTGCTGGGGCAGTATGTGGGCAACCCGAAGGGGGAAACGAAGGAGCAGCAAACGGGCTATCTAGAGGAACAGGGCGTGGCCAGCAACTCCCTCACGCCCACTTATGCACTCGCTGTGCTGCACATCAACAACGAACGCTGGCGGGGGGTGCCCTTCATTCTGCGCTGCGGCAAAGCTCTCAACCATCGCAAGGCCGAGGTGCGGGTGCAGTACCAGAATGTCTTGGGCGACATCTTCGAGGGTCACTCCAAGCGCAACGAGCTGGTCATACGCGTGCAGCCCAACGAAGCTGTCTACCTGAAGCTGATGTGCAAGCAACCTGGCGCCTCATTCGAGCTGGCGGAGACCGAGCTGGATCTGACGTACTCCAGGCGCTACAGCGATGCCTACCTACCGGATGCCTATGAGCGACTGCTGCACGATGTCTTCAATGGCTCGCAGCTGCACTTCGTGCGCTCCGACGAGCTACGCGAGGCGTGGCGCATCTTTACGCCTGTTCTGCAGCAGATGGAACAGCAGCATACGCAGCCCATTCCTTATGTCTTTGGATCTCGTGGACCCGAGGAGGCGGATCACAAGTGCAAGCAGCACAACTTCATCTACTCTGACACTTACAAGTGGAATCCCAACTGAAGGGAAGAGAGATAAGAAGGAGATGAGAGGGAAATGTGAATGAGATGAGTCTATCAGCGATTGGGAAGTTATTCCTGCATTCTTTGCTATGCTTTCTTTTTCCCCATCACCTCACTATCATCCAGTTCAAGCTTATGGCGAATCTCATTGTTGCTCGAGTATATTCGAAGTCTTCTTCTGTGACTCATCTTCTCTCTGTTGCCCTATCTGGTAAGTAAATCATTTAAAGCTTTTACTTCTCACTAATCTGCTTGTATTACAGCCTCAGATTATGATATAGTCTGCAAAGAATCTCAGTGTTTCTGCAACATGTTTTGCGCCTTATGCTATGCCCTACTCTGTTTTGTCTGTTTAAATTGTATGTACAAGCAATAAATCTTCAATCGAAACTTAAAATTTGTATTACAAAATTAAAAGAAGCAGATGAACATGTGAAGAAAGTTGATGTATGTTTTGCATATGAATAATGGATGAAGAGTGAAGCCTACGATTGTCGAAGTCATAGCTAGCGTTACTATCTAGAGTATTCCAAATTCTGTGACACATCCTCATTTCATACTCAGCTTCTCCTTTTTTTTTTTTTCCTTTGACGAATTTTTATTTTTATTTTATTTAACAGCTTCTACTAATCTAAATAATGCAAAGATTTCTCCAAGATATCTTACGCCTTGTCATACCTAGATGTCCCCACTCTTTTCTCTCAGTGTTGCTGTGCTTACGGCCAGAAGTTGTTGCTCGCTATGTTGAATTGGGGGAGGAAAGCCAAAAGGATTTGTGTATTAAAAAAAATGTTACAAGCCATTAACAAAAATGTTGCGCCTTGCCATATGCTACATAAAATGTACTTGGGGCGGGCAACAACAGCAACAAGAGAAAGTCGGAGTCGGCGTTGGCCTGCGAATCAGAGCCAAAATGTGCATTGGCTGTGATCTTGGCGCCGCTGAGTCCCTTCGACTTTGAGAGAGGCGAGTGTGTGGTGTGTGGGAGCGAGAAATGGGTAAGGGAAACGCAGCCGGAAACAGGAAAAGCAAACACAAAAAACTAGAGAAATGGCCAAAAAAGTATAAGAAGCGACGGAGAATAAAATGGCGTTACGGCAACAATAGTCGTGGCAGCAACACAAACAATAACTACAACTACCAGGACAACCCTTGCAACAACAACAACAACAGTTGCAGGCGGGTCGTGGGTCGCCTGCTCGCGCCTGTCGCCTCGAATGATAAATTCAAACGCAGTGACATGACAAATCGCCGCTCATTTGTATTAATCAGGCGCATTGCCGGCGCAGTCGGAGAGAGCGCGGTTGTGGAAAACTTGCCAAACCCTTTGACAGAGCACCCTGTATGTGTTAGTGGCAACTCCACAGCCCCTTTACTTGCTCCCCTCCTCCCCCTTTGACGACGCAGCTGTTTGTTGTTGATGTTGCAATTATTGTTTTATGGTTTGCTCTGAGCTGAGCTGAAGCTGAGCCCAGCCACGCCCACTTAAGTGACTTGCCAATGTGTGTGTATATGTATGTGTATCTTTGTATGTGTGTGTGTGTTTGTAAGTGCAGTTGTTGCGCTTGGCATTTGCATGGCCATCGCAAAATTATTTCAGCAAAGTTAATTTTGCGAAAAATTAAAATTTTTTCTTTGTGCGCTGTCAGTGAAATAGAAAGAAAGCAGGAAGGATGAAAGGGGGGCGAGGGGGAGGGGCAGAAGAGGGGCACTGCTTTCAGGGTATTCAGCTCTCAGCCTTTGAGTGATTTATTTGAGCAAGGCAGCGCAGAAACGGGAGAACTGAAGCTGAAAGAGAAACTAGTGCCGAGGAAATGAGCAACTTGCATCGTGACTGACCAGCTCGAAATCCTTGGTAGATCCCTTTGCTGATGTTCATTTAATAGCAAAAAGTTGAAGAGTGCAGGGGTAGGGAATGAGGTATTGCCTGCTAGCATATACTCTATAAATATTTATGCTTGTATGGAATGAAATGAAATGAAGGTTGTCAGCGTTGACTTAACTAACATTAACATTATTAATATAAGGGAGCTTTGAGGACCAAAGTAGAAACAGTTTTTAAGAGAGTAACGGTACTAATGGTACTACTGATATTGAAGAGCAACAGACCGAGTTTGCTGGCAAATACCCTATAGATATGTTGAAGAATTATATTAAATTAAATTAAATTCAATTAAATTTAAACAACTTAAATTTTTGTAAATTAAATTAAATTAAACTTAAATTTAAACAACTTAAATTTTTGTAAACTTTTACTTTACGCTTAATTATTTTAAATAATTCTTTTCATCAATATCTTTTCTAATTTCACTCGACTGTATTTAGTTGACTTTAAATCAAATAAAATAAAATAAAATAAAAATATATACAATAAAATAATAAGTACGATCAGGTGATCAGAACAAGAACAGAATGCCGAGGATTAAGACAAATAATTCTTGTCAGTATTGTATTAATGTTAGGAACTGTAATATAAACATAAACAACAACATGAAATTTTAAAAAGATACCCTTTCTAGGAAGAATGAAAGTCTCCTTTAGAATAGAGACAGTAGAAGAGGCTAGGAACATCTTAGTTTGGTATCTGTTTCTGTTTTGTTATTTCTGGCACTCGCAAACAATGATGAAGTGCCACAGCGAGAGAAAGAGAGAGAGAGTGGAAGATAAAGAGAATAAGGTACAACAGGCAGACAGACAGACAGACAGCTGGACAGACAGACAGGCTACACGTGCAGCGTGTCGAAGAGAGGCGACTTCAAAAAATGAAATGATATAATTCCAAAAACATGAACTGAAAACATAATCGAGCGAGTGTCAAGAAAAGGAAAACACGTTCCTAACAATGGGATGGCAATGGAATGTCCTGCCAACTGGCAGAGAGACCTCATATTGACACATAAATAGACTTGCTGGCAATATACACACACACACACACACACACACGCAGAGGGCCGCAACAAAAAGTAATATTTGTGATTAATTTGGTTTCCTATTTCGGTCGGTTGGACAACGCGAACACGCTGCAGCAACACACGCACACACTCTGACACACACACAAACGTAACAGGCACACACACATACACCACACACACACAGCGAGAACGTCATCAGCTTCATCTATTGGACAACGCGAACGTGAGCTGTCAACAACTTTTCCCTGCACGTTGTTGTTGTTCTTGGACATTGCTTTGTACGCTACTCCCGCTCTTGCTGCTCCTCCTACTCCTGCTACTGTTCCCCCTCCCTTTCTCACTCCTCCTGCTGTTCTCACTCCTCTGCATCTTCCTCCCCCTCTTGCTGCTACTTTCTCATTGTTTACTTTCGCTTCAGTGACGAAATTAAATCGATTTCATACAGCGCTGACTTTTCGTGTGTGTGTGTGAGAGAGAGAGAGAGAGGGGCGAGTGTGGAAGGGAGACAGAGCGTGCACAATGGCTGCGCTGCTGTTGCTGCTGTCTCCGCAGTGTCCTTTAAGCTGTTATTAAAGAGCGTTCGCTGCGTGCGAAAAGAGCGTCCTCCTGCAGTGACAAGGACGCGCTGGCGCTGGCCAGGATGTGACGACGATGCCGACTTGGCCAAGTTATGATAAATTTGCAAACAGTGCCAACTTAATGAACGCTCCCCAGACCCCCCAACTCCGCTGCTCCTCTGCTCCTCAACTGCTTCGCCAGCTGGCAACCGTCGACGAACTCCCGCTGACCGCAGTTCGAGTAGAAGCAGCAGAAGCGACGAAAGCTGAATACACTTTGGCACACAGGTGGCAACCCTATGAGATGACTCGGTTTGTCTAGAGTTGCAAGGAAGGATTGCCTTGTAGATATTGCATTAGTTTGCTTATCCATTTGGCATTAATACTGATAAGAATATATACAATAGAAGTAAAACAAACAATTTAAATATTGTAAATAATACGAGTATAATTAATATAAATAATATGAATAATAGAAATAATATTAATAATATAAACAATATAAGTAATATATACAATATAAATAATATAGAAATAAGATAAATATACAATATAAATAATATAAAATATAAATAATATGAACAACATGAACCACAAATAAATATATAATAGAGATAGTATCAGAACGATTAAGTAACCCTGCCATTAATTTTTGTCTGTTGTTCTTATTGCATTTAAATTTGTTGAGTTGCCTTAATGCATCGACTTTGGTACGAATATATCTCTGAATTTGCATATTATAATGGCAACTCTGTTTGCAAAGTGTTAAATTAAACTCCATCAATGGTGAATCTACTTCAAATACGACTATATCTTGTCATTGTTCGTACTGTGTATAGAGTTGTCAACCTGTCAAAGAAACCGTAGAATAACAGATCAAAGACCATTGGAAATTGGAAATTCAGTTTGATTCCTATATGTATACAAGCTAGCTAATACTTTGAGGCTGTAGAGTTGCCATCTGCATGACACCTTACAAATTAGAAAGTAGTTTCACTTTCAATTACAAAATTAGCAATCTCCTTTTTGGCAGGGTATAGGGAGTCAGAGGAAAGTAACACAGAGAAAGAGTAGTAGAAGGGCAGATAGAGAGAGAAGGAAGGAGAGAAGGAGTATAGGACAGAGCGAGATGAAGAGTGTGGGAGCGGGACAAGAAGCTGCAGCTTAACAAGCAACTAAAAAAGCAAATCAGCGCACAATGTGAAAAGAGTTAGAAAACGGAAAAAACAAAGAAAAGTGCGAGCCAGGGAGGGGTGTGGGGGAGTTAGATGAAACGAAAGGCAAAGCATAGCTTAAACTAAAAGGATTTTCAACTATGTGCAAAGCCAAAAGACTGCCAGCATTCTACAGTTGTCCTTATAAAGTTGGTAGAATTATGTTCAAGAAGAAAAAATGTTTGAGGGAGCTGGGAATGGGGAAGGAGTATGCGTAGGAAGATAATATAATATTAAATATATGGGAATGATCTGGCAACGCCTAAGTAACAGTCAACGGACTGGCAACGACGTGGATGTAGAAGAAGAAGAAGAAGAGCAGGAAGTTCTACTTGACGACGCGAAGAGAGAAGACGTCAAAGAGCCAGGCTGATGCTTAATCAATCAATAAAAGCCGATCATATTAAAGATTAAAATATAAACAACGATGACTTAAAGAGTACACTGAAGAACTAACTAATTTTAAGCAACCTAAATTGAAATATTACTAAATTAATATTAATATTAATTATAAAAGAATCGCGTTTTTCTCACAAACGCGACTTGAACTTTAAGCAAACAGTTTATACCCAAGTTCAACATATACATATAAAGACATACATATATATAAGTATATTTTGTTAATAAATAGCTTCCTATAATTTTAAAATTTAGCTCTCCTTTACTGAGTATTTCTTAGTCCATCAACTGACTTCATTCTCAACTCTTTAGCTCAGCTTAGCCTTGCTTTCTTCAAGGCCTCTGAAAGACAAACTGACCCGCATTTTATTGAGTCTTTTGTGAGATTAACATCTATATATTGTTGTAGTTATGTGTGTGTGGGAGTGTGTGTGTGCATGTGTGTAATTATTTTCGCACAACAAAACGCAGATACGCCAAGATAAATATTTACTTTGAGGCGCATTTGTCGAGGCGAGTAAAAGCCGCCAGCGAAATTTTTAATCAATTCGCTGATAACGCGCCACAGGCATTATCTGCCCGGCTACCCCCCTCCCCCGCCCCTCCTTCTCTTCCTGTTTCAGTGTACCCCTTGCCCCCTGTACGTGCCCCCCTTGGGCAACTGTCTTTGCGTCTGCCACACAATTCGGCGAGCACGAAAAATATTTAATTTTAATTAAAGCGACGTCGCGGTCTCCTTCCTCCCCGCTCCTCTCCTACCCCTCCCCCTCCTCCTTCTCCTTCTTGTCACCAACCGCATCGTCCTTTCGTCGTCCTTGTCCCCGTCTGCCTGCCCCTGCTACTGCTGTGCACTGCCTGTGGCATGCAACAGAACATAATTTGCATATTTTTATATTAAAGTATTGAAGCGCGCGTCGACGCTGGCGCTGACGCTGACTGCGCAGTTGGCGCTGGCGCTGGCGCTGCCTCCCCCTGGAGCACTTGTGCGCGCAGCTAAGCGGCAGCTGCAGTTGCCATTTAAATTGTTGCTGCCACACGTGGACACTTGTCAGCTGCGACGCGTTGCGTGTGTGGCATCATTTGAATAGTCTCGAGTGCGTCGACTTCTCTGCTCCGCTTGTTGCACGCCTAATGCCACTGGGGCAGGGGGGCAGAGGGGCCAGTTGCAGTAAAAGTTGATTTAATTTATCACGGCGCGGGGCAGCCTAATTCCCCGGCCGGGGCAACGACATCCGCGCGCACTTAGCCAAATGAGCGGCGTGGCACATGTGGCAAGTGTCTGCTGGCTGCCACGCCAGGTGGAAAGCACTTAGCTGCCATAAAAGGGATGCGAAAAAGCGCAGCAAAAAGGCCAGCAAGGCATAGTGTCGCTTGCCCCCCTCTCTCCCCCCCTACCCCCTCGTCTTGTTGCTGCTGCTGCCTCATGCTGATTATGAGGGATAATAAAGCGAAATGCCACTCAGCGCCGAGCTTTGTGCACAGCTCAGTGGCAGCTTTGCCCTCGCCTGCCTCTGCTCTTTACCTCCGCCCTTTCGCCTACCTCTACCCCTGCCCCTTCCCCTTCTCCGTTCCTCTCTCCCTGCTGACCTTAAACAGTTGCGCAAACTATCGTCAATTGGTTTATCAAATCGCCCGACAAGCTCAACAAAAAAACATTCCCATGCATATGACGAGCATAAAAAGCAACTACCAAAACAAGCTACCCCCTGCCCTCTTTCCACTCCCCCCTCTGCCTTATCCTTGCCCCTACCCCTCCTCCCTCTACTGCTGCCACGCAGTCAAAGTTCTGCGGTTGCCGTGTGCTTTATGGGCTTCTCATTCCGCTCGCAGTTGTTGTTCAAAAGTAAACAACAAGCGTCGCTACCTTTCCCCTCCCCCCTAGCCATGTTCCCCCTCCTGCCTGCTCTATCACCCGCTCTATCTCATTCTCTCCGCCTTGCCGCCCTCGCCACAGTCGCGATGCAGTCGGGCGGAACGGCAAGTCAAAAATTGTCGGCGTCGTTCTGTCCAGCTACTTCCTATACCCGAATCTCCTTACCTCCCCCCCTCCTCCCTCTGCCACCCCTTCACCACTGCTAGCGTGTAGCCTATAACGTGCTGTACTACAACGTTGCAGCACTGAGGGCGATCCGAGCACAGGAGCGGATCAGAGCAAGTTGAGGCACGATGTACACAGTGTGCAGCAATAAGAAGCAATGTGTGCCAAGATTCATAAGGATAACTTTAAAAACGAGAGAGTAGCTGGCGTTGCAATAGACAGACAGACAGACGGACGGACATATGGACATGGCCAGATCAACCCTTCCCTTCCCTTTGGTGTTGCTTATTTAGAATATATATACTTCATGGGCTCAGAGATTTCTCCTTACCATATGGAAGAGTACAACCAGTAAGAAAAGCAACAGTCGAGCAGCACGCGACAGTGGGATACCCTTTAACCTATGTTCCAATATATGCACATGTGCATGCTTTGAAATTTATCCCGACAGATGGCGCTCGCCCTTTCTACCTTGTTAGCTGGCACAAGCACTTGGTTTTATGCTCATACTTTCTTAAATAACTTCTGTGATTATTGTCCGATAGGATTGTAATTTGGAGAATAGGTAGATATTTTATTCAGCTAGTATATGTTAAAGTCAGAAAGTTGTAGTTTTTATACAGCGCTTACAAATTGAGTTCAAAAATTAAATGATTGTTTTGCGGGGGCGGTGGGCGTGGTACCTACCATTTGAAATAAACTTGATCAGCGTATAGTACACAGGAGTCTTCCTGCCAAATTTGGTAACTCTAGCTTTTATAATAGCTGAGATCTGTGCGTTCATACAGACAGACAGACAGACGGACAGACAGACAGACAGACAGACAGACAGACATGGCTCAATCGACTCGGCTTGTGATCCTGAGCAAGAATATATTTTATATACTTTATGGGGTCTGCCACGCCTTCTTCTGCCTGTTACATAAATTTGCACAAAGTTAGTATACCCTAAAAATGCAGATAAATCTTCTGATTACTCAGGCACTCTGCAAGCCATGGGCGCCCAACCAAGTCCGCTCCTGTGTGGAACGCGCAGCCAGGCGTAAATGGCGTCGCTGCTGCTGTCGCAGTCGCTGTTGGCGTCGCGTCTCGGCAGCGCAGTGACGCGTTGACGCTGTGCGGGATTTGTTTGCGAGGTTTGCTTAACGCACAGTTTCCCCCGTCTTCATCCCCCTCTTCCACCACACTGCCTCATCGACGCGTCGCTGGCGAAGTTACCTTTGGCGAAGTTCATTTTGCGGACACAGTATGAAGCAGTGCGGGGGAAGAGGAGGGGGAGGGGAAGGGAAGAGGGGTAGAACATGTCTTGGATACGTATTCAATTTTATGCTTGGCATGTGCCGCGAAGGTTGCCGCAAAGTTATTGCAAGCATGAGGGGGGCGGGATGACAGGGAGAGAGGGGGTGGGGCGGAGCAGAGGAAGGGGCGCAGCTATAGATCTCAGGTCTGCCTGCTGATTACTTGACATATGTTGCAAGCGTTTGCTTTGTGCGGCGGCGTGTAAAACGGTTGCGCGATTTCCCGCGATTTGCCCGAGCGAAAGCAAAGCAGAGTGAAATTTTCGGTGGGGTCAGAGTGGAGAGAGCAAAGTAAAGAGCTGGCAGAGAGAGATAGAGCAGAGGGGGAGGTACAGTGGCAGGGGGGGCAAGCTGACAACCGTGTGATAAATGAAGCGCATGAATGGCACAAAATGTGGCAGCAACAGTAGCAGCAACAACAACAGCAGCCACGACGACCTTTGACCCCTACTACAGCACTCTCTCTCTACCTCCCTCTCTCTCCCTCTGTCTGCTGCTGCCATGCCTCGGTCAGCTTGCAACGCTGCCGCAAGCTGGCGACAAGTTTGTTGCGAAATTTGCTAATTTAATTTTTGCTCCAGAGAGAAAGAGAGAGACAAACTTGTTGTTATTGTTGTTGTCACACAGTGTGGCACGTGTTGTTGTTGTTGCTGCTGCTGGCACTACGTTTAAGGCAGCCGCTTTGCATGCGGAGTCGCGCGTCTGCGTCAGCTGCACGTGGCGCGCAGCAGGAAAATAAAGTGCCGTTACCTGCAACATCATCGCTGCCACGTTGCAGCGTCGTCGTGCCCCAAAACTAATGTGGCATTATTAAGTTTGTGAACTTTGTCGCCAAGTGGGGGAGGCAGCGACTGTGGCAGAGGGAGAGGGAAGGGGGAAGAGGGGAGGGGAAGGGAGACAACGACAGCGCATCCTGCAAGGTGTTGTGTGTGTGTCTGTGTGCGCACCTTGTTAGATCATTAAGAGTCCATTAGTCATTAGCTGCGCGCTGTCAACTCCCGCCTGCCAACTGCCAACTGCCACACGCCTCTCCTTCCCCCCCCTTCCGGCATCGGCATCATAAGCGAAGTATCCTTTTGATTTTAATGCGACTTGCAGCAGTTGCAACACGTCGTTGGGCTGGAAGACGCGCGATAACCTCCACACAATCTCCGTGCTCTGTTCAAATACAAATACATAATTAAATGTCTATAAATATATAGTATGTGCTCTCATATGTGGCAGGGGGCGTGCCAGACAAAGGGGCGTCTTCATTTAAGCGTAGAAAAGAAAGAAACTGAAAACTGAAAACAGAAACCGAAACATGAAACCCAAACTGAGTTGGCAACGAAGTCAACGATGCGTTTTATGCTTTGCCTTAGGCTCGTAATTTGTGCGACATAATCGGGGCATGCCACCTACCCGAGACTTATGTAGGTAAGTGCTCATACACATGTGTGTGTGTGTGAGTGTGTGCTGCTTATTCCTCAAGCTCGTTGAAGCGGCAAACTTCGCTCGTCTGCACGCCGTCAATAGTTTCCCGCAAAAGTCAAAAAGAGCGACGCGTTTTCCAGCATTTTCCAGGGTGCAGCTTCATTTGATGAACCTTGAGACTAGAAGTCAATGGAAACAAATGTGCTTTCCTTATAAAGCAATTACTTTCAATAGGAATCAGTAGAAGGCTTTTTAAAGACTCTTTCAACTTAAAACCTTTGGAAACAAAGAAAAAATGTAAATATTCGATATGCATTAAAAAGGAATTCTTATAGTTATATTTACTTTACTTTAATTTACTTAATTTATAGTTCTTGCTATTTAATTAACTTAATTTAAATTAAATATTAATTTGCATAAACTTGTACTTGTAATTACTTGTATTTAATTATATATTATTTATGTGTTATTTTGTATTCTTTATTTAAGTCGACAGCCATTAATTGGTATTAAATAAATAAATAAAAATAATAAAAACAAAAAAAGTAAATAAATGAAAATAAATAAATTAATAATTAAATACTGGTTAACTTTTATTATAAGTATAATTTTATATGTTATTAATATTATATATTATTTAACCTTTTAATTTTACATTAATTTTATTTCTCTTATTTTTATAATTTTATTATGTTTTTCATTTATTATTATTAAATATATTATAATTCATATTATTTCAACTTATCTGGGTTAATTTTAATTATTTATTTATCATGATTTTAGCATTTTTAGTCCCGCTTAGACGCTGTTAAGTTGCTGCCAAACATGTTGCGAGCGCATGTTGCCAGCGCATGTTGCCAGCACATGCTGACCACCCTTCGCAACACACTCAAACCGGTTTTCGTTTGTCACACGCGGCCTGCAAAACGTAAACACAACATGTTGCGCACGCAGCCTACAACACGCAACTTGTTTGAGCGCATTGCGATAGGTCGTCGTGGCTCTGCCAGCACCCACACACACGAGAGATGTTCGTTTCCAAACGTTCCGTCTGCGGTGCTCATCAAAGAGAGTAAGGGAGAGAGAGAGAGAGTGTGTGTGAGCCGTGGCTGAGCTGAGTGTGGTTCGCAAGCGACGACTGTCGCGACATCGTCAACGTTACGTTCCACTGGCACAGCACGCTGTGGCTCAGTTCAGTTCACTTCGGGAGTTCGTGCGGGATAGTTCGGAGCTGCTGCGTACTACGCGAGCCGAGGCGCGCACACAAAGTGTTAACAGTTAACCCAGTGAGAAGAATACACTCAACCAACCTACCCCAACGCGAAGCCAGCCAGGCAGCCCCAACGTAACTCGCGCTCTGCCGTGCGGTATCAAATATTGAAAAAGGTATAGCATCATCATCGTAAATCACACTCAAAAACAACAACAAAAAACAAAGTCGTAAATAAAAACAGAGAAAACTGCAAACAGAAACAGCAGAAAAATCAAAGCTGATATTACGTGATTTTTTACGGGTTTTTGGCAAAAATAGCGCTGAAAACTATGCAAGGAGTGCGAAGTGTGGCACGCTAAATGACTCTACTTGAGGTTTGCCACAAACACACACGCACACACACACACGTTGCACAGTGAAGCCCCGTGGGGCACGAGAAGGATTCATTTGTTGCCCAAATTAGCGAAAGTGTTTAAGAATCCAGAGAGAATGTAGAACTGATGTGAAGTAAACAATAAAAAGTATGAATAAATAAAGTTGACAATTAAGAGGAACAAATTATGATAATAAATGAACTGCAGAACAAATGAAATATTTAACATTTGGTAAAATTCAAGAAAAGAAGACAGTTCAAGTGATAAATACAAACCATAAAAACAAAACATAAAAAAGTAATCTCAAGATTTTAATAAACAGTAAATATATAATGCAAAAACTTGGCAAACATTTGACAACCAATTAAAACATTTAATGATTGATTGCTGAAGTGCAAGTGGAATATTTTATTTGCTGCAGCGGAAATAAAATCTATTTCAAAAATAAACTCATTAAAGTAAACACGCATTAAAGTAAATATTGAACATAAAAACTATGAAAACCATTTAAATAAATATCAAAAAACAAAATAAAATAAAAAATCAATGTAAATTCGCTTAAACGAGAAAGGAAGTTGGAGATTACAAGGCAATAGTGCCAAGAGCTTTACAAATTTCTTAAATAAAAGACTTGCATAAGTAATTAAGGAAAGAAACTAACTAACTAAATTGTAAATAAACTAGACTTAAATCTCGTTCAGAATCAAAAGTAAATATGAAAATAAAATAAATTTAAAGTAAAGAGATTACAAGAATTGAACGCCAAAAGCTTCAGAGAAATCATAAATAAAAAACTAAATTGAAGGAACTTTAAAAACTGAAAATAAACCAGAGTTAAATGAAATGAAAATCTCGTTTAGGGTCAATTTTGTCCCTATTTGAAGTTAGTTTTAGTTGGCAATCGCAAAGGTTACTTGGAAGATGGCAAAGTGCTCGCCCCGAGGAGCTTTCACTGTGAATCCAACTGTGTGGCGACCTCTAACTGTGACTGCAAAGTGCAACTGTGTGTGTGTGTGGGCAGAGACAAGTGTATTAGTCCGTGTTGTCGCGGAAAATAGTTTGGCACAGTTTCCACTTTTGACTTCGTGCTAAATTCTTAACTTTGCAAAGGCCCAAAGTGTCCTCGAAAAAGAAAAAGTTACAATTGCCGGTGCCACACGGCAGCAACAGCAACATGACATGAACAACATAACAACAACAACAGCAACAACAACTGAGAGAGAAGAAAGTTAAGCTGTTAAAAGAAATCGAAGGTGGCCCCGAGGCTCATCAATAAAATGCACAATCTCTTCTGCTTTATTTACGAGCCAAGGATCTATATCCTCTGTCCAACACGTGTCTGTATCTGTGTGTGTGTGTGTATATATCTCGGCAGATATGGGCTGAATGCGACAAAGGATTAAGCGCTCGACTGCGCCTTTGCCTCTTTATGAGCCCGATATTTATGGACAATTATTTAAAGAGCGCGAGTCCTTGAGGCGCCCTGAACTGGCTGACAAACACACACAGACACACACACAGACACATACAGAGACAGCAACTCAGTCACATGCATATTTATGGGCTGTGAATGTTTTATGAGTCCATTTTGGGCTGCCGCTTTAAGTTTTCGCATCGAGTTTGAATATCTTCGCCTATCAAGGAATCGACAATCCCTCGTCCTCCTCGTCCTCATCGTCGTCCTGGCGGCGCACCCTACACGCCCTTCGGTCACACAATAAAATTTAATTAAGCTGACGTTTTATTGTTTATAAATTCATCTTAATGATATTTTGACGGGGCTGCGGGGGCGGGGGGACGACCCAAATATCTGCAATTAAGTCGAATCGAGGCGTGGAAATTGTTTTGCCGAATTTTCCGCTAATTGTTTTGCTGCCGCGACAAGGTGGCAGGGGCAGGATGGGCAGAAGGGGAAGCTTTTGGGGGGTTGGGGTCGGTGGTGTTGGCATTTTATTTCCATTCAAGTTGCCAGCTGTGCTCCCAATTTCTGAAGGAGGCGCCGTCGCGGCAGCAGGATTTCATTTTGTTTTGATATGCAAATGGTCCTTAAATTCCGCGCTTCACTTGAAATGAAATTGCCTAAAAGTTTTTGTTTAGCAAACTTGCCAAGGCAGGCAACACACTGAGAAGGGAGTGGGGGAGGGAACTGAGCTGCGTGGGAGTCATTTAATTTTAAATGCCTGCCATTTTTATTAATGGTTATTGCCGTGAGTGAAAAGTGCCAGGCCCTCGTAATAATCGGAAATTGTTTTGCCAAGCGAGAAGGCAGAAGAAGAGAGGAGGAGGGTGGTAGAGAGAGGGGATGAGAGAGGTAGACAAGGAAAGCGACTGCAAGGCAGAGTGGAAGAAAGTGCAAAAAGACAAGAATATCGAGAAAATATTAAAGCGAACTTTATGATGCAGCTGAAATTAAGTGTTTCCGGCTAACGCACACCCCCTTGCCCCT
Source organism: Zaprionus capensis (assembly GCA_018903675.1). Taxonomy (NCBI): domain Eukaryota; kingdom Metazoa; phylum Arthropoda; class Insecta; order Diptera; family Drosophilidae; genus Zaprionus; species Zaprionus capensis. Next base: position 9,695,505 of record JAEIFN010000964.1, on the reverse strand, counting down.
TGCACCCCCCCCCCTCGCTACGCTCTGGCTTAACTTAACTTTGGCACTTTCCGGAGCCTGCAAAAGAAGCAGCAGCAGAGATTTTTAAAGCTCGCACAGAATCCTGTCGTTAAGCTCTTGCCGCCATTTCCATATTACGTATACGCGCTGATATCGCGTTAGGGGGGGGGAGTTGAGTCGCATTTGATATCATAAAAGAGTCATCCATCTGACGACACTTTTCTCGGGCCATTTCTACAAATTTGCGCACATTTCACATAATTCTATCTATACTCCCTACTCCCCCCCTCCTTCTCACCCCCTTTGGCATCATCTACCCCTTCCCTCCTGCTTCGTCTGTTTGCACAAACATTTATATCAATTTCTTTATTCCTTTCGGTTTTCCTAGCGACGAAGACTTGCATTCAGATACGAGTATTATCCCTCAGTTACCCCTGCCGCCCCCCACCTCCTGCTGCTCCCCTTCCCCCCTGCCTAAACTCGCTTTTGCTATTTCGGTTTTGGCTGTGAGAAAATTTATGTATGCGTTTTATGGCTACGTGGCTCGTAAATAAGAAAAATGTTGCAGCGCCGTTAGAAAATCGGATTTATCTTGTGCACATGTGAGGGGAGGGGTTGCGGGAGGTGTAGGGGTGTGGGGCTGTCAGGGGTTAAGGGTTAAGGGTAGCTGAAAGGTAGCTAAAGCCACTTAGCATTTGCTGCTGCTCTGCAAAGTTATTCCACAGTTTATAAAGTTGCTCTGCTCTCTCTCTCTCTCTCCCACTCTCTCTCTCCCTCCCGTTCTTATAGAAATAGTAAAATATTTAAATTACAGTTACATGGCAATAGTAAAGTATTTAAATTACCTGTTTCGAGTGTGCATAAACTTGGCAATTTGATTCGATTAGGCGAACTCAATCAGGGAAATTATTCCTCACACATTTGCCACACATTATGGAAATGAAAACTGCTACGAATCAATGTGAAAATATGCCATAATTATTTAACTAATATGCTTGATCGTATGTTCACAACCGAATAAGTTAGTTTGGCAAACATTCTTGGGGAAATACATGCAACATTCCTGATGTACTTCAGTGTTGACAACGTTGCGAATCGAATTTCAAGGGGAATGTGTAGAATATTTTGTAAAAGAGAAATTCCTTTTAGTGCAGGTGGGCAATGGCAGGGAGGGAGGGAGGTAGATGGAGGGGGGGAGTGGGGCAGAGGTAAATGGAAAGATGAAGTTCGTAATTGAATTAAAAATTCTGCAGTTTGTTTAGTTATTTCTTTGCTTCGGTTACTTCAGCCAAAAATTCATTTCAATATTTCATATTGTTCTTATTGTTTTGTGTTGTTGTTGTTGTTTTGCGGGTGTTTTCAGCTGGTTGTTGTTGTTGTTGTTATGTGTTGTTGTGTTGCCAAATGCAAAAATTGTGCAGAGAAGCATAGCAAAAGCGAACGTAGATCGCCAATTTGGTTGCGAGGCGAACAGAAAAACGAGAAAAACTAAACAAAAACCAAAACTCAGTTCGTTAAACTCGGCCGTTTATGAATTTATACAACACATTGCCTACTGCTGTTGTTGTTGTTGTTGTTCTTATTGTGGATGTTACTGTTGATGTAAAGAAGAGTTGTTATATGCACTGTATACCCTGTAATAGGGTTAACTGTGAGCATGAATGCAATAACTCATTTATTTCCTTACTTATTTTGGTATTATTTGCAGTGCTGCAGTATTTGTATAGAGTATATTTTAAATACCAAACATGCTGTACAGTATTTACTTCATTTCACATTGTTTGCTTATTGGGTATCTGCTAGTCGAGCACTTGCAGCTGCAACAGAGTTAACTTCATTTGTAGTAGTTGTTATTTACCGCCGTCGCAGCAAGCCAAGCAGAACGTTGGCAGCGACGGCAGCAGCGACTGCGCTGCGACGGCAACGTTGCGTTTCGCTTCGTTTTGGGTTTAGAAAACAGAATAACTGTGCGTTAGTGTGTGTGTACCGCTCCCTCTCTCCTTCCCCCTCTCTTCGTAGCGCTGGCACCGCCCCGCAGGAAATCAACAATACTGAAGTTGCTTGATGGTTTGTTGCTGCAACAGCCCAGCGCGTTGCATGCTACAAGAATAATAAGAGCACACACAGCCGCAGGAGGGTGCAGCGAAGCGAGGGTGGCTCAAAGTGCAGGGGGAGGGGGGGGGGGGCAGGTCATAGTGCAGGCCACCACCCGCCACTGTCGGCATGTGAGAATGTAAAATAATTTAAATATTAAACGAGAATTAGCCAGGTGAGGCATAGTGCACCTTGTTCGACCCCCCTCCCCCCCTTGCCAGTGCGCGGTACTGCAATTGTTATGTCCCCTTGTCAAAGCCGGAAACGGAAATGCAACGGGAGTGCACTCCCACGCGCAATGCAAGCAGCAGGAGGAGGAGGAGGAGGAGGAGGAGGAGGGGAGACGCCCACGCTCTCAATTAACTGGAATTATTTATATTGAGCCACAGCGAGTGTGGGCCCTTTTCAGCGAAGTCCTTGAAACGCGTTGCCAATTACCTGACTACGTCGAACATCCCTGCAGGGTGCACCTCCCCCCGCGCCCTCTGCCCACGCCTCTTACTGGGGCAGTCCACTTGTTTTTAGTTGCTTTCCACGAAATCAATTCAATCAATTGGCTTAGTTTACTTTCCATCGAATGCATTCACAAGGCATTTTTCCGCGAATTTTACCTATTCATTCACACAGACACTCACACACACAGACACACACCTGCACACACACACACTGCAAATGGCAACAACTTTGCTTTGGCTTCGGCTCTTTTTCGTGGTAAATGCTGCAATTAGATGTCATTAAGCTGTTTACCTCCCCCCTCCCCCCACTCTACCCCCTGCCCCCTGCCCCCTTTAAGCCTGCTCGAATGTCAGTCAATCAATACATCATGAAGTATGCTGGCAAGGGGGCACTCCGATTGCATAAACAAGTGAGAAAAATAGAAACTCGAAAATATATTTGGTTATTAAACGCGCTGCGAGAGTGCAGACTGCTCTCTCTCTCTCTCTCACTCTCTCTCTCTTTCTCCCTTTCTTTCTCTATTCTCTATTTGAGTTTTCGGTCTGCTGCGTCCACTTCGCCTAATGAATTCACAACGCGCTGGGGCTGAAATCGAATAATTGGGAAATTCTTAGCTGCCAAATGCCGCTAAAAAAGAGCAGACACTCATGACAGAGTAATATTAGAAAGCAGCAGTGCAGCAAGGGTATGATGAACGGGCAGGATATGCTGGATATGCAGTAGAAATTGAATTAACTTCACTGAAGTATGTTTTGCATAACATGCGAATTAAACTTGTGTACCATAAACAATAATATATCAAGCGAACATGATTAATATTGCCAAGCTCGAGGTCAAATACTTCCGTTAGAATTCGCATTGAAGCTTAGCCGAAATATACAAATTGAAGTTATAAAGATTTATACTTTGCTTTATAAATACCTTAAATATTTAACTAATACCACATCCATTAAGGCAACTGTTAAGTTTCTGCTTTGATTCAGTTTGTCAGCAAATTTAAACAGTTTCATCTTTAGAAATTTACAGATTTTAAAGTGAAAAGAAAACTTTATAACATCTTTATATATACAATGTATACATCTGTATAACGTATATAAATTATACATATGTATTTCAATTAAATCGTTATCAATTCTGTAAAGTTGGGCTCAGTTTCTTTTTTCATAACTGCAAAGTTATCTTTAGTTTTAATTGTAATTTTATCAAGTAATTACAGGGTATGAAGTACAGTGCATAACCAGCATACAGTTACAGCTCGGATTGATTTTGCATAAATTCGAATTTGATGGCAATTGTTTTCATTAGAATACCCTAGAAAAGGCAGCCACATGCTCAAACTCTACTTAGTAAAAATATTCTTTGAAATGCAGAATAATTGAAGGGAGTTTTAGCTGAAATACTTTAAAGATATTGTGCACCCTGTGAACTTTAGAGTGTATGCCACGCTTTATATCGTGAGAATGTTTAACCTGCTTCGCATACAGGGTATCCCAGGCACTACTACACTTCTACATGCCCGACTCACAGTAATATCTCCGTCCTGGTTGGATTTGTATAAATTCGAAATTCGAATTTGATGGCAGAGCGTCTGTTTCGATTTCAATTTGAATTGTTGCTTTTGTTACAGTTCGTTTCGCTTTGCTTTGCTTTCAATTAGAATTCTGCATTTGCATCCCTTTTTTTTGTATTTATTCGTGCTGCAGTTCGGTCGAATGCACTCATAGTGCAGCGTGTGATTCATAGGGGGGCATGCCACCGTTTGGTAGCATGCAGATAAGCGCATAATTTTACGAGTGGCAACATTAGCTGGCATTGCTGCCACTGTTGCTGCAAGTGCCGCAAATGTGTGTGTTCAGTGGCCGCAATTAGGAGACATTAGCGAGGGCCGCGGCTCACTTGAGTTGAAGTTGCACTAATGGAATTTCAGTTTTGTTAATCACTTCAAGCGGGGCGGGGCGGACAACGAACCCGTCCCGCACCCACTCTAACTTCCCTTCTCCCACTCTCCATCCCTCTCTCTCTCTTGCTGTCTCGCCATGAGAGCCAAATCCACTTAAGATTAAGTCATAATTTCATACATTCCGCATTCCCAAACAAAGCAGCTCGCCCCGCTGGGTGCCGCCTCGCAGTGGCAATCAAATTCGAGTCAGCATCAGCGTCAGTCGAAATCTCTAATGAATTTCAACTCGGAAATTCATTAGAAACAAATTGAATACCCATACCCAAATCAAAAGCCACAAGCTATGCATAAAAGCCAAATAAAATGCCAACAATGCCAAAGGCAATGGAGAAGCTACGCCTTGGACTGGCCTATACCCTGCAAAGCAGATTGTAGAAGGGGGTACCTGACTGGGCTGACTTATACTTTATTAGTGTGCTACTTCATCTGTAGTTCTACTTCATCTGTAGTTATCTTATGACTTCCATCCTCAACGAGCAAGTTAAACAATATGATTAATAAACTAATCAGGCAGCTCTGTGGTAGAGATTAGTTTACTATATATTTGCACTTTAAGACAAACGAAACTCATCTATAAATTTGTTTGCCATAAAAGGAGTTGTTGTAAATATGTGTGTGTCTGTAAATCTTTGCGCCACATGGTATTAGTTTAATTATTACCACCAGCTGTGAATCTGTGCGAAGACTCGTTCATGTTTTTCTTATCTTGTTGCAAAACACTTTCGAGTATTTATTATATCATACTTCTTATCTTCTTCAAAGTATGTTTGAGTGTTAGGATTCTTGCTACAATTATTAATTAATTATTTATTTAATTTTAACCTATATAGTTTCTTTAGCTTTATAGAAAACATATATTATATATCATTTGAATTGTTAACAAATGAATCGCATATTTAAATTACTTTATAGAAATAATGATTCTTGTTATAAAACAAGTCAAACATGTTGATAAGTTGACGGTTTCATGGGCCTTATATATGGACCTTTCTATAATCGGATTAATATGTTTTATATTACCCAATTAATATTTTATTGATAATATTTTAATAGTTTTAATGCAGCAAGTTGTTTTGCCAGTGCGTTCTCTTGTTTCCATTAAGTGAAATCAATTAAAGTTTTAATCAGAGCCTTGTAAATTCATAAAGATAGTTTGATAGGGCCAGCTTCCTTGTCTAAATCATAACTTCTGCATGTAACTAGATATGTAGTAATTATTATTATAATATTGCAATAGATTCCATTCAGCTTACTTGCTTTCAACTGCCTTCCCCACTCGATTCCCATGCCTCAATCAATTGCGATCTTTCAATCACAGCCTGACTGGCATCAGCCCTTACAGGGTATCCCCTGCCCACCTTGCAGGCAATTGGTGGTACCCCCCCCCCACTCCACTGGCAACTCAGCTGCCACACTAATTTGCACTAATTGATTTCTTTTCGGGCGATGCGTGCGTGCTGCCTGCCCCTTCGCTTTGGCCGGGCCTAAGCCCATTTGCAGGCTTTAATTGAGCTCGTTCGTCTGCGCCTGACTGCGGCTGTCAAATGTATCTTTCATTTGACATGCGTTGACAGTTTGTCGGCAGGGGGCAGTGACAGGGGGCAGGGGAGGCAAGGCAAGGCATAGTTTTTTACTGCTTCTTTTGTTGCTTCTCGTGTGGCAGCGCCAAATCGAAAACTAAAGAGCCATCAGGCTGGGCAGGCGAGCGCAGTCAAAGTCTCATTAGCTGATGGCTCAGATATCACCTCGACACGCCCCCCTCCCCTCCTCCCCAGCGAGACTCTGATTGGGTTTTAATGCGTTGCCAGCCCAGGGCAGCCGAAGGTTGCGCCGCGAGACTCGTGTCTTGTTTGTGGCATGCGGCAAACGGTGTCGTCTCTGGCCATTAACCAAATGATCAGCTGCAATGACAAAACACTTTCTCCTGCGGCATATCGAAATCTTAGATGTCTCTTGCGATTAGAGAAAACTGACAAAGTTTCATAACAATATCAGCAAGGAAGGGAGACAGAGAGAGAGAGGGAAACTGTAGCAGAGACTGAGTGAGAGAGCGAGTGCGAATGATTCCCATTAAGAGCTGTGCGAAATTGAAAGCCTACAAAGAAGATGGACAAGTGCCTTGCCGAGGGTCGTTTGACTAGTTTGGGCTAATCAGCCTGCCCTAAACGCTGTGCTGTATTGCAGTTGAAATCTACACCTGTGCACAGGTGCAGCCACCCACACACACACTCGCACACACACACACAGAGTGGGGCAATTTAGCTGCTTACGCCCACCTGCAAATCGAGAGGCGTGCGTGGAGTACAAAATAGCTTTCAGTTGGCTCCGCAGCGACGCGGCACGATTTCATGGCCCTTGCAACTGCAGCAGCAGCAACAGAGGCAGAGGCAGAGTCAGCAGCAGAGGCAGAGGCAGCAGCAGAGGCAGTGGCAGCAACAGAGGCAGCGGCAGCTTCTTCTTTGGCTGCAAATTGGCCTGGCAATGGGTAAATTATACTCTCGACTGCAGCAAGAAGAAGAGCCAAGAAGAAGCGGGCCAAAAACAATAATCGCCACTGCAGCGAGGCATGACAGGGGAAGGGGGGCAGTTGCCATGGGAGAGGCGGAGGCGGGGGCGGTTGCAACGCTCCAGTTCCAGTTCACAGACATTGACACAGTTTGGCGAATTATCTCAGCAGCAGCAGCAGCGTCTGTTGCACTTTCAGTTGCCTTCTGCCCACATTGAAGGCAACTCATCTTTGCTGCTGCTGCACGTTGCACGTTGCATGTGTGGCAGCCACGGCGGCACGAAGTGGCGAGTGGCGTTTGCAGGCAGCTGCAGCAGCATCGCAGCTTGCAATCTAATTAGTAATTTTTGTTTCTCTGCTTCTTCTTCTTGTTCTGCTTCTTCGTCTTATAGCTGTTGTTGTTATTGTTGTCAATGCTTGGTTCGTGCAACGTGCAGCGTGCAACGAGCAGCGTGCAACTTGTAATGAGCCCGACACACAACTTCGTGCAGCTCGTTGCCTTTGCTGCGTTTACAGCCTCTTTGCCTTGTTGCTGCTGCTGCTGTTGTTGTTGTTGCTGTTGTTGCAACAGTCTCCTGCAGACTCCTCTCCAAAATTGCTATACCCTGTAAAGTGTCTAGGGAGTAGGGAAGGTAGTTAAGTGCGCTGGTAAAGTGAAAGGCAGCTTGCAAGTGAAAGAGTTAATGAAGAAGTTGTCTCTGAAGTTGATAGAATGAGGTTTTTTTTATGTGGATAGTAAAAATATAATTATAATAACTGTATAAGATAGATTTTAATGAATATAATATAGATATATATTTGCTGTGTGTGTACAGATTTATATGGTTATATGAATATACTTAAATATGTCATGAAGAGTTCAGTTAATATTTATTTTTTTATTATAAAATTTAATTGTAATTTAATTGTTTGCAATCAATATATTGCAATAAAGTAAAGTTTCTATTGAGTCGACAGCATTAATATTATACATCTCATTACAGGGTATACTGCTGTTGAACCTTTTGCTTAAGCACTTCCTCCACTACATTTGTTATTTGCTTTTGTGGCCGTAAATCTTCAATTGTCATTACTTCTTGTCCGTTATTCAACGTTATTATTATTACTGCATGCTTCGTTGTCCACTCTCTGGCCCCTTCCCCCCTTTGCCACTGTCTCTTACAGCACTTGCCCCATTCCCTTGCCTGCCGGCTTTGTCCGTAAGCCGCTTACGATTGCCTTTCGATTCGCATAGTGGCAAACAAAACGGGAGAGACCTAACAATTCGTTGGCCCGTGGCATCCGCAGCTATCGCCCTTAACACGCGCGATGCGACCTATACACACTATATATGTTATGTATGTGTATAGTGTGAGTGTACTACTCTATATACTATAGTAGATGTTTTCGCTTTCTGCATCGGATCGAAGCTCTTAACGAGCTGTGGCAACCGTCAAGTGCCACGCAAAGGCTGCGACACGAAGGTGTTCTCGATGGAGGCTGTTAAAAGCCGCTAAAGCATAGCACAGTGGTTGTAGTTGCCTGATCAGTTGACATAAATTGAGAGTTTAGAATAATGTGCAAAGGGGGGGGGGGGAAGAGAAAGGTAACTCTGCTTGTTGAGTGTAGCAGAATCGAGAAGAGTTTCCTTTCTCAGTTCCCCATTTTGTTTAATTAAAAACCTCCCACTGTCTTTGCTTATCTTGACCACTGTGCGCTTAGTGGCGACAGATTTGTCATTGTTGCGAAATGTTCGGCATGTTGTGAGTCTGAACTGGACTCATCCCAAATTCAGGCTGTCGCCTGTGCACCGTGCTGGGATCACAAATCTGCGACAATTATGTTAATTTGATTTCGCTTTTGTTTCGCTTTTATTTGCCGAATTCAGCCGTTTTATGGCCAAATCAAATTTGTTGCGGCAATTGCATTAAGTAGCCAACAAGAACAACAACAAATTCGAATATAACGGCACAAATATTGCGAATGCGTTTGGCACAAACCGAAAGAAAAAAGAATAAAGATTGTTATGACAAAGCAAATGAAAATAAATGAGCCCACAAATGCAGAGGCGCCAGGAGAAGGGGCAAGACAGAGAGGGAGAGTGAGGGGATGAGTCAGAGTGTGCGTCCTGGGCATATTTTTGGGCAGATAAGCGTGCCTCGTCTGCGGCAGGACACAAAGCGTAGCGCAATTGTATACAAATGGTCAACTTAACTAAAACAATGGCACCAAAGGGAGCCGAGGCCGGAGAGAAGGCAACGAAATGAGCCGAGCTCGTAAAGAGAAAAACCAGCAACAACAACAACAATGTGCGCATGAAAGACCAAAACAAAAGGCCGCACAGTGGCGCCAGTTGTGGCACAGAGAGGGAGAGAGGGAGACACACACAGACTGTTTTTCTGGCTAGGACTGCCCTGGACTTTGGCTCGGGGGAAAACACAAGGAAGGTCACCAGCCAAACGAACTGCAAATGTAAAATTAACAAGAAATCAATTCGAGAAATATAGTATTAAGAAAGCACGACAGCAAGACCAAGAGAGAGACAGATGAAAGGTAGTCAGAGAGAGAGAGATGGAGATAGTGTGAGTGGTGGAGCGGTCGAAATGAAAGCGAAAGAGCTCATAAGTAAGCAGCAAAGTGCCGGCTAAGCTGTGCGGCTAGCCGAATACCCTGGGGAAGCTATTAAAGCAAAGCCATCTGATCTGGAAAGAGTTGGGACAACATTAGCAGTAGATGTGGCATTAGTAGTAGTAATAATGGAATTAGCAGAAGAAGTAGTTAATAGAAGAAGTAGAAGTAGTACATGGTGGTAGATTTAATAGTAGTAGATATAGATTTAAAAGTAGTAGATGGAGTAGTGATAGTAACAGAAGTAGTAGTAGTAGTGTTGTACATGCAGTAGTTATAGTAGTAGTAGTAGTAGTATTAGTAGTAGTAGTAGTAGTAGTAGTAGAAGCAATAGAAGCAGTAGTAGTAATGGATGAAGTGCTATTAGTAGTAGATAAGGTAGTAGTAAATGAAGATATGTAGTAGAAGAAGTAGTAGATGTAATAAAATGACAAGTCGATGAAGTATTAGTAGTAGTAATAGACGTATTAATAGTAGTAGTGTATGTACCATTAGTATTTGTAATAAATGCAATAGTATTACAAGTAGAAATGTATAGTAAGTGGTGACGTAAAGAATTATAAGCATTACAGTTCAATTAGCAGTAGTTGAAGAAGTAGTATTAGTACCTACGAGGTAGGGCTATAAGAAAAAGAAGTAATTGAAATAGGTGTAATTTAAGTTAAAATGCTAAATGTTGGTATTAGTAGAAAAAGTAGTATTAATTATAATAAAAATGAAACTATACCTTGTGTTAGGCATTGTTGAAGAGATTCAATATTGTTAAGAGAATTATAGTAGCAATTTGTTTACCAAAAGTAGTAGGGATTGAAGTATAAATAGTAGAAGGTATTGTAGAATCAATAGTAAAAGTATAAATCTACATAAATAGTAGAAAGAGCAGGTGTAGTATTTCACTTGCAATAATAGTACACAGAGCACTAGAAAGAATAGTTGATACTAAAAGAAAAATAAAAATAATTAATTGTAGTAATTCTTTAAGTTATAATAGGCAGTAATTAGCAGTACAAATATAGGTGTTAGGTGAAGTAGAATTATATTATCTGGTTTTTTCACTTAAAGTATAAGATATATAAGCATGTTAGTAGAAGCTGAAACTATGTTAGAATTAGTAGAAGCAGCGGAAACAAATCAGTTATAAATGCATTTAAAGTAGCAGAATAAATAAAAAGAGCGAGAGAGAAGTGTAAATTACAATATTATACATATATACTTACGTCCCTGCTCGCTACAGTCGCTTCAAGGTCTGCACTCATCTTCATTCAGTTTTACGAGAGCTACGAATTGCAAAGTAAGCTGCAGCAATAATTTGCTGACTCGCATTCTTCGGATGTGAAACAATCAGCAGAAAGTTAAAGAATTTCAGTGGGTGCATATCAGCAACTGTCTGGGGCTCTACAGATTATCGAGCATTCATTCATTCACAATCTCAGCAGTAACTGGGCACGCATTCTCGGCAACTCTGTACAGGGTATTTTGTCGAATTGAATGTAAGCAATTTAACGATATTGGCTTTGTCATTTCGCGGTTATCAATTCGGACGAACGCGCACAGCTGGCCCGAACGCATGGCTACGGCATTAGCCAATAACTAGAGACTGGTTGCCTACCAAACTGGCTGCCTCCACTGCCCCCCTGCTCCACTTGCTCATCACATGCGACGCTGTAGCTTGGTGCGCTCCCACGCTCCACTGCACAGCAGTAGAAGAAGTGTAGGCAGAAGAAGACGAAGATGTTGCTGGCGCATCAATTTGCGATTATGAAAGGCTGCCTGGCCAGCAGCAATAGCAGCAGCAACAGCAGCAGCAGCAACATTTTAAGCTGCCGCCGGACAGCAAGCATTGCCAGTGGGTGCAAGAGGCAAGGGGCACGGAACTGGGGACTGCAACAATGGGCAACTCTTCATTCAATTCAATTTGATGCGGGGATAGCCAAGAAATCTGTGCATTAAATGCGCTGCCGTCGCATCGTTAGCAGCGGCATGAACTGTTGCTGTTGTTGTTGTTGTTGTTGTTGCTGCCACAGCTGCTGCTTTGACTTTTTGGCCTTCACATTTTGTTTGTTGTTTGGTGTTGCGACGGCGCATTTATGAGCGCGAAATGCGGCAGACGATAGAGAGAGGCAAGAAGGGGAAGTGCGGAGAGTGGGAAAGGGAGGGAGGCGGGGCTAGAGGCAGAGGGAGGTTGGCGAAGCAGCTTTGGCAGCTTTTCGGCTAGTTGCACTGTCACAAAGAACTGGTTGTTCGTTCTGCTGCAGTGAAGCGCATCACCGCATCGCGCTGTGTTGCTGTTGCAGCTGTAGTTGCTGTTGTTGTTGTTGCTGCTCTTTTGGTTGCTGTTGTTGTTGTTGTTGCTGCTGCCGCGTGCGCATTCTTATTTATGCTTCGGCACGCAAGCGCGATCTGGTTGCAATATCGCTCAGCTTAGCTGTGATTAAATGCACATTCGTGCCTCAGCACAGCTTCGGGGCTCTTCTGCTCACTGCTACTCCATTTCCATGACCCTCTTCAGCTCTCTTCCCCTTGCCTTCCCTCTCTCTTTTATGGACATTTCGTGCTTTATGAACTAAATGCCAAGCGCTGTACAAGAACTCCACGCGAAGCATTCTTTGGGCATCGTCTGTCTGTGTTGCCAGCGCTTGTTGTTAATTTAACGCTAAATGAAGTGCGAAATTACTAAAAGAGACCCACTTCCCCCCCCTCTACACTCTCCCTGGACACCCGCTATGTTTGTATAAACAAAACAGAAACACTTTTCGGTCTCGAAGTTTGAGTCATTTCCTGCTCCGTCATGAGCCAAACAATGGAACAGCCACAGTTCGCTGTAAGATGAGAAGTCGAGGAGAGGGAGTGAGAGAGAGAGGGAGGGAGGGGGAACGAGCTGACCATGTGCTTTATTAGTTTTGTTTTGTTGCTGTCGAAGAATGCCTTTAATTGTTCACTCGACGGGGGCATGCAGCGGGGGCAAGAGTGCGTGGGTGATGGTTGAGGCTGAGGCAGTTGCTAAGCCAGGGAGTGAGGTAGAAGAGGGAGGAAGGGAGAGTGAAAAGAGTGAAGGGGAAGCAGGAGAAGTAGCGAGAGAGGGAGTAAGAGACAGAGAGAGAGAGAGAGGGAGCGTATGAAAGGCAAACGAGTGCGAGGGAGTCGCGTTGGTCAACAGGTTGCAGAGCTGCACATATGAGTCCAGTCGTTTGCGCTGCCTCTCTCCCCTTCTCTGCCTCACTCTGTCCCCTTCCCCTTTCTCTCCCTCCCTCCCTCAACACGTGCAGCGGAAATGAGGAAATGCCTGCGCTGATAAGTCTCGAAAATTGCCCGATAACATTTCAAGGCAGGCAGACGGTCTCGACTAATGCACATTTAATGTACGTGCAACACGCTGTGGCAGGCAGGCAGGCAGGTAGGTAGGCTGGCTGTGACTCAATGCGCGCGCGCCTGTTGCGTCCTTAAGCGGCAACAACAACAACAACAACAATGCGTAATTAGCTGGCTAATAAAGCAGAAGGAAATCAACAACGACAACGACGACAACGATGTGAAGTAAGGACAACAAACAACAGCAACAGCAGCAGCAACAAAAGCAACAACAACGTTCCAATAACAACAACAACGTTTATAAATTCATAGGGCAGTATTGTGCGTCGAGTGTATAAATAATTGAGCAGGGCCGGGGCAGGCTGAGGCAGCCGTTGACAGCAGCAGCGTAAAAACAAGGCAGCAACTCAATCAACTACCTGCCACACCCACTACCCTTCGCCCGCCCCTTTCCCCACACACACTGACTGCCTGCACTCTGCCCAGACCACGCATGAATATCGATGACATGCCCCACGCCAATTCCAAGCTGACCTTGCCCTGCCTCCACCTTGGTGCCCTTTCTGCTGCTTCCTCTCCTCCTCCACCTCCTTCTCCTCCTTCTGCCGGACACGCTGCTTGTTATTGTTTGCCAGTTGGCTTTTTTGATTGCCGTTGTTGTTGTTATTTTTTGTGCAAACATAATGAGAAAATGATGCAGCATTCCAATTGCTGTGATTTACTCGGCTTCCTTTCCCAGCCTCTGCACCTGCCACACGAGGTCGACTCTTTCCACATGCTCTGCCTGATTCGCACAATTCCAAATTATACTTTGAAGTGCAGCAGGACTGCACTCGAGTTGACTGCTATGCTCTTAACATTGCCTCGGCAGAGGGAATATTGTATGCTTTGTCAGTATAACATTGATACATTCTATATTTGTACATATCCATAAAGGTTATAAAGCTGCCACTATACTTAATTAATATTGTTCTTAATCAAAACTTATTGCATCTGAGATTTTATACCATTGGAACAAATGGAAAATGGGCAAAAAAGCGTATACAATACAATTAGAGTGATCATTCCTACTACGAAACACTTAAGGATTATACTTCTTTTTCATTATATAAGTATAAATGTGATGTATGTAATTTAATTTCAAGAAAGCAATGGTTTGCTGAATTAAACACTATCAAATCATTTAATGTAACATTTATCAGTCTTCCACGTTTTATTTTAAATTTTATAAGCATGATAAATTCAGCTTGTGTTTTATATTGAAGTTCACTTCTTTAAAGTTATCTTATATTTTATCGCTTAGCATGTGAACTATGGATAGTAGTTTCTGTTTTGCATTATATCGCTACAGATTTATTTAAAGTATTTGTCAGTTAAGGTATCTGGCTGTCTATATCTGCACATTGGCAGCCGGAAGTAAAGTTCTCAAGACTCTCTTAACATTTTAACTTATATGTGTTAAGTAAATATTTACTTGCTTCACTTATATAACTTCAAGTTTATTTAGTTGCCAGCTAAAGTATCTGACAGTCGTCGCATATAGTGCACAACATTCTGAGGCACAAATGAAGTTGTACCCCTTGATAAAGTTGTGCCTGAGGCCGCAACGACTTTAGTTTTTTGAGCTTGCATTAAAATTTTGCGGCAGACTCGTCATGCCTGGCCAACAGTTTTCGCCATTGTTCTCTCTGCTTGTCTCGCTCTCTTCCTCTCTCTCTCTTTCCCTCTCTCTCTCTCTGGCTGTGGCTGTGTTTATGGTCTATGGTCACATAATTCACCTGCTTTTGTCTACGTTTATGTATTTGTTTTTAGATTTGTGCCAGAATTGTTGCTGCGCTCTTGTCGAAAAGTTCATTAGAAAGTGTTGCCACTTGTTGTTGTTGTTGCTGTTGTTGTTGCTGTTGATACGGGTGCTGCACAGACATTGCCCCGCAGCGACAGGGACAGCGTGCAGCATGTGTCACGGTCATGGCTGCTGCTTGCAGGCAAAGCGAAGCCCAAAGCCCAATCCGAAGTTTCTTTCTGTGGAAAGTCTGCGATTTTCACTGTGATTCCCAACAACGAATTCGATTGCAATTCCGATTCCGATTGCGATTGATTGTCATTCGAGCTGGGCGCTAATGCTAATGAAGCCGACAGCTGGCGGCTCTGCAGCTAATTGCGCGGTAAACACCCACCCGCACACACACACACAGTGGCACACACTCACCTGCTGGCCAGGTGTTAATTACACCACAAAGTCGAGTGTGCTTGTGCGGGCCATCGAGTGGAGATGGAACTGCGGCTGGTGCTGGTGCTGGGAGAACTGAGAGTCGCAGCTGCGAAAGGGTCTCAAGCGTTGCCCCAGAGTGTTTTTGTATTAGGAGTGTGTTTGTTTTGGCCACGCTATTGTCAATGATGGTCCTTAATTACGTGTGGGTGGCAAGGGGGAAGGGGTTGTCGTTGTGGGCGTTGTGGGGGAGGGGCCTTTGCGCGTGGTGTAATTAATATTCAATATGTGCGTCTCTGACGGGCTGCTAATTAATTGCTGCGCTGCCAGGCCCACTTTCAAGTAACATTGTTTCAGCTGAGACACACAAACACACGCATGCAACACACACACACACATACACACACGCAGTTTGTGGGCACACGCGAACAAAGCCGCAAGAGCCGCAGCCTGCAAAACCAAATCAAACTGTAACTGAAACTGAAGCCGAAACTTATCAGTGGCAACGGCGGCGTAGCAACATTATTATTATCGAAATCACGCAAATATTTACCAAAATAATTTGTCAACTTAACGCGCAGCTCAGCCACAAGCCGCTGCTGCTGCCACAAATGCCCCGCCATGTTCGCCACGCCTAGCCTACTTGGCCCCGCGCACATGTCAAGCTGCCTTGTTTGCTCGCAAATTGATTGAGCATGCAATTTGACTGTGAGATGAGTGTGTGTGTGTGGGGGTGTTTGTGTGTGAGTGTGTGGTTTATTGCTGTTAGTCTTTCCATTTAAACAAAGCAAATTTGAGGTTAATTGTGAAATTTAAAAGGAACCTAAAGAGCTTCAACCTGTCTGCAAAATTAAGAAAGAATTTTGAACTGAAATATTTTATACAATTAAGAGGGGTATTCTTCAGGCTTTGGTTATAAAGTATATGCGCAAAATATGCTAAGCAAGTGAGGCTAATAATCAGCTCAAATTGCAGAGAAAGTTGATAAAGAGAAGCTGATGATGAAGATAAAGAACAGTTCAAATGCCAAAGCGAATATGTTTATTATTAGTGTGAATTTCTTAGAGATGCTTAAGCATTATAGAGTATAAAGTATATATAGAGTATAATATTATATAATATCATACATTATTTATGCTTAATAATATGTTATCTGAGCTGCTTCAGTTTAGTCTGCCTTA
This sequence comes from Zaprionus capensis, assembly GCA_018903675.1. Lineage (NCBI taxonomy): Eukaryota > Metazoa > Arthropoda > Insecta > Diptera > Drosophilidae > Zaprionus > Zaprionus capensis. The sequence continues at coordinate 9,679,183 of JAEIFN010000964.1, read as the reverse complement.
CTCCCTTATCACTTAGTCTAACCTACTTAAATTTCAGCTTAACTCAATCCAATTTTCACTGAGCATAGCAACTGTTTCTATGTGTGTGTGCTACGCCCCGACCCGCTCCCTCAAGCCACTACACTCAGTCGTCAGTGAAGCGCATCTAATCCTTTGTGAAATTTGTTTTTGTTTGCGGCCTTCTGGTCTCGGCTTTGGGCTGTGGGCGCTTTGGCACCTGGCCATAAAATTAAAATTTCTTTACAAGCATTAAACGCTAAATGAACCTGAAAATAACGTAAATCGGCCGAGCCACAAAAGGAAAGGGAAGAGCGCAGAAAAAATGAAAAACTGAGCAGCCATAAAGCGCGCCAACACCTTTTTAGACAGTCAGTGGAGAAGTGGCAAGGGGCAAAAGGGGGGACTAAGCTGAGCTAAAGCAGTTGACATTGACATTGTGTAGGAGCAAGGAAGGAGCAGGTGCGGGGGGAGGTGCTGGTACGCACTCGGGTTGAATGGCTTTGACTGGTTGACGCATTGAGCGAGCGATTGAATCTGCAGCTAAATCTGAAACCGAATCTGAATCTGAATCAGAGTCCGCCTGCGTGCTTAACGCCTCACTTGAGGGAGTGTGTGTGTGTGTGTGCGTGTGTGCTTGGCGTGTGTCAAATTATGACAGTCGCTAGATTTTTCGGAATGCTACACACACCTGTGTGTGGTAGGCGTGTGCCCCAGGGCTGCCGTTGCCATCTTATCGATGGGGCAACCTTTTTGTTGCCTGCTTTTAGGCGCACAAATTGCGGCTGCCTCGCGCAAAAGGGCAAAAGGGTTTGCCGCCAGCCGTCGCCAGCGTTTACACAGACGACTTGTTACGGTTTTCATGCGTGCGTGTGCGTGTGAGTGTGTGTGTGTGTGTGTGTAAAAAATATTGCTATATTTTTGTGAAATTGGAGCGCCCGGGACTCATAATTTTGAGGGGAATACGACGCCAGCTCCGGCTCCGCTTTCGGCTTGTGCGCTCTGCTTATGAATATAGATTTTTTCACAGCGTTTCGATGCCTTTTAGCCTACCTGTAAGCCCCAAAGAACAAACGCAAAAATGTTGATCTAGCCATGCATGCTCGACTTGCAGATACCGCTTAAAGTTCATTAATTTTGTTCATTTTGTTGCTGCTAAGTTGTTTAACATATTCAGCAACCTACCTAGCTTTGATCTGTATTTACTGCACTGTCATACCCCGCTAACACATTTACAGGGTATATCACGCAACATATGCCACTGCTGTCTGCAAGCAAAGCAAAGACACGCGCTATGAAACAAATCACATCACATACATATGCAAATTTCAGCGTATGTAACATATAAACAATTTTAGTGGAGTGGAAGATTAGTAGGCGTGGCCCGCCCCTTTCTGCCCCCTCTCGCATTGTCGTAAAAAGGTGTTGACACATTTCGTGTATATAAACACGCATACGGCACATATGTATGGGTATTATTGTCGTTAAGCTGATTTTTATGCCCTTTTCCCACTCTCTCTCTCTCTCTCTCTCTCTCTCTCTCTCTCTTTCTTGCTCTGTGCGTCGTGTGTCTCATGTGCCTCGTGAGTCCGTGAGTTGTCCTTGAAGAAAGGCAATCAATTCCAATTTGAAAAGCACTTGGCTCCCTCTCTCTCTCTTGTTCTCTCTCTCTTTCTCTTTACAGTTCTTTCTTGAGCTTATCTCAATTTCAGTCGCCATATCTTAACTGTTTCTAATGTCTTTCTCTTCTCATTTGCAGGTACGTTTCGCATGGTGATCGACTGTTCCAAAGTTCCCTGCACAAGTCGTTGACTTTGACAATACTCTGTGCAGTCTAACGTGAATTCAACACCGAGAGTTGCACCTACACAGGTATAACAAGTAAGCGAACTAAGCAGTAATCGTGTCGACTGCCAGATACCCTCTATGCCAATTAGCATTTACATATCTAACCTACATATATCACATATCACAAGACAATTTCTCTTTTTAATGAGGCAAAATATACAGTTACAATGTGTAGGGTAGTCAACTCTCTAATACCCTGTATGCCCTATAAGAATTCACTTTATTTATTTGTATAACATTCACCAAACAACTTGTGAACAAGTAACGAATTCTTCTCTACATCAATTCGCTCCGACCCCTTTGCCTTTACTGTGTCTACAGGGTATACAAATTGTGGCATGGCAACGCCAACTAATGGCTGAAAGCATCAACGCAAAATTGCGAATGTGTCTGTCACATAAATTGTTTGCCAAGCAGAACAGTTGCTCTGGGAGGCGAGGGGGATTGGCAATTTGTTGAGTAATGTAGAAAATAGGCTCAAATATTTAGCAGAAAAACAGTTGAATTTCCTTCGCTCTGATAAATTGCAAAAACAAAACCTTAGAAAGATATAAATAGGAAGAGAGAGAGAGGGGTATACAGAGAGAAAGAGAGAGGGATCTCTCTCTTGAGTTAAAGCTGCAGCTGCTGTAGCGAAGCTTTCATAATTATCTAAATGAAATTATGCTGAAAGATTAAAGTCATTTATTTTAATTTATTCCCCTTGTTGTTCGTGTGAATCAAAGCGACACTCCCCCAATCACCCCGTGGGAGGTCTGTGTGTATTCTGCAATTACTTTGAAGTGGCGCACTACTTAGCCAACTATGTGAACTGCGCGCGGACTGGGAACCATTAAATTTGGCACACTTCATTGGCTCGCGCAGAAATAATAATTTATTATTTAATTTGGCGGTGGCAGAGAGGAAAAGAGAGACAGCAACATAGAGTGAGGGAGATGCAGAGGGGGACAGCGTGGTCGGCTAACTTTAAAGTAATTAATTTCCGGAAGTGTCAAAGTTACCATACAAAGCGTTTCGACGAGGTCAGCTGACCCGTGGTTCGGGCCACGACTGGGGCTGCTTCTGTGCCTGTGCCTGTGCCTGGACTTCGATGGCTTTAAGGCTCAGCGAAATATCGGTAGTCCGTGCAGGCGAATTTAATTTTGCGCATTTAAATAAATTTTCCAAAATTTCAGAAGTTTGCAATTTAATTTTCTGGGAAAACATGTTAATTGCTTGCGATGAGAATGTGCACCTCCCCCCTTACGCCTCAGGCCTAGCCTCGACTTCCGTTTGTGGACATTCGCGTATGAATTAAAAATTTAAATTAATTTTTAATGCGCCATTGCACTGTGTGCTCTGCCTGTTCTCGCCCTGTTCTGCTCCGTAATTCATCATCTTCAAAGGCAGCCGACACAATTAGCGTTTAATTTGTTCTTGTGCTCACTAAACTCGGGTAAATTTAATGTGCACGTTTATGAAGGAGATGAGGGAGAGGAGTGAGAGAGGGAGAGGGAGAGAGCGGCACCCACGCGTTGTCCGTCATAAATTAAAAGGTCCCGGTCCTTTTGGCTTTTATCTTAATGTTGCTGCGCTTTATGCCTGATGTATGGCGCAATAATTTAAAACGCGCCCACTTCATTAGGTATCTTAAATACAATTTTATTGCCTGAAGGATACATAAACCCAGCAAAGGTGACTGCAGTCGTTCCTAACCCATCATTGAAGTTGTAATCGAAATCGATAGAGAGAGAGAAGAGAAATAGAAGAAAAAGCAGCAGGAAAATCAACTTGGCGAAAACAAATAAACATTGGGGAGACCCACTTGACCCACTTAGTGCTGCCCGTGCCACCGCAGCCGCAATTGGCAAACAAAGAGAAATGTGCCAAATGAATGGCCAAAGTTGAGCAGGCTGAAACTGAGCAGGCGAAAACATTTTAAATGCAAATGAAGTGCCGCACTTAGGTGGCCAGCGATGTGCGAACAAGTGGACGCAACAGCAGCAGCAGCAGAAGTTGAAGAAGCTCAAGATCCGCTGATAAATTAGAGAACAAAGAGAGAAGCTAAGAGAAGAGAACAGAACAGAACTGACTGCTGCACTCTGCTGCTCAACGAGAGTGTTTCCCTCACTGAGCTATGTTTTAATAAACTTCAGCTGCCTAAAATATCCACAATGCTGCCCAATCTCTTCTCGTGCTTCCTTGTGCCCGTCCCCCTATTGGTTCCGGGATGAGCTGGCAAAAAAATTTGCAAAGTTGTTGAATGGCGGCGCTGCTCAAAGTGTTTTTATGATAAATTCAAAAACAATTCCTAAGTGAGTGTCCCCTTGGCCGTAGAAAGTTCTACTTGCGAACTTCGCGAATGGCCTGAACTGAAAATTGGAAAAAGTACTCGTAAATAATAATCAGGAGTCAGTCAGAGAGTGCACACTCTACGGCGAGTACACTCTACTTATGCGCACTCGCTCAAGTACTTTCAGTTCTTTGTGGCACGTGCAACATATTTTCAAGCGAACTAACAGAATAATGTATTCCTTGACGTTGTTGATCAGCTTGAAGTTGCCTTTGCAAATCAATTTTAAAAGGTAAACGTTGAACGTTGCCTTTGCAGATTACTCTTAATAGGTACACCTTATAAGGCATTAAATTTAGACTGTGCTATCCTTATATTGAATTTTTTCATTTTCCATTTTTCAAAAGAAGATACTCAATATTCTTTGACTCCTTTCCTCAACAAGCAATTCAACTCTCCTCTCAAATCAACTTTTACTTTAACTGAATTGCGCTCAAAAAGGAGAAGTTTTCTCTTTATTCCCAAACTCCCTCCCTTCTCTATAGTGTATATAATATTCGTTCTGCCAAAGTGCTTCCTTGTTTTTCATTTATTACATTTCTGTTGTCATATTACGCTGCGGGGAGTCCGAAAAAGTATGTTAGTCCTGATTGACGGGGCCTTAAGAGTGGGCCACTTATTCCGCTGATCTGCCTGATTTATTTGTTGCATAATTTGAGACGCAATAATGGTACCCCTGCCACCCTCCACCCTCAACCACAATGGCTAGGGGCAGCCGCCACAGCGCCAGAGAGAGGAGGGGAAGTGAAGGGAGACCAGTCGACGGACGAATAAATTGAAAAGCATAAAGTTTGTCAGGCGCGTTCAAAGTTTCGCTTAGTTGCCCTAAGTAATGTACTGTTGGGGAGGGCGGTAGAGAAGGCGTGGCAGCAGAGAAGAAAAATTACTTGCATACTTTTCGGTGTGCTTATAATTGTTTTTTTGCAGTTTCCTCCCTGCTCGCAGCCGTCTACCCCACATAACTCATTAGGTAAAGTTGAGATTTACTTTAACTGCTTTTGCGCCTGCAACTATGCAATAAATTTTTCCGAAATTTGTGTCCCACGCGTGGCGGCGCACAGCCATGACCCAAATACACCCAACCACTCACAAGCAACACAAGGCTGGCTGCAGGTTACATAATAAGTAACATTAGCTACACATGAAGGGGAAGTTGTGCTGGAGGAGGGGGGCGTGGCAAATCACAGCTGCCTTTGTTGCCAGTTGCCAGTTACTTAAGTGCAAGTGCGGCCAAGTCAAGCCAGTCGAGGAGGGGGAGGGGATGCTGTCCCGGCTGGACTGTCGAAACTTTTCCAATCTACGTTAAATAAAAAGAAAAGTCCTTCGTGTCTATCATGTCAGTAGGTATTTTATTATTTTTAACCTACACTCGGCTCGTGGCGCTGCTCAGCTCCTCGTTCGCCAGCTGCTGCGAAGTTGGTTTAACCAACTGACGTGCAGGACTCCCCGCTACCCTTCCCCCGACCTCTCAAGTTCCCCTAGTCAGCCTGGCTGTGGCTGCGGTTGCGGTGGAGACAACAAGAAGACACGACATTGCGCTGTTGTCTTCTGAAACTAATTTGTCAATGTCAAGTGTTATGCTTTATATTTCCTCTTCGTTTTTTTCCGTGCTCCTTTCTTTTTTTCTTTCCTGGGTACGTCTGTGAAACTTTTCCACACGCATTTACCCCCCCCCCCTCCCTCCACCCCTCCTCCTGCTGGTGAGGCACGCACGCTGCGGCTGCACGTAATCTATATCAATGGCGTGTACTCTTCCTGGCGCTCGTGCATGTGTCGCACTGTGCGAGTGCCCAAATCAGGCAGCAACTGAGAGCAGACAGCCGGAAGCGCGACAAACGGCAGCAAACAAACGACACCTGCTTCCGCCTGACAGACACCCAGTGAAATTTCAATTAGGCCACGTCAAAGCCGAAGCCGCTTCGAGGCGACACGTTTTAAATGCCTGCCCCGATAAGTAGGCAACACTTTAAGGGAGCCAAAAGTTTCCTCTGCTTATCACACAACAAGCAAGTGTCACATCATTGCGACGCAACAAACTTTCTGACAGTTTATAAAAATGTCTTCATCCCCCTCCCTCCCCTTCCCCTTCCCTTTTTAGCGCCTTGCATATGCCTATCTGGCGCTGCACTTGCCCTTCTGGGCAACAGCAGGTGGGCCTCGGCCTAATTGTAGCTCCCAGCTGCCTGCCCCTTCCCTGCTGCCTGCCTGTCTACCTTCTGCTGCACTGTCTCCGAAAATTCGTTAAGTAGATTTTCTTGTAAGACATTTTTACTGAAGCTGGCAGCAGCAGGGCGCAGGAACAGGAACAGGAACTGCGCGAGGCGAGGCAACAAAGCAACAGCAGCGGCAGTGGCAGCATCAGGACATGCTACAGTTGACACTTTGTGTCAAAGTTCATTGCTGCAACAGTCGCTCTTGGTCACTGTCAACGTCACCTCCAACGTTAGCTTCAGCGTCAGCGTCAACTGTTGTTCCTGTTCCTGCTCCCGCTCTAGCTACCGCTTCCGCTTCATCACCAGCTCCTTCGTTGGCTCCATCTACTGCTCGCTCTTTAGCTCTTGCTCCCTCTTCTGCTTCCTTTCCTGCTTCCTCCTCTCCCTCTTTGTTGTTGCGTGCTCACAGCGCATATATTTCGCTCGACTATTTTTGGATTTCGGCTGGGCCAATTAATTAGAGGCGAACGAGGTGTCAACTGGAGCTCCCCTCGGCCAGAATGACACAAGCTGCGCAGTTGCAGTTGGGCAAAGTAATAGAAAATAGTTGCAAATCTCTGGGAAAGTTGAACTTTCCCTAAGAGACACGAACAGCAATGAAGTCAGTGAGTTTTCTAGACAGCTACACAGCTTGTTTACAAATTAAAAGCGCCAAGCAAAAGGGCAGATTGCAATGCTAAGTACCTTTTAAGCCCCCCACGTTATAAAGGACGCACTCCGTGCGAGGACTCCGCACAATTTCCATAGAAAATCCATAATTATATGGCACTCAAGCATAATGAGCTGTCTTTTATGCCCGCATCAATCGTCGTCGACAATGACAATGAAGATGACGACGACGATGATGCGGAGAAGGAGGAGGAGCAGGAGAAAAAGCTCAGCTCGCGACGAAGATGGAAATGAAGAGCAGCACAAGGAGAGGGAGCAGAGCAAAGAGGCACATCTCGGGCTTGTTGCATTAACCGAGTCGCCGCATAACAATTGATTAGAATGAGGCAGGCAGCATGACGCGGCATGTGAGCACCGTCACATGTGAGCGCGTGTGTGTGTGTGTGTGCGTGGGCGTAATCACATGCCCCAATGAATTTATTGAATGCCAGCGACAAAAAATCCTTAATAAAATATGTAACATTTTGTCATAGACATGCGTACGTGGCCGTGGGCGTGGCAGCTGCCCCATGAATGTCTATTAGGCGCAACAATTGCTTTTTTACGCTCATCAGCGAAGGGAGCGCGCGAGGACACGACTTAAATGTCAAGCCAGGCACCGAGATGCGCATAGGGGATACGCACATTCCAGTTCCCATTCCAAATCCCATTTGGCTGCCCTCCTCCCCCCCCTTCCCATTTGCCCTCTTGCCTTGCCCTGCTGCCTGCCCAACCAATGCGATTCTCATGCTCCATTATGATGACAAGCACAAGCAGCTGCTGGATGTTGACGCGCGTTTATAACAATGTTTAACACCCAGGCAAGTCGCAGCAACAACAACAATAACCACAGCAACAACAAACAAACACAGCAACAACAACATTAGTAATAACAACAACAACAACATGAGTTTGCGATTTAATAATAACGTAGCACATATGGCAAATGTTGTTGCAGAACGAGGGCGACATAGAAAGAGATGGGAAGAGGGAGAGAAAGAGAGAGAGAAGCATATAGAGAACAAAGTTTGGTGTGGTGCCTGAGCTAGAGGTGTGTGTATGCGTGACACGTGTAAGACACGAAACGATGCGACTTAAAAGGTCAAATGAAAGCAAAGAGCTGAACTCATTCTAAGAATAAATATTTTTTTGGCATCCCTTATAGCATTAACTTGAAAGAAAACAAGCTTAATTTTCAATATTATTCTACAGTAAATCAGAACGTAGAACCCAAACTGCTATAGAGTTTTATTTAATAATACATATGAACTTTCGTTGTTCCATTTTTAAACAGAGTTAAGGAAAAGGAGCCTCAATCTTATCAATAAATACTTTATTCTTTCAAAGTTAGTTACCTTCTTAGATAACTGAGAATAGTCAGAGTCATATCTGTAGTACATAGTCAATACATACAAAATATATACCGTAACATAAGAAAAGAGAATTAGTTTAAATAAATCTTTGATCTCATACAAAATCACATGGAAACCTTTAGAAAATAAAAAGTTTCGCTTTCTAAGGTTTCTTCACTGAAAAAGAAAAGTGTGTCATGCATAACTATATAATAGAGATTACTTCGTGACACGCGTCCCTCGCAGTTCTCAGTCGGATGCCTTAAAAATGTAAATGGCAGCGCAAGTCGCTCGTGCAGTAGTTAACTCAGCTCGGGCAGCACGAAGCTGCGAAATTGCCTCGCAAGTTTATAAAAATTAAGCGGCAAATATATTTTCTATTTTTTACCAAATTACTGTCAAACGCCACGTGCTTCATGAGGCAGCAAAGTTGACTACCTGCTGCCTGCTGCCTGCCACATGATGGCTTCGTCAATGTGCAAAGGCAGATGAAGCCCAAGATGGAGATGGAGACAAGGCAGCAACTGCCTTTACTTGCGCTAAATTAGATTTTCTTTCTACTCCGTCTCTCATCAGGATTGTCGCTTCATTTCGTCAGCCTCCCCCTCCCCCCTGGTCCCTCAAGCGGCTCGTGCTGCTCCTTGTTAGCGCGTTGAAGTCGCGCGACGAGCAAATGACCAAAGCGATGGCCGCACAATGGCAACACAAGACGAGCAAGGCGAACGCCTCGAGGCTTGCGGCTCCAGCTTTAGCCTCAGCTTCGGCTCGGGCCTCTATTCTCAATTCTCTTGCCTGGTGCAAAGGTTCATTGTGCCTGGCCCCGTGTCCTGTGTCCTGTTGGCATTGTGACAGCCGCTGAATGGCGCTCGCTAAGTAGATTAGGGCCAATGGCAGCGCATTGTGTGTGTCCACAAGCAGCAGCTATGCCACGGCCCCTTCATCCCCCTGGGAGGTGCCACAAGTATTTAATTGTATGGATTTCGTTCTCATTTATGACTCTGTCGCTGGAGCAGCTGCCTCTCTTATGGTGCCAAAAAGGCAAATTGGTTTGACTGCATAAGTAAATACACGCAGTACACACACACACATACACATACATACACAGGCAGGGAATGCTGCTGCAATGAGATGCAATCGTTAACCGCAGCACGAAGCACGTGCTCTGCGGGCTACTGTAATATGAAAACCAAGGCAAACACACGCATTCACACACACATGCACACAGCCATATGCATAAAGTAAAGTTAGCTATAGGTGAGACATGCACTGTGAGAAAGTTTAGGCGCATTTGAAGCTGGCAACTCAGAGAAATATTTGATTTTCTTTCTTTCTTTCATTGAGAGTCTTTTGATTTAATTATCTTATCTTATTTGTATAATTTATACACTAAACATTTTCTTCAGTTTAGATTAATCATTAAGGTATAGTTTCTCTAAAGTTCTCTCAGTATAGCAGGCTGTTAAAGTGGCCGCAGACGCAGAGGGCAAAGCGTATGCAGCACGGCAAGTGACGCCGGAAGGCACCGCACAAAAGTAGGCAGCAAAAATACACAGCGAAATACACACGCAGCCACACACACACACACGGATGCACATGCACATGTAGGACACCAGGCAGACGCAATTATTCATAATTCAATTTTCTAACGATAGATGGCGCATGACAATTTCACGCCAACACAGCGCAGGGCGCAATTGTCGTGCAGTTCGCTCTCTATTTGTGTGTGTGTCTGTCTGTGGGTGTGAGTGTGTGTGTGTGTGTGTTGGTGTGCAGTTAATGTGCCTGCTGGCATGCACAGCAAACGAGCGAGGTTATGCAATATTAAGCAAACGCATTCGCCGTGTTTGTCCGCCTGTCGCAGCTCGGCAGGTTGAGCAAATGTCACAGCGCCAAAACTCACAACTCGACGGAAACAACAACAACAGCAGCAACAACCAAATTAACAACGATGTGCTCAACCTGTCAACCCCCCCCCCCACCCCTGACTGTGGCTTGTCCTGCCTGCGTATTTATTTAGTTGTCATGTCGGGCGTGCATCGGTTTGCATTTGTCAGGCATTATATATTGGTGTTAGCTTTACTGCGGCTCAACTAATTGTGCATGCTCCTTGCACAGCCAGAGCGGGAGAAGGGAAGAGAAGGCACTTGTGTGTATGCGTTGCCATAAATTCCCATCAACTGGCTGCATTCACTTGTGCAGCAGCTGCAACATCTGCACTGCGATAACACGCAATTAACTCCTCGGCTTTGTTTCGGTCAAGACATTCAACTAAATTTATTGCATAACTAGCAGCGAGCTGTAGCCAGATGAGGCCAAGCACGCGGATACCCTGTACATTAAGAGTTTGAGAAGGCAAATTTAGTCTGCATTTCGGTGTATTTAAACAGCATTATATTTATGAATATAACTATCATATCAACTGCCTCTTGTGCCTGGTTTATATTTCGTATAAGTGTTATAGATTACAAGCAAGAGTTATCAAGTGCGCAGTTACCCTGTAATGGCAATTCGATACAATAGCTTCGACATCAGTCTGAGGTGTAGGGAGAGAGAATTTAATATAGAAAAGAAAAGTTTAGTTATAGACGGAAAGGATTATGTTCATACTTTCTAAACTCTTATACAACCTGTAACTTGCACAGGCAGGCAGGTAACAAGGAGGGTGAATACCCTGTAATAGCAAAGCGAATATAACAATTCGACTTTAGTTACAAGGGAATAATTTGTCTGCCCTTCAAGACACGCAAGAAAGAATATTCCTCGACAGCTTTGCTATTTTATCTGATTCCTCCACTAACCTATACACCCTTGCAGCAGTGAGCAAGCGTGCAGATACCCTGTAAGGCCAATGGCACAACCTTACATTGAATTTCTTCAGAAGCATTGAACTCTTCCAGTTTAAAGAGTCACAACTAGTTTCCACTTTCATATTCGAATAGGACAACATTCGTGTATATTTGAGTCATTTCAGTTACGCCTCTCCCCAACTTATACACCCCATTGACAGGCAGTTACAGAGCATGGCATTGTGAATACATATTTCTGCATAATTATGGCCTTGCTGTCATGCCAAATGTGGCGAGTCTTAAAGTCGCTGCCGAGTCTGATAAATATGCGTCACGCGCGCGACTGTTGCAACGCTCCAGCGATCCATTGCCTCTCCATTCTTCATTCCCCTAACCCCTTACGCCTCCCACTGCACCATTGCACCACTGCACCACTTAGCGCGTCAACCATTTGCAATTTTACGCGACATATCCGCTTGCCGGGCATTTAGGTTACATTTAAGTAACGCAACTACCGTTCATCCCGGCGCAGTGTGCTGCCTCCCCTCCTACGGGCGGGGCTTCACCTTCCGGGCCCCAAGTGCGGCCCACTACTTTGAACGGATATCCGGAAAACGTAGCGCACGTTCCAGCGGCATTTTTCTTCGGCTTGAGTCCAGCTGCAGCGTTTGTAGATTGCAGATTTTTCGTCGTCCTCCGACATTGTAAGCGTCGCACGCGCTGTGTGAAACAAAACCAGCGACAACAGCGACAAGGACAACCAGGACGACGAGGACGGCAGGGACTGAAATGAGAAACGTACCCGGGCTTGGCTTCGAATACTAGAAAACGCCAGCAACAAAGGCCGTAAAAGATGGAGGAGCGCACAAGAAAAAAAGGAAACGTTTTCGCTCCTTAATTTATTTTCGGCGCCTGAGAAAAATGCGAAACAAAATGATCTTAATGGGCGTCGGTATGCTGGCATTGGGTTGGCATTGGGCTGGCATCTGGCTTGCAGTGCCGCAACACGATTTCAACACTTGCAGCGCGCAAAGAGTCAAGTTGAAATTCGCAAAAAGAAAGACGAAATACACGAAGCACAGCCCAAGTCGACTTCCTTTCGAAGTCGCCAAAGTTAAAGCAGCGCAGAAGAAGAACTAACAATCCTGTTGCGAAACTAAGAAACCCATGTAGATGTACAGTTAGTTCTTGTGTAGTTCATGGAACTAGTTCATATAACAAGCTGGTTTGTCTTGCCAAAGGTAGCTAATGGAAGCAGCCTAGACATTTGCAACTGATGTGCATTTAAGATCACCTCCACATTGCTCTTCTTGCTAAGTGCTCTTTAATATTGATTAGAAGTTCGCTTTGACAATAAAAAGATATCTCCTCCCCTCTATCATATATATGAGCATGTCTTTGTTGGCGGTGCATCAGCTATCTGGATTTCATCCAATTGTATTCTGTTAACTTTTGATGAAGTCAACAAAAAATAGCGCAGAAAAGTCTCGGGGTTTTCAGCTCGTCTGACAATCCCTCAGATTCTGTTTGTCACCTTTTCAACCTAACACTGAGCCACACTGACGGCAACACTTTTTTCGTACTGTTCAACTTCTAAAGCGTCAAGCCTTTTGGATTTCTGACTAGAACGTCACAACAGTTAGTGAACTTCAGTGTGTGATGCCAAATCGTATTGCCATTGCCTGTCGAATTCGGGCTACCAAACAAAATTTTAACTGATTTAAGCTGAGTTAGTTACTGTCTTCTGCAGGACAAATGAAGCGGGAGTTCAGTCTTTCATATCCACCATTAAAGCCGTGCCAGAAATCATAAAGCGCACTATAGTTTTTTAACTTTAAAGACATGGCAAGCAAACTCAGCTAAGCCTACTTCTAACATACGAACAATAAACCAGAAATAGTCCACTTTGTCAATTTGTCCACTTTGCTATCAACCTTTTCGACTTTCTTGCTTTCCTCTATATTGCAAACTTCAATTAACAAAGAAAGGAATATTTATTAGCTCCAGCTGCTCTGCTGAATGCAAATATAACATAAATGGTTGCCAAAAAAGGTATATAATAACATTTACTGTGTTATATACTTTATATATAAGGTATAGCTAACATTCTATTGGCATTGATTTAATTTGGAATAGCAACAAAAGCAAGAAGCATGAAATGTTTTATTAAACTTGCGACTTCAGTTGTCGTTTATTGCTATGCAGAATAGTGCTGAAGTTTCTAAATACCAGAGAATTGGCCTATATAGTGGCTATATATGTATACATATTGTATAATCGAGCAAACATACTATATACTTGTACATCAGTGTGTCAACTTTCAGAATGAGGGGGAAACTGTTTCGCATGTCAAGCTGATATAACGCCGAGACTGACTTTGCAATTTGAATAACTGTCGCTTTGCTGTGGCAGGCGGCGCAAGGCGTGACCTCGTGCCACACACAGCCACAGCGACATACACAAAGCGTTGCCAGACCGCCCGCTAAGCTAGAAAATGTCCTTGCTGTAACCCGTTGCGAGCGTCACAACAATTTCGCGAACAACTTCTGCTGTTGTTGTTGCTACTGTTGTTGTACAAGGGCAATTTGTTGTTATTATTTTGGTAACACTTTAATTTCTCCCGCAGCCCTCGGCCTGGCCACGGCACGCCCAGCAGGAGCGTCGTTAGGTGGCAATAAGGATATGCGTTATCCTTTTACCAGCTATTTAGCTGTTTAGCATTTAAATGCTAAGCTCTTACGCGTTTAGCCTTTTTTGCGTTTGCTCTTTGCCGGCACAGCGGGCCGTCCTGGCTGGCAAAGCCAATTTATGCGACCGCAGAACGAGCAGCCAATTTTCGTGAGGTTTATCAGCTAGAATCGGCGGGATTTGCTCGCGAGACACTCAAGTAGTTTCACGCGCCTGCACGATTGTCCCAGTTGTGATTGCCAAATGCCAACTGTGAACTGTGTGCTCTCGTTTTCGGTTTATTACGTATACGCCCTGTGCCGGCGCCTGCAACAGCTGCTGCCGCAGTCGTACTTCATTTATCAATTTCACGCACTTCATCAGTGTGCAGCTGCCTCAGAGTTGAGCTGTGAACAGCCAGCTTACAAGGCAGGAGGCGAGAGAGAGAGAGTGAGGGAGAGAGGGAGGGAGAGTGCTCTGGAGAGTTGATTATACACATGAACTGAGCCATGTTGAAGTTTCCCTTGCTTAAGCAGCTTTGCCATGCAAAATGTTTATGCTATTTATTTAAATTCCCTTTGTGCACACTCACACTCACTCACACCCACACACACACACATTGCCAGCCACGCACAACCACATACAACAATATAAGAAGATTTTCTCTTGTGATTTTCAAAGTCAACTCTGTGTGCCACACGGCAAACTACTTATGAGAGGGGAATGACAACGGGGGCAGGGAGAGGGGGAGGAGAGGAGGTCATGCCCTACGCCCGCATGTAATAAGCAATAACCGTTACCAGTAAGAGGGAGAAGGGCGTGGCGGGGTGAGTGGTTACTGCGCTGTGGTTTGTCGAGGCGCGAAACTGAAATGGCGCAAGTTTATTTAATATCTGAAAAGCGGAGGCTCACGCGTCGTATGCGTAATATTTGGCTCTGCTGCTGCTGCTGTTTGCATTTGCCAAATTGCCTTGCGTGTCAACACTAAATAGCAGACAAGTCTAAACAAGTCGAAACAACATAAGAAGGTCGTGCAAGGGGGGAGGGGGAATAGAAGCTCCCACAATTCAAAAGTTTCTGTATATGTGAAGTTGTTGTTGGTGTTGGTGTTGTGCGGTTTTTGGTCGCTCAAAAATGTAGCGAGTATAAATTTACGCGTTGTTGCCGCATTTCGAACAACAGCAACACCCTTTTCAACTGTTTGTGCCAGCCAAACACACACACACACACACACACAGTCACGCACATGAGTTTATTTTCATACCCACAAATATTGGTGGCTGCTGCTGTTGTTGTTGTTGAAGAGCAAAGCAAAGCAGCTTAACTTATGTCAACCCGATAGCATCTTGGGCCATAAATGTCTATGGCTAACACACAACCACGCCCCCTGCCGCCCCCCCCCAAGGTAGCATAGAAATCGTTGAGACGTTGCGAAATCAGTGAAAGCTTTTCAGAAACTTTTTGTCAAACATTTGTGCGGCACTTGTAAATTTGTTGTGATTTCTTGATAGCTGCTTATGGCTGCTGTGTCTATCTCTAAGTGTGTGTGTGACTGTGTATATGCGTGTGTGTGTGAGGCATCTCTCCCTCCTCGTAGGCAGACAGACTTTTATGAATTCTCGTGTGCTTTGGGGCGTAGTGCAAAGCAAACCGAATGCGAATCTGCGAACAAACGAACACCGACAATTCCTTAAATACGCATCAGTGTACATGTATGTGTGTGTGAGGGTGCGAGTATTTGTATGGGCGTGTGGGTGTGTGAGTGTTTTCGTGGAATTCTGTTTCATGCTCGAATCACTTTATTATAAAGAATTTAAAACACATTTTGACGCTGATTTGTTGTAAAGCTATAAAACGCTTGTTAAAAAACATTTTTTATTTGTTTATCCACGCTTTGTGATTTTATTTACTTAATTTATCGAATTTCACTTAATCGGGGGTGAACTGTAAGTCGATATAAACATAGGTAAACCGATATTTGTTTTATTAAATACTCGAACAAAGAGTTTTCCAATTAAAGTTGCGTAGATCGATTTCAATTGTTTCCCTCAAAAAAACTGCTAAGTCCAGCCAGTAAATAGCCAGCTTTAGCTATCAATAACAGCCAGCGAAGTCGATTGGCAAATTATGAAAAGTTTCTGATTAGGTGCAGCAGTGCGAGACAGAGGAGGAAGGGGGGAGGAGTGAAACGCAAATGCTTATCGCAGCGCATCCAGTCTGCGTTGCAGGAAAAACAAAATCAATTTTCCACGAGCTGCGAGGCAGCAACACAACGTGCAGTCGCTGCCGCAGTCGCTGCCACAGCCTGCGGTCACTTTGACATTTTTTTTGTTGGCTTCCTTCTTTATTTCATCGCTTTTTGTTGCATGCTGCAGCTAGAAAATTCTTCTTGCATCACTTTGGCAGTCCATGAAAAAAGTCAATGGCCAACTGAAATTGCTGGCCACGTCTTCTTTCATTGCGGGTCAGGCTTCGATGGCAGTGTGAGGGGAGGGGGCGTGTTGCGGGTGCGTGCCACGCCCAGCTATTGCAGTAGTGCAGTGCACTTCATCATCATTTTGCGAGCCATCAAAATGAAATGTCAAACTAAATGGCAACAATTTTGATTGAATTTTTTTGTGTACGATTCGGTTGACAAAAAGTAGAGGGAAATACAGAAGCAAGGGGTGTGCTCGACTAGCAGCATACCCTGTGGTAAGATAGAGGGTTTTTCGTTGAGGAGATGTTTAGATTTGATCAATTAGAATAAAGATGCAGACCACAAGGCAGTCAAGCTAAGTCACTCCTTCGTTCCAGTTGTAGAATTCTCTCTCTCTCTTTCTCTCTATTAAGCTGTTTGTTTCCCTCTTTCTCTCTATTGATTTATTACTTTTTCCTTTTCCATCTTTCTCCCCATAGTCAAGCATGCCTTCTTTGCTTTACTTAGAGGGTATACAAATTGCGCTTTGTGGTCGATCTCTGCGCTGAGGTTGCAAGTTGCAGCTACTTGCGGCGACCGGAAATATGCGGCGAGCGTGCGCTGGTGAAGGGTGTGGTAAGGGGAGAGGTAGAGGGGGCACAGGCCAGTGGCAACACGTTCGAAGTGGAAATACGTCTGCGGTTTCGCAAGTGCGGCCGACGGCTACTTAACAATTTAAAGCACAAGACGTGCCGGCAGTGGCAGTGGCAGTGGCAGCCACATGACAAAATGCCAACAATAAAGTGCAATTCATTCTTTAAACCGACTTCACGTGCAGGCGGGAGTGAGCCGGGAAAGAGGGGGAGGCAGTTGAATCACAGTCATGTGCATTTTTCTCCGCGTGTGTGTGTGTGTGTGTGTGGGTGGCATTTTATGACAATGCCAATCCAAGCGAGGAAGACGTTGACACATTTTTCTCTCGGTGGCAACGTGCCTTGCCTTGCCTCGCCTTGCCTTGCAACTGCTGACAAACTGCGCCCCTTGCGGCAATCCAATGATGCCCAATGATGGGCGGCACATGTGTGTGCGAGTGTACGAGTGTGTGTGTGTGTCAGGTTGACATCAATCTGACTAGCGCTGCTGCTGGTGCTGGTAGAAAACACAAATACTACATTAACCCAAATGCAAAGCCGTGCCAAGAGCCTGCCAAGTGAGCCCTGGCCCAGACCCAGGAGACGTGTGTGTCGTCGTCACCGTCGCCGTCGCTGTCGGCGCCAGAGCATCCGACAAGCTGAATTGATGCCAGGCAATGTGGACACGGACACGCTAGTCGCTTGCAGGCTGCAAGCTGCCAGTTACCAAGGCTTAAAGCGGTCTGCCGGCCAAGTCTTGATGGGACACCTCACCTATTTAAGATAACCAACTGCAGCTCAAGTTGAGTTAACATGTTAATTCCCTTCTTGGGTTGAGGTTGCAGTGGTGAAGTAGGTTCCTCCAGGTGCCTTAGGTTGCTTTAGGTGCCTTATAGTTCCTTCAACTTATGTGCCTTGAGGTTCCTTAAGATTACTTACTTAAGGTGCGATTGCTGTCCTGTAGGTTCCTTTGACATAGGTGTCTTCAGGTGCCTTTAGATTCCTATAGGTTCCTTAAGGTGCCTTTAGTTTTCTTTAGGTGCCTTAAAAAAGATTGCCTTAGGTTCCATTACTTTTCTTTACTGCCCTTAAATCGATGTGCTTCTTTCACGAGCCTCGCTAATTAAGATTGAAGATGAGCCAACGCGGACAGCAAAGTTTCATTCCATAATGCAAATGACCAAACGCGAAAGGCAAAGTTCTCTTTCTGCTACTTCAAGGAAGTGCTTGGGAAATGTCCGTATGAACTTGAACTGCTTTTGCGGGCCTGACCGCATTTCATTTGCATTGAGCCTTAAGCAATGCGATGTGATGCGCATTGAAACAAGCGCGACAACAGCAGCTGCTGTTGACAAAGGGCCAGCAGGGAGAGAGGGGGGGAGGGGGGCAAAGGAGGTTCAGCAGTTGGTTAGCCTTGGAGCAGAGCCAGCAGCAGCAGCAGCGGATGCGTTCGCCTCGTCCTCGGACTTTATGACAGACCAACCAAATATGAAATGGACAGCGCAAAAGGCACAGCCAAAGAGGGAAAGAGAGAGAGAGAGAGAGTGGGAGAGAGGGCAAGAGAGTGGGAGAAAAAGGTCAGAAACACTTGGCAGTACATTATCTGGGCCACTGGCTGACAGACTTGCCCGCTGACTGACGCAGCGACATGAACAGGGGACGGATAAAGGATCCAAGGACGAGGGACGAATTGGACATTGGACATTGGACATTGGACGAATTGCCGCTTGGTCTGACATTTTCGTTATTATTCTTATTCGTGCATGATGTCAGTTGTTGTTGCTGTCGTTGCTGTTATGGCTGTAGCTGTAGCCAAGGCTGATGCTGCTGTTATTGTTGGCTCAATTTCCTAGCCATTTCCGGCTGCTCTGTGAAATTACGTAAAACATAGAAAAACAGAAGTTACGTAGTGCAAAACACAGAAGGGAAACGAAGAGACGAACGAGTGCGGGAGGTGAGGCAGCCTGTGGGTCATTCCACTTGATTTCCGAAAAGGATACTGGCACACACAAAAAAAGCAAAGGACTGTGATGGACGGAGCGAGCAGAGATCGAAGACGGACTGTCGAAGGGGTGGGGGGGGAGGCAAGCTGAGAACCGCAAGTACAAAAGAAATGAGCTTGGGGCGGGGCACAGTTGGCTTTGGCATCACTTTTGTTGCTGTCGCTCTTGTTGTTGCTGCTGCTCAGTCAATGGTCCATAAATCTGTTGTCAACTATTCAAATGCAGACAATTGATTACAGCGATAAAGCTGAAGAGCCTTTTTAGCTGCCGAGACGTAGCTAGCTCTCTCTCTCTTCTCTCTTTCTCTCTTTCTTTCTCTATACTCCTCTTTTCTCTATACTTTCGCTCTTTCTCTTTGATGAAGCTGCCGCCACTTGGCTTTAATGAGAGGCAGCTGCGTCACGCTTTAGGTAGATGAAGTCCAATTTTTATGGCTCGTGGGGGCAAGCTAAGCTGCCACACGAATATAAAACTCAGTGAGTCAATAGACTGAAAGTCCATTTAAGCCATGCCCAGAATTAGGTTACACTCTCACACACACACACGTAGGAACACTCACATAATTACAGTACACACTCGTAACTGCAAACTGCAAACTCGACACAGTCGTGCCTCAAGTGTCTATCGATTCGTCTTCAGTTAGGTAAGGGAGGGGTAGGGGGAAGTGCCCGATTGGGGGATGGGATATGACTATAGAAACCGCTTAGCTTTGCGTCTGAGCTCGGGTCTGAGGCACTTGACTAGTTGTAGTTGTGTTGCCCGGCTAAATATTTATTCACAGTTCGATAAATAAACACACTGTGCACTGTGGGCTGGGCTATCTATATCTACAGCTGGCATACATATACATACATATATATATGTAGCACTTGTAACTGAAGAGTAGTTTTAAATAAGAAATGAATACAACGCCTTTGTTGGGCTTAAATGTGCCCCGTCTTCCTCTATCCTCTGCCCCCACTCTGCCTTCCATATTTGCTTAGCTGCGGCGAGGTGGGCGTCGCTTAGAGTGCGCCCACTGCCATGCCCTAAGCCCCAAGCATTTAACACTTTGTACTTGCTGAGCTCCCCAGCAGCAGCAGCAGCAGCAGCAGCCACAGTAGCTGTAGCTGTGGCAGTAACAACAAAGGCTTAAATACATTTACCATTACAAGCTATAAGCCATGAGCCATGAGCCATGAGCCATGAGTAAAGTAATGCAGGCATTAAACGCTGGGGATCTATGTGAGCAAGGGGTGAGCTGGGGGTGGGGGCAATGTCTTCGACTTACGACAATAAAAGCTGTAGACAATACAGAGAGCAAGGGGAGAGGGGGCCACGTATCGTTGATTGGGTTGCCTGAAAGCGCAGCGTGGCATTAGGAAGTGCGGCCACGTCCAGTTGATGTCGTTTTATATGCAACACGGTCAGATGGCCAACTGAGCTGGTTATGGCCATGTCTGCAGCAAGGGCTGTGCGTGTGAACGTCTATGTGTGTGTCTGTGTGTGTTCATAGTTTTGCTCAGCTGCTGCTGCTGCTGCTGGCAAAGCAAACAAATTGCTGACGTGAGTTGCAGGCGAAGGAAAAAATGTCTGCACTGAGAGAGAAGCCCAAAGAGAGGTAAATAGAGAGAGAGAAAGAGTGAGTGAGTGAGAGAGAGAGGAAAGAAAAAGGAATACAAAACTAACTTTTGAACCTTAGTTGGACTGGAAAGCACTGCAAGTTGTTTTTCCCAGTGTAGACAGTTTAGGCACTGTCCGGGCAGCCTGGCAGGGCAACAGGGCGGGCGGTGGCAAGTGGCAATCATCGTAGGCGTGGCGTGACAGCACTAATTGGCAAAAAGTTTGTGTCGACTGTCAATTGTCAAATGGTTCAGTTGAGTTCGAGGTTCGACTGGGGCAGGAGGCAGGAACAGCAGCAATGTGTTTGAACTTGCCACAAAACATAATTCGCTTAGCCCCCGAAAACTGCCAAAGTTCAGTTCATCCAGTTAGGCAGGGAGCTCCGGGGCAAACAGTTTATGCGGCCTTAGCCAATAATTTAAGAAGTTCATGCAACACACAAAAGTTCAGGCTGAAGTATGCCTGCCCCCAGACAGGGCTGAATGATGGCGAACGGAAATTTACTGCAGGCACGAACAAGAACGAATGCCAGCAAAAAGGGGTGAGCACACACACACACACATCAACACTCACACAGCAGGCACGCACACTGGCAATTCGTCGGAAGAGAGAAGGCTTCAACGAAATATGCACATTTCCACACTTAATAACAAAATATGTTAAACAAAATCATTTGGTGTTTGCCGTGAATTCGCGTGTGTGTGTGTGTCGGTGTGTGTGTGTGTGTGCGGTTGCCAGGAGGCATGAAAATAAGCACATGTTTACATGCAAATTACATAACAACAACGCGGCAACGCC
Source organism: Zaprionus capensis (assembly GCA_018903675.1). Classification (NCBI taxonomy): domain Eukaryota; kingdom Metazoa; phylum Arthropoda; class Insecta; order Diptera; family Drosophilidae; genus Zaprionus; species Zaprionus capensis. The sequence continues at coordinate 9,657,907 of JAEIFN010000964.1, read as the reverse complement.
GACTCCAAACAAAACGCAAATTATACGCTGCATACTTTTAGGCTGCAAAAGTAAATTGTATGGGCATTTTTTTTCTTACAGTTATTTCCGCAGAAAAACGTGTAGCCACAGCCACACAGCCACAGTCCAGACAATGTGCCGCTTCCCTTTCCTTGTCCCTTCTCTGCCCTCCCCCTCCGTCACCCCCTTGCATACATTTAAAGCAGGTTTTTTATTTGGATTTTCTCTTCTTCATGTAAACAAACTCATTTAACTGATTTTCATGAAAGAAAATGTGGCTCCTGGGCAACGCTTGATGGCTGTGGAGTATGCCAAATTATCATCGTGTCGACGGCACAGTGGCACGCATTTGCCAAATATTGCACAAAAGCAGGAAGTTCAGTCTGAAGTCTGCGCGGGGTTTGTTTTCTTTGAATTTGCCACTGTGCAACGCTGCTTGCGGCGGCCGGCAACTCTTTCGTGCAAAAACAAAATGGCGCACTGCCTGTAGCGAAATTTACATGTCACTCGACAAAACTTTGCAGCCCGAAACTGACCTCAGCCTCGTCTCGCCTTGACTGCCTCGTCTTGTCTCGCCGCGTCTCGTCTTGAGCTCGAGCAGGGTCTGTCAAGAGGGTCTCTCTGTCTCAAGTTGTGCACACAATCTTTGCATAATTTCTCTCGCTGCCACAACCCTCTCTGCCGCCCTCGGGCAAGTGCTAAGCGGTGAGGCGGCAAATGTCAGCAGAAAAAAGCCAAGCCAAGCAACAAGATTTTTTTCTGTTTTCCTCAGCGAAAAGCAAAGGCAAAACGACCGCAACGTGTTCGCCACTTAAGATTCTGTGGCTACAAATTGCCTACAGCTTCATGATGGCTATCTGAAATAACTAAGGGAGTGTAGTGGGCAGGGGAGGGGGAGGTGGTAGTATAGATAAGGTATTAGCACATGCATTAGGCGTGGAGCCCTGGAGAACTTCGACAGCAACTGAAATTCTGTGTAATTCGAGAACAACGTAAAGGACCTCAGCTCCCGCCGCTTAACCCCTCTTCCTATCTACCATCCCTTTCCTGTACCTCCCCCTCTGCTCTTTGTTGATCGAAACTTTGCTTTGAAATTAGAGCAGCAAGTGCGCAAATTTCTTGCTGCTTAGGCAGGCAGGGGGAGCACACTCGGGGCAGTGTGAGGTGCATGAAGCACGCGTAATTCAAAGCATAATTGAGACATGTAAACAATATCCTTAAGTGCGATCGCAGCAGCATCAAAGGTCGCCCTTGCCTCAGTCCCTCGACTGGAAAGCAATTAAAAGTAAAGCACAATCGCTGCCAGTTGCCAGTGGCAGGTGTGGGGGGCCTGCATTAAAATATTAAATACCCTCTTGTGAAAGGGTTGCTTGGCCTGTCCCCATTCTCCTCTTTAACACTCCCCACTCCCGACTCTCGGCTGCTGCTGCTGCGGGTGGCGTGTGTGGCACAAAAGTGCCTGGCACACACGCACGACAAAGCAGAATAATAAATTTCAATTCAGACGTCGACGACATGACGTCTGTGCGGCACGTTGACGTCGACTTCCACCTTGATAAGAAGCTGCACAGCAGCAGCAGCAGTAGAAGCAGCTTTCCTACTCGTACTCCCACTGCCACGCCCCTGCTCGCTACCCTGCACTTCGGCTAAAAATGTAAGGAAAAAAACGGCTTTATGTGCATGCAACACAAAGAGCTAGGCCAGTCTGTGTGTGTGTGCGTGTGTGTGTGTGTTGAAAGGAAATGCGCAACGCAGCCCAAAGGTGTCAAGCGGAAAATAAAGCATAATGCTTGGCGCTGTTATGCACTTTAGCTGTGTGGCACAAAGCCTCTGCCTCTGCCTGCCAGTGCAACAATGCGGCAGGCCTAGACAGCCATCAGTCAGTCAGCCAGGCGGGGCAGGCGGGGCTGGCAGCAACCTTTCTTCAGCGTGGACTGTGCGTAAATGCCTGACGCATTTTCCGGCCCGACACATTTTCCCCATCTATGTATGTGTGTGAGTGTGTGGCTGTGGCTGTGGCTGTGGCAGCCCCAACTCAGTTCGTGATGAAAGTTGAAATATCAAAAAGAAAAGTTGTGAAATGAATTCGTCAAAGACGCGCAAAGCTGCCTCATAAATTATGAAAATGCGAGAAGATGCTTCAAAGAAAATATTAAATAAGACAGCAACAACAACTTGAAGAGCCCGCACAAGTGTCTGTGTGTGTGCTCGAGTGTGTGTCCGCACTTATTAAAAACCCGAAAACCGACTAAGTTGTTTTCCTTACAACGTGAATCATTCATAATTTCCATTCATATATCAGATTAAAGTTAATTCTCTTTTAAAAACCGAAAACTCTCGCTCCCAGTTTGTTTACCATTTTGTTTTCTCTGTTTTGTTCCAGACTGTTTGCGGCAACGAGGCATGTAAAAATGCCCAAGGCGTGGCCCACAATCAACGAGAGCAAGACAAAGATAGAGACAGAGACAGAGACAGAGAAGAAGAAGCTGCAGCTAGGTTCGTATCGTAAGTGCAACATCTTGTGGCTGCAGAGTTGTCAACTGATTTGAGGAAATGAACATGACAAGCAGCAGCAACGACAACAGCAACAACAACAACAACAGCAACTACAACAGCATCAACAATCCCGACAACAAACAGCAACAATAACAATACAAACAATAACGACAAAAGTAATTTGAATTTGTGCGCGCAACAGGAAACAAAACAACCAAAGAGACGCAAACACAGATACATAAAAGGACACACAAAGAAAGAGGAGAGAGAAAGAGGGAGAGAGACAAAGATACAATGCAAATTGTGTGCATATTTCGTCTGTGTGTCTGCGTGCGTGTTGTGTCCGTGCAAATAAATGCGATATAAAACGGGAACAGAAACATCGGCAAAAGAAACAATAACAATAACAACAACAACAACAACAGCAATAACAACACCGACGCGACGGCAAAAAGTGCAGTTAAGCGTGGAAATTGCATTAAAAATTGAGAAAAAACGCCAGCAAGAAACTGCGCAAAGAAAAGTGCAAAAAGAACAGTCAGTGAATACAAAAACAAAACAAAAAAATAGTCGAGGCTAACGAGCGCTAAAAAGTAACAGCAAAAAGAAGAAGAACACAAAAAAAAAAACCTTGCGCTGAAAGCGAATAAAAAGTTTTGATTGAAAATTTGCATTGTGCATTCATTTGGCTGGCTGCAGGCAACAACAACAACAACAACAACAGCACTTCGATGCGGTGACTGTGTAAATTCTTGATTAAAAACAGCAACAACAACAACAGCAGCAGCAGGAGCAGACTGCAATTGTGGCATGCAACAAAAAGGGGCGACCAACTGAGCCGCATAACAATAACGAGGCAGCGTCCCTAACAAAAGGACAACAGCAGCTGCAGATTTCGATTGATTTCGATGCAAATTATTGGCCCAATTTTTTGGAGGCCAACAACTGCGTGAAAAGTGTCAAAAATCAATTGAAAAATCATAAAAAACAAATTGAGGCAAGCGTTGCAAGTAGCTTTTGTTGCTGTTCAAATTTTCTTTACTAATTAATTCGCGCGCGTTTCTTTCTTCAATGTGATGCGCGTTTGTGTGCGCGAGTGTGCGTTGTGTTCTATTTATTTTATACTGCATTCACGGCACGACGCCGACAGGACTCGCGAAGGAACAAGGATTGCTGCTATTCCCAGAGAATAGTGTGTTCTCCCAACGGTAAACATTGTGTGCCCTCGCAATAAAAGTCAAGTGCGAGGCACTTAACATTCACTTGGAGTGAGACAGAGAGAGAGAGAGTACGACAGAGAGAGTGCAAGAAAGAGAGAGAGCGCGCAAGAGAGTAAGTCGTTGACAAAGTAACGCACTGCGCGATAAGAGACGACAAGATAAAAACGACAAAATGAGAAGCAGCAGCAGCAGCAGGAGAAGTAGCAGCAGCAGCGTCAAAGCGCTGATAGCGCAACTATTGCTGGTTATCAGCATCACATCGCGCTTGCCGGGTAAGTGTGCTCATTTCCTCTCTATGCTATCTAACTCCCTATTGCCCCTGGTGTATCTTCCTCTCCCCCCTGCATCCTTATCGCCAAAGTTAATGCAAATATTTAACGTGCGTTTTTTTATGGATTTGTCGTTGTCATGCTGTGCCACGTTGCCTACATTTAGGCGTCGTCATCGTTGACAGCCACTGTCGTCATAACGTAGCTGACAACCGGCAAGGCAGGGAGACAGGGGGTGCTGGGGGCGTCACAGCAGCCGGAGACAGGCTGCTCCACTTGACATGACTTATAAATGGCTTTCGATTAAGTTGTCACATTAGCATTAATCTCGACACGGGTTGCTGCTTGCCAGCTCACTCCAGACCTCTTCTAACCCACACTCCCCCTCCCTGCCCCTTCCCTTCTCTCTCTGCAACATGAATTGATGTTCAATCGAGTTGTCTGGGTGCTCGTTAATGAGCCGTGCCCTGAATGACTGGTCTGAGCCCTCGAGTTGCAGGCATGCACGACCAGCCCCGTGACTCGGTCAGCCACTTGCCCCATCTCCCTCCCCATCTCCCTCTCCCTTCTCACAGAGTGCAGAGTGCATTGTGTAATTGAAAAATAATTACTCAAACAAGCGTAATTTAATCAACATATATTTGCGATGAATCGCGCAATTTTACCTGCACCCGTGCGCGCCCTCGCATCAATTCATTAATCTATTTAAGCTGATGCATTTTTAATGGCATTCCTCGTTCGCGAGGGTGGAACAGCGTGTCATAAGTCCCTCCTTTGCATTAATATCATAACCGACCAACGAGAGTAAAGCGACTCGTTTTAATCCGCGTTGGCAATAACAAAATAAACAAGCTGAACAATCAATTGTGGCTCTGTCAAGTTCACATCATGCGCATATGTAATACGTTACGTATACGTAATGCAGACACACCTTTTAGGGCAGCGCGGTCGATTCGCTTTGCGCTTCAATGATTTGCAAACATTTTCGCATTTCCTGTCAAGCGACAGCCCCCTCCCTTCCCCGCATCATCTACAATCTTGTCCCCCAAAAAGAAACAGTTAAATGAGCGTATAAAATAAAATACGTCCAGCGCTTTGTGTGTCAGTTGGTCGCACGCTTGTTTGATTCAGTTTCAGTTTTATTTGCGACATTTTTTGCTTGTTTAATTTACAAAAAAATGTGTACACATTGTTTTTGTTTGTCAGCTTGTGGGTGTGTGTGTGTGTGTGTTTGTGTTTTGCATTTTGTGCGTATTTCCCATTTATGTTTTGTGGAAATATTTGCGATATTCAGTTTGCTATTGTTACTTGTTTTCTCTGTGTCTGCTCTTCTCTCTCTCTCTCTCTCACTCTCTCTTTGTCTACATTCCTCTGTCTCCTCTTCCCTCTCTCTTTCCTTTCCCTCTCTCCCTTTACCCTTCTCCTCTACATGGGGATAGTTTGCGCATGGAAATGATTGAAATGATTTATCTATCGGCATTTGAATTGCAAATGCCAATGTCGTTGCAAAGAATGCTTTAATGTAAATATAATAAAAATGGGTAAATTTATTTTGTATTGGCAAAACTTCTGTAGGAATTTGAATCACAGTTCTTAATTATTGGCCGGAATTAGAAATTTATGACAGCCTAGAAAGAGAATTTGGATAAGAAATAAAGTAGTAAAAACAATTTCCAAGACCTTCAGCATTTTTCCGAGTGGATTCATGCGAGGCTGCCAAGCGGGGCGAGACAATTGCGGATTCTTTACAAATCGTAGGGCAGACATAAATAAAACATTCGGATTTTTATTATAAACGCCAACTCATCGACAACGATAAGAGAGGAGAAAGTTTCTCCCACACTCTTCTGCTGCTTCTCGTTTTATGGCTGTGCCAAAAATTGGTTTCAATAAAAATTTACGTTTCATAAAATTTATTATGTATGCAACACAATGGCAACATCGACAACAACAACAGCAACAAGAGTAACAACAATCGATGCTGGAGAAGCGCCAAAGCTCGCACAGCATACGAAATGGGCGAAATCAAAGTCACAGAGAAGAGCACAGAAAACAAGGAAATGAACAACTTTATATGCAGGATAATGGTCAAGACATTATTAAGCCTCGTTTCGAGGGAGTGTGTGTGTGTGTGGAAGGGAGGCTGTATGTGTTAGTAAGTTCTTAATAGTAGACGCATTTGCTGGCCGAACCAGAATTTATGACGTGCGTGTGCGAGCTCGAGGGTCGCTTTAACACAAGTGGAGGCTCAGTTGTCGATGGTACTCAGTGGCATCTTTAGGGCAGCACTACATGGACAGTTTTATTTGGGCTGTTGCACGCCAAGGAGGCACCTTCCCCGCAGCCCCTCGGCAGCCTTTCCACACTCGACAATCTTAGGGGAATAAATTGTAAATTGTTATTTGTAGAAGTTGAAGAGTTTTGGGTTTAGTTTTAAATACCTTAATCTCTCTGTTAATGTAGAGTACATACTGCTCATATATTGCCTATGTGCCTTATCTCTAATACAGGGTATACTCTACTCAAATACGCCCTATTTGCTCGGCATTTAATTGTTTTTGCTTGTCTGCTTTTCCTTTTGCAACCATCTGTACGTGGATTAAACCTTTTGCCAGATATTTCAGAGTAATCGAAGTTAAAACTTTGCAGTCTGAGCTCTTTTGCTTGCTTGAGGGAGGGGAAGAGGGGGAAGCAGCAGGGAAAACTACGGTCAGGCTGCAGTTGATAAAAGCTTTTGGGCTAATGGACGAACAAGCAGTGGGACGAATGGTTTGCCAAACTTGAGTATTCAAAGTCAAATTTATGTAAAACATTATGTAAACTGTGTGGGTGCGAGTTGCCAACGGGGGAGCGGGAAGAGGGCAGGGTAGGGCAGGGCAGGGGAGGGGTTAGCTAAGCTACCCCAAAGCATGACTTTTCAATTTGAAATGTGTTTAATGGGCTTTCATGGCGTCGTCGGTCGGACAGCAGAGCCAGTGTGGCATTTATCAAGTGTGAACCCATTGAATAGCTGACTGCACTTCCAGCCGACAGCCCGCATGCCTTGCGCGTTGCAAGCCCCGTCCCCCCTCCCTCTTCCTTCACACTCCCCTAGTGTCGTCTCAGTTGACTTTGGGGCGTGGGAGCAGTAATGAAATTGGATGTTTTTCCGCACTGTCAGTTGTTTCACTTTTTGTGGTTTTTTATGCGCAACGTGCAACGTGCCACACAAGCGGGAGGCGACGCATCGGTCGCCAAGGGCAACTTTTAATTACACTAAAATAATTATAAACCAGAAACTTAATCAATTCGCTGTGCGACCAATCAATGTTGCCAGCAACTCAATACACTCACACACACACAAACATACACACACAGGGGAAAAGTCGCGTTGTTGCTGCCACGTGTGCAGCAATTAAAGAAAAACTCCCGCAATAAAAACCCGGTGGAAAATATGAAAAATGTGAAAAATCGTCGCTTGGAAATATGTTGCCGAGGCTGAGCTGCTTCCCCTGCTTTCCTGCTCTGTGCTGCCCCTTGCTCATATTTTTTTTGGGTAGGCGTGGCTGTGATACGCTGCTGCAGCACGTAATGAAAATGTTGCTCATATGTAAATACAGCAGGGAGAGGGGGGGACAGGAAGAGAGAGAACGTGCTTGTTTGCCTGTATGCGTGTTTGCATATTTGTGTTTGGATCAGCAGGGACACATTGTTTGTGTGCGGTGCCTGTGTGTGTGTCTGTGTGTGTGCAGCACACACACTGCCTCTGATTGCGTTGGGCTTTACGAGCTGCGTCGTGTGGCACGCGCCTAATTAAATTAGAAATTAGAAAACGAAAATTTGAGCACGAAACTTGAGAGTCAAATGGGGCAGTGAGTGTGAGAGAGAGTGTGCCTGTGTGTGTGTGTGTGTCGCTGTGAAGTCAAGAGAGCTGTGCGTGTCGTGCAACGGGGCGTATGTGTATTGGATTTCGCATTGAATTTGTTTTGCTTCTGCTGCTGCTGCCAGAGACAAAGGGGATACTTTTTCCTAACCAAATTATGCAAAAATTTCTGAAAGAGATGCTGCCCCAAGTAGTTGTTGCTGCCCCATGTTGACGTTGTTGTTGTTGTTGCAGCATGTCAGCAAACAAAGTGAAGCAAATATGTGCACACGTGCCCCGCACACCCCCCCTCTAACTCTGTGGCATGCTGCATGTTGCCAGTAGTTCTTTGCTTAATGCAAGCCAAAACAAAGGGACCTTAAACCCAGTTGCCAGAGTTGCCAGAGTTGCCATGGCAAGCAGTGTGTGCAGTGTCCTTTAAGCAGCATTCGCACAGATTAAGGATTTTCCCGAGTCGAGCTGAGCTGAGCTTCCTGAGTGGCCTTGTTGATGGTTTTGTGTCCTCTTTTTTTGTGCCCATCTTTTTTTTTTTGGTTTCCTTTTTTTTCTTTTCTTTTTTCTCTGCCAGTTGCTGCGGGGCGTGGCCTTGTGCTGGCTGCAAGTCTTTGGCTCCCCATTTATTATGCATGCATTTTAAATTGTAAATGCCCTGCCCCTTCTTCCCCGCCTCCCTCTCATCTCCTACTCTAGCTGCTGTTGCGCCTGTGATGAGCTTTGGCATATTGTTTGAATCTTTATGGACTCAGTGTGGCAGGTAAGAGGGAGCTATTCCTCTTATCCCACTTCTCCCCACCCCCTCCATTTGTTGGCATTTTCGTGTGCTAATCCCCAGCTAAGTCAGACTCCAAAGGAATTCGGCAAATCATAAAAACGTGTTCAGCAAGTTGCACGCAATGCTTGCCCCAGTCGATCAAATTAGTTGCAACTGCCACAGAGATTTGTTGTCTCAAATTGAATGCGAGTATCTTCCTCTGAATTGCCATGACAACTGAGCAACAGGAATTTGTGTGTGTGTGTGTGGCATAGATCAAAAACGTAAAGGGCTGGCTTGGGCTCCAAGCTGTCGTGCCCCAAACCCAAATCCCTCAACGAGGCTGCTGCTGATGATGATGAAGATAATGGCTATTCAGGCAAATAGGCTGAATCTACTCGACTCTCCTTCTCTGCCTCTGCCTCCGCCACTGCCACATGCCATGTTGCTATTGTTGCCAAGTGGCAACAAAGTCAAGCAAACAAAAACGAGGCTCGTCTGTTTGCCATGTGCACCAATACCCCTACCCCCTCTCTGCCTCCCACACTGCCTGCAAATCCTTTTGGGTCAGAAACTTTTGAAATATCTAATCCCCATACATGTGAGGCAGAGCAGCATCTGAGCCGCTTTAAGCGCACAGTTACGTTGGCGATACGCCGCTGATGGCCTGACTAAAGAGAGAGGAGCAGCAGGAGGAGGAGGGTAGGGGCAGGGTTACAGCAAAGGGGAGCTCTATTTTCTGAACAGGCTTATGAATGTGGAGCGGGTCGACTGTGCTCGCTCGACTGCGTCGTGCCCTGCCGAGCATGATTATAAATAATCTTTTTGATACCCTCGAAAAGGTTGTTGAGCATTATGTGAGGTGCAGGGCAGAAGAGTTATAGCCGAGCAGATGTACACCTGCTTGATCGGCAGAGCGAATTAAATCCAGCTAGCATTGTCAAGCAACTTGAAGAGGCGCTATTAAATTACCTCACCTTGGCCAGGCAGAGCATCGCAGCTTCGGTTTGTTGTTGTTCTTGCTCGGCTTAAGCTGCAAGTGCTGCGCTGAATTTGTACGGTTTGTGTCAATGGAAGCGTTTAAGTTCGGTCCTGGCTGCACTGCTGAAAATTCTATTAATAGCAGATTGCCTCAACACACACACACACACACACACACTCAAACTCCGCTTGGCAGTCACAAATTGAGTTTGACAGTAAATCCTTAAAGCGAAGCTCATCGCGAAGCAGTTATGGCTGCTCAGCTCAGCTCGTAAGTAGCCATATTCGTATGGGGTTTATGTGGGTGAAGAAGTGAAGCAGTTCAGCTCTCCTTCTGCCCCTCTTCCCTTGCTCCTTGGACTGATTGAGATTCCATGTTGTTGTGCTTCTAGAAAGTTTAGAGGTTTTTATGAGTCGCACTGGAAACATGGCTAAGTTTTACGGTCAAAAGTTTTGGTCTTGTAATTGAAAAGGCCTCACTCGGCTCCCATTCTCAATCCTGCTCCGCCTCCAAGTGAACCGATTTGCATTTGCGCGGAAAATCAATTTGGACTTGAACTATTTGAAGTAGGAAGGATTCTCGGTTGGCCACATGAAAGTGTTGCCGCCGCTGACCCGACTAGATAATTGAATCCTGCCGTTGGCTGTATAACTTTGCCTTGTTTGACTCTCGGCTGTGTTTGGCTGTTTGGTTAGCGCGGGCAGACAGTAAAAATTAACGACGCCATTTCGCCATTTTGGACAAAGTTTGCGTTGCGGTCGGCAGAGCTGCAGATAAAGCCAAGCCAGCGAGACACCGACAACAGCAACAGCAACAGCAACAAGGACAACAAAGTGGCTGACTGGCTGGGCAAATCGATAAGGGGGCTGGGGGGCGAGACGGAGGCATGTCAAAGTAAAAGCATATAAATCACAAAATCTTGTAACACTGGACAGCTGCTGGGGCCGCTTAGGTGAGTCCTTGACCACTACCACCATTACAGCACTGTATCAGTGTCTCGGTGTCTGTGTGCGTGTATATAGGGGTGTGTGTGTGTGCTATTGCCAAATCGAAGGCAGCGTCAAGTTATCAAATGATTTATTTACGAGCCCGCCAGGCAAACAAACAAGCCACAATGCCGACAGTTCAGCACGGGCCACGACAATTTGCAGCGAACGACAGCGACGCGTGCCAAATAGTAACTAGCGCACACACCCACACACACACACATACACACACGGGCACAGCAAATAAACACACTCACACATAGACAAGTTCAAAATTGTTGAACTCGGAAACCTCTCGAGGCGAAGGTCCTCGCATGAGACACATTTGCACAAGCGGCCAACGACGACGACGACGACGACGACGACGACAGTGACAAGTAACAAGAATTATGGCCAGGAGGCGTGTGAGGGGCGTGGCTGGGGCCTGACTGGACGTGTACAGTTGTGACAGCTTTAAAATTGGCCACACTCCGAACCGAAATCGAACTGAAATTGATATCCTACTCTGGCAGTTGTAAAATATTTATGAAATGAAATTTAATCATTTTAAAAGCCCATTCAAAATTGACACAAAACAAACAATTGTTGCTCCAGCTGAAAGTGGAGCACACCCACACACACAGACAGACAGCCACACACACACACACACGCCTACAGACGTAACGTGTGCAGACTTGACTTCTGGCATTTTTGCGGATTTATTGAGTCGATGCTCGACTGTCGATGCTATGTTGTCACGTCTGCTTGCAGCAGCAGCTGCAACATGTCGTTTCGGTCAACGGAAAATGACAAATGTAATTTATATTTTCATTTTAAGGCAACTACAGCCAATGCCTTGAAGTATGCTATACATTTTATACCCTTCGACTTTGTGCAAATGTTTGTAACAGGCAGATGAAGGCGTGGCAGACCTCATAAAGTGTACATATTCTTGCTCAGCATCACTAGCAGAGCAGATTAAGCCTGGTCTGTCTGTCTGCTCGTCTGACTGTCTGTCTGCCCCTCTGTTTGTCTGTCTCACTGTCTGTATGAACACCCTGTTCTCAGCTCTTATAAAAGTTAGACACACCAAATTTGCCATGAAGGTTTCTGTATATCTTACGCAGATGCAGTTTATTTTTTATTTTAGATGCCAAGCCCACTGCCTCCGCAAATCAATCATTAATTTTTTCAACTCGTATAAGAGATAACGTATAAGCGATAAAAGATTCTGGCTGTGACATATACTTAGCTGACTATAATATCTATCTCCCCTCTAAATTTCAATCCGATACGACAACAAACACAGCAGTTATAGCTTATGTCATCTTAGTCCTCAAAGTTACATGCAGCGTGCTGCCTGCATATGTGTGTAAGAGAGAGAAAGCAATAGGCAATCGTCTTTGGTAATTGTTAGTGTATTTAAAATAGTAATTCTAAACTGAGCAAAGGGTATCTTACTGTCCAGCGTGCTTCACTGTAACGTTCGTCTGGTTAATACTTCCCTTTCCTAAGAATGTATCGTGTTGATTTTTTGGCTAAATCAGTTATGTAGGGCAAGGCAAATTAATGGAAACAGTGAAACAAATGTTTATATGAATACAAATTGAACACGCCGTCGTGGAAGTTGCTCAACTTCTCACGCCAACTGCCGCACATTAATTCATTTACCTGCCGCGCTGTTGTGGTCTCGAGGGCCTCAAATTGAAAAAGTAATTCAAAGCTTGACGCTGCTTTAAGCCACAAGCAACCACAAGCTGTGGGCGGGGAGGGAGAGAGGGAGCAGAAGCTACCGCAATTTTGAGCAGAAACCACAGAAATTTATGTTTTAGTGTGCCGACAGAGGGAGGGGAGGGAAGGCGACGCTGCTGAGTGCGCGCACATACAATAATTTTCAATTTAAAGGTAATTTGAACCCCGCTCAGAGTGAAAAACAGAGAGAGAGAGAGAGGGGGAGCAACCCACTCCACATGTGGATATCACATGTACAGTCGCAGGACAACGGACACGGCCACGAGCAGCAGCCAGGATCGAGCGGCAAACAGGAGCGAGCAGCCTTTTAGGCCATAATTTAACCTACAACAACTTTCAATAAGGCCACGCGATGGCGATGGCGATGGCGACGGCGTCAACGCGGGGTAGACATTACAAACACACACACACACACACACACATATATATACTACCTCAATAACACTCACACACACACACAGTGCACACTCACTAACACACATCATTTCTTGCTCGCAGCTAAAGTGGATTTAGCCATAAAATGGCAATGTGCCACATCGAGGCAAACTCACACACGGCAAAATAACAACAAACTTAAATGCAGTTGATGCTTTACTTGTTACCTTTCTGCAAGTGTGAGTGTGTGTGTGTGCGTGTGTTTTGAAGTAGCCTGCAGGCAAGAGGCCAAGCTTGCGGTTGCCCGCTTGCTGCGCAGATTTCCGAGCAACCGCAATTCATATTTCACTTTGCTTATGGCCATAAAGGGCGGCCTGGCCAGGGTAACTAAATGGCCAGAATAGCGTAAGAAAATGGCGTAAAAAGGATGGCAGGAAAAGCAACGATAGCAGCGGGCAAGCAAGTAAGCTAACCCAACTTCACTTGACTTTCGCGTTACGTATACGCCACGCTTGCCCCGCGCGCGCGAGAAGGTGCTGCAAAGTGTTTGCAAAGTAATTTCCGTTTCCTGCTTAGCTTCGAGTGGCAGCCGTGCAACTGCAGCGAGTAACTCACAAAGCGAGGCACGCATGGCGAAGGGACGGGGAACGGGCAAAGGGAATTGTCCTGCTGCGCTCATTAGGTTGCCAAACGTTTGACACGCAAGGACATCGACTGCAAATGCAAAACAAAGCCGACAAACAGTTCAACGGACGTATACGCAATGTGCATGTGCCTGTGCCTGACTGGCCAGAGTGACAAGATGCAACGAAGCTGGACATGGCTACAATGCCAGCTGCTGCAATTGACTTGCCTCTCCTTCCCCCTCAACACCCGCTGTGGGGCAGTTGAACCATTTAAATTGCAGTCGAAATGCGAAAAATTCACACACAACTATGCGGGAGTGAAGTGCTGGGCGTGGCCCCGGACAGGCCAAGTCGAAGCCAAATACTTGCGCTGGCCAAATAGTTCCACCCCACCCCTCCCCCCTCTGTGTCTTGTAGAGCCCGCTGGGAAATGGTGCGACTCACATAACGAATTATTTTTATGCGCTTCCTTTTCCGGCAAAGCTTTCGTGCAGCGCATCAAATTGGCAAAATGCAGCCGAGCTTAAAGCGGAGCCAGCAGAAGTAGCAGTAGTGGCAGTAGAGATGCGCAGTCAGCTTGTTTCTGGCCAAGGACATCAATACAACGAACTACATTTTACTTTTGCAGTTCGCAATACTTTGGCTTGAAAACAGCTAGCACTGCTTGGGCTGTACGCAAATATGTACACGAATATAATTTCTGCACTTCAGCAAAGTCGATAAATCGTTTCGCGACTCCCAGCAGAGCTGCAGCAGCAGATTGGCAGACCAGGCCAGGCCAGGCCAGATTCATGTTGGCAGCTGCTGCTGCAACGATTTGCAGAAGTTTTCTCTCTTCTGAATTTGTATTTGCCTGATATTGCGAATCGACTGAGAGCAGCAGCAGCTAATCAAAACTTAATCAACAACATCAAAAAGTCGTTTGGCAGAAAGTTCTTGGCACCTGCGACGACAACGCCCTCATCAGGCGTGGAAGGTTTCCATTCAGGGGTCAAGTGTAAAACAAAGCAAGGCTCAAACAGTTGTTGTTGCTGCTGCTGCTGCTGCTGTCGCTGTCAGACGTAAACCACGCATACAGTTAATTTGATTATATGCCGGAACAAAAGTAATCACAATAATCCGAAAATAATAATGAACGGCAGAGAGAGAGACAGGAGAAGGAGGTGAAAGGGGCGACAAACAACGCGAAAGCAAACAAAAAACCATTAACTCATAACTATTAACAACTACAGCAGTTACAACAGCAACGGCAACAACAACTGTACAACAAAAGCGGCGGCAACTCGTAAACAACAACGAAACTTATAATGGACACATGTACAAGACACACACAGGCACACACACACACAAACGCACGCACACTGTTTACTACAAAACCACATTACACACACACGCATGTTGTGTGGTAGAGAGTGAGCGAGACAGAGACACTCGGAGCCACAGGCTCATTATCCTTTTTAATAAAGCTTATCAATGACAGAACATGCGAGCTGCCAGCAGCAGCGCCAGCTGGAGCAGCTGCTGCTGCTGCTGGGCATCCCGTTGTACGGCTATCCCGCAAGCCCGTTATCCTGCCTCCTGCCAGCCAGTCCCTTATCCCGATATCCCATCCCCCCGCACACACGACTACAACAAGCGAACACACACAGACTACAACTACAACTACAAGCACGTTGACAACGACAACGGCAACAACAACAGCAACAGCAACAAAAACAAAGACGAGGCCGACAAACAGTAAATTCAAAGGTAATTTATTATAGCGACACCTGTAATTACCATGAGCCATACAATAATACACACACACACACACACAAGTGCAGACTGAGACAAGTGTATATAATGTGCCAGCACACACATACTTATTTATTTATACTGTCCTTACATTCATGCATAGGGTATATTATAGTTAACGTTGTTGTTTTTGCTGCTGCTGCTGCTCCTCTTTGTCCCTTCCCTCGCTTCAGTTCGCTCTTTGTGACACTGTGTAAGAGATTTGGACAGTTTTGTCGCACCTTGTCCCACTTAATCAGTCGCATATTAATCGGACAGGGAGAGAGAGAGGGAAGAGGGAAAAAGAGTGGGGGAAGAGAGAGAGCTGGAAAGACAATAGATCTGAACAATACAGATATAAATAAACATTGATAGCTGGCTTACCGAGCGTCAAAGGTTGTACACCCATTCAGCTAATGGCGCAAGTCTTTAGCAGTTGTGCCTGTGTTTTATTATGTATATAATACAATCCTGTTTACCTGACGTGGAAGGCTACACAAATTTTAACCTTTGGAGATAATAATTTAACAACTGTCTTGATATTTTTCACTTTAAATGTTTTTTTCACAATTTCGATCTGTGCTTATGGCTTTCTCAAACGATAGTGACGCTGTCCCGCGTTATCCAACACTCTTATCGATTGGAAACCGGTTCGACAGGGTTATCGTTAAGTAACTCTACTCACGATAGTGAAGCGAATAAGGTCACACTTTATAAACATTTGACTTAACGTGTGTACATATGTATTGCCACAAATGACTTAACAAACTCAATATAAAAGACAAAGTATGAAAATGAATCCTTTCAACTTTGATTGCTTAATTTTGTACTCCAATAAATTAAAAGTTTAGCAGCGTATTTCATATATATTAAAAATGAAATGTGCTCAGTTAACAACATTAAGATATAGTTTTTAATGTTATTATTAATATAGAATTTATGTTAATATTAATATAAAATAATATAAAATATGTGTGGCAAGTTTCATTAACGTATTTGTCTATAAAACATCTGCAGCAAACTGCAAATAGCCAAAAGTTGAAAGAACTCTAAAATTCAAATAAAATTTGCCGACTATCGCTTTATATTCGTTTGTCGCATAGAGAACTTACTATTTATAGCTCACATAACTATTTTATGTTTGTCATACACATGAAGAAGGAACCTATTTGGAAGCAGCTTTTCCCTGCTCTGCCGACTGCAGCAGCGCAGCAAAGCGTCTAAATGAAATTGCCACCTTTAATTGCTTGGGCCAACTTTGTGGGGTTGGCATTTTTAGCTGTTTTCTGCTCGGAAAGTTGTTTGACTTTTTTGTGCTCTTGCTGGCAACAGCACTTTTAATCTTGCCTGGGTCACACACACAGACACACACATACACACACGGGCACACACACTCAGAAATGCAGACAGCACACACAAGTGTCGCTTAGATATTTTATATTTATGTTCATGTAGTTGTTCTATGTATGTTGGCCGTCGACTCTAACTGACTGACTGACACTCTACTACACTCTGCACTTCTCTTCAGCCCTTCCCCTGCCTTCTTCCTTTCCCCCCTTAGTCGCCCTGCTGGCTTATCCCCAGCTCACTCTGTTCGTGACTGGAAGGTATTTTGTGGTCGCCTGCGCGGCATGAAGCAACGACAAACAAACTACAATAGTTACAACTATAACAACAGCAACAACAACAGCAATAAGAACTATAACTATAACTGGGAGATGGCGCAGCTAAACACACACAGAGAGAGAGAGAACACTTTCTTCACACAATACGCTTATCCTGGCAACGTGACGTAGCTCCTGCCTCGCCGTATCCTTTGCGATTGCCGGCGTTGATTGATGTGCTTTTGCCTTGACGCGGTTGCTAGTTTTATTGCTCGCCATTGCTGTTGGCTTTTTGTTGAGTTTTGCATACCCTGTAATTGCGCAATGCACGCAAAAGGGGTAGAGCACGCAAGCATTTGGGGAAGAACTCGGAATAAGTTGTATATCCTTTCTGGCCAACTGAGAAACCAATTTCATGGGGTATTTGCCCGTCAAACCTTCTCGCTTCGCCACTCTCTTTGTTTTGCTGCTTTGTTTTATGCCACAATTCGTGTTTCTGAATTATTGTTGTTATTGTTGTTGTTGCTGTTTGTGCAGTTTGTTGTCGTATTTGTTGTCCTTCCCGTTGTAATCGCATATGTCAAAATTATGCTCTTTCACTTTGAAACGACAAGCCACAGGATGTGTCCGTGTCCGTGTCCGTGTCACGCTGACATCGCATGTCCTATTGCAGGTGAGCAGGAGTGGGGGGGAGGAGGGTTGCCACGCAGGACACCTGCGTGAAATGCCTTAAATTTTGAATTGATATTCAAATTTAAGGCAAGTCGCAGGGATTTAGATCTGGCACAGCCTCCCAGCCAGCAAGGAAGAGAGGGAGGGACCGTCGCATTTGCATGCACAGAGATGTACCGTGCCGTGTGAATATGTGTGCGTGTGTGTCGTGCACTACATGCATGCATATCTTTTTAATTACACTAAAACGTGCCGCTGCCCACTGAGCCCAGACTCAACTCGACTCGACTCGCCTTGCCTGGCCTCGTCTCCGAAGCCCGAGTCTCAAATGGAGGTCACTTGGGCTAACGAACGGCGCACTCAGTCGGCGTATGCCACAGAACCATTCGTCACACACACACACATACTCGCACACACACACAGCAACTCGGACATGTCTGTAAAAACTACTGACACACTAATCCGATTAGTTGGGCTGACATTTTCTGCTGCTGGCAAAGTGCAGCGCCAAAAGGATCCGCAGTACCCACCAACCGAGCCTTGTTAGAGCGCGTTGCCTAAGCCCCCCTCCTCCCTTGCCTGCCCCTGCGCCTGTCTCCATTCATTTTATTCAAATGTGACAAGCCCAAAAACGGCCCCACGGCAGACAGAAAATGTTGCCCCAGCGAAAAATGCAATAATTAAAAAAATAGAATTAAGGCAAACGAAATAAATTCAACGGACTGAAGCAAGTAATTTGTCTGGCCAAACGACGAATTAGGCGACTTGATGAAGTGAACAACTTGCTGGGTTTTTATGGGTTATGTAATATAGAAGATACTCTTTCTCAAGAGTATTCAATTGAGCGCGAAATACGGGATTCATAGATTCAATAATGAACTCATTACAAGAAAGATTACAGAATAAATCTGAGTGGGATAGTGATAAGAGGAGATTTCAGAGGATCATAGAGCACACATATTTAGATTATTCATGTTAAATATCCGTAGTAAGCTGTTAATTTACCTGGTCGTGCAAACTTTAATATTCGTCAATTTATTAACAGATTTCTTTAAATTTGTAGCACAATTTCGAATGGAATGTTTGTTTAGTATATGTTAGACCATTTTCATAGAATAAAATTTATTTCAATTAATTTTTTTTTTCTTCACAGTTAAGATTTTACTTTAAATTTAAAATTATTAATTTGAACTATTAATTGTTTTTTTTTTCTTACTTTTAAACAGTCGACTGACCTTAGTCCGACTATAAACTAATTAAATAAATAAAAAAATTCAATTGAAAGAGGGATGTAGAATCAGGCAGATATCTTTGGAACTTTAAGCTTTGAATACTTTCAAAAGATTTCGCCAAACATTAACAGCAAACTGCACACTAAGTCCACATTAAACTTGTCTAAATACTTCAAGAGTATCTAGAATCAAGAAAGTACCTTTAAGTCACCTTATCCTATGCCTAATTTAGAATACTTTCAAAGGGTTTCGCCTAACTCGAACCCAAGAGTAAGTGTGTCTAAAAACCTAAAGAGTATTTAAACTCGGGCAGATACATTTAGCTTTTCTAACCCAGCTCTAAATCTAGAAAAGGTTTCCCCTAAATCTTCATTAATTTGCAGATACTTTGTGCCACTTCAGCTTTGTCTAAGCCAATTTGGGCAGTTTTGAAAGTCTGTCAAAGACTTGCGGGGATGCTTCAGCTGGCAAGTGCATAGCATATGCATTCTGGCTCGTCAGTGGGTGCGGCCAACTTGGTTTGGTCTACGCTGACGCAGTCTTTTATAAGCGCATTTAAAATGTAATTCTTCTTGTCCCTCACACGAGTCGAGGCTGAGACTGCGCCCTACACACTGCCGCGGGAGACTCTGGCGTCGTTTCGGCATTTTTATCACATAATATTTTATTTTAACGGCAATAAAGCGTAATTTAATGAGCCCATAAAACGAAAATACATTAAGCGGCCCGCCAGCAGCCTACCTGCCATGCAGCCCACTCAGGCAGAGGCAGCACGAGGCAGCAAGGAAGTCAAGGCAGTCAAGCAGCTCGGCAGCTCGGCAGCCTGCCATCTGTCAGCGCAGCTCATTTTGATGCCAAATTAAATGTGTTTCAAGCTGCCGAGATTTGCCTCTAGTTGTCGCTGCCTGCTAAGCATTGTTGTTGCTCCCATTGTTGTTGCTGCTGCTGTGGCATTTATTAAGCGCATCAAGTTTGCGATTCGTTTCTCGTTTATCGTTTTTCCTCCACAATATTCGCCTAGTCTAGCATATTACACATACGCACCATATTTCCTGTGCCCCCACTCACACTCAGCCTTCAACTCCTTGCCGGCTTCAACTTCAACTTCTACTGCGACTGCGACTGCGACTGCAACTGCGACAGCGAGTCTGCTTGCGACTCTTGACTATTTATTCGCTGTCTTTTCTACATGGCATGACATTGACTTTTATTTAAATGATTTCTATTGCGACTGCCTTATTCAGCGGACAAACGGACAGACGGGCAGGACAGATGGACGAGTTGTGCCAAGGAGGTCCTGCTGAGTGTAGTATCCTTGAATGGCAATGGCAATAGACTGTCAGCTGCTGCTCCTTCTGCCTTTGCTGCTTCTGCTTCTGCTGTTGTTCTATTATTTCCTTGTCGTCCTCTCCCCCCCCCTCCTCCTATGCCACGATGCCTTCGTTTGCTGCATGCGAGTTGCAATAAATATTGCAGGCGCGCCTCGCACGTCGCTCCGCGTCGACTGCTATAAATATTTGTTGGCCGTTTACTTTGCCCGTTGCCGTTGCCGTTGCCGTTGTCGATTTGTGATATTTGCTGGAAAATATTATCATAGTGCAAGGCGAATTTGCATTTGTCAATGCATTATACATAAACACAGCCATATCCAAGGATGCATGGACACATCCTGGGGCAATGAAGTGAGACAGATACCATTTATCCTGCATGGGGATTTGCTTAAAGGTGGCAGCGTATTCAAGAGGGAGCAGGCAGGAGTGGCTAGGAGCCAATATTTCTGCATTTCCCGAGCAAATAGATCGCATGTCCTGCAGCCTGCGGCGCCCTTAAGCAGGCAACACATTTGCAATGAATTCATATTAATTACAATCGATAAGGGCCAATGATACATAAACACAAGCTGACATGCACACACACACACACGCACACACACATACTGCCGCTGGCATGCTGGCATTACAGTTATTTCAATATACAGTTATAAATTCTGATGCAAATGCAAAATCGATTGCAATTGCAACATTTGCCCAGGACATTTAAGTAAACGAGGCAGCAGCGGGTGCAAGGGAGATGGCAAGAGGATGCTGCCATTAGGCATATGTAATGAGAGCACGCACTCTCACACACACACACACACGAACAGAGACACAGCAGCGTGGTCCAGTTGCAGCAAAGCCCCAAATAAGTTTTTAATTAACCTAAATTTCGAAACTAATAAAATGGCACAATGCACAGCGGTAGCAGCAAAAGCAACAACAAGCACCACAACAACATTGAGCCGGAGCCTGCATAATTTACCAACAACAGGGTGTACTTGTTGTGTGCGTGTGTCTGTGTGTGGGCACTCATTGTTTGTTCAACGCACACAGAATGCACGATTCGAGGGGCCCCGGACAAGTAAAACACGAATTGTTATTATGCAATTACATGTGCAGCGCACAGTGGCAGCCAAAAGTTAATGCACTGCATGATTATTGAAATATTTTGCGAACAGCTAAGCAGCGACAGGGGAGGAGGGGGCACACTGCTGGCTCATGTTGGCGCTGCTGTTTGCACTGCGTATAACAAATCATGTGCAAACAACACCTAAACCCGAGCACGACAGCAGCCACACCCCCCCAGCCCCCCTCCTTACTGCCTAAACAAATATTTGCACATAAGCTCAGCGAGGGCAGATCGATCAGTTGACCAGTTGCAGAAAGGCAGACAGCGACAGCGACAGCAACTAAACTGAGCATCTTGTGGGTCCCCAAAGCCCCAAGCAAATCAGCGTGTGCAGCGCATCCATCAGCAATCCAGCAAAGTCTCTCAACAATTAACTAAAAACCACACACACGCACACACACTAATGCACTAACAAACGCACACTCACTCAAGCGCTTTATTCTATTAGCCAAGTGGGGGTTGTGGTAATAGTCGCAGCCACTTGAAGGGCTGAAGGGTTCAGTGAGAAGGAGGAAGGCGGAAGTGGGGGAGAGAGAAGAGCAGAGACTAGTTAAGCTCGAGCTAAGCCATTGTTGTCTTTATCTCTGTGCCCTTTCGACAGTCATAAACAATTTAAAATGTCATACATTGCGTATACGCGATGTAAATGAAAAGCCAAGCTGGATATTATTTAGCTGCGCGCAGGCAAAACCCCAAAAACCCGAAAACGCAAAAGCCAGCAACCAAACCAACCGTAACAGGCAAACGGCAATAACAACAATGCCAGCAACAACAACAAGAACAGCAACAACAACAACAGGAAAACACAAGCAGAGAACGTGAATATGGAACGGAAGTTAAGGCGCACACAAAACGCAAAGCTCAAAAGAAACAAGCCATAAAGAAGGCAGCGCACACACGGACACACAAACACACGCATACTTCACACACTCACACACACAAGTGAGCAGCACACACGCACACACAGTTATGTTTACGAGCGCCAAGTGCGGCGCATACGTAACGTTGTTTTTACGGCACCCACGACTCGTTGCCGTTGCCCATTCTCTTGCCCCGCCCCACCCCGGCTACATCCCCAGCGGTATATAAATGACATGTGGTGTGTGTGGGGGAGGGAGTGGGGCTGGCAGGGGGGTTGCTGTGTCAGTGGCCAAGTAATTAAGCAAAGTACAATTTGGTGCCATTAAGTAATTTCACTTCATTCATTGACTGCCTGACTTAAGCAATGACTCAGTGTGTGTGTGTGTGGGTGTGGGTGTCCTGTGTGTGCGTGTGTTGCAGGACCCTGTGTCCTGTTTTTACTCTCTCTCTCCCTCTCTCTCTCAGTTCAGTTGTAGCTTATTTATCGTAACGAGCAGAGCAGGAGGAGTAGAATCCAAATGGACTTGCTGTCCGCCCCAGTGCAATTCCTGTGGCTGGCGCACGCTGCGTATGTGTGATGTGCATAAGCTCATTTGCGTTGGTGGCTATTTAAAAAAGGATTTCCATGTACACCACGCCAGAGCTGCCTGCTGCTTTTTGCACCTTTATTTCGTTTATTTAGAATTCCTTTCCCAACCCCATTCCCCCACCTGCAATGCAATTGTTGGCACTGAGTTCCGCTCTGCGCAAATGGAAACCGTAAACCATGTGCCATATCTGAGCACCGGATCTTACTCCCAGTCTGTCTGTCTGTCCGTCCGTTCGTCCGTGCTGCGGTGCAGGTTGCTGTTGCGGTGCTTGTTGTCTTGTCTCGTTTTAGTAAGTAAATTTTGTAATTTTTTCGCTCGGTTGAAGAAGAACTCATTAAAGCAAGTGAGTGGAGTCAGGAGTGCACTCACGCGCTGGGGTAATTGTGAGAGGGAGAGGATGAGTGGGAAAGGGAGAGAGAGGAGAGGGAGAGGGAGAGAGACAGCGCCAGTCAATGCTGCAGTAAGTGAGCCTCAGCACTTGGTAACTCTGCGAGTGCTTTAATAATTTTCGAACATTAGTTATGATTCCCTGAGCAAGTTCACTTGACTCATCTTGGACTGAAATGTTTCACAAGAAATTTCCCAGTTGACGCCCTTAGTGCTTTGTGCTGCTGCCTTCATTTCAGTAAAAGCAAAAGTGCCAAAGCGAGACGAGGCTGAGCGCTTGAGGGGCTGCCCTGCATTGTTGTCATTTCAATTGACCATTAGGCAAAGAGCTGCAGTAAGAAGGGGGAAGAATGATGGGGGGGGGAAGGCAGGGGAATGCTGAAATCAAAACAATAAATGCAGCAGCAACTGCGACACTTGGCAAGAGGCAAGAGGCAGGCAAGCAAGCCCAGAGGAAGTTCGTTTGGCTTTTGCGACGACGAGTCTTGGCAAGCAGAGCCAAAGCCACACAAACAGTTGACCAAGTGGCCCCCCCCCCTGGCATGCCCGGCAAAGCCCTGTTGACCAGCAAAAGTGTAACCAGTGTGGCAGGGCCACAGTCAGTGGCACAGTCAGAGTCAGAATCAGAGACAAGTTTGCAAAAATGTCAGCACATGAGACTCGGTTGCACATACCCTGTGAGGCAAGGGGAAGTGCAGTGGCAAGTTGAACTTGTTGAGCCTGAACTGCATGTTGATTAGTGTTTGATTGGGTTTGCCATTTGCAGCCGAGTGTGGCAAGTGTGTGGCACATAAATAATGCAGATTTACGGCCGACTTGGGGCATCAAATAATAATTTAGAAATAAAATCGAAAGCATAAATAACTCAGCAAGTTGGCCAGCAGACGACGTGCAGCGTGCCACATGCAGCACGTGCAACAAAGTGCTGCAAATGGGAGAATTAATTTAATTTAAATACACTTGCTGGGCAAAGCAGGAGGCAAAGGTCAGCACAAAAATGCCAAGTGCAGCAGCAAATCAAATCTAATGCAATATGGCAAGGGGGGCAGCCTGGAGTCTAGCATGCGTGTGGCATGTGGCAGAAACAAAACACAATCAGCAATGCAAATGGAGAAAATGAGAAAATGGAAATAGCAGCAAATGCGATTTTATGTAGCATGCATGCCACATTATGTTGCAGATCAGATCAGAGGAGCAGAGGCAGAGGCAGAGGCTAAGGGGTGCAGCCTGATGAATAATGTGGCAACTTTCTGCCAGGCAGAGCGGCGTGGGGGCAAGCTCAGCAACGGTTGCTGCTGCAACAAGATGTCGCGACAACTGCAGCAACAATAACAACAGCAACAACAACAACTGCAGCAAATACATTTAAAATGTTTTTCAATAAAACTTTTTGCTACTCTGCAATTGTTTTTCGCTAACGGCAGCTGTGCGCCCTGTCCCTGCTAAGACAATGCCACGTGTGTGTGTGTGTGTGCAAGTCTAACTCATGAGCCTGTCGACGTGTGTGTGTGTGAGTGTGTGTTCAATTGTTTTCGAGTCGAGGGCAATTTATCACAGCTTGCTGCGCGGCTGCTTACGTTGCACGAGTGCGACACGAGTGCATAATCCTTTTAAATACAGGACAGAACATGATGTCCGTACAGCGTTGCCAGCTTAAGTCGAGTGCCAGCAGCAGCATCTCCATCTCCCCCCTCCCCTGCTAGACTTAGTTTGCTTCCTGCTCAATTGGCGCCTGTCGCCGCGTCGTGGCAATCAATTGAAATGAACATTTAATTAGCAGAATAAATATCTGAAATCGCGCTCGGGCGATGTCATTAAAAACATTCTACGCACATAAATAACTTTTATGACAGCCGGACTGAGCAAACAAACGGTTGCCTCAAGTAGCCCTGATTAATGGGGCAGCTAATAAAAAGATGGGCGCGCGTGGAGTGTCAAAAGGGAAACAGAACTGCGAATGCTTTAAAATTGACAATGGCTGTCCAAGCGATAAGTAATTAAAAGACGGAGAGAGAGAGGATGAGGCAGGCTAGACAAGGCAGTGGGACAGGGGGCAGGGGGCAGGGAGAGGGAGGCACAATACTGTGTACGCTGCCAATGAGCGTCAGTTGTGCACGCGGCAAATGAAAGCACATAAAATATGAACGAGGACAGCGCCACAAGGAAGCCACACACAAAGTAGAAAAGGATAAGGAGAAAGGCAGCTGCTGAGGGGAGGGGGGTGGGGGAGCGGTAGAGGGAGAAGGACGCGTCACGAATGTGAAGTGGCAGAGAAGCAGAGTCGCGCTAAATAAAACATAAAAACTATGTGACAAAACGACAAGCAACATACACAGACAGAGAGGGTGGGAGGGGGACTGAGGACTGACAGTGAGGGACAGTAAAAATGTCAGGAGAATAAAAATCATAAAAATAACGACAACAACTAAATGTGACACACAAAGATGCATATAAAAATTGTACTAAACGAGCCAAAGGCAACTGGCAAACGAGAAGCAGTTGAAGGCGCGTCGCGCAAATGAAAACACGAAAAGCCGTCAAGGAGTTGTGTAGTTACGCCCCCCCCTTCCCTTCACCACTTCTTGGCCCTTTCTAGAACAGACTGCAAGAGTAGATAAAGCGGAATAGGTTAAGGTATAGAGGGGGAGGAGCGGGCAGGGGGACGCTTGGCAGCTAGATGAAAGCGCCACATAACAACGTGCCAAAAAGTATAGACGTGTCCTTGCATGTACTGCCACATGCGTGTGTGTGTGTGTGTGTGTGTCTATTTACGGTCGGACTTTTATGTGCTCTGCGGCCATTTGTAGTTGGTAGTTGGGCAGGTCTACACGTTATATTTAACAACCTGGCAGGGCAGGAAGGTTTCTTCCTCTCTAAATTTGGAATTTACTCAAAATATATTGAGTATATTCAGTGTGTAAATTGAGTACGCATGAATCATATTCACATATATTTAAAGCAAGTCAATTTCTACAGGTTCAAGACTGCAGTGTCCCCAGCAACATCTTCCTTCCTCGATCTACTCAGTTCTTCTCCCTCTGGAAGGCAGGCAAGTGCAATTGCATTTGCTATTTGCCATTTTCATTTTGCACTCCCCTCTCCCTCTCTGTCTCCCTCCACTCCCTGCCTGAGTAAATATTTTCCTGCACTTCATTTCTGTGCCAGCACAGGGCTTCCAGAGTCCAGAGTTCTGCATCTAGGCCACCTTTATACACTGTCTAAGCTTAAAGTGAACTCAATCTTAGTGCTGCCTTTGGCACTCGGGGCGTATACGCAATGCAGTGCAGGCTCAAACAAGGCTTAATGCTGTTTTAATTTCAGGCCAATCGGAGCAAACTATGTGGGAGGAAGTTCTTATTTTCGAATTGCCACTGATCGGCGCTGTTACACTTTTGTTGTTTGTTTCGCCAGCAGCTTTTCCTGCAGTTTTTCCTGATTTTCCCAATCACTTTGCGCTTGCAGCCGTTGCCAGCCAAATAAAATGTGCATAAAAATCCATT
The DNA here is from genome assembly GCA_018903675.1 of Zaprionus capensis. NCBI lineage: Eukaryota > Metazoa > Arthropoda > Insecta > Diptera > Drosophilidae > Zaprionus > Zaprionus capensis. Next base: position 9,631,545 of record JAEIFN010000964.1, on the reverse strand, counting down.
ATTTTGCCAAACAAAACACGCAGCGCATGCCGAACATACTCACACACTAACACACACGCAGCTGTAGAAAATACAAACAGCAGCGAATACTCAATAAAGGCGACAGAGCCGCAACGAACAATGGCAGCGGCTGTGCTGGGCAGCATTTGAGAAGGGTTGCTACAGGCAGGCAGGGGAGAAGCTGAAGAAGGGGGGTAGGGTGTATGGGGCAGGTGGGGGTGGTCTGTTAAAAGGGCTACAAACAACTTTTTTGTGTGTGCGCAAAATAAATATAAGAGCGTTGAAACGAAAACATTTTGCAACAATATAAAAATTGCAAACGAAACGGAACAAAAAACAGTTGCAGGGGGGGAGGGCAGCAAGGAGGGAAGCAAGGCAGTGGGAAGGGGGTGCACTCGTTGCCACGACCTTTGACCGGGCTGGGCTGGCGTTTATTGGCAACAGTGTTGCTATTTGTGTAAACGACTCGTAAAATTTTATATTGCCGCTGTTCTCTTTTTGCCAGCCAGCGCGACACATGTTGTTGCTGTTGCAGGGGGGAGTGGGGGTGGGGAGGGGAATGGAGGGAGAGGGGGGAGAACTGTGTAAGGGCGTCTGAGTGCCGCTTCAATTGAGTTGCAAGGCAACATTGTTGAAATGAAGCCAGCTTTTAGTTTTTCCACCTAGCGCATTATCTGTGGCATGTGTAATTTAAGGCGCTGCTGGCACTTGCAACACAGCTTGCTGCATTCGTGTGTTGCATTTACTTTGCAATTGGTTTTGTTGTCAATTCAACGAAATTGACATGTCTCCTTTGCATCACCATCGGCAGCAGCAGCAGCCGTAGCAACATCAGCAACTGCGTTTGAATGACAAACGACTCGCGCAGGTTGCCTCCTCGCCGATGGGGGCAGCAACACATAAAAGTTGCATATTGATTACATTTCGCTTGCAGTCAGAAGCTTGTCAATGTCAACTGTGCAATGGCGTGGCACTTTAGAAGCCACTACCCCTCCCCCACACCCCATACGCACCTCTGGCACTGCAAATGGCTTTTCGCCATATGTAACAAGTGTCATTTTCATCGAAAATTCATTAGTCGCCAGTTAAAAGAGCACATTTGCATATTCAGCACATTTTTCGCACTTATTTTTATTGCATGCTGCATACTGTACGGCGCAATGGGGTAGCAACAACTGCAGAAACAGCAGTCTGCCATCTATACTCAGGCAAATGCTGTCCTCGGCTATATGAACTGAGTAGTGTGTGCTTAAAGTATGTTTGTATCAAGTAGGTGTGGCTACAGACAAGCTTTGACTATATAAGTGATTGTATTTTAAGTTGAGAATACTTTGTGTTGCATACTTTTATGCAGCGATGGCAAAATCTGTTATGCCACTAAATAAAACACTTGCGTAACTTTTATGCTTAATAATTTATTGCAAGCAAGTTTTAAGAATCATTTGAATTATGGTGTTTTAACTTAGAAATATAGCTTGCAATTCAATTTATATTAATTTATGTTGACAGAGGTAGGCGTGGCTAAATGCTAAAACGAACTATATGTCACTGCTATGCATATGAGTATTCTCACAAAGTTTGATGGCACTAGCTCCGACAGTAGCTGAGATCTAAGCGTTCATACAGACAGAGAAATAGACTCGGCTGTTTATGCTGATTAGCAATATATGTATATTGTATATAGGGTATATATTATGCTCCCTATACCGTATATTGCTGTTGATTGATAGCTTTAACTAGCATATCTGTCAGCTGTGCATACCCTGCTGCTGTTGCTCACTTCACATCTGCCTCAGTATTTTATTACGCGTGATGAAGTGAAGCTGACACCTGAGAATATACGGATCTGTTCGAAGGGGGAAGTTCTGTCTGTGTTCGCGAGGATATTTGTAATTATGAGTGGCAGCGTGTGAAATGGAAAATGCAAAATGTGCAACTGTCATAAAAATGAAATTAAAATAAATTATAAAATGCCCCCACTGCACAGTGGTTCCCCCCATAGGCCAAAAATAAAAAAATCAAAGTCCAAATTTTGACTTTAAATGTATCATTACTATCTCATAATTGGTCTAGCTATTCAAATTTATTCATGTTTTTGTTTTGCTCTAACTGTCCGCTTCAAGAATAGCATCGAAAGAGACAGCATGATATCAATCGATTATTGCAGCGTGAGCAACTTGCAAGTGAAGCTGTCCGTAAAGTCAATAAAAAACATTATAAATCGACATAAATCTGCAATGGAAGGCATTCGTATAATAAATAATGGTATTTAGTATATTTTTAAAACAAAAATTATATGTACGACGTTCTGTGTTTTGCGTAAATTAGTGTTGTGTTTAGTATATAGTTGCAGATGTTCTTTGTTTATGTTTGCTATCTTTCGTTGGAGTTTTCGTTATGTTCATTTCCACTTAACTTAATAATTCTTTTTGTGCATTGTTTATTAACATTTTAAGACTAAGAAAACGTTTAATTCAAGTGCCGACAGGTGCCGAGGCTTTTGCAATGTACAAAAAAGTAACCTAACCTCAATTTTTAAAAAGCACGTGCTATTATATATTTTTTTGAATTTTGAATAATTAAAATATAAGTATATCAATGTATATAACCTAAAAAATTATTTTGTGGTTGTTGTTATTAAATGAATGAAAAAGTTTCATCCAATATTGTTTGCAATAAAATGATTTATCAAACAAAATCACGATTTTCGACTGATTGTTCCTATAGCAGCTATAATCTCACCCTGGATATATATACTAATTTCTTATGTAGAATTCCAAGTTTTCGTTGCAAAATAATTGAAAACAAAAAAGTTTTCCATACTAACACTTATTTTCAAACTGATCTTTCATATGACAGCTATATGATATAGTGGTCCGATCCGGCTGATTTTTTCATATAATTTAGCTACAAAAATAAGAAAATTTTGTGCCAAGTTTCAAGTGTCTACCTCAACTAGAAGTATTTTTGGCCGCTTTCCCCATACAATGGGAACCAGTGTGCACTGGGAAAACAGCAACAGCAACAGCGCGAAGTAGATAGATGCGAATGCAATAGAGAGGGAACTAAGTAAAAAGTTTGCAGGGCAAATATGCAGTATTTTTATAGCACTCTCTCGATATTTACCCATGTATTTTGGACTTGCTCTCGCCTCTGTTTGGCTTTGCCATGTTGTGCCCATTAAAATGAACAAACTTTCGAGTGGGAGGAAACGTGGCCAATTGGCGACACTTTAAAGATCCAATTTGCACATGACGTCTGTCAACAACAGCAGCTGCAGTGGTTGCCCTGCAGCAGGACACTGCAGAAGGGTGTGGGGGGGGAGGGGAGAGGAGGGAGTGGTGGATGCCACCTGGCGACATGCGACAGCAGTTGGCCTACATCGCAGCAGGGAACAGTCTGAGCTGCAAATTAGAAGCAAATTTGTTTAATTCAATAAAACGTTGATTAAATGCAGAGCCAGGCTAATGAGAAAACAACTAAAAACAGGAGGTAGAGAGAGGGAGGGGCATACAGAAATGAAGTAGAACGAAATGAAATATTTGCTTAGCTCGCTGCAGACCGAGACAGCAATTGGTGCATGGTTATGTCAGGGCTATTTGTGCAGTAGCTTCTCTTCTCTGCTTTTATGCAAAATTAATTACGTGAAATTGCATGCATTTCCCCCAAAATTATATTAATTTCAAAGTTCTTGAAGCGAAGCTAAGCTGCCAGCCGCCCTCCTGGCCACACTCTCCAATCTCCACTCTCTTCACTCTGCACTCTGCACATGCTGTTCGCTTAGACAGTCGACGCCTGTTTTTGGAGCAAAGCAAAACATCATGAAATGCAACCAAAACAAATGCTGAAACTTTTATATTATTGTTGCTTTTAATACCCTAACCCAACAGAGAGTTGCATTTCTTCTCCATACACTATGTAGCAAAAGATTTTCAGCAGAGTATTTGTGTATCTCAATGTTAGCTTCAAGCTGTGGTTGAAGTTTAAATATATTTTATTATTTAATATAAGTTTTATTTTTATATTATTCTCCAACAGTTATGCGCAATTCACATACTCTACAGTTGATTCAACTGCAGTTAGCGTATTTTCTCGTCTGCCTTGCACTGATTTCTAACTGCTCCCTTTCTGCTTGTTATGGCTGTTGTTTTTGACTGTTTTGTATTTCTTTTTTTGTGCTTTTGCTCGTATTGAAGCGCAGCAGGAGAGTGTACTCGTTTATATGCACTAGTTGAGTGTGTGTGTGTGTGTGTGTGTGTGTGCTGGCGCTGTATGTGGTGTGTCTTTCTGTGTCAAGCTTATCTTTGTGGCCCGACACGGACCGAGATACAGACATATCGCACAGAACCACAAAGAAAGTCAAAAATGCAGCCAGAGTGTATCTATGCATGCCTATCTCCCTCTCCTTCTCCCGTTACCTCCCTCTCTCTCACTCTCTCTAGGAAGTTGGCCTGGCACAACAATTTCCGGCAACGGGTTTTTTGCCCAAAAATGAAAGTAAAACTTTTCCGTGCGGCTTTAATAAATGTATTTCATGTGGCGCCAAAAAGTATGCTACAGTTTTCATTTGCTCTCTGCTCTGACCCCAAATTCCCCACTCGGGTTGGCCTATGTCTGTCTGTGTGTGTCTCTGTGTGTGTGCGCAGAGGTGTTGGGCGTGAATAGATGAAAATTAATATCGCGATCCGCCATAAATGTTGTCATAGGCCACACACACACATGCACGTGCACAGGGCAAACGAAGCACAGCACGCGCCAATTAGGGCAAAGGCTAACGGTATATTCTCATTTAGGCGCGATGAGGCAAGAGTAGCGTAATTAAAATTTAATTTGCGCCAGCAAAATTTGACTATGAAATTCCAATAAAGCGAAAGCAAAGGCAAAATGAAATTGCAAAGGGAAAGGGCAAAGGAAAAGGAAAAGGGAAAGGGGGAAAGGAAATGCGGGTAGCGCGAAAAATCAAATAAAAGCTAAGTAAATTAGTTAAATTTAATGTGAAAATCCTTTGATTAAACGCAGTCAAGTATGTGTAGTAGCTGCAGACAGCAGGAGGAGTGGTGGAAGATAAGAGGAGAGGGGGAAGGGGAAAGGAGGATGAGCCTGTATTGCTGGAAGAATAAAGCGCTCTGGTGCTGTGCGCTTAAATAAATAACAAGGCCACACGCGCGCTCGCTCGCTGCCAGAAGAACAAACACAAGACAAACATGGCGACACAAGCTTACCCCACTCCACCCCACTCCTCCCTCCCCTCACTCCGCCACACACCTCCACATGTCCCCATTGCTGTCTCAAGCGTGTCCCCGTTGGCGTGGCAAAGGATATGCGCAGGTTCCCGGAGGTGCGCCTTGGCCAGGATGGCATAAATTGTCAAAACGAAGACAACGGATTAAGCGACAAGGACACACACGCACACATTCACACACACACACACACACACCTATTGAATTTGCGCTGCCATTGATGGGAGTATCGCTGCTGGCGATAACACTAAACAGGCCTTAAAATATATCACGAGGGTCAAGTTACAGCAGTAACTGCAAGTTAACCCTCGATTGTTGCCTTTATCGCTGCTTATCGATAGTTCTACTGCCAGCTTGACCCTGTTGGCAACCCTAAACAGAGTAGTCTACTCACTCGGCACCCTGCATCCACCACCTGCGGCAAGCAGCTCAATTTATTTATACGCATTTAAAACTGATTTATGTGTGGCAAAAGGCGACAGCGCTGCGCACTCAGTGCCCCAGCGCTGCCTCAGTGTTAGCAGCAGCGTGAGCTGCATCTTTAATTTAGTTGCCTCATGCCACACACACACACACTTTGCCTCGACACGCCCACTTGGCGGCTCCAGACGCCCCTGCGTTTACCGCAAATGCGTCTTCAATGAATTTCTCACTTGTTCTCGTTGCTCGTTGCTCGCAGCGAAGCAGCAACGCATCAGCTGGTCGAGGCACGATTAATGTGGCATGTGGCAAATGAATTTCTTCCAACTGCAATGGCTCAACCTTCCTCCTTCCCACTCTCGCTGCAACTGGCTACCAGTTGCTGCTGCAGCTCGTTTTAAAGCTTAATGAATTCTCCAGCAGCAGCAGCAGCACGAGAAACTGCTTAAGCCTGCATTTGCAACGCAGCTCAGGCTGCAGAGCTCTTAAATCTGCTGGGCGCAATAAAATTCAGTATCCAATTCAATACCCTGTAAAGCGAGGCACAGCTTGAGAAGGTCTCTGATTAACAGTTAAAGTGAAAGAGAGAGAGAACTAGATAGAGAGAGAAGTAGAGAGCAGATAACTAGCTAGATATATGATTAAATCTAGCTTGAGTTAGCTATAAATAAATGTAGCTGATTACAGCTAGTTCTCTATACTTTCCTTCATAAGCTCATCGACTTCCTTAATTACAGCGTATCTGCTAGTTCATGCCCTACTTGCCACAACTTTTTCCGTTTGACTGCCACAGCTAGCGAAAGAAGCTTTCCACACTCACACTGCGAAAATCTGTTATCGCATTAACAATTTCCTACTAATTTTGGCAGCCAGCACATCCCTTTATCCCCTCACAAACACACACACACACGCACACATATGCCAGCAAGGAAATATAATTAAATTGCGTGCAAAACTAACGCCTTCCCCTGCCTGCTGCCTGCTGCCTTCTGCCTTCTGCCTCCTGTGGCGGCAGCATAAAGTAATCTCCTGGCCAGACGACAACGACTAGTAGCACGGCGCAGCAACCTATACGTAATCACAAATAATTTCATTAAAAATGAACCCAGACACGCCCCCAGAACAACAACAACAGCAAAGGGAGCAATAAAGCAGGCAAAGCAGGCAGAAAAATCCAACTGAAGCCGAATAATTCCCACTTGTATTTAAGTAATTATGCAGTCAAATCCCCAAGTAGAAAACACAGTCACAACAGATTTATGTGCTTAAGCGTGTGTGTGAGTGTGTATGGAGTGTGTGTGTTTGTGCAGTGTGTGTGTGTTATGTCTTCAGTTGTCTCCAGCTGCGTGTGAAATGGCAAAATTGTGCCTTTTATTTACACCGCATTGCGCGAATGATTTGAGTGGAAGGAGGCGCAAGGGGAATAGCTGGCATACATTTAGTATGCTATATATTATATCTACAAACGATATATTATATATATGCTACAGTCTGTTGCGCTGCCGGTATACCGTCTAAGCAGGTCGGGCATATAAATCACATTGGGGCACATTTCTGTTGTCATGGCGTGGAGGGAGGCAACTCCTGCGGCAGCTGGCACGCTTGACAGTCCATTGAAGCAAGCTGAAATTACCGAATTATCGATAGCTATTAGAAATAAAAGGTAGCAAGCCTGCCTCCTCATTTCACCTGGCACCGGGAGAGAGACAATTGAAGCCTATCGCGATCTGCATCGCATGAGCGGAATGCGACAATTGGCAATTGACAGTTGAACTGTTAAGGCTGCAGTCGGCGCGTGTGTACTCCATCAGCATAAATCACTCATACGTCACGTTAAACACGCTCAAAGTCCAAAATGACGGGGCCACAACAGAGAGAGAGAGAGAGAGAGGGAGAGTCCAGTTGGCTGCTCCAGACATGGCCATAAATTAATTAAGCCCCGGGCCGTAGCAGGCGTACAAGGTTGAGCCCAAGGCTCGAGTAAGCTGCAATTAAACTGTAAACGCGAAAAGCGAACGATAGCAGGGCACGAGTAGCAGTGGCCGGGGCGGGGCGGGAGTGAGGGCAAATTACAACCATTTACAATTAATTTGAACAACACTTGCCAGGCAAATTGCGTGCCATGGCTCATAATTTCGAACGGTCACACACACACGCACACACACACAGACAGCGAGCAGAAGTCAAAGTCGCCATTAAAAAAAGGCCAACGTGCAAACACTCAATTAGCATATCAATAAATCAAGAAAAAGTGTTGCTGCCTGCGGAGCCCGCAGTCTCTCTCCTCCCTCTCTCTCTTGCCCGCCCCTGCTGCGCTCTTGGCAATCAAAATTTAGTTAACAACGCCGAAACAATTTATTAACTTGACTGTGCGACCTTGGGCGTACGCTGCGTATACGCGTTGTTTGCGTGTCGACATTATTAATCAAGGCGCATCGCGGAGTGTCCTGGCTGCTTGCTCAAGTGTTTGCTTGATTGAGGCTGCCATAAATTAACCAACGTCCACTGCGAATAGTTCAAGTTGGCTGAGGCTGCTGCCAATTAAAATGTTGCCAAATGCCAAGGCAGACAAGCAGATAGACAGACAGACAGACAGACAGACAGACAGTCAGTCAGTCAGTCAGTCTGCGCAGGCAGTGGCCCGCGAATGCTAATTGGCCACTTTGATGATTTCATTTATTTTAATTGGCTGGCACCGCCGGCAATCGTCGACATGTTCGATTAATTGAATTAAACTGCGACAGTTCCAGTCGGTTTTTGGACAATGCTGCCAGCAGCAGTCGCCATAGTCGTGAGTAGTCTCTTTCATATTCATGTGAATACACTCACACTCCAGCACAGTATTTGCAGCTGCTATTCGCTGCCTTGCCCGCCCAAGGCAAATCGGCCTGCGACGCGCGCCAAGGCAGCGCCTCGGTAAGTCTCTGTGCCCGCTCTGCGCCTTGGCCATAAATCCGAATCCCATTTCGATTCCTTCGACAGCGTCTAGCCGCCAGCTGTTGTCGGCTAACGCGTCCCAGCCTCGACCAGGGCAACGCGGAGTGCCAGCAGCGTATGCAGCAGCCGCCTGGCCGGGGGCATCGCAAGTACAGCATGCTGGAGCAGTATGCCATCAATATGGTAAGCGGAGGCGCCGCGAGTGCATGCGATGTAATCAGCCTTCTTGTATTGCCTGCGTAGTGCGTTGAGGAGTGCAACTACCTTGCCTCGGGCTACATTGAGATTGATCCGCCCTTTGTGCTGGACTTGGCGACAATCACATACAATCTGAAGCAGACAATGCCGCAGCCACAGCACATTGCTGTGCCCCACATGCTCAGGGCCTATGCCGTGTGCGGCGCATTTCGTGAGTGACAGTCACAGAAGAAGGTAGAAGAAGAAAGCTCCCCTTTCCCTTTCCCTTTCCCCTTTGCAGGTGCACAGCACGAGAAGAAACTCAAGGTAAATGTGCCGGATTTTGAGTTCATCGAGGAGCAGTGCAATCCCTTCGCCATAGAGATAACTTCGTGTGTGCGTGTCCACTCAATGCAGAAGTGTCCCGCGGAATTCTACAGCAACAGCAGCGAGTGCCAAGCGGCGCGAAGGTACTTTACGCGCTGCGTGGAGGATGTGGAGGCAAATGCGGTGATCGGGCCCAAGGAGCGAGAGATGCTGCAGATGGTGGAGAAGTTTTATCAGGCTATATCAATTGCGAAAAGTGCATAAAATAAAAGAAGAGAAAAGGAGAAAGGGAAAGTCATAAAAGTCATAGATGAAATATGGCAATTTGGCTTTGCCTGGCGGGAGAGTATGAGTTAGTTTGCTCTCTCTTTCTCTCTCCCTCTCTTCGTGTCAAAACTGCAAATTGAATCACACTTTTTACACACACACACGCACACACTCAAACTGGCACACACACATGGCCGCATGTCAATGTCCGCTGCTGCTGACTTTGCATAACTTCGTCTGTGTTACTTGAAAGTTCCAAGCGTGCTGCTACCCTGTAAAGTGTGCAGAGTGTGCAGGGGAGGCAGAAGAGTAATACAAAGTTTGCTATCTACAACATTACAGGGTATCTGCATGTACTGCCTGCTCTTGCTGTTGGTTTTTTATGAAGCTCGAGTCAGCACTAAAAGTTGCACACGGCTCGCTCTCCTGTTCGCATTGCTGAATGGTGTCGGTATCCTGCATATGTGTGTGTGCATGTGTGTGTGACTGCATGTGTTATGCAAGTGAAACAAAGGCAAATTTATGTGTTAGTCCACTGACTTTCAGCGCCTGCCAGCTTCAGAGTCAGACAAACAGACAGACAGACAGACAGACAGACATCGCAGCCGTGTCCCGCCGTAGAGTCGTCGGACTGAGCAATCTTTCTGCAGGCCTGCAGCGTCAGGTTAAATGGAATTTATGTTCCTTAAGTCGATGTTCGTTTGCTTGCTCCATTCTCTGCCATCTCTTTCTTCATCTCCGGCTCCACCACGGGCGCTGTCTGGCGTCACCAGCTGCTGCTGTTTGTGCTGGCTCCTTGAAACAATTACCACATCACCAGATCTCTTGTTCCCTCTCTCTCCTTCTCCCTCTCCCCCTCCCTCTGTCTGCCTTGGACAAGTTTCATTTGAGTCTTTGCTTTTAGTTTGCATTTCTGAGATTTGCATTCCCCCTACCCTCCTCTCTCCTCGCTTGTTCCTACGCAACTGTCTGACAATCAAAGGGCTTAAGATTTTTCTTTAATTACGCCCTTGAGTCAAATTAAAAGCAAATGATAGCCGACTGTGATGGGGCTGACTGTCGGATAGCCGCACAATCAACAGCTCGCCAAGTGTATTTTTGCGGCTTTTCCAGCTTTTCCACAGCGCCATTTTCACACAGTTTACTTAGCCAAATCAAAGAAACTCTCAAGAAAATTATTTTTAAGCACTTTGTGCAATGTTTGGCAAATCAGTTGCGAGAAAAGAAAACTTTCTCGAGCATGTTGAACGTGCAATGTGGATAAATGACCAGAGAAGCGAGTGAGGCTGAGAGCTGAGAGAGAGAGAGACAGAGAGAGAGTAGAGAGGGAAAACTTTAATGGCAGAAATTGCCAAGTCACTTGACGGGCCTGTTTTCAATTTGGTTTGCTGGCAAAGACGACTTCTCTACTTGTTTTTTTATAGATAATTAGTTCATGTTGTAGACTCCAGCAATGACTGTTACCCCCTCCCTACCTTGCCCGCCTGCTCTGCCTCCTGCCACTTGCTTGTAATTAAAATAAAAGTCCACTAAAAACAAATAAAAATCCAGCCGTGTGAGGGAGCTCTGTGTGTGGCAACTCCCCGGGGCAAGGAAGCAGCATAATTCATGCAACCACTGCCAACAATAACAAGCTGCTGCAGTGGCTGCCAGAGGGGGAGGCGCATGCAATCAAAATTATTATAATTGCGACGCGTTCGCCATTGTGCGACAACAATGACTTCCGCTTCCGCGCTGAAATTTGCTTGTCTGTGCCTTTGCCTTTGCCTCTGCTGTCCTGCACGTTATATGCCCTTGTTGTTGTTGCTGCTGCTGCTGCTCTTTGTGCTGCTGGTGCTGGTGCTGGCTGTGCATGTGCGGTGCCTGCATCTGCATTGTTTTTAGGCAGCCCCCGTGCAACAATAAACTCAGCTGCCGCCAAGTGCTGCAAGGGTTGCAAGGGAGGGAGGGAGAGAGAGAGAGGACAGGGAGATGGGGAGTTGTCGCGACACATTAAGTGCCTGCAAAAGACGCGCAACAAAGTGAGCAAGTCCGAGTGGGGCAGGGGCAAAGGGGAGGAGGAGGGGGAGTGTGAACGAGCCAACGTGCTCAAGTGGTGAAAAGCTAGAGGAGCTTTGGTGCCAGCTGCGGGTGGAGCGGGAGAGGGAGTGAGATGTGTCTGCAACTGTAATTGTGCTGCCAGTGTAGGACATGCAGTGGGTTAGACAAAAGACTGCTCGACTGGCAGATACCCTAGAAGCAGCAGTGAGAGAAAGAGAGAAGGAGAGACAATCAAACGTACTTCATCAAGTTGTTCAAAGTACCTTTCCCACTGCAATCACTTCATGTCTCACTAATTACAGGGTATATAGCACAAGCCATTAGTGAAGCCACACTGATTAGATGCACTTTAACACCGTGCAACACAATATGAATGACAAGACCTGCGCACAGCGCAGCCTGCGTCACTTTGTCAGCCTGTTAAGCCTCTCAATTATGTGCTCACACACACACACACACGCGCACACACTTGCACTGCATGCCGTCACACACTGAGTCGTCTAATCAATCAAGCACGCCCCAAATGAAAAGTCAGAAGGCCAAGCAACCCCAAGAACTTTGTGTGCCGCCTTCCTGACACGCAGCTAACGACATAATTTGATTTCTATTAGGGCAATGTGTACTTTGCCTTTGGTATTATTTTGATTATCGCCAACAGAATTCGGGCTAAATGTATTAATTCCCTTCATAACTGTGCACATCGAAATTCTGTCTGTGTGTGTGTGTGTGTGCCACGCCCCCTCCTGCTGCCCCTGCCCTTACTGATTGAAGTACACTTTAATTAGTTTAATTAGTAAGCAAGAAACTTGTGCGGACTCTTCGGACTTGCCTTGTGATTATTTGTTGTTGCATATTGTGAATGGCAAATTGATTGCCACACACACTCAAGCAGACACTCTGTCTATCTTCCACTCTCTCTCTCCCTGTGTAATTGGTTTATTTGTAGTCGCAATCTCTGCCTGCCACACGCGCTTAATTGTTGCATCAGATAACACAGACGCCTTTGGGTAGCGGGGGCAGCTAGCATATCTGATATATATTTTAATTAATTGTTATTACGCTTATCTGTCACATGACTCCCCTCTCCCTCCTCCTCCCGCTAACCCTGCGTGGCCTTTTTAATTGTTACGCATACGCCAGGTAAGCCACCCGAGCGCGCAAAGCCCTCTTTGCATTTTAATGAAAGGTGGTGTACATGGGGGCGTATGTATGCGTGTGTGTGTGACTGTAGAAGGGGCAGGTGGAGGGGGGAGATATGCGTGTATGTACTTTTAGCTATTTGCCGTGCTTTGCGTGCTTTTGACACTCGGCTTACGCCCTGCCACGCAGCTGTCGCCATCCAATTTCATTTGGTTGTCGCACTGCCACTGATTAAATATGCGCGTTCATATTTCATTTTGTGGTGGCTCTGCCACTGCCACAGGCATTTCTGGGCCGCCCACGCACTACTCTATGCATGCACTGGCTAATCGAAAGTAAATAAAGCCTGCCCCCGCAGGAAAGCGTGCGTGAAAAATGAGAAATATTCATAATGCGCAAATTACACATGAGGCAGAAAACGATGCAAGTGAATTAAACCAAAGTGCCCACTTGACAGACAAGCGAATTAAACACACACACACACAGCCATACACACATGCACACACACACACGAAGAGCTTTTTTTGAGTGCGACACTTGGGCAGAAATATAACAATGGCAGAGAGCACAATACAATACAATAAATCAACGAGCCGTGCTACAAATAAATGCAGAACTTTCAAGTGCGCCCAGAGTGGAAGGAGGAAGGGGGAAGGGAAAAAGGCAGATGCCTGAAGCTGTTACAGACCATTGCACGCACCACTCAATGAGCTATGAAAATATGAAAAATAAGTTAAATACATAAAAGCGACAGCTGACAATGAGAGAAGGAGAGAGAGAGAAAAAAACTCGAGGGAAAGTTGGTAAAGTGAAATTAAGAAGTTGAATTCTAATTTGGAATTGGAAAACTGTGACAATTGCCACGGATCGACACGTGGACAGGTGCTTTATGGACTTGATACAGCAACAACTCGAGCGGAATGGCACTTGAGCTGCGGCAATGGGCAATAAATCAGCTTAGGGCACATTGCGTATACGCACTATTGACACAAGCACTTCGAGCGGGCAAGAACAACTTAATGTTGCGCCGCACAATGGCAGTGAAAGCAAGCGTAAGAAGCTGAGCTTATGAAATAATAACAACACACACACACGCACACACACATACACACGCACATATACATAGAAGGCGAAGAAATCTGTTGAATATCAAATAACAATCACTTGGCAAGCTAAATATATCATTATGCCTAAGTAGGTGGCGGGATAACTGGCTGAAAGCCGCACAGGATAACGCAAGAAACCCATTTAGCTTGCCGCACACACACGCACACACACACATAGGGAGAGAAAGAGAGAGAGAGAGAAAGAGACATCCGTGGCAGTGTCAGGCTCGCAGATCCTAAACGTTTTGCGCGTTTGCTTTGCTGATGTGCCGCATTGTTGTCGCACTTCTCGCTGCTGCTGTTGTTGTTGTTCCTTTTGTTGTTTGGGCGTGTCTGGCGCGCCTTTTTTGTGTACAACAAACGAGCGTATTCCCATGTTATAATCCCCATGGCTTGCATGTTTGCTTAGCACCTACTCAGTGTGCTCGAATCAAGCGACAGACTAGCCCAGCGGAGCTGTGGGGGGAGCGGTGCGAGGAAGGGAAAGGAAAGGAGTGGCGTAAGGTAAGGGAAGGGGGATGAGCTGCCAGCTGCTGCTGCTGTGCTGTTGCGTTGAGTGGAGCAAGTTATAAATTTGAAAATTTACAAATCATCGTCGATATTTGATTTGCATACGATTTTTTTCTTATCTGCCAATACCTCTCCCTGTCTCTGTGTGTGTGTGTGTGTGTGTGGCGCCTGCGGATTTGCAGTTATGTGAACTCGTTTGTATTTCGCAGAATTGCACAAGAGATTCGTAAATTGCTTTCATTGATTGCCGACAAAGCAAGTCGCAAAGGTCGAGCCCAAAAGGGAACAGCCAAGGGGAAGTGGGACAAGTTACGGAGTTAAGGCAGGCAGTGCGTCAGCTAGGAGGGGGCGTGTCACACTGGGAATTGGCTTAAATTGTGCGCACACACACACACTGCGTATGAGTAACGTGTGCAGTCCATTGACAAGCACTTTGGCAGCCAGGCCCATTCGAGTGGGGCCCAAGCTGACCCGCTTTTTGCAGCGCACTTGACGCAATGCCATTTGTCTCCTGTTTGTTGCATGCCACGGACGTCTACGTGAAATTATTGCGCTGCAATGCATCATCCCTAGTAAACAGCGGCAGCAGAAGAAGACTCCTGTGCGTCTGACATGTTGCCGTGGGCGGGGGAGGCAGCAATCATGCCACCAAGGGGGAAGAGTGTGGCAAGAATACAGAGTATTTAAGCTCTAAACAATTGAAAGTAAATACAAAAAAGTGAAGAGAAAAAGGCAGCACAGGCAGAGGATAGAAGAGGAGACGGACACGCGACTCATCGACGGACACGCTACTAGAGTAATTGTTATCCTTGTTGGCTGTGCGCAGGCACGAGCACTACAAAGCACAAACGCCACTTGAGCGTGGCATGCGCGCCGTGGCAGCTGCAACAGCAACAGCAACAAGCAGAGAAAGCTGTAAGCAGCACTCAGCGGCACGCACTTGAAGCGAGACAGAGGCAGAGGCAGCAGGCAGCAGGCAGCTAAAACTGCAATCGCAGCTGGAGTTGTGGCTGCCAGCTTTCCCTCTCTGTATACCTCACTCTCCCCTCTCTCTCTCTATCTCTTTTCTTATCCCTCTCCCTCCATCCCTATCTCTCACTCTTACTCTCTCGCCCCTTCACGTTCTGTTTGCTCTTGGCTAGCGGCCGCAGCTGCCGCTATTCTTCTTTTGGCTCAACAGAATATTTTTGTGAGTTTGCATTTCGTTGGGACTTTATTTATTTTTAATATTTTTATTTGCCTTCTGCAAATAGGCGTGTTGTTGTTGTTTTTGTTGTTGTTGCTGCCCGCCCCTGTTTATTTGTCTGTGGCTTTCGCTGGGCAAATCTTTGCATTACAATGTCTTTCAATTAAGTTCTGCACGTAGCGAGAGCGAGAAGAGACCCAAGAATGCCGATGGTTTTGCACTTAAATAAAGTGGCAGTCCAAGCAAGTTGAAATTCTCTGCGATTCTCATATTGTTTTCATAATAGAAAGTGCCTTTGGCATCGCTCAACATTGTTACAACGAGTTATTAGCCGCAGCCTGAAAGTATGCAGTGATTATTTTACAAGGAACATCTGATTATGCGCCGAGGCAGGCAGCTGTCAATCCTGGCCTGCAGCGGGCATAAATCAAATACCAACTGCATTGCCAACATATCAGCCTACGGGGAGGGGGGTGAAGAGGGGCTTGGACGGAGGGTCAGCGAATTCGTCATCTGCATTGGGACCGCGGGGGCTGCAATGCCGCATCGTAATTGAAATACAAAGCCAATTTATACACGCGCAGAGCGATAAAGGGCAAACAAAGCGAACGGCTGCGGAAAGTGGAGCATGCGGGAGGGAGGAAAGGAAGGGAGGAAGCGTTCAGGATTGGGATTGGGATTGGAATTGTGGCAGTGTGGCACAAAAACGGTTACAACAACGGGAAGATGAAATAAAGCATCAAAGTGGCAATCACGCCAATCACGCGTAATAAATCATTGCGTGAGTGTATGCGAGGCTGTGTATTTATGTGTGTTAGTGTGTGTGTGTGTGTGCGTGCAGGCATGTCAAAAAATGATGGCAACTCAGCAGCCAACGGCGGTCACGTGTTGTCAGCACACACACACACACACACGGAACGAGGCGACGTCGGCTTATGCGACACGCGCACACATGCGAATGCCTGTTCAAACATGTTTATGGGCACGTCACGGCTAACTTGGCCAGCTCGCGATATGTGGCAACTCTCCAAGAAGGGAGTGGCAGTGGAAGGGGGGAGGGGTGCATTATGCAGATCGCACATTAAAACGCCAAGTGCTTTGATTAACTTGTGATAGTTGCACGTTCTCGCTGTCTCTCTCTCTGTCTCTCTTCCTCTTCAGGAGCAGCCTGCCATCTCTGCTTTCCGCGTCATTAAGAACGAAACGCTGCTCTCCAACTACAGCCACAGCCACAGGCACAGCGACACCCTCCGCCTTTATCGCGCGCAAGCAGCGCGTGTAATTTCCACCTGTAATTGGTGTAATTGAGTGCAAGCGTAAAGAAAATATTCAACATGCCAGCAATTAACATAAATTCTCAGAGCGTGTAGCTGTAAGCATGAGAGGGCGCCAAGATGCTGTCGTGAATGCACGAATATCAAATACTCTAGAGGAGGGAAAACTTATTCGAGTGATTGTTCTACTTCTACGAATGTTTTATGTTATCCTAGAAGGCAGTGAAGAATCCCCATATAACATTTCTTTGCATATCGAATACCCTTGAGAAAACTTCCTCACAAGACGAGTAGTCTAGTCTCCTGCTAGTCTCCTTCTATAGTAGCTCAACTAATATACCCCACTTTGTAGTAGGGACAGCGCAGCAGAGGCAAATGATAATGAAGCACCCATGCTGGCAAGGGGCGTGGCAAGTGCAGAGCAGATAAGCAAATGGTGCTGAGGCGACTCAGCTTGATAATTGCCTGCGTGCGTGACAAATGCAGGACGCAGCGCGTGGTATTAAAAAATATAGCATACTTACATGCGCAGCTGAGGAATGTCACGAGGGAGATGAGGGGGAAGAGACCACGGCTTGTTTATGATGCTGTGCAGCAATGTCAACGCGCTGCTGATTAACAATGCGCTCAAATTGTAGCGCAGATAAGTGTTAAGTGCGTGGAGTGCGAAAGAGATGCGAGGGGGGGGAGTCCTGAAATTACAATAAGCAGCTCGCCCATTCGAGCACATTCTTTATGATTCTCTGACAAGTTTTTATATACTCAATTTGTGTCTCTCTCTTTCTCTCTTGCAGAAATTGAATGCCTGCAGCGTTTCTCGGAGCAGCCCGTGTACACGGAGGTGAATCCCCGCCAGGATGCGTTGCTCACATGCAAAGTAATCGATAAACGAGGCTCGTGTTCGTGGCAAAAGGATAACAAGGTAATAACAGTGTTCCATATCGATGGTCATCCCCACTCCACACACACATATAACACACACACATGCTCTCGTTGAGTGTGTATCGCTTTGTGCCTGCAGCTTATAAATATCTTGAGGAAACTTTCGCACACGGCAGCAAAAGTCATTGGAGATGCGAGGCGCGTCCTGCGGTTCAATTAAGTGTTGTTTTGGCTGCCGGGCAACACAACACACACGCACTCGCACACACAAAAACACACACACATGTGGTAGCAGTGACTGCCAAAAGTAATTTACGCCGACGAGCCAATAATGCGACCTTTGACTTTGGCCTGCCTTTCATGTGCCCCGTGGACAAAGACTCGCTCTGATTAGGCAGCACGAAACTTTTGATAGAAAGTGCGTGACACACACAGGCATACACACACACACACACACGCACATGCATGCATGCTCGAAGTGAAACATAAGAAGTATTTGCCTGATTTGATCTTTGATGTTGTTGAATTAGTTTGCGAAGAATCTCACCTGGCAGCAATCCCCCTTTCTACGATAGATTCGTTTCGTAACATGATCTAGCTATTTTCTTAATTAAGTTGGTTCCTTTTAAATACCCTCTATAGCATGACAGGGCCAGCAAGAACCTTTATTAGCATACTCGGAACTCAATTAGACACGGAGATGCAGCTGGAGGAGAAGCAGGTGCGAGTACAGAGGAAGCCCATTACTGCGGCCACAAAGGACCGTGTGCCGTGTCTGCAAATTGAACCAGGGATTTGCATTATTATCTACCTTGCCCATATCCTACCTATACGAACTATGCCATACTGCCATATGAACTATGGAATTTCATTTAATTCAGCTGCAAAAGGCAGAGCAGTCTCAATTAACTGGCTTTGTTCTTCTGCCTCGCCAGGGTCCATTGACTCTCTGAATGTGGCTTAAGCAAACACGGAGCCTGTGTTGTGCCTCGACCTGTTGTGCCTCCTTGTGTGATAGTATTAATTTGCATGTTGCCAAAGACTGCACTCATTATGTGCAGCAGTCAAGGCAAGGCATCGATCCATTGCATTTGGCCAGGACGCCTTTCATCTTGGCCCCCCAAAGAGATGATTTTCCTGCTTGTTATTCATGGCATTTTTGTATGCGTTTGTAGCATAACTTTTATTTACTCAGCCTCACATCCCCCGTCCTCATTCACTCCTTGTGGTTCTCTCTGCAGTTGCTTATGCAAAATCAAATGCACGCCGAGTGGGGTCCTTTCGCATGACAAAAATCACAAAGCATTTCAAATGTCCCTTTTCATATGCTGCACATCCTCGCAGGCGACGCAGCACATTGCCAAACCACGCCTCGATTTTCAGCAACTACTTAAATGTTTACATCGCTGTGTCTGAGCAACTGCGATCCACAGAGAGAAAAGGAGAAAGACAGAGAGAGATAGAGAGACAGAAGAAGCAGACGGAGACACATGTGCACGTCGCTGGGCAAGAAGCACATTTGCATGCATCGAGTGTCCTTTTGGTGTGCTCAAAAGACAACCCCGAGGCGAAGGTGGAACCACAAGAACGCGAGCTCAAATCGTGACTAAAAACAGATCAATATATAAAAGAAAAAGAGTAGAATATAAAGATATAATAGAATAAATTCTATATTAGAATTCCAAAACAAACTCATGTTATCTATAAATATTCTGAAATATCTCTAAAGTTTTCACAAATGTAGAATCTCCTTAACCCCTTTACATATAGTATATGCCAGACTTATGCTTGAGCAACCCTCGCAGCATGCACAGAGTTACTTTGATGCTGCTGCTGCTGATGCTGTTCCCTCTGTTTGGCTTTCATTTAAAATTCTACTTATTTTTGCATATTTATGCCGATTTCTGTTGTTGTTCTTGGTGTTGTTTGTGTTTGCCTTCGAAACGAACTTTCGCATTGTGTAGCATGCCATTTGTATAAGTTTCCCATATACCCCCTTCTTTCCCCCCTCTCCCCTTTGTATATATTTAGTTTGTGTATATATTTCGCATAGTTATCGTAAGTAGACGATTTTCGTGTGTGTCGTGGAAGGAGCTTCGCATGCCAATTGAGGCTCGGTTCCGTTACCCATGTCCGGTCACAGTGCCTGCATACTTATGCTGCATGCAAATTAGGAGACACATTTCAAACTTGCAATGCCAAGAAAGAGAGCAAGGGAGAGAGCAGAAATGAGGGCAGATGTTTTGGGCAAAGCTCTCAATTGTCTGAGAAACTATTTGAATGAACATAATTTGGCCACAGCAATTTTGTGGCAATCATAAATATAAATTAGTGCGGTAGCGGCGAGCATTGGCAAACGATACCCTGGACTAGGCAGAGCGAATCAGCTGTGCGCCCATTAAAAATATCGATATATTAATTTAGATTATTTCTTACTGATTTATTAAATGTGTAGGAGCTGGTCACACTTTGTTTAAACTTGACTATCAATTGAAGTTAATCAACACTTATTGTTAGAGTAGATCAATCGATTATCGAAAGTGGCGGTAGGCCAATAATAAGTAACAGTTATCGATTATCGGTTGCTTGAGATGCAATAGCTTTATCTCTGTTATTGTCTGTTAAACATATTTACCAATTATTATTAGCTTAGTTATGTGTTGTTTTAATTTCAATAGACCCGCCTTGTCAATTTTAATGGGTATAATCGAACGTGCGGTCTGCAGAGCATCGAATATAGAAAATTATGTTGATTGCAAACGATTTGGTTTATTTTGATGGCGGTTGCCACACGCCACACACACACACTCTTACACGTCTAAGTGGACATGCAAACACACACACAGATACTTACATTCCCCACACACATCTCAGAAACAACAAAATATTTGTTGGCTTTCAAAATTGTTATTCTGACAGTTGCACGATTCCAAAATGCTCTCTTTGTAATGCGACTCACACACACACACAGAAGCACACACGCGCGGCTCGGTAGTAAGATGATCCCGGCCTGGCATCCACGGCAACTGCAGCTGGCCAGACGATGGTTGCCCAAGATAGCACACACAGAAATGTCGAAACTCGAGTGAAATAATATTTAAAATATCTGCCAAATGCAGGCCGTCTCTTTTCCCCTTCACCTTTCCTTCCCTTCCCTCTCTTTCTGTCTGTTAATATCGAATCCGAATAATACAAACCTGCTGTGCGGTTGGCCAAGTGAAAAGGAATTCTCTCTCGGGAAGTGAGTAGAGCGGAAGGAGGAACATACCTTAATATTTTATGTGTCAAATTATGTTGCAAATGCTTTAGACAAAAGTTAGCAAAGAAATCTACCAGGGGCATGCATGACTAACAGATACTTCTTATCTACACTAGGAAGGCCTTCCAAAGCAAAGGAATAACTGTATTATTTTATGTTATTATTGTATACAGACATCCTTTATACATTGAGGGGGGTTATTTATTTATTAAACATCTTTTAAAACTTTAAATTCAAATTAGCATTTTAATGTATTGTATATAAAATGTGTTTATAATGTACATTAATTTATTATTTATTTATTCAGTATTAAGTCTGGGATAATCAAGAATTAGGCAATTTCAGATGTGTTGCAGGAGAAAACCTCGAAAAACACAATCAGATCAGAGCCACCACATCTTGTTTGTATGTAGGGTATCTTGCATATATTTCGAAATTACCGACAGCAATTTTGTCGATTTAACTGTCGATTTGCCACACCAGAGTCGAGAGTCAGTGATGTTATTAAGTGACCTTTTGAGGCGAATGCAGTGTAACAATTAATTTAACCCAATAAAGCGGCAGACGATTTAAGGGTTAAATGACCAAAACAAACTGGCAGACTGTCGACTGTCCGCCCATCTGCCCGTCTGTCAGTCTGTCTCGCATCCCGCCAGCCTCGTGGCGGACAAGGCAAACAAGGAAAACGCAATTAAGTAGCTGCTGCAAGCACATACGGTCGGGGGAAGGCAGAGAGACACGTGGCTGGGCGGGACGGCACATAAATACTTAAATGCGAACGATGCCACGCTCAAAGATCACTAATTGTAATTTAATTTCCAATTAGCAAACAAACTAATGCCAATTTAGAGAGCAACCAACAGCAACAATAATGCCAACGAGAGCAACATCATCCGAATATCCCGACGAGTTCTGTGAGCAGAGTTAAACGACACGTAGTTGAAAGTGCCAGTAGCAGCGGGGGCAGGATGGTTGGACGCGGGAGTGGGAAGGGGTGAACACGCGGCTGGTCATTCGATAGTCGAGTTGATGGCTGTCCGTCTGTCTGCCTCCCTCACTCACTCTCTCTCTTTCCCTTTTCCTCACTGTGTGTGTGTGTGTGTGCGTGCGGCAAATCGTAGACGAAATTATACGCCTGACTAAATCGAAAAGTTAAACATGCTAAACATGTCGTCTGCCACGTCTGACGCCCACACCATTTTCATCTGCATTTCTATCGATGAGCCAGCCAGCACTCTCTCTCTCTCACTCTCCATTGTCTCAGCAGCAGCTGTGCACTGCGAGAAAAAACATGTGAGCAGGGCCAGTGTCGAAAGGTTCAACAAGGTTAGGCAACTGGCTCCAGGCTGCAAGCAGCAGCTGTGCTGTCCATCAAGTTCATTCGAAGTCCCTCTCAGCAGATGCAAAAGTATCTTGCAAAGATATCTCAAAAGTACAAACGTATCTCAAAGATAAAGATCTATCAAATCGGCAAATGTGAAAATATCCTGTGGGTTCAAAAGTATTTTCGATACGATTTGTTCATATTCAGATGGCAATATGAGAAAAATAATACTCCCCCTTTCTGCCAGTGTACTCACGCCTCTTCTCTCCCTCTCTCTCTCTCTTTGCAGCCCGTGGGCATCTATCCCAAGAAGTACGAGTGGGCCGCACGTCCACTCAGCGGCAGCAGCAACGGCATCTTGCACCAGGATCTGCACCCGCCACCGCCGCCGCCCATGCAAATCGGCGGCGACTGCTCCCTGTGGATACGCTCCGCCACGCTGGACTTCGACGACGGCCTGTGGGAGTGCCAAGTGACGGCCAGTGATTTTACCGCACAGGACGCGCTGACCAGTCAACCGGTGCGATTGGTTGTACGTGGTAAGTGTGTTGGCTTAGTCGCCTCGATGGCACTCGCAAATTTGCCAACGTTGCGTATGATTAATTTTTCGGCTGCCGGAACAGCAGCAACTAGTAGCGTTAGCTTTGATTTATTAGAGCCAACTGGCAGCTCAACGAGGCCAGTGACTCCTTCTGCAAACACAGCAGTTGCAGTCGCAGTCGCCGTCGCCGTTGCCAATGTCGTTTGCACAGTTAAATTTAATTAAATTTTCCTTGTGAGCAGAGAGCAAAGCAGATCTCTCGCATGGCATTTATTGCCATCCACAAAAACCATACAACTAATCTGTCTGTCTGTGTGTCGCTTGCAGTGGCGCCACAACGACCACGACTGGAGTACGAGGGCGCTCCGCTGCCGCCAGGACACAACATCACTGTGGACGCCGGCGCCGTGGCGACAGTCAAGTGCGCCTCACATTATGGTAATCCGCCAGCAACGCTCAGATGGTATTTGGGTAAGTGCTTCAGTTTTGCTGCAGTTGTTATCCTTTGATTGCACTTGTTATCCGCAGCACACCCCATCCCACACAACCCTTACAATCCCACCTCTAACTTTGCGTGTTAATTAATTTCAACAATTTGCGCTGTCTCTCTCTCTCTCTCTGGCCCGCCAGGTGACCAGGAAATTTTGCCCATCCACCCGCAAGTGAATGCCACCGAGCCTGATAGCACACGCACCTGGTCGGCCACCTCAGTGGTGCAGGTGTCCGCCATGCGAGAGCGACATGGGGACATGCTGCGCTGCGTCGCCTTCCACGAGAACTACGAGGCCAAGTCGGTGCCCGTCGAGGCGCGCATGGATGTCAAATGTAAGTTCAGTCGGGCAACACAGCAATAACTATAATCCCAGGGAGAACCTACCTCGCATACCCTGCTGCAATTATCTTTGTTAAATTGATTCAGAGCAGGACTGGATGTATTTATGGCTTCATATATCTTCTTTATTCTCTGCATTGCACATTTCCTAACACAATTACAATGGCTGCAAGGGTTGGTCGAGGGGGGCGACTTGATTGCAGTCATTTCATTTGGCTTAAAGTCAAAAACTAAACAGACATGGCAAACAGCTGTAACAATTCAATTAGCTACAATTTGCTGCAATTTCCTGTTTTGTTAAGCAATTCAAGAGGACGCAAGGACCTCGAGGACAACGTGGACGTGGACGTGGACGAGGACGATAGGGATAACTTGCTTGTTGTTGACTTGTTTCTTGTGTTTCATGTTTCTTGCTTGCTTGTTTTGCTTAGTCAACTTGTTCGTCTTTCTGTCGTTGCAGACGCGCCAACCATTCGTCTAATTGGCTCACCGGAAATCGACTTGGAAGAGGATAAGGATGCGCTTGTGCTGCGCTGCGTGGCCGATGCCAATCCGCCGGCCAGCATCGTTTGGCGACGTGCCGGACGCTCTGAGATAGCTAGCTTGCAGGTAAGTCAGCAGCAGCAGCATCCGACTCAGCCATGCGGCAAGCTCTGGCCCCGACTGCCAGCCTCAACTCCAGCTCCAGCTACAACTCTGGCTGCAGTCTGGCCCGAAATTGCCCCGTCGCTCTGCGTATTTATCTTAAGTGTAGCAGAAATTTGTAATTGTATTAAATTGCTTACCCGCTTCCCCCTCCCTCCACTCTAGGAAACACTGCAGTTGCGCCCGGTTGGACGACGGGACGCAGGGCTGTACACCTGCCAGGCACAGAACTCGGTGGGCACCTCGGAGCAGCTGTCGGTGCAGCTGGACGTGAAATGTGAGTGCGCTTCGTTGTATTTATCTTGGTCCGCAATGCTGATGTTGTTTCTGCATTTGCTTGGCCAACTTTGCCTTAATTTTCTATTGACATCCGCCATCTTTCTCTCTCTCTCTCTCTCTCTCTCTCTTTCTTCATTGTTTATCTTGCCATAGATCCACCCAAAATTATTTCAGCTGGGCCGGACCGACTCACCACGGCGCCGCTGTTCAGTCCCGCCGCCTTCGAGTGCGTCGCCGATGGCAACCCCATGCCCTCCTACAAATGGGTGCAGAGGTGAGTGAATGAATGAATGAATGAAATGCCAAGGAGAACCGAACCAACTTGGCCTCAAGTGCGGCTTGCCAAGCAACGCGAGCACTTTGCGGGAGGGTCAAATTAAATGCGCTATGCTGGGTCTATGCATAACAAGTGTTGCATACTTTCGCGCGGCGTATTTTAATGTGTTTTCAATGCAGCTTGAAAAATAGCAGTGCATACTTTCGAGCGCCGCTTTAAATTAGCTACGAAAATAAAACGGATGCAGGATTTGTTTAAAAAGAGCTAAATGGTTAGACTTTTCGGTATAAGTTAAATATAAAAATATTAAAGCTAGAAAAAAGCCAAATTTAAAGGAAAACAACATTTGGCAACATTAGTTTGGGTTACTTTAGGTTTATAAAGTTTATGCTGCACTTGCGGCAATAGTTGCTTGTGCTACGTTATCGATATCACTGCGACGTTTACGTAATATTGCAGTAAAGTGCAAATACAAATGTTTCATACTGGCAGACAAACATTTTCATAAGTCAGTAGCAGCTCACTGCTTGGGATAAGTTTGACTCTAATGAGTTTTTGCTCAGTTTATAAGCTTTGCAATTGCAGTTTGCTGCTTCCCACTTGCCACTGTCTTTCATCTGCTGCCCGCTTCTGCTTTGATGTACTTGTTCTGTATATGGGTGCACATCCTGTCGCGCATTTGCTCATGCAGGAGCAGGCCACGCCCACCAACTGTTACTTTGAGTGTTTGCGTCATTTTAATTAGCTGCAGAGCGGAAATTGCGCTCAGAATGAGGGACGAGACAGTGAAGTGGAGCCGTGGCCGTGCCAGCGCTTTGACTTCTCTCTCTCTCTCTCTCTCTCTCTTTGCTAGTTGCAAGTCTTTGGTAAATTAGTATGCAAAACAGCGGCTTGCTCATCCGTCCATCCGTTCGCTTGTCCATTCAACAGGCATATCCGTCGACAGTTGGAAAAATCGAAACACTCATCATGCACGTGCCATCTCTCGTTGCATGCCACAAAGTCTAGCGCTGTCGGGCAGATCAGCCAGTGTTCCGGTTACGTGATTTGTGATTTCATTTGTTTGCACTTGCCATAAGGATGTGTGTGTGTCTGTGTGTGTGTGTGTCTGTGTGGTGCCTCCTTGAGCAGATTGATTCAGTGGCGCGTCAAGCTCTAATAACAAATGCCACATGCAACACTGTGTGTCGTGTTGACTTAATGAAGCATGCCCGCGCGTGTTTATCAGAAATTAAATGTCAATTGTTGAAAACTAATTTCCCCGCCCGCTTCCCCCTCACACTCCCTACGCCACGCTACGCGACACACTAAATGGCGCGTGCCATGCAAAGCAACTTGAGGCAGTCCAAGCATGCATGTGTGTGCGTGTGTGTGTGTGGGTGTAAGAGAGTAATAAATCAATGGTATGCGCCGTTGACAGCCAGCCTATGCTCAGGAGGCTTACACGCCAAAGCAGCTTACGTCGCGCCCGCCGAGCTAAACAGCTGCGACTCCATCTGCGACTGCTGAGGAGGCGCACACATGCAAATGCAGCCACAGAAGTGGCCAAGCACTTGGTTTGCCAATGAATCCAACACATTGTTGTGCGACCAATGCAAGCAGCAATGCAGTGATAGACAGGCAGATACCCTGTTAAGTTTATAGGGTGCGTATACTTAATATCAGCTGGGAAGGAATAAACTTAGCAAAGGTGTTGTAGACGATGTAGGTGTTGTAGAATACAAGGTATTAAGCAGGCAGCAGGGCAATGGTAGACAGGCAGATACCCTGCAGGCAGCAGCTGACAAGTTGCTTAGGTGCATATACTTAATGTTAGTTCTGGGCAAACAGTTATATATGTAATACAATACCAGACACTTGTGCTAGTTCTAGTTTAGTATACCCCTCTGCTATGCACATACAGGGTATCAACAGGGCAACGGAAAGGAATGTCACTTTGATTTACGTGATTTCGCTGGCGCAGCGGGCTATGTGGCGAAATATTTGGCGTCGCTTACACAAAGCAACGCGAAAAGGAGTCGGAAAAGTGGAAAAAAGTGGGAAAAGCAAGTGGAAAAGCGTGAGCAAGTGGCAAACGTTTTGTGAGCACTCTTTGTCGTCGTCGTCGTCGTTGTCGTTGTCGAAGTTTTGCGAGTTCATTTGCACGACGAGGAATCGCATGCAGGATTTGCATTTAAATGGCTTTTTAATTTATTGCTTTTAATTGTGCCGCTTCCTGTGCCTGCCTGCAGTTGACTTTAATTGCCGCTTTAAGCTGGCGACAGTCAGCACAAAAAGTATCGACACACGGAGCCGAGCAGAGCTGAGCAGAGCAGGCCAGCCTGAGCTGGCAACTATGCACGACTATATCAAAGGAATTTGTCTGGGCACACACTGAACCTGTGCAATACCCAAGGGGAGCAGGGGGAAGAAGGGGCAGCAGGGGAGCGGGGTTGGCAGAGCTTGGTTTGGTTTGGTTTCGTTGGGAAGCTGAAAGCATTTCACAGCATAAAAGGCATTTCTCATATTAAAAAATGTATCAAATATTTTTTGTGCTGTGCAACGACGATGAGGCAACATGAAAATATCCCCGCCCACAAACGCAATTTTCAATATTGCAACACAGCTCGCTGCAGCTACAGCTTGCCACCACATGCCACCCAAAGTTGCAATGTGGCTGTTGCATTTTTCGCCCAATCCAACAAGCTGACGCAACGAGGAAGAGCGCAACCAGATTCAGCTTCAACTTACGCAACTCTCTTTGCAGTTGCATCACTTGATCAAGCGACGATTTGTATCGAGTTTACTCGATTCATACTTATGTTTTTCACTCCTTTCTTTCCGCTTGCAGAATCTCCCATGGCTCCAAGTACGTGGAGCGGGGCAACGAGCCGAGGCTGGTCATCGACAACGTCACCTACGAGTACCAGGGCGAGTACGAATGCCGCGCGACGAGCTACATCAATGGCCAGGAGCGCGTCGCCATATCCGATCCGGTCTCACTGCAAGTTGTGGGTAAGTGCTGTGTACAGTTATGTTTTATGTACATGTTGCTGCGGTTCAGCTGCCAGGCTGAACAGAGGGGGCAGAGGGGGAGGCAGATGAAGTCTACCACAAAGTCGCAACACCACAAAATATGACTGCAACCGCAACTGTCGCCAAAGCCAGCACAGTAGCAGAGCAGAACAGAACGGCAGTTAAAAAAGACAGTCAACAGTTTGCTCACACTGGCAATTGCTCGACGAGCAAATACCCTGGACATTGCAACAACTTAGTGTGGAAATTTAAAGAAGATTTGAAGAAGGAAAATTGATATAAAATTTATGAAATATTTGGATATTATTGAACTGCAGCAGGCAGCAGTAGAAGAGCTTCCCCTCCCTCCCTCTGGCATACCCTATGACCAGCAACACTGCGCTGCAGAGTAAACGCTGGCAAAAAAAAGGGTGTAAAAATATGAAATTCAGTGCAAAGTGAGTTACGACATGCCAAGCCAGGCGACAAACAATGTAAGCAACTGTTAGGCAAGCTGATGACCACAGCAGCAACAGCAACAGCAGCAACAACAACAACAACGACAGCAACAACAAAGTGATGGCCACTTGCAAATTTACAGCCATGTTTAAGGAAGAACTACGAAACGTGTCTCCCATGTGAGGCAAAGTTACTACGGCAGACCGCACTCACTCTTTCTCTCTCTCTGCCTTTTTCTACATCTGTCTCTCTCTCTCTCCAGCTACCTTTCTCTTCTTCTCCCACTGCACTGCTCTCTAACTGAGCAGCTCTCTAATGCTCACTTAAAATAACACAAAACTCCATTAAAAACTGCAAGCGGAAAACGCGTCGAAAACATTTTAAGCGCTGGCGATTGCACCACATTCCCCACTGCCCCCTCCTTGTCTGCCCCTGCTGCAGGCGCCACTGGTCGTACCACTGCCAACAGACTAAACCAAAATGTAACACAAAATCAAAATGAACTTATGACCGCAGCAGAGCAGAGCAAAAAGCGAAAACGACAATGCAGAAAATAAAGAAAAAAAAAGATGGCGTAATAGAACCGACTGCCCGCGGGCCAGTGACGACGGAGGAGGGGGGAGGGGCAGCAGAAAAAATATATTTAAATTTAGTGCTGAATACCACAGCACGTACATAATTTATGACCGACCAAGGACACGAGCAATTTAGCAGCAGCAGTAGAGCGAGTGAGGGAAAAAAAAAAAAAGAACCATTGGCAAAAAAATGCACACAGACTGCGGCTGCACACACACACACACACACATAGACTGTACATGCATTTGTTTGTGTGTGAGTGTGCAAAGTAACTAACGAACTAGTTAACTAACAGCAACAGCAACAACAACCACAGCGTGGAAACAAAATATAAATAATAAAAGAGCGCTCATTATGCGCGCCAGCACGACGCAGGCAATACCCTGTACGCCCGCAGGCACTGGGGAGTTGTACGAGCTGGTTGTGTTCTTTATCTATTTGCAGCATGTTGCATGCTGCAACTTTGCTGTTGTCGAACTTGTCCAACTGCAATTGTTGCATGTAATTTGGCTGCAATAGCCGTGCGGGGAATTGGGCACTAAACTGTGCGCAACATGGCGTATAATTGATATTTACTAACCCTTCTCTGCCTTCTTTAACTCTTGCAGGTGCTCCGCAGGTGCTGCGTCTGCATCCCTCCATGCACACCGTGTCCGTGAAGCGAGGCGAGCCTGCCAGCCTCACCATGGTTGTCTGCGCAGATCCGCGTCCGCAACGCGTCGCCTGGGAATGGGGCTCGCTGCGACTGGAGGCCGGCTCGGGCATAGGTGCGTATACTTAACATTGTGTAGCTAATGAAATTCCCATTGAGATGCTGTCTTAAGCAGGGAGAGGAGGGGGGGTGCAACATGACGCAGAAATCAAGACAAATTACATGGCCAGAAAATCAGACGAATGCCAGCAGCAGCAACAGCATGTTGGACTAGTGTGGCATTAGCAGCGCTGGCAGTTGCAAAATGCTGCACTCCCTGCCTCCCCTCCAGCCTGGCTAGTCGGTGCAGACTCTTCCCACGCTTGTCAGTTCTGGCAGTAAGCCGGGAGAGAGAATCGCAGCTCGTTTTTCACTTTAAACTGCATTGTGGCGCCACCTAGAGCTGCCCCAAAGCTGCTGCAGCAAATCTCGCGCATTACTCTTCATTTTCAGCTTGTCTGCTCGTCGGCATCCGCCTGCCGGACTGTCCATCAGTCGAGCTGTCCTGTCGTCCTGTCTCTCTCTCCGTGCGTGTAATCCTGCGTACTTGCCACTGACAGCAATCAAACGAAGCGCACAACTTCTTCCTGTTGCGCATACGCCCCGTGCGACAGCAGCCCAGACTCCCTCCCACCTTGTGTGTGTTTTATGTTTTTCTGATTTATGAATCGACAAATTGTCCATAATTTTTAGTGCAATTATTTGTCGCATGACGCGCGCAATTAAGGCGAGCATCGTTCACCCGGAAGTGCCCATAAAACAGTTATTTATGACCACAAATCTCTCTCTGTTCTAGATCGCTTCCGTGCCGATGACATGCTGCAGGATGCACGCGAGGATTGCTACCTGTCCACGCTGCACATTCACCACACCGACGAGCACGACTCGCGTCCCTATTACCTCGTGGTGGAGAACGAACGAGGCACCGATCGCCATGCCATACATTTGATTGTGGAGGGTACGTTTGCAGGTGCCTAGTGTTTTCTTTATTTTCCTACCAAGTAACCTAAGTTAACACACACACACACACACACACAACCAGAGAAGGAGGCAAGGCAAACCTTGTGAGTAGAGCTGAAGAAACATCGGTGTTTATTGATGTCCAGCTCAACTCTCTCTGAGTGTTCGTCTTGCCTGCCTTTAACATGTCTGCAGGGTATCGCCGCGTTCATTTCCTTTGCTGGCATTGCACACATGTCTCTCATTAATTAAATTTAATATTTGCACAGTGCAGATAATAAACAAAAACAGAAACTCATTAAATATTTCGCAGACATTAATTATTTCAATTAAAATCAACCGTATATAAAACTTTTCGAATTCCTTTTTGCCTGCCACAACAATCTCGCTTACTACCTCAACCTCAACAACAATATTAACAACAACAACAACAACAACAACAATAATTGGATGTGTGCGCAGAACCTTTGGAGATGAGTTACCTGCTGGGCGTGGCAGGCGGCTGCATGGCCGCCATTCTGCTGCTCATCTGCCTCTGCATCTACGCAATCAAGAGCAAGAAGTGCTGCTTCAAGGGTAAGTGCGGGGGGGGGGGGTAGTATACATGTGTATAATACTACAAGAATGGTATATATATATATAGTAATATGCACTTTATATATATGTACTTTATATATTTAATTTGTACTCTATAAATCTCTCGTTGCTCTCTCGTTGCTGCTGCGACCTTCAACAGTTGCAGCGTCGCTCATTAAAGTCCTCCACAATGACAACACAAACTGTGGCAAGCTGGCAGGGGGCGGGGGAAAGGGAGGAGGGACAGTGGCAACAATTGGCAAGTCCAGGCGAGCCGCATATTAATTACAAACGCCTCAAAGTCAAAGCCGCAACAATTACGGCATTTCTTCATTATTCTGTCAGCTGACAACAACTTTCAGTCAGTTTGTGCCGCTTTCCCCCTTTTCCTTCCCCTTCCCCACTTGCCACTTGCACCACGTTGCCGCTGTCACACTAATTGCAGAAACACAAAAACTTGCAGCACACACACACACAGAGAGGGAGAGCGAAAGCTGCTGGGAAACATAGAAAAAAAACGCGCAAAGAAAAACAAAAATAAAAACATAAAAAAAGTAAAGAAAGCACAAACGGAAAAGGGGCAGCGTGGAAATGGGAGAACCTTTATTCTTTTTATTTCCGCTGGCAACTGTGAAACTCGAATAAATCTCATAAAATATTCATTAGCGCGTTCTGCAAACGCCTGCGGTCACTGCTGGCCGAGACAAAGGGGTTAAGGTCCTGCAAAGGACACGACGACGGCACAGCATTTTAATTCAACTGCTTTAAGCCATTAAGTCATAGGGAACGGGGCGTGTGGGCGTGGCTAATTAGAAATCAAAATCCAACCACAAAGCCGGCAAAACTTTTGCGCCCGACGCGCAATTAAAATGCACATTTGGAGAGAAAACAATTTACAAACAGCAAAGGCAGCAAAACAATTTGGCAAAGGCAAAGAAAAAATGAGAATACAAAGAAAAGTATGGAAAACTTTTCGGCTCTTCTATTCTAAAGTTGCACAAGATTCTCGGCGATTTTCCTTGGCCTGAAAATGGCCAAATAAAAGTCAGACAAGCCTCTCTTTGCAATTTCTCAGTTGTCAATCAAAATGCCAATTTGATGTGAGAATTTGAGACGCAGCTGCCGCGCAGTTGCCACGTTATCAAACACTGTTTGACAGATATCAAAAGGGGGTGTACAGGGAGGAGCGAGGAAAGGGGGCTGGGGAGTTAGCATTTCATCCAGTTGGCATCCATCAAAATTACCTCACGGAAACTTTACACCTTTTGGCATCAATTGCTGCACGACTCATTTGTCAAATGTATCGCCTTACAAATGTATCTGTTTCTGTGTGTGTTCCCTGTGCACCTAGTGCCACACCTGCCAGCTATCTATCTGCGTCTGTCTGTCAGTCCATAAGTGTGCAGAGCGCACTAATTTTTATATATTGCGTATACGAGCTGTGGGATGCCAGGGAAGTTTATAAAGTGCAGGCAAGCTGCCTTCAACTGCTTTGCTCATTGGCTCAGCAAGCTTAACTGCTAGTCGCCCCCTTGCCCCACCCCTGCCCCGCCTAGACCACTCTTATTTAGTTAAAATAGCGCGAGACTCCACTCCATAAAAATGAATATAAAATAAGCAACGCGAGACGCGAAGCGACGCGAGCAGACGAACGAGTTCTCATGCATTATTTTCTGCTCGTTTTGCAGGTTCCACTGGCTATAAATCATCGGATAAGGACAGGTAAGTTGAAGCGTAACACACAACAAACAGACACACGCACACACACACACAATACACACACTCGCACACCCGCAACAAATGGCCGGCTATGATGCATGTTTATGGCATCGAACAGCCAACAGGTGGCGCTGGTGAGCCAATTTATGCGTCCCGACTGGCCACACACGTCCACACGCACACACACACATACAATGAGTAATGCCCCCGTGTGCGTTGCATGGGAATATTCTACGTTTTTCATATATTCAATATTGCAAAGTCGGCTTTGTTTGAAAAATATTTCAATGCTTTGCCACACACACACGCACACTCACACGCACAGCATGAAGGAAGCGCATGCATGCACGCACACACACTCATTCACGCGTGCGGCAAACGCAGCTTGCCCCCTTCCTTCCCCCCTTGCCGACAATCGCTCATTGTTGCCGCCTCCTTTTTGGCTGACATGAGTTATGAGGCCGTGGCGGTTGCTGGGTTGCTCCACGCTCGACTGCGTTGTCTTGTTTCCCATTTAAAAATTACCATATTTCGTTTATATACACACACACATACACACACATACACAGAGAGAGATATACAGAGGAACTCCCGCACGAGCACGCACAACCGACCAGAAATGCAATTGCATAACACAGTTTTCCTCACAGTTCTCTCTCTCTCTCTCTTCCTCTTTCTATGTCTGTGTGTGTGTTGTAGCGGAAATGGATTTTGAATTTCCTCTATAAGTATATTTGGCAACGCGGCAGCCGCATTTGCCAACGTGCCCCAAAGCGTTCATTATTTATGCGGCCTCTGCCTGCGCTGCCACTGCCTATGCAAACTGGCCCCAAGAACTAAACGCAAAACTAATCCCAAAAAATATTGAAATTTCGAATCAATCAATGCGTACACTCAAAGAAAATACTACTGTAGAATTTGCTTACCAGTTTGTGTTTACAGAACAAGCAGTTTAACAGAGCGAAAAAGCCAATTTAAACAGAAAACGTATAAAGTTAATGGTGTAAATTATATTGACAGAGTGCACAAGAGTGCATAGGATAGAAAAGAGCTGAGCCTCAGTCGAAATTGCTTGGCGTGCTTAAGATTATCAATATTATCACAAGCAAAAACATACTAACTTTAAAGTAATTGACTTGTTTAATCAAATACAACAAGATTTGCTTTGCTTAATATGGAAATAAATTTAACAGTTCCTTCCTACTTCAACAGACTTTTGTTACTTAATTTGCCTTCATTTATAAATAACCTTGTTTAAGGGAACATAGTAGATAGTGACGACTTGTCGGTAAAATATCTCTATCCCTGATAGAATCACCCGATAATTATTTCCACTAATACTTTCTAATAGTAGTGCAAACTAAACTGGCATGAGCCATGCAAAGTACTGTGCTCGAACTACAATACATTATATTCCACTTTACTAACTATAATTATGTGTGAATATATAGAGCAGAGGCAGCTTTAGCAACATAAAGCATTATTGGTAATCAAGTATTGATCGAATGTCTGTCTGTTGTTCTATCTTAACACCTGTCTGCCTGTTTCAGGAATCTGCATGCGTTATATTTCAGACTCTTGGCCTGTTTCAAATCTACCTAGTCCCTGAATCATTGATGAAACTTGCCCAACTGCTGCTGCAGAGCCTGACCGATAATTAAACTTACTAATTATCCTGGAACCTGACAAGATTTAGGCACAGTGCACACTCTCTCTATATAACAGCAACTGCAATTGCAATAGAGTTGCCTGACTATTTGTATATCTGTTTGTCTGTCTGTTTGTCTGTCTGTCTGTTTGTCTCTTTGTCTGTTTGTCTGTTTGTCTGTTTGTCTGTCTGTCTCTATATATGCCTGTCTCTATGTCTGCTCTGTCTCTACATCTGGCTGTCTCATTGTCTGTTCTTCGGCTTGTCTTGACTGCCTTCCTTGTTACTCTGTCTGCCACTGCATGTACATAGATTAGTTATCTGTATCTCTATATCCTTCTCGCTCTGTCTGTTTCTGTGATGTATATGATCTGAACTGATATGATTTTAGATCATTTCAAATACTTGCCATCAATCAATTTCTCCAGTAACCTTAGTTTTCTGTCCTTTCACATTTCAAAAAGACAACTTAACTTTGATTTACACTCCACACAGACTTTCTCTCAGTGTAACGCGCCACGCAGCGATTGTTGTGTTGTATTTAATATCGAGCTGGCTTCTGGCAAAACGTTTGCCCCGCGGGCCACTCCCGAATAGATCAAATATTTCGATAGCAGTCTGGCGAACGAATTTGCCAATCAGAGGCACAAAATTAGGCGAAACAGCTCAGCCACACAAATATACGCCCACTCACTCAAGAGTCACACTCACACACAGACAAAGGGGGCACACAATTGTCACCAAATGTTGATAACAATTTCACGCTTTTTTCCCTTCCTTCTTCTTCTTGTTCTCGCCCGCAGCGAAAAGGCTGATTTGAAATCACGCTCGGATAGCACAAGTGGCCCCCAAGGTGATTCAATTTACACCACGCCCGCGGGCTTCCACCATCATCAGCAACAGCAGCAGCAGCAACAGCAACAGCAACAACATCAGCAGCAGGCAGCTGCTGCGGCAGCGGCAGCGCTGCATGCCGCCTCGCAGCAGCAGCAGCAGCAGCAACAACAATATCCTGGACATGGCTCGCCGGAGGCAATGAAGGTACGCATGGCTGCAATGATATTACAACCGCCCACTCGGGTCTAGCAGGCAGTTGGTAATGAAAGCGACGAGCTTCAGCAGCAACTGCAACTGCAACAACAACAACAACAGCAACAACATGAACACGATAATGATAGCAACAATCACAGCAACAGCAACCAAAACAACAACAACAACAACAACAATAACTCTAACATTACAACGACCACATTGACGACCAATAGCAGTAACAGCAACAACAACAATACCATAGAAACAGCAGCAGAAAGGGACAACAACAGCAGCGACAACAACATGTTGCTGTCGGGGGGAGGCGCAGGCAACAGCAACAGCTGCCTCAGCCTGGCCAGCAACACAAGTAGCAGAAATAGCAGCAACAGTTGCCACAAGCAGCTGGAGAACAACATGAACTCCGAGCTGAAGCCACCGCCGGCAGCAGCCAAGCTGTTGCAGCTGAACGTGACCAGCGAGGAGCAGCAGCCCGAGCAGCAGCAGCAGCAGCAGGGGGAGAGGGCAGGGGAGGGGTTAACAGTGCAGCCACTGACTGCAGAGGAGTCGCAGCTGCTGCTGCAGCGGCTGAGCATCAACAATCCCTTCTATAGATTCCGCAAGCAGAGCAACTCCTTGAAGGAGCTGCGTCGCTTGCGCCGACGTCGCCGTCGCTACAGATCCGAAACGGATCTGGCACGGCACGACGCCCCCTCACAGACCCAAGCACACCCGACGACACTGAACCAACACAATGAAGCCAAAGTTGTAGTTGTATTAGACAGTAAGCAGCATGTAGCACTAAGTAATCCCCCCGCTAGTAGTTTAAGCATTAAGACTAGATCCGTAAGCAGTCGCAGCCTGACGCCGCCGGACAACTCGACGGTGATCACGAATCCCTTCTCCATATTCCACGACGACGAGATACTCACGCTGGGCGTCAATCCTCGTCTGCGCAGCGCCACGCGTCCGCAGCGCAACAGCAGAGGACTGCGACGTCTCTTCGAGGCATCCACCGGCAGCAGCGGAGGCGGAGGCAGCTCCCCTGCCAATCCGCACTATCTGCATCGCTTCGAGCGACAGGACTTCACACCAGAGACCGCCTGCACGGGCAGTGCCAAGCCCAAGCGCAGCTCGCGGGCCATCTTCAAGCAGCTCTCCCTACGCAAGCTGCACTCCAAGACGGAGGAGCTGCAGCAGGGACCGGGGCAGGGGCAGGCACAGCCGCCACCAACGCTGCCCAAGCTGAAGCTCAGCTATCGCTACCCGAATCGCACGCAGAGCATACAGAGCATGCGCGCGGCGGGCAGTGGAGGCTACGACATTCAGCACACTGCCTACCGACCACGCCTGGTGTCCACCACGCCCAAGTCCAACTACTTCGAGCGACTGCAGGCGAAGACGCGGCAGGGCATACAGAAGATACGCGACAAGTGCCGCAACTTCAAGGCCGCGCAGAGCGGCGACACCAGCTGCGGCAGCGAGTTCTCCGGCTTCCACACGCTGGCCAAGGACGAGAGCTTTCGCTTCATCAGCGATCGCGCCCACATCTCCAACTACGAGTCGCGCTGTGCAGCCGCCCACGCAGCAGGCAAGCAGGCGACCATCTACAAGAGCTACAAGTCCGAGATTGATCTGAGCAAGAACCTGCACTATCTGGAGCACTATCTGGAGCAGAACTTCGAGCAGCAGCAGCAGGAGCAGCATCACTCTGTGGGCAGAGCAGCGGGGCAGCGCCATCGACGCAGTCAGTCACAGGCAGCGGGCAACAACTATGAGAATCTGGGCACATTGCCGATCTGCGCCTCACGACGCCGCCAGACGCAGTCGGATTCACTCAGCAGCTCCGACTACGCGTCGGTCTTCAGTGGACCAGAGGGCAAGGGGGAGACAGAGCGGGAGCAGCAGCAGCAGCAGCAGGAGCGGGAGCAGGAGCAGGACGCAATGCTAAAGCTGCGCTATGAGCATCCGGACAAGATGTGCGAATACTACTTTGACAACCTGTCGAGCTACGCGCTGGGCCTGGAGCAGAGCGAGCATTTGCTGCTGGCCGAAAGCGCCAACTCAGCGCGTTTCTTTTACGACGATGAAGACGACGATGAGGAGGAGCAGGAGGAGGAGGAAGGGGAGGTGGAACTGGACGGGGTTAGACTCTCCACTAACGAGCCGGATTACTTGGCACGCGACATACGCATACGCGTCAATGTAAACGAGTGCGAGCACGCTGATTGGCAGCAGGGGCGCAGGCAGCGAGGAGCAGCGAGGGGAGTGGGGGCTGTGGGGGGCAAGGAGCCCCAGCCAGCGAGGAGTCGCTATAATGAGAATCTAGCTGAGAGCACTTTCTATCAATCGCTCAATCAGCATTTACAGCGACAGGCGATTGCAGCTGATGGACCCCAACAGCAGCAGCAACAGCAGCAGCAGCAGAGGGAGAAGGTAAGGCAGAGGCAGGAGGAGGAGGTGGAGGAGCAGCTGGCAGCGCCGCTGGGCGGAGGCGAGAGCTACTTGGCGCACTTCCAGCGCAGCTTCGAGCGACTTGGTCACGTGGAGCGGGCAGAGAGAGCACAGCAGCAACAGCAGCAACAGCAGCAGCGGGAGCAGCAGCAGCAGCGGGAGCGGGAGTTGTTCGCCCGCGGGGAGTACTATGGCTTTGGTTGCGAGACTGCGGAGCCTGCGTATGCCACAAAGCAGACGCATTACGTGCGCAGCAGAGCAGCCACAGCCGCAGCAGCAGCAACATCGCAGCAGCAACGCTGCTTACTGCCCGGCGGCAATCAGTCGCTGCGAACGGCAGCAGCAACCGCAACCGATGCGTTGTATGCCACCAGCAGTAAACAGCAACAGCAACAGCAGCAGCAGTTGCTGCTGCCAACATGCGATGCGCTGCCAACAACAATTACAGCTGCAACAGCAGCGACAGCAGCAGCGGCAACTGGGACAGCGACGCCTGTGGCAGGCAACTTGTCAGCCGGAAATGCGAGTGCAAATAATCGCTACATGCTGGAGAACTTGCGCAAATACTACGCAAATCAGCAGCAACATCCGCCCGCGCACTCCGTCAACTCATCCTCGCTGTCCAATTCGTCGTCCTCGAACTCGTCCATGTCGCAGCAGCAGAAGCAGCTGCAACTACCCACCGTACCACAGCAGCAGCACCATCATCAGTCGCACATGGCCAAACAGCAGCTGCAACATTTGGGGGCACGTCGCAACTCGAGCACCTCGAATGCCTCCTCGACTGCCGACAATTTTGACAACTTTATAGCGCTGCGAAATGCAACTGCAGCAGGAGCAGCAGCCAGCACACCCTCACCAGCGGTGGCAGCAGCAGCTGCTGTGGACTACATGAGCAAACGTCGCAGTCAGCAGCATCAACAGCAACAGCAGCAGCATCAGCAACATGCCACAGCTAGTGGTGGCACGCTAATCTCGGCGCTCAACTATTACGGCCATGGCTTGCCCAGTGGCAACAGCAGCAGCATTAGCAACAACAGCAACAGCAGCAACATCAGCAGTAGCCACAGCAACAGCAACTCGAGCAACAGCAGCAGCAGCATTCTCACCTACAATGGCAAATTATCAGCAACCGCAATGTTGTCACAAGTCAATTTGGGCCGTGCTGCTGCCCTGCAGCAGCAACTTGCAGCTGCGACACCAACAGCGTCCGCAGCATCCGTATCCGCATCCGCATCCGCATCGATTGCCACACCCCCCTCTGCCCCCATTGGGGCGTCCTTTGGCAGTGAACACGAGTCCTTCATACTGGAATATGAGTGTTAGCGCCCGATTAAATTACTATCGATTTCTGCAGCTTCCATTTCTGCCTTTTTCTACCTTCTCCCCCCTCCCGAACTGCCCCTCTGCCACTCAGCTATCGACAGCAAATTGCACACCTCTCCCTCCCTGTCCCCTTGTCTGTCATTGTCTGTTTGCCCATGCAACGTTTTGGTTTCGTTTGTCCAAATTACAATTACAAATTGTAAGCGCAGCTGATTGGATTATCACCTCCAGCCCCGCCACAGCTCCAGTTTCAGTTTAACCACCGACTCCCCCTTTGTTCGCAGCCTTGCGGCCTATATGGGTGCGAAGTTTATCGATTCAATTCCAGTGTGAAGCCTGAACTGCAAAGGAAGCCTTTAATCTTAACTTTAACTTAGTTCTATGTCTGCTAATCAACTATATAACTCTCTATCAACTGCTGTAAATGTTAACTAAGCTTAGGAACTCGTGCTTGTTGTACCATCGTTATACTATCGAACTATCGAACTTCATTATGTACTTAAGACATAGTTAGGTATACTTAAACGTAAACTACTGACAATAAATACTTCAATTAGCCAAGTTAATAGCGAAATGAGAAGCAGAGAGGAGGAGAAGTGCATATAAATCAAATTTATACGATAGTTACTTTATATGCATACGATACTCCCCACAAATACTCGTACTGTAAGATATCACACAAGTATATATAGTATATATATATATATAAGTCAAGTTAATCCTACATAATATCGAATTTTGAAGAACTTCAACTCTCCAGCTAATCGTTACGAACGTCTTGAAATTCACTATATATATATATAAAGATACTTAGGATATGCGATTGTTTATGATGTTAAGTTTATCATTGGAAAATGTTAAGGTGTAGCAGGCATAAGACTCCTCTACATTCCATGATATTGATATGTTTTGCAAATCATCCTGGAATGTGCCTCCAGTTGAAAAGTAAATACAGCAAAGCGAAGCGAAGCAATTAAGTTTAATTGAAAATCATCATTAAAAACAAGGACAATTTGAGCTTCCAGTTGACACAAAGGAAATTAAACTGTGCTGCGCTGCATTAAGAACAACAACAACAACTAAATTTACAACAATGTGCCGCAAATGGTAATGACAAAGCGCATAAAATATGAAAATCTGTAATTACGCTGAAAGCAAATAAAAAAAGGCAAGAGAGAAAGGCAGAAAAAAGGGCGCAGCAACAGCAGCAACAACAACAATATGTACAATTTATTTATTTATGCGAATTACAGAAAAAGGACGTTCGGATTGTTGTTGTTGGCAGTCTTTTTTTCTGCCCTTGCACGAGGCAGGCGTGAATAGGCGCGAGTGTTTGTATACTTTTAAGAGCAACTGTAAATACAACTACAACTAATTGTAGCAAACAAACTCTCATGACATTCGCGACAAGCGACAGTGCAGACGCGACACACTCATTAATTTCACATTCATTGCCCTTCCTCCTCTCTCGCACACGCTGCGTATGCGTAATATTTTCAATCATAAAACCAAAATGCATTTGCCGCGGCAACATAAATGTTTTTTTTATGAAAACCATTGCGTATGTCTGACTGCAGTCACTGTGGGTTGCCCCAACCAACCTACCACCCTCCCCCTCCCCCCTCTCCTGCTTGCCTCCCATGCAATTATCTGTATGCGCGCAATTTATCTCATTTGCGGCTGAGTTATTTCCAACTGCAGCAAATAACACTGGCAGCTTGTGCCATCTTCTGCAGCAGGCAGCAGCCCCTGTATACCCAGTAGTAGAGTGGCAAAGGGTAGCTGTGTGCCGCACTTGTGC
Source organism: Zaprionus capensis (assembly GCA_018903675.1). Lineage (NCBI taxonomy): Eukaryota > Metazoa > Arthropoda > Insecta > Diptera > Drosophilidae > Zaprionus > Zaprionus capensis. Next base: position 9,590,649 of record JAEIFN010000964.1, on the reverse strand, counting down.
ACAGGCGGAGGCAGTGCTGGGTATCTGCTAGCAGAGTTGGTGCTGCTCTGCCCCGTGTGCGCTGCCCTTGCTGCCCTTGCTTGTTTTCCTTCATTTGTTGCACATTGCAGCCGCATGTCGCCGTTATTGTTGGCCAGCCAACACACTTTTCCGCTTAATTTACTGGCTGGCAGCTGCTGCGAGCGGCCAAAGAAGCTGCCACACAGTGTTGCATGGCCGCGTCGAGCGACAACAGCAATTGCTGCATAATGTATATGGCGCAGGGTGCAAGGGGAGGGGAGGGAGCGCGGCCTGTCTGCTTGTCTGTCAGCGGCAACAACAACAACAATAATTCATGGCCCGCTTTATGGCTGACCATCAACTTATCGGCAGATGAAGCGCCTCGCATCAGCAGGACATAAATTAATGAAAGTCAAATTAAAATTTCTTTGATGGGGCCCGGCCTGGCCTTGCCTCAACTCGACTCGAATGTTATCAGCAATGCCGCAGTCGCTTGTTGCACGTACTCACTTACGGACGAATGGACACACACACACACACACACACAAGCGCAGGAGTTTATCCTCATTAATCCTTTGGCTTTATCAGCTGCAATTCGGGCAACGACAAAGATAAATATGTGATTTATAGCATTGAAGAGGGACTTAAGCAAGCTTCTCAGTTTCCAGCAGGGGGGGTGCAAGAAGAACAACGACAAGAAGAACAAGACTGTCATACACTACACTCACACACACACACACACATAAGAACAACTGCTAATACACCGAACCACAACTCAACTTGAGACTTAACCGAAATGAACTTTATCAACGAGATACGTTTCCATGAGATTTTCCCCCCACACCCCATTTCTCTCTCTATATCTCTATGCATAAGCCTCTTGTGCTCGTTTTAAGTACACTACAACAACAGCAACAAGTACTAAAACAACTACAACAACTACAGTAACTACAACAACTGCTACAACAAGAACAAAGAACCAAAAAACGCAGCCTCAGCTGCACAAAAATCGATTGATTTAAGTTAAAAACTCGTATCTGAATTTAGCATTCTTAACTCTTAGGATATCTTGCTGCATTCGTCTCTGTTAATTTTACGTGCTAATGTTAATTTTACATAGTTTATGTTAATGTTTATACTCATATAACTCTACCTGTACTCGTACTCCAACTTACATTTACATTTACAACAACATTTCGATTAGTTTTTCTTTCGCTCACACACACACTCACCTCACTCTCACACACACACACAAGAACGAATTGCCAAATGGAATGTGAGAGTAAAGAAAGAAGTAAACCCCTACAAAACTACACTGAGCAAGCAATTTGGAACCCCCCAAACTGAACCAAAGTATGATAACCTGAGAACGTAAAGAAAACCATTAACGTAACCGTAATTCGTATCATGTATGTGCTTCGTGCATTTTGTGCATTCTCCTTTTTGGTAATCATCTTCCACTCTCGCTCTCTCTCACTCACTCTCTATCTGTCTGTCTCATTTTTTGTATTACTTTTGTTATTCGTTTGTTGTGTTGATTCTTTTTCAATAATCTTCTGTGTCTCTAATAAGCAATTACAGCTCACACCACGCCCCTTCTCCCTTTTCCCCCATCCCACCCCCTTCCACGTTTAACCTCAATAAGCCAACAATTTTTGTTAGCCTGCTTCGCACGCGATTTCCACGCGGTTTGTGCGCGATTTTAACAGCGCCTGTTACACAATCAGTTATCAGTTTGCTGCAACATGCAATTTGCCACATGCAACTCCAGAACTTACAACTTATTCAAGTATTTTTCATTATTTTTGTTATTTCATTTGTGCATTTTGCTGTCATGTCTGTTGAGGCATGTTTCACAAGCCCGATTAACGATAACCGATTAACGATAAGTGCAACTGTGAACTGATGAGATGTCGCATCTATGTCTGATTCTGTTTGCATTCCATAACAAAAAGCTAAACATCCACACACGATTGTAAACTGACACCGAATACATCAGTTATCCCTGTATATATATCCTGCATTATATGTTATTGTTGTTGTTTTTCTGCCTTCTCTTTTGTTTGTTTATCCCTTCCGGCACACACCGTGTTTTTTGCTCATGCAGCATGTCTGTCATTACATTTGTCCTGCTTGGCGTGTTTTCATTACTTTATGGCAAATTTTAATTCGTCTGTTGTTTCCCCAATCGCATCAGATTCTCTGCTGTGCATTCAATTAACCCCGGGCAACGAGTTGTTATTAATACGCCCGCGGGGTGGCGGGCAGGAGGGGCAGGAGGCCAAACAAGTTGGGCAAATAAATGGAGAGAGTCGCGCAGACACGCAGCTCACAAACTTGGCCTGCTGCATAAATCACCAAGAACTCTCCAACTTCGGTCCGTGGCTCGTCTTGTGGCCAATTTGTTAAACGCAGAAATCGGCGAGAGCGAGAGCGAGAGCGAGAGCGAGAGCGAGAGAGCATTTTATTGCATCATTACACAATTTGGGGCAAACAAAGCCGCGAAGCAAAACTGAAGTAAACTTTTCGGGGCCACTTGGCAGCTGCATTGAAAATGCCAGAAAAATGCGAGAACAGCTGCTGTAATCTCCGCTGCTGCTGCCACCTCCGCTGCTGCTGCCTCCACTGCTGCCTGCCGCGGCGGCGTTAAGTGACTCAGGCTTCAGTTTGTTGCTAATCGCATAAGCCAATTAATTGTTCGAGCTGCAAACTTTGGCAGCTCAACTTTAGACTAATACGTGTACAAGTGTGTGTGTGTGTGTGCGTGTTGGCTGCATGTGTGTGTTGCAGGCAGCGCTAACTCAACAGCTTCAACAAAAAGCCGCAGCGCAGCAGCAGAGGCAGGTATTTCATACATATTATGGCCAGCACATATGCGCACTCAACACCTACACACAGTCACACACACGCAGTCACATGTACGCATGCCCACAACCACAAGCAACTCATGGCACACATGCACACACGCACTCACACACACATTAGCTGCTCTAGAGTGCACACGCAATGGCTCTCCAGGCCTCGCTCTCACGAAGCAACTCGAGCAGCTTCACTTCCCTCGCTTTGATACGATTCTTATGCCGAAAAATCTGACACAGTTTGTGCAATAATTAATCGCCCGCCCACGTTACTCATTTTCCGCTTGCCTGCACTGTCAGCAGAGTGCATTAAGCGCAGCAGCAGCACCAACAGCAGCAGCAGCTATTATACTTCTTAATTACAACCAATTAAAGCTGAGTTCAGTTACGCAATTTAAGCCCAGAAGTAAAAGCCTCCCCCTGCCACCCCTTGTCATCCCATTGCTACAGCATAAACCCCACTTCGGGGCTACCTCAGCGATGGCTTCGACCGCAAACGAGAGTGCAAACAAATCAAATGCAATGCAAACAATGGAAAGCAACAACAACAACAACAGCAACACCAACAACAAGCACTGCAAACATACTTATGCATATAAAGCGCAATTATTATAATTTCATTTTGCTGTCAGCCATAAAAATTGGTTTCCTTTCCGCTGCAACAGCGGAAAAAACAACCATATATTGAATGAATACTATAAATGTATATTGAAAGTGATGCATATTTCATGCCACTCACAGAGCGCAGAAAAAACCGATTTAAAAATGTTGATCAAATTGATTAAAATTAATAAAACAGAAAAGCGAGGAAAACTCTCGACCGGTCAAGTGTTTGCGGTGTTAGCTTGTCAATTGCATGTAAATAATTAATTAACTCCAAATTGCAAATACATAAAGTAACAAATTAAACCGTATAACCTGCAAATCACAACTAAATAGAGTTTTTCAAATTGCTAGATGATCTAACTGCGTGAGGCTGTCACATTTGACAAAATAGAAGCCTTTAAAATAAATTCTCAATTTGCTGTAGCTTTAAAGCAACTGTCGGAGTCCAAGTCTATACATTAAATACCCTGTGCAGTCTGTTGCAATTCCTTACTGAGTCAGCTTGTCAGTCTGTCAGTGCTAAGTTGCCTACCCTGTAAAATCTGTTGTCAGACTTTTTATAGCAGTTTCTATAAATAAATTCAGCCTGTTGCGGCAAAAAGGATAACAAAATTTATTCAAGGCACGTTCTAAGTTTTTGCTAGAATACATTTATTTAAGTTCTCAACTCTTTCTGCCTGACCTCGCAAACTGCAACAATAACAACAAAACGACAACAGCAACAACAAAAGTAAACGCCATGATTTTGCATAAATGTTTCCCAACGATCCTAAGTTCTGTTCCATGTCTGTTCCTTGCTTGGTTCTGTTCTGTTTTGATTTGGTTTTGAGTGTGTGTAGTAGTTACCGATTATCTTTCCTTATCATATTCATATATTGTCGTCTATATCTTCCTTTGTCTACTCGATGTTTTCTTCATTTAATGATTGAGGTTATGTTTATATGCATTTTAGTTTAAAGTTAAGATATATGAGACCGCGTGTTTGCAGACCCCCATTAAAATTGAAATAAAGCGGCCGTGGAGTGGTGGATTACATGAAGATGATAATGAAGTTGATTATTATGATGATGATGTTGATGAGATGATGTCGTATTGAATCTCAAGTAAATGCAATGTAAATGTGTGTGCACCCTGTATTTAATTTGTATTGTTAAGTGTATAATAAAATTTACTGATATGTCTCTTTATTTATTTATGCAACCGAATCGCCCAAGCAACCGAGTTTCTGATTTATCAATAAAACTATTCATTTTGTACGATTTCTGTTTCTGTTTTTATTTGTTTGATTTCTTCTAACCTGTGGAATTGCGGAGAAGTCAACCCAGAGATACTACGAACGAAACTAGTAGCAAGTGCACCGATTACGTAACGTATACGTAACGTAGAACGAGCAGTAGTCCTAGCCCGCACCTAGGAAGGTTCTCCAAACTTGTGACACACTTGACAGGCAGTTAAACTAAAGGTTAACTAAAACTGCCCGTCAAAGTTGTCATGAGCTTGCGAGCTCCGCATTAGAATCCAAGTTGCAGCTCAAGTAGAGAGAGCTGCGCGCCCAGTCGTATCACCTTAACATAGTTAGCTGCCCTCTATAACGATTTGTGTTCGATGTAGCAGACTTAAAACAACAACTAAAATATGTTACGCAAATATTTATTATACCATAATTATTGATAATGTGCAGAGCAACTAATTTATAACAAAATGCAAGACGAAAAAAATAATGAATACTGAATTGAACCATGACAAATTTATAACAAATAAATGAGAAGAAACATAAACAAAATGACAAAGAACGCAGTGTACGTATGTATTTACAACGTATGTGTGTGCGTGTGTTTTTAATACTTTTCAGTTGAGTTGCCCCCATTAATATTGCATTGCGCATTATAATTATTATTAATAATTATCGATTCTGTTCGTTGTATTCCCGTATTCGCATTCTCGCATTCGCATCCGTTTTCGCATTCGTATTCCACCTTGACGATGTGTGTGCCTTGTGCAAATATTTGGATAATTTTCTCATTGTATGGATGCAACAATTAAAACCATTTTTTTCAGTTCTGATTCCCCCCTCACCCGTTCTGACTCTCACTGTGATTCTGATTCTGATTCCGATTCTGATTCTGATTTATTCATGGGCCGAGCCGAAGCCCAGCATTTGTTATGAATTTTTAAAGCTCTGCGTACACCCACCGTTAGTTGATTGCGAAATGTTTTTTCTATAAATTAAAACAAACAACGAAACCGAAAAACAACCACGAAAACATTTCCATCTGCATCTGCATCCTGCATCCAAGCAAGCCAAGGGCAAGAACCAGAGGTATTTGTAGTCAGAGATCGGCTTGGCAATCAACAAATGCATTGGCTGAATGGATTCCACTCGCACACACAAACACACACACACACACAGAGACACGGATACTTACACTCACTCACACACCTTTACACCTTGGCAAAAGTCTTAACTTGCATAAACGAACTTATTTTATTCAACTCGAAACTCCAATTACATTGTATGATTTCTGAGTGCCCCCAAAAAGTATGCTATCATTTCTTCCATGTAGCCGCAGGAGCATACCACGCACACACACACACAGAGAGACACACATGCAGACACATTGAAGATAATTACACAATACTCGTACAACGAAAGGAGCCTAGAGAAATGTTTCCAAATTTAAATTTTCATTTTGTTTTCACTTCGTTATTAAAAAAATACACTGCCAAATTGAGTTGAGTTGCCGTTATGAATCATTTTCAGTTCTCAGTTTGGAGTTTTTGCTTTATGTGGACTTGGTGAGCGCCCCCCGCCCCCTCTCTCGTGTATTTCCTCTCTTGTCTCTTGTCTCTCTCTCTCTCTCTATCTAACTCTCTCTCTCAATATATATACGCATATACATATGTAAACTGTTTAATTGATATGGATTGATGAATTGACTAACTATATACATACATATATATACAAATACTTAAACACCAGAACTATATATATATATATATACCGATATCTAAATAATAATGACTATATATTTATGTACATGATTATTTTTCTTACTTTTGATGAACTTTGATGATGTAATAATAAGCGAATGAACTGAATTGATTGAATTTTTCTTTGATATGTACATTGAATTGACATTTACATCTAAATATATACCCACAATATACGATATATATATGTGTATACATATATATCCCATATATGTATATAGATATATGAAATAATACTGCGCTAGGAACGCCGGAAGTGGCTGCAGCTCCCTCTCTGTTCCTTCGTGCGTTCCTGCGCTCGTTCCTTCGTTCCTTCGTTCGTTCCTTCGTTCGTTCGTTCGTTCTGCTGATGATCGTGATTTGCGCATCAAGTTTGATAATACAGAAACCAAACCAAACCAAACCAACACAAGAACCATTACCAATACCGAAACCAAAGAAACATTTACATCTTATAAGCATAACTACCTAATGTACTTGTACTTGTGCGAGCTGATTTGAGCTAACCTGATATGATCATTATTTGTTTTTGTGGTGCAACCGGAGTATATACGATTATATATACATATATACTATCTATAACATTAATATTATCAACCAACCATTACCAATACCATTGCAATTACATGCGAACGTTTTTTGGATTTACTTTGATATATTTACTTTGATCGAATACGTGAATCGTTTTGATACTTATACTTGTATACCACACTATATATATATACTACATATATATTGCCTTTATACCTATACGAACCAATATATATTTATACGACTTAGTCATCTAGTGTACGCATCATCCAATGCATATTGTAATTTTTAACTGAATGTTCTGTGATAATTGAAGCGAAGCGCTAAGTGAGATCCCACAAAGAAACCGAAAAGAGAACTCTTCACACATACACACACACACACACACATTATATACACATACACGCACATTTAACACACACACACAGATGATATACACACCCTTCCCCGCTACAAACACACACACACACACAAGTTACACTCGTCACAGACAGTCTCTTTCTATATCTTTCTCTCTTTTACACCCACACACACATACTAACTTAGAGCGCACCATACACCTATACACTCATTAAGCACGTTTGTCACGATCATTCGCACCACATGGCGTATGCTTAATGCGACGATCTGCCACAGCTGGCACACAAAACTCATTATAAATTAATTAAGCCCGCAATTAATAATTTCACGTTCCATTTAAGTTTGTTAATGAATTAATACGCTCCCACAGTGACTGCAAAAACTCACTCCACACATGCCACACACAGAGCCTACAATAACAGCCAACAGACACACACACACACACACAGACTCGCATCGTAGACACAACAACACAACAACCCGTGAAATTTAACACCCTTAGCGTTTCTAATGTGCACCCCCAAAGTAATTTGCATACTACGAAGTTTGCCCTTCATTTTTTTCGCCATTTTCAGTTGAGTTTTTTGCGAAACTAGCGCCCGCAATTCGCCAACTTTTTATAATACAATTTAAGTTTTTAAATAGCCAAAAAAAAGTGTGCAAAATAGCAAATTTAATTAAGCATTTCACCTGCAGCACCTCGCACAGCAGTCGCACATATTAAAATTTATAATTCATTTCGTGCTCGACTCGTTCTCGCGGACCATCGTTAATTTTGGCCTTAGTTTTAAGTGCACTAATTATGAGTTTCTAGTTTAATTATGTTTTCCACAAATGCCAATGGAATTGCACCTGCACCTGCCCCCAACCCCCTCAGCCCTCTACGAACCCCTTCGCACTATGCACCAAGCAACTGTCCGTAATGTGTTTGCACTGATCGTAAATGTTCCCAGCACTGTATAGTATATATATCTGAATGTCTGAGCACCTGTCGCATTCTATGGTTCATGTAGCATGTTGAAATTACTTGTAAATTGTTCTGTGAACATCTCCCTTGAGATTGGAGTCGGATAGATCAAGTTTCTGCTACTCGAACTATCTAACTTCACTTGCTTGATGTATTATTAACTTCTTCGCCCATTCAGAGTCTTTCAGCAGCCAAAGTAAGTATATTGTTTAAATATATTCTTTTTATATTTCTTGTGCTGCCTGTTCTCAATAAGATTCTTGCATTCTCTCTCTCCCTCTTTCTCTCTGTCTCTCTTGCCCAGTTAGCAGCGTCATTCCAATGCATCTCATTCTTTCTGTGCCCGTCTGATTCACTTCGTGTACCTTTCAGCGCCATTTAAAATGCCCCATTTCACATATTTCGAATTATGGATTCTTATGTGCGCAATATAAAGTACTATAACAGTACATTTTACTACATCTTCTTCGTCTTCCGCGGGGGTTCCTTTCTTACATCATTTGTGCTTGGCCCCTGGGCAGGAAATGCAAAATTGTTCAACGTTAATAAATTTTATTATTGTTACTCGTGTGTGTCCTTTGTTTTTGCGCACCCCCCCTTACCCTCTCTTCTTTTCACGCTCTCTCTCTCTCTCTCTCTCTCTGTTATGGGGATTGTGGCATCTTCGGTGCATTGCGGCTGCATATACAACATTTTATTGTATTTCATTTTAAGTTCAACGCACCATAAATTTCCGCAAGGATTTATGTTTTCCACTGCCCTCCCCCCTTCCCCCTATACCCCTTGGCGCACTGGTCTGCCTGGTCGTGTGTCGCCTCATTCGGCATTGCCATAATTTATTGCATTCGCATTTCCGCAACGGGTTCATTGAGCTGGCGACTCGAGGACTCTCAATGCCTTTCCCGCTTTGCCTTTAATCATTTTCGCATTGCGAATTTCTTTAATTTTCTCGCCATTTACTCGACGGACATTTACTTTACAGTACCCGCTGGCTATTTAAACTAAATTAGGGCCGAGTCGGGGGTCGAGAAAGTTTTTCTTCTGTCCGCTGCAAGTTGGGGCACATAAATTCATGCAGCTGCCGCTTGTGGCAGGACCTAACTAATGACAGCTCTGTCCGCAGCCCCACGCCCTCTTCCGCTCACTGTTTACTTCGTTGGCGAAATGAAGAAACAATAAGCGCATAAATTACAGCAAGATTGCACAGCAATAGCTAAGGCCAGAAGAAGCTGCGAAGGAGGAGGAGAAGTGTGGCAAGGACAGGGCCAGGGGGAGGGGCACAACCGAAATCTCAGCTGACACTCAGCTGAAAGTGTCGTCGGAGACAATGAAAAACGCATGCGGCAAACAATGGCGCATCAAATTACAACAAACAAGCTGAAAACAAACAACAAGTTGGAATAGAAGCGACGAAGCACTGGCAAAGCCAAAGACACTGCCAGCCAGCGGCTGTGGGCGTGGAATGGGGGCGTGGGCGTGGGCGGATATGCTGGCACTATCCACTGCAGCCAACCGAAATCCTTTTGCCACACACAACTTCGCATTGTCGTGGCTTTTGTTTCAAAGTGCCACGGCGTATACGCAATTTGTGTCTGCGCACACACATACGCACGCATGTGCCACTGTATGCGTGTGTGTTTGTGTGTGTGTGTGCGAGCGACTGCCTATTGTAATTTGGCGCTATTATTAAAAATCCTTTATGATACCGGCAAGAACAGCAGCAGAGGCAGCAGCAGCAGCAGAGGCAGCTCAGCTTTCAGCAAACGCATTTTGTGTGCTCTAATTGCGCCATTAAAAGATGACAAACGCAAGCCGTAGTCACCAGTAGCCGTATTCGTAGCAGCGTAGACGCAGCTTAAGTCGCCGCCCCTCCCTTCCCTACCCCAAACATTTGCAAAGAAGCCGAAAACAATGGGGAAAATGGAAAGAGAGAGGCATTTAATATGGTTTTTATAGTATGCGCTGCCTTTCTTTTACCGCCAGCTTCTTTGGCAGTGCATACCCTGCAAAATATACATGTGGGGTAGTTAGCAAAGATATTTAGGTTTGAACTGTTCCAAATTGCCTTTAGCCTTGAACTAAAAAGGCCACGATTAATACCTGAAGTAGCTACACTCTATAGGGTAGCTAGCAGTCCAGCACTGCCTCACCTCTAATTATACACAACTGTCAATGCCTGGGGTAGCTACACTCTACAGGGTAGCTAGTAGCCCAGCACTCCCACACCCTTAATTTGCCTCTCAGCCCTTCAGACTTTTCGTCTGTTTCTTTTCGGTGCACGGATGTCATAAATGGCATGCTTCATGAAGAAGGGGCTTAAGTATGTGCCCTGCTGCTAGTGTGAGTGTGTACTTGAGTGTGTGTGCGCGTGTGTACTACATGCAAGTATGTGTGTGTGTGTGTGTACTCACTTGCTAAAGTTTTCAGCAGAAGAAACCGTAAATGTAATTTATTTTCGCATATTTGTGCAGCGACTGCAGGTGTCTTTTATTTTTTAATCTACTCGAGCTGAGCACAACACAAATTTGCATTTTATTGCAGACTTGTGGAACAAGGCGGCACGGGGGGTGGGGAGAAATGCGAAACTAGTTCTACGTACAGGTAACTAACAGTTATTTCGCGATTAAGTGGAAGAAGCCAAACCAATTGAGAATCGTTTAAGACTTCAACTTGTTCCGAGAGTCAGCTTAGTTAGTTAGGTTTGTGTGCATTTATTTTCCTCTACAACTGTAGGAATAAGACAGAGCAATGAAACTTCAGTTCCCTTTTGCAGTCATCAACGCAAATATCCCAATAAATAATTGTCTTAGGCGCAAGTTCCCCCTCATTGCAGTCGGTATCCCTTGCGTCAGGGAAATGACTTCCATTAGGGTGTACCAGTCCCAGCTAATTGGCCTTTAAACTGGCCACTTTTGCGGGTTTGCCTTATTGAAAAATTCAACTTGTAATAAAATTTAATGAGTTTGCGCTTTTTAATAAAAAAAACCGCCCCGACTAATGCCGCGCAATTTAAGCGTAAATTTGTGTTCATAATCACAATTTTGGTACCTTTTCGCTGTGCCCCTCTTCCTCTCTCTCTCTCTCTTTGTGTGTGTGGGTGTGTGTGTGGGTAATGACTACACACAATCACTGGAAGTTGGTAGCTTGTGCTGATCCTTCGGCCGTGCGTGCAATAAAATGAAACGAGGCTGTTAGGCCTGTTAAGGCAAACGCAGCGCAGCGTCGCTTCGGTCAAGAAGTCGGCGAAGGTTGAAACAAAAAACCGCGCAACTCATTGCCGTTAAGTTGGCGTTAATATTTAAATTTATACTGTGGCCGGGGATGGCAGACCTCGCCTCCGCCCCTTTGGCGGGCCATCAATTCTCCGTTTAATGCCTGCACAAATATTTGCGCAATCAGCAAACAAAACAAGCAACGCCGCGTCGTCGTCTGTTTGAGCAAAGCAATTGACCGTTGCTCGGGACACGGCAATTTACGTGCTGAAAGCCGCTGCCCCGATAGCAGCAAAGAGCAACAACAACACGGCCGCAAACTGTACTTCCGCATCCGTTTCCGGTTGTCCTTGAACTGGCAGCGCTGGCGCTAGTTGCGGCACCGCTTTGACCGCGTTATTTGTGCCACACACGTATGAAAAAGCAGAAAAAAACTTACGCAGGTGTGTGCTGCGGGCTACCACACCTCCTGTAGCGACCACACCTGCCACTCCCTCCCTCTCCCCCAACTGTTAACATGGCTATCAGGCTATGCGGCGGGTGGCCAACACATTTGGCTTACAGCGCGTGCAGTAAATAACCTTGTTAATCATTTAATTTAAGCACGAGCGCATGATACTAGCCCCCTCCCTCTCTTGCCCCCTCTTACATACCCTGCTCTATTACATGAGATTTACCACTAGGTACACACACACACAGCTACACACTCACAGACAGAAGCATCGCTCACGCGCGACTTGCCGCCTGCAGGCCACAAGCCAAAAGGCTTTCGTATTGGCTTTGGCTTTCGTAATTTATTGTGATTTGCTTTCTGCCAATTGCTGCCGGCGTGCCGCGTGCTCCGTGCTGTGTGCTGCATGCTGCGGGCCAGCGCATTTTAATGCCACACACACACAAACAAACAAACAAACACACACACACAATCGCTTGATACACGTTAATGGCGTATGCCAAACTGCCTATGGGGGAGTAGAAGGTAGTGAGGGGGGGGAAGAGGTGTGGCAATTGGTATGTCCTCGTTTAATTAAAATTCCCTCGATATTCGTAACAGTTGCCAATCACTGAGCAGTATTCAATAGCATAGATCACCTTGGCGAGCTCTGCCAAAGCGAATTTCCTATAGTGGGAACAGTCAAATAATCCCATAATGGGAACAGTTAAATAATTCTCAAATGAGAATTTCATATCCATTTACAAGCAGTGCAATGCCAGATCGACTAGTGCACCATGTGCAGCAGGGCGTATACGCAATGCTGGCGCTGCCCGGGCGCAGGTAAATTATTGTTGCATACTTTTGTGCGCGCAAGTAAATATTCTTGCAAAACTCTTTTGCGCACAAAAATACAACAATTTACATTTTATTTACAACTAACTCAAGTACGTGCTAGCTGCAGGCCTTCATGCCACACCCCCCTGCATCCCCTCCCCCTCCTCGCTTAGTATTTTATGCGCCAGAAGTCGCACACACAAAAATGCAAAAGTATAAACATTCTTGCTGTGGCAGCTGTAAAAGTTTTCGGTAAACGCATTTCAAACACTCGCTGAGATAGTTATTACAATTGTACACAGCAACGGGGGCCAGGGGGTGGCAGGGGCAGGGGCAGGGGCAGAGAAGGGTTAAACTTGCAGCAGTTTCTTCAAATGAAATGCAAAATGCGCCTTTTGGCTGCTTTTGCGCTGCAAGGAGTGTGGAGGAAGCGCAGCTTGGTGGTAATATTTACCAAGCAGCAGTTTTCTTTAGCTGCTGCTGCTGCTGCTGATGCTGTGGCAGCCATTTTGTGTGAAGTGCAGTTAACTTTGATCAGCGCATGAGCACGGCAAACGGAAGTCGACGAGCACGCCGGAAGTTCTGCCAGGACACGAGCAGGACAACGAGCACGGTGGCAGCAAGGATGACGACTGCTGAGGCAAACATCCGCTGGACAATTGACGAAAGCATTGTTGTTGTTCTCTGTCCAATCCGAGTCTCCCTGCTGCCCCCCCCCTGCAACAGCTGAGCCACTGAAGAGGCAAGTTTAGCGCAAGCAGCAACAGCAACAACAAGCGCTATTTGCCGTGTGGCAAACTTCGTGCAGCAGCAGCTAACAGGATGAGCATCGCTTGCTGTAAGTACAGTGAAGCACAGCAGAGGCGACTCTGCGCGGGAATTCGCTGGCTTCCTCAACTAAATCCAACTTGAAAGCAATGCCAAATCCCCTTGAGCGTTTGCCTTAGCTTGGGTGCACACTGTAGCTGGCGTATTCGTCTTCTGTTTTCTTTTTTGCTATTGCCAAAGGTCCTGCACAGTCTTGTCTCCCCCTGCTCTGCGCTGGGCTGCCTCGTCTTGCCACGCGCCGGTAGCAAAGTGCACAGCGCAAAGTTTTGTTTACAAAGTTTTCAAATTTTTGTGGCACCGAGTTGAACTTCCGTAACGCTGAGCTGCTTGCCGCTTGCTCTTGCTGCATGCCGCGTGGCACGTTAAGCGACACTGACTTCCGGCTGTTGATGATGTTGCCAACGCCACTTGCCACATCCTCCCGCCGCCCGCATTGATAACCTAACGATATTCGCAGCAGCCACACCTTGCCACATCTTGCATCTTATGCGGCTGCTGCCAAATTGTCGCCGCCATTTGACGTTGCTGCTGTTGTTGCAGCACTTCTTGCCACATTGGCAATCCATCATTAGCAGCGAGCCATGCCGCAATTACGTGGCAAGTCTATTAAGTTCGCATCCAATGCAAGTGCGCATGTTGCTAAATGATGCAGAAAATGCAGCACTTTGCCATAGGGCGGCGGGTGGAGTGGGCGGAGGGGGCGTGGCACTTACTTACGCGCTAACTGCAAGGCAAGTGCAGCATGTTGCATGAAGACGGCACATGGTGCCCCCGCGGCTGCTTCAACTTGTCATTGCGTGTAAAATTATGTCAGCGCTTGTCAACTTTTTATGCCACAGAAGTTGTTGCCCCAAGTGCCGCATGTGGAGTGCTCGCCGAGTGTGCATTGAGTGAACGAATGAAACTTTCTTGTACCTCACACACATGTCTTGCCCTCTTTCGCTCCCTCTATCTCTCTCTCTCTGCCTCTGTCTGCCATTGACTGTGGCAGTTGCAGTTGCAAAGACAAAGTGCCTGCCACAAAGGCCGTGGAAAACTTTTTAAATTTAAATGTGAAATTTACCGAACCAGAGTAACCAACACACTCAGTTACCTCCCCCCCTCCCCCCGTGCTATGCCCCTGCTAGAGACACGCCCGCCAAAGCGTCGCCGAAAAACTTTAATGTGGCAACTTCTGCAGTCGCGCCCACTTCGTTTTGCGGCGCATTAGCCTGCCACACAGCCCGCTTTCTTATTAAAACTTATGCTCACTTTTTCCAAATTGTCCTGCCTAATTAGCTTTCTTCGTTCCATCGTGCTGCACTAGTTCTTTTTTCTGTCTGCATGCGTAGTACCCTGTAAATTCAATGACAAAGGAAGGGTAGCTAGAGTTGGCTTTTTATTGTGAGTAATTAAATGTTGCACTCTTTCCACTTTCCCCAAAACAAAAGCTGCTTTTCTTTTGGCATAGAATATGTAAAATATATATATATCTATATTGCACTTTACATATATATATAAATATTGTATTCCCTGTTAAATTTGTATACTATAAAGAACTTCCCCTCACTCCTTAACGAGCTGTGCCTGCACTCGTTTATTTTCTCCTGCTCGTTGCTATTTGCATGTCATCTTTGTGTACTGTAAATGTCACAGCACGCTGCATAAGGACTGTTAAGTCTGAGTGTGAATATTCTCTATATATGTAGTTGCTGGGCAACTGTTAGTCGTGCTTGCCTCTGTCTGCGCTTTGCACGTTTGCAGCGAGATCTGCTTAATTTGCAACGTGCTGGCTGCAACTCATTCTTTCCCCCCTCCGCGTCCCTCCTTCCTCTCTCTCTCTCTCTCTCTCTCTCTCTCTCTCTCTCTCTCTGGCTCATTGCCGAATTAAGCAAGTTTTACACGCCACTTGATGCTGCCACGTCTGCCACAGTAGCAGCAGCAGCGTCGATGCATGAAATTTTTGCCTTGGCCTCTCGCTTTGAATTTATCTTATCTCTGTCGTACTTGCAGTCCACAAATCAAGCTTGCTGCACTGTTTATACATATATATATATAAAATTTCTATGTGTTTTTAATGCAAAAGTGCCTGTAAATACTAAAAAACAAATGCATTCTTTTCTAATTACTTTATTTGAATAATTTGAATAATTCCAATACTTCAGCTCATAAAACATATTCGATCTTTATTTTAAATATTCCTATACTTCTGCTCATTGCATTTATTTATTCTTTATGGTTTAATTTTCTTATTTATTTCTTAACTTTATAATGTTTATAAATGAATAAAGAAACTAATTGCATAAGTTGAAATGCACCTGCAACTGATTCATCTCACAGTGTTGTAAAATTTTTAAATATTCTTTCATTGCACTTCTCAATAATTATGCAAGTTTTGCACTTGTTATCGATTAATCGAACTATGTAGCCAACATATATATAGCGTATGTATACAAATATCTATCTGATACGACACCAGCTAAGACACGCCCAGAGACATGTCAAGACTCGTCCTCCTCCAACAACAACAACTACTGACGCACCACTAAAACAGCAGGCGAAACTTATACATACACCCACACACGCTGGAACACACACACACACAGCCAGCAGATACAAATAAGCAATCAATAATTATATATCTCATACACGACTTATATGATAAGTATCTACTCTTTTCCTTTTTTCGTCTCTTTTACGCTCTGAAATTTCATTTTCCGATAACAACAAAACGACAACAACCACCACTACCACCACCACCACAACAACAACAACTATATGCGCCTAACAACAACAACAACCACCGAAAATGAACACATGCACACACAATAAACAATCCAACGCACCAATCCACTAACAACCCACCACACCAACAACACACCACACCAATTGTTAAATGTGTTTACCACCACCACCAACAACAACTACAATCACCACAACAACCACCATCAGAGCGTGCCAGTGCTGCGCACATTTGGCGGGCATCACATCGCGTAGCGGGAACTTAACGTGGGCAGCACCACCACCACCACCACCAACAACAGCACTACAACCAACAACAACACCACCACCAACAACAACACAGCAACAACAACAAACACAGCAACAACTTGCTCGTCATCGGCAACCACCATAACAACTCCAACAGGAACCCCACCGCTGCCGCCGCTGCCCAACACATTCATTGCAATCAAGACGAAGACAAACGACAACAGCAACAGTCACAGCAACAACAGCAGTCACAGCGGCAGCAACAGTCTTACGTTGCACAGCGGCAGCAACAGTTTCAAGTCCAATGGCAACACAAACAGACGATCGCCAATTGCACAGCAGCAGCAACCGCCGCCGTTGCCCATGAAAAACGGAGCAAAGCAACAACAGCAACAGCAGCAACACAACGCCGACTCGCATTACCAACACCTGAGCTACAACATGACACATCTGCAACACTTCAACAACACGCTCGACCGCAAGCAAGCAGCAGACTTGGGCGGCGATTACTGCACACAGATCAATCCGCATTATCTGCAGACCTTCGACAGTCTGGACCACCACGATCACTATAGCGTGGCCAATTTGCATGCAGCACATCCGCATCGCAGCCTCTCGAAGTCACAGATCTATAGCTATGGCGGCAGCAGCGGCACTGCCAGCGACACCTCGCAGCAACACGGACAGCAGCAGCACCAACAGCAGCAGCAGCAGCATCAGCATCCTCATTACCATAGCAGCAGCAACATAGCACACATTGAGCACCACTATCAACAGCAGCAGCAGCAGCAACAGCAGCAACACGGCAATGGCCATCAGACACACCACCAACACCAACAACAGCACCAACATCACAGTCTCAAGCACACGAAACACGGCAAGGGACACAAGAGCAAGCACAGCTCGAAGAACAGCAGCAAGTCACACGATGACTTTAAGGCCATGCACAAGCAGCAGCAGCAACAAAAGTGCAGCAGCAGCAGCAGTGGCGGCGGCAACAATAAGCTGCAGCAGCAGCCCAATAAGCGCATCGGCAACAATCAAGTGTTGCCGCAGCAACCGCAGCTGCAAAAGCAGCAGCAGCAACAGCAACATTACTCCAGCTCCAGCGATAGTTTGCCTTATGATAATAACTATTATTGAAGCACGCAAACAACAGCAACACACATATAACCGCATGTTCACTCACACACACACACAGACTCACGCACTTGTCGTATCAGCTGTTTTTCTGTTGTTGCTTGCACAGCTACAACAACACAATGTGTCAATGCACAGCCACCACACAGAAACACGCACACTCACACACCAAAACACACACGAATAAGAACACGCAGCTTCAATTTAATTTTCATTTGATTTATTTGCCTTGTACAACGCGCAGCCAAAAACCGTAGCATACTTTCCAGCGCCAAACAATTGCGCATCTTGCGGAATAACACGGGAAAACACACGCAATACACACGCATCAAACACGCAAGACCCACACACGCAGACAGAAACAAGCATACACATATTAAACAACGCTGCTCTGCTGTCTGTGGTGTTAATTAACAGCAAAAACAGAAAAAGAATTGCGAATTCAACTAAAAATCCATAAGAAACTTGAAGAAACTTGGATTTACATATAGACCGATCTGCAGTATGATTAGTTAGTCTACTATATAATATAATACATATGATAATAAGAAGTCAGCCATCATTGCAGCGATTAATATTATTATTACCCATATATATATACGATAACTTCTTGGATTGTTCGATGTGTATATAGCATATAAGGTGTCGAGTTACGTATCTAAGCTATGTATCTATGTCTATGTCTAGCACTAAGTATATTCATACCTGACCCCTCTCGCCCCCATAGCCCCCCAACCAGCTCACCAAACAGTCGCATTACTTTTCGGATACGACCCAAGCTAATCTGATTTTATTTGTTTATTTCATTAACGATTTGCTTGATATAACTGCCAACAACTCGTACACAACAACAACAACAACACTGCATACAACAAACAACAACAACAACAACATTCCCAACCTCCAACACACACAAAACAGTCGTCTACACTCGCCAGCGCCAGCGCCCATGATGAGCTTGGCAATCTGCTCTGGCATCAGGACTCGGCCGAGTTCATTGAGCCATTCCCCTGCGGCGGTGCCCCCTTGCCGCCCCTACGCCACTGCCACGCCCTTGGCCATGGCCATGCACCATGTGGCGCTGGTGTCGGCGTAGGCGTTGGCGGCGGCGAGTTGCTGTCCACGCAGCAGCGACACCAGCGCGACATGTTCAGCGGCGACCTAGGGATACCGGAGATCAGCACTCACGTGGGCAGTGTGGTGCACACATTCGAGACACTGGCGCTGCAGCGTCGCCTGGCCGAGGCCGAACAGGAACGGGACCGTCAGCAGAGTAAGTATGAGCTGCGCACGCCCCCCAGCCAGAGCAACAGCAACAACGGCAACAGCAACGGCAACAGCCAAAGCAAGTACAGCCAGGTGAAGCGCAGGTCGCAGGAATTGCACCAGCGACTGCAGCAGATGCAGCGCCAGCGGCTGAAGCTGCAGGCACAGGCCCTCGCGCAGGCACAGGCACTGGCACAGACAAAGGCACATCCCACTGGCATACTAACCGCACCGGCTGCACCCGCAACACCCACAGCACACTCGCTGGGCCGCCAGTTGGCGAACAGCTGCAGCACACAGAGCCTGGCCAGCCAATTGGCCAGCCTGCCACGCCCACGCACCTGCCCACGGCCTGCACACTCCACGGAGCAGCTGCCGTACGAGGACTATCGCAAGAATCTGTTCGGCACCCTGGTGCAGCCTCGTCCAGTGTCCAGCGAGGAGGAGCTGCAGGATGAGACGTACATTGTGAATGCCGCCTTTGATGAGATATTTTCCCGTTACGATGACGACGGGGAGGATGAGGAGGCAGCAGCAGCAGGAATGCAGCAGCTGGACACAAGTCGCAGCTACACCAACACCATCACCAACACTGATGACCTGTTCGACGACGAGCACATGCTGGTCAGCCTGAGCGAGCTGGATGACGATGTCTTTGCCAGCCGCGCGCAGACTGCGTCGACCACGCCCACCACAGCAGCAGCTGGCCGCACGCCCAAGCACAGTCATCCGCTGCAGAAGTATCCAGCGCCAGCACCGCCGCTACAAGAACGCTCTAGCACGCTGGCCAACCTCTTTGAGCGCCTCAAGCCCGCGAGTGGCGGCAGCAAGCGCACCAGCTCGGAGCACCAGCTGCAGCCATCGGTGGTGGCG
Source organism: Zaprionus capensis (assembly GCA_018903675.1). NCBI lineage: Eukaryota > Metazoa > Arthropoda > Insecta > Diptera > Drosophilidae > Zaprionus > Zaprionus capensis. The sequence continues at coordinate 9,570,780 of JAEIFN010000964.1, read as the reverse complement.
ACTCCAACGCCACTGCACAAATACGCCGGCCAGCCGCAACTCAATGCAGAGCCCGACTTCAATCGCGGCTCCACACTCAGCCAATCGTTTGTGCGGCAACTGCGCCGCGTGTCGCACAAACAGAAGCGAGCACCACCGGCACCGCCTCCAAAGCCACGTCCCTCGAATGTGGCACACGTTACACCGCTGCGCAATGCCTTGATCTTTCCCAAGCGTTCCAGGTCCTCCAACGAACTCCTGCTCGACGATCTCAATGTGCAGGCGCGTAAGTATTTTCGCCGGTCCGAGCACAGCGCAGCGGTGTAGCGGATAAATGCGCCCGATACCATCTGAATAGAGGCAGCATAGGCAGCAGAGCAGAGCACACATGTTTCTCACCTGCCACCTGTCTCACCTGCCACACTCTGCTCACCCACCCACCTACTGACATGACTGAGTTCTCCCCTCCCCCACACACAAGACTTGCGAATGGTAATAAAACTTTCTGATTGCTTCCATTCTTGGCAGAGGCGACGTTTCTGTAGACTCTAAGTGCCCCCGATCTCCCCGACAACGAGCCCGATAAACGATAACGAAACCAGACCGAATATGCCATAAACGAGATGGAAAGCTCTTCGCACCCCGAATCGAATCCCAAAGAAACTTGCGCCATAATTGGATTGAAATTTGCCAGCACTTATAGAAGAAAACAAAAACTAATCGAGAAATTATTAACTTACTACGAATAAGAATGTTAGATAAAGTAAATGAATATCTATAAGTCACAAGCTTTGAGTTACGCAAACATATGCAAATACATATACATATATAGTATATATGATAACTAAAGACACAGATAATGCATGAGAATCAAATTACAAATACAACAAATAAAGTATAAAACCAATATATATTAATGTACAAACAAAAACAAACTTTGAAATCAAATATGAATTTTGTGCCCTAAAGCTAAAAACTTATGCATGTTATGTATGTCATTTTTCATATATATGGTATATGTATGTATATGAAGTTTAAATAATTATTATACAAGAGTAACTTATTGATGTAGACGCATAACGAGCATTTATGTAATTACATAATCTGTTGTAACTTGTAGGCCTATTACAAATGGAGACAAACGTAACTAAACATTTATGTGCATGCAATAAAAAAACAACTAAAATTCAATCTTAAGATGCGTTTCCTTTATTGCTATTTTAATCTTAAGGGGTGTTTAAAAAGTAGAGCCTTCTATTGGGCTGTCAAATCGAAGAAATGACCGATAAAGGTAGCAGACTCCTATAACACAATCTACTGTATCCAAATGAGTTGAAAGCAAGGCACAATCTAAAAGAGAGATACAAGATTAATAAGAAAGGCATTTAAATAAGAGAAATTCATATAATACTTGCCATCTATGTAGATGTCGAGTCGGGAGAAATGGAGCCAATAGTTGCCCCAAGATTTTCCCATAAGAGCTACGCTCTCAAACAACCTTTCGCTGCACTGCCCTCAGGACAACTTCTCAATAGCTGTACGTGAGGCATTCCCCGAGTCAAGCGACCGACAGGGTTTCCTTGCATGGTTTTTCAGCTGGATCAGGCGACTGAAGGTTTTCTGGCAGAGTGTGCAGCGATGTCGTCGCTCGCCCGTATGAATGCGCTCATGGGAGCGTAGCACACTCAGCTGTGCAAAGCTGCTGCTGCAATGGGAACACGCATAGGGACGTTCGCCTGTGTGGGTGCGTTTGTGCAGCTCCAGCAGATAGACACGTGAGAAGCTGCGCTGGCAAATGGTGCAGGTGTGTGGCCGTTCGGTGCTGTGTAGGGCGGCAATGTGGCGACGCAGATTGCTTGACTCCACAAAATCTTTGCCACAATGCTCGCATTTAAATTCCATCAGCTTGAGATGTCGCTTCTGATGCGTGACTAGCGCTCCGTTTGTCTTAAAGGTTTTTGGGCAAGCGTCACAGGCAAACGGACGCTCACCGTTGTGAACACGCATATGGATAACCAGACTACTGTGCGACTGAAGGCACTTGCCGCAGTGAATGCAACGATAACGCGCTGCCTTGGCGCGCACTTCCGCTGCCAGCACATCGGACTCGGCACAGCTGTGCGTATCCAGATTAATGCTCTGTGTGAAACGATGCCCACAATGCTCGCAGTCGTACGTTTTAGAAGCGGCGTGGCCTTTGGCAATATGCTGCTGCAGCGTTACTGCTTGTTGGAAAACCGCGCCGCAGTCATCACAATTGAAATTCGATAGATTTGTCGGAATGGCACCAATTGTCTTCTTGGCACTGGGCAACCTTTGGTGCTCCGCTAACTGCGTCTCACATTCCTCGTATAACTCAACATGTTCAGTGGGATCGTACTCGATTATCTTGTCCTCCTCTTCCTCCTCCACAATATTATCATCCACCACAATTTCCTCGCCAGCCAATTCACTTAAAGCCAATGCAGCCGCAGCATCTTCTTCGTCACTCGCAATAAATCTCTGCCGGAGAAGTTCATCAGAGGCAGCGCACTTTGTGCGGAACTTGGCCGAGATCAGCAACTCCTGTGTGCACTCTTGGCACAGATACTTCGGGAACTTATCTGACTTGTCAACCTGCGAGAACTTTTTAATACAACATTTTGTTATTTACAAAACGTGTTTACAACTTACTTTAATACCACCGCAACTCTCCAGCAACGTGCAGAGATCTGTTTGCTGTTCCTCCACATGTTCATAGACGTCAACCATGAGCTCATCCTGATTAAGACAAACGCGACACAGTAGCTCATCCCCTTCCTGTTTCATGTTTTTATAAATCTGTTGATATTTATGGAGCTTCAAACTTTCATTGTTTATATTACACGAGGAATGTGCGTATCAAAACGCGCTAAGATTTTTTAGTACGTAATCGGCATTATTGTGCCGCATTTGTTATCGATAGTTGCGCTATCAGCTGTTGTATTGATTCGGTATATTTTATGTGTTGGTATTTTTTATGTGCCATTCTCGTATTTGATTCGACTGACGGTCACTCTGGTCATGTTTTGTATGTTTGGCGCCGCGCCAGAAATAAAAATCATTTTAGAATTAACATTTAATTCAAGTTTATTCTGTTCATATACAATAATACAATACTATGATGCTATTGAATATCTTCAAAATACCCCAGATATAAGAAGCGTTTCAGGCTGTGTCTGACCTCGTCTATGTAATCCTCCTTTTGATAAAATGTCGCTCTCAGATCTTTCTTCTCAATCATTTCAGCGAGCTCAAACTCTCCGGTCTTCAGTGCACACATCAGGGGCATAAATGTTGTCAATAAGAAGAACTCTGTTGGAGGTTGAAAGTGAGTAATCTGAGGAAAATAAACTTTTTGCACATTGCTTACCCAAATATCTGTGTCGATAGAACTGCTGCCGGAACTCTACCAAAGAGGGCAAATTGCCTTCATAGTTGATTTTCTTCAGCGTGTCGCGGAACGTGAAAAAGTAAAAGTAAATTAATTCGTCTCGTTGATTTTGCCTTTGATTGGGCGACATCATGTTGTAGATGGAGTAAATAATGTCTAGGGGCATTGGACCCACATTGCACATCTGGAAGTCCAGGAGCATACAGTCTTCAATCAGTTCGCCTGTTTTGTTGTACTTAAACATCAAATTCCTGAGATGAAAGTCTCCATGGCAAAGTACGTAATATGCATTCTCGAGTGGATTCTCACGATATTCCTTGAAGGAATCAATGACGCGACTCATGTAGATAGTACGCATTTGTTCAAAGTATGGTTTATACACTAAAAGATCAGGTACGGAATCCAGCAGTTTAATGAAAAACTCCAATCCGGTTGACATGAGAGGATCCTTATTGATTCCAGGCAGTTCCATTAGACTGTACTTGTAATTCTCTACCAAAGCAGGCTGTTGCTTTGCTAGCGCGTAGCTTATGGCGTGCCATTTGCCCAGTTTGGAGTAGGCACTGCGTATCTCGTCGCTGGTTGGATCCCGATCACGGTTCACAACGTAACCCTGCGGCACCAGATCCTCGAAGATCATTACTTGCCGTGGCTTCAGGCTGTGATAGATGCAGGGAACAAATAACTTCGTTTCGTCGCCAGTCTTGCGGAGTATCTCCTCGAACCTAGGTAGCATTTCCGAATACATATTGATCTCAGTTTCAAATATGTGTGATTGACTGAGCAAGTCCTTCTTATGTCCCTCCTTTTCGGGCATTGTCTTTATGATGAGGGACTTGCTAGACTTTCCCCTCTGCGTTTTATATTGCAGTGAAGCTCTGAACATGATGCTTGCATAATGATCTCCCTTGCCACTGGCTGGCGTCAGCTTCAATGCGATCACTTCCAAATCCTGGTCATGTTCATGATAACGTAAGACCTCCGTGAAGTACTGTGCGTCCATCCAGGTGGGCGCTTCCAGTTCATCCGAATTAAAAGACTCAACATTTGGTGGCATCCTTGGTTCAGTTTCAAAAGACTACTCTCTCGAGATTCAACGGCAGAGTACTTAAATAGAAACGCTATTAAGAAGAAAACATTGCTTATCACATCCTATCTTTATGGCTCATTCTGATAATCTGTATTCTATCTATATATATCTGCATTCTTGCCTTGTCATGGCAAGCATTATTATAATACACACATACAATGTTTTGAACAGCCAGTTCAAAGTGGACCTTTCGTTAACAAGGATGATGCTCTTACTTATGCATATATCATACTATATACCACTTTCTGACCTATAAGAAAATATTATTATTATTATTTATATATTTATCAGTACAAGTTATCTCTGCCTAAAAGACACCATATATGTATGTATAGATATGGTTAAGCTACGGAAGTGTAGATGCTATCAAAGCCTTTTAAAGATTATATTTGCCTATTTGATTGTCATGCTGAAACTTCGAATTGCTAATTTTATTCTTAGATAAGAACACTTTGTTGAACTAAGATATTGCTTGCTCAGCGTGTAGGTCGTAGCTTTTGATAAGTGTTACGTGAATGTTTGAAGTGTTGACGTTGACAAAGTAATTATTCATTTGATAACTGTATCAGCGTTATATTTATTGAATAAAGAGTTGTGATTCTGATGTAATACATTTATTGGGACCTTAATTTCGTAAAGCATCAATAATGCAAGTTACATTGAATTAATCTTGCCACTAAAACATGCATCTAGTTTAGTTATATACATGTACATAAATATGTTATGTATTGAAAGTCCAAATGAGTTATATTTCCTTCTTCGAAATAGCCCAAGTGAAGCATTTTTGGCAATATATGCTTCAACTCCTTCTGGTACTCCTTTATATTTAATAGTTCAACGCGTTTATTTGAATTCTCCATAATATCACTGATATTCTCCATTGCACATTGGCAAAAATGTTGTGAGCAGAACTGGACTTTGTTCTCAAACATAAACACAGTTTCATTTGAAGCCATGTTTCACGACAATATCGATGTTAGAGTATTTACAAAATGACTCTTTCAATAAAGCTAACGTAAACGACCAAGGCAAACCGAAAAAGGTCAATAACTCCAGCTAGCTAGCGAACAAGAGCGCAAGCGGGTTTTTGGTTTAATGTAGACAAATTTATTGGTACCCAATGCTTAAAAGCTACCGAGCTCGACTCGGTGCACTCAGTTAAGATAGCTATCTATACATATACATACATATACATAATTTTCAATTTATTTTAATGTTCTTCGAAAAAGCCCAAATGAAGCATTCTCGGCAGTAGGGTCTTCAACTCGTCCTGGTACGCCTTTCTTCTTATAACTTCAATGCGCTTTTTACGGTCGTTCATAAACTCGTTAGGATCCTCTCCATTGCGCATGGTCATAAAACAAGGCAGGAATGTTGTAAGCAAAAAAAGTTCTAAGAACATAAGAATCATATTAGAATATAATTGATGATCGTTTGACAACTCAACTTACCGTGAATTCTTCTATCGAATAACTGTCTGCGAAACTCAACATAGTTTGGCGCTTTTCCTTTAAAGCCAATAGTGGACAGAGTGTTAAGAAAAGCCGCAAAGTAATGGTAGATAAGCTCATCGTATCTTTCACGACGATCTTCGGGACTGAACAGCATGTAAATGGCGTAAATAATATCATTTGTCATAGATCCAACATAGGATAACTGAAAGTCCACCAGCATGACCTCGTTGCCTTTGAACATCATGTTCTTTAGATGATAATCGCCGTGGCATAAGACATAATAAGTGTCTTCTTTACGGTTGTCTTCGTATTCTCGAATTACATTGATCCATCCCTGAATTAACCTATCTCTCAAGGGCTCAAAATATTTCTGGTATCTTTTTAAGCCTTCCACACTACCCAACAAGTCTATAAAGTCTGGAAGGCAAGTTTTCATAAAGTCTTGTGTAGTAAAATTCGGCAACTTTGTCAAATCGTATTTCAAGTGTTCAAATGCTTTGGGTTCTTCCTTAAGTTGCTTGAAGCTTACCGCGTGCCACTTGGCAAGTTTTTCCAGAGTTATTTTCAATTCCTCTACTGTAGCATCACTTCCGCGCTTCACTTCGTAGCCCTTTAGTACTAGGTCTTCGAAGATTATTACTTTTCGAGGCTCCAAGCTGTGATAAATACATTCCGCGCATAGAGTAGTTTTATCTCCCGCTTCACTTAATATGGCCTCGAACTTCGGTAAGATTTGGGTGTACATAGAAATCTCAGTCGGAAAGACTTTTGAATCGCGAATCAATTCATTTTGATAATTTTCTACCTCGGGGATTGTTTTGATGACAAGAGATTTGGAAAACGTTCCCTTTTGTGTTGAATACTCGACGACAGTCCGAAACATGACACTCACATAATTATCTCCTTTGGCTGATGCAGGAGTCGTTTTGACACTGATAACTTTGAGATTCGAATCATTGAGATGTTCAACTAAAACTTTAGTAAAGAATTCATTATTCATCCAAGCAGGTGCCTCCAACTCATTCGAATTCTCTGCTTTTGACGACATTTTAGGCGACTGCTTTGGCGCGAGTGTCGATCACTACTAAAAGCTGGTTTTTGAAAACCCTGTTTATATACAATATGCTAGCATCTAGAGTATTCTAAGCTTTTATAATGCACTTACATTCAAACGTGAAATTCTTGAACGGAGTGCCAAATATCACTATCGCAAAGCTTTGACGAGTAGCTGAGAATATTGTTTCTTCAAAGCCGGTATTCTGAGGGAAAAAGAATAGGGGGATATTCGAAGATAACAACTTAATTAAAATGCGATAAGCTAAACAAGGTGTGTAAAACAGTGCAAGTTGTATATTTGCGTGCTTAGCATCAATGATCGTCTCAAACTAACGCTGCAGTGGTAATTTTTATTACACCCTTGGAACGAGTATATTAATTAAGCTTCTCAACCACTTAGTATTGTCAAGTACAAACTGTAAATGATCAAGAAGGGTATATTAGATCCCGGCAAGTGTATATAACAGACTAATGGACGACTGTGAAGTATCAAGTATATATCACTTGCTCGCCATCAGAAGCTGAATCAAATAAGCTGTGTCATTTTAATAAACCAAGCGTAATATATGCTATATTTATAGAAATCAAGTCTATTAGTCTCCGTTGATAATAATCTGTCGCTTTTAATGCATAACCATTGTTCTGTAGCAAAGAAATAAATGCATTATATTTCTAAAATGAAAATACAGGGTATTTAGCAATCAAGTCTATTTGAATGGCTTTCCTTGTCTATCTGTCTGAGTGTTTGCGATAATAGAAATTGATGTGACTTTTAATAAAGATAAGGATAGGTATTTTATTACACAAAGTTAGCTAATCAGTTGGGTATTCGTTACAGGGGGTGATCAACAAGTATTCCAAACATAAAAGAGACATGGTTTTATAGAATCCGATATATATTTTAATAGATTTATAAGAAATTTTATTTCTATTATGAATAGGTTGTTTGTATAACTTAAATACAAAAATTCACTATACTGTTTAACAGTTTTGTTATTTTTTAAGTAAGGAAATGTAAACTGCCGTTAATTCTAATCAAAATAACCAAGATGCAGCATATGAGGCAATAAATATTCTAATTCTTTTTGATAATCCTTATTATTATACAACTGACGGCGTACATCAGCATCCTCCATAAACTGTCCAGGATCTGCTCCATTGCGCATTGTGATGAAGGCCGGCAAAAATGTGGTCATCAGAAAGATTTCTATGAAGCAAAACAATAGATAATAATAATCAGTAGAGTTGTTTAGAGTGGAGCAGCTTTGAGTATATTGCACTCTGTATGCATTGCAGATGGTGCACATACACGTATTCTACTCACCGTTATATCTTCTATCGATTAACTGTTTGCGAAAATCTACCAAGTTTGGAAGCTTCCCGACATAGCCAATGAGTTTCAGAGTCTTTTTAAAAGTGCTGAAATAGTGGTAGATAAGCTCATCGTATCTTTCACGGCGATCTTCGGGGTTGAACAGCATGTATGTGGCGTAAATAATATCATTTGTGATAGATCCAACATAAGACATCTGAAAGTCCACCAGCATGACGTCGTCGCCTTTGAACATCATGTTCTTCAGATGATAATCCCCATGGCAGAGGACATAGTAACTGTCTTCATTACGATTCTCACGGTATTCACGAATTATATCTGCAAATCGCTGAATTAAATTATCTCTCATCGGCTCAAAGTATTTCTGGTATTTTTTCAAGCTTTCCACACTGCCCAACATGTCGATGAAATTTGGAAGACCAGATGTCAAGACATCCTGTTCCAAAAAGTTTGGAACTGTTGTCAAATCGTGTTTCAAGTGCTCAAATACTTTCGGATCATCCTTTAACAGCTTGAAGCTAACCGCATGCCACTTAGCCAGTTTTCCAAGAGTTGCTTTTAACTCCTCTACGGTGGCATCTCTTTTGCGAATAACTTCGTAGCCCTGAAGTACCAGATCTTCGAATACCACTACTTGTCGAGGCTTCAGACTGTGATACACCATTTTCGCGCATAATGTTATTTCTTCTCCAGCTGCCCTTAGTATAGCCTCGAACTTTGGTAGAATTTCCGTATACATAGAAATCTCCGTGGGAAATATATGCGATTCACCAATGAATTCTTTTTTAAACCCTTCCACCTCAGGCATCGTTTTGATGATAAGAGACTTGGAAGAGTTTCCCTTCTGGGTGGAGTACTCAACTACGGCTCGAAACATGATACTTGCATAATGATCCCCTTTAGATGTAGCAGGAGACATTTTGAAACTGATGATTTTGACACTTGCATCTTTCAGATATTCTGTTAAAACTTCTGCAAAGAATTGAGCATTCATCCAAACAGGTGCTTCCAACTCATCATCATTATAGTTCTCTGTATTTGGCGCCATGTTAAACGTGTTCTCTCGGTGATCTTAAATGACAACTAACAATGCGCTGTTAAATTCTCTGTATTTATAGTTGTTAACTGCGTCGGGGGCTTTTAAAGCTCTTCATAGTTAAAATTCAATTCTAAAGCTTTTGGTGAATAACGATGACAAGCTAAAATTTTCTTCTACCCTAGCGCTTTATTTTAAAGTAGGGTTTTCTGAAAAGTATGTCCGAAACTAAGTAAATAATGTCCGAAACTAAGCAAGATTCTTTAAATTTTAAATTTGTTGGATAACCTCTTTAAGGTACATATGTTATGTTAAATATTTTGTAGTTTGTTAATTACGGAAAGGGATGTTTGTTACTTTATGTTTGTTAGTACTATATGACAGAGAAAAAACTTATCAATGGGTATGTAGTGAAACATAAAACATATTATTCCCCCTATTCAGAAATACCAGCTGATTCTGATAAAGAAGCTCGCAAAATTTTTTGCGTGTGTCTGAGCTTGAGTGTCATGCTGAAATACAGACTACGATTTCAGATAACCCGACATTATTTTATTGTCTAAGGCAATGACTGAGCTTTACTAAGCCATCATCGAGAGTTCAAGTTTATTTAATCGTACAGCTTATTAACTACGTCATGTCTACGTAAGTGTGCCGTACTTATCTTATATTTTGATTACCCCCTAACACTTTGATTCTACTGAGTAAACCCCCAACCTGCAATTAAAAAAAATGATATAACTCTATTTTGATACCCGCTAGCCATAGAATAGGAGAAGGGTATAATAACTTTGTGTAAACCAAAAATGTATTTAACAGGCAAAAGAGGCACAAGGAGGCGTAGCAGACCAAAGAATGTATATAAGTATATTGTAAATCAGCATCAACAGCCGAGTCGATATAACCATGTTCGTCTATCTGTCTGTCCGTCCGTGATATTATTGCACGAAGATAATGTTTACTGTAGCTTCCGTGCTTGTTTATTGATTATCTTTTTCAAATAGTAAACAGTTTTAATTTTGTTCAAAGTACCCCTGATGGAGCATACGAGGAAGTAGGAATTCCAATTCTTCCTGATATTCGCTGTCATAATACATTTGTTTACGTATTTCAGGATCCTGCAAAAGTTCGCTTATATCCTGTCCCTTTCGCATTGCGTTGAAGCCAGGCAAGTTATTCGTCAGAAGCAGCAATTCTGAGGATCAAAAAGTTATTGGTTAAATCAGTTTAAATTGGTCAAGATTGACTTACCATGATATCTTCTCTCAAACAACTGTCTACGAAACTCTACCAAATTAGGCATCTCCTCTTTATATCCAATAGTTAGCAGGGTATTCTTGAAGGTCTCAAAGTACTGATAGATAATCTCGTCATAGTTATTTCTTCTTTCCTCTGGCCCCAGAAACATGTACATCGCGTAAAACAGATCGTTCGTCATGGATCCCACATAGGAGATCTGAAAGTCCAGCAATATGCAGTCGGTGCCCTTGAACATCATGTTGCGCGAATGAAAGTCGCCGTGGCAAAGCACATAGTACGCATCCTTCTGTCGATTATCCCGATACTCACGGATTATTTCTACCCAGCGCTTGTTTATTTCATTTTTAATAGGATCGAAATATTTCTGGTATTTTCTTAAGCTCTCCCTCGTGCCCAGTGATTCTATGAAATCTGGCAGGCAAGTTTTAAAGAAATCCTGTTCCAAATAATTCGGAACAGTCGTCAAATCGTATTTCAAGTGATCGAACATTTCCGGGTTCTCTTTCAACAACTTGAAACTAACTGCATGCCACTTGGCCAGTTTTCCAAGTGCAGCATTTATTTCAGTCAAGCTTATGGGTCTCTTTCGTATCACTTCGTACCCCTGCGGCACGAGATCTTCAAATACCATGACCTGTCGTGGTTTCAAACTGTGGTAAATGCAGTTCGCATGCAGCTTTGTCTGGTCGCCTGCTTCGCGTAGTATCGCCTCAAATTTTGGCAGAATTTCTGTGAACATAGCAATTTCGGTGGGAAAGAACATTGCATCGCCAAGGAAATCTTTTTTGAAACCCTCCTCCACGGGCATTGTCTTGATTATCAGAGACTTGGCGAACTTTCCGCTTCGGGTTGAGTACTCAACTTGTACCCGAAACATAATACTTGCGTAATGGTCACCCTTCGCTGTGGCTGGCGAAGTCTTCGCATTAATAATTTGTACATCAGGTTCCTTCTTATGATGAGCCAGAATCTCGGCAAAGAACTCATCATTCATCCATACAGGTGGTTCCAATTCATCTGCATTGAAGTTGTCCTTGTTTGTTGACATGTTTTTAAGCAGGTGTCTTTATTCACTAACGATCACGTTCCTTATCAAACTGAAAACTTTGCCGATGAAACGGAGTATTTATATAAATTTTTATCAGTGGCAGATTATCAAGCTTTTTCGGTTTGGCAAATGTAGTAAATCGTACAGAAATTGTGAAATTAGTCAAGTTTTATTCCTGAATATTTATGTTAATAAATTACAGATTTATTTTTCAAGCAAACGAGCAAAAGATTATATCTTTACCGATGATGAGAACTAACTAGAGGAAATATTGTCGATTGGGAGAAAAAAAGCTTACAACAAGAGTGTAGAAACAGTTGTATTCAGAGAGAGAGAAAGACAGAGAGAGAGAGAGAGAGAGAGAGAGAGAGAGGCGTGGCAAAGAGAGAGAGATTACCCCTCATAATGACAACAAAACAAATACCAACTCACTTTTCTGTTTACAAAAATATATTCATATACTTTTTTCACATACGTATACAATGCCAAATTTGGTTGTGTTTGGGTTGGACTGAGAACGGAGAACGAAAGCTTCGAAGAGAGCGGCATTGAGAGAGAGAAAATTAAAAACATTTTGTTTGTAAACTACTGTGGAGAACATTGGGTACCAAAATAACATAATAACATAACATTACCATTCAAAAGTTTTCAGTGCGACCATTTTCATGACCGTGAGTTTATAGCTGGATAAACATGATGGAAAATAAAGGTCGCGAAAACAACATAACGTTCGTCATAATGTTTATAGGCTTTTTCATTGGTATAGTAAACTATTATTTAAGTTGTATAATGCATTAAACAAAGTTGAAATCAGTTATTTCATTATATTCACGAATCTTCGAAATAGCCTAACTGATACATGCGATCCAGCAGATATTGAACTTCCCTTTGGTAGTCTTCATCTTTATACATACTCGTCCGTCGCCGCAATGGATCAACTGCATTCTTCCGTGAGGAAATCTGTATAGGCAAGAATGTAGTCAACAGCATGAATTCTAAAAGATACAAACATTTTCGGATTAATAACCATTTCTCATTAATAATATCAAGATTAATTAATCACCGTTATATTTTTTATAGATCAATTGCTTTTGAAACTCTTCAAAAGTTGGCACAGCTTCATGATATCCAATCTTTCTGGATGTATCGGCCAAGATCTCTAAATAGTAGCGTATCAATTCATCCCTATGCTCTCCACGCTCTTCGGGACCAAAGAACATATACATGGCATAAAGGAAGTCATTTACCATGGGGCCAACATGGGACAGTTGAAAGTCTATAAACATACAACGCTCTTGGTTGAACATTATGTTCCTAATGTGAAAATCCCCGTGGCAGAGCACATAAAAGGACTTCTCCTGCGGCCTCTTGCGATACTCTCCGAGTGCATCGGCCCATTTCTGTATTAAGTTTCCTCTCAAGGGCTCGAAGTACTTTTTGTACTTCTGCAAACCTTCCACTTCATCCAACATATAGATAAAGTTTGGCAACGCGTTTGTCAGGAAACTCTGATTAAGAAAGTTGGGAAGTGTGGAGAGATCATAACGCAGTTGATCGAATAGTTCTGGTTGAGTTTGCAGCAACTTGTGACTGACAGAATGCCACTTGGCTAGTTTTTCTAGTACACATTTGATTTCCTTCAAACTGGCAGATCTGTCTCGTATCACAGTATAGCCCTGAGGTACCAGATCTTCAAAGATCATAACCTGTCGCGGTTCCAAACTGTGGTAAATGCAGGGCACACAGAGCTCAGTGTTGTCGCCCACATCTCTCAATATGTTCTCAAGTATGGGCAGTACTTTTGTATACATGGCAATCTCAGTCTCAAATATATGCGATTCATTCACCATTTGTTTCTTGCGACCTCCCTGCTCGGGCATTGTTTTCAGAATTAAAGACTTGGTGAAATGTCCCTTGATTGTCGAGTACGCCACCCACACTCGAAACATGACACTGGCATAATGATCTCCTTGTGCACTAGCCGGCGATAATTTGAGATCCCTCAACGTCAGTTCAGGCGCGTTTTCATATTTGCTCAGCACTTGCCAAAAGTAATCCTCGTTGAGCCATTCCAGTGCCTCCAGTTCATCCGGATTGTAATTTGTGGACATTATTTATTATAATACACCAAAGACTTCAAGCTAAAAAAGATTATATCTTAATCACAGCTGTTTGAGAACTAAATGGAGGGAATTTATAAAAATACAGTCGATTGGGAGCAAAAAGCTCATCGCAAGAGCGAAGCACCGGCACAAGAGAGATGGCATAAACTCTCTCTCTCTGTGATGACTACATAACAAATACTTACTCACCTTCTCTGTTTATTACAAATTACGAATAAAACTTTTGCTAACAACTATGCACTGCCAAATATGGTTTTATTTAGGCTGAGAGCGAAAGCTTCAGTGAGAGAGTGAACTTGTTTGTTCACAAACTAACGTGAAAAGCTTTGGTGCCGGAAAAATCAGCAACATATAAAGCTTTTTAGTTCAGCATGCGCTTTTGTGTAGCTTTTAAGCTTAAGTGAGAATTAAAGATGGCTATCAGACAGATTTAGAATTGCAATTGGAAGTAAACATATATATTAGATTAATTGGTAAAATTTGAGTAACATAAAGTATATACAGGATATAAAAATATAACAGACAATATAAAATATATATCACATCGATTCATTGATCTGCATCCAGCAAGCCCAAGCTATCGTACACTGGAAGAAGCTTCCGAAGTACGTTCTGCATCGCTGGATTGGTATAGCAGGCATTCTTAAAATTAACCGCTCTCTGATTTGTCTCCATTAGCGCATTGAAGTCCGCATCTGCTGTCTCCACATTACGCTGGATGGCAAAAACGTTGAAGCTTGTGTGCATAGCTAAAGATGAAGAGAAGATTAAAATATGAGGAATTCAAGAAATGTCGGAGCTAACTTACCGTAGAATGACTTTTTCTGTAGCTCCAAGTGAAAGTTGTGCAAGCTGGGAATCGAAGCCTTGTATCGCAGTTTTTGTAGTGTATCCGTGAAGATTGTAAAGTAATGATGAATGAGCTCTTCCTGATGATGCAAATGGAAATCCAGTTCCAACGAAGAATTCATGAAGTAGAACAGATCAATCGCCGGCGATCCCCAAGCGGCGTATTGAAAGTCAATAATAATTACATCCTCAGGCTCTCCTGTAGCCTTGTTGTACTTTACTAGGACATTGTTTGTCCAGAGATCACCATGCGCGAGCACATTGATGCCCGGGCTAACATCAAAGACGCGCTTGCCCAGCTCCATGTAGACGGGCAGCAGAGCCTCCAGCTTATCGGCGTACTTCTCGAATCCGGGCATCTGCAAGACTCTTTTGCTGGCTGCCTGGAGAAGACCCAAGAAGCAGGGTGCATAGTTCTCGGTGTGACGGTTAAACATGCCACGGTCGTAACCCTCGAGGGCACCGCACTCGCGCTCATTCAACACAGCCGATGTGGCATGCATCTTGGCCAGTTTACGCAGCACCAGACGAGCTAGCTTCAGATCTAAACCCACCAAACGATCGGGCATAACGAAACCACGCACACTGAGATCCTCAAAGATCAGCGATGATCGATCGTAGTCTACAGTCATTGTCTCTGCAAAGATTTGCTCCTCATCGCCTATTTCGCGCAGCAAAGAGTTCAGTTTTGGCAGGATCTGTTCGTAGATGGACATCTCCCGATTGAAGATATCATAGGGTTCCATAGTTTTGCGAGAGAACTCATCGCTCTCGAACGAGGTCTTAATTATGTAATGGCCAATCTGAGAGCTCCCATCTCGCAGTGTGAACTCAGCCGTAACTCTGGTCAAGACTCCGCCATAGTTTTCACCACGTGCTAAAGCTGGGCGAGCATCCAACGAGGTGATCCTTAGTTTTTGATCGCCATAAAACTTGCGTAGAGCATCCAGAAGATAGTTTTCTGTCAGCCATGCTGGGGCATCCAAGAAAAGCGGTATTGAATCGGGAACTACCGGCGTAATTTTGGGAATAGCATCGAAAGCACTAATAAGATCGGAAACCGACATGATTTTTGGATTTTTGGGACTGTTCTCGAGTGTGGAACTTGAATAATGTATTCAGAAACCTCGTACACTCGGGTTTTTATACGTCTCGTTGGCTCGGGAAATCATATACTCACCTCAAGTGTAATTTATTTTAACATATGTCTATAGGAATGTAGATTAGCTGTTTCCACAACTGTAAATAAAGACGAGCGTCTCTGAAGATTATTGCTTTTATTAGTTGAGCCGCCTGAACACGTTCAGGTGCCGTCTATCACTGTAGCTACTGCTTAATTGGGGCTGTTAAGGGGCATTAGACTCACACTCAACGACAAAACTGAGGAACGTGAAACGAAAGTAAAACAGTTTAAGAACAGTGAGATATAACAAAGGGTTATCTCTAGCTCTTTATAGCATTTAAGGTTAAACTGTACTTGGATTACTGTGGCTAATCTGACAAATTACGAAACTGGGACAAGTTCATTCATAAGTTAAGATTAACTTAAATTTTTAGACAAAAAAAGGAATGGAAAGTTTCAGTTTTAATAAAGGGTTCAGATAAACAAATCAAATATGGTACAATATACTACGAATTGTTTAACTACGTTTTACTTTGTATATACAAATATTTGTAGATCTGTACAAAGATTGTAATATTTGCAACTGTTGATAAAGGATTTTAGAGAAGTCTGAACAAATATTCTAAATGTGCCACAATTAAGTATCCGACGAAATGCTTATCAACTTTCATCTCCGGCCTAAATGCGTCATTTTACACAACTTTTAGGTCCGTAATCGTGTGAAAGCTGTCGTTTGCTAATTTATAATGAATGCGCATGTCGTGATACAGTAGTAAGCAAGTAATACAAATTATGAAAGGATTCTCTACTATTCCAACGAAACTAACTAGCTTCTTTATTCTATTTCTGATCCCAAAATCTGACAACTACAAATTATTTATTAGACCTGAGATTTAAAAAAAAACATGGTCTAATGTGTTTGACAGATGTAAAAGGCAGACAGAGACATCTCTGACCCTATACAGTATATATTCTGCATCAGCATTAACAGCCGATTCAATTAAGCTGTTTCTGTCTGTCCATGTGTCTGTATGAGCGCGTGTTTCTCCGAAACTATAACTATACAGAAACCAAATTGTGTAACAAGACTCGTATACATTGCAAGCAGATAAATTGATTTTGAAAATTTTTCTGTAAATAAAAAAAATCTATTTAAAGGCTGCAATAGAAACTTAACCATCACAGTTGTGTGACACACATGACATACATTTAAATCGAACAGTAAATAACAAAGATATTAAAGAATATTTTAAAGAAAATATTTTAAAAAACCTAAATAACAAATTAAGTTTCGTCACAGTTCAGAAACTTACTAAATCAATCATTTCAAAGATTTCAAACTAATCATTAAAGTTAAAAACGATTCAGAAAAGCGTTTTAAAGAAGAGCATATCGTGTGAACTCGGCATATGCTAGCAATATTCCCAGCTGTATATCACAGACGGTAATCACGGTTTCAAAGCGACGCTTATCAGGCATTGTCTGGCACACGTCATTCGTGCACGGGCGCTGGACCTGTTGCCACACGGCGTTAAGCTGCAATGCAAATACGAATATCGTAGATCGGATAAGACAATTGGGTAGTCGGTACAACTTGCAAGGCAGGCCACGAGCCGTGTAGGCGGCCTCAGTGTTTCACCTTCAGGCAAAGGCAATGCAGCGTGCAGTATAAAAGTCGCTGAACTATCTCGGGAATCGTCAGATTAGTTGGTATTTCAAATCAGAGAAGTCAAAATGGCTGCAGCACCGGAGTGGCTCACGCACGAATACATTGAGGAGGCGCTGAAAAGTTATTACAAAGACAGCCAACTTCGGGTAGCTCAGGTGGAGCTTAATCCCGCACTTGGACCCGGAGAGAACTATGGCGGTGTCTTGACCAGAGCACGAGTACGTTTTACTATCTCCGCTAAGCCGAAGGAGGAGTTGATACAGAACCTGATCGTTAAAACATCCATTGACGATGATGAACTTACTAAAGAGCTAATGGAACCATACGATATATTTAATCGCGAAATGACACTCTACGAAGATGTTCTGCCTAAGCTCAATGAGCTGCTTAAGGAAATTGGCGAGTTTGAGCCGCTTTTCCCTACTGCCGTTTTTGTAGATCGTGAGCGAACCGCAATTATCTTTGAAGACCTTGGCGTGGACAATTACGTGATGGCAGATCGCGTCGGGCGCTTGGATAAGGAGCATGCGCACCTGATCTTACGTAAGCTGGCTAAAATGCACGCAACCTCAGCGGTCCTCAATGAACGCAATGCGGGCAGCTTGGAGAAGTATGATCGGGGCTTCTTCAATCAGTACACAAATGCCTACAGTGGATACTTTGTTGGCGGTCTATTGGCTGCTGCGCGCTGGATGAGCCAAGACCCCGAGTTGTCTCGTTACGCGTCGAAACTTTTCGAGTTGGCCCCACGTTATATGGACATAGGTCGAGAGTGCTTCGCTCCCTTGCAGGACTCAGTGAACGTCCTGGCACATGGCGATGTTTGGACCAACAACGTGATGGTCAAATACGATGCAGCTACGGGACGACCTGTGGACATACTCCTCATTGACTTCCAGTACTCGTTCTGGGGCTCGCCTACAATTGATCTGCATCATTTCTTCAACACGTCACTGAGGGAACCTCTGCGTCGCGAGGAGCAGGGAGATTTATTCAAGTTCTATCATCATATCTTCACAGACATCCTTAGGAAACTAAACTACAAACAGCATTCTATTCCCAGTTTGCACGACTTTCAGATGCAGGCAGAGCAAAAGCGATTTTTTGGTATGTTTTACAGTCCTCCTCCTCCAACTCCGTGAGATTCCTAACCTTACATTTTTCTACCCACAGCTCTACACTCTGCGGTCGTTGTGCAACCCGTGATGATCAGTGAGGACTCCACCGATGCCTGTTTCAATGCTCTCATGAACGACGACGAACGTGGCATTCGCTTTAAGAATCGTCTCTACAATAATCCAATAGTCCAACAGAACCTTAAGGCGCTTATGCCCATGTTTGAAAGAAAAGGATTGTTGGAGGTTAATCAAATCTGTTAGAAACAAAAGTCATATACTTATGTTATGTATATATTCATATTTAGTTCTTATAATGATAACCTTGTTAAAATAGTTTTAAAATAAATGATAAATATAATAAGAAATTATACCAAACTATTTTCTAGTCTGCTCGCACCTTCAAAAATATGTTCCCAACTTTATGGCACAAATATTATCTTCTCCAGACGACTTACGGCAGCCATTTTCTGGCACACGTATGAGTTCACATATAATACAAATATCATATCAACGATAAGATAAAAGCAATTGTCCTTATACCTTTTATAGGTACGTATATGGTAATCTTTTAGATAACAAATTCCGCTGCTGGGCAATTAAAACTCACACGATCTGCCCGAATCGTATTAGAGTTGAGAATGATCTTCTTGGTTTCGACTACAGTAGTGGTAGTTTAATATATACGTACATTAATGTAGTGATGTATATACCTAAATTATTTACATATACGAGTATTTACTAAGAACTGTATACATTTGGCACTATTCTGAAATTCTTTATTTCAGTTTAGGCACTAAACTCATTTCCCCGTTTAAATATTGTTTGCTTGCAAAATTATTGATAAATATGTAAGTTTCATTCATATCATATGATTGTATCATAGTTATGGTTTCTATGTTAGTTTTGCAAATACACATTTTACATTTTGCATATGAATAGCAAATTAAACACTAAGAACTGGGCCAAATTTCCTTTCGATCCATTCATAAACAATGAAGATGTGCACAAAACTATTTTCCAAGAATGTAACAAGCTAAACCGGGTATTTAACAGTCAAGTGCGCTCATTTTTAGCCTTCTTATCTGTATGTATTCACTGCTATCCAAAAAGTATGCAATACGTTTTTTTTTAAATTTTACGAAGTGTGGGAGCTGGTGTCTAACATCATGATAACTCAGATAATAAGTACATTGTCTCCCCTGCCTAAGATACTGTCAACATGAGTTATAGAAAGCACGCAAACTCGAAAATTTAAGTCGTGATTTAAGATATAATTTATTTGCGCAAGATAGACAGTTTATAGCAATCTGAAGAACAAGATTTATGTCAGTTATTACAAAGTAATCCCCTTCTTCTATACGGCATCAAGGAAATGTCGTAAATCTAATGAACCACAGCTTGATGGCGTATTCCGCTGCCTGGACGTCTTTATGTAGCTTCTATATATGAACTTATTTATTTAATCCAACTAAAGGTGGACGACTTGAAAGATTAATCTGCAATTAAATACAAGTTAAGTCATGATTTTAATAAAATTATAAATCATAGATTCAAAGAACAACAATTACGTGTCCCAATCAAAGTTAAGTTAACCTAACCCAACCCTAAGTCTCATCGCTACGTCATCCAGACTCTAAATTACTGCTATTCTGTCAGATAATGAGGAAAGCGTGCAAAAGTCTCTCGGGATAAACGATAAGGTGGGAAATACTTATGCTAAACCAACAAGTGAGACTAAAGTAAACATAGCCTAACCATATAGATTAAGTTGTAGATCTTACGGTTTTATACACATATTTAATATGCAAATAAGCTGTCGAGCTAACGACTTGTCAAGCAGATAAAACACTCTCAGATGTAATTGATTTATATAGAACACACGTGTTGCACTGACTATAAATTACGTGTTGGCGAGTGCTTCCCGAGTTTAATATTAGTACCTACTACTTTTTTAGATGGGGACTATATGATATAGTACATACTTCTATCACTTCTTAAGTGACGCTACAGACTACGAGGATTGTGTCTCAAATTACATATATGTATGTATACATTATATGTATTTATTTATAATGTAAGGCGAAAAAGCAAAAGTCACTCTTACGCTATCATTTTCTTTTGCTTGTCATCGCCGAGGGAAGTCTAAGAAGTTTCTGTACCTATCCTTATATCCTTGACTTTATCAATATTCTAATAGATATTTAATAAAGTAATCAGCCTGTTGCATAGACAAGAACAATTAGCTTTAGTTTCTGAATAAATTTGATACATTAACGGTTATAATTTTGACTGAAACAATGTAATCCCTACTTTCTTTTGTTTGCGATAGTCTCGTGAAATTCATCACAATAACACTATATAGTTAACGATATTTTTGAATTTTCCAATAGAATTTATTTAAACAAAAGGGCAGTTACTTAGGACTTTGATTTTTATGGAGGTATAAAACCCTTTTTCCAAATCTTAAGTCATATGGCAAAGTAATATTCTAGTAAGTGATAGAAATGTTCTTTTTGTTATACCAAACGATAGTATTGCGATACTATCAAGCAAAGTATTTTAATAAGTCAAATTTTTACTGTTTTCTTTACTTATTCTTATATATTAAAATAATAATAATGGTTCAACTGCCTTAAAGTATCCGTGCAATAAATCACCATAGTTTTATATTCTATTACCTTCACTATAAACTCTTAAAAACGCCCTTGCTTTGTTCAGTCCCACGACATATGTACGAACGTAAAATGACGATCTTATTTCGCCATACAAGCGAGACAATTGTCTAAATCTGCCTACTTTACTGCGGCAATAAAGCCGAGTATTACGTATACGTATCAGGACCGTCGCACACGTCGCGTCGGGTTTGTCGGTCGTCATGTATAAATAGCGAATGTGGCTCTGGTTGTTTGTCATTCACTCAGTTAAGGCAACTACAGCAGATATGGGAGAGCTTCGCAACGGCAACCAGGAAGAGAACTACCATCCTGCACCGCAGTGGCTTACCATAGCCTATGTAGAGAACATACTGCGTAGTGTTAAGAAAGATGAGGGGCTCACTATCAGCGATCTAGGCATCAAGCCCGCAACAGCTAAGGGCGACAATTATGCTAGTATTATGACAAGAATCAAAGTGGAGTTTCTGCGTAGCGGTGCCAAGTCATCCGAAACGGAGTTCTTCATTGTGAAGACGACGTACGAGAACGATCCCTTCATTTCGGGCATCTTCGCCGGCTACCAGGCGAGCCACACCGAAATGGTTATGTACGATCGCATTCTGCCCGAGCTGAGTGCCCTGATTGATGGCACCAAGCTGTCGGAGAAGTTGTTCGCAAAGACTCTGCACGTTGACTATGAACACTCGGCCATTATCTTCGAGGATTTGGCTGTGCTGAACTTCGTGCTGGCCGATCGTCTGGCTGGCTTCGATCTGGAGTACACGAAGTTGACGCTGCGCAAACTGGCAAAGATGCATGCCGCAGCTGCCGTGTTCAATGAACGTAAGCCCGGACTGCTGACCAAACTGGACCATGGCATCTTCAATCGTCATACGCGGGCCTTCCAGCCTATGTTCGAAAACTTTGTAGGCGTGGCCGCTGAATTCGCACGCGATTGTCCCGAATTGGGCCCTGCGTACGAGCAGAAGCTGCACCGTCTACAGAAGTACGTCATGGAATATACTGAGAGAGTGTACGATCCGCAGGAGGAACAGTTCAACACCCTCACACACGGTGATCTCTGGGTCAACAACATTATGCTGCGCCTGCCCACCGATCAGAATGAACTTGAACTGTTACTGATCGACTTCCAGTTCTGCGCCTGGTCTTCTCCAGCCGTGGATCTCTTCTATTTCTTCAGTACATCACTGCAGCCCGAAGTACGCATTAAGCATCAAGCTTCCCTGATCCAGTATTATCATACAGTTCTGGTGGATACCCTACACGCATTGAACTTTGGCGGTTACATTCCCACCTTAAGGCAAATGGTTCTCCAGCTGGAGAAGGGCAAATTCATGGGTAAGTCATCTATTTAATAGATGTATGGGAATTTGGACTGACTTAAATGTTCTGTCATCAACAGCTGTCACTGCCTCACTCACCTGCCAGGCCGTAATGCTGAACGATCAGACAGCTGACGCAGACTTCAACGCACTCATGTTAGACAACGAACGCAGTCGCAACTTCAAGAAGGTCGCCTATAAGAACCCGAAACTCCAGGAAAGCCTTAAGCATTGGCTACCCATCTTCGATAGCTGCGGGCTGCTCGATCTGCAGGAAGGCGATAGCGCTTAGATCTACATTATAATATTTACTGTACATTTTTACACATTAACAGATACTTAACCGCGTGAAAGACATATAACATTTTAACTGAATAGAAAATATTAAAGCACGTAGTATATTAATTTTTCCAGCTATAAATTTTGCTTAAATTTGCATTTTAAAAGGATTACCTTAAGATACCATATAGCTCTATTAGAGAAATATAATTATTTAAACATTTTACTATTCAGATTATTTTTGATAAAACCAAAACATGAGTTTTCAAGAAAAGAAGTTTCTGTAATGTGAAATATGCTATTTCCATGATTAATTACAATGTAATTTATATAAAGTACTACCTTTTATTTATATATCTCTTCAAACACAACATAAATAAAATAAACAATCATTTCAATGCCACCCGATTCCTTGGAATACCTCAGTGGTAGATATTTTATAAGCCTAGTTTGCTATGCTTTATATTATTATATTTTCGTTGATTTTCTATTTAGTTTCGAGCCTGATAGAACTTTGAACAAGAATTACGACTCAATCACGTGTGTGACGAATCTTGTGATGACTTTTCAGCGATAAGATCAATGAATACTCGTGACACATCTACGGATATATGTAAATAAGTTATGTCTTTTATTAAAATGCTAATCTACCCACGAGCGACAATAACTGTGCCCAGACATCGTCGTATCTCAATTCATCTCAGTCCAACTACAACTGAGTATATAGTATAAAAATAGATTATGCAATTGGTGTGGGTGAGGTTTATTTCTGATTCCAAACAATCTCTCATGTTGTTTGTGAAAGATGTGCTGTGCGTGCAAAGTTCGAAATAGGCGCATCTCACAGATCTCACGCAAATTTATAATAATTTAGTATACAACAAATTATATTAGATTTTGCACTTATCACACTATGGTTTACAAGTTTGACAAAATGCCGCCTACGGCTAATTAAAGTAAACAAAAAAGCAACATCCCATTTTGGAACTTACAATTTGTCGACTCTTAGTCGCGGGTTATCTTATCCATTATTTTGCAATTTTGCAGTTTTAATAATACGATATTATTACAATTTATATACCAAAACAACGAGGGATATTGATGAATTGTAAGTCTACTTTAGGGAAAATGTACTGTCAGATAACAAGTACTATACATAATGCAGGTGATTATACAAATCCTGATTTTAAGTCATTTTGTATAAACTAACATATAGTATTAAAACTTATTTACAAGACCTCCAGTCTAGTTTCTATTAGGAAAGATAAAATGAAACCAAATGTTGATTCGTATAAGATAAAAGTATATAATTAACTGATTAGACGCAAGGTCGCAGCTGTATACATATGTATGTTTGTAAATTTATTAATATTGGATTAGTTTATCATGATTCATAATTAAACATACAACTTATTTACGAAAACTCAATTTGAATATATTCAATAACTATTTTGTATAATGTGTCGAATTACATCTCATCCAGCAATCCCTTGTGATCATATATGGGCAGTACCTTCTTGATCTTCTCGCGCATAAGGTCGGTTTGGAAGAGGGAAACCCTTACGGCAGCATCTTTCTCGGCAGGGGAAGCGGCTCTCTCTATGGAAAACTCTTCCGATCCAGTTTTGAGCATGCACGGCAAAAAAGCGAAGGATGAAAAAATTGCTGTAAAGTGAAACATTTATAATGAAATTGATCCTCTTCGCAGCAACTAACAACTTACCATAGAAGGCTCTTTTCTGGAACTGCAGTTGAAAATCGAACAGGCTAGGCACCCGTCCCTTGTACTTCAGTTTTTCGAGAGCCTGAACAAGATGCTTGTGATAGAACTGAATCATTTCATCCTGGCAAACATCCTCCTGTATGCTAGTGGCAAAGAGGTACTGTAGATCGATGGCTGGCGAGTTGAATACACTGAACTGGAAGTCAATAAAGATAACATTGTCTGCCTCGCCATGTTCATTGTTGTGGAACATTATGTTTGTGGTCCAGAGATCACCATGGCACAAGGTGACAAAATCTCCCTCTTGGTATTCCATTGACCGTTCGGTGTACTCCATAATACGAGGGTTGGTCTTATCACTAACGAGTCCCTTGAGCTTCTCCGCATAGCGTTGCTTAAGCTCTTCATCGTAATCCAGAGATTTTGCCAGAGCATTCACCATATTCTCCATAACGGGCTGGTATCCTCGGGTGTGTCGATTGAAGAAGCATCGATCGTACTTCTCTGAAAAGATCCCGGGTTGCCTCTGATTGAGCACTGCAGCTGCTGCATGGAATGCTGCAAGCTTCTCCAACACCAGTTTTGTCTTCTTTACATCCAATTGCGCGAGTCGGTCGGCCACATAGTATTTTTCCAACGACATGTCCTCGAAGATAATTGAATCTCGTTCCCGATCCGCACTCATTGTGGCCGCAAAGTACTTACGCGGATCATTGAATTCCTCGCGGAGAATTTCCGCCAGCTTGGGCAAAACATTTTCGTACATATTGATCTCTCGCACGTAGATGCCATAGGGTTCCAGTATATAAGCTGCCGGATCTTTGTTGGCGAATGTGGTCTTGACCAGAAACGTGGCCCTCTGATGCAACAGATCCTTGTCCTTATACTCTAAATTGATGCGTGTCATAACACTGGCATAGTTCTCCCCATTGGCCGTGGCTGGTTTTATGTGCAACTGCTCTAGTTGTACCTTCTCATCCTTCAGGTACTCGCGCAGCTTTTGCTCGACGTACTCGCGTGTGAGCCAAACTGGCGCCGCATGGAACTCTTGAATGGTTTGCTCTGGCATATTGACTCTTGATCTCTAGACTTCAACTTGACACCCGCAAATCTCGCTCACGTTTGCCGCCAGAACCGTTTTTGCTGCACCTTTATAGTGACATACTGTCTGTGATAAGAACAACGCGAATTATTACGTCTCTGGGTATATAAAACTTACATATTTTATTCAGATTTAACGACGCTATTATCCACACACATGGTTATAATCTTGCCTAGTCATCGCAGTGCCTTAATTTAGCAGTCGCTAGATGTCGTGTGATGTACATCTCTGTAGCTATGTAGTATGCATTTGTAACTGGACTATCTGTGCTGTTATATGGATTCCAAACAAGCTTCCACGTTGTTTGCGAAGTGCTCTCGCTCTGGACGCTTCTACCTCATCATATTATCTACGCTATCTACTTATTATTCATTGTTTTTTAGTGCTTTGTACCACACGCTGTAAGTGTACGCTGGTTGAATAATCAGTTTATACTCGTACTATTCTGAAGACTTGTTAATTTCATCATCAACTTGTGTTCATCGCATCCCTTTTCCTTAGTTCATTACCCTGGACTAACTTGCATTATAGATAACTGGATAATATGATAACAGATGTGAGTTTATATAAATATTTGGATACTGATACTACTACTGAACGAAGTCATTAATAATTTACAGACGGCATTATCACACAGACAGCTCCCGATCCTTATAAGGGCATGAAGAAAACGTCAGTTATGATTATAAAATACACGACGTTCTAATTTGATTACAAAGATGGTTATATACAGTTGTCTTCAACTAACTAAAAGTCCCAGCCTGCGTACTCCTTGACCACATCCTTGTTCTCCTTACGATGACGATGCACAGCACTCGCTTCTCCCTTGGCCACACAACGCTTCCGCTGCTCACGCTTCTCTCGCACATCCATATTGCGGCGTATGCGATCGGTGATCACAGTTGGAGCTATTGTGCTGGCCGTGGTGGAGTAGGAACGCTGACTGCGTGCATCGTTCAGCAACTGTTCGACCATTTTGAGGCGATACATGCGTGAGTTGGGATCCATGCCAGCCAACTCTGGCATATCATCTGTTTCCAGATCGTTGGAACTGATGGAGTGTGTATCTTCAGCTGCTGGAGCAGCTTCCACAGGTTCAGGAATCACTTCAACAGGTTTCTCCTCAACAGCTTTAACTGTCTGATGCTCAGTTTCTATGATTTTAGGTGCCGCTGCCAGAGTCTGATCAGGAACTTCGGGCCCAACACTTAAATTACCCAAGTACTGCGTACACGATTCAATGTATCGCCTTATGGCATCATCTGATTTCTGTGTAGGCTTCGTCTCACTGTAGGACACCTCGTTCTCCAATTGCCTGCGGCATTCATCGATCTCAGCTGTTGCAGCAGGCACTAAGGCTGGCGGCTCTTCATTAGCTAGCGCCTCTTCCTCCTCGCCCTCCTCCTCTAGTTCGACCATGCCATATTCTTGCAACAGATCCTGTTCCATTTCCTTAGTGAAGCCATAGCCGGTACAATGCACCTCTGCATCCAGATCATCTTCACGCACCAGATCACTGAATTTGGGATAATCCTCGCTCTCATAGCCAAACTTGCGACGGAACATCTCACGCACGCACGTGACGTCGCGTTCAAAGAAGCTATAAAAGGAGAAAATTAGTAAACAAAAGAGAATACTTTAAAGAATCACTTACAATTCAGCGTTCTCATGTGATGTGGACATCATTTGGGGGAAATCTATTAAAATGGGCTTGCCGGCGTCAGTAACCATCAAGTTGAACTCATTAAAGTCGCCATGAATGACTCCAGAGTTACCCAGGCGTACAATGAGGTTCATAAGATCATCGTAGACTTGTGGAGCGTCGAGTAACTCATGCACTTGTGTCCTGTAAGAAAAGAAACCCCACGTTATTCAAATGAATTGAAACCCTCTAGACATCAACTTACATTGGCCAGCCATTAACCAGTTCCATTAGCACGCAGTGTCGGTTAAAATCGATGGGTCTGGGAACGGGAAAACCGCGATCGTATAGGGCTGACATGTAGGCGAACTCACGAGTCGCTGAGATACGTGATAGGTACAACCACGAAGCCTTGTGACGGCGTCCATGATAGTCACGCTTTGATTTCACATTGCGGAAGCATGTGCGTCCCAGACGATGCAGTTTGAGGCAAATGGGGGTGCCCTCTTCATCTGCAACCACATAAATGTTGGACTCCTTGCCAATGCCAATCTGATTGCCAAAGGAACTGACTGAACCGCGTAGCGTTAAAGATTTTAATGCTAGATAATCGTAGCCTGTGTTTGTCAACCTGTAGCCGTCGTCTAAAAGAAATAACAAAGGTGTCAGACTAATTCGTATTTTTGTGTGCATATATAATAACACTCACACTTCTTGCCACGCTCGTAAGCCAGTAATTTGTGCTTGCAGAGCTCTTTGAGCAGCTTGTGGACTCCGCCTGTTTTGAGGTTGGCAATTGCCGCAGCCAATGGGCCTGGTACCAGTTCATGGTTCTTCATTCCCATTTCAATGGCAGTCAAAACGCGAAAGTCCTCTTTAGTGAGGTACCGCAATACCGTGACATTTAGTTTTCCCATGTTTGTAATATGCTTTTAACAATTTTTGGGTATTTATAACATTTATTATGATTTGCGTCTCACACGTGCAAGAAACTCGATAACAACGAACGATTTATCGATGTTAACATTTTTAATTACTCGTCTGACTATAGATATCGATGAGTACTCATGTTTAGTTCACAATAGGTATCGATACTCGTACTCAAGTTGAAATAATCGTAGACTTATCTCTTTACAGCAGTAATTTTAACCTTGGATAGTTTGGTCACACTGTGTGTCGTCGTCGTGTACAAAAATCAATTACTATTACTGCTGAAACTGAATACGCAAAGTATTCGCGAGTAAACAAAACGGCAGACAACCACAATTAGCAATAGAAGTATGTACGTGTACACAATTCAATAATTGTCACTTTTACTTGCAAACGTGTATTTGTGTGTGCATGTGAGAGCGGGCGTACACTTGTGTGTGTGTGAGTGCGTATGACTCGTGCTTTTCGCCGACATTCAACTAAAACGAAAAACTACTAAAAAAGAGGGTAGTCAAGGGCCGAAGGTCCATCAAAAAACGAAAATATAATATCGTAAAAAGTGTGCTATCAAATCCTAAAGGCGAATTTTTGTATTGTCATTGAAAAAATACGCAATCAGTGCGTGCATCCTCCCCGCGATCGCGGATCGCGTGTGTGAAGGTTGCATCCAAGTGCAACACATTGAAATTCAAAGAAATCTAAATCAAAATTTCCCCCTCTCTTTCTCTTCCCCACTCACTGTTCGTGTGTGTGTGTTTGTGTGTGCCGCCTGACAAGCAGTAAATCAACGGAGCAATACTTTTGGAAAACAAAATGCAGATCAAGGAATTGTAAGTATTTTAAACATTCGATAATATTTAAACTTTCAGTCAAATTGTTGCTAACTGACATTCAAAACGTGTGCAAGCCGCTGATTGTGACAAATCGATTTTGCGCTCATTCGTTACTCTCTCTCACTGTGCTCTCACTCTCGCTCTCTGCCTTTACTCTCGTTATCGTTGTGTTTGTTACAGTTACTTGAGCCGCGTTGCCAACTGCTTGCTCAAAATTGCCTTTAAATTATTAACTTTCTACATAAAGTTGTTGTTATCTCTCTCTGTATTTTTCGTCACAGTATGCGCCAAAAGTTTTTGCCTTATCTTTGCAGCAGTGTGCGCCAGTGTTGTTGTTGTCTTTCCGCTCTCATTCAGCAGTCATCGTTGTTGCTGTTGTTATTTACGTGACTTCACAGATGACGTAATGATTGGCAACGCGTGCTGAGATATGCAAACGTATTTAAGTTTTATCATCATCACAAACACTTCCGGTGTCCAAAAATTATTGTAATACGAAATACATACAATCTTTGCCACGTTGACAATTTGTTGTTGTTGCCATGTGCAATGAGTCATTAACTGAACAGCTGCCCCTCTCTTTTTGCTTTACCTCTTCTCTTACCTTTCTTTGACTTTACCTCATATGCAATTTAGCGCGCCTGTTTGACAGCTGCCTTATCAGCGTAACGGCGCTTTAATCAAACATGTTGATAACGTCGTAGACGTGTGTACTGCACATCAGTGTATGTGTGTGTCTGTGTGTAATTCAACTATTAGGGTATTCAAGGGTTTATTTCTACGACTTTAATGCCCAATCAGATTGTTGATTATTAAGAAAGACTATAGTCTTAAATATGTAGCCTACAGTGCGTTATAAAGTATATGTACGAGGTAAACCAATTATATCCACTGAAATGCCTGAGGAACAGAGATGTTAATATAGCAGTTCTTATACTCTCCTCTATTATCTCTATCTATTGATTTATCTCTGCCTTTGACAGGCATTTAATTAAGGGCAAACGCTTCAACTTGTATCTGTGCTCGCTTGACGCATCCATCAGTTGTGCTTTCATTTTGTCATTTGCAGCTTGCTCACGTTAATATTTTCTCGTTTCCATTTTCTCATTAACGAGCGGAAATTGCCAAAAATAAAACAGTTTCGATTTTTTTAATTGACTTGACATTGTGCCACAAGTGAAGGACATAACTATATACCATATAATGTGTGTTTACCTCACCATATATGCATATCATGATGAAAGTGCGTTGATCATATAAGTTGTAAAAGCTCTCTAATGCTCTAGAGCTGTGAAGATTGTCATTCAGGTACTTCTATAGATTGTCAGGCAGTTGCTTATTGCAATTCTATAGATTCAAGTTGAATCTGCATTATACTATGATGTATCTGCATCTACATTGTCTTTACTTATAGATTATCAGACTTAAATTCAGTTTTAAATTATTAAAAAGAGATTTTCGATGTGGTTTTTGAAAAGGAGTCTCAAATAATTGTTTAGGGATTCGGTTTATGTAGAGAAGTTAGCCCGTAACTGGAGTGGAACCGAGTTTCGCTGAATTCAAATAAATTACATTTGAATTCATTGAAAACGGGTCAATGAGCTTTTAACGCAAAGTAAACAGAATAATTAACGAAAATGGAAAGGTAGACGCGTGTAAATGTACACTACATAAACTATATATGTATATATTTATCTGTGCATATAGTATGTATATAGCACATCAAGTAGAGCCTAAACAAATTTGGGTACCACTAAAGGCAAACGCCAATAAAGAGCTATCGTTAATGAAATTCGCTGTCGAGGTTCTGTTTGCAAAGTAAGCATTTTATTATTTACCAGCATTTTTTGGTTTATTTGCGGGTTGTGCTGCTGCTGCTGGTGCTGCGTGAAAAGTGTCAACAGCAGCAGCAGCAGGAAAACCGGGAAAGTTGAGGAGAACAAACATTTAAAACCCCCACATCAGTAATTAATTGCTGCCCACGGAATGGAGGGGAGACCCGCCGTTGCCGTAAATTAAACAATAATAATATACATATTTATATTGTATTCCAGTGCGCTGTTTCGCTTTCGCATAAATATTTGTTTTCTGCCAATTGCTGTCAAAAGGGCAATCAAATGTTTACGTGTTCTACTACCCCCTCACCACGGTGCACAGTGGGCGTCAAGCTCGCGTCTTCATTGAACAGTCGCGTTGAAAGTTTTATTTCCACATTGCCAACAGAAGAACGGAGTCTAATTTGTATGAGGGGGATGTCGTTCTCGATTTGTTTGTTTATTTATGCTAAAAAGCAAAAGCTTAATTGCCCAGCTAAGCAATTGGATTTATTGCCAAGTGTGGTACAATGGGGAATAACTGTAATTCTCACTGTATAAAGCACTAGCCCTGTACACCTATGGATTAATGAGTAAACTGTTATAGCAAATACTCAATCTTTACTATATACTATACCTAAATCCAGTGTATTTTTAGAAATCCTTTAATCATTTTTATATATACCGACTCTATATATGATTTATCTGATTCTCAGAAAGGTCAACTATAACGCGTACAATCAAACTTGTTTCTGTGAGTTATTAAAATACACACTCCGTCTGTTTCTCTCCTTCTCTCTCTCTCTCTCTCTCTTATTATTACTATTTTTCAGCTTTACAATCTATAATTCCATGTGAAATTTTGCAATATATCGCACTGAAATGAATGAATGCTATAAAATTGACTTTGCCATCATTATATTGCTATTTTTGTTGGTTAACTCAAGCGAAAAACATTCGAAATGCTTCGATTGGCAAACGATCAGTGCACTTTGCTTCGATTATTATGTATTATTAACGTGTTCAGCTTGATCCCAAATTGCTGTTTCAGCTGATTCTAGTTGAAACTTTGATCTGATAAGAGAAACACACACACCAGGTGCACTTCTAAATTGCATATACTAGTAGCATGAGAGACGCTGAAAAACTTTCAGTTCGAAAGAGGGCAGCACACGCAATTTTATTAGTTTATTTTCGATTGGCTCTGCCAGTTATAAACACGAATGAGTGCGTGTGTGTGTGTGGAACAAGCTAAAACTGATTAGATATCACAGCAGACATTCGGGGCAAGGCGTTAAATGGATCCGTAACAAATTGCGTTTTCAGAATGTTTATTTAGTCAGCTAAATAGTTTTTCTAATGCAACTGGGGAAATGTAAATATTAATCAGTGAATCTTTAAGTGTAGCTATCAAGGTGAAATGTACAAAAAGGTAGCAATACTTTCATTTAATTGAATTCAAATTTATTTGCTCTTCCTCCAAGCTGTTGTAAATTGTTGATAACTCTTTTTCAAGTACACTTTAAGTGTATTTGCACTCTTTACCTATCCCACTCACACTCACACATGTTTCCCTTTCATATTGTGTGTGCTGCGGCCTTCAATTATTAAACAAAACCAACCTACAGAGTCCGCTCAAGCGGAATCCGCGCCCACAAACAGAGACCGAAAACCACACACAAACACAGGAGAAAGATGAAGCAAGGCGCGTGGGGAGAGAGAGAGAGAGGAAGACGGAGAGAAGGAGAAGTGCCTCGGCCAAGTGGCTCTCACATGGGCAATAGATACACTCACACACATGTAACCGCATATTCACTTTCCATTTTCAATTATGAAAACAATAAGAAAACATTTCCCTTTGGTCTTACATGAACCTTGGCCCTCCTCATCTCAGCGAGATGAGTGCGCGGACTTTTGGTATTGCTTGGGTTCGCTTCAAGTGCTCTTCAATCCATTGGCTTGAGGGGCCTATCCCCCCCTCTAGTGACAAGCCAGGCATAACGTGGCAGTTTTCCAAGTCCCCCTTCTGCTCATGCTACGGTCTTGATAACAACTACACTTTAATACATTCCACTTTTTGCATAATTCTCTGTACAGTTTCCTCTTCTTCTCTGTTGATTTTATCGTTTGATCTGTCGCCCCATTTGATTTTTGACCTAGTTTTATGTCGCAACCCTCTGTCGAAAACTTGTTTACTTATCTCTACAGCTTCGTATTGTCGCCAATTTGGCCATTTCGTATTGTTCCTGACAGCAACAGCAACAACAACTTGCTTTATGAGCAATTTATTTTCTGCTGAACTTTTGTGTAATTTGAATTGATTCATCGAAAACTGATTAAACTCGCGCAGGCGAAACGAAAAGTTTTGCATCAGATAAAATGCTGAAATTTTGTTGAGAAAGACTTTAAGATTTATATAAAATTTAAGCAAATTGCATTCTCTTCTAAAATTTTCAGAGCTCGTTAAGAATTCGTATTACGTTCAGTTTAGAAATTTAATTTAGTGTAGCTAAGCCCCTCCACGACAATCGTGTTTAAACTTGTAATCTAGTGCAGAACAGTCGAGGATTAACCTAACCTTTTTGTACATCAAATTAAGTGTGAATAAGTCAATTTACTTTGCACACAGTTTGTGAATAAATTCGTCGCCTTTGCCACGCCCCCGTTGCCTTGTTCGAGGGGTTTCCGGTGTCGAGTTGAGCCTGAACCTTAACCTTTATTAAGTTGTGGCCCAGGAGGTTAAGTGAGACAAGCCAAGTCCACGAGAGAGTCCAATAAGACAGGGCCACGCCCAGTCGAGGCTTCGTGCGACATTGGGCGGGCAATTAGCAACACGTCATTAAACGTGTCAACAATGGCAAAAGGTTAATTGCAGCACCACCGGCAGCAGCAGAGCATCAGCCAAAGTCGGCAAACCTGACTGGAAATCTCATTGTTCTTAATTCCTCAGTAGCATATTCCGGCTTCCTCTCGGGGAAATCTGACGGCAACAGCAACAACGACAAAGACGACGACGAGGCTCATAAAACGTGGCTAAATGAGAAACTTAACTGCGTCAGTTTTACGGGCCAAGTTTTGCACCTTGGCCACGTTTTACGGCTGCAGCAGTAGAAGCTTGAGTCATGGCCAAAAAAAAGAAAAGAAAACACAACTTTCTAGCCAATTTCCCAAGGCATACACTGTGCCGAGAGTCCTTTAGCTAATCATAAATCTCAAAGAAACAGTTCAAATTGAAACTTATAAACTCTGTACATGGTCAACTTTTATAGGGTATGCACGCGTGCACTATGTGTGGCCAAGAACTTTGATGTTGTTGTTGTTTTTGTTTGGCAGTTGCGGCAGTAATATTTTCAATTTGGGTTATGCCACATAGAGAAACCGCAGCAAAGTGAAGCCGGTGTGCGAGCAAGTTTCAAGGCCGTCGCAATTATGTTGTGTGTGGCACCCAAACCACATCACATTGCTATGCCACCCCCCCCCCTCTGCTTCCCTTCGCCCACCCCGTGGGCACCTTCTCCATTCCGGTCCCAGTTTGCTCGTTGACACACGCCTATTTGAGTTTTAAAGTGTTGCATACTTTTAGGTTGTTTTCGGAAATGAATTTCCCTCCAGGGCGACGAAACTTTTCCACGCTGTTGCTGCTCCCTCCTCCTCCTTTACTCCCATTGCCTGTGCCTGCATTTAATTAAAATTGTAGCACATATTAAAATTAATTAATTTAAAATACCTTTTATATTTGCTCAACAGACTCGCTCGTTAACGCAATCTTTCTCCCTTTCTTCTTTCTCTCTTTACAGCCGCGTGACTATGCCATTAACTGTGGAAGAGGTAAGACATATTGAATTCCAGACTCCGTATTGCTGCTGCTCTTATATCATTAATTGCTTCTCTCCGTAGTATCAAATAGCACAATTATTCTCTGTGGCAGAGGCGTCGAAGGAGAACACGGGCGGTGGCGAAGGCATCGAGGTATTAAAAAATGAACCCTTCGACAATTTCCCATTGTTGGGTAAGCAGCACTCGCTTTATTGGCACACATGCCTTATTTACTTTACTTTGTTAATCTCTTTACACTCTTCTACAGGCGGCAAATATAATTCCGGTCAGTATACATACAAGATCTACCATCTGCAATCAAAAGTTCCAGCGTATATAAGAATATTGGCGCCCAAGGGTTCGTTGGAGATTCACGAGGAGGCCTGGAATGCTTATCCCTTCTGTCGAACGATTATTACGGTAATTACAACATGTGTAGGCATACATAAAAGAGGGCGAACTATTGTACTATCTAATAGATAATTAAATAATGTATGCGGTGCTTGTGGTGCCAAAAACCATCGCGTGCAGGTGTCTAAATTAAATATAACAATTTAAAGTTTCTATTTATAGCTAATCATTTCAATTTGATTAAGATGAAGATAAATTCATTGAAACCTTAAGAACATTGTGAAGATTTATAAAAATAATAACTTAATCAATTGAATTTGCTGCGCACTCTTCTAGAATCCCAAGTTCATGAAAGATGCATTCAAAATAATCATCGACACGTTGCACGTCAGCGATGAGGGAAACTCAGAAAATGTAAGTGAAGCTTTAAACTTCTTAACTAATTTATGTGTTTTTCGTTTCTCTCTTTCTTCCATTAAACACTCACACACACATGTACATAATATGCACAAATACTAACAACAATTTCATGAACGTTTTTTAAAATTATACTTAAATTAAATTCATATATAAATTCATTGGTTTTGGCTTATAATTTTGGCTGTTTATGGTTAGAATCCTGGGTTTATGAATCAAAATTTTGCTGTCATAGTTAATTCGCTACATTTTAACGACGCTGGCGACAGTGAGAATGTGAGTTATCTGGCCATTTTATATGATTTATTCTTTACTTTTGTCATCTCTCTTTCCTTTAGGTTGTCCAAATGAGTTTCATGTGCATGTCCATTCGAAACATACTAACTAACTAAACTCTTTAATTGTACCTAGTCCTAGACCCCAACAACCCCGTAATCATTGATCTATAATTCATTGATCTATATTTCAGGTTCACGAGCTTACACCCGATAAGCTTAAAGTACGTGACGTGGTCCACATCGACATTGCCAACGATGCCATTCTGGCAGCAGACTACAAGGCCGAAGAGGATCCAACTACGTGAGTAACAATGCTTCAATAGACTGTTTATTTTGTCTCTATTAACCGATTGTATACTTTTCTATTGACAGCTACCAGTCAAAGAAAACTGGTCGTGGTCCCTTGATTGGCACCGATTGGCGACACAGTGTGAAACCCGTGATGACCTGCTACAAACTGGTCACCTGTGAGTTCAAATGGTTTGGCCTGCAAACGAGGGTCGAGAACTTCATACAGAAGTCCGAGCGACGTCTCTTCACAAACTTCCATCGGTGAGCAGATAGATAGAATCGAAGATTTATATATATACTAACTTATCTTCAATATTGCAGCCAAGTTTTCTGTTCAACTGATCGCTGGTACGGTCTAACAATGGCAGATATACGCGCCATCGAGGATAAAGTGAAGGAGGAGCTCGACAGGCAGCGTTCTGTGGGCGAGGTGCGGGGCATGCGTGCTGATGGTGATTAAATGTAATAGAATTTTTTAAAAAATATGTAAATGAAAAACAAAACACAATACACAAACACACAATACACAATACAAACAAACAAACAAAATTCAACTAAATGAAAACGAAATGCATAAATAAATTTACAAAATCTAAACAAAAGATGATGATGAACGACAACAAACAAAAAACACCAAGTGCAAAGCAACAACAACCACAACAGTAGCAGCAGCAGCAATAACAGCAACAAGCTCTTAGGGCAGCTCACCATAGAATGCAGCAGAAATAAAAGCAACTTAAACACCAACAAAAACACCAAGCAACAACAAATTGTGCTCTTAGTTAAGTTTTATTTTGTACGTAAATTGTAAACAGGACACACAATACCAACACAGAATGAATACAGGCATCGTTATCCCAAAAAAGGTCCTCTATGAAAGTCACACCTTAGCATAAATAGTAGCAATAAAAATCTGTAAGCGGATGATTAAAGTTGTTGCCTCGAATTCGATTTGTATTATTTTATGATGATGATGATGTTAGCTTGTTATGTTGCAACTGTAAATGAACCCAACACTAAAATGATAGTCAATGTAAAAAGTTTAACAACAATTGCAGCGCAAAGTTGCATGTGAAAAAGAAAGAAAGAAAAGCAAATGAATTGAATAAATAAATGAACAACAAAAGAAATGCATCGAAGTTAAGTGAAAGCGAAAGAAAGCAGCAGGCGACTTATCTGTTAGTTTGGCATTTATATACAGCACACACACACACACACATACGCACGCACAGCAAATTGGGGCAACTCTGTGACTTGCATATGCAAATGTGAAAAATTTGCAACGAAGTTGTCAGATTTCTTCGAGTGTTTCTTGTGGGGAATCGAGATCAAATTGCGGTTTAAGTTCATGAATTATTTAGCACCGAAAGACTAAACGGGTTGTTATTATTCCCCGCCCCTGCCCCCAAAAAAAATAGAATACCATATCGATCCCTCACAGTTGTGTCGAGTGTGTGCTTCACATATAAAATAGTTCTATATAGATTTCAATGCGAATGCAATATATACTGCCAGAATTCGATTTAATGCACATACAGCGTACATATATAGGAAATATGCCAGGCACACATGTAAATCTAACTCCGAATGTCGTCACTCCCACACCAACTGCTTCAAGTACTTGCCGCTACTTTCTGCTCAAAGTCTAACTTTATCTATCTATCTATCTATCTATGAAACGTCCATTTTAAACAGAGAGAGGAAGAGGGAGAACTACGAACGGCTTTTAACAGATACAAAACAAACAAAACAGAGAGCCCATCGTAGTATAAAACACATGCAGGGCATGTTCCGAAAACACACACACACCACGGGAATATGTATCTTAAAGATACTCGTTGATAATCCCTATTCAAAGTTGGTTAGTGTGGTTCGATACATGTCGCATGAACAAAAATAAAACACTAAATGGAATTAAATTGAACCTCATAAGCTTAAAGCGTAGATTTCTTTTGGAAAAGCCCGTGAAAAGCGTTAGGAAGTGCAGGAAAGTCGAACAATTTGCATAATGCTGCAAAGTGTTGCATATTTAATGGGGCAAACGCTTTATAGGCTAAACTCAGGCGGGCTTTTCGTTCGAGATCTAAACACACACAAACACACACACATACTAACGCACACCCACAGACACACACACATTGACCTGCACAGTAAATTTATATAAACAATGCATAGGCAAAGTGTAGATACGTATGTTATGTATGTACGTGTATGCATGTGTGTATGTACATTATACATAGGAAAACAAAAGAAAATGAAAAGAAAATGCGAAAATATATAAATAAATAATACTGCAAAATGTGTTACAATGCGTTATGAAATGATATTCAAATATATGTGTATGTATCTATATGTATATCTGTATATGAGTTTGGAGAGTCTGTTGTTACTTGTGCCGTGAGTTCCCGTTCAATTTCGTTGTTTATTCAGCAATTGTACCATATATACGGTATACCGCGTGTACTACTTACACGACCATAGCAAATTTGCATATACTCTAACTATATAACACACACACACAGACAGAACTTTTCTCAATATGCTCTAAATGTTAATTCGAATTTATTTGAATTTCGATATCTCTATACTATAGTATTCTTCGCAAAGGTCCCCATGAAAATGCATTTCAGCCGAGCAAAACTTTGCAAAGAATCCTTGAACCTTGGCCAAGTCGAGGTTATGTCAACTGTTCTACTATATTACAATATATACATGCTTTGTAGCAACAACTGTCGAGGGACTCAAGTTTCAACAATAAATCCTTATAGGTCCCCCCATTAATCGAGCCCCAACAAGGCCAATTTATTGCACACATTTTACGTAAATAATAAAAATGCAAAATTAGATTCGACAAATACAATTCTAGGCATTAAAATGAAATATACAAACACAGAAATGGAATGGCAAATGCAAAATGGGAAATCTAATGAATAATAATGAAGGATAAAGAGGTTAAGTACGCGTACAATTTTCGTAATTAGCGCAAAACAGGAATGACAAACTAATTAATTACATTATTAAATTGCAATTTTTCAAATTAATTCGCGTTCGATTTCTCTCAAAATAAAAAGAAAGCATAATTAATTCGTTTCGTAATTAATGCCGTTATTTTGAAAGTGTAAAACAAATGATAATAATAACTATATATATGGTAAACTTATATATGTATACAACATAAATCACTTGACAGTAAGCTAAATATAATATATATATGGTATATACATACAATATATATATACTTATATATCTATGGGTTATAAGCTGTTAAAGACATTGAAATACAAATTGTATTGTAGCAAATATTTTAATTAAAAAACTAAAATCGAAATAAAACATTATTAATGATTTAAATGATAAGACCGGAGATTTAATTCAACCGTTACACAATAATAAAACAGATACACTTCGAATGAGAGTGGGTTACTTCATTTTCCTCAGCCACAGCTGATTTCTTCGGTTTCCACTTCTTCGCTTACTTAGTCGGCCAGCCAGAAGAACTGACGCACCTCCTCCTCGTTGGAGGGCCGACAATGAGGCGGCGGCGTTATCAACGAATCTCGGAGCGCCATCATGGCTAGCATATTCCGCTTGGAGGCCTTTGCCAGGTCAATGATACGTTCCGGATAATGGACTCCGATGAGGCACTCGTAGCGTTCCTGCTGCTCGGCGGACATGCGCCACGGCTCATGACTGAAAGAGAGGTAAAGAGTGGAGTATTGGCTAAGGGGAATTGTCAGACAACCCTAAACTTCTCACCAAACTGTGTACACGCCTTCTATTATTTCTCTACTATACTCTATGCTTCTCATTTTCACTACTCTCCACAACTTTTAACATTTGTTTTATTACTTTCCGCGTTCTTCACATCAAAATTTTTTATTATAATAATAGTACTAATATAAGTATTACCTGCAAGTTCAATCTTACGACTTTGATTCATCTACTCTACACAATTTATCTCTTGTTATACCCGCCACCCATAGAGAAGAAGGATATTATAACTTTGTGCCAACCTAAAATGTATGTTGCCCCACAAACTATATATATTCTTAATCAGCATAAAACTACACAACTATATCTTAACTGGTCTTCAATTCTTCACTTCTACATCTTTACTATTTTATACTATGCTTTACTTATTCATTGCATTTACAAAATGTGAAACAATCTCTACTGCAATACTACAAGTCTTCACTAGTTCAGAATCTACACGAACAAATCTTACCTGATCTCCGCCACTCTCAGCATATCTACATTTCTTTTGCCATCTTCTCCTATTCTCCCTACATAACAATTTAGAGCTAATACTGGTCTCCATAGTCTACAACTCTTAATGCGGCACTCACATGAACTCCTTGGGCACATTCTGCAGCTCCGGCACATACTGCTTGATGTAGATGCCATTGGGATCGAGTCGCTTGGCCAGAGCCACGGGACACGTGACCAGGGAGGAGTCCAAGAGGCGTTCAAATGCCGAACTCGAAACCCACATCCAGTTGCCGGCGCACACGGACCAATCGGCATCGAGCAGATACTTGAGGAAGTGTTGCACGCCGTACTCCCAGTTCTGCCACAGACCGCCGCGAGTGAGGAACGTGGCCACCGTGTTGCGCAGTGTGTGATGCAGCCAACCCTCGGCGAGCAGTTGCCGCATGGCGGCATCGATCAGTGGGAAGCCCGTCTGGCCAACACGCCAGCGTTGCAGATGATCTGCATGCGGCTTGGCCCACGGTATGTTCAGGCAGATCTCGTTATCCTCCATGCGATCGTACTGGGGATTGTTAACGGACATGGTGTAGAAATACTCCCGCCAGATCAGTTGCCCCGTAATGTGTTCCCCTCCAGTCATTTGCTCGCTACGCACACAAGCGCGCAGCTGCACGTTCTTGAAGAGATCGTGGACACTCCAGTAGAAGCGTCGCACCGAGAGGCAGCCGAAGCGCAGATGGGCGCTCATCGACTTGGGCGTATCCAGTATGTTGGGCATGGCCTGATTGGGCAGATAGAAGCCACGCTCGAAGGCATGCTGCTCCACCTTGAGCCGTTCGCCCAGTAGCATCAGTGCCTGCGTCTCGCCACCGATCCAATTGATCTTGGCCAAGTAGCCCATGTTGTCGCTATAGATGTTAAAGTCCTCCGGCATGGGGGCCTGATCGAAACAGCCTAGCTCTGAGCGCAACTCGGACGAGAGTTGCACAAAGCCCACGTCCTCAAAGTCGGGATCGTCCACAGGACGCGGCGGCAGCCCGATAATGTGCACAGTATGCTATGGGGCAGGGCACAAGTTGGATAAGTAGTCGATCATGAGGCAGCATTAGTTACTTACCAGGAACATCTGATAGGTCAGCGGAGCAATGCCACCATTCGTGTCGATCACCATGCGCGGATCCCACAGCGTGTGCGACACCTTCTCCACATACTCGATGCCCAGCTCGCGGCACAGACTCTTTGTGGCCTCATCTCGCTCGTTCCATATCGGTTCACAGTCCTGTTCCACGCAGATCTTTTGCAGACGCACTTGCTCGTTCAGACGGCGGAAGATCGTCGCTGGCTGGCCCTGGCAGATTAGCAGGCGACCACGTCCTTCTGTGCCCGCCTGCAGTTGCTTGTCGATGTCCTGCAACGAGTCCAGCAAGAAGCGCATGCGATTGTAGCCCACACTCTTGGTGCCTGCAAATGACGTTGAATTACAGTTTATGCACCTTAGTTGCACAGTTTATGCTAACGCGGCGTATGCGTAATATTTACAGTGGGTAATCGCTTTGTGAAGGTTCTCACAACAAGCAGGTCTTTGCTTTCGTTATTAGACACTTAGTTTGCTTGCCAAATATTAAATATAAATACTATATTTTGATATTTAACATAATAACAGTTTAAAATATATTTGAAAATATTTTGTACGTTATTTTTTTTGAACTTAAAACATATTTTGCACTTTTCTTCGATTTTCTTCTGTTTTAAAGTTTTAAAAGTTTTGATCAAAGGCATTTGAATAATTCAGCATCTCACCAAGATCTACAACAATGTTTTAAATATTTATACTAACAGATCTTCGCAAATTAAGGTTTGTTCCCTAACAATTTCTTTTACAACCATTATTAGTTCTTGATAAGAGGGAACTATACTGCAACCTAATAAATAATGAGTTATTAAGTATGTTCTTTTAGTTATGTTATTTTTCGTTAAGGGAACATACAAAACTTGGCTTTTACTTTGTATATTATATATACTATATAACTACAGCTCAAAGCAAATTCCTATATAGTATATTGAGTATTTCTTACTATGTAGTACAGTAGGAATATCAAGTAAATAGTTTTACTGAGAACTCTTGATAAGCTCACTGACAATTAGTGTGTCAACGACAGAGAATTAATTCGAATCGAATTGAAGCATTAATTTTCTGCAATTACTTGCAACTTTATCGAAAGAGAGAGAGAGAGAGAGAGAGAGAGAGAGAGAGAGAAGAGGAGAGAGCAAGGGAGATCGAGATGGAGACTGTACTGAGCGAGTATTGAATTTCGTATTTACAATAAACATGTGTTTGCCGGCACACACAATGCAACTTGGGTACAGATGTACACACAGTACATACATAGGTACATTTGTACACTCGTGTATCTTATCAGAGTCTCTGAGAGCAGCAAACTGCATTCGATACGGTTAGTTTTGCGCGTTCTCTGCCTTCTCTCTCTTGCTCTGTAACGGCCTGTAGCCCTGTCTCTGTTGCGCACACGCAAATTGGATTAGAAAGCATTGTTTGGTTTGAGTTGATTGTACCTAGGCGCGAGTACTTGCACTCTACCCCTTCCCCTCATGAAATGCTGCATATGCAAGCAAGCGAATTATTTTGTAACCGAAATGACGCTGACTCGCATTATTAGCTCATACTTTGGCGAAGAAGAAGAAGCAGATGCAGGAGACACCGCCAGACGGACAGATACCCTTTACTTACCAGCACTCTCTCCGTCGAATATGAAGACGGGAATTAACGCAACGCCGTGTTCTTTATCGGACAGCGCGGACAGCAGCGCGGGATTGTCGTGCAGCCGCAGTCCGTGGCGGAACCAGATCACATTCGCGCTGCGCGGAGCCATGCTGGAGTAGTACTAGTGATGGGAGAACAACAGTTCGATAATTATCAATCGAAATCGAACTTGAATTCTCTTTTGACTTTTCGCAATTTTCTATTTTCCTTCCGCTCATGCGACACGTTCGCACCGACGTTCAATTTGCGAATGTGGCTGCTGCTGCGTCGACGTAAACCGCAACGGCGACCGCGACCGCGACGATGGGAATGTGAACGTTGACTACGACTGCGACTGCGGCTGCGGCTGCGACTTGCGCGACTGTGACAGTGACGGCAACTGCACTGGCTCACCTGGCTCGCGCTGTGGGCATTTAACGCTTTGACGTGTTCTCATCGCCAAGTCGAGTGCGTCAATACAAAGCTGAGCGCGTCTGTCCGCCTCTCTCTTTAAGTTGTGTTCATGTGTGAGTGTGAGTGTGTGTGTGTGTGTGAGTGCGAGTGCCAATGGCA
The DNA here is from genome assembly GCA_018903675.1 of Zaprionus capensis. Lineage (NCBI taxonomy): Eukaryota > Metazoa > Arthropoda > Insecta > Diptera > Drosophilidae > Zaprionus > Zaprionus capensis. The sequence continues at coordinate 9,527,217 of JAEIFN010000964.1, read as the reverse complement.
GCGGGAAGCACTTAACCCACGGCTCGTTGCATTCTGAGCACTGAGAACTACGCTCAGCTAAACAGCGCAGCGACGGCCCCGTCTCTGCCACTGCCGCTGCCGTCCGTCACCCCACAATGTCAACCCCAGTGCTCAGTTTCGCAGCGACAACTGTTGCCGCTTATTACGTCGTAAGCATTTGCATTGCACTGCTTGTCCGCTGCGGGTATGCTGATTACTTCAGTGAGCATGCCACGCCAAGTTAGAATTTATTTAATTATAATTTATCAATTCAAATTAATTTATATATTTTTATTTTATTATTATTAAAAATCTTTTTTTAATTATATATTTATACAATACATTAATGCTTGAATATTTAATAATTCGCCTATACTCTTAAATTTATTCATTTACATATGTATACCCAACAATATTATACAAAAATCTCTTTAATATATCATAAATATAGCATATGGTACTTATATGTATGTAATGCACAGTCCGTTTTTTAGGTTATATTTTTTGCGTTCTTTATAATGCACTATCAATTTCTTGAGGTTATGTTTTGCCTACTTTATATCATTAATACCAAATTATAAGTGGTATTCTGTTGACTACGCAAAAGTCTCTTCTTGCAAGCGACATTTCGTAGGTATGGCAACACTACACATGCTTTGCTGAGCTTAGTTACAAAACCCCATTTCACGCTCTCCCTTCCCCACTCACTCTCCCTTTCTCTCTTCATACCTGTATGTGTGCGTGTGTGTGCGTATGCATTGAGAACTGCAGCTTTGCATGTCGCACAGGCAACGCAGGCAAGAACTTATCGCAGACAAGGTTGTGAGAGGGTTGGGGATGGCAACACTGGCAACGGCAACGGCAGTGGCAACCATTAACTGTCAGGGGCAAAGCCCAGTGTGGCACGTGGCGCACGTGTCCACCTGCACGCAGCAGCAACAACAGAAATAACAACAATATTTTCTACATACACTCGTAACAACAGCGTCTACAACAGGAAGAGAAAACGCACAAAACTTGGCAATTTTAAATTGATGATGACTCGGGGGAGGGGGAAAGAGGGTGCAGATAAGAAACGAGCAAACGCACAATGGGGGCTGGCTGCATCCTGTTGCGCCACAGAAATGACGACCCGGGCCCTGCCCCTGCTCCCGCTAACATTTAGCTAATTTTCTAGTGCAGATCGACGTAATGATGATGACACAAGCGTAGCAGAAGCAGCAGGAGCACACACAGTATGCGTATAAGTTAAATTATTGGATAGAAAACACTGAAGAATACAATAGAATAAAGAAGAAAATATTCCTTATATTTATTCCTTTTGTCTACTCCGATTGCAAGCCTATAACAATCGATAACAGTCGTCAAACTGAACGTTAATTAGCATGTTTCTTTTTGCTTGCTTAACACTGCACGCCTGGCCGAGAGAGACAACATACAATATCTTTACAGCACTGGTTGCATTCATTTAATTGCTCTCTGCATTATAAGCTGCTCTTCTCTCTTCATGCTAACGCTACTCTCGCCTTGTGCTCAGTGCGTTTGATCTATTGCTCTCTTAGTGTTAGATCCGTGAGTCTCTCTTTGAATTTGTTCTATTGCTCTCTCTGCTTGGGTTCTGTGAGTGTCTCTATGAATTAGTGTTGTTGCTCTCTCTCTCTCTCTGCTTGGGTTCTGTGAGTCTCTCTTTGAGTTCGTTGTGTTGCTCTCTCCAGTGCAGCCTAGGCCAGGCGCAGCATGCTATGTGTGAGTGAGCAGAACATACAGTTTAGTGGGCATATAGTACATATCTGACTGCAAGACAAGGACAGCTAGATAAACAGACTTGCGAAAACAAAAAATGTTGTTCTTTCTCTCTTTGTTTTTCAATGACGCCAGGTGCGATTTCAATTCGATGCTTTCTTTTAACCTGCTGGTCCTGCTATATCTACTCGCTTATTGGCCTCGTTTGGCCCACTGTGCGACTTGTGTGTGTTTGCTGTCAGCTCAGGTGCAGTATGTCCTCCTCTGCAGCTCCTTGGCGCCTGTTAGCGTGTGTCCTGCCAGTTGCTTGTTTCATTCTTTTCGCTCAACACGTCACCAAGGACTTGACGGGCTCGCTTGCTTTGTACAATCAACACACACACACATATACACACACACACACAGCAATATCTATATGGGAATGTGTGTGGGTGTTGCCTAGCTGCAGTTTTCGCTTCTTACGTTTGTGTGGCTGCCTCGTTACTTTACAACGTTGCGACACTGCAGCGAACTGTGAATCGCTGCTTGTTAGCGCAGATTGTTCGCCAAATTCTTATATAAATTTTCGCATTTTCTTTGTGCATTGTTTATGCGCAGTTAAGTGCGCAGTCTTCCATTAGATAACAACAAAAGAGTCCACATAAAATATTGTGTGGCATTTCACCTCACCCCCGCAGATTCCACTTGCATAAGCAGCCCCTTTAGAAAGAGAGTCAACAAAAGCAATAAACTAAATTGTTGACAATCCATGAGAATAGATTCCATTCACTAGACAATTGCATGAAGCATAGCTTCAGGCTCTTCTAAGGTTGATATAACTGCTTGATATTATTATATGCTTTCTTTCTCTTTTCTTTTCTAGTTTCTGTAGTTGCACAGCTCTAAAACGGAACAAATCATTGAGAGTAGTGCTAAATCTTCATATGTTTATCTGATATTAATGAAATTGAAACTGTGAACTGAAGACATTTTCGAACTCAAATTGGTTTAGTTTAGTTGAGATGCCTAGAAAAACAAGACATTTCTGCCGGGATCTCTCATCTTTTTTTAAATTTGGACAGTTTATTCCTAATTTAAGATATGCTGAGTTTGGTTACAATATCTTGAGCAGCAGATGGTATAAATAACAAAGAAAATTGACTATATTTTAGATACTGTACATGTGTAAATCACGTGTCGGATATTTCTGTAGCCACAAATTGTCCCCAACCTCCTAGGGCAGCCAGTAAAATGCCACCGATTTGATTTGTAGTCCAAGGCACAACAAGAAGGTCCTGCAAGTGCCTGCACAGAGGACAAACAATTTTGCTGGGATAATTTGTTCAGTAATAGCTGCACCATAAGGCGATTATAACCATGTGTCATAAAGTCAATACAAATTTCCCCATTCGCATTCCCCCACAAAAGAAAAGGAGCCTGCCGGGCTTCAAATGAGTTTGTGGCAAGTGGTAAGTGGCAACAATGGAGAGTGGTGAGTGGAGAGTGGCAAATCCTTTCAGTTAATCGCCTTCAGCTCACAGTGGCTGCTGCTCAGTCAACTTCTCGTTAGCATCTGGCCACAATACACACAAAAATTCAATTTCTATTTGCTCAGGCAAGTCATGACAGGCTACACTCACACACTCACACACACACACCCACACAGCCACATTTGATTATTATTCTTTTTAAATGTCTACTGTGTTGTTGTTGCTGCTTTTTGTGGCACTCAACTGGGCTCTGCTTGTTGTTGACTCTGCTAATACAAGTTAAACAATCAGATGTGTATATAGTATATCAATCATACGCACCGTTGAACACACACACACACAAACTATGCACACACACATACAGTCTGCCTGCTCCCTGATGTGACACAATATTTAATGTTATTGTACGTTTGTTGCAAGGCCTCTGCATACCCAGTACAGCTGCAATCAATGTGCCGCCTCGTTGACTCGTTGCCATGTCCCGAGATTGCATCTGCCCAATTCACCTGCACTCACAATGCACTCGAACGTGTATTCGCAATTATCTGCACTCTCCATCTTCTATCTTCACTCCACTTGAAACATGCATTAACAGGTCGATTGATAAGTTCCCGGCCTACCATAACATACATTGTGTACTGCGTGGATAATTGCAAGCTGTGGCATGCCCCACCGCTGACCAGGAGGCACTTACAGGAATTCCAACGTATTTGCAGCTAGTTTTACTTACCTCTCCCTGTTGCATCTCGGCAAGGAATGCTGCAACTGATATAAAGTTCATTCAAAATTCGCCTCTTCATGTTTTTTCAGACAATACTATTTCAATATTATTTCAACTGAAATTAAAACAAAAAAAATGAACGATTGCCCTCGGCAAGCCGAAAGACTTAATACCCTTGCGGCTTGTGACCTTTATTTTTTGTCGATAGCTCTTATGCCTTTTGTATGTGATCAACAGATATAAAACTATTTAATTCAAATTTATAAAGAACTCAAAAACATTAGAATTGGAATACTTAAGTTGTAATTTCTTGAAGAGCAATGTTTGATTATATACTCCTTAATCTGTCTAAATATTTACTCTGGCAGTTGTATTTTATATATTATATAATAATAGTAAACGTTCAACAAAATAATCAAAATATAAAATAACATGGTCTTATTCTCATACTTTCTTGAATAACTTCTGTGTTTATTGTCCAATCGGATTGCAGCTAAGAGAACACGTTGTGGCATTTAGTCATAGAGTTAATACCATAAAATGTCCGCTATATTAATCGGTCACACTCGATAAAGAATGTTATCTTGAGTAAAATATGCAGGTAGTCTTTGGATAAGTTCTTTTAATTGAAACATAATCATTAGTTGATGTTGCCATATGGCGCCTTGCTGTTAACGGGAACGTAGAAGTCACCATCGACCATGTAACCATTGGTATCGGCACCCATGCGGACACTGCTGTAGGTGCTGCCACAGTTGTTGGCCACGGCAGCTTCGTAGTCACCGCACTTGATGGTGCCAAAGTTGTCGGATTCGACCGCCTCGGCGTAGTAGGTAACAGAACGTCCGTGGGAGCAGGCGCCAGTAACATCGAGAGTGCATCCAGGTTGTGTCTTTCCACCATTAGGGTAGAAGGCTCCCTTGCCGATTGGCTTCAGGAAACCCAAGGTGCCACCGTTGGTCTGAATGGACTCCACATACCAGGCATCGGTGGAGCTAAGACGTTTGTTGGGCTTGTTGTAGTTGAACAGAGGCAGGGCAGGGTCCAGACCAATAATGGTGTGCACCTGACTATCGGTGTTCTTGCCAGCATATCCGGCTACATGAGCACCCAGACTGTGTCCAATAATGTACAGATCATTCCAGGACATACCGTGGTTGGAAGCCAAATAGTTAGCCATAGCGGCAACCTTCTTGCCAACCTTGGGCACAGCCACAACAGAAGAAGCATAGTCCACAGAGCGAGCACGAGCCCAGTCCACAACAATGATGTTATAATCGCCGTGGCTCAGCCAGGCATTTCGAATGTTCTTGTTCATGGCCGACGAGGAGCTCTGAGTCCAGCCGTGAATGACAAATCTGTTGCAGAAGATTCATTTCTAGTTAGCCAGTGAAAACGAATATGGTGGGAAATATTACCTGGTTGGGTGATTAGCATTAAAGTTGGAACCATCAATGGAGCTGGCGCTTGCTGTGATCTTCTTGCCCTTGCTAGGGTTCGATTGGGTGAACAAATAGAACTTAACAGGGGTAGTGCTAAGAGCGCGATCCTCCATCATGTCTTGGCTATCCAGCCATTCCTCAGCCTCATCCATGTCAATCCACTCGAATGAACCATCTTGTTGGGGGACATACCAGCCATTCTCTCCATTCACACGCTCGGATTCCTCCAGAGCATATGCCGAAGCTGTCAAGGAATCATATTACTAATACATCATTCTTTTGGCAACAGCATCAAATGTGAGAACCAACCAAAAAATGCAAGGAAAGCAAGAAGCCAAATAATCTTCATGTTGGGGGTACTACTCGTAGAACTGTAATAACTTTCGGTTACTCAGTAGTTCTTTTATAGTCAACGAAATTTGTGATGCACCTGCGTAGGCATAATTATCGACAAAGCACTAAACAGTAAATAACAATCAGATAGCAATATAAAGATTTGTGTTAACGCTAAGCACACAACAAGTACTTTTCAAACATTTATCATTTAATTGATATTTGAGTCGCAAGCCAGGAAATTTCATGCCCCCACTTTGCTGGGGTATAAAAATAAACTCTCTCAAGTGCTTCAGATTGATTAGAATATTTGTATGCAAACCGTAGGTGAGCACTTAAGACGATTAAAAATATAATACTGTATACGGAGAAGTACTTGTTTTTCGTTGACATCTGACTTGCACATTACATACTGTGAACTGGCATGAATGAAATTGAATTCGCTATCAATTGATATCGCGTCATACTTGTGCTTTGGTTATTCCAGAATAGCATTACTATTAGTTGCAAAACTTGTTATTAAGCAGCATAGCCAGAAAAGCAAATATGCATATTTAAAATGATAACCAATATTCAAGATGAACTAGTCATCTCCATTTGCCTTTCTGTTAGTCCAATTGTGTAAACGCAAATAACTCTGCTTTTGATAGACTGCAAACATTACGATTCATGTCGAAATTATCAGAAATAAAACAAAAGTTGTACCATCCAAAAGGTTCATTAATTCAGCGGATTATTTGCAATAGATCTCAAACAAAACATTAACACTTTTTTTTAGGGATTTTAAAGCTTTAATATTTATTTTCCGTTCACAGTTCATTTTTATTGTTACAATTAGTTTGTAATAACTTACCTTCTTTCTTTTATGGGTTAAGTATGCAACAGTTTTTAATAAACCTTAGGTTTTTGCACCTGTAAAGCTTTTATGTAGGTAATAATAGTCTTTACTTTGAGCAGTAAGATATCTCAGTTCACAAGTCGATAAATTTTGATTACAAACTTAATATACAAAATATAGAAAATGCACAAAATATTATGGTTTAAAAATAAATGTAACATTATATTTGTTTTACAAGTTACAAATAAAATAAAAAAAAACAAAATTTAAAACGAGACAACAGTATTTATTTCTCCTTGTTGTGCCCAAAACCAATATACCCATTGCAGAGTACTTCACAAATAGTTGCCATAGCTGCGCGCAGTTGGTCAAGTTGGTTGGGACTCGAGTGGAATGTGAAGAGCAATTGCAGAGCGAGTAATTAGCTCATTTGATTTCGCTCAGTGTTTAGGGTATTTCAAGTGCAATCAATACCCTCTATTGCACTCGATTATCCTCTCTCCATTGTCCCGCTCTGACCTGCAGAGCAATTGTTATTGCAATGTTGCCGGGTTATACTTTATTACGTGCTGATGTTTACTTTAAGTCAATTGCTTGAACACACACAGCCCTGTCTCTGTGTGTGCGGGGGAGTGCAGGGTGTGCCCAAGGGGTGTCCATGTTTATGTTGGCATGCGGCTGTCAGCAGCAGACGCCGCAGGAGGCACAGTGTGCCCGCTCACCTGCCGGCAACAGACGCGTCAGTCTGCAGTGCGGCCTGTCGCACAGTGGCCTCTGCACAGTGGCACAAACTGCTGAAGTGCGGCCAATCGGGATAATTCGTAGTTCGTTTTCAAACTGTAAATATTGTTGCATGTCTGATTGATACAGCCCCAGCAAATTAATTCGCATAAATATTTATGTAAAGCAGCAGCAACAGCGCCTCCTTTGAAGTCAGTCCCAGTCCCAGCCCCACTTGGAGTCCTCGCCGGGGCAGCCAACTGTACTGCCTGCATTATTGGCCATGCGAGTGTAATTCAATGAGGCCTGAAAGTAGGTCGCCCCTTTCAGCTGAAGAGTGCAAATTGGCAGAAGGACAGCTGGACAACTGGACAGGTTGCTACGCGGAGCTGTAAGCCAATTAGACTGTGATTGAAAGGCGACAGCTGAATGCAGGCTCTTAATTACGGGCAGTTTAATTACGGCACAGTAGCAATGCCTGTTGGGTAATACGAGTATATATATATATATAGTAAATGATAAATAGCAAAAGCTCAAGAAAGAAATAAAGCTTAAAGATAATGAAAATTTACGATCAGCAGAGCGTAAAAAGTCAAGCCAAATTGGTCAGCAAAGTAAACACGAAGGAGAGGCAGATATACTTGTATACGTATACAGTATATATTTTATATAGTACGTTTATATGTACATCTATCACATATATCTGTATATCACATATGTCTGTATATACATATATGAAGATATAACTGGCCATAATGCACTCAAGTGTTGCCTTAAGTCAGACAACAAATATTTGCACGCACTGTGCCAGCTTCTGTTTGATAAGCATGTGTTTGTGCTTGTGTGTGTGTGCCTGTGTTTGTGTGTGTACTCGTGTGTGTGCTTGTGGTGCGTGTGACTGCTACAGAAGGCAACCTCAAATAGATATGCTGACTTACAATGGATGTGCCTCATTTCGCCAGTTCTTTCAGACCAATTTCGGTGAAAGCTCTGCCAATCTGCCTCGTACGACCTAATGAAAGCACAATGAAGAACATAAATAGAACTCATATTGTTATAAAAGTATTTGCTTTAAAAATATATACAATAATATACAAAGCAGCAGACAATAAAACCCAAACTCGCACTTTGTTCAACCTTTGGTTAAAAAGGTCGATTAACTTTGTTAAAGGTAGCGTACCAAGCAAATAAATTCCTCAAAATATATTTAATTTTCTTGAAATATTAGTTAATGAACATAATTGGATGGTACATTTTAGATAGTACAAAAATAAGCCAACATCAGTTTTGCTTAAACAACAATTAATCTGAGATTTTCGCAACAATACATAACATGACAGTTCGCCTTGACCGATAGACGACTTTAAAAGGCTGACTGACTTATCCAACTTTTCCACAACTTTATCAAAGACTTCTTGTTGACAATTTAACCGTCGACGACTCTTTTAATCTCGACTTTAACATTAACTCATCTTAACTTAAGGGCTGACTTTACTAGTCGATTATTCCTGTCAACTACTACCCTGATACTATCGATAGTTGTCTGCAGCATTGCCAACACCATCATTGTTTACATATAGGTCAGCTGAATAGTTTAGTCCATATAGCTAATTATCCGTCTGTATGAACGCGCTGAACTCTGTAACAACAATAGCTAAGGCCACCAAAGTTTGTAGAGAGTTTACTGCTAGACATGCGCAAATAAATAATACTTTAAATTGTGCATGCTACGCCCACTGTCAGAATAAATAACAGAAAACCAAGAAAGTCTCTAGAGTATTCAGCTGTCGACTATTATAGCCTGCCCGTTGCCTTTTGCTTTTCTTCTTTCCAAGGAATTAAGATTGTGTAAAAACATTTTATGACCCGTCAAGTGATTTGCGCAAACATTTGGCTTTATGTGACTTTTTCCGCTTAATTTCGGTGTGTGTGTGTGTATGTGCTTGAAAACATTCGGCAGCTGTGAAGGCCTTTTTGATAAGGTCGCCCACGGCTTAACGCCTGAGCATGGAAATTTCCGGACTGACTTTAATACAGAAATGAGCGATATCTAGCATGGCAAATTGCCTCTTTCGCAGCTCAACTCTTCTGAATCCATTGCTCATGGCTGCTTCGATGCTCAGCTGAGCTGAACTCAGCTCAGTTTACGGCAAAAATTAATCATATTCCATAATGAGATAAAGTTACGCAGCAGATTTGCGTGGGCGACACATTTAACGACGACGACAGCAAGAAGACGAACGAAAATATTAATCACTTTTAATGAATTGCATGTCGGGCACGAGAGAGAGAGAGAGAGAAGGAGAGAGAGGGAGAGAGAGAGAGATGGTTATGAGCAAGGTAAGAGTTATTTGTCCTACAAACATCCTGACATGTCTTTTGCCCATTTCCCTGATTAAAAATACTGCTCTCCCAAGGCTGATGACAAGCTGCCTCGATCTGAAGGCAGCTGAGACAGTGCCAGTGTTGTCTATTCCTCCAGGGAGGGGGGATTCATAAAAGTAAAAGTAAATTATGTAAGCGAACTTTTTCGGTTTCATTTCCGCTTTACCCATTCCAGACTCTCCTTCTCCCTCAAAGTTTGAATAATTGTTTTGACCTGAACACAAACTGAACTAATTTTCTTTTGGCCAACAATTTTAACTTTTATGCCATTTTGTTGCCTTTCCCTCTGTCTGTCTCCCTTTCTCTCTCTCTATCTCTGCATTCGCCTCATTTCGCCACGTTTGGCTGCACTTTTTGGCCGCATCCTTCGCATGTCAGTTTGAATTTAGGGCACACCATGTTGCAAAATGGCATCTTCAAAAAGGCAATGGATTTTGGAAAAATGCCCGCGGTGGCGTAAAATGCAAATAACATACAGATATTGTATATATCTGTGTGTGTGTGTGTGTGTGTGTAGTTGACAACATTCGACATTAATTAGGCACTGCGGCAAGCAGCTGTTGCCAGACTCATGTTCAAGTTGATGGCTTTACTAGATGCACGTGTCGCTCTTTGTGTCTGCCTGACTTGGATGTGTCTCGTTTTATAAGGTAATAATAGAGTGTACTTATGACACTCAGTGTAACAAGGTGCGAGCACAAAACTGAAGCATCATAAGACATGTTTGTAGAGTCATCAACTTGCCCCACATGTAGAGAGTTCCTTACTTTATTGTGGAAATTATCTAGCAATTATTAAATCAAGCGCACTTTCCTTTACACATATTCTGCCCCATCAGCACTAATCTTGCCCCAGTTTGGCACTCAATAAAAACTCATTGGGAATTGATTTTAGAGCGCGTTTTGAAGTCCGCTCCCCCAATCTCGTGGAGTGTTTTATTATTATCCTGAGGATGTGCTCGAGCAGCGTTGACAGCTCCAGCTATACAGCACAGCCATTGTCTGCAACGCAGGTCGTGGTACTGGGGGTGCTGGGGCTGCAGCGATTCCGGCTGAGGGCGCCTTAAAGACAAGTTAATCTTTACGCTCGGATCGGGATTGAAAAATGGCTTGATGTGGCGTTAAAAAAGATTTGAACGCATTAAACGCTGTCGTTTATCTCGCAGCTCGTTGCCAACTCACTAACATAGAAGCATACATACACAGGCAGACACTCACACACAGATACCGTCTCAATGTATGCCACTTTTGGGGGCACGCGTGTGTTGCATGTGCGCGCTGAAAGGGCGCCTGGAGTTGCCTGCGGTGCTGTTTGCTTAATACGCTTCAACTTCTTTGCCCATAAGCCAAAACGCAGACGCATCAACACACACACACACACACATACATTACACACACATCACACATACATGTACACTTGCACACACACACATGCACTAATACAGGCACTCGAATGAAGGCAACGTCGGCATGTCAAAGGCACGTGCAATGCAGTATAAACAATTTTGTACACACTCTCACACACACACACTCTTTCACTCACACACACACTTACAGCTATAGCCATGTGCTTTATGTGTGGATTGTGGATGCTGGACTAACCGGCGGCGTTTCATTTTGTGCACACACACATTTCTTTACCCAATAGTCCAGCCTCGTGCACACAATATTTTTTTTTTTTTTTCGGACACCAAAAAAGCCGGCACAAGAGGGCAATACTAATACACACACACACACATGCACATACTCATATAATCACATATGTATTTACACAAAAACAGCGACACAAGAAACAAAAAGCGCAGAGCCCACGTGGCGTATACACAATGCCCAAAAACTATCGATGGCACAAAATTTACGCATTCTTGTTGTCTTTGTCGTTGTCGCTGTTGCCGTCGGTGTTGCCATTGCTGTTGTTATTGTTGTTGTTGTCGCGTTAGTTTTTGCATTCGCACCCAGGGTTATTGGATGTTATCATAGCCTGTAGGGTCAAAGATGTTGCATGGGGTATGCACGACTAAAGTTTGAAGTTCTGTCTTGGTTTCATGTGAAGAACATAACTCTTGACTGCGTATACTTTATATATCTATGTATATATATATGTATATATATATAGTTGATGTATTTGTGCAGCAAGTTTCTTAAGTTAAGTCTATTCTCTTTAAAACTGCGTATACTTGATATTTCGATGAAACAAACATACATAAGACTAACTTAAATTCTTACTTTCCTTTGATTACTTCTTAGTTGCAAGCTTCAATCTAAGTTGGATTTAGTTTAGCTGTTTTCACTCCCCCTCTGCCTGACCCTCTCTCTCTATATATATCTTACTCTCTAGTAGTGTAAATGCTGCGTATACTTGATAAGCATAATATGATTTACTTAGAATTTGCCTTAAACTTTCTCTGCTGCTTGAAAGTATTTAAAGTTACGCATATAAAGTCTCTATTTATATCTGTCACTGTTTCTCTATCCCTCTCTCTCTTTCTCTCTACCCCTCTCTCTCTCTCTTCCTATCTCTCTCACTCTTGTCCTCACTCTCGCAGCGCATACCCAACGCCGCGTATACTTGATACATTTGCGACAACACGCTCTTACGCCGGACGATCTATCGCATATTTCACAACATTTTCATTTTAGCGCGTTCCCAATACGCGCACACACACACGCGATGGCGCATTTCCTGTTTCCGCTTGTAGCAGAGTCGCCATCGCTAACAACGACAACGGCAGCAGGAGAAACGAGAACGAGAGCGAGTGCGAGTGCGAAAAGCACAGCAGGGGTCAGAGGGTAGTTCAGGGAAATTTGCATAAATTTTACGTACTTTTCACACAGAAGGCAAATTGCATTTTCAGCACAACACGTACTCCATTCAACTTAACCCCCCCATACACACACACTCAACGATGGCCAGGCAGGCACACACGAACACTCACACACACAGCGAGCTCAGCTCCCACGCGCTCCCATACATAATCGTAGTTTTTGCCACTCTGCAGGTGAAGGTAGGCCGCATGTCCTTGTGCTGCTGCTGCTTCCTTCTGCCTCTCTATGTGTGTGAGTGTGTGTTGGTTTAAGTCATGCAAATGTTACGAAAATTGCTTTTTACTTTCCATGTATGTGAATGAGTTTGCACACACACACGCCGTGTGTAGCTTGAATCAGGTACGCAACGTGGGACAGTCCCGCTCACACACACACATGCACACGCACGCACACAGACAAAGTTAGTTAAGTGTTTGCGCAAGTTGTTGCTACCAAATTACCTTTTATTGTCATCTGGAGTTGGGCAGATCGCCCCACAATGGCAGCGAAACCCATTGAAAGGGATATAAAAAACAAATCTATAAAACTGAGAAAATTCATAAACTTTGGAATGTTCTGTTAAAATGAACAATAAAATATGCGGATTATTCATTACAAAAGCTTTTTCCCCTTTTGCATTCGCCCCTCACATGGACGGAATTTCATTTACTTTGTTAGCCATGAAAAGCAATTAACAAATATTCAAATAAAGTGGAAAATATGTAGAACCAAAGAATTGTTCAGTTTTAATTAATTGAAAAATATTTGCAATTCTTTAGAATTTAATACGCAAACTCAAACAACTTAGATTGCTTTAAATAAATGTGAGAAATACCAGAAAAACGAGAAAGAAGTGTGTGCAGAATTATTAATTAAAAAAATGCTTGGAATTTACTACGAGTTGAATCTACTCTTACAGTATATGCAATTTAATTGCTTTTGAAATATATGAAAACTATCTAAAGAATTATTTGAGCTTTGCAGAAGTTATGCATGTTTCGTCTGCTATTTAACTTTATATTAAAGTAGAATATATTCATAATAAATGGACAGACTTGAAAGTTGTTCTCTTTTTCAAAAGCACTGCCGCAGTTGCCGGGGCGATAACCACAAGTATTTCATTCTCTGCCATTGTACAGAATTTACTCTGCTTTGCTTTGGCTAACCCGCTCTCTCTCTCTCCCTCTCACTCCTCTCTCTCTCTCCCTCTCTCTGTCTTAACGGCATCCCTGTGTGTGCTGGCGGTTATCCTGGACGCCTGCTAAATGATGTGTAGTTAGCCAATTTAACCGAAATCCTTTCGGCTGCACTTTGTTTTGTAGCCAGACCGAACTTAAACTGATTTATTTCTATAAATTTGTATTTAAATTCAAATTTCATTTTGCTCCTCTCTACAGCCTCCACTTCGCCTCCCCCCCGTCTTTTGCTTCTCATTTAATTGCTTTCAAGCATGTCCTTTGGCTACAAACTCTGGCATGCATTAACTTCTGGCGGTTTGCTTCTGAGTGCTTGGTATCGTTGCGATACTTTTCCTTTTTTGTTTGGGGTCTCTCTTATCCTTTTTATGTTGTGGGACCCGCACTACCCACACCTCCTTCTGCCTCCCCCCTTCTACCAAGCCGTCCAACCGCTGAGCTCTCAGTTATGCATGCAAAATGTTAAATGCAATGTCAGGCGCCGAAAACGTGCTCAAATCATATTCCGCATACCGAATAACGGAGTTCTCTAATGGCCAGATTTTAAAATGCATGAGCACTACCTACCAGCATGACACCAATCCCCCCCTATGCCCTCTTCACCCACCACTTCCCTGCATGTGTGTGAGTTTGTTAGAAAGCGAGTATATTTATATTTGTTTTGCGTTTTGTTGTGTTTTTCTACCCTATAAGTAAAAAAGGGAATGAAGAGTTGCAACGTTTTATATTCATAAATTTGATTTCGCTTCTGATACTAGAAAGATAGATTTAATTGCTGTTATAATTGATAACATTTCAGGGTCATCGCTAAGGTTTACAGAGAAAATATCGAGATTTGCATTTCACAGAATATATATTATAAATATCAAACTATTATTTCAAATAATATCGTTGATATTCTAGGCCAACTGAAGCCTTTACATATGTATATAAAATAAATAAATATGTATTTTGTTATACGAGTATTATAAAAAGTTTATTATGTTTATGAAAAATATATACAATATGAAAAATAAACAGCATATCATTTCTCTTCTAAATATCACATGATCATATCGATATAGAGTCATTATCAGCCTACAAATAACCATCTCTAATTTAATTTGAAATCGTTTAAATTACACAGATACTTTTTTAATACTTTCTTATACCTAATATAGAATAGAATATAGTCTAGCATATAGGATATAGTAAGGTATTGTTTCAACTTCAAAGCATTTCCAGGGTAGCTTCTAGTCTCCTACGTTTACAATCTGCTTTCTTATTTGTTTGTGTTTCCATTTGGTGAACTGTAGAAGTTTATTTTCTGAGATTTTAATATGTATGAGTTGAAGATGAAGCATTTATGGCTCACTCACACGTCCCCCACCCCAAACACACACAGTGAGTCATAGATACTTTCAGCTTATGTGTCTAGCATATTTATACCGGTTCACTGTAGTTCCCCTCCTCGGCTTCCCAGGCACGGCCGCAGTTCTTCAATAATTTCCTGTCGGACCTGAGAACTTGTCTGCCTGGGCATGTCTTCTATATTCAGTTCTCTTTTGTACCATTTGCCACGCTCGGCAAATTTCTCAGTTTGACTAATGTAACTTACGTGTAGAACATTTGCAGGCTCAGGCCACTCCCACTCGAGCCCGTATCTCGTGTTGTTATAATGCAAAACATTTGTATGGCAGAGATGTGCCCAGTTCGAGGCAGGGACTTCATTTTACATCGCTCGGCATGTGGCAGCTCCTTTTTGCGGCTCGTTAAGTTGGCCTGTTGCCATTTGTTTCGTGTGTTGCCAACTCAATTTATGAACCCTCTCCCACGTAGGAATCATATGCTCGTAATTGGCAAAGAAATACCAAACAATGACGAACGAATATGGAACACATGAGTCGCTCGAGGGAGTCCCTGCTGAGTGAGTTCTGTTTGCCTTTGCGAGTGTTTATCTTTGGAATTCGTTATAGGAGTAGGAGAAATTGTAAAAAGGGGATAAATATGTTGAATAGAAAATGCAGAACAGAAGCATAATCTGATTCAGCTCTGATCTGATAGAATCCATCTTCGAACTACTTTATATGCCGGGGATGCTCAATTCTCTTGCCTGGCATTCCCTTGTTCAATTGCCAGCTAATTAACGTTTCCTGTAGACCGAATTAGGCCTAGTAATGAGTATCTATTTGTCATGCCCTTTGTCTACAATTAGCAATTGTTCACCACAAACGGGTTCACGGCGTTGCCAATCACCCACAACTGACCGATTGGCTATGAAATGACTGTGCCAGCTGAAGGGCCCAGCAACTGACCAGACCGTTTCGTCAACAAGTCAAAGTGAAACCGAAACTGCAGCTGAATCAATATGAAATTCCTCATCTCCCTGCCTAGTGACCCGTGCACCTGTGGCCAGCATTGCCTGCTGCAGCTTCACCTACTCCCCTTGCCACCCCTTGCAACTGTGCTCACTATCTGTAGGACACCTGTGACCACTTATGTCGCGGCGCCAATAGCGATTCCACTGGCAACCTACACAGTGTGCCCGCTGTGGTTACCCCTTGCAAAAGCCAAGCGCCGATGATGGATGGCAGCTGAGCCAAGGAAGAAACCGTTAGGGAATAGGGAACAATGAAATAAGTAAACCCAAATGCCCGCTAGTTTCTACTGAGTCTAACACAATTGCTAAGCTTGCATACCCTGTAAACATACATACTTTATAGCGGAGTTGCTACTTTTCTTACATTTTCAAATGAATTGAGATGGGGTCTTGTTTTTGATGGATCAAACTTATTATTTCTCACGCATCTCAGTTCTTTCATTGAGTAATTTTAGAGAGTATCAGCTGGGGCTCTTCATCGATGTACTCCTTAAGTTTCAACGTGACATCTGCAGGGTATGCCAGCGTCACAAACTGTTATCTGCTCTTGATAGCTTCATGCTGTTTCTACCGTTTCCGTTTCCGCAAAATAAACAAGTAAACACACACAAAGCAACAGGAAGATAAGCGTGCACACACACAGACACACAAATACACACACACGTCTTAATAAGCGACTGTCTGGCCATGTCCTGCTCATATCCTGGCCCGAGCAATTCCTTGCGTTTTACGTGCTCATTATCCCGGGCTTCCGAATAATTAGATTCAATTACCCATTCGTCTCTCTCGGCCTTTGTTATGCGAGTACGTATGTTACGTACGTACGTGGTATGTGCCAGTGCTGTCTCCCTCTCTCTCCCCCCTCTCTTCCCCTCATTATATCCTCTTACTTAATATGCTTGCCCAGCATCGTTGGGGCAGCAACTGGAAGCAAGTTTAGCTCGCTCTCATCCTAGTTATTTTTCAATTCAACTGGCAGCTCTTTAAAATCATCATTTTTGGGCCCCCCTTTCCCCGTGGGGGCGATTAAAGAAGTATTAACACCCATCAGAAAGTCAATTGCCTGTTCAATTCTCAAGGATATTCATCAAGCTTTGGCTCTGGCTCTGGCTCTGGCTTTGGATTGGGTTTTCGCTTTGGCGCACGTTGCCAAGGATATTGAGGACCTGTCTCGGTATGCTTGGCTGCTCTTGCTGCCACTTGCCGCATGCCGCATGCCTCTTACCGCTTGCTGCACGCTGCCTTTTGGTTGGTTGGCTTCGCTCAAGTGCCACTTATTTATCATTTGTCTGCTCTTATTTATCTTTCAGCACAGCTACAACAACAACAGCAGCAAGAACAGCAACAACAACAGCAACAACAACAAATTGAACATGGGATTATGTTTAATGACGTCGATTTGTCTGCTCAGCGAAAAGACAGAACGGAATAAGTTAAGAGGCTTAAGGACATTGCGAAATTAATTTCTGGACAAGGAATCCGAATCAAATGGGCAAGTCACAAAGGAAAATCATGAAAGTTAGCTTACCTTTAACAGGTTGAAGGTTTGATACTCTTCCAGAAGTATTGCCTTTTAAATAGCCGTTTTTGTACCCGCTTCCCTATGAAAACCTAGACTATAAAGACTATAAGAGCTATTGCTTCCAAATTTGAATATCACGCAGATCAAGATTATTTTAGATTTTTTCCACGCCAGTCCCCGCGCCATAATTTAAATGCAGTTCAGTTCAATTTTGGTAGACACAATAACTATGAACAGCCTAATAATTTCTGCAAATTTGGTTCCGATTGGATAATTAAGATAAAAGTTATTTAGGAAATTCTAAATAAGTACTGATTTCGAAGCCTCTTCCTGAAAGTATGTAACACAAAATACGCAAGACAGAAGAAGAATTCATTTTGATCATGTGTGTAGCGAGTATATCACAGTCGAGCACACCCGACTGTAGCTTTCGTGCTTGTTTTTTTTTTTAATTTGTATCTCCCACTGTCTCTATGCAATATATATGGTAAGAAAAGTCATTCAATTTAAACGGAAAATTTCCCAACTAAATGAATATGCCCTCTGCAAGGGTATAATAAGTACTTGCAAATACATACCTAAGTAAGTTGTGCTGTACCCATAAATACCCAGGACAGAGCGCAAATTACCGAGAATTCTGTGATTGAGATTATCGGTCATAATTCGTGGAAATCATTTGTATAATCGTTGTCTCTTTTCCATCCCATTCCAACCCAAATGAAAACAATTGTTGGTATTATTACGGTTACATAAAATTACGTATATATGTATTTTGTATAATTTTGGAGTATTCGTTCTCAAATTGCTTTGCATTCTTAAGTAAAATTGTTTTAGGGATCACACATCAAATGAATTGCCTCTTAAGGTTGATTTAGTACAAAGTTCTAACAAAACTATACCTTAAATATAATGGTATTACTATCAATACGTATTTGTATGCGTAGCATTATTAATATTAATATATTTTCCAGTATTATTACATTTATAGTATAATAGTTCCATTAAAGTATTTATTTTGATTATTGTGATAAACTAATTTCTCCGAGTTACTTTTATTATCTCATGTACTTTCATCATTATTCTACCGTGTGAAGGTGCCACGACTTACAAATTAATATCACTATAAATGCACAAGGATTATACATATAGTTTTTCATTTCCTATAGATAGACGTGAGCCGGGAACGTGTTGAGGGGGACGGTTTGCAGGTGAAGTGAAGTGAGCGAAGAAAACCACAAAGTGTACTTAGAATTCGGTGTGAAAACTATTTGCCGTGTCGATCATCTTCGACTGTAGGAAGATCTCCGCATTGGCAGTCATCTGTGATGAAGAGCGAGGATCAGATGAAGATCATGGAAACTTGAAAAAGAGAAACTCACCTCTTTGAGCGTCAGCAACTCGTCCTTGTTCTCATCACACAAACTGAACAATGTCGCTGCCTCCTGCAGGGCATAGCGCGGTGTCTTCGGGTTCACATAGTTAAGAAGCTCCCCCCGATCAGCCTTGCCATCGTGATTCTTATCGATAATGCGTTTGAACTCCTCACGACGCTCGACCAACGTCTTTGATATCAAGGACTTGCGCAGCAAATCCTCATCATCATCCACATTCAGATCGGAGAACTCTTCCAGCGTCAACTGATCGTCGCCATCCTGATCGAACTGCCGCAACAGATCATCGACCAACTCAAGCAAATTGGACACACTCGACTCGGGATGCCTGAAGCTCAGATACTCATCGATTGTCAGCGTAAAGAGATCAGTGCGTGCTGCCTCCGTCCAACGCGCCTTGTCGCGCATCATGTCCTCGCGTGCCTTGCGATTCAGCGAGGTGTGCCTGATCTCGTCGTGCTCATCGATGTCATCCTCTGTCATGCCGTGTTCTCGCAGAAAGAATCGATGGTATTCATCCCAGGTGATCAGTCCATCGGCAGGCGCTATATCCACGCGACGAAACTCACGCACATTGTTCATAATGGCAATGTCTATATGGTCGACAATCCGTCGGTTTATATACTGTCCCAGCTCCTGTATTGACAGGCGTCCGTCATGGTTACGATCGGCGCTGCAAAAGGCGAGGCGAAAGGATTAATATACTGAAGATTCTTTATTTTATTGTCGCCTTAGATCTATGTTAGGCTGTTATACTGGCAGTACTACCAAAGAAAATATATATAAAATATATTTTAAATATTTATAATTAATAAACCTTTGGTGTAGCAATCTTTCCAAACTTGGCTAGACTTTTAAATCAGAATTCTTTTGTTAGATATGATATAAGTTATGTTATTCTGTTTTACCTTTATGCTTCTTTATTGTTGTACCTTCTAAAATAATTAATTTTAATATCTGTTGTTTTAAAATTTCTTTAATATATATTTTTATTTGTCATATTTCATTTATATATTTAATTTGAATTGTCTAAGCAATATTTCACATTTAATATTAAAAGTTCATTCGTAAACAAGTCAAAAGACTGCTCTGTTATACTACCATACTCTCAATTAATCTTTACTCTTAATTAAATTCCTTCTACATTTGAAATTTAAATTTAACTAAAATCAAAGTTCAAAGTGCGGAAAGAAACTTTGTTGAGCAGTGCAAGTTGCTCCGGAAAATTAAACCAACTAAACTTCAGAGTTTTTCAACTTTTGCATTTCAATTTGTTTGCCCAACAGTTGAAATCAAAATGCAAGAATATTTGGTAAGCACTTAAACAATCCTAAGTTCAGTTAAAAGCTATATATACAACATATATAAAGAGTATATTTGTTTAGATAAAATGTGTGTAATAACCAAAGAAACAACCAAAAGATGCCCGAGACATAAACCATTTAAATTTGAATATATAAGTCAGTTAACATATATGTAACTGTAGAATAATAAGAGAAGGAACACACTTTGGGTTCCCTGGGGCGTCACTTGGAAGCTTTGCAAACAGGCAGCAGAGCAACTGATTTATGCGGCCAGTTGTCGTCGCATAGAAATTAAACTCCAATTAAACTGACCGAAAAATGTTGTGATAATTGCGAAAGGTGAAATTAATAGCCAACATTTGCGGCTTCCGCATTTAAATTCCCCTTTAATAATCGTGTCGCTGTGGCCTAGTGCCTGCCTTGGCCATTTGGGGGTAATTAAACAGTATCTGCAACTGTCATGGCAACGGCAACGGCAGCAGGAGGGCAGCAGAAGGGCAGGAGCAGCGCAGCCACTGCCCATTGTTATAAATTTTAATTGTGCTATTTTTCTCTGGCGCTGACAAGTCGCCCGCCCACAAGCCACCCACTCCCCCCCTTGCATTGGGCTGTCCCTTCGTGTCGTGAGGCTGTTGCCATCACACACACGGGGCAGACTGCACACGGTACACACTGTGAGCAGCACGCGGAACGCGGCACGCAGCACATTATTGTCTTGTTGGGGCAATCCAATTAGGCTACCCTTTCGCGCCCGTACATTGATTTGCCGCACTACGCAAAAGTGCCACACTTCCGTTTCCGCTTGGCCCAGCAGGAGCAGCACCAGCAGCAGTAGCCGCAGCGGGAGCAACAACGTGCCACAAACTAGCGTGAAACTTGCACGCAACACGCAGCCCCAACTTCATTCGCAGTCGCAAGTTTTCCCAGAATGCGCAAAGTTGCGCGACCCAAAGAACTTTCCTCACTGGGCACAGCAGCCCGCCAACTGCTAGTTTTATAGCCGACTCGCAGAGAAAACTATATCATTAGTTGAGCGACGACGACGCTGGATACGTGCGGAAACTTCGGCAGGAAACTGATTAAAATTTCCTGATAAAGAAAACAAAAGAAGGTTCAATGCCTAAGACTGAAACTTCTTATTCGCAAGAAAATAAAAAAAACTAAAAGATTTTAAAATCTTAACTTTACGAAATTGGAGATAAATAATACAATAATAATATATATTATACTTTATTTTTGCATATCATTTAAAAGAGAAAACAATATCATTAGTTGAGCAAAGACTAAGACCGTAAGTCCTTAATCCCAACTAGAAATATATTTTATATATTTTATTAATATATTATATATAAATAGTGATTATATATTACTTTTTATTTAAAGTTACCAGAATTGAGAAACTACTTCAAGTCAATATCAAACACAAGTCCTAATTATTTGTAATAATCACAGAATGAAACTTTCAAGTCACTTTGATTGTTTGTCTTGTATTTTATTGCCCTCTTTCCACGTCATATGCTCCATGGGCTCATGTTGGGTTAGGGAAACAAAGATAACAATGTATGTAAAGTAATGCCTGCAATTTGATTTTATTGCACAGCCAAAATGGATATCAAGGACAGAATTCCTGCAGAACTTTGACATAAATGACAGTCAGCCTATCTCAGACAAGCCAAGCGAAGGGAAGAAAAACGAACCTACATGAAATAGAAAAGAAGGAGAGAAGTAAGAGAAGAAGAGCCAAAATGTCTACAAGAGGCAATTGGCAATTGGTGGACAGAGGGCAGGGGCGAGGGAGTACCACAGGCTTATGCAAAATGCACTTTCGCCTCGTAAGTAAACCCTGCTCAGTAGGAATATTCTGCAACTCACTCCCGTTCCGTTTTGCTTTTCCCTTTGTACACAAATAGAGAGGCAAAGAGGAAGAGGAAAATTGCGCAAATCGTAGGAGGCAAATGAAAAACTTTTTCAGCCAAACTGTGCGTGGAAGATGCGAATGGGAAAGAGAGAGATAGAGAGAGGGAAACAAGTAGAAGAAGCCTTACTTTTTTCGGCTTGTTTGTTTTTCCTCAAGGAGGCAAGAGGACCCTACTCCCTCTCCTACCCCCCTCGTTCACTTTGAGGTCAGTGAAACTCAAACTGCAGCGTGCAAAGCGCAAACCGCAAATGGAAGAGGGGGAGTTGTTGGCCAAGAAGAGGATGAAGTAAAACAAGAAACAGGAAAAGTTCGCAAAAGAAAACTAACTTGAAATCGCTTTAGTTGACAGTTTATTTACTTAAGTTCTAATGCCTCAACTAAATGCTAATGAAACCACTGTGCGGTGCTTCCACACTCACCCCGGTCCACACCCACACACACATCCACACACACAGAGATATTCCCCCAGCTGCCATTTGTTGATTATTTCGTTGGTTTACTCTGATTACAATGTTGCCTGTCCCACCCACACACCCATTTGCCTGCTCATGAAGTTTTAATGGCTGACACCTGTTTGGCAATCACATACTCGAATTTCACTCCCACCTGGTCACGCCCACCTGCTGTGAGCAACACTGGTGCACTCATGTTATACAGCTGCCCCCCGGCAGTCACAATCAGAAGTGCCGTATAGAGCATGTGGTTTCGTATTAAGTCTGCTTCAAGAGAGTCCATCGAGATGAAGTCTTCTTGAATTTCATCAATGGAAATAACAGATCTCGTTCAAGGCCTAACAACGAGTAAAGTTAATAATTGATTGCACATAAGGCAGATGGCAAAACAAATGCTCCTTTCGGAGGAGTACACACACACACATAATTGCCCCCGAGTGTGCAACAATCAACATAGACTCGTAATGGTTATAGAAAGCACTTGCAGGACACGGCAATTACTTCACAATGCGATTAGCCCTATACTATGTACTCTATAATCTATATATGTATTGCACATATACGGTCTGTTGTCTCGGCAATCCTGTGTAATTAGTCGCCTGCTATGGAAGGCTTCCTGCTGCGCAGCAACAACTTCTAATTGCACTGCTTAAATCGGCAATGGGGCGTATGAGCAATACTGCACAGCTTAAAGTGGCCGCCACCATTTGCCGAATTACTATGCGGCAATAACTTTTGCCAAAGAGACAGCAATCAAAATCGGAAACGGCAAAAAAGGAAATAGAAGTAGAAATAGAAATACTAGAAATGGAAATCGAAATCGCAAAAATAAAGTTTGCCAACTGTCGAATTATCTCTCTGCCATGCAGAGCAATTTTACACATTTTTGCTCGATTTTGGGCAAGAAACTTTTTGCAGATAGATTGTGGGCAACAGCAGCTAAAGAAAGCGAGGCAACGAACTGTAAATACCTTGTAAGTATAAGGAATGTTGTTTACTAATTGTAACCGGCAGGAAAGTAACTGTCGAAAGTGCTCGACTGTAATATACCCGATTTCATAAGTTATATATTTACTTATATTTTTAGCGAATTTGTTGCATACTTTAGGGAGCGGTTGAAAATCAGTTATTCATTAAATTATTTTTTGAATAACTTCTATGTTAGTTATCCGATTGCAACCAAATTGTCAGAAATCATTTGGACGTAGATAGTTTTTATGTTTAAAAAGAATAAATTGTCCTGCCTTAAAATTATGATTGGAATTTAACGATTAATGAAAGCGTGGTCAAGTTCTAAAACAAACTTGATCTGTGTGCAATAATAACACATATTGACATTAAATTTGGTAACTCTAATTATCATTACACATTAAGGAATCTTTACCAAATTAAATTCATATAAAATATTCTACAAAACTTAACAAGTTTTAGGAAAACAAATACAAGATATAATAATATTAATATTATTGATATTTTTATTAGCTTAATTGAATTGCAAGTGAACTTTATCTTTTTATCTATCAAAATCAAACTACCCCTTTCCTCATCAGCTGTTTACAAGGTATTTAGCTGTGTAAGCAGCTGTGCCAATATGCCGGCATTAGCTTATTTCCATTCAATAAATATTAAAGTGCAGTTTTACAGCTATGAAATTGATTTGTGCAAATGTTTGCGACCGGATGTAACTATCGTTATTTACATAGCTTCGGCCTAATCAGAATTAATGATAGTCCTACGAAATTGTATACAAAAACCGAAATATGCTGCAGGGCGAGGCTTTATAGGCGTGGCACAGCTGCACAGTCCGTGTTTGCCTGTTGCCTGTTTTAATATTTGATTGAGGATTAAATATAAAGCACACACACACACACACATATCGCACACATCGCACACAGGGGAGACAAGAGAGACCACTGGTCACTCGACCCACCGGAGGCAGTTCGGTTTTTTTGTTATTGTGTATGGGGAATTGGAAAATTGCGATTATTTAATACGTAAAAACAAATGCAGTCAGTTTTATTTAATTTTCAACATATTTTGCATATTTGTTTAATTGATATCCATGAAATCAATTGAGGGCTTAATTGATCGAAAATAAGTGAATTCCTTCTGTATAGAAATGGGCTTAAATTCGTGCACAAAGTGAATGCGTCTCATAGGAAACGTTACGCATACGCCACGTTGAGCACACACGAGCCAGATTGTTCGCATTCGCTTTGTCCAAGTTGTGAATAGACTTGCAAGCAAAAAGAGAGAGGGGGAGGCAGAGAGATAGAGAGCTGTGTGTGCGCTTTTTTAGACAGCCTGTGAACTGAGAGCTGAGCAAAGGTCAGACTGGGAGAAAAAGTAATTTTATAAATGGTCGACCCTCTTACCAGACTTTAAATGATGCCAAATTTAAGCAAACATGAAGGTTTGATCCTCTTTAAACTGTTCAACTGGAATTACCTTCGATTATGTCATCTTAAATCACATACACCTCATTAATATTCGAGAGCACGTAATCAAATATTCTCGTAAGTAGTTGCATTATAAAGTTGCTGTGAGTCAAAGTTCAACCCCAATGAAAGCGTAAGTCGTAAATGCCGTTAGTCAAACGACCAAATCGCTTGCCTGAGCTACCGCCATAAATCTTCTGAGGGCTATAGCCATAAAAAAAAGGAGATGCATACTATTAACATGATATATGTGAAAGTTAAGATACACGCGAGTATCTTGTGAGTTCTCATGCTCTCTTAAATTCCCTTAAAGTTCAAGTTGGTTTTCAGTTGGAAAAGGCGATAAGTTCACGTTCGCACGTTTTTTGATCGATAATTATGATTGCCCCGCCTGTGGCGCACTGTACCAGCCCCTAATCCGATTACACATCCAATGGCCAATGGCGGCGGCAAATCAAAATCAGTCGAAATAACAAATTGGATTCGTGAGGTCCCAAAAGCACCTTTACAAAACATCCATCAACGGCTGCCGGCTCCCGTTGCTGATGCTGCCCCACCTTCCTCTATCTTTCCCCTCGTTGAATGCTCCTATTTCAGCTGTCCTCACTGTTCGTACGTCCTCCTCTTCTCTCTCGCCCGTTGTCATAAATTTCACAATTTGTCGTACACACAATTATGGTACGCACTGTGTTCAGTCAACTCTCGCTCTCGCTCTACCATCCTCGCTCTCGTTCTTGCCTCCCACTCCCACACAATCTCTATCTTCCTTTCTTCCGCATTCGCCTCCCTCTCGCATTCTCTCGTCTGCACAGCGTGAACAATCGCCGCAGGCAACAACAACGAAGCGGCCGCCAAACTAGCACCAAATTATCAAGCGTGCACCCCCGACCCAGACGGAAGCTAGGGTGACCATACACCGTAAGAAATGTTTGTTTACGTAGTTCAAAAAGAGTTTAAAAGCATGCTTTAGCTTATCTTTGCTTAATACCCACACATAACTTAAGTACCTTGATTATTCATGTCTAGGGTGACCATATCGCTATAATTATATGTAAACAGATGGTGAGTTGAAGTTTTTAAGCCAACTTTCATATTATGTGAAGTATACTCTGTTCATACACTAAACTCTTTAGCTAAAGTTATTGTTTTGTCAAGGCTAGGGTGACCGTACACAGTGATAAATGTATGTTTACGTATTTAAAATAGAGTTTAATGTCATGCTTTAGTTTAGTGTCAGTAGCTAATCGTAACGCAAATATTTATAGCTTATAATTATTCATGGCTAGGGTGACCATACCGCTATAAATATATGTACACGGATGGCGAGCTTAAGTTTTAAAGTCAACTTTCATATCATGTGATATCTGTCTATACCCTATAGCTATAGCTATTATTCTGCCAAGGCTAGGGTGACCATATACTGTGAAATCTACTTGAACATAAAAAAGTTATGTGAACAAACTCAAAGTTGTCTAACAAGTCTGCTACACCCCATTTATACTGCATAGTTACAGCTATATTTTATGTTCTATTCTGTACTATTGTATATCTATAACCTATCTTTGCTAGGGTGACCATATGTCGCGAAAAACCATGCAGATAGAAAGATAACGTATTTAAACTCTATACTAACTATCAAGTCTGCTCTCTCTTCACTCTATACTGTTTATAGGATTCATTGTTTGTTTGCTTGCAAGTTTTTCTCTCAGTGCAGGTGCCACAACTTACCGTTTGAAAGCTTTGGCCAGTATTTGCTTCTCGTTCACATTGCTGGTCGTTATTATAACTGTTTCGGGCTGCGGCTGCTGTAACTTGGATTTACCGCCGCCTCTCAGGGCCACGCCTTCGTCTCCGCCTTTGCCAACGCCCGCCTCCAGCTCATTAGCAGCAATCGGCTGCAGTTTTTGCTCCTCCCGCTTCCCCCCTGCGTTCTGCTTTGCTTGTGCATTGCCGAAATTCTCCTTCTGCTGGTGCTGCTTCTGCTGCTCCAATTCCAGTGGCGAGTCGCGACTGTGGGGCGGCGCCTTGGCCGAGGCCGAGTCTGTGGCTGTGCCCAGCTCGCCCCGTTGCTGCTCCTTTTGCTGCTGCTGTTGCTGCTGCTGTTGTTGTTGCTGCTGCTGATGCAGCTGCAGCTTGTGGCTGGTGCTGTGCAATATGAGGCCAATGAAAAACATATAAAACAAAATGGCGCACAGTGTAGAGCAGCGCAGCCAGCGGAAGCTTTTGCTCAGCTTGTTAACGAAAGTCATTTTGTGGCCGCCAGCGGACGTTCCTTTTGGTTTGGGATACCACCACCACGCCCAATCCGGCTTGGGCTGCTGCTCCAGCTCCAGCTTCAGCTCTGGCGACGGCTCCTGCTTCGTCTCCGTGTGCGATGCCAACTCAGGTTGCGTGTAATGTGAAGAAATTCCTGTTGCCTGTCGGTTTCCGTTGACTTATCCTCTTCTCCCCCGACCCCTCTTCAGCTCCTGCCACAGCTGCCACTTCAACGAAGGCTTCCCCTTGTTCCTCTTCCTGCTGCTCTCGCTGATTCACAAGCGATTGTAATTGTTGTTGTAATTGTACATTAATTGACTTTTATGTGAGTGTGTCTATGTGTGTGTGTGAGTGTGCGCGAGTGGGGCCCGACTGCAGTCAACTTTGCCGTAAAACGCCGCTAGCTTTCTTCAACTTGCCACGCCCATACGCCCCCAATTTCGCTTGTTACGAGTTGTATTTCCTCCCCTTCCTCCTCCTTCACTGTTTTGTCTCTCGTTCGCAGCTGCTTGTTAGCTTCTAATACCAATTTGATGTGCTCCTCCTTGCCGCGCTCGGTCCATTTCCTTCCATTTGCTTTTAACGCAATTTTACATGATTGTTACACGCGTTTCCTTTCCTTGCATTCCTCGCCACATTCCAGCTGCACATTGAGGGGGAAAGAGAGAGAGAGAATAACAGACAATCTATCAGAATTTATGGCTTTTCACTGTGTGTGTGTGTCTATGATAAAATTCTTGAAGGATATTCCTAAATTTTCTTTGTTTAGCAATCTTAAGTCTTAAAGAAGTGGGAAATAGTGCAACATATTATGGGGAACTACCTTATAAAACTACTTATAATATGTCCATGTTGATAGAAGTTGTAAATACAAGATATAGTCTTATAAGTTCCTTTAAATAACATCCCTGTCGATCTAGGAGTGTCAATTAGACATATTTATGGTTAAACTACCCATCCGACTACTCTCTACATGGGTAGTTACCCTATTCACCTTTAGTAAGCAAGCTTAGGGTTTGTAAAATAAGTAGGGATTGTCCCTAAGTATGCACCTGCTATGAACCAGTGGCCAGTACAATAGGATTAATACAAACAATCCTTACTACTTCCACTCGAATACAATATACATAATATACATTTATTTTATATACATTTATTTTATATACCTCCGTTATATCCCTTGTTTAATAATTATAATTACTATATACAAAACAATAGTATATAAATTGTTCACTTTACAATCACAATATTATTCGGCTCATTAAGTTATTGAGAAACTCGCAGTGAAAACTCAACTTTTGCCATCCATTAGGGGCTTTCAATTACTTTTCTTCGTCCTTAACCTCACTAATTGGTCCCCGCTGTTGTGGCGGCTCATTGCAATGCCCAAGGGCGCATCGCATCCCATTAAGAGACCAAGAGTAGAATTATAAAAGCACATAAATCTCGCTCTCTTGTTTGTTTCGCTGTTCTTCCTTTTCTACAACAACTTGGTAGAGAACGCAAAGAGCCAAGGGACAGTCATTAAACAGGGCCACAATAATGAGAGACATTACGAGCGAGTACTAAAAATCAGTCGTAAAACGGATAAGATGAGATGCGCTGTTAATTCTTAAGGCCAAGTTGTAAAACGCATAGCAGAGAAGGTGGCCGAGAGAATTGCGTAAAGTAATGAACCATGGCTAAAGAGCCGCTTCGACCTAAATATGATGTGAGGCATTCGAGACGATATACTGTAAGAAAAGAGAGCCTTAAAAGGGTATCTTTCTAGAAATACCCTATTGATACACATGTATGAACAATTAAACATAATTATTTACTAGTATTTTATTGTATATAGTTATATTGATATCAAGTCAATATATTTTATTTGTTATATTTTTTCTCTAAGTGTAGCAACTACGTAATTCATACTTATAAGTATATTTAGCTTTAAATTTTAACCATTTTCCTGCTGTTGCTCTTTTAATTTTTTCAAGATCTTAAACCATATTTCAACAATTGTTTATGTAATTTCTCTGAGTGTAGCCAACTCCGCCATCCATTGGCATTCGTTCTTATGCAATATTCACAGCCAATATCAATAAGTGCATCCACTTCCGATTTGATTAGCTCTCCGTCTCTCTCGCCTTCCCACTGTTTTCTTCTCCTACTTATTCTTTCCCCACCCACCTTCTTCCCGCTACTCCAGAAACGCAATCAAATTGTATTGACTCAATTTCGAGTTGACTAACTGAGTCAATTTATATTTTTGATTGCGCTGCTTTACTATTTACAGTTATTGCTTTCGGTTCGCGTGTTCTTGTATTTGTTACAGTTGTTGTTGATGTTGCTGTTGTTGTTGCTTTTGTCGTGCTTTTGGCGCTTTTGTTGCGCGCCATTTACTTTTGTTTTCACCTCCCATTCGATTCGTTACGTCTGTTGTCGCTTTAGCTGCAGCTGTTGTTGTTGTCCTCTTTTATTGCTTCGCAAAACCAGTTGAACATCTTTTCACTCATCTTTGGCTGCCGCTCTGGCTCTTTCTCCCCTCTCTCTATCACTCTCTCACGCACTCTTCCACTCCAGGCAGAGCAAGTGTCGCAGCTGTTTACCGTTTGCCATTTGCGTTGTTGTTGTTATTGTGTTATTCTCTCTATTACGTTGCCTCTTGTTGTTCTCTGTGTTGTTGCTGTTGTATTATTAACTGCTCCTCTCTTTGTTTTATGTCTTTGTGTGAACTTTTCGCTGCTTATTAGTTGCGAGTGTCGTAATGAAACAGATGGCACAAGGCGCAGCACGTTGGCAGAGACAGAGGCAGAGGCAGAGGCAGAAGCTGACCAGTGAGAGAGTCAAGGGCAGAGGCAAATGCAATGTAGGAGCAAAGGCAAAGGCAGAGGCAAAGACAGAGGCAAGGGCAGAGGTAAGGACAGAAGCAAATGCAGAGGCAGAGGCAAAGGCAGAGGCAATGACAGGAGCAGAGGCCCAGGCAGAGCCTTAGCAGAGGGACCAAAGCAGAGAATAGGCACGGACAGAGGCAGAGACAGAGCAGAGGCCAAAGCAGCATCAGCAGTGACGACAAGAGCAAAAAAAAGTTGGCAATAAATTTTTAATATAATTTATGTTCAGTTAAAAACGCACAGCGTGAAAAATGTAAAAGAAAGTGAACAAAAGAAGAAGTGAAGGAAGTAGTAGGAGAAGCGGAAGAAAAGGAAGCGAAAGATGCTTAATGAATTTACTTCATATCGCAAAATCTAATCCAATTAACAAGTTTATAAGCCCCAAGGGCTTCGTTTCGCTCGACTTGCTGCTCATTAAAAGTGTCCTCGGCAAAATGCTACAGTGATTCACGCCATGCCACGCCCACGAAACGCCCACTTCGCTGTCCAGATAGTGTCAATTTCAATAAAAATTGATGACGAAGCACAAAGTGCATGAAGCAAAAAATGCGTTAAACTTTATTGCACAACTTTACAGCGACAGGGAGGAGTGGGGAGGGAAGGGACAAGGAAAAAGGGAGGAAAAGAAGGCGTGTCAGAAGCGAGAAAAGGAGCAAAGTACGCGGAAAGAGCCTGCAGCAGCATCGATAAGCACGCAAGTTTAAAGATTTGATTTGCAAAGCTCTCATTCCATCTCTCTTTCCCTTCCTCTCCCCCTCTCTCTCTCTTCCGCATTCCCCACGCATTCTTTTGTGCTGCCTGGATGTGAATGAAAGTGGATAAGAGTAGCTTGTCCCAGTGTCCATGGCAAATGGATGGTCCAACTGTTTGCCTGCGACTCGACAAATCTGAGCAGAGCAGCCACTGAGCAAAGAAGATGTGAATAACTGTGAATGTCTCTGTGGAAACTATTCTTACAGAGACCTTAGATAAATAACTCGAAAAACGAATGAATGCCAATAAGTAGAGTTTAAGCAGTTGCAGCTAGTGATGGGTATCAACATACAACTATCGATATTGATGGCAACAAAAATATCACAAAGAATGTCACACAAGAAAATATTGCATTAAAAAATATTGTCTAAATGAGAAAGAAAGAAAAATTCCGTTTAATTTAATGGAATGTCTATAATAATGCCATAACGTTATATATATCGGTCATATTAAGTTGTATATTATTGTTTAATATCAAAAAATATCAAGATAAGAAAGTCTGCCCAAATTTGGTAATAAATATGAATGAAAATAACCCAATCTGTATAAATATCGGTCATAGTTATCGGCCAAAATTTGAAATTGTCAAATTCTGAAGTGATAAAATCTAACGATATTTAATATTTGTGTCATCTTTGCATTAAATATAATAAATATCGATAAATATCAAAAAAAAAGAAAATCTGTCCATATTTTATAATACAATAAATATGAATGAAAATAACCAAATCTGTATAAATATTCGCCATATTGCTTGGAATAATCATTCATTGTAACGATATTTAATAAGAAATATTATTGCATCAGGCATTAAACATCAGATTACCATTGATATCAACTTATGCGGGTAAAAGTTAGGATTGAGTGAGGTCTTTCCACAATACATAACATAAGTTATTTATATAACTATTAACTTCTAAGAACACAACACATTCAACTGTCTATTTAGAGAGCATGAACCATTTATAATCATTCCTTATTTGACCCTTTTAAAGTTAGTCAAAATAGGTATATTTTGAAACCTTTGACTCCCATATTTGCCATTTGCTTTCGTCCTTTATCTCTGTTCTCTGTCATTTTTGGGGTGTTTGATTAGGACAGAGCAGACTGACGTTGATGCTAATGTTGCGTATGCTGATGACGAGAGTAAATTGGTTGATAATATTTTTAATTAAACTTTTTAATTGAATTGAAAAGCAGCCGGAAAATGTTGCCAAGCCTTCCCATATCAATTAAGCTCAAATTGTGCCTTGTGCCTTAAATTAGGTTTGACTCAGCGAGAGTTGTGAGGATGGAATTTAATAATCGCAGAGAGAAATTCACAGTTTAACAGTCTAACGGTTATTTGGGTTATTTGCAAAATGGAAAACGAAATTGAATTTGACTCGTAAGTGGATTGTGCCGTTGCTGTAATCGTATTCCTGCGTTGCCATCATCGCAGCCGTCCAGGATAATCAACTTTTGAACTGACCCAAACGACATGCGGACAAAAACTGCACTCAATCAGTTGAGGGGCTCAAAGTGAGCAAACAATAAGGCAAACCCAAAACAGAGCAAGCAGAGCAGAAGGCAGATCAAGAGACACAAGAGAAAGAGCAAGAGAAAGGGAAACCAAAATGCAGGCAAATATGTAAGTTGATTTGTTTGTTGTTTGCGTGGACTGCAAATGCGGAAAAGCACAAGGCAAATGCAAATATCATGTCAGGCAAAGAGGGGAAGACATGAAGGCAGGTACAAGGACAGTATGGGCCAGAGCCAGATCCTATAGATAGCAAGGGGATTAAAAAACTAGCTTGTTTGCCTACTGTGGCTCACATGACGCATACGCAACGTTGCCAGAGTTACAGCTAAATTACCATGGCAGCAGCAACAGCAGCAGGTGGGTGCCTTGCACCTGCTGCAATCAGAATGACACTGCACACACTAACAAACACACACACATATACAAACCAGGCAAGCACACGCATACACGCACATAGTCCTGGCAGGCCACATAAGTTGGTCCTTAAAATAGAAGCGTGGCAAATGCACAACAAAACTTTGCGTGCACTTCAAGTGCACAAACACTCCGACACACACACACACACAGCCACTCACATTCACATAAACAAAGTAAGCTTGTTGTTGAGCCAAAGCTCAAACTGCAAATACCCTGTAAAGGGCATATAAGAAGGGAGAGTATAATGAACAACCTCATTAGCAAGTTGCTCGCACGCTTGAGCATACATACGCCCAGTTGCACATTGTATGTTATTTACAGGGTATTCGCATGCGCCCCAAACCAACCAGTTGAGCTGCCATGTAAATGCAACTGAGTGCAAGCAATGCTGCAGGTTAGACATTTGCACTTGTCACCCCTTTTTATTGTTGTTGCCACTGCCTGTCAGGGCAACGTGGCGGCAGGTTGGTTGCCCCACCCTTCCCTCCCTGCCCCCTTCCCTTCCTTCATGTTGTGCAACCATTTTTTATATCATTTACACGTTGAATGTCGTGTACGATGCAGTCGACACATTTCAGGGCACAGTTGCCTCTAGAAAGGGGTGTGCAAAGCAAAAAGGCAGAGGGTAGTCAATGTGCAGAATGTTGATAGCAACGTTTAGGGACAGCCACTGCCACATGAATGTGTATGTGTGTGTGTGTGCGAGCAACAAGAAAAAGCAGAGCAAAACCAACATGTAAATTGAAACGTTAAGACTTTTGATTTCAAACTGATGCAGGAATTTCCACGAACATCTATTAGTTTAACATAGTTAATATGCGATTTTGATATTACAACACGCACAATACATTAATAATATTCCACATGTGATACATTTCCCTCAACTCTCACTCGCTGGCAGTTGGAACAATTTCCCCCAAATGAAATTCCTGACATTGATTTATCGCACAAATAATGCTCGAAAAATCCAATGCTGCTTTTCATTCATGTTTACGCGGGGTTTATTTTGTGGCACACACACGAACACGCAACAGAATCAATCATCTCACCTACAGCAGAGAGAGAGTTTAATGCGCATTTGTACTTGGTTTAATAGTCCGTTAATAGTTAGGATTAGTCGAGTTTTCTGCTTTGTTAAGCTTTTCTCTTTATCCAAAAAGAAAACTCAGCATTAAGTGGTTTCAAATTCTTGTCGAAATGAATTTTCTAAGCACTCGTGGGAATGATAAAGCCATTCGGCAGTTGGGTAACGTTGAAGACGGTATGATAGGTTGTAATGGGTACAGAATGGAGGAATAAGACCCTTTTGTACACTCGAACCACATCGAGAGCCTGTTGAAGTAGCTGTGCCTGTTTTTTGCTGCTCTAACCCTAATTAGTCTCTGTATTTTATATATCCTTTTTAAACTTGGCACACAGCTCTCTATTTATAAGTTATTTATGATGATCTTAGGTCCGCCTTAATGTGCTGTAAGTTTCATCTACATATCTCCCCAATTTCATTAATATCTAATGTAATCACTATGTTATATTCTATCTCCTTTATACCTTTAATCGCTTTGATTACGTTTCTGAAGTCTCTTTGAATTGCTGCTGCTATTTTTACCACGCCATTACCATGTTGTGTTCCAACTCTTTGTCTATGTTCTAATTCAACGTCTGCTATTTTCCCAGACACGTCATTCATTCATATCCATATCCACATCCATTGGCATTCATCAAATTGTTTATGCACGGACTGCAATGTTGTACGCGGCGTATGCGCAACATGCTCTGTTCGTGCATACAATGATTGAACAATTAGATGCATGATAAATATTGATCGCGAGGTTTCTGTGGTCAGTTACGGGAATGGCGCTGGCGAAAGGTAATCAGAAATACATTTAACCTGTCAGCCACAAACAGACACATACACACACAGAGACCTCAGCTGAAACGTTTATTTCATGTTAGTTGCAATTACATATATTGGGGTACTATACTTTGGACTGCTCTCATTCTGCCTGCCCCTCTTCTCCGTGACTTACACAGCATTTATTTGAAGGAAAACATAATTGAATAATAGACTTCAAAACTTGATCGTCTTAACCGGTTTAAGTTGCATCTCCCTCACATTTTCTCAATGTGTCTCTTTCTCTCAGAGAGGCCGAAATATTCAACTACCTTCTTAATACAAAATGGAATATTCGTTGATATAAATTTGTATACCCGCTTCCCATAGGGGAGAACTACTTTGTGTCAATTGAAAATTAATGTAACAGGCAAAAGGCGTAGCAGACAGCACAAACTATCATATATATTCTTAATCAGCATTAACAGATGAGTCGATATATCGTATTGTAGTAAATTGGGTGTCAATATGTGTTATTATTGCACGCAGATTAGTATTACTCATAAGTTGTATTGTTTTTAACAAAGGAATAATAATAATATTACTATCAATAATAATATTATTATAAATATTGCTCAATAATCGAATCGAATCGAATTGCCGTGACACGCTGCCATCGCTAGCGTAAACCGTGACTCTTAAACCTAAACCTGATCACGATTGTCGTTTTGCCAGTTTTTCGCTTATTCGCAACGGCATAAAAGTGAAAGTGCACACTTGAGGCTAACATAACGAACACACACATACACAAACACTAATAATATTTGCATATGTGTGTGTGTGTGTGCACCGGCATTTAAGCGTAACAGATACTTGAGCTCCCTGACAGACACCATGAAAATGTCAGACAAACTTTTTGGAGGCAGAATGAGTCCGTAGAGAGAGAGGCAGAGTGGGACGGACCCCCAGCATGGCCAGACCTTCATGAATGAATGAATGTAACTACAACAGTACACAATGCATGCATATGTGTACGTATGTGTGTGTGTGTGTGTTTGGGTGTGTGTGTTTTGGTCCAACAATGGAGTATGCAGAGTGCAACAAAATGCATGAATAAACAAGAACTCGATTTGAATAGAGCAACAGAGAGTCGAGCCGAGCCAACGTCGAGCGACGCCTGCAGAAGTCGCAGCAACGGAATGATATTTTATGAGGCATTTGCTGAATTTGAAAAGCAAAGCCCTAGTCCAATCCCCCTCATCACCCCCTTTGCCACGAATCGTAAGCTATAAATCTATGCGAATAAATGTTTCCAGGCTGCAAAGAAAATGCTGTAACTATTTTGATTTAAGCCCCCCACACATGTTAGCTTCTGCAATTGCAATTTCCCCAAGCTCCATATCCCAATCGGAACAATAGAAAATTACAAGGCAGATGTTATACGTGAAATATGCTAGCTGAAATAACGTTTTGCTAATCTAAATTCTGAATAAGTCACTTCGATTTCAACATTCAAACATCAATTGAGTTTTGGGCGGCAATGTTAAGAATCTTCTTTTCTATACATTATCTCAGAATCCTTTCTGTCTCTTGAAAAATAAGTCCCTTAGGGAAAAATAGACAAAGAATGAGGAATAGAGTAATGGATACAAAAGGGTGTTACGATTACTGAGCCAGAACGGAATTGATTAAAAAAGAAGCAGGATTACTGCACTGAATTGCTTAACTATATATACGAGTACACAGTACAGTACATAGGCTCCCTAGAAACAGAAGGAAATCAATTTCGTTTTCTTATTCCACTCACTTTCTTATTGCTTTAGTTATTAACTTATAAAACGGATATTCACTGTGACTCGCGCTTTTCGCCAGCAAAATGCAAATGAAAAACAGAAAAAGCACTTTGTGCAGACAAGAAGAAAAAAGAAGATGAAACGGGAAATGAGAAATAAAAAGAAAGCAAGCAAGAAAGAACTGCTGAAGGTTTTATATTCTTGCAGCTTATGGCACAAGTCTGCAGAGATTTTTCCCATGCTAATTATAAGATTAATTATATCTGCGCATAGATGGTTACCATTTTAACATAACTTATTAGTTCCCTTTGGTAAGTAGGCAAGACTGCATAATATAGAAAAATCTGCATTCTTCATAAAACTTGGAAATACGTGGATATTTCTTGTAAATATACAACTGAAATTGGTAAAAGTGTGATATAATAAAATAAAGTACAAGTTTTTATACAAAAGACACAATTTCCATAAATAAATAAATAAAAAAAAATATTGTTTCCTCAAAATTTATAGGTTAAAGTTGTCTAACTTCAATAAAATTTAGAGAGTTCATTGCTAGCATAATAAAAGTTAAATGTGGAGAGTTTATTTACGATGAAAACATGAAAAAATAATGTTGTATGCTCGCTAAGACTCATCAGGATTCATATTATCTAGTTTTAAAACTGACTTATTTTATCAGACTAGATATATAGAGTAAGACTTCTTTGACTCTCTTGTTGGAACTATACATATTATATTATCATACTTATATTATATCATATTTACATCATACCTAATTATGTATACTGTACTTCTCAGAGTTACAAAACTAATACACCCTACGCAAAGATAAGGAGTAGCGTATTTATTACTACTCTGTACTCATGTACGATCAGTAGTAGAACGATGGTAGTTATCATAGTCTAGTTGGTATTTTGCAGTAATGTTTAAGCAATTTTTAAATTGACTTTGTGTTTGTCACGCGCCACGCACACACACACAAGGACACACACACAGGGAAAAGGAGTTGGCTTCCTTTGCCACCTGAGCAGAGGCAAAGCAGGGGAAGGGCGGGAGGGAGGCGTGGCCGTGGACTGCAACAGAAATGACAAACGTACTTTTGATAGACTTGTTGACGACAAGCTCTGGCACTTGGCAGCTGTCAGTTCCAGCCAAAGAGGACGACGTCTCTCGGCTGTCGTCTCCCTCTCTCTTTATGTGTGTGTGTGTGTGTGTGTGTTGGCGCCTGCTTGTTAGCATGTCTGCGCTTGTATTTGTGTGTCAGTGTGCGCCTGTTTGCCTGCCTTCCTGCGTACGTGTGTGTGTGTGTGTTTGCTTGCGTACGACATGTGCGAATAACGGACTAGGGCACGGACACATTTCAGTTACAATTTTTTTGTACTTTCGTGTTGTTTTTTTTTTTTGTGTTGTGTTTTTTTTGCTCGTTGCGCATTAATATATAATGGGCGAAAATCAATACATATGATTTCTGGCCAATTGCCGCAAACATTTCATGTACAATAATCACATATATTTTGTGGTTCAATCTTGGTAATTGCAATTTTATGTTTGTTGCAATTAATTTGTTATGTTTATTACGGCACAATGCGCTCGGTTGCGGCAACGCCACACACACACACACACCAGCACACACTGACTGACTCCCACCCATAAACAGCTACACACACACAGTCAAACATAATGTGAACATAAAAAAACTACTATACTCGTACATGCAACAACAACACTGCACTCACTATGGTTTGTTTTGCTTTTTACGCGCGATGACGAAACTTTTAGCGTGTTTTTGTCTGTTTCAACTCGAACTGGCGCGCAGAACTCACTCAATTTGGCAACGCACACGTCCAACACGCAACAGCGACGTTTACGTACTAACTGAACCGACTAGCGTGCTATGACTAAGTTAAGCCGAAGTCGAAGTCGAAGCCGAAGCCGAGCGGAGCCGATTGAAAGCGAAACTGAAGCTTAGCATTGTAGGAGGTGGAAGCGAGAAAGCAACATTGTTGTAACGGGGCAAGACCAAAACTCGTTTTAAGTTATTTTGTAAGAAATATGACAACACAGTGAAAAATGTTACAACAATGTGAGCAAAAAAAAACAACAGAGCAATCAGTTTTCTCAACATAACCAAAACTAAATATATTCAAACTATTGATAAAACTGGAAAATTTCATGAATTCAAAATCCAATGGATATACAGACAGGTAGGTTAAACGCAACGTGTTTTTAGTGTTGGTAAATGTGCTGTAGTTTACATTCGATAGCAATTATCGAAAAATACCTCATGAAAGCAGTGGTATTTTGGTTTTATTTAGCGCTAAACTTACATACATATGTATGTGTGTTTTTTTGTGTAATTATTTGTGCGCATTCAGAAAGAAAAACTTGTGAAATACTTTAAATAATACGATTTATAATGATTTTTTGGTCATATGCCCTGATTCAAATTATGCCTGTGTAATGCTAGAAAACATTTCTTTGTGTGTCATCAAAATCGAAATCGATTTGGAAGCCAGCGCAGGTAAAAATTAAATCTCAAACAAAAACAAGAGAAACAATCGTGAAGATAAAGAAAAACTGAAAATCAAACCAAAAAATTATCCATAACGCAGAACAAGAAGGCGCCGTCTCTACGGAACATCCGACCAATCCTCGCGTGCAAAAGGAACGCGAACGCGATCGCGGACTTCGCCAGGCACGCGACATTATAATCGAGACGCATACGAATCAACGTTGGACACAAGACTTGGCCAGTGGCAGCGGCGAGGAGGAGAAAGAGACGCATAAAATGAACTGGGCTGCTGCACTGCAGCAGCATACGAATAGTCCCACAGCTGGCAGTTCGCGTGAAACAACTCCGCGCAGCAGCGATGAGTCACAGGCACCCGGGCCTCCAGCCTCGAACTTTCCACAGGAGATCGGTTACTTTTCGGGCAATCCTATTGTCGAAGTGACCAAAGGCATCATTCATCTGTACAAAAAGAAGTGAGTACAAAGAAGACACACTGAAGCATGTCTTACTCCAATGAGATTCCTTTGTTTACAGCGAACGCAAGGCCATCAAGGAGGCGCCCTCGAATCAGCTGTGTCTGCTGGCCGTGCCGACGACCCTCAACTGCCACGACTTGCTAAACTTCATCGCCCCTTGCCATGCCGAGATCAGGCATGTGCGCATCGTGCGCGACGGCAGTCCCAACCAGTTTATGGTGCT
Organism: Zaprionus capensis; assembly: GCA_018903675.1. Taxonomy (NCBI): domain Eukaryota; kingdom Metazoa; phylum Arthropoda; class Insecta; order Diptera; family Drosophilidae; genus Zaprionus; species Zaprionus capensis. The sequence goes on along the minus strand of JAEIFN010000964.1, from coordinate 9,487,523 downwards.
AGTGGAGTAAGTGAAATGGAAGCGAGAAGGATTATCTATTCATATCAATTATTTGCCCTTCCCCTACAGATTCCGTTCGAATGAGTCTGCATTGGAGTTCTACAAGTCGTACAACGGCATCGCCTATAACTCTCTAGAGCCGGATTCACTGTGCCATGCTGTCTGGGTGTCGGAAGTGGAGCGTGGCGAGCATGGTCTGCCTCCGCCCGGACACACAGAGCTTCCCACTTGTCCTGTCTGCCTGGAGCGCATGGACGAGAGTGTTGATGGCGTCTTGACCATTCTATGTAATCACGCCTTTCACGCCAGCTGCTTGATGAAGTGGGGCGACTCCACCTGCCCAGTGTGTCGTCACGTGCAGACCCCAGAGTTGGTCGAGGATTCTGTTTGCATGGAGTGCGAGGGCACCGACTCTTTGTGGATCTGTTTGATCTGCGGCCATGTCGGCTGCGGTCGCTACCAAGGAGGACACGCCGCTGCGCATTATCGTGCCACCAATCACACCTTTGCCATGCAGCTGGGTACCTCCAGTGTCTGGGATTATGCCGGAGACAATTTTGTGCATCGTCTGTTTCAAAACAAATCTGATGGCAAACTAGTTGCTTCGCAAACAGAGAAGGATGAGCGAGAGGAGAAGATCGACTCGATGCAAATGGAGTTTACTTACTTGCTGACCTCGCAGCTGGACACGCAGCGCAAGTATTACGAGGAGCGCATGGAACGGCTGGAGCAGGAGTGGCAAAGCTACAAGACCGATGCCAACGAGGCCAAAGTAGAGAAGAACGAGCTGCAGCAGTTGCAACAGAGCATGCAGAAGGAGAAGCAGAATCTAGAGCGGAAGCTGGCCAACCTTGGAACAAAGTAAGCAAAACTTATTAATCCCTGATAAACGTGCTCTAATATAATTTCTTTTTACTCTTTGCAGACTGAAGGAGATGCAGAAGCAGCTGACAGAGGAGCGTGAGCTGTCCAAGGCACTGCAGACTAATCAGTCCTCGTGGCACTTCAAGTACAAGAATCTGGAGCAACAATACAACGAGCTGAAGCACAATCACGACAAGGAGGTGACCGATCTCAAGGAGCAGCTGCGTGACGTCATGTTCTTTCTGGACACACAACAAAAGATGGCCAACACGGAGCTATCGGGTGCCTCCATCACCGGGGTCAGCGACAAGGAGCCGCCGAGCAGTTCCCGTCGTGGTGAGCGGCGCAAGAAGAAGGATTAGGCAGAAGTAGCGAACAGCGCTCTGTTTTAGATTCACATATTAATCCTCTCATAATAAAGTGAAACCCTAGCTAGCAGTTTAAGGTGTCTATTTAAGTTGCAAGGTTTATCCAAATTCAATCTTCAAGCCCAAAACAAAAAACAACAACAAAAACTCTATATGTGATTTCCATTGTGAAGCAAACTGCTTAAGCAGCAAATATATAAATGTATTTATTTAAGGCCGATGTACTTTGTGAACCAACAACACTATATGGTATAAACTCTTATGTGTATTCGTATTTAATAATCGAAACAGTTCAAATATAGTATTCTCTCTCTCGAATACGTATGTATGTAGTTCCTGTGGGGATGCGGATAGCCTAGAGGCATGAGTACAACTCGTGATGGTGGTTAGGACCCAGCTTGGTCAGAACAATGTCCTCACTCTGAGGTGGACACCGGTTATTGTAAATATGATATAAAACGGAATGAGGAGGCAGATATACTAACTAAAACAGAAGCAGAACACTACAAATTCTGGTGTTCTTCTGTGGCATAGCAAGAATATCGAGGAACTTCTAAGAGGATAGGATACAACGATCAGAGAATGGAATCTGAACACAACCCTACAACAATCGTAGTTCATTTTAGACTGTTATAACCCTAGCAGGGGTACAATATTTCTAAAAGGTCGCGTTACAGTCAATACAACCGAAGATTATAATACAGAGATGAGATAATATAGATGTAAGACTCGTCCCAATGGGGTTCCACTGGTGGAGCCCACTCTCTAAATACAACTTAGCTAGGCTAACGCAGAGAATCAATTGAATAGTTGGAATGCTCAATGGAATTCACCACGTTTATTGGCTCAACATTTAACAAATGAATTGCAATGGTAACTTGTTTTGATCTGTGGCTAAATCTGTGTAGACCGCTCGCACTCGGCTTCACAGCGGAATGTCGGATCGGGTACGTCCTTGTCATCGAGATTGGCTTGTTCCTGAAAGATATCCAACTTCTCCTTGACTTCCTGTTCGTTGCGCTCCACATTCATGAGATAACCGGCTAGGTAGGCGTACATATCCTGCGGCATATGGATATGCAAGTTGGCCAGTGCACCCACAAGTACGGTGCCCATCTTGGCCTTGAACTCTGCGACCATGTCATCGATGGCTCCCCTATTACCTGCTGCTGGCATCCAGTCGTAGTCCTTGAAGCAGCAGCACTCGCAGTATACATTCGGATCGGTATCCTTGAGCAGCTTGAAGAACGGCTGCAGTTGAGCCTCACACTGCTTTAGGTTGGCCACCTCCTTGACGAATCTCTTGTGAAACTCGCATATGTCGCGTTCACAACGCTGCACCTGAGCCTGATCATTTGACAGGGATGCAGTACGCTTGATATAGTCCACAGTGTTCTCGTGGAAGGATTTGAACTTGCATTTCTCCTCGCTGTAGGCCTGCAGACACTGTTGCCCATAGACAATGATACTGTCGCGCCGCTTGCGAATCTCTTCGAAACGTTTCGTGTAGAAATGCTGCACCTCATCCAGATCAACGAGACGTTTAGTGTACGCCGACAGATCCTCATCGGGCTCGCACAATTTATCCTTGGTCATCATATTCTTCTTCACCTGAGCGCATGGCAAATTGGCCCTCTCGATCTTCTCCAGCTCCGCCTTAAGCTCCAACTGCATGTTCCGCAACTCTGTGTTCAGGCGTTTCACGTCCTGATCATTGCAGATCATCGTGTTGAGCATCTCCCGCAGGCAGTTTTTGTGCGGATTGGGCAACTCATCGGGACAGCCAGCAAACATGTTGGGTATGTTTTTAAAATATGAAAATATATTAGAATCGATCTTAGTCTCTCAATTTATTGTACAATTTCCAAACCTTATTCTGTCTATCACAGTTTTCTGACAGTAGACCCTAAGATCCTAGCCGTTTTCCCTTATCATCTTTACAATCTTTGTTTCATCATTTTTGTATTCTTTTTTTTTAACTGGAGTCGTCATAGACCGCCCGCTTTGTAATGCGAATCTTCGGAACTGGTTTGACTAGAAATCGAATCTTCACTTGAAATTCTACGTCGGTTTCTAAAATAAGAAACGAGTACCGAAATTTTAAATGGCTGGAGACCCCTTTGTGCTTGCTTCCAAGCTTCCATTAACTAAGGCTCAATCAATCATTTTGTGCAAATGATAATACCCTGTAGGCATTAAACGTTAGCAGGAGGGTTGCCGAATTTTACCTAATGATGCTGAAGAATTCTGTACCGAAAAAGGAGAAAATTTACTAACTATGTTTAAAGAAGTAACCACTATATATTATATATGTATATAAATGGAAATGTAACAAATCATTTGATATTCATTTAATTGTTCTTGGAATTTCTTATATGAGATTCTTAAATAAACTCTTTGTATATTGACCAATCGAATTGTTAATTGGAGAAAGAATTAATATTATTATAAGCTCATAAGCAGAATCTTTGCTCTAAGAATATTCCCAAATTATTGTAGCATAAACAAATACCATGACCATATAGAGTATATTTCAGTCGAGCATTTATTATCAAACAATCTGAAGCTGTCGATTGTTCATGCTGTTTACAAACGCGTATATGAAGGCGTTAACAATCTATAGAACCCCTGTCCTATTCCCCTCTGTGTATGTCTCTCTCTCTCTCCGTCTCTGCTGTGTTGTCCCCCCTTAGCCATCCTCTGTGTGGTAATTCACGCAAATCGAACTCAACATCATCAAAAATAATTTTGGCACAAGTCAACCAGTTTGTAGCAAGAGGTCAGCCCCAGTTTTGGCTGCGACTTGTGGTCGAGCTTCCAGCGAGGCCTGTAATTAAGTAAATTAATTAATTTCAATCGAACAAAGCCAATCGATCGATTCGCAAATATTTCGCATCGATTTGGATCCAATCTGTAGATTTTGCCCATTTCATTGGGGACTGCATAATTTTTGCATAATTCATTTTTAGCCATTTTCGCTGGCTAATTAATTTTATCGAGTTTGATGGATCTTTATATTGTTATCTCCCGATGTCGCTGGTTTTGATTGATTTTTACGCCATGTCCGACAATCGCCGCAAAGTGATAATTATACGAAATCGTTTGCGAATCCGTTAAAATGGAATTTCTAAACAATCGCTAAATGTTATCGCCAATACAGAAAAAAGAAGAAAACTTTTCAAAAATCTCTAGACTGAAAATTTCACCATCTGAAGAACTCTCAGTTCGATTTGCAGCTGCTCTGCGAGGCTCTTCGTTAAACATAAATTATAATAATTAGAATTATTGAACATGACTAATGAGCAAATATTGATTTAAGACTTTCACAAAGCGCACAAAGCGTTACAATGCCTGAATATGTAAAATAGATAAACAAATCGAAGACAGAACCTCATCGACGGAAGATGATGTCCCATCGGATAGATGCTGATCGAACTCCTTAGGGTGGTTCGTCCTTAGCGCCTGCGGCTGACTTCTATACGGGTAACGAACCCTGTCAGAGAAGGGGGTACTATCTACTACGAGTAATATACAGTACACAAACTATTCATATAGTCTCTACATATCTCATAATATCTGCATAACTGAAGTGAACAGAACTAGAAATGTATTTTGATTTTCGAACTTTAAAAGAAATAATGATTTACAAAGAGCTTTGAGAGAAAAATATCTTCATATGATATACATATCATTTTGTTATACATTTTTATTATCTAAACAGTATTAAAATAGTTATTAAGACTTCTTCTTAAGGAAAGCTGGAAAGTTTAAGAAATCCAAGCAATTCACAAAGGAAATTGAAAGTGTTAAATTCTTCTTTCTAAAGATTAATTTAACTTTAAATTAAATATAACTAAGCATTCTTCATTAGGGACACGCACGACGCATTAGGAAATTATTTGAATAATTTGCGTATTTTTTCAATTTGAAAGAACGTTTTTTTATTCAGGAAAGAAATGAAAAATGATGCTGACCCCCGGGCGCACCCTTGACAAAAGGACGCGATCAAATATGCAAATGGACAGGGAGAGCGGGATGCAGAGATATCCTGTGCGAGGATCAGGCCATCAACCCTTTCCACTTCATCTCCATGCACAGCGCGTCCGATTGGCGAACGTGTCGTGCATAAATTAAGCATTCTTCGCCCTTTATCCTTTCGTTCTTTATATGCTGGATCCTTTTGTGTGCACACCCCTTTTCTTGCCAAGCGCAGCGCGTCCGCATGGAAATGAGGCAAAAAATCCGGATTTTTTCTTAACTCGCTGTATCTTCATTCCTTCCTTCCTTGCTTCTTGCTTGCTGGCTTCTATCCTTGAGATCGTCGTCACCCAGAGCTGTCTGGGTCGTCCCTCAGATCTCAGACCCTGCAAGCTGAGTCTACATACCATAAAAAAAAGAGTCGAGGCAAAAAATCGTGAGAAAATTCTCAGCGCGAAATATTCAAATGAGCTTCCCGAAGGCCGCGAGTTGCATACTTTTTTGGGACACGTTATGCGGCGCCCCGATATTTCTGTTGTTGTTGTTGCTGTAGTTTTTTTTCTCCTCAACGCAGTTAAAATCATCAGCGCATCCTTGCAGCCTTTCATGCTCGGCTCGTTCGTTTTTTAACCCATTTTTTTTGTTGGTAATGCTGCATTTTTTATGCTCGGCTACAGCAGAAAGTCGTTTGTAATTGGGTTTCGTTTTTAGCGCGCGTTTTTTTCCAGTTTCCTTTTTTTTCGGAACACCTTTTGTAGAATATGTTAAATTGCCGTGTGACAAGTTTTTTTTTTGGCTTTGCGCGTTTTTTTCCCCGAAAAAGGATCGCTGTGAGCATTGTTTACCATATTCGTTACTGTACGTTTTTTTTTTAGCTTTTTTTCTGGAATTTTAAAGTACTCTTTTTACAATTGAAATCGGGTTTTTTTGCCAGCTAGCGTGAAAATGTTAATTAAACTTTTGTTATTGCGTCATTTTGACTGCCTTCGAAGCAGGATAATAAATTGCGTAGTTTCTCAGCAAGTTTGTCCTGCACGTGCGTTTGATTCATTTGATTTCGGGCGGGATTTGAAGGATATACAAACAACGGGAAATGAAAGATATACAATGTATATGGTACTCAATGAAGAGGTTTTTTTCTAATGCTATAAATATGTATTTGTAAGTGGAAAAGGAAAAGTCTTATAGCTATGAGATAATTGCAAAATTTATTATTAGACATTTTAAATTCTAAATATACTTAAAAATATATATCAAATATACTTAATATTTAAAATGCATAAGAAATAGTAAATTGCTTCTGAAGCAAAATTTGGCCTTAAGTTCCATCTTTTTTGTTGGCACGAATCCTTTTCATCATCTCAGCCTTCAATTTATTCGATTCCTTTCTCAAAATCTTTACTATACCACCAACTTTCTTGCCGACCTTTTCACTTTTCATTATCTCCGCAAAAAGTTCTTTATTCATTTTCAGCAACTCCTTGTTCAGACGGTCAACGTCCCTATTCATCATCCGCATCGACGCCTTGAGCTTCTCGGACTTGGTGTTGTTATCTGAATTGCGCCGTGACATGTTGGACGATATTCTCAGACAAAATTCCCTTTAACTAAATTTTGTCAAATTTTTGAGACTTAACACCTAGCGGACTCCATTACAATTTTGACAAACTACAAGTATATTCAATATTCTATCATACTGAAGTATAAGTTGGCATTGGATGACTATCTAGATACAAATTCCAGCCTGATTATCATACGTCACAAATATGTTACCGTGTTTCGCGTATCGTCATCAATAATCTGCTAATCAAGGTGAATTCTCAATGATAAATAATGTATATGGTACTCAATGAAGAGGTTTTTTTTTAATGCTATAAATATGTATTTGTAAATGGAAAAGGAAGTCTTATAACTATGAGATAATTGCATAATTTATTGTTAGACATTTTAAATTCTAAATATACTTAAAAGTATATTTCAAATATACTTAATATTTAAAATGCATAAGATATAGTAAATATATTTTATAAATTGCTTCTAAAGCAAAATTTTGCCTTAAGTTCTATCCATCTTTTTTGTCTTTATCCTTATTTAATTTAAAGATTTTGTTGGCACGAATCCTTTCGTATCTTTTGTCCATCTCATCCTGCAATTTATCCGATTCATTTTTCAAAATCTTTACTATAGCACCAACTTTCTTGCCGACCTTTTGACTTTTGATTATTTCCGCGAACAGTTTTTTATTCATTTTCAGCAACTCCTTGCCCAGACGATCAAGGTCTCTATTGATCATCCGTATCGACGTATCGAGCTTGTCCTTAACGGTATCTGAATTGCGCCGTGGTTTGTCGATCTTTTTAGACATGTTGGACGATATTCTCAGACAAAATTCCCTTTAACTAAATTTTGTCAATTTATTGAGATTTGACGCTTAACACCTAGCGGATTCCATTATAATTTTGACAATCTATATTCAATATTGAGAGACTTTCTAGATACAAATCCCTGCCTGATGATCGTACGTCACATAGATGTCACCGTGTTTCGCGTATCGTCATCAATAATCTGCTAATCAAGGTGAATTCACAATGAGGCTATAATTAAATATCGACAAATTTGCAATATGCCAAAATATGGAAAGCTATTCGAATTGCACACAAAGCCACAAACAAAAACCTCAACAATTGAACCCATTGTACAAGAGAGGGCACAGGAGATGTGCAAAAACCGAAGGCTACACAATGCCAAAAATATAAGAATGAAGAAAATGGCATCAGATTTCACAATATCGCACCTTATTAGAATCGCACAATGGGCTGAATGGGTGATCAGACAAATGAAAGACAAACCAATATGCAAAAATAGCTCGGAAACGGAATCGGGAATAACAAAAAGGCGCACACGGCCAACAAGAAGTTATGGGAAAAACATACACACCTCCGAAACCATTCGAACCCTGTCGAAGCCAGCTAATCGGAGCACCCCACTCGATATTATTGTTGGCATTGTGTAATAATTTCATAAATAGTTTATCCTAAAGAATCGCTGAATACCCGACTAAATGCTTTGCGAATCGGCTTCACACGCAGAAGACGCGCACCCGAGCGAGTTTCTTTCTTATGCTAAATCGAGCTGAGGGTTAACGCAACCCCTAACATTGAGGGTACTCTCCCTACATGCGTGTGTCGATCGAGGTACATTTGTATATGTGTGTGTGTGTATGTGTTTTGATTATGTCTGGAGTTTAGAAACCATAAATCTATTGATGCCATTGAGGCCGCCTTTCTGCAGCATCAAATTATCTTCTGGCATTGAAATTGCACACACAATATTCAAATGATTGAAGGATCTTCATTTGCATAATGCTCTCAGAACAGGCAGGTAAGGGAAAGAGTTTCAAAGAAAGTAAGTATAGAAAGCATAAAAGTATAAATAAATATAAAATAAAGTGATATATAATATGTCTTACCAACTAATATCTAATTGAAGATAATTAACTTAGTTTCAATACTTAAATTAGTTTCCAAACTACTCTAAAATATTCCTTCCTTAAAATATCTTTGCCATAACTTCCCTTTCTTTTCTGCTCAACAGATGTCGCTCACTTTCTATATACATATCTCAAAAGAAGTACACTATCCTTGATCTATTCCTCTGCTAAACCAGACTATGTATTCCATCTTTACGCCTCAAGATAACTGCCCGACAGATGCCTCTCATTTTTTATCAACTCCTCAACCTCAGGGATTGCATTCTAATTATCATATCGATCAAGTCCCTGGGACAAGGAAAAGTGACAGTAAAAGAGGAAAGTTGAAGAAGAAGGCAAATCCTTTGGCAGGATAGATGCTCGGTCATTTCTGTTTTTTCTCATAGTTAACATAACAAAGGCTGATGATGCACACAGGACGAACAGCTTCGTGATGATTTCAGCACCCAGCACACAACATGACGGGCCCGATCCTCAGGCCACATCCACCCCGAAAACTGAACACTGAGCGATCTATCGCAGATCACGGAGATAACTAGGATGGCGGCGACAGAAGCAAACAATCCCATGATCATTAGAGCATTTATAGTATTGTATATTGATATGCTAATCAATGACTTGGCAGATACCCCTGAGAGAGAGAGAGAGAGAGAGAGAGAGAGGGATAGAGTCCCATTTATGATCGATGCGAATATCAAATCATTTATCAATTAAATTATTGGCAAACATTGCGTTGCGCCCTCGATATGAAGAGATCTCTGTCTCTAACTCTCAAGAGGGTTGCCAAAATTCGCCGCGACACACAATGGAAAACTGCCAAATGATCGATTATCGCATTGTCTGCCGGTCTCAATCTCGATCTTTATTCTTTTCTATTCTCTCTTCTATTCTCTGCGGTGTGTTGCCAATTCTGGCAGTTCGTTCCCTTTGTGTGCGCGACGGGTTAAGCGATGATTTGTTGGTTTATTGCCAACGATGCTCGGGGAACCTATTGCAAAAAAAAGAGAAGGAGTAAAGAGGAAAAGGGAAAAGGATGCAGGGATCACTCGTGCCGAAATGCGGCGCAAATGTCCTTTTATTTCATTGTATTCTCGTGCCCTGTTGACAATACACAACAATCGCAATCGCAACCCTTCGATGTCCTTTTCATTGACTCCTCGTGGGTGCCTCATCTTCATCGACATCTTCGCCTTATTCGCATTCAATTCTCGCCGTTTAGCGATTTTTACGAGCCCATAAATGGGACTAGGGGTTTTTTATGCGATTCTCTCTCCTCTCATCGTTGTGTTTTTTATCTCTTTTCTTGTGCCTGTTTTATTGCATGTTTGTTTGTTTTTATTCGCCTCTCTTCTGCACATTTAACGCAATTCAGCAATTCGCTTTTATTAATAATAATGCTATTCAACCCTCGCCCTACTCCCGCCCCTCCCCGCCGCGCTAGACACCTGTTGGTTGGGTTCTCCTAACTCAAACTGGTTTTCGACAGCGTCTTTTGCTTTGTTTTCAGCGCTGTCTCTTTATTATCTTTATTTTCGGGGTTTTGCTTATTAATTTGCCATGAAATTAATTCTGTTTCTTTTATGATTTCTATTTGGTATATGAAGTAACTAAGTATATAGTATAAAGTTGGGAAGTGGCGAGTGTTCACTAGAAATCATTCTAGTTTCGACTACACCCACAATTCCCATTCCACATGTATTTGTCTTGTACTCCAGAGAGAAATCTTTAAGCTTCGCTTCGAGAACCTGTTGATAGTATACTCCACTCTGAAGTTGAAATTCGTGCTGCAGCAGACTCTACTCACAAGACGTTCCCCTCGTTATAACCTCTATGTGTTTCCCACATCCGCATGCATAAGTACGCAAATCTCTCGCATATTGTAATTTCTAAATTTAACTCTATTTCGGCATTTGAATATATATATGTATTCTCCATCTCTCAGCGATCAATCCAGCCATCCATCATTAATCTTCAACTGCGCAGCTGTTTCTATTCGATTCTGATCTGAGATCTTCAGCCCAGAGACGCAACGTTACGTTTCTCTCTCGCCTAAGGACATAAATCTCTTATGTCGCCTCGAGCACAATGCGAGAGGAGATGGAGAGGGAGAGGAAGAGTAGCCTGCCCTTCTTCCTGACCAACTTAAGCGGATTACTCTGCATTTTTCTGCATCGTTGCATCCTTTGATCCTGCGGTCCCGCGGCAGGATTTGAATAAGACTCTGCCGTATAAATAATTCAAAATTGGAATTTTATAAATAGTTCTGGCAATTTTTATTACTTTCTCCTGCGCATATCATAAATAGGTATATAAAATGTGCTTAGCCTATTGATAGATCGATCCATTAAATTAGTTACAAATTTTTGTTTTGCTGATTGTATTAACTACGTTGATACGTTGACTTGTACGGCATTCTCTCTTTCGAGTGTTTACTAATACTAATACGATAATAATATAATAGCTAAAATCGTAATAATTTCAAGACTGTAATCCTATATACAGAGAACTATCGCAGTACTTTGTACGGCACCTACTGCTTACACAAGTACATAGCCTATATTCATCTTCAACTTAACCCTATATCATTTCATATTTATCGTATAGTCAGACTAAAACTGTGAGCAACTCGAAGAAATCGTTTCGATTCGAGTTGTGCAGAGGTTTAGTCTGGAGCTTTGTAAATATTGCTTATGTGCTTCGTACTGTTTGAAAAGCTAATCGGAAAACCTGAGTTTGTGTTGGGGGGAAAACATGAGAAGAAGCTGTTGGCATTTGGTTTCTCGCCACAGATATCGTATAGATGGTTATAATTGACTTAAATACTATGATATTGTTAACTATTTGCAGGTCAAGATGTTATCGATTAACGATTACAATTAATACACGAGAGTCTTTTGCTATACGATAAATTTGGCAATGGGAATAGATCATTCTCTTCCCAAACCAGTCGCCCACAGCTCCCACCAGTTAAGCCTCTAGCTAAACTTAAGCTTAACTTATGAATTAACTTAAGCCAAGTTGTTGTTGTTGATGCTGTTTCTGTTGTGCTTATTCTTTTGTTGCTGTTGCTGTTGCTGTCATCGTGTTTCCTTTGGCCTGAGTAGCTTGTGGCCAACAATTGCCCGATACTATTGAGCCTTCTCCTTGGCCACAGCGCTGAGGCCCAGCGCCAAATGGTCGCCAGGAATGAGTCCTGCTCCAGGTTGATGCGCATAATTCCGTATCTGATGCAGCGAAATGAGCTGCGTGGGGAAGGCGGCAGCAGCAGCAGCAGCTGCATTCTGTTGATAGAGATAGGCGGTTGTAGCTGAAGGCGGTGCTCGATGCTGTTGCAGATGCGAAGGCGGCGGCGCTGCAACAATGGTGGCACTAAGTGGCGTAAAGGCCGATGAGGCTGGAGAGTGAGCGTGCTGATGCTGGTGTTGCTGCTGAAGATGATGCTGTGGTGTTGTTTGTCGCAACACCAGATCCTCACCCGCATCCTCGTGCGGACTATGCGAATGTCCAGGCGTATCACCGCCGCCGTTGGCCAAACGCTGATGATGTTGCTGCAACAGCTCCTGCTGCTGCTGCTGCTGTTGTTGCTGCTGCTGTTGCTGCTGCTGATGCTGCTGCTGGAGTGTGGCAAAGTTGGCATAGCTGCTGCCGTTGGCCTGCGGCAACTGTTGCTGTATAGCCTCAGCCAGCGTGGCAGCAGCACTATCGGCGCCCATCTTGGCCCAATACGCGGCATTGGCATCGTTCATGACCTGACGCTGCAGATTCAACCCGATACCTCCCGTGGGCACATGCTGCTGCAGATTGACAACGGCCGCAATGGGATGGCCGCCACTACGTTGCTGTTGCTGCTGCTGCTGTTGTTGCTGTTGCTGCTGCTGCTGTTGCTTCTCCGCCTTCTCGGCATGCTTCTGCAGATGCTTCTGCAGATACGTCTCCTGTGTATACGACTTGCCGCACAGCTGGCAAATGTGTGTCTTCAGATGCTTGGAGTCCTTGTGCTTGGGTATGTGCTCCAGCAGCGTCACCTCGTCGGTGAAGCATTTGTAGCATGAGTTGCATTTGAACGGTTTGTCTGTCTGGTGGCAGCGCGAATGCGACTGCAGGTTCGAGAGCTGCGAGAACGCCTTGGGGCAGCCGGCATGGCGACACTTGTACGGCTTGTCGCCCGTGTGGGTGCGTATGTGCTGCTGCAGGTGCGACAACTGTGTGAACTTGCGCTGGCAGATCTCGCAGCGGTACGGCTTGATGCCCAGATGGATGCGTGTGTGCTGCGACAGATACGAGGAGTTGGCAAACGACTTGTTGCATGAACCACACTTGTATGGCTTCGTCTGGCCCTCGCCACCGCTGCTGCCGCCCCCCTGTCGCTGATCATCTGGCGAGGAACCGTTGCTACCCTGGCTGCCTCCTTGTTGCCGCGTTGGAGAGCGGCTCGGATCATACTGCAAGAGAAGTAAAAAGTTTGAAGTTGTAGTTAAGTATTGCCACAGTTTCCTTTCCTCCCTTCTGCTCTCCTCCTGCACTCACCTTCTGCTCCTGCTGCTCGCCAAGCTGCGTGGGTGTTGGCGGCGAACTGGGCGCACTGTAACTGATCTTCAACTGTGGCTGATGATGCAGTTGTTGTTGCTGCTGCTGCTGTTGTTGCTGCTGCTGTTGCTGTTGCTGCTGTTGATCGGGATGCTGCTCCAGCAGTATCTGCTGATGCTGCACAAGTCCATTCTTCAGCGAGTAATCCAGGCGTTCAACGTTCTGTCGAAACTCGCTGATGTTGAAGGGTTTGTAGTCGTGCACCAGTTGCGCTGTGCGCAGATCCGCCTGGGTCAGGTGACTGAGTGTGCGCAATTGATCGATAGATCGATGCAAGTAATCGCCACTGGCTGCGCCAAGGGCGGCAGCGCCGTTCGGCGTTGTCGGCAGCTCGGCCATAAGCGGCTGCCCGCCAAGGTTCAGCGGTCGATAAGCGATTGTCCGTGCGTCCAGATTGTGGCCTTATAGCGTGTCTAGTTGAAGAAATTTTGGCTGACTAGGGACAGCGGGACAGCGGACAAGGGGACCGAAGCGGGCACCGCCGAGTCGTACAACGATCGCGGCTAAAATGAAATCGACACTTGGCCCCGCACAGCGCAGCACAATTGGCTTACACAACTTTTTCAACTGCTTCGGTGTTTTATGCTGAAAATACAGAAAAATACAGAAATTATTGTAATTGTTATTTAGGCTTCCGTCGAGTAGCTGCCTCTGTCTCTGCCTTTGCCTCTGCTGGGCGCAAATTTCTGCCCAGTCAACAGAAGTAGTAAACTACTTTTTTTTCTATTTGCAGAGAGTATGACAGAGATCTTATCGAGGATGTTTAGCACAGGAGATGAACATGAAATCAAAACATGCAAAAAACTCCACATTTTACTAAATAATTTGTTAACCTCACTTTTAAAATGTTATTGTTATAGGAAAGATTTTAAAAATACATATTTAAATTTAATTCTATGATTCTTTTATAGTATGTCAATTATTGTAGTATTCACTTTATTGACAAACATTCTATGCATCAATTTCCCTATTCCCATGCACAAATAGATCAATTTAACATTTGCTAGGGTATTTGAACGTCTGCTACGCACGCACTCTTTACTTTTTTCTGCTTTTATTGAATTTTTTTTGTTTTTGTACATCAATTTCAGCAATTTAACATAAATGTGCATGAATTAATTAATTGTTTATGAATTAAACGTGCAACAAATGAAACAAAAGTCTTTGCACATTAAGCGTTAAGCAGCAGCAGCAGCAAAAAAGTCCAAGAATTGCACTTAAAAAACGAAAAACAATGCCAAAAAAATACAAGATAAACAAAAAAGGCGCTTGAGCCAAGCAAAAAAAGTCTCGATGTGACAACACAACAAAAAGTTCAAGAAAACAAAATGAAATTCTCTTCTTTTTTTATCTGTTCTACCTAAAAAAGCGAAACCGAAAGCAAGTAGAAGTTAAAGTCAAAAAAGGGGTGCAAAGCATAGGCAGAGGGGGGGGAGGAGGAGCAGCAACGAAGAGTCAGGGGCGCCACCGAACGTGTCAATCACCTCAAGAAGCACCTCAAAACGTAAACTCTACAATGAAATTGGGGCGCTCGCTAATCTGCCACAAAATGTTACCAAGTAAGTAGAAGAAGATGCCGAAACAAGGTTGAGAACATGAAAATGCTTGTACAATAAGTGAAGTAAAGGTTAAGATAACTATGAGAAACATAAGCGAAAGCAGAAAAGCATAAAAAGAACATATTATTATTATTATATTATGTGTACATAAGCAAAGATTTCTTTTATCTATTTATTGAACTTGATTTATTATATATTTGCATTATTTATGTGCCTAGTTAACTTACTAAAGTACATAACTTTGATTAGACACACATATTACAGGGTATTTGCATTTCAAAAACCCATTATCTTTCCATTAAAATGTTTGTAATTCCACCTTCTTATCGCAGGTCTTCTTTCCTTCCCTCACTTCTCACTCAGCCACAAGTCTAACAGAGCTATAAATGATATACATATACAGCACACACACACATACACACATACATAAGCACACGTACTCGTTCATTCATAATTGTGCGCTCTCTCACTGCGTCGTCTGCATTGCAACTGTTTAATCCTTCCAGGCAGACACTGCTGACCCACAAACAGAGTCAACGATGATGAGCGATGAGTGAGAGAACTCAATGTAAACAAAACCCGTCACAGGTGTTTGCCGTATCCGCATGTACCCGATACACCTAGAGTAGAAGGGTATTATACGTTTGTGCGTATAAAAAAAGGCAATATTTATATATTCTTGAACAGAATCAACAGCCTGACTGATATAACCATGTCCGTCTGTATGACTATCAAATTTTCTTTACGCAGATTAAGTTAATTTTTTAATGTAGCCACACCCCCTTGCGCTCCCGTAATTCGCTAAAAACCTTATTGAAAGTGTACTTTTAATACTAAATTTTTAGGTGTAATTATCAATGAGAGGGTTTTCTTTTCAAGAATGCAATTTTTATCCCTTAAACTTAGTAGACTGATTAAATAAATTAAAAACATTTTGGACATTTTATATTTTGGCCAAGAGCGGCGCTTTTTATATTGTTTTTAAGCCATAATGAGCGAATTCCAATTACTTCAAGGACCAAAGCGCTTAAAAAATGAGTTAAAAGAATTGATGGAATACCAGTATCTGCCACAGCTGCAATTTCTTCGTCCCGAAGAAGATAACATTTTCCGATGGTTTGCCCTAATAATGCCTACGCAACCTCCCTATAATGAGGGCGCGTATAAGTTGGAAATTGATTTCCCCAAAAGATATCCCTTTGTACCACCCATATTGCGAATAACGACAAAGATCTATCATCCCAATATCAACGAGCGGGGTCAGCTATGTATACCGATATTGGAGGCAGAGAAATGGATTCCCACATCACGTATGTGCACTGTACTTAATGTGATAATGGCAACTTTTGACGATCCGCAACCGGAAAATTCATTTTATCCCGAAATGGCTTATCTGTATGTTAGCGATCGTATCAAATTTGATAGAATAGCTGAGGCCTGGGTGTATCGCTATGCAGAAATCCGACCCACAGATAAGCAATTGAGGAAGTATAAGAAACGTCAATTAGCGAAACTTAAGTGAAGATTTTAAACTGTGTAGCCAGCCAGCTAGAAATAGGATTTATTTTAAAGCCGCAGCAAATTCGTAAGATCCAAATAAGGTGTAAAACAAATGGGTACATAACGCAAGCGGGCGTTTTTTCACTTTCGAATGAGAAATAACGCCCACGGGCGTTATTACACTTTTGTTTTTCATTTTCTTAATGTACAATCAAAGAAATTATATGTTATTCCAATTGTCCAATTTTTTTTTAATTATTATTATGTAATGTAGATTTTTAACAGAGTTATCTCAGGGATCCTAATAGCTAGGGCTATCAAATTTGGTGTCAATATGATGTTATATTGCCTGCAAGTCAAGTGTATTATAGAATTTGCTTATCCTCCTTACATTATAATGCCAATTTGATCATTTTGAGTGTGTACAATACTTATTACCATCACAATGATTTTTTCAAATTTGTTTGTGATCGTAAAACAAGCAACAAAATTATTTAAGAACTTATAGCGGGTATATGACAGTCGAAATACTTTCCACAGTAGATTTCTTTTTCCGTGAAAATAAAAGACGAAAATCAATAAAAGAAAACACAATCAGAATTGGCGCGCGCCAACAGCATAAAATAAATTCAGTTATTATGTGCAATGCGGAAGAGAGGAGAGAGAGAGAGGAGAGTGAGCGAGAGAGACTGCGATGGTCGACCGACGAAGAGTCAAAGGAGAGTGCTGAGACACACACACACACTCTAACGCATTGCGTAGCTGTCGTTGTTGTTGTTTTTTGCTGCTGCGCAGTTGACGTCAGAAGTAAATTCTTTTTTTTTTGTTTTTGTGTTTGCTTTGGTTTTAAAATATTTTTTATTGCTTGGTTGGTCAAAAGAACCGGTTGTTGTTGCTGTTGGAGTCGCTGACGTCGGTTGGTTTGGCCGACCAGAGTAGGCCAAATAGCGCAGGGAAGTGGAGAGAAAGAATGAGGGGGGGTAGGAAGACTACACCAGGATATGCTGTTTAGCGTGTTAACATGTTAATGCACGTCATGTTGCTCTTTATGTTGCCACATAAGAAACAAATGTCAAGCTCAAAAGAGACAGTGTTATAAAAAGTTGATGTCGTATGCAATGAAAGTGGCGTCAAGTAAAACATACACAAACAAACAGACATACAACACATGTAACAACAACTACAATAAAAAAAATCACTCGACCGGCGGCCCCAAAAAGCACGACGCCAACGTCAACGTCGCTGCTCGGCGGCCTACAAAAAAAATGGTATACACAAAAAAATTCATCGCTCACACACACACAAGCACATTCTCGCACACACACACACACACACACATCATGTACAAAAAACGAATCAACGAAAATTAATTGAGCGCAAGCAGCGACCGCATAAAGAGAGAAGAGAGGGAGAACGCCGAGTGAGTGAGAGCACAACATAAACAAATGAAGAGCGCTGGACAGAGGTAAATGGCAAAAAAAAAACGAGAGAAACAAAGCAAATAAACGAAAAAAGACTCTCTGTTGGTGGCGGCGGGGGCGACATGTGCAAAAAATGATGCGCGCGAGAGCAAAAACAGTGGAGATAAAAAGACGACACACAAACCGCCACCGAATGAATGGCACATAAAGAACTCGAACAAAGGCCACACTGCGGAAGGGAAGGCAGGGGGGTGGACAAATATTGGCAGCCGTTGTTGCACAGTGTGTCAATGGCAATTTCATTTGATTGTTTAAGGGTGCATAAAAAAACAAACGATCGTTTGGCAATTTCGAATCTTTGAAACTGTATTCTACATATTCAGTAAGTGGAGTGATCATTAAATGACTATTAAAACTCTATTCTGCATATGCATTTCATTTTATACATTAAATAACTGGAATGGTCATTCAAAAACTTGTATATCTTTCACCAAAAGTATAAGTATAAGTATTTAACGAAGACATTAAAAAGCAAATGTAATATAAATAAAATATCAAATCTATCTAAACTATAAATTCTGTTAAAATTATTTGGTTTCTTTTCACATAAGTTCGTTTTTAGCAATAAATATAAGTATATTACATGATTATTTGTTGTTTCATAAAATTAGTAAGCTTAATCATTTATTGACTTTTTAAAATAAGCAAATAGGTCTTCATAACACTTACAATTTATAATCCCATTCAAATGTAATTCAATTAAAATTTAATTTTGCTACTACTGATAATAAACCAATAAATACTGATACTAAATAGATCCCATTAAATGAGTAATCACACATCTAACATGTAAACCAAGTAAATAAGTTTATGTATTACAAATGGGGGTCCTATTGAATTAAAATTCAATTTAAACGAAATGTTACTGTATGCTGATAATGAACCAATTAATACCGCCTAAAATGAGTTGATTTATAAATAAGCGAAAGATAACTGCGACAGATTTGATTAAAATGGGTGATTTTTTGTTTGCAATCAATATGACTTTCACATTCTCAATTTATCTACATATTTTCGACCACGGTGCACAATTGCGAAAAGGAAGAAATAAAAAAACACTATATGCCCAATAATGTAAAAATAAAACACAGTTTGATGTACTTACCAATTGGAAACGGCACTTGTTGTTGTTGTTGTTATTATGGTAACTTTTGTTTTCTCTTTTTGCCTTTTTGCTTTTTGTGTGTTTTGTGTGTGAGGCTCTGTTGATATTCTGGTCGTTAAAGCAAAAGCACGTGTTCTGCGTGACCTATTGATGGCAAAAGGGGGGAGGTAAATCGGGTCAGATCCTCCTTCTCTACCTTTTTTCTCCACTTTCAGTTTTCACTTTCTACGAGGCGTAGCGTGGGTGGTGGAGAACGAGATGGAAGAAATCTATGTATCGTACGTTTGTTTACGTTCAACGTTTTACGCACATTTCTGACTTTACTTCTTTCTTTTTGTTTTTACAAATTTTGTCAATTTGCGCTTTTTATGTTTTCTCCTCTTACGACTTCGAGTACACTAGGCACACACACAAACTTATGAAAGAGACCAAGGAAAAAATGGCCGCGCACGCCAAAAATATACGTACACCAATTCACACACTTGAAGTTGTGTGTGTGTCCGTTTTTTTTTTTGTATTTTTTTGCACTTGTACTGGCCCCTTTTTACTAAAACTTTTGGCGCGACTTAATTTTGGCGCCGTCGTAATTTTAATTGAGATTCTATGCTGCGAGTCGGAGACAGGCTAATTCAGATTGCGAATATAGTACGAGCTTTGTATCGTCCCGCGCGTTGTTTACATGCCGTGCGCGGTGAACGCAAACAACAAATCACAACGGAAACGTAAAATAGACGACCGTAAAGAAGAAGAACCATTCGGTTCGATGGCAAAAACTCGACTGAAAAAAAATATCACTCAACTTTTTTCGTGCCATCGTGCGAACGCAGCAAGCAGCTGTGAGCGAGCGTAAGTGGCTGGGTGTGTGTGTGTGTGTGCTCTCTCTCCCGCTCATTCCCTCTCAGTCGCTCACGCATTGTGAAAAAATTCTTGTTTATGTTTTTTATGTTTGCGTTTTTTGCCTCCACTGTTTTGCTCTCTTTGTCCCGCTCTCTTATTGTGCTCTCTCTATGACTCTCTCGCCTTTTTTCCGGTTTAGCTCTGATTGGTTGGCAGTTCTTGATGTTCTTTATACCCCGCTTTTTTGTCGGAAAAATAAGAAAATATATTATATTATCAATAAAATACCAAATAATATATATATTTAAAAATTGGATTTTTTAAGAAATGGGTTTAATAATGCTTTAACTATTAATTATATTGCAATTTTAAAAGTGAAAATTTAAATAAACCGATGATTGATTAAACTTTCCAGAAAACAAACGCTTAGTTTTAAATAAAAAATAATTATTAAATATTATTATTAGTTTTCTAAATCAGATTATTTTTATTATCGATGGATTGCCTTTAAAAATGTAAAATAAGTCATTGTTTATATATAGTCAGAGTTACTTTAATTATATAGATTGAAACCTATATATGTTTTCAATGCGATCAATATTTTTAACCAATTTGAAATATAACCGCCTTTAGGGGTGCATAAAAATATCGATATGTCAAATACTGAATTACTTGAAAGTTATGCAGCACTCACTTCAATAAGAAAGTGTTGTAAATTGCTCAACAACAGACAGCTGTTTTGCGCGTGCAATGTTTTTGTTTTGGCGCTAACAAATTATTTAATCCCTCTCAGAATTACTTTCTTTTAAGTATGTCCGCACAATACCAAAGATTTCTCAAAGTACTCGAGAAGTGGCCAGCAGAAAAAAGCAAAGTGGGCAGGTAAGTAAAATGAAATTACATACACAAAACACACAATGTTCGTTGAGTGGCGCCTACAGTTGCGGTTACCTAACAACAATTTCAATTTCTTACAATATTTGTTTGCTTTTCTGTTGCACTGTCGGATAGTGGAGTTAGAAATTGTTGCTCATTTTTGCATGTTGCAGTTGCTATGCACTTGCTCCACACAACACATCGTGTGGACAATGTGGAACTTGTCGAGCTTGTATTGCATTTGGCTTGAGGCCTAAGCCGGCAGTCTCTTGTCGATTGTTGTATCGGCATATTGTGTATTGCTTTTACTTATTGAAAAGTTTTCTGTGTGTGTTGCCATGTCTTCCAAGCACGCCTATCAATTGATACCAGAGGAGTATCTTCTGGGCGATGTTGACAATGGGAGGAGAAAGTAAGTGGAAGACAAGAAGTGAATCTTGATCGGGGGCTATCCAGTATAATCCTCATTTTATTAAAAATGCTTGCAAAGACTGCCTTATTGAATTGATTCATAATTTCCAATAGAATTTCAGCTATTTCTAAACTTATATCATTTAAAAAGGTCAAACAATTTTACAAACATTGTGCAAATAAAATTGCGGTGAATTGGAGGAGTGGCTGACTTCCTAAAGTAGTAGTTTCTTAATATTTTATGTACATTTCTTTACAGTAATAATAATTTTACAATATTTCTTGATTAGTATTCTGTTATTCATTGCAAAGCTTAAATATCTTGTTGTAAATTTACGATATACAGATTATACAGTATATATTTGTTTCCAGAGCCAATTAGCAGTTGATATTTAGTTTCATATTTTCCTAGTTAGCACTTTTTGCTACCCATGTGCCCTGTACTTGTTTAATTGCTTTGTAGTTTACAAGTAATTATAAATAGCAGTGAAATCAGATCAGGTTTCGAGACATATTTTCACATAAGCTGAGACACCTTTGTTTGTAAGTCAGTTTTCTTTAAAACTGATTCAAACTGATCACATTTCTCTGGTTGCCAATCCTGCTAAAGGTTTTGTTATTTGATTATTTCTCAGGTTTCCCACTTTGCTTTAAATATATGGGGGGTCTTATGGGAAGATCGTTTGATTATTAGACAACGTTTTACTGTTATAAAATTGTAGATCTATTCCGTACACGTAAATTAGAAGTTTCAATCTGATTTCAATGTCAATGAGTTATTGTGCTGTATCATACAGTCGGTAGAGCTCAACTGTTACTTTCTTTATCGTGTTTTAATCATTCGTCTTTACTTTTAATTTTCCACTTTTTACTTTGAGGTTCGTTTTGAGAGTCTTTTGATTTTCTTTGCAACGTTGCTTTATGATTTCCTGCATGTTTCTGAGCACCATACAACAACGAACAACATCAACAGCACAAAACATTGAGTGAATGACAAAACAACCAACTAAATGTTTCTCTCCCATCCCCAAGGGATCTGGGCGAACAAATCCGCAAGCATTTGACGAAACTAACCAGCGCCGACGCCAGCCTCTCCAGCGAAGCAGCAGCTCAACTGAACAGGCAGATCGACGCCTTGGAACGCCTCAGCGAGAACGTGTATGCCAAGCAGTATCCACGTCGCTACGAATCGACGGCAACAGGACTGACAGCGGCCCAGTGCAGTCAGGTGCTCAGCTCGGAGTTTCTGCAGTATCTGAACGACAAACCGAAGTAGACGACGAGAAGGAGAGACGAGAGCAAGATGAAACGATTCCTGACTACTAGCTTAAGATATTTACATAACACGCAACAGCTGCGCCAGTGCATAACAACAACAACAACAACAGCATCAACAACTGCCCGCCATGTGCCCGTGCTGTGCCAGACAGCGATTGACTACTTGCAACCACAGGCAGGTGGCAAGTACATTGACATGACCTTTGGCGCAGGTGGACACACGCGTCGCCTGCTCGACAGTTGCCCAGAGGCGACAGTCTACGCACTGGATCGTGATCCACAGGCACACGAGCTGGCGCAACGCATGAGCGCAGAGTCAGACTACGCGGGACGATTGGTACCTCTGCTGGGCAAGTTCTCGGAGCTGCCACAGTTGCTGCAAGCGCAGCAGGTGCCACGCAACAGCATCGATGGAATTCTCTTCGATTTCGGGTGCAGTTCCATGCAGTTCGATGAGGCAGCACGCGGTTTCTCCATTTCCCACAACGGACCGCTGGACATGCGCATGGATTGTGGACGTAGTGGGGGAGTGAGTGCTGCCGATGTTCTTGCACGTGCCGAGGAGGTTGATCTTGCGCGCATATTCCGTGTCTATGGGGAGGAGAAGGCGGCCAAGAAGATTGCAC
This sequence comes from Zaprionus capensis, assembly GCA_018903675.1. Taxonomy (NCBI): domain Eukaryota; kingdom Metazoa; phylum Arthropoda; class Insecta; order Diptera; family Drosophilidae; genus Zaprionus; species Zaprionus capensis. The sequence goes on along the minus strand of JAEIFN010000964.1, from coordinate 9,464,563 downwards.
GTGCCATTGTCGAGGCACGCGGTGCATTGCAGCGCATCGAGACGACGCGGCAACTGGCCGATCTGGTTGCCACTGTGGTGGGCGAGGGGCAGCACCGTTTGGACAAGTTACAACGTCCCGCACACGCGGCAACCAAAACATTTCAGGCACTGCGCATCTTTGTGAACAACGAGCTGAATGAGATCAACTATGGAATGATTTTGGCACGCGAATATCTGCGTACCGAGGGGCGACTGGTGGCCATCACCTTCCATTCGCTGGAGGACACCATTGTGAAGCGTCACCTCAATGGCAATGTCATCGAAGGCGTGGCCAATCCGCTGCCCCTCAAGTACTGCGGCCACGATCTGACACACGATCCCGCGCTATTGGAATCGTTTGTGCAAATCAACTGGCGGCAGCTGCATCGTCATGTCGTCGTGCCCGATGCCTCCGAGATTGCCCGCAACAGTCGCAGTCGCTCGGCAAAGCTGCGCGCTGCCCTTAAGCTTAAGTAGAGTACGCAGATGATGATGATCAGTTGATAACGTGTGCAATTCTCTCTGTTTGTATAGTCAGGAATAAAGAAGTCAAGCAAAAGTTCTCGTTCCCTAATCACGCCATGTTTTCCCACTGCGGAGGCTCGCTAATTGACTGACTGCATGTTATCGTGGGCCCGTGTATTATTTTTTAATATTATTTCTATCAATTGGCACCTTCCGATAACGCACGTTTATCTTTATATGTTTTTTTGGTTTCGTTTTTGTTCTTTTACTTTGCTGTTAAACCTATAACAAGTGTATATGTATGTATATGTTCTTGAACAGTAGACAGTTTTGGATTGATGTAGTGTTGAACTGTGCATGACAGGATAAGCAGAGGAGTTGTTGGATAGTTACTGCATATGAAGTTGCTTGAATTCAAATTAAAATATCGCCCGTTTATTCCTAAAGACGCAGGATATAAGGAGATAACACACGTGTGCGTATTGACAAAGGGTATTTCTTATCTTGTGCAGGGTATATGACAGTCAGATGGCGTCGTTCCTTGTGTGCTTTGTTTGTTGTTACTATTTGTGTTTCTCGCGCCGAATTCGTTTGTTTTGCACCCATTTCAGGTTCTTGTGATAGATTATGATTATGAAATCAATGTGATGAACACAGGTAGAGCGCACAGTGGTGCACAACTCATTGCTAAAACATTTATTTCTTTGGGTTTTTATTATATAAAAATGTAAATATTTCCCAACATTAATTCGAAACATTAAAATCGTTGATTCATTAAGTTTTTTGTTGGTTTTGTGTCACTATGCAAGGCACTTGAATCTAGTTTGGATTAGCGATTAGCGACTTTTGTACTTTTTATAGTGATCGTATATCAAATACCACGCAACAATTTCTTTTTTCCTGCCCTTTTCCCAAACATCTCCAAGTGGAGATCATCTCAGTTTGCGGTCACAGCCTCAGCCTGCTGGTTGAAACTGGTAGAAAGAGATGTTGTTTACAAGCAACAGCGGAGTGACCCCTGAGAAACCCGAAACCGAAACCGATAATCTGAAATTGTTGCTCGCAAGTCAGTTGGGCTGATAAGACGCCTTGCGGAACGTGGAGGCGCGGGATTAGGGTGCGATAGAGAGTACACAACTCACCTATAGATAGGCCTCGCTCGGCCGCTTGGCAATCAGTTGCATTGCGCGAGCGCTGGCGTTGCTATCGAGAGTGTCGTGGTGTCCCCAAGGAATAGATCGAGTTAAAATTTGTCCCTTTTTGCAGTGATTGGTGCAGCGAGACCGAGACAGAGAGCACAATGACAGTGGAGGCCAAAGTAATATCTGGCACAGCGGTGGCCAAGTGAGTTTAAGCCACTTCCAGTTAAGTTTATCCATGTAAATCATGTGATCTTTCTACAGAAATATACGTGAGGAGCTGCGCGAGGAGGTGAATGCTTTGCGGGCACAGGGTGCACAGTTTGTGCCCGGCCTGCGGATTGTTCAGGTGGGTGGACGGGAGGATTCCAATGTCTACATACGCATGAAGATCAAGGCTGCCCAGGAGATTGGCATCAATGCTGTGCACGTCAAATTGCCGCGCTCAATTACCGAGGTGGAGCTGCTCGATAAGGTGAGGAGAGAGAGAGAGAGAGAAAGAATAAAAGGCCTATTTCAAGGGTCAACTTCCTCTCCGTTTACTCGGCCATTTCTCTCAGTGTAGTTATGTAATAGTAGCCACTGCTTCTTCTGTCTCATATCAATGACTATTATGCAATTCCTTTGGCACAGCTGGCCGAGCTGAATGGCGATCCTCAGGTGCACGGGATCATTGTGCAGATGCCCCTGGACTGCGACACGCCCATCGATTCGCATCGTATTACCGATGCAGTTTCCCCCTCTAAGGATGTGGATGGTTTGCACACAATGAACGAGGGTCGCTTGGCCATTGGCGATCTCAGTGGCTTCTTGCCCTGCACCCCTTGGGGCTGCCTGGAGTTGATTCGACGCACTGGTGTCGAGATCGCTGGCGCTCGTGCTGTCGTGCTGGGGCGCAGCAAAATCGTTGGCAGTCCTGCGGCAGAGTTACTCAAGTGGGCCAATGCCACTGTGACTGTCTGTCACTCCAAGACGCGCCAGTTGGAGGAGATTACACGCACTGCCGACATTCTGGTGGTGGGCATTGGCGTGCCAGAGATGGTGAAGGGTTCGTGGATAAAGCCCGGCGCTGTGGTCATTGACTGTGGCATCAATGTGAAGCCAGGTAGGTGCTCTAATCTCTAGCCAGACCCGGCCTTATCTCGGCTTGACCCCTGCAGCGCTGCTGCTGCTGCTGATAACGAGCTCGCATGGAAAACCGCGTCATGCGGTTGTTTTCCATCCCAAATGAAAAAAGAATTCTATCAGTTTGAGTTACAGTTTCAGTTTCGAATTTAGTTCGCAGACGAACAGTTTGTCAAACTGACCAAAGATTCAAGCAATTGACACGTTATTTCCTCCTCCTCTCCTGACCAGACCCAACCAAGGCCAGTGGCACTCGCCTCGTGGGCGACGTTGACTACGAACAGGCCAAGCTGGTGGCGAGCTTCATTACTCCAGTACCCGGCGGCGTGGGACCCATGACAGTGGCCATGCTGATGAAGAACACTGTGGTCTCGGCCACACGAGCTGCAGCGCGCTCCAACAAGGTGAAGTGGCCACTGCAGCCACTGCCTCTGACCCTCGTGCGTCCCGTGCCCAGCGACATTGAGATTGCACGTGCTCAGCGACCCAAGAACATTGGACAATTGGCCGAGGAGATCGGACTGGAGCCCAATGAGGTCTCCCTCTATGGCAGCAAGAAGGCGAAGATCTCGTTGAGCGTGCTGCAGCGTCTGCAGCAGCGTCCGGCGGGCAAGTATGTTGTTGTTGCCGGCATCACACCGACGCCTCTGGGCGAGGGAAAGACCACCACATTGATGGGTCTCGTGCAGGCACTGGGAGCGCACAAGAGGCGCAATGTGATGGCTGCACTGCGCCAACCCTCGATGGGACCCACGTTCGGCATCAAGGGTGGCGCTGCCGGCGGTGGCTATGCGCAGGTTATACCCATGGAGGAGTTCAATTTGCATTTGACTGGTGACATTCATGCCGTGTCGGCTGCTAACAATCTGGTGGCCGCTCAGCTGGACACACGCATCTTCCACGAGGCCACACAGGCGGACAAGGCGCTGTACAATCGTCTGGTGCCAAAGATCAAGGGTCAACGCAAGTTCAGTGCCATCCAGCTGCGTCGCCTGCAACGTTTGGGCATTGACAAGACCGATCCCGATGCGCTCACCGAGACGGAGTACTCCAGATTCGCCAGACTGGACATTGATCCCGAGACGATCATGTGGGAGCGTGCAGTGGATATGAACGATAGGTATCTGCGTGAGATCACCATTGGTGAGTCGCCCACCGAGAAGGGTCTGACCCGCAAGACGCGCTTCTCCATCTCAGTGGCCAGCGAGATTATGGCTGTGCTGGCACTCTCGCGCTGCCTGGCGGACATGAAGCAACGTCTGGGCGAGATGGTGGTGGCCTTTGACAAGTCCGGACGACCCGTGACGGTCGATGATCTGGGTGTCACAGGTGCCCTGGCTGTGCTGCTCAAGGATGCCATGGAACCCAATCTGATGCAGTCCCTCGAGGGCACACCAGTGCTGGTGCATGCGGGTCCCTTTGCCAACATTGCCCATGGCTGCAATTCGATTATCGCCGACGAGATCGGCCTCAAGCTGGTGGGCAGCGAGGGATTCGTGTGCACCGAGGCGGGCTTCGGCTCTGACATCGGCATGGAGAAGTTCTGCAACATCAAGTGCCGCAACTCGGGACGCAACCCCGACGCTGTTGTCCTAGTCACAACTGTGCGCGCCATCAAGATGCATGGAGGCGGTGATGCTGTCACACCTGGCACACCTCTGAGTAAACAGTATACGGAAAAGAATCTGGAACTGCTGGAGAAGGGCTTGCCCAATCTGCTGCAGCACATCAGCAATGGACGCGCCTTTGGTTTGCCCGTTGTGGTTTCCATCAATGCGCATGTGGCCGACACTGCCGCCGAGCATCAACTGCTCAAGGCTGCCGCCCTCAAGGCCGGAGCTTTTGCTGCTGTCGTATCCACGCACTGGTCAGATGGTGGTGCTGGTGCTGTGCCACTTGCCGATGCGGTTATCGAGGCCTGCCAGCTGCAGAACAAGTTCCAGCTGCTCTATGATCTGGAGCTGCCACTGGTGGATAAGATGAACAAGATTGCACAGACCATGTATGGCGCAGGCAAGGTGGAGCTGACCAAGGAGGCACTGGAGCAGGTCAAGCGCCTCAGCGATGCAGTAAGTGGGACAAGACAAAGGGCATCTTCTCTAGCTTAAGTTACCTTCTTTCTCTATCTCTTACAGGGCTTTGACAAGCTGCCCATCTGCATGTCAAAGACTTCGGGATCTGTCACGGGCGATGCCAATATCAAAGGTGCCCCCAAGGGATTCACGCTGACGGTGGAGAATGTCTACGTGTCCGCAGGCGCTGGCTTTGTGGTCGCCATGTGCGGAGGTATAACCAAAATGCCAGGACTCGCCACGCGCCCTGCTATCTATGACATCGATCTGAACACTGAAACTGGACAAATCGAGGGACTCTTCTGAGATGCTTTGTGTGTAACAGATTAGGTGTAAAGTTGTATAAAGATTAAGCTAAATTGTTGTATGTATTCGGACTGTGCATCAAATTGTTGCATTTTATAAAGTGAGTAAATTGTTTAGATACCTATCAGGTACGTTCTCATTTGTTGTTCAAAAATGAACACACTTTTGGTTTAGTATCGGTTATGGCAACATAAAATAATCGTTTCGTGTGAAAAAATAAAAAACACTAAGAAAAGTAAAGAAGAAAGGCAGGAACTCGAACTCGAAGGATTATCTGAAGATACTGCCGTAGAGCAATAATCCTTTGATACTCGAACTCTGCACAAACTACGCCATAATTCGAGGGTATTCGATGTAATTAACCCTTCTGTTTGGGAACGGTTTCAACATGTTAAGGCTGCGAGGACGAAGTTCATCGCATCCCGGGATCAGGCAATTCATTCTGCGCACGGGGGTCCTTAGCTACTTGGGCAAGAGTTTGCAGTTGCAGTGGGATGACTGGCACAATCAGCGCATGCAGCTGGTTACATTGCACGAGTCGTTGGATAGCAGCCCCGAGCTTATTGAAGCAGCTGAAGAGACGCTCACGCGAACAATGGATCAGCTAACCAGCAAGGTGATATCAACGCGGCGCCTTCTTCAGCGAGAATACAATGAACTAAACGCATACATGGTGCGCAAGTGGGATCTGTGGGACAGTCCGGAGTACTTCAAAGCTAAATCGGCTCTAGGCCAGGCCAAACAGTACTTGAGAAAGTACAAGTGAGCAATGATCGTTTCCATTTTCTTTCTCTATAAAGAAAATTCTTAGTATAACAACGTGTATTATTTATGAAAGGGTATTTCAACGCGACCAGATTTTGTATTGACTGTCTCCCAGCACGTGCAAATGAAGGTCGAGCGATCCATTTTATCGGTGTACAGTTTGCCATCTAAATGATCCATCTCATGTTGGGCAATGCGTGCGTTCCATCCGTGCAATTCTAGATCTGTCGGTGCACCTTCTCTGTTCAATCCCGAAAGCTTGACAGCCGCGTATCGTTCAACTTCGGCTGAATATCCACGCACACTCATGCAGCCCTCCGGGTGCTTGTGTTTGCTATAGTCTGTAACTGTCAGTCGAGGATTGATGAGCACCTGTTGATGTGAAGTAAGACATCTAGTAGCTGCTTTTAGAGAGTTTCATAATAGTGCTTACGGTTAGCGGCAGCTCGGACATTTGCCGCGCCTTGTAGATCGTTTCGGAGAGATCCTTCTTGATGTGACGATTGAACTCCATGGCAATAATTCGCAACGAGACGCCAATTTGTGGCGCCGCAATGCCAACACAGTCGTACTTGCGCAGCACTTTTACCATCTGATCAACAATTGCTCGAAGCTCGTCGCTGTTTACGCAGTCTGCTGGCACCTCTGCCGCGGGGTCACGCAGCACTGGATCTCCAATCTGTGTGAAGTGGCTGTAGGGTGGCAGATTGGTGCGCTCGGTTGTCCAGAGCTGCTGGTACCATTTTCTGAATGATTGCTGCGCTGATTGACTGCTACTAAGGTGGCGCGCATTTACCCGGCACAGTTTATGAAGCAGCAGCATTTTTGTTATTTTATTCACAAAATAAGCGGCTGCCGGCTTAATGCCGTAACAGTTGATAAGTTAATTCATTGATGTTACTTTACAATACCCTGTAAATTCAAAGCAAAGTATTTTAGTTGCATTTTGCGTGTATTGTATGATTTAGGATATACGTAATAAACAAGCTATTAGCTGTTAAATTTAAATTTGAAGAATTTAATTCTATTTTATTGATTATTTAAATTTATTTTATTAAATTTGTATTTTATAACAAATATGCCCTTTACGCACATTAGCACTGCCGATTATTGAATTTATCGATTACCTCGCTGGCTGGCTATTGTGAATGAGCAGCTCAGATGTGATGAACAAACGATAGTTTGTTAAACAGCTGTTGCTGGCGGTAAGTTCAAATATTTTATTGAATAAAATGTTTGTCTATTTATCAAATGGTATTACAGCGCGGCCGCCAGCTTCATTTATATGCCGCCATGTGACGCAAGTGAAGCTGGAAACGTCCATGCGATCAATATAAACGATGCCATTGAGATGATCCATTTCGTGCTGAGCAATGCGTGCACTCCAGCCTTCTAGTTCCAGTTCCGAAGGCGTTCCGAGCATTCCCACGCCAACGACGCGAACACGATCGTAGCGTTCGACGCGTGCACTGAAACCTCGCACACTCATGCAACCCTCGGGATGCGTGTGCTGCTCTTCATTGATAATCTCAATCTCAGGGTTGATAAAAACCTGTTGGTATATGCTAGATAAGTGAAGCAAGATAACACAATTATAAAGTTAACTTACAGCCAGTGGCAAAGTTGACATCTTGCGTTCCTCATAAACCTCTGGCGGGAATTGCTGCTGCTTACCCGCACGGAACTCCATGGCAATTATACGCCATGGTACGCCCAGTTGGGGTGCTGCTACTCCCACGCAGTCATAGTGCCGCAACACTTGAACCATTTGATTTACAACATCTTTGATCTCCTGACTATCTATGAGCTCCGCTGGCACCTCCTCTGAACGTTGCCGCAATACAAGATCCCCGATTTGTGTAAAGTGATTGTACGGCGGAACACTCCGCGCAACCAGTTCAGACGACATACTTATGGTACTGTCAGCAGCGCCGACTCCTACAGAATAATCAGATGGCAAGCTAAACTGCCGCCTCGTTATCAGCTGATATTGCTACGAAACAGTCTTCTCTAGCAGTTAACGAACAATTAAATAAAACGAATTTTTTGATTGAATGCAAAAGAATTGCATAGAATGTATTTGTACTATGTTTGCATATTACTCTTCCGCTTCGTTCAGAATACAGTCCTCGAAGAAATGTTCCATCTGTTCTACTTTCTTCTTGGGCTTAGCCATGTTTGAATCCACTGCAGCGTTTTTGCGAAGCCTGCCGACCAGTTTAAAGTATTTGTTAATAATGTTATTCACTGGCGGACCATAGCCTGGGTTATCCAGATCCTTCTGGGCGCGCATGTAAACGTCCTCTAACACTCCGCCACTGCGATAGAATTCAATGATTTTTTCGCGACGACTCCATTTGTGGAGCATTTGCTGGCTTGTTGGCTCGTAGATGCGGTACACCTTGAAGAATTGATCGAATTGCTTGGACATTCTACGCACCTTAAGCTCATCCAGTTGGGGCAGCATTAGATGGGGCTGCCTTAAAATGTGGAAGGGATCATTTTCTTTGGAGAAGTTAGCAAAGCGCACTGCCGGCCAATCCAGACTTAAAATTGTGTTGTATAATTTCTTTGGATGACCCAGAATGCCATGAACGACGTCGATCATGAATAGCTGCGGGCCCGGAACTATGTACTCAAGCTCAATATGGGAAATACGATAGTCGGTTCCACGGTACTTGCGGTCTCCTATCCACAGAATCGGAAGATCTTCTTCATTCATATGTTTTAGTTCCAGGATCAGCGGGGATATCTGGGAACGATAGTTCACAATTTTGTTGTTGCGTCCGTAAAGTAGACTGCGCTCCACAGGTGAAAATTTCAGATACTCTGGTCGAGACGTAACGAAGTGCTCTGACCGGAATAGGCGATTTATCTCCATTTCAATGACGTTGTAGGCCCGTCTGTGCATCGTGATCCATACAATTTGAATAGCGACGGCCAGGAATTGTTCGTGGAATTGCTTATCCTTTATCGTTGCTGAAATATTCACAATCTCTTGCATGTGATAGAAATTATGCATATCTCCTTCCCCTTTGAGCACAACACTGTAATTTCTTGCTACTAATATGCGATGTAGACTGAGGTGAGTTGAGAAGATCCGCTTCGTTTCGTTGGTCTGCTCGCTCTGGATCTGCGCCATTTTACCGGCCAACTCATCTCGCCGGATTAGCACATATTCCACAAGACGAAGGAAATACTCAAAGTATATGATGAGGGCGTGGAGTAATCTATGTACGGCTGGTTGATGAATAAAATCAAGAAACTTCGTGGTCAGAAACTCTTTGGGCATCAAGAAGAGCACCAAGTCACGCACATCGTTAATAACTACAGTGTCCGTGTCAAAGGTTGCTTCGGAGCGAACGAATTGTTGGCGAAAGATCATCTCTTCCTCTTGATTGATTGTGCGAAGGAATAGGAATCCATTGGTGTCAATAAAACGCTCCCTGGCATTCGCCAGATCGTTATGCGCATGAAAGTGGAGGCAGTCATTCTTCGAATCCCATGACCATTTTCCACTGCTGTACTTGGGAACGTAGGTATCAGCATAAATGCGAATCATTGTGAGAATGTATAAATTGTGGAAAATGTGGAAATTGTTGATGTGTACACGTGAAGGAGTTTGTGAGTACTGTAGTGTTGAGAGTAAGAAATTAACAAGTAGTGTGAACTTCAGTCCAGCCTACTAAAAGTATTCGGCCAATTTCCCTCCGTCTAGTTTTATACCCTTTGCCCATTGAAAACGCAAAAGGGTACACTAACTTTGTGCAAATGTATGTAACAGGCAGAAAGACATGGCTCAATCGACTCGGCTGTTGATCCTGAGTAAGAATATATATACAATACTTTGTGCGGTCTCTACGCCTCCTTATGCATGTTACATACATTTTCACAAAGTTATTATACTCTTTTTGACAATTTTTAATAATAGTCGAAGGGTAAAAAAACTCAACAAAGTTATAAGTCACACATAACAAATACCTTGCCACTGGCGTTTTGTGAAAGTTTCATTAAAATCGGACTATAAATAAGTAAGATATGATACAAATAAAACTCAATTTGTACGTACATACTTAAGCCGTCCTAATTTCCTTCATGCGACATTTTGTGGAAATACTGTCTTGTTTTAAACACTCGCTTTTAACATGCGTTGATTGAGAATGTTCGTTTTTTTAATTCTATATTTATTTATTTATTTAGTTAATGTCGACTAATGGCAGTCGACTGGGAAAGGAATATTGTACATTAAAATTAAGAATTACAATTATTACATTAATTATAATTTTTAAAATTGTGTTTATAAATTAAGGAATTTAAAATTAATATTTTATTTTATTTAAATTAAAATTAAATTTGAATGTTAATATTTAATATTTTAACTGGGATAATAAAAAGAAACCGATCCAAAATTTGTTGCCGAGGGATTGGGGAAAACCCAATCAGCTTGATAGGTTGGTGTTATTTGTTGTTAAGTGTTAGGTAGTTAAGGATGAATAGTTTGACAGAATTAAGGGAGGACTGTTTAACAGTTTATTGTAATCACAGCACAGAGGGAAGGGATTATGCAAGCTATAATTATTGAGTCTAAAGTCCAAGGAAAGTGGCAAGAAATTACGAGTAACTCTAAAAGGAATACAAAATTTGATTTGGTTAAGCAGAGTAGGGGAATCAATGCCGTACTTAAGCAGTTTAAAGAGAAAGAGAATATTACACATATACTTGTAATGTGCAAACCCATGGCCTTATACAGTCAGAGGCTGGCTGTAGCGTTTGACTGATTTGAAATAAATGCAAAAAAATATATATATTTTGTATAATGTTCGTTTATTAATCTTTCGTTTCCTCCTTCATATATTCCTCGAAAAAATGGTCCTCCAACTGCATCATTTTCTTCCTCAACATCATCTTATGGACAGAAGTAATCGTTGACCTGCTACTACCCGTTTCTAAATTGGTTGTAGGCATTGCAGCGTTTTTACGAAGCCTGCCGATCAGGAAGAAGTATTTGTTAATAATGTGGCGCACTGACGGACCATAGCTGGGGTTATCCAGATCCTTCTGGGCGCGCATGTAAATGTCCTCTAAAACTCCGCCACTGCGATAGAATTTTACGACATTTTCGCGACGACACCATTTGTGGAGCATTTGCTGGCTTGTTGGCTCGTAGATGCGGTACACCTTGAAGAATTGATCGTATTGCTTGGACATTCTACGCACCTTAAGCTCATCCAGGTGGGGCAGCATTATATGGGGCTGCCTTAAAATGTGGAAGGGATCATTTTCTTTGGAGAAGTTAGCAAAGCGCACTGCCGGCCAATCCAGACTTAAAATTGTGTTGTATAATTTCTTTGGATGACCCAGAATGCCATGAGCCACGTCGATCATGAATAGCTGCGGGCCCGGAACTATGTACTCAAGCTCAATTAGGACAATACGAGTGTCGGTTCCACGGTACTTGCGTTCTCCTATCCACAGAATCGGAAGATCTTCTTCATTAATATGTTTTAGTTCCAGGATCAGCGGGGATATCTGGGAACGATAGTTCACAATTTTGTTGTTGCGTCCATAAAGTAGACTGCGCTCCACAGGTGAAAATTTCAGATACTCTGGCCGAGAAGTAACGAAGTGCTCTGACCGGAATAGGCGATTCATCTCCATTTCAATGACGTTGTAGGCCCGTCTGTGCATCGTGATCCATACAATTTGAATAGCGACGGCCAGGAATTGTTCGTGGAATTCCTTATCCTCAATCGTTGCAGAAATATTCATAATTTCTCTCATGTGATAGAAACTATGCATATTTCCTTCCCCTTTGAGCACAACACTGTAATTTCTTGCTACTAATATGCGGCATTGACTGAGGTGAGTTGAGAAGATCCGCTTCGTTTCGTTCGTCTGCTCGCTCTGGATCTGCGCCATTTTACCGCCCAGCTCGTCTCGTCGTATTAGCACATATTCTACAAGGCGAAGAAAATACTCAAAGTATATGATGAGGGCGTGGAGTAATCTATGTACGGCTGGTTGATGAATAAAATCGAGAAACTTCATGGTGAGAAACTCTTTGGGCATCAAAAAGAGCACCAAGTCACGCACATCGTTGATAACTACAGTGTCCGTGTCAAAGGTTGCTTCGGAGCGAACGAATTGTTGGCGAAAGATCATCTCTTCCTCTTGATTGATTGTGCGAAGGAATCGGAATCCATTGGTGTCAATGAAACGCTCCCTGGTATTCGCCAGATCATTATGCGCCTGAAAGTGGAGGCAGTCATTCTTCGAATCCCATGACCATTTTCCACTGCTGTACTTGGGAACGTAGGTATCAGCGTAAAGGCGAATCATTGTGTAACTTGGGAAAGTGTAAATTGGAAAAACAATGTGTGTCGGTGAAGCTGTTCGTGTGTACTGTAGTGTTGAGAGTTTGAAATTAACAAGTAGGGTGAGCCATATTCCAGCCTACTATTCGGCCAGTAAACCGATTTTAAACCGATAACTTATTAGTGAAAATTATTGTCATTTTTGTATTGCATTACCGCTCTGATTCAACTGGATATAAATAACTAGCATAAACTAAAATAAACTTCATCTGTGTCGAATTTAGATATTTCTTCATATTTATTATGGTAGTTCCAGTTCTTACAGTCTCTGAGATCTAGAATTTTCTACGGAAACACAGACAGACGGACATAGCTATGTATATCGACTCAGCTGTGGTGTCTGCCACACCTTCTTTTGCCTGTTACATACATTTTCGGCTGGCACAAAGTTATAATACCCTTCTACCATATGGGTTGGTTGCATTAATAACTTGTGTCTATTGTCCAACTACTTATATTCTTTATCCAGGATACTCCATGCCAATTTTTCCATTTTCGACGGGCACAGGGTATAACCACGGATAGCACAAGACAGCTATATAGCCTTGTCACACTACCTATTATTTTATCGCCCAAACTACATCAAAAATGGGGATGCTTTTCCCCTTTCGGAGGAGCCGTACATAACTTTAAAATACATCACATGTGCAGAGTTTTCGTCTGAAATGGAGTGTAAGTATTGATCAGATTAATTATTTAATCAGCTTAAATAAGGAGTATATTATATTTTATATATTTTACAAGTGTTCTGAGAACAGTGAAGTGATAAAGTTGATACCTATTCCGTGTCTAAAGGCGGACAGGACATATAGTAGCAAATCATCACTTCACTCTTCGTAGAAGACATCTACGCCCGGTATGTGCTTGGTGGTCAGGGAGTTTCCGCTGTAAATATCGGGATTCTTTTTCTTGCGGAGTCTGGCAATATCTTTGAAATACTTGACGGTAATCGACTCAACACTGGGGATACATGACATTTTGTCTAATTCCTTTTGACAACGATCAAAAATAGATTCATTGAGCTGCCCATGTTGACTCAGAGAGATTCGCTTCTCCCTTTTTAGCCACTTAGATATCGTCTCTCGTGTACATGGCTCGTAGATGTTGTATATGTTGAAGAAGTGCTCAAAGTGTTTTGATGTATCGGATGTGTTCTGGTCGTTCATATTTCCTATGCTAAGATATGGCTGGCGTATAATGTGATACGGATCGTTCTTGATGGAATAGTTTTCGTGGCGCAACGCAGGCCAATTCAGATTAAGAAGCGTATCGTAGAAGCGCTTCGGATGTCCCAGTATGCCATGGACCACATCAATAAAATGCAGTTGCGTGTCCGGCACGATGTACTCCAGCTCGATCTTGGCAATTCGAACGTCCGTTCCACGATACTTGCGTTCTCCGATCCACAGTATGGGCAGATCCTCATCGGCCACATGCGTCAGCTCGAGTACCAACGGTGACAACTGCTTGCGGTAGTTGACGATCTTGTTGTTGCGTCCATAAAGTAGACTACGCTCCGCTGGTGTGAATTTCAGGTATTCCGGACGATTAAACATAAAGTGCTCGGACCGAAAGAGGCGATTCATCTCCATTTCTATAACGTAGTAGGCCCGCCTGTGCATCGTGATCCAGACAATCTGAATTGCGACAGCCAGAAACTGCTCATGGTGGTGCCTGTCTCGAATAGAGCTTGAAATATAAACGACTTTCTTCATGTGGTAGAACTCCTCCATATCGCCTTCTCCCTTCAGGATGACACTGTAGTTTCTGGCAACCAGCAAGCGATATTGACTAAGGTAGATCGAGAAGATCCGCTTCGTTTCGTTGGTCTGCTCGCTCTGGATCTGCGCCATTTTACCGGCCAACTCGTCTCGCCGGATTAGCACGAATTCCACAAGGCGAAGGAAATACTCAAAGTAGATGATGAGAGCGTGGAGTAATCTATGTACGGCTGGCTTATGCATAAACTCCAGAAATCTCTTGGTCAGGAACTGTTTGGGCATCAGGAAGAGCACCAAGTCACGTACATCGTTGATCGAAATCAAGTCACTGTCAGCGCGAGTTGTGATTTTCGAAAAGTCCTCAATGAAGACATTTTCCTCCGCCTGGGTGGTGGTACGTTTGAACTCGTAGCCATTTGTTTCGATAGATCTTTCGTTAGACTGAATGAGGTCTTTATGCGGCTCAAAGTGTATATGATCCGTTTTCTTGTCCCACGACCAAATCCCACTGCGCTGTATGGTGGGGCTGTCTCTGGCGTAGATGCGATTCATTATGCTAAAGTCTTATCTAACGGCTGCAGATAATTTGGCTAAGAAACGCAAAGCAATTAAACGGATAACGAAGAACTACGAACAAATGAATATAAAAAATTGTAACATGTTTTAGGGAACAAAATTTAATAATAATAAATGAAATTTGAAACAGGGTAAGTTAAATATGTCGACGGAATGTATAATTGTTAGATGGTATCATAGTGTGAGTATAATTCTATCTTGTATGTTCTTTTGGCCTCTATACAAATAACAACAATTAAGATAGTTAAGTACAACAGAGCGTGCCGTCTCTCGCTTCTGACTTCAGAACTATGGCAAATGGTTTCTTGAATAACTTTTCCTTCGATAAGAGTACAATTTGAAGGATTGTTTTCTTTAATGGGAATGTAGAGTGCTTGTGCGTGCCCTATAATCGAATAGGAATATCGAAATACCCGTTTATACAAATTGAGAAGATATAATAAAAACATTATCTTGCCTGACTGATAATCGAGTCAGGCTCTCCATTTCGGACAAGGTGAGCGGCATAATTGAATTAATGCCGAGTGCAATAATTATCCTAGACCGTGGTGTTGTGCGATATTTAAACTGTGCATTGATTATCCTGCACGGCAATACGGTAAACACTTGAACAATAATAAGCATAAAGCGCGACTCGTTCGGGCGAGGAGTAGATTGAAACAACAATAACACGCAACAGTAAACAAAAGCCTCGATTTGCATGCAACAATTAAGAACATACGGCATATGCCGGCCCCAATGGATTATGGTGCACACCCACGACAACGACCACGCCCTTGCCCATACGCTGACGCCTACAGCCCAAGTGCAGTGGCAAATAAATTAAAATTCACAAGTGGCGAAAAGCTGCGGCCACAGGCGATTGCTCCATTTGCGGTGGGGCGGGTTGGATTTAAGACAGATTTTTATTCCCATATTTTGTAACTGTTTTAACCACTGTTGCTGTTGTTTTTCTTGTTGTTGTTGTTGTTGTGGTTGTCGCTGTGGTAGCTGCTTTTGTTGTTCTTATTTGGCTCTCACATAAATTAGCCGCAAGGTGCTCATAAATTTGGGCCTGTTGTGAGTGGGAAACGTTAGCGGGACCGCGGCATAAATTCATAATGAGATAAGGAACTGGCAGCACACAGCTCGCCACGCACAGGCAACTTGATTCAGTCGCTGTGTGGCCGGGATAACGCCGACAGGATTATGTTGTGTACTTTCTCCTAATTTGCCTCGCGGCTGTTAAGTCTACATCATTTTTTATTGACTTACAGCTAAAGCCAAACGAAATCTGATAAACATTTTGTTTCAGCCTTGCACGCGCAATTACATGTACCCACAGAGCACGAAGTACGTTACCCTATAGTAGGGTATACAATCAGTCAACCATTACTATATGTTAAATTTAACAAAAAATAAAAGCACAAAACATTGATTCTATGTATTTTTTGCCTTATTTCGATTAACATTTCCAAATTTTACAGTACACTGCTTGAAACATTCTCGTGTCGCAAATGCACTGCTTGCAACATTTGTATGTTGCGATAAAACTGCTTGTTGAGTACAGCAACATTTGAAACATGTTGCCAACAAAAACACAATACACCATTTTATCTTTGATTATCCCTGTTCAAAAGTAGAACCACAAAAGCTGAAAGTAATTTTCTCAGTGAGAAGAGGTTTATCCGTATTGTTTTCATTTCATCTTTTCCTTTTTGAGTTCTCTTATATCCAGTAAGTCGGTTTTATTGCTGTTTTCTCTACTTCTTGCCATTGCATGCTCATAGTGAGCAATTGCTGCACTCACTAAAGAGTGGCGATGCTTAAGACTATTTGAAGATGGTTTTCTAAGTTGATTGTTATTACAACACAATGCAAACAATACTAGACGCGAATTAATTCCACAAGTTGTCTGAAGCAGTCCAGTGGTTGTTCAAATCGATAAAAAGTAATGTGCATTCTACTTAGTACACGAAATGCATTGAGAGACCCTTGAGCGGCTTGCGACTTCCAATACTAAGAAACGTCCCCACCAAGCCGAGACGTGTGCAAAAATAAAAACAGCTTTAACTGTGGAACGTTAGAAACATCAGAAAAGTATTGGTTCACACTGAGGAAGTTTTCATTTTGTTTTCACTATAATAATAACTAAGTTGCTTAAAGCTTAAAGAATATTTTCCCTGATTGAAATTAATTGAAAAGTGTTGTTTTACTCGTATTAATATTAAAATACCACTATACTTTATGGGACTGGCAGGGTATCTTATCTTCCATCCGCCCAGCATAATTGCCACAGAAGCGAACATTTGTAAACAGAAGAACGTTGTTGAAAACTGAAAAAAGGGGGAACGATGTTTCTTCACTCGCTTGTTCCTTTGTTTTCTTTGACATGTTGTCAACAAGTAACAAGAGTTGTAGAACTTTCTAAGCTCTGCTGAGCATATTTTCCACAAAGGAAAGTACAGAAAAATAAAGCTAAGTGTCACTTGGGGGAGAAGTGAAATTCTTCCTGTTTCCTCTCTCTCGCCGCCGTCTATATTGTTGTTACCAACAGATTTTTATAATCAGTTTGTGCCAACTATTGTTTTCACTCAGATCTTTGCCTGGAGACTTTTGCAAGTGCAGCCAAGTGCGAAATTCCAGGTACGAGCAAGCCTAACAATTAAGAATGGAACCAAAGAGTAACACAAACAAAGCAGACCACAGAAAATCCTTTGAAAAGCAGGACACAAATGAAGTAACCTTGACATAAGAACTCGGTGCGTGAGAAGTTTTTCTTACTTAATTGTTTAGCATATTCAAAAGTACAGTCCATTAATACACTATTTTAATAATAGAACTTATAGGCTTTAAAACTTTTGGTTGTCCATTAGCGAGCATAACACATAATTAAATCTATTTATTCACTTTATACCTTGGTATATATGTATATAGTATATGTGTAATATAGTGTGTAGAGTAAGTATATCCGCAGGACTTTAATAATATAATTCTACGCACGCAAGCATATTTGTCCTATTCAAAAAAGCTCTGCCTCTCTTTCTCTCTCTGTTATTCATTTATGCTCATTTGTTGTGGCTACAAAGATCAAATGTCGTCTAATGAAAGCAAACTAAAGCGAAAAAGGCATTTATGGAAGCAATCTGTGTGTGTGTGTAAATGGGATAGCCAGCTGCCAAGCAAAGAAATATAAGTGTGAGGGAGAAAATGAGAGTGCATTGGTCAAGCCATTGCAACCTGCAGTGTTGTTGTTCATTTGTCTTAAACAATTGGGACTTAATGAGAGCAAAACTAAGAGAGAGACAGAGATCAGAGTGCCATGAGCTGCACTTATCGATAGTCACGAGGATAATAGAGTGTACCACCACTAGCTTTAGACACATTACTAAATAGCATAATTTGACTTATGTCACGACGAGTTGCATAGCAAGACGTTTTGAGTCAGTAAATGAATGTGTTGAAATTGACTCAAGTATTCTTAATTATTCTTATTGTTCTAGTTTTAACATTTCTCGAAGCACATCAACTGTTATTCTCTTTTGCTTCGTTGCAAAAGGAGTCAAGTTTAATTTGTGAACACTAAAACAATTTGGTTTTTATTAGTTTGCACACGTGTAAGCAGATGAGGACAAAGTAATCAAATTTTGATTGCACTGTGCACATAAACAATGAAATAAGCAACTCTTTAATTAGGTGAAATATAAATAAGAGGCGATACCAATTAAATTTGCATGTTAAAACAGCAATCACACAATTTTAAACAAATATTCATACGCATAAAAGTCGATGTGAAAGTGCTTGAACGCATGTGTAAGTGTATGTGTCTGTGTACGTACTAATTAAATATGCATTTGTGTGTGCGAATACAGATTCAACGAAGTGTGGCAAATACCTTTTGTCAATATGCCCAGCCATGTACTTACGTCTGAACATACATACAACATATGTACACAGTACATACATTTATATGAGTGAGTGTATTTGCATATGTGTGTGCACATATAAACACAGACATATCTACGTAGAAAAACATTTTGGTAGACAGTTGCAAATCTTTGTTGTCTCTTTGTAACTTTTGCCAAAGTTTCGCAATGCCTCATGTCGAATAGGTGCAACTGTAAGCTGCTTTTAAAGAAGGCTTTTAATGGCTTTTGGGCCTTGTGCAAAGTCAGTTTAGATCCGACTTAAGCATACTCTGCACATTCCCATGTAGCCACAATCTTATTCTAACCAATATGATCAGCTTTTTGTGTGCAGGATATAATTAATTCATAGTAAATAAAAGTAGATTTTCTATATTAATTTATTAAATGCAATTTCGAATGATTTATTAATTACAATTGGTTGCTGCAAATGTTGCCATTAATAACTTATATGCAAATGCATATCCATTTAACTTGGCAAAAAAAAGATACATTGAAATGCAACTTATGTTGTTTTTTGGGGGGCATAAATAATGAAATTACAAGCGAATCTGTCGCAAAGAATGAATGCCAATTAATAACTGATGGATCTTGGGGGCGCGTCGCAGAGAAGAAAGCGAGGGGTTGGGGGGTGATGTGCAGGAAAGTGTCGGCGGAGAAGTGGAACAGGTGCTGAGAATGGCCTTTAATAATAAAATTCAATATATTAAAACGGAGGCAGCGACGCGCAATTTAAACAGCGCCAGCAACTGAAGCAGAAGCAGACCCGGAAAGAACACGTATACGCCGCATGGTGCGGCTGGATTCAATTGAAAGACAGGAAGTGGCGCGGCAAATGCTTGTGTGTGCGTACGTACACATACACATATGTACATATTAGAGCGCCAGGGAGATGCCAGTTCCCTTGAATCATACTTCAGTTAAGCCCCATCCTCACCATGGGTTCACTTTGCTCACTTCGGTTTCTTAATGGTTCGTTGGCATTCATGCTCATGCGAATCTCCAGCGCATGCTTTGCACTCTGCTCCTAAAAATTTATTAGCTCTTAGATTTATTTGTTGAATTGCATGTCATGCGGGCAGGGAGCGCGACTCCTAAAATGCTCCTTAAAGAATAAAGTTCGATTTAAGGCGGCTCGCTTGGTTACCCTTCACAGAGCCTGCTTTATATAGCTTTCGCTTATAATGTGACTGACGTGTGCAATCCATTTAAAGCAACACCTATACACACACATGCACACGCACACATATGCATAATTTATCATGCGACCTGAGTGTGAATTAATCAAATTGCGTCACAAGCCTCACATTTGTCATCGAACATGTTTGACGAGAAAGTTTCATAATTTATAAGAATAACCTGTAGGCATTTGTCTTTCGCTCCGTTGAGTTATATATTTGGAGCGAGAGTTTCTATAGCTATTATTTATGCTAATCAGTCTTCCCCATGAAATTACAATGCGGCAAGTCGAAAATGCCTATACAATCAATAAGGCATTAAGCGCAGTTTAAAAGAGGAACTGAAGGATTCCAAGCCTGAGAATCTATCGATAAACAATCGACTTATGCTAAAGTAGTTCGTAGCAAAGCAGCCCTGCTCCACTAGAGAAGGTTTTCCGTAAGAATATATCGTTTATTTTATTGTTTTTTTTTTATTTTTTATTTAATATATATAAATAATAAATATCGTTAATTTCGTATCACTCTTGATTTAATTATTGTACTGCCATATCGATAGTAAATCGATATGGCAACATCTTTTGCCCATCCCTATATTTCAGTGTAAGGAATGTTTAAAGATGCAAATTGTCATTAATCAATTTCTTGGAATTTTAGCTTCAACCTTGACTGTCGCGTCAAGGCTTCGCGAATGTCCCTCGGCTTTAATCGAAAAGTTCTTTCTTATTTTTTGTTGGCTTCATTAAAAGGAGCCCAGAGCAATCAGTAAAAGGGCTGATGCTATTGTCATGGCAACAGTGGCATTTTGGCAATTTGTTAATTACATGCTAATGGGATGGTTATGTACACGACCATACATACTATATACATATTTATATTAATTACAAATTGGAATTCAATTTGGTATGCTTACAGTTGGTTTAACCAAATAATTGAGCTGGAAATTGAGTCGAAAAATTGAATAAATGGAATTCTCCGATAGTTGGCAGCCGCCTTTGGCTTTGTATTTCATTTATTCTCATATTTTCCTTGGAAAGACATTCATTCGGAAACTTTGTGCGCCATAAGCCTAACGGCTTAGCTTGTGAAAATTATCATTCTCTCTTTCTCTTTTTCTCTCCTGTTGGCCCCGTGGCCCCGTAAAGTAAAGCTCCTAGAGCCGTTTTATTGTCTTTTGTCTAGTCGCAGGTTCGCCATGATTGATGGGCATTTGGGCAGGGCTTTGACTGCAAAGCTGATTATGCTAATAATCTTGAAAGAACAACGGCAAATACTCGCAGACTCGCGTACATTGCGGGCCAATGCGCGTAATAGGTTGTTTTGTAAGCAAGACTCACAAATCCCCGATGATTACCGGGCAGAAAATGCCAGCCCGAAATTGAGGATGTCACCTAAGCTCACTGCGCACACTGCGTATGCGTAATGTTGACGTTCTCTTAAAGCGATATCTCACCTGTCTCAAATTGAATGTCAATTGTATAATTTGTTTATAGACAAGTGGGCGTATATACATACATATATAGAAATAAATATAACTTTTACTCAGACTCTTCTTCGTTATTATTGATAAAAGCCAACAAGCTGCAAATCATTTCACTTCGCGCCCCAATCATTCGCTGCTCCCTCGGGCCTATTTCGCACCTTTTTGCTGCCTCATGTTTATTTAATTTCTAAGTTCAGGTGTAAAATGATTTCTTGGCTGTTTGACATCTTGCGCTGCCTGTTGACGTTTCAACATGTGTTTTTACTTTCGGCGCGAAAGCCAATTAAAATTCAGTCAAACACGGTTGTGGGATGGGGCGGTGTAGGTGGGTGGAACAGTGGAGAAAATAACTTGGTCGAGCTGTTAGGTGTGTCAGGAGCGAAACGGCAAAACTGTTTTGCAAATTGATTAGTGTGCGAATATCGGCAGCTGCACAGTGGCACCAGCGTCATTTAAAGCTTATTAAAAGTGATTTGAGAGTAGGTCGACTATTTGAACTTGCGAGAAATAGAGAAAATCGTGAGTGGCATTTGATATACAATCAATTTTACTAAAGAAAACTATTCATACAACTTTTAGCTCTCAGTTTATTTGCTTTAGTTGCTGTTTTTCGAACAGCCTAAATCTGAATCATACACATACTTATTACATTGTATATGACTTAACAGTAGACCAGTCATGGAAACAACTAAGATAGCTCCGCAAGGCATTCAACTACAACATCATAAATCATGGGACTGGAGTACATTCAAGAGACACGAAACGAAGCGATTGCGAAAGGTCCATCTAGTAGCCTTGCTCTTCTTAACTATCGGATTGGGACAATTATTTGGTGCAAAGTACTTACTAACGGCTGAAAAGAGCTCTGTACCATTACCCGGCTTCATGTGGATGATGGTCGCGTTGGTGTGCCTGGTGCTCATTGTATACTCGGAGCTGCATGACAAGTTCCCCGTCAATTGGACACTCGCCTTTGTTGCCAATCTAAGCATGACGCTAAGTGTAATGGGTTATAGCTGGAGCCATCTTTCAATGACAGATTGCGTGAAGTGCGTTGGCATAGTGCTGTTGGTCAATTTCATAATAAATTTTTTGGCGCTGTATCTGCCAGTGAAAGTTCTGCCCGGCTTCGGCTTCACACTAACTGCTACAATCTTGTTCGTCGTGGGCTACACGGTGATCACCATTGTAGTGTTTGCAGTATCCAAGTTGTGGCTGTTTATTATTGTTGACTCTTGGTGTCTAATCTATATGTCCCTACTGATGTTATATGCCGGCACACTGATTAATAACCGTCATTACGAGAATTTTGCATCTCAAGAATACATCTTGTCGGCCACATTTATAGCGCACTTCTTTTTCTACCAGCTCAACTTGGTGGCCTCAATATACTACAACTATCAGAGACCCGACAAATCCAAATACCAAAGACAGATTTTCGAGCAAAAACTCATCTAACAGAATTATAGACAAGTGAGAAAGCTGCATTCGACTGTGCTCGACTGTCAACCTGTTCATCTAGCAAAATCATTTTTTGAATATATCGTATATTTTTTTTTTGTTTAGTATGTTCTGTTCTTAAATACACACCTTAAATACACCTAATACAAATTACATCCTAATTTTAGATTAAAACATTGTCAAAATTGTAAAGTAACATATTGTGTTTTAATCCCTGAAGACGGTTGACGAAAATAAAATAATAAAGCATCTTTTATTCACTATCGAACTTGACCTCCAGTCAGCCAAAATAGCATTAACAAATTAAAGGTCGCCAAAAACTATTGTTGACAAAATTACTAATAGTCTTTAACTAATCTATATTTCCGTCCCTCTTCTCCACTGATAATATTGGCAACCCATTCAATCATTATTTCTGCATTCTGTTTCGTATTCTTATACCCATTAACCATAGGGTGCAAGGATGATATAACTGACTATGTGTCAGACCCCATAAAATATATACAGTTAGTCAAGTAATTCTTTACACATGTGTACATTACAATCACACATTACATTAACTCTTACAAATATGTACATTACATTAACATGTCATCAGGATTTCTTTTTATTCGCAAATATTTATAAATCATATAGACGATAATAATAAATGTTCATACAAAGAATTAACGTTTTATCGTTTGAATTACGTTTGCAATTTGTTTTTTTTGTTTTTTTTTATCGGCTTACGGTTGTGGAAGGGGGCGTGGCTAAATTCTAAAAACATACTTGATTGCGTTTAATAAAAGCACATGACCAAATTTGGTTGTCCTAAGTTTTAGAGTCATTAAGATCAATCATACACACAGGCCCACACTGATCAAAAATATATATGTTTGTGGGGTTATATACGGTTTCCTCTGCCTGACACTTACATTTTAAGTTGACACAAATTTATAACACCCTTCTACCCTATGGGTAGCGGGTATAAAAACTCGCAAATGGAATTTATAAAATTAGCATAACTTGAGGCATTGCCAGAAAAGGACACGGCCGAAAGCACACAAAAAGGATAGCTGAAACGGACATTTATACACATACAAACCTAATATAATATATATGAACCTTTGCCTGCCGGGTATATTTATACTCGAATTTGCGTTTTGTGTATTCAGCCAGAAATGTGTTGATAAAAGCTCGGCCGAAACGGCTCGACTAGTCCCATCAAATAAGTTTTGCCGCATAATCCCGGCACAGAAAATGTTTACCACGGAAACGGAAATGGAAACGCAACTTCGACCCGTCGAATAGTCTGCGAATCCGACTACGTCAGCAAGTGCTTTGTTTGTTTTGACCAGAGACAGACCCAAAACGGGCGGCGAAGCGGGGTGGGTTGCGCAGCAATGAGACAAGTGACAACTTCAACGAACTGGAAACTCAAAAATGTTTTGTTGCCTGCTAGTTTATTGAGTTATTTTACAAATTAAACAGATTCAAGCTCGTTTGACGCGCAGACATTCAAGCCATGGAAATTGCCATTGTCCCTCCATGTTGCATATGTTCCAATCCGATCCCTTAGGCCTTCTAAAAGTAGCACACCTTAGGTGCACCATCTCGTGGGGCAAAAAGTATTTTTCTCCACCTTTGATATGGGGTATAGTGTCTTCACAATTAAATGCTCGCGTGTACTTTGGGAAGGTGCAGTTTATACTGGGCATAGGAATATAATTGGGAATATCTACGCAGACATTTGGTAATTCGTCGGCACCGTCCAAGCAATCGGGCTTACTGTCGCAGACCAGACTGCCCTCAATGCAAGCCCCGTTCCCGCACTGGAATTCTCCTGATTCGCACTGGTGATAACACATTGGCAGCGACTCATCCCATCCATCGTTGCAGTCGTATTTGTTATCGCAGAGTTTCTCGATCTCAATACACTTATGTTCCCTCTTGCATTTTACCATTGATTCGCTAGAATAAGTTTGATGAATGAATCATGTTAGTACCATATGTGATATAATTTCGAAAGTTCACTGCTGCTAAGCTTCTACTTACCCACAATTGCCGCGATAATTGTCCAGATAAATCTCTCCCTCACATCCCATTTCATCAGACCCATCCATACAGTCCATTATATGATTGCAAACTTTATCGGATGAGATTCTGGCACCGCTAGCACAAAAGTCATATTCACTTGTCTGCTCGGTAGCCTTGTAATGTAATTTACAGTTTCGTATTGATTCATCACTGCCGTCATCGCAGTGCTTAACTCCATCACATAACTGGTTTCTTGGTATCCCATTCGATTGTAATGTAGTCCTCTCGCACTGAAACAATTGGCTGTCACAGTTGGCTGTGTAGGTTATATAATTGAATATATTATATATTATATTAATATAAATTATAATATATATAGTATACCATGAATATGAATACGCTTTACTTACTCATGATTATCAGCACGCAGAGCAATAAGTAGAGCAGCATCTTTCTCACAGCTCAATGGAAATAAGACTGATCCATGATTAAAAAATGTGGTTCGCATTAGTTTTGGTTCACTTTTAGAACCGCTTTAATGTGGTTTGAGGCAATGTACAATGTACACTGGCTTCAACGTCAAGTACATAAATATGTATGCTCGAATATATGCTCGAAAGAATGTATTGAAAAATACAACCTTTTTAACCTTTCCGATTTGAAATATATATATATTTTATAATGATGTGGATTGCCGTGGCGGATAGTACATTTTGGTTTCGATGTATTTAAAATGCGACTATTGTAATTTCATCTGTATGTTTTAGAAGTTTTAAAAGTTCATTATTCATCTACATCACATCATAATATATTCAATGTTGTTGTTCTTCATTTACGTAGACTACAACATCCCCGTCGTTATAATGTTATAAATAAAGCACCCTTTGCTTATATTCAAGTAATAAATATGCAAAACAAGCTCGAATTTACTGTAATTGTTATGGTGAAATATTTGTAATACTTATTTATTTATTTAATTAGTTTATAGTCGACTAAGGTCAGTCGACTGTAAATCAAAATATATTTAAAGTGTTTTAAGCCCCACATCTATAACAAAGTCAATTTGGCCATATTACTGGCTATCTGTCGGCCTGATTAAACGTAGATATGTACATCGGCTATAACCAAAGCTACTAACATAATATTTAGCATGACGGTTTCTAGATATATCGCACATCCCACACAAGTGTGCGAAGTGTGGGACCACCCCTCGTGTTTATTAAGCAAAGTATTAAGATCTGAACTCTCTGTGACATCAATAAAGATTCATACTATAAGTTTGAACTTAAGACTATCATTTATCATTTGCAAGTTTATTAATATAGATATCATTTTAGTTTATTAATTTTTTTGGTTTTTCGATTGCATTCGAGCATTTTAAATTCCCATTGTCCGGTCGTGTTGCACACGTTCCATTCCGATCCGTTCAGCGTTCTATATGTAGGGCAGTTAAGATGCACCATCTCGTGGGGCAAAAAGTATTTTTCTCCACCTTTGATATGGGGTATAGTGTCTTCACGATTAAATGCTCGCGTGTACTTTGGTAAGGTGCAGTTTATACTGGGCATAGGAATATAATTGGGAATATCTACGCAGACATTCGGTAATTCGTCGGCACCGTCCAAGCAATCGGGCTTACTGTCGCAGACCAAATCGCCCTCAATGCAAACCCCGTTGCCGCACTGGAATTGTCCTGATTCACAGTTGTCAAAACACATTGACAGCGACTCATCCCATCCATCGTTGCAGTCGTATTTGTTATCGCAGAGTTTCTTGCTATCAATACACTTACGTTCCCTCTTGCACTTTACCATTGATTCGCTATAATAAGTTTGATGAAAGAATCTTGTTATTACCATATATTATATAATCAGTTTGTTCAATGGGCCTTACAGGTTGTAACTTCAAAGCTCTGCACTTACCTACAATTCCCGCGGTAAGCTTCCAGATCAATCTTGTCCCCACATCCCATCTCATCGGATCCATCCCAACAGTCTACTTTATCATCGCAATTACTTTTACTTAGAATCATGCCTCCATTAACGCAAAAGTAACTGTCGCTAAACATTTCGGTTTCGTTGGGATGCAATTTGCAGGTTCGCATTGACTCATCGCTACCGTCTGGGCAGTGCTTAGTTCCATCACATAGCTGACTTCTTGGTATCCATCCCGGGTGAATCGGGGCCTTGCACACAAAAGGTGTATTGTCAGACTCGCATTTGAACCACTGATATTTACAATCCTGTGAATAACCCACAACCGCTGTGCAGATTATATAAATGTGTATTAAATTATATGTATGTTGTATATATTGTTTTCTTTATTATATGAATCATATAATAATATAATATAATATGTACTAACCCAAGGCTATCAGCACGCATAGCTCTAAATTACGCAGCATTTCGATCGTTCTTCAAGCACGTTCCGAATAACAATGAAAGGCGGTCGGACCCAGAGTGAGTATCAGAGTACTGATAAGGATTTTCGAAGCCAAAGAGTCGCACTCTTCTCTCTTTTTTGCTATGTCTCTCTTCTTACATTATTCTTTGAGTCAGTGCAAATGGGCTCGTTGTCGAACACATTAAGCTTAGTTTCAGCAATGCGAGGAGAGCTTAGTTCTTATCTGTCATTTAACATTCGCTGCTCTCTTTTGCTATTTATTTGCTCTGTAGCTTTCTCATTCTATCTGTTTTCTGCCTTTCGCAGTCTGAAAATTGCTCATATGTGTGTTGATAACGTGACACGACTGACGCCGTTGGCTGCTGACGTGAGTCATCTCGATACTCTCGCTAACTTCGCATGTGCATCTCTAGCGCGTGAAGTGGCATCACTTGGCCGCCTCGCAGTTTGTTGACTTTTTGCGAATTCCAATTAATCTTTTGGCTGCAACGTCGGCTACAGTTCTGAATTTGTCACCTGGCTATGGAAGAAAGAGCGCCAAACAGCTGAAGCCCAGACAGAGCAAGGCCGCAAAGAAAGCGAAAGCATTTTATGCATTCAATAAGGTGCCACAATTAAGGCAGCAGACAGACAAAACAAGACAGAACATACACACACACACACACACACTGGCAGACACACATGTTTGATTGAAAATTGAATGAGTCGAGACATGAAATTAATTTCAACTGAATTCGCTGACATGCAAGAAGAAAAACAAAGAGACATCGCAGGCTGATTGAGAGAAATCATCAGCAATTTGCACGACAAACGAATCGAATGAATCATTCACAGTTTGCTTGTCCTGTCGACGCGCCACTTGCGCTACAAGTCGCAACAGATGTCACCAGCTCAGGGTCACAGTGGAACAATCTGTGCAATCGAGTATACTCGACTCAGTGGTACTCTGCATTTATTTAAGATTGATTTAACAACACTCTAATAGCCTTCTTTAGCACATTCTTCAATTGAGCACAGTCGACTGTGTGATACCCTGTAGTATGCTTTATTCTTACTGCCTTTTTCACACGTCTATCATATCCGCCAGGCACTGTATACAGTATAAGCCAGCTTTCCTTTCCCTTCCCCCTCTGCGAAACAACAAAAGTTGCACGTGCTCAGATTGCGGCAACTCATGTTGTACAAGTGCTTAGCCTAGTTACGCCCAACTTGCCCCACGCTTCAAGCACTTCCCTTGCTTCTCCCTAGACTCTTAAATTTGATGAAAATTCCCGCACATCGTTGGAGTGTGGGAAAACAATTTCAATATTTGGCCAACGCAATTAAAACTTTAACGATTATGTGTTTGCCTTTGCAAATTGATGTGCGTGGCAAGTTTGCGATTATACAAATTCTTGGTCAGGCTGAAGCGCCAGTGATGCGTCGGTCGAGCTAAATATTGACTTTGCATCTGCTTGGACTGCAAGCTGGATGTGGAGGCAGCTAAATACAATGATAGCCTGCCTCGGTTGAATGCTGAGTCATTTGTGTTAAATGAGCTTAATCAGCTGTAGTTAAGGCTCAGCACTGCCAGCTGATCCAGGTGACATGCAGAGAGAGAGAGAGGGGAAGTGAGAGAGGGAGATGGGGAGGGAGGGAGAGCTAGAGGGAGACTGTCGACAGTTTGGTGTCTGACAAATGAATTTGTTGCCTTACGTGCGGCTTAAAACCGATTGTGTGTGTGAATGATTAGAAGTGTGTGTGTTTGTGAATTTATAAAAGTGTGCAAGTGTGTGTGTTGCTCTTACACCACGCCTTGCTGTACACAAATGAAAAACTCAGCTGCCGGCGAAATTTCTCATTTGCGCTATTGACATGGTCGTGCACTTGGACGCGGGCGTGAGGAACTTAGGGATGTGCGAGTAATGGAAGCAGGTTGCTGGGAGCTGGCTGCAGGCAGCAGGTTGCTGAGGCTGCGACACAAGGTTCCGCACTAAGCAACAGAACAGCAGCAACACAGCAGAAGTAATGGAAACGTAAATGTAATCACAAGTCCTTGAAGAACTGAGGCATGCTGCAAATCCTCTGACTCTGATGCGATAAGCACGTGTAATTGCAAACAGTTTCCGGCGATTTGAAAGGTATTTAGTCTGCCCGATTGCCTGATGATTGAGCAAAGCCTTCCATAACATGAACCAATCATAAGGATATACAAAAAAAAAAAAGAATGTCTTTGCTAAGCGAAGCACGAAAGAATTTCTCTAGTTTGCAAACTCAAGTGAACTTTATTAATTTCAACTTTATTGTCTTCTCTCTAGCAGGCAGGTATGGCATCTGCATGGTATATTTCTTCTCTCTGTCTGTCCCCCCCCCTCTCTCTAGCAGTCTGCTCCTAAATAGCCCTGCCAGCACGCTGTCCAAATGAAAAATGCTTCAATTCAGTTAAGTGAACGTGCCATTTGGTCCGCTGAAGCAGCCAAATTTGCGTAAAAGTGAAATGAAAATGATGTTGACTCTGTCCCTCTTGCCCCCCCCCTTCCTCACCCTCCCTGTTTGGGCACAAGCACTTGGGATCGACGCCTCCGAAAAGTGGCAACATTTACGCAGGGGCCTGAGTATACCATGTTTAGGCCACGCAGCGCACGTCGAATCGATAAAGTCCACGCAGCGGGCGATTGCACTGCATGGGGGCAACACAAAAAAATCTGTAGCTGAGTATCTCTGGTATCTATCTAACATATCTTGCTCGCAGTCTTTATAGATACCATAAGCATACCACACACGCCGCATTCAGTGAAGCTCAGCTAACAACATGGGGGGCTCCAGTAGGTATACCATGTGCAAATCCGGCAGAATGTCACCTTAACCAAAAGAGAAAAGCCAATTTGCATAGTAATATGTTATACACACAATGCAATATTGAATTCGTAACGAGCTAGAAGGTAACGAAGTGTAATCACGCTCTCAAGACTGCATAAGCCTCTAGCCAAGAGATACTGTCTCAATACCATATAAATAATATTCTATATGTAGTTTGCAATGCAGTTTCATGTTAAATAAACTAGAGACCTTAACTCAGGGTCAATTGTGCTGCTAAGTCTTATGTGCGGCAATGTGGACTGTGCAACAAGTTGACGCAACCGAGGAAACAACATTGTTTGGCAGCAAATATCTAATTAAGAATCCCCAACAGGATTTCCCTGACCAAACGGAACTGGTAATGCGCAGGGAAATTAGTTTCCTGCTGGTGGGGAAACTTGCGCAATAGCCAATGTGAAACATTAATTTGACAGGCCAAGAAAGAGAATGGCAGGGAAAGAAAGCAGAAGGGAGGAGGAATAAGAGAGAGAGAGAGAGAAACGAGCGAGTGAAACTTGTTTTTGTGGGATTTAATTAAGCATTGTTGTCGAGCTGAGATTGCAGCAAAGCGACAGTCGCCGTCGTCACTCGTCGACCCTCTTCATGTGTTGCGTGGTGCGTGCGTAGTCGATGGATGAATGCTTTGGCTAATGACCTCGTTGACATTTGTAGATCGGCCAACAGCAGTATGCAGTATTTAGTTGAAGTCCTTTGGTTTTTGGTGACGCCTAATGAATTGCCAGACAAGTGGCACAGAAAGGGTCGCAGCAAGGTCAGCCAGCATCAGTCTCTCCAGCATATTAAAAACGAAATATATAAACTGCCTTTATTCATGTCTACAGGGAAGGGTAAGCCCAGGGGGCGGGTAAGAGGGCCACTCAAATGTTCTGGTCTGATTGTGTGGAGGCGTCATGCTGCTGTCCATGCTTGACCGCACATATATTTCATTTATTTAAGCTTCGCTCTGGCCAAAAGTGTTTGGTAATTGCAGCAATTTGAGGCTCATAATCGCCAATGATGAACGAGTTCGTTAAGAGCTAAGCCCTGGCCGGACAGTGCCATGATGAAGTAGAGCCCTTGAAGGGTTCACAATATCCACAATATTCAATTATTCACAGCTGCAAGAGGAAGCTGCACTCAAGTTGCTTGAGCAAATTGAAATGAATTCCCTTGAAGGCATTCGTGCATATCAATTTGCCAGATATTTGTCATTCTACTATTTGTTGCAGGGGAGTGGGGCAGTGAAGGTCACTGCAAGCTGGTCTGCTGTTTTCATTTTTTCTTCTTTCTTCTGGCAGGACATGTCTTTGAATCAGTTGATCAGATTAGTCGACGGCGACTGATGAAGTGCTCAACAGAGAGAGAGTGAGAGCGGAAGGGAGATATATATTTGATTTGGCCACGCTGCGCAGGCTGAGCTGGCTGGTGGTCACGGCACTTGCATTAGATGGTATTAAAATTGCGTATACGTACAGTTTACCCTGGACTAGCCGCACCACATGACGTATGCGCAATGCGTACTTTGCCCTTGTGCAGTGACTCGTTTAATGGGGCTCCGAGACAGGCCCGTTGACAGCTGTCGGATCCATTCGCTCTGTTGTTCTTGTTGTGTTGTACTTTGTTTTTTATGCTTTTTTATGTTTCATCAAATGCCGCCACATGTCGCATGCGGCTTCCAGCGAAAGATTATCAAGTTGTCAGACTCAGTTGCGGCTCGGCATTGTCTGAGTTAATCAAACGACGGCTGCCGCTGCCGCTGCCGCTGCCGCTGCTGCAAAGAACCCACAGCTGCTTTTAAATTTAATTAAATATTTTCTGCAAAGTCTAAAGTCTAGGCAACTGAAAGAAATCGCCCAAGTTCGTCATACGCAAAGGCAGGAGAAGGGGCGGGGCAGGGCGCGGGCGCCCAAGACATTTGTTATCTCTTGCCGGCGCTTTGTTTGTGCACAAACATTTTGCGCTTGTTAAACATTTTACGCGCTCGGCTGCAACTGCCGCCCACTGCAGTGTGTCCTTTGTGTCCCGATGCGGCGACCCGATAAAGGAGCCGGCGACGGAGCCGGATAACGCATAAATTTCGTTCGTCCCTTTTGCTGCCTTTTCCTCTCCTGCTCCTTTGTCCCGCGGCCTTCAATTTGCTTCTCTTGCTTCCCTTTTCATTAATTGGTTCGAACTGCGACCCGAACTTTTATAAACTGAACGCAGCACCTGCTGAAGGTTAAAGCAGTACGCATCTTCCTCTCTCTCATCCTTCTCGCTTGCCCTTTATCGTTTGCCCGTTGCTCAAGTGGCGTCGTTTTCTAATATTTAAGGTAAACAGCACGTGCAAAATGCTGTAGGTTTTTGGCGTTGTCGTCCTCGTCGAGCGGTGTCAGTTGCATGTGCAGTCAGCTGACGTGTACAAGTTGAGTGGAAAACAGCGCTGCAGGCAATGCATGACTAACAGACACCCTGGAATGGGCAACTAGGGAAAGCATCACAGCAAGCTGAGGCAGCTGGATTTGAGAATTTGAGTTAAGTTTAGTTGACTGACAGCAATGCGATCAGGTGAGTGCAAAGGTATGTATATAATATATTGATAGTAAATATATATTAATATGTAAAAATATATATAAATATATATTGTAAAAAAATTATACACTTAAAGGGGCAGTTGATGCCCATAAGAACGGGAACAGAGAATTGAAAAGGCAATTTGTTGACTCAGGAGTTCGTTTAATTTCTCTGAAATTCAAGTAAATAATAAGAATATATAGTATCATATATGTATATGTAAATTTGTATGCAAAACAAAATTGTGCAATTTTGAATGAAATGGTAAATAAATTGCGTGGGCATCGCATTACATTCAATTGGAGATGTTGCAAACCAGTAAATTTCATTATATGTATTAAATTAAATTAGTTATATTGTATATAAATATATGATTTGTTTGTTTTATATATGTTTTGTTTGTATATATTTAAAATATGTAATTTACACAAGTCTCAATTGAGCAGCTCACTCATTGTTTTTCGCGAATTTCAATTCGATTTGCAACTGGGCAACATGATGGTGCTTGCCACCCTCGAGACTGGCTTAATGAAGCTTACGCAATTGAAATACACATTTAATGAAAACAAAAAAACAAACGTTAAACAAACAGAACAATAGAACAATGCAATTACCATGACAAAATCAAACTTAGTCGGCTTGCGAAGGAAGCAGCAACTTGCCGCAACAAGCAGCTAGTACAGTCGGGGCAAGCAGGTGTGGAGTGGGAAACACCTAATGAGCACGTGCCACTGGTTAGCTCAAGGGGCCTCAGACAGCGAGAGGAAAAAGGAAGGGGGGGTGTGCCTGGGGAAGGCATAAAATATTACACAAATCAAGTAAATAAACAAGCCTGACCAGTGTCCAAACATTTGCACAGCCACTTTGGCACTGCCGTTCACCTTTTTCCAGTCAATTTGATTTCAAGCGCCGCCGCCGAGCACATTATTTATTTATGAGTAGTGTTGGCCATGTCGCTGTGAACACTTTAAGTCCTGTGAAGTTTCAAATGTGCTTTTAAATCGCTTAAATGGCAAATCGATTTGAGTTGAACTGCAGCAAATCTACTGAACTGTTGCGATAACGATAATGGTGGCTATTGAGGAACAGTGGCAACTCTGTCATACATTTTCTGTTGACAACATTAGTATTAACATTATTCTGTTAAATAGAAATGTTCGGTATAAGCTTAACATTTGATCGGGCAAGATATAAATAAGAATACAGTCCATTAATTAAATCATAAAATATCGAAACGGCATTTCATTTCATTCAGCAACAGTGTCATCGATATCATTGTAACGATTCAGTAGAATTACTTTTGCCATTGTCATGTTATCGAACCTTTTTTGAGTATCTATCCTAATTGTTTTGTTGTCTCTCTTGACTTGTCCGCCTTTCAACATTTTTCTCTTGTGCTATTTCTTGAATAGCCAACGCACATGTGGGTCACATAAAAAGGACACACTGCAATTGCCTGAAAGACAATCAGGACGAACAGCACTCTTGCACAAGGCTCTCGCGGGAACCATTTATCATGCCAGCGCATGATTTACTGTGCGTGTGACGTATACGCAGCGTTGTCCCTCGGCTCACGCAGTAACATGATGCGTGAGTGCTGCAAAATAAAGTAAAGACATGCCTCTTTAACTCTTTAAATAAATACGGAAGCGGTTTTCTCGCTCTTTCTTTTAATTTTTCTACGAAATTAAACATTTGCACTGCGTGCGGCCGTCACTGAGTGGGCGGGGCAGCTGCCTGATAAAATTGAGGCTTTGATTTGGGGCTGCGCAATTGCGAACATGCGTCAACGAAGGCGCACACCAAACGGTAAGCGTCAAACGAAATGTGAAGAATTTTCGCTATTCTATTTGCCGTTGCGACGTGCAGGCCATAAAAAGAAGCGACAACGACAGAAAGGGGCGTGACTGTGCTAGCTGTCAATTCGACGTGGGGCATTAAACAAATAGGAATTACTATGCCTTCCCTTTTCCTTGCCCCCTCGCGGATGCTGTCTGTTTAACTAACTGTGCAAACGCTGCCAGCTCCTGTAGAATCTCAATTAGAAATTCTCGCTAGACACGCACGCAATAAAGAGAGAGAGAGAGAGCTACGCTCTAATTAAATCATACTCGACTCTGTCCTGGGCAGCGCCAAAAACTGTGCTACAAAATGTATACTAAGTGCATAAATATGCGCCGTATTTTTTTCATTGCTTCCGCTCGAACTTATGCAAATTGCGCCGTTTCCTCCACCTGTTTATGCTAATTTATGCAGTCGCAAACTGCGGAAACTGCATCGAAATGATATGGCATTTATTTATGTACTATATACGATATATGTATGTATATGAGTTAGAGCGATTGCGGTTAATAGAAAAGGAAAGACATTCTATTTCTGCGTTGTGCACAATTATTTCCACAGAATTTTCCTATGCATATTTTTCTTTATGCAAATCGTGATTTGGGTTGAATTCCTAGGAATTGTTATATTTTTTCTGTATCAAACGGAAGTATTTGAGCTTGGCAAGGATGAAGGAAAGGGCAAAATTAAATATGTAACACAAACTAATTGGCCAAATATAAACACAGAGTATAGATTCATTTATTGTTGTTTTTGTTGTTATTATTGCAGCGTATTTCCTTGGGTATTTTTTGTTTGGAATTTGTTTTTGGTATTTATATTTGATTTTTGTCGACATTTCAAGTAACAAGCAAAACGATATGCAGTATCCTGACTTAAATAGACAAGTCTCCATTTCGCAAACACGAATTTCGGCAGCATCGCTAATGGGATCTAAAAATACATCAAAGCGGGCTAAACATGCTTATAATTTACATTTAAATGTTGACGTCAATCGCAGATTTTTATCCTACGCACTTGGTCCGCACTGTTGTTGCTGCTGTTGGTGTTGTTGACTTTTCCTGCTGCCTCTTACTATTTTTGCTGTTGTTGTAGTTCAAATGAAAAGATAACGAAGCCAAGTTACTGTTGTATTTTGTTGTTCTTTTGCTGTTGTCGTCAAAAAGCGTCAAACATAATTTGAATGTCAAGAAATTTGAGACATCTCGCGAGTATATTGATACCCTGTAGAGGTCTGCAAGTGGGTCATGCTCAGTGCCATGAGAACTTCTCAATTTATGTATAGTTTGCAGGGAATTGGCATATTGTACTGCCTGTTTTCTTAGCTGTCTGTTTGTATGTTGAATGGCTTTCGCCTTGTCGTACCATCAAATGATGGCTAAGTTCTTTAATACGCACTCGAGAGAACAGTTGAGCTGAGTTAAGTTGAACAATTGATAAAACCTTTTGACTTGACTTCTGTAGAAACATTTTCGATTTAAGAATTTTTTGGAAAACAACTTTACCAAGTGAAGCCTTAATTAACTCAACTGGCTTTGGCCATATGACCCTTGACACTGGCTCTGTGGTTACTACACTTGGCCAGCACAAACCAAACTTGGCCGGCAAGTACATCCCCCACAGTGTGGAGAGTGCGGCTCTCTGGTCGTTTATCTTTCGTTTATGTCTCGCAGCACATTACCCCTACATCGATAAATGCTTCGCATTGAAGTGAAGTGAAAATTAAAGAAAGAAAAGGGACTTTCTCTCTCTCCTTTTTTTGCCCCATTTGGCAGTCCATTTGCGCGTCTCATCAATTTATCTCCGAGTTTCTGATATCGATCTGGTTTTGGCTTTGCCTTTAACCTTTTGTTGTTGCTGTTGTTGTTACTTTACGTGGAACGTAACGCGGTAACGGTAGCAGTAAAGGTCGATCTGTTAAGCGCACCAATGATTCGTCTACAGCCGAAATAAATTCGTTCTTTTCCTCTCTGCTACTGCCATTGTTTTTGTTGTTGCGGGTTGCCCAGTAACAGTCAGTTTTCAAGTGTGGTAAGAGAGCAGTTCGCACAGTGGAATGAACAATGGCTGCCAGTGGACTAAATGTGCAAGCTCAAAGTGAGCAGCAAAGGGCAGAGAAGTTTCAATATGGCAGTGTATTGGTGGAGTGCAAGAGGTTGGGTGGGAGAAGGTATCATTGAAGAAAACATTGTAATATGAGCTAATAGTGGAAATTTGCGATGCAACCTACGCTTAATTATCTGTTTAATTTAAATAGTTGTGTTGTCTCTCTATTTTCTCTCGGTTTGAGTTGAATTACAAATACTTAAAACATGCTACAAGTTGAAATGTTCGACGAAACCTACGCTCAATTGTTTCTTCAACTTTTCTCCCTCTCAATCATTTCTGTGAGAGTGAACGACGAGGGGCATCGTTAAGAGTTGAAGCTGAAAAGAGTGACCAGATTTGTTAGTCAAAGGTCGAGTTAAATTATATGATCAAACGTCGCTTTACTTCGGCTTGACGCGCTCTCTCTCTCTCTATCTCAATCGGTTCTGATCTTCTGCTTTGCAAATCTTAAGTTTAGAGTTGAGTTGATCTGCAGTCAACGTGGATCTGGGTTGATTTATTATTATAAAAAAATGCCGAGTACATTCTTTACTGAACTGAAATTTGTATACAATTAATAAGAAACTGGACGTTTTTAAATTGATTCTTAAATTTAAAAAACAATAAGATAATTGCACTTTGGCTCGTTTGAGAAGAATTGATTTAATTACTTTAATCTTCGTTTTGCTGTAAGTTAATTGTTTTTCTCTGTTAAATGACATTTTATTACACTGTTTGTTGCTTTCATCGCATCCTTGTCCTGTTTGCATTGTGGCATTTCTTTCTCTTGGCTAATTAAAATTGAAAGGCTTTCGTTTAGGCAGACAGACACAGAAAATAAGAGAGAGATAGATAAAGAGCGAGAGAGACAGAGAGAGAGTTAGAGAGGGATAGGGGAAGAAGATCCTTTTAGTTTTAAAGCCAGCAATTTACCGAAAATAGCAGGTGTCCTTTGTTATTTTTAGTCCTTTGCCTTTTCTAATTAGACAAGTGAGACTCCAAAACTAAGTAGCTGAGTAAAGAGAGATATTTGCACTGTCTGACAAAAATATTGTATGTACTGTGGAGATAAGAATTTATTAACTGTTTTGTTTGATTTAAACATTTAAATGTCACTTTTGCACAATTTTGTTTTGTCCTCTTGACATTCTCAAACGATGATGACGCTGTTCCGCTCTTTCTGCGTTATTCAACACTCTTTTATCGATAGGAATATACTGAATTGGCTTACGATAGTGCATTGACTAAGGTCACACTTAAATAACATAAGACTTAACAGAACTACATTTATATTAATATATTATTATTTCCAGTGTATTTGGTATTGTGTTTACGTAATTCAATGGTTCTTCCTTCTTACCTTTGCTTCTTAGTGCAACAGGGTCCGCTTAGAAACAAGTTAACTCCTTAAATCAACCTGTGCATTAAATACGCGCCCTGTTGCCGCGACACCGAGTGAAAAGAATCAACAAAGCCTCGGGCAATTTAATACTTTCCTGCTGCCGCTGCTGTTGTTATTGTGACTGTTTTTCATGCCTCATTTCCCTTGAAAAGAATAAGGAAAAACTCTTTGCGCCGTGGGTGGCGCACAGAAGGTTTGCAATTTTGTTTTGACTCCTTACTAATGAAAAACACGCAAGCCGTGCGATTTTACTTAATTGCTTGTAAATTTTCCATTAGATCAATTAAGCTAAACGCACAAGAAGGAAAATTCCCAGAGAGATGCCCAAGGAATTAGCAAAGCAGGTACAATTTAAGGTACAATAAGATTGTGAGATATTTGTCGACTAATTCGCGTGCGATAGACATTCCCCATCTAAACTGTAAGACTAATAAACATTCAAGGCGACTTTTTGTATAAAGCTTTCTGATTCGAAGCGTGATTGATTTAATTTCAATAAACAGCATAAATTTCTGTTCGACTTGATAATCAATTTGCGGCCAACACCTCAAGGGACGCATTCCGAGTGCGTGACAAATTCCTATCAGTAGAAAAAATCTTGGCACGTTCCAATTGCGGTTGCTGCTGCTGTCTGGCTTGGTCTGCCTTTTGTATTCCCCAAATACCCTGTACGCCTGCGAATTGTACTAAAAGGTTTATGGCAGAGTTCACAGAATATCAGGAGACTTGTTTGGCATTGATTTAATACACACACCTTGAGAGCCTTGAACTTTGTCTGTGCTGCAGACTGCAAAGCAACTGAATTGGTGCAGGAGTAAAGCGAATACTCATCTCTGATTGTTGTTATCGACGTATACGTAATATTTTGTTTATATTTAATATGTGTAGTATACGTATTGAATCTTTAGAATATATGTAATATACTGTTCTTTTACTGATGATTTTTATAAATCAATTAACTCTCCCTGTCAGGTGTAAGAGGTATTTACTGGATATGCATTCTCATCGTTCAATTGAGAGCTGTAATTTTTACTGGAACCTGCAAGCCGCAATCGAATGAAATGCTTGGTCTGCAATTGAGCTTGCAGCTAGCCACACAACCGACCGCACCCACTGCGAGCACGATTCAATTAATGTCGATTAGAAAATTTCAGAGCATTTTACTTTTGCCTCCCCTGTCACGCCTCGCCACGCCCAACTGAATATTTTTGCGGCAAGCTGAGTGCAGAGTGTAGAGGGCGAAGCAGAGTAGACATGTGAGACTTTGCGCCGGATGAGTTTCATTTGATGAACGACATGAGTCCGATTCATATCGTTCCTTTTACGAGGCAGCCGCCATCAAAAGGCGTGCAATTAAGCCGCTTATGTGGCAAAGAAATAAAAGCGAAGGCCTCTAGCGGAACAAGCCTGGGCGGGGGCGGAGGCGTTCGTGGAAGGAGGGCGACTGTCGAAACGTGTCTGGCTGCATTAATGTGTGATTATACCCCTTGGCAAAGCGATCACGCAAAGAGGTATATTGCAAGGGAAGCTTGCAAGTAATGTAGGGAAATGTCGAGTAGAAGAGGTAAGGGATAGAGGAGAGAGAGTGCAGAGGGTGATCTTTTGTGCCAAAGATAAACTCTTAAATGTAAAAAGCCCAGTTAACTTACCTAAATGAACTTTCGACAAGAGATTTCGGACCTAAAATAAGTTGCACTTACTTAATCACCAGTTCTATTTATGCCTCGAGATCATTTGTTTTATCTGCTTACTACTGTAGGTATATCGTAGCTGAGCCACATTCAACGTGCACACTGTTCACTTTGATTTTGATGCGACTTACAGTCAGCGCCCGTTCTCGTTTGATTCTGATGAATCTGATGGAACTTCGACTCCAGCTCCAGCTACGGCTCCTGCTAAGCTCGCAATTTGTCAAATAAAGTTTACGACTGCACGGGCGGAGCATTTAAATTACCGACAACAGATGGGGCTGCTCAAGGGGCAGGAGGGGAACAGCACAAATTGCGTGTCAAACAAAACCTTTTGCCTTTTGTCGTTCGACATGAGGTGGAGGTGAATCTCATGCGAATTGAGTTGTGTTTGGTGTGGAAAGGGAAGGGGGTAGTCCCGTTCGGTTCCAGTGCGAAGCATTTTAAATGCTTAATTTATGTTTGGTAGTAAGGGGAACAGAGAGAGAGAGAGAGGGAGAAGTCATAAAATGTGTAACCCGAATGCGAATATGTTCTCAAATTAAATTATGTCGACTTTACAAGCGATTTGATGGCTCCACTGTGGCTTCCTTCCACCCCGCCCAATATGACAAACACTACCCACACACACATACAAATATATGTGCAATACATTCACACATTTATATTTTTAATAATTTCAAGGTTGTGCCCTTTATTGGTAGGGCCTCCCTTTTACTGGCCTCTCCTGACAGCGGGCTTGGCAATTTGAGGCAGAGTTGTAAACTTTGAACCGTTATTAAAATCTATATCGAGCGAGAAGTATGGCAAGTATGTGCCAAGGTCATCGCCAGCAATATGGCGGCCCAATTTGCGCACTCTTGTGGTAGGAGAGACTCATGCGATAAGCCCAGAGCAGTCTGGCAGTACATGATGTAAGAGATTTTGTATTGAGTTGCTCACAACAATTTGATGGGAAGATATGAATGAAACTAGGCAGAGAATTAAGAAAGAGAGGGAATGTTTTCTTAGCCTACATTTACAGACATCAACACAATAATGTTCATTAACCTCAGAACTTTAAACAGACTCTTTCGAACAATGGGCACTAGTATTGTACGGCTGTCCTTGTATTTATCTTGATGGAACTTGACACATACTTTGCTTGTTGCCACACTCTATATTAGCTAAATGAAAATGATAAGATCTAATACATGTATAACATAGCTAGCCATAAAATATATTAACTCAATACTCGTATGTTGCCAAGAGAAATTTCAAAC
This sequence comes from Zaprionus capensis, assembly GCA_018903675.1. Classification (NCBI taxonomy): domain Eukaryota; kingdom Metazoa; phylum Arthropoda; class Insecta; order Diptera; family Drosophilidae; genus Zaprionus; species Zaprionus capensis. The sequence continues at coordinate 9,423,881 of JAEIFN010000964.1, read as the reverse complement.
CTCTCACAATCTTTACCAAACTCAAAGGTGGTTGGAGTTGAAGTTTTGACAGTTGCTCCCATGCTATAAATAAACTACTTATGATTTCTAATTCATTAACAATTTGCAGCACCGCAAGCGACAGTTAATTGGCTAGAAATAGTTGTCAATAGGTTGGCACTTTATAAAGCCCATGCCGTGCTATTATTAGCCAAGGCTTTGCCCGTGGGCCACACGCAATTTCATGGAACGTGACCCAATCTCATTTGTCAGACAACTACAGCAGGAGTATGTTGTATATAGTAGAGAATTCACACACGCAATCGGGCTTCAGTCACGTTTTCCACATAAATTTGCATAGAGCTACGGTCCGAGTCGTAGTCTGAGCTGAGGAGCTGAGCTACAGGTGTGTCTGGCTAAAAAGGGCCGAGTAAGGATTTTTAACTTGTCTAATTATCTGGTGGGAAAGTTCAGCTGTGTTGCAGATGAAGCTGGTTGGGTAAAGAGCATCGGTAATGGCACTAGGTGAGCTCACTGAGCCGGACGAAACGACATGGTTTACACGGGGTAAACACTAAACTAAAACATTATCCGCTGCCGTTCCCTTCCCTCGCGGGCTTGGCCATTAACAAAGTTTGACCGAACCCAAAGTTGCCTTCCCCAAGCGGCATGTACCATCGTGTACTCTGTACCGCGTACCGCGTACCATGTTAATGTGCCGGCAAAGCATTCTCAGTGTGCCAAAAAGTTTCCAGATAAAAAGTACACAAAGTGGAAACAGTTTTTGACTGGTCAGTTTGTGGCCAGCTGCCTGGGCTGCTCTGGCTTAATTTAAATAAATACTACTACCATCTCCCCTTAGTCCAAACTAAACCACCACAGTAGCCCCTGACAGCCAGCAGAGTTACGTCGCCTTTAAACAGACGGCCTTGCGTGCCAGTTGCCATTTAAATAGCAAAATATATGTGCGAATTTAGACGCCCAGACAATGTGGAGCACTCGAAAGTGCTCAGTGGAATTTTTGATATTGCATTTCGCATTCAATTTCGATTTTGATTTCGATTTTCACACATAGCAGAGCAGACAAGGCCAGAGAGTTGTCAATCTATTTCAGACAAAAGGTACGGATGGTGTTTTTATTGGCTTGCTGTGGCCAAAAAGCAATTGCGACACGCATTGAAAGATAGAAGCGAACATTAATAAAATAAGAAATAATAAAATAAATAAATAAAGAAATAAATAAATAAAGAAGGAAAGAAAGTAATAAATAAACAATTTAATAAATATTTTTGCATAATTTTTAGATTGCACACCTTGATTGCCCAGTATATGCCGTTTAACATGTGTCTCCAATATGTTTTGATATGTTGGCATCCTCTATCTCTTCTATAGTATTTCAAATATTCAATTCTATTCAACTGACCCCACAAATTCCATTGAGGCAATCTGAAGGTCAACATTCTGTTCACAGAGACAGGAAGCTGTAAGGAGTCGAGGCCATTCCCAAGATGCTCAGGCAACAATTTCAATCAGTTGTGATATGATCAGGCACTTCTATGCCGCAGGAGGGGGTCCTGTTGCCGTCACTGTACACGTATAGTAGCACAACAGTCCTTCGTCTTGTGTATCGTCTTTATTCCTTACCGAGACGAACGACAAACTTGCAGCAGCCAGGCCTGCAGAGAGAAGGAGAGAGCACTCGATGCACTCAGCAGATAGCTATAGATAGTGGCGCTGCTACTGGGATTAGTTCAGCGCTCACCACTATCCCCCTTCCGCATTCCCACTCCATCCTTAAGCCATGTCCTTTCAATTAATGTCCTTTCAAGTTTACGAGCAACTTGCCAGCAACAACAACAAAAACGACAGCAATCGCTTCGTATGGGCCATAAAAACTTGTAAGCTGCAAATAAAAATTCAGTTTTCCTGCCAAATCCCAGTGAAGATATAAAAGTTGTTACAAAGCCGCTAAAAAAAGCTAAACAAAAAAGAAAATTAACTAAATAAGCAAAGTTTATTTGGCAGATGTAGAAATTCTGCTGCTGAGAACATTAAAAAAGATGACATTGCGTTGTGGCAATTGTCGTAATAAATATTAAATCAGCATTATGTGCGCGCCATAAATCTGCAGGACGAGAGAGAGAGAGAGAGAGAGAGAGAGAGCGTAAAATGGACAACTGAAGTGAAGGAAAATCAACCACAAATGAAACAGAGAATATAACCTATATATATATTTTATTTTGGTGTTTTTTTCGCTTGCCCCTCTTGTCTTGCTCGTGCCATATTACGTATACGCCACGTGGCAGCTAACAACGTGCAACGGGCCAGTGCCAGCCTCTTTTAATATCCTTTTCCGCTCACGCACACTCACACACACTCGCACACACACTCACGTGTGTCACTTCCTGGCTGTCCAATATTTCATAATAATACTCTCGGCCCTGCACCTGCTACAGGGAGGTATGTCCATTGGACATGGACAGGTAGACAGGCCCGTCAGAGATATATGAATAATAAAGACGACAGTGCGGACTATGAAAAGTACTGCAGTCAATGGTGCTGCATGTTCTTAATTAAAACTGCAGAACAACAAGTTGAGTTCTCTTTCTGTGCCTCGCTTCACTTACTGTCCGTCTTTCCATTAAAATTTGCCTTTAGCCATCATCGAGCATCGTGTTGTAAACATTCTCTGTGATGTTAAGAGTTAACATCCAAAGTCAAACTTAATTCAATAGAGAATTGTTGTTCCCATTTCCTTTCAATGGAGCAGTTTGACACGAAGTTGGCAACTTTTCAGTCTCCAAATTAGTTCACGGCAAATTAGGCTGCAGGCGACAAAGTGGCAACAATCGATCAAAATTGAATTTAATTTTCGCCAAACAATGATTCATTTCGAATGCGAGGCGAGGCCTTTTATGTCACTTCCATTAGCAGAGAAAGAGAGACAAACTGACACCGGAATTCAAGCAGAACTTTAATTACAGCGACGTGAATGAATGCAATAAATCTGCAATATTTAGTTCTCTCCTTTGTCAATAGATCAAATGTTAGCAAGTGTATTCAATTGTTCTGCTCTCTTTGCTTATTTTCAGCAACAAAAAGGTTTGTTCGCCAGCCTAATTGAAATTTATGTTTATGCGAATCGAATGTGGCCCAATAACGATACCCAGATTCCTCGAGTGGCTTTAACAGCTGTCATTTATTTTAATTCGGATCGTAAAATTTAAGTGAAGCGTTTCACTAATAAATTTTAATAACCAGAAGACTTTCAGGCGCCTGGTAACGGACCAACGGACAGACTTAGCCAGTTGGCAGTTCATAAATATTTACGAGAGACTCGCGAGAGAGGTGCGTGGGGGGGGGGGGTTTAAAATCAAAGACGGACATTGTTGACTGGCTTCAGATGTGCCTATCATATTACATTATTGTTTGTTATCTTGTTTATTATGATATTTAGAATTTGTCTTCAGCTGCTTATTTATTTACATTTTAAATTTATGCATGGTACATCATGGCTGCCTCCTACAACACAACTCCCTCCCCGTACCCTCTTGTATTTATTATTATTATTATTATTGTTTGAATACTCCAGCGAGTCTGTCTCTCTTAGCACTTCCAGTGTTTTTTCTTGTGCGCACCCAATGAACTGTAAGCGAGGGCGGCTACCGTATGTAAATGTTTCAAATGTGGGCGTGGCACAGAGACAGAAGATAATAGACTTAGAAAAAGGGAGAGAGAGAGATAGAGTGAGAGAACGCGACGGAGAAGGACATAAGACCAGCGACGGCCTTGAAACTTTCCACATGCAAATTGGAAAACAAACGCCTTTGTGTTTTGATTAAACTTTCTGACACAGAAATGATTGTGGCTGTTTTTCGCTATATATATTTTGCATTTCTAATAGATCAGATTTTCACTCTTGACTGACTCGACTGTGTGATAAATCTGACAAGAGGGTGAATAAGAAAAAAACACAAGACAGCGATAATTAACTTGGCAATAGAAAAGACTGTAAGACATACTTGTGAAAGACACCCTGCTAGCGATCCCAAATAGAATAAATAAACGCATCATAAAATACTGTAATATGATAAAACTTTTCTACTTATTGCTCTAAAAATAAATGTGCTTTGAATAGAGCAACCTATCGATTGCTTTCACTGACACTGTAACTACAATTTAGCCTTTAACCGTGGCAAGCTGCCTCTTGACCGCAGCCTCCTCCCTACCTCCCGCTGTTGGGCCTTGCGGCAGACAACTTGGCAGACGAAGTGAAATAAAACCTCAGAAACGTGCCAGAAGAAGGCTCTGCCTCTGGCAGCGGCTCGCACATGCCATTAATCTTTGGCGCCCCACTAGCCTTTATTCTCTATCTCACTTCTTCTAGTTGGGGCAGCCACTTGGCCTCAGGTGCGACGTTTCTGTCATCGAACACGCTTCGAAATTCAAGCTAATTCAAATTCTCCGCCTCGGACTGTGAACGGTCTGAGAAATATTTGTGTAGTTGGTTAGGGACTCGTGTAATACATTAATGCTGCTTATTGTGAATCGCCTTTAATGGTAGCAGGCGGATATATAGGATCATTGTGCCTGCAATGATCGATTACTACAAGCGAACATAACTTTAACATAGCCATATTGAGTTAATTAATATTAGCATAGCAAACCGATACATGGGATCATTGTGTCTGCAATCATCGATTACTATAAGCGAACATAACTTTAACATAGCCATATTGAGTTAACTAATATTAACATAGCAAACCGATATATGGGATCATTGTGTCTGCAATTATCGATTACTACAAGCGAACATAACTTTAACATAGCCATATTGAGTTAACTAATATTAACATAGCATAAAAACGAGTTAGTTGAACAAGTGTTGATAGCCAGAAAATAATAATAAACAAGAGACGGAATCTAATTTGTATATACTAAGGACTATATCTTACACATCTAACTTTGTTGCCTACTCTACGACTTCCACAATTAAATGCGCACTAAGCTTACACTAAACTTGCCTTTAAATTTTGCTATTGCCTGTGCTGTTTGGAGTGCGAATGGAAAGCACTTGTGTTGCTATCGCAATTGATGTGCTCGTCATCGTCTCGAAAATCAACTAGAAACTGCTCGCCTGCAGCTGTCGCAGCAGCTATGAAAACTTTGCCAAACAATATGCAGCTCGCTGCCGGCTTCTGCGGGCTTTGAGACGCAAATCCTCCTCAGAGGACATTCTTGGCATGCAAACAATTTCAGAGTCGCATAAGGGAGCCATGGAGAACAGTGCAGGCAATAGACAGTATTCACGGAGGAGGGGCACGACACACACACACACACACACAAACTAAGTCGAGAAGTGCCATTACTTGTAAAACTTTGCAGACTGTTTCGGCTATGCAGCGGCTGCAATTCTATTTCTTTCTCATCTTGTTGTTATTTTGCTGCATACACCCACTTGTATGTGTGTGTGTGTGTGTGCGTGTGTTGTGTGTATACCGCATGTACTTACAGCTGGCTCGGCTCAGTTAAAATTGAAGTCATAAAACTTGCTTAGTACTAATCTGTTCTTTATGAAGCGAACGGCGCCGACAGACTCAGCATTCAACTCGACTGGAAGCAGGAAGAACTTGAACAATTGCAGCAAATACGCACACAGATTGACTGCGATTACCGACTGAATAAATAAATACTTATCACTCAAACGGAATATTTAAGCTAGTTAATTCAGATTCCATTTAAATATATTCTGCAGTAGTTGCAACTTAATCTCTTTCTTCTTCTTCCTTTCTCCACTCTTGTATATCTGTTATATATACGATATATAAGACTGCTTTTTGTGCACTCTTCATTACAAAATTCTGCTTTAACTATAAGACGTTGACACAATTTATAATCTGATACGAAAGAAGACTGAGAAGAAACTAAAAAGAAACTGAATTAAGTGTTTTTTCAAGGAAATCTTATCGCATAAACGATTCACACTGCCTCTTTAAACGGAGTCTCTTCTCCTTTACTTTCTTTTTTGCCTACCCAAAGTGATTCTCACAGGTTGCCATGGCGCTAACTTCGGGTTATTGCACTATTTTTCACATCTATCTGCTGCACAAAGGGTCACATGGGACTTATGAAAAACTATGTGAGCTTTCCGCAGTTTCACTGACTTTTCACTTCGCACAATGCAAACATAAAAATGTAATTCAAAACAGCTGAGGGTACAAATTGTAAAACGTGCGAAAAGCTGCAAAAAAAGACGAACCAAAACTTGCCTCAACTCACACACAGAGCACACATAGGAACACACACACTTGCGGAAATAAATGTCGGCGTATGGTAAAATGTTGTCAGAGTTTTGGGGACTGCCTTTTTCTGCGAGCTCCGTCGCGACGGAGGCCCAAAAAAGTTGCGCAAAGCTAGCCAAGTGCCAAAAGAGCAAACTATTTTTTGCCTTTCTCAACCATATTTTTTTTCGTGATTGTTTATTGCATTTTCTGTTTATTCGACTGGACATGCAACTCGCGGTGGCAAGGAGGTGGGAACGAAGGACGGTTGTTGATGTTGATGGCAAGTGGCCTGAAAACACATATGTCTGTCTGTCTGTCTGTCCTGCCGCTTTGGGCAGAGTTTTAATTTAATTTACTCAGAATGCAGCAATTGTTTTCGTTGGGTCCCCTTTTTTTGCATAAATAAAGCTGTGAAAATCAATGGATTCGGGGAATTCAACCATGAATGACTTCATAGTTATTCAATCCGATGTTGAAGCGAATATGTTGACAACACATCGAGTAATCACAAACAAAAGCTTTCTTTGTATCTTTTTTGAGTCTATTTTAAAGTTAGTTTATTTAAATAAAAGTCATTGCTGGAAAGGCTTTTGAATTGAGTTTTATATACCCGTTTTGTGTTGAACAACGCTTTAAATTTAATGTTTGATTTTTATAGAAATCAGAACTCCAAATGCTGTAGGTTTCATAGAAACAAACATTCGAAAATATAATTTGCATAACATATTTTCCTCTCCAGCAGATCGAATTCATCATTAAGTTCAATTCAACAAATTATTTATATACATTCTGTCAGGTAACTTTTTGAACATATGTAAATTACATTTACATTTCATTAATATTGCATTCAACGACCGCTTTGCTCATATGTATATTACATTAACATTTCAATACCATTGCATTGAATTAGCATGGTAATATGTGTAAAGACTGTATGCGCTCTTAGGGTATAAGTTCTTTTCATTTAGCTTGTTTTACTCACAATCTTAAAAATTTTTGAAGGACTTTACAGTTTCAAATATGACTCTATTTCCACTTCGATATGTCTATAAATTCAGATGCGTAAAAACAGCAATAAGCTGCTAGACAGCGAGTTCCCATTCCGATCGCAGAACATTTGGCATTCAGGTTTCCTAATGACCTTATCAAGGCTAACGAAGTTAGATTGCCCGCCCGGGAGCTGGGTGGGGACTGTCAGATGTCTAATTAGTATATAGTATGCGGCTCTATTATATACGCTGACAACCAGCTGCTGCTGCTGCTGTTGCTGTTACTGAAGTTGCTGGCTGCGACATGGCAGCGAGTCACGGCTGTCAGGACAACAAGCATATCAAATAATTTTTCATTAAATTAGATAATTTTTGTGCTCTTCTTTCTTTTTCGGAGGCGACTCATTGCAGATTGCGAACATTCTAATGGAACTCTGTGTACGTCTGCCGCTGCCCGCTGCTGTTGTCCCTCTTGGCTCAATTTTGGAAATTAGTCTGACAACAAAGCGGCGCGTCGAGACTGACGCCTACCTACCAACTCTCTTCCCCGCTCCTTCCCGTTGACTGCAGCTGTCCGCTCCACCTAATTGCAGGACATTGGGTCGAATAAAGGTCGCATTATATAATTACATTGACGTGCACTGTGGGCGGGGCGGGGTGGTGTGGAGAACAAATGAATTTCCAGACGATACAAGACAAGGGAAAGATAAACGCCATACGTTTTAATCCATTGGCAGAAAAGCGTGAAAATACTTGGAAAACCTCGCCAAGCCAAATCGTGTGCAGTCAATCGGCAAACCGCACACAAATCAAAGCAATCTCCACAGCGGAATCTCAGCGAAACCCTGAGTGAAAGACATACCGAAATTCTTGGCCCAACTTTATTCAGATTAACGACCTTTCCCAGCCAAACCCAACACGGCATTCCCAGCCATCACGAGTGGCCTTCGTCAAGGTGGCCCCTACCTGTGGTGGCCTACCCTTCGACCGTGAACGGAATTCTCAGGGTTAATACTCACCACATGTTTCACTAATGGGCAACATGACAGCGCCAACAGGCCATGTTGTAGACGCCACAGCCGGACACAAAGTTTGCATAAACGCAGCTTAAGTTGGAACAAAGGTCAGCAGCAGAGGAACAGCAACAGAATCCCCCCCCCCTCTGATTTGAAGTGGCAATTTATACCCACAAGCAATGGCCGGATAACCAACTGAATGTGCTCGAACACCCGCTCCCCAGAGCACAGTCTATTTGCCTATCATGTATGAGACGTTTCTGCTGCCTCAACTGGAAAGTGTCAGGCCAGGCACAACTCTCTTTCTCTCTCTCTTTCTTTCTCTCTGTCTCTCTCTCTATCTCTCTCTCTCTGTCTCTCTCTCTCTCCATTGTCCTGTGTCCCTTTCGGCTGGCAGAGTTCACTGCTGAGGCGAGAGAACTGACACAGAAAGGCTACGCCTGCAGACAATGCAAATGGGGGGAACCCACACAATAGACGTGCACGTATGTGTGCATGTGTGTTAGGCTGTATGTGTGCTAGTGCGTGAGTGCCTGAAATTGTCTTTTAATTGTACAAGTATCTTGGCAAACAATTGAAGTGGAAACTCATTGGAAGTTTGACGAGCAACTTCCGTACCTGAGGCAGACCGGGCTAGAAAGACCTTCACTTTCTGCGTTCCTCACGTCCTCTGTTAATTAAACTACCATATGTTAAGGACACGACCTTAAATTCTAAGTCCCACATTCCAAATGCGTTGTTTAGCTTAACCCCACTTTAAATACTGGAGCTTATAATTAAAAGATCTTTTCCCTTCTCTTCTTCTGTAATGTAGCAAAATTTCAATACAGACTTGAACTTGAGGAATTATTAAGTTACACATTTCAAGTGGCATTGTAAATTATGAAGAAAAACACCTCTTAATCGGTAACCTTTGCAGATTAAATTTTAAACCTTGAAGTTGCTGAAATTGTCTTATTTACAGCAAAATAAACAGTACGCGCAAATGCGCAGACATTGAACTGTGAACTGTGAGCCCAGCAACGCCTTGGAAAACGGAAAAGGAAACGGGGCCAACAGCGATGGCGATTGATGTGTCCGACATTATAATTAAAGTCATTAATTTCAAACTTTGCTGATACTTTGCAAAGAAATGCCTGTAGTAAGTGGATGCGGAGGGAGTATAGGAAGAGAGCTTACGCCTGCAGCATATTTTCCACGTTTATCACTCTCACAACGACAGCAGCAGCAGTACCAACAAAAACAACAATTATCGCGGAAAAGTTTTCACATTTTTTGTATTCCAATAAAATTGTTTGCCTGCTGGGCAACACACACAACCACACACCCATAGACACAGTTAAACAGATAAACAAACACTGAGAAAAAGTTGTAAGTTGTTTTGTAATTTGCGCCAAAAAGTATGCTACGAAATTAAGAGTTGCAAAGTCGATTTTGCTGGCTAAACATCTAAACATCTTGAAGGCGACCAACGAGACGCGCTCTTTGCGCTCTTACATATTCGTTATCTTCAAAAGACCAATTAAAATTTAGTAAATTATCAACAGAAATGTGTGTGTGTGTGTCTGTGAATGCGGTAGTCTGCTTAAATCTTGTCTCTGTTCATTCGACACCACCATCGTCTATCAATACGGGTGGCATAGCATCCGCCCTACCTTGCGCCCTTTGAATTGCTGTGTTATAGTTGTTGAGCTTGTAGACAAGCATTGTAAACACCTGCACGGGCAGCGTTGTTTGCAGTACGCTTAGCAGCTTCGCCGGCTTGTTGCACACAACAATCGCATTCATCAAATGATCGGCGCCAGAATCAAAGTTACCCTCTGTAATGAGCATCTCGCCACGATGGATTTCCTGCATAAAATAACGTTCGATTGACTTCTGATCTGTCAAATTGGGAAAGGTTTCATCAGTCTTGATATTGCGACGACGCCTCTCATAGAGATTCTTCTTGAAGTCCGGCTGATTGCGACGCTTCTTGTCATAGTAAACGCAGTAGCCGACAAACACGGCGCTGGCCAAGCCGGCCAGTATGCCAACGGACGTTTTGTTAACAAGTATATCAAGCATTTTGAAGAAAAAAATTTATTTATTTTAGATATGGAAGTAAATAGTGTGTGTTGCTCTACGCGTGAAACTGCCGAACATGTGACTGTGTACAGTACTGTGATTGCAAACAAACTTTCAGCCTGCTGAGTCGCTTTTAAACAACCAATCCAACTTTATATACATTCAAGAGATGTTTCAATGGACTGCAAATAAAAGCAAAGATTTTTCATTAAACTATAAATATAATACGATCTTTATTCAATGGCAGCAGTTGATGTTTATCTCTATAATTACACGTTACATCATTGTTCTCTTATTTTCTTCAATTCGAAATCAAAGGTCAGCCAAATTTACAACTTTTAGAATTGCGGACTCAATACCATCTGGCTTGCTTTTCACATTTGCTTTGTAATTAATGAGCTTATAGATAAACAGCGCGAGCACCTCCAAGGGCAACGTGGCCTGAAGAATTCTGAACAGCTTTTCAGGCTTTTTACATTCAACAATCGTTCTTATCATAAGATCAACACCGCCCTCGAGATCGCCCTCAGTGATGATCATTTCACTATATCTGATTTCCTGCATGAAATAGTTCATGTAGTCTTCTTGAACAACGTCAGACTCCTCTTCTTCAGGCTGCATTCTGAAAAAAGAAATAAATTTACATTTCCGAAATATTTTAATGACAAACGAATTTTGACTGAAATTAATTTCTGTACTGTGATTGAAATCTTAGTACATCCCTTGTTCAATAACAGAAATAAGAGTTGACAATCTAAGAGAATCAAAAAAATTTATTATCGATAGCAGAATTAGTGTAACCTAAGCTGTTCGCATACATTTAAAGTAATACCTGGTGCTCTTAAAGTTTCCACTGCACAATTCGCTTAATCAGTTTTAATGCAGCTGCGAATTCATTTGTGTGTCCCTCTTCAATGTCTGTCAATTTGCCGCACATGAGCGTATTCCAATTAGAATCAGTTGGCATCCCAATTACTTCTATCCCTCGTTTCCCGGCTCCAGTCCCCCTTGGACCCCCATTGCCAAGCCTTGTCAGTCTGTCCATTTTGCGCTCTGCGTTGTGTGTATTTTTTCATACATATTCCCTGAAACTTCTGTGCACCATAAAATAGTTCCAAAAATATCTGCAAATGTGATTTTGATACAAGAAATTCTCGGAAAAATACATTTCCACATTTCGGGATTACTTTTGCATTTGACAGTGACATGACATTTGCAACGTTTGGCAGAAAATTCGAGAGAGGGCAAACATAATTTCGACCGAATATTTATGAAATAACATATATGTATGTTTACATGCAAGAGTATAAGTATTCCATTACTCTGCTGACCTTTATCAGAAAACTGACCACAAGCTTGGAAAATGTACAATGTTTAGAGGTTTGGGGAATCAGTTAAGCGGCCACGTTTGACTCAATATATATTCACTTTAATAATTGAAATATTTTCATGTGATTTAAATTAGTTATTCAAATCTTTTGCAAATATAACTTATCCCAGAAAATTGAACATCCTTTTAATATGCACCACAATGAATACATACTACGTAACTATCTGAGGGTGTTGCGAAACTAGAATATTTTCAATCTTCTTATTGAGGAATCACAGATAATATTTATTGGTTAATAAAAGCCTGGAATTTTCCAAGACTGTCCAATTAGTTGGGCAACTGTTGCGCGTTAACTGGATTCGAAGTTCTTCAAACATACATACAAACATATGCTGTGCATACCATTTGGGAATTGATTGCCATTTAATGTGTGCCGCCAAATGAATTCTGGGAAAGCAGCGGAGAGCGAAGAGAGAGAGAGATGGGATGGGGAGTAAAGCTAGCTGTCAAGAGGATGTCTGTTGCTGCTGGCAACATGGCTAGGAGTCCTATATGATATCATGTGATAGCGACTAAACACACATAAGGAATTCAATTCAACTGAATCTCGAAGACTTTTGCTGTCATGGCAATGACCTGTAGTGAGACAGAGACAAAGTCAGATGACGAAGAGAGAGAGAGAGAGACAGAGAGTACGAGAGCAAAGGGGCTAGGGAGTGGGTAAGAACTCGATACGGTGACATCGCAATAGAAACCGCCAACCGAAAATCATCTTATTATGCAAATTGTTATTTTATGCTTTCATTCCACTAAATGGCATTTCAATGGGACTTGCTTGCTTCCCTCTCGCTCTCTCTCACTCTGCGAAAACCCATAAAATCCTATTACGCTAAATGTGTTGTAGGCTACAAAAACAGCGCCAGCAAACAGCAAATGGCAAACAGTAAATAGGGTTTATCGCCAAGTTAACACAACACGCAATTTGTGCGCAATGCGCATTAATAGCGCCGAGACAAGGAAAACACGCTCAGAAACGCTGAAAAGTCGGTGGAAACGGAAAACGTTTTAGCCACCTCATCTCTCTCTCAAGATGGAAATAAACTCCCTTGCAAATTGTTTTGGTTCGGTTGCGTTTGATTATTCAAATGCAGCCTCCGAGTCCATTACTTGTACCAGTTACGGTTTCGCAGACAGCTCGGCAGATTCGATTAGCTTTGATTTTTTGGGAGACTTCTTAATGCGATTGCAATGGACAAGCTGACAGACCTATCGACAACTGATATTGGCAAATTGTAAACATTTTGTGGACATTTGCGAAATGGAAAACATCTTGACCTGGCCAGCAAATCTCTTAATGCGCATCCACGCAGCCAGCTCTCGTTTGCAGTGCACTTCAGAAAAAGGCAAAGTCTTCTCAGCTCTGAATAGGGTGCTGGTCTGACGAACGACAAACTCATTTGCATTCATTGCGGCCAGTGCGGCCTTTAATCCAACGCAGTTCGTGAACTTTATTCGGTTATAAGTTGAGTTGAATGGGCCATCAACAACAATTCGTGCATGGCCTAAAGGCTGCAGTAACTGAATGCTAAATTGAATTGCTCCACCTTCTGTTGCACCGTTCGATATGTCTTAAGTAAGATAAGAGTTCTTAAAGTTTGGGAATTCCTAAAAGTTTCTCGATTATTAATGACATGTGATTTACTTGACTTACCTTCTGCTTACTCTGTTATGAAATTATATATCGATTCTTATTAGAATAATGTTAAGCTAATATAAGTTAACATATGTTCTATTGTACATAACATTAGAATAACATTGATGGAGTTGAAAGAAAACTGCTACAGGTTAAAATTGCACATAATTCTTTACAATTTATTTACACTTGCACAATTACATACTCACATGTATAGGTGTGTGTGTGTGTGTGTGTCCGTTTGGATGTGTGTATGTGTTGGGAGGGTTGTGGGTTACTTAAACATACACGTGTATCCTGCATAAATGCACAAGAATAATACAATTTACATGCCATGTTTATCGGGCAAATGGTCGAGTTTCGCATTTGATTGCACAATTTTCTTACTTGGAAAATGGAAAATGCATTGCAATTATGCACTGGGATTGGAAAAGGTAATGCAATTGGCAATGGAATCCTCACGTGTGTTAATTAGATTACGCAAGCAGTCGAGTGCAGCGAACTCCTCGCGGGGATTAGTTTATACAGTAAATACAAATACACACTTGAGTGTTAAGAAATCAATCACGTTAATTAGCAAATTACAACAGTTAAAACTTACAGCTCTTTGATGATGCCTATTACTAATGTAGTGGAAAGAGGGAACGGAGGGCGAGGGTAAACAGTTCGACTCGAACTGTTTAGTCTCCTACTGTGGCCACCCTAATGAAATTCGAAAATCGAATCTTTTCGTATTGGCTTTGCACTGTGCGCGCCTTTAACAACCGCAAATTCGTATATTGTATTTACACTGGAATGCCTTATTCCTTTAATATATCTCATATTCCTTTTGATTGGCTCTCTTGAAGTGAAACCACTGAACGAACTTGTATTTGGGAGCCTTCTTCCCATCACAGTTGCTGAATCGACCGCACACTTTGCCCGTGACTGCGAACGTGGCTGTGCTTTTGATTGATACTGTGACTGTGAATGTGTCCGTGACCGTGACCCGGAGCCAGACCGGGACTGCTGTTGCTGTCGTGGTCATGCTCAATGGGATTGTTGTCCTCGTCGCAGGAGATGTATTTGATTTTTACACGCTGCCGCTCACCCAGACTATTGTTAATGGACAGGCAGATGGGCGAGCTATTGTCGTCCGTGGGACGCTCGATAATGCATTCGACAGCAGTATGGTTAAGTCCCTGCACCGTAGGTTGTCGCTCCCGCGACGATGTGGCGGGTGCCTGCTGGATTTGTGTTTCCATTGTGCTGCGTTTCCACTGACTTTTTGTCTCAGCTGCAGAGAAATAGATACAGACACAGACACATTTAAATAGAATTACAGTCGGTGCTCTGCACTGCAATTGGCGGTACGCACCTCTTGTGTTCCTATTGGAACTATTCTTGTTTGCCTGCCTGCTCTTGGGGGAGTCGAAGCGGTAACGCGTCAAGCCAAGGCAACAGCAACAAATGATCCTCTGGAAGTACATGCGAAACCTGCAGAATCGGCATAGCTTAGGTCAGTTTTCTTACACGCTCTTAAAAATTTCACCTCTTGTTCATCCAGTAGTAGATTATGGGATTCACCATCGCATTGGACATGGCTAGCCAGTAGAAGCCCAGGTACATATGCTGCACATATTTGGTGGACGCCACCTGATTGTTGTGGTAGGCGTAGATGAAGAACATGTGATAGGGTAGCCAGCAGATGGCAAAGATGGACACAATTGCTATGAACATGCGGACCACTTTGCGCTTCGACTTCATAGACTCCATTTGCCGGTCAGTGTTCTCGCCAATCGAGCGACTTCCCCAGAGTACACGACCCATAAGGGAGTAACAGATGAGCATGACGATCATAGGAATGCCGTAGGTCAACACCAATATCGTGAGATTGTATCTAATGATACAGAACAGATCAGGGAATGAGCTCGATATGGCCACCTTATACAATGGATTGTTACTCACACATAATCTGTCATGGAGGTGGGATACCTTCCGTCGGGCCACATCATAAAGCAAACTGTGCGTGATTTTCCATTGTAATAACTGAAAGCAAAATTGTGAGTCATTTAAGTTGATTATCTCGGTTGCATCTATCGTTTTTCCAAATGAATAAACTCTTAATACTTTCGCCATTATCATCATCCCACCATTATTGTCATAATCATTTAATTACCGAAAGTAAAGCGAAGTGCCGTTAAACATTTTCACGCCCAACAAGAAACTTGTCCAGACGGGTTTTCCTTCCCTTTTGTTCACTGCGTCTCGACCTCGTCTTATCGTAAAATTTATTTATGCCTGTTTGATGGCAAATTGAAAACCTAATTTACAAAATTATGGCAAATTTTATGCGTCGTGGCACAAGCACTTAAAAGAGATGCCTCCCCATTGTCGACAATTTGTCGTGGAGGCCATTAACAATGCAACTGGCAGACAGGTAATAACTGTTCCAACCCTAACCCACACCTTCCACAGGGCACTCGACGCTCTGCGGTCGCCTGTCATCTTCATAAACAGACATCCCCTCTATTGATTATAGCAGGTAGCTGCAGGTCTGAGTCTGGGTCCGGCTTCGCCAGCGCGACGCATTTAAATCGATTTCAGTCTGGATGTGGTTAAGCTCACAGAAGTCGTTTGACTAATCCCATCCAGGGAAGGGTGCTTGGAATGCATAATAATTGAAGTCTTTAAGACCTGCGGCATATTTTAAATTAAGCTGGTGTAACTTGATATTTTCTTTGCGTTATTTACTTTTGATTTCACGTACGCCACAGATTGTTTCGATCGGAAAAGAATTTATCGATAACGACGAAAGTTTATGTTATGTTAGTATTTTAAATGCACTAAGCAATGCACTAATGGGGTTTAACAGAATGTGTTACTTAACAGAGGTAGTTAACACTTTTATACGAGTAATGTATTTTAGCATAAAATGTTACTCAACAGAGATAATTGACACTGTTATTCAAAAAATTAGTGTAAAACCTTTTTGAAACATATGTACATAGATATATAACATATATTTTATGTTGTCAAGTATAGTATATAACATATATTTTATGTTGTCAAGTATAGTGAACATAAAATATATGTTATATATCTACATATGTTTCAAAAAGGTGCATATTTTATTCAGGCAATTTACTTACTGCTTTGTCATGATGCTGGAGTAGAGCAGACACGGAGCGGAGAGGACACAGCTCAGAGCCCAGATGAGCACCAGGATGAAGCGCACCTTGCGTCGTGATGTGCGACGCTTCAGCGGATGTACAATGGCTATATATCTGCCATGATGTGAAGAGAAAAGAGCGAATTTCGAGGCGAATAAGTTAAGTGGCTTCGCTTGAAGAATTCAAACGAAGTAAACTCACCTGTCGAAGGAGATGGCGACCAGTGTGAAGACCGATGTCGAAACCGTTACGTTGGCCACGAAATTATTGATGGTGCAATAAATCGAGCCAAATGGCCAATCCGAATTCACCATGAATATAAAGTTGAAGACACAGTTCAACGAGGACATCAGCAGGTCAGCGATGCTCAGGTTCAACAGGAAATAATTCGTGACTGTGCGCATGCTGCGATGTCCTGCGGCCAAACGGGCAACCAGTAACGGAAGACGAGGCAGAGAAGGAGAAGGACAGGAAGAGAGAAACAAGCAAATGGTCAAAACGTGAAACGTGACAGCAGAGACAAAAGCATCGGCTCCGGATATTAGTTGTCCGTGTCTGTGCTTGTGTCTGTTCTGTCAATGTCCTCGCGTCCGTGCTTGTGCCGCATCTCTTCCTTGAGAGTTCAAGCGATCAAATCGATGTGCGGCATACGCGGCGTATGTGCGTTACCCCACTTTCTTCTAATGTACACGTTTTAATGCCTCGATTTACAGCTTCTACTGCAGCTTAAAGGGAGTATAACGAAGAGAGAGTGGCGATGCCGTTGGGTGGACTTACCTGTTACAATCCAGAGCACAATTCCATTGCCTGCAATGGCCACAAACATCATCAGACCAAATACGATGGCCCAAATCGTTTTCTGCTCCCAAGGCAATTCATATGGTCGCGTCGGCGAGGGGAACAAACATTCGGTGAGAAAGTCCCTGGAAAGTGGGAGAGAAAGTGAACATGATATAGAAAAATACAGTTCTTCTATATGTATTTAAAGCAACACAACACAACTGGAAAAATCGTATTGCATCGTTCAGTATGCACAGCAAAAATAAATACGCAGATATCCTTTTGAACACCTCTGTTTACTTTCCTCGCCGTTGTCGTCATGTGCTGTGGAACACAAATCACTTTACGCTACAGTGAGTTCAATAAAACTGCATACACACACACACACACGCTTGGCAAATCTGAGCGCACTCGTTCATGGGATTTGCGTATCAAGAGTTGCTTTCCTGCCAGCCCAGCAGGCAAGTCGATAAATCAGTTTTCAAAAGAAGTAGGGGTATGCACGAAGAATCCCATCCGATCTGTGCCAAACGACGTTTAGCCCCCGCTGGGAAATGCAATTTGTTGCGCTCAATCGAAACGAGTTTCGAGTTTTGGTAAACACCTTTAACTATGACATCGAATTCGACTTGGTCCCGAGTATCCGAAAAAAAACGAACAATTGAAAATCAATGTAGCTCAACGAGGGAACAAATTGAAAGCGGAAACTTCTGATGATGAAGAAAAATCGCAACAATGCTGCAAATGGAATCCTGAACTTTAAGTGATTTCATTTCAGCTGCATCCGTTCACCAACGGAAGTAGGCAGCAATCTAAAAGGAAAATCTTTGGGGTGCAATTAATAAGCACAAAAGTCAAGGGAAGAGTGTGTTGTGTGCTCCTCTAATTACCTTCGAGCTTGGGGAACACAGATTGTGAGTGAGTTAAGCTTCTTTCCAGGCGAATGGTTGCTTGGCTCGTTCTCGTTCTGATTAGCGATGAGCTCAACGTCAGGTTTATTGATTTCGAAGCCGTCACTGCAGTCGCAGACGCTCTCTCTCTCTCTCTCAGTGTGCAACGTGACGTATGCACAATTAATTGTACAGTTCAGTTAACCTTGAAGTGACGTGCTTAGTACACGAGCCAACTACTAATTATACTATTAGTAGCGCACATATCAATTATTCAATAATTACTCTTGTGCTACATGCTAATTGTACTCGAATCAAAATTAGATAAATCGCTTGAAGGCTTCAATGAAAAACAAAGCTTGGCATCAAATTATCACTTCAGAATTTAATCTGCAATTGCTCTCTCTTTTTGGTGACGAGTCCTTGAACCCGAAACAAAGTCTCAGGCATTTGGCAGCTCTCAGTTAGCCCTTTCGTAGTTAATCTTTTAATGGGCTTTTCGGGCACTGCGTCTGGCAAATAATTAAAATCAAATTTGTCTGCTGTCAAGGAAGACGCAATAGCATTGCGTCCTATTTCTGTTTCCTTTTTGCTGCGCATTTTTCAGGCCAAATGATTTTGCGAATACAATTCACAAAGAAATTCGAGTTAAAGCTACTGTCTTATTTAAAAAAGTGAACAAACAGATAATAAATTGTGTTATTTCTAGTCGCAAATAAATTAAAGCAAACACAATCTTTATTTAGCTCAAACTTCATTATTTGTTCTCCTCTCTGTCTCTCTCTCTCACTCTCTTTGCGTCGTTCGATTCACTTCCCCAACTATTAATTTCAGATTTAATTATATGTTCAGCAAGCTACATACGCTCGTAATTCTACCAATTAGTTTGGGGCGACTACAACATCAAATTGATTATTTCAACCAGCCCAGTGTCGGGTCCAGGATCCGCTTACCGCACACCGCGTGGGCCAACAAATGCAAACAATTAACAGAGATACGTGGCAAGGATAACTGTGCTGGGTAGTAAATATTTTTGGTCCATGCCTGTTGGTTTTCTGTTTTCCGTTCTGGCCTAATTACGTTATCCTTGAACATCGAATTGGCATTTATGGCGGGCACTTGACTGCAGTGCCAGCTTGATTATCATATTGTTCTAATTGAAATGAATATGTGAAGAGCTGTGCGAACGTATGAGTGCATTGCGAATTGAATTCTCAAAATAGCTGCTACTCATTTGCATAATTGCATTTTGTGGCGCCTGCCAAGCGACAATGCCAAGCACGGGGCACCCCGTAACCAAGCAGACGATGATAGGGTTGTCACGACTAACATCAGCTCCCCTTGTGCTGTGACCAGGGTATAAACTTGTCGAGTTGCTAATGAAAAACTCTTACTTTGAGGGCAAGGATGCAGAAACGCTTTGTTGTTGTCTGTTCTCGAGAGTTTCTGCAATGTGTGTAGCCTACTTTTTGGCGGCAGCCTGCATACACACACACACTCACCCGCAACTGCCTTGGTTGCTTTCAATTATGAGAATGGCTGTTTTCTTCAGAATGTGCAAAAGCCATAAATAATGTGCAAAATACACGTTGTTTGCTTCTCGCTTAAGTGCAACTGACACCCAGAGAAGGCCAAAGGGTGCCAGAGCTTAATTAATATTCCACTCATTAAAGCGAATTTCGCTTGATTAACCAAATTTCGTTGTTTTGTAATAGCCCAATTAACTTTGCAGTTCCTACAAATCCAAATCCCTGCAAAAGGCCTTTTACCAAAGAACAACAGAAACACCAATGAAAACCGGAATAAATAATCGCTGTAATAATCATAATAATTCCGTTTAAGTGGCCGGCCGGAAGCTCAGGCCGGGCAAAAAGTCGACTAATTATTTCCGTTTGAGCAACGCGCTTTGTTTGCCCTGCCTTGTCCTGCTTTGCCCAACCTTGTCCTGCCCTACAATCAAGTGAGCGTCCGCTAATGAATGCTTTCATTTCCTTTATTATTTCGCACCAAGATTGTCGGTTCCGATATGAACTGAAGCCAAATTAAAACCAAGACCAGGCGGAAGGGAGAAGCCAAGAGAAGACAAACGTTTGTAGTGTGCGAATTCAACTTAAGGAAAGTGTTTAATGACAAGCAAAGTTACTCTGCAAACACAGCTTAAAAAATGTTGCCTACTTTTGAGCGCATGAGTAGAATATGCAAATGGCTTCCAACACAAATAATGTTGTCTACTTTTCAGCGCAATGAAATTGCCAGTAGTTGGAGAATTAGCGATAATTTGCCTTCCTGTGTCATAACGGTAAAAATATTAACTCACTAAGTGCAACAAATTAGTTACAAATTAGCAGAACAAATTATGCAATTAAATGCATTCATAGTGAAGTTCTCAAGAAGAGTATATGCCATTAATATGTCAGCTCATAACTATGGTTCTTGGGTTGACCTCCGCTACCAGGTGCAAAGGGGGATAAAAGTGCTGATACGGGTTCGAATTGCCTTCTCATATTTAACGTGATAACTGTTGGAAAATTGTTGGCAATTTTGCGGCACATTTGATATGTAGTTACCCCCTTCCGCTGTTCCTGCCACCCACTCATTATTGCCTCCTGAATATTTCATGCATGCCAAATGTAGAGCAAACCGTAAGAAAGACCAATGCGAGTGGTTTTGGGCTTCGTGCAGGTGTACTGAACTGAAACAGCTGAAATTGTGCACAACTCTGTGGTAGGTGCACGCCAAAAGTTGCAAATGGCAACTGAAAAGTTACTTGGTGTAACTTATGATGCACTCAGGCGAAGCTGGCGAAGTTTCATAAACGAAACAAGTTATGAAAGTTGAGAGTCACGTCTTTAGCAAGTTCATTAGACAGCTTGAAATTTAAGTAAGAGCCAAGCACACGGTGCAGGTACGAAATCAATTCAACATATTTATGTCGTGCTGCAGAAAGAAGAACTTTGCGACAATAATAAAGAATAAGAATACATTCGGGTTTATATTTACATAGATCTTGATTTATCGGCAACCACTGAGACACATTAAATAACGAAGGAAAGCAGGGAGAAGGTAAATCGATTGTATCAGACTATAACAGAATACACACACGCAATCCATTTTACCAAATCCCATGGACTTATTTAATGCCCCACTCTCGCAATCCTTTAATGCCCTTCGATGCCTGACTAATGGCCAAGGGTCAGTTCCGTTGTCAAAATCATGGCCACTCAGTCGCATCGGCAGGCTCATTATCATCGACGGGCAGCTGCAAAAACAATGGACCGTTATTTGTGTGTGCATATGTGTGTGTGAGTGTGTGTTTGGTCCAGATATACTTGTATTTGGAGCACGTACGCGGAACATGCAACGCAAATGAGGCCCATTTCAATTTAGATTTATGGCCCGAGATTGACACAGTTCATTGTTTATCCAACCGTCTCTTTCCCTCTTTCTCTCTCTCTGTCTATCTTGCTCTATACTTCTCCCTCTCTATATCTCTCTATTTCTTTTCGCTTCTTCCCTCTCTACCTCTTATTTTATTCTCTGTGTCCCTTTCGAAGTGTGCCAAGGTACAGAACAACAGAATTGAACGTGGAAGTTCCCTTTAGAATGGGTATAGAGATATGTATTATTAAGAAACTATCGGTAATATCAATACAATATTGATATTACAATATCCATATTGATCTCCCGTCGTAAGAATCAGTATACATGACTAGCAGCTGAGTTTGATATTTGACCTTTCTACCCTTACTGGATGTACAACAATTGACCACAGGGATATTGTCTTTATCGTGTTTCGTGCTACAACTGCAACTATCCCCTCCACCTCACAGTATCTGCTAATGTTGCTGCAGCGTGCCCTTGTCACAATAACTGCCGCCTGCCGCTCAACAGGGGATTTGTTTTATGGGCATTTCCAGGCAAATGTGCATAAAAAAGAAAAGAGACGAGAAAAGTTAATTGAAAAATTTGTCACATGCAAATTTAGAGCGGGCAGTTTGTCAGCTTCACTGCCCTATGGGCTGGGCAACATAATTGCCAACCTTCGCCTGGCTAACTGATGGCACTCACGCACACACACAACAAACACACTCATCCATCCACAGGGTGTATAGCATTTTGGGCCAAACGAGTTGTGCACTGTTGCCTTTGGCTTGGTCGAACGCTTTTGTTATTGTCTGAGGCAGGCTAAGCCAAACAATTTCGTTCAGCCATTTTTCCAGTGTTCTGCTTGAAGTACTTTAAATTATTTTTATGCGCACATAGAAATTGTGATTGGATTCGAGGGCGGGCCATAAAAATACCAAAGGACCCTCCAATGGACAAGGAATGTTCACTGCGTACTTTGGATTGTGCTTTTCCTTTCCCATTTTCTTTCTCCTTGTCATTCGATGCGCATCAAAATCAATAAGCGTATGAAATGTCATAAACATAAAATTGCCAAAGACACTTTTCGTTAGTTGCAGCTTTAGCTTTAAGCAGCACACGAGACTCCACGAAGATTGTGCACATAAATCAATGAATGTAATCCTCGACATTAGCCAGACATTATTTCCACTATTTCAATTTCAATCCGCGCTTATCCACATATTGCTCTGCATATTTATTGGCGTATTTTGCTTGATACATGCGCCACAGGGTGTCTGGAATAATTCTGTAATCGATTGTGACTGTTAAGCCAATGTTAACTGTGCAACCGTTACTTAACACATACAGAGAAATAAGAGTTGGCATGAAAAGGATAACAATATCGTCTATATCTATGCAAATTTATTCTTTATATAAATTTATATTTCTATTTACGCTTTTATAATTGAAATACAAACCACAAAAAAAGGACAATTAGGAGCATTGTTTATATGTGCGCTCTTTCCAGGAAAAATCAAATATGCAGCCACTATACGAGTATTGCAGGTGAACGTTTTTTTCTTTTTCATTCCTTTTTTCGCAATCGCAGAGCAAAAAGCACGCTGTTTGCACCTTGTCATAATTGGAATTTTTTGCACCTTCCTTTTGTGCAATTTAAAAATATCTCTATTTCTCTTTTAATAAAATTGGCAGTTATTTATACAGTTCTTTTGGTTAATTTATAAATTTTCAAGTGACAACTTTAACTGTCCTTCAAACTGTTGGCAAGTTGTAAAGCTTTGTCCTCTTTCGGACTGCGTGCGGATATTACAAAGCGCAAGCAGGCACTAAAGCATTCCTTTATCGTTTTTGGCAGGTAACAGGACTCTTTCGACACGTGTTGTGTCTAGACTGCACTTGACATACAAGCCGTAGGGCAGAAAGCTATATTCCTTTTGTAAAGCCTCTTTGGACAAGGCGCGTGAAGTTGAAGAGAAGATGCGTGAGTCTTAGTGTTGGGCACCCCCTGCAGTTGATGTTTCATCACTTTGGGTAAGGTATTTGCGTTGATTGCGACTAAGCCGCATGCCACAGGCCTCATAATGAGCTTAACTCGCACACGGTCAAGTGGCACACACGAAAGTGCGCATACGCCCACGCAAACACAACATACATATGCATGAGGACTTCACCTGGACCAAAGCTGCTGACCAGTGCCCGCATAAAGAACGCCAATTTTTCCTACAAATATATATATTTCGTATATATACTATGTACATACAGGTATGGCCCATAGCGGGAAAGTGCAAAGCTGGTCCCAAATAAAACCCAAAGATTTGGCAACCTGCGCATGTTGTGACAAAACTTTCCCCTTGACATTTGTTATTCTTTTCGCTGTTGTTGTACTGCCTCGCATTGTTGCTATTGTTGTTGTTAACTGGTCTGGTCTGGTCTGTTTGTCAGAGTTCTGCCAGGGATTTGTCGCATAGAAATAGAAATTCGCTGCGGATTTCATTATTGCCGTGCCGTGCCGTGCAATTGTATAGCTACAACTAAAAAGCAATTTGGAAATTTGCGTTTTCTGTTTTCCGTTTTCCGCAAAGCCGCGGATTATATTTACTCCCAGCTGGAGCCCTTTGTTGGCAACGCCTCCATTGCTGGCATACACATTCATCACAAAAGACAAGCACAATATGGTCTGCTCAACGCCCTGATAACGGCAACTCCAGTTGTATCTGTGTTAATCTGTTTGCAGGGTATCTACAAGTTGGGTGTGTATTATTTCCCAATTTATCCGCTAGCATAATGGAAAAACTTTTGCAGACCATTTTTGATTGAACCATTGGAAACAATATATTGTATTATAGTAATAGTAAAAAGTCATGTGTATGTTTTAATGACAGACTATTAAAGCAATTTATGTTCACGACCAGATACAGTGTTTCAACAGTTTGTTTTCCCTTTAATGTGGACATTCCACATGACTTCAATTGTCATAGATTTTCGCATTGTTTGCCCACTTGAATGCATGTTCATTCTTCTCCAAACAATCGCTGAACAAACCAGTTGACCATACAGGACTTTTATTTCGACAGGGTGTGTGAGAGAGAGAGAGACGGGAAGAGCAAATATTCGCAGACTCATCGATTGTTCAAACTTTGTAACGAAGTCCTTTCTCTCATCGTGAATTTATTCTGTGTTCTCTGCCAATTTCTTTGGCAAATCTCACAAACAATCGAGAAAATGGTCTGACCATAAATCAGCTTTCGAATGACCTTCGAATTGAACTATTTATTTCGCATTTAATGGGCCACCATTATTATTATTGAGCTCGCACCTGTGTAAATAAATTTACTCTTGGAAAGTGAAATTTCCTTCTACTTGCGGTTGCCTTGCCATTAATATCAATTACTTTAATGATTGTAAAAGATATTCAACCCGTTTGCCATTTAAATATTCCTTTTATTCACAAGAAATGAATGTAACCCACTCTGTGCACTTTAAGCCGCAAATAAACCGCAGTGTTTGCGCATTTCCCAACACTTATTACAAGTGTCAGTTGGCTAGCGGGAATAATTACCACAGATAACGGGCATTAATTACGGTTAATTGCGATATCGAAATGAGCCACAAATTGCACTCGTTTCCCCTCAATGCGGCCTTAATTTACGATCCCACAATTTAAACTAATAGGATTTTTATTACTTTTAAGCTGCTACTAATTAATTATTAATAATTTATATCAATTAGTTGCAAACAGTGAAATAAGTCTTTGTGTCCTGTAAAATTTAAATTAAGCTGCTCAATTTTATCGATAACTAAAACTGACAATGGTATTAACTTGCTGCACATTTGAGCTAGATAAACTGTTAACTGACAACAGTGCTGCCAATTTTGATTTTTCTCATCTAATCAGGCTGTTTTTAAAGTCAACTGTGGGTAAAGTTGAAGAATTGCAGAAAGCGGGAATTCTTAATTTTTATGAAATTCCACAGTTTATACAAAATTGTAAAATGTGGCAACATAATCATTGGTTTTCATACCACCATACGGCTAACTAAGTATCTCTATTTCACTATGCAAAAGTGCTGTGAAGCAATGAATTCGAGGTTCTGTTTTGCAACAAAATTATTAACTTTCAGTAAGAATCATTGCTGTTTCACAGAACAAAATGAACTAGTATAATAAAAAGGGCTTCAACTTATTGTTACAAACAAGTCGTACGAATCAGAATCTGATGCACCGAAACTAAAAAACTTAATGGAAATTTTAAATATATAAATCCTTTAATAATCTGCTTTTTTCAGTTTTTTTCTGAACATTTTCCGTTTTCTTCTTTTTCTGTTTCCGTCCTGTCAAAAACGGGTTTTTTCTCTCAATAAAAGTTGGCAACACTGACTTGCAATGTGAACTACTAGTATTAATTAACACGTCCATAATTGCTGGTACTAGCAAAAAAGTAAATTGCGATTTAACATTTATTTCACTCTTTTTACAAGGTAGAAATTAATTCAATGAATTCGTGAAAGGAATATATGAATTTTAAAAAAAATGGTTTCAAAATCATTCATTGCTGCAGTTGGGTTCACTTTTTGCTCATCGCTTTAACGTTTCCTAATTATTCTTTTTTGTTCTGCCTTAATATTCGTAATCTCTCTGTAGTTTTTCACGACATAATCTGCTGTTGTCATCGAAACGGATGCAGCACCTCTTGAAACCCCCAAGGCCACTCTCATTGTTAAGGACAGTCGTGGGCACAGTGGAACTGAGAACTGGACTCGCAATTATAATTTGCATAACTTTCTCTTAGTTTCCCTCCTCCAGATGCACTATTAAGGTACACTTCAAGTGCAGGCCTTCTGGGAAATTGTGAGCAGATTTAAGATGCCAGCAGAACGAAGAGGATGCAGGGGAGGTGGAGGAGGAGGAGAGGAATTCAATAAAATGCCCCAAATGACAGAGCAGGCGACTGGCCACTGACTTGTGCTTTATGCCTTCTCCAGGTGCGGTAACGTTGACGACCAGATGGAGCGGGAGGAGGATGAGGAGGAGAAGGATATCTGCTCTTGGCTAGTATTCACACTTACTTTGCCTCATTGATGCTCTCGAGATTATCCCTGTTCTCGATAAAGCCGGACAACAGGCCGACCACCTCGGTGCGGTTGAGCGTGTTCAGCAACGTGGTGTTCACAATGCTGTTCAGCTCGAAGCGACGCACGGCGAGAATGGTGCAGTTCACCAGCAGCTCGGTATCCACAATTTCCGACATTTCGCTGACGATTATCGCAGTTGTTCCCCAGAGGGGGTTGGGGGTATGAGGAGCGTGCGTACAATGGGTATTTAAGCGCTGCTGCCTGCTCGCTGGCGCGTTGCGTAATGAGCGCGTGCGGTTGGCTCCAACTTACTGCACGGTAATTCCATAGAGTTCTTTGTGGCTGACCATGCAACGTAAGCGACAGGTGGAGGGACAGCGGGGGCAAGAACGGCAGCGGAGCAAACGCCAGTTGCACATTACACTACACTTTGCGGTCTTTAATTACACGCGCTTCTTTCGGTCTTGGCTTTTGTGCGCTCTGCGGCTTCGAGGCGAAGTAGGAGGAGGAGGTGCGTCTTTTATGAATCCGCCACTCAAGCGACCACAAGTTGCACAGTCTGCAGTATGCAACATGAAATCCTGCAGCTTTTACTTTTCTGGGAATATTGAGCGACTTTCGAATTTACTTTTTGATCGTTAATTGAACTGAGCAACATTTAAAATTATATACTCATACATACATATATCACATAGGCACATTTAACAATTAGTAAATATCAGTTAATATAATATTATTATTTCTTTATAATTTACAATAATATTTTAACACTGATTATTTGAAACACGAGTTAAGTTGAGAATTTTTGTATTTTATTTCCAATATTTCACACACATTTTATTCGGCACATTAAACTAATTTTCAACACAGATTTGATTTATTTAACATTTTTACTTAACGTGTAATTAGTGAAGTTTCTCACTTAATTTGCATATTTTGCCTGCCTAAATCTTTTGTTTGTTTGTCAGTTTTCACCTCAGGCGGTCACACTGACAGACACTCGCACGCACCAACACGCACTCACACACCCGAGTGCAGATTGTATCACTGCAATGGAAGAGCAGAGCTCGATTTTACCGTTACGCGTGAACTGTGCTGCTGCGAGTTCTGCCGACGACTGTTAGCTTACATTGTGAGTACAAAGTGTCCTGCGAATGCCAAGGCGGCGCACACACACACACAGACGCGCGCGCAGTACCAAACAAACACAGGCACACACACACACACATACATAGTCACAGACTGTGCAACATTTTTACACAACCTGTTGAGAGAACGCGCCAACAATTGTTGGCTAGCAACATGTTGCAGCAAGAATATTTATAGCAACAAACGTAAAGTAATATGGGAGAGCAACATGGAAGTGTTGCACACAGTGTTGCCAAAGAATACTGAAAAAGCTAAAATTTGTAGTTTAGAGCTGTAACAGATCTAATAAATTTCATTAAATTATGTATTGTATGTAAGTCGTTAAATGTCAATAATATAATTAAATCATTTGGATTTATTTTTTTATACTTATTTATTTATATTATTTATGTTCATGTCGACAAAATGCAGTTGACGCCAAGTTATTTAAATATTATAAATAATGAAGTATAATTTAATAAGGTAGAATTAATTTATGAATGAATAACATAAATAGATAACAGGTTTTAATGTTAAATCTACGTAAGTATTTTGTGTGTAATTTTAAATTAATTGCATTATTTTTCCAACTGTTGTGTGCAAATGAAATTTGAAGAAAGCCAGATTTGGCTGCTAAAAAAGCTGAGCTGACATCGCTGATAGAGAGTGTGAGCGAGCAAGAAAGAACGTGCGCTCTCTAATTTGCCGCCGGCATTGTTATTGCTGTTTTGCACTTCGGTTTTTGTTTAGGCTGCGGCAAATAAATTTCTCACTGCGTGTTGATATGATGAATGACCTGTAAATCATTACAGAGGACATGGACAAGGACAGTGGGCAGTGCGAATGTCATTGTGTGGGACGTGAGTTTCTCAGTGTGTGTGTGTGTTGCTTGTGTGTTTGCGCTTGTGTTTGTATTGTACTTGCATTTGTATTGTGTTTGTATTTTTGTTTGTGTTTTTTCTTGTGTACGTGTGTATTGTATTTGTGCTTTTATTTTTGTTAGCCAAAGTCTAGATTCTTGCGCCAGTGTGCCTAGATGTCCGTGTATGAGTGGGTGGGTGTATCTCTATGTATGTACATACAAACGTGTGTTTGCCACACTCGTGTATTTGCACATTTCAGATTATGACTGCCCATTTAGGCGTATTTGCACACGCCTCGCGTCAAACTATTCGCCTACATTCACCCACCCACAAACGCAAACACACGAACGCACGTATTCTGTAAACACACTCACACACACGTCTCATCATCCTCCTGCTGGTCCTTCACTTTGCCCCTGCTGCTGATGCTGCTAACTAGCCAGGAATACGCTGTGGCATATGCATCCTTGTTTCGTTGGTTTTTTACGTTGTTGCTGCGTTTAGTTTATGGCTTACATTACATGCCCTACCACGGCCTTACCCTCATCAACGCCCAACTCCAGAGCATATTTTGCACATTTAGGACTTACACACGGGGCGGGCAGGGGAGGTCGAAGCGCTTTCTTCTTTATATTCATCGCGGTTCCCACATGTTTATTATGTTAAATTTATGCGCGTTTGTTGTATTTGGATTTTATATAGCGCAGACAGGGGACGCACTTAATGATGCGCTGATGTGACGGCTCCCCCTCTTCCATCTTCAGTGATGTAAGGCATCATTTAAGCCTACCATCGATAGTTGTGCTTCGATTTTTCTCTTTTTTTCTGTTTTTTGTTTGACGAAGTTGTAGCAGTGAGTTCAGAGTGACCAGATAGGCAATCACCGATAGTTTCTAAGATAAAAGCGATCACCATTTAAACAGCAAGAGTAAAGGTTATCGATGTTTGCCCCAAGAATCAAATAATCGATTAAGCCAATGTTTACATAAATTTGTGGTCTCTTGCCGTCAATTAATTAATTCCTAAGACAAACTTTGTATAATTCAGCTCTTCAAATGGGATATTCAGTATAAATTAACATACTCAAGAGCACTTAATTTAATGTCCTTTTTTTTGTATGTGTCTTTAAACTTGCCCACACAACTTGATGTGCAATCAATTCAGATCGAATCAGCTGTGAGTCCACTATTATTAAGTGGCTCTGTTAGGCTACTTATAAACTGACAAGGCAAACTATTTATATGTTATTAATTTAGATTTCATATCACACCACCAAAAGGAACACACACACACACACACGCGCGTGTGTATGTACACAGACAGACATGCGGGCAAAGGACTTGAGAGCTTCCACAAGTCAACATGTGTCAATTACCGCTTGACTTTGTTTTGACAGCATGAGAAATGGGTTGCGGGTGAGGCCGCACTTCCTGTTGCGAAGTCAGCGTAAAGGATAAGGTTGCGAGGTTCCGAGGAGAATAGAATACATTAGGACAACGGCAAGATATTGGCTCAAGCCAGCCAACACAACCAGTGACGAGTGGGTGTGGAAAGTGATGGTGAACAAGGAAGATAGAGAGGGAAAGTGGAGTCAGAATGTGCGTAGCAGTTGCCACCCAGTTTGCCTGATTTATGTGACACAATTTGCAGATGGAAAGTTTCCTTTGTGCTTATTCGTCCACATACATATATAGTATATACCATTTCCGTGTCCAGATATCCCATGTGAAAAATCACTTTGGCAGCCAATGAAGCGCGCGCATCGAATTCATTTCTGCATTCGCTAATTAATTGATGACCGCAAAAGAATAATTAACATGTCACAGCTGCATAGAGGTGGAGACGGGCGTTGGGTGGTACCCGGTCTGACTTGGGTGGGGGCGATGGGGTCTGTCAGCAGCGCAAACGAGAATAGAAATTAATCAACGTTTCCTTTCGTGTGATTAAAATGTAATTAGCTTGAATTAACCGCAGCTCAGTCAACTGACTTGATTAATACTCGTCTACCAGCGCACTGGTCGGACCATTAAGTTGGCCAAGCATTATGAATACCAAGCTCCACATTTCCACAGCTAAAGCCAGGGCTAATCCGGGGGTGTCTTACTCGAATTACTAATGATGAATTCCAATTCGGAATCATGCATCAACCAAAGGAGATTATCTTTGGTGTGCCCTATTAAAGACAGAAAATAACTATAGATCCCTAGCAATTAATGTATAAAATACAATATCTAAGTTTCCTGAGTAAAACAAGAGGATACCTTATAAGTGTTTGGTTCTGTGACCTAGATTTTAATCTACGTATCTTTCAAAAACTCAAACAGACGGAAAGGCAATGCTTCCTGGTCTCACTTTAGTCCTATTGGTCAAGATATCGTTAATAGAATCAATGATTTCTTCTTCCCTCATGCATTCACATGAGTCTTGCAGGGGCATAAAAAGAATCAAAGTCGTGTAACGTTAAAATACGTTATTTTTTATTATCCATTAAAGAAACATAGCAAAGATTTGAGAGGCTCGAGATTAAAGTAATTTCCGCTGAGTCTACTTAATACAGTCACAGACACCATAAAAAAATAATTACGTAAGATCAAGTAATACATAGGTATGTCTGCAAGTTAGGATTTGTTAGATTACCGACTGGAAAAATTTGAACTAGTTCAGCGACTGCTGAATGTCCACATTGAGGAACAGCGAGATTATGAACGCAACTGTAAAGGTTAAAGGCATTAAACAGACCATTTATGTAGTTCAGATGGGGATATATAAGTGTGCTTACTCAACATGAGCGTGGCAAGCCAAAGAAACGGGGCCCAGCAGCACAGTTGAATGAACACGGGCAGCAGTATATTGCCAAGGACCGAGCCCAAGCGACCGAAGGTCATGATTAGCAGCAAGATCATAGTTCTAGAGAGAGAAAGATAGAGATATCTAATAGCAAAGCAAGACAACACACTAAACACACCTCATCTGGGTGGGGAAAACGACGACAGTTATGCTTATTATGGTGGAGGCACACATGCCCATGATCGTCAAGTAGGCGGCGCTCAGCACAAGGGTTGTCTTCGCGTCGGGGGCAAAGTAGAGACTTCCCACCAGAAACGTAGAAATGAAAAGACTGACCTCTAGGGGTAGAAGTAGGGTAGAGTTATGGCAGAGTTACTACTAAATACATTTGGCCAAACTCACTGAGCATATGATTGACTATGCTACGCACTCGCATCAGGGGAAAGAAGGCCACGAAGCCGACTAGACCGACAATGGCTACGATTATGTTATCCCTGTAGGTATCCGGGTGGTCGTGCTATACGGTTGGGTTCGTTACTTTAGAGTTGGAGACATCGAACAATAGATAGCCTACCTACTATGTCGCATTCCGCCTGGGTTGTCGTCCCATTGAACCGCTGCCTCGAGTTATATTCCAGCACGGCGCACATGCTCCTGTCGCGAGAGCCCTGCACCTCAAAGATGTGCATTGTGGCGAAGATCTGTGGCAGCCATAGGCGCACCGAGTTCACGCTGTCGAGAGGTAAAAGCACGATCAAGGGAATGCAACAATGCGACACGATATGGGCGAGAGATGAACGCTTGATCCAATAGTCAATTCATATTGGTATCACGCATCCCGCACCAATCTGCAAGGTATATTTACCACATAATCTGGCAGAAGTGCAGACAGTAGACGCGCACTGACAATCCCAGATAGGGGCTGGAGAACATGGGGCTAAGCTGCTTCAGTCCTCTCACAAACTTATCTTTGGCCAGAGCCCATCGTTGATCGTTTGCGACCGGGGCTTTCTCAGGCGTAGCATCTTTTAATCTGGTTATCTGTGGAGGGTTTAGGAGAAGGAGACGAAGAAGAGAAGGCGGTGCAGTTCTACTTACGGGATAGGAGTCGCGGCTCTTGCGTTTGTTAACTGAATAGATGCGCTGCAGCGAGTTCAGCGCCCTCCTGTAGTTACCCTGCGACATGAGAAATTTGGGACTCTCGGGTAGAAAAATGTACAGGAAGCCGCTCAACAGACTGGGCAGTGCAGTGATTGCCAGAAAGATCTGCCAAGTGTGAACTGCAAAGGGATGATCAGTGGGTTGTCTACGTTAGATGGGTTGAGCTATTGTAGTTCACTCACAATGCAATTTCCCAATATTGAAAAAGATGTGCACCGGCAGCAGAAAGTAGGCCAGCACTGGCAGCAAAACGGATCCCAGCGAGATACTTAAGCCGACAAAGAGCATGACAAAGTGCCTGTGCTTCATGCCATGGAACTCGGCCAGATTGCTGACGACCACCGCGAAGGGACCACTGATGCTGCTGGGAGAAG
Source organism: Zaprionus capensis (assembly GCA_018903675.1). NCBI lineage: Eukaryota > Metazoa > Arthropoda > Insecta > Diptera > Drosophilidae > Zaprionus > Zaprionus capensis. The sequence continues at coordinate 9,390,950 of JAEIFN010000964.1, read as the reverse complement.
AGAATAAGAATAAGCCAGAGGCAAGTTGCTTGCATACCCACAAAAGTCCATCGAAGAACTTGAACACCATAAGCTGGCGAGAGTTCTGACTCATTGCGGCAAACAACACACAGACACCATCCATCCAGCCACCACAGATGAGTACCAGCCGACGTCCCATAGTGTCTGCCACAAATCCCCAGGGTATTGCAGAAATTATCATACCTACATAGCGTCGACGGTTCAATTAATGTTGCGTATCTCCAGCCCCATCGCACCTTGGCTCACCTGCATAAGTCACTGCATTCATGAGACCCTTGTCCACCAGCGTCAGCTTGAGATCACACTCGGCCGTGGGCATTATATAGGATATGGCTGCGGCGGAGCACACCATTGCAGTCAGGCAGGGCATTGAACACAGCAATATACAGACATTGAACAGACCAAAACCGCATTCGGCAATTGCTACTTCGAAGTCCGCCATCTGAAAGTATTACCTATAAAAAACAATTTTTATATAAAACACTTTTTATCATTTTGAAAATATATAACAAATACTGAAGTCTCCTAAGCCGCCGACTGTGAGATCTCCTAGAAAGACATTTCAATAGTTACAGAACACTCTCTCACTCTCTCTTTATCCAATCTCGTAGGATAACCAATGTTATTAAAAAAAAAAAAATCAATCTCAATCTCCCATCAACCCGAGCACGCTCAAGCACAGACAGGCTGTCTGAGTTAATTGGCGTTAATGAGATTCGCATGTTACAATTTCCCATCGTTCGCTCTTTCAACATTTCCGTCATTGTCTGCCCCTTTCCACACTCACCTTTTCATCTGTGTTGACCGAATTAATTATGCCATAAATCAAATCAACAATTGATTTAAAATGCCGCTGATTGCCACATAATAAAATAATTTACATAACTAATTAATAATCATAATTGGGCATTACAGTCTATATGTATTGTATTTGTATACTAAAAACGAAGCTAACCACTAACTAGAACTATACTTTTTACAATCTATACTTCTATACAATATAACAATCTCAGTCCTCGGGCGAAGAGATTCAAGTGAAGGCCGCTTTTTTAGGATTCGGCACAAATATTGAGAGCAACCCAGCAACTGAAAGTAGAATGATTAAAGGTTAGATCTTTAGATAAATATAAAAATGTTCATAGTAGTAGTGTGACTTACGCAGCATCATCGAGGCAACCATCACAAAGGGCGGCACGCAGCCGATCTCAACAAAGACCGGAAAGAGAAGATTACCCGACAGGGCACCCAAGCGACCGCACATCATGGCAATAGCTACCACCAAAGACCTGGCAGAATGTATACATAATATATCAATATATCTTCTTGTGCAATTAATCACCCGCAATTACCGCAACTGTGTGGGAAAGAGAGCGACAACGGCGCCCAGCAGGGAGGAGACAGCAACTCCTGCCACAGTGATAAATGCCGAAGATATGATAATTGTCGTCAGACCGTTGATGGACCAGTAAAGCGCTATGCCCAGTGCAGCAGATATGAACAGACCATAAGCTGTGGGGGGAGGGGAACAAATTGGTATAATATGGAAGAAGAAGCTACAAACGGAAAGGGCTTCTCTGCTTACTCAGTAAGCGCTTGGCGCCAATTACACGGATTACTGCGCCCGCGAAGAAGTAACCCACAAGTCCACAGAACGAGACGATGATGTTGTTTGTATACATGTCCATTGAAATCGTCTTCGGCTAGAGATAGAGAGAGAGAGAGAAAGAATGGAAGGGACGTCAGAATGATGCTGCAAATAGGGTTATCTCAACGATCTAATCTCTGCGAGCTTATCACGTACCACAGCGCAGGCACTCTCGTGGTTGGTTAATGTCTCAGCTGTTTTATTCACGCTGTACTCCAAGATGGTGCACATGGTGGCCGAGACATCCGTGTCCGCAAACTCTGCCTCGAAATCAGCCATGGAGGCAAATAACTGCGGCAACCAGAGACGAATTGTATTCATGCCCAGAAACATGCAGAACTGAATCGTATAACAATGCAGCGCAAGGCTGAGCAATGGTTTGTGGAACATGGGCTTCATCTGCTGCATGCCAGCGCGGAGGCTCTCCATCAGCGTACGAGATTCTCGCTTGGCTGGCTTGGCATCAGCTGCAGGCTTCTCCTCGATAGTGTAGACAGCTTCGTCCTTCTGCGCATCACGGCTAGGCACCTCTAGCACAAGCGATTTGATCTGAGAAAAGGCAAAGAGCGTTAGACCTTGCTTAGATCAGTTCAGCAAATTGACTTACCGGGTAGGCATCCTTTGGTTTACCAGTGTTGACGTGATAGATCCACTGCAGGGCCTGCAAAGCCTCCGCATTGCGGCCTTGTGCCATCAGGAATCTGGGGCTTTCCGGCATTCCATACAATACGAGGCCACTAACCAAGCTGGGCAGGGCACAGACAAAAAGAAAGATCTGCCAGTTGTGGACTTAAGTGTTGGGTGTAAGTTCATTGATCTAACAAAAAAAGGGAAATGTTATCTTACTGTTGAGCCCGCCAAAGATCACAAAGTCCCAGGGCCGTGGAAAGATGCCCCAAGCCAGCATTGGCAGCAACAATGTAGACGTGGAGGTTATCATGCCCACAACCATCAGCACGTGGGATCTGTATTTGGGTCCATGTAACTCCGTCAAGTATGTGAAGAGAACAGCAGCCGGCCCGTTTACTCTGTAAGCCAGTAGATAAGTCGTAAGATTAGGGTGTACAAGTGCTGGATGCTGTTTACTACTCACATAAGTCCACCCAGAAACTTGAACGTCACCAGCATGATAAAGTTCTGACTCAACGCGCTGCCCACAACGCAAATAGAAGTCAGTAGGTACCCAGAGACGAGCACCTTGCGGCGACCTTTGGTGTCTGCCAGATAACCCCAGGGAACTGCCGAGATGATCATGCCGGCATAGGCACAAGCGTTGAGGACTCCCTTGTCAGTCAGTGTCAAGTGTAGATCGCACTCGGCTATGGGCAGGATGTATGACATTGTGCTGGACTCGAACATGTTCGCACAAGTTGCAGGCACTGCCACAAGCAACAGAATTAAGTTGAAGCGTCCGAAGCCAGAGGCCACGATGGCCTTATCAAAGTCCGCCGGTGCATCCTCAGGTTCTCCGGTGCTGGCCACAGCCGTGCTATTTGAATTTCCATCCGTATCGGTGTCGATATCTGCAAATTATTTATTTTATTTCATTACAATTTATTCAATTACACATGAGAATTGCAAGAGACAGCTGCTGTTAACATTCACTGCGTAATCACGTAAGCATAACATAGTTAATGACGTAAGGAAACTTAACACGTTATTTAACTGCAATTCCGTCGTAATTACAAATTCACTGCGTAATCACGTAAGCATAACATAGTAAATGACGTAAAGAAACTAAACACGTTATTTAACTGCAATTTTGTCGTAATTACAACTTTATTAGATTAGCGAATATGATATAATATCACATCTAGTGGAGGCCAAGGATCATTTCATTATTACCTTTAGCTTTTTCACTATTCGCACTGTTTACGTTGTGTTCAGTCATACTTTGATGTATCTGTATGATTGTTTCCGTTAGATAATAATATCACAATTTGTTTAAATTAAAAAATATATTGCACAGTCAATTAAATTGTTCCCGCTGCGCTATTGAAGAGCGCACCTCCTAGCACTTAATCGTTTAACATATACTATATAGACTCGATCAATTTATCACAGATATTGCACAGTTTCTGAGTTCAGTTCGAAATTTATTTACACTGCGCGTTGGGATGCGAAAGCTTCGCATGTCGGATCACAAATGATGCCTTCCCCCGAGTATCATCCGTCTTATATTGTCGGAGACAGTAGAAAATAAAAGATTCATGCGAGTCCAACACTTTCTTATCACACACTTTTCTCTTGCTATCATTAAGATAAAGAAGCACAAGGAATTGTCTAAACGCTTTTTATATAATCGTGTCTTCCCACGCAAGGAATTACTCATAAACACTCTCCCAGCAGTGTTTAGTGGCAGCAGCCCCAGTGCAAAGATAAGCCACAAGTTGGCAACCAAGATAATCTTTCTAGCATCGTCCCCATAATGGAGAACACGTTTCAAGCACGGCGTGTGCTCGTCATGCTAACAATAACTGTTTGTCAAACTAATTACATGATCTCTCTACGTCATCTTCATGGTGAAATCTACTTCTTAGCTTATCACAGTCCACACGACATATATGTGGACGATAAGTCCCAAAAGACCCAAGATTCTTTATGAATGAATGCATTAAAATCGTGTTATTATTTAAATTATAGTGGAACCTGAGAATTGTTATCTAAGTTTATTCGTTGATATCGTGTTAGAATGATATATTGCCTTATCTTCTTGAATACATAAGATAAATATATATATATTTTAAAGTAAACATTTCATAAACCAATAAACAAGAAGCTTCAATTTAAAGTAGCACGTTACTACGACGTTGAGGAGAGTTCCGATTATAGACAATAAAAAAACAGTCTTTGGGCTGCAGTTATGTGAACGTCGCCTTTTTGGGATTCGGAACGAAATAAGAGAGAACCGATGCAACTGAAAGAAAGAAGAAACCAAAATGTGCAAGTATTCCATGGCTTTCAATAGCTAGATAACTTACGGAACATGACTGCAGCAACCATCACGAAGGGAGGCAAACAACCGACCTGAACCAGAACAGGAAAGAGCAGGTTCCCTGAGAGGGCACCCAAACGACCGCACATCATAAGAATAGCTACCACTATAGAGCTGGAAGGTTAAGATGATGAGTATTAATATTCTATCGATATGCATAGTCCATCTTACCGTAATTGTGTAGGAAAGAGAGCGACAACGGTGCCCATAAGGGAGGAGAAGGACACACAGGACACAGTAATAAAGGCTGCAGAGATTATAAGTGTCATCAGACTGCTGACAGACCAGTAGAGCGCAAGGCCAAGAAAACCGGATATGAGAAGACCGTAGACTGGAAGGCAAGAAAAAAGCTAGTAATCTTTTAAATTGATTCTTTGTGGGGTTCACTTACTCAGCAATCGTTTGGCCCCAAGTAATCGAACTATAGCTCCGGCAAAGAAATAACCCACAAGTCCGCAGGCCGATACGATTATATTGTTTGTATACATGTCAATGGAAATAGTTTTGGGCTAGAAGGTTGAGAAACATTTGGGTGAGTCTGCGAGTACGTATTACGTCAGAGTGACACAGCAAAAATTGGTTATCTCTTAGCTAAGCCAAGAAGATCTTATCTATAAGAACTTATCACGTACCACAGCGCAGGCATTCTCATGATTCGTCAGTGTCTCAGCTGTTTTATTCACACTGTACTCCAAGATGGTACACATGCTGGCAGAGACATCCTCATCCGCGTACTCCGCCTCGTAATCAGCCATTGAAGAGAACAGCTGGGGTAGCCAGAGGCGAATGGTATTCAATCCCAGGAACATGGAGAACTGAATCGTATAACAGTTGAGCGCCAGACCCAACAGAGGTTTGTGGAACATGGGCTTCATCTGTTGCATGCCAGCGCGCAAGCTCTCTAGCAGTGAACGAGACGGGAGCTTGGCGGTCTTCGCAGTAGTTTCAGACTTATCATCGATAGTGAAGATCGCTTCATCTTTCTGAGGTTCGCGGCTAGGGACCTCCAGCAAAAGGGATTTGATCTATGAACACGTATACGGGTTAGATCATTCTTCGATTAATGAACGATATCACCTACTGGATACGAATCCTTTGGTTTCCCAGTGTTAATGTGGTAAACCTTTTGGAAAGCCTCCAGAGCCTCAGAGTTGCGACCTTGGGACATCAGGAATTTAGGACTCTCTGGCATGAAAAACAGTCCTACTCCACTAATCAAACAAGGGAGAGCACACACGAATAGAAAGATCTGCCAGCTGTGAACTACAATATAAAGCAAGTAAGTAAGTACGACATCTTTAAAACTCTATGTGTCTGTCTTACTCTCCAGACTGTTAAAGAGCACAAAGTCCCAGTCCCGCGGGAAGATGGCCCACGCCATGAGAGGCAGCAGTAGCAATGAAATCTGGGTGATCATGCCAACCACCATCAGTACGTGAGATCTGTATTTGGGTCCATGTAATTCCGTCAGATACGTGAAGAGCACAGCTGCCGGGCCATTCACTCTGTAACCCAATAGATGTGATGTGCAATGAGGGTCTACAAGAAGTTCTACTCACTACTCACATTAGTCCACCGAGAAACTTGAACGTCATCAACATAACGAAGTTCTGGCTCAGGGCGCTGCCCAAGACGCAAACGAACGTCAACAGGTACCCATAGCAGAGCACCTTGCGACGACCCTTCGTGTCTGCCACATAGCCCCAGGGAATCGCCGATATGACCATGCCGGCGTAGGCACTGGCATTTAGAATTCCCTTATTTGTTAGGGTCAGCTGAAGATCACACTCGGCTATGGGCAGGATGTATGCCATTGTGCTGGACTCGAACATGTTGCCACAAGTTGCAAATATTGCCGTAAACAGAAGAATAACATTAAATCGACCAAAGCCAGACGCAACGATCGCCTTATCAAAGTCCGCTGGGGCATCCACAACATTACTATCACCGTTTCCATCCGCATCCGTTGCAGTGTCTGGGATTGTAGAATAATTTGCGCATTAAGGTAGTAAATGACACCACACCAATCACAGCACATTGGCAAAACACAAAAACATTAAGACCTCTGTTATGCTAAAATTTTCTGTAATGTTAGTGACATGTTAAAGATATTGCACAGTGTCTCTAAAACAGTTAAATGTTTTCCGTTAATTCTCATCCTGTTAGAAATTTCTAGTTTAGTACATGATATTATCTTTAATGGAACCCTTAATGCAAATCATTATGACTGGCATCTTCACATCGTTAAAAGTTATAAACGAAAAGATAATGTAAAGTAGATATCAAATTATCAAACTGAATTTTGCTAAAATAGCGCCATTTTATCGAAATCTTCTAGATTTTGTAATTAAAATGTTATTTTGTTGTTGTTAGGCGACTTAGTTATAAATAAATAAAATCCCTTTAGAATTCACCTTTAGATTTTGCAACAGTTTCACTTTCACTTCTGTCCACCGTCATTTTTTTCCTTTAATCGTTTGTTATATGAAGTGTTTTCAAATTTTATTATATTTTAATCTATGTTGGAAATAGATAAAAACTATTTAAGTTTTGTGCTCGTCTTGTATTTATTTTACTATTTTAAGCAAGATGTGAGAACTTCACACGACGGGTTACAAATGATGCACAGTTGCTAATGCCAGAATGGTTTTATCATCTTGGACAGAAGAGACACGAAGATTAACTCAAAAATTACGTCATTATTGTAATAAAGATAAACCTCGTTGGTGCTCTTTGCAAAATTAAACGAATCACTCAGGGTAAAGGAAGAACTCTGTTCTTATCTCGAATAGTTTACATAGTGTTATGGACTCAGAGCAATAAGGGATGTCAACGAAGAGTTATAAAACAATGTATGATACATTTATTGCTTACAATTAATTATAATACGGTTTTAATAAACTAGAAAAAAATTAACGTATAACTCCACAATGTAATCGTTTTCCCTTAGTCGATGGCGTCCACCAGCTTACAAATCATGCGGTCAAGCTGATAGTTAGAATCATTTTTAGCTGCTGCATTCGACTCCGCAGGATCTACTTCCATTTTCACCTTGGCTCCGCCGTGTTCGTCGTCGTCGAATAGTGTGGGCAGAGCACAGAACGCTGTGTTCACTACATCCTTGACACGCTCCAAATGCTTTTGGAAACGGGATGCGGTCTCGATGCGTTGTCTCTTCTGCATTTCCATCATGACACGCAATGTTTCCCGCGCCTGATGGGGCCTGAACTCATTAAGCAAATGATGCATATTCACAAACAACAAGCTCAGATCGTCAATCTGCCAGGGGAGTAGCAACATTAGATGAGTTTCTTTATTCTTGTGATATTTCTGCGTTAGATTACCTACCTTTTCTGTGCGCCTGGGACTGTCTGGATTCAATATGAGAAAATCAATAAGATCCAAGAAGTTGACCAGCAACGAGTGATTCAGTTTCTTCAACTCCTTACGACGATCAAAATGAATGGGTATTAAGCGCTTTATGTTTTGCGATTCCAGAGAGCGTATCATCTCGTCGTTGTTGTATTGAATACCAAACATGCTGTACACTTCATGTTGGGATGGTGGCGGCGGAGGACGCGGTGCACGATTTCTTCGTATATTTTCATCCGTGTAGTTGCTAATGTACCGCTCCGGCGGCATAGGCAAACTGGACACTTGTGTCTCTGCGTTGGACATCCTTAGTGATGTTTCTAAATGTTTATATGCGATTTAAAAAAAATTGTCTTTGATTTCCCAGCAAGAAGGAAAAATGGTTTCGAACCAGTGTGACCGTTTGTAAAGTTCGTGAAAATGCCACAAAAATACATTATACAATTCTAAATACGCATAAAATACTAAAATAAAATGCGAAAAAATGTCGTTTTTAAACTGTTTAATTAAGTAAATTTATGTGTGAATTCATTGGAGAGAATTAAGTTTATTTAATTTGCACTTTCCAGAAACACAATTTTCTGTCCGACGCTGCACTAATGTACGGCAATCGATGGTGCCAGGCCAGCCCACCGAAGGTCTTCAGCGTCGCCTCGATCAGAGGCACTGTAGACTTGGCTACGAACACTTTCAGCGTATGATCAGGACGACCGACACTGGCCATAGCAATCTCAGTGCTGCCGGGGGAAAACCGCACTATACGACCGCCATCCTCATGAACCTGCTTGACATCGACAGGCAAAAAGGGGCGACTCAGATCCCATGTGACAATATCTCCGCCAGCCAAGGCGGTTACAAACAATCGGTTGCTGTACGCCCAGTCGGCAGACATTAGTGGAAACTTAGGTGACTCTACGGAGACGACTGTCTGCTTGCTGCGCACGTTATACAAGTGCACGATACCTTTAAATAAGACATATTAATAGTATCATGAGTATAAAGTATGTTAAGCACTTTACCCCGCTTCTCTGCCACCAGCACTTTGTTCGGATCCTCCGGATGGGATTTGACCGACATGCCCGCCGATGATAAGCAGAAAGTTATATCGTTCTCAAAGTTTGTTGAGGTGTTCCAGAACTTACAGGTGAAGTCATCACTGACAGAGGCCAACAAATCGCCGTCGCATACCCAAGCAATGTCGTTGACGTAATCCTTGTGCCCTCGCAGCGTCTGCTCGGTATTATATGCGTTCAGATCTGAGTGAAACAGTTTCAAATCACGCTGTCCAATTGCAGCACAAATCGTGACTTTGTTGGGCGTGCAATTCAGAGAGGTGTCTGGCGAGAAGGCAATTGCACGGCAGCGTGCATCCTTTTCAGTTAACTCAAGGTCCTGTATGTTGTTCCACATAAACTCGCCACTTTCTTCCTGTAAAACATAATAAAGTACAATATGACAGCGGGTGTTAATATTATCTGTAAAATTATACTTGCCGGCAGGCTGACCAAAATAAACGAGAGATGTTTCTTCTTAGCGACGCAGATCAGGTTGTAGGCGAAATCATTTGTACATATTTCATAGCAACTGATTGCTTCATTTAGCAGAATAGTGTGATCAGGATCTATGACAGTTCGCATCTTTATTTATTTCAATTAATAATAACAAAATTAGATGTAACAAAATACCGGCGCCAATTTACTTGTGCATGTGTTGAAAAATCTTATTGGTACTGACATGAGTTGGCAGTTCCGCAGTGTTGGTTAACATTGTTACATTATAAGCGCAGCCAACTTCACGCAATAAAAGCGAGTTGGCAGCACTGAAAAAGACTAACGAAGCCAACTTCGCTTATTGAACGTTCACTTCCTTTCTTTTTGTTTCATCGTCTGAATCGAACAGACGTCATGGTAAGTTTTCTTAAGCTAACCTGTGCAATATGAAAAAGATAAATTAAAGTAAATAAATTATTTAAGATCAACTCCGATTATATCCAAGCTACATAAACTATTAGAAGAGTTTTGTTGTGATTATTAAAGTAAATTCAAATCGTTTTTGCTATTGACACGTGCGCTAGTATTCGACTATACATAACCTCAAAGAAAAAAAAAAAATAGAAAAGTGCCGAAAAATGAAGAAAATAAATTTATTAAACGCTTTCGTTTATTATCTTCCAGTCTCATCGTAAATTCTCAGCGCCTCGTCATGGCTCCATGGCCTTCTACCCCAAGAAGCGCTCATGCCGCCACCGTGGTAAGGTTAAGGCCTTCCCCAAGGATGATGCCACCAAGCCAGTCCATCTGACTTGCTTCATCGGCTACAAGGCCGGTATGACTCACGTTGTGCGTGAGGCGGATCGTCCAGGTTCAAGTAAGTATCAATTCCCAATTGAATTTATTCTCATACTAAATTTTCCATGATGAGGAACAGTAAAAATTTATGGTTAGAACATATATGATCAACCGTGATTATCAATTTACTAGGGCGGACTGATTCAACACTTAATAGCATTTATTAATATGTATAAAAAACACGTGCTCAATTTCGAATTTCCTTTACTTGTACCCCCACAGAGATTAACAAGAAGGAGGTCGTTGAAGCCGTTACCGTCTTGGAGACTCCACCAATGATTGTTGTTGGTGCCGTCGGCTACATCGAGACTCCATTCGGTCTGCGTGCTCTGGTCAATGTCTGGGCCCAGCATTTGTCCGAGGAGTGCCGTCGTCGCTTCTACAAGAACTGGTATGTAATTGAGCGTGGCGTCGCCATTTTGTTTTTTTTTGTTTTTGTCACGCACGTGGTTGCATTGGCATTTGTTGAATGCTGCTGGATGATGATAAGATGGTATCTGAATGAGCAATAAAATCCTGTTGAGAAGCCCTGTACCATCTCTGCTGCCTTCCTTCTGATCACAGCTGCAACAATTGCCACATGTGCTGGTCGAAATTTTTTTTCATTACTTTGTACTAAATTCCACAATGGAAACCAATATAAAGTTCTTGGATCAGTTCGCTGAGAGAGCTTTTTAAATCGATGCAAGTCGTGTGAGCTGCTATTGGCCATTTTATGGTCAATTGATGAGTGATCACGTCATGGAAGATGCCATCTCCGCTCGCTGAAACAATGCGATGAGGTGCGCTTCCCGTTCTATCTCTCACCCGCACAGACTTAAAGGATCGGTCGTTCGCCCACCTGGCTGCTCTGTATTAATCGCAAATCCCTCCCAAAACTCAATACTTCAATCAGGTACAAGAGCAAGAAGAAGGCATTCACCAAGGCCAGCAAGAAGTGGACCGATGATCTCGGCAAGAAGAGCATCGAGAACGATTTCCGTAAGATGCTGCGTTACTGCAAGGTCATCCGTGTGATTGCTCACTCGCAGGTAATTATGATATTTCCCTTAGTTCCCTGTAAGAACTATGCGATGTCCTTGGTCTTGTTGCGCCGACCTCACTTCGGTGCGGTTGGTGCGCCTGACCTAAAAAGCATTCACGCTGTGCCCTCAATGCATGGTTTACGAATGCAACATCGCAGACTAAATCGCCCCTCGGGTGGCGTAGCTTGATATATTCCAGTAACGGTGCGCAGCCGCTCAGGCGATGATCGCTCGGTTTAACCATATCACGCACAGTCCCCCCATTCAAAGAAAAATCGATTGATTTGATTACTAATCAGTATTCTTTCTTTCCTTCAGATCCGTTTGATCAAGCAACGCCAAAAGAAGGCGCACATCATGGAGATCCAGCTGAACGGTGGCTCCATTGAGGATAAGGTCAAGTGGGTGCGTGAGCATCTCGAGAAGCCCATCCAGGTCAGCAACGTGTTTGGCCAGGATGAGATGATCGATTGCGTTGGTGTGACCAAGGGTAAGGGATTCAAGGGTGTCACCTCACGTTGGCACACCAAGAAGCTGCCCCGCAAGACGCACAAGGGTCTGCGCAAGGTTGCCTGTATTGGTGCCTGGCATCCGTCCCGTGTGTCCACCACTGTGGCACGTGCTGGTCAGAAGGGTTACCATCACCGTACCGAGATTAACAAGAAGATCTACCGCATCGGTGCTGGTGTCCACACCAAGGATGGCAAGGTAAGCACCGTTAAACCATACTTCAATACACACACACACACCAAACTCGATTGTGATGATAAAAACCATTATAAAACGACATCGAAAACAAAAAATCTTGATAAACCATGATTTTTATAATGATAGGACTGACATTCCATTTATTCATCTATATTAGTTGAGTCTATATGACGTTTTCCTAATCAAGTCCCTTTTTATTCTCGTCTACTTGTAGGTCATCAAGAACAACGCCTCCACGGAGTACGATCTGACCGACAAGAGCATCACCCCCATGGGTGGCTTCCCCCACTACGGTGAGGTGAACAATGACTTTGTCATGATCAAGGGTTGCTGCATTGGCTCCAAGAAGCGCATCATCACTCTGCGCAAGTCTCTGCTGCGTCACACCAAGCGTTCCGCTCTGGAACAGATCAAGCTGAAGTTCATCGATACCTCATCCAAGATGGGTCATGGTCGCTTCCAGACCCCAGCCGACAAACTGGCCTTCATGGGTCCCCTCAAGAAGGATCGTCTCAGGGAGGAGGCTGCTGCCGCCACCACTGCTGCTGCCGCTGCTACCACCACCACAGCTTAAGCAACTTGATAATTTACAAATTACACTTGTTTGGTTTTTCGCTTGCTTCTACCGCTTCCATTGCGGTACAGTGGCGAAATGAATAAATGTGGTTTTGAATAAGCTAATAACAACTAAAAATACATTGATACATTTTCTGTGGGCGGAATGAATGATGTTGGCAGTTGTCAGAGGATAACTCTAGCCCTCCTTGGTATCGGTCAATATCAAATTACGCATTGTCAGAAAAGTGTATGCTAACTGCAAGTGTGTGTAACCCGAGAAGGTAGGCGTGGCAGAACTTTCAAGCATGTATACATATCACATTGTATTCTTGCTCAGAATGACTAGTCGGCTTTCTGATTTTATATATAGTAAGCTCACTATAATATGAACTTATACTTCAAATATTAATCTGGATAGAACAATAAACACAGAAATTTTGTAAGTAAACTATTGTATAGTCCCGAAGCCCTCATGTGTGTGCGAGAGTATGAAAGCAATACCCGACAGGACAGTTTGTTCTCGGAAATTGTTAGTATCAGGTGCGCTCTAAACACTATCTTCATTTACAATCTAAGCTATAAATGTAAATATATGTTATTGATCATTGATCCACGCCAACAAAACTTGACTACAACAGTGTGTAATTAATATACCCTCTGCAAGGAAACAAAAGCAAGTACAGTAAACATTATTGGGAATCACAATCAGCTAGTTGCCTGTTAGCGAAGAATGAATCGTCTCGGGAATAAACGGTTTTCTTTAACTTGTTTGGAATCGATTATTTTATTATCATTTAAATCATTGTGTCACATCCCGGATAGTCTCAATTCTGGTATCGTTTCCCTTTGCCTTTGATCTGCAGTCCCTTAGAACAGTCTGATCTCAGACACCACTTTCTCGTTGTCGTAGATCTCCTTGGCGTAGCACAGGTTGGGATAGTCAAAGGCGGCGCCGTAGCGGTTCTTGCAACCGGAGGTGGCCTTGTCGCCGGGAGTGTACACGGGCTGTCCAATCACGTTCGAGGTGGCGAAGTTGCAGGTGAACACGAAGTGGTTGTAGTAATCCTTCGAGAAGCGCACAGCGGCACAGCCCAAGTGGGTGTTCTTCTCGGAGACAGCAATGGTAAACTTGGCCACGTTCTTGTTGGGCAACTCCTCTGGGAAGCTGGCGAGAATCTCGGGGGATGCATTGGCACGTTCGCCGAACCAGTTCTCGATCTGCTCCTTAATAATCTCTGCATCTGTGTACTCCGACTCGGCTCCACTGTAGCTGAAGATGGCGTTGTTCTGGCCGGCATAAGCAAAGCGCTCCGTGCTGCGGCACTTGTCGGGCAGCGACTGGCAGGTCTTCACATTGAACAGAGCCAGGTGGGACAACTCCTCGCACCAACTCATCTTGGCCATGCGGGTAGCCTTGGGCAGTCCCTCGATGGCACCTCCAGCCACTTTGTTGCGCAGTTCGTTGAACAGGGAGAGGATCAGCTTCTCATGTACCTGGGCCTTAATTTCTCGCACATTCGTAGGACACTCTGCACTGAAGTTCTATAGGAAGAAAGGAATAGAATTGGAAAATAGAAGGGGCTCCTTCAATTGGTTACTTACTCCCTTGTTGTTGCAGGCAATGTGCTTGTCCAGGCAGGTGGGCAGAGCACAGTAATCAACGGCGGAAACGATTCCCACCAGAGCTGTGATCAGCAGGAAGAAGCCTGTTAGCTTGGAGAACATCTTGTTACTTGGCAGTTGTTGGCTTTGCACTGATTTCCAACTTCTCCAGAGGTTCAATTTATACCCCCTGGACAAAGAAGAGAATCATAGTGCACAGCTGTTTTTCTGCATTGGAGACGCACTTTCTGTTTCTGTGGAACTTAGTTGTTGAAGTTGTCGCTCATGTTTCAAGTAAACATCTGCAATCCGCTAAGTACAGCTTGTCGTCTGACTAAGACCAGTCAAGACTGTCCAGACCTATAAATAGTCCACTCTGAGCTACTGCAGATCATCAGTTGAGTTTGAAACATTGCTTACAACACCAACAGAACAGCAACAACAGCCTTAGCCATGAAAATCGTATTCCTGTTGGCCACCTTTGTGGGAATCGTTTCCGCCGTTGATTACTGTGCCCTGCCCACCTGCCTGGACAAGCACATTGCCTGCAACAACAAGGGAGTAAGTAACGAGTTAAAGGAGCCCCTTCTATTTTCCAATTCTATTCCTTTCTTCCTATAGAACTTCAGTGCAGAGTGTCCTACGAATGTTCGAGAAATTAAGGCCCAGGTACATGAGAAGCTGATTCTCTCTCTGTTCAACGAACTGCGCAACAAAGTGGCTGGAGGTGCCATCGAGGGACTGCCCAAGGCTACCCGCATGGCCAAGATGAGTTGGTGCGAGGAGTTGTCCCACCTGGCTCTGTTCAATGTGAAGACCTGCCAGTCGCTGCCCGACAAGTGCCGCAGCACGGAGCGCTTTGCTTATGCCGGCCAGAACAACGCCATCTTCAGCTACAGTGGAGCCGAGTCGGAGTACACAGATGCGGAGATTATCAAGGAGCAGATCGAGAACTGGTTCGGCGAGCGTGCCAATGCATCCCCCGAGATTCTCGCCAGCTTCCCAGAGGAGTTGCCCAACAAGAATGTGGCCAAGTTTACCATTGCTGTCTCCGAGAAGAACACCCACTTGGGCTGTGCCGCTGTGCGCTTCTCGAAGGATTACTACAACCACTTCGTGTTCACCTGCAACTTCGCCACCTCGAACGTGATTGGACAGCCCGTGTACACTCCCGGCGACAAGGCCACCTCCGGTTGCAAGAACCGCTACGGCGCCGCCTTTGACTATCCCAACCTGTGCTACGCCAAGGAGATCTACGACAACGAGAAAGTGGTGTCTGAGATCAGACTGTTCTAAGGGACTGCAGATCAAAGGCAAAGGGAAACGATATCAGAATTGAGACTATCCGGGATGTGACACTAAGATTTGAATGATAATAAAGTAAACTCATGTAATTGGCTGAAAATCAAATGAATTACGTGCAAATCATTTAGGACTTGTAGATAACATATTATAAACTTTATTATAAACTTTATCAAGATATACAGAAATAAAGAATTAGGTAAAGGGTCATATGTTGTGTGTATCCCCGCGAGAGAATTTGTGGAACCATTCGTACTTTGAAAGGTGAGTGTGGACCGTCTCACCTAGGATATAAAGATGAATGGGCACGTAGTTTCCGGACTCCTGGTCTAAATCGACTGTGTAGTTCATTACACCATCAATGTTATCAGAATTGCCACAGGTGAGAAACACGTCCACAACGAGGATGCAGTGCAGCAAGTAGACAACGCCCAAGGTAAGCGCGATCCAGGACTGATCACTCATGAAGTCAATGAAAGAATACACCGGAACGTCAGCCTGCGAATGCTTTAAGTCTAAAACGTACATAATGTGAAAGTCACGTTCGGCGTTATGCAGCGTCATCAGAGAAATTGAAATGAACAGAATGAAGCCGATTGCAGTGCTTATTATCTCCTCGCAGACAAAGAACTTTTGTCCCGTGCAGATGTTGATGCTTGAGAAGAGCGTGTTGATCGTGAATATGTAAAAGCACAAGGTATAGAAGTAGTGATTGATCTGGACAACGAGGGGCAGTAAATCCATTGATTGACTCAGAAAACCGGCAACGTGCTTGTAAATTTGCGTAAGGTGGAGCATGCACTCCACCAAGTTAAATAGGAACAATATCGGCCGCATCACGACCGATTTTACTGTAGACTACAGTCTGACAGATTTCGCGACGAATACATTATTTTATATACTTTCTCTAATAAAATAAACACTGGAAACTGGAACACTCACTCATTTGTGCTATCGTTTTATATTCATTTTAGCTCATCTGAAACAGCATAGGAATTTGAACCCAACTGTTTATTTGCTGTGATTTGCGACTGTTGTGTTGAGTTGTTTCTGTTACGGGCAATCCGGCCAGCACTGTATATTAACAGACGAGCCGCTTTTGTGACAGCTCCAAAAGTGGGATCGATTTCGATTTGTTTCGCTTAGTCAAAAACAACATTTGAATTCGAACCTAACCGTTCATTTCGCTGTAAGTTGCCACTGTTGTGTTTAGTTTCTGTTACGGGCAATGCCGGTCAGCAATGTATGTTAACAGACGAGCCGCTTTTGTAACAGATTGGCAGCCCCAAAAAAACGAGTGCATCGAAGATGTTACGCGAAGTACTGCGAATTGGAAGCAGGCGCTGCTACAGCTACAAGTCCGTTCGTCGTCCAAACTTGAGTGCGGTGACTGTCGCCAAAAGTCAGGAGCTGCAACAGAAGCCGCAGGAGGCACAAAAGCCACCACACGATGAGACGCCAGTCAGCTTGTCGAAGCAGTTGAGGGCCCGCATACTCACATCGGGCCCCATCACTGTGGCGGAGTATATGCGCGAGGTTCTGACCAATCCCTCGGCCGGTTACTACATGAGCCGGGATGTGTTTGGTCGTGAGGGCGACTTTGTCACGTCGCCGGAAATATCACAGATTTTTGGAGAGGTAAGCTTGTGTAACGCCGGCAGCTGCAGATTGTTTACAGTTCTCAACTACGATCCTCCGCAGCTTGTAGGCATTTGGCTGCTTAACGAGTGGCGCAAGGTAGGCAGCCCTACGCCCTTTCAGCTGGTCGAACTAGGACCCGGACGTGGCACTTTGGCGCGTGATATACTCAAGGTGCTGACCAAGTTTAAGCTCGGCGCCGAGTTCACCATGCACATGGTCGAGGTTAGCCCCTACTTGAGCAAGGCGCAGGCGCAACGTTTCTGTTACACGCACGAAACGCTGCCCGAGGATACGCCACTGCCGCATTACCAGGTGGGCACCACAGCCACCCGCACCAAGGCCTATTGGCACCGTCGACTGGAGGATGTTCCGCCTGGCTTCTCTCTTGTGCTGGCGCATGAGTTCTTCGATGCGCTGCCCGTGCACAAGCTGCAGCTCGTGGATGGACTGTGGCAAGAGGTGCTAATAGATGTGGCCACTAGCAATGACACAGAATCAACAACAACTCCTGAGTTCCGCTACGTGTTGTCCAAGTCACAGACGCCGGTTTCGCGCATATTTCAGCCAATTCCTGACGATACGCGCACCTGCCTCGAGTACTCGCTGGAGGCAGAGCGACATGTCGATTTGTTGGCCAAGCGTCTGGAGCGGCACGGCGGCATTGCGCTGATCATGGACTATGGTCACTTGGGTGAGAAGACCGACACCTTTCGCGCCTTCAAGCAGCATGCTCTGCATGAGCCATTGCTGGCACCAGGCACAGCCGATCTGACGGCCGATGTGGATTTCCGGCATCTAAAACACGTGGCCGAGACACGCGGCCACATCAAGTGCTACGGGCCAGTGCAGCAGGGTGACTTCCTCGAACGCATGCAGGGCTCTGTGCGGCTAGAAAAACTGCTGGCCAATGCGCTGCCTGAGAATCAGGAAATAATACGTTCAGGCTACGAGATGCTAACGGATGCCAAGCAAATGGGCGCCCGCTTTAAGTTCCTTTCCATGTTCCCCGCCGTGCTGGCACCACATCTGGAAAAGTATCCAGTTGAGGGATTCGCCTAGGATTACGTGTAGTTACATTACATATATTTCTGATTTGTTAGCTAAAATGAAAAACTACTGAATGGTTTTATTATTTCCTCTGGAATGCCGCATTGATTGTCTGCATCTCGCCGTTGGTAAACTGCAGCACGGCGCTGATGGCGTTCAGCATGTGGCGCTTGTCCTCGGCGTCTCTCGTCACAATGAAGCTAATGATGACGTTCTTTAGATACTCCAAATTGGCGCCTTCACGCGTCTTGCAGCGCTCCAATCTGTAAAAGTAGAAAAGAGAAAACGTTTATTGAGGGGGCTATAGCAAGTGGATTAAGTATACGCGATCTCCCACCTGTCCACCTGCTCTTCGAGCAACTCAATCTTCTCGTGCATCTCCTGCTGGGCCGTCACCTTGTCCTGTATAGCCTTGCGTAGCGTTGACTCTGCCGTGTACTTGGACTTGCGCAGTGCTGTGATTTCGATGTCCTTCCTGGCCAGCTCGTTGGCGTAGTGCAGCATGTGACAATTGTCGCCAAGAGACAACTTCTTGGGCTTCACCTTGAGTCTCGTCTCCTCCACCTCGGCGCTATCAGCGTCAGAGGAGTAAGCTGCAAACGACTCGTTGACCTCTGATGGAGCTGGGTTCGTGGGCTTGTGGAATACCTCAAACGAGGTCTGCAACGTCTTGATCTCCTGCTCCTTCTCGTCGAGCAGCTGCAGGGAACGTTGGCGCTGCTTCTGCAGCAACTGCTCCAGCTCATTGAGTTTGCAGCGCGTCTCGTTCTCCAACTCGGCTTTCGCCTCCTGCCACTTGGTGCGCTCGTTCTTCAAGGCCTGCCGCATCTTGTCGCCCTGCTGCTTCAGTTCCTGCTCGGCCTCGTCGATGTTGTGATTGAGTACCTGCACCTTGTCCTGCAGCGTCTGTATGTGAGTCTGCTGCAGTTGAATCTTCTGCTCCAGCAGCGCCCGCTGCTGTTTTTCTGAGTCCAGTGCCTGCTGCAGGCTTTGCAACTGCTGATCGCACTGCACATGACTGTCAGCAGAGGTGGATGCATGGCTGCTGCCCAAGACATGACTCAGGTCCAGTGGATTGGAGGAACGTGCATTGGCAGCGCTCAGCAGTTTCTTGAGCCGCACAATCTCATCCACCAGCAGTGCCATGTCCGCTTCAGCGTTGAGCATACGAGGTACGGGTGTTGCCCGGGATTGAACCTGTTCCAACTCGTGTAGTTGCTGCTTCAGGGTGTATATGTTATCCTGATCCTGTTGTCGCAGCCGATCATAGTTGCCCACGGTGCTGCTAAGCTCAGCAAGGCGCGCCTCCAGATTGGCAACGCGATCCTCATGCAGTGCCGCTTGACGACGGCTCTGATCCTCGGCCCGCAGCACTCGTCGTTGCTCCTGCTTGATAGCCACCGCATGTTGCTCCTGCAGCTGTTTCATCTCTTGACGAACCTGCTGCAACACGGCGCTGCTATCGCTGGCCGCAGCAGCAGCCGAAGACTGATCTGCCTTGGCCTGGGATTGCTTGAGTTGAGCGCGTGCCTCCTTCAGTTGCTGCTGTAGGTCCCGCAGTCGACTATTCTCTGCCTCGTTGCTGGCGAATTGAGTCTTAAAGTTGTTTAGCTGCATCTCAATGTTCTCCTTGAGGTGACGCTCGTCGGCGTAAAGCTTTTGCAGCTCACGCAGCATTATCATCTGGTTGTTGGTCTCCTTTTCGCGTTCCTGCCGCTCCACTATCCACTTCGCTTTCACCTCGTCCACATCTTGCTTGGCACGCACCATCTGCTCCTTGACCTTGGCGTGTAGCTCCTGTATGGTCTGTTCCTTCTGGGAGATTTGTAAGCGTAGCTGCTTTTTGTCTGCCTGGAAGGATGCCTCCATGCGTGACTTCTCCGCCGAGAGTGTGGCCAAGGAGTTCATCAGCGTTATGATTTGTGTCTGCAGTTGGCCCTTGTCCTCCGTTTGCCCATCACCGTTGCTGCTGGGAGCGGCTGCATCGGCAGTATCACTGCCAGACTGGACATCGCCAGTGGATGCACTCGAGTCACTTCGATTAATATCCTTGCTGCCGGTTGCTTCAGCATGCGCCGCCAGACTGGTCTCCAGCGCCTCCTTCTCTTTCAGTAATCCCTTGTACGCCGTGACCACATCTACATTAATCAATTAATTAATTATTTCATTATTTCATTCTTTAGTGCGGGGTCTATTTGTTACCCTTTAGTCGCTTCTCGTAGCGTGAAAGTTGCTCCTTTTGCGTGGTCACCAGGGCCTCCAACTCCCGCTGTCGTTTATCCATGTCACATCAATACGAAATTCGTTGAATTAAACAATTTTTGACAATTAAAAACTGTTTTGATTTCCTCTATCGTGGCATTTTCGCATACAAATATCATGAAAACAGCTGTGGCAGTGACAAATAGATACCCTGGAAGTCAAAATATTTTGGGATATGTCCAATTGGATGTACAAACCATATCTGATAGGATATATTTAAATTAACTAGAAAATAACACTGAAATTTAATTAGTATTATTTATTTTTTATTCTTCAGATTTGAATAAATATAAAACGCCTGTTACATACTTAAGTGAACTAATATAGCTCTTCTATAAGTAAGAGGTATTTACGCAAGCAGAGTTGGCAGAGCTGCCAACTTGTTTGTATTTAAATACTAAATATACTAAATGTAGACTTAACAGAGATTTTAGTGGTTACTCATCGCCCTCCTCCTTCATCATTTGTTCGATTAAACGTTTACGCTCTTCCGCCTGGCGCAGCTTTCGCATGACCAGATCCTCGTAATCACGTGCAGAGTCATTGACATTACCAGCTGTCAGTGGATTGGACGCCTTCTCTTCGGCCGGCGGCGTTACCCACTGAAAGCGCAAGGGATTCTCTGGATTACCCTTCTCGTAGGCCAAAACCATGTCACAGGCTTCGCGTGTCTTTAGCTCCACCATGGCGCGTCCACGTATTTTGGTGTTCACCACAAGTGCGACCACCTCGCCGTATTTCTTAAGGTACTGCAGAAGTTGATCATGGGTGTAGCCGCCATTGCTCGGATCGCCCTTGTCTGCCTTCCACTTAATCTTTATGCGATGTTGGGTTGAATCGAACTTGGGTGTTTGTTCCTGCTGCTTTTGTTCATTATAGTTGCGTTTCAGCTGTTCCCGCATGGCCTGTTGCTCCTCCTCCAGCAATTTGGAGCCCTCTCGTCGAAGCCGGTCGACTTGTTCCTGCAGTATTTCCTCATCGCTCTTACGAACTGTGCTATACGGTTGGGCCGAGTGCAGCTTGTGCAGTGCTGCCCGCTCTCGCTCCTCCAGCTCCTCCTTCAGCTTTTGCCGCTTGCTGTCCAGTTGTTTGGTGCGTAACTCTGCGGCCTTCTTTGCCCTGAGCACCTTGTCGTAGGCGGCACGTGCTGTAGCATCGGTAAGTATTTCTAGTGCCTTGGACAACTCATGGAAACGTTCAGCAGCCTGCGGATTGTCCGGATTCTTATCTGGATGGCAGACAAGCGCACGTTTTCGGTATGCTTTGCGTATGTCTGCCTGGTCAGCTTCGATGGAGAGACCGAGGAGCTCGTAAAGATTAACATCGCTGAACTTTTTGTTAGGCATTTTGAAACGATATTAACAATACGCAACTTTTAGTTTACAAACGTTTGCGATTTGTTTACAATACGGCGATCAGCTGTTTTTTAGCAGCAGGTTGGCAGCCTAGCAACAATAAACTGCGTTTTGACGGAGTGCAGTTAAAATTAATGGGCTAATACATATTGCGATGATTTAAGAAAATTATTAAAAAAATAATTCTAATTTGTATTACTTTTTAACAGGAAGTACTTGAATTCATTTTGCGTTTTTAGTTTGTTTACAAGCGGCCGATCAGATGTTCACTGGAAAGGGTTGGCAGCTCTGCAGCCACAACGTGTACCATCAGTTAGATAAAATAAATCGCGCATAATGTTTAGCTAAGAAAACACTAAATAAAGACCGGAATACAATGAGCATATACCACGACGAGGTCGAAATTGAGGACTTTGAGTACGACGAAGAGGAGGAAATGTATTACTATCCCTGCCCGTGCGGAGACCGATTTCAGATTTCCAAAGTATGCGCCAACATAGTCACGTTTTGAAATTGGTTCATAAATGTTTTGACTTTTGTTTTTAGGAGGAACTCATTGAGGGCGAGGAGGTGGCAACCTGTCCCAGCTGTTCGTTGATCATTAAAGTGATATATGATCCGGTAAGTTACACTCTATTAACCCCGCCTAGCAACATTTTCTAATTACAACTCTCGATTCTTGCCCAGGACATGTTTAAGGCGGAGGAAGATGAGTCAGCGGTGTTAAACGAAAAGCTAAGTGACCTCAAGCTGGAGAAGAATTAGATTTAAGAAAAACGCGAGTCTTTCACTTTATTTTGTGTAATTAAATAGGTTTTTATTTGTATATTTTTCCCTTTAATGTAAATAATACGTTGACTAGTAAACAATTAATTTAAATCATATCTTTGTTTATATAAGCATTTTCTTTTGAATTTCGAGTTGTGTGTTTAAATATACATAGGATACATAAGAAAGTTAAGATATAAACAATACGCTGACAGCTGTTCCAGCGGACAAACTTATAGATTCAAGTGATAGCTTACAAATAAACAATTCCGGCAACAGGATATATAGTCAAACTCGACAGATCACTTGAAATTCATTGTTATCCTGTTGCCAGAATACCCATGCGATATAAAGATTACACCGATATATTGCACTGAGCGAATTGCATTATACTGAATTTGGAATATAATTTGGAACCATTTAAAGGATCTGTTTAAGTACATTTAAAGTAAAGAAAAACACCATGGAAAAACGAATGCACCTGTCTGCCACTTTCAGCTTATAAAGTAGGAAGATAACTTAAATTTTAAGCTTTAGATATTGTTACGGGTCATGCGATTTCGTTTAGTGAGAGCTTGCTCTTTCAGCTTTTCATGTATATACGCATAAATGCCGGCGTAAGTGAGGGTAAAAATATGTTGTTAATGTTGGTGTCGGGTGTGTGTGTGTGCTACTTTTCTGTAATACTTTTCCTTTCGCTTTCCTAGGGCGTGAAGTGCTGTTGCTGACTGAAGGATCAACTCCTACTGTTCCAGCCAAGAACCACTAACGTTGTTCGGTGACTTAAGCTACAAGCAATAAAGGATTTTAGGGACTCCTCCTTGACTGTCCTCATTAGTGTGCACTTACCTTGATGTTGAACTGTTTCAATGTGCTCTCCAGCGCCATGGCATTGCCCGAAAAGTATGCGGCAATGGCATTATGCAGCAGTATTAACTGTTTGTGCATCACCTTAATCTGAAAATAATGACAGGAATCTCAATCATGTGGCGCAGCAGCAGCTTGAGTTGTGGCAAAACTTACACGATTCTCGTCAAGGAATTGCATTTTAACGGCAACATCGCCACGCAGCTTCTCGTAGAGATCCTTGTGATGGGCATAGCTGCGCTGTGTCTCCTCTAGAACAGCCGCCGCTTGTGTTAACTCGGGCTTGGTGTTCTCCAAGTCCATTCGATAGGCATCAAACTCGACTCTGTGGACAAGAAAATGTATGTAGAATTGGGAGTTACCTCTGTTACATGAGCTAATATTAGCTATTAGGCTGCTCACCTTGCTGTCTCATATTGTCGTATCGTTAGCAGGGTGTCGTCGATCGTCTTGTTGCACAACGTATTGACGGACGAGATGAAAAAGTTCAGTGCATTCAAAAGTAGTTCTCCGTTCTTTGTCAAATTCCGTTGCGTCTCTGAGTTGCAAATAAACTCCTTCTGCAGCTCTGGATTCTTTTGAGCCAGATCGGCAAAGGCATCAGCCAAAGATTGCTGAGTAACGACCACATGCTGAAAATGTGAGCTAAACGCGCGCGTTAGCCGTAAAATGGACAAGTATTTACGTTGCGTTTCACGCAACTGTTCAATCTGCGCCTCCAGCTCCGAGTCGACGGTTCGTTGCGATTTACCCAACTTCTCTAGCATTATCTGGCGCGTGCACTTATACGTTGATATGCTCCAGTTTTTAATGCTATCAATTTTGGAAGCACTTTGCCTTATGATGCTGCTGCTACCATCTGTTGAGGTTAAAAATCCATTGTTTGTCTGTGATATAGTCGCTGTCATGGGCGTAGTTGGTGCTACAATTGGAAGAGAGCACAACGTATACTTATACTATATGATATTCTTTTTAAAAGATGCCCGGGTTCCTTACCGGAGTGATTCCGTAACGGCAAGCTGCTGGACGTACTCAATGGAATGCCTGAGCCAATGCCACCAATGCCAATGCTGTGGCTGCTGCTGCTGCCACTAAGCCCCCCAATGCCAAGCCCCAGGCTGCCGCCCTCCGTGCCGGTGTGCACGGCACCACAACTGTCGTTCATCGATGGCGTGTCTTTGAGCATTTCATGTATACTACGCTCACGTTCCGCCATATTCGTTATCAACAGAGTAATATGAGTAATATCTATCTACTTTAATTACAACAGAAAAATCGTTTGCCGTCGGTCTGGAGGGGTAGCACTAATGACGGCGACGTTTTGGCGTCGATTTTTTAGCCAACACTGCCCTTAAATCAATTACGCAGGATACTAGAAGCGATATTAGATAGTTGTCGTATAAGCACCACACAAATTATAGTAAAAAACAAATGCAGCAGAGCCGTAATTACAATTTAAAGTTATTTTGAGCAGAGAAAACCCATGGAATTAAAAGCGATCCGGTATGACCAGAATTATGATTGTTGAAAAATACCATATTTTTATTTTACATGAAACAAAAAAATGATATCTTAACAGCTTTAATGAATGCAATGCTATAAGCTAATTAATTTTTCAAAAATTATAACAATTTTGATTCCTATACATTATTTTCAATGATTGATGGAAATATATCTTATTTGAAAATGATGCACTTATTGGTCACACTGCAAAGCAAGTGAGTACACACTGTAATTATGGCAACACTGACAGTCTGGCAACGTGAACTTAGCTGCGCATCGATGTTGCCAACTTACCACATTTACGTGAATCGTGCATACTCGTAAATACTAGTGGTAATAAATTGCCTAGGGATGCGACATATTGTGTTATCGAATGCAGACTTAAGAAATCGATTTATATATTTTATCGTGTCAACGGCAATTCAAATCAAACGTTTTTGATAACCTTAACATATTAAACCAATTGCACGTATAGGGATATATATTTTTGGTCATGAACTAATCTTAACTTGAAAAACAAAACAAAAAGAAGAGTATTAAGAGAAATACTTTTAACAGTAATATGAGAACAGGTTGGGGATATAAGGGAGTTATAAGTATTATAATTACAATTGCCCCTCAACATTTAAGTCAAATTATGACAACAATATATCATTCCATAACTTCTTCTGCATACTCAACAATGCCAAGTTTCAATTATAACTGGAACTCGCTGGGCCATCATCGGGTAACAACCCCCGGTTGTCAAGCCTGGACTGCGACAATACACGACGCGTCCTTT
The DNA here is from genome assembly GCA_018903675.1 of Zaprionus capensis. Taxonomy (NCBI): domain Eukaryota; kingdom Metazoa; phylum Arthropoda; class Insecta; order Diptera; family Drosophilidae; genus Zaprionus; species Zaprionus capensis. The sequence goes on along the minus strand of JAEIFN010000964.1, from coordinate 9,365,150 downwards.
TTTATTGACACAAAACGTCAAAGCGAAGCACCATGCCGGACACCTCGAGTGGCCGACGCCGACTGACCAATCAGAGAGCAAAACAATAATTGTTTACAAATTGTTAACACGCCGTTAGCCCAAACCGATGATTGTCACTTTTGACATGTTACGCCCTCAGTGGCATTATGAAATTCCTGGTTATCCTGGACTGGACAGGGAATCCGCTAAACAAATAGAAAACCACAAATCATGTTAAGACACAATAATGCACCAAGAAAACTGAAGTGTCTCGTTGGATTTGCATATCATTTGTGCACGCTTTGCTTCTCTATAAAACCGCCAATGGGGCTCCAATCACGGTTCAGTTGGTCTCGTATCCTTGCCACGTTCATGTCGATGGTTTCGATCTATAATGCCTGCCAGGTGTGTGGTGATCAGAGTTCGGGCAAGCATTACGGTGTCTCCTGCTGTGATGGGTGCTCCTGCTTCTTCAAGCGCAGCGTACGCAAAGGGACGCACTACGCCTGCATCGCGGTCAAGGGCAACTGTGTGGTGGACAAGGCACGACGCAATTGGTGTCCATTCTGCCGCTTTCAGCGTTGCCTGGCCGTGGGAATGAACGTGGCTGCAGTGCAAGAGGAGCGTGGTCCCCGCAGTCAGCACTCACAGCACCCAGGTCGATCCAGGCTGGTTGTGGTGACGCCTCCACCTCCTCAAGCTTCTCCAGGCGGTGGTCAGCAACTGCACTTTCAGATCCTGGCTCAGATACTGGTTACTTGTCTGCGCCAGGCGAAACTTAATGAGCAGTTCCGTCTGCTGGACCGGGCACAGCAGGATGTCATTTTGCAGGTGGTCTGGAGTGAGTGCTTTATATTGCGTGCATCGCACTGGTCCCTGGACATCAGCGCCATGATCGAAGGCTGCGGGGATACTCAGCTCAAGTTACTGCTCTTCGAGGCGCAACAGTTGCGCGCCGATGTCATGGAACTTAATTTCCTGGAGACCCTCATACTGAGCCGCAAAGGTAAGTACCAGGTCTGCCTTTTATCTGATAGATCCTTTTATAACTTCTATATGATGCAATATGATTTTTATTGAATTGTTCTAAGAATCGACATGTCTCCACACAATTTATTTGCAAATCATTATCGATTTTCCTATCAAACTTCAACATTTGCCAATTATCGATATTGACAAGATCAGGAATCGTGGCTTAAATTGCTGGATTTCGATAGGCAAAATAAAGTAATTATCGATACTGGTTTTAAAATTTAAAAAAAACGTTCTTTTCGCTGGCAACATTGATCTGCCTTGCAGCATATCTACATATTAAACGTAATTCATTATAGAACTGGCCCTAAACTCAGACTACGCAGTCATACTGGAGACCCATGCCAATGGAGCACTCTGTGCATTGGCCCGTTACACCCTACATCGTTCGCACTGGCTGCGCTTTGGTCAACTCTTGCTGGGATTACGCCAACTTTGTTTGCGGCGATACGATTGTGCCTTATCCTCAATGTTTCGCAACGTTGTCAGTGATATATTAAAGACAATTTAAGTGAACAGTTTCTTAAATTTCTATAAATAAATCAAATATTTATAAAAGCAGAACTTTCTCTGAGATATTTTTATAATTTGCTTAAGTTTTATGTTTTTATTATTGGAAGTGTAATTTGAGTGTGTGTGTTGTGTAATTGTTGAATGTATGTAGGTGTGTCTGTGGCCAGCTCAAGAAACGCTCTGTTCGTCTTCCATATAGTATCTAAATAACTGTTATTCCTCCTCCTCCTTGTCCTTGCGATGTGACTTCTTCTTGTCACTGCGACTGGATGATCCCGATGTTGAGGAGCTGCTGCTCGGTTTGTTGCTTCGTTCACTGCGATCCTTTTCACGGGACTTAGATTTCCGACGACTTGATTTGTCACGGGATCTTGAACGTCCCTCACGCCTGGAGCTCTCCTTCTCTTTTTCCTTCTCCTTATCCTTATCTTTGTCCTTATCCTTCTCCTTATCTTTGTCCTTCTCCTTCTCTTTGTCCTTATCACGTGATCGCTCCTTATCGCGATTACTTCGCTCTCGATCGCGCTCCTTGTGCTCACGCTCCTTGCGCTTTTCATCCTTCAGTATGTGCAAATAATCCTCAAAGTATTCCTCACGATAGGCCGAGTCTAGTGCCCGATATCGTGGATCCGATTCGAATTTCTTCTTAATGTCGTACCAACGTGTGTGCCGTTCAATGTCGTGCCGCTCACGCAACATGTCCAGGAAGTCCTTGCGTAGCTGGGGAAGAGGATGTGAATGGATTAGCTAACTAGCAGATTCAGTTGAGGGAGTCAAACAATACCTGCTCCTTTTTCAGTTGTTTGTCCTTCTCCCGCCGCCTTCGCTCGCGATCATCATCATAGCCGTCTGAACGGCGATCGGAGGAGGCTGACGAGTTCATATTGCTGTTATTATTACCACCAGTGCCTCCCATGGGCATCCGCTGTTGCTGTCCCATGTCTGCAACAAAGAAGCAGTTCAGTTTATTGTACTGAGTGTAATCTTGCAGTACTTACTCATATTGTGTGGCATGCGCATCATGCCTGGAGGTGGACCCATGCCTAAAAGAAAGATTCACTTAGATTGAAGAGAGATTTGTGCTGCAAATGATGCTCACCCATGTTGTGTTGCATGCGCATGTTTGGCGGCATCATGCCCGGCGGCGCATGTTGTCCACGCAGCTGAGGCGGTGGTCCACCCATTTGTGGAGGCGGTACATTCATTTGCGGCGGCATGCCGGGTGGCCCGCCCAGCTGTGGTGGTGGTCCTCCTTGCTGCTGCTGCTGCTGGTGATGAGCGGGCCCTGGCGTGAGCTCTTTAATGCCTGTGGGCACCCAGCCGGCATTGTCGTTGCCCCACTGCGACTCCTGTGTCGGCTCGTAGCCATAGTCAAATGGTTCCGGCTCATGGAAGAAGGGTTCATCGGCTGCACCAGGCGGCGGGAAGTTGGGCGCCATGGGGCCCAAGCCGCCGCGTGAATACTCACGGCACTCGGCCGTCATCACTTGAATGGCATTCTCTTTGACACCGCCAGCAATTGATATGGGACGTGGCGGTCGCGCCATCATTCCCATGCCGGGTCGTGGCTGATGCTGCATCATGGGTGGCATACCGGGAGGCGGCATTGGCATACCAGGGCCATCGCCCAACATTACCAGTGGCTGATGATGATGCATGGGACCGCCCATGCTCATCGATCCGCTCATGCTATTGTTGTTGCTGCCACCGCCGCCGCCGTCGGCGGATATGCCCATTGAGGCAGGACCTTGATTTACATTTTGGGTAAGACTTGCGAGACCAACGCCGCTCTCGGCAACCCGGAAGCGTTTCTGCCGCTCACAATAGGCACGCCACGTTTCCTCGTTGAACCCGTAGTTAAAGTAATCGGTTATATCGGCACCAGGCTTGCGCCACGGTTTCTCCTCCAGCGAATCTATGCTAAACTCATGCACCGCGACGCCGTTGATGGTGCCGGCACCCTCGAAATCCTCGATGCTAAATTTTCCACCTTGTGCTGCTGGCTTCGCTTTATCCGCTGCCGTTGCGCCCGCCAGCAAATTGGGTCGCTGCTTGATGTTGTACGTGCTGGGCGCCGATTTGATATCGCCAATAACGACATTGATGTCATCGTCGGAATCATCATCGTCATCATCATCAGAACCGGAGCCATTGCGTTCCTTTCGCGGCCCAGATGTGCCGGGCGCACTTTCCGTCAGATCTCGCATATCTTCATCGTAACCCTGAGAGCCTGTGTCGTCCAGACCGCTGCCGCCAGCGTCTGTACGGTCGGACGCGGGGCGCGCATTTGTTGTATCTGGCAAAGCTTCCTCATCTTCCTCCATCTCCTTGGCAGGATCTTCGAAATCTCCATACTCCAGCAGCTCCTCCTTGGGAAACGGGGGCAATCCACCGGATCCAGGCTTTTCGCCGGTCACTGCCGCAAGCGCCTCGTGCTCCGCTGCCAATGCGTCGCTGCCATTGGATATTTCGTTGGTTGTGGAATCTGGATTTGAGGTGCCGTACAACCAGCTATCCTCATTTGTGTCATCTGCCATTTTTGTGTTAGTTTTTGAACGCGACCACGACTTTTTTAATTAAAACTTTAAAATGCCGAGTGGCGAGTTCATGTAAACACTGTTTATTAAACTATAAAAACCTTTCCTCGGTATTTTTCTCATACGGTAGTCTGGTCACTTTGCAGAAAGTAGCTGTGTTCCACTATTCACTCGTTCCGCAAAAAATGAAGCGAAATAAGTCAGCTGTTACTTTAGCGCGTTATTGAAATTCATAAATACCAAATTACTTTCATTAAAAATATTTCTTTAACACATTTTAGTGATTTCCGTTTCTATAAGTAAATGTTAAGAAATCAATTATCGCCTTCTGCTTGTTGTAATGTTTTATTTCAGTCATCACGTGAGCTATCGATAACAGACATAGTGTCTGCATGGGTATATCGATTGGGAAGCAGTGTTGTTGAACGGATTTCAGTTTGAACCAATTTTATTTAAAACAGAGTAAAACTTATGATCAATTTATTTATGTTTATTTATTTACGTAAAGCTTTTAGTTAACCTTGGTTGATTAATATTCATATAAATTTAAACACATATTCCTTGTGATAGCAAAAATAATAAATATGTAATGAAACAATAACTAATTGAAAATAATTGCTGAAATTTTAATGTTCTCGGGGCTGTTTCATAATTGACATTCGTTTCTGTCGTAGTTTGATTTGCCAATTAAGATGAAAAAGAATAAAGCAGCATTATAAAATTATATTTAAAATAAGTGAGAAATTAAAAAAAATAGCTTAAATTAGATTTAACAATCTCGTTCGCAATTAGTAAACAGTTTATTACGATTAGTCTTAGAGCTAGGTCTATATAAGTTATAAAAGGTTGTTCATTAGTGGGATCGATTTAAATTTTGAATTATATTCCTCTTGAATTTGCTATGTACTTACAATTAGTAACTGATATTTTTTTGATTTTTTAGTAAATATCTCGTATATATTCATATCAGTTAGTACTTGACACAGAGAATATTTTATAATATATAGTTTACAATCCGACTAGACTACATGTTTTATAGAGCCTCTACAAAATATTTTATACTTATGTGTATAACCCTACTACCGTAGGTCATTGATTATTTTCATTTTTTTTAATTTTAGTTGATTTTCTTTTTTTATAAAATTAATAACGATTGTCTTTAGAAAACTAAATTCACGTATATAATTCTTACTTGATAATGTTTTTGCCAATATATTTGGTTTGCTATTTACATACATAGATGTATTTAAGTATGTATGTATTTGTGTATTGAAAGGAACTTCCTGTAGAATGTAGAAAGGATGATAGAATCAGCCCAAAGTTCAGATCAGCTATACATAGATTATTATTAGTTTTGTTTTCATCAGTTCAAGAGTTTCATGCGTTGATTAAAGTTAATGGATAAATACTTAAGATCGGCATATCGCACCGAATATACTATTATAGAAGCGAATACAAAGTTGTTGGCCCGCTTAAGCATTTAACGAATAAATTTATTTTTTATTTATTTGTCTATTATTTAAATTTCAGAATATTTCAAAACATAAAACAAATTGAAATTAAATCAATAGTTTTCGTTTCCAATATTTTCTAAGGAATTTTTAACAGAATGATATTAACGGATTAAGCGGACCTTTTCACATTGACTAGACTGAGTTAAGCGGATCCGATTGAACCGCAGATTGAATTAGTTAGATAATATTGAATTAAATTGTACTTTCATTTCGCAGCTGGAACCAAGTTTGCATGCATCGAGGTACTTTGCTTTCAACATCACAACACTCAAGAATCCCGGACAATCTCCACAATTAAAGTTGTCAGCAGAGAAGGTAAAGCTTTAGTAGTCAACGTAGTAGCTAGGCCCACGGGCCTAGACTGTGCCCTATCTGCTCAGCAGTTGCTCCACGTTCAGCGTTATCTCTGGGCCGGGCCTGCTGCGTGTCTCCTGTGGGGTGGCGGCATTTGGGCTGCTCGCGTCGCTGGTCTCGTTGGTGCTGCTAATGCTGCTATTGCCGTTGTTGTTGTTGTTGTTGCTGACGATGAAGGAGGTGGTGGTTGTGTGGCTTAGGCTGCTATGGGCGTGCAGGCCATTCAAGGTGCGCGACGGCGCGGGCGAGGTAGGTGCCGAAAGCAGGGGCGGACTCAGTTGGGCGCCGACACTAGTCAAGGGCGGCAGCGGTGGCGATTGTGCCTCAAGCGTGGAGGGCGGACTGCGATTTAGGTTGCTGTCCAGACTGCTGTGATGCTGTGACGACGCCGGTGACAGCGGTATCTCTTCGATCTTCTCCAGATCCTGCGAAATGGAGTTCGAGTTCTGCTTATGCACACGAGTGAGGGTGCCCTTTGGACTGCGCGAAGTGTCGTGCAGCAGTGGAATCTCTAGCATTGAGTTCTTGCTGGCATGGATAAGTGCAGCGTAGTTGTTCGCCTGCAGCGAGTGCTGCTGATGCTGTTGCTCCACCTTTGATTGCTGATCGTCACGATCCAAACTGAACTGACGACGCAGCAGGCGACTTGATCCTGGCTTGCTATCGAACTTGGATGCGCTGCCAGCGATGGACAAGCCCCCACTACCAGGTCCACCGCTGGAACCGGCAATGCCACCAACAGCGGAGCCAGCATTCGCTCCATAAAGATACTTTCCATCATAGAATTGCGTCAGGTTGCTCTCGCTGGGGCTGAGACATTTGTAGTGATTGTACGGTGAGCTCAAGTCCATCATTTCCTCGATTTTCTTGTACAGACGCGAACTGGATCCGCCCGTGGAGCTGGGCAGGCGATTGAAGCTATTCGGATTGAGTAGACTGTCTGGCGTCAGCTCGGATAGTTTCCGCGACTGCGGACTTGTGCTGCTCGGGGTCTTGTTGGGGAACTCGGGACAGAGGGTCGCATTGGGGCTAATCGTGTTGGTGGAGTTCGAGTCCAGCGAATACGAGTTGGGCAGGTTGCTTGAACATATGTCCGCATTGGTGGGTGGTGTTATTTCCACTTTTACCTCGACTGATTCACCCGCGAGCGAAGAGCTTTGCGATGACGAAGGATTCGTGCTGGTGCGACTCTTGTTCGCCTGAGCCTTCAGTGTTATCGAGTTGCGTATGAGGGATTCGTCTAGGCTAGGTTCGAAATTATAGTTAGCTGAAAACAAAATGTGTTTAAAGGCGGGAGGTTTACTTACCCATGCGACTCCCTGGGTTGAGATGCGCAACATTAAAGAAAATATTTAGTTTTGTTATTCAGTGATATAGTGAAAACTTTGGTACAACTTACCCGATCGGCGGCGGCATTGGCAGCGGTTTATCGAAACCTTTCTTGCCCAGCAGCCAGAAGGTGTTCATCATGCCCTTGCCTTTGATTTCGATTAAGCCGCGCGGCTCAATTGAGTATCCACCACGCGCTTCCAGACGATCGCGTGTCTCCTGCGACATGTGTATGCGCCACGAGGAACCTGCAAAGGGAGGTCGATTAATATCTATGATGCAGCGTGTGGTGTACCCTCTTGACTTTACCCGTTGATTCCATTCTGGATGCTGTATTCACCGTATCGCCGAACAGGCAATAGCGTGGCATTGTTAGACCCACCACACCGGCACAGCAGGGACCCGTGTGCAGGCCAATGCGTAGCTGAAGCGGCACACCTGGCAGATGCTTGACATTGAACCGTCCACTCTGATGCAGCAAATCCAGGGCCATTGTGGCAATCTGCTCTGCATGATCAGGTATTTTCACTGGAAGTCCACTGACTACCATATATGCATCCCCAATGGTTTCCACCTAATTAAGATAAGTACAAATTTGAGATCAAGAGAAGACTCCCTTTCCCGTTCCTTACCTTATACACATTATACGCATTAATGGTGGCATCGAATATCGTATAAAGATCATTGAGCAAGTCTACCACCTGCACCGGACTGCAATGGGCTGCGATGGTTGTGAAGCCAACAATATCACTGAAATAGATAGTCACATCGGAGAACTCCTCGGGATCGACAGCCAGGCCCATTTTTAGTTTCTCAGCAACAGAACTGGAAGAAAGGATTAATTTGGAATGAGTTCTGGAATAAGATATATCCTCTTTCTTGTTCTACCTTGGCAACATCCGATTGAGCAGCTGCTCAGTTTTCTTTCTTTCAATGTCCAGTTGCTCGGTACGTTCACGTATTAACTCCTCCAGATTATTCGAATACTTCTCGAGCATTTGAAACATCGTGTCCACAAAGTTAACCTTGCGTCCGTGATTGAGCATCTTAAAGCGCTCGTAAACCCTACAAAATAAGTACATATTTACAGAACCAACTGAAACTACAATTGTGAAAATGAATGTTGTGATATGTATTTAAATTTTAGTGACTTAACCCTATATAGAAAAAATTTCTTTGTTTTTGTTTTTTGTAGTCCTCAAACTTTCTTCAATTTTGTCGAGCAGTAACAAAAAATTGATAAAATAAATGTTAAAATTTCTAAAATAGATTTTCTATAAATCGAATAAGTTAATGTAAATTTGAAAAGTCTAACAGTTTTTTCAAATGACAGTGAGGTTGTAAGTAGGATACTGTTTTTGTTCAGCAAACTATTGAAACGAAACTTACGAATTGAAATCGGGTCTCATGTCAGGCTGTTCGGCCCAACATTGTCGCATTATGTTGATGGCTTCGGGCGGAGCGGCTCCCTTGGAGACAGAGGGTCGGATTAATGGTGGCGGCTTCTTGATTTTGGCAATGATATCGTCGGGCGAGAGGGAGAGCATGCAATAGGGTTCTCCTCGCACGACCACTTCCTGCATGATGATGCCAAAGGAGTAGACATCTCCCAGCTGTGTGCCCATTTGGACGCGACCGTGCTGGTGATGATGATGGTGATGTTGTGGCGGTTGAGTTTTCATGGTGCGCAGCAGTTCCGGCGCTGTCCACAGCAGCTCCTTGGCGGTGCGTGGTGCCGGCGACAGGCCCTGCGACTCGTAGAATGAGTTCAGACCATAGTCGGTGATCTTGAGCACCCAACGGGCGTCCACAACACAATTGCGTGAGGTCAACGCGCCGTGCACGCGCAAGGGAGTGGTGTGTAGGTAACGCATGCCACGCACCAGATCGGTCAGCAGGCTCAGTCGGAATGACCAGTCTAACTTGATCTCGTCCATAATCAGCACATCCTGCAGCGAACCACGTGAGCAATAGTCAAAGACCATGGCCGTGCGATTGGGATCCGATAGCCAACCAATTAGGGGATTAATGTTCTCGTGCCGCAGCCCATGCGCCATGACCAGCAGATCCATGGCCTTGGAGCGCAGTTCGGCTGAGCCGTTCAGATGAATCTCCTTCAGCTGCACCAGATCACCATTGTATCGTGCCCGCATATCGAGGTGTGCTGGATTATGCCGCGCCAGACTGCCCGTCGCCGAGGAGAGGCTTTTCCCGTTGGCAGTTGCCGTTACTGCCACTGTGGTGGTGGTTGCATTGCCGCCACCCGACGTGCTGGCACCCGGTATAACGAAGCCCAAGTTCTTTAGCGAGCCAATGGAACCCTTAAGCAAATCCGGTTTATCCACCTCGGGTCCACCAAATTCCTGTAGCTGCTGCAGCCAACAGCAGAGCATGGCCTCAATGCCCTCATCCACCTGCAAAGCAGAGCAGGTTAAGTGTGGAACTAACAAGAAATTTCTTGTTGCCTTACCCGACGCGAGTCCACCGGAAACACAAAGTCATTAGCCGAAAGCACTATCTTGTTGGGTCCCTTCGAGAGTCGCTTGCGCAGAAAGTAGTTTCTATTAAAGGCAAAATGAGTTAAACATAAATGACTTTCGAATGTGTACGATTAAACCGGAAATAAATATAACTATCTATATATTAAATATGGATTATTTATGTATTAAAAAACGTGGTTATAATGCACAAAGAATCAAACGTAGCGAGTTAAAAACTTTTGAATGACGCTTACACAATGGTGTTGCCGTATTTCTTTTATTAATCTTATATTAAGGTTGCCAGATGTCGGTTAGGGTTGCCGATACATATCGTAGTCGTCACAGAAGTCTGTTTACAGTAGTGTTGCCAACTTAGTTTGTTTGCCATAAATAGTATTTGCCATCTAGCTTTTTTAAATAGCTCTTCTAAAAAAACTCTAAACATTCAGTTTGTTTTTATCGTATCTGCCATTCCTCAAAAAGCAAAAGATATCATTAACTATTTACTAAACTGATTAAGCAGAGAAAGGTGTAATACGTCATTTCCTAATATAATAACACTTCATAACTCAATGCCTAAATCGATGTCAAAATATTTGTAAACTAAAACTTGTTGCGCTTAGAGTACGTGCCACCTGCAAATCGCCCCACTCCCTTAAGAGTTCTTCGTCTGCATACCCCATCGAGTGTGCCGTTCGCATACCCAGCTAAGCCGTTCGAAGAACTTTTCTCCTTGACATTGTTGTTGGCCTTCTTTGTTTATTTCAGCCAACACTTTTGTTGGTCTTGTCCAAGTTCTTCACTTGTTTCGTGATTTGTTTCTATTGTTGCACAAACAACTTACTTAGTCGCTTAGCCGCTGTCATTCGTGGTTCGAGGCTGTTCTCTCTGTCTCTCTCTCTTCTTGCGCTCTAAACTTGACCTGCGGCAACTTTTTCGCAATTTAAACAAAAGCTTACAACTACTTTACAGTTAGCTCAATTAACTGTAGTCGGAAATCATGCAGATTCATTGCAGGATGTACCCCTGCCCCTCCACCTTCACCTTTGGCTGCAACCTGCATCTATTAGCAGGTAGGTGCCCCTTCTAGCCCAGTCGACCGTTGGCTCTTGTGGCTGGACCATAAAAAGTTTTTACTGTTACGCACACACTTACAGCAAGCACAATACAACACAGGCTGCCCCCTCTCCAAGTCCCTCCCCGCCTCCAGAATGGAAAACCGCAAATTCATGCAACAATTGTTAAGCCAGAAGTTTGCCACGTGGCCAAGTCGGGCTCAGGTTAAGTGTATTATGCACGTTAATGGGCTTTATCTAGACCCGAGTCGAAACTCTTCGGGCACACGTGTTACGGCTGTTAAGTAGCCAGGAGCCTTCTCCCTCCCCTACCAGTACAACACCCCCTCCTTGAGCCATTAAACTTTTTTCTATTTATGGTTCGGCTTAGTCGTACAAAAACTTTTGCCCAGTACCTTAACCAGGCCGATAATCAACGGGATCATTCGGCATGGCAGAGTTTCTCGTGGTGCGTGTGCATCACTTTTATATAGGGCTTTTTGGGAGGGAAAGATAAATGATTAAGCGAGTTAAAGTTTATTTGTTTTTTAAATGAAAGAAACCTTTTTGTGACTGAAATAATTTGGTTTTTGCAATTCGTAAACAGCAACTCTATGACTTTTTGGATTACCAAAAGTTTCGTTCGGTTCCTTTTAGGGTTATGCGTTACTAACTAATACTCTTGAGGACTACTTAAAAAATATTATATAATAAATCATTATAAAACTTTACCATAAATGTGTGCTGGTTTTTTTTTTTTAAATTTTTACTAGTTTTTTGGCGTCAACAATTAAATGCAACATTAAATTGGAAGATCGAATATTTATGTTATTATTCCCAATATTTACGGCCAACAAGTAGAGAACCTTCTTCTAAGTGCCTTAAATTATTAGTGATTATTCATTATCCACATGTGATATGTGCACCATCCCTCTCTACACTTTCACTAGGATATTGGTCTCATCATATTTAACAACTTCTCTAGTTTTTGTTTTGGTCCCTTAGTTTGTTTTGTTTGCCTTGTTTTCGCACGCTAATTAAAACTTCATGAATTGCATTTCTCGCTTCGCATTCTGCGACTGCAACACGCTGACATCCAAAAACAAAAACAGCAGCAACAACAAGAACAACAATAACGTGCCAGCAACTTTTTTAATTGTTGTGGCTTAAAGTTGAAAGCATAACTAACTGTTTTAAAGCTTGCCATTTAAAATGAAATGCCAGCTGAGCTTGCAGCGGCCAGGGAAGGGGCGATGCAGGTGCTTGTTGAGGAGAGAATTCCCATGGGAAGTGTTGCTGACATGTCAAACAGTAAATGATTTGTTTAACCGCAATTCACATGCGCGTGTCAGTGCGCGTGTTTGCATGTTTGTGTGTGTGTGTGCGCGTTGTGGCACATAAATGTCAACTGGTAGTGGCAGCATTTTTAGTGCGGCGCTGTAACTTATGCTTCGCTTTGATGCATGTAATTAATTTAATGCTTGTTTTAATGGACGACCATTGTTTCCAGGTGTGCGCTCGTCTGTGTCACACTTTGCATGTGTGTGTGTATGTGCGTGTGTGTCCTTTGCTCTATAAAATATTTGTGGTTAAATTCATCTGCGGTTAGTTTTGTATTGATTTTCTGCAAATGATTTTAAGTGCACCGCAAACAAACCAATTTAAAAGATGCATCAAAGTCAGATGAGGCGAACTAATTTAATCTCCAACAACTCTAATACCCCTCGCTCCCTCTACACCCCTTCCTGAGGGGCTATTAGTTACAGACCACGAGTAACTCGCTTTCAAGTGTTGCCAGTGAGCGGCCACAAAGTGCTTCATGCCTGATCCATCGTCGCAATCATTCACATTCACAAAGGGCGCCCTTAATAAAATTAAAAGCGATCTAATTACAGCTCTCCCCTCTCACTTCTCCCTTCCTGCTCCTCTTCGACTGCAAAACTAAACTAAAATGTTGTGGCTGGCAAAAAGCGCCTGCTGCCAATTAGCTGGTAAAATTGGGGGAGGGCCAAAGCCGAGCAAAAAATATTTTAATGATGAAAATTAAAATGGAAATTGCCACGTGCCAAATATTTTACACCCAAATCCAACAGGGGGAGGAGCGTGGGTTGCGCTGCGTGGGCAGGCGATTTTGAAAGCCAAAGCAGCCTTTTAGGCGCGCTAATTGATTATTCCCATCTGCCCGCATGACCTGTGGGAGCTGTAGAGGGTGGTGGGTGTGGGGGATACCCACTCCATCAGGGTGTCTGCTTCCACAAATAGACACAAAATATTATTGAAACCGAATATAAATACAAATCAAAATGGCGAAAGGGAAAATTTCATCGTAACTTGAGATGCTTAAGTAAATTTGCAGTTACATAAAATCGATTCTTGGAAACTGAAAAGTTATTTTTGAGTAATTATTGCATTTGTATGGTTAATTAAATAACAAACTGAAAGGCAAGATGTGCATAATCAAGTTTAAATTGAAATAAAATGAAATTTGAATTGTAATCAGAACTAACTTTAAACACCAAGGCAGCAGAGCTTTTACGAGTGTGAGAGTTACTTCAAAATACTTCGCCTATGTCTGCTCTATATACAACAATAATACAAGATAGTTTGGCTACACAACCTGTAAATATTGTAAGTATATTTGAGTTACTTTGGGGACTGTTATATGCTTTTGTATCTGTACGATAGCTTCATACCTACGTAATACGTTGGTTATAAAACCTTTGCTTTTCTCTATTTTAAATACCACATAAATACAAATAATTAGCATTTGCTTGGTATCTGTCATTCCAGCAACTCTGACTCTTATTCTTGCACTTAAGCTACCTTACAAGAAATGAGCTGGTCACTTACCTAACCGCAATGCCTACGGCCACACTGGCCGCCACAACGATCACCAGCAGGACCATGCATATGGCCGCTATTGTCCAACAGATGGCGCCACAATGCCACATTTTGATGCTGCTAACCAGCAGCCATTCATCGTAGCCCGGCTGTATGGAGTGCGTTATATAAACACCCAATGCTCCAGCATCAAGGCCATGCTCCAATATGAGCAACGGTCGCCATTTGTAGGTGGTCCTCGTCGCATCCGCCACAATGTCCAGCACCATGAAATCGTATTTGGCCATTGTTGCATTGCTGCTGCCACTGTCGCTGCCATTGCTCGACCCAATATGCGACAGCAGAAAATCGTACAGCGAGAACAGATTCATAAAGGGTCGCAGCTGCTGCGGGCTACCGGCCTCCATTCGCATGTCCTCCTCCTCCCTTTCCATGGGGCTGGCATAACTCGCTGGTGCACGAAAATTTCGCACCATGGCCATGGCATCCACCATGTCGGACGCATTCAAATAGTGACGATGCTTATCGCTTAGCAGCGTCAGCACCAACAGATTGCTGCTCACCAGTCCCGAGACAGCAGCAGGAGGCGACTGTGGCATGCTGCCATTTCCACTTCCATTGCCATTGCCATTGACACTGCCATTGGCATTACCGTTACGGTTACGATTAGCATTTCCATTGGTGGCCGCACCGATGCGTGCCAAATATTTGTAGAATCGATGCTCGACATTCAATGAGCTGGCCACAATATCGATGAGCAGAACCTTTGTGTGCTGCTGTCGAGCCCATTCGCCCTGGCGCAGCCAACGCAGCGTGCTCTCATCATTCAGAGGCGCCGTAATAATAATTGCTAAAGAGAGAGATAGACAGAGAGAGAGGGAGTGAGATGGCAGCACAGTCATAGATAAATGCACTGTGTAAACTGCTGCTACTTCTGTTTGCAGACATACAAGATGTATGCGTACGTGTGCGTGTGTGTATGTGTGTACGTACCTCGACCCGGGTTATCCTGTGCATGCAGGTCACGTATTGTGCTGCCAATTTCAATGCGATAAGGTAGCTGCAACTTGGTGGCAATGGCCAGCGGTAGGCCCCAATTGTCGTCTGCAAGAGAAAGAGAGAGGGAGAGAGAGATGGGTTGAGTAAGTGGTTAACCGACGCTACAACTGTGGTGCCACTGTGGGAGGTGATTTTCAGATTTTCGCATTTTTCGCAGTGGACAGTCCAATTGACAATTTGAGCTGGACACACACATGGAGGCCCGTTGAGCCTAAAATTGACTGGCACAGCCTGAGGTACGTGCAACAATTTTCATAGACTTGGATTGGATATAGCGAGTTCCAGTACTAAAGCATATATTTTGTAGGATCCCAGAGAATAATTTAATTTAAGTTTGAATATTTCTATTTAAATTTATTATAAATACTACAATATGCATTTAAATTCTTACATCAACCCACTTAAACACATAGCTGCCAAAGGAACAATCGGCCGGATTGAGTGTTTTAAATTAAAGACTAGTATTGATATTCGAGACAACTAATCAGTACTAATCAGTAGCCAGTAATCGAAGTATTATTATTCAATTCTTCACCATTATAATTGTTGCATAGGAATGATAGGAGAATATAAAAACGTAAAAGGGTGAAAAACCTTTGACATGCTAAAGGAAGCTCTTCTTTCTGATTTCTGATTACATTTAGTATTGTTTTTTTGAATCTAAGTAAGGCTGTACAATATAGATAATATAATAAGGAATAACATTTTACACCCAAAGAAGACAGGCTTAAACAAAACTTGTATCGAGTCTTTTGTGAAGAGAAGTGAGAAGGGAAGATATGTTCCTTTCTTGTATGCTTTAATATAATTATTTTTATTACTTAGTTTGCTCAAAAACATAACACATAAACTGAGTTTTCGAAACAAATTAAAACATATTCGAATGCACGAATGAATTTCATAAGACCTAGCAAACGCAGCTCTTGAAACCGGTCTTATGGGCATGTTGGGGTCCATCTCCTGGCGGGACTTCAGCAGCAGCAGCTGGAGCTGCTGGTGGTGGTGGGTCCATTCTGCCTGGCAATGCAAGTTCCCCCAGCTTGTTCATGAGGCCGCAATCACGACGCTGGCAGGCAGGAGAGGGACACTTATCGATAGTGGCACCAGCAATGAGCTTATCCATTGCTTCTTGCGCCATGGGTGGTTTGGCAACGAATATGTCCTTGGGGCACGCATGGATGCGCCAATTGGGATGATGGGGCAAAAAGTCAGCATTGTCGGCCATGATCTGTGCAGTCAGCTGTACGCAAACCTCCGGATCCTCGACGGCCTTTAAGAGTTTTGCTTCGTAGGCACGTTGTTCCTCAGCTTGGATGCGTTTCATCTCACTAATTTGAGCCGTCAAATCGTCGAACAAACGCTTCTTTTGGCAGACAATCACCTGGTGTGGGATCGGTGGATGGACAAATGTGTTCTCGATTAATTTCACCTCATGCTGATAAGCTTCTTCGCGCATTTTAGCCTCGATCTCTTCGCAGACCTGTTGGCGGAGCAGGGCATAGTGTTTTTTAGCCGCCTCAGCCTTCTTGCGTAACCTTTCGCTGATGTTGTGCTTGCAACACTGATCGACATGGAAGAGATCATCATTGCGGTCATTCATCATCTTCTCGATGCCCAACTCGAGTGCTCGCATGCGGCGGCAATACGAGATGAACTCGAGTGTGGCACGATGCGAATCAATGCGATGCTGCCATATGCGCTCCTTAGCCTCCTTCTCAAGGCGCTGCGTTTCGCGCATGAACTCGTAATGCTCGGCCTTGTCTGCCTCCCACTTAGCAAGGCGAGCGCAATGTTTGCGCCTGATCTCTTCGCGCAGCTCGTCGCCATATTTCTGTTTAGCAGCGTTGTCCTTAAAGTGGATACGATCAAATTCCTCCAGTCGCAGCTCTTCAATGAGCGCATCCGATTTAATTATGTCCTGCCGTTTCTCTTCCAATGCCAGTTTACGTTTCACCTCATGGTCTTCCACCTGCAGAGCCAGCACCTTATTGATCTGCTTCTGCACACTTGCTTTCAAATTATCCTCGCACTTCTGCCTACAATCGTAATCTTCCCAGCGTCGCCTATTGAGCTCAAACCAATAGTTCTCACGCTCGCAATCGCGACGCTGCCTGCGAAGATTCTCTTGTATCTGCTCCTCGAGGCAGATACGATTATTCTCCTTCTCCCGCAGACGTATTGCTTCGCGTATTTCATAGCAATTAACCATAACTTGTTGCATTCGTTTCATTTCAACGAACTCCTTGTGTCGCTTCACGCTCTGCTCCTTGATGCCCACCAACTGCTCCTGCCGTTCACGTATATCCTCGTCAAGGCGATTTTTAACTTTATGCGCGAATTCCGTCTCAAACTCCTTGTCCTCCTTCTCGATTATCTCTTTAAGGCGACGGTTGCGCTCGGCTAACTCATCCGATATTGTCTCCTGCGCCTTCCTCACTAGCGCCCTGATCTGCGTGTGCAGACTCTTGCGATCTGTGCTCTCTATAAAGCGAAAGTGCTCCTCCTCATTTTGCATTTTGACAGCGATTCAATAAACACTTTACGAAAGCACAAAACCGTCAGCGAATTTTATTAGTTTTTGTTTTAGTGTATTGTCAATAAAATATATAATAAATGAAGTTTGCCGACGAGAGAAACTATACTGAATGTCGAAGGAGAAAGATTTCAAATGAATCAATCATATGTTTTTGATTGAGAATGAAAAGCAAGCTGAGGGTACTGGGCATAAAACCTCACTGACTACCTTGAATGGTACATACAATTTATTTACAATAAAACAAAAACAAAGATACTAAAGTATACAACAGCTTTATAATATTGCTATGATATTGATATATAATATTGATACAATTAGGCTCATTTCGATGATCTGTTCACGCCGATCAAAAGTATAATGAATAAATCCACTTCACCAAGCAATAAATACAATTGTTATAATATGAACTCAGTTTAAAAATGATTCCCAAAAGGATATCTGATACATTAAGCTGGCTATGAGCAGAGCCTGTTCCTTGCTTATCCCATTGGCACTTTCATATCTCGCAAACAAACAGAGAGAGCGAGAGACCGAGAACCGAGACCGACAACTGAGAACTCATCTACATAGTTTCATGCACTGTCACGCTCAAGTGCAGATTTCCACCCAGCTCGGGGGAGTATGAATCACATGGTACATACGTTATATGTGCATAATTTATGGCCATGAACATTGCGGTTAAAGATGTTGGCCACACCTCGAGGTGAGCTCTCAGAGCTGAGCTGGCCAGACCAAGGCGAGTCAAGTTGAGGTGAGTCGAGTGTCAACGGCTGTCGGAGCTCATTGGGGCATTTTATGGTCGTAGCATTAATTGCCAATGAGGCGGACGGGCAAAGTGGAAGCTAATGAGATATTGCACATACGCCGTGTTGTCAAAAGCGTTTAACTCAATTGTCGGCATCGTTTTGTGTGCGTGCCAAAAATTGAATTAAGTCAACAAGCTATGTAAAAGAAAGAGTAAGGTAAGGTATGAATAAGAGAGAGAGAGGTAAACTAAGAGAGAGAGATAGAGAAAGAGATAGAGCAATTGGTCTCCATGAAATATTTAAAAGTTTTCGGTGCACACAGAGACAGCCTGTTGTTGTTTGTGTCGTCGCCACGTTTCTTTGCCCCTTGGAACCTCGGGCTGTTTTTCTTCAAGGAGAGTATTTGGCACTTGTTTTTGTTGTACTGACTGAGCTGCGCTGCGCTGCCCTTAACTCAATTAGCAATGCAGCTGACACACTAATTAACTGAGATGCGAGATGAAAACTTGTACAACTTTTGGCCAGCTGCCGCTTCCTGCACCTACGCCAACTGTGTTGCCATGTGTGTGCACTAGCATGTAGGAAACTTTATGCCCCGTCGACAAATGTCGCAACATACAACAGCGCAGGCTGGCAGGCAGTTTTCCCTGGCGAAAATATTGGCAAGCGCATGTTTGCTCAAGTGCAAAATTGTGCAATTACGCAACTGCTTCGCTCCACGAGATTGTCAACATTCCGCCGCAGTTTCCAGTTCTCGTAGTTTTGCTGTTTTCGGTTCTCAATTCTCTGCTCGGCACTTGCGTCTCGCAACTCTGATGCAGTTTGCACTTGATTTTAGAGCGCAATATTCGTTTGTTTTTGTTGTTTCGCCCACACACAGACACCCGGAGTCACCCGAGGACAAAGTTTGCGGCAACGGCATCTTAAGGCAATTTTGCATAGTTTTTCACTTAATTTAAGCTGCTGCATCGTAGTTGCTTTTTAATAAATTCTGCAATATTTACAGGTTTTCACTAAACTGTATTTAATAAGCCTATTTCACTTATAAATTTGCAATTCTTCTCTTGATTTTTCTCAGTGCAAAGCATTGCTCAATTGAGTTTTCCTCTCGATTGAAAATCGCATTGATTTACTTATGCAACCTAATCAAATCGTTACAATTGTGTTACCCATACTCATTTCATTTCTCTTCTATGTTTTATTATATTTTATTTTCTCGCACTCTCGCAGATAAGCCTAATGCATTTCCATGCAAATAATATGACGCATACGCCACGTGTGACATGTGCTGATTGCATTTGAGCGGAGTGGCGGCGTTGCAGCGGACACGCCATGGCTATGCGGTCAGCTCAATTTATTTACCTACCTGGCCATTTATTTTGTACCCGAAAAACCAAAAATTCGTTTTGTATTTTGGCTTTGCCTGTGTGCACGTGTAGTGTGTGTATTTTTGATGCTTTGTTGTTTTTGGTTCACTTGAACAACCGCAGAATTTCTAAACTAAACCAAGCAAAAGCGCAGCGCATCGAATTTATTTCGCTTACGCCGTAGAGGGACACAATGACCGTTTTTCCTGCTTTTAAAAATATACTAGTTTTTTAACTCGCTCTCCCTCACTCACTTTTACTATCCCTTTCTCTTTTATTCGCTTACTCAATGCACTTTTCTGGCTTTCCTTTCATTTCCATTTCTCCATGTTTCTGTGAGTTGATTGTAAATAACATAGCTCGGTTGACCAAACTTGCTAGCTAACAACACGCACACTGACACACCCACATCCACATAACGTATGCCATTTTTATGAAATGTTTGCGCATTTGGTTGCCGGACACACACACACATGCACAGTTATGCGGGCTAACTAACTCACACAGCTGTGGCAAATTTAAATTTTGAGAACCACATGAATATTTAAATGCATAAAATGAAAAAGCACAAATGCAAATAAGTATGCAATGTGTGCGACTGCATGGATATAAGTGTGCCTGTGTGTGCCTGTGTGTATGTGTGTAAGCATATGCAAAGTGCAGACAGTTGGCGCTAAGTATGTACCTTACCTACGCGAAGGGGATGTGCACAGACTGCGCCTTTCCTTGGCCTTGGCAAAGATGCCAAGGGCAGCAGAACTGTTTGTTATGTGTGCGTTGAAAGTAAATCAATATCGTAATTACTATACATAGATCACATATTGATTTAGTACATATTTGAGATTATAATGATTTAACGGTATTTGGTATTTGAACTGATCAGCTACTCAATCGACCGATGAACTATTAAGAATGTACTTTCTTTTATGCTTCTGTTTCCTGCACATTCTTTGTTGATTTTTTAGTAAAGCTCGCATGTTCAGGTTATCCCGAGACTTTTGATTGCCAGCCAATTTATATGACATTTTTAGAGGTACCAAATTTAGTGCAAGTGCTTTTACAACCCCCTCTCACCCTTGGAATTTTTATAGCTGTCATAAATGTGAGCAAGGAAAACTAAAATTGGGAAATGTGTCGTTGTGTTATCCTCTCGTTGACTTTCGTTGTCAGTCGCACTCGGCTTGAAACACATGTTCCATTAAGCTGTCATTAAAATGGCTTTAAAACCCAGAAAACCCAGCTAGTTATATTAATATGGCCATGAGGCAAAAGTTAAATTCTCAACTTAAATATTAATGCGCACACTCGAAGAAGGGTCAGGCTGGGGTTGGCGCGGAGCGGAGCAGGCATTAAAATAAAGTTATAATTCACTTAACGTTCATACAGAGGCCTGTCTACAAAAGATATGAAAGTGGCTGGAACATTTGTAAATCAAAATTAAAAAGTAACTAACTTGCTTATACCCTGAAGTTGTAGACTGTATGTACGTTATACCGCGTATACTTAACATTTTTGTGTGCAAGTAAGTTTTTACTATGAATAGAGTATTTCCATAGAGTAAGAATTATTAATAATACGATTATTATATCTTTAACACAACTTTAAAAGCTTTGAAAGAGTAGAAAAGTTTATAGTCAAGTTGAAGAACTGAATAATACCCTATATTTCTGCAGGGAATAGTACTTAATTTATACCTGTCTCAGGTAGCATAAAAACAGTATTATCATCTGAAATTATGCAGGGGCTGATTAGGTTAATTGCGCACACTTGTGTGCGGGTGTAACAGAAATGGTAGCATACTTATGAGCGCACCGAAATATGCAAACATTTCGCTGTTTCCCAGCAGTCTGTCGAAAACTTTCTGAATTGCAACTCAATTAAAGTTTCAAATTGCATTTGTCGTCATATTCTCGCAATTTACATAATACATGAGATCGAATCTTTGCGCACAGCTTGTGCACTCGAAGTAGTTTCATTGATTGAGTTTTTCGTGTCGACAATTCGAGCTGCTGCTGTTGTACTTGTTGTTTTGTAATTTCAAATACTATGTACTGGCGTGGACAATTGCCAAGAGAATAATGTTGAAGTTACAGGCGGCAAGAGAGAAGGAAAATGGGGAATGTTAGCGCTGTGCAGTGACTTCAAATCAATGTTCTGGCAATTGAATGCAATTTAAGTCCAAATGAAATGCAAAGTCCAAGCAATCAGCCCTTGAGCTGATGCAATCAATTTTGGCATATGGCCGCCAAGGGTCCCTCACAGACACACACAGACACTTGGCCACCTTTTATGGTCTCAAGTCCATTAGCTGTCACTTAGCGTAAAACAAATCATAAATAAAATGTGCTTTGGACTTGACAAGCAATCGGCTATGCAAGGCAACAACTCGAGCTCGAGCTCAAGCTAATTATGTTGTCATAAAAAGCAGCTCAAGGCAAGTACGCAGTCGGCTGTTGAGCATGATAGACAGGCAGATACTCAGCAAAATGCATCTTTTAAACTAGAGTTCTGCTAATTTGAATTGCCTAAGCTATTGATATTTATGATACAACTTTACATTAGATAGGCAGCCAGGAATAGAAACAGAAGTCTATCTTTTCAAGGTGCGAAAAGTCCTCTGTCTGGCTACTGTCCATGTACAGGGTATAATGTTATTGCTAAGTCAAATTGGGCAGCCACTGCACAATGTTAATTGTTAAACACTCGAGATTAATGTCCAAGCTCGGAGAAATCTATGACTTTGAAAGACAGAGTGCTCTGTTCAGCATGGTACTGCTGGTACAGGGCTTATAGCAGTTTGTGTCTGGTCCAGAGGCCTGTTTATGGGCTATTTATGGACAAGGATGTTGCCCCATTATTCATAAAAATGTTTGACCGAAATGCGCACGCACATCCCAACAGGAATTACTGTTACATGTATTTCTTCTCAGCTATGCGTGTGAGTCTGTGTGTGTGTGTGTGTGTATACGCATAAATCAGAGAAAGTGAGTGTGGCCTACGTTTACCCAACTAAGCGGCCATCAGAGGCCTCCTGCTTCTTCTTTCCAGATGCCACAGTTGCTTGCGTGCCATGCGTAAGAGAAAGGATGGGGGGTTAGGGGATAAGGTACTGGAAGGTGGACAGCTTTTTTTGGCATCACGTACAAACAGCCAAGAGGCCTGGTTTAAGAAATTATTGATGTGGCACATGGAATACATGGAAAAGGTATTCGATAAGTGGAGACTGCTGTGCGTGTGTTATGAAGAGGGTTTCACAATGTCGGGTTTGTTTAGGAATTAAAAACTTTTCAGAATAGATGCCTTTAGTCAGATTCATTTCGAATAACTGTTAAGAATGTAAAGACTTAAGGTACAAAAGTCGAAGTATAATTAATTTTTCACAATCTGGCACAGAAAATGTGCAAGTGTGATATTGAAAGGAATTTGTTTTGTTAAGTAATATATTATTATGTTAAGTTTTATGTTATTAAGTGTGACCTAAGTGGATACACTTTTGTAAGTTGATTTAGGTAACGATAACTTTGTCGATATCCCTATCGATAGAAGAGTGTTGAATAACGTTGACGGAGCATATGAGCAAGTCAAGTTAATAGATTGAAATTGTGCGAAAAGATTTGAAAATTAAATTAAAACAATAAAGTATTATCTCTACAGTGTTTTTAAATGCAATAATGAAAGAGGGTTGTATAAAAAGTAATCATTAAAATAAGGAGAATAAGCACAATATAGAAATGCAGATATTAATCGTAGAACTTTTGACGAATTCATCGTTGTTTAAAGTCTACATATAATCATAAATCATCTTGAGAAACTGTTCTTTACTGTAATATACATAAATTTCTAAGCTCTACTGCTCCGTTAAAACGACCAATCAATAATTGAATTGGCACTTTGGAATCTCCTGACGCTGAACTTTAGTAAACGAAATTGGATTAAATAGTCGTAAACTAATCTATTCACATTACTATATTCCTTATTCCTTGAATATTCACATATTTCAGTTCAATACTATGAATCAGCCACTTTGTAGCGCTGTGTCCTTTCCCTGAAAGTGTGGATTGGCTTTAACTGCTGCCTGACTGGCTGGCTGATTTTATTAGCTGGCAATGCTCTGCTCTGTTTGCCTTTATCTGCAGCGCGTATCTCTCTGTCTCGACTAAACCCTGTCCATATAGTTATGCCGTCTCGAATTGGATTCTGTTATCGCACGGCAGTTGGGCAGGCAAATTTACATTTTTCCCTGGCATTTTGTGAGTTTGTTTTTTGCTGTGCTGTGAATACATTTTGACTTTCCCATTTACCACTTGCCACTTGCCACTGATGTTCTATTTTATAACTTTGTTTTTTTCTACAATTTTTCAGTTGCTCTCGCGCTATTTAGCATTTCCGTCGGGGTCAACAAACTTGGCTTGGTAAACACTTGAGATTATGCGACAGTTTAAGCAACTAGTTTACTGCCGACACATATGTGAATACGTATGTGCTTGTCGATGTGCTTAACAGCTGTGTAAACAGATGTCACTCACATTCTTTGTTTGTATACAATAAAATGTTCATTTTATGTGTTGCCACGCCTCGCATCGATTCGAATTCGCTTGCTCAAGTGCCGACTAATTAATTAATAAAGCGCGTCTGTCATGTCATGTTTATCTATGTGCTCAATCTTTAATTGATGGGGCAGCCAGAGGCGGCTGTTTTAAGAGTATCGCATAGCGGATACATGAGGCGAGTCTGCGGCCTTGGGCGTGTGATTAGCTTTTGCCACCTAATTAAATCTGAATGCAACGCCGCAACAATCTAATCGCCGTGTGTGTTTGTGCCGCTTGTTGACAACATTTGCACAAATATGCACACAAACAAACATGCACACACTCAAGCACACACATACACACAATCTCTGGCAGAGTTGCACACTCGCACACAAATAGAACAGGACTCACGGTCGACTGCGTCTCAACGTTAATCATAATAATGTCGCCACTAATTGCATTGCGTATACGCACACGTGTACAATGACTTGAATACAGTCCCAGAGCAGTCCCAGTAGCTCGCTTGCTGTCTTAATAACCGGCCCATAATTTGGCATTAGCCGGGTGGGTGGTTTTGCTGGTTGCTGACACTGTTTCCACCTCCCTGCCTCCACTGTTCCCTAGAGATTCGCAGTCGTATTCCTGGCGGTGCCTGCATAGAAAATGCGAGTGTATTAAACATTATGCAGAAGGGAGCCTGGGTGTCTGCTGGTAATAACTAATTTCTGCTGATTGCATAACGTTAGTTAAAATTGAGTTTTACACAGTTTCCCCACTTTCCCTTTAACTCAGCCAAATACCTATCCACTTAAAGGTTTATCGTATTTTGGATTTCAATTTAGCGCTTTCATTATTGTCGTTTATGTGTGACAATCGGCACAAAAGCAATTGAATGCAAATTAATGCAGATAGACCCTGAAGCACATCGCCACGACTGAAGTTGTCAGCCATTTAAATTGGCTAAAATACTCGTAAAGGCGCGAGAACTTACCGCCAACAAAGATGTCAACCTGCGTCCAATTCAACTTTCTCGCGATGCTCTGCACGGCCAGGGAAATTGCCTCGAATGATGGCAGAAAATTGCTTGAGATCTGTAAAATAAGATATGGCAAGAGGTTAGAAAAAAAGATGGAAAGAAATGCTGTCGTTTTCTGTTTCGAAGTTAAATTAGAAATGAAAGTCAACTCGGTCGTCCCGTTGGACTGGCCTAAGTACTCGCAGTGTCAGTGTAGGCCATTTCATTTTGCGCTCTTTTGTTGCCTCGTTTCATTTTACCTTTGGTCTGATTAGAGGCGAGCATAGCATCCAATGGCTGCTTTCTTTCCAAAGTTTATTGGTTTAAATGAAACAATTTTCAAGATTGCAAGCGAAATCTTAGAAAATGCTCGGTGATATTTACAGTTGAAATGTTTAAACTTGATTTTAGTCGTAAAGTTTATTGCAAATTGAAAATGTATATGAACTTGTTATGATATGGTTTTATATTCATAAGGGTTGCCTATATACCTTTACGATTTATTTAATTTGATAAGTGAATCATATAAAGTTAAGATGGAGTAAATATAACAAAGCAAAAACATAGCAAAATTCCATAAATTAAATTTCGTACATAACAAAGGGCCTTAAGCGTAGCTCTTAGACCAACTGACCCTTCCTTAGCTTCTTAACTTAACTACGCTTTTACCCCAACATAATAATAATAAGCATAATAATTTTTCCTTGTCGCTGGACAAATAAACCCTAACATGCTTCAAATTATGTCGGCCGTGAGTTATTTACGAGCCTTGTCAGACAGCCAAATCGGACACATTAGTCGTATAGACAATTCAATCAGGTTTAATCAAAGCATTACACTCCATGTGTGTTGTCTTAGGGTGTGTGTGTGTGTGTGTTTGTGCGAGGGTAAGACATGACGTATACGCAACGCATAACGCTCATCGCACAACAAACTTCAATCAATAATCAAGCCTCATTCCCTAAAATATTATCGTGGACGGGCATAAAAAGATCCCTTCCTCTTGCCTCTTGTGTGTTGAAAGAGAAAAAAAGACAAAAAATATTCGATTTTCTATTGGCATTGATGAGGGCCACTCTCAGCTGGCCTGGGAAGCTAGCCAGCTAGCCAGGCCAGCACGTAGCTTAAAGTTATTTGGTACCTTTTTGACCTTTTTTCCGCCATTCACTTTTTTTTGACTGTTTTTCACATTTTGTTTGGACTCATTTGTTGGCTTGATTCGAGTTTGCGCCCTGTACAGCTGGCCAACTTCAGTTGTCTAGCTGACTGACCACCCCCGTCAATGACGTTCCCCCTCCATCTTCCTGGCTGCTTCTTTTGCTTGCTCTTTCCTCTGCTGGATGCTTCATTATTTGGGCAGACGAAATAAATTGAAAAACGTTTGAAATACGTTTAGGCAGCTCGGGCACATACAATTTTCTACAAAATTGAATTTTAAACTCTGCCCGAGCAACACAACGGAAGCAATCAGCTGTGGCAGAATAGCTAGTGGGGGAGGAGGTTGGTGGTGCGGAACAGGCTTGCCTGATGTGATTAGGCAATGATTTGCCATTTATTATGTATTTCTGTTGTTGTTGTTATTGTATTTTTCTAATACATTATGACACATAGATATAAAGCAAAATGACGATTACGTTTGGTACGCATTGAGAATAAAAACTAATGTGATTGATGTATGACAATATGGCACCGAACAACAGCTGCGTAGATATTATTAGGCTTGCCTATGCATTAACTTGGGATATGAAATTAGTTCGGTCTGAGTTGAATATGAGGAAGAAAAGAAAACTTGTATTTTTCTTCTTTTCTGTTTGAAGCTTTGAGTTATTTTGGGTCTCAACTAATGCACTAATGGACCCCCATGCGGGTTTCTTCTACAGCTGATCGATAAGCCATTGCATCGTGTCCAGCAAACTTGCGACGTGCTG
Source organism: Zaprionus capensis (assembly GCA_018903675.1). Taxonomy (NCBI): domain Eukaryota; kingdom Metazoa; phylum Arthropoda; class Insecta; order Diptera; family Drosophilidae; genus Zaprionus; species Zaprionus capensis. The sequence goes on along the minus strand of JAEIFN010000964.1, from coordinate 9,338,315 downwards.
CGAGAGAAAAAACATTGTGAACTGTTCGAAGCAACTGCAACACTTGGCATCAAAGTGCATTTTCGATGTCTATTGACACAACGTGACCAACCATAGCTGTTCGGGCATTTACTTGCCCAGTTTACCCAGTTAGCCCCCCTCTTCTGCCAGCGATTGTCGCCTGCTAAGAACACTTGAGCCAATGGGGATTGCGAGTGATGTCTCTCAGTTTTATTGCTCGGCACTGGGTATTTTTGCCAGCACTTTGTTTTATTGTTGGACATATTGTTAAACATTCAATCAATTTAATTAATTGTCATACACAAGCCAAATGTCTGCCTCTCTTTCCGTATGCAGGAAATGAGCTTTTGTTGGCATCGTTTTTTTCTTGTTTCCGTTTCGCTTTCTTCAGGTGAATTGTCCTCGCTAAGCAGCCAAAATCCCAGGCAAAGGCAGCCAGAAGCGTGCCGTAGAATCAACATTAATCACAGCTCAGTAAATATTTGACATTCGTATGCCCCCTAGTAGGTTCTCTTCCCATCTTGCCGTCTTGCCTTTATTCGTTTATCCGCAATTCTCAAGTTGCGCCAGTTTTTCTTGGCAACCTCCTCCTGAAGGCACTCAACGGCATTGCATATTTATTCACAGGTTAATAATTTATCTGTACGCCGTGTGCAGATTCATTTGGATGTCAGTTGATCTTTTTGCATAATACAATAATACATATATATTGTACGTAGGGCTTTATTTGATTTGGATTTCGTGTTTTGTTTGCTAACGATAATAAGAGAAGATTTGCGTATGGAGGTGTATATAGAAGAAGAGCTTTTGTTGTTTACATTGTGAATACTTTAGAATGTTAAGTCTTTTGTAATAGTTAAGTCCTCTTTATTATAGGCATATGAACTGGGGATTGTTCTTACTTTAATGAAATAAATAAATAGAAATTCTTTTTCATTTTCAAATTTAAATATATGGTAAGTAAGTTGCTCTTTAAGTCCTCTTCCCTTTAAGATTTTCCTAGGGACCACTGTACAAAGATATTTGCTGGCGCGCCTCAACATAAAAAAGCCAAATTAATGACAGTCTCTTGAGTCGAAATTGTCTTTACAAAGTATTTATACGCGTTCATTTTATTCTTAAAATTCTTTGTTGTCTTTGCCGACTGCCACAGCGACGGCAGCTGTCGCATTCAGATAAAAATTAATGTGTGCGCGCACTTTTTATATGCAGTCATTATTATCAAAATACAATAAAAGGCGAAACTTGTGCCGGGCACTTAATTCGCTGTCATTTAACTGAAAATAAATGGTCAAAACATGCGTCTGCAGTGGCACAAGAAGTTCCGCAGCTGGCCTTCATTTTGGTCAGCTCTTCTGGCGATTTGATGAAGCAGAAATGCAGAATGGGGGAAAATGGGAAATGTGGGAAAATAACTGTTTTTATTGTGTGGCAAAGTGGCAGAAAACATTGAGGTGCGATAAAGTTACACAATAAAGCAGGGAAGAGAGCGAAAGGAAGAGAGAGTCAGCCAAATGCCTGTCAGATTAAATCACACTCACACACATACACAGACATACTCATGCAAATGACACACAGCCTGCACGTGCTGCTATTTCCAAATCGACATTCGTTAAAGCACATGGCAAAAATTTCGGTTTTCCTTTTTCGCCTGTGCCCTAAAATTGAATTCGCTTTGAATTACAACGAAATGTTTGTTTGATGTCAGGGAAATTGCTTTTTAATGCCCATCTACTACTTTTTTCTTTGGCCTCAAACTAACCGTAGCACCAAATCGCATTGCCACACACACACGGACACATATTTACGAAGCTTCGTTTTCATTTATTTGATTTGCCTGCCATTCGGCTGCAGCATAATGGATAGTTTGGATAGTAGGTAAGCCGATATTCTGCTTAAGCAGAAGTAAATTTCTGTCAGTTGTTTATCTTGTGTTTAGTATTGTGTGTCATTGTGTTTGCTGTCTCGATTGTGATTGGGCTTGACTTGCTGAGTCTGGTGAGTAAATGAAGCACGTCATTATAACAAAGCAAAGCAAATTGTTAAATTGTTGCGCCATAATGATCATTTTCTTGAGTATTTCTTTTCTTTCGTTCCTCTTTATAAATAATTGAGCGACGCATAAGTGAACACCTTTTATGGCGCTCAAAAAGGGACGCACCGACAAAAAAAGGGTCCACATTAATAAGCCTCATTGAATTTAGTATGATGTTGGAGATGATGATGATGATTTTCATGCAAATTGTTTCGCCGCACCGTGCAGTACCCAACGGCGACAAGACGAATGCAATTAGTGGGCAGAGACGTGAAGCACAACTTTCATACTATATGTACCTATGCGTGGAATGTACTTGAAAGCGTACTCCTCCGCGTCTCGCCCACTAATTGGCATTTAAGACAGCTTGACATTTGGCCACGATTCCAAGCAGCTAACCACACGCAGCTGTCAGCGGGCTGCGAAGCACGAAAGGAAAAGCAAAGTGGGCTAAGTCAGCTGCCATTCGCCTTGTCTTATAATATCAAAGGGCAGCGCGAAAGCAAGAAGAGGAAAGGGTAATTGTTTGATGCACAGAATATGATGCCAGACCAAAAGGGACGACATTTTTCTTATGAATTTGCTGTGAGTTTGTTCTAAGAAACATGGGCGAATGACAGAGTTGTTAGTTTTATTGTCCCTTAATTTGCAGTAATTATTTCATAAAGTTGAAGAGATTTCTTTTCCTTTTCGTTTAAGTCGAGTTTTAGCATTAAAAAGTGGCCCATAAATTGTTTTTTCTTGCACTAGCTATTGTAATATAAATCAGTTTTAGTTTTTGTAAATGTCACTTTTAATTGAGAGGGTGAGAATATGGTCGCAGGCTGTCATAGCTTATGCACACTCTGCCTGCCAAGTGGCAAACACTTTGACTTTGCCAGCTATGTATCATGGTTTGTCAGGCTGGCTACTGCAGGTGCTACATTAAATATGCATGCCGTATGCCGTATGCCGTCCCATGCCTCAAGCAGACCTGCCACCTTGTTTTCCCCACACACATACGATACAGCAGACGCACCCAACAGTCGCTTTGTGCGTGGGTTGGATTCACCGAGGTGAATTGATTTTTGATGCGTATCACGCAAATTAAGAACAATTTCATTTTCATTCGACTCGGCTCGTGTGATTGGCATATTTGATTAGTCCTCGGGCAAAGAGACCAACAAGTCAAATTGCACAGCAAACCCCAAGCGAAGCAAACAAACAACGAGAGCAATTTAATTCCATGAAATTAAACTTTTGTATGGTTTGCCACCTCTGTTACCGTTGCCCTCCCCCTTATGTCCCAGCTACATACATATGTAAGTTTGTAAAACATACATGCATTGCGTATACGCAATGTGACTCGTGCCATCACTTTGGAAAGCTTTTAATTCGAATGCAGGCAACAATGTCTGGCTGGATATATCACAATTAATAAATCAGCCACGGACAACGCATGTTCTTTAAATTACTGCAACATTAAAATGCCATTAAATTTGGTTACGTATTGCATTAACGAAATTCTGTGAACATTTTAAATAGGCTGACGTAAATTATAAATGCATGAACTTGTTGTCGGACTTACCACACCTCACAGAGTGATGCCTTCAATGTAAAATTGAATGAATAAATAAAATATATAATTCCCCAACTAGATAGACCAATTAATTAAGGCAACTATAATAATGTGTGTAAAATATCACAGCAATGTAGAAATGCTTTAGATGCATTCTTTCTTCCTGCACTAATATTGCATTTACATTCCTTGCTGCAGACAATTTAATAAGAAATTTCAAATCTCAAAGCTTGTCGGGTATGCGCATTGCCCACCTATGGAAAGTACATTGTGCAAATATTGTACAACCTTGTCAAATCCAATATTCCAGTCGCTTGGCCTGCTGTGAGCTCTTTCAGCATGTGGGACATGTCTTTGGCTCCAGCTCAGGCGGTGGATGGGCGTGGCAGAGCAATGACCCGGCAGCTTATCGCAGCGTCACAATAAACAAGCCAATTTCAGCATTGAGCTGCTGCCGCTGCTGCTGCTGCTACTGCTGGCAAACAAAGCTCCATTTGCTTTGCCATTTACTGCAAAATATTACATATACGTAATGTGTTTTTTGCTTCACTGCAATGAAAGGACACAGCAAGCAGCAGCAGTGAGTGTGTGCGTGTGTCTGAAAGAGAATGATAGAATGGTGTGGTGTGACATTCAGGCAACTGCGTTGCAAGTCTTTTTCTTGACAAGCCACACGCACACACACGAACGAGAATGAAGTCTCTGACAAAGGACATTGGACACACGAGTGCACTTAATTGTGTTTGTGTCTGATGGCTCACAATGACCATCAGCAACGGGCAATGCACGAGTGAGTCGAAAGTGAAAGCAAGCCGGGTAGGGAGGATTAAGAAAATTGTATGAAACGAAGGCATAATGCATGGCCAAACCGAAAGGAAAGGACATTAAATTAGTTTCGAAAATTTACGTAAGATGCGATTATCAAATGTCAAGGATTTTAATTAATTCCCAGGAAGACATAAAGAGATGATTATAGACAATTTTACTGTACATTGGTAATTGAATTCAGCTTCCAGCAATCTCTGATCACATGTTGCATTTGCTAATTAACGAGAGTCTCTCGTCTGGAACTCAGTTTCATTAAAATGCCATAGGACACTCTTGTGCTGTAGATGTTGTTGCTGCTACTGCTGCTGCTGCTGCTGGTGTTGTGCAATAAATCTAGCTTGCAGCTCGGACACAGCCACCTGACATTGTGTAAAAATAATTACTGCAACGGGTTCTGAATACATGTGAAGAACGCGAAATCGAATTACGTAATGCCAACGCTGGGGCCATTGTAATCAAGTGGAGGGAAAAGGCAGAGCAGTGGACAAGGTGGTGAATGCTGGAAGAGAAGGGACGAGGAGAAGGGCTGTCTGGTCTGGCCAGGCGCGTAAACAGCAATCAATCATGCGGCAAAGCGAGGCTAAGCAACAACAACGAGAACAGCAGCAACATGTACTAAATCAACAACAGGCCATACAACAACGACGACGACAACGACTGCTCTCAATTCGCATACAGATAGCTGGGAACTTTCTCTATTGTTTATGATTTCCAATGAATTTCAAACAATGCGAGAGTTAAGCTTTAACATCAATCGAGCAACACATTCGAAAGTCAATTTATATTTTATCGGAACTGAACTGAAACTTGAATTGAGATGCATGAAAGTACTGGACAATGTCTTGGCTGTAAAAATATGTTATTTGAAACTGTATAGCATTCAATGCAATCCGTTCAAGTAATCAGCTTGTTATCTTTGCCGGGGCTCGCATGACGCATCATCGTTATCGGCATCGCAGTCTGATGCCTTCCGATGCGATTGTCACTTGTCAAACTGATTGAGTGAAAGGAATATGCTGGTTATGTTCGACTGCGACCGAGCATTACCATCCGCATTTGCTGCTGATAAACTGTGCACAGCCAATTGCTAACTGGATGACTGGCTGACTGACAGGCGGACTAGCAGAAGGACGCAATGAACAGGAGCACTCACTGACTGACTGACTGACTGAAGAATGCATGCATCGCTGCTGCAGCTTCCCATGGAGTCTCATGTGATTCGTTTCGCCGTGGCGCATTGCAAATTGATAGATAAATGGCAAAGTCGATCAAATTACACGCTGCGATTGCCAATGCGCAGTTTGCAGCGATTTGTGCTCGCTTTGTTTGCGATTTTGTTGCCTGTCTCACGGGCTTGTCTTCTGTGAAATGCATTAATCTTCATTAGATTGTTTGCATTTGGATTAAGTGACTAGTAATATTTTGCATAATAAATAAAAAAGAAAAAGCCGATGCTGTTTGCACTTTGTATTTGCTCTAACGCATGTTGACATCAAATTAATTTGACTTCATAATCTTTGAAAAGCTTTGCCATGTGTGTGCCAGTTTCGTAAACTTTATACAATATATCATCTAAACAATCTTTTTACCACAAGCTGTTCACACACGACGGGGTTAAAAATCCCGCAGAAGTTTAACGAATTGCAGTAAAAGTTGCTAAATGTTGTAAATTGCATGAAACGGATAAGGCAAGGGGGAGGAGAAAAAAAACTGTTGTTTGTTTTTGTTGTTGGCTTTCGTTGGCACTTCAAATTCAATGATCATTATGGAAAACTAAGACCAAAAATTCGTTTGATGCGGGTTTTTCAGCTTTGTTTGTATTTTGCTGGCTTGTGTGGGTGGAAACATCTGCGGAACACTGGTTCAGAGTGCTGATAAAAGTGTTGAAAAGTTTTGCAACTCACATCGAATGCTACATTTGACAGCTGCAGTAACAGCATCAAAGCTTTTTCAATTGAAAAACAAAATCTTTCGAAAGATAATCTACTTGAAAAGTAAAGGAAAACATTTTAGCATTTTGTCTGTTGACATAAAAGATTCAGCCTAAGATTTAAGTTCAGTAAACCATAGTAAACTTCTGCGTATTGGGCAGCTTTACGTTTAACTCAGTTTACGATCGTACACAGTATAGAAACATTTCAGACGAAACAAAACTTGTGCTCTTTTGTTGCTTAAATTGCAATCTATTGCCCATTGCTGTCTCACTTGCCTTTGTTCGATTTTTGCGATAATTTATATTCTATAGTCACTTGGAAATTGTAATTTAGCTGAAAATACGAATTCCGATAATACCCGGTTTACATAGCGACACAATGAAGTATGCAAATTGGAAGCGCTTGCAAATTGCTTTTTCGACAATTTCGGTAGCTTGTCTCCTCTCGACGGACTGCATGGCGTGTGCGCAATGCCGCGCTTAAAGCTTGCCTGCTTGCCACGGGCTCACTTAAAGCGTTCACTTTTGTACTGTGGGGCTATCCATGTCCCAAGGTGATTGCAGTATTTTGCAAAAAAATTTTCAATATTCTCTGCAGAGATCTAAGCGATAAAATTGCAACTCTTGTGAAGCGTTTGGGTTTCTGGCTGTGATTTGGCAGCATGGCCAGCGTCCAGTGAGGCGTGGCTCGCGGGTAGGCGTTTTGATATTGGTTGCAGGGCGCATAACTATTGCAGTGGATGCATAAAATTCACAGTTAATTGCACGTTTTGTTACTTTGTAGTCCAGGGTTGCTGCTTTTATGGACGTGTTTTTTTCCAGATCGACTCTTGCTGCACAATACATTGCGCACTTTGCGGCATTCTTAGGGTGTGTGTGTGTCTGGTTCATGTTTTTGTTCCTGTATTGTCAATTAAAAACACTTTTATCTGCTACATTGTTTTGTGGGTCCCCACGAAGTGCACGAGGTGCACTAAAGCTTAGACTGGCTGCGAGCTGCACGAACGGGCTTGCCTGACACAGTTGGTCGCTACGGTCTAATGGGGGTGTCCATGTGTGTGTGTGTATGTGTGGGTATTGTTTGCACTTAAATACTTACACACTCCCAACATGCGCTTAGTTTACTGCAGTTTACTTTTATGGCGTCTCTCTTTGATGTTTGCCTTAAATATTAAAGCATTTTAAAGCAGACTTAAAGGAAGCAAAATGTCTGAAGTGAAGTTTATACTTATACGAGTATACATCATATGACGAATAGTTAATGATTGTTTGTCTAGTTCAGAACAAAAGAATGGACAGTGTGGAAATAAATATCTACTGTTTAATTTAAATTTTTAAACGTTTTTGCACAATTTCAATCTACTAGTATTCACTTGGCTTGTTCAAACGATAGTGATGCTGTTCCGTTCCATTAGCGTTATTCAACACTTTTCTATCGATAGGGATATCGACAGGGTTATCGTTACCTAAACCAACTTACGAAATTGTATTGACTAAGGTCACACTTAACAATATAAGACTTAACATAATATCGATAACGTAACAATATATAGTTAATACACATAGCTAACTTAAAGTTAATCAAGAACAAGTTTTGCATATTAAACTGCAATCGATGATGCACATTTACATAGCTTGATTAGGTCAACTTTATTTACATAGCTTTAATTCTCTATGCACTTTGTGGTTGAACTATTTTGCTTTTGGCAGTTTATATGAGACCACAGGGCTCCATTAGTTTCAACTTATTGGCGGTGTGAAATATGCGTTGATTAAATAAATTGCAATTGCAAATTCCCATTAAATATGCCAACTACATGTTACATATTCAAATGATGTTTCTCTGGTAAAATATTCGTGTATTTTTGTGTGCTGTTTCGCAATCAGTAAAAATAATTAAATTTTGTTACTGCAATACAAATCAACAATTTAGTTATTTCGCGCGTAATTAAATTTATTCTTTTAATTGCAAATAATTTGCGGCAATTTATGTGAGTTCGCCCTGCGGCCTAATAAAATATTTCACACAGCAAATAGGCAGAAAAAATGAAAAGCAAGTAAATATTTAGCGACTTCATTTTTATGCAGAATATGCAAAAAAAGGCAAAGAATTAAAAAAAGGAAAACTTTACAAGGAGGCAGCGAAATGGTCTACTTCAAATTGCGGTTCATTTGGCTTAGGGCTGCTTAGTTTTCTGCTGATCGTGCGATGTACACCAAGAAGAATCTCTCTGCGACTAATAGCTTATTAAATTGGGGGCAAAATAGGTCTTACCTTGGGATGATTCTTAAAAATATGCCAGCAATATTTGAATGAAATTTGAAATTGCAAAATATTTTCTAGAATTTTGGAGGCTGCTCATGGTTTAGTAAAAGTTAACTATAAAGAGCATAAAAGATTTGTCTGCTTGTTGCCCTTTTTACTAGACTGTGCTACTTGAAATTGAGACGAAATTTGTATTTTCTGCCGGTCGATGGCAACTTTTGAAGTGTTTACTGTCTTCTCAACGGGACGCTTGCACTGCAGTTGATGTGCATTTCCATTGCTTTAATAACTTCGCCTCCCAGCTCCTCAGTTTCCCTTTGGCATTAAACATTACCATAAAATGAACCGAGCTCAGCTGTGCTGCTAGCGTCAAAAGCGGCACATAAAACGCAGACAGCTGCCAGGCTAAGCAACATTTTTGTTTATGATGCTGCAGCATCATTTTATGTTAACTCTACAAAAAGCCGGCAGCACACAAAGCCAAAAAGCGAACAACAAACAGGGGAGAAGAAAAGAGAAAAGAAATCGCTAGACAGCAAACAGGAGACACCAACAACAAACAAACGTGTCACCTATTGGGGCTGGCTGCAGGCAACGTTGCGGCACGTTTCGCGCTGCAAAGGTATCTGAAATATGCGACTGTTCCACAGCTTCTCGGCGGCACGTTTATCCCGCTTCCAGCTCCTGCTCCCACACTTACTGCCGCCCTGTCCCGGTCTGAGTGATTTAAATGCCATGCCAACCGAACAGGCAACTGGCAACTGGCAACAGGCAACGGGCCAGCGGCCATTGGCATGCATAAGAATCAGAAATGATGACGCTTTAACATTTTGAAATATTGTTGCATGACTCGACTACAGTCAACGGGGTCTGACTTTGCCGTGGCTTCCTTCTCTTTCTCTGTGCTTAGTGCGCTGCCTTTGACATCAATTGCAGCAAGCTGAAAGTTCATTATCGAGTCTATATTGCCGTTTCCATTATGATCGATTTGCATGGAAATTGCATGTAGTATTTCAGCTTCTGTTTAGCTACTTTTTCAATCCCCTTCTTTGCTCTTTGTTCGCTAGCCATTTATCTTGCAGCTCAGCTGCATCATTGATATATCACTTGGGCCCATCTACAGGCAGCTCATTAAAAAGCCATAGCTCAGTGCGGACAATCAAATTATGACCGAAACTCTGATTACTTGTCAGCATATTTTGTCACAATTTGTCAACAAAGTTTTTTGAGAAGAAAAATTCTCAAGTTTTCATTAATATCATGTCATCGCATTCGAAGAATTTGAGCAAGAGTTTTCAACACTTGTCAGTCAATTGTCACAAAAATGTCACTTCATAAAATATGCAAAAAAACGGAAGCGTACAAACACACAAAAATACTTGGAAACTTGTGACAGAACTTTTTGAGTTGTCAAATTCAACTTGGGCTCTTCGAAGTTCTGTAATAATTTCTGTGCACTCTGATACCTTTAAACGAGGTCTACTTTAACGACAGTAACGACTTCAACAGCAACGAGCACATCAGTAGATTCTTCTTCAGTTACCGCACAAAAGTAATTCCATGTCCCTAGACGAATTTTAGCAATTTTGTTGTAAATATTTTTGGGGCGTTGCAACCACCTACACTTGATTCCCTCCTCCTGGTGAGGTTCTCCCTTTGGGTAGTGCCTTAGTCAGTTTGCCATTTCCGTGCTGGATTTGCAACCTGGCAGATGCCGAGCCCGTTCCCCTCCTGACCGTCTTTTACTCCGACCTATTCCCTCTTTCTGTCCGCCTCGACTTGATGAACTTTTCCTGGGGTGAATGTTGCTGGGAAATTGCAAAATTTTGGCTAGAAATGCCTGGTGGTCATCGTCGGTCCGGATTGGCCTTCAGGCTCGGGTTATAACGGGTTAGCTCATCTAGTTGCTGCCCCAGCGCAGGGTTAATTAACGCAGCAGGCTAATTCGCTTTACTTGAAGCGTAAGATATTATCGCAAAGTGAGTGTGAGTTGAAAGATGCAGGGGAGGGCAGGGGTTTTTGCTCGAGTTGCAGACCCGCAACGAAATTGTTGAATGAATGCACCAATAATTTTATAACCCTAATTTGGGTGACCCCAAGAAGAACTGCGTTACAGTTACAAAGAAAGTGGATTAGTTTTTGGTAACAGAGGAGGTTCATAACTTTTCATAATGTTGACTAACATTAAATTGTTAAGGCTTTAATCCTGCGGGTAATATTTTACATTGGGCTCAACGAGCTTAAAGATTTAAGAGACTTCTTTGATTGGCAAATTACCTTGTTTTCTTACTAAATAATGTTATTATTTCCATTCAAATTTAAGCAAATTTATGGAATTTTCAAAGTCAGTCGCGCTTACCTTCATGTGCGGACAGGGCCAGAAGACGACGCTCTTGTTATAATCGCGAGTGAATTGTTCAGCCAGTTGATGGCATTGGCTCATGCTGCGGGCATTCCAGGGTTCCAGTTCGGCTCGTTGTTGTTGCCTCTGTGCTTGCTGTGCCGACGCTGATAAAATGTCTGCTGACAACTGTTTCATTTGGCTTTGCTGCTGACGCGGCTCCTTTGTTGGGTCAACGCCACGGACATCGTCATCGCCAGCTCCGACGCCATCGCCATCGCCATCACCATCGTCATTGTAGTCCACGTCGGTGTCTACATTAATGCCCGCATTTAAAGTCTTTACAACGCTCGTGTATTTGGGTAGCTCGAGTAATTTAATGAAGCCACTTAAATCTGTGCGTCAGCATCGGCATCATCAGAACGGAGCAGAGACCAAGGAACGGCAGGGTAAGGCAGAGAGGTGAAGAAACGAAACAGAAACATTTTATGTAGCATATAAAAAGCATTGCATATTTAAGCCCTTTGTGTGTGTATGTGTGTGTGTGTATGAGTGCGCCTGTTTGTGTGTCTGTGTGCTTAAGAGGTGTAGTAGTAACTGTAACTGCTGATGAAGGCAGTCGACAACAAGCGCCGTCTGCTGTCTGCTTCGGCATCAGCATCAGCTTCAGCTGCTTGAGAGTCGCTTGAGGTTGCCTGCATTGCCTGCTAACTGTGACTGCCAAGTGCCATGAGTTATAAATGCCACGATTTACATGATGCCCGCCACTACGAGAACCTGCTGTTGTTGGTTGTTGAAACCTGAGCGATAGCGCTGCTAGTGCATTTGCTCCCCCTCCTTCGATGATACTTGATACTTGAAACAAGTGCTTCAACAAACACAATTTGAACTTGGCATATATATAGTAAGTGGGAAGCCAGACAAATATTTGGGCACTTGACTTAGAGAAGTTGTAAAGCTAACTCTAATCTCAACTTGGCAAGCATTTAAGAATATGTGCAGCTCTTCTTCTAAACACATCTTTTAACTAACAACGTACCAGAGAAAACACCTGAAAAATTTATCACCAGACTAATAGTGCTTATTTACCGTACACTATAGTAAACTTTCAAAAAACATTTGCCTGCATCTGCATATTTTTTTTTCTCTTTCTTTTATTATACCATCTATACCTAAAGAGTAGAGGGGTATTATAACTTTGTGTCAACCAAAAATATATGTAACAGGGCAAAAGGATGCGCGTGGCAGACCCCACAACAAACTATATATAATTTTTAATCAGCATCAACAGCAGAGTCGATTAAAGTCATGTCCGTCTGTGTGTCTGTATTTGTTTGGAAGAATTTATATCAAGTCTGTGACAATAAACGTAAAAACCTTGTCCCTCGCCTGGGATTCGAACCCGGAACACGCCTCAGATGACTCATCTACAGGTCGGCACGATAAACATATATTTAATAAATTGTTTTGTGCACGTGTTTAGTGGGTGTGCCACAGTCGAGCACACTCTTTTTTTAGTTGGGTCTTGCATAATCCATTTTCCCAACAGAACTATCTAACTGCACATTCGAGCTGGTGCAGCAGCCAGTTTTTAATTTGTCGCTTTTGCCAGCCCGGCTAGGCGATCCATAGAAATACAATTTATACATTTGCCCGGCCTTTTGTGGCACCGCAATTGTCGAGAAGCCTGGCCAAGTCGCCACGTGGACGCTGCAAACCAAGAACAGTCAGGACAATAAGTTGTTCTCTGGTCGTACTCATGTGTCCATAAATTGTGGCCAAAGGGAGTGGTGGTGGCAGTGGGGAGGGGGTAGTATATGGTATAACTAACTGCAGCATATGCAAGTGAAATCAATTTCAATATTTTGCAACATAAAAACATACCAGACAGCGGAGAGAAATTACGGCAAATGGAATTTATTTTACATGCGGACAACTGCAAAACGTAAAAACGTAGAATGGAGGGAGGGAAGAAATAAAAGTCAAGTTACGAGCTTGGTTGTGAAAATTGAATTTCATTGTGCGACAGTTAAATCAATTTCAGCGCTGTGCTAACTTAATTTATTTGATTAAACACTCGAATAACTGCAAGTCGTGGCAAGAAACAAAAAACTCTGCTAGTTTGAGGGCAAAACAAACGGTGGGTTGTCAAAATTTAAGACATCAAATTTAAACTTTTGCAATGCCAAAATAAAAAAAATAAAAAAAAAAGAAAACAGAAAAACTGTTGCAATTGGGAAAAACTTTGGCGCCAAATAAGTGAGCAATGTGCAAGTTTTGCAGTATGGAAACTTGAAGGTTCTTCCCTTAGCCCCACCATGAGCCAGCGTGGTCTGTATTTACTTGGAAACTAACTGAAGGAAAGCGAATTGAAAGAATAAAACAAATAGCCCAACAAACGGACTAACTGACAGATAGACAGACAGACCGCGGCACTCACGGAGACTAAGCGAAAAACTCGCGAGCTAGTCGCGAATTAAAGTATCCATTTAAAACCTCACCGAAATCAGTCGAAACTTTGCCTCATTACGAAGGAAATTCATAATCGTTAACATTATTCGCCATAAGCTATCAGCTTCGATTGCCATCGGAAAGTTCTGTAAATCGCAATTTACTTATTTCATTTGGATTTGCGGGGAAAAGAAACTCAACTTATCACTTATTTCAATTAGATTTCGCAATCAAGTCAAAGATAAAAACAAGCTTAGCCCCAATTAATTGTAATGAACTTTTCAGCACTTCGGCAAATGATTATTTGCTAAGTCCACTCCACCCTCTATAAAGTTTTCTTGCACAAGTAAAAAGTAAATGAGTTCTCGTGTAAAATCAAGTAAAATAATTGATTATACAATTGTTATACCCGCGTTGCAGAGTGAAATTAAATTGCTGCTTCTCTCGTGTGTTCATCGCCAGGTTAAACTTTTGAACAGGTCGCTTTTCACTGCACTTGAATATCCATCATTTGGGACCGGAAATGTTGCATGTAATAAGTGCAAAACATCATAAAATACTTGAGTAGTCAAAGTAAAAGACCATGACAGTTGCAGACTCAGCTGGAGAGTTAAACCAGTTGAACTACGAGTTGGATGTTTAACTATAAGATACGCTGTAGTCGAAGAAAAGTGACCCACTTTGAAAATAGAGCTCTTCACCAAACAAGTGTTAAAAACTTATTAAGTATTTGTAATATTATTGCAGACTTCGTAGTACAGAAATCCTTGCAAACTGATTGTAATTAAAAATTGATGTAGTAATATGAACTCAAATGGTATTGGGTTAACTATTGATGTTGCGTAAATAATATACTTATGTACATCATTTTATTACTTTACTTTTGAGAAACCTATGCTACACAGTTCCCTTATGCACACAGGGTATATATTCAAGCAGGGTTAAGTTTACCGAAAACTCTCGCTTAAATAAAATAAAAGTGCTCATAACTCAGTTGCAGCCCTGAAGTTTCCGAGCGGAAATTGTAAGTTGTCACTTGCCAGGCTGAAATGTCTGTACTATGTATATGGCTGCTGTATTTATGACATCGATGGTCCGAGCGACCTGCGGATGCAAGCGATGCAGGTCCTTGCAGCGCCAGTGTGGCATGCGCTCGCCTGTAATTGATGGCAATGTAATTAAAGTTGTAAGCACACACACACACAAAGAACTACGGTAAAACATAGAAAATCAGCTAAGTACTCTGAAATCTTTGTTCGGCGCTTGGTATTTTTGCGCAGTTGATGAGAGAAGCCTGCACCAAGCACAGGACGTGCTGTGCTCTTTTTTTTTAATTAGTTTAGATTGCAGAAAGAAATTCAAATTTTTTGCATTTTACTTTTGCCTTTGCGTTAGGAGGCAAAATTCTGCGCATAATGCATGCAAATTGAGTTTGCATTTGGGGACAATTTTTCAACAACGATGAAAGCCCTGTCGAGCTGACGAGCGCTGACTTATGCATCTCCATTTGAGCATAGCGAGACTTTGCATTACTTTATAGTCGTAGTAGCATGTTGACTTTGCTTAGCTGAATTTCAAGTGAAGCACTTGAAGTTTCCAAGTGGAAACTTTCTTTTGATGACTGCTTTCTTTGGTGTTGAATTCGTTTCAATTATGTACTTAGTTCTTGGAGTGGCAATGCTTCAGTGTGGTAGGCTAAAGTTGAGTTTAAGGAGGATATAAAATAAGGTAGTTCTTCTTGCCTATCTACCTTACTTCTCTCAACATTAAACTGGTTTTTCCCACTCAAATTACGTATTCGTTTGGGAAAACCAGAAAAATCCCCAGAAAAAACATCGATAAAACGCAGTTAAACGAAAAGATTTGCGGGAGCAACGGAGAACGCCCCACAAACCAATAAAACAAACTAAAATGGTGCAGGTCTGCAGAGTACTTGTGTTGTTGTGTGAGTGAGCGAGTTGTTGTATGAGTTTTTTGGGCATGTTGCTGCTGTTGCCGTTGCTGTATACTCACCGACATCAAGCAGAAAATCGACACTGGCGTTAAGTGAATGCACTTGAAAGAACTCAACGAAACGTTGAAAACCCTGTTGCACATGCATCATATCAATGTGCAATGATGAAGGTATTAAAACGGCCACACGCTGAGCTCCAAAAGCTGCAGCGAATGCTTGTTTTCGTTGCTGTTGCTGTCGGCGTTGACGTGGTCGTTGCTGTTGTTGTTGTTGCTGCAGTTGGGGCTGCGATGCGGGCTTTTGCTCTTGACGTGCCTGACGTTCAAATTCTTGGGCATTACGTGGTTGCTGCTGTTGCTGCCCTGTTATTGTTGTTGCACTTTTC
The DNA here is from genome assembly GCA_018903675.1 of Zaprionus capensis. Lineage (NCBI taxonomy): Eukaryota > Metazoa > Arthropoda > Insecta > Diptera > Drosophilidae > Zaprionus > Zaprionus capensis. Next base: position 9,322,564 of record JAEIFN010000964.1, on the reverse strand, counting down.
AAAATTGAATTGCTTCTAAACGCTGTTGTTGAAGTCGCTGCTGTCGCTGCTGCTGTTGCTGTTGTTATCGTTGACGTGAGCAAAGTGCGCGTAGCCGCAGCTGTTGCACTTGCCGTTGTCTTGGGCGTTGTGGCCTGATGCTGGACAGGCTGCGACGTGGTTGGTTTTGAGGCGTGGCTGATTGAGGCGTTGCTGTTGCTGCTGCTGTTGCTGTTGAGAATGGAGACAATGCTGCTGTTGTTGCTAGAGATTGGAGGGCTGGAACTGGAGCTGGCGGAAGTGGAGACGGAGGCGGATACTCTGACCGGGGCTGAGACGGAGGCTGAGGCGTTGTGGGAATTGAGAAAGAAGAAGGCTGTCAACAGCAGAAATAATTTAGCAATTTGACAGATTGTTAACTTCATTTATGTTGCGTATTTTGTTTGTTGCTGCGGTTGTTTTCTTATTATTTTTGCTGTTGTTGTAATAGTCGTTGTTGCTGTAGATGTCTCTTATACGCTGTGGACCCAGTTGTAGAGTCCTCTTTTATTCGTTTACATTTTGCTGCCGCTGCTCTTGGCAACTATTATTGTTTGTGTTGTTGTTTCTGTTGATTCTGCTGGTGGTGGTGAAGTTGCTGCTGTTGATGTTGATGGTGTTGCTGTTGCACCTAATGAACTTTGCTCCTGCTTCGTGCAGATTGATCATTATTGCGTTGCTTCCATTGCCGGAAAACTGCAGCTGTCTGAAAAATAGAGAAAAAGCAATGCAGAAAAGTAAACGAAATGAATTTTTGCAGTTGTTATATTTTTTGTTGTTATTGCTGTTGCATTTCATGAACGTTTAAACAAAGCTTTGCCGTAGCAGCTCTTGTATATTGAGCAAAATCTCGGCAAATTTACAAGCAATTTGGAAGCAATAACTCTTAGATTATGCATTTTTAACTATGTAGAAGTGTGTCGAAAGAGTGCTTTGTTTGGCATTTTAATTGGCCTTAAATGCAATTTAAGCTAGTGCATTTAAGTCATTTTATTAGCAATTTATATGTTTTTTCACTAAACGTTTACTAAGATGCTTTTAGCTACAGAGACATTGCTATATTGTTGCTATATTTAATTTATGATAACAAACAAAATAAAGCAGAGACGGCAATTTCTTGATTTTAATTCAATTATGTAATTTATTTTGAGAATAAAGTAATATATGAAGCCAATTTCGGTATCATTTATCAAAAATCTCTTCAGTTTCACTTGCAATGCTGAAAACTCTTGCAAAGCTCTGTCATCAAGCCATCTTAACAATTTTCATAGCATACTTTTCAGCGCTGCTGCTAAACACATTCGTCTTTGCTGTCAGTTCAGCACACCCACACAACACATACACATACACACGCACACACACAGCAGCCATCGCTTACATTCATTCATTCAATAATGCGCATACAAATTAATTAAATTAAAATTTCAAATTAGTTTAAAAGTTCAACTCACACCCCGACGAGCCCACATACACACGCTCATACAATATGTCACGCGTCCTGTGACTGCATCCCGCTGCCGACGTTGCGCTTCACTTGTTGTTGTTGTTTCATTTTTTCCTGACTGACAACGTTTTCATGCACGTTTAAGCACTCACGCACACAGCTGCACACACACGCTGGCACACACAGGAAACACTTAAGTATACACACACTCACACACAGACACCCACATCAACTCACACACACACACTCACACACGTTGTGAAATGCCAAGCTCTGCATAATTCAAGGCGCAAATTTGGCTTCGCCATCGTCCTCGCCGTCGTCGTCGTCGTCGTGCGGCTCCCTTTGGCGGCTGCTTTTTTGTTGCTATAAAAACCGAATTGCCATAAAATTGATTGCGCCTAAATAAATATTTTGTATATTTTTGTTGCTGTCCCGCCTCCCCCTTCCTTTCCCTTTCCCCACACCTGTTGTGTGCTTCGTTGTGTTTTGTATTTTTCACCTCCCACTGAACTCTTTGACTTTATTTACGTTCGTTGCGCCTCGATTGCTTTACATTTTCATATCCTGTAGATACTGTGATTTCCATGGGGTATAAACGGGTTTTTACTGACTTCATGTCTTAGCAAATTTGCCATAATATTGGCGTAACACAATACGAAAAATTCCAAATTCCTTGGAGACAGCAGTTTTAACTCTCTCTCCCAGTTGGTCTTATATCTTCTCTCAACCATTGGCTACGCCTTTTGCATGCGCCTACTTTGTCAGTTTCAAGTTTAAAGCGCAAAGTTCAGCGGCTTTTTATCTATTCTTAGAGGTGAACCCTCACTTTCTTCGTACCGCTTGGCTGCTGCCGCACCTGTCGCCTGTTTGTTTCTGCCTACTTCATGCTTGATTACCTACGCGACTCATTCGTGCGGCAATATTTCAATTCATCAGCCATGGCGGCAATCTAAACTTTTATTTCGATATTAAATTTACAGCTAGCGATGCCGCTCACTCTCTCTCTGTCTATCTCTCTATCCTTGTCACGCGCCTTATGCCCGGCATTGTCATCTTCATTCGATTGCCCGGAAATGATTGATCATCGCTTTGCCGTGCCGAGTTTTGTTTCGCGACTCGCTCCCGTGTTTTGTTGTGCTGTCAATGGGACAAAATAAATAATCTGCCTTCGAGCCAAGCCACGCAAATTGTCGCACAATGAAAATGCCAATGATTTGTGCCACACGGGGCGTGGCTGGCGGGCAACACGTGTTGGTGCAACAGCAGCTGCCGTTGTCGGGCAGACGAGCCAATTGTCAAAAGTGTGAAGGTTAAACGAGGGGCACATCAGCCGAAAAGCTTTTGTGTATTTCGCTTTATGCTCAGTCTAGCGTTGGTAATTGAGGCCTCGCATTGTTGACGAAGAATGCGCACAGTGTAAATGTTTAATAACTGGATTAATAGGCCTCATCTCGCCTCCTATAATGCCCAACACACAGATTTATACACACATTTTGTGGATACAGCGATTCAATTGCGGTTCACACAATAATTTTAACGCTTAAATGGATTATAAATCGTTTAGAAAATCATAAATCACTTTCGATTTACTTGTTTAACGATTAGTCGTAAATTTTATCTGAAACTGTATTTGACGATTTTTTAATTGTTGAACTAACAATAGAAGAGTCCTTGAATACGATAAACAGACCTCAAATAAAATACCTACCAAGTTCTGTTACTATTACAGAGTATTTCTTTGTCTATAGTCGGTATACTTCGCTCCATAATTAAGTTAAATTGCAAACAATGTTTTAAGATCGAAACCCGCCCACGTTATTTATGATGTGCCCATTAACCCTGTCAGGGAAAATCAGAAAATTCAGCAAAAATGTAAATCGAATTGAATCTGCAAATTCAGAATTTTAATCTGATGCTCTGAGACGAGCTACGAGAATTTGGAGCTGACCTTCGAAGCCCTTTTAAAATGATTTCTGAATTTTAATAACTGTTAATGCAGCATTGAAAGGAAGCATTTTCTATAGCCGCAAGCCATCGAGTTACTCGGCGAAAATGGAAAAGCGAAAGCTTTGCCAACAGCAAAATTGCTTTTAATTTTATGACATTTTATGAGCAGCGTAATAAACCCATAACTAGTGGACAGCTCAGCAGCGGGAGTAACAGCAGCAATAGCCGTAACATCAACAGCAACAACAACAACTACAACAACAGCCTAGAGAAGAAGAATGGCGGCCATAGCGATAAACAACAACATTGACGACAACGACGACGACGACGCAGTGCGCGAGTGCGGCGTTGCTTATATAAATAAATATATTAAAAAGTTTCAAGGATGCGAGCAATAAAAGTATACAAAACAAATACGAGCAGACGAATATGGCGCACATAGAGCGAATGGAAGGAAGGAAGGGCGAACGGACGGAAGGGATGCTGGACAGGCCTCAAGCGCGGCATAGTGTACTTAATAGACCTCAGCACTGCCTCTCTTCCTCTCTCTCTCTCTCTCTCCTTCTCTCTCTCTGTATATTCCCATCTGTCTTTTTCGTTCACTCCCTTTCTCTGTGTGGTTCATCTCACACCTCATTGGTCTTGCTAGGCCGCCATGTTTACGTTCATTCATTTTATTTAACTCAATTTTTTGCTGTTTGTTGCTGCTGCCTATTTTTGTTTTGTTATTGCTTTCGCGTCCTTTCTTAAGGGCATTATTATTAAGGTACACCAACACATATGCACACACACACACACACACACGTGAGTGGCAGACATGCGTGCGGATTTACTCTTGGTTGACGGCTTCTGGCCTCGATGGCGTATACGCAATGTCGTTGGGTAACGCCAGCATCCTTGTAAATTTATAACCACTTGTTTTCTCGCTTATTTACATACATATTGACACACAGCAAACGGCAGTTAGTGTGCCTGTGTCTGTGTGTGTGTGTGTGTATGAGCGGGTATATCTGGAGCATCTTTAGTACAAATACATATGCATTGAGGCCCTACACGATTGTGGTCTGAGTTCGGCGGCATCTTCAGAACTAACAATGTGTGGTAAGTGGTGGCTAGCGCGCACGCTGGAGACGCAGAGGAGGTTGCCACTGCCACTCAGCCCTACACTTATCAAGGGCCTGTTAGGTGTCTCAGTGTGTGTGTGTGCTTGTGTTTTATTTACCATATGCCATGAATGGCATAAGGATGCGAACGGCTTTTGCTAGCGATACGGCTGCCTGCTGCCTGATAGTTTGTTTGTGCCTCAACTTGAGGTATGAACTCCGACAAAGATCTCTAAAGTGGTTTCATCTCTATCTCTCTCTCTCTCTCTCTTTCTTTCTGTGTGTAGTACTTTGTGTACTTAGCTGGCGGGTCATGGGTCACAGTGCAGTGTGCAGGGTGCAGCAAACATAAATTTAAACGACTTCCAAATACAATTTGCGAAATATTATTAGACCCTTAAAGATGCAACAAAAGTTTATGGCGCTCACATTTATGGCATTATTATGGGAACTTTACAGTAGGGGTATTCTATTCTATCTCGCAATTGAAAAATAATATAGTTTTAGTTTTTCTTTCTAAAATAAAGAAGTTCGTGTCTCTTTAGGTGAATGCAGGGTATATGCCTAACGGGGCTTTTCTGCGGAATTCTCTCTGCTTTCTTTTCGTGGCAAATTTGAACGTGTCCTAACTGGGGGGTGGGGGCACAGACATGGAGGCTGAGGGTGTAATAACTCAATTACATGGTTGCTCTGGTAACGTTGACAAACGATTCGAGTTGTCCTTCTTTCTTTCACTGCTTTCTTCGCTTGTTTTCTTTTCGCTTCGCTGTTGCATAAATTGTTACGTGCCTGTGGGGAGGGGTCGGGGGTAAGGGGAGTGGGATGATGTACGACTAAGTAAGCCTCCTCAAGGCTGGCTACTAATTGAGCTCAAGTAGAAACATATCACGACAAGGCAGCTTCAGCTTCAGCCTTAGCCTCAGCTTCAGCATCGTCTTTGACTCGAGCTGTAGGCGACAGAAGCTATGAGGGAAATTAGGGAGGAGGAGGCTGCGCGGGTACTCGGCTCGGTTGTTCGTTGCGCACGTTTTTCCATTTTCTTAGAATAAATATTTGACTAAGTATCGCATTTGGCGCGTTTATCAACATTTTCACATGAACTAACGCAGCACGGCTTTTATTCAGGATCCCTTTATGCAGCCTCTTTGAATTCCGATGGCGATGGTGTGGGTGGAAATTTGGGTTGCTTTGAGTTTGGTTAGGAGGGGTAGGAGGGTAGGAGCCAACGTCGACGTTGTCAGCCGCACCTCCTTTTACTAATTTCAATTTAAATTGTAGCAAGAGCAAACTTTATGCCCGTCCGCGCGCTGAGGAGTGTGGCCAACCCAACTGTCGCTTCAGGCGTTGCTCCGTTGATTGTGGTTAGTTTAAGATTGGGGTTAAGGCTCGGGTCGGGGTTCGGTTCGGTTCGGTATTGAGGTTGGCATTGAAGGTTGCCGTTTGGCCAGGGCACGTGACTTTGTATCTGAGCTGATTGGTTTGCCGCGCGAAATGCGGTTGTAAAAGATAATGAAAGTAGTGAGGAATGTTTGGAAATTGGGTTTGTGGTGTTTAAAGTCGAATTAAACGTTGGTTAGGGGGGAAAACTGTTTACACTGCTGTGATGAAGTCTTTGACTCGCAAATTGAGTTTTTAGTTATGCTTGGGGGATTAATTTAGGGGCAGAAGAAACCACTAATGATATACAAATACTGGCTTTAAAGACAAGATTTTACACTACATTTATTAAGTACTCAGACTCTAGAGAATTGGAACATTATATAGTCTATAGCACATAACTGCAGCTCAAGGACTTTCTGCAGTTTTGAACTGCAAATTTCTTTGCTCTTTCGAAAAGTTTCGTCGTCTTGTGACGCATACTTCATTCAAATATTTACATACTCGTATAATTTGGTTTTCTTCAGTTAAACTTCAACTTTATATAAGATAGTCCAAATTGTTCAGCTGCATTTGGGCTTCTTACGCCTTTGGCCACAGCTTAAGCAACGCGTTGGTAACAACACAAAGTATTCTTTTTTGCCCAAAGACAACTGACAGCAGCTTACACACATGTGTTTGTGTGTATGTGTGTGTGTGCATGGCTTGCAGCAGCAACACAAAACTTGCGCTTTTGCTTTGTGTTTTTGTTACTGCTTCTCAGCCTGTCAGCCTGTCGGGCTGTCCGCCTGTCCTCCTCCTTTTTGGCGACAAAAATCTCTTGCGCAACCTACGACGAGACGCGCAGCCAGAGGAATTTTCAATGCGAATGTTGTTGTTGCTGTTACTGCCTGTTGTTTATTACCGTTACAGCTGTTGGTCGTGTGTTGTTGATGTCTCTCTCGCAGCCTTTCTTCTTGTCCCACTCTCTCTGTCTCTCTTTGTCTCTTTTTCTTGGTGTTTTCCTCACAGCGTGTGGGCGGGTTTTTGTTTGTGTAAAAATTAGTCGCAAGTGGCAAAGACACAACATGAACTTGAAATCGCTTTCCCCATTTCTTCACTCACATCTACATACGTGTTTGTATGTACAAGTACTTAGAGCAAGCACTGTTCATCCGATTTGCCGTTGCGCTGAGTTTTGTTATTGTATTCAAAAAGTTGTGCCCAGTTTGTTGATTATTCTGATTGTTGTTCTTGTTGTTATTCTTGTTGTTAAGTGCTCGATTTGTGTACATGTGTTGGTGCCTTTGATTGCCGCAAATGTCAATCGACACTAATGAGTTTTCTTTTGGCCTTGGCTTAGATCGAAGTGAACCAAAACATCGAATTGTTCCATGTAAACACGCATTGGCCCGTGAATGTTTGTCAACCGGAAAGGGTTTCCCTTACTCTGATACAAAGTTAATGTGCTTTATATATCATATCTTGCCAACGTTTTTATATCTTGCTTACGTTTTCATATCTTGTTTACGTTGTTTGATAACTCAGCATCTCTCACATCCCTGTGAGTAAGAACGATTAAGCGAGATTGTAATTCAACAATTTCCTAAACAAGATTAACAACCAATTTAAAAGCTTATGCCTAAGCCAATTAGAGCTAACAATTATCATCAGATTTATTGGAATTTTCCTTTCTTTTCGCTGAAAAATTAAATTTTCTCCAAGCCAGTCAGGGAAAATTTTCCCAAAAATAATTCACATTACATTATTTGCACGAATTTATGCAAATGTTGTCGGCCCATTCAAACATTACAGGCGCACATACACATACAAACACACACACAAATACGCACACATACAGGCGCATTTAAATTAAGAACTTTTCGTGCTTGTCGTGCAGCATTCATCATTAAAATTCAGCCAAAAATATAGAAAATAAAAATAAAATACGTTCCCCTTGTTGGTGCGAATATATAAACGCAAACAGATATGGCATGAAAGGGAAAGGGCAACGGAAAGAAACAGAGTGAAAAAGGAAGAGAGAGAAAGAGAGAGAGGGAAAGAGAGAGAGATACAGAGGAAGAGGGACACTGAGACAAGCTGTGAGGAGCCAAGAAGATACCAGCACAAAATCTGCGCATAATATCATAATTTCTATAGCCAAAATGAAATATGCGTGTACACATATATAGAGACATTAATTTGTATGTATAAATAAATCATACATACATACAAATATACAATGTATATGTATATGTAAAATTTAGCATTTTTATTATGAATCTCGCTTTGCCGCCAACGATTTTAATGAAAAACACTTGCGGGCTTGAAACTTACGGGTACTTAAAGCCCAAACCAGGGCACATATGATACATACAAATCGGTATCTGGATATGTTACATATGTATACATTTATTCTGACGAGTTACACCTGCATTAAGGCCGCCGTGGACCAAAAATCAGAGCTAAAAGCAATTTGCATTTTTCAAGTATACGGAAATTTCGAGCGTTTGCCACTTAACATTTTTATTCGCATTTTATTTGATTTGCGTTAAGCTCAAAGCCTTCCTTCCCTGCCGACTTTAAGTACGAGTGTGAGTAGGAGAATGAGTGCAAGTGTGAGGGCGAGTACTCGTTCTGTATCTGCACTCGGGTCCGTCAGTGCGTTGCCTACTTAGCGGCGTCTGTCGACGCGAGCTCGGCACTTAAGTCGCGAACCGGTAAAGGTAATAAAGGAAATAAGAATCACAGAAAATTCGCTTCTTGCTGAGTGTCACTTTCGCGAACAGATCGATATATAGAGTGAGGTACACACAGATATATCATTATAAGGATGGCTGCGCCACTCGACACAAGGAAGCTGCGTTAAATGATTTACGACTATTTTTTGTGTCACCAATTACATTAATTGGAAGCCTGTGTGTGTGTGTATGTTTGTATCTGCATATATATATTATTAATGAAATGTTACTCAAGCAATGACATATCAAAGGAGAACTAATATACATATAAGACACATGGAGTAATCAGAATAAATGAGAGTCTATGTTAGTAATTATTGCAGTTAGAATTATGTCTAGTTTATTAAAGTACATATAGAATAATAATAATTATAATTTATGTAATTGCTTATATAATTTTATAAATACAATATTTAACTCTACAATAACACTCTCTGAAATTGCCTGAAGAGCGAATTGAGTCAACAAAAAGATATCTCAATGTTTTTCGAGTACAACATTTTTGCGTTTGCCAAGTGATAACTCTACTTAGCCGCACTCTCACATCTCACACAACGCACACTCTTACACATTCGCAGTGGTTGCCAAAAACACCAGCACGAAGTGCGCCTATTTTGTTAAATATATTCAGACAAATTTGTACGACGAAGTCGACGCATAAATTTGACCAGTCGGGTTTTGCGCTTGCGGCCACAGCTTGAACAGACAGACGGACTAATGGACGGACAGACGACCATAAACATTTTCAATTACACTTCTATGGCTGCCAAACAGATCTACAAATAGTCTCGCATATTTCACGCGCTCGCTCTCTCCCTCGACGAGAGAAAAATTTAATTATGCGCACAAATTTATTTTTTGTTCCGCTTTTGAGTTGAGTTTGGTTTTTGTTGGTTTCTTTCATGCTGCGATTTTTTTATTGCATTTTTGGCATTTGTTTTGGCTTGCCTTTCATGACTTTCTCTGGGTCAGAAGAACCCTTTTTTTTGTACAGCTGCGCCCTGGCCTAGCCTAAGCTCTTTTTAATGCGCTTTGACCTTGTGCGGCAACGTCAACTGCCTTCAGCAGGCAGGCAGGCAGCAGCTTCTTTTTCGGGCAACTGTGGCAATCCTTCGAGTAGGTGGAAGTCCACCAATTGGGTTAATTGAATTTCCAGTTCAGCTCGAGCTTCAGTTTCGGCTTCGGCACCAGCTCTGTCTCCGGCTCAGGCACTTCAACAACTGCTCTTGGTGGGAGGGGGACATGGGGAGAAGGGGCCAATCTGGTTGTCAACTAATTTCATTTGGGAACTTGCTCTGCCCCATATTGTTGGCATTTTCATTTATATTTTCTGCTTTGGGGCTTTCTATTTTCTCTGTCTCCCTTTTATTTTTTTGGCAAAGAGCGGATTATGTGATGAAGTATACGACATGTGGGACGGTGTGATTATTTATGGTTGTGTTTTGAAATTATTCCACAAGGTTCGCCAGCGGTGGCAAAAAGAAGACTTTGCTAACGTGCATCGTAGTAGATTCCAACCAACGTAAATCTTACATAATCTAAGTTAGCAAGGAAGAGGCGAGAGATATAAACTATCTGCTATAGTGTTTACATCCCATCAGAGGCGAATAACGTAAGCGAAATCTCTTCAATTATTTAAATTTGTATGTTATGCATTCACTATACTCGTATATGGTTTTTCCTAATGCATTATGCCAATTGTGCATTTAAAAGTCGCTTTACCCAATTATTCGAGTATTCATTTGTCACATATTCAACCTCATTGAATATTCGCAAATTTTCCGCGTTGCAAACAAACTTTCCAACTATTTTCAGAATTATTGTGGTCGCTTAAGAGTTGTGTTTCCAAATTGAAATATAGTGAAACTGTGCGTGAAACTTGTTGAGCAAGTTCAGTCGGCGTCAAATGCAATGCGAACTCTTTGCCACAACACACTCTCTTTGTTTGTGTGTGTGTGTTTGTATGGGAATTGATGTTTGCAGTTGTTTTGAGCACCCGAAAGCACATTAGGCCACAGCTCATTTCAGAGTGTTTTCAAATTTAATTGCTGAAGTTGCAAAGACACGTAAAGCTTTTAAAGTCGTGCATAAATATCAAAGCCTGCTCGACTATTTAATACCCTATGAGTCTGAGAGGAGAAATGCATGTTGAAGTTGAATAGGAGAGAATTTAAATAAAGGTATGGTTGACATTTTCCCTTTACAACTACAGGGCAACACACCGTTCGTCTTTTTGGTCGACTTGTCATGCCGTTGCGCACGTGTCCTTTGGCCACAGGATTTGCCCGGGTTCACACCTAGCAAGTGGTCGCGTAGTTAACTCATTTACATTCAAATTGAAACGGATTACGCAGCACGAATCGCGACATGGCGGGATAAAACCGTTGCCTGTTGGCTTTCTCTCTCGTTGTGAGAATTTTGTTGCGAAAGTTTTAATTTGCCAACCAAATGGATAGCAGAGGCAAGTGACACGGACGGGGATGGGCAGCATGGGCAGAACTGTGCTAACACTCTGGCCAGAGGCAGTCGACAGGCTTGGCTTGGCTTGTTAGTTGGTTGTTAATGAGGAAAATCTAATGCTGTCGAATGTGTTTTGCACGAATTAATTCGAGTCGCGTGCACATTGATGAATTGCATAGCACACACCATATTGACATACGCTCGTGTGTGTGTGTCTGTATGGCACATAGAGCACTCGCGTTGCTAGACAAGCGAGTGGCAGATTGCGGCCAGGATCGCGACGACGGCCGGAATGAATTTTATTTTTTTGCGAAATTCTACACGCAACGTGATGGCAGCTGGCCAAGTAAGAAAGTAAGAGAGAGAGAGAGTGAGAGAAAGAGATAGAAAGGGGGAGAGAGAGGTAGCAGAAGCCTGGTGAAGGTGGGGTAGGGGTAGCATTTGAAGATTACAAAGTGTGTGACAAGTTTATGACTTTTTGACGGCGCTTTGGCTCGTCTACCAGTATCTCTCTCTCTCTCTCACTCTCTCTTTCTCCCTTCACTCTCTGTCTCTTTTGGGTAAGCAGACATTCCCCTGTCGTATGTCATGTGCTGTCACCCATTTATATTCCACGCCCCAAGAGAGTGTTTGAGTTTTGTGGTTTACCGAGCGTTATAATGAGTTCATTGAACTTGTGTGCGTGACTTTGATAATGCCATGAATACCGGTATATAAGACGTACAGTGAACTAATTCCAACTGCACAAGGCGAGAATAGAATCATCGTGCTCACTGAGTGAGTTAATTATGTTGCAAATAGGAAAAGCTGTTGAAGGAAAGGTTCAGCAAGACTTCATAATTAACAGAGAAAAAGCCTTTGACTTCAGGTGATGTGTAAGTCTCACCAGTGCACATGTTGGTAATAAATCACATAATTTCTTCTCTTTTTCAACTTGGGCCTCACTTTCGCTCTTTGCTTTTGATTTCCTTCACACAACTTGATCGCATCTCTCACCAGGTCTGACACTTTGCCCACAAAACTCGTTTAACTTGCCAAATCCCTTGCTCAGCCCAAATGTCACTGTTATTCAACATGTGCCTCCTCCCCTGTCCTCTATCTCCATGTATCCTTGTCGGCCTGTCTAAGAGTCTTTCGCTTAACCCCTTTTGTTTTCTGATATGCATTTTCTATTTTCTGCATTTTACTTGGTACACAAATCTCCCAGAGCAGCAAAACGAAACTGAAGAAAATTGTTTGAGCACAAAAATCAAACCGAACAAGTTCGCACAGCTGACTAGCAGATGCGCTATAAAAAGAGGTTGACCCTTGTTCTTGGGTAGATCAATTAGAGCACAATCTGCAGTCTCAATGGAGATCAAGGCACTTCTGAGGGTTACCAAGTATATACTAAGAAGCTTTGTTTGCGCAACTTTATGATACCCTTTGCAGTAATTTCTATGTGTGTGCATGTGTACGCAGCATAAAAGGAGCGAAAGGCAACACACACAGCTGGCGCAGCCATATTTACCGACTTCCCGTCTGATTCCTTCCGTTTGTTTCTTCAATGCGCCGCCATTTACGTTTTCATTCATTGTGCGTTTTGCTGCCGGTTCTGCTGCTGCTGCTGTTTCTCCTTCTGCTTCTGCTTGTTATCCTTGTCCCTCATGCTCTGCTCGTTGTTGTCCTGCAGGCAGCCCGTTGCCCGTCGCCGGCTTGTTTATTGCGTAATTGTTGGAAAATGGCGTCCCAATTTAGGCTAGGCTTGATTTTGGCTATTGCCTTGGCTTCCCTTCCTTCCCTCTGCCTTCTCAGCCTATTCTCATTCTTTGAGTTTGCCTTTTGGTTTAGCTTTTGTTTACAATCACGTGAAATTAAATTGTTTTGCCCATTTTCCGCTTTTAGCTGCTGTTGCTGCTGCCACATCGGTTTCTATTTGAGTTATTGCCATGGATTGTGATTTCTACTTTGCTTTAGTTTTTGTTTTTAATGAAAAACACTTCATTTTACCAATGAAATTTTTCTCTTGCCTCTGCAGCAGCAGCAACATTTCCTCACTTGCCCAACGCCATCCGCTAATTAGGAGCTCTTAATGACATGCCCGTCGCGTCGGCCTTCATGACCACAAAAGCAGACCACGACCGCGCAGCAACGTGACGCAAATTAGCGACCGCCAACGAGCGGGATGACGATGGCACCTTCGCCGTTTGCCACCCTCCTTTTTGCCGTGTATGCAACTGCGACATGACAGCACCCGACACTGTTCAGACTGGCACCTGGTTGAGCCACGCCTACCGCCCACAGGGCTTTTGGCTGCCATAAATCAGTGCGCTGCTGGCTGCCCAGCGACTTGGTCTCATTAATTTGCGCCTGGGCCGAGCTTAATTCCTCTGAATGTCTGTAATTGCTGCGCCTGCTTAACCCAAAGACATTTAGCAAGGCAGAGGCGAGAATACAGAGGATGACAAAGAGAGAGAGAGCGAGTGAGGTAGACAAAGAAAAAGGCAATTTGGGTTCATTATCAATGCTCATTAAATCAATGCATTCTGAAAATTAGTTCGATTGTTTGGCTATTGAGTTGTTCGCGCACCTGAGTAATCAATAAGTAATGATCAAGAGATTATGTGAAGACAGTCTAACTTCTCCAAGCCTCAATTAAGGTTTTAAGATGAATTTAAAATAAATTTGATAGTTGCCTTAAAGAGGTTATACAAATACGAGTATATCCAAATCAAATCAATTTCAACATTGAATAAGTTACCTCTTAGTCATTATCAAGTAAGAAGGCATTGCAGTAGTTTGTCACAATGTTTCATTATGAAGCCATTTATCATGTGATTGTAAGCCAGGCTTAACTTGTTTCAGAGGATTACAGAAATCATTCCATAATTTTATCTCATATGAACGGCTGCCACTGGAATAATTAATGATATTTATTGCATTTATTTTTCATTTAATGCATTTAAATATTGACACACAAATTATATATTAAAAACCATTCGCAATTGACTGGATCTCCCCATCTCGAACTAATTTGTAACCAGAACTCATTTTCTCACGACTCGTGAATCAAGTGAATCAACAACTGAAACTCATCGATGAAACCAATAATTATCAATAATTTGCGCCATTTTTAAATGAGCAATTTATACGCAAATCCATTTAACTTCTTCCTCTCTCTCTCTTGCTCATCGTTTGCAATTGTCAAGCGTATTGCTCATTACGTATACGCCATGGGTATTTAAATAAATTACTGACCCCACATTGAATGGCGTATGCGGTTGCATTGCAAGCATTTTCGATTTCAATGAACTTCAAATTTATTATTATATTATATATGTTGTTATTTTATTTATCTGCAACAAAGTACGTATTTTTTCGTTGCTCATTTTCAATTTGGTTTGCTAAGCACGCTAATTAGTTACGCATTAAATATTTGAAAAAGAAGTGTCAGTTTTTGCAATTTGACATGTAAATTTTGCTACGATTTATCATAGGTTTTTCTGTTGACAAATGCAGTAATTAAAATGGTCAGAAAAAATGTTTAATGGAACAAAAACTCTTTTAATTCCACTACAAAAGTTGAATTTCTTTTGCACAATGGTTTATTAATGCTTTAATTGATGTATGATTTCTTATTTATGGATAGATCGACAACGACGAATATAGCTGTGAATTCAGGCATACTTTACTTTTGTTTACTGTTTCTAAGTCGAAAATCTTTATCTTAAAAGGAATCTAATCAGTGTCGAAGCATGCGAAATGATGAATTTGCGTATTTATAATTTAATATGCAATCGGAAAGTGCATTTCAAAGACAACAAATTGCATCGTTTATCACTTCGCAGAACAAATTTAAATTGCTAAATTGTCGGGGTACTCAGAGAAAAGGGCGAGGTGGTGGCCAACCGGAGGGTGGCTGTATAAATGATGATGCTGTGGCTGCCTCTGCTGTTGCTGGTGTTGCAATTTTTGTTCGGATAATTTGTTGCCATAAGGAAGTGCACTGAAAGTGGCTGCCGGTGGTGACTTCATGAGTATGAAGCCAGGAAAAACAGCTCAGTAAACAAGGGAAGCGGGCAGGGGCCTGCGGCCGTGTTGCGATGTGTGCGAATGGGTGTGGCAAAGCATTAAATCATAAATGACAAGATAAATTAGCGCACAGCAAACAAACATGAGAATAAGCAGTGGAAACACGCAACTGGCAAATGCATGAAGACATAAAGACGAAAGATGCGAGATGCGCGACGAGACACACATGAGAAAATAACTCAACCCGACATTCCATCCTTCCCCATCCCCTCGCGTTATTTCGCTTGCTCATGCAAAACTCTACTAAAAATCCGCAGGGAGTTTTCTGTTTCACTTTGTTTTGTTTGCTGTCGGCTGCTTTTGCTTCCTCATCTTCTTCTCATTCTCTGCTCTGTATTCAGTACTTCTGTTTTTAGTTCCACCCTGACGTTTGTCTTGATGTGTTTCTTTTGTCTGTTTACAGCGCCATTTTATTTTTTAAAATTTTGTTTTACTTCCGTTCCGCCCTTGCTCTCATTCGACAGCTCATGCACAGTTATGTGAGTGTGAGTGCGCGTTTGTGTGTGCGTTGTGTGATCCTTTTTTCGTATTCAATTCCATTCAGTTGCCTTAATATGGCATTAAAGCAGATTGCGACCGATGAAATATGCGTGAGGTATGAGTGAGTGTGCATGTGTCTGTGTGTATATTTCAGCTTGTGAGAGCTTACACACACACATACACAGAGGAAACTGTGCCACTGTGTGTGCATGAAGTAAACAAATGCGTTCGACAACACAGCTCCATTCATCCAATTAGATGCAGTTCAACACGATTCATTCACACAAATTTCAATAAGCCTATTTTACGAGTGGAAATTGAAAATTTTGCCTTTTGCAAAGTTGAATAAATTCTAAAAAGCTTAAACTTTAATTAGTCCCCTTCAATTCAAGACATGGAATTATATGTTAGTAAATATAAAAGAGTTCTTCCCATTATTGGGATTGCCCTTTTGATGCCATCATCAACTGATTTTGCATGTTAAATTGAGTCATGTCATAACGAAATCAATCCCTTCATCGAATACTGCTGGTGTCCCTTTTGATCTTCTGCTCAACTTTTCTTTCACGTTGGTTGTCGTACTTTACGATAAGCTTTCATCTTGAATACGCTTCAAGTGCGGGATTGTGATCCGATTTCCTTTTTCCATATGGATGCACTTCGTTGGGGCTCTTGACATTTATTGATTGCCCAGGTCGCTTCGTGGACTAAGCTGCGTATTAACTTTAAACTAATAACGCAAATAGAAGAGCCACTTGACTCTATGTTTCGGCATTTACAAAGCATGTTCTTTTTTTTTTATTTAGCTTTTTTTCTTCATATAATTCGCTTTATTGCCTGTGTGAATGATTTTATTCATTACATTTGGATTAAGTCCTTTTGAATACGGTGAATTTGCATATGAATTAATTAACGCCTCCATTAAATTTGTATTTTCGCGTGCTTACACAACTCGCGTTGAAAAAAACATGCTCGATAAATGAAAAATGTGCTCAACAATAATATTATTATGTCGGGATTGTAAACAAAGCCTGCATTTTTTGAGGCATTGGAAGCAAAAAAACAATAAGTATTCAATGCACACAAACTTTTTATTCAATTAAATGGGAAACACATATTCTTTGGAGTCGTAAAAAATGTTGTAAAGATATTTTTAATCTGCGCACCACAACAAGGGAAAAAAGTGCAAAGAAAAAGGTTAAAAGTTTCCGCGAAATAATGAGTGTAAATATGAAAAACAAGAATTCATTTGGGAATAATTGATAGTACGACTTTTGTATACTCTAAAATAAGTTAAATAATGTGCAAGAAACCTGTTATCTTATTCTTCATATTGAATATAACATAGCTTATAATCCAATAATGTTTTTAGCTTATGCCCAATTGGGAATACAAGTATTGGGAGAATCCCAAATCAACTTAATTTAAAGAGTTAGAAAAGGTCGGCATAAGGTATACTTACTGAGTATACTCTTTGCAAAGCCGCTTTGGTCATAAAAATGCAGTCAACCCGAAACACACGGGCCAAGATATTATCTGCGGCCTTCATTAGCATTTGTTTTGATTAGCGTATCGGACTGTGAACTTGAGGTGGGGTGATAAGTTTAGAAGGGAGTGAAGAAAGAGTAGGCTTGTTTTTAAAGTCTTTACAGATTTAATATATTTATATTTGATTCAGGTTAAAGCTGCAACACAAAACAAATACATTCAAACATATATATCTATTTGTCAATTACGTTACGGTCAGACAATTACGTAATACGCAGCACAGCATGGGAATGTCTTGTTCGATAAGGTTGCCTCCGTCGGGCTTCGCCTGAGGCAAACTCAAACCTCAATCATTTGGATAGCCAATTGAACCAGATTGCAGTGCAGAACAATGGAATCCTATGTAGTTGGGCGGCATATTGTTTTGCGTTTGTATAGCTTTATGTTTGTATACGATTGATTTGATTAACATTTCACCGAAGCTATTTACTTAAGTAACAACACACATTGCTCTTGTTATGCAAAGCCAAATGAGGAAAGCGAACTTATTTCATCATCGGCAGACAAAAGAAATTCAAATGGCATCGAGTAGAGAGCACACAAAGGCATTGAATATAGCATCGAGTGCGATATGGGCTTATGTATCATATTCAAGTCTAATGGTTACCAACCATGAGGCTGAACCATCCTCCTCCGCCTCCTCTGCTGCTACCATCTGCTCCCACTTCTGGAATATGTTCGGCAATGTCTCTGAACAAGAAAACGAAACCTAATGCGCTACAGAGATGGCGGAATTCAAACGAACATATACAAATGTGTGTGGCTGTGTGTGTCTGTGTTTTCCCAATGCGAATTGCTTTGTACGTTCTGTGTTCGCCACACACGGAACTTGTTAAAGCTCTGCATGCTGTTGCATACTTTGGGGCGCGCCTAAGCAACATGGCCGCCGAGGCCGCGCTGTTAAAGTCGGCCCGGAAGTTGTAAACGGCGGCAAAAACAAATGTTTCGCTTGCCTTTGTTGACCACATCCTCTCCCCGTACCCCCACTCTAAAGTGGGAAATAAAAAAGAAAATAGTACAAAACTTTGTCGCTGTCGTTTGCTGATAGGCGTGTTCTGCATGTTAGTGTGAGTGTGTGTTTGTTTGTATATGAAAGTGAATTTATGTGCTTCATGTGACAAAATGAAAAGTCCGAGATTAATATATACAAAGTTTTAGTGTGGAGCTTAAAAATAGTAATGCTGTAAATGTAAAGAAATTGCCATAAAAAATAAAAGATTACGGAGAAGAAAAAGGAGTGAAACAAATAGAAGCCGCGAATTTAGTTAATTTAGGAATTAAACTAGAATAATACTTAATTAGATGTTAAATGAAAAATATGTTTTTTTAGCAAGAGACACAAAATTAAAAGAAAATGTTTATACAAATTGATGAAATGCTTTTAATTTATTCAAAAATATCCAATCATCCGCAACTTTGGTAATTTCACTTTCTAATATTTATGACAGCTTGCCATGAGATACGTTAAAGCCAACAAATATTCATTCTCTCACACATCAGTTAATTAAAATCCTCTCTAATCTGTGGCTACCCATCAAAGTCACAACATTAACTGCCAAGTGACATGCAAATCAATGAGAAGCACATCGCCAAAGCTCTTTCCCTCACCCCCTCCTTTACTCCCTTCTGTTTCACTTTCGCCTCCTCACATCGTCGAATTGATACGTGAATTTCTGTTGCTGTTGCTATTTTTTGCGAGTTGATCGAAACTTGTCTTCATACAACCTCGCGCTGCCTTTGTCCTCTTGTCAAATTTACTTTTCAATGCAAGGGAAAGGGAGAGAAGCAGAGGACGAGCACATTTGTTATTTGTTCAAAAGTTTGTCAGCACGACTTTTGTGTGACTTTGGCGCTTCATTTTGCGAGTGTCTCCTCTCACTTTGCTGTGCTGTGCGTTTTATTTTGTTCTTCAAGTGGATTTTGCCGTTGCTTCTTTTCAGGTTTCGAGTACAGCAGCACGGAGGAACACAAGCACCAGGAGGACAAGGTGGAGTAGGAACAGAAGACATGCCATACTTGTGGGTGGACCAGCGGCATTGTCATAACAAGCGAGACTATTTGGCTAACAAGCACAGCAACGCATTGAAAGAGAGGAGGCACAAGCAAAGGCAGTGCTAGGTTACGTCACAATTCTTCGCAATTTATGTTTTCGAGCAGCAATCTGATTTATGCGGTATGCATGTGTGTGTATGTAACATCACTGTCTGCTTCACTTCAAATGCACTGCATAATTCAGGTACGGCTGAGTGATTGCCGCAGGCCAGATTGACAAAGATGTCGAGATAAATTTTATATAAAATATTCTTTAAGAAGCACTGCTTTATGATACTAGAGAAACATATGAATACAGGAGTATAAGCACCAAGAATTCTTACCTAAACTTATTACAATTATCAAGCCAACTAGCTGTAAATTAAGCCATAAAAATGTATCCCAAATTATACTGTTCATCTTCTGCTTAAGGGTAAACGGAACAAGACAAAATCAAAGCGTCGCTTTGCTTCACATGGTACGCAACGTGACGTATACGCAATGTACACGTTGCCCCAAACTCTTGCATACTTACCAGCGTTGCGTAGCGTGGCAGACAGCAGCACGCGCACCTGACGCTCGCCGAGGACAGCTGCCTATTGGATGTGGATGTGGTTGTGCGCTCGTTCGTTAAGCTGTTTTCGCTTGCGGTAGCAGTTTGACCTAAACCTGACACCGGCTCTGAAGTCCAACCTGTCTGGCTGCGGGTCTGTGGCGCACACGCACACAAACAGACTTCACAGCTTACGCACACACGCGCACAAAGTGAAACACTCGCCCTGTTTGGGGCACACGCAATAAAACCTTTTAGGCAGACACAATTAAAACGGCTTGCTTGCGCCTCTCATCTGACCATTTGACTTGGGCTGTGAGAGTCAAGTGCCTTTTAAAACGAGCTTTGTCATGCCTGGTACACACGTGTGAGTCTTAGGCGGACTAAGCGCTATGATTTCAACAGTACTTCTTCCTCTTCTTCTCCACTAGCCAAAAATGCTCGCACGTTGCGCACTGTAAATTCTGCAAATAATCAAAAAGGCCTGCAAAAATTTAAAACGTTGATGGCGGCACAAATATTTTGGCAATTAAACTACGCCCCGAGTAAGAGGTTCACGGCATGTCTTCGCGTTGCCGGAAACGGAATTCCTTAATGTAAGCAGGCGTCGGTTGGCTGGCGTGTGTCGTCCTTAATGGCGTCTCTGTCGGCAGTGGCAGCAGCATCAGCCATGTCAGCGGATAAGGCTGAAGGTAGTCGTATGTCATGCGTCGACTCTGCCGCCTCCCCAACTAAGTTGTCAACACTTTAGTTACCCGAGATTGTGGCAGGCTTTGTGCCGAGCTGTCATAAACTTTGTCCTTATCCAGATACCTGTCGCAGTCTCTGGAGGGGCGCGCTAAGCCAAGTTTTTATTATCGAACAAAAGACTGAGTGCGCCGCGGACTCTGGGAAATCAATCGCTTAATCTTTGGGGAGAGCTGACAAAGTTTTTTACTTCAGATAATGAGATAAGGCGGCTAAATGTTAAATGTTATCAGTGTCAGGTTGCCTTACTTGGAAAATATTAATGAAATAATGGAGGAATATGGGCATCAACGTATTAAGGGTGATGTAAGAAGATTCCCAATTATTTTCCTTCGAGTCTGATGCTTTGTTTATAATACGAAATGCCAAGAGTAAGTCAAATTATCATTAAGAAGTTAAGTTAAATCGAAACTGTTGCATAATTTTACTTCCGGAAGCTATTTATCTGCCTTCAAACTAAGTCAATAAATAGATGAATTATTGAATAAATACTGCGTTAATCCCCCATAACAGCTTATTGGCTCAAAAAAAAGGTTAAGCCTTTATAAGTCTATCGAGTTTTCTTTTTATTACTCAATGAGCACAGCCCCAAAGTTGCGTAGAGTTGCTTTTGCCCCTCCTTGAATGTGAAGCAACATTTGGCCTGCCCGTCCATTAATATCTGAGCCTCAGGTCCTGAGCAGTTGTCGTCGAGTATGTGGGAGTTTCCGTTGCCAGAGAAGGCAACATTGTTTGCATAACATGGCCAACAGTCTGCACATTCTTTGGACCTCGCTGTGGTAGCTCATTAACACAAGCCAACGCCAGCTGATGCCGCTGTCGACGATGCCAATGCTGATGCCGTCCGATGATGTCGACAGTGGCAAAAATGCTATTGATATGCCAGGCACGCGATGGCTTTTAGACCACATCATACAATTGCCCCAGACGTTGACGTCGTCGTCGTAGCAGTCTGAATTCATTCATAAAAATCTTACGCTCGCTCGCGTGTTAACCTACAAATGCTGGCTGCGAGCTGTTAAAGCCTTAAACTTAGACAATAACAAGCAGACAAACACACACACACACTCCCATACTCACACATGCACACTTACAGTCACACTCGGATACTCGAAGCCTCCCAGGGAAACTTTAAGTTGCGGCTGCGGCCACTTGACATCGAGTTAAGGTGACTTCGCTCGTTCCTTGCACAACTCGCGTTGCCTACTTATCTGGGCCGCCCAGCGCAAGCAAGAAGAGCACGAAGAAGAAGAAGTAGCGGAACAAGAACAACAACTAACACTATGACAATTCGCACGCGACTTGCGCGAATCGCTGGAGCACACTTTGACCGACTGGCACAGAACTGTTTGCGTTGAGGTTTCCACGGGAACTGAAATTGAAATTGAAACGACATTCGCAGCAACGCGTCGCAGCAGCCGCCAATCGGCGAAGTCGTCCTAGTCTGCCATCGTCGGCGTCGTTATCGTGCGTCGTGCGAGCGGTCGGCTCTGTTCGCAACGAAAGTGAAACATAACGCATACGCAGCGTTGACCCGCTTGCCATGTGAATGTGGCAGCTTTTGAAGTTGTCTCCGCAAGCTTTCAGAGAGCCACAACCAGAACAGCTGACGTTTGTTATTGGTCATCTATGCCGGGCGGCTTATCACGTGCCATTGTTATTGTTATTAGTGCTTTGTTTATAAAGAGTGCGGCTTAGTCACATCAAGAGAAGGTTGCCATGTTTTTCATATTTTCTTCAATACGATTCATCATGATGATTCAGTTAAAATTTACTAGCGTAAATAAAATCACTTAAATATTTTAATCAATTTAATTCAATATTAATTTCCTGAATTTTTAATAATTCCTAATATCCTGAAATTCAATTAACTGTAAGTGAAGCAATAATTTAATTAAATAGAAACCACAAAATATTGAGTTGCACAAGGCAGAAACAAGCACTTACATCACCACAAAAGTCAATTATGAAGCCTGCTAATGGCACTTTATACCTCCCATTTGACTTGGCCTTTCCTTTTGCTAAGTTGTACAGTGGCATTTCTTTGTGATCAGCATTTATTAAATTTATATTTATGCAATTGAATTTATAGAAAGTTTTTGTATTTGATTGTTATATATTTAAATAAACATAAAAGTAATTGATATCCTTAATTATATTTAAGATCTAAGTTTACTGGGATAGAAATAAATAAAACGCTTATCTGAATTTAGAACAACTCGTCTAACAGTATTACAGCTTCCAGGAAGAGCTTAAAGCTTGCAAGTGGGATGCCAAGTACATACACCAACAAAAGTTATTTCAGTCCCTAATTCACAATATAAGCTTTATATTAGCAAAGCTTATTTATGGAAACTTTATACCTAAAGCTTTATAGCACCTCAGGCAACAGCCAGCTCACCTACGGCAGCTCTTGCAGATTACAACTGTGTAATCACTAGATACTGACATTGCGAGGGATGAAACTTTTCTATATTTGTATGAGTCTTCCAATCTAAAACTTAATTTCAATTATTTCACCTTTCACTGTAAACAATTAATCATTGGCTCCCTGTTCTTTAACGTCAACCTCGTGAAAATATTCTTTGCGGGAGTAAGCTTTGTGCTAAAAGCCATTCTCGGGTCAACTTTTTGTTTTCTGTTTGCTTAGTGAGAATTTTATTGCTTAACTTTTTGACACGAAGCCTTTTAGCAGCTGCCTGACCTTTTGCAGACCCTCGGAATGCCCGCAAAGTTTACACAGGTCAAAGAAAATATTTGTCCAAACATGTATGACAACTTCTTCAGTGGGGCGTGGCTAATGCCACCCACATTGTGTGCATGCCGAGCAATAAACCAGAGAAAATGAATTTCAATAAGGAGGCTGGCCTGCCGGACTGAACAAATCCTTTGAAAAATCGCTTTCCCTTGTTAGCGGGTTTAAGTTCAACCGCAGAGACCCTTCAGTTTCTTGCTCACCGTTAAAACTTGTTTAATTTTTCAGCATTGATTGACCCAGGAATCTAACAAGAATGGATGGAATCATCTAAATCGGGAAATATGCCGGAAAAAGCGCAGCCATCTGCTTGATTACATTTCAATTCATTCAACTCGCCATTTTTTGGCACTCTTTCGTGATGGCTTTTTGGTTTCAGGTCTTGGTTTGGCAGGTGTGGCAGAGAGTTCGCTTAAATAAATTGAAAACTGTTTACCGAATTTGTTTTAGCAGCTGCCAGAAATGGAATCTAATTAAATTGCCTGCGCTTTTAATGTGTGGCAAGAAAAAAATAAAGCAAACCAGGCTGCAAATTTGCCGAAGTTTGCAACACCTGCGAGTTTAACATGTTTACACTTCCTGAGCCAGAGGTAGCTTCCTTTCACTTTCTTGGCTAAAGTTTTGGTCAGCTGCCTTTTCCCATACCATTTCTCGTGGGACTGTAATTTTGCATGCCGGGCACATAGCTCATTTTCAGAGTATTTTGCAGGGGGGCTTTGAAACGAAACACGTCAAATTGATCCGCAACTATGCTGTTTTCATTCTGCCATTGTCTTCATTTTTTTAGAGAACTTACTTATAATATTTAAATTGAAGTTACTGCGTGGTAGCATGTTCAATTACCTTGTGGGCTATTATATGATTGGGTAAGTTTTTTAATGCATATCCAAAAAACGATGTCGTGTTTAACCCACCTGAAAGTAACAAGCAGAGTCAGTGGCCATTAAAAATATCATAAAAATGGGATAAAATAGCAATTTAATTAACATTGTCATTCAATAATTGCACTGCAGGATAAGGGTAAAAAAGAGAACAACATGTTCATTGAAACATTAATATTTTTGTACTTCATGATATGATATAATTGATGAGTTCAATTAATATTAAGTTGAACTATAACGCATATACCAATAAATAAACAGATTTTCGAAGCTATATTTATTTCTTGACACTAATATCTGCCGACAGTTCCTAAGTACACAGAATGTGACTTTCATTTAGTTTTATGACCAACCATTAAGAACATATTAAAATCATTATAGTGGAATTTTTATGAGTGCCTGAAACAGTTGATGTTGATGGTCATTATTAGGCCGCACGCGACGCATATTCTATTTGCAATGGTCAGTATTAAATGTGCGACCACATGACGTATGTGTAATTGCGCATACGCTGTGTTGCGCATGGTGATAAAAAACAAAAGGGGTGACAACGTTAACAACTTTCTGGTGGATTCACGCACGTCTCGCATGTTCTAACGATTTACAACCTCAAACAGCCGCAATTGTACAAGCCATAAAACTGATGCAGCTCTGTGTAAAATAAATCTGATATATGAAAAAGAGACAACTTAAAAATTTCTTGTTTTAAAAATTCGCTGTTAAAAATTAAAAAAAAAATAATAATAAGAATAAAGATAAGTTTATGATTAACAAATATCTCCTTATAATATAAATATATTTTGTAAGGAAGAGTTACAATGAATATTTTAAAGCTGAGCACTCACGCTGTCCTTCTTGTTTATTTTTCTTTACAGATGAAGCTTTTCCATTTCTGACGTATGTCTTGGAGTGGAAAGAACATCCCGGTTGAGCTGGATTGCGTGGGATGGGCTAAGGAGCATATGCTACTTTATGCGAGTCATTGTTTAAAGACAAACATTTTCAAGTCAATTTTAAGTGTTCAAGTTACGTTACGTGGTGGAACTTACCCACGGGGTGCAGCGCACTTTGTGTGCTCTGGCCTCATTAAGGTGTTGGCCAGAAAACTCACCCACTTGTTGCCACCTCACTAATTACTGTTGAAAAGCACGTACATAGCTCATAGCTCGCCACTTGCTTTCGGGTACTTTCTGAGTTCCCTTCATTAAAGTCTTAGATTTTTAATGAACCAAATTGCAGGAGTCTGTTAATAAAAACAAAATGTGCAGTTGTTCGGCAACATTTTAAGTAAAGTTTTTTAAATAGATTCGGAAAGTGTAAAGGAAAGCCAAGCAAAGCATCTTATAGGTTTTCCCATTATGCTGCGATGAAAACCAGTATTTAAGAGAGAAGTTCAACAGCAGCAGCAGGATACTCTTAAGAGAAACGGTTAAGATGCTATTTGAGTAGACAGAAATACTTTCAATTCCTGAGCATCTGACATTTTATAATTAAAATACTAATTTCATGATAAGATTATACAAAGTATTCCTTACTGAATATATAACAGCTTTAATCCGGTCTTCATTCTATTAGCCAAGCACATTTAAAGTAAGCAGGCAACCCAAGCACAATACTTATGCTGATTTTGACATCCTCATTTGGATGGCCCATAACAGGATATACCTATCCTGTCGAAATCATAACAATAACTACTCATGATACTTGCCATCCAATTAAGAGACAATCAACACATTCTTTTTCATAACAATCATTTGTGTCAATTTCGAAATCAAACGCACTACAATCAACAAACAGCCCACACGTGAAATAGGAACAAGCAGCAGGCGAAGGGGACTCTGACTGGGACTGGGATTGGGATATTCGCGTTTCCAATAATAACAATAAATACAATTTGTCGGGCTATCCCAATTCTGTTGGCGAAGCACGGATCTATGGGTCAATCAGACGAGCAAAAGTTCAATGCCTTGTGGAAAACTGCAACAACAACAATAGCTACCAAAACAACAACAACAACAAAAGAAGCAACACTAGAAGATAGCCAAAACGAAATTCAATTGATATGCCCGTCCAATTGGCAGACTGTTATAATTTGCCATGTGTATAGAGAGAATCAAGCCGGACACATTGGCACAAGGTCGAGTCAAAGTTTTGCTATCCATCTCACATTGCCTTTTATACTTATCACTTGAACTGTCCATGGATGGCAGTTATTTTTTTTTCTTGTCATTCAATTTTTGCTATATACTCCTTGCCTTTCTTGCTGATAAGCCCAGCTCAGTTGCAAGGACTGCGAGCGTATCTGTATCTGTAACGACATCGTAACAGCTCAGCATAAGTGAAAATGGCGCCTGTCGAGAGCGCCGAGAGTCGGGGTCGACTCTCAAGAGTCGAGAGTCAAGAACCATGCAGTGTCCTTGACACTGATGGCGAATCGGTCGCCAGCTTGACGGGAAAATATTTATAATTGCTTCCTGTGGTGTATTTATTAAGTCAAATCTGCTGACTTCTCACGCACAGATAAGGTAGAGCAGCTCTTTTATGTGATTGTCAGTAACCTTTTACTCATTTACTGTAAACGTGATAGAACATAGTCTCATAATGTTTCTTTCAATTAGCCTAGGCTTTGTGGAGGTATTAATAATTTAGTAATTTAATATACAAACTAAGATTTTAACAGTTAAAATCTATTACAAACTAGCAATTATATGAGAAAAAAACCATGCATGTATGTGTATTCCGGCATGAATTGAAGCCTTCGTTACTTCGTTACTCCTAAGTGTATTTTCCTCTCGCCTGCCAATGCAATATTTTACCTAAAACACCCAATTTGACCAGACACAATGTGCATATTACATGACCTTATCGTTGTACGGCTGGCTGTTCAAGCAATTGGCAATTGCATAGCAGACCAGGCGCTGCGTGGAGACAATTTATGCTGAACTTTTTTAAAAAACAGCCCCAAAAGATGTGAAAACTCTGATTTGGCCCTAAACTTTGCACTGTCACTTGGCTGATTGCATTCGCATAGTTCTTCAGGTTTCTTTTTTTTTATTTGCCTATTAAAATTCTTGGCTCATATCCAATTGACAGACATATTTTTGCTGGCACTGCAGCCAGACGGGGTTTCATTATGCCAGTTTCAAGGGTAACAACGGCTAAGTAACAAGCAAAAACTTGTCGACAATTCGCATTTACAGTTTCAATTTCGAAGACGGAGGAAGAGTTGAGAGACCAAGAAGGAGTGGGAAAAGTTTGACGCTGTCTTTGTGTTTCCTTCGATAATGTTTCTTGGGGAGTTTTTCATGCTTTTAGTTGAATTGAAAATGTTCCAAAGCTGCGCATCCGTTTTCGTTGTCATCCACCATATCCAGAGATATTACGACATCAGCACGAATTAAATACCTGCAAAGGGTCGGCATAACTAATGAAGGGCCATTGACCATGTAGCACAAATGATTTGCATTCCATTTACGTTTGTCGTTAATTTGTCAACAATACAAACACACACACAGACATATAGCTACGAATACAAATACAAAACGAATTCAAATAGAAATACGCAAATACAAAGATAAATACAAATACGTAAACTAACACAAATACCAAGCTGTCATCGGTTGTCGGCACGTGCCCGGAAAAGGCCCTTTTGCCAAATAATTGCAGGCATAATTAATAACATTCATTCTTCGATTCTGATTCGATTTAGCAGTCGCATATTTCGCTCTGACTGCCATCATTAATATTCATACAAATACATTTATTGTTTGGCTGTCAGTCGGCGTGCTCCTCGCTCGATGCGGGCAATGCCAACGATGCGTATGATGACTATGTGCCAGTGTCATGCTCTGGGGAGGTTGCTGGCGTCTGCATGCAGCGTGTACACAATGTGCGACTGTTGGTGCTGCTGCTGCTCCTGTTGCTGCTGCTGCTGCTCCTGCTGCTGCAATGTGCCAAACTTTGATGCATTTTAATTAACATGCAAATTGTTCAAGCTGTGCCCCTTGTTCCCATGAATAGATATTTTCAGTTCTCTTTTTTCTATGCTGCCTACACGGCGTATGCGCAACGTTTAATTAAATTGTGCATTGACATTTTACAGCATCAACGACATCGCACTACGCGTACATTGTGAACTTTTTTAATTGAATTATTTGCATGTAATTGCACTGAATGCAAAAGTTGCAAAAACTGCTTCACATGCCGTGGGCAAATACCCTCAACCCCCCAGTCAACTCTTTCGCTTGCTGTTCATTATTCCCAATAGAAATTTGATGAGAGTGCAGAGTTGTGTACGAGGGGTGAAGGACTCTAAAAGCGTAACAATGCGCTTCATAGCTGCTGGTTGTGAGCGCAGCATGTGGAAAATAATAATGGAAAACAATCGTTTTATTTAGAAATATAACTCAGTTTTTGTTTGAAAACAAAATTGACTTTGAGGTACTTCAATTTGAGTACTATTGAGTGTCTAATCAAAAGTGCCTGCCACTTGTTGTTGCATATCTCAAGAGGGTAAATTTTCACTCTCCATGCAGACATATCGAGGAAATTAATAATTGGTTTTCATCTCCGGCCCGGAAATGCTGATTTGCATAATGAATGACAACGCTCTCTGGGAGACACTCAGCATGCAGCCCGAATAGGTCAGGTGTTGGTCGAGCGGAAAACAAGTTTGGCCAGCTTAATAATTAGGCTGATGAGCAAACAACCATCCGATAATATAAACAACAACTACAATACCACGCAGCACTTGAGCTACTTAATTTATGGCGCACTGCCAACCACTTGGCATCCCCTCCACGGACACAGCATGGCCAGCTCTCAGGCAGATGCAAACTAAGCGAACAGCAGCCAATTGCCAATTATTAGTTATATATCAATTGACCAGCCAGCGTTAGATGAGGCAAACTGGCGCTGAAATCGACCTAATTGGTTGATATATTTTGCTACAGCAAATTTTGTTCAGTGAGAGAGCAGGAGGAGAAGAAAGTGGAACAGGCTGTTCACGTTGCGGATGCTGGCGTGTTAATTAAGTGTTCGCACGCACAGTTGAACAGTCGAAGAGTCGGCTGAACTTGTGAACTGTTGCACGGTCCAATCGAGTTTAGCACAGTGGCACCAAGACAGGCAAATGTAGGCCATAAATTTATCCAGAGCCCTCTGCAGATTTATGGCAGAGCAGCTGTTGGCAGTGTGTGCTGCTCTTCTACTTGAGTCTATTTGAATCTAGGCTGGTAAAGGCGAAGCTGCCACTTCACACCTGTATTACACACACACACATACGAACTACTATACGCACACATAAGCACAAGTGACAGGTAATTTGTGCATAAAAGCTTGAGGTGGGTGCGATGGCTGTGGCAGCAGGAGTGGGAGCTGTGAAGGCTGTTAACGTGACATCAACGCATACATTATTCATTTCATAGCCATTTTTTTCATGTTACTTTTTTGGCTAGTCTACTTTTCCCCTCCTCTTCCAGTGTATTCTTGCTCACTTGACAATTTTCCAGTTGTCCTTCGCTGGTGGTTTTTTCCCTCCATTTTCAGCAGTTTTCTCGCTGACAGGTGCAGTAGCTTTACTCATCGGACAGTTCAATTTGTGATCGGTGTTTCTATCGATCAGAGCTTACTGCCTTCTCATTAGGGAAAGTAAAGTCCAAGCTTACGTACCTTTTTAAACTATATTTAATAAAGATTTATGTTCTGCACTTTGCCTTTAAGTTGGAATCTAAGTTGGCTGATATCTTCAATTATTTACTCTTAACTAGTCAACTATTCCATCTGCCATGTACAAAACTAATTTCGCGTAATTGCTCAAAATGAATGAACAATTTATCAAGCTGTGCTACATCGCTTTGTGTGCAATAATTAAGTTTTGATTTTAGCTTAAAGCACACAACCTGATCGAATGGTTCTCGGGCACAAAAGACAAATGCAAATTAAATGCAAATTTAATTAAGTCAGTTCGATAGTGCAATTGTCCTTCGCCATGTGAAAATTAACTTATTGTGTTGCATATCAGGTGCAAACACACACACACAGAGACAAAGACATGCCAAGTGCATTTCAATTGTTGATGTAGCTGGCATTCAAAATATATATAACTTAACTAGATTCTTGTGAATTTTCCTTATAAATTATGAAAACAATTGCAGTCTACATATTTACACGCATACATAAACTATGCGTGCTGAATATGAGAAACAGTGGCCAGTGGCCAATTTCATGGACTTAATAAGCCAAAGGATATGTAAATCATTTGTAGTTTACTTGGAAGGTGTGCAAATCTTGTCGACTGATGAGCAGCTAATAATCTAAAGATTTACTGTCACAATTTACTGTAAACAAACTCATGTTTTAATTTATGCGCTTGGTTACCTACGATAAGTAAAAACGTCAAGTTCTTAAATACTTTTAAAGAAATCGCATAAAATCTTGAAAGTTAAAGTAACATTTGGTTAAAGAGCTTTATTATATCTTTTACACACTTCCGTATTGTCTTGAATACTTTGTTACCTTTCTCCTTGTTATTCTCCAATGTTATATTGCAACGGACATATATAAAGCACTTACAAACATGTTGGCAACCGGATGTCAATGCAAGCCAAAGGGCAGTCATGAACATGAAACGTATACGTAACGCATATGGCGACCCATAAAGGTTATGTTGCTGTGATAATTCTAGATTTTCCATTTTCCCTGCCCCGTTTCACCACTTATAAGTAAGTTTAATTACACTCTTCCAAAGTCTCCCTCCTCCTCTCTCTCTCTCTCTCTTTATGCCTCTCTAATCCCCCCACAAACCACGTAAATTATGCAAATTGCAGCGGTCGTGAAATTTTCCAGGCTAAGCTTTCTGTTTTATGACAGCGGGCGCAACTTTTACATGCACTTTGCTTGCCAATAAACAGGCCGTGTGTGAGTGAGTGTGTGGGTGAGTGTATTTGTATTTCATGTAGACTGCATTTGACAGCCACAGCGGACACAGGTGCTAGTCCCGTTTGGGCCCCTATTGACCGCAGATTCGTGTTAAGTCCAGTTTATGCGGCTGCCATGGCTATAACCATTTGGCAAGCGTCAA
Organism: Zaprionus capensis; assembly: GCA_018903675.1. Taxonomy (NCBI): domain Eukaryota; kingdom Metazoa; phylum Arthropoda; class Insecta; order Diptera; family Drosophilidae; genus Zaprionus; species Zaprionus capensis. The sequence goes on along the minus strand of JAEIFN010000964.1, from coordinate 9,291,345 downwards.
TAAATTAGATTTTCGACATTACCTTACTCTACGTATACAGTATGTATCCAGCCAATGCATTAAATATAAATGTGTATTGCCAGTTGTAAACATTTTTGCAATACAAATTGAAGTGTAGCGAGATTGACAGCACGGCTAGCCAGAAAGGAAGTACTAAAAACAGAAAAAAAGGAACTAGCGGAAACAAAGTGTGCTCTATCTTCATAGGAAAACCCTTCAAATAAAAGACTTCTTTCATGTCTTTCATTTCTTTTAATTGATTTGGGCAACAACTCTTGTCGAAATGGGACCAGTTTTACTGTACTTAGTGCTGGCTTAGCCAAAAACCGAAACAGTGTCATGCAAATGCAGCTATCATGTCGTCCTGTGGACTTCCAAGTTGCAGCCTCGATTACAAATTGCTGACCACACAAGTGGTGAATGTGCTAGCAATTGAATGTCGCCTTGTGCAATGCGAGATGTTAGATGAGAAATGTGCTCGGCATTGGCAAGCAAACTTCGGGTTTCCTAAGCCGAAACGTGCCTCGCCAAACTGCAGAGACCAAAGAGGAGGCAAGGAGAGAGGGTCACTGCCTGAGGTAAACTCTTTTAGTCATTGTTTGAGCGGCTGTGGCTTTTGTTATTCTGTCAAAAGTTGCCTGTCGCCTGTCTTGTTTATCTTTGGCCAACAGAGAAATTCGCCTCTATTGTAATTTGAACTAAAACGTAATCCTGCCTTGGTCGTTTGTACTGTTCTTTTTCAGCATTGGCAGCACTTTTGTGGCTAACCATTTCCCATTTACTTAGAGTAGAGTTTTTTCAACATTGTTTTTATTTGCTCAGCAAGCACCTGACAGGCACTTGAAGGCAGCTCGAGTCATTTGCAGTTGACATGCAAATTTCATCAGCAAATGACTGTGGACAGGACATGACGTGCTACTGCATGCTCGTGCCCGGGCTGGCACGTGCGTGTGGGCGTGTCAACGATTAGCACACGCACAAATTGGCAAATGGGTAATTTGCCAGTTGAAGCCAGGCCAGGGCAGGCTTACGTTTAATTAAATATTTACACAGCTCACACGCAAAAAATAGTTGAAACTTTTGCAAATTGCACAACAACAAATATTTACATACTCATTAAACTTTGCACATTAAAATCAAACAGAGTGCGAGCAAAACCAAACAGTAAACTACACCCAAATAAACACCAGATACACTCAAACACTCGCACACACAGCCAGCTAATACCCATACACTAGCTGAGCCTCGCCGACGAAGGCTTAAAACTTTTTCGATCTGCCCCAGAAAGTTAACCAACTGAAAAAAAGGCGAGCAAAGCTACTTTTTGCTCGGCTTTCTCTTTCAGCGCACAACGCCTACTGCTGTCTTTCTCTGTGTCTGTCTGCGTTGGAGTCCTCACTGGGGTCACGTGCCTGCAAGGAGGCTCGCAAAACGAATTATAAACTAGATAGCTGATAGGAAGGGATCGGAATCGGGACCGGGTCTGGTTTGTGGGTGCAAATTGTCTTGTGGTTGTCAGAGAAAATAGATTGAAATGCATGAGAGACTCATTAAACATTCGCTTTAATTGCTGGCCCTGCCTCCAGCGGCAACTTGTGTGTAGATTACGCTCAGTGGATCTCGGCTAGAAGAGCTTAAAGTTATAGCTTATCGACTTTCAACTATATAAGCCACATCCGTTTCCGTTTCCGTCCGTTTGCGAGAACACGAGTTCAACACGATGACGACGACGATGACGACGACGACGACGACGACGACATTGCTGGCATTCATAAATCATCATTTAGTCCATGTCATGCTGTTGCCTGTTTGCCGTCAAAATGGCTGCCAGGCAACAGCCGCAGCTACTTGCAGCATCGTTCGTACACCTTGACGTATGAGTGATTTATGTAAATGAAATTGTTACTTGCAATATAAAACTCGTTTGCTTCATTAGAGCGCATTAAATTTTTAACTCTGTGTGTGTGGGAGTGCGCGCACAACTTTCAGTTGAGTTCACAAACTGCAAAGCCAACAGCAGCAAATGAGTTGGCAACAATTCCATAGAACATTTTAATGGGAATGTTTATGACACTAGCAAAGCTCATGAAATTGAGCGAGAAAACTTCATTAATTGAAAATGCCACACACCGCACAGAAAGGATTCTACTCTACCCACTTGACCATGCCCCACATGCATATTTAAAGCTTTAATTTGCAATTTTAACGTGCCACTGCTTCATTGTATTCGGCTGTGGCAGCGCGCACTAGGCCGAATCATGCAACATTTAAAGCCCTTCGCCTATGTCCTTGTGTAGCTTGCCAGGCTCTGTTCTGGTTTCACGACTTGTCTCCCTCCAACCGCCCCTATTTCTGTCTCCCTCCCTCGTCTTCGGCCTTGTTTCGGAAGTGTTTGGTGTTTCCAAGGGGAACGTGAGCGTAAATGTGAATGTGAATATGAATGCGAATGCGAATGCGAATACGAATACAAATGTGAATGCGAACGGGAGCCCTCATCAAGTGCCAGCCAGCACGTTGATGGCCAGGCACAATTAAGTGTTTTTATGCATACTGCATTGTTGCCAGCAATTGCTCAAGTATGCTAATGACAACGGTCTGTCCATCAGTCCGTCTGTTCGTCCTACTGTCACACTGTCTGGGCGACTACAACAGGCGCCGGGCGCCGCTTAAAGTCGTCACCCTTAAAGCCGTAACGCACCTCAAGCTTATATTGCCAGCTGCTTGACCTTCGCTGTGCTATAAAGACGAATAATTGTGATCATAAAAGCCCTCCGATGTGGTCATAGTCGTAGCCGTAGTTGGAGCACATAACACGCGTCGGCAAACAGGCACCGGCACAGCTGCTCGCCAACGTTTGTTTGCGCACTTTTTTCTTTAAACTTTAGCTAAATGTTTTCCGACACTCTCAATGGGTCACCCTCCCCCTGTTCTTTACTCTCTCACATTCTCCCCTCGACCGTTATCCACATTTAACGCTCGACTTATACAACAGCTGCGTCTTAGTTCAGCCTCACTTTCAATACATGCTCTCGACTCGACTCGGCTCTCGACTTGCCTTGGATTTCCTCATTAGCAACTGGCATAGTTCCATAACAAGAGCATATAGTATAACTATGCCTAGTATAAGTTGATCTAATTCCTTTGTTGTGTGGCAAATAAACAGCAAAAGCTTTTAACTTAATGACTGGGCATAAATTTAAGTTATCGCAGAATCGTTTTTATTGTTGTCCTTCTCGCATTGTTACAATTAACAAAGAACCGGACTATAGAGCAATCGATTGCTAGCATGATTAAAAATTGCAAACAAACTGGAGAGAAAAATATAAAAGGTTATTTGTTCAATGCAAATATAGAACCTTGCATAGATCATAGATTGCGAGTCATTTCTGAATTAACATAAAACCTATCATTTATTTAAACTAATTTCTATATGATGAGTTGACTTGACTTTAAAGCCACAAGCCAATAATTATAATTCCAATATAATTTACACATAAACATTCAAATGCAGTTATGCACTAATACATTCTCATTGCATTGCGACTAAGGCAGATTTGTAATAATTACATTCAAATACCCAAAGATATTCAACCACAAGCTTAATGAGTTCCGATTAATTGAAAATATGGACAAAATGTTGTGGAGCTCAATTTAGAGGAAATTATGTTTATGAGCTGTACTTGAATAAAGCGTATAAAATATTTATATTAATATTAATATTATTGTAAATATTAAAGGGAAAATGGAGTACAATTTGGGGGACTATTGTAATACTCCTGCAGTTAACTTAAAGTTCGCTCAGTGTAGTGTAATATTTACACACACATACACGCACACACATGCATATATGTATGCATACTTGGTTTATGTTATAAGCCCGCTCTCCCTTCGCTTTCTCAATCAATAATCTTTGCAGGCCGCAGCTGGCAGCTTGCTCGGCTTGTCAGGCGAACCGGAGGAGTCTTTGCTTTTCCTCGCTGTGTTTTCATACAATTTAAATTACATTTGTCTCTTCGGCCGGGCAAAGACAAGTTGTCGTCGGTTCGCTCTGTATGCAGACTGCACAAAAATTTCAATTCGAATGCGAACCAGGCCCAACTGGCGCTCCATGGCGACTGCTACGCACTACGAAAAGGGATGAGAAAGAGAAGCAGAAATGAGAGACTCGTCAAGGCATTTGCATAAGTGGAAGCATTTGTGCTTTGATTTTGTCATATGTCAAGCAGAACTGTGTGCCGTATGCAGTGCAATGTGCCACATCTTGTGGCAGGAATGCAAAATTATGAAAATGGAAAACGCACACAAGGATATCGAAGGTTTCGACTCTACATAATCGCTGGCAGATGTGATTGCAAAAAGACGACTGTATTTTGTTAATGGATTCTCCTTTCGAGGACAGCTGACAAAACCCGATCCGATTCTCAATTTGATTGGAGCAATAAAAGTACAACGAGACAGACAACATAGTCGACTGCAGCACAATGCCGCAAGTTGTCAATCATGCAACAATGCTCAGAGCCGACACTGAGCCAGTGTGGAGCCTGGAGCCTGGAGCCTTCTGACAGCCTGCTGACATCCTGAAGGTCGACTTAAAGCCGGAGTGAAATTTAATTAATCCCAGGCAGACGGCGTCATATGATACGGCAGGCATTAAGCAATGGGTATTAGGCAGCAGCTGCTGTTGCAAAATTTAGAGTTCTGTAACGGTTTAAAACAATAAGAGCCCAACGTAAACATGCCACGATAAAGGGGAGTCGTCGAGGCCAAGCTACGCTGCAGGAAATTAAATTTAACAAAGAGCATATGACCAATAAAGAAGGTACCCTTTTGAGTAAACCAAAGCTTCAAAACAATCCAGGTTTTATATTAATTTCCAGTTCCGTGTTTACACTAAGAATTGCTGTACACCTAGATCAAACTTGACTCATTTATTATTAAATTACTCATTGCAGTCAGGCTTACCCATTGACTACAGCCCGTACAGGATATAAGCAGCGGCAAGCCCCAAGCGACGCCTCAGGCTATTAGCGCACGCTTCGTCTCACGCCTGGTAATAAATCTCAGACTGTCAGCCAGCTACCTTTCACAGGAGCAACAATTCCAAGAAGCACAAGAAGAAGCGCCCACACCATCACAACGGCAGGTACCACCACGACAGTAAGCACATTTGAGAGAAGAAACCAAAAAGCTGGGTTTGAGTTGAAAATTACCTGACATTGTGCGGAAGGTGCGTTAATTGGGCGTTGCGGGCGGGGGAAAGACGCGCAGTAGATACTAAGTAATCAGGATAATTTATTCATGAGTAGCAAATGAGGGTATTGAACTTATTTGATTTACCAGAAAACAGTCACAGCCAGTACTGAAGTGCGCATCAAGTGAATGAAGACCGCAAAAGACGAGTACGAAACGAACCAGATGTGACAGGCCAAAAGCGCATTAGGGTTCAAAATTATGCTATATATTAGATGTAGGTATATGTTAATCATTTTGAAAATAAAGGTATATTGTTTGAGCGTCAGGTAATGAAAAGAAACTCAGCGCTAACTGCAGCTTTAAAAGTCCTCGAGAGCCAAGAGCGACGAGCACATATGGCATATGATACGAAATATATTTCTTAATAATACACATATCATATAGAATTCTACAGGAGGTACTTTTAAATAAAGCTTTCTTCTTTGAATTACTTAAAAGTTGCTTGCTTTGAGCTGAAATCGGCTTGGCTTGTGTTGAGTGCGTTCATTTTAAATGTCAGCGCAAAAGTAGGCAACACATTTTGTCGCACATGTTGCGCGCTGAGTTTGTCTATTGAGGGCGAGAGAGCTCGCGAGAGCATTGTTTATTTTGCTATTGTTGTTATTTTTAACCTTCGCCGAGGGCGTATCTGACCTTTAATACATGCAAATTGAATTTCCTCATCATGTTAAGTAAATACAGCAAGTAGCAAACAAAGCAGCGAACCATGCGGCATATGGCAAAGCAACAGCCACACAACGTGCCGCATGTCTATTTATAATGTGCAGTGTAACAGGATGAGGCAAGAGGCTATTCCCGCACATATCTATAACTAAATAGATAACTTGCCAGTGAAGATGGGCGGATATTTGAGGTGTCTTTGTGCCTTGTGTACTTTGTGTCTTTGTCGCCAGTATCGCCAGCATTTACCGCCGCTTTGAACTTGAGTCTGTTGAGGTTGCAGAGGTGTACACGTTGTGCACAAACACATAGGCAAATATTGTGTGGTAGAACCCGTGGGAATGCCCGCACATACACGCGCCGGCACAGCCACGGAAGACAGTATCAAGTGGCAGGCGGCAATCAAAGGCAGCTCGTATTCCGGCTCCCAGCCTGCTAACTTAGACATGCCACACATTGTAACGATACAATAATGTTGTCGTTCTATATCTACTTATGGGTGGGGACATATGTATGTGTGCATGTGTGCGTGTGTTTGCTCTGCTCATCCTTTGCTGTCACTTGAGACCTTGCGGGAGGCTGCCAGGTTGGCAGCGAATTTTATGCCGCATATTGGCTTTTAATTTTACGCGCAGCGTCAGCAGCTATAGCAACAAAGACAACAACAATCACCAAAGTGTTGTAGCAACTGAAATTGCTGCTATCAGCAGAATATTTCTGGGATCATGCAAGACAATACCCCCAGTATCCTTTACGTTCCTTCCCATCCTGCTTTACCTTTGCCTCAGCTCAGCTTGGCTCGGCTCAGCGCGTTTGTCTGGCGAATAAATTTTTACGTTTGCTTATTAATGTGCTGTCAGCACATACATTTCAAGCATTCTGCGGCATTTGCATATAAAGAATGTGTAAGTGTAGCACTGTAGCTGTCGCTGTCGCTAAATGCAAATCTTGCCGCAGAATGAACATAAATTAAATCAGAAATGAACTGCGCGCTAAATCTCTAAAATCTGAATTTATATTAGCAACTGTAGGGAAAACACACACACACAAAAGTAAATACAACAATGGCAACTCACACACAACAACTTACCCACACTCACTCAGCTTATGTATGCCGCAGCGACATTAAAACCGCACACAACGCGCCGCAGATTTAATTTGCGTCATTTTACCTTTTACTCTGCCCCAGCCAAGTTCAAATTAACAACGATCATTTTTATGTGTGAATACGGGTGTTTGTGTCTGTGTATGAAGTTATTAAAATCAGTTTAATGAATGCGTGTGTGTGTGTGTGTGAGTCCCTGTGCTTCCATGGTGGCTTTTAAGCACACTTCCGTTGAACCGCTTAATGAAAAGCGGATGCAATGTTTACAGCAGCAGCCGCAACAATGTGAAGACTGCTTGCTGTCTCTTTTTATCTTCCCATCGCTCTCTCTCTGTCTCTCTCACTTGTCACTTCCTTTCGGGCTTTCAGTTTCCATTTCGCCTTTATTTGTTGCCATGTTAATTTTCAATTACGAAATTTAAATTGCATTGACAATAACAACAATAAGAGATGGAATATCATTAACATTAATGAGGTTAATATTAAGTGCGCCTGTGTGTGTGTGAGTGCGTGCAGAGCTTTACAGCATGTGCGAAAAAAAAACTTAATTAATTAAAAGCATTAAACATTGACAGATCATTAAGTATGTATACAAATAAACGATAAAAGTTTGTCGAACCAAAAAAATAAAATAAAACAAAAACTTCTTAAACGAAAGTGCAAATTATTAAGCTCTACAATAAATCACAGTTAATTTATGCAGTTTTCCAGCCAAGTAGCAGACAACAACCACACACACACACTTATTCACACAGATACCGTATCGTATATAGGAGTCCTGGCAAGCAAATGAGCCATTATTATTTATTGCTATTTTGGGCGAGTTGTTCCCTTTAAACAGTTTCGTCTACCTCGAGTTCAGCTCCAGAATTGCTGCTTGTCATCGGCATTTGTTTTTACACATTTTCTTGAAAGACTTTCCCTTAGGTCCCGCAGCTAATCAATTGTGAATTATTGTCATTTTATTAAAACAATCTTGACATTGAAGCAGACCTCAAAACTTGAACTCAAGCTTTGTGTTTGCTTTTTGTGCGTTTTGTTATTCCTCAATGATTATGGAAAAGAATGAAAACTTTTCCTGCAGATGCGAAATTTGTTTGGTAAATGAAATGTGAGGCTTTAAAATTTATAGCCCGGCTATATAGGCTGGTTGTAAAATTTTGTATCTCCCACATGACAAAAACCAGACCAGTAGCAAAAATATGCCCATATTAACGGCCATCATAAATTCTGTAAGAACAACAAGAACAACAGCAACAAAAGAAACGAAGCTGGACGGTTAGCATCATACTACATATTGGCTCTTAAAATGGATAGAAATTTAAGTTTACGGTTTCATTTTCGGTCTCCTTTTTTGTGGACTTAAGAAGCTTGAAATTTGTGTACTCAGTTTTGAAGTTTCCCCTCAACTTTTTGCCACCTAAATCAACTGAACTGATCTGGCGTTTATCTCCGGCCTTAAGGAACTCGACAATCCAGTAGCCCCCACTGCACTCCCTTAGAACTGTAATCACTCTTAAATTACTGCTGTTTTCTCTGCTGTCTTGTCCTCCTCCCTAGCCGCCCTCTTTCCCCAGTACAGACATTCATTAAACTTTTCGCATTTTTCCCGCACACACACAAATCACGACAAGTTTTTAATGCGACCAACTTTGGTTGCGACTGTGACTCGGTGACTGTGACTCTCTTTCTGGCTTATCTTGGGGCCGCACGACGAATCCGAGCTGCTAATTGGCGCCGCTGGCTATGCTTCATATACTTTATATAAAAATATATATTTATACAGTTACCTTGGTTTACTCTCACCTTTTGAGCAAATTATGCAACATAACCAGCGGGCAAACAGAGTGCAACACGGGCAGCTGGTATTAAAGACTCCCATCACTTCACACGTTTCGTATTTAATTCTCTTGCCTGCTACTCATGTTATTCGTATTTATATACTGCTTTCATGTGGGCTTATGTCAGCTTAATGGACACCATGATAAAAATAAAATCGCTTCAATTTGCCAAGGACTCGCGCGATATTGTCAACCTTTCGTATCTTTTATAGTTGTGCAAGAAATGCCGACAAATTCGCTTGCAATCTTTTTATATTTTACATAACACACATATTTACGCATACATATATAAATATACCCTTTCCTTATTATTTTTTTAGCGATGGTACTGTAGACTTGTCACACATTATGGAACAAAGTCGATAGGGAAAAAGTAAATTCAGGAAATTAAACTAGATTTGGAAATTGTTTTCCATAGAATACTAATGAATATACTTTTAATACTGTAAATTACATTCAAGAGTATTAAAGTGTCGACAAGTTGCACAGTTTTCCATTTTTATTTTCGTCTAATAAAAATTCTCGACCGATTTATGAACTTCAATTTTCTCCACTCTTCATTCTACTCCGTTCGCTGGTTCGACAGTTCGCGCTGCTCATTTCTGGGGCAGCGTTTTTTATAGGCCATTGCCAAGTAAATTTCCCACTTGCCAGCGGAAATTGCCGTCCGGAAATTATTGTGAGTGTGCGACAAGGCAAGAGAAGAATATGAAAAACGTGTGGCACACTATGGCCAGAGCAACTACGATTGGGTGCTAAATCTGCTAGAATAGAATGTTTTGCTTTAATTAAGGAATGAACAAGTTTACGCATTCACGCCTTTATATGAATTTCCCTATTAATATTGAGGCTTGCCTTTTTCGATTGTAACTCCATGTAAAGAATGTTTCTATACATGGCCATTTTTATGGCTTTCTTCGGCCGAAAAGCAATCACTTTGTTTATTGCTCCGCCCGATGCACCTTTAAATTCCAAAACAAATCCTATTCAATTGAATTTCCACAATTGAATAAGCTTTTTCTATTTCAGTGCCATTCTTTTGTCATACATATTGCATAAAACAATTCAATTTAATACATATTCCATTAAGCCTAATTTTTTTAGCTCTTTTTGTCTCTGGCTCGCATTTCCCCATCCTCTTCCCGCTGGAGCCTGTTGCGCGCTTAGGGATTTGCCTGCTTCGCTTGGCTTACACACAAATAGCGCTTGCTCCCTTTCATTCTCCTTCTCTCTCCATCTGTGTGTGTGTGTGTCATGTAAATGAAGGCCGACACGAAACGTATCGGCTTCCATTGTTTCCGATGCGGTTTCCTTTTTTTATGGTCTGACTTTTTGTTATTGAAATTTAAAACATTTGGAAAATCAATTTGCTTCAGAGTAAACTCTCTCAAATTTCCCTCGGTCGCTGTGCGCATTGTACACACATATATAATTAAAATTGTCGATTGTAATATTGGTTTAATTTTCAGCAGAGTTGTCGCCGGCCTGAAATAATAATGTAATTTTTCAGCCGGCATTCGAACTTATTCAAAGAAAACTTCAATTAACAAAGCACACAGAAAAGTTTCCTGCGACTTTTTACTCAACGCTTTTTTCGCTTGCAACACACAACAGTTGGAAAAGTCTAAGAAAAACTTTTGAGTAAACCCTGTAAATTTAATGAAAACTAACATCATTATGCAACATAATCAGCAGAAGCTTGCAAGCATCCGCTCAATGTAATCTTACTTTTAATGAAATAGTTTTAAAACCATTTATATATAATCTAAGTGTAAGATTCAATTTCCAAAAAAAGATTGAATAAGTTTTGAGAAAGTTTAACTTTGTCGAATGAAAGGAAGTCATCATTTCTATGTATATCTCAACAGTCAGTTGCTTTCAGTCTTCTCAGCTCTCTCTTCTACCTGTTTTCGCCAAGGGACTTTTGAAGTCTTATGTCCTTGTCTATATTTGGCAATAACTATCGCAGAGAGCATAAATCATAAACATCGAGTAGACAGCTTTATGACCCACAACAAATTGATTTATTTTACTTTTTCTCTGTGACACACAAGAAGTAAAACTGTCAGTTGAGCAGAAGCAAGTCTACAGTTACCAAAATAAGCAAGAAATACTTGTAATAGGTTATTGCCAACGTGATGCAATTAGAAGTTAAAGGGAAACTCCTTGGGAATGTGTAAATATCAAACTAATCTTAAACCAACATCGAGGCTTATACAACAAATAAGCTAAATGACAGTAGATATGCAAATATTTATTTTCGCACTAAATATTCTCGATTAAACGGGAGAATTGCTGCAGGTTAGAAGCTGATAAAAGGCAGCAAATTCTTGCAACGAGAACAAAAAAGGAAACGACAAATTGCCGCCAGCGTTTTTTCGAATAACAGAAACACTGTGAAAGGCGCCAAACAATGCGAGCAACTACAAACAAGAAGGCAGCACGCACGTAAAACGTAAAGCAGGCAGCGAGGCAGACAAGGAGACAAGCAATTGCTTTTAATGTCGATGATTAAACGCTTAAACCGAGCCACTTAAATGCAGCTTGTGCCTTGTTCTGTTGTCTACTTTTAGGCCATTTAACCGACAGCCGACAGTTTCAAAAGAGTTTGCACGGCGCACAGCGATTGTTAAATGGGGCGTATGAGTAACGTGCAGCGCTTAGAATTACCAAATTAATGCCCTAGTATACTTTCTCTCTTTTGCTGCTCGCTCTCTCTCTCTATCTCTCATTCTCCCGCTTGTTATCTGCCATTATTAGCCATTCATGATGTATTCCTTTGCTCTTCTCCTTTGGCAACAAGGAAGCACAAAGTTTCGCCAACGCGCCATGGACATCGCAACCGTATTTTGTTTAGTATTTCAACTTTTTTATTAAATTTGCTCACCGAAGTTGGCCAACTTTGTTGCCGCTTTTGTTGCTGGCTCTTAATGCTGCTTTGTTTATTAAATAAATATTTGAAACAACTTTTCGGCTTGCCGCTTTGATTGGCCGCACAAAAGGTGCAGGTCGCAATAAGAGAAGATACGAAATAAGCGTAAATCTTTGGGAACATAATAATTTAATGACCCAGATAAAAATGCAAAGTGCATTAAAGAAAGCTTGTTAATTTAACAACGCAAGGTCCAAATGCTTTTCCGGCACTCTAACTGACCCACTTCAAAGTCTAATGCCTCGGTTTGAACAGAAACTTAAGCTGGGTTCCAAAATTTGAGTACAAAAGAAAAATTTCTCAATAAATCGTTAATTATGCATTAAAATTTGCCCTCTTTGCTGCGCATTAAAATTGTTGTCAAATTTTTTATTTACATATAGACCAAGATCCCATAAGCTCCTGCAGCATTAAGTTTCTTGCCGGCCCGAATCGATTGCTTGGGGTCAACAAAGGAGAAGAATGATTTGAATTGGCTTCCTCCCAATTTTCATAGAAATATCTTTTTGGCATCCAGAAAGAGGACCCAGCACAGTAAATAAATAGCCAAATCAACCGGAAACTTACGCCCAACGATGGTCTGTGTGTGTGGCAGTGTGTATCTGTTTACAGTGATCAGGTGTCAATGGCGAATCAAGCAAGGTGAAATCCATTAAATAAAACCGACGCTCAACCACACCAAATTGCCATTGCGGCCACAGTGCTCTGCTGTGTATCTTTGAGTGGCTTAAATGGCCACCACTCGGTTTCCACACTGTGGCTCGCATTACGCATACGCCACCGGGCGCATTACGCAAACTACGCTCCGGCATTGTTTCCCAGGCCATAAACCAAGAGAACTGGCACGTGCCCTGAACAAATACTTGCATTGCAATGCAACAAGGAAGCCAGGTTAAATCTACCACACCCCTTTCCTCCAGCCACCCACCTCCCCCTCCTCACGCAACACTCCCCTTGGTAGCGCAACAGTTTTCTGGCTTGAGGGCATATCTGATCACCGTTCAAGTGGCCAGCGAACTGTTTACTGTTTACTCTGCGCCACCCGCCGAAAAAGTAAATAAATATATTTGAGGCACGTAAAACGGACGCACATTATGCGATAAGTTTCGTGAATTCATCTCGACATTCAATTCAATTCGGCGTGTAATAAAAGCTTGCCCCGGATAAATACAAGTTATGGACCATTTTTGCGTTGCAAAGAGCTCAGCGAGCAAAGCAAATCCTTTACTTGACTGCTGAATGGACTCGACTATGTGCGAGTTCATTGTGAGTGCGATATGTTGCAGGAGCAGGCGCTTGCTCTGTGTGCGCCATTAAATACAGCTACAATGGGGCAAAATATGTTCATCTATCTGTGCCATAAGCTGGTGGGGCGCAAATTTAAGAAATCACCAAATGAAATTCCAAACACGTTCATAAAACACACACACACAGAAACACACACACCCCCAGAAAGGTATATACATCTTGGGTTGACACGCACAAGTTTTTCAATATGAGAAACGCAACCAATGCACGTTCCAATAAATTACATTAGAAAGGCACACAAGGAAGCAGCTGCCTTTCTTTTTAAATTCTACAAAAAATAAAAATGTAATAAACAGTTAAATTTTGAACAACAATTTAAAATTATTTTATGGAGCCAATAAACTCTCGAGTTAAATCTGCTGAACAATTTCAAAGTATTACAACTATTTAAGTATTTTCAGTTGCAGTTGCTGCGGCCACTTGAGCTTGCATTAAATGCGCTCACAGCGACGGAATTGTTCTTGCCACTCTAAGAGTCTTACGCCCCCTCCCTCTCTCTCTCGCTCTTTCCACTGCCCCGCTAATAACCAATGATTATTTTGCTCGTTCCGTATCTAATTCATTCATAAAACACACAGAGAAGAGCGGCCAAAGGGGTCCAGAGAGACCAACTGGCACGTAGCATGTTGACAGCGAGGCGTCGCGCACGTGGCGCCCATGGTAGCAGTACCACAGCGCCCCCCCCCACTCGTCAACCCACTCATATATTCTTCACAAGTCACCCGCAGCGAATGCGCGCCAAGAAAATTTCCCAAACAAAGCCAGACAAAATTTCCCACTGTTTGCTGGCCAAGAGAGAGCAAACTCAAGAGAGCGCAAGAGAACACGCAGTGCTGCCTGCGTCAACTGCGACTGCGGCAGCACCAGCACCAGCAGCAGCGACAGCGACTGCCTTTCACTGGCTTTTCAGACCCAATGGACCAGTTTGGAAAATTCGCACTGTCAGTTTGTTTTAAAATTTTGCCGCGTTGCGTTCGCCTCGCTCCAGCTTCGCGCTAACAACTGACAAGAAAATACTGAGAAAATACTTTTTCAAAAATATTCACGCGCCAAAAGAAAAGCCATTGAATGTGCAAAAAACAAATAACAAAATAGAAATTGGCAAAAATGTAAATAGAAAAGCGCAATGCATTTCATCGTGCTCATTTAAAATAATAAAAGATCGCAAACATTCGCTTTGACTAATGCAAGTAATTTTCAACGCTTCGCTTTGGTGATGGAGAAAAAATATTATATTATAAAAAAAATAAATAGTTGTGTGTCATAATGGCAACTCGTGCGACGAAAACTTGAAACGATAAGGAAAAGTAGCGCATTACGATAATGAGCTGTTGTGGATATGGAGTAATAAAAGTGCCGCCAATCTGACTGAATACTAGAAAGTGCATGAGTATTTTGTTTGTGCCAACTTCCCGAAAAGTGAAATGTTCTTGGAATAGTAAAAATCTTTAGTTATCAATCGATTCAATCAGCGACAGAGAGACGGCTGAAATTTTATGAATAATGTGCGTGCATTTATCATATGTGGGAAATCTGTTTATAACTCTGATCGTAGTCAGGAAAAAGCTGGAATTTATTATCGACTAACTTGAATTCAATATATTTCAAATAGTTTCGTGTGAAGATACCAACATTAAACATTAATTTCTGGAATATTTGTGTAAGTCTCAGGATATATTTTCAATATTTTATTAACTTCATTGTAATGCAAGATATGCCAAATTAATTTGTAATTCGTAGAAGTAAACGATATGTACGAGTATCGCATTATTTCAAATATATTAAATCAGTAACTTCAATGCAATCTGTGGAAGTAAACGATATACACGAGAATACCTTAACCTGACTAGATTGTTCTCTAATGAACTGTATCTGGTGCTTGAACGAAATTCCAAATAACTCTCAGAAAATTGCAAATGGCATCTTTGTAAGAGTACCAAGAAAACTGTAATACACACGATTACTTATGTTATGGTCCATTTCAGAGGAAAGCAAACTGTTAAGTGATATGGGTAGTTACCGCGTTGTAATCCACAAATTGTCAGTTGCACGCGCTCCACTCTGGAACAGTGAGTGCAATTCATAGTTGTGCGTCTGTTGTGGTGGGAGCGGCAAGTACAAACATAATTAACAACAATAGTTTTACGTTCCGGCAAGTGTTCGCTTCAATGAAAATGGATGACACGTGGCCAGGTTGTTAATCAAGACCGAGCAGAGCAATAACTAACAAGCAAGCTAGAGAACACGCAACAATCTCGAATGTAAATTAATTTAAAATTAACTTGAGCGTGTGTGCGTGCGTGTCTCTCCAACTCTCATTCTCTGTTTGCACACATTAAAAGCAAATGGTGGAAAAAGCAAAGAATCATGGCACAGTAAATAAGGTGTAACGGAAGGAAGCCGGCGGAAATCAAAGCAACGCCTGCATACAGTAAACTTCGCGGTGTCCTTCACTCGGCACACACGCTTCCCACTCTCCTTGTACTCCTCCCCCTTCTCCTCCTCCTGATTACGTAATTACGTGAATGTAAATTTTTTGCTATGCGCTCACATTGTTTTGCCAGGCAGCAAGTGTAAGGGAGGTAAGGAGTCGAAGCTGCAGAGTCACGAGCAATTAAGAGAAGCCAAATTGCACGCGCGTAATATGATGTAGGAAGTCTTGTTTTAAATGCGACCGGAAATGACACGAGCCCCAACGAACCCACGACACAAAACTATCAGCAGGTGCATATTGAGCACCACTGTGGAGAAATACGGTATTGTCCTTGTCGTTACAGACGTGAGTGCACGACTGGCTGCTTAACCCCCTCGTGCCCAGTATGTAAAAACAGTCAACTTTGTCGGACGCAACAACAACTCACACTCCACCGGACAAGACAGAGATTTATTACCCGAAAAACCCAAAACCAAATGGTTTCCCCTTTTTTCCGGCTGTCCCTTGTACCTTTTTGTTAGTCTTGTGGTTTCTCCTTGGGTTTCTCCCAGCCGTTGCTCGCATTTTCTTTAAAGCTCTCAGTCAGGAAATTAAACTATTAACTTGCTTTTCTTTTTGCCCATAAACTTTTAATGACACCCGAAAAGGTGTCATAGCGGGCAAATTACGTGTGCCCGCTCCTGAATGAAACAAACCATTTCCAGCGAGCAGCCAGGCAGACGGATAGGCATACTAGATGACTCCTGAAGATAAGTGAAGTCGGTAAAACTTTAGTGGCAAATCAACATAAAGTAATGTTGATTACCTCAAGTATTTGAGCCACTGGGAAGCTGTTTAAGTGCTGTCAGCAACAGGCATAGAAGTTCGCCCAGTTCCACAAGTGTTGCCACAAGCAGATGCTGCAGCAGGTCAGTTGGTAACTTATCCAAAATAGGTTAAGTTGGTAAAGCAAAAGGGGACAAACTTGCGTAAGAGCTGAGCACGATAAAGGTTGTCAGTGACATCAGTTTGCCAAACTTCAATTTATCACAATATTAATTGCATTTTCTGCTTTATATATCGAGTATTCTGCAATAAATATTTGCTTGCTCAGTTCTGCTCTCTCTGCTCACCTCTCTCTCTCTCTCTCTATCTCGATTCATTCAATGTAGAATATTTTAATATAAATTAATAAAATTGTTTTCCAAAATGCAATTTACTTCCTACAATAATTTCAACATGAGTGCATATTTTTGTAGGCCTATTGCCACTTTGGCATTGTATTGTTGTTGTTGCTGTTGTGTTGTTGCATAGTCGAGTCCACAATTAATTAATTTCAACGCGCCCACTTAATATTTTATTCACTTTGAAGGCAATAAAATTTCCGTAAATATTTTGAGAATCCAATCATCGTTGTGCTAAGTGTTGCCTGCAATAAGCTGAATTATAAATATAAGCTCTGGCATTTATCATGGGCATATTTCAATTTTAAATTTATACACTACACATGTAGATTTATGTACTTACCACCACAGATACAGTCACACTCACAGACACACACGTGTTGAGTGGCCAACAACAACAGCAATTGAATGGGCGCCAGCGGACATATTGCATTAAATTTAATTCAATTCAATCCGATTCAATTCGGTTAAATTCATTCAAGACGTTCCTGCCTGCCAACGGGCCATCTGATCAAATTCCTTATCGCAATCTCAGCTGCGTAAACTGCCCCCTAGTAAAATCTGGCAACATTGATGGATCTTATGTATTGTTGTAGTACCGAGCATACATTCGAGTCGAGCCAATCAGAAGTGACGCGTAAACAACAAGAAATCAAACAGAAATAAACAGAGAGGGAAATAATCAATGATGCTGAAATGTATGTGAACTTCTCAATACTCTTTTGTTGAAGCAACAAACATTGAATCAAATAATTTGTTTTTGAGTTACATATCTTATATTAACATGTGTAATATGTGTAAAGAGTTACTTGACAAACTGTTTATAGAATATCTAGAAAGATGTTCTTCAAAAAACTTACTTTATTCATGATTATATGAAGATTAAAATATAGTAAAAATCTTTAAAATTAAAACTGGTAGTTAAATGATCTAAATCTATAGCAAATAGAGAATCAAATATAAGAAGAAAGCTTATGTTATACATTTTACATTTCTTACCAAAACTCATTCTACAAACGAATGCTCAAAATGTGAATAACCAAACAGCAACAGCAACAACAACAACTTGTTGAGGTCTGTCAGTGCACCAATCAATCGCACTGAAGAACGTTGACTTTGAGCAATTGTGCGAATTCTTCTGGAATTGAGATCTCACTGTCGATTTGATGATTTATCTTTTAATTGGCTGCAGCGCGAATTACTTCCATTATGCAAAAACGTTATAATCGATTCGGATAAACACGCCCCCTCCCTCCCCCTGACAACATTGAGATTTACCGTAGAGAATTCTACATAGACACATCCCCTCTTCGCTGATCGCTACCTCAGCTGCCATTTAGTCGGACAACTTGACAGACATCTTCGTGTGTCTGTCCACTCTATGCACATTTTATTATAAACTCGTATTTATTTAAATTTATCTTTGTTGTTGCTGCTGTTGTGCGTATGTTGACCATCGCGATGGCCATCAAACATTTGGTTTGAATTTGTTTTTGCCCGTGCAAATATGCAAAATGATTGACAGCACAATTAAGAAGCCCGCACGGCGCTCACTTGTTCGCTTGTTCTCGTACAGGTAATGCAAAATATGCACAAAAGCGCCAAGGGAAGTCGCTGAGGTGGAGCTGATAGAATGAGGGGCAGGTGGAGGGGCAACACGTGCCAGCTGCAGCCTTATATGGCATCAAATTTCTGCCGCCACGCAGTACATGTGTAACAATAGACAAAGACAACTGATGCATGTGAGAATATATATACAGAGTATATATATATGCACGAACAATGTTCAGATATTCAGGCAACTACGGACTCTTTTGTTAGTTTAATCGAAAGCTTACAAATTACTTAAGTAGAATGCGACTTTTTTAGAAAATGTATAGCAATAAATCAATATTACTTAACTTTTATACAAAACGTATAGAAAATATATAGAAAATGTATATAAATCAATATAATTTAACTTGACTTAGGGAGCTGCAACAGAAGCTTGCAACAAATGGAAGATTGATAACCTTTCAATGCAAATGATACAAATGCAATGTGACAGACTAATTGTTTTGCATAGTCGCATTATATACTTAATGGCAATATAACTGTTTACGATTTCGAGTACTTAATGCATGTGTTGGCAATTCTTTAACGCTTTAGCTATAAATCAAATTTATTTAAATTTATTACTTGCATGTGTATTTTTGTTGTTTGTTAGTCACATTGCCGAAAGGGTCAAAACTAGGCTACACATTTTCCACTTGCCTCCGGTTCCGTTCTTTGTTTTTAAATTGGCTAATTGCCAGTAAACAATATGAAGAATCAAGAGAGAGAGTGTGTATAAAAAGAAAAACACTGGGGAAAAAGCATGTATGACAATGGGAGGAAAACAAACACGCGTCGTGATGGGCTAATTTCTGTTTGTAACACGTGGCGTATGCGCAACGTCACACATACTATGTACGCACAAGTAGAGCAAGTCAACATTTTTCATTCACTCTGCATGAATTGCAAATATTCGTTAGTTAATTGAAGATTTTGAGTTGATTATTCAACCCCTGCTTTTTATTGTTGTAGTGTAGTTCTTAAATAAATTCATAAGATTACAAAGTCAATTATAAATTCCATAACATGTATTGCAATATGTGAACCTGCTCTCTTAAGAAAACTCTCGTCCTCATCTACAACTGGTTGTAAATCAAGTTGGCAGTCTTCTGGCCGCCTTTTGGCAGACTCTCTGCAAAGCGATTTTAAACTGTCGACCATAAATCGGTGCAGTCTACGCTCCACACTCTCCACACATAACAAATGTGCTGCAATCTTCAAGAACTTGCCAACTGCAGCGCCAACAGCGCCTCGTTGCCAAGGGAAATCATTTGGCCCAGTCGGAGTCAGATTGAATGCCAGCCACAATTGGCTGCCACTTGCCACTTGATATTTGCCACTTGGCAGGCGGCTATCACAAGCGATGCAAACTTGTTAATAATCACGCAATTTGGAATGCATCAATTATGCGATGCCGATTCCGACTCGGCCTGTCGACCTACAAAGTAGTTGCTTGCTTTTTAGATGGTTTGCAAATTGCCAATCAATGTCAAGTTCAGCTGGCTACAAATATATTTGTACATATGCTGCGACAATGATCAAAAATCAGTTCCAACTGCGACTTGAGGTTTCACACGGCACTTGAAATTCAATATGTGTACCCTGTACTCTTGGGCAGATGGGGCTATATGCGTCTTGTGAAAAGAAAAGACATATAGTGAATGTTCACTCTCTATAACAACAAGTTATTCCCTTTATGCATCCATTTAGTTCGAAGTACTTGACATTCATTTGAAGTTCCTGCCTTCTCTTTGTACTTCGGATTGTCACAAGTCAAAGTTGATTCGAAACCGACATCTAAAATTCATAATAAAATTGTTGTGCTTCCAAATGTGGTCGACCACAAATGAATTCATTGCAGTTTGCACCAATTAGAATGATAACTTGACTGTGGCAAATTTTCACTTTCTCTAGGTTTTTTTGAATTTCTGATAAAAATTGTACAGATCATTCGCAATTGAAATGCAAACAGAATATTTTGCAAAATGTTTTCCATAAAATACGAAAAACAGAAAAATTGAAGAGAGATGGTGGCAACTGCAATAACATGCTCTTGTGCTCCGTTGCATGTTCGGTTTATTGCACGTTGCACTGCCATCTATGTTTTATGGCTGTCGCAAAAATAAACAGAGATATTTTACAGTTGACAACTCGCCTCGATATCACTTGTTTTTGGTGGTGTCTGTATATCCTCATCTAACGTGCCTGGCATATTTATCCACACAACTAAGAAACAAAGCGCGACACTTGCGATTGGAACTTTGCGTCAAAATTCCCAAGTGTACAAATGACATGTGGCCTGATTAATAGCCTGGCATATATCTCTATATAGCGGGACTATGTATATATAATATATAGAGACTATGTACAATATATGCAGACTGTATGATATGCCTAGGCGCCTCTGACTTGGCATATCATTGTCTGGGCATCGCTATTAAAGCACACGAGTTATTAGGAAAATTCGTGCAAGGCAACCACAACACACAATACACACAGTTGCAGTGGCAACAACAACAACAGCAACAACTACATGAAATTACCAAAATACTGTGAGTAAAAAACGAAAATTTATCGATGCTTACTTCCGCAAACAACCGCAACAATAACAACAGCAACAACAACAGGAAGTAATGTGCTTAGGCAATGGCAAAGAAAAACATTCAAAAAGTAAGGAATTTCTCCTATAGACAACGACTTCTGTATGCCCTTAGTTAATGGGAAGGATAAAAAATGAGACAATATTTTAAAATTTAAAGTTAAGCAAAGATCAAAATCATAACTTTTAAAAATAAACGAAAATATTTAAAAATATTAGTCTTATGTTTATGCTCATCTTTTACTTAAATTTTATTGCAAATTATATAAAGATTTTTACAAGTAATACAAATAAAAATAAACCTTCTAAGCTGCTTTTAAGTATTTATAATCCCATTTCCATTTATATTTACGTACTCAAATCTGGATAAATAAATTCTTATTGTGAGTGTATTCCACATTGTGCTGTACTTAATTTTAAAATGTATCGTACGTTTGTGTTAGGGACAGCTTTATTGGGAATGGGGGAAACCTCTTTTAAGGGAAATATATTGTACAGTTTCGGCTCAGGTGTTGCCAAGTCGACAGCAAAGTGGGCAGACCACGATACACAGCAACCGCTCGAAGGGCGAAGCATTTATAAAACACTTTCGGCCATTTCTCTTCATTAACTGTATGCCAGACGGAAGCAGTCCGAAGAAGCAGGCTAGCAGGCCCTTCCCAACAATGTACTCATATTCTCCATCTACGTTGAAAGTGTGCGAGCTCCTGCCACACTTCAACATCAGCCTGCAGCATCTTCGTCGTGCCTAATGAAGTTTTCACACAAATTTCTCGGCAATTTAACTGTCGGACTTCGCATAATTGATGAGTCCCGGCGACGCTGCGACACTTTTGACAAATCACAACGGCCGGACAAGTTGCAATTAAGTCGTATAAACGGAACTCCCTCCCTCTAATGTTATTCTTGTGGTTATTGTTGTTGTCGCAGCGCGTCTTTTATTAATAATTTGCTACAATTTTTTGGGCCCAGCAAAGTGTTAATGCTGTTGAGCTGCGGTAAATTTGCTACTGTAATTGAAGCCAAAGCTTTGTTGTTGCTTTTGTTAACAATGTGGGCGTGGCAGCAGCTTGTACACCTAGCCGAACATGACCATAAAGTGTCGACAGCAGCAGCAACAGCATCAGCAGCTGAAGCAGTTGAAATTCAAGTCAAGCGCAACGCAGATGCAGCGCACCGTTAATAATTAATTACATAATTAACCGCAAATTAAGGCACACACGACTGGCGACAACAGCAACACCAGCAACACCAACAACAGCAGCAACACGAGTACAATGTCAACACAGTTGGCCGACAGTTCCAGATATCGCAGTACAATGCAATCGAACGGAACAAGCAGCTAACTAAATCGATCTGCTTAGTCAGCGGGAATATTTAGCGGGCAGCATCTGCCGGGCGTCTGAAATTGATCATGATCTGGCTATGTGATAAGGCTGCTTGGCCGAGCGATCGACCGACTAAAAATAGCCAATATGTACTGCGAGCGATCGGCAAATAAATATTGTGTTGCAAGTAAATATTATTTTTCACTATTTTCATTTTCTATCTATTTTCCCTTGTTCTGCTTTTTTTATTTATTCGCTTGCCTTGCTGCAGTTGCTGCCGTAGCTGTTGCTGTTGCTGTCACGGACTGTTGTTTGCACATCCCCATGCCAGTTGGCCGTGAAACGAGTTTCGCAGCTTGCCATTTGCCATTTGCATTCGCTGGAAAAATCTCTTTAAGAAGAGACGCAAGCAAATATTGAGTATACGCAACGGTGCACCAACAAATGAACAAACATTAAAGCGTAATTTGCCAGCTTAGTTTGCTTTCCTTTTCCCATTTAATGGAGTTAATTTTTTAGTGGAATGTTTAGCTGATTTCCTAGAAGGAGCATTATTATGTTGCACCTGCAAGAACTGCTTCATGATGCAGGTATTTCACATACTTGCACATACTACTTAGCTTGTATGTCAGGTCACCAGCATCTTTCACCCTTTGTCACTTTGTCCTGCGGCATGGCGGCCATTTTGCAACAATCACACAAAAGCTAGACGCACCGCAAAGCCGCCCGCCAGCCTGACGGCGACTCATTAAAACGCCAAAACACACACACAAACGTAGTCCCTTGTGTGTGTGTGTGTGTGATATGCAGTGACGAACCACAACAACAACGAGTGCAGAACTTGCTGAAACGAGGGCAGGCCAAGTAGTTGCCAGGACAAACTTTAAATTGCAGCGACATCATTAAAGGTTGACATATGCCCCCATCTAACCACCCACCCATCTGCCTATACGCCACCCTGATGACTCCTTTCTGTGCTGCCATGTGGCTGGCACTCAAATTAAGTCGGCCGAGTCGGCTGTCAAAGCAATCGCATTATAAATGCATATGAGGAGCGACCCCGACATCAACTTATGTTTAGCACTCTCCCCACGGGCAGTCAACGCAGGCGAGGGCAGGCGGGTCGAGTCGAGTGCCGTCCACTTGTAGCGGCTGCTGTCAGATTACCTGCGAAGCAACCCATTCCCCCAACTCCCATCCTGTTGCCCCTCCCCCTTTTTCGACAGCTTGCACTAGCGACAAATCCAATCAAAAAGAATATTCACTCTCAGCGCAACCGCAGCAGCTGACCGAAATTGCGAATTACGGCTCCGTTGAGGCTAACAAAAATAACGGTAAATGGAAGCCATTAGTACACCGAAGTTCCCATGCGCTAGCTAACGGCATTTAATGGCCAGCTGTACACATTAAAAAGCTGTCTTTAAAGATGAAACTAAACAAAATCCAAACAGAAATCGTATTGTTTTACCTAAAGTTTAACAACTCGAGATTAACTGTAAACAATATACATATAAATATGTATATACATACAATATATTCATACATACATATATAGAACATATATATTATAAACATGATTATTTCAGTAGTTACAACAAATGAAAGCAAATAAAATGAGCAAGTTCAACTTATGAAATGTAATCAGCTTTGTTGCAATTTAAATGTGAAAAAATGAAAATTAAAATTTTTGTTCAATAAATTTATTGTAACTCGAAACATAATCCCTTCAAATCCCTTGAATTTCAAAAGCAGATTGCATTACAATTGATTAAATTACGAATTTATTTTAAAAATTTAAAATCCCATGCAAGGCGCAAAACGTTGCTATAAAAATAACAATATTGGTTTAACTTTTTATATTGTAGTTTATAATATAATTTGTTTAAAATCTCAAACAAAGTTTTCCTCTTTAAATCTAATCAAGTCGAGCAAAGAATTTGTGTGGCAACAAAAAGAAATATGCAAGCTCGTCAGTACGTTGCTCATGTTGCAATTTTCGAAACGATTCCATATCCACACTCTCTCTCTCTCTCTCGGCCAGGGATGCATGCAACGCGAACAAAGTGCGTTCCATTTATTTTCATTTTTGACAAAGCAAAAATTTTTCATTTTACCAAACACCAAATTGCAAATGGCGGTCGGGATGAGTGTCTGTGTCTGTGTGAGTGCATGTGAATGTGTAAGAATGTATGTGTGTCAGTTGCGTGCTGTGGCATAGCCTCTAACGAACCCCTGTTATCGCACGCCCCTGCACTCTAACGCAGCCTTTGTTGCGGTTGATTGGCCAAATCACTTGCATACTGAATGCACTTTTTGCATGTGGTCCGCAGTGCGATGCCACCCACTGTGCACAGGCACAATAGTTTCCCAACAAATTTGGCGATCAAAAAATGTTGCAACAATATTTCGACACGGGTTTACGACGCCCATTGGGCTGATGTGGCTTGCGACAGAATTTGACACACTTTGTTGGCAAACTTTAAACATAATTTAAAGTTACTTAATGAAAGTGCGAATGGGGGTGACTGAAGGGGATGTGCGGCAACGGGGGAGGCGGGAGAAGGTAAGGAAATGTGAGACACAGCTGCGGCTGCGAAATTTGCATAAATCTTCGTACGGCGTGGTGCATTTTTAATTAACCCTTTACGCTGTCAGTCTTAAAAAGTAGATTTCCAGGGCCTTGTTTGCCTGCGTGTTTGTGTGTGTGGACGTGTGTGTGTGCGTGGGCGTGTGAGCTCATTATCAGTGTACGCAGAGGGTCGCTTATTCAGGCCACAAGTTTGCAAGCAAACAACAAATGTTGTGGGGCGTATTGCATATGGCAGAGTCTGGCAACTGGCAACTCGCAACTGTTGACTGGCTGCCAGTCGAAGCTAACGGTAAACAAAAGGCTGCTTTTGTAGTAGGCGTCATTGCATGGCTAGCATAGCCAGAGCTAACCTTTTGTTGCACATCTCTTTATTTCTTCTGCTGCTGCTGGAGTCCATTAAGCGCGATCTGCCGGCAGCTGCCAGAGTTACCAGAGCTGCCATTTTTCTACATTCAGCTGCATGTATTGACAGGCCAGCAGTGTAAACAACAACACAGACACACATTCACATCGACGTGAGCATATTTAAAACCATTTAACATGACAACGACATTTGTTGTTGCATTTCCATTCACGCGTGCTAATTAAACCGAGAGTTCTTGCGGATTTTCTCGACTGTTCGCTGACCACAAAACAAGCCCCAATGCAAATTGCAACATGTTGATTTGCCAGTAATTAGAAATTAATGGAAGCTGATGGGGCGACAGTGACAGAGACAGATTGAGCTCATGTGCCAATTTGTGTAATAACAAAAAAATACCATAAAAAGAGTAATCGAATTCCTTAAAATTATACGTGTAGAAGTGTAGGGTATTGAAAAGAAACTACTGGATGAGTGCATAAGTTCGTGCCCGATTCCGTGTGAGGAGTGTGGCGGCGCTCGTGAAAGAAATGATTACATATATGGTATTGTGTATCGTTGGAAAGATGACAGTCGAACTGTCGATCAAGCATAAGGCAGAAAAAAGTAACTACCGGCTCCACCGAGATTCGAACCGGCAACCTCTCGCTCCAGAGTGAGTGTCATACCCTTTAGACCATTGAATCGCGTGCCAATGTTAGTTAAGGTGAAACATTTTATTATTTTGTATGTGTCACCAAACCAAAATAGAACTTCATTTCGTCTATTGCGCATTTATTAACTAGCTGAAGAATGTTTAACTGCACTGGGGAAAAAAAATTGATTAACGTAAATAACATTGTCATGCGGTTCAATGGTCTAAAGGGTAAGACACTCGCTCTGGGGGCGAGAGGTTGCGGGTTCGAATCTCGCTTGAGCCGATAATTTATTTTTTCTGTTAAGGAAAAATTGATATAGATATTTGCGAGGTTGAAACTGAAATTTAAAGCTTTAAAATTGTGAAAGAAATCTTAATGTTGAAATACGCTGAAAAAGAGTAACAATTTTAAAATGAGTCATTCCTAAGTTGCATGCACAAAACAAAAAGTCACTGCTTATGCAAATTATTTGTGAGTTCTATGAATAATATGATAACGGGTGTACTCGACTGCAGCTTTTTGTATTAGTCATAAGATTTCAAACTTATTATTCAGCTTTAGTCAAAAGAAATGTCGAGAAGCTTCTCTTAAATAAATTGATCTAATTTCACTAAGAATTTCAAATGTTTCTCTCTGTCTTATTCCAGCAGCTCTACAGTCAACACTTAATCAAGCATCTTGAACAACAGAAAAAACAAAAGTGACAAAAACAACAACAACAATAACAAACAAAACAACAACGACTATTGCAGCAGCAAGTTGTTGTTGTCATTAAGCACGCCACACAGCTTTAGAATGAAATGGAGATGCAAAGTGCGGCTGGTCATGGACCAACAACAACAGCAGCAGCAACAGCACCAACAGCGACAACAACAACAACTGCAACAGAGTCAACTGAAGCGGCAGTTACAACAGAAAGTGCAACATTCACATTTACGGCACGCGACTTCCATTGTCGTGTGGCAGAGACTTCGTCCCAGCATGAACTCTGGCAGCCTTTTATTAACTGCGGGGCCTCACAGGGCAGCAACAACAACAACAGCAGCACGCTCACAACAACATTCCAATGCACTTTGCAGGCATTCGATAGACACGAGCAGAAGGCACTTTATGCCTGTAACGACACGCTCGCAGAGGCGACGGAACTGGGGGAGCTGGCAACGGAGGCAACCTCTGCCTCCTCTCCCTTCTCCTCCTCCTCGTTCACAGCCTGCACACTAGAAACGCATGTGCTGAGGCCGCCGCACGAGGCGTATGCGCAATTTCAACTGGCCGTTAGTGATAATGTGAGTGATACGCTTAGTTTTAGTGCCAATCGATGCAATGGCCAAGTGCTGCTCTGCGAGCAAGCGGAGCAAGAGGCAGACAGCCCTAGGTACGGCGACTCGCTGTTCTGCCAACTGCAGCAGCAGCAACAGCAACAGGAACATTCGCCAACGGCATCAGGAACAACAACAACATTGCTTGACTATCACATTGAACTGGGCAGCGACAGTGGCAGCCTGTGGTCGTGGCTGAACCTAACCGAACTAGTCGACACTGTTAGTGTCATGGGCAATGAAAGTGTCAGCAATGCAACCGCCACTGCCGCCAGCAGCAGCCTAGACATGATACTGTCCAACTACACACTCTCCGGCACGGCCCTGACCACGACAACCATGGCGACGGCAACAGACATTGTCATATCGCGCAATATTTTCGACTACACTCCCCATGGTTACGATTGGCTCTTTCTGTTCGTCGTGTTCTTCATCTTTGCCGGCGGCCTGGGCAATATACTCGTCTGCCTGGCCGTCGCACTGGATCGCAAGCTGCAGAATGTGACAAACTATTTCCTCTTCTCGCTGGCGATTGCCGACCTGCTAGTCAGCCTCTTTGTCATGCCCATGGGAGCAATTCCAGCGTTTCTGGGTAAGTAGTAAGACAGCGTGATGTATTGAGCCCCTGTCTCGTTGCTGTGGGTAATGCACTATGCATGAATTACTTTGAGACGTCAAGATGCACAAACAACTTCCCTCACTTGTCTCCATAAGTGAAAATTACCTTTAAGCTGCTTTGACTTTTCCACGTCTGAAGTCTGCGGTTTGTCAAAGTGTGCTGCAAATGGATCTGCTCGTCTTCTTGCTCTTGCTTTATTTATTTATTTTTTCATTAACTACCTGCATTTTACTTCGATTTATTATGCCTTTCTGTGCAGTATTTATGGCAGCTTTATTTTTTCTCCGCGTCTGTCTTAAAAAATGCACTTAATGACTTTCTGATTGATTATAAAATATTGTGGTAAGTCGAAACAAGTTTGGGCAATCAAATTGCAATTTTAAAACTGTAATTTAATTTGATTGAATTTATATTTATTTAAACTAAAGTTTAAATTATTACGCTTTACAAAAATGTCTGAAACAAATTCCTAACTTTGTTTAATTAAATTAGGTTACTAATAAATTACTTAATATTATAATTTGTGGTGGGAAGATTTACTGAACTATTCGTACTTGCAAGATGAACAACTTAAAAATAAATAGTTTATTAGATTCTCGTTAACATTTCCTTTACAATTAATTAAAATATCAAATATATATTCTCAAAATTTAAAACTCAATTGACGCTTCATTAAATGCTGGAAAAAGATATGCAAATTGGTTTTACTAGTCGGAACTAGCTTAAATTTGCGGTTGTGCGATAAAACCTGACACATTGTCGGTTAAATATGTAAACAGTATTATGAACATGTTCGTGCTTGTCTAATTTGCATGTGCCACAGATAAGGTTTGCGTCTGTCCGTCCGTCTGCTCTTCCTGCGTCCTGCTGTGCAGCAGAGCTCAACGTAGCATGAATAGATCAAACACATAAATTGGGCTCACATTATGCTGCTGATGTTGCTGTGCACCGAAAGCCTCAAAAGCCCAAAAACCTCAACCCATAAGCGGGCTCAAACAGCTGTCGTGTGTGTGTGGAAATGTGTGTCTGAGTAAGTATATGTGTGTTTCACTTTGTTTGTGTGTGTCTGCAGGCGAGCACACTGACAACATTAGCGAATTTAATTTGATTATAAACGCATTAGTTGTTCAGCCAAAAACGTACATTGATAATGTGCGCGGCCAGCCAGTAAACTACAGGGTATGCAGTAACTGCAAACCCCCTGCTGCTGCTGCAAACGGGTTGCTGCAAGTGAATTAGTTAGTCGCTTTGAGCTCAATTACTGTGTCCTTGCCACATACAAGTTGATTCCTTTGCATCTCGTTGTCGCTGTCTGTCTGGGTTCGTGTCTGTGTGTTTGTGTGTGTGTGCGGCTTGGCCTGTGCATTTGATGCTTTAATTTCTCTAGCATTCTCCGGCTTGTACTTGTTCTTGTTTTATTTGCGGTTTACATTCGCCTAGCGCGCCGCGTCTTATGCAACAGTTTTCTGCTGCTGCAGCCGGGGAAAACTTTCGCATTGTGGCACTTGCGCTGGCGCTGTCGGGAGGGCAAGGTCTTTGTTTTCACGCTCAAGTTGCCTGTGGACGACGACGACGACAGCCAAACTAAATGTAACTAAAAGCCTTAAGTGTGGTTTTAGCCGCAACAACAACAACAGCAACAACAACTACAACAATTGGCCAACAGGAAACATTGCGCTGTGTGAGTGTGTTTTGTAGTTTGTTTCCCTTATTTTCTGCTTTACTTTGGCCCGACATTAACTTGGCTTACGCCTGGCCTGCTCTGGCCTCGATCCCCCTCGCCTAGCCTTGCCCCGCCTCCGAAAAAGTTGTTGATTTTGCAATAAAGTGCAGTTGGCTGGCTATAAAGTTAATAAGCGAGCGTTGAATTTTAAATAAATTCGCGCATTAAAAGGAAATACTCGTAAACTCATCCTTACTCCTGCCCTTTCCCCTCATCCGCTGTAGCCACGCCCTCACCATCACAACTGTCATTCGCTTATCGGTGCACGAGGTCGTCCATTTTCACAGGCATTTCCATCGATTGCCTTCATTGCACACATTAAGCCGCAAAGCAGGCAAATTTACTGTGAATACATGATATGACACGACTTGTAGATACTCTGTAATCTGCAAAGCATAACAAAAATATTAAACATCATCAATAGAATTTAAAATATTTCTAAATATATGAAAATATATTACTAGTTGCGTATACCCGTTTAGCCCTTCGACTACAGGGTACACTCATGCCAGACGACTACAAATTGTACGCTTCGTCTGCGCTGCGTTCTGAGCCCAACGCACACACTTGAGGCCAAGCTCCGGGCAACATGTCGCATACGTAATAAATACATTTTTAGCTTTTGATGCCCTTTGTCTGTCTGCCGGTGAGTGTGAGTGTGTCTGTTTGTCTATATGTGTGTGTAAGTGACAAGCACATAAAACTAAATACGACATGAGAGTGCGGACTCTCCCCCTCTCTCCCTCTTCGTCTGCCTCTCATCGCTTTTCTCTGTCGCATTCGAGTGTGTGTTAAGTGTGTTGAGTGGACGTGTCTGTGCCTGTCTGTTTCCTTGTCTGTCTCCTCATCAGTGTCCTACAATTAGCTGACAAAAACCCACGCCGTGTGCCTAATGGCGTGTTACAGCAGCAACAACAACAACACAAGGGAATTAAGGCGCAATTTGTACTAATTAATGCTAAATATGCCATGGGGCCCGAACACAGAGATGCGTTCGAATGGGATTCGACACGAAGGAGTCGAATTCGTAGCAGGCTTAAGTTGCAGTTGAGCGCAGTTGTGACATTGACAGCTCTTTAAGCGCCTGCGAAACCCAACATGATAGCCCAGTTCAAATAATCTGTAATATTTTCCTAATCTTGTGCTTCATGCTTGCCAAATCGGATAAAGCCTCAGCTGTGTTATGCCACGACTTTCATCGCATTCACTTTGCATTCTCCGAAATCAGTTCATCCGCCACAGACGCAATCCAATCTGCAATCTTGATGCAAAGCATGCGCACTCTCTCTCTCTCTCTCTCTTTCTTTCGCAGTCTCTGTGTTTGGTTTTAAGACCCTGCTAAACAATTCCCTTTTGCCATGCTTTATTTCCTGTTATGCTTTCTTTCTCGTTACTTGCTTTGGTGCTTGGCATACCCTTGCAGAGGGTATATTGATATTGGTCAAAAGTTTGCAATGCAACTTAGGAGACGTCTCTTACCCTATAAAATGTATATATTCTGAATCAGCATCACCAGCGTAGCCCATCTAGCTATGACTGTCTGTCCGTCTTTCCATCTGCATGCTGCAAATAAAATAAAATAAAATTGGGGGTATTGATATTCGCAATAACTTATCCAAACAAATTTAGATAGTAATCAATGTATTATTATTAAACACTGCAGCATTATATATAACTAGTATAGGAACGATAGGAGAATAAGTATAAGTACCTGCAAGGGTATAGAACCTTCGGTATGACGGAGGTAGCATTATTCTCTGGTTTTCGTTAGGTTTCCTTTTTGGCTTGTGTTTTTAATTTTTCCCTTTTTCGCTTTCGCATTTTTCCCCCTCGTCATTTCAATTAACTTTGATTTCCATGCGCTTTTCATTAAAAGCAGACGACGGCGACAAGGAATTCAAGTCAACTCAGGGAGACACACACACACACACACACACACAGACACGCACACACTTGTCCCTACACACTCGACTGCTTTTAATGCTGCATTTGTTCCTTGCAGGATATTGGCCACTTGGCTTCACGTGGTGCAACGTTTATGTCACCTGCGACGTGCTCGCCTGCTCGTCGAGCATTCTTCACATGTGCTTCATCAGCCTGGGACGCTACATGGGCATACGGAATCCGCTCGGTTCGCGTCATCGTTCCACCAAACGTCTGGCCGGCATCAAGATAGCCATTGTCTGGGCCATGGCCATGCTGGTGTCCAGTTCAATCACGGTGCTGGGTAAGCAGCCAATGCATCCAGGCAACCAGACCATCAGGCATAAGCCACCCCTTCTCTCTCCCTCTCTCTCTTTCCCCTTGCAGGTCTGGTGAATGAGAAGAATATAATGCCCCATCCGAATGTGTGCGTCATCAACAATCGCGCGTTCTTTGTCTTCGGATCGCTGGTGGCCTTCTACATTCCCATGCTGATGATGGTCACCACCTACGCCCTGACCATCCCTCTGCTGCGCAAGAAGGCTCGCTTCGCGGCCGAGCATCCCGAGAGCGAACTCTTTCGGCGGTAAGTGGCCCCGTCCAGCGTACACGGGCAAATGCAATTAGTTGCACCATTGCCGTGGTGGCACCTCTGCCAGATGCAGAGATTTGTGTCACCTTTGATTGTGTGGGGACACAGGTCGATTGGATTTGAATGCCACGGGATTCGATGCCAATAAATTATGCGCAAATGAAAATGGGATCAAACAAGACATCGCAACGAGCCACGCGCCATGCAACTGTCGCAGCTAGTTTCCCTGGCATTGCGGGGGCAGTGGCGCAGTCTGATGCATGACTAATTGAATAAAATAGTTAGCATTGCAGATGCGCAAGAGTTTCGCTTTGGGTTTCAATGCAGCAGCCACTCCCAAAAGGGATTTACGAGGAAAATGCATTTCCTGTGTGCTGAGCGGGCTGCCAGATAGATGGAGATGCCCTTAATGAGCTTTGAAGTTAATGGAATCGTTGCAGTAACTGAGAATTTAACGAATAGTTAATGCGAGAATAGGAAACAAGTTTGCGTAGTTGACATAGATAGATGACAAACTCACTGTAGATATAGTAGAGCTTTAACTCACTCAAATATTAAATGAAATTAGAATCTATGCAATACGTTGAGTTAAGTTACTGTGCTTACAGTCCGATCTGGCTAATGTTTGAATTCATAAAGTATTAATTTCTGTGTATATCGAAGTAGAATGTAGGGACTTGAATACTTTGCATAATAATAGCAAATCATTAATTATTGTGGATGGTCGGTTTGGCTTCCCAAATTAGAAATAAATTAAATAAAAATTAAAAATATTCTTTATCTGCGTATGAAACAGGAATTTTTATGTCAAATTTGCTGTCTTGCGTCTTGTAAAAGTTAAAATATTACATTAATAAGTAGACATCTAGTCTATACTTAATGCTATTTTAAATGTTTGTAGGGTATTAAAGAAGATATATCTGCGATATCCGTTTGAATTCAACATTTTCCTTGACTCATTTAAAAAGACAGTGCAACCCATTAGCCAAATTGCCGTCAACAAAAAGCGCATATACGCAAAGTTACAAAGTATTCACTGTGATATCGCAGAATCTCACAAGTTGAGCCTCAACAGTTTGGCACAAAGGAGTGAGATGCAAGATAGTTGGCATGCCTGAAAGTTTTCAAGCAAAGGTAATCAAACTACTTAGTCTGCCGACTGACTGAATGACTGACTGGCTGACTGACTGAGTGAGGGCAATCAGAGCCTCGTCATGCCCAGCAAATTGGCCTTAACTCAATCAGAACATGCAACACCCAATCAACCCATCGATCTTTCATTGGCTACGTCTGTCTTTGTCTCTCCCTCTCGTTCTTTCTCTGTCTCTCTGGCTGTCTAGGCTAGGAGGACGTTTCACCATTCGCCCACAGCACAGCCAGCAACAGTTGCAGTTGCACAGTAGTTTCAGCAGCAATAATTACAACAGCAACAGCAACAACAAATCTCTGGCAATGGGCGACAGCAATCGCAACTTCAACAATGCCAACAACGCCGGAACAGGGGCCAGAACCAGATATGCTGCCGGTGCTGGTACTGTTGCTGCTGTTACTGCCACTGCTGCTGGTGGCGGAGGCGGAGGCGGCAATAACAACGAACCCTCGGAGCGAACATTGATGCAACAGCGCAGTGCGAACAGTCGCAGCATCAGTTTTCGCAATGTGGGCAACGGACGCAGCGCGGGCAGCGGAAATGTGACTAATATTGGACGAAGCAGTTTCCGTCTGGCTGGCGGCGGCATCTTGCGACAATCCTCAACGCCGGCGAGCAGCTCCTCCACATCCACCTCGTTCTCGATTCAACGCGGCAAGACGCAGCAGCAGCAGCAGAGCAGCTTCTGGCGCAAGCATGGGGGCAATCCAAATCTGATGGACAGGTAAGTGTAGCCATCTCTCTCTCTCTCTCTTTCCGTCCCTCTCCCTCTAAACTTTAATTGCCTTGACTGTTTGCGGTGCACTTTGTCGGCCAATCTGAATGCAAATTACTTCGGGCCAAATTAAATTGTGCCCCTGCAATCATTTATGAAGCACCTCAGGGCAAGGACTTATCGGTTTTGTGATGAGTATTACGGATGCCCCCTTCCTTCACCCCCTCTTCCCATTACTCAGCACATCGTATCAATCCGGGATTAGAGTAGCTTCTTGAGTTTTTGCATACGTAAATACGCTTTCTCATGCCCAAATCCCTTGCCAGCTGACAAATATGAGCAGATTAATTGCGGCTTTGGCCTGAAGGTGTCGCACACTCCCCCATTGCTTAATCTGACAGACTTGTGTAGGTATTAATTATATATAAGGCCAGGCGAAAGTGCCAGTCACCAACGAAATGCGAGTCACAGAGGGCAGGCTGCTTGAAATTGAAGCTGCACAGTGGGCTACAGTGGGTGACTCCGGTTACGGGTACTCATTAACCCAGAGATGGCAATCAGTTCATTTATTTGGGCAATGACAAATCACACAGCCGCAAAATGGTCAACAAGCAACTGACCCTATTGGGCGTGTGTGTGTGTGTGTACATGTGAGTTAGGTGTTTGTGGTGCAGCTTGGCAAATGTCCAAGCATAACTGAGGAGTTTTATTATCACCTGAGCATACAAGCTTTCAAATTTATTACATTTGCTTTACACAAACACCACACAATGCCAGCAAATAAGTTTTCCAACTACTTTTCCTGGGGAAAATTTACATAATTTACATTGTAAGTGCAAAGCGGTGCGGCTTCGTTTCTTCTTGGGTTCCTGACGCCGAGACGAATAACACAAACAAATTGAGTTTTTTATTTTGGCATCGCCTTTACCTTTAGTCTGCTACCTCCCCTCGCTTTGCATACTTTATTTTCCTTTCTGTGTGTGTTTGTTATTCTTGTTTCTTGTTTTGGTTTTTATACCCGCTTCCCATAGGATAGAAGGGTATTATAACTTTGTGCCAAAAGCAAATGTATATAACAGGCGTAGCAGACCGCACAAACTATATATATATATGTATATATTTATAATATATTTATATATTCTTATTCAGCATAACAGCCGAGTCAATGTCTCTCTGTCTGTCCATCCGTCTGTGTGTTGCCACGCAAAGTTATCTCTCAGTTTTAGAGCTATCTTGATTAAACTTGGCACACATGCTTCTTATTACAGCACGCTTTAATCAAGTTAACACACGAAAGATCGGAACTATATATCGTATAGCTGCCATACAAACTATCAGTCGATTTTTGTTATTTGTAAAGATGTTGCAACCAAATTTAATACATCGGACTTTTCTACATATATATAATAATATATAATCATAAAAATCGGACGACTACAACGCATAGCTGCCATAGAAACAATCGAACCAAATGCAGATTTTGTTGTCAAGACCAGTTCTATTTTTAAAAATAACTAAACTTATCAGTGCCAAACAAAGTGAGACAAAATATTGATTATACACATTCATTCCAATCAATTTTGCACCATTATATATCTTATTAGAACGATCGGAGGAGATAAGAACAAGGGTATAAAACTTTCGGCTTGCTTAAGGTAGCCTTTCTTCCTCATAATTTCCAAAATTAGTTTCAGATTTAATTTAACAAGAAGAGTAGTTGGTATATCACAGTCGGGTCTGTTCGACTGTAGCTTTCTTTCTACTTGTTATTGTTTCACATCTTTTCGTTGGTTTCGGCGCGTGGCAAATGATTTTCATTTCAAAGAAAGTAAACATGACAGCGAGAAAGGAAAAGGTTGGACAGAATCATAAGCATTAATTTCAATAAGCCGACAAAAAGTCTTGGCCAGACTTTGCTTGCTTGGAATAATTCATTCCGCTTAGTCGAAATTGATGACGGATTCGTGTAACATTTGTTGTTGTCACTGGTTAATCTCGGGAACAATCAATTACGCATCTTTATGCAATTAAATGCACATTCAAATGTCTTGCAACATGGCGTATACATAATTTCTTAGTGCTTTCGAGCGTGCTTGCAGTGGTGCCATAAACATAAATCACTCATACGTCATGTGGTGCAGCAGCGACACGAATCTGCTTGTCGGACAACCAACACATTGTAGTGAAGGGGCGAGTGCAGGGGAAGGGCTGGTAAGTGGGGGGGGAGCTGCTGCTGCTGCGACAATAAATAGCACATAAAATGCAAAAGGAAACCGCAAAGCGCACAGCGCAAGCACAGCATGGGGCGGACACGGAGCCAAACGCTGGCGCCAGAGTTGCAGCAAGTCCTCAAACGTCACACGGCGACAATGTTGCCCAAAAAAAGGACAAAGAGACACAGGGACAAAAGGAGCAAGAGATCCAATGCGCAGCAGCAGCCAAAATGCCACTGGAATTTGCAAATGACATTGCGCTACTGTTGTCCCTTTTGTTGTTGTTGTTGCTGTTGTTGCTTCTTGCATTAATGCAACGCCGCAAAATTTTAGCATAACCAGGCGGTAAAATACTGCTCCCGTTGCCACGCTCCAGTCAAAGTCAGACCACAACTTGAGCACGTCACCATAAGCAGAGAATGCTCAACTCAGTTCAACTCGCCTGTTTGTCACGTTCCGCGTGCCGCGTTCTCGCGCATTTGTGCCGAGCAAGTTGACGCATAAATACATGAATTCCTAATGAGACCAGAGGCCCGAAAAGTTACGCCCCCCAGGTACGAGGAGGAAAAACGCAAAAACTTTCCCACTTTGCTTTCACTTGCAAATTATTAGTTGAACATTTGACGCCACTCGGAGTATTTATTTAAATGTTCCCCCCTCCACACCCTCTACCACTCCCTAGCCTGCCACCTGCCAACTCTCCCTCCGTCCACTTCGTAATTTTCTGGTCCGAAATTGAAAAAGTTTTTCTTTTATTTTGCGTATTGCATCAGTCGGAAAATGTCCCCAGACTAGTTTGGCATTGCTTCAATTTGCAGTTGCAACGGAACCACCTGCAGGGTATTAAGGGATTCGCAAAGTTTCATGTGATTCCGTTGTGTTTGTTTGGCAAGTTGAAGCAATCCATCAATCCATCGCAGCTGTTGATGGCAAAACAAGAATGTGCAACACCATCAAGCAACCTTTGCCATGTGCCAACTTGTGGCACTCTGAATTCGCTGCCCTTTGCCGGATGTTTCTCATTAGTTCTGTCAGCTTCTGCTTCGCCAGCCTCATTTACTTTAAAAGTCAATTTTATAAACTGTTGCCTCGTTCGGGGGAAGGCAATCAAAAGCCTTAAATCTAATATCAAATACTCGTTGCTTCAGAATACAATCTCATCTTACTACTTGTACTCTGCTGCCTTTCGCTCTTTAACAGCCATCCGAATCGACGCGCCTCGGTGCGCGTCAGCGTTTCGCAGCCACAATTGGGTTACGCAACAAATGGAAATGGAAACGGAGCTGGAGGCGGAGGCATTGGTGGTGGGGCAGGTGGGGGAGGCGCAACAGCTGCGACAACGAGCTGCACAAATGCTGTAGGCAATGCCAGTGCCAGCGCCAGCTCGAGTCGCATCAGCATTGCCACCATACACAGCCACCAAGGAGCAGGAGGCGGAGGGGTAGGAGGAGGCAATCATCCGCTGGAGCAGGTGACAACAACATCACCCACATCGACGACGAGCCAAACGGGCCAAAGCGAAGAGCGACGCCACGCCAAGCTGCGCCCCTTTAAGATTGCGCTTAATCGTGTTGCCACGCCTACGCTCAATTTGCGGTAAGTGGAAGTTGGAGGGGTGCTCCCTCTACTTATTGTACTACACACATAAGTATGTAACTCGTATTCTATATACAGTTTTCTCAACAATCGCTCCAAGCGCAACAGTCTGTCGGCCAATGCTGTCGCCACGGAGCAGAAGGCCACGAAGGTGCTCGGTCTGGTGTTCTTCACATTTGTGCTCTGCTGGTCGCCGTTCTTCATACTGAACATCATCTTTGCCGCCTGCCCCGACTGCAAGGTGCCCGAGCATGTGGTCAACACCTGCCTCTGGCTGGGCTATGTCTCCTCCACGATCAATCCGATCATATACACAATCTTCAATCGAACATTTCGAGCGGCTTTCATTCGCCTGCTCAAATGCAACTGCGAACGGTAAGTGAAAGTGAAAGGGTCAGCCAAAGGGGGCGGGTAGTTCAGAGGGGACTGATAGCAATTGCAATTTGTTTTTCGCGTTGGGTAATTTATTGTGTTCTGCGGTTAACTAGCCCACATTGCACTCTGTGCAGCCGATTGATGTGCAACGTGACGTATGATTGATTTTCGAGTATTTGTATTTGGCAATGAAATCAATGCGATTTATTGCTGTTACTAAGTGCCAATATGTGCGCGGAGAGCGAGTGCACAAGCTGACAAATGCCCAGCGATTAGCACTGTGCGAGGGAGAAGGGTAGAGCAGCGAAATAAATCAAAAACCCAACTGGAATTTCTCCCTTGGGCATTGGAATTTAACTACTAAATATAAAACTGTTTACAGCTTAGATAAAGTAAAGCAAAAAATACTTAATTTCATGATCTATCATATCACATGGAAACCATAAAATGATCTTCCCCGTTTTATAAATTTTAAAGATTTCATTCCAATGAGACCGTTTTATGTCTCATTATATTATATGTGAACATTATTACGACATTATAAGTTCTGTTTTTTTGGTTATGTTGCCGAAGTTCTCGCTTGGAAAGTAAACAATGGAAAGTCGACAGTGAGCAACAAGCACATAGAGCAGTATGTACTATTGTGAATATGTATGTGTTTTGTGAATGAAAAGCTGATAAATGTAATTCATCTTCCCATTGTCAAGTCCTGCATTTTCCATAGTTGTTTTCCCTTTCATCCGACGATGAAGTAGGCGCAAGGAAAGGTTCTCAATAAGATACGCATGTGTGTCAGCATGTTTCATAAAGGGTATTTAATAGTCCATCAATTCTACTTGTGCCCCGCTGCTGCTACTGTGAGCACTTGCTCCATTCTGTGCTTCCTCCCATTTATGTTATGTTTCATTTGATATTACCAATAACTTCGCCATCTCATTTCTCTCCCCCTCTCTCTCTCCCTCTCTTTCTGCTCATTGCAGCTCGGGTCGTCCGCTGCGCTATCGTTCGGTGACCGAGGGACGCAGCGCTCTGAGCCTGTGCGCACCCTCTGCACTGCCTCTGGCCATCTCCTTCCAGGGTGCTCCGCTGATGACGCCATCGACAACGAACGCAACGCCGCTGAGCGAGTTCCGGGGCAGCTACACAATCACCGACGATGAGTGCTAAGAGTGCGGGAGCAACTCAAGCGATAACGAATTTATGGCCCATTTTGGCGTAAAACTACATATAATCAAATGGAAAATGGTAAATGGAAAACGGAAAATGGAAATTCGAATCGGACAAGTCGAAAATCAAAAGAAAACTTCAAGCTGTACTTAAAAAACAATATAAATGTGTGTAATCAAATGCAAACTACAGGGTGATTCATTTCGAATAATAATCAATGAGCGAAATACTAACTAAATACCAAAACTACTTATATAGCATAATACTAGATAAACTCCACTCATATCATTTTAGTTAAGCGTGACTGTACCTGTCATTTTCCACGCCTCCCCCTCCTCCTTCTCATCGCTATTAGTCGCTAGCCTAAGTCAACTAACTGTACTATAGATCTAAGCAATTCTGTAATCGAAATCAAATCGAAATCTAGCATAAAGTATATATTTTGAAAACTATATGAACTATTTAAAGTTAGTGTGGCAATTGAGCTCCTGAAACAAAGTTGTTTAAGTATGTTTGTTAACTTAACTTGTAGCTGTGTTTGTTAGTCACTTCAATTAGTTGTAGCAATTAAGTGTTAGTCATACGCTTCCAACTGGAATTTACTACTACTACTACTGCAACAACAACAACAACAACAAGAACAACAACTACCGAAGAGTATACCCGACTAACAATCGGGACACTCTCCCACTCTAATTTCCTTTTTGTGTTTAGTCTAAGCAAACGAAAGCTCGGAAATATTTTGTCATGTTGGTCTATGAAATTGCTAAATAAACTACTTGACATGAGGGTGGGGCAGAGAGCGAGTCCCTCCTGTCGCGCTATATTCTATAATGGAAATGCAGTTTTATTCAAAACATAAGAACAACTTCGCATTTGAGTGGAAAAACTTGTCACCTGACTAGGGGTGTAAATTATGCAACAGATTTATAGCACATTACAAATTTGTACGCGTTTATTTAGCTTCAAGGCTAAGGTGAAAGATAAAAAATATTTAAACTTTAGTCTGAATCATTTCTATAGACATTTCGCATCCATTACAAATTTTCAACCTTACCTTTACCTGTACAAATTTGATATTGAAGCGTTATGATTTTCAACAATGATTTTATGCGCCCCGCCCACTGTCTGCACATTGGCATTGTGACACTGTGACGACTTAACCGGTTCTCCTTTGATGGATCAGCTGGCGATTGGCAGTGACAGAGACAATGACTGTGAAACTGCAGGGAAGCTGCCGAGTGGGAGCCACATGATGTGTCACGCTCGAGGCACATCTAATCAAGATCTGCTAGTGTTACGCAGACTTAAGTGCTCTGTGTCAGGCACACACACACACACGCACACACACACATATATAGAGTGGCACTGCTGCTGCTGTCGCTGACATTTGCTTTGAAGCGTGTGCGAAAGTAAACAGTTTCCGGCAGACGATGACAGCGTCAATAATCGCAGCAAAGCAGAGGGAGACAACTGCAAGTCGTATTTGACAAGTGAGTGTGCGAGTGTGTGCGTGTTCACTACTGTTAAATGCCATGAAAATTGCATTATAGTCACGAGCTTAATGCAATTCAGATGCTTTTATGATTATAAAATGGAAAATGCTCGTGTTATTCTCCGCGGAGCGCAGAGCGCAATGTGGCAGAAATCGAAAAGAGCGACGCATGGAGTGGCACGAGTATCTATGTATATCTGCTTGCGGCAAGGTGTCGACAGTTGCAGTAATGAAAAATTTGTGTTGCATACTGCTTGGGGCTGTGGGAACGTAGTGAGAAGGGGTGGGCCGAACTGTTGACTGAGGCGACGCCAGCCGCAAAGTGCACGACAGTCTGGCGACGAGTAGCAGCAACAACAAAGTTGATGGAGACAATTAAATTGCACGAGTGGCAAGTAGGGAAAAAGGAGAGCAAGAGTGAATGAAAGCAAGAGCCAGAGAGGGAGGGGGAGAGAGAAGGAAA
The DNA here is from genome assembly GCA_018903675.1 of Zaprionus capensis. Taxonomy (NCBI): domain Eukaryota; kingdom Metazoa; phylum Arthropoda; class Insecta; order Diptera; family Drosophilidae; genus Zaprionus; species Zaprionus capensis. Next base: position 9,250,190 of record JAEIFN010000964.1, on the reverse strand, counting down.
GAAAAAGGGAGGTAAGTGCGCGAAAGCGTGAAATTGATTGCCCCGCTGGCATTCGCTTTGAGTTCGCTTCCTAGACTCGCTTTCCTTCTTTCAAGTCCCACAGTGCAGTTTATTTGTTTTGGCCTGCGCTAATGGCCACGCCGGGAACTTGGCTTAGAAGACGCCTTGCCTTGCTTTGCCACAGAAAAACACCTTGAGGTCGACATTATCAAAAGGAAAATTCGCAATTCCCGCGCATTTGCATGCGAAAACAATGGAGCGTAAATAAATACACAAAAAACACACTCTCACGAGTAACAACAGCAACAACAAGAGCAGAAATCACAGCGGAAACAAGCCTTGATCGCTCAATTGTTCACGCGCGTGCACAGCAGATGAAGACGAGAAGAGAAGGGAAGCTGCCGTCAATGGTGCTGCCTGCCGGATTTGGCTTATTTATTATGCGGCACACACACACATACACTCGTACACACATTACAATTGGCATTCAACACTTTGACGCTTCATTAGCCTGTCGCCCTGACAAGCGACGAGTCCGATTGCAATACAAATGCCGTTCAAGCAGCTCCTTCGCGTGATTCAGCAATTGTTTTCAGCTTTGATGTCTGCACAGAAAATAATAATAAAATATTGTCATTAAATCAGCTTAGGAAACAACTCTTTTTAAGTCATATAAGCGAATTATTACTCACATAAGAAACACAATTTAACACATTCCAATAATCAAATAAATTCTTTAAACAATGGCACAGCACATCGACCTTAAACAGAGTGGCACTGACAGTAGCAAATACAACGATGACTCGTTGCCCACCAAAAACATTCTTGGCGTGAGCAAAATACTGCAGAAAGAACTCATGCATCTAATGCTGTCCAACGAGAAGGGAATATCCGCATTTCCGGACGGTGAAAACATCTTCAAATGGATCGGCACCATCTCTGGCCCCATTAACACTGTATACTCCAGCCAGACATATCGCTTGTCTCTTCTCTTTCCCAATTCCTATCCATATACTGCGCCTGTGGTTACATTCAAGACTCCATGCTTTCATCCGAATGTCGGTCAGCAGGGCTCTATTTGTCTGGATATTCTTAAGGACAAATGGTCGGCGCTGTATGATGTTCGTACCATTCTGTTGTCCATTCAAACGTTGCTCCGGGAACCGACCAAAGAGAGTCCACTTAATGTGCATGCCGCCATAATGTGGAACGATCAAGGGAAATATAAAAAATTTCTCGATGCCTTCAATTGGAAGCACAAACGCATCTAAGCAAGCAAGAGAAAACCCAAATACCAATGACCCTTCGACTCTGCAGACAATACACAAACAATTAGGGTATCTATCAATCAATATTTTTTATATTTTTATATCCGATACCCATAGGGTAGAAGGGTATTGTACCTACGTGCCAAGCGAAAATGTAACCTACAAAATAAATATATATTTTGAATCAGCATCAACAGCCGAATCATGACCGTCTGTTCGGATGAAAACCTAGAGCTAGGGCTACCAGGAGCTAATTTGGTATCAAAATGTTAATAACGCAGATAAAGTTGATTCAATTCTTTATTTATTAATTTATATATATTTATTAATTTTTTATTTATTAATTTAAAGAATAGCAAAAGAAAGTCCCATAGACTTTTAAAATATCTATTATCATTGATTCTACAGAGACTATAGTACTACTAAATCATAAACTCAACGTGAAACCTTTTGCTGAACTTTCTTATCAAAATCGGTAATTTAACAAATTCACGCCTTCAAAGTTTTCTCTTCGCTAAACCGCAAAAAAATAAAGAACTACTCTAGTTTCTTTTTTGCCACTTGAGTTCGCGCGCGTCGCAAATTGTGTTTTAGCCTCGACCAACAGTGCGTATGTGTGATGTTATGCGACGTGACGGGATGTGATGCGTTGCGAGATGACGGCCAGCCTGGCATTGGCATTGGCTGTTGCTGTTGCTGGTAACTGTTGATTTTGTTACTGGGTTTTTGTTGTCTCTGCACTCGTTGTTTATGTTTGCCGACAGCCCACGTGCCACTAAGCTGCAACTGGCCGAGGCGGAGATGGAGCAGGACAACCCGCTCGCTCGCTTCATTCATGTATGTAATTGATAAAGGCAACTTTCTGTGTTAACCACACACTCCCTCAAGTTTCAGTAATTAACCATGACACGAAGAAAGCACAAAAAGAATGCACAATTTATACTTGGGTCGCCTCGAGTTCAAGCATAAACTTTGCGCTTTAAGCAGATGAGAGCGGCGCTGTCTTAGTTCTTGATTACCTTGGGCTTGTAAGCCGCAAAACGCGAAATGGACTCGAAATTAACCCAGGTGCGAGTGCGGATGCTAGGCCTTTTTGCACCTTTCGGCTGTCAGGTGGTCACGCCATCAAGCACTCTTCTCCACTCTCCCTCCACACGCAGATTAGTCAAATTGGTTTTTCCCGAGCACGTTAAGCCGCCGGCTAAGGCGCGTTTTCTTTGCCCGGCTGAAAGATTGAAGACTTGAGAGGAAACATTTTCACTGTAAATGGAATCAAAATACCTATACGAGTATGGAATACAAAAGAAGTTCAATGCTTGGCCAAATTTACGGGATATCTTCACTTAAAATCAGGAACTAATTCAAATATCTTAACAGTTTTCTTGCTTGTTAATCCCAGCTTAAAAACAAATCAATATACGGAATATTTCCTCTTTTTTCCTGAGAAATAGAGAAAGAGATTTGATGGGAAAACAAAAAGAAAAACCTTTCGGGAAACGGGTAAATTGAATTCTCTAATTATGCAGCAGCTCGTGGAGGCGCGTCAACTGTGTTGCTAATTGCATATAAATTGTTGAATTGTTTAATGTTTTTAGCAGCTGACTGGCGCAAAAGGGTTAATGAGGGACGTCCCGGCCACGCCGCACGTTCCACGTCCCACGAGGACGATAACTTGAACTAAGAGACGGAGGGATTCGTTCACGCCAGGCCGAGCAATTAACAAGCGCAACAAATAGGCATTTTGTGTTAATTAGCTGGCTTGGCCTGGTTGGTGACTGTGCGGGTGGGTGGGTGAGTGGGTGATTAGTGATTAGAGTCGGCACGCCATACGGCATATTGTGTTGCCAGCTAATCACCTTGCCCGCTACTCACGTGGCAACAAGATTGGGCAACAGTGCTGCAATCAATTGACAGATGAGAGAGAGCAACACAATGTTGTCCCAAGCCCTACACACATCTAGAATTTAATTAAAACGTTAAGCCAATTTTCCCCTGGCTCCACACAAGAAACGTGGCAACATTTTCAGCTAAGGTATCCGCCGGAGTTGGGTAATCAATCACAGAAATTAAAATTATTCGCTTAGGGGCAGCATAGAACGAAGAGAAGGGATAGAATGGCGAAACAAAAGAAAAAGGCAAAAGCAAATCGTGTTTAAATGTGCCACAGGCTGTTGCTGTGCTAAGAAATACCCTGCAGGTTTGGTTCAAAATCAAATAATAAAGGAATGAATTGAAAGATGAAAATATAGATAAATATATCGATAAAATATGTACTATTAGACGGATAGATAGAATTAAAAATTAATACATGGTATAAAATAATAGTTTATAATGTGATTAAATAATAAACTGATACTTTAATGGCTAAACATATAGATAAATCAAATATTAATATATAGAATACATTACAGAATATGTATGCAACATATAAAAGGTTGTCAAATATCTCCCTTCCGCCTTTTTGTCTTTTGAATTTCGCGGCTATGTACAAAGCGCTACAGAGCTCGTATCTGGCAACACTATACATAATTTGAAAGGTCTTGACATAACCTACAAAACGACGCTACTCATGGTTAGTTTGGATATTTCGTTCAACAGTTATAGACGTGTAAACATGGAGTTCACTAACGCCGAAATTCGCGCTATTTTAAAGTTTTCCTTCGTTAAAGGCAAATCCGCTAGAGAAACGTTCCGTGAGATTAATGGTGTTTTGGGGGATGGTACTCTATCACTTCGAACCGCGGAGGAATGGTTTCGACGATTCAGAGCCGGTGAAAACGACACCATGGATAAGCCAGCCGGCGGAAGACATGTGACGACAAATACCGATCAAATCATGGAATACATCGAGTTAAACCGGCATGTGGCATCTCGTGACATCGCCCAGGAGATGGGAGTTAGTCACCAAACCATTTTAAACCATCTGCAGAAGGCTGGATACAAAAAAAAGCTTGATGTTTGGGTGCCGCATGATTTGACGCAAAAAAACCTTCTGGACCGAATCAACGCCTGCGATATGCTGCTGAAACGGAACGAACTCGACCCATTCTTGAAGCGGATGGTGACTGACGACGAAAAATGGATCACATACGACAATATCAAGCGAAAACGGTCGTGGTCGAAGGCCGGTGAATCGTCCCAAACAGTGGCCAAGCCGGGATTGACCGCCAGGAAGGTTTTGCTGTGTGTTTGGTGGGATTGGAAGGGAATCATCCACTATGAGCTGCTCCCATATGGCCAGACGCTTAATTCTACCATCTACTGCGAACAACTGGACCGCTTGAAGCAGGCGATCGACCAGAAGCGTCCAGAATTGGCCAACAGGAAGGGTGTAGTGTTCCACCAGGACAACGCCAGACCACACACTTCGTTGATGACTCGTCAGAAGCTACGGGAGCTCGGATGGGAGGTTTTATCGCATCCACCATATAGCCCGGACATAGCGCCAAGTGATTACCACCTGTTCCTGTCCATGGCGAATGCCCTTGGTGGTGTAAAGTTGAACTCAAAAGAGGCATGTGAAAAGTGGCTGTCCGAGTTCTTCGCAAATAAGGAGGGGGGCTTCTACGAGGGAGGTATTATGAAGTTGCCGTCTAGATGGAAACAGATTATCGAACAAAACGGCGCATATTTGAACTAAATCCGATCACTGTATCACTTTTTATAAAGCATTGAATAAAGAGCAAAAAAGCGGAAGGGAGATATTTGACACCCTTATACTATAAATGGTGAAAATCAACTTTCCGATGCATACGTATCGTACAAGAGCTTGTTCTAGTCAATTATACCCTTTCAAACAGTGCACTCTAGGGTACAAATAACAAACAAGAAACCGCACAAAAAACAGTCTACAAACAAAATACATTCATCTTCAATCGCCCCACAGGGAGAATCGCACGGCATATCGCGAGGATTCGCCTTTGCCAGCTAGTGTTGTTTGCTTTGTCAGTCAGGTCTGGCAGGTTTGTCAGACAGATAAACAGAGACTCGCCCGCACAAAAGTCAATTTCCGGCACTTTGCGAGGACGCACTTAACATCTGACGACAACCCAAATGCAACACACACACTCGCTTTGTCCTGAAGTAGTGTGCACAATGCACACACACACACTAAGTAAAAGTACTTGCAAACAGGATGTCAGTTGAACGAGGGGCAAATTGTATTTCGCATATCATGCACACATACACATATAGTATATATATATAGTATTTATCAGTTGTAATTATACGAACAGTTCCATTTACTTAGACGTTATTATATTTACATAATGCATGATGCAGCATCATCAGCGTAAGCTAAGGAATATAACACACACTTCCTTACTCGATGGGGCGCTTAAAGCTAAACATTATTAACTAAGAGATAATCTAGAAATTATTATATAAAACGGCCTTGCGGTGGCGGTGGTATCTCGCCCTGCTACTGCTCCTCTTTGGTCATCTCTTTGTGGCTGCCTTACTTAAGCAAAAAATCCATCTCTGATTTTGTGGTTGACATATATTGATCCAATTCCTTGTCCAGATCCTCACGCTTGACCTCTGGACGCTTGGGTTTGGCTAAAGAAGCAAAAAGAAAAGCAACGATTAACTAACGCTCTAAGGGGGCAGGGGACACAGGAATTTCAGTATAGAAATTTCAATGTTGAGCTCTTGGCGGCTCACAGAGCCGTCCCATTGGGTGTCCTATGAGGATGTACTCTTGCAACGCTTTTACCTGCAACCGCGCCACCACCACGAACACGACTACGTCCGCGACGACCCTGCTGTTGTCCGCCTGCTGCCTTTGCAGCTCCTGTTCCGTTCTTGTTGGCCTTCTTCTTGTTGATGTTGCTATTGCTGTTGTTTCCGTTACCATTTTTAATATTACCACCAGCCTTGGCTACCTTGCCACCTTTGCGCTGTGCACCGCGTCCACGACGACCTGCAACCTTTTGCTTAGCATTTCCTGAAGCAGCAGCGGCACCACCAGCTGCAGCATTGCCCTGACGGGCACGAGATCGGGAGCGAGAGCGTGAGCGCTGTGGAGCAGCAGAAGCAGCACTGGCAGCAGCAGCGGCACGTACAGCAGATCTGTCAAGGCAACAAAAGGAGATCATTAGTTAACAATTAGCAACTAAGATTAGATTAAGAGACTTACCTGCCACGTGCACGTCCTTTGCGTCCGCGTCCACCAGCACCGGCGACAGTTGCAACTGCCTTCTCGGCTGCATTCGAATTGCGACGCTTGCCAATCCGTCCGGCTGCGACACCACGGACTTGACTGTTGCTGCGACGATTGCCACCACGCTTGTTATTGCCAGCTCCTTTTCCAGCTGCTGCTGCCACACCAGGACGCACACCCAAGCGTTGCTTCACTGATACACGAGCTTGCTGCACACGTCCGCCAACAGCTCCTCGGCCCCTATTAACCGACTGCTGACGGGGACCCCGACTCAGTGAACGGTTGCGGCTCTGCGAGCGTCCTCGGCTCTGATCGCGTCCACGACTCTGATCACGTTGGCGACTCACATCGCGTCCGCGGCTGACCGAACGAGCACGCACACGACTGCGCGAACGGCCACGTGCCGGGATTTGCGACTGAATCTGTTTTTGCTGCTGCTGCTGCTGCTGTCGGGTCAAGCCACGTCGACGTTGTGCCACACGCTCTGCTGCTCCTCCCATGGTGGGGCGGCGCATGCCCAGACGCTGGCGAAGTCCAGTAACCGCCGCATTGTTGCGTCGAGCTACGCCGCCGCCGCTGCCGCTTCGACGAGCGCGTCCATTATTATTGGCAATCAGATCGGCGCGCATGCTATTTATGTGATTGAAGTTGTAGAGGCGGAATAAGCAGAAGAAATCGAATGTGTTTTATGTTGTAGTTGCATTTGCCATTTGATATTTTGGTTTTTGTTTCTGTTTGTTTGTTAATCTTTGCTACTGCTGCTGCTGCTGAATCTGCTGCTCGCGAGCAATCTTCGACCATCGAGTTGGGTTAACAACAACAGCTACAAATGTGTGTATATTTGGTTGGATGCTTACGTTGCCAGGCGGGTGACGTTGTTTGAGCGCAAGGGCTTTCCATTGGGTCCCATCCGGACCGATTTGATTCCACCAACGCGTACAACATTTCCAGCGCCGGTTGTACTTGTCCGCAAGCTTCTCTGTAAGATGCATAAGGTTTTGTGATGGGTTTTTGTTGGTTTTCGTTTACAAACTGAATCCCACACGCTTCTCACGAGCGTTCAACGGTTCAGTGTGCGTGTGTTTATCAAGAATAGACAAGTCTACTACAAATTGCATTTATATGGGGTCTGATATGGCCAGAGCTGCCGTGCCAGCAATTGGCAATCGGCAATCGGGGCTGTGAGCCCTGAGCTATGTATGACAACAGACTGCCTGTATCTAGTAGTTTCGTTAAATACTGATCATGCTAATCATCCTTTGCTGCTGCTCTTTGCCACACAGTGAGTTAGATATCAGTCTGACTTTCAATGACTTTCATGGCCTCAATCCCAGATTAATTACAGTAGTAGTAGTAGTTCAGTAGTTGGTCGTTGTTTTGTTATGGGGACACATACGCGCTTCAGTTTGAGGGCCGTCTGTACGGTGTGCTTCCGTTTGAACTCCTGCAAGAGCCTTGAATTGGCTACCGATGATTCTGCGTCCACAATACGCCGACTGCGGCTCTGAGAGCGACTGCGACGTCCGCGTGGTGCCTCCGCTGGCTGTTGCTGACGAGATTGCATTTGAGTGAAACGCTCGTTTAGCGATATTCCAGTTTGAACCATATTGATGATGAGAAATTGATCAAAGTTGATTTCACTTGACGATAACTTGTGTAACTTTGCTTTGTTTTGCTTATATAAACTTGTTTTCCGGATTTGACGGCACAATTGAACTGCTTCGGTTGACACTTGATTTGTAACTGTAAGAAATTGCAGAAAAGTCGGTTAGTTATATACTGGAAAAATAGGTGCATTTTTCAGGTACCCACAAAAATCAGGTAGAAAATTTGCAGCTGTCGGAATATAATCGCGCCATAAAAAGGAGATTAATACGTAGTCGCCTGCATGACAGCTGTCACGGCGGGTAAAGCGTGGCAATAAAACTCATATATACCCATGATTTCCAACAATTTTAGAAATGAGTTCATGTATCTCGGGAAATTCTATTCTAATTATATACACTCTCACTCACAGTTGCCACAACAACAACAAAAACAACAAGCAGAAAAATGCTCGTTGAGTCACTTAGATACACACATGCTTAGATGCATTTTTAATGTCATAATCATTCTTTTAACTTCTATAAAACAATATTCTACACCTTTACGTACCTTGAGCTCGTCCTTTTGTTCGTTTTCTTGTTTTATTCCAAAGATGATTTCACAATGACCAGGGGAAACGGTTGAACGTTTTAATTCCTTGCCGACTGTTTATTACTTTCGCAAATTGTTATTTGCACTGCAAATAATGATTTTTGACTGTGAACAAATTGTTTTACTAGGTTTTTCCTAGTTAAAACGCTATTTTTTCTCACAGTTTTGACAAAGAATGCAAACGCAAAAGGTACAGCTTTTTGAGAGATGTGATAGTTCGTTTTATCGATATCATAAAGTAGAGATGAGCGTTGCTTGGGTTGGGTGCCTAACACTTTACATAATACCAGTGACAGAGGTTCTATAATATTCCCTTATAATTGACAAAGCATACTGTTTTTTATTTCTCATACACAAAAGACAAGTTAAAAAAAAACAATTCATTATAAAAACAATTCCTGCGACCTACGATAACAGATGCATTAAAAAGTCGCAGTTTGGGTATCAAAGAGTCATTTACAGTTACTACAATTGCATTCACCTTTTTTGAGCGAAGTGGCAACACGGCTCACCTTTCATTTAGCAATTTGCGCTAGAGAAAACACGGTCACACTGGACGAATAATAGTTGAATTGTTCCTCCTCCGCAGTTTCGAAGAGTTTTATTTTGCCGTCATCAATATGGCTTACGTATAGTATTTACACAGCCGGCACGACCCAGGCCGTGCCACCAAGGCATCTTACGTTCATTCAAGAACAGTCACTATCACGACGGCACACGACGTTCGGCAATGTAAACAAACATAAGCTACACGCATATGGTTAATTACTAATTCCCACAAATAAACAACAACAATATGAGTTGTTGTTGTTGGGCTGCTGTTATCGTTGCTTAACTTATGCAAAAAAAATAAACAAGTTTCTGAGGTTATTGAACTCTTGACACTTGACTTTGCCGGCTAGAACGCTTGAGGGCATACGAATCCACATTGGAATTTAGACGTGTCAGCAAAAATCGCTTGAAAGTTTGAGCCAAAGAAAACAGTACAGAACCCACAGTCGTCAAGGAGAGGCGCCACATGTACGTTTACAAGATGGGAAATCGTGCGCCTGAGCTGATTATATGGTACAAATATATAAAGTATTGCCTTGCTGGTTTCCTAATATTTTCTTGTTGTTCAGCTCCTTCATAGTCATCAGCTTGCTGGTGATACATTTCTTCTCGGACCTTTTGCGAGTGTCTCTGGGTGGCGACTACTTGGCTGATATGACGCTGTCGCAGCTGGTGGAGGCACAATCCACGGACTATGCCTGGCTGCTAAAACTGTTGGTCAACTGCTTTGGCTACAGCTGTGTGTTTGTGCCCGGATACCTCATCTACAAGTATGTCCAGCGCACTGGTTACCTGGAGCGCGGCAACAAATCGTTTCTCCACACAGCCGTAAACATGTGCATCACGGGCAACTCAAGCTACGACTCCGTGGACGTGATACACATGGGTGGAAGCAGCAGCAGCGGTGGTGGAGCTGGGGAACGTGAACGCAGTAAACGCACCAGTTCGCAGGAGGCTGTGCAGTTGTTTTGGTGCTTTGGCGGTCTGATGGTGTCCTACCTCACGTGGGGTGTGCTACAGGAGAAGATAATGACGCAAAGTTATTTCAACTTTGCTGGCCAAAGTTCCAAATTCAAGGATTCACAGTTTCTGGTCTTTGCCAATCGTTTACTCGCATTCTTCGTGGCCCTCACATATCTCCAGTGGCAGCCTTCTCCGACACGTCATCGAGCGCCTCTGTACAAGTACTCATATGCCTCGTTCTCAAACATTATGAGTGCTTGGTTCCAATACGAGGCTCTCAAGTTTGTCAACTTCCCCACGCAGGTGCTGGCCAAGTCATGCAAGATCATCCCAGTCATGTTGATGGGAAAAATAATGTCTAAAGCCAAATACGAGTCATATGAATATCTCACGGCTCTGCTCATTTCACTAGGCATGATATTCTTCATGAGCGGCTCCTCCGATAGCAGCAAGGCCAGTGGTGTCACCACACTGACGGGCATCTTCCTGCTGTCCATGTACATGGTCTTTGACAGCTTCACAGCCAACTGGCAGGGCTCCCTCTTCAAGAGTTACGGCATGAGCTCATTGCAAATGATGTGTGGCGTCAACTTGTTCTCTTCCATCTTCACAGGCGCTTCCCTCTCCATGCAAGGCGGCTTCATGGACTCGCTGGCTTTTGCCACTGAGGTGAGTCAGCAGAGATATGTACTTAGCATTTAGTTGCTGTGTTAATCCCCAAGGTGTTCGAGTAGAGAATCTTCTACGTAGTTTATGTTTATAATTAACATACACACCGCATTTGTTTTTGTTTGTTTACTTTGAACGCAGCAGCTAACCCAATTTTATGTCTAATTCATAGCATCCAAAGTTTGTCTTCGACATGGTTGTGCTCTCCATTTGTTCTGCAGTGGGTCAATTGTTTATCTATCACACAATCGACGTGTTCGGCCCAGTTGTGTTTACCATCATCATGACGCTGCGTCAGGTGGGTCTCTCCCCTCCCCCTTATTCTGTATATTGTATACTTATTTTTGTTTCATATATTCTCTCTTAGGCTGCTGCCATTATGCTGTCGTGCTTCATATACCAACACAGCATCTCAGTGCTGGGCATCTTTGGAGTCCTGATCGTGTTTTTGGCCATCTTCTTGCGTGTATATTGCAATCAACGTTTGAGGGCGAAACGCAAGCGAGCTGAAGTGAATAAGCCCAAGATCGCGGTATAACATAGTTATATGTTTACTAACTAAATCATGCTCAAAAAACATTGACGCACAGTCAGGCTCCTCCGGCATTAGCTTCTGCTACAATTTTTCTCATTTGTACAGAAGATTTTGTTTTGTAGTTTTAAGTTGAAAAGTAAATATTGAAAGTCTCGAGGCTTAACAAGAATTTTGTATGTGTGCTTAAACTAAAAGATAGCTATTATTTTATTATACCCACATATCGGCAATATGCCAGTATATATATATACTATAGATACGATACTATATATAAGACTATATTATATTTATCTGTGTAATAATATCTTTAAACAATTTTGAATAATTTATATGTTTATATTGTAACAATTTTTGCTTTCGTCAATCTTATGTGGTGATAACAGGGTATTATGAGTGCAGTTGGAAAGAAAGATTTGGAATTTAGTATTGCTAATCTTACTGCGGGGTATTTTTCGCATTTATTGTAAGATTGATTAATGGTTTGACCTGTAAAACAATCTTAAGACAGAAATTTAAAATAGTTTCTTTTGTTATCCAGTTTTCCCTCATCAAATTTATAATGAGTTTTATAAAATTGTGAAATCTAATGAATCTAACTCACCATAAATTAGAAAACTGTCACTCTCGTTCAAGCTAAAACTGAGTCACGTTTGAGTTTAGCTTGTTTAGCTTTTTTCTTTGCACTTGTCTGGCGAGTCGAGTTCATTCCCAGCGCCGTCGACGTGACATTGACCCACTTAGCCGCTTGTTATTATTATTTTTGGCAACATCAACTTGGGCTTGCAGCTTGAAGCTCTCCCTACGGCTGGCTGACTGTCGGGCCGGGGCTGGTGGCATTATTAGACACAGGTCAATGCACAAGTCTTGCTGTGGCTGTGGCATGTTTTGAGTCTGTGTGTGGGGCATGTGGGCGAAACGAAGCCGCGATGATGATGATGACGATGTTAATGCTGGCTGTGGCGTGGGCGGTTGCGGCCCAAATTAGCATTCGTATCAAAAAGATACAATGCGAATGCGAATGCGCTGGAAAAATGCGAGCCAATAAAAAAAGGGCGTTATGCAATCGCGTTGCCTTCTAAGGGAAAACGGCAAATTTGCCACTTTTTTTTGGTTTTGTTTTTTAGCAATTTGCGTTAGTTTTGTTTTTGTTTTTTATTTTTTGCTCATCTACAGAGGTGATAAATTGGGGCGTACTCTTCACTGCTGGCATAGTTCGTTGCCATCTCGACATCGAGTTAGACTACGCGCGAAAAGTGTCCTTACGAATTCGAAACTCCGTGATATCATGCAGTTCTTTAGGCTGCTACTGCTGTTCGTCGCGCTCGGCTCCTGCGTGGCTGCACCTTGGGATTATTTCTACGGCGGCGGTTACTCGACGGCAACGCGCCGACGTGCCCCGCCCACCACCACCACCCCCAGCTACAAGCGTAGCACGGCACAGAGCACTCGCTATAGTCGCCAGAGCAGCACCAAGTCAGACAAGGAGAATGCCAAGTTTGCTGGAGCTGCCAATCAGGAGCTGGATGACCTGAACTCAGATGCAGGCGACGAGCGAACGCTGCTGCTCAAGAAGAAGCTGAAGAAACTGTATCGACCTTATGCGTCAGCACTTGGTGGTTATGGAGGTTATGGGGGCTACGGGGGACGACCCTGTGTACCCTTTGGACGTGATGCCGGCGCCGGTCAGAAAGATCCCGCCGAACAGGGACGCTTCCTCTTTGATTTGAATGTGTACAATGTGTATCAGGGTGGCGGCGGTTGTCGCGGCTATGGTGGCGGCTTGGGTGGCCTAGGTGCCTTAGGTGGTCTGGGAGGTGGTCTAGGAGGTGGCCTGCTCTCGGATCCCATTGCTCCAGTGCCTGTGCCAGTGCCAGTGCGTCCGTATGCGCCGTTTGCTACCTGGCTCTCGCTTTTCGCACCCGGCATATTGCAAAACAGTCTGGCAGCCACGGTTCCACTCGCCGATATCCCTGTGCGTCCCGCTTCAGTTGCCAGTGACCCACAGAGTGATCCCGCCGTAGATCCCAACTACAATCCGCCTCCTGTGCGGCGACCTGTGCCCAATCGCGTTTACTACGACTCAGCCGGAGCGGTAAGCATCAATTAAATCTACAATAGAATAACAAGACTCGAATTAATTCTGCTTACTTTCTTTAGCCTCCAGTGACGCCAGCGCAACTTGTGGGCGGAGTCGCCACAACGGTAAATGGCATCATACAGCAGCTAACGGGTCAAGTGCAGCCAGTCTACCAGACGGGCGCCTATCGCTCCAGAAGTAACCTACGCAGCAGCTATGGATAAGCAGCGAGACGAAGAAACGATTTACATTTAAGTTAAACGATTATTTTTTTCTGTTAAGCTACTGATAGATATAAGAACGAATAAAATAGAGAAAAAGAAAACTAAATTAAATCAAGTGAAGATATTTAAATGGGAGTTGAATTTAAGGGATATTAAAACTTTGCGTGATTAGAACTACAATCTTGTTCTTATGAAACTTTAGAGAGAGAAAGAATACTTATTAAAACCAAGTGAAGATATTTGTGTCTAAATTTTATGAATACCTTTATATAATGAACTTATCGTGATAAGAAGGACCATCTTCGTCATAAGAATACTAATTGAGATCAAGTAAAGATATATTTAAATTAGAGTTTAATGCATGAGGAACATCTTTAAGTACTATATGAGATCTTTAAGCTTTTCATGATTAGAACGACAATCTTTATTGTAAATCTAAGAAAATGAGAGCTGTCTTTATTTCAGTTCAACAGACCCCAAAAAACAGAAATTCCTGTTTACATTTAAGAGATTTTTATGAATATGAAATACAATTAAAAAACAACTAAATCTCCCCCTGCCCACTGACTTTACTTTGCTTTGATTAAGTGCCGGCATAAATTACCATTATCCCGCTTTATTTGCAATGAATAATCTGGCAGATTGTTCCTTCTGCGTTAGTCATACGCGCACTTGATGAATCTTTCATCTTCGGCCATTGAATTTATGCACGTCGCGTCGAGCTCGTTAAAAACAAGAAGACGCCGACGACGACGACAACATCAACTACAATACAAGGACAACAAAGAGTAGAGAAACCGGATTCTATATGGCGGATTTACAGGGCCTCACAAGTTGTCATGGTTTTTTTCTGTTTTCTGTTTTTATTTTTCGTGTACAAACATAAAAAAGGCTAACTAAAAAGCTAAAAGATTACACTTAACCAAAGAAGCCGCCGCCTCCGCCATAGCCACCGTTGTAGTAGTTGTTGGAGTACTGCGACTGCGACTGGCTATAATGACCGCCATAGGAGCCGCCGTAGTTGTTGTAGCCGCCAGCTCCGCCAGGATAGAAGCCACCGCCACCGCCGTAGTAGGGTCTGTGTCCGTATCCACCACCGTAACCGCCGCCGGGATAGTATCCACCACCACTGCCAAAGCCATGTCCACCGTAGCCTCCATAGCCACCGCCGTAGCCACCGCCTGGATAGTAACCACCACCGGGATAGCCACCGCCTCCAAATCCGCTATAGAGACCAGCATTCAATCCCACGCCGGCACTCAGACCAACTCCACCGCCAAATCCGCCGCCAAGTAATCCAAACGTGCGTCCCTCGGCCTTGCCAGGTGCCGGTGCAGCAGCTCCATATGCGGCCAGTGCCAGCAAAACGACCAGCTGCAAAAAAAAATGCATCAATGAGCAAGTGCATCAACAACGGAGGAAGTGAACTTAATACATACACAATAAAAGCGCGCCATTTCTAGGGTATGTGTATGTGGATGTGTCGCGCTCCGATTCGGTAACGAAACTAAATTGCACTTGTCAAGTGCTTGGCGCTTTTATACTCACTCTGTATCAGAAGCGAACTACGCGCCACGCATTGCCAAGTAATTCTACGCAAATTGCAGAACAAACAGAGGAACCGAAACAGACAGAACCAGTTAGTGACGAAATCGCGGAATACCCCCTCGGCTGACTGCTGACTCTGGGCCTCAGAATGCGTTAATTTTTCGATTGTCAAATTATACATCCATGTATTGTAGATAACATACTATATTGTGTGTGTGTACATAATCGGTTGAGGGTTAAGGCAATTGTGCCGTCCCGCCGTAGTGGAAGATCAAGATCATGAAAAACCCAATAAAAATAATCACTTAAGCGATCGTACAACAAGAACTTGCCACGACACTGACGGCAGTATACCCTAGGATAGGCAGTTTCAATTGGGAATAATTAGTAGCGAACTGTTGAAGTTTAAAATAATTAGTAAAATAAATATGCGAATTTTATTGAGTTATTTGTATTTATACAGTAACAATTTTTATTATCGTAAAGTTATATGTTATTTATGTATTATCAAGTTAATAGAATTGACTTGAAATCCTTCTAAAAAGATGTTCCTCAAGTGGACACATGAATATTTTGTAAGAAACCTAGATAATATTATATAAAGTCACATTAATAACTTAATTAACTTATATATTTATTATTCAATCAAATTAGTTTTTGTAAAAATATTCCCTAAGTAAATTTTTTAATCTGGAAATAAAACAATTACAATACTTTAATAATATGCTATACACATTGTATATTACATATCATTCTTTCTTTTTAAAATCATTGCACCTCAAACACCTCACGTCACGCCTTCTTTTTAAAGAGCATAACCAACATTCCGTCCACAACAAAAAGACAAAATGTGCTTAGAGACAAAAGACTTAGGCAGCAAACTAAACGCAGAACGTGCAACGAAGCATGGGCGTAGCTGTCGGAACTCTCGTCTCGGCCAGGCATCGCGCCATCGCTTGGCTCATTAGCACTTGCCGGTCGCAGAGTGCCATTGTTGTTGTTGCAGATCTAACTTTTATTCGAATACTCACTGCATACACTTAGTACTAGTTGTATATCATCTGTGGTATTTGTGCTCTTTGTCTGTTTGCTCGACAAATAAAGTAATTTTATGCCTTCACTTTCGTTCGTAAGTTTATTCAACTCTGCCGACGTCAGGGGAAGTTACTGAAACCGCCCACATCATCATATAGGAAGTAATTATTGTTGCCTAGTTGCCAAAAGAATAATGTTACTTAGATTTGATGGATTTGCTAACGTGGTAATTTTTTGTGAAACAACTGAGAATGCAAATTGTGTTTCGTAGTACACGTAGAAAAATAACTTTAATTATATATCTTCCTCATAAGGGTATTGAAAATTCGGTGTTGAAATTACATTTCTAAATTTCTTGTTGCAAGGAAATTGAATTTGTTTATTAAATCAGAAAACTGTGTTCTAATCAATACTTAAATTTATATAATAAATGTAAATAAACTAAAAAAAGATATAAAAGACTCATTTAATTTTCAAGAAATATTACTTTAGAATTTATGATTAGGTATAAAAAAGTCGAATTGCCATCAAATATTTTCTATATATTTTCCATAAGCAAATTTGCAACTTTTTTTCAAGACCTTACTCAATATTTTTGTTAGTTTTCTTAATTATACACCATAGCATAAGTAATTTAATTGTAATTACCTCAGATACATAGTATTTCCGTTTAGATTCGGCATAATAAAAGACAGATTTCCATAGTAGTTGTCAATAAGAATTTGTTCTCCAACAATGAAGGTGCGTATTGGATGTTCCTTTGAAAGTTAGTACTCCTTCTTAAAATCTATTTTTCTGTGCATTCTCAGGCTGTTTTAGTTTCCTGTATATTGTGTTATCTGGTTGCCAGCTCGCTGTGTGCACCACAATGGTCGGGACTTGGATCTACAGGATATGGTTTTGCACCCTGGGGAGGATATGGTAACTACGCTTCATCTAGCGCCAGTGCAGCTGCGAGTAGCAGCAGTGGAGGCTATCAGAACTACGGGTCGCCAGGATTCGGCTATGGTCTACCAGGATATGGATATGGAAATTATGGAAACTATCAAGGAGGCTACCAGCAGCAGTACAATCAATTTGCTTACAATCGCTACAACAATGGGTATGGATTCGGACAGGGATCTGGATATCCGTTTGGCTATGGCAAATAGATAAGCCACAGAGACCACTTTACATAATTTAACCATCTATTTATAAGTATGCAGATCTCTAGTTAACCACTGGAAATTTCGGTTTTTATGATATTTGATTTCCATTTGTTGGACTTTGCTTTGTTTTGGAGGTCAATAAAACGAAAATACCCAAAAACGGCGTGTGATGATGATTCATTTGCTTTATTAGCTGCAATTTTGAACTATCTCTTTGAGTGGACAAGAGTTTTTAATAATATCACAAGATGATATATTTATCTATATATGTTTAACAGTTAATTTATATATCTTCTTTTAACCGATAATACTTCCTTCCGTTATATTATTATGACAAGTGTGAACTTCCCCAAAAAATATTAAATAGTTGGATAAACATTCGGGGTCTTTGGGTTGGAAATACCCCAAATTGATCTGGTTTCTTTTATCCATTCATCGCCATTAACCGTTTTCAGCAACTGCCAACAGAATGCTTACTTCCCATCAGTTGACTTTACAGCGCTATTAGCTCTACCTACATATAATATATACATATGTATATATTTTCAGATTTTGTACCATTTTTTTATTTCTGTTGTATTTTTGCTCCTATTCATCTCGAAAACCAGAAATTTTCAGGGTCAATTCGTGTGCATACGTGTAAGACAAAGAAAGAGAGAGAAAAACACAGACTGCTTCAATAAAGGCAAACAAGATCTCAACGAGAGACATGCGATTGCATAAGGGCGCTGAAAAAGAAGCTCGCACATAATGCGTCGACTCAGTCACTCATAAAAACTCATCGTCCGCCGCACAACCGATTCAATTGCACACGCGTCGTGGTCCATGCCAAGCGAAAGACTTAGGTCACCAAAGAAAGATTTGAACTTGACGACTTACAATACCATATAATAAAACATAGTCAATCCATAACGAGGCCGTAAACTGAACAAAACCAAGTCAAATCAATCAAACGAAATCGTGATAAACGTTGTAAACTCTGTGTAAAATGCAAATCATTGTGAGTAAAAAGATGGTTCGGTGTTTTGAATATATCAAGTTAAATTCGCGTAGGAAGTTATGAATAGTGTATTAAATGACATTTTCAGTTAATTGAAATATATTAACAAAATATTTAAGTGGAACCTACATATATATCTAGTTAAAGATCGATAATATACATAACGTAACGTAATCTCTACGTTTTTATTTGCGAACTTAACGAAACTCAGTATTTTTCTTGAGAAAGGTCAAAGAAAGCTTAGCATTTTTATATCATAAAAGCATTGTCAAACTAGCTTCTGTATCTTATATATTCACTCTTCTTTTTTTTAGCGCCATCCACATAAAGCGCTGCTACTGCTAGGTATCTGCCTAGTGTTCCTGCTGCAGAATGCGTCAGCAGGAAAATTTAAACTGGTTGGCTTTAAGGGACCACTTGGGGGTGGATTTGTCAAGGTGAAGGGAAAGACCTCACTGCTGGGCCTGAAGACTGGCTTAGTTGGCGGAGCAATCGGTGCTGGAATTGGCGGTGCACTCGCTACCAAAGCCGTGGGAGCAGTAAGTGCAATTAAAGGCTTGAGTGGCGGCTTGGGTGGAGGCTACGGCGGCGGCTATGGTGGTGGTCACGGTGGTGGCTACGGAGGAGGCTACGGCGGAGGCTTCGGCGGCGGTTACGGTGGCGGCTACGGAGGCGGTTACGGTGGTGGCTACGGCCGTAGCAGCAGCTATGAACACCATGAGTCTCACCACGAGAGCCACTACAGCAGCGGCGGCAGCTATGGTGGAGGCGAACCGTGGGGAAAATAAGTGAGAGTGGGTTCCCTGATATACCTAGCTACCTATACATATGTTAGCTTAAGTCATTCCCTTGCCATTAGACTCATTTTGTTTGTTATTTAATTTGTAAGACTATTTTCATTTTAATAAAAAACCAAAATTTAAAAGTATAGAGATATTTGATTTGAATTTTCACTACAAGAGACGAATTGTTTGTGTTGTTCGATTAAAATTAAACATGAAACCGTTTATTTAAACAAATCGATATATCTCTTCAATCGATACTTCAACACAAACGCGTACGATACAAACTGTAGATGGCGCTGAGTATAGTATACTCACATGAGCTATAGATGGCGCTACACAGTTGCAACACTTACTAGCATGAAAACAAATCTCAATTTGTAGGTTTCCGTAGTGTAGTGGTTATCACGTGTGCTTCACACGCACAAGGTCCCCGGTTCGAACCCGGGCGGGAACAATCTTTTTGATTTATTTTTTCTTTTTATTACTTAAATTTACTTTTATTACCTTAGATGTTAAATAAACAACAATAAATAAACTAAATCTTTTTTTAGCGCCTTTTGAATCCACCAAAACCACTGCCAAAACCACCTCCGCCATATCCAAAACCGCCACCATACGAATAGCTCTCATATCCACCGGCATATCCACCATATCCGCCATAGCCTCCATATCCACCAAGTCCACCAAATCCGCCGCCGCCTAGACCACCTTTCCATCCATGTTTGAAGGGTATAAACGGTTTGGCAACTGGAACTGGCACCGGCACAGGCTGCGGCACAGCGATTGGAACGGGCACAGGCTGTGGCACTGGGATTGGTTGTGGCACTGGAATTGGTTGAACCACAGGAATTGGCTGAGCAATGGGATATGCTACAGGGTAGCCGCCGCCAAACTTCTTGCCTCCTCCAAAGCCATGTGCGTCAGCCAGGCAGAGGATAAGCATCAACGTCGCCAGAGTAGCCTGTAACTGTTATTTTACGAATGTGGAATATGTTGTTATATGGATCTATGGGCAACTCCAGTCACACTCACTTTGTTTACTTCCATGCTGTGGGAAACTTCTAAACTTTGCTAGAAGCGAGTTGTCACTTTTATAGCAATCTCCTCCACTTCCTGTACCAGCCCCTTAGTTCAAAGAACTTTGAAAATAACGTGTTAATGCTTGTAAAACCAGTTAAGGCATGACAATACTCATTCATTCAAATCTGTTTTGACTTATTTAGACGCAGCAACTAATGCAAAAACTGTAGCGAAGATCGTGTGAATAACATTGAAAACGTTCATCTAGCGGGTTTAAGGTCATGCGGTCAGTTCCGGGCCTACTGACGTGGTGGGCGTTCTAATCTGTGGAACTATTGCTTATAAAAACTCAAGCATCTTTCTAGCCGGCAAACAGTTCAACTGAAGAAGACATACAATCCAAACACAATGAAGATAAGCTACTCCTCGGTAAGTAACTCACCTGTGGCCTGATTTCAAGATGGCTTATCTAGCTTCTTTTCATTCACAGCTATTTGTGCTGAGTTTGCTGGGCAGCTGCTATGCCCAATATCAGTATCCACAGCAGGGTTCGGCGTCAGGAGTTTCTGGTGGAACTTACGGAGCAGGCAGCTCTGGCTCTGCAGGCGCTAGTCCCGCTTCTGTTGGCACTCCGGCGGGCGGAGTCAACAACCGCATCTTGGGTCTTGGATCTGGATTATTAGGAGGCGGTGGCTTGGGAGGCGGTTTAGGAGGCGGCGGCGGCGGCATTGGTGGCTTGTTTAGCAATCTCTTTGGCGGACTCCTTGGTGGCGGCAACAATGCAGCGCGCCCACCTTATACGGCTCCTCTGCCCCCAGTGGTGCCTCCATATGGTGGCGGATATCCCGGCTATGGCGGCTTCGGCGGTGCACCTGGTTATGCGGGTGGTTATGGTTATCCTGGTGGCTTTGGAGGTGGCTACGGTCCCGGCTATGGATACTACGGATAAGCGCGTTCTTTCCCTTTCCATCGCTAGCAACCCAAGTATTATTTAAATGAATGTTCGTACATGTTATCAATTTATAGTTATAGAAACTGTTGACCAATAAACCTGTAAAATATTTATAAATCACAAAGTTGAAACTGTTTTGCTTTTAAACTTAATAGCAACTCCGTGCAGACATGGGGATGTAGCTCAGATGGTAGAGCGCTCGCTTAGCATGTGAGAGGTACGGGGATCGATGCCCCGCATCTCCAAATCGTTGTCTATTTTTTTTCCCAGGGCATTTTTGAAATTAGTTAATTAATGTGTTTTAGGGGAAATGCTGGTGACACTCAAACGTTAAGCTATAAATAAAGAAAAATAAAATTTATTGACTTAACTAACATTGTCATGCGGTACAATGGTCTAAAGAGTATGGCACTCCCTCTTGGGGCGAGAGGTTCCGGGCTCGAATCTCGGTTGTGACGGTTTTTTTTTGTTATTAATATTTAAATTCAATATATTTATATTTTTGACAGTTTAAAAATCGAAGATAAAAATTAAAAAATATGCAAAAGATAAACTTTCGAATTGGAGATGCGGGGCATCGATCCCCGTACCTCTCACATGCTAAGCGAGCGCTCTACCATCTGAGCTACATCCCCGTTGTTGCCAAGTGCGGTTATTGAGTATTTTGTCAGTGCGTTTGTTCACGATGAACCAGGGCAGAAACAAGTTTATGCTAACGTCTGCATTTTTATTCGAACATGTTTTGCATTTAAAGAAATTATTTACATTATAGGTAAAAATAATTAAATCAGAGATAAATTGATTAGACTTTTTATGAAGTTTTTCAAGTCTTAAGTAAAATGTGTGCAAACTTATTTAAATATTAGTTGAGGTCAACTTACATACATAGATAAATTAATTATCTTGTTTATACATACAAGTCTTCCATTCAATAGTCAGACACATTCTTCACATTTGCTTGCCATTTACCCAACCGTGTGCTATCGTGTTGATAAGTAGTGAACGGGGACCATCATCGTCGTTGGCTGGACAACTTCTATAAACTTATGCATTTAATTTCCGTTTCCGGTCAGTGAAAGTTACCCGAAAGAAAGCAACACAGCAGCAGCAACAACACCTGCCAGCATATGAAACTTTCGGACCTGAACCTGGACGACAACCAGTACCTCGTTCCCAGTTCCTTGTTCCCTTTTCCATTGTTGTCCCAACACAAACACAAATAAACGCGCGGGCAATTGCATATGTAGAGGTGAGGGAGTGGACCGTATGACTACTGGAGACATGTGGATGCGCGGTGTTGTTGTAGTCCACTTCTTCTTCCACCCGCTCATCATCAGCATCATCAGGCAGCGGCAGCCCTCACAATCTGCACTTTCACACTTGTGTTTATCCAACTGTCGCTCTCCGGCGTATTTATTTGTCCGTTGCTCCGCCTCTCCCGCCCCGCAGCTCTATTATTATTTTCACAAGTTATATAAAAATAATAACAGAACCGAGAACTGACCGGGCAGAGCTGCAGCTGGAGCTGGTCCGAGTGAGCCATGGCCAGGGCCATCCATTATGCTGGCGGGCATTTATTTGCCAAACAATTCAACGAGGCGCTGGTAGTATCTACCATGACGTCGAAGTCTCCGGCTCCTTGGGCCTGGGAATCAACCACTTCATCAGCGTGTCCAGCGTTTGGCCAGTTCGTCGGTAGTATCGTCCCAGCATCGGCATGTCTGGAGCTATCTTATGGTTTATGATGGAATCAAAACAAATGCGCCAGCATCTCGTTGGGGATTCTGATGAGTTTGTTTATGCAGATTGCTTTGGTTTGGGGTTTGGAGTTTGAAGTTATTCGGCGTTAATGGATAAATGTCCATATGTGTTTACGCTTGTGTGTGTGCTTTGGTGTGTGTGTGCGTGCTTTGGTGTTGGGTGCTGTAAGTGCTGCTTGCCAGCAGTATTGCCCTCATTTCTGCACACATTTTTGCCTTGTAACCCTTTTTAATGATTTGGCCAAATGGACTATAACAATTCGGGGAAAATGGAATGTAACATGTATATAAGGAAGTGAATGCTTAGCAATTATTAGGTTAATATATTTTATAATTATGTTTAAATCCATTCAACAAATCAATTATTAATTTTATGAGGTAACTAAAAGGTTTTCTGAGCATTCAAAATAATGATCGAATAATATTAATGTTGTAGTAGTTAAACGTTAAAAATCTTAACAAATAAATACATACTATAGTATGAATATTAATGTTTGGTTATGCTGGGCATCTATGCCACTAGGGTATTCAAACTTCATTACGCATTCGATTTCCTTGTGATTTTAGCAATTCTCTTTTTTGTTGCACGCTTTTCAATTAAAATTCTATTGTTTTCTTTTACTTTGTCTGCGCTGTTTACTTAGGTAACGCCGGACTGGACTGGACTGGACAGGACGGGGCTGCTTAGCCAAGGGCGCAGAACATTAGATTGGGACCACAGCCAGCTCCGGGAAGAATTGGTCCGGATGCGAAGCCATAGCTGCTGGCACTTGCTTGAGGCGGACTCGATGAAGGGGGCTGCGGCATTGCGGGCGGAGGAGGCAAAGCAGGTGGCATCGGGAAGGATGACGAAGGAGGAAAAGCAGGAGCTTGAGGCAAGGGTTGCCTTGCTGGACTGAAGAATCCAGGGCCATATGGAGGCGGTGGCGCCATGCCTGCAGCGCCGGCTGCATTATTCTGATCTGCCTGATAGATGTAAACGTTGCTATTGCCCTGCGCCGCTTGTTGTTGTGTCTGTTGCGGCATCGGGGCCGCATAGTAAGCAGGATAGAAGCCTGGTTGAGGTCCAATGGTAGCAGGATTGCAACCATACGATGGACAATTGTAGTAACCATTAATGGGGTATGCGGGGCCTGCGTAAAGCGGTGCAGGATTGTGGAAGGCAAGCCAACGATCGCGCCAACGTCGAAAAAGTGTGCCCAGAAAATAGAAGGATCGTCCGTCCATGTGCTCCGGCTGGGGAGTTGATTGCGGGTAATCCTCTTGCAGTTCACCGTAACTAGCGCTGAACAGAAACATCAACAGTAGAATATCCTTTAATGAAGGCGAGAATATGATTAAAATTGGGCGAAACTTTGCGAAAAGCCGCTTACCTACCCGGGTAGACATTTTGGCAACTGATCGGGTTGACGTCTGCGTCTGAACTGCAGCATGTGGCACCTAGTGCCGCCCAGAGCCAGTTGTTGCTGCTTAATGTGGCATATAATCAGATCCATTTCAGAAGACTCTGCAATCGTTGCAGCAGCCAAGCGTATCTCGTGTCAAGATCATCGCAAGACACCTATAGTTGTCATAATTCAATTCATAAAGAGTTTACTAAATCTTTTAGATATTTTGTAATGCAATTATGAAATACTTTACTTGCCTATCAGCACTCAGTCTCCTAATATGGTTATGGTATTAAATTAATGTATGTATATTTGTAAATTCTTTATAATAATTAAGTGATTGTGTAATATAATTTTAAGAAGCAAAGTAAAGGTGTAAAGCATTTTATTTACATTGAATATTGTTGAATCTTAGTTCCTTCAGTTTATGTTCTTTCCAGTCGTGTCCACTTCCCCTGTAGCTGTAGCTGCTTCTCACGCACATCTATTGCAAAATTAACCAATAATTTACAACTTAAGTTTATTTAAAGTTGGAGTTCTTCGTTGTTTCTTCCCCGTATACGGAGTCGGCACGTGCCAGCGATTCATCATTATGAAAGAGGGGCAGAAAACTTGCCAGGCTTTTGACTTTTGTTGCCCGATTTTGTTTTTTTTTTTGCTGCCAACAACAACGAGTTTTGAGTTATGAACACTGCGTGCCAGGTGTACTAAAAGCAGAGAAAGGTTATTCTTTTGACAGTGTATACGACTTGTTAATACACTAACATGAATTAAGTTGACTTAGTCAAATATTATAAATATAACAAAATTAAAATAGACAATTGAATCTGTAAAATAAAAAAACTAAGACAAAATAATATATAAACTTCATAAAATAAAGTAGAATATATAGAAGAATTTAAATGATTTTTTTTAAATGACGCAAAAAGTATTCTGATATATTTTCTATGTGTGACACTAAGATACAATCTAAATGAACTTGCAGTTGTAGGGTATTGAAAACAGGTGACAGCAATCAGTGGACTGTTTCGATTCGTGCCTGGAAAAACAAAAACAAAACCAAAGGCTGTGAAATTTCACGCGATGCCGTGGAAATTTCGCACATTACGCGTATTACACGCCCCGTCCCGAGGCAGAACAGGGCACCCTGTTCAGAGGGGCAATTTCAATGGGAATGCTGCCATAGATTAGCTTCAACTCCCAATGAAAGAACTTTGATTTCGGCAGCAAGTTTCATTTAATTAAAAAAATATGCAAAGTCAACAGAAAACTAAAACGAAATTACGAAAAGAGCAAAGAGAGAAAGAGAGAGAGACTGTGGCCGGGGGAACTTTTCATAAACTTTGTTGCCATAAAAACAATAAAAACCGCAATCCTCCCCGGCTGGGGCATTGTTATCGAAATAAGCAGCAGAACTCCAAGTGGACAATGGTCGAGCGAGCGTCCTTTTTTACGACAAAAGCTAAATCCGGCGGAACCACATAAATTATGTTAATGCTTATGGTATGTACACGCCCACCATGTGGGCGTCTGCCACTGTCACTGGGACTGTGACTGCGGGCCACCCAAGTCCTGTACCGGGATAATCACGAAGATACACACAGCAATACACACAGTCACATGCACACACACATACTGGGTCGACGTGTGTGCCGAAATGACATTTGTTTAGTCGAGCGTTTCTGTCCACGTTCTGTCCGATAGTTTTTCCTCGTCCATTGAGAAAATTGCTGACAATTGCCAAAAAACAGTTCGGATGAGGGAGGAAATAGAAATGTACGCTGTTCTAGAGACAGAAGGTATTGTGGCTACGCATGTGGGCGTGGCAATTACATGTATAGTACAACATATCTCGGCGTGCTGTAAATTATACATGAAGAGATTGAACAATCGGTGCAATGGGTTTATATGCAGGATAAAATATATCCTATACATAAAATATACTTTATGTTCTGCATATACATATGTATGTTACATGTAAATCTGAATATGTATTTATCTATAGTTAATACATATATGTATGTATGTCATGTATATGTCATACAAGTATACATAATAATAAATGTTATCTACACTTAGTTTCCTTGGTAGATTATTGTCAAAGACATAGAATAACTCACAACTTAAACCAAATAAATTCCCATATCATTGTTTGCCATTAACAATCCTCTCTAGTTATAAATAATATTGTCAAAACTGTTATCAAAAACTTTCAGCACTCACACAAAGTAAATAAGTAGTTAAGCTTGTTGGCTAACCCGTCGACAGACAGCGACATATTCAAGTAATTTTCTCTCCCTCTCTTCCCGCATATCTCTCTCTCTGTCGAGGAAATTAGAAGAGGACATTGCTGTCGTCTCTCGGTTCGTCCATTTGTCGAACAAAGGACACAAATAAACCAAACCACTCAAAAGGAAGGACATTGGAAATTAAATTCATAAAAATGATTATGGCAGTTGTCCATTGTGCCAAGTCGTGATATATATGTTTTATAATGTGGGTAATACACCAACCCCTTCCCCACCCGTCTGAAATTATCTGCCTTGTGCGTTTGAGTATAAAAAGTAAAGATAAGCGAGCGGGGAATGCAAATAAATCGAAATAAATAACGTTGCTGCTGGCTAATTGCAGAGAGCAGAGAGTCCCTTGGCCACCACGGCTCACGGCCCCACGGAAATGGCCAACTGGGCTTGCTCGACATGCACGCAACATGCTGTCGAACATATCCGTCGCTGAGCGCCGTCGGCTTCCGTCGTTATGCAATGCTGCATGGACAACAGGTGGCACGCTTGCCTGGAGTTGTGTGAGTGGGCTTGTGAGTGTGAATGGAGGATTGTGTGTGTGGGGGGGCTGACATGCATACGGCTGGCTATTCCTGTGATTCATAAAGGCGAATCCGTTGCCGTTGTTTACGGTGCACAAACTTTCTGTCAGCTGTCATCGCTACAGACGCACAAGAGCAAAACGAAATTGTCCCCCCTGCCATGTATGTTCTGTATGTGTATCTCACTTCCACTGGACTGACAGCTGCAGCACCTTAATTCAATGCTAGATTGGGTCACACAATGTATTTCTGTATGTACTTTTATTAATAAAATGCCATTATTCAAACTTAAAATATATTAAAAAGAAAGTCGCGCACACTTGCAAGATGCTGTTAGCGATAGGCCCCGGCGAGATTCGAACTCACGATCTCCTGTTTACTAGACAGGCGCTTTAACCAACTAAGCCACGGCGCCAGTTGCAAAGGTCGCAAAATATAACGATTTTTTTATTACATCAATAGATCACAATTGGTAATTTTCCAGTCTAAATCTGGGATGTCTAGAATAATGCTATACATTTTTAATTGATACAAAAGTGGGCTGAAATATATGTTTAGCAAATTGAAATAACTTGATCGTCGTATAAATACCTTTTAATGAGCCTCTGGTTTCTTAAGGGTCCTTTTATCTACTTGCCCTTAGAAGGAAAATTATTCCAATCGAATAAATATTGAAATTATTTAACAGTGAAAATTTTGACTTCTATGGTAAATAAATTGCTGCTTTGTGTAAGGGTTTTTAATAAATGTTAAATAAGTCATTAAGAATTTTAAAACTAATACAAACTAATTATGCAGTTAATACATTTTTTCTAAGTAAATCCGTTTGTCATTTATTTTCAGATCAGTTAAAAAAGTAAAACTACAAATAGTTTAAAACATAAAATTAGAAAAAAATTAAAAAAATACTCATTCACAAACATTTTTGTGCGAAGGCCCCGGCGAGATTCGAACTCACGATCTCCTGTTTACTAGACAGGCGCTTTAACCAACTAAGCCACGGCGCCTCGTTGAGCAACGCGTGCGTAAACAGCAACAAACGTTTACGACCACCAAATTAGAAACAAGTAGGGCATATTATATAATATACGTAGGTGAGATAACCTAAATATAGTTTAGCATCATTCAGTACAATTTCACAATAGTTGTAAGAATATTAGGAAATACGGTTAAAATAGATCATGTGTATATTTTTAGAACCAAAATGTGGACATTTAAAAATGTGTGTTTTTATTAATATTTATGTACTAAACAATAATAATAAAATACATAACCCAATGTAAATTAAAGTATGTATTATTATTTCTAGTCAAAAGTTTTAAGGAAAAATCACATTGAGCATTTTCTGGGGACTTTTTCTTAGATATGTATTTTAAATATTTAAAATTAGTGTCATACGAATGATTATCGTGCTAAGGGGGAAGCACAAGCCCTCATATACGACTGTGTGTCTAAAGAATTACTCAAAGCTTGTGCAGATTGTGCATCGAGGGGAATGTACCGAGCGTGTGGTCGGTTTAATCATACTTTTAGGGTATACAAACTTATTCACGCTATATGCATTGAGTATAAAAGCAGATCGCAGATCGTTGAGGGACATTCAGAACAGAAATCGTTGCTTTAGCATCAACATCACAACCAACAGTTTCAAAGTACTCAAATCGCAATGGACTGTCAGTCAACAGGAGACCCAAAAACAGGAGCAGCATCTGCCCGATGCGGCATTATTAAGGGGGATGACAATGTAAATGCCCGCGCCGGGGTATTTGCAGCGACCAACAGCAGTGCAGGACCTGTCACAAAGGGAGTCTATGGAGCAGTGAATGCGTAAGTGTGCAACTTACTGAACATACCTCGCACAGAGCACAACTCTACAAAATCAATTCCCTCTGAACAGCAACGGACACGGTCTGTCGGTGCAGCATGGACACACGCAGGGCTTTGGCAGCAGCACAACAGTCGCTGGCCAGGCAAACCTGATGGAGATGAATAAACACAACCCGGTGGGGCTCAATGCCACCGCATTCCATACTCACAATCGTACTCACGATCAGTTCGGAGGAGGGCTGAATATGCAACATGCTGCAGGCCACTCGGCTGCATTGGGCGTCAGCCATGTGCCGCAGTTCAATTTGACCCAAATGCAGGCCAGTGGAGTGGCCAATCTACACACCTCGCCCAGTGGCAATTTCCGGGTGGATGCCACAGCAAATGCTTCACGCCACCTGAGCGGACCGTTCAGGGGCAAATCTGACTTTGGAGGAGGAGTTAATATGCAAATGAAGTTTTAATGTGAATGAGAGTTATAAATATGCAAATTATAATCTGTAAATAATCTATTAATTAATGAAAATATATTATCAATAATAAAGTTTGTATTCTGTTTAAGTATTTATCTTTAAAGAGTTCTGGTCATTTACAAAGTGTGAGAGATTAGCTTATCTTGAATTTGCATAACAAAGTCGTTTGCGGAATAAAGCAATAATATCCCAAGTGGCAAGCCGATTATGAGCCAGATTACATATCATTACAGCGCGTTTATTCCGCAGACTCATTGAGAGGCCTTTTGCTTCCTCTACCCTCTTGGGATGTTGACTTGGCATCTTTTATTGTGCGGCTACAATCGAACCGCAAATTTACCTGAAAATTAACATGGACCTTCAGCTGCTCAGCTTCTTGACTTGACTTCATCTTCGACTTAGCCGTGGAAGCTGTTGTGGGCGCTGCCTAAGGGGGGGTCGTGTCATTTTTATGGCTTAGTTCTGCGGCGCCTGTAAATATGCAAAGTATTTCGTATAAAACGCGTTATTTATGTATTACGACGAGGACCTTGCGAAATCCGACGTCTAAAATTAATAACCTACGCAGCCAGTCTGTGTGAGCTTTGTATGTGTGTCTTGTTGTGTGTGTGTGAGTTTCCATGATGTGCATTATTATGGGCAAATTAAACACCTTATAGAACAGTTGCGCTTTTTCCCTTCAACCAAAATATGCAAACCAATTTTTATGTAAAGCAATTTATTTTGAATTATTTTTATGGCACTTAACGTCGTCATCCCCAACGTGCCTCGACACATCATGAGGTCGTTTCGTTCCGCTCGATACACAAAAAATACTTCGATAAATTGCAACCTTTATTATTATTTTATTTCTCAAAGATGTTTGCAATGCACACCAAAAACGTTCTAGCTTTAAATCATGTTTCATTTGTTTTTAAGTCATCGGAAGTTAGTTTTTAATCAGATTATAGTTCAGAAAAACAAATATTCCAGTTTAAACAAAAATTTGCAAACAATTCTTTTTTGTGATTGCAGCCAATATGCTTTTTTTAATTTCCATTACCTTGGTAGCTATTGTAAAAGTACTCGCTATAGTTTTGTTATTTACAAGGTTCAAGAAGAAAAGAAGCAATGTGAAACCCAGTGCGGTCCAAATGCGTACGTATAGGAATTGAAACAGAAATTACAATTTAGCTAACAACCACGATTATCTCACAGCGCACAGATTGAATAGGTGTACTTGTATTAGGTACGACCGACATTCTTTGATACCACGAAAATTGTACAGAGAATCTGACTGGAGCAACACTCACTTGCCGCTGCGCATGGGATTCGGGAAAAGGGCTAGTCTTTTGGACTGTCACTCTCCGGATAGTATTAAATTCTACGATTACCAAAATTGCGGATTGCGACGCAACCCACGAATGGAATTTAACCAACGCAAATATCCAAGCCATTTGGTTGTTCGCGATAGTTTTTGTTAGTATACTTTTCTATGTATAGATGTATTATAACTAATGTTGGTGCTAAGCAACGTCTGTAAACAATCACTTGACAACCACAAAATATCTCTTTGTCAATAAAGCATAACTAAAACCACTTTCCAATGGATTTCACGTATTGCGAGTTCCCCAGCACCGTCTCCATTGACACCTTTAAGGCCTATTTCGATTCCAGTAATGTTAGGCTTCCCAAAATCGAAAACTTATCAAGCGAAGTTCCCGTTGAGGATCAAGCTAAGCAAGTTAAAAGTCTGCGACATCTTGTGCTCGATGCCATCGTTAGTAACTGGAGTGGTAAGAAGAGCGTGAAATGGAAAAGGAGAGAGTACTGAGCTATCATTATACCAATGTTCGCAGAATTGCCACTCTACCGTCAGCTGCGTCGACGGCAGGACAGGAACTACCTACTCAGTCAGCTGGATACGCAGCTGCCATTGCAGTTGCTCAGCTCACAGATACGCGATGACTACTTCTGGCGACGCAGCTACAAGCTGCGCTGGCGCTTGGTCTCGCCACAGCAGGCAGCACACACCGGCGGCAGGAGGCAGCAGCGTCGCTGGATTAACATTTACATGGAGCGACATGTGCAGGAGTTTATTGAAAATATGCAGACCGGTGACTACGAGCAGGAGGGCAATGTGCAGGCCGCCTTGGACATCTGTGCGGCGTATATAAATCAATTGGAGATAAATCAACTACAGCCAGCACCCCCAGGCAGTGACAGCAACGGTGAGTAGTACTTGACGGGCAGATACCCTGAGAGTAGTTCCATTGTGCTCATTATAATGTTGTTCAACTACCATTTACAGTTATACTTTATATGGTTATATATTCTTGATCAGGCAAACATATGTTTATGTTATTCTTTGACTATTTTGATTAACTTTAAACTGAATAATTCATTCATTTCCATTTACTTCGAGTACTCGAGTAAGTGTTTAATAAGTCAACTCAACCACAGATCACATTCCACTTGATTACCTGTTGGCCAATCTACCGGACTTACGGCGACTGCGGCTGAGCTACAGCACAAAGACGGCAGGCATTCATTACCAAATTGGCTGCAATCAACTAACGCCCCGGGACATAATCCTGTTGGCCAAGGGACTCAGTCAGTGCCACGAGCTGCGCAAGTTTTGGTAAGATCGCGGGCGATGAGTGTGGCCACGACTTGAGATTCTCTTACCTCCCCTCTACATCGTAGCCTGCACAACACGAAGCTGGTGGCATATCAGCTAAGATTTCTGGCTCACAGCCTGGATAAGGGTTGTCACCATCTACGCGAGTTATCCCTGATGCATTGCGCTGTGGGCGACGGGGGAATACGAAGCTTTCTGGAGACCTGTGGTAGAGAATCATTCTCCACGTTAAGAGTACTCGATTTAACCAACAATAAAATCAGTATGTTATACTAATGGTACTTGTTTAAGATTCTTTAAGTGTTGATCACTTCTTTTTAGCCGAGGAAGGGGCATATATACTGAGCCGCACTTTGACCCGAGTGCCTTTGGAGAAGCTTGTGTTGAGACTAAATCCCATACAAAGCGATGGCGCTGCTGCTATTTTCAATACGCTGCAAGTGATGCCCATCCGACAACTTGATCTGGGTAGCTGCAACATCAGCGAGAGCATTACCAGGTTATTTATGAAGCTGATCTGCCAACAATCGACCCTGATCTGCATTGATTTATCTAACAATTATGTGGGAGAAGTGAGTTAGGCACCCGATGTCCATTTAACAAGTATTTACTATATAGATTTATATATTCTCAGAACTTTGGCAAGCACTTGCTGAAGGTGATCAGCTGCAATAAGATGTTGGAAGAGTTGGATCTACGCAATACGGGTCTGTCACTGAAAATGCGCTGCAAGTTCCGAGAATTTCTTATGAAGAATACAGAGCGTAAGAAATGCGAGGCTCACAAGCAACAACAACGGGATAAGTTTAAGGCAATAGCGAAAATATGAAGGAATGACAGAAGGAATATATAAGATAATGGCATTGACTGTTTATCAGAAGTTGGACTGGAAAAGTTATGATGAGACTGTTGTTTAAACTAAGGAACTCGGAAGGATGAAATAAACATAGAGTACATACGGAACTGAATTTCAGTACTTAGCACATTGTATCTATAACCAATAATAGTAGCTTCCTTACAGTACTTCCATGATCTGGCGATGGAATCCTGCAGCTGGGAAATAAGTAGAAAGTGTAAGGCATCAAAGAACTTTCATTAACCCTCGACCTTGTTGACTTAGTCCAACAAAAACAATGGCAATGGTGACCCCAAACCTGAACTCAAGACCCAAAAACATTCAACAGCAGCCTTTTTCTAATGCCTTGGCCAAAAACAACAACAACAACAACACGCACAACAACAGCAACAAGCTAAGTGGCACTTGAAAATGAGTTGGTAG
Organism: Zaprionus capensis; assembly: GCA_018903675.1. NCBI lineage: Eukaryota > Metazoa > Arthropoda > Insecta > Diptera > Drosophilidae > Zaprionus > Zaprionus capensis. The sequence goes on along the minus strand of JAEIFN010000964.1, from coordinate 9,216,886 downwards.
AGGAAAAGGTAAAAAGTTCTTGAAAAAATAAATAAAGAAAACTCTTTTTATTTGTTGCTGTTGTTGTTGGTTGCCATTTTACGTTTAGTTTGTTGTTGTTACTTTTGGCACGTTAAGTGTTAAAATTGTTTGTGCTTTCACAAAGATTAATGGGCTCTAAGTGGGAGAACACCCCCAACAGAAGGAGAACTTGCGCATTAATTGGAATAATTTTTGAAAAAGTTGAGTAGTTGATGTATTAAATATATGGTATGTAGATATGTGTGTAGTTAGATAATCATGCTGTTATCTTCCCATACTCGAACTTTTTTAAATGAAATTTTAGCCAATGCATTTTTTGCTGTTTTTCAATTAAATTCAACTTGTGTTTTTTGTCTGCTGCAGCATTTTATTATTTTTTGGCGCTTTTCCTCGTCCATTTTCTGTTTACTTAGGACCTTGTTTTGTTTATCTGCGCAAATGAAAACCAACAACGACAAGACAAAGTAAGTAAGCGCACTGCATATGTATGTATAAATGTACGATACAATGCGATGATATACGATATACATACATATATGATAATTGCGTTTTAAATTTTGATATGTTGAGAAAGTTTGCACTTCGCTACTCTGTGGACTGCCAGGACAGCAGGACAGCAGGTCGACAGTTGTCAGTTTCCTCCCCTAAACCACCTTCCATGCCAAGTATATTTAGCAGCTCGTAAATCTTCAATGGATACAAGCGTGTGATTTATAACGAGACAAAACTTAAGCCACCAACCAAAGGAAGAAAAAGAGAGAAAATTTGAAAAATTGTGAGTGAAATATTTGGCGAAAAACTTTAAATAAAATGCTATCCTAGGAAGTATGTGTAAAATATGTCTTTCTTAATAGTTTCATCTTTATCTTCAGAGTTTCACAAGCTGAGATAATGGTTAGCTAAACCAGTTTAATATACATATATAGTAATCTGAATTAGATCTGCGAAACTTGAACTTTCTAATCTTTTAAATTGGTAATTATCTTAAGGTTTCTTTTTTTCACGCCAAGCCCTTCTATTAATTTCATGAGTGGGAGTAACAATTAGGGGCGTGGCAATTTATAGCCTGCCTGAAGCGCAGCAGAACGTTCTGACAGTTATCATAATTATTTATTTTTTCTTTTTTTTGTGCTAAGGTTTTTGAAAATCTGTTTTGTTCGGCGGAGGTCAAAGGGCTTAATGCGCCAAATGGGCAGGCAAAACTTTTCAAATTAAATTAAAAGCATGCCAAAAGGGGAAAGACAAAACAAATTTGATGAGTCAGCTGCGTGTTGAGAAACTGCAGCGTTTAAAAGTCAATAAATCAGCGGACAAATGATAAGGGTAAAAGCCAAAACAGAAAAAACCCTATAATTAATATACAAAAAGAAAAAAACAATAAATTTTGAATATGAAAACAAAAGAAGTAACTTTCCGTATTACAGTCGACTTGGCGTTTCTCTACACTCAGCTTACATATAATATGGAACGTTCAAAATCAGCATAATAATATTTTGGGGATATCAAACATAGTTTATGGTTTTGCTCTCTATATCGTAAAAATTTCCTCACAAGTTTCTTGACCGTAAAACAATACGTTTTTATTAATGAAGCTTTTAAGAGTTTATGACAATTATTGGTTTAAAGTTTATTAGAAAATCACTCCGAATATCGGAGGCTCAATGGTCTAGGGGTATGATTCTCGCTTTGGGTGCGAGAGGTCCCGGGTTCAAATCCCGGTTGAGCCCGCGTTTAAATTTTTTGTTACTTTTTGTTATTTTATTTTTTTAATAAAATAAGTATTACTAATAATGTATTATTGCTGACAATGTGACTTTATTGCCCATACAATCGATTAAAATTTAATACAGAATCGTGTCGCCTTCCTCCGCCCACCGTCTGTCTAGCACTTGCAGTTTCTTTGCACTCAGCTTACAAATGACAATATATGGATCGTTGAAGATCAGCATAATTGTCATTTTGGGGACTTTAAATATAGTATATATTTTTCTCTCTATATCTTAAAAATTGCCACATAAGTTTTTCGCTCCATTACGTTTATTCGTTACGAGGTATTAGAAGTGAAAGGGCCTCCAAAGACGAACCGGTTAGACTTGTATAATTTGTCTATCTTAAGCGTCTTTAATTAATTATGCATGCTACATCTGCAAGTTTTGATGCAGCTCTTGAGACTTTAAGACCATAAAAGGTTTAAAATTTACTAGAAAAACACTCCGAATATCGGAGGCTCAATGGTCTAGGGGTATGATTCTCGCTTTGGGTGCGAGAGGTCCCGGGTTCAAATCCCGGTTGAGCCCGTGTTTCAACTTTTTGTTACTTTTTTTTATTGGTAAATATTAGGGATATGTAGAAGAGGTGTCCCCCTAATATTCCCTTATATATTTTGTACCCACACACTCTACTGACAATGTGACTTTATTGCCCATACAATAGATAAAAATTCAATTCAGGATTGTGTCGCCTTCCTCCGCCCACCATCTATCCGGCACATGTGTCTGGCTTGACATTTTTATGATTATTTCACTCCTTTTTGTTTGTTCACTGACAAATTTACATACACATATCCCCAGAGTGTGGGAGAGAGTCTGCTGGTTTCTGCTTACATATGACAGCCTTGGGAATTTCCAATACCAAAGACGCAATCTCAATGCCAATCGTATGATGTGAGAATTGCTACAGTTTCTTTAGCTCTTGTTGCTGTTGTTGTCATTGTCTAAACAATAAAGAATAATCGCTTTGGCTTGTGGGCGTTTGTGTACCAGTCTGAGAGAGCCTTCTCCTTTGCCGCCTTCAAAGTTTGCTTTAGCTTAGACGTGCCTCGTTTTATTGCTTGTAATTTGCATGCAAGTTGCGACATGGCCAACTTTTCTTTTATAGGCGACTTTAAGGCACTCAAATGGAGCATACGATTACGGATGAGTTGAGGCAACAGAGTGAGACAAGTTTGACAAAATGTGTAGCTAAGTTGGGCATATTGAGCAGTGGGGAATAGTTTCTGCTTAAAGTAATGAATGAAATCCCAACATTAACTTACTTACGGTAGAATATAAAGACACCCTTTATAATTCACAAATATAAATAATAAGAAATCTTGTCTGACTTGTTGTCGTCGGGCATTAATCAGTCCGCAAACCTTTCGGTTTTCGCCTGTCGGCCCAGATGGCCGGACAATATTTGCCAATCAATTGCCACAAACACAAATTGTCCATTTTCCTGTCGCCCGTTGTCGCCGGTGCGGAAGGAATTTTAAAATTCAAATATAAAATAAAATGCCCAATTGAAATCGCTTACAAAGAACATCCTCGACAGACTGTTTTCCATTTGTGACAATGGGACGCGATGAACCCAAGACAGCTCGAACAGCGAAAAGAGAAAGGGACAGAGCAAGACAGAGAGACAGATAAGGGGCAGAGAGAAGGGTCCTTGGACCGCAGCAAATAATATTGGAAAAGCGTAGAGAATTGTGTACACATTTGGTGTGGCCGCTGCTGGACTTGGCTGCTAATGAAAATGAACTCAATTCGTTCAGTGAATTTTCCGCATACCGAAATGCAAATTCCTTAAGCAGGGGAGGGGATTGCTTTTTATTAAAAAAGTTAGCGCTGTCTCAGCCAAGAAAAATGCCAATTAAATGAGAAGCCACAACAATGGAAATTCGACTCTACGTTCTGCTCATTAGCACTGTACAAATCAGAGCTACAAAACATACGTACATGATATAAGGGAACATGATATATCAGCAGTGCAAAATTATGCAGGCAGTACAAATTATTGTTGTGCTATGGGAGAGTGAGGAGGATGGTGAACCTGCTACGGCCTACATAATCCACTGCGAAGGCGAACAAATGATTCGCCTCAACACCCGACGGCGTGCAAATTGCAGAGGCATCAAAAAGCAAAAGCTCAGCCTCGTCGACTGTGGTCATGCTGCTAAGTGGACAAATCTACCACAAATACGAAAATCACCCTCATTATGGCCAGCTACGTAAATTGCACGCCGTCTACCCAGCTCGCAATAGATCCCTCCTCCTCCCCAACCTCTCCCTCTCTGCCTCTGTCTGTCTGGTGTGTGTGTGTGTTTTTTTATCGCAGTGTCGACAAGACCACTGGCCATGTTAACAGACAACATGCTACGACTGCGACAGCCACTCCGTGAAATGGTCAGCAGGAAAAAAAAAACTCGACAATATTCACAGTTAGCCCGCCATACGCCAGACCGACCGACCGCTGTCACCGTGGCTGACACTAAAGTGGTTTAAGGCGATAAGACGAGCCCGAGGTTTGTGTGTATTATGGTCTTCCCAAACGGAATGGGCAGACCATGCCACGCGTTCTTGCATGACACATTCGGGTAATGAGTGAAACGGCAAGGGGTGTTGGAATTCAGGGGAAACGGACTAACTAACTCTGCGTTATGTTTCGAGAGGAACTAACTGGTTTATATGTAATTAAATATGCCTTTTAAATAAGCAAAGAATATCGAGGCGAGGGTGTTGTCAATAAACAAACTAATGTGCTATCAGTGCTTGACTAAGGGATACCCAAGTGTAAATTTTGAAAAAGAATTGAGAAATATTTGAAGCATAAAATTGGGAGGAATTGAGGTGCCATCTTATTAAAATGTATCATATTATAAAAGTATTTTACGAACTGATTATGTAAAAAGTCAAGGAAACTTAAACTTAAAATATGTGTTAAAGACATATCAAATTATATATATATTTTATTCCTTTCATTATAGAAATAGGCAATTAAAATTCCCAACTGATTTCATACCGATTTTTGAAAGATTAAAGGAAACTTAATATGCGTATTAATATTGCAACGGAATATCAAATTATATATATCTTTTAAATTAATTCTTAATAAAATTTTAGAAAATTAAAATTCCCAAATGATTTTGTAAGGATTTTCGAAAGATTTTAGAAGAACTTGCAGCAAAAATCAAGCATTAAAATGATAAACATATGAATATTAACTAATTCTTTCCTAGTTAAAATATTAAACTCCATTTATTGATTTTATCTCTGTTAAACAAAAACTAATTTCAAATGTTGTCCATTGTGATAGAATTGATGGAGAAACTAGCTGTAAATTACTTGGCTAACATTATCCGCATCCCGATCGAAAACTGCTTAAGCAAGCAGAAATCAATCGATTGGCTTGCCTCCCTCTTTAGATTTGTTAGTGCCTCTCTCTTGCTTTCTCGCTCTCTTGTAGTCGTGCTGTCTCTCTCTTAATCGCTGCGGCTAAAATCCAATTGCTGCTGCTGCTGCGGCACCCACAAAAATTATATGCAGCGTTGTTCCTGTTGTTGCTGTTCTTGTTGTTGGACTCGAGGTTTTCCATTTATTACAACTAAGTAGACACAGCAACAACAAAGAGATGGAGTGGGGAGGGGGTTGGTTCAGGGTGAGCTTTAGGTCTCGGCTACTTGGAAGGACTTGGCCTGTTTCCTTTTTTATGCTCTTCGGGTCTGAAGTTGTAGTTGCAGCGACTAAATGGTTTGAGCGATAAATAATGTCCGTTTGTACTTTTAAACGACTTCCTTTCATTTGTTTTGGCGACGAGGCAGACGGGGATGGAGATGGGGACAGGGACGGGGTATGCTGAGAACTTCGATGGCTGCGATGGCTGTTCAAATTGTTTCAACGCCAATACATAATGGCTGCCCCGCCCAGCAGCAAGTGGAGGAGGCAGGAAAACAAGCCGTCAAAGATAGCAATCTTCGATTTTGCTTTTCTTCTTTTTTTCTTTTCTCCTCGTCCATGGGGTTTCATTTACTTCGTGTTGTTGTTGCTGCTGTTCAATTGATGCGTCCTGGGATAAGGAAGCCAGGAAAACCGAAAACGAAATGCGCCCAAATGTCGTGTAGTTGTTGTTGTTGTTGTTTTTGCTTTGCGTGGTATTGCGGCATATAAATCGTTTTATTTCCCGAACAGCATTATTGGCGTCTGCCCGGATTGAATGACGCGTGTAGGAAATGCGATTGTTGCTGTTGTTGTTTCGACTGTTGTTGTGTCGCGCTTGAGGTTCCCCAGCAAGATAAATGGCTCACTTAGCAAGCGCCCATGCCGCGTGCCGTTGGTTAGTTGCGGCTCTGGATGTGCGGATCGTTGGATGAATGTTAGAGGTGACGCTGAAACAACAACAACAACAACAAGAGGTGGAGGTATGTGAGGAGAAGGAGGCACATCATGATAGGTGTGTGCGGTTTAACGCTTCGCATTTAGGTTGGACACTGTTAGGGGGCGTGGCTGTTACGTGCCGCCATCGCCTGGAGGAGTGACAGCCCGCTGGGCTAAGACTGACAAATAAAGGTGACTTTATCAGCGGCAGCAGCAACTGATGAGAGGCCTTAGTACGAGAGCGGCATTACAAGGAGAGGGAGAAGGGAAAGGAAGAATGAGAGAATGGGAGAAAGGTAGAGTTAGATTTGAATAACAAGTTAAGCCAAAAGAAAACTGAGTAAACACTGTTTTAGACACTGAGAAGAAAGTTAAGTTACTAAATACAAATCTCAGCTAAATTAGTAGAAGAATAAATGAAACTTTAATAAGAATTACTCACAGACTATTGTAGGCTTGAAGTATAATGTAAAGGAGTACAGTGGAATAATAAAAAAAGAATAAAGTCGTCATGTGGTGTGCATAGAGAATAACAGATGTTGCACACATCAGTAAGTTCTCGACGAAAGATCTCTTTGGCTTTAATAGAAAGATTAGTAATCTTTTACTCAGATTATTCGCAACCTCAAAGAGCACAAAGAGTTCCCACACTCCTGTCTTGATTTATTCTTAGGCATATTTGCAGTTGGTCAATATGAAATGCAAAACATATATCAATTTTATCATGACTTTCACTCAATAATCCCCTCAGCGTGAGACTTAATTATTATGACGCACTGAAATCACTTATGCCATGGCCAAAGCTCATGTAGCCCTATTCTGGGCACTCAAGGAAGCTCTGCAGCCACCGCCCAATGCATCAAGCATTGCTTCCATTTGCTGCCTATTCCCTGCTTTGCATTGTGCACACACAGACACATAAATCAAACAATAAGTACTCTTTATTATTATTATTTGCACTTTTTGCATACACTTACGTACGACGCACACGGTATTTACTTAAGCAGCCGCAGCAGCAGCAACAACAGCAACGAGGCATACTTCAAGTTGGCTTATTGAATAAGTCAGCAGTCGACAGAGTGGGGAAGAGAGGCAGGCCGAGGGAGCCGCCCGAAAACTTCAATAACAACAGGCCGCAGCACTTCAGTGGCAAAGTTTACAGCGACGCCCCGTCGCTATATACCACACACCAGCCACGCCCCCACTGCCTTCGCCTCCTTGAACTTCTTTGGCCACAAATCTAGCGGAGCAGCCGCAAGAGTAGAAATAACATAATTTGCATAAAATCAACGTTAAAGGTTAGCGCAACATTATGAAATCCCAAACATTTACTTAGGCAGCGCCCCAGCCGGCTGGCATACACCCTTCCCCTTCCCCCCTCTCCTTATGGCAGTACTCGCATTAATAACCCTAAATCAATTTCATTATACGAGCAAAAACATGCGTTAAATTAATTTTTTATTTACCACAAAAAAAGGGATGCAGCAACGGCAGCAAAAAAGGGCTACAAATTTCCAGCAAATTACATGCGTGTAAAAACGCGCGCGTTTCTGCCGCTTTTTTTGTCGCCCTTGCACATTCTTATAAACGCATTAAGCCTGTGGTGCGCTGTGATTCCCAAGTGATATACCTTCTATTTCTATAATAATGTTTAATAATAAATAAAAGAAAAAAAAATACCAGACATTACTTTCTCTCTCGCTCTCTCTCTCTCCGTCTTTCTTCCTCCCTTCTGTATTTAAACTAATTAATTAGCAAATTTCCAGGCGTTAAAATGTTCAACGCCAGAAAAAGAAAACACGCATAAATCTTGTCGCACACCAGGATGTCGGCACTCTCATTCACACAGGGGGAGGCCTCGCACACGGGTCGTATGTGTAACTTATGAATATGCAAGGGGGAGAGACTGCACATACGCCAAGTGGGCGGAAATTTGCTTTTAGGCTGCAGAAAGCAGACGTCGCGTCAGCAGCTAAACGACTAATGATGCCAATTCAAGCACAGTGGGGTAAAGTGAACCCTTTTTAGCTAATTTAGTTTCCTTCCATTTGGCTAGATTTTATTTATTAAGGCAATACAAATCTTTAAATGGCCAACAAAAACCCGCAGCTAATTTGGCTTGAAGTCAAGCGTGCAAAAGCGATTACAAAGACAAGTTCCTGCGAGCGTGGCAGAAACAGCTTCTGCAACAACAACAACTACAAAGTAAGCACATCAGCAACATTTAGAGAAACAGATAAGCCAGCATAAAATAAAATAAAGCGAAATAAAAGCCAAAATAATAAACCCGCTGACCGCAAAAGCCAAACGCGCTCAAGAGTGAAAAAAGAATGCGATGATAACGCGCTGATAATGTGAAAGGGATTGCGAACGAAGGCAGGCGAGCCTGGTCAGTTACGCAAAGAGGCAGAGCGGGGAGCAGAGGGCAGGGGGAGCGGTGCACACTGCTCCCTCGGGTGCCATTGCAGCCAATTAGGTGCGTCTGTTATGCTTCTACCACCCGCCCCCTTCTGACTATGCAAATGTATTCCGTTTTCGGTTCTCGGGGCCCCCCTTGCGCAACCCTTGTGCGTGTGCAGATTATCAAATTAGCGTAAATGTTATTGGCCCTTGGGTTCGCTTTAGTTGGAATCGCTGACATGCCACACATGCCCTACGCACTCCACACTCTCTCTCTCTCTCTCTTTTAACTGACTGTGTGTGGAAATTTTCAATTTCCTGTCGCCAAAGGTGCCCCTGGACATGGATACGCTGCGTCGTCTCGTCTGTCTCGACTGCGTCGTGATAAACGCAAATCCTTAGTTGATTTAGTCGACTGCCAGTGAACCTTGTTAGTTGGCTGCCATAAAAATAAAAGGGTTTTTACAGAACTCCCCCTTTACACACCCCTTATACAAAGCATTTTATTTGTGTATATGAAAATATATTTATATGAAATTCATTTGCACACTCTCGACTAACAAATGCGCCACGACTGTGCCCAAAAGCAGCTTAAGTGTTATAGTTACCCCACGACTGGGACAAAGGTGCTCGGGTTGGACAGTAGAAATGTCCTTAAGCCGCTCTAACTGGACTGCGTTGATAGCAGAAATTATTTAACTAGACATATTCAGTTTTATTGTTTGCCAAAAGGCAAAAGTAAATGGCAAAAGCAAACCATATAAGGCAGTGTCACTTGGTCTACTATTTTGAGGTATTAAGGCTAGTAGTTGGATAAAAAGAATGGAGAGGAAAAGAGTTGAGTACAACAGAAGTAAAGGCGATCTTAACTATCTAAAAACTTTATCCATTTCAACGAAACACATTTTATCAACAACTAACTAATTTATCTTTACTTTGAATTAAAATAGTTATTCTGTTTTTCTGATTAAAAGAGGTAAATAAATTTCATTAGATTATGTGTCCGAATGCCAAATTATGACATATATTTATTCCAACTCCGACTATTAACTCAACAACAACTCCACATCTTCATTTATACTCGAATACCTTCTTATTTAAGTTTCTTGTTCTGTAATTTATTTTAAAAAAGTCAAATGAATTTCATTGGAATATCTTTTACAATTTAATGCTGAATTATTATATATTTTATTTTTATTCCACTTACATCTGTCAAGAATAACTATGTAATTCTTATTAAGCTTGAATACCTTCAAAAAGCAACATCGTTTGTTTTGCTTTTGCCTGCTTGAAATTCCCCAAAGACTTTAACACCTTTAAACGGTTTGTTATTGTTGGGGCAATTAGAAAGCCGCAGCAGACCAAACTGCGGCCATTAAAAAACGAACTTTAAGCTCTGCGCCCCCTAACTTACCCACCCAGTCCACATTATACAGAAGCCCCACAACAAAAACCATTAAAACAATTTAATCGCACTCGAAAGTCGAAGGAGCAGCGCAAGAAATCTGCACAAATATCAAAAGACGAAATGAAATGCAAAAGTTTTTATTTTGACGTTGGCGCTTCGCTTGATTGTAAATCGTTGGTGGGCCAATCCCAGTGGCAGTCACAGTCCCGGGAGACGCGTTCTGGTCACGCCAGGCGTTTGGTGTCGGTATCTTCAGCCAGTCAGGAGCTCCTTCTGCTGCCCTACCTACCCCTCGCCCTGCCCTGCTGGCAGTGCTATAAGCGTTTACAAGTTAATTTTCACATTGGGACATGACTGACACTCCGCCCCCGCCTCGCTCCCCCTTTGGGCAATTTCTTCGGCACTTTTGTTTAGTTTTTGATTTGACTTTTACTTTTTGTGCCTGGCTGCCTGGCGGTTTTTCGGCTAATTATCATCATTTTTGGCGAGCGCCTAAAGCGATTTCAGCCGAGTCCGAGTTCGCAATCAAGTTCAAGTTTGGAGCAGGAGGAGGAGGTAAAGAGAGTGGGCGGGACTATTATGTAGCCATCAACATAATTTGTTGTTTTCTTTCTCTTGTTGTTGCTTTAGTTCGGTGATTTGCCGTGGAGTGTTAAAACTTTTGCTGTGATTTTTATGGCCAAGAAACAATTCGAATTTAATGAGCGGCGCCAGTTTCCTTTCTACATATTTCTCTCTCTGCATTGGGTATACTGAATACTGGGTATTTATTGAAAAATAAAACACTCGACGTAATCAAATAAATGCACAAAAAATGTGAAAAATAAACTGAAAAGCATTTTGAGTTGCGCCCGCATTTGCACGATTCGTTAACCAAAGCACACGTTAAACTGGGAAAGGGAAGAGAAGGGAAGGGATGAAGGAATATGATGCGAACAACGTGAGGCGGTCAGTTGCAGAGTTTTCGGTACTGCCCTGAGGCCTGAAATGAAGTCCGACTCCCCCCTTGCCATTCCCCACACACAACTTCCGACAACACATTTGCTTATAAGCCGTGTGAGAAGGCATGAGGCACTTTATTCATAAGTCGGGCCTATTTACTTGTTAATGGAGTTGGTTAATCTATAATAAATAGAATAGCATATAGTATTTATAAGTAAGCAAATAATATTTACTTTATATACAAAGATTGAGTACCTCCACAAAGTCTTTTCTCAACTTATCCTTTAGGTTTGTAGTATTTATGATTTATTCTTAATTATTAATTACTTACATAAATATATGTCTTTGTCAAATCCCTTTGTTCATTTCTGCATTCACTGATCGCAAAAGATGTTCAAAAAGGGTATACGATATTCTCTCTGGAGAAACACTTCATAGATCATATGTACATAAGTTCCATTTATCTCCCATCTGTGAGCTGCATCGAATGCCTTTTTACCTCTATTTGCTTAGCAAATTTGCTGTCATGTATGGTACTTCCATTGTTTCCATTACTGTTGTTTTTGTTTACTTGCAACAACTGTCGTTTCGGACATGTTACGGAAAAAACAGCGTACTGTCCCCAAAATAAAAGGAAAAACGAAGCAAAAGAAAGGCTACAAAATTGTGGGCAAATATTGAATTTGCAACATATTCGACCCGTTCGTCACAATGCGGTTCCCAGGACCGACACAACTCAAAACTGTCGCGAGTGAGTTGTGCCAACGGTTTCTGTTTACCAACATTCGCATTGCGGATGCTTTGAGCTATGTGGAGGAGGTGCAGCAGCTGGATGAGGTGGAATAGAAGCAGGAGTTACCAAAAGGATGTTTAGCCTTTTTTTTGGTTATTTATTCCCATTACTACTGTTGATGGAACGTTGGATATATGACTTGTGAAAAGTTATGAAGGAAGATAAAATTGGTCTGTGAAACGTGACTACGGCAGACAGATAAACAGTGCAAAATGTATACAGGGTATCTTACAGTCATGTAACTTCTCTTTACTTCAGTTGCTGTAAAAACCAAATGTCGCGCAGCTGTTGTGCAAATAGTAAACCATTAATTTTAAGTGTTGGTTGCATGAATGTTTAACTGGTTGCGAGAATTAAGGTGGAATTTTAGGATGTCTGAAGCATTTAAGATATAATATAATAAAACTGGACATGTGTTGTGCATGAACTGAGTTTAAAACTTAGATACCTTCTCCCTCCTTCTCCCTTTCTGTGCAGCACAGTTTTTCTTTACTCATTATTTCAAATCTGTTGTTTTTTCCGTGACCATCTTGTTGACCATCTTTCCACCCTTATGGCAAGTGTGCGACAACCCCAGCAGAATGCAGAGACTTGTCTCTTAATTAAAGTAAATCCCCCACAAAAGAAACTCAAGTCAAAAATGGCCACAACAAAATTAACAATTATGAGTTTAACAAGAAGTTACGCGAAGGACGGACGGGCGGCAAATTAGATTTTTATTGCTCAAGGAAAATTATGCAAATGTGTCGGAGACAAAGGCAATTAACATTAGCAACATTGGCATTGCTGGCAGCACTGGCTTAATAATTAATGCTGCACAACGGCAACCGTTCGTATGAGTAATCTGCGTTTAAGAACTTCTACATAGCAATGATGATGATGATGATAATGTAGAGCGAGGCAGCCCCAAAGAAATTCCCAACTCTTTCCGCCTTCTTGTGGCTGTCTCTAAGTTTACTCGGCTGGTCAAAGACTGAATTATTCATAGCACCACAGAAAGGGGAGGAGAAAAGGAAAAGGAGGAGGCATCTCACTGTGGCCACGCCTCGAGCGTGTAGTAAACTAATTACCCCAACTGCTGCTGCGGCATGTGTGTGGCACAGGACACGGCCAACGGGACACACGACTCAGGACACAGGACACTCTTGTATATTTGTTTGTTTGTCCGTTGTAGTCCTTGTTGTTGTTATTGTTGTTGCTTCAAGGGATACGAGACACTGTTGTCTGCGCCTTTTAATAGTTTCATAAGCTTCACTTAAGATTCGCTGACACATGTTCCGGGCCAGTCAAGTGGTTGCGCATATATTAAACTCAAACGAGCAGAACCCATCCACACACTCACACACACACAGACACCCGCACACATTAGTCCCATTTACGTTGACATAAATTGATATCACGGCGTTTATGTCTTCATTGCGATAAGAAAGAGCCCAGCAGCTTGTCTCAGGCGAGGCGGGGCGAACCATTAATTGACATCTTTATGAGGGTATCTGCAGCCAGTTAGTTGCTCTGATTTGATTAAGACCTGCAGATGAAGAGGCATTTGGGAAAGGGTACAGTTATGGCATGGGTTAAGAAATATGTTTGCTGACCTTTGTGTTGGCAAAGACCTAAAGGGAAGTCTTTAAACTACTTATCACTGGCTTTGCTATCCAACTTGTTCTTCTTTCTTTCCCTCTTCAATTTGTTTTCCAACTCGCTTTCAACATTAAGATTCCTGTACAAAGAGCTCTCTGTCTTTAGTGTTTGGAAAAGCGTCAGCATCTATTGACTTAAAGGCTCTTCGTAGACCATTTCCACTGCGCGTTCATAACAGATGACCTCATATTTGTGGCCCCCGAAGATGTTTGATTTCTAGAAGTCTTGTATGGCATTGCTTTTTTTACGGCACGAACAAAGCCAAAAGGCAAACACACTCGAGTCATAAAAAGATGCCTGCAGACAAACAAAGCGACACAGTCAACACACGCATGTGTGTCTGTGTATGCCTGGATATAGGGACTATAGACCATGGCCAAATAAAGATCAAATGTCAATACGCAGGGGGGTACGCGCTAAATGTGGCCAAAAGCAGGCAAAGGCAAAAGCCAAGGCAAACAGCAGCAAAATATAAACAGCGATTTCTAAACGTTGTCATAAAAATGAAATGAAAACAAATGGCAAATGCAAAGGAAGATGGGCAGAGGGGGGAAGAGATGTAAAAAACTTAAGACATTCGATAAGTTTGCTTGCAGCCTAGGTCTAGAGACAGGGGATGTCTACAGGGCTGGATGACCTTTTTATCGCTCGAAATATGTTTATGACTCGCTTATGTGCCGCCGGGTCAGAATGGTTTGCTTTCACTGGGCAGCTTATAAATCTCTGAGCCACACGAAATTGTTTTTAACGACAATGTGTGTCCATGTAAATTATTAGTTTAATAAACGTTGGGCACATAACAAATTATTGCCCCGAGAGACCAAAGCCGGAACGAGGCAGACTAAGAAAAGTAATTGCCTTATTATAATAACTCATGAGGTAAAGTATTTGAGTGATTCTTCAGATCGGTTCTATTATTATACAATAAGTTATTTGTACAATAAAACGAAAAGGTTTTATAAAAGAAAGAAAAGACAAAAGAAGACTTTGAATTTTACTTTAAGTAGTTTATTTAATCTCCAGATTGTTAATCTGATGAATCAAAAGACTTCTTCTGAATATTCTTAGATATAAAGATCAATTTTCATCCATATAAGACATTCAATATAAGACAAACAAACGGCAGTACATGCTTAAGGGAATAGAAAACATTTAGAAATCAGAAATCAACATTCCACATAGTCCAAAAGACATTTGTCTAGCAGAGTTTCTTTCAGTCTCCACAAATTTTCCACGTCTCATTGGGCCGTGCAACCCTTTTGTCTGGGCAGGCAAGAAGCAAATTTATTTTTCAATTAATATGAAATCAAGCATTAAAATTGAATTAGCTAACCGAAAACTAGGCACAAACTTGGCACTAACTTTTGGCCAATTAGAAAATTACGACTGCGGCAAAGGACAATATGTTGCCTACAACTACTTGGCATGGCGTCTTGAGAGGACACAAAAGTCCTGCCAAAAATATTGTTTAGTAATTTCGCGTGCGTTCTTAGCCGCCGGGCGGACCTGACGAAAGTTTCAGCTAACAAACAAAAGCGATAATTACAAGAACGAAGGGAGAGCATGACAGAGAGTGAGAGGTGAAAGAGGGGAGGGGAATGAGGAGGCTACGCGAAGTGAACTTTGTTTGTCAGTTTCGCATGCGAATGCAAATAATTTTACAAAAATTAAAAGCAGACGAAACAAGTAAAACTTTTGCCTAGCTGTACAATTTTTGAAATCTATCCACAAGCTTGAGTCATGTCAAAAGCGAAAGGGTTGCCCTTTCATTGTTGTTGCTGTTGTTGTAGTTTATGTGGCTGTCTAACGGCATTTAACCTAGGCCACTATAATTCACGCCATTTTCAGTGGCATTTAAATGCAGCGCTATGCGCGACGCGCCTCGGCTCGCATCCTGAACTCGCACGGGCGACGGCAGCAGCTCCCCGACTGGGATAACGATAAGCCAAACATGATTTTACGACAATGTTATTACGTTCAACGGCAGGGGATGAGGTGCTCAAAAGATGGGGAGAAGGAGAAGACCTGCTGCTGCCGAATGAATCCCTTGTATGCCATGTCGCTCCTTGTTGTTGTTGTGTTTGTTCAGACGTAAATGGCTCTCGGGTTGGGGAGTAGAATCTCGGCTAGCCCCAGGGTTACAGGGCTTGACGCTGACGTTGCCGCTGTGATTGTTTAAAGTTATGAATAATTAAATATTTGAGCAGGTTGCCGACTTGCAGGCGGTCCATGCCCGTGTCTGGGATTGGAATGGATTGGATTGTTCCGTGTTGGGCCAGATGTGCGAGAGTTATATGTGAAATTATCTTAAAAGGTAAAATTCGCTAAATTGTGTAATCTTTATAGAATTGACTATTTATAATACTTTCACCGTTTTCTATTCTTATCCTATCTTCTTCACCACCACTATTTCAACTACTTTCACTTATACTTCTTCATATTTTCCACTACTTCTTCCCTGCTGGGCCACAAAATACTTATGCAAATAATTGCCGTCCATTTGAAGTGCATTAAAGTGGAAATTATGCGCACAACCGCAGTTAATTACAGCAAAAAGGAAAAACAATTCATTCGAGAAAACAA
Source organism: Zaprionus capensis (assembly GCA_018903675.1). Classification (NCBI taxonomy): domain Eukaryota; kingdom Metazoa; phylum Arthropoda; class Insecta; order Diptera; family Drosophilidae; genus Zaprionus; species Zaprionus capensis. Next base: position 9,200,970 of record JAEIFN010000964.1, on the reverse strand, counting down.
AAAAGGACGACAATTTAATGCCGCCCCCCTCTTACATCTTTCTGGAGATGCGGGGCATCGATCCCCGTACCTCTCACATGCTAAGCGAGCGCTCTACCATCTGAGCTACATCCCCGTGTGACATGGATCAAATTAAATATACTTTTGAAACCAAGCAAATGCAGTACACTGATATAAATACATTAAAAATTAATCCAATTGCATATTAATTGCATAATTATATATAAATTTGTTACAATCATATATTTGTAGAGCACATTTTGAATATTGGGAGTGTGCATTTATATAATTAGAATAAAATACAACAGAACGTATGTATCTCCATTTTGAAGTTGCACACAATTAATTTAAAAACTATTAGATAACTTCTTTCAGATACATCAACAACGAAGCTATTGCATCCGTGAGACATGTATCTCTATACGTATTCAGCAAAGTGAAACTTAAGTTGTATTGTTTGCACTTGGCATAGCATGCGGCTCAATGGTCTAGGGGTATGATTCTCGCTTTGGGTGCGAGAGGTCCCGGGTTCAAATCCCGGTTGAGCCCACTTAACTTTTTTTTATTTTCATCCTACATATATATATTTTTTTTAATGTATGGAGTTAATTTTGCAATGAATTCTTTTAAAAATCACTTTTTTTTGAATGTTTAAATTTAAAAATTTAAACAAAATACAATTTAAATTGTTTTTCCATATGCCTAAAAACACAATAAATTTAAACCAGTTTTTTAAAGTTTTTTTTGGTGATTTGAAAACTAGCGCACTTGGTCAAAAACCGCTTTGGTAGCCTTCATGCATAATCAATTTGACTGATCATGCATATTTAAGTATGCCCCGCAGCGTACTTTCAAAAACATGCTGGCGTAAATACGTGACCATTGTGTTTCTTTCATGCTAAGGTTTGCTCTTGCAATTAATTCAAACCCATATCATTCCACTCAGGTAACTGCATTAATGCGTTTACATATACAACATGTATATGTGCCTATTTTTAGATTAATTGGAGTGGCTGCTCTAAGGCTTATTGGCTACTATATTATGCCAAAACACCAAGGGGATGTAGCTCAGATGGTAGAGCGCTCGCTTAGCATGTGAGAGGTACGGGGATCGATGCCCCGCATCTCCAGAATGGGAAGGACCTCAAGGGATCCTTTTTTTTCAGTTTTTATTACATATTTAATTTGATTTTTTAGATCAAAGCAATCAAATAAAGGCAAGGTGTCGCTAATATATATCATGACGCTCTGATAACCCTAAAGTTGGCTCTAAAATATATATTTCTTATAAAACATATACAACTTCTAATTTCTTTATGAAAAAACATATTTTTTATTAACAACATTAACGGTCAAAAGATTAATTTATTACAGAAATTTCCTTGTCATTTTAAAAATTATCAACAAAGTCACATTAACTTGACCTTGAATTGTTAACAAAAATTTGTAATATCCTACCGGTACAACATCCGGGAATCCATTGCCGCTTACAACACATTGTTTCATTTCATAGGTATTTTGAGGAAAAGGTGGGATAAATTTTCCTTTTATTTCGGGAAAGTTCGAGCAGTGCTTAATATTCTGATAGACAATTTCATTATAATAGTGTTGAAATGCAAAGTTTATTGCAATCGACGGTATATGATAGGGCGTTATAAAATAGTCATCTTTTCTACCACTCTGGCTTCTGTAAATTTCTAGATTTAACTAAAGATATTTGGTTTAATAACTTCCTAAAATACTCTTCAGATTCTGCTCACCACAGTGGTATCGTCAGCGTCGAATTTCCAATCCAAAGTAATTGTAAGGCCCGATTGTCCGCGAGCAAGGCGCTCTACTTTTGAAATCATATTTAGTTTACTTGGATCCGAAGAGGCACTGTGTGCTTCGAGGGCTTCAAAGTCCCATATGCGCTATTTTAAAATTCCGATTTACCTTATATGATCTCCTTTTGTCTTTAGAATTATCTTACCGATCCCGTGCAAATAATGCAAATATCCAAATAGACTCCTAACACACCAAATAAAATATAGGAGCGCGACGCCATTCGTGCAAGTTTAACACTTTCAAATCACATGACGTGTCCGGAAAATATACGTGTTTATATAGCAAACTTATTAATGTATTTCGACACGAAAATCGTATGCGAAATTACCATTGTATTATTCAGATTATCGCTGACAATAAAACCGAATTTTATCTATAGTAAAATTTGACATTTCGTTAATAATTATTCTGAACGATTTAAATCATGATAAAGTATCCAACAAAATTACAGGAAAATGCGGATTATTATACTAACTTTTATCTATAAATTGTTAATCTTACATACTTTCATCATCATCATTACATCCTTGTCTGGTTGGCATATACTATATTCCAAGCATCAGTTGAAATAGGATTCCAAGCATCAGTTGAAATAGGATTTTGATAATTGGGATTTCAACCTTAGTACGTCTTTAGCTTCATACATCACTACAGTGTAATTTATTTTATTGCAAAATTTATTTATTTCAAAACATTTTCGGAGTCAATTTTACAATTAAGACTATAGACAATTCAGCCTGTCCACTAAACGAGAACAAAAGTTTGTAATATCCAACGGGTAGAACATCCGGAAAACCACTTGCAGACATTTCACAGCTATTAAAGATGTAGGTGTTCTGCGGAAATGGAGGAACGAACCCACCTTCAAAGCTTGGCAAGTTCGAACAGTTTGCCCCATTTTTGTAACCTATTTCCTGGTAATACTTTTTTATATAATCGTTAAAAACAATGTCTGGGATTTGATAGGGAGTTGACTTGTAGTCATCTTCCCTCCCGCTTTGGCAAGTGTGTATACGCAGTTTTGCCTGTAATGAAAGAAATCTTTACATTCAAATTTAAATTAAAAACTCAGCAAATCCCTTACTATTAAATTATCATCAGCATCGAACTTCCATTCCACTTTTCCGGAGATAGCCGATTTTCTACGTGCCAAACGTTCAACTCTTAGTGATGTCTTAATTAGGTCCTCCTGTGGGCATGTTGTGGTAACAGACAGAAACTCATAGTCCCAAGTGCGCTTCATTAGAATTATAGTTATTAATTGCTATCCTTGTCATAGTACTTATATTTATCTTTGTTACCTTTCCATCACAACTAAAACCCAGGTGCAATAGGATTACGCAGACAGCAATAAATACAAAGGAGTGCGACGCCATTGAATCAACCTCGTTTGGATGTACGGGAAAGTATATAAATACGTTCTTATATAGTGAGTTTTGCATGTGGCATAACAAAAGCTACAACCAACTTTTGATGTCAAATTTATCTGATAAAATGTAACGCAATCTTAAAATCTTTTATGCGCTGTGACGATTGAAAGTAGGGTATCCTACTTTTGTGCTAATGTATGCACAAGTATACATATATGTTCTTGATCAATAGCCGAGTCGATTGTCGTGTCTATCTGTCTGCTTTGGCTTCGCAACCTCAGAAACAGTATAAACTAGAGACAATAAATTTGGCATCTATAAGTATCTTAAGTTTATTTTGCACTTATGAGTGTGGGAGCGAGAAATCAAATGATTACAGAAGAATTTGGTTACAATTTTCGGCTGGGAATTATAAGAGTAGTAACGCCTTTTCAACAATATTTTATATTTAGTTGCGCTCGACTGTAGCTTTCGTTACTTGTTTTCTTGTACGAGTATCTTTAGGGATCAATTAAAATCAAATTTTCGTAGTTGTAAGGATAATTTTTTTATCGAAACAGTTCATTTATTTCAAAACATTTTCGGAGTCAATTTTACAATTATGTCCATAGAAAATTCAGCCTGTCCACTAAACGAGAACAAAAGTTTGTAATATCCAACGGGTAGAACATCCGGAAAACCACTTGCAGACATTTCACAGCGATTAAAAGTGTAAGTGTTCTGCGGAAATGGAGGAACGAACCCACCTTCAAAGTTTGGCGCGTTAGAACAGTTGGCCACATTTTCGTAACATATTTCCTGGTAGTGTTTTTTAATGTAATCGTTAAAAACAATGTCGGGGATTTGATAGGGAGTTGACTTGTAGTCATCATCCCTCCCGCTTTGGCTAGTGAGAATACGCAGTTTTACCTGTAAAAAAAGAAATCTTTACATTCAAATTTAAATTAAAAAACCCCTTACCATTAAATTATCATCAGCATCGAACTTCCATGCCACTTCTCCGGAGATAGCCGATTTTCCACGTCCTAGTCGTTCGACTCTAAGAGTTCCATTAATTAGGTTCTCTTGTGGGCATGTATTGGTAATGGACAGCAGCTCATAGTCCCAAGTGCGCTTTCCAACGCAGCTAACACTAAACTGCAATAGGATTACAAAGAGAACAAAAAGCGATGGCGCCATTGAATCGATCTCTGATGGTTTAAGTTAGGTCAACGTGTTTATATAGTGATATTTGTAAGTGGCATATAACACGCAACAACCAAATTGATCCTGTTAAATGTTATATCTAGATACACTTATTTTAATAACGATTAAAATGGTATTCTGAACATCTAAAAATAAACCGATTTTGATTATGTGATTCAATAATTGCCTATGGGATTATCCAACCTAAAATTTGTCAATGCGCATCTACTTTTAATTAAAAATAAATACAACTGTAAACTGTTTTCAAGTCATTGTTACAATGACCAAAAATCAAGTAACTGATATATTTTATTAAAAACAAGGCACCGTCTCATATATTTTCTAATTCTATTAGCTCTCTTTACCGCAGCTGATAGTAAAATGCAAGAGGATGCCAGACAAACCAAACAAAATAAGAGAACGCGGTTCCATTGCACCGATTCCGATCTCGATTTACTTATCGAACACAGAAATGTTATATTGCAGATTTTCTTTATTATAACGATTTGAAAATTATATTTAACAGTTTTATTAAAATTAAAAAAATGATAAAACATATGTTCATATTCTCATATTGAACTTAAAAAATTGAAATAAAAAGTTATTTCCCAAGTTGGAGATGCGGGGCATCGATCCCCGTACCTCTCACATGCTAAGCGAGCGCTCTACCATCTGAGCTACATCCCCTGGTGATCGCGCCTTGTCCAAAACCAATTAGGTTTCGCAGGGTTGTCCCTGTGATCGCGTCATGTGGAACGTACTGAAATGAAACAGTCCACAAAACAACAGCTCAAATCCACCCAAAGAAAGAAATTAATTTACACTTTGTGTTTTCTTTTTCGTTGCATTTCTGCTTTATTATTTATTCTCTTTATTCGAAAATACTGTCAATATTTACACATTGGCCCAGGTTTAGTCTGCAATCAGAGTTACAAAAATAAATACACACTCACACAATTTACCGTACTTTTTTTCATCTTCCACATTGTTTTCTTTGTTTTATTGTTTTGAGCTTTTATTGTGCACAACGTCTTTGGCAACAGCATTAGTCTCCGAGTTACCTGCCAACTGATGCATATAATTATGGAAATTTCATACCACCCAGCAGCCACCCTCGCAACAGTAGCAAATGAAAAATCAACGCCAGCAGCCGTAAAGATTTTGTCAGACCAAATAAAAGTTGCGGCGCAAACAAATGAAAATGTCTGGGGAAACGAAATAAGCAAGCAACATCTGCATACGCTGTGAACAGTGATAAAAAATATATATAGTATAAATGTATGTTTATTGTATTCTTTGGTTCGGCATTTAAATTGTGTATTTTTCCGCGCCACTTTTTCCCTATGAACGGGTGGCATCACTGGGCGCTATGCAACCGTGCGCTCAGCTGTTCTGCGGTCAGTGTTCTCACGGCCCAAACAAAAGTAAAAGTTTTGTTCGTGCGTCGTTTTTCTTATTGTGATAAAAACTACGAAATACAATAACAATTGCATCGAATGCAAACAAACCATAGAGAATGGCGCATAGACATTTGAGACTTTGACGAAGTCAAGTATCGCAGTATCGGTTTCACAGATATAACACACAACAATAACACAGTACAAAATAGAATATCATGCAATTTTCATTAAACTGTCAACTGCGGACTACAAACGTGATAGGCGTTGCCTTATTAATAACTATAAGTTAATATTAACAGAATACGTTGTATATTTTTGTTAAGATTTCATAATGAAAGTTAATCAGAGCGCGTTGTCGCCGCCAAAGGAGCCAGCAACAGCTGCGTCACAAGCGGCAACAGCAGCAATAACAACGGTGGCAACAGACACAACAATTGCCGGCACCAATGTCGTCGTCTCGGCTTCGGGTTCGGGTTCGTGCACGGATACTGCGTTAGGCGAGCACAAGCGATACCATACAGGTGGTCAGCTGCAGCAGCAACAACAACAACAGCAGCGAAAGAACAACAACAACTCAAATGGTCCAGGGAACAATTGGTGAGCTGCAACTTCAAAGTGACGTCACAGACATTCATGCATTATAATACAGGGTGCCCAATAGGAAAACAAAAACCGCCAGCGTTCGCACAAAATGTTATGATAATGAGACAGGCTATTAAGCACAGCAGCCGCAACAAAATTTCCCGCTACTCTCTCTTTCTCTCACGTGCTAACTAATTTTATATGCTGCGGGAAGATGACGTAGGGTGCTCTTCATCTTGACTTCTTGTCGCATAAGCATAATGTGTTGTATATGCTACATGCTGCTCCTGTTACGTTGCCCACGTCCTGCTAAAATGGCTTTTTTTCGCCTTCTCTGTTTTGCATAATACTTGAGTGCCTTCTTGGGGTGTGTGAGCTATTTGATGCCACGTAAACAAGATTTCAAATTGGGTTTAATTTTCCTATAAGCAGGGAATCAACACCCTCTCATAAGTAGAAAGTCTTTAATGTGTAATAATATTCTAAAATTTTTTTGTGAACTTGACGACATTTACAAAGGATTTTTAATAATGCCTAAAGAATTCATACTATCCCCCACAAATGTTATTTCTTTTTCTTGTCCACCCCTTATCCTTTCAAACTTTCTTAAAAGTCGACACATCATTTCCTGCACAGTCAACACGTGTGAAATATCTTCAAATTATTTGCTCTTATGTTTTGGCCCCACATCTGCAACAGCTGCTAAAAAACAAAAGAAACAACAACATAAATGCTCATAATAAATATAAAATGGCGAAAACGTGTCGATTTCGCATAACAACTTGAAAATGATTTGTTTCACAGTCTGCAGCGCATATTAACTTCGATTTTCAATTCAGAACAGCAGCAGCCGCATCAAGTTAAGAGTGGTAGGCAGGTGGCACCCCTCAGCCACATACTTGAGCTATTTTTTGCCCGTTAGACCAGGCAGCAAATTCCATTAGGCCACAAATGTTGCCAGAAAACAGAAAGCGACTCCATAGACAACAACTTTGTTGCCTGCCTTCTGTTGTCGCTGTTGTTATTGTTGTTGGTGCTCTGTTTTGTTTCTGTCTCAATGACGTCGTCCTTAGCCATAGCCTGCAGCTCGTCCGGCTTCATCTTGTTAACCAAACATACTGCAGACTCTGGCTAAGACAAAGCCACAAAGAGTAGTTTCGAATCAAAAATAAAAAAAAGAAGTGGTCTAATTGATGGTTCAACTGAACGCGACTGCTACAGCTCCTGTGCATCTTGACCATTTCCGTTTTCGTCCGATATGCATGTCTACTCAATTTTCCGGCAAATGACTGAGCAGCGCCCATCATCATCTCGACACTCGTCGTCGTTGTCGTCGTCTTCGTCCCACAACCATCTGGGAAGCTGTAGAAATTGATTGGAATTTACAGCAAGCGGATACAAATTTTTTTCGAACCCGTAACACGTCAACACTTGTACCTTTTTGTGGCTTTCACTTTGCTTCTGCTGCTTCTGACCCTTGACCTGTCCACCAAAATTCGAGTAGTCATAAATATCTACATTGTTTTTACCCTTGTCTCGGGGAATACGTTGAAGTTTTCAATATGTTTGGCAGACAAATTTGAAAAAGGATAAAATACATCGATAATTTTAAATAAATTAAAAAACTTAGCAGAACCTATCGTATATTCATTTATTTGAACAAAAAAGGCTGCATTGTATTCTGCATATTTTAAAAAAGGAAAAAAGGAAAGGAAACCTCAGTCCTTTTTTAGAGTATACAAAGTATAGTGTTGCCGTAGTAAATTTTTGATATTCTGCAAATTCCTTTTAAGCTCTCTGGAAATTGCTATTTGCCCTTTCTCTGCTTACTTTTGTGTAAGGACGAAAAAGAGCCAAAAAATCTGCTGACCATAGGTATTAACGTAATTAATTTCACAGCGCGTCACATGTTGTAGACCGGTAAAAAACAAAAAGAAAGCATAAAAAACGCTGGCAAATTAATTATAAACAAATCTTTTCATGTCAACAACGGAATTTTCGACACTTTTGCGCATTTTTCAAAAGTTTTTTAACTCAATTTCACTGGAAGAATTTTCTAGAGAGAAAAGCAACCGAAGCGGGCCATTGTTTAGGGTCACTCAAAAGCACATTTCGCTTATTATTAGCTCATTTATTACCACCAAATGCTGACCCTGGCAGCACCTGGAGCGGAGTTTGTCCCCCTCCCTGCCCCTCCTCGAGCGACCCCTAAATAAAAAGTTTTTTTGTGAAAAATGCTGCCCTCCGTCGGATGCAATAAAAAAGCGTAAAGAAAAAATCGGATGGGTCGCAGGACGCGCGTCTTGAAATTAACACATAAATATTAAGTGGGTGGCAAGCAGGTGGTGGGGAAAACGAGAATGGCCTGCGGCTATCCATGAGATACTTTCGCTTGGCACACGCTCCACTGACTGCGGCCGGTGCTGGGCATTGTCATTGAAATTTCCGTGCGAGTGCACGCAGAGTCTCCTCATCCCTTAGTGTAGCATGCCCCATTCTGGCCTCTCCACTACTCTCCTCTCCCATTCTTGTCCTGTCAGTTCACCTAGGCAATAACCTTGTGGCCAATTGACGTTGAGGCTACGTGACGTGCGATAAAAGTATCTGCCAGATACGAATTTGCCATTCCTAACAAACTGTGTGCGAAATTTTCCAATCGACAGTGGGGACATTTCCCAACTTCCGCTGAGAGATTTTAATTATGCGCCACTAAATTAAAAATCTGTGCAAAATTTCTACCCTGCAACTTGATTATCAACTCTATGCAGGCCCTCAGTGTGTCCCCTCTTACTCACTACTCCTTGATAGTCATATAACAATGAAAGCTAAGACGCCGACAGAAGACAAAACGGACTTGGAAATCATTTGGGGGAAGAAGTAGAAGCCAAAAGGCCGCAGAAATGCGGAAATAAATAAACGTCGCGAATCTCAGACAACATTTTGAATAACAAAATTAACAGCAAGTCTCTCTCTCTCTCTCACCTCCCCCCTCTCTCTTTCTCTCCCCCAAGCTGCAACTGTGCCTATAAGATATCTTTTCTGTTTAGTTATGCATTTTCTTACTTTCTTTCTCCATCTCCTGCTCTTGCTTTTTCTTCTCTTCCCCTTTTTATTTTAATTTTTTTATATTTATTTTTCTCACACTTGCAGGCGCCAGATGAAGTCGACGAAATATAACGCCAAGCCCTGGCTAAACGGACACAGGCAAGTTTTCCTATATATTTTTCCTTTTTCTCCCCTCACACACACACACACTGCAAATCCTTCGTGTCAGTCGTCCTAGCCGTCCTCGTTGTTGTTTGTCTCTCTAGAGTTCTGTTTGTTTGTTTTTGGTGTGTGCCGCCGCCTGTGCCGTTTCCTTTCCCATTTCTTTTTTTTCTTTTTTTTTGCCTTAACGCACGCTTGCACCTCTGCCTAACCGATGTGACTGTGGGCAACTTTGGGTTGAGTTGGGATCGGATTGCCCCAAGGGAGGGCAACCACATTATTAACACTTGACTAAATATGCATTTCTTGGTGGACGCCGTTGACAGCAAGAAGCGCTAACAAGGTTTGCGTTAAAGGTTTTAAAACAAAAACGAGGTGAGTTGAGGTGGATTTCGAAAAAAAATAAACAGCAGAACAGTAAAGGCTCTAAGAGGAACATTTGTAGTGAAGGGAACTCTAGAATTAGTTGGGGCTTAACATAGATACATACGTATACTAAATGTGAATCATGAATTAACATTTAGATAAATTTAAGGAAATGACTTATGAATTGTATGTGAATATCAAAATCGGCTACAATATAAAGGAATTGTATCCAATTTAAGCTTAAAACACTCGTAATATGAAAGAATGCATATCAAAAACTAACCTAACCTAGCAAATTGTTTAAAACCACCGCATGTATGATGCAGACTACCTTAACCATTGAATTATGTATGCGGTGACTGCAGTGCATGCGGTGTTTGCGGTGCATACAACAAAAATATATGGGTATCATATTGGAAACCAATTCAAAATAATTTCAGCTAACTGCAGCCAAGAGAATTTCTTAAAATGTAGGATATCTGGTTACAGACTTGGGTTAAGCTTAATTGCTTAAACAATTCCTTGAAATAGAAAAGATAAGATGATTATGCAACATGCAATACTTAACTATACATATGTTGTATACCATATATATAATAAATTACAATGTGTAGGTTTTTTTGCGAACGTAATCCCAACGTGTAACATCAATGTTACCCACCACCCGCCCAACCGACGCGAGGGGCGACTGCCGCATGACGCACGGCGCGTAGATCGCGATACAGCAAAGGTCCGGACCCTGGCCTCAAATAGTGATTCTATTTCATACGTTTCGTATGACCGACGCGCACGCGTATACTCAAAATGCAGACACCCTTTTCGTTTGACCACAGATAATTTTGTTGGCTGAATTTCGTATACAGAACACATGCCCCGGATAGATCAGACTGGGCCAATGTTAGGCTATCGTTGGGGGAACTTGATTATAAAAATTTTAAACCGAACGTTGCGAGTTTTTTTGTGGTTTTTTTTATATACTTAAAATGGATTCGCCACACTGTACATGTGCATTATTAGAAATATATAGATGGGGTTTTCTTGAACTTAAATCTAATACCATTAGTCGCCTACCTAACGTATTGCTGTTTATGTGGTGAGTGCTCAAGTACCTAATTGATTGACTTGATTACATACTTGCTTGATTACATAATTCGTTGGCTACATATTTGCCCTACTTTGCGATTACATATACTTTTTTTTAGTTTTTGTTTTTGATTAATTTCATTACGTTTCCGCTTTTTAAATATTTTACTTATCGATGACTTTGGTTCTTTTCTTTGACGCTGTAAAGCATTTGTGGTAGTTCCTTATGACATTGAGAACCACGCTAATCTGCTTCGTTGCCATCTCTAACGAGATTCTACTTACAGTAGGCTCACTTATGTGGGAATTGTATAGTATCGAATATGGTTTCGATGTCGTGTGGAGTGCTTAAGTGGTCAAGCAGTTGATGCGCTCAGCGATTAAAGTTGATAATCTTTTAAAATATCAGAAAAGACAAAAAAGATCTGCTGATTATTGGGCAAATATGTATTATCTGCTATTGAACTTAATAAACTTTTAATATAAGAAAAGTTAAAAAGATCACTCATTATTGGAATATTGATATTATTATTATACATGAAGATCGTTCGAGTTTTAAAGTGAAGATCATTACCCATTTAACAATAAATATAAATATATAAAAGGCAAACTAAGTAGGTATTCAGAGTCTTAAATCAATTCATCTTCAAAGTTCTTCACTTTTATAATTAGAAATGATATTACTTTATAAGAAAATAGTTTCCCAAATTGTTTGTTATGTTTTAATAATCATATTATATGAAAACACCATAAATACTGTCAAAACTGTTGCGAACTTCACTTGAAAAAAAGATCACTTATAATTTTATTGAAAAACTATTAAAACTATTTATGATTGAAGCAGTCCGGTACTAAATAATATATCTATACACAAACATCAGCCTCATCACACACTTTTTCCTGCGCACACCCCCCTCCACTCCGCGAATACGCACCTTGGTAAGCCGCAGGCTCTCGCGGGTATCCAAGAGTCTTGCCGTCTTTTGGCAATGAACTCGACGAACTCAGCTTTGGGGCTGTCGATGCTGTCAGTTGTTGCTGTTTCCCTTGTTGTTGACGGTGTTGTTGTTGTTGTTACTGCTGTTGTCTATTTGGAAGGAGTCGAAACTCTTCAGTCCCGAAACGTTGGTAGTTGAATCTCAACTGAGCTGGAGCACATAGACTAACTGACTTTTATAGGCAGCACAATCAAATGGCATGCGCCGAAAATTTGTGTGTGTTCCATACATATGTATTGCGGGGCAAGTAAACGAGGCGCACAACGAGGTAGATCCCCCGATGTCTTGCTTATTGTATTGTTGTATGTAGTTTACAAACAAAAATGCCAACACTCACACCAGGCCAGCCTAGAAGTATGCAACAGCCAACCAGGCAGCACTTGCAGTCGGCTACCTTCCTTGCTCTCACTCGTTCGCGCTCTCTCGTTCGCATGTTTCCTGCCTCGCTTACACTCTCGCATTCTCCCTCTCTCTCTCTCTTGCTCTCTCTCTCTCTGTATCCTTTTGCCTGGCATTAATTGCACATTGCAGTTGCTGTTGTTGTTGTTTATGTTATTTTGCTTGTATTTTATATTATATTTCTCAATGCGTTTTTTTTGCATGCTTTCTTTTCTCATGCGCACTCGCTCTCACGCTCGCTCCTGGCTTATGCTTCGGCTTCAGCATCGTGCATGGCTTGCTTCGTAAATTGACGAAGTGCTCACGCTGATTGCGCTACTCCTTGGCTGTCCCGTTAGTCTCGCTCGGTCTTCTCAGCTCGCTCGTTCGTCGTGCGCTGCGCCCGCAACGGGCGGAGGCGGCGGCGGCGTGGGCGGATGATAACGGGCTGTCCAGCTCCCTCTGCTCCTCCTTCTCTATAAAGTACCGTTGCATCTTATTTAGTTACACATTGCTGCTGCTTCTCCCGCTCCTGCTGCTGCCGCAGCTGGCTGCTGCTGCTGTTGTTGTTGCTGTTGTATTTTGCATTGTTTTGTGCTGTGTTTTGTTTTGCGTCCGCCTCTCGGGCCGTGTGACTTCGTGTTATGTACAAGTCGTTATGATCCTCGGCTCCTCGTTCGCTGCTCTTCGTTCTCTATGTGCACTGCAAGTGTGTGTGTGCCTGTGTTGTTGTTCTTGTTATTGTGTTGTGTGTTATTGCAATTGTTGTTGCCCCTTGTATAGCAGCATGTACCAGAACATGCAGCAGCAGCAGCAGGCCGCATTGCTGTTGCTGTTGTTGCAGCTGTTGCTATTTTGCTCTCTAAACTACACGCCCATCTATAGGTAGAGTCGGTTTCCGTCGGTTAACGGCATTTGGTCATACGACAGCCGTGCAGAAAGTTCTTGTGCCTAGTGTTGTTCAGTGTTGTGTTGTGTTGCATGTTGTTGCTGTGCACATCAACAACGGCTTCAAAAACCGCCAACAGTTGCTATGAACTTGAAGTATACGAACCATTAGACTATACACTGGAACAAATTAGAGAAAATATAGTAGTTCGAAATGAATTAAATAATAATATTAATAAAATATATAAGTGGAAAACAAAAACTCCTACAACATATTCAGAATAACCCCTAAAACAATTAAATATATTATTAGTAAGCAAAAACTCTCACAAAATCTTAAAAAAAACCCCAAATAACACTCAATAAATAAAAATGTAGTAGAAAAATCAAGAAATATCTCACTTATCATTCTGCAAGCAAACTTCCGTTTCCGGTCTGACACGCAGCAACATGTTGACAAACAAGAAAATCGCAATTTTCGTAGCCTAACACGCAGGCTGATTTATATTCCCACGCAACACAAACACGCACACACACGAAGAGAAAGAAAGAAGAGAGAGCAAGAACGAGTCGAATTCATAAACAATTAAGTAACACTTGAAGTGGCAAAACGTGAGGTGTATTTGATATTTTGTCGGGTCATTTAATGCCAACTGACAAATTGTGATTAAGTTAAGACTTTTATTCCCGACTTAAGTGAAGTGACAAAGCGCAACAGACTGATTTAGTTTTGGATGACTTAGACTGGTTTTAGTGTGTTTATTAAACGGCAACCAAGTTGTCAATAAAGTGATTATTTTTTAAGCATTTCGTTTTCGAGTGCATATGTCGTTAGAAAACTATAAGCCAGATCAAGACAATTTCGAAAATTCAAACACAAGGTGAGCGAAATATTCTACATAAAATATGCAGTTTTTAAATATTTAGAATTTTTGCATCCTTATAAATTAAACTTTTCCGTTAGTTTTTATAATGCAAAACAAATTTGTTATTTCTCAATATCTTCATAATTATCCTATCCTATTATCTAAATAGTTTTCCAATCCAAATTGTACATAATATCGAAAATAATCAATACTTTACTTAGAACTCTTACCATTTAAACAACGTTGTATTAATATTTAAAATACAATATTCATTTACAATTTAATTTACATAACTCTCATCGACTAAAGTCAAAACTTCAAGAGGCTTCACTCTGTTTAACCATCTTGAACCAGGGCTCATCATTCGCCGCGCGAAGCCTCCCTATCTTTGGTGTTTCGTCAGGCTTTCTTCTAATTAACGTAAACAAATTGGAAGCAGAAATAACAATAAATGTCTTGAGCAAATCCGCTTATGCGCGCATCTGGCAATCGAAAAGTTTGAAATTTTCATTTTTCTTATTCTTAATTAAATCCAAAACACTTGCATAAACTTTTATTATGGCTCAAGACAGACCCGGACAGGAGCAGTTGCCTGCTATTTTCCGCTATCTCCCAATTGCTCAACTCCTCCTCTCGTCCTGATCCCTGCTCCATTGCGCATTTGTCAATGTGGCAAAAGTGAAAAATGTTTCATTTTTCATTATCGAGCATTATGAAAAGCTTTGCGAGGGCGGGCAAAAAATGACAGTCAGCCAGGAGTGTTAGGAGTGCCAGGAGTTTTGTCAGCCTTGGCCACGTATCTCATGCCATGCTAAATCATAAATATGCATCTAAGGTTTATCTAACGTCTTTATAGCTCGACTCATTCCACTTTTTCTCGTTCTCGTTCACATTGTTTAAGAGTCTGCTGCGCGTTCCTTACCCAGAAAAGTAGACTTAAAAGTAATTTTACGTCTGACTAAACATTAATGTGCTCAATATTTTATTGTTTGTTTGTTTCTCTTGCGACAGGGACCCCAAACAGAATAGAACGACAAACAGCGTAGCAAATTTTTGGCTAAGAACGACAAAAATGTCAGGCAGTTGATTATGCGGGTAGCTTTGCATTTTATACAAGTTTCGATTTTTAAATGGTTTCCCGATAACGCAAGAAAAGAAATACATATATACGTAGAATTAAAAGTTTCGGTTCTGAAATCAAGGAATGATAGATTGAGGTTGCTACAGTTTATAATGGTTTCTCTTTAATTGAAATTCAGATACAGCTGTTGTATATATTATTAATTAAAGAGATCCAAAAAGTCGAAATATAAGTTGGTTATATCTACATTCATAAAGACCATAGTGTCATATTAATGAAAGCAGATATACAGAGCAGAAGAAGCACACATGAAAGAGTAATCCTACATGGTAATATCTCTGACGCGAAGGCAGCATCACTTTCTAATCTAATGATACGGAAATCCAAAGGTGATCCAAGATGGAAAACAGTCTTTTAATGGAATCAAAAGATTGCGGATTCTAGGCGTAAATGCATACTAACTATAACAACGCTATGCTGAAGCAGAGTTGCGACCGTGATCGCACTTGAAGAGTGCAAAAAGGGAACTAAAGAAAGCGATAAACCTAAGTTACTTTTTTATTTTAATATCAACGATGAAAATTTCTCTAAATTAGGTTGAACTAGAAAGATATGCTGTAAGTTATGATAAATAAGATAAGATATTAAATATGTAGCTAGAACTTTATAAGTTAAAAGTATGTACTTAATTCAGATACTCTAATCATGCCTAAGTTTTCAAAAAGAAACTGCGCTACTTTATATACCCATTATTGCTCTTGCTTTACTTGCGCTTTTCGATTCGAATCGCCCAAAATAAAGTAGCCAAAGCATTGAGCAGAGCTTTAACGTCAACTTGCCCTTCACTATTTCTTTTGTGTGGGGGCTTTTAGCTGTCGCTGCACTTTGTCAACACTGAACGTGTGGCCAACTTGGCCAACTAGACATATGGGGATGTAGCTCAGATGGTAGAGCGCTCGCTTAGCATGTGAGAGGTACGGGGATCGATGCCCCGCATCTCCAAAGAGTATACCGGGATATAGTCAAATATATCTCGAACTTTTTTTGCTGTCGATAGACGAACAAATATGCAGACGTCTGCAATTTTTTGATAAGACCCAAGAAGAAGATGAAGAAGAATAGGAAGGCAAGGCAAGGCACTAATGAATATTCAAAGGCCGCTTTGTAACTGCCAAACGACTTTGGCATTATGTGCACCCCTCCCTCTTTGCCCTGGTCTTGCCCCCATGTCGACAATCAAGTCGCGTAATTTGATTTGATGCACGGCCCTTTGCACCTCCACTTTTCCCCGCGAATCACACGGAAAACACATTGTCGCACATAAATCAGCACAATATGCCAATGTTTGTTTACTTGCTCTGCCTGCATTCGCACAACTTTGCCAGCAATTAAACAGGCAGTCAAAGTAAGGAAGCAACACACGGTCCCAGGACGACCCGCGATATTTTTGTGGCAGGAGGCAGCTCAGTCGAGTCGACTCGTCGAGTTGTTGCCACAGCCGCAGGCAACACACTCAGGGAGAGAGACAGAGGACACTGCATACTCTGGAGAGCTGCTGTGCGGTTTGGGTATTGTAAATGATACATGATGTGCTATTTATGAGGAGTAGTAGAAGCCTTTGTTTTAATTTTTCCACCGCACAGCACAAAGTTTTCCTCCCCGGCGAGTGCTAAGCTAGTTAAGCTACTGTTCTCCTCTCAGTCTCTCTCCCTCTCTTATTCATCTGCCAGCGAAATTTATGTGTTTTGCTGTTTTTTAATTGTTTTAAGTGTTTTGTTATGCTTCTGTTTGCTTTTCATTTTTCCCCAGGTTGGAAAAAAGGTAAAAAAAATTAGTTTCATCCTTTGGAGATGCGGGGCATCGATCCCCGTACCTCTCACATGCTAAGCGAGCGCTCTACCATCTGAGCTACATCCCCATGTGATATCAACGCACATAACGGTACTATATGCGATACAGTTTCCACCAACTTGTCCACTGAAGGCCAATTATATTTATTGTCTACTCAATTGAAATGCAAGTCGCCAGCTTGGCCCAGTTTCGATTTTAAGCTTGGCCTGAACTGGTTTGCAGCTTAGAGTAAGCTTGAAATGGGTCTGTGCTCTAGGTGTGGCTACAAAAATGTTATTGATTTGAAGTTAACGATAAAAGACAATTGGAGATTTATTCCCCTTTGGTTTTTGAAGAATTGAAGATTTATTCCCCTTTGGTTTTAGTCTTCATTCAATTTATTTATAACTGCGAAAGTGCTCATCAATAGGTTACACAAAGGAACCATAAATTATGAAGATCCCAAAACCTTTATACGAGACTGGTATTTTCTGAATAATATTATCTCTTAAAACTGATGACAATTGTCTGCGTGTTTATAAAGTTAAATAAGTGCTAAAAATTAAATAAATCACACGATCTAAAACATGAGTTTTTATCTAACCAAATGATCTACCGTACTACGTTTTAAAGACTACGAATTGAATAATGATATAATACTATATGTTATGTTCATGATAATTTCGTAAAACATGTTTAGATTACACGATTTAATTCATATTTTGATGATGGAAAAATAAATAAAAATAATTTACAATCTATTGTGAGGGAGCCATATAAATGTATATATTTAAATTGATACCAGAGATCTGTTGATGGAATATATCTGGATATATCTGTAACAAATATCTAAAAAGCTAAGATATAAATGCTTTTTGACTGAATGACTTAAGAAAACCGCAATTAAACAACAACTGCCAGAAGAGCATGTTCCTTACGAAAACCTCTGTACAAAGTTTAACTGTAGAAGGTGTGTGTGTATTTGTGTGTGCATGCATGTGTGTATGTGCTGGTATGTGTATGTTTTGTGCTTTAATTAAAACCAAACAAACCAACAAAACGCCTGTCAACGAGTCAGAGGAAAGTTGAAAATTACCTCAAGCTGTTGCACATCAAGCCCAACCCAAGTACTTCTCTTGTCAGTACCACACTCCCCATACTTTCCAAATGAAATTGTATCCCCTGATATCAGCCCACTAATTGTTGTTCTTCTTGTTGTTGTTTATCAGACAAAACATTGTGAAATGGGGGGAAGGGAACGTGTCTCCGCTTAAAAAGACATTACGAACACAACGCGTAAGCACGACAACAATTAGTTTGTCTCATATAGCAGGAGAAGTGAGAAGCTGGAGATGGTACCCTAGGGTGGGTGTTCTCCTGTCTTGGCAAGAGTTAAACGTTTTCATATTTATGAGCATCGTAAAACTCAATGATATACAAAATTAATGACAAAGGCGGCAAAGGCACGAGTAGCACTTTCCACTGGCAACTTTCTGCTCACTTTTGCTTACTTTCTGCTACTTTCTTTCAGGTGAGAGCAAGTTAACGTGAAGTGAGACGAAGTGAATCGTAAAAGAAATGTTACCTCAAAACTTTTTGCCTGATGCATCCAGGCGTCTTGTAATTTTAATTTCCAAGACAGTCTTGTGACTTTTAGTTGCCCCTGCTGTCTCGAAAATATTTGCTCATCCTGCTACTTTCTACTTCAACTCGCCACATCTTCTCTCTCCGTTTCTTTCTCTATCTAGCGTCACGTACTTTTTGCTCTTGTGACTTTTTTTAATTGACTTGCCTTTGCCTCTTCGGCTTCATTAGTTTTGGAGAGGGAGGGAAAGGTACCTTTGGGGTGGCCCGTTTTGAGAAATAGGTTTACTCTGATATTTCGTCCCTCTACTCATTAGAGCACTTGTCACATACGCCCCGTGACATTTGACTTTGCACTCTGCTGTTTCCGGCGAGCGTGTTGTGCCTGCTTCGTCTTCTTTATCATCTTGTTGTTTTTTTTTTTTGGGTGAAAAGTAGCATCCTTTTTCACTCATCACTGCATAAATTTTCTTAAGTTTTTTCTTTCCGCTATGCGTTATGCATATTAATTTGCTCTTGGCTCTGAGCCCTGATTTCTTTTACCAAAAAAGGTAGCGCACAAAATGTTTTCACAGAGTTGAGAGCCCAAATTAGAGACTTTTATTACATATCAAATTTGGTATAGTCGATTTTGCTTTTTATTTCTTTAAGATTTTACAATTTGTCTAGCAATTACTTTTTCATAAAAAACTATTTTAAGAAAGTGTAGTATACTTTTTAGCGGGGATTTAAATAAACCTATATTGAAGACATGTATACCTATTTTGAATAATAAATAATAATAAATAAAGTATTGAGTTTGAAATGTATCAAAAAATATAAAAAACATTATTCAACTTCTACAACAATCAAAACTCACAAACTTTACAAAACTTACGTAAATAAATCCATTTAAAATGTTAAGCCTCTTTCGAGTCGGAGTTTTTGCATTGACGTGCAACATTTTAAATTTTTAATTAGTTCCAGTTACAAATTACATTAACAAAAGCGCAAGAAGAAACACAAGACATTGTGGTCGTATATTTTAGCATCTCTTAACGAGATTTTCCCCAAGATCCAAGGTAAAAACAAAAGGCGGACATGCCGGAAAGTAGAAAAATGCTGAACGCCAAAGGAATTCGCACCTTTGCATACACAAATAGGGGGCACAGGAAGGACACTGGGATTACGGGGGGAGTATAGGGGAGAAGGGAAGGAGTCACGAGATTGTGGTTATAAATTTTAAATCTGTTAAATTAATGCCGTTGCTTTCTTTCATTTGCAACGTGACTCAAAGTTGCCACGCAACTTAGCAAGTCAAGTCGAGTCGAGCACGTTGCTTGATTACATTAATTATTCCTTTATTGCTTGCAGAAAACTTAATTCTTTATTATTGTTGTATATATGTTTTATTCGCCGTGTAGTTATGTTTTTGTAATGAGCCCATGATTTGACTTAGACAAAGCTAATTTGGTGCATTTTCTCTCATTTTCTTGCAGGTCATATTCGTTTAAGAAAAATGTAAGTATAAACTTTAGTTTACTTTAGAGTGTCCTTAATTAGTTTAATCCTCTCTATGCAGTGGAACAATAGCAATCCGAATTTCAATTATATGCAAAATAATCCACGCGATTCGTATCAAAATCAAAATAATAATAATAATAACAGGCAGTATAATCACAGTCATCGCAACAATTCGGAGTCCTTCGGGGAAAGATCATCTCGTCAGAATACGAATCAACAACAACAACGTTGGTCGTCTCGAGATCATCAAGATAGAAGAAGTCGATATTCGAATAGATTCGGTTCGTCTAGAGATGAAGTGAGAAGAGAATCCTCTCGAAGAGGAGAAGAAGAGCATAGAGATAAGGAAACCAGTGAACAACAAGAGAAGCCAAAACAACAAACACAAAGCAAAGCTTATAAAGCGAGAGAAGAAGATCAAGCAAAAAGTAAAAAGCAAATTACAAATCCACAAGAAGCTAAAGAAGAAAGAGAGAAGAAAACAAAGACTAAAGAAGATGGTCAAGAGGTCGTTGCAGAACGACTAAATAGACCCACAACCAGCAGAGGCCTTAGATCAACTACAAGTTGTTCCCCCATAAAGTCCCTTGAAGGCGAGAAAAGAAAACTCCCAGCGAAGTCAAGTGAAGTGCAAAAGAAACCGACCAAAAGTAGCTCAGAGAAGGAGCTACAAGCTGTAAGTCTCCATACATATCCACAGATACAGGTGCGACCATTGACCGAGCTGTTGAAGCAGGAGATACTCGCAGTAACCCAAGAGAAACGTGCAGCAGGAGAAGCTCCGCCACCTAACGGAAGCATCGTCCAACTCTCTCCACGATCTGCTACCCATTTACGCAGACGCACTGTTAGTAGCCATGGCGAGGGAAGCATTACTGATCGTCTGGCCAACATGGACAAGGAGGGTCTGAAGTACATAATCAACAACAGCGACACCATCTACAACGAACACCTCAAGCAGCAGGCGCGACGACGTTTGCGGGAGGAGATACGACGTCAGTTGAAGGAGATCGAGTTAGATCAGCCCAAGGATCAGCCAGCAAAGGAGCTAGTTGAGGACGAAATCGTTGATGCCATAAAGTTACCACAAATTCTTTTGCAAGAGATTGAAAAGTGCTTCGGACTTGAGCTATCTGTGCAGGAGAAGCAAGGGAAGCAAGAAGAACAGCAGCAGTCGGAGCAGGAGCAGGTAGAGCAAGTGCAGGAACAGCAGCAGGAGCAGTTGGAGCAGGAGCAAGTGGTGCAGGAGCAGCAAGAGCAGGAAGAGCAGGAACAGCAGCAGGAGGTGCATCAGGTGGTGCAGGAGCAGCAGGAGCAGGACCAGGTTGAGCAGAAGCCGAAAATAAACAACATCATCAAGGAGGAGACGGAGCAAGCAATCACACACATGGCCAAGGAAAGCTCAACGGACTTAATGCGACGCCTCGAGGTGGCGGAGCAATCCAACAAGGCGATGGCAGGCAATATCTCAGCAGCGACTGCCACAACACAAAAGCAAAGTGTGGAAAGTAGAAAAAGAAACCTACAGAAGCAGCAAGAAGAGCAAATTGCAGCCAAGGCAGAGGCCAATCTGATGGCCATCAAAAAGGAAATCCATAAGGATTCAAATTCAAATTCACCCATCACTTACATTGTGCTAAGCTCATCAGAGGATGAAGATGATGCCGATGAGAAGGAGGAAGAGCAGGAAATGGAGGTGCAGAAGGAGGTGGAGCAGGAGAAAGAAGAGCAAGTTGCTGCAGCTGTCACTGATCACTCGAACTCCTCCAGCCTTAAAGAAGATGCAGAGAAAGTTGTCGATAGCTTCGAGAAGCTTCTCCTGCCGCAGCTAAAGGAATCACTGGCCGAACGCTATCGCAGCAGCCACAGCACCAGCCTGCAGAGTCGTCTGCTCTTCATCTCGTGCGTGGTCACCAGCGAACGCAATACACAGCAGACATTCAGCAAAATCGAAGTTGCCAAAATGCAACAGAATCTCAAATCATCTGACAATCGTTTGGGCATTGAGTTCCTGCAACGTGAGATTGCTAATGTGGTGAATCAATTCAAGCAACGGGAACAGGAACGAGAACTGGAACGAGACACTGTTGCTGCAAATGAGCCTAACGAGCTTAACTTGGCCTGTTCCACTGATGCCAAAAGCGCTGAGCTTGCTGCTTCACATGAAAGGGAGACGGATGTGGCTGAGCAAGCAGCTTCATCATCATCACGCGCTTCTCTGCTGCCCACTCTACCGCGCAATGGCACGCCCACCACCAATATGACAAATGCTACACGTTCTCTGCACCCAGCTCTTGCACTAGGTGTACCTTATCTAAGTTTGGAGGCTGCAACAGCCGCCGCAGGGTTGCCCAACCTAACCGGACTCCCGCCCAGCTGCAGCAGTCTGGAGAGCGTCGCTGAGTCACTGTTGCACTCGAATGGGGACTCTGTAGTGCAGAGTCTGCTCGAGATTGATCGTCGCCTGTTGGAGAATCAAAACCGCCGCAGTTTTCTCGAGGAGATGATCATGAAGTTTCAGAAAGAGAAATCCGATATGGAGATGGCCAGTCTGGAGTTGCAGAATCGCAAGTTTTTGCTACTCAATGCGGTAATTGGTCGCAATCAGATGGCTGCAGCAGCCTCAACTACTTCTCCCTTGTTGGCTAACACACCTACAAATTCACCACCTCCTGCGGCACCATCACCACCCGCCGTATCCCTACCTAAAAGGAAATTGCGTCCAAAGCGCCGTACAAGATTTCTGCCCAAGCGTAAACCAAAAAAACATCGTAATCCTCCCGCCCAACAAGTCAATGAAGCTGAGTCCAAGAGCAGCCAGACCGAGGAATCGTTGACATCGTCCACTACCACATCTACGTCTAAGTCCATTAGCATTCCGCAGCCCATCAAGCAGGAACCATCAGCGCCTGTCGAGGTGGCGGAGCCAGTGCAGCTCAACAAGGAGAATGATGGCACAACAAAACGTGCTGCAAGTGATTCAACTGGAGCTGCATCCAACAAGCGACAATGCTTGGGCAGAACTGCAACTACAAATGCATCACAACAACAGCCGTTGGCAGTGATACCACCGCTACCACCACCACCACCGCCACCGGAACCATTTGCCCACATGTCGTATGAGTTGCCGCGCATGCTGAGGAAGCCAACACCACCGCCAGCTCAGGCGACATCATCACCACAATCTGTGGGATCGAGTACGGAGAGCTTCAATTACGGTTTTATACCCAGCGGACGATTGCACAACATAGTCAGCCCCATCACTCAGATATGCATCCATAAGGTATCCATTATAGCTGCCTCGGAGAATGGCGACATCTATGTCTTCAACATTGCTAGTCACAGATTGGAACAGCAAGTCCCCAAGCACAGCGAGGCCATTACCAATATGTTTCTCTGCGAAAGGGATTCCTTTTTGTACACCACATCGTTGGATGGGTTCCTAAAGAAGTCGTCTTTGGAGGTAGGTGTAGCCCGAAAGACCTTGTCAATTTTATCATATTCTCTTCTTTCACAGAACTTGGAGCGCCTCATGCAGACAGTTTACCTAAAGGAACCCCTGCAATCCATCGATATCGCTTGGGGCATTGCATTTGTTGGCAGCCGTTGGGGGAACATCTTCACCTACAATATTGCGGTAAGTACTTCTGTTTCATATAGAGTGGTGAAGTATTTTCGATGGGTTTTTTAGCAATAAAATTATGATAAAACTATGTAAATCTTAATCAACTCGAGTAGGCTTAGTTATTAATAAATATGTTAGTATATGGAATATATTGGTTCCATAGAATACAATGCTTGACAATTTCACTTAGATTCGTTATTGTAGAAATGCACTTATTGGGCAGACCGTCGTTGTCAATTTACTTTAAATTCGTTGACAATACACATTGGAAATTACAATGAGGCTAAATTACTATGCGGCTCACATTGCATTACCTGCTTGAATTGCCAGGTAAAACGCATTTATAGAGACATTGCTTAAAGTTGAAAAAGACCAAAATAATGCAGGGTATTCACAACGGGGATGTAGCTCAGATGGTAGAGCGCTCGCTTAGCATGTGAGAGGTACGGGGATCGATGCCCCGCATCTCCAAGTTGAAACAGGATAATTGAAATCCTTTTTTTTATGTTTTTAGAAAATTTTGCAGATATTTTTATGCATTATAAATGTTGCTGTAATTTGTTTATAAAAAATGTATATTTCTTAATCCTTAATGATTTATAGCAGTGTTATTTGATTGTATGGATTTAAAACTAATAAATCTTAAATTAGTTTATGAAATTCTCATATTTTGTTTCAATAAGTATGCAATATTTTTCGGTGATAAATTTTTTTTAACTCTACGCAGTAATTCTGCCTTCTCCCATCATATAAGTTAACTTCATTTGAATTCAATAATAAATTCCAATATCGTATGAATTGGACATAGTATGTAACAAATTACAAGTCATTTATTAGTAAATTGGGAGAATATCTTCCATGTGTCTCCACAAGGTAACTTCTTTACCTTTCTATGTTGGGGATCGGGCATCGCAGTTTAATTAATGTGCGGTTCATTAAATATTTAGCTGTCAAGTAAACACTTGAAAATATTCAATTAAAAAGTGAACAGCGCGAGTCGCCAAGTGTGCACACACACACACACACACTGGTAGCTCATCGACATTTTGGCTGTGTGTCCACACCTTGCCCCAAAAAGATAGCGGGGAAAACAGCGAATTGGCATTAAGCAGCCTTCGCAGGAATGAACCCAACGACGTCTAGACAATGGAAATCAAATCGAATTTATTTTTTTATACACGCAAATGGGAAGTGAAGTGAGAGTGAGAGTGAGAGAGACTGATAGAGTGCGAGGAGTTTTAGCGGAGACTGTAAAGTTGCCACTTCATTACAATTGCACACGGGGGACTGAGCAGGGGGTAGAGAGAAGAAGAAGGCACGCACACGCCTCTTTGGCTATAAGTCTTAATTTTTGGCAGCAATTCGATTTATGGCTGCGACGTGCGGATAATTCTGAGACAGAAATGTCCTGAAATTATGCTATAGCAACGGCAGAGGCAACTGTACTGCAACAGCGGGACTGTACTTGGGTGCATCAGGCTGCCTTTAGTTATTTACTAAATATTTAGCTATAGTACCTAAGCAACAGCCACGCCCCAAGCAGCAGCAGCATATTGGGCTATAGACCCACTATTCTACAGTACATGCCATATATATAGGGACACGTGTGTCGTTGTGGGGCAGAGAAGGCGTTGCTTGTTGCAGTTTGCTTTGCTGCTATTGCTTGATATTTTGTTTTGTGCTTCATTTTGTGTGCCTGTGTGCCTGTTTGTATATGTGTGTGTGCGGTGCCTTGCTGCACGTTGTTTGGCCGAAAAACTAATACATAGTCGTACATAGCCAGGTCTGGGGGTTAGTTGCAACAAACAACAGCAAACTGCAGCGCATGCAGCAAGCTGTACCTCTCACTCCCTCACTCTCTGTCTCTCTCAATATCCCACAGTCTCTCCTTCTCTTTCTCTGTGGGTCTCACTCGCTCACTATTGTTGTTTATTTAAGTTTTTATGTGTTCATGTTTAGTTAACTGTATATTTTGCTGACTCACACTTACTCGCACACTGCATCGTCGTATCGTTCATTGCCCGCACTCTCTCCCACACTCTCTCACAGTCGCTTTCTCTCTCTCTCGTGCCGACACACGAAGTCGTTTAGAGTTCGTCGCTCTCTTCGCTCACACTGCGCATGTCTTGCTCTGCTGCAGTTTCTTGTTGCTGCAAGCCTTGACTGCTTCTTGCGTTCATTCGTTAGAGCCGACGTCGGAGTCGACGTTAGCGTCAGCGTCGGCATCGGTAATTTGGCAGCAGCAAATAAAATGTTTATATGCTATTTACTCAAAACAATTTTAAATAAAATACAAACTATGTGCATGTACTGCACTGTGTCTCTCTCTCTCTCACTCCTTCACTCACTCTCTCGCACGCTCTTGCACTCTCTCACTGACTCAGCCAATCTGCTCTCTCACTTTGCTTTCCGCTCTCTTCGGCCTTTGCTTATTGCAGGCAGCTTTCCAAGGCGTTGCAATTGGAATGCGCCTTCGTGCCTGTTGCTGTTGTTGTTGTTGTTCTCGTTCGTCCTTCTCCTCCTCCTTCTGCTGCTGCTGTTGTTGTTCTCGTTCGTTCTCTTCCTCCTCCTTCTGCTGTTGTTGTTGTTTTTGTGGGTGGCTGGTGCTGCTTTCTTGCTGGTTGGCTCCTGTTTTGTTGTGTTGTGTCTCTGGAATATGACGCCGCCTGTCTGTGTGTGTATGTGTGTGTGTGCGTGTGTTTATATGGCAACGTCGTCGTCTTCTCATTGGCCGAGTCTAACGAATCGGGTTGGTTATTTGCCGGCCCCCGATGCCTGTATACATTTATGTACACACACACACACGTATGTAACTGTTACGCTTTTTGTGTTGTTGTTTTTGTTGTTGTAGCATCATCTGACGCAGCAGCAAATTGCATACGTTCATGCGCCGAGTGGGTGTGGCAGGCGTAACTTGCAACCACTAAATAAACAAAGGCAAAGCACGAACACAAGGCTGGAGGGGCTGGTGAAACATCAAAGGGGGGCTGCACTCTCGAATTTATTTGTCCTTTTTCTTGCACATTGCATGCGACGCCATCTTGCAAATGGCTCGAGTCATAACGGTACATACGCCCACCATCACATAGAATATATATGCAAATTGCATTCTTTCTTGTTTGCTTCTTTTTTTGTATTTTTATAGTCTTATTTCATTTGGCATGCTTTATGTTTGATTAGAGTACAAAGGGGAAGGGGTTATCAGGCAGATATGGCCAGAGGGGGATGGGGGAGGGCGGTGTGCAGGCATCTGCCGTATTTTAATTTCACTTCTCCATCATGCAATTTTCTTCAATTTTCTGCAATTTTCCCTCTAGAGTGGTTAGTTTTTCTTTGTTTAGCCTTCAATGGCTTTTCATATGATTTTCTCATTTATCTTAACCATCTCGATAGCATGTTTATTTATGGAAAAGCCTTTTTAAAATTAATGGAAAGTTTACTGACATCACTTTTGTTTGCTATATTTCCATGCATGACTATCTATTGTGGCTTATCATGATATTGATTAGAACCACTTATCAGATACCAAAGTGAAAGGGAATTGGACAAGGTTTGCTGTGTTAATATTCCGCTTTTTAATCAATATAATTTTGATTGGGGCTAAGGTATTTTAATATAATAACACATATAGTCGATAGCTTATTACTTTGCTTATACGCTTTACTTACCATGAGTTTCTGCTATGCTACACATTATTTTATTGCATTTTTCACAATTTTCGCCATAATTCCCATTTTAAAGCGAAGTAAACTTTATCAGAAATATATATGTATGTATATTTATAATTATAGCTATTGTCTTATCTATAAATTACTATAGATATCATAATCACATGCAACGCACACATACGTTCAATACATTCTTACTATATTAACTGTATAGTATATTAATAGTTTTCAGCAAGCAATCTATTTATAATCGACTTCAAAGCTCTCTTGGCCTACTTTGTATATATATGTTCGTTTATAATTAAACACTCAATTTACTTTGAATTCGATGACAATGCACATTGGAAATTACAATGAGCCGAAATTACTACACGTCTCACGTACGTTACCTGATCGAATTGACAGACAAAACGCATTTATAAGACATTGCCCAAAGTTGAAAAAGACCAAAATAATGCAGGGTATTCACAACGGGGATGTAGCTCAGATGGTAGAGCGCTCGCTTAGCATGTGAGAGGTACGGGGATCGATGCCCCGCATCTCCAGGTTGAACAGGATAACTGAAATCCTTTTTTTTTTTTGTCTTTCTAGAAAATATTGCCGATTTTTTGATTTCTAAATATTGCTGTACTTTAATTAATGAAAGCAAAAATGAATTAAAATTACCTGTAATTCCAGCTTTTTATATCCTTAGCAATGTAGAGCAAGGGACATTTAGAAAGATATGTTATAAACACATGTAAGACATACATTGTTTGCGTTTCATTTATTTTATTTCAAAATTTCATATACAAGATGCATTTCACAGTAATGCAAATTTTATAGCTGTGTCGAAGAAGAGTTTATAACTCGATAAGTTAATCTCCGATAAAGAAAGTTTATTGCATACGATTTGAAAGATTTCTGTGATTAATTCAAGTTATCTACAGTGTATCTAAGTGAAACTAGGAGAAAGCGCAATTAATAATCTAAAAAATATATTTCACCACTAGATGTTTTTTAACTAAACACCATAGCTAAAATTGAGAAAAACTGCGCAATTCTAAAGCCATAAAAATTCCATAACTAACTGAAATAATTTCCTCCTCCATTGCAGGCCAACAAAGTGATGGAAACCCCGCTGCTCTCGACAGGACAGTCGATAATCGCTGTCAAGGCCACGAAGGAGGGCGCCCGCAAGATCATCATGCTGGGCTGTAAGGGCAACAATGTGTTCCTGCACGATGCTGCCACGGGACTCTTGTTGCGTCGCCTGAGCGTGCCAGAGGGTCTTAATGTGTACAGTTTGCTACTGGTCGATGGCTTTGTCTTCTGTGGCACACAGAAGAATGAGGTCTACAAATTTGACTTTGCCGTAAGTCGGTTGTCTAACACACCCTTATTCCAGAAAGTTCCCTACTGAATACCCTGTAATTTTCTTTAGAGCGGTGCGTTAACAAACACTTTGTGCTGTGGCAACGGAGCCGTCGCAATGGCCTCATATCGCGACAGATATCTGTTAATCGGCTGCTATGATGGCTTTATCTATGTGCTGAACAAGGAGAATGGCTTGCGATTGGGACGTTTCAGTGGACCTGGTCGTCTGGTGCTTTCGCTGGCTATCGCTGGCGATAAGGTTAGTAAGAGTGTATATGAATAATAAGTATACGACCTCAACTTTTGATTGACTCTTGCAGATTGTAACATCGTCAAAGGATAACTCGTTGGAAGTACTTGAAATACCGCCAGAAATACTTTGTATGGATAATGAAACTTAAATGAAAGAAGCCATACCCGAAACTGTTTAGTTAATAATAAATATTGTATATTTTCAAATAGTTGAATTAGTTCTTAAGTCTTTTAATAATGCTCCCTTGTATTTATAATTTTAATATTGAGGAAGATTTCTGTAAGTCTACAAAACTTTTAATGTTCTATTTACAGTTGATAATTTCTAAGTTTATAACCCATGCGATTGTATATGATTGAAGAATATTTCTTCGCCGCACAACATCAACAATAGAAACAGAATAATACAAGAATTAAAAAATCATGTTATATAATTATATACACATATATATTGTTTGTTTCGCTGCGGGCTTTGACGTAATACGTATGTATGTGTTCCATGTCCAATTTTCCAGTTACTCAGTGGCTTTGTGACTTTAGGGAATTCGTGGCACACTCACAGGACGCACGTTCGTCTGCATTTGGTGCAGCTTCTGGTTAAGCTTATGCGTGTGATCACGCAAATAGGAAATCAGATCTGCCTGTTTCTCGAGCAGCTCTGCCGTATCGCCACCGGGCTGCATCAGGCCTAGCGAACCGCCAGCACGATCATCTCCACGCAGAACATCGGGCGCCAGCTTAGCCTTGTTGAATTTACGTACCTTATCTGCAGGAAAAACATATTAAAAACTGTTTGAAAGTGGGTTCAGTGCCCGCTCATACCAATATAGAAGCCATGGGTGAACAGGAGTACCAAATTCTCAGCCACATTGAATGTGGTCACGTAGCTAATCGGCGATAGCCAGCCCGCAACTACGCAATGTGTCCAGAATTGCTCGCCATAATAATGATGAATGAGCGCTTGGACGGCCAGCAGCATTGAGTTCCACAACGAGACAATCTGTAGGGGAATGCCCTTTTGCATGTTCGTCTCGCGATGGAAGTCATGAAATCCATTCATGCGTAGATTATCATGCTGTTTCTTCACAAAGTGATCGAAGAGCTGCAACAATTGGCATAGGTCAGTAATGAATGAATGAATCACCAGCAGCGCTCATACTCACAAAGGTGATCACCCAGAATGTGGCGCGTAAGTAGAGCATTATAAAATAGGCCTCGCAACGTTGACTCTCCGGCCATAGCGCCGCCATGCCGATGCCCACAAACGAAATAATCGTTGAGATAAACAAGTGTATGCTAGAAATATTTATATATTATATTATTTGCTTGTATATGTTAATTGCGTTGCGCCGCTGATAGCATCACTCTTTTCCTCCGCCTGCATGATTCATGGCTACCGGCAGAGTACATACCCTATACACACACACACACAATAATACGCACCTAAATGCAGGCACAGTTTTCAGCTTAAATGAGTCGTTATTGTCCGAGAACAGCACTGGATCGAGGAGCTCATCGGTGTCACGGTTGTGTGCTCCTCCGGGATGTACAGCTGCGCCTGTTGCTGCCTCTGTGTCCATTTTCTAAAATTTAATATTTCGTGTATACGTTCGTTTGTTTCCAAATGCGCAACACCTTTGCATCCAAAAAAAAACTTGCTTTGTTTGTTGTTTGTTTTCGGTGCGCTTAGGAATGACACTGTCGCGGCGTTGCCAGACTGACGACACAAGTGTATTATTCGATATGCAAGCAATTGTTAAATCGAATTTGCAGAGCTTACTATTCATAATAATATTAAATTCAAATTCAATATAAAAGTAATACGTCCTTATTGAAATAATTTTTTGGTATACAATTGAACAATTCGCGTTTGAAAAGTGTTTCCATAAGTAGTTTCAAACAACGATATATCGATAAGTAAATGGCAGCCCTGCTCGAAAAAAAACCATTCGATGGTTTTTTTTTGCGCTTTTTTAATTTGAATTGTAGCACAATATTGTAAAAATTAGAAATAAAAACAATAAGACAAAATCAAAATAAACTAAAAAATCCGCGTAATAAATGACTACGCCTGCGCCACGTCGAGTTAAGGATTTGTTAGCATTTGGCACAGACTCTGATGATGAATACAGCATTACGCCCTGCAAGCCGCAGAAAGCAAAGGACGCGAATAAAAACTGTGCTAAGAAATTGGACATAACGTAAGTTTATTGTAGATAAAAGTAAATAAAACTTTCGGCAGTTTGATTTCCTGATTGCAGTGAAAATGCAAATAAGGAGAATGCAGGCCAGCAGGTTCAAAAGCCGAATGAGAACGGATACTCGCCTTGCCCCGCCTATACTATACTGTAAGTGTTCCCAATCTCGCATTCAGCCATTATATACATAATATTATATTATTGTTATTGCAATTTGCAGTCCCAGACGACGCTCGGAGATGACCATGCTGGACTCGGATAGCGAGGATGAGGATAACAGAAGCAACCTGAATTTGAATTGCGCCATTCTCAATGATTCCTTTGTGATGAGTCCGCTGCATGAGCTGACGGGGAGCACAACCAGCGAACAGTTCCGAACTGCTGCCCCATTGAGGGCCAATGATTCGAATCTGTCCTTTCTGGGTCGCTTTGGTAACATGGGCATCAACTGTAGCAGCAACAACAACAACACATCAACACTGGAGCAGCAGCAACAAGTGGCGCCACCGACAAAGAAGGCACCTCCATCTACGCTGCAAATGATTGCCGAGCAACGTATGGCAGTGGATAATCAAACACCCATGCGTGCTGCACCAGCAACTGGAGCCACTGCGGCTAAGTCCCATGCTAAGCTAGAGACGGAATTCGTGACGCCACAGGTGCGCAGCATTAGCATCAAGCATGGCACACGCACCCATACCACACAAAAGACTCGGTCTGAGGTAGACAACGAATTCCGCTCCCAGAAGGTGCTATTCCAAACGCCCATGACCGTCAGTCGTGCTGCACCCTTCAACAGTGACAGTCTCACCTTCTCACTGTGCGACACAATCAGCGAGAGTCCTGATACACCAGCTCAGCCACCACAATTGAAGGAGAAACCTTCTGGTGGCAAATCAAAAAAGTCCTTGGAAGGTGCTTTCACTCAAGCCGAACAAGCTAAGCCAGCTGTTCCAGAGTTAGCCGTGTCGGTGCCTGCTAAGCCTGTTTCTGTTCCCGAGAAGCCGGACACAGTTGCTCCTACTGCCAAATCAAATTCAAATGTGCTGAAAATCAAGAATCACGAGTATATTATGGTTAAGAAACTTGGCTGCGGTGGCTCCAGTTCGGTCTATTTGGCTCGACGTAAAGATACCGTTCAGGAATATGCGCTGAAAGTTGTCGATCTACAGGGCGATCCACTGGTGGTGCAGGGCTACCTAAATGAGACCAAGCTGCTCGAGAAGCTCCAAGGCAATGTCTGTGTGGTATCGCTGTTCGACTAGTAAGTACAAGTATAACATAAATAGAACTTACTAGTTTATAATTAGATAAAACCAAAGTAAACAAATCAAGTTGTGTTTTTAATTAAAATTCCATTTGGAGGTAATGAAAGAAAGATAAAGAATATTTCTACATTGCCCGTTACCTTCACCTTTTTCCATTCATCATAACATTTTTATATATGTACTTATAATTATATTTTTTCTTCATTTAGTCAACTTCTGCGCGAGGAATCCAAGCTTTATATGGTGATGGAGAAGGGCGATTGTGATTTGAACAAGATACTGCAGGGCTTCACCACAAATTTGCCGCTATATAACCTGATGAACATACTCTATCAAATGCTGCAGGCAGTCAATTATATACATCAGAACAATGTCATACACTCGGATCTGAAGCCTGCCAACTTCCTGATGGTCAATGGGCGACTAAAGTTGATCGATTTTGGCATTGCCAGCAACATGGCAGTGGACTCGACGAGCATCATCAAGTTCTCACAGGCTGGTACATTCAACTACATCAGTCCTGAGGCCCTGACCGACATCTCGAGCGGAACAAGTCCCATGCGTGGTGGTAATCAGCCGAAGATAAAGATATCAACGAAATCAGATGTCTGGTCACTGGGCTGCATTCTC
This sequence comes from Zaprionus capensis, assembly GCA_018903675.1. Lineage (NCBI taxonomy): Eukaryota > Metazoa > Arthropoda > Insecta > Diptera > Drosophilidae > Zaprionus > Zaprionus capensis. The sequence goes on along the minus strand of JAEIFN010000964.1, from coordinate 9,167,825 downwards.
TACTTGTTGCTGTACCAGAAGACACCATTCGGTCACATTAGGAATATCAATGCCAAGATGAATGCAATTGCCAATCCCGGCTCAAGCATTGAGTATCCAGCGCTGCCCATTTACTATCCACAGATGCTAGCTCATGTGAGTAGAAGTAGTCGAACAACTGTTCGATTTGCTATTACTATAATCTCTCTTCCCTCTGCAGATGGTCAAGAATTGCCTACAGCTGAACCCGAAGAAGCGTCCCTCGTGCGTTGAGCTACTGCAGTATCCATTCCATATGGTTATTCCACTACAGAATTTACAGTTGGCACCCAAGCGCTGAGTACAAAATAGTTTTTAGAGTTAAGATTCAGTTTAGATATATAGACCAGTATTTATGCGAATTCCCCAAAAGAAACTCCTTCTCCGAATAGAAATATATACAAAATGCAGTGCAGTTGTTTTTTTTTTTCATATGTGTGTGTGTATTTAATTCTCTTTTAGCATAAATTATACATCATAAATTGTTATAATGCGATACGCTAGCGTATAATGTTAATCGATAACAACGCTGTGTGTCTTTGCGACCTGTTTTGTATTTTGTTTTGTTTACTGTTTTCTATATCTGTTTTTGTGTATATTCAATTTTTTTTTGCCTAATTTAACTTTTATGGTTTCATTATTCATCAATGCAACAAGTATTGACATTAATTACTAATTCGCTTTCATCTTCTTTACCCTCCTTCTCCTTCTTCTTCTTCTGCATATTCGCACAACAATTGCAATGTTTGTTATAATTTGCCTTTACTTATGAGTTAAATTTAGTTGTTTCTTCATTCCTCTCCTCCCTCTTTTCATTATATGTATATAAAAATAGTTGGTTTTATTTTTTTTTTGTTTTTCTTTTGTATTTATTTATCATATGCTTAATTAAATGTTGCTGTTGTGGGCTAAACCATTTGCTCTACTAACATATTTACTGCTGCAGCTTTTCTACTTTTCAATACTTTGCGCACTCTTAACAAACTCAAAATCAAGACTAACGGAACACGAACGGAACAAAGTCGACGAAAATGGAACTGAATATAAAGAAGAAATTACGTTCTTCAGAATTTAACAAACTGTCTTTGTTTACGATGTTTTATTGTGACAATTGTGCTTTCATTTCTTTGTTTTTGCTTTTTTTGTTTAAATTCAGTTGCTTAACATAATAAAACATATACAAAAAATGATTAGCGCGCACTTTTTGAGTGGTTTTTTTAAATGCAGGTTAAACACAAATAATATAGCATAATATTGTATATATATATAAGTATGTGTAGTATATATAAATAATCAAAATTACAAACAAATTATTCATTATTTGCAACAGCAGCAATGTGTGGTTGTGTGTGTGTGTGTATTGTGGGCGTGGTAGCCCCTGGCCATGCTCCTCCTCATTTAGAATAATTCATTATACTTTCTTTACTTTCTCTCGCTTCACATTTAAATGTTCAACATTGCACAAGTTTTGTTTGCATTTTCTTTTTGTTGTTATATTTTTTTGTTTTTCTTTTTCTTTTTGTTTTAGTTATTATGTATATATATATATATAATTATTTTTTAAAGCATTACTTAATTTCTCCGGTTTTTTTTTTTTGTTTTCTCTACTTTAAAATGTTAAATGTTGCTGTTGTTGGGCTCGTTTATTTTTGTTTTTGTTTTACTCCTTTCCATCTTCAAATATTTGTAATATTAAACTTTAAACTTAATAGATTGTTAGAATTCTTGTTGCGGTTGTTGTTGTGGTTGTTGCGGTTGGTTTTGTTTTTTTTTTTTGTGGAAGTTCGACAAACTCTCATATGATGTTGTCAATTATCGTTGTGGTTCTACTTTTTAACGGGGCCATCTCGACTGTGTCCCGCGCGACGACATTAAATGTCCTAAAAAGGGAAAGGAAAATCCACATTAAGATATTTCTTCTATTACTGCGGCAGGGATGTGGCACGCACCTGTTCACCGTTGGAGGCATGCTGCTGCAGCTTGGAAATTAGCTGCTCCTTTTGGCTAACAATGCCGCGCCAGTGCTCGTCCTGCTCACGCGCACGCTGCTCCAAATCCACCAGAGTGTTGCTCTGCACAGTGAGAAATAAGTAAACAAGTAAACAATCATTCCTCACTCCCACTCCCCTCTCTCGCTTCTGCTGCACTTACCGTCTTTGTGACCAGCTGCGTGAGCTCATCGTTGCGCTTGCGCAGCTTTAGGTTCTGTGTGTGCAGCTCCTGCTGCTGCTCGGCGGAGGAGGATTTGCTATTCGAAGAATTACTATTATTGCTACTAATATTGTTGTGGGTGTTGGTGTTGTTGTGATCGCCGCTGCTACTGCTGCTGCTGCTGTTATTGTTTGATTGTGTGGACTTATGATTACTGCTGCTGCTGCTGCCGCTCTGCGTCGCCTGCTGCTGCTTGATGTGCGTGGCGAGCACCAGCTCTATCCACTCATCAAAGGAGGCATTTAGTGCTGTGGCCGCGTGCGCCTTAACAGCTGCGGGATACAAACGCTGGTACAGTTCCCGTATACGCTGCTGTTCGGCCTTCACCGAGCTGGAGGATGCAGCTGCACCGGCACTGGCAAGAGCAGAGGCGCCATTTGCAGTGGCGGCGGCAACGGCGGCCTTTTGCTGCTTCTGTTGCTCCTCCAGCTGTTTGTGTTGCTCCTGTTAGGTGAAGAATGGAAGCTAGTCAGTTAGTGGAACTTATATATTCGTAAATCATATTAACAAACTAGTAACTACTGCTTAAAGGGAGTTGGCAAACAAGCCAGCAAGTGATTAAATAATAATAGTTAAAGATAAATTATTATTTAAGATATATAGCAATTATAGATCGATTTTAATTGATGATAGATAATAATTATATTTTAATAATTAAAATTAAATTAGTAGTAGTTAGTTTAAGGGAGCAAGCACTTACGTCTAAGCTTTGCGACGACGTATTTGTTTTCGTCTTTGCTTTGTTTGTTGTTGTTGATGTTCTGGCGGTTGCTTCGGCATTTTGCAACGCTTCAATCAACTTCCAATTTTTCATACGAACGTCCTGACGAAACACAAATACGTAGCCAAATTAGTAACGAAAGAAAGAAGGGAAGGCAGGCATAATAAAAGAATAAAGTAACGAAAGGAAGAAAGGAGGGCATAATAAGAAGACACAGTAACAAACATGGAAGACAATCATTTACAATTCAGTACAAATATTAACCCAGTAAAGTTGAAAGGTGCATAAAAAGTAAGGCAAGAATTCAAAGAAAGATTAAAGTTATTTGCATATTTGAATGTCTCTTAAAACTTATACTATAGAAAGTACTTTAAATTAATTTCACATGAAAAGGGGGATCGGTACTGCGACCTATAAGATCTCTTGATCTATACCCCTGCTGAGCTTACAGTTACAGCTTCATTATCAGTCGTGTTTCTTAAGAATTCTAAGATGTTTACTGGACTGATTGACCTTATCTCTTTAATTTAATTAATGAATGATTAAAGATGATAAGCACAATGAGTTATCAGTAAATTAACTATCCTCACAGCAAGAACAACAAACAGTTTAGTGTCACTCTAATCATGCCACTTACATTATTCTTCTCGCGCTGCTCCTGCAACTCCTGCTGCAGCTGTTTCTCCTTGCTCTGCAGCTGCTCCGCGTGCTGTTGCGCCTCCTTTAGCTGCGACTGTAGGGCGGTAGCTTGTTGCTTTTGTGTGGCCTGTGCATCGTTGAGAGTGCGCAGCTCTGCCTGGAGTGCATCCAGGGTCTCGGACTGTGCCTGTGCCTGCTCCGCTTGCTGTGTGCCAGCAAGCAGTACCTGGCTGTTGGCCTCATTTAGCTGCTGACTGAGTGTGGCATTGCTGGCTTCCAGTGCAGCTGCCTGCGCACGCAGCTCCTGCAGTTCTGTGTTGAGAACGCGTGTCAGATCTGCTTCTGACTTGGTAAACTCAGACTTGGCCGCCTCGAGAGCAGCATTCAGTTGAAGCACCTCCGCTTGCAATTCAGCGTTTGCTGTTTCAAGTTGCTTGCGTTGCTCCAACTCGAAGACGCTGTTATTAAGGCGCTCCTCCAGCTCGTTACGTTGCTGCTCCAGTGCAAGCAGCTGCTGCACCAGCTCGTTCTTCTGCTGTGCCTCAGCATTCACAAAGCCATTAATCTCGGCAATGACTTTGTCCTTCTGCGCCAAATCCTGCTGCAAGCGTTGCAGCTGTGCCAGCAAATCCTGTGAGCTGGCTTGCTTCTCGCGCTGTAGCTTGGCTTGGAACTGCTGACGCTCCAGTGCGAACTTATCATTGGCATTGGCCAATTCCTGATTAAGTGCAGCGAGCTCTTGATCCTTGCCCTGCAGCTTCTCGTTGAAGGCCTGGCTTCGACTTTGCATCTGAGCACGTTCCGTGTTGATCTCATGACGCAGCTCACGCAGCTTGGCTTGAATGCCACTAGATGCCTCCTGCTCCTCGGCCAATAGCTTCTCCTTCTCCTCCAGTTGACGCTTCAGCTTCTGGCATATATCATCGGACCAATCGCCATGATTTGCCGGCATATCCTGCTGCTTGTTCAACAGATAATCAATGAGTATTTGTATTTCGGAACGATTGAGTTCGGCGCGTGAAAAGACATTCATCAGCGCAGAGACGCCAATGGTCTGATGCTCGGCAAGCTTGTCGAGTGCCTGAATGAGATCCTTGGCGACTAGAGTTGTCTCCTTCTGCTTCTTATTCTGTTGCTGCTGTTGTTGTTTGGTTTTGTTGTTTGCATTGTTGTTTTGCAACTTGGGTGAGCCACTCGGTTGTTGTTGCTGCTTGAGCACTTGTTGCTTTTGTTGTGGCACATGGGGCACCTCAACAGGCTGTTCCATGGCTGCACTAATGAGGGCAACTGTTGCCGTAACCGGTTTCTCCTTCTTGGCGCCGCCACCATTCTTCTTCTGTGCCTGTTGCTTGCTGATCTCCTCTTTGCGTTCCTTCTGCTCCTGCTTCTTCAGCTCAACCACATCCTTGGGGGCACGCACTTCAAAGTTATTCAGCGAGGGAGTCTCTTCCACGGGTGTTTGACGAACGGCAACAGGTTCATTCTTGTTAACAAGAATACCAGCAGCAACCTTGAGATTAGCTCCTCCTACATTGCGTTTATCTTTCTTTCCCTTCTTGCTGTTAATATTGTTGTTGTTATTGCTGGACTGATTCTCCTTCTCAGAGTTGCTTGATCTACGCTGTTCTGTTAGAACCTCTGGATCAGGATCAAATTCCACATGCTGCTTGGACAAACCAGGTTCCTCCTCTTGGCCAACAGATCCTTGTTGGTCCTCAGAGTGACCATCGGAAAAGTCCTCCTGTTCGTCTTGTTCATTGTTGCTTGCATTATCCTTTTGTTGTTCACGCTGACGTTGTTTCTTTTCGCGCTTTAGCTCCTTCTTCTTGGGCTTACGCTGTGCGGCATTTCCTCCACTTTTATTCTGTGCATACAAATTAGCTGTCAGTGCTCGCTTCTCTGCCACCACCTCCTCGAAGGTCTTGCGTCTGAAGATCTTGTTGATGAACAGGAAAGACAACAGCGAAGCGCTGAACACACAACCAATAACAATCAGTATGTGGAAGTCCATATTTGCATACTTTGCCAACGGCAGTCGATATTATTCCTTCTCTTCTGTCTGGGGGTACTGAAATAGTTGAAAAATTAGATTGGTTACTATCAGTAGAGTTCATTGTGCAGATAATTTAATATTGAATTCTTTGTAACTGGATACAAAAATGCGCCTGGCAGTCGTAATCAGTATGAAGAAAGAAATAATATCTAATTAAATTGACTACCGAAAATACACAAATAAAATGATCAGAGGTGGGTGACTCAATCAAATTGGTATTCTGCTGAAATTGAAACCGAAGAGAACTGAGAGAGCTCACGTCTATCACCAAATCTGCCTACACAGCAAACGTTTATAAAATTTGATGTTCATTTTTGGGTTTTTTTGTTTTTGTGCGCACTTTATCAGCTCCGAGGTAGCTCTGAAATTTGTCGTCGTGTTCTTTCTGTTCTTCTTTTTGGCATTACCGATGACGTGTAACTTTGCAATTAGTGAGGTGCGTTCAGTTCGTTGAAAATATTTCACATTTCATATTAAACATAAAGCGAGATCAACGACACAACAATCAAACGCAATTATAATTGTTATTCACTTGAAACGTTAATGTGATACACATGTGTGTGGGAGTGAGAGAGAAAGAGCAAGGTACGATGAAACGTGCTTATCAGTTTGCCGGCCGGTGAATGGTACTAAAAATACAATGGTTATCGTTATTGTTGTTTGACGTGTTGTAAATATAAATGAACTTGTTGATATCGTCGTCGTCTTGTTTATTATCGTCTTGTTTATTACACTTTCATTCCGTAAGTCCGATAACAAAATGCACTTTAAGCCACAGCTGTAAGTAGGTTTACTTATGTACTATGTGTGTGTGTGTGTAATGTAAACAGTGTTGCAATATACTCCAATTCACAGCAAGGATCGATGACAGGCATCGATAAGTTTTTAGATGTCTATTCTATCGATTGTCTAAGCTAAACTTTGACACGAATAAGCAAAGCACTGTGTAGAAAGTTTTTAAATTGATTTATGCATTTATCTGCCAACAATGGAAAAAAAAACCATTTAAATAGAATTCCCAATGTAAAAGGAAATTCCCATAAACGAAAGATCAGACAGAAAAGTATTCGTAGAAAATCACTTTCTTGACGCACACGTATGCAAATATTTTATGGTACTCACTAAAGCAGAACTTGTGGGATCTTCTCTGTTTCTTTCTTTCCGAAACCGTCTCTTCTTGTACAGAGCGCTAACTGGACACAATGCGAATGACACAAGGTGGCGGCTGGCAACGACGAATGAGCGCTAAAGCTCAGCTCAGCTCAAACTGACTCAACTCTCAGTTTGTTGCTCTCTTTGACTCCCGCTTACGCTCTCACTCTTGTGTCTCTCGCTCGCATACAGTTAGAACTTGAAATTTCAAGTGGGCTCTGTGAGTTCTGTTTGCTGTTGACGTTGTGCGAGTGTGTGAGTGTTGGCGCTCCTCAAAGAATTCACAAATTGCGAATTCAATTCAAGGTTAATGCTCTCAGTCTCTCAACAACTGGCTCGAATAAGCGACATGTTCTTATACCCTTGCAGAGAGTATACAATTGTGACCAGAAGTTTGCAACGCACCTTAGGATACATCTACACTTTTTACATGTAAATTAAATAAGAGTTTTATATGTACAGCAATTGGAGTAAGTATAATAAGTATGAACACCGTTATTCAATTCTGTACCATTTTATATAAGAAGTATAGAAACGATCGGAAGAAATAAGAAGGTGCAAGGGTATAAAACCATCGGTGTGCCGAAGGTAGCCTTTCTTGTTTCTTGTTGGCTGCTGCCTTGCCGACTCAGGTTTTGTGTTCTCTCCCTCTCTGTCTATTTGCATTGGCTCAAGAATTCGAGATCTCGATAATAATGGTCTTTAATAAACCTTTACGACATACAAATTTACTACATCAAAATATATTTACACATCTAATATTTATTATTAACATTTGTCACATATTGTGCTGCTATCACTTTTTATTTTCTTTCCACCAGAGTCATTTGCACTGTGTCAATATTATAAATTCTGGTTAATTTTTATGACACAACACGCCAGACTTATTGACTGTGTGTGAACACATATAACGAGTTTTCCTAGAAAAAGAAAATGTTTCAGTACCCCAGGGCGGGGTAACGGTGACGTCGATATGACAACGAATGCTGTCTTAATGATTATTTCGGGCGTAAATATTTAACGGCTCTCTGCTAAATATAACATAAAACACTCCACCCAGACAGCGCAAGATCTATGTGGGTTCTTCTGTTTAGCTACTACACTACACTACAAAAGCGGCGGCAATGAAGAAAACTACAAAAGCCGGTAAAGGTCATCAACCGGAAGAACGCCACTGCGGAATGTGCTTAATTATCTGTGCATGTGTGTGTGTAATCGGTTTTATGCCTGTCTCTGTATGTGTGTGTGTAAGAGTCAAAAACTAGTTGTGGCCACGGTTTGCTGGCACAATTAAAAACGTTATGATCACCAATATCTACAACTGTAGCATCTAAATAAATGCGAGTGTGAGTATGCGTGTGTATGTGTCTGTCTGTGTGCCCAAACAATTATGTTTATGGCTGAGTCGTTTGCTAAATTTACTGCTGCCCTGGTTACATGCTGCGTCAACTGCAAATTTGCCCCAATTTTCTTATTGTTGTTGTTGTTCAATTAGTTGGAAAAGTTGCCTCTGCTGCTGCCCATATGGAATTTCTCACTCACACTCAATTGCTGTAACGGTAACGGTGCAAGTGCTCACTGCACTCTCTCTCACTCTCTGGCACACAAAAACATGCAATGTTTTTCTTTTCTTTTCTGCTTCTTGTCTTTTTTTCTGTTTTTACTTGTCTTTGTTTTATGTTATTCATAAATGCAATTTTTGCTTTTGCTATTTTTGATAGTCAGACCGCAGCAGGCGAGTGTTAATTTTAGAAAGTTCTCTGAGTTATTTTTTATTTATGTTTATGCAACATGCAATGTATTTCTTTTTTTGTTTTTGTTGTTGAGTGTAAAGAGAGCGTGCGATTTGAAGAGTGTGTTGCGTGGGAGCGCATCAAGTTCGCCATCAAGTTAGCAGGTTTCTTATAGAGCTGGGATACTATCGATTGTCATATTCCCTGTGCTTGAGCAAAATATTCAACACTATCGCGATAGTACTTGAAGTACAAATAAAATAAAATTATGCGGAATCACGAATCATTTATTTACTGAAAACAATTGCAGGGCACCCAATATTGAATTAGCTAAGACTGATTCTACATAATGCACTTGGCTGATTGAGAAATACCTGCGATTCCAAGAAATGAATAGAAATAGAGATGTACACTTCCGTTCAGTATCAAATTCAAAGTCTTTAATGCCGCCCTGTCACACAAATATTCAATATATTATAACTATCGTGAGTGGTCGGCACAGCTCTAGTTTCTTCATCTTGGTGGGTCATTCGCAAATCAGTGCTACGATAGATTGTCATCTTTTACAATGACTCTCTCACTCTGTGAATTTAACGCTAAAAATACACACACACAAACTACAATATTGATGTCGTTTAATGATTATTGATTGCTGACGTTACTGTTATTATTATTATCAATAGAATTATTAGCGAGAATTGACTTTGCCACTTATCGCATGAATGAAAACTACATTCATTATTTCTGAGCTTTTGTTTGACTTCTCAAACAGAATGCACTCTATCCCTCCCCCCGCTGCACTACATACGTATACGTGTGTGTGTGTGATAAGCAAGGCTAGAGTGTAAGCGGAAGGAAAGAGGAAGACATAGAGAGAGAGGACGTGTGTGTCTGCCGCCGACAGCAATGTGTAAATGTCAAAAGAAATGCCCGAAACAAAAGCATACACACAAACACATTTGCACACACACATTCTCAGAGTGAGCGCAACAAATAGAGGCCAGGCCAGCACATCAATTATGTTTATTTCTTGTTTGATAAAATCGCAACAAAGGCAGGGCAGAAAAGCTAGGACAGATAGAGAAACAAACAGACAGACAGAAATATATGACCGGAGGGGGGCAGCGCCACACAAGTTCTTGGCAAATCAAATAATTGGCCCGCAATAAAAACAAAATAATACATTTTTATTTGGGTTCGACTATTATTTTGCTGTTTAATTCATTAGGAACCAGCAGTGAAAGTATGTGTATGAGAAATATGCTATACGTGGCTTATTAAGCACCTAATTGGCGAGACAGAAAAAACATTTTGAAAATGTATGCGAGGCATACATGTCTGTGCCTGCCTGCCAAGTGACCTAAACCCGATTTTCTGTGTGCGGCTGTTTGTCTTCGTCTTCGTCTTTCGTCTGATGGATGTGGAGCACAGCCAACCACCAACACATGCATACGCATACATAAATACATACGCACACGCACACACACACTCGTACTAACTGAAGTGATGGTAGCGGGAGTGAGAGAGCGATGCATGCAAAAGGGCGACGTACGCAAAGCTTAAGACAAAAGGGCGTCGCTGCCGCCGTCCGTGCGTTGCTGCTGCTGCTACTGTTGTTGTTGTCGCGCAAAAACAACAAATGCATAAATACACTGCGAACACATACGAAGGTACCGATGCTTAAATGAGACCTGCTTTTACTTTATGCAATTACCGTTGCTTTTTTTTTTGTCTTCCACACTTCCAACTTCTTGCAACGTCAACAATTTTACAACATTTTCACATCGGAATCACAGAAATCACTCGCACACACACGAAGACACACTTTATGTCCATGTATGCAGTTTTCGCTGTTCGCTGTTGGGACCATCCGCCATTTGCAAGCTAGTGTTGTATACGTGTGTGTGTGCGTGTGTCTTGTGTGTGACCGTGCCTGCATGTGTGTGTAGCGTTGTCGCGTCGGCAATTTTTCTTTCATTTTCGGCATCAATTTTCAGATGCTTTTCCCTTTGATTTTACATAATGCTTATGCTTAAAACTTAGCTTAGTTTAATTAGCATAATAACTTACACTTTTGCAATTTGAGTAAGTGTTAATTGGCAAATTGAAACATTTAAATTAAAGATTTTTTCCACTCGTGTTTGTATTTTTGCTCTGCGTTTGTTTCACTGCAGAGTGTGGCGGTCGGCAATTATGGTCCATAGAAGTGGTGGTTTGACGATATTTCGCTATTACAACCTTGGACGAAGAAGGACCACGACAGCTACAGTGAAAGCAAATAGTCGATATTTTTCGATAATTTACAATTTCTTATCACAGGGTGTACATTGGCAAAGCTGCTTAATTTTACCAAATATGCTCTCAGGTGCATTTTGTTTTGCTTAGGCGAAGCCAAAAAATTGAAATAACTATTTAAGTAATTTTTAAATAAGGTAAACTTTAAATTTACCTGTTGCTAACCTAAGAATCACAGCAGTGAACCGTGATTTAAAAATTGTTGTGATAAATCGCAGTTATCGTAAGTATCGCTCATCGCTAAGACGTTAATCAAAACAACTGCTCAAACACATTCAGAAAATTTTAATATACAAATCTTAACAATTTTGAAAATAAAACTAGACAACATTGTTCTATATCTTAGAAATTAGAAATTTAAATAACAGTCGTGAATATGATTGGTAGACTCGCCGCATGGTACCGTGAAAATGTTTCGGAATCAGCTGACTGCATTGCCTGTCGGCTAATAAGCGGATTCGGAATGATGGGGATAGGAGCATTTGTGCTGGCTCAAGCCAAGCGTCGACACTCGCCACTGGAGAAATACACAATGCAAAGCATTGCAGCAGGTTGGTATATTTAACTATATAATATAGAACTGTTTATACAACATTTGTATTCCCAACTACAGTTGCCGGTTTCTTGGGCGTTGCACGCATGGCAGATGCGAACTTCCTAAAGGCAAAGACAGAATCTGTCAAGAAGGACATCAAACCCACAAGAGATCATGTATTCTTTAAGCGTTGAACCAATCGCTGATTCATTATTTTGTATAAGTAGTAAATTAAGTTCTGTTAGTTCTTTACAATTATAACACAAAAACACAGTTTTGTATGATCGTTCGTTCGTTTAGCGTCCCACCTTCCCCAGTTTAGTGTCAGTCTTTGGATTAGCCGTTAGGTTCTGGACGGCGACAATTGTTTCATTAATATGTGTCTGAAGCTGGCGCAGGCTTTGTATTTGCAGAAGTCGAAGTATACGCATGGGATAATCCAATGCCGCATCATCGCCGGCAACCACATCGTTTCCCTTGTCGAAGGGAAATGGTTTTCCGGTAATTTCCTTACGATTTTTCGCTGCCGGTCCAATGCGTTCGTGAACAATTCGGGCTATGGCCTCCAGTTGAAGTAAATGATTGGGATGATGAGGTACATTTAGCTTTGTAGCCAGTGTTCGTATGCCCGCAATGAATTCCTTATCCTGAACTGCTCAAATTAAATTACAAAATTATCACCTACAACAGAATGTTCTTTAATGTTCTGCTCACCGTTTATTTTGCCACCGAAGATAGTTTGTATCTTTTGGTTCGTTGCGTGTACTCCATTGTTCTTTGGCTCTCCAACCTCTTGGCCATTATTCGATAGATATTGCACAGGATCGTCGAGAAACTCGAGGCGAATCGCATAACCAAGCAACCAGTTTAGTTGTTCCGCTTGCAGTTCCAGGGACGGCATGGCCAGGTCAGTGCAATATTGCTTGTAGCCCACTTCCCACGCCGGCATATTATCCAGCAGGCGTAATTTATCACGGTCTTCAATAACATAGTGCCGTATTTTTTGATCTTCCAGCCAAAGTATGGTGCTTGCAAACTCTTTGCGGTCTACATACAGAGGTAGTTGAAAAGAAAAACCGGTTGCATTTTGCAGAAGATTGGCCTATGGCATTTAGTACTTACTGCTTAATGCAACATCGCTGGGCGTTGGGTGTCCCAGGGCCGCTAGTTTCAGCTTAAGCATTGTTCAGTTTTGGCTAATTTTAATACACAATTACAAGGTTTTTGCCAATATGTTCCAGCTATAAGAAAAGCTGACTGCGGACAATAACAAGAGGGACCAAAAAGTTTTCTGTCGCACATAAGGTCACTCTAAAAGACAGCTGATTGTTATCGATACCTTAGTGAGTACTCAGTGTTTTGCCAAATTTAGTATCGATACGAATTTTTGCAGTGTGATATCGATAAACAAAGTTTTAGGCTTATTCTATCAAGTCTAATTTAAAATTTTTAAAATTTTATAATAATAAACAATGGAGAGTGATACAAGTGAACGCCAATTGAATTTTATTAGCGAACAAGTACAGCTATGCATGTTGCCAGCTTTGAAGGAAAACCTAGATGACGTGCAGCTTTTGCCGGCACATTTTGAAAGTTATCACAGTCTGTTGCGGGAGGAGCTACCTAAGTTGTACGATGTTCTGCAGCAAAACGACCATATACTCTTCAAAGACAACTCATGCCAGGAGGCGCGTTTAAGACTTGACCACTCAAAGATTTATACTCACTCTTTTCTTATATATTTAGGTGCGGGCAGACCTCGTGATACTCCTTTGCGAATTGACCGCCTCGCCCAAATTATACACACTGGAGAATAGCGAGGTTCATTTGCTGAATAACGCCAGAGAGTTGCTGAAGAATCTGTTGTCAGTTTGTAGAACAGAAGAGGAATGTCATATATTTAATTATTATGAGAAAAAGCTACGCAAGGATTGTTGGAAGCGCCAGCTGGGGGCAGTGCATGGCTACGTTAGATTTATGAAGGTAAATATATACAGTATACCAAGGGAATATTGAATATTAATGATGGATGTATGTATATTTTAGCAACGTTATTCGAAGGAGAACAGAATCCCCACTAAATGGTTGACATTCAGCTTGTCTGTAGGTCTAAACGTGCGCGAATGCTATCAGATGGATTACAAGCAGCTCGGCTTGCGGATCTTCATTTGCATGCTCAGACATGCCGTAAGATATATATTGAATAATATCGAGTATATATATTCACTTACGACTTACCTTACTTATAGCAACCTGCGGACATCCAGCACCTCAATATACATGGTGTCATCTACGACAATGTCTTCCAGAGTACGTACACTATGGAAACTGTCGATGGAACAGAGTGCATTTGGAATTGCCTGTGTCTATGCCTGGATCATTTCACAGATCTTAATGCTTATGCAGTAAATATGAATTTAAATTTCATTGTCAATCCCAATTTAGCTTTTTTATCGTAGTGGAATCAATGTGACGACATGCTCCAGCGCCTTATAGAGAATGTGACATTGTCCTCTGATGTTGAAATGTCCATTTGTCTGCTGCAGTTCATCACTAAATTGGGCTATTATTTCACTTTGAATAGCGATGAAGTTCGTGCCGCCTTGGCCAGTGACCTTACACAGCCTGGTCAACTAGATGTATGTCAGGAAATATGTTGCTCACTGAATGTGTGCACCAATTACCGCTGGGCAAAAAGTATATTGCAAATGCTGGTCATGGAATCGGAGAAGCTCTTGCAAGGTCCCGAAACCTGTGCTCAACTGCTGAACGCAATGCTGCGTTGCTATTTGGTTTGCATTCTACCAATTCCTCTGCCAGCGCTGAACATTCATTTACGGGAATTTTACTCCAAGTTTGTTGCCAGCCTTCTGCAGAGCCTTGCTCAGCATAGGGAAGCCGAGCGAGTTGTGAAGGTGATTAATTTGTCCATAACTTACGGTATTTTTAACTCATCTTTCCTTTTTTTTAGCTGACGAACCAATTTATTGCTGTGTTCATCTTTCAACAAAAGAACAATGCACCAGATGCTAAAGTTGCCAACATCGTGAAGGAAATTCAAACTTCGTTAAAGACATTGCATGAGATTTTAAACAAATATTAAATGTGTTTTTTTTTCAATAATTTGTATTTATTTCTATTGTACAAAATTCCGTTTTACTTTAAAATCGATTGTTTTTAAATAGGATACTCTCCAAATCTCCGTTTTAGTTTTGTTGGCAAGGAGTCCCGTGACAGAAGCCCTCAGAATCAGTGCCGTTAATGATGCAGATTTATATTATAGTTGAAGGCTAAGTCACAATTTCAAGTTTCTGTTTGTTTAAGTGTTGCAGATAACATAATTTCCTGGCCAGGTTTCCGGTTTCCCTTGGAGTATTCATACTTCTGGTACCCACGTTGTTGCATATAAAGAATTCTGCTTTTAATCAAATTCTCAGTACATATTTTCATCATCTACAAACGATGTTTATTTGTTTCAACTTTATATGTATATCACTTTAAGAGTTTGTATTTGAACTACGTATCAGTTTTAGCAGTCTGGTTTCCGTCGCTATGTCTCTTATCAGTGTGGGTTGGTGGAACCATAAGTCAAGGGCTATGCACTGTTGAGGCTCGCATACATGTGGTTTATATATAATTTTGTATAAATATATATATTTTTGAAACTTTTAAGGTAAAGCGAGTCACTTCATTGTTAAATTGAGTTTGTTACATTGTTAAGTAAACTAATATATGTTTAAACATAATTAATATATCGTTTTCATTAAAATTGTACAATGCGTGGATGTCCAACCTTTATTATTGTGAGAAACTGCAAGGAAGTTAACACATTTTTTGCCAATTTATAAACGGGCAAAAACGTAAAACGATGATCGAAAAAGAACTCATCAAAGAAAATTTGGATAGT
Organism: Zaprionus capensis; assembly: GCA_018903675.1. Classification (NCBI taxonomy): domain Eukaryota; kingdom Metazoa; phylum Arthropoda; class Insecta; order Diptera; family Drosophilidae; genus Zaprionus; species Zaprionus capensis. The sequence continues at coordinate 9,152,561 of JAEIFN010000964.1, read as the reverse complement.
GAAATTAAACCGATATGAAATATAACAAACATCAAAAATTCTCTACTTTCGATCGAGATAATGATAATTTTTAATTCGAAAAAGTAAGGAAAAACAAGTAATGATGCTGATTCGACCAAAACTTTGTTTACGAAGTGGTTTATTAAATAAGAAATAATTTCAAGTACCTCATAGCATCGTATGGAGCGATTATATAATCACTAGGGTAGCTTAAAACGCCATGTCAACTAGGCTTGTCAAGGGTTCGATACTCTTAACTGAGCCTATTGAAGAACTAAGGAAAGATCGCAAAAAACATGTTCTTTCGAAAACAAGCATAGAAGAACTAATTAAGTAATCAGTTCATTTATTCTGATTGTTAAATGCATTCGAAGTAGGTTAGACCGCATTTGCACGAGGTATTTTCATTATTCATCATTCCCTCGTACAAATGCAGTCGAAAGTTTAGGATTTGAGAGCACTTTGAATTGAACATTTCGATTTATGATACGAAAATGGTATTTCAAACATTTTTCACGTCACCGTCTTGACACTGAGTAATTTGTAATCTATCACACCTTTAACTTTTTATTACTAATTATACTATATTATATTAAAATCTTAGTACTAGTTCCTGTGGCGCTCTGGAAACGACTGATCATTTGCAGGTCACATTAAAACTAACGTACAGCGCAGTGTAACCATGTTTTGCAAAAATTAAATACTAAATACTAAAGTATGTTAGTACTGCTTTGACACTGTACAGCACTGTCAAAACAGCTGGGCATTAACAGCAGCGTTGTTGTACTTGCGCACACGTGTTGGAAGTTTAAACGAGAGTTCGCTTGTTTATAAAGAATTTATAGAAGAATTAACTAAAATTATGGCATTATTAACTGCCAAAAGGGCCAAGAAGGCGCAGCCAGCGGCCAGCGAGGAGAGCTCAGATGAACAGCAAAGCGAAAGGGGCAGCGACAACGAAGGCAACTCCGGTTGGGCGAACTCGATTCTCAAAGTGCTGCAGCAAAAAAAACCGGAGACCCAAAACAAGACAGTGCTCTCCCGTGCAAAAAAGGTCAAGTCGAACACACAGCAGGGCAGCAGCAAGTCCAAGAAACCAGCCTATGACTTCGAGATCGAGGGCGCTGCGGTAAAGCACGAGGAGGAAGCGGAGGATAAGAAGGAGGTGAAGCCACAGGCATCTGCATTGGATGCACAGTTGACACGGCAACAGCGCAAGAATGTGCCTCTGCAGCTGCGTGTGAAGCCCAGCTACAAGGACATGGAACGTGAGCGTAGCCTCCGTAAGGTGGCCACACGCGGTACGGTTCAGTTCTTCAATGCGGTGCGTATCCAACAGAAGGAACTGCAGCAGCAACTAGAAGAAGCGGGACCGCTTGACAGTCGTCAGGATGCGGTGCTTAATAATATTGACAAACGCAAGTTCCTCGATGTGTTGATGAGTGGCAAGCGTGCCAAGTCGGCGGTCATTGACAACGCGGTTAAGAAAGAGGAACCCGAAACTGATTCCGACCAGGATGACGACGACGACGGCGGAGCATCCAATGATGATGTGCCTGGTGGTGCGGCAAGTGCCAGCAAAAAGAAATCTGAATGGAATGTGCTGCGCGAGGATTTTATGACTAACAAGAAAATCAAGCACTGGGACGAGGAAGACGACGATCAAGACCAGGAGGGGGAGGAGGCAGATAGCGATGCAGGCGATAGCGAAGATGATTAATTATAATTAAGAGTTTTATATTAAATGTAGTTGCTATTAAAGTTAATTTCTCGATAATTATCGATTATATATTAACAGATTGATCAGGAGGATGTGGAGAATAGCGTTGCCACCGCTTTAAATTAAATATAATTGCTATTCAAGTTAGTTTCTCGATGCCAAGATATTATTAGCCGTCTTGTTGAATTTCCGCATTGGCTGTCATGTAAATGCCCACAATGAGTCCAAACAATGCGATGGCCGAGGCAAAGATCTCCACAATCAGAATCTTGACGAAGAGAGACGAGTTGGCAGCATCCGCTAGTGCCGCCCCAGAACCGATAACGCCAACACAAACGCCACAACAGAGATTGACTAAACCAACACTAATCCCGGCACCAAAGACAGCATATCCTGTGAATGCATTCTTGGAGAAGGAAGCTCTGCTGTGAATGATTTTAGACGATATACATTCCCTAAGGCATCCCGAAAATACAATAGCGCTGATCAGACCGTATATGGCCACCGCCTCGCAGAATATAACTGATATCAGATTCTTGGTACGAATACGAGGGGCTCGTACGCCCCCTCCAACAATGCTGGTGCCCGTTGTATAGATGCCCATAGCTGCGCCTGCCACCGACAGCGACACGGTCAGTCCGACTCCGAGGCCGCCCCACATAAGTGGATTGGTTGTGTACAGGAACCAGCCCAGACCGGCGCGCTCACCTTGATTGGTCATCACCAGACTGAAAATCATAGCAATCACTCCAAATATCCATATTCCCATTATTGACAATATTATGGTAGAAACACCCATTTTTCTTGTTACGGAATGCGAAATTGGTAAGAAAAAAGTTTTGTAATTTTTGAAAAGGAAACTTTTTAATGGTTTATCAGATGACAAACTTTATTTAGGCCTGCCAAGTCGTGGATTTTTAATATTCCAAAATATTTCTAGAGGAATACTCAGCAAGTAGAATCTTAATAAATGTTTTAATCGTACATGATATCCTGATTTCCTCGATATTATCGATATCCTTGAGCTTTCTATTTCAAACAGTTCTTGTGCGAGAAAAGTGCATTCAGCTTTTGCCAGTCAAAGCTTAAACGCAGGTATTCCCGTTTAGGGCGGGGACACACTACAGGCTGTGAACTCAATTTAGAGCTAAGCTTATAATCGAGTTAATAATTTCTAAGTTAATCGGCGAACTGAACATTTTAAGTTTCCTCTAAGAGAGAGATATAAGAAAAAGCTTCAATATTCGATCATTTCTGTATAATGGGTACAATGGATACAATATACAGACAGTCAAGGCCATCGAGAGAATATCAGTTTGGGTAGTAGTTACCAATTACCAATACCATTAATTTCATATAGAGCCTGCGCCCGTCTGTCTGCATAATTTCAGATTACGATAGCAACATTACACATTAAACGTGTCTTAAATTTAAAGATTTTTATTGAAATCCGGCACGATCAACTGCAGTTGTATGAAGCTTTTCGCAATCTGAAATTTGTCAGTGTCAATTGATTTGTTGTTATTTTTCTCATTGCGACATCATATATGATAACCACTTTAACTGCAATTGCGTATTATCGACATTCCTCTTATCAAATTATGCTTCTTCATAACCAAAGACGCGTGTGTTGGGTTTTTACAGGGTATATGCGCGCATTATGTGATAAGACTAGGTCAGCTGATTAGCTGGGAGAGTGCGCGAAAGAGTCACTTCGGATAAGGGGGGTTTGTTAAACAAAACACATGTATTTATTACTTTCAATATGGAATACTTTCTATAATATGTATGTAATAATAGCGTAGCTTTTTGTGTGTACTTTCTATAACTTGTCTGCCTGAACAGAAAGCATAAAATATACAGAGTTAATGGTTTATTATAGTTGTAGTTAATATAATACATTCTTCTCTCGAAATACAAGTGCCAAAAATAAACAAACAATATAAAAAACATAACTGCACATCCTACATACATATCGTATATCATATAATTTATATATATATATCATATCTTAACACACACACTTGTCTTTCCTTTTCGGATAACTAAATTAAAATAAATCGAATGCAATTTTCACACGACGCGCATTAAACGGATGCTGATAAATCGGGAGAAACGCGCGCAGCGTGAAAATTCGATAAGCGATAAACAACTTTTAACTTAATAAGTAACTAAAGTCCCATGTTGAGTCGTGTTGGGTCGCGAAGCGGGCGGGACGGGGTGGGGCGATCCTCCTACCCGACTCGAAACTGTCTGTAACTGTTTTCTAATTTCCAAAAAACGAACACACGATATTATAGTGCTCTATAATGTGTCGGAATGATGACTTGATGATGACTGACTGATTGTTGTTGTTGCATGCTCTCTTCTGCTGCTTCTTCTTTTTCGTCTTCGGCTTGGTGTTTATGAATGAGGCGCGTGACACAAATACTGCAATGTCTATTGGTCAATTGAATGTTACTTATAGAGCGAGAGATCGAGAGGGAGATAGATAGATTAACCCATTATACAAGATACTCACATTGCGAACGAACTGCAGCGAACGCTTCTTTTTCTCCTTCTTAATCCTTATCTCCCATCTTGGCCTTGGACGTCATGTAGATGCCCACAATCAGACCGAAGAGACCGATGGCCGAGCCGAAAATTTCGACAATCAAAATCTTGACGAAGAGCGCAGCATTGGCAGCATCCGAAAGGGCTGCACCAGAGCCAACAATACCCACGGCAATACCGCAGAACAAGTTGACCAGACCGACAGCGAGGCCAGCACCGAAAATCAGATAGCCCGAGAACCAATTCTGGTTCATAACATTCTCGTTGGCCAGTGCCGATTCCATTTTGAACTGCTCCAATTGGCCGGAGAGCACAATGGCGGTGATGAGGCCATAGATGGCGACGGCTTCGCAGAAAATGACCGAAATCAAATTCTTGGTCTTAATGCGTGGCGCTTTAACGCCACCGCCCACAATGCTCGTGCCCGTGGTATGGATGCCAAGGGCAGCGCCTACAACAGACAGGGAAACGGAGAGTCCAATGCCCAGACAGGCCCACATGTACGGACTGGACGAGGAGAGGAACCAGCCAACGCTCACACGTTCGCCCTTGCCAGTCAAAACAAAGTACAGGATAAGTATGGTGGCTGCGGCGAGGAAGAGCCCCAAAAATGTTTGGGTTACCACTGTGCGTATTTTGGGCGCCATCTTGCACGATTTTTTCACTGTCTAATGTTGAAAACACTATAAAATATTTGGAATATGTTATAAAATATCAATTGCTATTTACCAAATTGCAGGCGTAATTGTATTTTTCTCGGCGGACAGGTGACTGCTTCGTGCGAAAAAAAGAATCCACAATCACATGACGTACATTTTCTCTATCATATGGTATCGAGTGAATCACGTCAATCGATATATATTTGATAGAGTAGAAATGTCAAATGACGAATACGATTAGTCGTTGTTGTCGCTAACCAAAAGCTGTCGGCTATGCAACTTATCGAAACCTGTTGAGTTCGCTGCATTGCTGACAGATGGCGCTAATGTGCAATGCGCGGGTGTGCGTCGCAATTTAAAATAAGGAAAATACACATAAATTACGCTACGCATTATTTATTTATGGGCAAACTCAACTAAAACAAGAAGAATATGTATTGCTGGAGGTTTTTTATGCGCAGTAAATGCAAAGACGAGGGCAAATTACGTTTTTATTATCTCTGTCTGCAGCTCAATGATTTCTCACGAGCTCACACACACACTCAAAAAGGTTATTACGTCAATGCGTTTGCTTTGCATGTTACACGTGAAAGTAAGGACAACGAAACAAAGGAGAGAGAGAGAGTGCAAGAGAGAGCGCGAAATGGGGCAAGCGGCATTTACAGTTCATTGAATTGGCCAAGTTGCGGGCTCAGCAGCAGAGAGCAGCAGCGAGCACGTTTAACAGCGACCACGTGACGGCGACATAATCTAAAGTCACATCATCATTAAATATTTACACTACATTATAATTTCTGTTCCGTTCCCGTCCGTTCTTCTTCTCTTCTTCTTTAGGCGCGTGCCCGGCAAACACAAAAGCCTCCTCCGCCGCCGCGTAGCCTTGGCCAAGAAATGGTTTCCCAGTTGTTGTTGTTTTCGTCGTGTCGACAAGCAACAACCGCAACATTCAATTAAACATAATGTGTTGTTTGTAGTCCCTCCGAGAAAGGGACTCCCTCACACCCCAACGTACCCGCCCCCAACCCCTCGTGTCTAGAATAAATGTCAAGTTCTTCACTTGAAAAATCCAGCACGAATAAAATCAGAGTCGTATAAAGGCTAAATATATAGTATATATGTATAACATACACATATATTAGTGAGTGTATAGAGAAAGTGAGGTTGGGTCAGCGACTCCCGAGTCGAATATCACAAGAGAAATCCATTAACCTGCGCTTTTTCCCCTTGACTTATTTCACTTTTCGTTTTATCTCCGCCCGTAGACATCTAAGAAGGCGTAGGACACACCCACCTCGATGGGAAACTCGTGCGGTTGGTTTTCCATTAAAGTGGGTTATTTTTCATAAAAAGTAAAAAGAACAGTTTAAAATAACAAAGAAAATAGTAAAGGATATAAATTAGCTGTGGATTCGACTCGATTGGTGCCTGAAAATAAACATATTTTATATTTGTATTTTATTATTGTATTTTTAAATATATTACCTAACTTTTTCAGTAATAATTTGTATTTCAGTTATTTTCTGCATTAGATCCGCCAGGTTCTCTAGAGTTGTTTCCACTTGCAGCGTGCTCTCCATAATGCTGAGTTTATTATAACAAGTTCAGAGCATAAGTAGATTCCATTATACCCAATACATACCGTGCCAACTCCTCTCGCAGATCCCTCATGGGTTTCACTTCTGCCAGGTTTTCTTTTCTGATCATTGGTGTCTCTGTTTCAATGAGCTCAGTCAATTGATCGATAAATATCGTTTTAGTCTTGGGGTAACGTAAGCAAATCATATTTTTAAATCCCTGATAGAGTAGTTTGAATAATTCTTTATCCCTGACAATCAAACTGGGTTCAACCTCTGAGTAGCCGGTCAAGAATACAGCCACAAATAGACTCTGTAAATGAAGACGATGAAGAACTTCACATAGTCTACCTTGCTGGACCAACTTACCATTAATATTCCAAAGATGCCAACAATAATTGCAATGAGATATAAGGCAGATATTCTCGAATGAACTCGATGCAATGTCTCGTATTTTAAGTTGCCTATCAGCAGTTGAAACACAGCGAACACTGACGAGAAAACGGTCCTAAACTCCGCTAACTGCTCGCCAAAGAAGAGCTTACCCATGTGGCCGAATCCCAGAACTGTCACAATGAAAATCAAAAAGAAACCGGCAATGTGTTTTGCCAACTATAGACAAGGAAAGAAAGAAGGGGGAGATGAAACCAATATCATTTGAAGTAAATAGATCAAGATGAATATAGAAAACATGCTTTAGGGGTACAGTTAGTTCACTTAAAGTTCTAGCTTACCCTTTCCATGGTGATGACAATTTGCTGGAGTGTCCTATGAAACGAGATAAATCGGATACCTTTAAGCCAGAGAGTGATGAAAAGTACCCCAAGGCTTATTTCATATACACGCCAGCCGTGGGTCAATAAATCAATGTTTATATATTCATGGGGAGTATCTTCAAACTCTCTAGTCATCCTCTCTACCATGGAAAAGTGCCATATGCTATGAAGCAATATGATATAAGCACACTGAAAGAAAGCCCTTAATTAATTGTAGATATAAAGAAAATCAAAGCTCATACAACTAAAAAGATCAAGTCCGGATAGTTGAGTGGCAGTTTAAAATAATTATTAAATCCTCTGCTTCGAAATTCAGCAACTTCCTGATGCGTATAGTAAAGAACAATCGCATAGAAGACGAGACACAATACGAACTTCATATTGAACGGATACGCGAAGGCTTCCATGTTGAATTTATGCGATGAAATCGATGGGATAACAATGCCAGTTGATAGAATTTCAAAAATAACTCTAAAAAACAAGCAAGAAAGAGGGTTCTTAGGACGTGGAGTTACCTATCTAGGGATATTTACTTGATCGCTTCGAAGGAATGATCAGATTCAAAATAGAAATTCGATTCGATTACAATAACCCTTGAAGCACGATCGATCCAGTTGGCATCGTACAGCTGCCGAAAGAATTTGACACTATCGTGGTAATTATACGGTATCTTCAATCCAAATCCCCCACCTTCGTAGTACTCAACAGTAGCCCAAAGGGCTGTGGTATCTTGATTATATAAAGTGCTATGGATAGGGAAATCAACATATGTATGAAGTCTTCTGCTTATTTATTATTATTCCACTTACCCCTGATAAGTGCCACGATAAGAAACTACAGATGAATATCTGGGATAGCAAACAAAATCCTTTAGATTGGCAATTCTTCCAGCAGGACACACAGAGAGAGGCTTGACCCTTATCTGTCGCACTCTCATGGGTCCCAAGAAGAGAGCATAGTTTTTTAGATGAACATGCGATGTTTCGAAATGGTCGTAGTTCTGCGCAGTTTTGTTCAATAGCAGTAAATAGTTATCGATTACATAACTGTAGATATCGTCGATTGTCACAACGTTTTCCAATCTCATTTCAGAATGTTTAACGAATATATTTTCAATGTTCTTGTTGTTGTAGTATGCGTGCAATGTGCGAGTGTGTCCAACTGTAGCGACAAAAGGGGGATATATATTTATATATATATGTAAATATATGAATAAAGGATATATGAAATATATATAGAATGCTGATACCTACGTGTGCTGGAACAGATGAGTAATATAATGTAAATAAATATCTCAAAAATTATTTCACGTATCTTCTTCTCATCAATAAGCTCGTAAACCACTTTGCGAGGCATTACTGATAACTTTTGATATTGATTAAGATAATGTACGATGCTGGTAGCTAATACTTGATAAACATAAAGATAAAGATAAACTACAGTGTTTTATTTCATCATGCTATAAACAATTTCAGTGCACACTTTGTTTCTGAATTGAATTTTAAAGAAAGATAGACTCTTTTGCTCCTTAATAAATATACTTTCACATAAACCCCGTGTATACCCTGCAAATGTGCGTGCTTTTGATTAACTTGACATTCGCAGTTGCTGGTTGACTTGAGGTATGCACATTTTCCATTCTTTAATCTTTTTTCCCTCAAGTGAACTTGGTAAGTTTAAGGGCGCAGCACGCAAAAAATATGCTGCATATGCATAGGCGCAGCCATTGTAAGCCTCATTCTGCAGCCAGCCAGCCAGTCAGTCAGTCAGCTAGGCAGCCAGCCAGTTAGCTATCCATCCATGCAGCCACTTGGGGCAACAAAAATAACAATAACAACAACAAGAAGAACTCTAGCAACTGCTTTAGATTTCTATAGACCGGAAGTAGCCCGGCATATAAAAGCCCTTCCGCTGCTTTCCGGTGAAATGTTGCATTTGAAGTGAAGAGAGAAGAGGAGAGAGAGAGAGAAAGAGAGAGACGGAGGGAGAGGAGTGCAGAGCAGACGCAGAGAAAGAGTTTCCTCAGACATGAACACTACAATGCACAATAACAAAAGCAACTTCTGCTTCGTACTTGAAAATAAACTATACAAAAAGTAGGTATATATAGTAAATATATATGTTTGCCTGTGTGCAACAAAAAGTGTGGCCTAGACGAAGTACAAATACTCTAGAGATGTAGAAGAAAAGTTGTATATTATTATTATATTATTATTGACAAGGAATTTAAACTAAAATTTGACTTACATTCCACTCTCTTTTTCTCTTTCCCCTTCTCTCCACAATTGAATGATGATATGTTAAGAAACCCAACTGCGACATACCCTATGTAGCGCATAATTTATGGCCATACAGCTGAGGAAAGGTAAACTGCAATAAGCCTGGCCAGGTGACCGCATTTAAGCAAACATTTTGCCAGTCTTTGGCCAGGCACAAGTTCAGTAAATACTCCTCAATATGTATAATATAGTATATACTGTGTAGTGGGCGTGGCAGGCGTGGTGGTCAAGCGTCGGCGACTGTCGAGCACAAAGCACTGTTGAGAATTTATTTCCTGTTAGGCCGATTTGGCCAACACTGCCGTGGCCCGAAATCGAAATGGGGCAAACAGATCAAACGGCCACTTGACCCTCGAATCCTTCGGCTTATCATAAAGCAGCTCTCACCTGGCGGGGTTAAGTGCGTCAACAACCTGCCAACGTGTGTATTCATGTGTGTGTGTGTATTCGAGTTTAAATGTTGCCTTTCATTTTCCAAAGTTGTTTGAAGCCGTCATGAAGATTTGGATTGACGGGGAGGTGGTTGTGGTAAGATTCACCGTGTCGCTTGCAAAATGAATTGGTTTTTCGCATTTTGATTACCTCTCAATGGGTTGACGAGGCGATTTAAATTGATTTCATTTGCGGCAAGTGCCCATCTGGCATTAATGTAATGTGTGTTGTAATGCCTGGTAATGTGATGCGCCACACGAAAACTTATGCAAATGAAATTGGCATTTAAATCAAATTTAACGCGCATTGATTTTCGCCCGATTGGCAATTGTGTTAATCAAGTAATGCACTATACACATATTAAATAATGTTTATAACTTTGGGTAAGGCATTAAACAAGCAATTGTAAATAATGTTTATAACTTTAAATTTAATTCATAAAAAAGTTACGTTTTAAATTTGCCAGCAACCATTGTGAATAGATGAACAATTCACAACGAACTACAAGAGATTGCAATAAGCTTTTGTGTGTCCACAGTATGCAAAGCAGAACGAGATAGCTAGCTAGCCTGCAATGCAATGATCTCGAACAGTTGACAACGCACTGATAGCAATCAGCTTTTGAGTGCCCATACTCTGCTAAACTAAACAAAACTCAATGCTAAGCTAAGCAAGACAAAACGAGATAACTAGCTAGTTTGTGTTGCAGTGATCTAGAGATGGCAAAGCGGCACTCAATTGTTGTTACAATTAATGTCCGTGCAAAGAGGTTACAAGTTGCCTATAACAATAAAATAATTGTGCATAAATAATCGTTATTGTGATTGCTTTCATTTCGAATATCAAACATCAGCTTAACTCCCACACTCTGCACGCAAAAATGTATAAATAATGGGCGACACTTGTTCACTCTATTGTGGCAAAGCAACAATACAATTATGTCTATATATTTTATACATATTTACGCCTCATGGTAACTTTACTCTTCATTTATTTCATTATCAAATGTGCGGCCCCCACCAGCCTCGCACCAGTACCCACACCCGCACCCGTAGCGTGCTGTGCTGAAAGAGACAAAGCCTACAGGCAACTTGGGCAAAAGTGACAAATTGTTTCAATTCAACAAAAGGCAACTGTACCAGAACAGCAACAACAATAACAAAAGGGCGTGGAGAAGGAGGGGCGACGGAGTGGGATATTCGTTGAAAGGGTTGGGCGCGGAAAATGGAAATGTGCCTTGCAATCCTTTTTTGGCCTTTGCTTTGGACAATTTTTTATTACGCTTTGCTGCCGTTTCATTAGCCGCCGTGTCCTTTTTATCTTTTGTACATGACATTTCGGCCTTTCTCATAAGTCCTGGCACAACAAAAGGTATTTCAAGAATGATGACGGCAATTTGCGGCTGATCCTGACAGCAGCAGCAACTGTCTCTGGCGCTGTCGCCTTGCTGCGTAATTATCTTAATTTTTTGGCAATGCCAACTGTCCCATTGTCGTCCCGGTGACAGTGCTCTATGACAGTTTGTGTACGGTAACAAACTGGAAATGCAGTTCTAGGCACGCGCCATCTGCAAACGATGCTAATTGAAACGGGAAAATAGGAAATATCGCTGTGGAAAATGTCATTTGCAACTGCAGTTTGGTAAATAATCTTGGCCAACAGTCACGCTAGAAAGTCAACTGTCATGTTGTATGCAAATTTAACAGCGCTGATAAAAATTGACTATCGCTGGCACTCACTACCTTTCTCCCTCTATCTCTCTCATTCTCTCTCTCTCTGTAAAATAGAAATGCAGCAAAGCAAATATTTCAGCGTAAGTAAACTGCATTAGCTACAGGCATCCTACCTCCTCTCCCCTCCCTCCATGAATAAGGGGAGTTTCCCCCATTGCCGGTGTGTGTGCGGCCCCTTTGAGTGTGTGTGTGTGTGCGAGTATATTTGCCCATGCGTCAGGTGCAGTTAGGATGCGCTCCATATACTTAGCCATGTCTGTTGAATGGTAACTGCTGCTGCTAACTCCAACTACACCAAACCCGTAACCCCCTTCGTCCCACAGTTGCATTTCCAATCCCAACTTCAACTGCCCCCCGCCCCTGCTGACAGTTCCGCCTCCCTGGCGTATTCGTGCGGTTGACAGCTTCGCTGCGCGCTTGACTTGATTTTGAGATCTGCTTACGCTAGCCAAAAGTACAGGTAAGTAAAAATGTAGCAATGAGAGAGTGAGAGAGAGAGATAGAGAGAGAGAGAGAGAGAGAGAGAGGACAGGTAGGGAGACAGAGTCAGAGGCAGGAAGGGTGAGAGGGGCAGAGAGACAGACAGGAAAAAGGAGGAAAATAAATAAAGTAGTATCCGGGGAAAATCACAAAATGGAATGAAATGTAATGTTTGTGCATATCTGAAAATGGTAGGGAGGAGAAAGGAAAGAGGACAGGAAAGGGGAAAGAGAGGGGGGAAGGGTTAGTCAGTTATATTTTGGAAAGAATTACGAAGCATATAATACACAAACGAATTACGAAGCATATTATACACAAATGCATATTAAATATCAATGAGAACTTCGCTCAAAGAGTCATTTATTTGTGAGAGGAGAAACATTATATATAACAAATATATATGTATATAATACGATATTGTGTACAATAATATTCACACCATCTGCAGCTAGTTTGCAGTAAGTAATAATACTTGTATAGTTGCAAAAATTTAGCTAAGTTTCTCTGTTTTTTACATAAATTTCACTTTAATATCAACAAAAATTGAGCGGACGAAAATTCTAAATTCAAATTTAATAAACTGTCTTATAAACGTCTAATAAAGTCAGACCTAAGCTACTTCTTTTTTTATATACTATGCATGCGCCATATGCCACCAGGCTGTGGCTGAAGCTGAAGCTGCGTCGCGATCTAATGAAATGTGCGGCATTTCATTATGCTTATCATATCCAAGGGAAGTGACAAAATTTGCATTCAAAGCTGCCACACATGAAACAGCTTAGAAGAGCAGACAGTGGGTGGAAAAGGGGGGTAAGAGGGGGTAACTGCGACGAGACAAGTAATGCGATTAAAACTAAACTCGCAAGGCAAACAAAAGTTTTAAAGAGCGCGCAACAAATGAATGTGATACTTTGAGTGTTACTTAAAGATGGGGGAAGGGGGAAAGTCTAGGAGGGCAGAAGTGGGGCACTGAGAATGGCAGTCATATGTAAAAGCCCTTTTGGTAATTAATCGAAGTAGCTGCTGTGGTGGCGGCGGAAACTTTGCATAAATCAAGGCACGCGGCAAAGGCGCCACCAAATATGCAAAGTTATTTGCAGGCGAAGAATGCGGAATGTGCCCCGAGTTATGCAAAGTATGCAACAGAGAGAGCTTCTTCTCTCCCTCTCTCTCTCACTCACTCACTCAGTCTATCCCTATGTGTGTGTGCGGTTGGGTAATCAGGCGGCAAGTAGGTCAGCTGCAATCAAAGACAGAAATCGAGAGAGAAATCGGCAGCCAAATGTATTGTGAGCTCAAGGAATACAAAATTTCTGCCTCTTCAATTGCTGCCAGACATTTACAATAATGGCGAAGCCGTATCTAAAATACCTACATGCAGTATGCATGTATACTAAATAAATACCCTGTAATGGCAACAAACAGAGCTTGATCAGGAAATTATATCTTGTCATTTGACTACAATTTGTAATAAAATATTGTAAATAACAGGATATGATTAAGGTTAAATGAGCAAGTAAGTGATATGTCTTACTGCATGTGCAATGCCAGTTTACTGTTCCGAAGTTCAAGAGTATTTTGTATGTCGAACATACCCAAAATACGAATGCCCTTACTTGCATGACTTGAATTTGCAGAATTTCAAATATTGCATACAGTCTTTGCTTTGCTTAAACGATGAGATCGAAAATTGGTCAGAAATGTTTGTGAATTTATCTGTACTTTTATACTTGCTACCTATGGGGTAGAAGGGTATTTTATCTTTGTGGCAACACGCAGAAGAAGGAGACCCCAAAAACTATTTATATCCTGAATCAGCATTAACCACGCCCACTTCCGTCTCCGTAAATCGCTAAAAACCGATTCTAAGCGTAATTTTAATGTTTCTAAAAATTTGGTTGCGATCAAATAATTAAGATAGAAGTTATTTAAGAAATTCTTAACATGTACTGAGTTCGAAGCCTCTCCTTGAAAGTATGCAACACAAAATACGCAAAACGTAGAAGTTATATATGAAAGAAATCGTTTTGATTAGCTGTGTAACGGGTATATCACAGTCGAGAGCACGCGACTGTAGCTTTCGTGCCTGTTCTAACTTTATTAAAGTTAGATAAAGATTGTTTGCATACGAACTGTAGAACTATAAAATTATGAAAATAAAAGTTGGAAACTGTGTGAAAAGAAATACGCATTGAGCTGGTAAATATGATTCCAATATACAAACCATATGTTAACAGAATTCAGAAGTAAATATCTCGAAACCAAATCAAATATTCTGTATATTATCACTAAAATGCACAAATAATGATTGGCAGTGAAATGTTCATAGCTTAAGCTCAACTGTCTCAGGGATTTGTGTTTAATCTGCCGCAGAAATGACAGCAATAACCGTATTCCCCAGTTTCATGTCTAGTAAATTTTTGACTACGGCTAATTATACTAAAATATCGCTGATATTTAGCCTTAATGGCAGCGAGTTGCCAATTGAAATCGAAAGACACAAGTTTTAATTGAATTTTAAGTACCCCGAAGTAGGCAAAGCCTCGTTGAGCATGCTCCGTGGAGCGAGAAGTGGGAGGTAAGAAGTGAGGAGTGGCAGGAAGGCCGAAAGAAAAGCCGCTCTGCCTTGCAAGGGTTTCCCTTGTGATTTGAGACGAACAGGTGCGCGGGAGGTTCAAGAGGCTCGGAAGGTGTCGCATCTTCGGATACTGCTCGCCCTCGTCCTCATCGTCGTTTCGTTCCGTTCCTCGGCTCTTTGACCTTCCCGTGAAGATGTCGCTGATGATGACGCGTAATAATTCACAATGCTGCCTTATTTATGTGCCGCAGATGTCACGTGTTCCTTTTGTTACGTTTCGGACGCAATTTAACTGCTGCTGCGTCTCTCCCCTGTCCGTCTTTCGCTCGTTCGCGCTGTCTTTGGGGCGTGGCTGAGCCCTTTCGAAAGGCAGGCTACCCTTAAGTGAAATATGGCACAAGTTCATGAGGCGACATCAAAATGATGACGACGTCGCTGTCGCTGACAACGATGAGCACAACGATGCCAGCGCCGCAGTCAACGTCAACGTCGTCGTAGTCGTCAACGTTGTCGTCTATTGCAATCAAGAATTTATGTTTTCAGCGCGCAGTTTGTCTTCAGTTGAGGTGGGCAGCGCGTTCTCAGTCGGTCCTCAGTCGGTCCTCAGTCCACACAGTCCACACTTCTCAATGTTCTGTTCTCGGCTCGACTCATTTCAGGGTTCTCGATGTCTGCTCAGGGGTTTGCTTGGTTAAACGCAATTTAGCTGCATTGCTCAAATTTCCGGCGCGCTATCTCTCGTTGCTCTGCTTTGCTCAGCAAAGCTTATGCCGCCTGCGGGTTGCGCTTGATGAGGCCACAGAGCAGAGACAGACACCGCAACCAAAACAGAGACATTGCCAGACACTCAGATAGAGACAGAAATAGGGAGACAGTCAGGGAGACAGGGAGAGAGACAGAGAAAGGGACAGAGACAGAAGGTCGTTGTTGTATATAGAAATTCTAGGGTTGCATTTATCGTCAGCTTCATTATCTACTCAGAGTTGTTTGATATATTAGGGTGTTAATTGATAAATGTTATACATGGAAAAGTATATGTATAGTGAGTTGTTATACTGTAAAGTATTATCAATGATCTATTATACTCTTAAGTCTTACACTATTCTGTTATATAGTAAACAATTATACCCTGATATGTTATACACCTTTGACTATATTGTTTTTAAAATATTACGGTAGTCATTGTAAATTAGGACAAATAAGTATATGCTAAGCTGTTATACACCCAACTGTTATACAATAATGTGGTATACACATTTGAAATATAATACGCAGCTTCACAGCTATGACATTTCATATGAATTTCGAATGTTTCAGAAATGATTTCAAAAATTTGTTTGGGATTTGGGCTTACTTAAAATAAACTTTTATCAACTTTCCCAGATAAAGTTTCTGGCAAATAATTTGAAACTCTCCAGACAAAACCTGCAAAGAACACGTATGTATAATTCTCAACTGGAATCGCATAGCAGATGGTGGCAGCTTTTGACGAATGCGCCACACACACACGCATACACACGCATACACACTCAAACACACTCAACAATTGGGTAACAACAGGTTTGTTAACCAGGCCGAGATACATTTGCTCTTTGTTGCCTCAAATTCTGATGCTAATAGCCACTTGTCAGTTAAGCTGCCTGCAGCTGGGCGCTGAGGGCGTGGCATGGTAGAAGTGGAGGCGTGGAGCTTGGCAGCGCTGCGCAGCGAGGTGTGTAATGGATTATTTGGCATTTTTCATTTGGCATTTGGCCCTTGGTTAAGGTTACGCATACGCCACGTTACACGTGGCAAATATTAATTTGCCAGCTGCGGCATGAAACTTTCATTGCTGCTCAATGTGGCAGTGTGTATGTGTGTGTGTATATATGTGTGTATGTGACAGCTTCAATACAAATGGCTCAGCTAAATGCCCAGTCAAAGCATCTGTCTGCAGGCCATCTCAGCGTGGCAATCTTTCTCTCATAATCATGCAGCACATTGACTAGATTTCTGCCCAAGTCGAAGACAATGATTACTTGATTTGTCCTACTCGAGAAATGTCATCGCCCAGAGGGCTGATTTAGTACTTGATTACATCTGGAGTCTATCAGAGCTAAGAAAGAGATCATATAAATAGAATATTTGAATGTGTAGCTTGGCAGAAGGAATAAACTAAGGGGTGAAAGGAATTGCAGTATGTTTGGCTTTTAAATGCTAGCAATCAATCGTTTGTTATAAAAATATTAACAGTATCTACAATTAATTTAGTATTCATTTTACTAGATATTCAGTTTATGAGTTAAAGAAAACGAGATCAAACTAAAAAATAGATTGCAGCACTTTTTGGTTTTTACATTGAGTTATAGAAAGCAGAAAGAAAGAAGATTAAGAAGATCTCGGTTTTATACTATTTTATTATTTTCCTATATGTAAATCCGCCTACCAATTCAAGGATATATCCAAGTCGCGTACACCTTAAACCTAAATGAAGATTCTTCCTCTAGTGGTTTTCTGGTCTTGAGTTTGTGCGTCTGGCGGTTTTTCGGCTAACCGCAGGAATTTGCGTTTTCTGTGCACGTTTTGTGTCAAGCAACAACAACAACAAAGCGAAGCAAAAGAACAAGAGAAGAGGAAAATAACAACGCGCTGCGCACCTGGAAATAAAACATCAATTTTTATGCGACAATTTATTGCGTTCCTTTGCCGTAGCCGGTTTTGGGACGCACGTTTCTTTTCTTGTGCGTTGTTTTTCTTGTTTTTTTTTTTTTTGTAGGGGTTTTCTGTTGCATACCTTGGGGCGTCTGATTACATAACAGAAAATGTCAATGTTTGTCAGGCTGCTATGGCAGCCGGCAGCCATTAGATTAAACAGACGACTGCGTCCTCTTCTGGCCACGCAGTCAATGGCGATGGCGATGGAGCGATGGAGCTGATGTAGCTCTGGCGATGGCGATGGCGTTGACTGTGTGCGAATTGTGTGCTAATCTTAACAAATTTGAGGTGTGCTTTTGTTTACGGTCGCTTTTTGTGCGCGCTTCTAGGAATCTTTGGCAGCACCTCCTCTTCTCTTCCTGTCTGTACTTGCCACAAGGAACTTAGTTCTAGGAAGTGCCAGCATTGTCATTTCTCATCGAATTTTTCAGTATTATTTAAATTCCACAACACGTGCGAAGATTATCATTGTTGCACACAACTTGCGGCTTAGAAATGAGCAACTTTCGATGTAAACAACATTTCGGAAATGAAAAAAATTTGATTTTCTTCAATTAATTTATTTTTTGGGCCATTTGAGGCTCATCTTTAATGATCAGAGTTTGCTTTTGATGTTATTTTGCAATATGTAATTATATGGAATCTGTTCTTAATCAATTACTAACATTACTATTAAGAGTGATTTCAAATATAAATACCCTTCGAAAATGGACAAAAAAGGATATTAACTTTGTTTAAAATTATATATCAGGCAGAAGGATGCGTGGCAGACCCCACAAAGTATATATATTCTTGCCCAGGATTGAGTCAATTAATGTCTTTCCGTCTGTCTCTCCAGATGTCAGTGTGTCTTTGTGAACACACAGATCTCAGTTTTTTTTTTCAAGTAAGAGACGTCAAATTTGTATGTCTTGAGCAGATCAAGATTATTTCAAATGTTAAGTTTCTTTTAGCAGCCATTGTGCGCGGGCCTGCATATTCAATTAAACGTATAACAAGCAATTATATAGTATATTCAGTTTTAGTAAGCAGTTTCAGGAAGATTAAACAAAAGATTCCCCTTAAGTATAATGACCTGATTGACCTGAAGTTTGCAGTCTTGCAGAGCACTTACAAACCATAAAAAATGTAAGCAGCTTTAGCAGGGCAATTAAAAGGCATATGTTATCATGTATATCTTAAGTATTAAAACAACTAAATGGATACGCTAGCTGGAATATGCGCTCCCAATTTGAGTTCGCATAATGGGTTTATTTTATAGACTGCGGCTTGTGTAAAGTTTTTGCATAAATCAGACGAGATAAGTCGCAGCGGCAGCAGCAGCAACACAAATACAAAATGATTATTAATTTATGCTTTAAACGCGCTGGCAACTCTGGCTGGCAGTAAGCTGCGCCAGCCAGAGTCTACATGCCATGCAATTAACAGCAGCAGCAAGATTAGAGAAAGGGGCAGATGAGAGAGGACGGGGAAAAGGGAGAGGGTGTCTAACAATACCCACCATACTGGTAAGCCCACGTCTAACTCCTCCCTCTCCCCGGCACTCCGGCGACAACAAACTTCGCCTGCTCAGTCAAGTGCGCAAGCACAACAAAGGCACAACAAATGAGCGTAGCCAGGCGGGCAACCCTGCTGTCTGCCCCTCCTCCTTCTCCTCTGCCGAGTCAGCGGTTCGGTTCGGCATGATTCGGTTTCGTATGCAGAATCTTAGCGCAGCATCTGATATGCAATTAATTTGGCCATCAACACGCCACAAAGCGGCAAAGAGCGCGAGCCTCAGCACCGAGCGTGCCACGCATTGTTTGCAACCAGCGACCAGATTTAATAATGACTTTAATTTGATTTTAATATTTCGCCTCGCGTTTTATTCTACTCGTTCTTGTTGTTGTTGTTCCCGCAGCTTTTCGATTGAGTCGCAAAAACTTTGGCCATGCAGGCGGACAGCCTCGTCTGGCAGCATGTCTGGCAGCCCCTTTCTGCCTGGTTAAGCCTTTTGAAATATTTTCACTCATTATTTGGCACAGTGTGGGCGTGCAGGGGGCGTGGCAGCGAATTCCAACATTGCACGCAAAGTGAAAATTCCGGCAACGCGGCGAAAACCTTTTTGCATTATTAATTCGCTTTGATATCAAATTTCATAAGGGGGGAAGAAAGATATGGTCGTTCTATAGGGAGGGGGGGAGGCGTGGTCAAGCCTGGTTGTAGTGTGAAGGCTTCAAGGCTTACGTAGCTGATTGCAATTTCCTACGAAAGTCCAAGTACTGAGCCAATAAATTAAGCTTTATGTGTGGCTAATAGAAAATTTTTACCTACCTTTTTGCAAACGCGGGCAGCATATGCAAATTGTTGTGCCAGGACATGCAAAGCGCCCTTTCCACGTACGCGCATATAAATGGAAATATACTCTACACATACACACACATACGTATAAATTACACGCTTAAGCAACAAAAGGCGACTGGCAGAAAAATGCAGAAAAAATGCTTAACCCGACGCCGAAACGATTTGCATTGCATGATAAAAGGGATGGCAAAGAATGCACCTGGAAAGAAAGAAAGCAGGCAAGAAGAAGCGGAAGCAGAGGCAGAGACAGAGGCAGAGCCAGAGGCAGGTGGAGGTCTGCAGGTGAGCGGCGGTTGGCAGCTGGCGAGCAGCGGGCACAATTTATATTGAAATAAAAATAGAGAGCCAAGGCAGCGTAAGCAAATGGCAGCATTGCGCACCTTTTGCATAAACTTGAAGATTTCACTGAGAGAGAGTGTATGTGTGTGTGTGTGCTACGACATGGCGTATGCGTAATGCAAAGGGTGGGGCATACTTGCGGGTGGTCGTTATGGCTGGCGAGGGCAGCCAAACAGCCAGCCAGGCAGGCAGCTTTAGCTTCAGCTTGGCTCCATCTTGGCTTCAGCTCCAGCTATGGCTTAATGCGTGCACAGCCGTAAAATATGCAACGCGTTTTGTCAGTTGCGTTGACAGCGCACGAGAGTGCAGAACAACAACAACAACAATTGCACGACAGCAACAACAAACAAGGAAAATCTTTACTTAAATTGCGCACAAGAAAAAACTTTATACGCTTTAATTGGCTATTAAACATGTCTCGTAAGTTTTTTCAGAAATCACATTAAAGTTTTAAAAAAGCATTTCAACTGCCATTAACAATTGATAGAGTATATTTATTATAGTGCTTTGATTATATGGAAATTTAGAATTGCTATCGATATATTCAAGCATAACCCACTGAAGATATGTAGCTAAAAATATTTGTAGCTTATCATATGTGCTTTTTTGCTATAAAGATGTTTCGTGTGTTTCCTGGAAAATAAGAATCAAATTTAAAGCAGAGTTAAGTTAAAGTTGAGTTATACAAAGTATTATAGTGTATTAATATGCATATCATATAATATTTCAATATAAGCATCGTTAGTTAATTAATTAATTTAATACACAAAATATAATTGTTACAACTCATATGCCCAACATCCTTAAAGTTCCCACCAGCAATGCATGCCTGAGGTAATCGTATTCAAAAGTATTTACCATAAGAAACTTAAGTTATTCCTATTTCAGATAATTGCCACTTTAGCGAATATAAATAAGTTTACAATGCGATAGAGCAAGTGAAAGGTTCCATAAATAGAATCGGATCAGGAAACGCCTCAACACGACACGCAAGTAAATAAACTTGGTTATTTATAGATCTCAGGCTTTTGTTTTCAATCCTCCGTTTAGCTTATGTACACGTGTGTGTTTGAGTGTGCTTTGTGGTGGGGAGGACTGTGCGTGTGGGAGTACAAAAGTATAGAAACCACACAAATTTGGTTGTCGGAGCTCAAACTGCAACTGCACTCGACACACGCAAATGTTAAACAAATGGGCCTTCGATTTTGGTTCTGAAATTGAAATTGGAATTTAATTTCCATTACATTTGATATGCATAAGATGTCGAAGTTGATAAATGACTGACACTGACAACAAACCGTTACAGTTACATATGATTTCATAGTTACTTATTGTACAACTGCTAAAAAAACATGGCTGATTGGCATATATATACTACGCATGGCATTATATTACGTACTACTATTATATGTATATACTATATATTATTTACGGAGCGGTGGGAGCAGAAAACATTCCTTTAGAATATATACATTATATGTATATAGGAATATGAAAAGGAATTATTATTCTCTCCAAAAATAAACAAAACACTTGCAACAATAGTCGCTGTGCACATACATATATTTCAGATAGACAGACTAAAATTAAAGTTATTGTAATTATCGAAAATAAATTACAGTTTGCATTATTTTCTTTGAACTTTTACAATGATATTCAATTTGCTTTTTAAAGTTCATTTGTATGATTTCAAGTCTATTTATATTGATATGCGTTATCTTTAGGAAATAAACAATATTTACCTTTTTCCTTTAGGCTTAATGTCTCATTTCTTTATAAGCAACGATTTTATTCTGAGCATGTTTAAATAAAGTTACTTGGCTTTTCAAATTGTGTCACATGGCATCAGTTAGCGTCATTCTGTTGCCTTATTAGAGCTGCAGCTCCATCTGTGTATGACTGCCTGTAGCCCTGGCAGTGGGGCAACCCTGGTTGTCGCTGTCAGCCTTCGCTAGGTGTCACATCAGTCAAATTTGTGTGCTGTCATAACAGACGAGTGCACAGCATGGACAGGCTGTGGATGGGGAAGTTGCTGCCACTGCCTCTGCTTCTGCTGCTATCTCTGCTGCTGCCACTGCCTCTGCTGCTGCTTTCTCTGCTGCTGCAGTTTATCAGTAAACATTTTTGGATGGAAACTCAATTAGTTTGGCGCAGTGTTGGCCTGGCAAGTGCTTAATAATGGGCGCAACATATGAGAGACAGGAGTTCTTTGAATTGTCATGCCATAAATTGCAGGAGATGCGTTTTATAGCTGATTTATAGCTGATTTGCCAGGTGCAGTTGCCTGCGCCGCGTTTCGCGTCCGCATCCGCGTCTCTAATTTGGCACTTAAATGCAGCGACGTGCGTGGGATCTGGCTGACTTATGGAGCGCCTTGGGGACCAACGAAGTATGCTAGTGTATAAGTGTGTGTGTGTGTATGTGTGTAGTTGCTATAAGTATGTGTGTAGGCATATGCACACGTTTCGCGGCAGCAGCTCGAACTGCTATAGATTCCTATCACGCGCCACAAAATGCCGTTACGTGTTTGCCGTCGCCGCCGCAGTTGCCATCGCCATCGCCGCCTCCGACTCTGTCGACGACAACGTTGATGATGCCGGCGGTGTCTCCCAGTTGGGCTTACCAGTGGATTATGCCCTGTGCTTGTCGTGGCCGTGCCTGCGTCCGTGTGCGGCCATGTAACTGCCGAGTCCATTCGAGTCGTTATAGCTGACATATTCAATAATTGGCGCACATACACTACACACACTAGCACACTGGCACACACCCTGGCACACCTACAGCACAAGTTGTAGTTTGACACACCGCCCGAAAGAATGCTGCATTCAATTTGTGCTCCTCATCAGCGCAGTCCACAAATGTTCATCGAAAAATTGATTCAGGCTCGCCGGCGCACAGTGGTTCGATCTATCGGAATTTAGTTCAAAAAGTAAAAGCGACAGAGGGAGAATGGTAACATATTTTCTTCTGCATTTTAATTGCTTTTCGTTTAGCTCTGACATTTTGATAATCAAGTTTAAGCTATCTATTGTATTATATAAATATATTTTCTTTTTAAGACCAGTCTCAAGATGTCGTTGAGTAAAATTTTTGTTTTACTAAACTCTAACGTCCAACCCCTGAAAGTCACCCAATGTTGCTTACTTATAAATCTTGTGCGTATATATAACCTATTGGATCAACCTTTTTAAATCTTTTTACGAGATATCTCAGTTACAAGGTTAGAACTGTTTTTGACCTATTCACGGAGATTAAAACCCAATACACAAAATATAATTTCACATTCGGTTTCAGCATCAATCTTAAAATTAGCAGCCCCATGTGGTTTACGGGTATTGGTAAAATTAAGAGTTTTATTGAAGGCACAAGATATAGCCGTCCAATCAGGGTAAAGCCCGAACATAATATATATGGTATGTTGCATTAATTTATTAATTACTTCCGCAAGATCGGTGTTCTGGCCCACTGTGAATCGCCCGCTTCTGCCAGTTGCAAATGAATGAGTAGAGTCGGCATACTTATTTTCGGAGTGAGTGTGTGTGAGTGAGTGCCAGTGGTGAACATGCCTGCTGTGGTGCGGTGAGCTGTGGCGCGTTGTTGGTTGAGCTGCGCCTGCCGCAAATTTGTCATATCACTTTCGGCTTTTTCACACGTATATTACATATGAATGAGAGTGTGTGTGTGCGTATTACTGTCGCATTGCGTTGAAATAGCGTTAAAATATTTTCAAATTTTATGAGGCGTAGTAAAGTTTGAAAAATCTCTAAAAGGTTTAAACTGATTAGGGGCAAAGTTTTTTTGTTTGTAAAATGTTTAATAAATATTATAAAATCATATAATATTAATATTATCTTAACTGGCAAATAACTGTGTGATCTCTTAGTTTTCTATTTTGGGCAGTTTATTTCCTTCACTTTGCTTTACTTTTCCTCTCACGTATTCAATTACTTTTAATTGCATTTCGCTGGCCATCACATTTAATTTTCGCATTGCGCTTTCGTTCATTTTGTACTCTTTGTGTGTTCAAATTGACCGCCAATTGGTCTCTTTATTTGCACAACTTCGCCGCAGTTTGCCTTTGCCTCTCTGTCTCTCTCTTTTTGCCGCTTCTCCTCTCTCAATTTGTTTTCTAGCGCCCTTCGTTCTAATTGAATTGTTCGCCGTTGCAACTTAATTTCTGCGCACCGGCGCATTTTTCTTATCAGCTTGGGCAGCATCTCCACAAAGAGAGAGAGAATAAAGGAGAGGGAGAGTGAGAGTGAGCGAACAAAGCAAAAGCGAAAAGTGCAAAGGAGGCTGCTGCGACTGCGCTGCGAACAGGTTTGCACAGTCATTGCAAGGTCGCCTCGAGGGCGATCCGGTACGGGACTGCTCGGAGAGCCACAAGTGTTTTGACTGCTGCTGCCCGAAAAGGAAGTGCAAGCTGAAGACAAAGACAAAGAGAGGAAGACAGTGAGAGAGTGAGGTTGAGAGAGAGAGAGAGCGGAAGAGAACAGTTGCCGAAAATAATTGAGCGAACTCGTGAGATGAACTCCAACAGTGGCGGGTAAGCAAAGAGTTCAAAAGGGGATTGCATGTAAGACAATGTTATACATTGTTAATTATTTATTAAAGTATAATAAATGGTGCAACCTTTCATTATATATTTGGTAAAATATTACTATTATGATATTATATTATTATTATATTATATTATTTTATAATATGTACGTAGAGACATCGTGAAATCTCTCACCCAAACCCCTCTTAGCTTTAGCCTCTGTTTAGCTGCACTCAGTAAGGCTGCCCTACACCCGCTAGAAAATATGCACACTCTCAATCACACTCAGCAATCGAACCATACTAAACCATTTGCAGCTGGTGTAATGAGAGTACGAATTGAGAAAGAAAACAATAATCAGCAAAAATGGAGGCAGGGCTCAGAGCTAATTGAAAAGATCGAACTCAATCGCACTTTTCATGGAACGTTCGCTCGCACGTTTCGGTTTCGTTTTCGGTTTTGCCGGGCCAAATCAGTTGATACCGAAACGTCTCCGAGAGTGGGACTCGGAAGCTGAAGCCGGGTACAAAAATAGTCACAGCAGCATTGTCGTCGCCGTTGTCTCAAATCGAACATCAAACGCGACATTGGGCATTCAAGTGGGCAATTTATAGCGTGGCGCTAATTGTCCAGCAATAGAATTGGTGGACAGACAGGGAGGAGGAGACGGAAGCGAGTCGAGTGTACATGAAAGATAAAGGGGCCACTCGGGTCAAGTGCTCTCAATTGGCGTCCCAAAGAGGCAACATGTGGTGGCGCTTGTTGCTGCTGCAGTTGTTGATTTTCTTGTCGTCAGCAGCTGCAAGTGAGCGTCGTCAGCCCGAGAATGAGACAATTTGCGGCTCAATGGAACTGCGTAGAATCAGTGATTTCACCAAACTGCGCAACTGCAGCCTAATTGTGGGTCATGTGCGAATTGCAAATCTTCATGTCGCGAGCACAGCAAATCTCACGCTATTGCGCAGCGAAGTGACGGAAATCACCGACTACCTGATGATCTATCGCTGTACGGGTTTGCTCACTTTGGAGTTGATATTCCCTAAGCTGCGTCTGATACGCGGCCGAGAATTGTTGTTCGATCAATATGCTCTGACAGTCTATGAGAATCGTAATTTAAAGGAATTGGCACTCGTCGAGCTGTTACGCATTCAGGATGGATTCATTCGCATCGAGAGTAATCCCATGTTGTGCTTTGCGGAGACAGTCGATTGGATTTATCTGCTGGGGAATAGCACCAAACAGCACTTCTCCATAAAAGTTAGTTAAGAGCTGACAGTATAGAAAACTATCGATAGTTTTTGTGAAAATTAACGCATTCAAGACTATCGATCAAACATTATTATGCAATATATGTATCGATTAGATTTGCAGTTCAAAAAATCTTCAATTATCGATACTTTTAGTTTTTAAACTATTAAATCTTAATGATTGATCGATAATTTTAAGAAGTGTAGTCGATATATTACTTATACTTATTAATTATATTTAAAGTGATTTGTCCATTCCTCTTTCAGTACAACAAATCTCCCAATCATTGTCCCGTCTGTGATGGCCTCGCCGCCGATTATTCCTATCGTTCAAATGGTACTAAAAATTGCTGGAACATGCAAACGGCCCAGAAACATTTCACACCACCCCGCACCAAGGACTGTCCTACCAATTGCGGTCAACTTGGCTGCGATGCAATTGGTAATTGCTGTCAGCGCAGTTGCCTGACGGGTTGCTCCGCCCAGAACTGCACACTCTGTGCCAATTTCGAACGAAACGGGCGCTGTGTGGATCGCTGCATTGCCAGTTTTGAGCTGAACAAGAGGAAGTGCATCTCATCCATGGAATGTCGCCAGCTCAAGCAGATTCCTCTAATTCAGGGCTCCCACTGCATCGAGCAGTGTCCCAATAATCATAAGGCCGTGATGGATGCCAATGGCACTCAGCATTGCCAACTGGAGTGCAAAGGCGTTTATCATATAAAGCGCGCTGCGGATCTTGGACAGTTGCAGGATTGTGTGAGCATTAATGGTTCGCTGATCATCGAGTTAATGGACATTAAAGGTGGGTAGAGAAGGGATGATGTATTAAAAATAACTCGAGTATACTCCTTTCTCTTGCAGAGAAAATTGTAACAGAGCTGGAACAGGCGCTGGATAACTTAAAAGAGATTACAGGGTATCTAAAAGTAATACATTCGGCCCCTTTGATGTCGCTGACCTTCCTTAAGCAGTTGGATACCATACGCGGAGATGAGCTGATAGAAAACAAGTAAGATTGTTGATACACTTCCAGTTCTTGATATAATTGAAAGTGTTCTCCTCCAGATACGCGCTGTATGTAGTCAACAATTACCATTTGGAGCACATTTGGCCAACCAATCGTCAGGTGGCGGTGCAACGTGGCACGATCTTCTTCCATCTCAATCCACGTTTGTGCTACGAGAAGATAATGAAACTGCAGCCAAGTCTGAGGAGTATACGCAAGATTTCTGTAGCAGATGTGTCGCCCAATTCCAATGGGGAACGTGTGATTTGTGGCGATTCGGTTCACACCTTGGATCCCGTAGTGGAGGACATCAACTCGACAGCGGCACTTATCGTTGTTGGGTATATGAATGGTGAGGATATCGAAACTCTGATCGGGTACTCGTATCACTATATGGAAGCGCCGCAGCAGAATGTTACGCGCTACGACGGACGCCATGGGTGTGGACATGATAAGTAAGACAGCGAGAGGGAGCGACAAAGATTGCTACTATTTCAATTGTTGCTGTGTTTCTTCCAGCTGGCTAATGGATGTCGCAACAAGTCGTAATCGTCGTCATGTCATCTCCAATCTCAAGCCCTTTACTCAGTACGCGTTCTTTGTGAAGACCTTGACACGTACTGACTATCATATGCAGATGGATGCCTATTCCAAGATACTTTACTTCCGTACCAAGCCCAGCAAGCCGAGTCCAGTGAGCAGAATCTTTGGCAGAACTCAACGCAGCACAGAAATCGTGAGTTATAGGTTTTGTTGGTATATTATAACAGTCTAGCAGATTGGTTCTCCTTTAGACCGTGCACTGGTGGCCACCGCGTCGTCCCAACGGCGCCATAAGTAAATATATTATAAACTACGAGTTGCATAACTTGACCGAGGTGGAGAAGTTGGGCAAGAATTATGGCTCCTTCAAGGTGGGCAACACCAGTGATTTCGATTGTGTTTGCAATGATCTGGTGCCCTACTATTCGGGACCGCAGCCAGAGGATGAGAACTTCTACAATAAGGAGCAGATCACCTATGAGGATGCTTTGCCAGATCTTATATATGTTTCGTAAGAAGATCTTCATATTGTTTTCTGCACTCATTAAGAAATTCCCGATCGTTACAGACGCAAACAACCAGTGAAAAAAGTGGAAAAGTTTGGACGAGTTCAAGAAATCGAAGATCTTATGAATGATAACTCTTTGAATGATTCTTGTGAATCATCAACAACAACAAGTACAACTAATACAACAACAACTACTACAACTACAACAACAGCTGCACCACCTGCAGAGGCAACAACAACCGCTGCAACACCCGCAGTTGCAACACCCTCAGTTGCGCCACCCACAGTTGCGAATTTGCAGCTGGAAAATAAGACAATCAGCAATGAAGAAGCAGCCAGACAATACGAATTCTTTCGACGATTGAGGGAAGAGAAAGTGCGTAAATCTCAGGATGCGAACAAAGATGCTTTCAATATTACCCATGCTTTGCCAAAATGCAATGATTCCCATGCCTCGGTGGGCTACCAACTGGAGCAGAAGTGCGTTGCAGAAGAGGAACTTAGTGGCATCACTCTGCCTGGTACACAGCATTATTTTAAACTATCGAAACTGAAACCCGATCAATTATATCGCATATCGGTGCGCGCTTGTGTTGAGGACGTGGTCAACGGTTGTTCCAATCCCTCAGAGATGATCTCCAGAACGATCACTGTTGAGGTGGAAGAGTTTTTGAAGGGACACTAAAGAATATCCTGTGGGAATGCTGGAACAATCAACTTGTAGTTTACTATACCGTATAGTTGCTTTTGAGAAATGAAATACTCAGGATCGATGCTATCGAGAGATTTTAAACTGTGTGGACATTATCTAGTGATATATGTATGTGAATGTATTGAATGTGTATGTGTCTGTATGCTAACCGAGTATTATAATATGTATGTAAAGCGTTTGCGCCGATGTTCCTCGCACTAGAAATTAAATTCCGAAAATCCTTTTATCTATGGTAATTTGAGTTTGAGTTTTCAGCTTGTTGACTTGTTTTGCACAGAGGCTTTTAAAGTCTTAACAGACATTCAGACGTGGGCGTATAGTCACACACAATAACCCAGGCATACACACACACACACAAACAAAGAACCGTAATCCGTGCACAGAGAGTGCGGCGAGCTGGCAGTGATTTTTGACATTTTGCAAGTTGGCACAACGGTTTCGGGCTCAACAATAAGCCTACGTAAACTAACAACAGCAACACCTGCGTTGGCCTTGGGAAGGAGAGAGCACTCCACACCAATCCCCCGCCCCAACACACGCTGTAGAACTCTCTTCGTCTCCCCCTCTCCACTTGATTCTTGAAACTACGCAGGCCACTTAATATGCAAATATGCCACAAAAGAGCTTTAAACTTTAAAACACTGTCGAATACGAAGCAAGAACAGTATAGAGCAGATGCAGAGCTGGTGGAGTAGAAGGAGCAGCTGAAGGAAACTAAAAATAATCCCAACTCCAGGCTGAAGCAAGTCCAGGAACCTGAACGGAGCTGGCAAGTCGCGTTGAGTACGTGTCATGTGTCGTCTTGTTTGTGGTAGCTGAACTTTAGCTCGGCAGGAAACTTGCCGGAGACGTGTCCCACTCAATGACAAACCCAACGCGTTGATTGACGTGGGGACAACCTGCAGCGCTCGCTTTGTTTGTAGTCGCGGAAAAAGGATTTTCACTTGAGCTTGAGCCGTCGCTGTTGCTGTCGCTGACAAGAACTCCGACCACAATGTCTTTGGGCTTCTGCGCTCATTCTTAAAGTGCTGCCGCCTGACGTGGTACCCTAAACCAATTGTATTTCAATATTTCACTTCGTCTTCGGCACTTTCGCTTCGCCTTGTGCACCATTTTTCGCACACTTCCGCGCTTTTACAGCCAGCCAAGTCCTGACGCGTCGTTATCCTTGCACTCCTTGGTTATCTATGTACATGGTAAGCACTTTGCGCTCACTTTTTCTCTCCGTTTCCCTCTCTCTTTCTCTCAGTCGGACAATTTAACTGAGTGCTTCCCAATTCTGTGCCCAGCCCGTTCGGGCGTCTGCACTTCAATTGTCCTTACGCCGCCATCGATGCATCTCAGTTTGCCCATCCTGCAGCCGGTGAGCTTTGTGAGCCATTTGGACTCTCGTCCGGATTTTGCATGAACTCTGTACATGCCACAGTGGTGTGCTGCGCTGTGCATTGCAGTGCACTGCAGTAAAGCACCCTCCGGGCTGTCGTAATGGAAATGAGGAGTGTCAGTTGCTGACACACTCGGCTATTGCCAGGCATACGATACGATGCTATCCTAGTATACGACTAAACTCACCTTAAGTGCGATAATCTGCTCCATTATATGATGTCAAGCGACACCTCATGAAAGTCATGAAGTTTGTCTGAACAATTTCTGGAAATTTAAAAGAGTCTTCAAATTGAGCGACATGACTAGATCGATTCCATAGGTGATGCTGATTCAGAATATATATACTTTTTGGGGTCGGAGATGTTTGCTGAGGTGCGTTGCAAACTCCTGGCCAAATTAAAAATATACCCTCGGTAAGGGTATAAATATTACCTCTAATTGGAAGATTCCTTCATACTTCTATAAATTTCCTAGGGTATATGTATATTAGTCGCAAACATTCAACTAGCTTTCCTCACGTGCTTAAGAATATGGCTTGTCCGATTCTATTACAAATAATCATAGGACTACCAGTTTATATACTACTCCTAACCTCAATTTTCGTCGACATAACCTAAGCTATGTATGCCATTTCAGCTGAAGCGCACTTCGTTTCATGCGAATCACATTCAACGTTTGAGTTTGAGTGTCCTACTCATTACACTGTTATCCTGTCATTATCTCTGGCCCGGACTCAGCTCACATTACAAATCCAATTGGCAGTGTAAGAGATAAATGTTTCCGGATAACATAAAGTGGCATGTGGAGGCGGTCAGTTAGTCCACTCGAATGGCCCTGCGACTTGTCTTCTCTGTCCTATATGCACATACAAGTATACACACATACATACACACGTAACGTATCTAGGTAATGGTTGCTCAGCTGATTTTAACTCAAGTTAAATCAAATTGTGCTGAAACGGAGACTCCTCCATGCTTTCTTCGAGTCACAAAGTGCACTCGATAGTTCCCTACTACGGTTTGTCTCCCGCTCGACTTGTGTATGCTCACTATTTGTATCCATCGAGTTCCATTTGTTGCACTCCCTCTCTGTCAATTCGATTGTCTGGCCAGGTGACGCGTGCCTTTTGGCCTGACGTTGATGTAGCATGCGAGTCAGTTAGGCTTAAATACATTATTCAAACATCGAAACTACAAAGCGAGCGCTACTTAAAGTATATCGTGACATAGTTTAGATGGCAGCGATAGCTTTTTCCAAAAACCAGATACAAATTGAACTAGAAATCACTTTCCCTTTTTCTTTCTCTCGACTGTTGACGAACAAATGATTCATGAATTGGATTGATTGAATGACTCACATGGTTTTCTGTTATCCGACGGCGACATAATTACACTTAATTTGTCCGCTTTCGGGGTTAACTCTCTGCAGCTCGTCGAAGTTGTGGTATATGCGATATGAAGGGTTGCCTAATCGACCGAAAATATAGAGAATTTATTACATGTGGGTGGCAATTTGTATACACTTGTTAGCGATAACTATCGCTAAACTATCGATCAAAGGTCACTTAGTGCCCTTTGTAGGGTTAACTACATAACGAAATTGATATTATGGTAAATATAATTGAGTTTATGGTAAATATAGTGCGGTGACAGATGTTGTAATTTATTTTTGGTTTTCAATATTATTGTTTCTTTTATTTTTTTGTTAACTTTTTGTTGGTATTACAATTTTTATTCATAGATATTTACTTTGTAATTTAATCAAAGACAGCAGCATCTTCATCATATATATATCTTCTTGATCAGCAGCCAAATCTATATATTTTATTAAAGACACTTAACAGTTTCGTTACTAGATAAAACTTTTGGGCTTTGAATAAAATATGTTTTACAATATATACTATATGTATTTCTAGTATATTAATTTATTAAAGTATAAATGATTAATTTATTAAAATATAATATGTATTTCTAGTATATTAATTTATTAAAGTATAAATGATCAATCCAAGTACAACATTTCACTTATTACTTAATGTGCTTAGTAACCATTTCCTCCCTGCTTAAGCTCTTTATACATTTCCCATGTGTTGTTATTTCCCCCATTTACACAGTTTACTGTGCTGTAATTGTTGGTCAAATAATTCCGATTAACTGTCAATACGCGTTGCCAACGAGCTGTGTGAGCTGTGTTGACTGGGCACAATCGTCCCGTTGACTTAGCTTGCTCTCTCTTACTGGGGGAGAACGCAGAACGCGTAGAATATTGAAAATTATGGCTTAATTAAGTGCGCATTTGGTACGTCAACAAATTGCTGCCGAAAAACCAATATCCTCTGGCGCTGCTAATAGCGTCACAATGGTACGTTTTCCTTCCTCCTTTTGCTATCCCTCGTCCATTCTATCATCCATCTACGCGTTAAGGGTCGTGCTCTCCCCTTGCCCCTTTGGCTCTGCTCGCAACGAGTCGATTGCAATTCCGTGTAAATTTGCACAAAAACACCGTGCAAAGCTGCTGTTGCCGCTGCTGCTGATTCTCTCGTAAGGCGGCCATTGTTCGGGCGCCATATTTGTCAGCCATTTGCGTGCTTGCTATCTCGCTCGGTACTTGCTGCATTTCCGTTATGACGGAAAGGGGAGGGGCGCATTCATTTTGGCCATCATGAACGCGCTGCATGATGTGTTGGCAAAACGTGTCATCGACTCGACGTCGTCGTATGCGTTTTTGCACGTCGAATAGATGGCGCATTCGTGTGTGTGTATGTGTGTGTGTGCGTACATCGACATTTGATGCTGCTCAATAAAATTTTATTTGACTCACCTGCAGGTATGTCTATGCGGCAAGTACGTGATATATGACTTCGTCTGTGGCTGTGAGTGTGTCTATTAATGTGTGTGTGTGTGTGTGTGCGTGAGTGAGTGAACGCATGTGTGTGTCTGTATGTGAGTCATGGCTTGATGCTTGGCCGTAATTGGCTTGTAATTGAAAACTTTGCCGATAATTAATTACTGCAAGTTGTCTCACGACATTTTATAGCTTCAGCTGAGGTTTGCCAAACTGCTAGCAATGATTATAGGGCGGAGAGAGTTCCCCGCCTCCGTTACCCCTTCTGCCTGCCCCACGTGCCTCACGTGTAAGTTAATTAAGAGACAGAGTCAGCAAGCTGCGAGTTAAGCTGAGCTGCAATTGTCGTTGCTTGTGCGGAACGTGTTTGAGTTTTTACTTTCAACTCTTTCTTGCCACACGTTCTCGACTCGCACGAACTTGTCGCCAGTACTAACAGTTGCGGTTCAACACCCATTACTTGGAGCTGAGCTGTTATGCTTGGCTAAACACTTGTTAATCATTTAAGTTTTAGCAAAATTGCAGAATAATATGGTTGATATCTTTCTAAGAGAAAACTAGTGAGAAAGATACAGTACTTTCTGTTTTAAGTGTATTTAGTGTTGCATACTTTAGGAAGCGGTTTAGAAATTTCAACTCTTTAAATTATTTTAATTTCTTGTTCTTTAAAACATTGTTAATTAAATTTCATAAATATAAATTGTAAATATAGAATTAAATAACTTAATAAAACTTGATTAAATTTGAATAACTTGATTATTAAACTACCAAGTTAGTTTATCTCTCTTTGTTAGAAGTCGCTAAGAATAAAATTGTAAATCAATTAATAAATTAAAAACTCATTTTATTGTCTGCAAAAATTAAAAACAATTTAGGGAGTAAACTCCCAAAATGGTTGCTCTGACAGCTCTGACAAATTACAGAAATTTCAGTTGGAACTTAATGAATTTTTTCATTAGACATAGCTCACACCTTGCTCACCTGCCGTGCTGCCATCGCTTTGCTTTGTTGTCTTTTCAGTTTGTCAAAGTGAGACAAAGGCCTTGACAGGGCATTAATTTGGAATCCAGCTGCTAGTCGTAGAGGAAGGGAGGGGGAGGGGGGTTGGATAGACAGAGTTCTATATGCGAAATATGAATAAAACAAATGCATATTTAATGATGGCACAGAACGTTGTTGCTTTCATTGAGGGAGAGCTAATGATTTCTTAATACGTTTAATAACGCCTTCAAATAGTCAACAACATGAAAGCAAGAAGGTGAGGAGGGTAGAGGGAGGACAAGGACTCGCCCTGGTCGTTAAGATTGTGGTATTGGTCGAGTCATTTGCGAATACTTCTCCCTGCCCCGAAAATGAAAGGATGTTTACTCGTGGAAGGGATGTGAAATGGTGAGGAATGTAGAGAAGAGGAGAGAGAGGAAGGAGGAGCTGCACATGCATTGCTTAAGCTACTATGCACTGACACTATAAACAAACTTCTTAATTTCCGCGCCACATAAAACTTATCTTCATTTTGCGCCAGTCAGCTTGGGCTTCTTTCCATTTGCCATCACCGCAGTGCTCGTTGTCTCTCTCTCTCTCTCTTTTTCCCTCTCTCTATTGCTGTCTCTCTATTCCCACTCCCCCTGCTGGCCATAAAAATCACAACATAAGCTAAAAACTTTATGTTGCTTCTCGAATGCAAACGGCCAACTGGCAAATGGCAAACGCAAGTTTCCGACTCCGACTCCGACTGTGGCCCAATGCATTTGGAGACGGCGACGTCCAAAACTTTTGTGGCTGCTGCTGCTGAGGTCGAATGCAGAATTATGTAGCCAAGGGATGGCTTACCCCTCCTCCCCTTGGGTCACGCTCACTTGTTGTTGCATTATCTTAATGTTCATTAGGTTAAGTTTTGTGCATTTTCCGTTCCCGTTCCCGTTGCGATTGCCGGCTGCGGCTGCTCATTTGTGCGCCAATCTCCCGTCGACATCCTGTGCAAGCTGTATGGCCTTTTCTCCAGCTTCGAGACTGCGACTTCATCTCTGGCATGAGAAACTTTTGCATTCCGTTTCCCGAATGCCGACCGACTACTGCGAAAACTCGTCAGAAGTTTGCACTCCAAGAATCTGTTCGGAAAGTTGCCCACTTTTTATATGCCCGCCATCAAGTGGCTCTACTGTCCGCCTCTTAGTCTCCCTCTCTCTATCTCTATCTCTGTCCCTTTCGCCCTTCCGCCATTAATCGATCGCTAGTTCTGCGCTCTTCTGCCATAATTTTAATTAAAGAAATTGTATTTTTTCCGTCAGGCACTTCGGACTAATCAAGCCGAATGCGCCCGTGGAGCTACCTGCTGGAGTGCGCTGCCCGGCTGCCTGTGGCGCCATCTATTGTCCGAACTTTACGCAAGAAATCCAATTTCCATTCACGTTTCTCGCCGTGGGTCCTTAGTGTGGGCGGCCACTTCCGGACAATGCAGCAATCGAATTGCCAATTCGCGTTCGCTTATTTTTCTCGCCCTACTTTCGCTACTCTCCTTTCCCTTTACCATGTTCCTCTCTGCCTTTCCCCCTCCTCTTCCCAGCCACTCCTTTCTGGAGCACATCCTGGACACTGTGACAGTTCATTAGTATCGTATATCCCGTCATATTTGTCGCCGTTTGACACTTTTATTATGCACTCTTAGGAGCAGAATGAAGCTCGACTTGTGCCTGGGACGACAAAACAGAGCACAGGAAATGGTAAAAAGGAGGAACTACACTAATAAAAAGTGCAAATAAGTGAATGAAAATGGAAATGCTAAAGAAAGAGAATACGCTGGTACCTTTCTGCTTTTCAAATCCTCTGCACATCTTTCCTCATTCTCCATCCTTCCCTTCATCGTAACCAAAAGCTGCTGATTATTATCAGTCGCTTCCTTGCCGGCGATTACGTTTGTAACTGCGCATACCCTACTAGAATATAGAGCTTAATAGAGTTCGAGAGAGGAAAGAAATCAGCTGACAAGAATAGGGAAGGGATATAGCTCTGTATAAATATATGTCCAATATGTTATAAAGCGCAAACTCATTAGATTTGAAGTACTATTTATTATTCTTTATAAATATCTATAAATCTGTATCTGTTATCGATCAGATACTTGGGAAATTAAAATATTTTTAGAAAATAGTTTGATAGACATTTCTTAAATATGTTTTTAAAGAACACATGAATATAGTATATATAATTGATATTGTATATATATATATATATATCTACTATATATATTTATAGTATTATGATAAACACCATTATCACCATTATCGAAATGATAGCCCGTCTAAGCTTTAACTACTTCGAGTATGCAAATTTTTGTCGTAGCGCATTCAAATTTCGCCTCTGCCCGCATGGGATTATTTCCTTTTGTTTTATTATGCTTTCTGTTGTCCTCCAGCTAAGTTTCATAATCAGCCAAGCGACCAAGTTGTGACTTATTAAGTTCTTGCTGTTGCAGTTGTTGGTTTTGTTCTGTTCTGTGGCCAAAAGTAATTTGTATGAAAAGTGCAAGTGAGTTTTATTTGATGCGACGCAGCGCAATACCTTGGCACAACAAGCCGAGTTGAGTTGAGTCAAGTCTTAGGGCAGCTTTTCATAAATACTTTTTGAGGATTGACGCAAACAAAGTTAAAATTATGGCTTAAGTGTGATTGGAATTCCAATGACTGCCAATGAGTCACCAGACAGCAGGAGGGGAAGTTGAAAGTGCTCTTAAACTGAATGCAGTTCACATTAATTAGGGACGCTTAAGACATAAAGTGGTTTTCACAGCGAGAGTTGTCAAAGGTAATTCAGACTGTCTGGCTAAAGGTGAATCATGTCTGTATATGGAGCAGGTATAACATGGCATTACATGATTTCTGTTTTGGCTGAGCTAGTACGCAATCCTGGCAGTAGAGTCTTATCTACTCCCCCTCGCGTTGCTTCCAATTCTCGATGGTGTCAGGAACAGAACCCAACAGCATCACTTGCTGCCGTAACGGGCCCAAAGGCTAAACGGCAAAAAATGCAAAACAAGAAGGAGAGAAACGAGCAGACAAAAGCACAAATCGGAAACGGAAGTTGCATGTGCAAAATGTCCGCTCTGTTGTCGTTCTTGCGTTCTCGCTCTCTCGTTGTGTCACTGTGCGGTTGCATTGTTCTCTCTTGTTCGGTACGGTTGGATTCGCTTCGATTTCTACTTAACTGAAACTGACAGCCTTTGGCTTTCGCTTTGGCTTGTTGTGTGTGTGCCAAGATGACTGTCAATATGCCTGGGCAGGGCCACTTTTTGCCGCTATGCCCACATTCACTTCAGTTGGACTTTTGCAAATGAGAATTTCAGTTTTATGACAGGCTGCATAATGCCCAACCGCTCGCCATATTCATTCATTCACTCATTCACTTATTCATGCGTTCGTTCATATATACATATTCGCATTTGCAGCCCACAAAATGGAGAAGGGGTCGCTGCCATTGTCAAGTGCTGCTGCCTAATACGATGGTCACCTTAATTGACGTTGATTGGCCCGGCGCAAATGCATTTGCCAGATTAGTTTGTGGCCAAAGTGTGTCGGCCACAGGCTGCCAATTGCCTACGGGCCACAGGCCACACACAGTCTCCACCCTCCACTCTTCGCACTCCATTCTCCTCTCTGTGGCTCTCTCGATAATGTTGTAAGCAATTTGCTGCAACTTGCCAATTAAATGTTTCATGTTTAAGAGACAAAAACAACAACAAAACACACACCCACAGAGAGCCCTTGCTCCCACTCTGTGCCTCACTCTCTCTCTCTCTCTGTTTCTCTGTCTGTCTGTCTGTCCGTCTGTCCGGGTTTGTCCGCCTGTCGGCGCCTATAAATTTTTGATTGCCTTTGTTGTTGGCGTTGTACTGAAAAATGGCATTTCATTTGCGTTTCTCGTTTTTGCAGCACGCGCCCTCTGCCAGCGAGCGCCAACTGAATTTTACGGCTCGCTGCGCGGCGTAGCAATGCGGTTGCTCCGGCCCTAGAGTGCGGCTCCTCTCTTTCTCTCAATTCCCTCTCCCAACACCCCTCTCGCCGCTCCCGGTCAACACAGACACATTTCAATAATTGTGCAACAACTGGAAGCGATTATGCAATTTCATCAGACCAAAAGACACACTGCCACATTGAGATATGGCTAAAAAAGAAATATAACACAGAACGCGCCCCAATCGCAACTCGCCCCCACAAGTCGCACTCATTATGCACTATCTGTCAGTCTCGTTAGTCTTCCTTTCTGCTAGGGGAATGGCATTTGTCGCTTAAGAATTGAGGGAGGGAATGTTTTAATATGATGTGTTGGTTTAAAAAGTTAAAGAGATATATTTATTTTATTTTTTTTTTATATTTTATTATTTAAGTGTATTTAATTGTATGCACTTTTTAAAATGTATCTGTATTTGTGAAGTTATCTCTAGAAATATTTCCCCTTCAAATTGCCAACAATTTAAGTAAAATACACCTATACATAGCAAAGCTTAAATCATTTTGTAATTTTAGAAAGAAATTCCTAGGTAATTCCAGTAATTATTAATTTATAATAGGGTGCATCAAGTAAATTATAAATTAATATATATATTATGAATATTCATAAATCCTTTCATTACTTCAGATAAACTTCCCCCTCAAAATTAATCCAATTTATTTTGTAATCTTCTCGTTACTTAGTAAATAATGCCATATTAGTTTATTTTATGTACACTATTAACGGCTTTAAATAGTTGATGAATATTCATGAATCCTTTAATTACTTTAGAGATGGTTTCCTCCTTAAAATTAACCCCTGATTCAGTCGTATAAACAGGTTATTTCGCAGACTTCTCGCACATAGAGTATAGACAACATGTATGTGACCTCGCATGAGTTTATATACATTGTAATATTGTTGCTGATGTAGTTTCGGTGCTGTTCGAGGGGTGATAGGGTGGCAGAGAGAGAGAGAGAGAGAGAGATGGTAGAGTAAGGAAGGGAGCTGGTGAGGGTGTTGCGTTGTTCGGTTGTTATATTGTATCTTTGCCTATACATCTGCTGAGCTGATATGGCATTTATGTGCGTATATGTATATGTGACTGTGAGCATGTGTGTATTGTATGTGTGTCTGTGTGCGTATGCCTGTGTATCTGTGTTTGTCTGCCTTTCATTTTGAGGTTATGCAAATTGTTATTCTGATATCATAATTAATTCGTCGGGGAAACAGGCCGGAAACAAATTGGGTTTTGAATGAGTTATTGTATTTTGCGGTATGCTGCATTTTTGCGGATCTTCACGACTCCCTTCACGTCTCTTTCCCCCCTTCTGCTACTCCATCACCCGCAAACAGGAAGCAGAGTAAAATATTTTGACTCGTTTGGAATTGTGCATAGCCATAAAGCAAGCTGATGATTTGCTTCTTCTTATTCTGTGGCATCCCGTTTTAATGAGTTTTACAGCATTAGATTCTGTTGGTTGCCAGGAAACATAAACTTCTTTTGCTTTATTTTTGTTTATTATTTTTTTAGTTCCTCCCCCCCCCCCCTGCCAAGCATAAAGACAGTTGGCAATAACCGTAGAAGAAGAAAATTATAGTTGGCAACTTGCGAGCCATAAAAAAGCCACAAAACAAAGCAAAAATGTTCAAGAGACAAACGAATGAACGAAGGAATGAACGAATGAATGAATGAATGGACGAATGACCTTCAGCATAGATCAAGTTGCTGGCTAAAAACAATGGCAGTGCGCTGTGAACACTCTCCTAACTTGTCCTTTCCCCCGACCACACAAATTATGAGCACTTTAGTGTCGCAACTGAAGCTGCTTCTGCTGCTCTTTCTGCTGTCTCAGTTACATCCTCCCCCCTCGTTTTTCCATGCTCCGCATTTAGTTCTTGTCTGCATTTCTTTTCGTCTGCTGTGTTTGCCAAACGGAATGATAAATTAACTTCGTATTATAAATTCCTTTGAGCTCAGTTCTCTCACACATGCAGCAGCAATTGCCCGTGCGATCTGTGGCCGTCAGATTATTTGGAATTTGCATACGCGTGGGTTGCTCGGCAAATTGAGCGATTCAAAGGTCAGCGGCAAAATGCTAAAAAGTAAACAATTTCATGGAAGTCTTAGTAGAAAGTAATAATAAAGAAATAAACTTTGCGTTTGTGTTATAAAATAAAAATATTACGTTTTACTGTACAGGGATTTTATTATGATATTGTGGGTATTTATTTTGAATACAAGTTTAATATTTAATAATAATTTCACCTTTTTCCACTTATTTTTCTTGATAAACTTTTATGTGAATAACGAATGAACAAAGTCGTTACTCTCGAATATTTTTAAGACAATAAACATAGTTATTTTCTTTCTGCTTTCTATCCTTGTTATTTCTGAGGTCTTTACACTGTCATACATATAAATAATAAATAAATAAATTAATCCAAAGTAGCTTTCCAATATTTCTCACTTCCTTACATTGTTTCTATGCCTGCTTGTTCCTGTCATATCTAAAGCCGACTCTCGCAGTCTTAACATTGTCATATGTACGTATACGTAATATGTGCGCCTGTTTGCCATGTGTAAATTTACGCTATTTGTTTGCTTATTTGTGCCGCTGCCACTGCCATTGCCACTGCCCCTGCCACTGCCTGCCACTGCCTGCTGCCCTCTCTCTCTCTCTCTCCTATTTCCCGTCATAACCCACGCTTAGCCTGTGAATACTTAACCAACAATAACGACAGCAACAACGGCGCGGGCTTTGGCTATGCCTGGTTCGCCCCCACCCCTTGCCAGGTCGAACATTGTGTGCGCGCCGCATGTGTCAAAGGGCGCATTTGCTTGTGTTTTTTTCTTGCGGCGCTGCCATTTGCCAACGTGTTTGTATAAACAAAGCTCTTGTTGTTGCTATTGTTGTAGGACGGCCGTTCCGTCTATTTGTTTGTCACTTGTCACCAGAAGAAGCCTAAGCCGAAACTTGTAAGTCGAGCTGGAAGCGAGCACGGCATTTAGTTACTGTTACACGCGGCATTTCCTTTGCGGGCCTACCTTCCGGTAATGGGTATGCTATGGCATGGTATGGCATGGTCTGGCATGTTGTGGTATGGTATGGCATGGAGTAGGGGTAACTGCTCGTTATACTTACTTCCGCTTCCCTTGGCCGCTTACTGTTTGTCGTTGTGGCACTGTGCAATGCTCTTTTGATTGATGGCCAGCACATTTATATGCTGTCTTTGTTTGCCTGTTTCTTTTCGGCTTTTTATTTCCAATACTTATGTAGATGCCTCTGTGTGTGTGTGTGTGCGGCGCTTCATTGACGCTGCTTTACAGTTAGCCTTATTATGCCCCACGGCCTGAACCGCATTTATGTAATTGTATTGTTGTCGTTGAAAGGGAGAGGGGCAGGGAGTGCAGAAACCTGAGGGCAACCGAATGGGTAAGTGAATAAGTAAGCAGCTGGAGAAGGTTATAATCTCTCTCTCTCTCTCTCTCTCTCTCTCTCTTTCTTTCCATATATTGCCCCCTGTCTCCTTTGCCCTTTAAGAATATTTATTTGCCCTGTGAGCTCGTCTTAAATACCGTTAGCCAAGATGATTGAGCAGCTTTTCACATTTTAATATTTATCGAACGTTTTGTTTGATTTGCGATTTCCATTTTTGAGAGATATATTCACAATTGCATTTGTATTCGTATTCATTCCTTGCGTATTTCTCTTTCGTTGCCTTCGCTCTTTAATAGTCCTTCTTAGCCTAATTTGGCGCCTTGAAGTTCACTTCAACACGTGACCTTTGCTCAAAAACTGAGCCTCACCACATCAAGATTCTGTTCGAGGTCGTGTTTTGGGGTCAGCTTTAGGCTGAGTGTGTGTGTGTGTGGGACTGTGTGTATGTGTTGGGTTTGTGTGTGCTTGGCTTGACTGTCCCCATTTTGTTGACTTGTTTGATTTGTATTATCCTTGAAATAAGATGTTCACATGGCCAACTATATGTGCGTCCCTCTCTCTCCCTCTCTCTTGCTTATACCCCGTGTATGTGTGTGTGCCTGCCTGTCTCCTTAATTCAATTGTCTTTGTCCTTGTCTTGGCCCACATTTGGCCAAAGAAAAATTAGTTTTGTCGAAAATCTGTCAACAAAAGTCAGTCGCACAATTTGTTTTCATCTACCTAGCTCCCTCTCTCTCCCACTCACACACACACACACGTGTGCAAATATTACTTTAAGAGGCTGCGCTTTAATAATTGGCCTGGCTAGTTAGTCGCTTTGTTGTTGTTCTTCTGGGCCCTCGCCTCTAATTCCAGCTAATTTGCAGCCACTCATAAAACTTCAACTTGCATTCGCTTAGTGGGGGAGGGAGGAATTAAGTAAGGGAAGGAGTTCCGGTCCCGTGTCCCGGATATTAGCGCAAACAAAATGCAACACTTGAGCTGAAAAATTGCCGTAATGAACGCAAGAGAGACCCCCCAGGAGGGTTGCGTCAGTGCAAAATTGTTTAATTACTGCAAATTCCTTCACTCGGCGCTTTTGCACGCTTTGCTGTGGGTTCTCTCCTCCCGGTGCAGGGATGCAGAGGGAAAAGATAAGGAAGGGGGGGGGGTGACGGAGTCTCTCGGCGGACCAGTGGTATGAACGGTGGTTTGACACATTTTCAGTTGTTGCTTTTGACGGCATTTTCGGGTTGGCTGACTCTCTGTGCCTTCACTTGGGCTTTCATTGCATGCTCTTCTCTTCCCTTTCCTCATTTCCCCAATTCCCCTTTCCCTTTCGGCTTTCTCATTCCTTTTTCTTGCGAATTTCTATTTCTGCCTGCCGCCCATAGATTTCATTAATTTGCCATTAATTTGTATTTTCTTTGCAGTCGCTTTTGGTCTTGTTGATTTTGCTTTTAGCTGCTAGCAAAAACTGCCGCATTATTTCAACCCATTTGGGGGCTAATGAACTTACTGAAGAGGGCTGTGTTCCCCTCCTCGCGTACTCATCATCATGGTGATTATCCTCTGTTTCTTCTATACGGTTACTTGACTTGTGCCAGACGCTTACGAATCTGGCTGGTTTAGTTTTTGAGTAGAGCTCTTTGCATTCGCTTTGAGTGGTAATGATAAATTAATTTGTAGCTCAAGTTTACACAGACTAAAAGGGGGTAAAGCAGACAGATAGATAGATGGATGGATGGATGGAAGGACCACACGTTTTAAATTAGACAACAAATTCATGTTTAATTATCCTGTCGAAGACAAGATAATCATGCGTGCAGGAGCAGTTGGGTTTGAGCGATGGCAACACAATTAAAACAATTTATCGACTGTTTTTAAACAAGATTTTATAGTCGTTGTAATTTATATCTGTTTTGGAATATAGGCATTTCTACATAATACTTCACTTAATAATTGCAAAACTATCATGAACAGACATTGCAAATTAGGAAGAACAGACCAGTGGAAACCTACAAAGCTTCACATTCTTTGTATGACATATCTGTATATATTTCACATTCTTTATTTAGATATATGCCCAGTCTAGAGAGTTAATTCGAAAATTTAAAACCTGCTTCAATTTACT
The DNA here is from genome assembly GCA_018903675.1 of Zaprionus capensis. Classification (NCBI taxonomy): domain Eukaryota; kingdom Metazoa; phylum Arthropoda; class Insecta; order Diptera; family Drosophilidae; genus Zaprionus; species Zaprionus capensis. The sequence continues at coordinate 9,109,073 of JAEIFN010000964.1, read as the reverse complement.
TTCATTTGGCCGCAAAGTGAGCGATTGCTGTGATCAACTCGTGTCATTTATTATACTTATATGCCAACTACAACACATACGAGAGAACTTTAGGCTGCTCTGTAGCTTGGGCCATGCTCAGCTATTTTGCATTCTCAATTTGACCCAAAAAATGTTGGTGAACTCAATTATGGCCATCGCATGTAATCGCAGCTAATGAACGGTAAATTTGGTACAGGGAACAGTTGGAAAATTTTGACATGTCCAAGGAGAAGGAAGGAAAGGAAAAGCTGACTGCGACGACAGGCGACACGATTAATAATTGTCAGAAGATATTTTGTGTCAGTGAGAGAGAGAACAGGCTACATATACAAATGTATATATATATATGTGTGTCTGTGTGTGTGTCTCAGTGTGAGTGGGTGTGCAAAGCTGTAAGCGAGAGTGAAAACTGTAATTAATGACTGAGCAACAGCAACAGCAACAAAATTGTCCATTTTACTAATCTGCAACACAAATATTTTATGAGCACACTAAATCGTAGTGAGCTACATGTGTGTGCGTGTTCGTGTGTGTGTCCCAGTGTGTGTGTGTGTGTGTGCTTGTGTGTTGACTTGATATTATGAACTGGCAAACCGGCACCCAAGGGCAATCATATTCAAATTAATATACCCAATGTGTTTCACAGTCATAAATTTTCAAGGCAGGCCCAGTAACTGAAGCTGATGTTGTTGCTGTTGTTGCTGTTGTTGTGGGTCTGTTGCCTGGCCAGGCTACCTTCACCTTGTAAACAAGATAATTATGGCAGCAACTATGACAGCGAACTTCCTGTTCCTGGACAGCGTGCGCTCCGTCTGAATCTCCTGCCCCCAGCTCCACTCCCTCTCCAACTCCCTCTCCCTGTCACTAGCACTATATCTGTCTCACTTGCTCTTGGTCTCGTGGATGGCCCAAAGTAAACTCATTTCCTGCCAGACGAAATGTTGACAATGCCTAAATGCAGAGGGGAGCTTGAGTGAGAATGAGGGAGAGAGAGAGGGGGGGAGGAGCGAGACAGGGACAGTTTCTAGCCCTTTTGGGCTTAGCAGGAAGTTGAGGAGTGGGGCGAAGGGAGCCCAGTAATGCGACAACGGTTCCTAATGAGACTGCTGGGCTCACGCTAACCCGGCCCAGGCCCAGCACGACCTGCCTGGGCCTTGTCTTTGCTATTGACTTGGCTTGTTAACGACGCGAGCAAACAACTCTCGGCTAAGAAGCCGCTTGTCAACACTTCCATCAAACATGCTCGCTATCGGAACGATTCAAGTTGTATTTACAGAGAATACAGATAAATGTTGAGAATTTAATAGTAACCCAATTGAACTCTTTTCTCTATGAAAGATTTCTGAATCAGAGAATATTAAACAATATATTTAGTCTTTTCTCCAGAGATTCCCCTCTATTTCGCGGATATTTTCTTAAAAATTTGCATAATTTATTTGTAGATTATTGCGGATTCAGCTTGTCAATCCTACAACGAAATCCCTGTCGTGCAGAGATAATTGCCTGCAGTCTGAGCCCCTGTTGGGGAGGTGGGCCTTGTCGCAACCCAATGATTGGGCCTTTAATCAAATTGCCAGCCCCAGGAATTATCTGAGCCACATGTCAAAAAAGTTCTCAATATCTTTTGTTGCGGCCAAAGCTGTCGCCTCTCGCCACTCTCGGTCTATATTCATTTGAGCTTATTATTGGAAAAGTTCTACCAACTTTGCTAAGCTTTTGTTATGACAATGACGATGATGATGTTCAAGATGATGTTCCCAATGATGTTGATGAGCCAATGGTCGCTGTCGGTCGCTGGGGCGTTTGCTCGTTTTAGATTTATCGAAGTGCCCATTAATAAATATAAGTATACATGTTATGAGTACAGTTGTTGTTGCTGTTCTTGTTGTTGTTGTGGTTCTTGTAACAACTCTCTAGCGTGTGCTATACAACGACCAACACGTGCCACCACGAGGCCCAAGCCCAGAAAGTTTTTGAAAAAAATATACAAGGGGAATCAACAAATGTTTTGTAAGGTTCTATTAATACTCTGAAGATCGATGTATACTAATAATACGAGTATAGTAAATTTATGAGAGACTTAAAGGGGTTACAGTATTTAGTTTATTGTCTACTCAGGGTTTGTTTAATACTCTGAAGATCGTCTTTCATACATTTGCCTTGCACTCACTCAATGTTGCACTCTTCAATAACTGGTTATTCCAGTTAAACTGCACCGCAAATTGAGTAACAAAATTATAATGCCCTTCGCATAGGGCATAGGTCCCTAGCCGTATGGAAAATCCTTCACGTTGATGAAGTTATCGACAGCGTTGGCTCAAATCCACTTCAGCAAAACTTTTTTTTTTTTGTTGGCCAAAATAAGAAAAAATATTGGACGCCCCAGGCTGAATGTACGAGTACTCGCTACCCGCATCCGGAGTACTCGAACTGGTATCTGGTTAACACCTTCCCCTAGCTGCCTGCATGCCTCCCGGACAGAGTCATGGAGCGTAACACGTACGCCAAACTTATTGATTTTCCAGGGGGATTAGGGGCTGGTGGTAAAGGGGGAAGGGGAGGGGGCTATGCAGTTTTGCGGCTTTTGACTTTGTTAGCGAATTATGAAAATATTTGCGCTGCGCATTTGGCAATCGGATGCGGCTGCTGCCGTGATGAATCCCCGATTCACCCCGATCCCCGCTTGCAAGCGAGGAGAAGGGTGATGGAGAGGGGGGGGGGGTGGCATGTTTTGGGGCAATTCAAAAATTTGTCGTGCGTGATTCACGAATCAGCGGTCGGAGCATGGTGTAAATGCTTGTGGGCTGCAATCCGATTTTGAGGGAATCGCATCGTCTGCCACGTGACACGCCTGAATGGCTTACAAACTAAATAAACTATGAATCCCTCTGTCAGTTGCTCTCATACTGTTCTCATTAAAGGGAATTTCAAACACTTTTCTATTCAGTCAGTTCTTTTTTTATTAAATAGCTTTTATACGCTTACAAATGTGTATCAAACAATATAACCCGATTTTTATGATTCTGTAAAGTTGCGCGCGATTTTATGATCTTATAATAAATTTACCACTTGTATAAAGTAATTGAGCACTTCCCTTCCGGTTGCGATGGCCGGCCCAACTTTATGGCAAAGTTTTTATGCCAATTTTTGTGACAGGTACAACCTCTTCGTGCTCGTAAAAATACAGGACACAGACCGAAAAAAACATTACAAAAACAAGTCATAAAACAAACTAAAAATCTTTGTTTTTTTTTCTGCGTTGTGTTTGAAAAAAATCTAAACAAATTGTTGAAACCGAATCGAATCATGCGCGTATTAAAGTTGAAGCATTAAAAATCGGTATGGAACGAGTCGAACGGGTCTATTTGCTTCACTGGCTCGCCAAAGGGTTAATGCGCCGCATGAGGCTCGACAAGAAGAAAACAAGGAAAGAGGAGCAAAAAAAAAAAATAAGTGCTCCCATAAAATTGCTGCCCTCGTCTGGTTTCCATGTAAAATGATTTTGATGGATGATGTTGCGCAACTTGGGAGCATGTGTTTTGAGATTTACGCCCTGAGAGTGCCACCAGTGCGATGGCTTCGAAGTATGCCGACGGTGCCGGCCTGGTTGAGTGACGTTTCGCAGGCAGATGAAGCAGAGTTGAGGCATGTCGGGTTAAGCTGACTGCCTGGATACGCTGAGATTAGAGAGGCTAAGACGCGTGGTTAAATGAGCTGGAAATAAGCTGGCCAAGACACATGGCATGGGTGGATATATTGACCAGAGTATGGAAAATATTGGCAATTGCATTGAGAGTTTTCGAGGTAAAATATAATAAAGAGATTTTACTTTGATAGTAAAGTCTTTTGGAACTGATAAAATTGGTTCTTTAAAAATGGAACCGAAATTTAGAAAATTAATAAGGTAAAGTCAGTTTCAAAGAGAACATAAATAAGTTGAGGAAGATTTACAAAGTAAAATTGAGAAAAAAAGAGGTGACTTAGTAATACATTTTTATAAAATCATCTATGAAATATAAAATCAAATATCAATCATAAATACTTATTTACAAAATCATCTATGAAATATAGAAACAAGTATTTAATTCTTCTCTCTCTCTTGCTATAAACAAAGTCCAACTTTGATCCTGTTGCGCACAGCAGATCACGAGATCAGCATTAAAGATTTATTTCTCAAGAGCTTATCGAGTCAGGGATCTTTGTGGCAGCTTAAGAGCCTCGCCGCGACGACTGTAGCGCCTCGGGTCTCGCAGGACACTGCCGTTGTCAAGTCTTACACCGTTGGGTGCTAGGAATCATAAAATCAATGTGTCATAAAAAGTATATCAGGCAAGTAGACGCGAAAACAGCATCAGCTCTAAAAGGAAATTGTTTGACTTGCTTGCGTATTTTTCTACCGCTTTCTCTGTCTCAGTCTCAGCTCTACTCGTTTTATGCCTTTTCAATGGTTGCGCAGTGTGTGTGTGTGTGTCTTGATGGCTGTTTACAGTTGTGCAAATAAGTGCGGTGGGTTGGGGAGGGGGGAGAGCGTCGTGGGGCTGGGGAACTGTGTTAAGACGGCACTTTAATCAGGGCTCGGAATCAGAGCCTCTGAGATTTCATACAATTATGCGCCGTTAGTCGTCGAAAACTAATTTCTGCAATTTCCCGTAAACAATGCAATTTGCCGAGTGTGTAAGCAAAAATAACAATAAACTAAATTACTGCAGAGGGAAAATGTGCTGCGCAAAGGGGAGCAAGTAGGGCGGGCGGGGGGTAGAGTGTGCCGAGTGCTGCCTGCTCGGAAATAATTAAATAAATGAAGCAGCTGCAGTTACATGCTGGAAATTCCGCAGCAGACACCCAGGCAGGCAGACAGACAGACAGAGTGAGAGGGAGAGAAGGAAAGAGAGAAAGTGAGAGAGAGAGAGCGATAGCGGAAGAGAGAGACAGTTAGACAGTCCGACAGACAGATAGATGGATATTCATCGAGTCAGTCGAATTGTCGCCGTGCCGAAGAGCAACATGCAAGAACTTGAGCAGAAAAAGGTTTGAGCCAAACACGGACCAGCCTTAACTCACCTCACCACACTACACCACACTACGCTGTGCCCATTTGCCGTGCTCTGTGCCATCTTTGTCGTTGTCGTTGCCGCCATCGTTTGGCATGTAATTTGATTTCGTGTTCCATGGCGCACTGCTTCTTCTCTGCTTTGTCTAGGCCTTCTTTCTCTCTCTCTCTCTTTCTGGTTGTTTCTGCGTTGCCTAATGAATGACAGCAACAGCCCACGGCATGAGTAGAGCAAGTGGAGCAGGAGGCGTGGCACATAACAGCGAGTGGAGTCAAGAGTCGCCGCCGCATAACTGCCATAATGCTGATGATAATGTTGATGATTTTGAAAACGCGCGTGTTTCGCCTGCAATTGCTGTCGCTGCCGCCATTTAATGTCGTTTGTGGGCGGCTTAGGCTTTAAGTTGCCACAAACTGTATCAATAGTTGTCGTTGTTGTTGTTGTTGCTGTCGTTGTTGGGGTCGACAGCTTGTTGTCGTCGCAAACTGAGGAAAAGTAATAAGCGTGCTCCGCTCGATAATCTGTGAAACAATCAAAGACAATAATGACAATTACGGAAAGTACAAACAAAGAAGGCTAAGCAAATTGACAGAGACAGAGACAGAGACAGAGAGAGAGAGAGAGGGGGTAAAGATCGAAAAGTGGACTGCAAACTGTGCCATGTAAACACAAAAGTAATGAAACCGGTTGAGAGCGAAGGGAATAAAAAGGCGTAAAGAAAAGTGTCGAAATAAGTGAAATAGAGGACATGCAGAGTGGGTAAATCGATAAAGGATTAAGGAGATAATGAAGAAGAACGTTATAAGGAATAGTAACTAGTAAGCAAGCAAAAGTCTTATGTGCTTTCGGGATCTGCTACTCCTGCTGGTATAATAAACTCATAAATGATCATTAATAATATTTGTTTTTGACAAACAACGCGTACAAATTTCGCCACAATTTGTTGACAAATTAAACCAATTTAATTCCCTACAATAAATACAGATTGTGAACTTGCCAAACACAGTGGGAATTTAAATGATATAGCCACTATAGCTGGCCATTTTAGTGTACCGCGTAGTTTTGTCATAAAGTTAAGCGACCGCAAACGGAATGACCAAAAAGCTGACTAACAACAGCGTACTTACAGGCGGCTCCCCCGTATTAACGAGTACAAGTTACCCTACCCTCGTTCGTCACTTCGGGACTTAATGAACTTTATGTCAACCGCAGATGCAGACAGAGAGATAGAGACAGTTGAAGTGACAGAGGGAGATACACATACATACATAGCGAATATATCTTTTATTTGGCTAAAGCTGTCGCTGTCATAAAATCAAAAGCATGAAAAACGACACGGCGTCAATGGCAAAGTAAGTTGACAAAAGACAAAACCGATGACAGAGAAGGCAAGACAGATAGACAGGGATGGCAGAGCAGCACTTAAAACAGAGCAAATAAAAGCAAACCGAATTAATTGTTCCACATGGCGTACAATTTATATGGATATGCGATAGTCTAACATGCGATATTGATGATAATAAAACCATAATGGAAATGCCGCAAATGAGCAACGCCAAGTGGACGTCCACTTTCAGCAGGCACTGTGTCTGTGTACGTCTGCCTGGCAGTCTGGAGGCCTGGAATGGGCTGTTGGCAGTGTCATAAACTCAACTTAATTTCAGACAAACGCGGCTAATGACGGCAACAAATAAGTATGTCTATTGTACTCACATGTGTGTGTGCAGTGTGTGTGTGAGTGAGTATGAGTGTGTGTGTGTGCGAGTGTAATTGTATTGGAACTGGCAACTGAATTCACCGCGGGCTGCCAACTTTTCTGCGACAAAGTTGTTGCCAACTTCAAGTGAATTCTTGAACAATAGATAAAACGAAGTACCTCGAAGCTTGGATACACTTAAATCTAAGTTTCTCAACTCTAAATGAATGTCGTAGTAAGTCTTAGTAGTTAAAAAATATCTGAAAAATAAATTAATTTCGATTTCAGCATTATAAAATGTATTCAAAAAGATACTCTCTTCATTTCTATAACTCATAAAAATTTGTTAACAGATTCTAAAAAAAAAAATAAATAATATATGTTTGAAAGTATATTACAGTATATCTCTGTTAATTGATAAGATTTTACAGTAATTTCTATATCTTGTGAAGTATTTGTTGCAGTTCTATATAGATGTAAACCAAGCTCGATTTTTTCCATATAGAATCTTTAAGCCAAATCAAATCAATTGTATTTCTCTTCTTCCAAGTGAAATGCCACTGAAATACCTCACACTTCTGCAGGGTATGCCAAGGGCTGAGGTTCTGCTTCTTCCCAAATCTTAGCTGAGATTCAACTCACGCACCAAAGCGCCATTGACATGGTTTGTTGCATCATCAAAGTGCTTCAATCGCAGTCGAGTCAAGTCGTCTCAGCTTGAGTTGAGGATAAGTTGGCGCTAATATAACCGGGAAATGTCTTACTCACAACGAAAGAGATCGCATGAATTAAAAGTCTGTGGAGGGAGGTGGCTGGGGTTGGGGTTGCTGGCACTGCCACGTACTGCGGGAACAATTTAAAATAAATGTTTTTTACTAGGCACGGGTATTCCCGGGTAAACAATGCTGAAATGCAACTGAAACTTTTGCGAGTTTAACTTTTGCGCCTGGCAGAAAGGAAGAGAAACAAGAAACGAGAAGCACCAGCAACAAAAACAAGAATACAAAAAATGCAAACAACACACACACACACACACAAAACAAACAAACGAGACACAGAAAATATTATTAAAAAGGGCTGACAGGGTAGAGGACGTTGGTGGGCAGAGGGAGGCAGGAACAAGTAACATAGGAATCGTGTCTGAAAAACAGAATGCACACGATGCAGCCAGAGGGATGCAGAAGGATAGGGAAGAGAGGGGCAGGCACAGCAGAGGCATGACTGTGGCAGGTTAAACGATGCTTTCAAGTTGTGCAGTTTGAGGCCTGTTGGAAAACAACGCCCTGAGAAAGTTCACACTGGGGGGCTTTACCTGGAAATGACAATAGAATGGGTGGGAGATTTCTTTAAAAATATCAGTTAAGTGTAAAATTGAAGGTTATGGGAGGAGCTAATGCAAACGCGGGAGTACCAAAAAAGCAGCCAATAAAACTTAAAACAGGGCAGACACGATGGAATAAGAAAGATAAGAAAGTACTATAACTATAGGACAGGATAGTACCTAAAGGTATAGGTATATGATACGATTCTTCACATCAAGAATCAATTGAAAACCAATAAGACTGTAAAGGTTTAAAGGTGTTCTGAATAAAGGTTCCAGGACGTCTGTCCATCTGAAATACTAGCACAAACGCCATCAGTTTCACTCATAAGGACTGCGGTTTTATCCACTCAAATTTGCAACCTGTCACAATCACTTGCCTCACGAGTCACTCAGAGAGAAAGAGAGAGGGAGAGAAAGAGAGAGGGAGAGATAGACAGGGAGGGAGAGAGAGAGGTTGGTTGGCGCTGCAGGATGCTGCTCACTTCTCGAGCTCCGTTAGCCGCGGCGTGTGTGCGAGTGATTGAGCATCTGTGTGTGTGTGTCTGTATGTATGTTAGTGTGCAAGTCGACTGCATTGTGAACGTGCCATCTTATCTGGGCGCATCTATTTGGTGTTGTTCGGGAAACAATAACGGGTTTGTTATATGCAAGTCGTGGCTTGTTCTGCCCGACGATCCTTGAACTGCACTCCCAGTCTCAGCACATTTCCATAAGTTTTTACGCTAGTGTAGCTCGTGTTTTGGCTTTTTTATTTCATTGCATGATTTTTATATTTTATTTGTTTGTATTGTTCGATACCATGTAAAGCTGATAGCCATGCAAGGGGTGTATAAGGCTAGTAATATGTGTAGCTCTAGGGAAGAGTTAGTCTGGAGTACATTAGGTTTCAAAATCATCATAAATAAGATAATAATTGTTTTACTATAATATGTAGTGTAGGTATGTATTATATGTATGCTGAATGAATATAACCCACTTGTTTACAGGGTATTTTTAGAATATATTTTATTTTCCACTCTATTTTTACAGTAAGTGTTGATTTTTTTACTGCCGGAAGCTCCTTTGTTGTTGTCGGTTCGAACAGGTTGTTGCGTTGTTGGTTGTTCGACATTCCTTAGTTTGGTTCGGTTCGCTTTGGTTGGGTTTGTGTTTATTGTGTGCCTCCATTTTGGTTCCCTGTTGGCATGCAAAATATTTGCTCAAAGTACATTTATGGCAGTTTTATTAATATTTTTTGCATGGAATTTTCTCTTTTTCCCTCTCTGGTATTTCTGCTTTATACTATTATTGCATTTAAATGATAGCATATTTTTAATCAGATAACCCGCGGCATGATTGGGTAAATATACGCTCACTCATTTTATGACTTTATTAAAAATTGTCCATAATTACCGAGCAGATTTTCCGCATTATTTGAGCGTGTATCACAGAGAGATATTTGTGATTTGCAACTGCAAATATCATCGCATTGCTTTATACATATTTATTTTGTGTTTGTGTATTTCGATTGTTGTTTCGATGATAAGCCAATTCTAGGATGTTTACTCGCCATGCAAGTGTAATCTCTTAAGTGCACTTTACACTAGATACACTGGTAAGAAACCAGACACATAGATACAGATACGACTGCCACAAGGCATAAAGCAAGCAAAGAAATATTATAGAAATATATGTCAACTGTCACCACGACTTGCCTGGACTCTGCTCGTGCACTCTGCCAATAAGCAGATGAAAATCGATGCTTCTCTCTGTCCCTCTCCCTCCTCTCTCTCACTCTCCCTCTGTCGCGTTGTTTATATTTATTTTACTTTACTTTCAATGTTCGCCCGCTGCACAAATGAAAAATAAACAAATTTCTTAATGACAATACCCTGCATAGCATTTGTTGGGGAAGGGCAGAAAGTGCGAGTAAATTGAAATTGATGCTCATTGGAGCACGAGTTCACGAGAGCTGCAAGGGCTGCCAGCTGTCAGCTAGGGGCAGCTCAATGAACCTCCTTGAGCCATGGACTGTTGGAGGGGATTGCAGGTCTTCCAGCAGGAGTTGCAGTGGGCGGTCACTGTGTGCACTTTGCGCTCGAACTAGTCAATTGTTTGGGGTTTTAAGTTCTGTTTCGAGCATGCGAAATCGAAGAAAAGGATTTCACAAAATGCTTCAAAATTGAATACGAGGCACAAGCTGAAGTTTGACCAAAAACTGGCAGAAATGTTACTTAACAATTGTGATCCAGCATAGAAAATGAGAAACTCTATGATAAAGGTAACCGGAATTTCACTTACAGACGAAAGTTTGACGAGTATTGCAAGAATTTCGATTTCATTTTGAGCAAAAAAGTAATTATCTTGATAAGCAAAGTTGCAGTTGACAAGCAAGTCGAAAGAACTTGAAATATTTGTGGGGGAGGGAGGAGGGACATGTTCATCTGTGGCAGGTTCTTTTTATTTCAAGTTCGAGTTGTTTATGAACAGCTTTACCCCTACCAAACTTGCATGCATAATTATCAACAACATTTGCTGCAGCTGCAAGCTCATTAGCACATTCACCTCCAGCTCCACCTGCACCTTCACCTGCACCTGCACCTTCACCTTCGGCTCTGCCCCAGAAAGTATGCTACACAATCGCATTTGCATATTGTTTTTTTGTTTTTGCTGTTATTTTTTCTTTCTCTTTCTCTCTGTGTGTGTGTGTGTTTCCTCTGTGTTTCTCTGTTGTTTTCTTGTGTTCTCCTTGTGTGCGCCACATTTGCTTTATTTCATTTTAATTTTCTCATTGTTTGCCTTATCTCAGTCACACATCGCAGGGCAACTCTTTAAATGGAATGTGCGTAATTTCATATGCGAGCATCGCTTGTTGTTATTGTTGGGCTCACATCATTGTGTATAAATCACACGGCCGATTAAATGTCCCGTTTCGGCACAATGTCGTTTACAAGTATTCGCTTTATATGTAAATTGATGGCAAACAAATTGTCTGGAAGAAACAATGCTTGAGCCTGATTTTTGCCCCTAATGAGGGCGACTTGAATTGGAAATGTACTCAGCATGATATCAAATTAGTGCTAGGAATATAATGATATGAAGGGAAGTCTATTGTTAAGACTGGCATCTCTTGAAGTCTCTCTCTCAGCATAATCTGATATCTACCTCAATTCCTTCAATTAAGATCAACACACAACTGTTTTCCTTATTATTTCTCTGTCATAAAATATAATAGTATATTTTTTAAGTTTCTTAAAGTTTCCATTATGCGTTCAATCTCTGATCTACCTCAATCTGATAAATACAAACCATATACAGCTCATCCTAAGCAGTCATATCCGTTGCCTTCTACACATTTGCATATTCATAATAGATAGCTTGTTTTGCGTATTTTCTTCAAGTGTAGCACAAAAAGACTTGTTAAAGTAGCGAACAAGAAGTTGACACACACTCACACACATACACACACTCACACGTGCGCACACAAATATACATATCACATAAATCTTTTTATTTGTCATTTTTATTGGTTTTTATTATTGTACCTTTTTGTGTGTCGTGTGTGTGTTGTGTGTATGTGTGTGCTGCGTCTCATCCTTAAGCTGCTTCCCTCCCTTTACCTCAACAGCAACGTCGCGTCGCGTTGTCAGTTGACACATGCGTGGCCGATAATGTCATGGAAGATGGCAGCAGCAGACGCTGAGGAGACGCACAAAAAAATGCTTCAATTGCTTTGTGCCTGTGTGTGTGTGCGTGTGTAACTAAAATTTCATAAAACGCCCGAAATATTAAATAAGAATAAAAAGAGAATTTGTATCGCATATGTAAACGTATTTATGTGTTGCTGTCACTACTTTTGCCATTTCGCTTTTATGTTTATGATGTGCACCTCGTGTGCTTCTCTCTTCCTCTCTTTCTTTCGCGCTGTTTCTCTCTCTCCCTCTTCTCTCTTTCTGCCTCTTTCTTTGTGCGTGTGCGATTCTAATCAGCAGCGAAAACTACTCGAATGGCAGACAAACAACAAACAGACAAGACAGACACTGTCGCACAGTGGGACAAACTGACAGACAGACAAACAGGCAAACAAAACGCACGAATTGCCAAAGCTTTTGCGTCTGCCAAAGCGAAGCCCCAGACGGGTTGGCCTAACGACAAAATTGACAAATATTCGTTGTACAGTCGTGCCACATGCGTGTGTGGCACATACGTTCACAGACGCCCGTTGGCGGCCATAGGCGCGCAGGAGCTTCCTTTCGCCAATTGTTGTTTCCAATTTCAGTGTGTGTGTGTGTGTCTGCATGTGCTTGTGTTTGTGTGTGTGTGTACTGCGGCCAGGCTTTTGAAGTCTCAGCTGGCGTCGCTTGGTCCACAGCAGCCGTGAACCGTTTTTAATTTGTCTTCCCGTCCAAATTGAAAACTGTCAAAACTGTTAACGTGGCCTCTAGTCAGTGCATAGGTGTGTGTGTGTGTGTGTACGTGTTTGCGTCACTTGGCCACAGGCCTTAATAGTTTGCGTGGCCATTATCAGGCGCATTGCCACAGGCTGTTCAAGGTCAACACTCGCTGGCCGAGCAGACAAAGGAATTTCTAATCAAACTCAGTTTCCATTAGTTGCTGCAAATTTAAAGCTAAACTGTTCAAGAACAGTTGCGCATATTTGTCAACAATATGTAAGAAACTCTCCCCCTACCCCTCCCCCTCTCTTCGATCACATTGCTTGCAATTAGATACATTTTAAACGGGCCTTTTGCACACGTTCGCGCATCGTGCAATATTAAATTAAATTGCGCTTTAATGAAATCAACTTTCTGTTTTAAATATTCCACATGTATTAAATAAATGAATTACATTTTTAAAATGTTCATTTCATGCAAATACAAAAATGAAAACCGAATAAACAAAAGCAACAACAATTTCAGCACTGGCAAACGGCGCTAAATTCAATATTGATAAAGTGTTGCTGTACGGGAAAAATATAAAATCGAGCGGAAAGCAATTTTGTTGAAAGGTGCACGCCGTTTTTATCGATAACCGGCGATAGTTAGGAACGGGGGCACGAGGCACCCTACTTCACTAGCGGCAAGTGCGTGCCAACCTCTGTCTATGTGTATGTGTGTGTGTGAGTGTATGTAAATGTGTGTGTGAGTGTGCGTCTAACGGTAACGGTGTGAAATGGCGCATACGTAAGCAGAAGGCGGGCGGAGGTTGCCGAATGGATTTATGGGTTTTAACACAAGAATTATAGACGGTTGAGCTCGGCCCGTTATTGTTGTCTCCTCCTCCTCCTCCTGCTTCTCCTACTCCTTCTTACCAGCTCAAGGCTCAAAATTCGAAATTTGCCGTTTCGTCTGACTTTTGCCTCGATGTGGCTTAAAATCTAATCGACGCCGTTCAAAGGCAACAGCAGCGGTAACGGCAAAGGCCGCCGCCAAGTTGGCAATGCGAGTCTTTGGCATTGGGCGTGCATGTTATTTACTGACCGGAATTACCACTTTCAGCGGCATAATAGATTACGCACATATCTACACACACACATACACGCACACGCACACTGAAAGACAGCAGAGCGAAAGGCAGCCTCGTTCCCCATGGAAGACACAGTTACGCACAACATTTGTAATTGCCTGCTGTTAACGTGCGGAAGTAGGCGGCCCTTTGGCCCCCAGCCATGCCCTCCTTCCCCTCGCCCCATAACACTCCCTCACACTTATGCATATTTAATGAGAGCTGATTTGCCTTGCCCCTCGTAACATATTGGCTACAAATTGTGGGCAAAGCTTCAGGCTTTTGGCTATTATTAGCAAATCGCTTAAGTAGGCTTAGGCCAAGCAGACGCAGAAGAAGGCAGAAGCAAAGGAGAAGAGAAAGTAGAAGACCTCGAATTCAAATTGATTTTGGGTTCGTCTTTTAAAATTCCTATTCGATTTGGCAGACACAACTACAACGAGAATTCTAGCGGGAATACGCTGATTTATCAGAGCAACTTCCTTCCCTCACTCACTTCCCTTCCTTTCTCACATTCACCGATAATACAATAGTGCATTGAGTTATCGGGTCATTGATTTAACACATGCAACGCGACGGGAATTAAGTGATAATGTCACACGAATAACAAGCACGAAAGCTGCAGTCGAGGGTGCTCGACTGTGGTATTTTGTGTTGCATACTTTGAAGAGAATGTTTTGGAAAACAGTACCTCTTTAAAACTTCTATGTTAACTATCCGATTGCAATCAAATTTTCAGAAATCACTGAAGCGTTGATAAATATTGTGATTATTAAAAATAAACTGTCCTGCAATAAAATTACTCTTGGAATTCGTTGCATATCGATTAAATCAACTTTCATACACCCGCCTTTTGCCTGTTCCACACATTTTCGATTGCCACAAAGCCAAAATACTCTTCTCTCCTATGGCTAGCGGGTATAAAAACGCAGTTTCAGGTGGGTAGGTTTGTGTGAACAGCAGTAAAGTCAGCGCAATATCGGAATAATATATCTCTACTCGAGTTAAATAAAATAAAATCATTTTAAGCGCGTCAATTTTGTTGTTCTTTGGGTTCATCAGACAAGGCAAAAGCAAACAATTATTTATTGAGTGCACTCGACCGGAAGATACCCCGTGGGTAGAGTGAAATTGATTTTATATATACACACATATATATTTTAAATAGATTTATTTTTACTTGACTGACTTGACAGATTAATGTTAATAATAAATAAGCCAAAAAAGATCATAATTTACATTGATTATTATTAATCTGGCAAATTTCCCAAGTCTGAACTTAACCTCAAAGTTCAAAGTTTTATTGTAGTACTTGGATTGTACAAAGTACTATTCAATACCGTCTTTATCACCGACAAATCGACAAATATTTTCTTCATAAATATCATTAATTTTCTTAATCTGATTGAGTTCACAGCACAAACAGCTTTCCCAACCTTGGAAGACAACAACAACAATAGCCTACGTGGCGTGGCGCGTGTCCATGTTGCGTAATCGGCAAAACTGTCAGCACATGAAACAACGGTACAAATAGCTATTAAAATATATTTTTTAATTACCATAAAAACAAAATGAAAGAAAGAACTTTTATCATTTATCAAGTGTCTCCTTCCATCCCCCTTCGCCCATCGATAAATGAAATAAATCAAAGTGAACGCAAACACGGCGCGTAAACAATCGATAGACCGCGATAAGAATGCGAATGGCTGAAGGAGGAAACGGAATCAAGCAGACGATGATGATGACTTAAGTTTTCGCGACAAAAAAATTACGATTCCCTGGCAAATAATCGGAAGAAGACTGAGTTCGCGGTTTTTAAGTGTCATCGGCCTGACCGACTTCGCCCAACACTTAAAATTTCATTAATTTCCGAAGCAAGCTGCTAAAGGTAAGGTGGTTGTATACCCACTAGATGGAGGTGAAGGGTATTAATGTTTAGTTTGATAATTAATTTAAAGTTAAAGGTATTAACAGTTGTTAAATAAAAAATGCAGACCCAAATTACTAATGAATTTAAGTTTATAAAACATAATTTAAAACATTTGCACAAAGTTAGTATACCTTTTTTGACAATTTTCAATGGTTGAAGGATATACAAATATTAAAGAATCTATTTAGTACATAGATTTAATGGGAGAAATTTAAGTTATATAATTTTTGTAGATTTTATTTATTTTTAAAATAAAAAGAAATTTCATTCGAAAATCTCACTAATTGATTTTTAAATTTCACTGATCTTTATGAAATCTTTTATTGATACTCAAGTCGTATAATATTCTGAACAGTTCGGGGTACAGGGTATGCCACAGTCATGTGTGCTCTATTATAATCTCTTCCTCTATTCGTTGCGCGGTTTTCACAATTTCATTTCGTATGTAATTAAAGAGTTTGCAGTTATGAGCGTTTTTTATGCAGTTTACTTTGAGAAAGTAAAAAGTTTTAAATACGATTTCGATAAGTATGAATCAATTCGATTAATTGGGCCATTTACAGGCAAAGTATTTGCCAGGGACTTCTCTAAGCTTGAATCCCTTTTGAAACAAGAGCGCAATGGGGTAATAATAGTGCTAAAAGGAAAGAGGGACAGAGAGATATAAAGAGAGAGAGAGCGAGCAGCTCCAACTCAGGTGGATTTCAAGTGTAAGTGCTGCTGGCACAAGGAGGGGAAGTGCGCGGGGTTGTCGATGAGAAGCGTGTCTTTAATTACTTGTAATTTGTTTTAATGCCACTTGAGAGCCATGCAAACGCCGCCAGTCGAGCGGATTAAGCACCAAGCGGGATGCTAAAGAAGCAGAGTGCCGTGCAGCTCCCGGGTTACTACTTGGAAGGCCCCGTCGGGTGCCCTGCAGCGAGTTCAGGTGAGCGCAGGGCGAGCATAATCCTTGTCGCAAGCTGCTCATTTGATTTGATTTAGTAAGCGAGTTAATTAAACTTTCACTTGCCGCTGCAGGCAGCGTGTCGCCAAGTTAACTGAGTTATGAAACAATTTGCAGGCGGCGACAGACTTTACCCAGGTACCACAGACTACCAAAATATATATAGTATAATATATAATATATATTATATGTAAGTAAGCGAGTCAAATTGATCACTAAACTAAAATCGAAGAGGACCTGTAGTTTTTCTCTTTCTCTTCCTCATTCACTTGCTGTGGCTTACTTGCACGCTCACTTTCTATCGTTCTGCTCCTCTCTCTCTCTCCCTCTCGTTCTATTACTTTCCCTTCATCTGTCTATCTCTCTCTATCGAAGATAATTTCGTCAGAAACTCATTTCGTTTAATGGGGCGCAGTTTTATGAGTCAAACAGACGCATCGAATGGGCCGGAAACGGACCGAGCCGATGATGCCGCGCATTCAAATTGCAGATTGACAAACTTTTGCAAGTGTGTGTGTCCTTCTGCCATTTGAATGCGTGTGTGTGTGTGTGAGCAAAAGCAATTAAAATGCGGCAAACGACGCAGTAAATGAAGCAAATGTACCAAATGCGTTTGCCAAAAGCATTGTGGCAACACAACGCTGCAAGTGAGTGTGTGCGAGTGTGTGTGTGTCCGAGTGTGTGTGTGTGGGTGTTTGGGAATAATAGTAATAGTGTGTTACGATGTGTGGTGGTCTGCGTGTGCGGTTTGTGAACCAAATTAACAAAGCCAGACCACCAGACGACCAATAACCAGAAGCCACCGCTGCCAACTTGTACAATGCTATCGCACCGCCCTCGCCCTTGGACTCGCCCCCGCCCCATCCTTCTGTTTGCTTACTGAGGATGCTGTATGTGTGTGTCGCACACTAACCGCAGTCAAAAGGATTCGCTGCAAAATTACTCAAATTGAGTTGGGATTTGAAATTGCGTGAAAAGACGCATTGGTGTTAAACGCAGCGAGGCAACTTTCCGTTTCCATTCGCCATTCGCCATCAGATTCCCTTTCCCTCTCCCATTCCCGTTCTCGTCCACTCGTCATTGCCATTGCCATTGCTGTTCTCCATTTTCATTTGGCCCCATCCAACTGGCAACCAGTCAGCAGCCAATGCCACACAGCAAGCAATCATAAAAGTCAACAAAGTTACCTCTGCCTGCCCCGAAACCGGCTTTGTTCGTTGTTTTTGATGTGGCGGCGATGACGGCGGCGGCAGCGGAAGTCCTTGAGCAGCGCCGAGCAGAGCAGAGCAGAGCAGAGAGAGAGCACAGTCAGCGTGAGCTTCACAAGCGCCACTTTCACTTGGTATTGTGCATAGTTTATGTGCACACTTTCCCTTTCCCCTTTTCGCTTGCCACCTCCCATTCCATTCCCTATCCCCGGGCTGTCATCCGAGCGCCTTTGTTTCGCCATTTTAATTAAGTTCTCGCACTTGTAATAAACGACGTCGCTTGATTTGTGCGCTGCCTGACATCATTACGGTAATTGCACGAGGGCGAAGGCAAAGGCGCTGACGATGGCGATGGTGATGGCGAAATTTGACAACCGGTTGACTCTTGCGTCTTTGCCCAGCGCTCAAATCTCCAAATTTCCGAATATGTTCCAAAAACTGAAAGTTTCACTTTGTTAAGAATTTCACTTTAATTTGTAAAAGGGAATCTTTGTTAAGTGGAACTTAAGCTTACTACAACAAGTCCATAATAAGTAAGCCATCGATAGTAAAAGAAACTGAACTATAGGAAAGTTCCAGTTTTGTGTAGATAGAAGAAAAGTCTCTTTACTTTACAAAACTCAACTGAAAGATAGTTGATTTTTATCGTCAGTACTTTCGCTTAAATCTATATTTATGGAACGAGTTTTCGATAGATTTTATCGATGGATATTAATCTATAATCAAATCTATTCATAGATTCAGTAAAGCGCAAAAAATGTCATTTGAGATGATCTTTTCTTTCCCTCTTCCTTTTCCCAAAACCTTATCTTGGCCTCACCTTCGAAGGTAGTGTATAAATAATATTATTCATATACTAGATGCCTTAGGAAAGGATTTCCCAATGCTTTATCGCAGGTTTCATAACCAACTCATCCTTTGTGCCATCAATCTTGGCTAATTTCAAGCGAATCCGCAATGTAGAACACCCATTTTTGATATGCCATACACATGTTGATTTCCTTAACACCTTCTTGTTCTTATGCCGTATTATTCGTTGGCATTTTTGATGGATTTGTTGGCTGGATGCTGACGTTGTATCCGCCACAGACAGTGAAACAAATTGAAACAAATTGAGCTGCTTGTGAAATATTCCTGGCTGCCTTTCTCGTGGCACGTTAATGAGTTCGAAGCTTATCAGTTGCAGGGGGAGCGTGGGGGCTCTATAACTAAATGCATTTCATAAACAATCAAATGTGCCATTAGGCGGTCACTTATCATACTTGGCAAACATTTGCCAAAATGCCTTTAGCAAAGTAAGAAGTAGAAGGGAAATGCGGGGATTACGGGACAAGTTGAAGGAACTCGGCCATGTTATACTATATATTTCCTTATCGAGCTCGGCACACGCGCCATTATGAAAAAGCCCAACACGTGATTTGTGGCCATTAAAAAAAAAGAAACAGAAAAAAAACTGAGTTGAACTGGGGCCAAAGAGTAAACTTCCTTTGATTTATTTGCCTCGGGGGGCAAAGCTGGAAATCGCGCTAAAAAAGGAGGAACAAGAACGACGAGCAACGAGCTGAAATTGCCAAAGCTGATGCCAAGTGAAGGCAAGAAGTTTGACATGCGATGTTAAAATTAAAATAAACTTCTTTTGCGTGATGACATGTTTATTTTTTTCAGCCCCACCCACTGTGCCGCCCCCTCTGGCAAAGTAAGTAAGTAGTTGGGTGTAAACCAAAGTTACGTTTGCATTGCCCCAAGTCAAAGTTATTATATCGAACTGGTAAGCAATTTGCTTTTAATGTGCTGATTATTACGACACGTGTACAGCCAAAACAATGATCTGAAGGCGATACTATATACATAGTATATATGTATATATTTAGAACCGGTGGACTGTTTGTAAAGCTAATGAATTATTTATGTGTTCACCGTCGCGCCTTAACTAAAAGCATTTGAAAGGCCTCCCCGGAGAAAGGATTGTAAATTGTAAATTGTTTTTCAGGTTTGTTGACCGGGTTGCATAATTAAAATATTAATGAAGTGCCAAATCAATTGTTCAGATTTCAAATGGCGTCTACAATTTGCCAGAAACAATGAGGGAAACAGTTGTGCGTATTGCCATCAAACAGCATTGAATATTTTAGAAATCGATTTGCTTTTCGTTTTTGTTATTTAATTAAAAACTTAAAATGTCGATTATTCATTAGAACGATATGTAAATTTATGATATTTCATAAATGTTGTACACTTTGAGCCACAAAGTTGAGATCAGAATTGCTTTTATTAAAATCTGTAATATATATTTTTTATTTATTTTTTCAAAAATTTCATTAACACATTCCTTTCACACAAAGGTTGCTCGTTAGGTTTTTTTCCCGGATTTATTTGATGCGCCTTTATTTGTTTGAAATTGAATTTTGCATGCAAAGCGCAAGTTTGTTATTTATTTAACATGAGTTTTTTGTTGCCTTCTTTGACATATAATAAAGCACGGCATTTATCGAGGGCTTGAGGCGTGAAAAAATGAACGAAAGGAAATGTGTTTAAGCTCCAACGAAGACTTAATACTCTTACTGTAACTTATGACGGTAGATGGCTGGGGTGTTAACAAATTAAAAACTTACTAAGTTAATATAAATAATTTATATTATATTATATATTATAAATTATTAATTGTAGAATAGAGGATTCTATAGATACTTGTATATGATTTCCAATTAAATATGCAGACTTTTTATATTTTTGACTGCCCCTAAACTCTCATCATTGAGGCCCTGTGCTCCACTAGGAGTTAAAGGGCAAAAAAAAAAAAAAAAAACTCACATCATAACCCGACACATTGCGTGACAGCACTGTAATATCCTTTAGCAGGGTATATGGAAATTAATTCAATACACAGCAGGCAAATAATGTGGCAAGTGCTGCAAATAGAAAAAAAAATCGAAATAATTTTTAAATTGCGTGAACTGCATAAGCAATTAAGTGTGTTCCCACTCCTGTTGTGGCCACAGCGGATTAATAACGAAATGCGAGTGGCAAAACTTACAACAAATATCGAGGGATTATGGAATGGCTCTCCCACTCGATGTCGATGCGATGCCATGCGATACGATCAATAAACTAGTTAATAACACTTGCCTTTGCTGAGGTATGCGCAATTAATGCACTCCATCGGCCAATTCAAATTATAGCCCGCTCAATATCATTGGCAACATCTGGTTGAGCTCTACAACTTAATTGCCGTGTAAAACAGCATTAAAACTCGAACGCAGTAACAAAAGGTTCTGGTTGCGGGTGGAGGGCGCGAAAGAATTGATCAAATGATAATTAAAAATGTAGAGCAATAAAAAAGCCCTTAACGATATAATAACAGATGACAAATAATAAATTGTCTGATGAACGAACTACGCAAATTACAAGCCGCCACACACACGAACACACTCATACTTCCACTCGCACAGCAAGGCCAGTTGTTGTCGAGGCCTGTGAGTTATTGCTGTAATTAATACGCAGAGCCGTGTTCATTATTTCCCAAAACAGCACACACACACACTCAGAGCGACACCCTCACAGGCCGCCATAAAGCAAGACGTTGTATTATTATCGCAGCACATTAAGGTGGACCAGACAATGCGGCAGCATGTCGCGCGTTTTATGTGCTTGACTAAAATCCGTATACGACATAGGCAAGGCTCATATACATATCTATACCTGTAGCTAAAGCTTCGTATCCGCATAAGCGCAATAAGTCAAAAAGGCAACTCACATTGAAGCTTAACTATGATGAACGTCTGCAATTCTGGGTCAAAGGTTGCAGCTTCATGTCTGTCTGCTTTCATATTCAACTTCCTCTCTCTAGCTCCATTTTGACCGCAGTCTGCTGCGCTGCTGCTCACGAGAGGTAAAGGAAAAAGTGTAATAATAAAATAACTATTTGCATTTTATGCGACGCTTATTTTAGCATAAATTTCGCAGCTTATGGAAATTATTCGTGTTTTTCGCCCAAAAACTTTTGGCCTTGCCGTCGTCGTCGTCGTCGTCGTCGTCAACGTGGCCGCCCCCTAAGCCGACACAGGTGAAGTAATGACCTCGACGGGCATACGCTGCGTATGGGTAATTGTGAAAATTGCACGGAACGAGTGCAGGGTCGTCGAGTTGTTGCCGGCTCTAACTCGTGCTCTGCTCTGCTCTGCCCTGCTCTGCAATTACTATTTCACATGGTGTTCACATTGCTTAGAAATTGTTCGTTAATTTTGCACATGAATTTGCATTCGGTGAATTTCATTTGAGCTGCCCTAATGCCATTTGCAGTTGATTATGCCAAGCTTACTTTATAGTTACAAACTAATTACGCCATCATTTGCCAAAATCGACCCGAACAAAATTTAACCAAATTCGTTGGAATTGTGGAAAATTGTGTTAAACTTTAATTGAAATATGCCGAAAAGTTTCCTTTAAGCTGGTAAAAGTATCATTGAGAAGCCTCTAAGACATCCTAGCCTATATCTGAAATATTTCTGTTACATTGTTAATTAATTGTTGACTGAAACACATTTCCACCTCGTACTTTGCTTTCCCATTGTTTTGGTTGCACTTGTAGGCTTCGTTATTAAATTTACATTTTTTGCCTGTTTTCCTTCATCTTCCTCTTCTTCTACTGCTTCTTCGACAATCCTGTGCAAATATTGGCATTATTAATTAATTGGTTTTCGCTTGAATAAGTAACTAAGGGGACATTTTCTCCAGCACCCCAGACCGAATGGCGTTTGCCGCCTGCCTTGGGGCAAATTAAATATTTAAATCTAAAAAACACACGCGCCTCCCATGCTATCGTTAGTTGGGGCCTACAGTCCCGGCCTCCCTGCCTGCCTTCACATACCTCTGACCCTCCCTCCTCTGCTCAGCCACACGCAAAGTCTTCGAGCACAGCGGGAATATTACGTTGCGTATACGCGATTTTCTACTTGTATTGTGTAAGTGATTTCCCGAGAATGGGGGTAAATATTGTCTACTATTTCTATTAGACAAGCAAAGTTCTAGCAGCGTTGGTAAATATTTTTTCGCTTACATATAAATTTATGCTATATAAGTGCGTATTTATTTATTTATAATAACAAAATCAATAAATGCGCCACAGCGGCGACTTGTCCATAAAGTGAATGCAAAATAGCCGCAATTGCCGGCGATTTATCTTGATTGTGTGCGCCAGATACGATGCGGCGATGGTGATAATAAACATTTTAAAGAAATTGAAAAAAGGCGAGGAGAGCCCAGCAGGAGAAGCAGTGGAGGCGGGATGCGCGAAGCAAACCACACAACATCGAGAGACAGTCACAGTGCGCGGTAATCTATTGCTTCGAATTGCGCCAAATGACAGCAGCGGTTCGGGAATTGCGCGATGTGCGCCCCTCAACGGGGAACCGGAATCGCGAAGGGGAAATAGGAGGGGGGAGAGTGGATGGTGCAAAATATAGGTAAGGGTATTGCTTCAGGGAGTATGGAACGACCGCATACTAAGAGCATCGAAGAGCCAAGTGGGCTTAGCTTAAAGTTTATTTATTTATATTTATTGCATGCTGGAAAAAACCTAACAAAAATAAAAAAAAACCCGTAGCACTTAGGTTAACTTATTGGCAATGACCTTGAAGTTATGGCGCATGATTGATTGATTGATTGAAAGTGATTCAGTTGTCACTCAAAAGCGAAACTCATTGGTAAATATTGTGACACATTTCTCGGGGAAACACGCGACTTTTCTCTGCTACAAACGAATGTGGGACTCATGACTTTTCATGGGGATTACTACGTTTAATTTATTAATTAATGATTTTTTCGGAGTGGATAATAATTATTCATATATCTGTTGTCAGTACAGAGTGCCGATGATGTTCCTTTCTTTCCATTGGAATTAGTTTAGAAGTTGTTAATAAAAAAGAAAAATTTATATAAATATTTTAATCAATTCCGCAGCTTGTCTGTTATTGCCAGATAGTTATGTATCTGTATAAACTATCCAAACTTCTTAATAATTTGCCTGCTTATACTCTGTGGACTTCTGTAAACAGTGTAGAGCAATGGAGATAAATGTGGTGACTGCCCCAAGGTAATTGACCAAAATTGAGCAGGTCCTTCAACTAGCACATGAAATATGTGTGGGCGCAATGCACGGCGAATTCTCCAGCACATTGCAAAATGTTAATTAAACGCAATTAAAGTGAAGTGCGAGTGTAAAGTACACACCGAGCACATCTGCAAAGCGACTCGCGGTGGACAGCGACATATTCAACATTGTTTTTGTTGTAGCTGGTGTTACTGTTGCTGTTGTTGTTGCTTTTATTGCTGCTGTTGTGGGCCACGTAAATGTCAGCAAAATGTTTTCATTTGTCAGTAACAAAACGAGCCAACAGACCGTGCGGAATGTAAGTCGCCCTTGTTGCCCAGTCCTTGTACTCGTCCCGGTTCTCACGGCCGTAAAAAGCAATTCAA
This sequence comes from Zaprionus capensis, assembly GCA_018903675.1. Taxonomy (NCBI): domain Eukaryota; kingdom Metazoa; phylum Arthropoda; class Insecta; order Diptera; family Drosophilidae; genus Zaprionus; species Zaprionus capensis. Next base: position 9,084,939 of record JAEIFN010000964.1, on the reverse strand, counting down.
ATTGTAATTATGTCGTGAAGGCATGAATAATGTTGTCTGGACTGGAAGTGTAAGTGAACTTATTAATGTGCCGTGCCGTGCCGACTGGCCTGGCACGCGATGAGAGAGTGTTATGAGTGAGATACTAGAGAGAGAGACAGTACGCACACACACACACACACACACACACTTGTATGCACAGTGTCAGGGGCAGATGGAGAGTTACTTTCTGTCATCCGCAGTGACGCACTTAAAGGTTTTGGACACTGCTCAAGTATCAAAGTGTCCAAGTGTCCAACTGTCCAACTGTCCAAGTGCTCAACTATTTGAGTCGTCGAGTGGGTTAAGTGCAGATGAGCAGTTCGCCAAGGCTTCATCTGGCTGGAGTTCGACTGAAGTTAATGGCAGCCATAAAGCAAAGATGAAACCAGTCAAAAGTCATGTAAGTCATTGCGCTCACGACTCTAAATAATTTATCCTTCGACTTGTACGGCAATTTACGATACAAATGCCCAACGCGACGCACTTAACAGCAATTTACTTGCCTCCAAAAAAAAAAAAATGAAACGAAAAGAGACGAATAGAGTGGTCAAGTTATAAAGTCGCGCAAGTGCCTGAAGCTGTAACTGGAAGTATGTCCTATCGTATACTCAATAGGTAGTTACTCTATTAAACATATCTCGAGTACACTGTGAACTGCAGAAGTTTACCTATACAACTTTTTATAGATTAAAAAGTCATGATAAGCTACTTTGAGTTAATGTATATTTTTCTTACTGACAGATACCTCCTCAAAACTCAGATTTTATATATATTGTCTTTAAGCTGCCATAGTCTAATGGCAATCAAAACAATCTACCTTTCGGTACATCAATATTTATATATTCTGCAACAGTTCTTATTTCAGCCTGAACAGCCTTCTATCTTCATCTGCTTCCTTATTTTCTCACAAATTCTATACTGCTCTGGCACTCATATATACTCTTAGTTAGGGTATCTGTGCATTAAGTGCCCCTTGACGTGCGGAATCTCGAAATGAAACAATTAAAATGCGTAATGAGGCAGAGAACTGGCCGAGGTTGACGGCAACGAAGCACAGGATCTGCAAAAATTCATGTCCTTTCGCTGGCCTCGTTGGCGAAAGACAACAAGAAAATAACAACAACAGCAACCAATTTGAATAACTCAATTAATAAGAGGACGCACAAAGGGCAATAACAACAACGACAATAAAAGAAAGTGAATATTTTAAAGCGATTTTGTTCAGAAAAAAACACAGTTTTCTTCGCCTTTGACCTTTGCAAGGCGCAAATTGATAAAATTCTTTCATTCTGCTTTCTCTGGTAGACGGGAAATAAAACAAAACATACCATACACACACACACAAATACAAAGAGAGATAAGTACATAAGCGAGAATCATTTTATTTCAATTATGGAAAGAAATAACAGAATCGCGAGAATTGCTGGAGAAAGTTATATTAAATATTCATTATATTTAATAATCTACATGCCAAAACGACTCGGCCGGAAAGTTGATTTTCGCCTCTTCCACACACACACAGACGCCCACATACAGTTACAGATACAGACGGCAGTTTTCAAGTTTGGTTTGCTATTTGGCCATATCGACGGCATAATTCAAAGCACATTTGTTGAGACCGAGTGGAAAAGTTTGTCAGAGCTAAAGAGATACAAAAAGACGTGAGAGAGAGAGAGAGAGAGAGTGAGAGGCGTGAGTGGGCTGTGGATGAGGTCGCGAGAGAGTCGCACATTTTATATGCTAGCGAACATATTGAATTCCAATTTTGCGCTTCAAAGTTAACGTGCTGCCATTACATTAAACGTGATGAGAATTAACAGCTTGTCAGGCTTGTGAGAAAGTGTTCGTAGGACACACACTTATGCCTCCGAAAGGACACAAAAGGCGCACGAGGCACGCTTGTATATGTGTGTGTCGTGTGTGTGTTTGTGTGTGTGGCGCGTGTGTGCTGTAGGCGTGGCCATGGCAACGCCTGGCCCTTTCGCCAACACTAAATTCAATTTGATGGTCTACAAATAATGCTGAGTGTCTAATTATTTTCCTGTTCCGGGCCAGAGGAAGGGGGGACGAGTAGAGCTGAGCACATTTAATCGATTGGCCGCACGGCGAGGCTATAACGCACAGCTAGGCCAGCTTATTGAATACAAGATTACTGTGCATACGCTGCGTATACGCAATAAGCCACATGCCATAATTGCCTGCCCCCTCGTCCACTGCGGCAAAAAGAAATTAACTATGCAAATCTCGCACATGCTAAGCTGCAGCAATTTCAGAGCACTTAGGAGCACACTTTATATAGTACGATATTTGTTTATAAATTATTATTATTGTGCTTTCCAAAACGAAACTTTAGTAATAATTGAAAAAGACTTTTTCTGAAATTCACCAATTTTTAGTTACCTTATAAAACTCATTGTAAAACTCTTTTAATTGTTTTCCATTTCTGCAATACTCGCTCACAGCTAATACCAATTTAATGATTTAATTAGATTCTGCGGTTAAACGGCACGGAACACTACAGAAATGAACTGCGAATGTGATTGCGGAATCAAATTTGATGGAATTCGATGGCAGCCGAATGTGGCAATCAAACTAAACTAATTTAGATCAAATTTGCGAATTTGCCACATGTCTAAAGGACGACGGTACAGTACAAATGGCAGCATAATGAGTGCCATTAAATGAACAAAATTGGATACCGCAAACACACACATACACAGAGACAAATTGATACAATTGCAAGCAGTTTTTTTCCGACTTAGTTTGCAATTTGTCATTTCGTGCGCATTTTAATGCCAATTTAAATTTGAATTTTTCCTACCGCAAAGTCAATAAAACAAAGTTCAGAGAACAGGCAAAAAATACAGGATAGAGAGAGGAAGACAGAGGGAGGATAAGGGGAGGGAAATGCGGAGTGGGTAGAGAGAAACCAAGTTAATAGAGCGAAGGAGAAAAAGTTGGCAATTCTGTAGAATTCGAGTGGAGCCAGAGCAAAACCAGTTTATGACACAAAATGCCACAAAGGCCACGGGAAAGTGGGCCGCATACACAAAAGAAATGCCTCCGCTTTCGCTCTCTCTCTCCCCTTGGCAATGGGCATGCTAATGTGAAACGGAACAGAGGATAGCAGAAAATGGAAGCAAAGAATGTGGCAAAGGGGTTGGTGAAAACTTGTGGTCAGCAGATAAAATGTATAAGAAATTGAAAGAGCCAGTACACAAGTGGCCAAAGGTCCTGGCAATGAAGGATTGTGCAATCAAATGCATTGACGCCGCTACTAACGAGTGTCCAGTGTCCTGCGGTCCCACTCTCTGACTCTCCCTCTCTCCAGTGTGCTGCGTCCTCCTCCTGGCAAGCCCTGGGACCCAGTTGCATTGTCTTGCAAATTGATTTTGTGGCCAGACTGCAGGATCGACAACGACGACGAAGACTACTTGCCAAACAGGGTCAACAGTTTGCTAAACAACATTGCGCTTACATGACAACAACAAAACTATTTGGCATTTTTTCCTTGTGTTGCCACTGATTTATTGGCCTGCCCAGCGCACACAGAGAGCAGTTCTGGCAACAGTTTGGATCGAATTCGACTGCATTCGAATTATAAATTGCATTCCCCACAGCAAATGTACAATTAAAGTGAATATAATGGAAATTAATAGTAGGCATAGATCTTGTAGGAGGTATCTTCAAAGCATTAGCTGTGCTGCCTTTTCGATACAAATTATTTGGCATATTTCCTATGACAAATGATTAAGAGATAACTGCGAAAACTTCTCACTTCAATCTTAAATCAACGGTATATATATTAATTAAATATAAAACAAAACTCCAAGCAATAAATATAAATAAAATAGTATTATTTAAATGCGCTGAGAATGCTGCTTTCTGCATTTTAAACATGACACAAAACTTGCACGAAGACTTGTTTAAAATTCCACAATTTTTTGGCTGAGTCAGAAACTTTTGCGGGCGAGGAATAACTGCACAATTACTGCTGTAAGTGCGTTTGTGTTTGTGCCTGTGAATGTCTATATGTGTGTGTGTGAATGAAAACTGTTATTACAAAGTTGAATTTGCAGTTGGTATTTTGCTTGCGTCTCTATCTCGGTTGTTGCCCCGTCTCCGTCTCCACCTCCACCTCTACTTGCCTCTTCTGCACGTTGTTGCAATTGTGAGGTTAACTGCTGAATGAAGAAACATTTTGTAAAGCTCAGCTTAAAGATGTTTTCTCCCCTTCTCTCGTCCTCCTCTCTCTCTTCCCTCTCGTTTACTCTGTGTGCCTGCTAACGAGTTTGTAAGAGCAAAGAGAGCTAAGACTAGCTAAACAAAACAAAGACCAAGAGACGAAGAGCCTCAACAAACACAGCCTGTAAAAGTACTTTACTCTGTGTAGATATACTTACTCCCTTCCCTTCGCCTTTTGCTTACTGCTGGGCAGTAATCAAATTGTGCAGGTTACACCTATGCGTATACGTAATGTTCTATTGAGTGCACATTTTGGACACGCGCGTGATTTTAATGCTTATCAATAATACTTAACCCCGGGAAACAGGTGTACAAATTTCACTGGCTCCCCTCCTCCCTCCAGGCTGTTTATGACCCCTCCCCAGCATGCCAGTCACACCCTCGGGCTAAGCTAGGCAGCAGGCATATAAAAATGTATGGATTGTACGTGCTAGCGACCTTCAGCAGGATAAGTTATGGTGTGGATAGATTCCACACGGTTTCATGGCTTCACATTTTATATGAAATTCATTTTGAATTTCTCTTGATTGTCGTTCGTCTGCCCGTTTGACAACTGCTTTCTGCTGGTTTTCAATTAAATGCAAGTCGATAGTTTTGCGGTTTATCACGAGATTGAGTTGCCACAGTCATTAACAGACTGCACAAAGGAATATTCTGCAAGAGTTAATTTCCATTTTTGTACTATTAAATTGAAAGTGCTTTTTAAGTTAATCAACTGACAACTAGTTAACTGAAGGTAGTTATCATATTGAAGAGGAATAACTGTTCCTTTTACCTCCTGTCTTTCTCAGTTGAAAGACCTGCTCGTTCCTTCACCTCCTTGGCCAAATTGCTCTCAATATGCTAATACGCTGAATGCCTGACTCGACTGAAGATTTCCATTATATCTGAGCTATCGAATCAGCCGCACATTCAGATTCAGCTACACTCGTTCTCTGTCTGTCTCTCTGTCTCGCTGTCTGCCTGACTGCGCGTGTGTTTTGGCAATGTCAGAAATAATAACGCGAGATAAACAAGCGCAATTGACATGCAAATACAATTTTCGGATAGGCCAAGATACATTTACGTAGACGCAGATGTTGAAGAGCGAATCCAGCATGGAATCCCGGCGCCAAGCGCAGCAGCAGCTGTACACAATGCCCCCTCCCCTTCGCCACGCATCTCTCTTCAACTTCCCCCTCGAATGCCAAATCAAATATTTTGCAATGCTTTTGCTTTTGCTTTTGTTTTTAGCTTCGGCTTTGGCTGCGAAACAAATATAAAATATTTGTTCATTCGTCTGCTGTTTGTGTCTCTCTCTCTCTCTCTGTCTCTCTCTCTCTCTTTCTGTTGCTTTTGCTTTTGTTCTAGTTGTCGGGTTGACACAAGAAATCACAGCACGCTGAGAGTTAGCTGGGCCTGAGCTTGTCTCCGATTGTGGCAACCTGCCCCGACACAAACAAAACAAAATTGAAGACGTCAGCTAAATGCTGCCTCTATATGTATAGACACATGACAGAGACAGGAAGTAAGTGTGAGAGAGACAGCCTGTATGGACGTTCAGATTTATGCATGTTAAACCACACGCACTGGTAAACAAGTTCAATTAGCATAAATTTCGGGCATTTCTATGGCCCAGTTTATTGGCACCGTTTGCGTTTTTATGTTTATGATATTTGGGGCCAATTGTCTATGCCATCCATGTTATTATAACTGTTATCATTGTAAGTCTCTCTCACTCCCTGTCTATCTGTCTCTCACTCTTGCTTATGGTTGTTAGCGTCCAACTTAATTTACTAATTGTTTTCATTAATTAGTGCGCACAGTTTGTGGGGCGCTTATCTGCTTAGCCGGACACTGATTAGACGAGCGAATATGTTGCCAGTCAGCACAGCAATTCGCTGCCTTATCTATGGCAACTGTATGTGAGTGTGTGTCTCTCTATCTGTCTCTCTGTCCGTCTGTGTGTGTGTGTGTGCTCAATGACCCACTTGAGGAACGCCTCTTCGACTCTCCTATGCCACATGACGCAAGAAAGAAGCTGAAAAGCGCACGTTGGCAAGGCAGAAATCAGTTGTGCGACTTCAAAATACACTTTGCAGAGGATAAGAAATTATTTTACTATATTTTATATTTATTTATACAAGCTATACATCATTCTTAATCAGCATTAAAAGGCGAATCGATGTAGCCATTTCCAACTGTCTGTCTATCTATTTTCCTATCTGCCTGTCTGTCTGTCAAACACACTCGGCTGTAGCATTCGTGCTTTTTAAAAATATATTTGAATGTTTACTTCATATTACATTCAATGTTGCGCATCTTCCTCTAAAGTTCTGCCTGTTACATAACTCTTCAAAAAGTTATCTTATCTTGCCTTGTGTAAGTGCACGAAGACCTGCAGATGTTGCCTATGGCGCTGCTGGGGCAGTCAAAACGGTCGGCAGCTTAAGTTTCTACTTCGTTAGCTCTCTAGCTGAAATGCACTTGATCAAAAATGGCGCGTTGAGGAAATTTTTGAAAAAAAAAGAAGAACCAAAACGAGTTGGACTAAAGTGCCAGCAAACAGCAACGAGGGGGCAGGGGGAAGATGTAGTGGAAGGCAATGTGGATGAGCCTGGGCAGGGATGGCCAGGGGGATAAGAATGTGGATAGTCTTGCAGCTGGCAAGTCTGCCATGCCACATGTCGGTTTCGATTGAGTGCAGTTGACCTATTTCACACAGATTTAAGCCTGGCCTTACTCCAGAGCAGACAGACAGACTGTCAGAGCAAGAGAGTGAGAGAGAGAGAGAGAGAAACAGTGAACGACAGACAGGCTGGCGGTCAAAAAGTAGCAAATTTTCATCAGCATCGAGTTGATGATGTCTTTCGTTTCCGCCCCGAAGGTGATGCTTGTAATTGCAAAAGTTCAATGCTTCCAGTAAAACTGGAAGCTATTCACGAGCATGCCATGGGGGAGGGGAGGTGGGAGGAGAAAGAATGTCATGGAGTCAAGTTCAGGCAAAGTGGCCAAGGCTGATTATGACCAGCAACCTCAACTGACCAGACAAAGTGCCCCGGGGTGCACACATCATTAGTTGGGGCCAGTTGGCAATTTAATTCACTTGTCTAGGGTGTCCAGTGAGGCTGACGAATCTTCTGTCCATATGCCAGGCATATGTGCATTGTTAGTGAAAAACTGCGAAAGTTTCGCAAGAGCAATTTAAAATGGATGAAAAGTAGCTTGGGCGGGGCAAGGCAGATCCGCCTGCCTCCGCTTCATTTACATTGCCAGTTTTGCTTTATGTTTTTTCATTTTGTCGCACAGTGTAGATGGAAATAGTTATATAATATTCATTAAGTGGGCAACTTGAACTTTTTGCTTTTTGCTCTTAAAACATTACTCATACGCCGCATTTGCCTGCTGGCAGACATCATTTGCAGGTTTAGACTGAAATTGGATTTGGATGAGCTGCACAGTATGAATGGAAATTCATATATGTGTGCTACATGTATGTGAGTGTGTGTGTGTATGTGTGTGCGTACTTGGCTAAGATTTGAGCCTGGCCCTGGCCCTGGTAATGGCAACTGGCAGTGCTCATAAGTAAACAGGCCTGTGACTTTGGTTGGATTACTTATTAAAATGCGCACGTGTCGACATGCAGCGACGCCAAGTGGTAGTTAGAGATACCCGTCGCACGACGTTGAACATGTATGCAGGCTGGCAACGCAGGCTGGCATTACTCATACGCCGTGTGGAGCCACATGGCGAAAGTTTCGCTTGGCGTACGCACGCGAAAAATCAATTATTAAAATGGAAATATTCTTGTTTGCTCGGGCCACAAATTAAAATGCATATGGCAGACGACAACACAAATAGGGCGGCTTGCCCTTCATTGTCGTGGGCGTGGCAGTAGTTGCAGTAGCGCCCTTTTAACTAACTAACAATATTTGTTGGCCAGCATCAAGCGTGAAACTTTGGCAACATTTTTAATCAATTTGTGCACAATTCCGAAAAGAGTCGCACGGCCAGAGAAAGAGAGAGACAGCGCTGAAGGGTGAGGCAGAAGCGTAAAAAAAATGACAGAAAATACTTTAAGCTTGACGCGTTGCCCCCTCAAAAAGTGCAAGAAATAAATATAAAAAAATCATAAAGCGTTTGTCACAAAAATGCAAAAACCAAAACGAAAAAAAAACGTGAAAGAAATGAAAAATAAACTGGGAAAAGAGGCGAGTAAAAAACACAACTATGCCAACATGACACGCAAAGAGAAAAGTTATTGCACACTCACGCAAGGACAACACACACACACACATACACACACACACACATGCATGCACGCTTGGTTTTTGTGAGTTGCAGGCTAATTTAATTGCGAGCGCGAAAAGTTTTGTGGCACGCGTAGAATTTGTAAAAAAGTTTTAAATGCATATTTTGCAGTTGTCTTAAGTAAACAATTCCCGATTTATTAGGCCTTTGAAATACACCAATTAATTAATACTTTGCCAGGGATTAAGGGTTGCCCTACCTACATTAACGTCGTTATTCCCAGAGCAAGTAACTATTAAGAACATGTTGAATGTCAACTGAAAATTGTCAATTTAAGTTTTGTTGACTTTGCACGGCGATTGATGAAGTTTGTAAGTTACACTGTGCACCATGAGTATGTGCAAGGGAGATCGACTCAAGTCAGAGCTAACATTAACTTACAATTTGTAATCTTTTATTTGCTTCTTTTGTAGCACAGACACGTAATTAGTTTCTCAGTTTCGCTTGCAGGTACTTATAAAATATATTAAATTATCAAAAAAGGTATTAGGCTGATATTATGTATGTACACTTTGCCTAGGCAAGTAATGAAACTGTGAATAAATTATGAACTCGTCTAATACTTAAGGCAGCGGCTTATTCGTTTTGCTCTTAGCGGATTTGCATGGCAAATGTTAAGTGCAAAGCGAAAAATAAACCCATAGATATGTCTATGTGTGTGTGCGTGCGTGTGTGTGGGCTTGGCTAAAAGAATTTTGTTTGCCAATCCGCCCGAGGGATGTTCTACACCAGAATCCAATACTCCACAATCTGTCGGTCGGTCATTAAAGTTATTGCTGTCGAAAGTCTGCAACTTATCGCGATCGTTTGATGTTCCACAACACACACCCTGAGCATTCCGGGCAACTTTTAAGCAGCTTACTGGCCACAACCCTAGTGGCAGCGCTAGCTTGTTTACTTGCTAAAATAAATACTGAATACTGAATGCGGGATACGTTGCTGTTGGAATTGGAATTGTTTAAGCCAATTTGACAACACTTTAAGCTACAAGAAGCAGCAGAAGAAGTGAAATAATTTACGTTATTTAGAGCGAAATTACTTGGCAAACTGGAAACAAAGGCAAATGCTTTTTGGTCATTAATCTTCATAATTTTTTATTGCCGCTGCTGTTCTCAAAAGTTTTTTACGCCCAGCACACAATGTCCAGCGCACAAAAGCGAATGGAGTTTCAAGAGGATAAGGCGATAAGCAGCAGAAGTAAAACTTGTAGAGCACTATGGAAAAAGAGATGAAGAAACAATTAGTGCGAATGTTTTTGGTAAATAAAATAAACTAATGGTATATTGTATATAGTATAGCATTCTCAATATATTTCCTGGAATTTTAACATCACATTCTGTTTTTTTTATCAATATTCCTCTGCAAACTTTCTAGATCGCACATACCCTGTCAAGTTGCAAAAAAAAAAAACAAGAACAAACAAGAAACCAGAATTGCGAGAGATTTACGCACCAAAACTGTAGCCGAAACTTTTGCCGCAAAACATGAAACAAAACAAACAACAATAACAACAACGAGTGGGACGAACAGAAAAAGGACGACGACGGCACCATAATTGACTTATTAAGGCAAATGAGTTTAGCCAAACGCAACTCGAGAAATGAATTGGCTTTGCTTTGGCAACGCGGGCTGCCATTGAAGTTAATTTAAAGTGGCCCGACGTCCGAAAAGTGCTCACAGTACTGTGGCTAAATAAATAATGCTTTATGTGCTAAGTGGGCCTGAGTGTGCCACTGTGTGTGTGTGTGTGCAGCAAATTATGGCACACATGGCGTATGCGCAGTATTTGTCTGCTTTGAGTTCGGTTATTAAAATGCACACAACAAACACACTCACACAGCAATAACAACTGCAGCCTGGCCCAGGGGACAACCAGTGGGAGCAAGAGAGAGAGAGAGAGGGAGGGACAGGGAGGTAGAGAAAGAGGGTCGCTCCCTCTCGGTCTCCTCATTTATGTAAAACATTTATGTAAACATGCAAATCACATGTACCACGAACAACACGCGTTCTGGCCGGCCACGCCCAGGCGTTGCCCACCCGCCTGCTCACCCTGCTCACCCTCAAGCAGATAGCGGCAGCATGGTTTGCACTTCAGTTCAAGCTGTTGTTGTGGCCCTGGCACGCGATGTTGGCGCCTTAGGCATTTGCCTTGCAGGTTGTCATTACGACAAAATTGTGCGCTGAAGTACTTAATAACAAGTGCAACACAATGTGGCGCACAGTCAAACATACACACACACACACACACATGCAGTACTAATACATATGTAGTTGATATACTGACAACAGTGTTGCCAGCATTGCGACAACGTGTCGTATTAGCAACGTGTTGAATTTTCAATGATTTGTAAGTGCATGTGGCGCCCCCTTCAGGCTGAACCATGCTTACAACACATTACAACATTTCACTGTTGCACTCGCCTACTTATGCGCAAGGCATCTGCCGCGTCTTCTGGGGCGCATTCGGAGCAAGCAGCTGTCGCAGCCAGTCAGCGAGTGTATTTTTAACCAGTTTGAACGGTGGTCGCAAAATCAGGCAGGGGAAGAGAAAGTGGTGCGAAGGGAGAGTTTAAATTAAAGGAAAAATATTTCAGATTTCATTATAGATACTTTTGTATATGTAAGATACGTTAGTGTCTACAATATTACCTTATGGATAGCGGGCTTAAATATCACGAGAGAACCAACCTGAGTTCTTATTAAGGATTGGAATTTCTTCATTCTCCCTTTCGCTCTGTCTTTCTCTTCCATTTTTCTAAGATTTCGTTTCGCCTTTTGTATCTTTAAATTAATTTTGTATGGGATCCTTTTTTATCTTTTACCAGCTTAATACTATTCAGCTTACAAGCAGTTCATTCATAACAGCTTCACAAGTTCATATCTTCGTTGATCAATACCAATTCAAACACATTCAAACATTGCCATTTTGTATTCGTATTGAAATATGCAACTCGTAATAGAGATGCCTACAGCAAAGAGCATCGATGTTTGCATTCCTCGCATGTTGCGGCATTTGTCTGAAATGCCTGAGCATGCACGAGCATGTCCGACTGCGGGAAGCTGCCGAAGCTGGCTGAAGTAGTCCCACATCAATGCCAAAAGACATTTACCACAAAAAAGAACAACAACACCAGTAGTAGCAGCAGCAGTAGAAGCAGCAGCAGCAACAATGACAGCTGCATCGAGCAATGGCAGCAGCTGCAGCTGAACAAAGCTCGATATCCTTGTCCGGCATTGCGGTGGCATGTGGGAAATGCTGTACAACTGCTCTGCTATTGTTGCTGCTACTGCTGCTTCTGCTGCTGCTGCTATTGCTGCTGTTGCTGCTACTGCCGCGCTGCTGTTTTATGAGAGGCAGATGAAGAAGCTGCTGCCATTGCCCAATTGGACTCACACTCTTTGTACTTCTTTTTGCACTCTCCCTGGGAATCTTTCTCCACGTCGAGCTGTGCGTGATTTTATGTCGTTCATCTGCTGTTGTCGCTGTTGTTGTCGCTGTTGTTGTTGATGTGGCTGATGTTTCTGTTGTTGCTGCTGCTGCTTATGGCCATTTGGCAGGCTGCACGAAAAACAAAATTAAACAAAAACAACCACGGGCTACAACGAGCATTTGTTGTGAATTGAAAAATTCTCTTTTCATATGCGACGGCAAAAGCAGCAGCAGCAGCAGGAGGAAAAGCAGCAGCACCACCAAACGTTGCCTAGTTTTAGGCGCAGCCCGCAGCCGACTCAACGGGCAGCTGAGGATAACTGCGTCCTGCTTCGGGGGCTGCTTCACTTATTTTGGCACAATTTAAATGCGTCTTCTGTTGTAATTTTAAGCAAAATTGAAATCGTCTTTGCCTGCTTCCACCCACCTCCCTGCCGCCTTCCCCTGGCAGGATAAAAGCGAGTGCTCAATGCAGTTTAGCCTGCTCCAGGCTTGCTTCCTCCTTCCTTCCACCCACGCCCCAATCCTGCTCAGTTGCCTTTGGCGCTGCTTTGTGTTATTTCACTTTTGCGCTTAAACGTGAATTTATATTCAATTTGTTTTCTTCTACAGGGTGTGCGCTAATCCCGCACGCTCCCCCTTCCCCTGTAAACATGCAGAAATTTCTAGGCAAAATATCTGCAGATCTTTACAGAAACTTCTGCGAATAATTTGACAATTTCAATTGAAATTAGACAATTCAATTATAAATGTAGCATTATACTCCTTCTTTAGCGCGTACAGGGTATGCTGAGTTTGAAAATTTGCATTGCTGACTACTGTCAGCCCAGGCCACTTTCCGTTTCCCAAGCACGCTTCTATTCAATTTCAGTCATCGTCAACTTTCAACATGAATGATAATTGAGTTTGCTGCTCTTGTTGATATTGTTGTTGTTGCTGCCATTGTAGTTGTTATTGTTGTTGCTATTACTGATGTTGTTGCTGCTGTTGCTGTTGTCCCGCTATTAGAGCATGCTTTATATGGCTGGGGAAAAGCAAACAATGGCCCCACCGAATACAAATATTACCAGGCAGCTTTATTTCCAAGTTGTTGTTGCTATTGTTTGCAGTTGGTTTGCTGTTTATTGTTGTGGCATGCAGCGAAAAAGAATTAAAATTGTAACCAGTACAGAAAGAAATGCTAGACATACTTAGTCGACTGCTGAATACCCTGTAGTTAATAAAGAAAATACAGAATAGATATGTAGAACGAAAAGAGATATAAATAGAGAGAGAGAAAGAGTATCTCATTTGCCTACTTAGTTTCAATAAATGCAGCGCATAAATATATTAAACTTCCATTGAAAGCATCGCCATGTACCACATATAAACCATTTTGTGCACTCTCGACAAGTACAGGGTATACAAATAGCAAAACAAAACGCAAGCGAAAAACGAAAAACGCTTGACCAATGAAAACACCAAAAACATGAAGGCTTAATAAATTAGTTTCCACCCACAAAATGCGGCCGAAGCTTTAAAATGCATAAAGCAAAATTGTGATAAGCGCACCGCCGATCAAATGTCGACGTGCGGTGAGAGGGAGAAAGAGAGCGAGAGAGAGTGAGGGATAATGAAAGTGAGGGTGAATGGCAAAAAGGCAGAGTGTGGCAGAGGGAGGGCGTGGTGTGGAGTGTGTGCTGACCTAAATTGCTTTAGTTTTATATTGAAACCATAATTTGGTTGGCAATAACGATCCCTGGTCGGTCCGATTAGAGACACGGCAAATAGCTGCCGATGCTGACCCCATAAGGAAAACCATTTTTTTATTTTTATTTTAAGTTCAAATCAACTAAATAAACAATTAATTTACGTTTTCAAGTTATTCAACTCATTTCTCATTTGTAAGGCAAAAACACCTAAGTTATTTCTAGTTTAATTTTTTCAAACTTTAAAATATTTATGTAATTTATATTCAGGATACATTTATTAGGTGAGAAATAATTGACATAATTTACACATATTTCACATTCATTTGCAGGTTTTTATACCACCTTTAATGGGTGCCCTCAGTGAGCAGAAGCTCTCTCATTGAACACGAGTGAGTATAAGCACACTTGCGTGCCTAATACCCCCTCCAGCACTTGTGCATACAGGTAAATGTTCAATCAATATTTGTTAGAGTGTGTGTAGCGTACATGGTATGCGTATGTGTGTGTGTATTGTGCTCATCAGTTGTTTTTGGCCAGTGGCGAAATTATAATGGGAATATGTAAAAATCGAACAAGTTCTGGTGAGTTGTTTTTTTTTGGTCAGAGACCGCAAGCGTGTTTTGTAAAATATTACTAAATCCATTATTTTAATTACAACTGGCAAACAGACAAGCACCGACACACACACACACATTTACACACAGACAGGCGCACTCGCATTGGGAATGCAAAATGCAATTATTTGCCAATTGCGGTCGCCGTAATTCGCATCGATGTGTGCGCTCACTGCAAGCGACATCGGCAACGACAGCGACAGCGACAGCAACATCGCCATCAATTTGTGTCTAAATTAATTTTCCATAATTTTATGATGTTTTTGCTGCGGTCACTGCCAAAATCGGCAACCACTCGACACCACTCGACGCCACACTGACTCGCCTAGCTGAGCCTTCGTGTGCAATTAAAATCAGCAAACTGAGTGCGATTTGCAGCATAAAACTGACCAAAAAACACCCTACGATTGGGTAAAGAAGTGGCAGACTGATGGTGCTGCGATTGGGGCAAGGGTTGGTGAAGGGGCGGGGATTGGTGTCGTTGGCAGCGACGGCGTGGCATGTGCAAAGTTTAAATTGCCCATGCGCGTGTAATGAATTCGTGAATAATTTATCATCTCAGTTGGCTGGGCTGTGCAAGAGGTTATGAGGACGACGATAAAGACAAACACAGAACAGAACAGAACACACAGAAGAACACTTGGCACATCAATCCGCACGTGTGTGGCGCATTCACGTCTTCTTTACCTTTTGCCCACAGACTGCAGACAGCAAGACAAAAGGCCCATTGAGCAGGGGATGGAGGTGGAGGTAGGGAGGGGTCTGAGGTGGCAATTGTCGGCGTAATAGCTTTCAGCTGAATTTCTGAATAAGCAACACCGTCACAAGAATTGAAATTAATTAGCCGTGCAATATTCATATCGTGGGCGAGTGATAAATCGCAGGTGAATTATAAAGAAAAGCTTTAAGTTGTTGACTCATTCAACTTTAAGTCCTACAGTTTGTATATACTGGAGAATGTCTTCTAAAAGCAGCCACAATTTCAGCACCTACTCTTACGCTGTGCATCATTGCAAAGTTGAGGTGCGGAATTGCGCTTGAGAACGCATCAAGTGCATTAGAGCTGCTTAATAATTCAGCAGCTGATTTTACGCTGCACCTTGTCAAACCCCTAAGCAGGAGGAGCAGGAGTCAGACGAAGGCAGTCTGCTAATTTAGTTGGGCATTACAGGGTTGTAGCTGCTGCAGTTGCTGTTGCTGCTCCGCAAAGTGAAGTGCTGGGGCGTTGGCTACTTGTCCGTCCGTCCAAGTTGGTGAGAAATGCGAGAAGCTGTTTAGTTAAAGGCAAAGAGCTGCTTAGGTCCGAGGCAAGTGTTGGCGAGGGGACTTCAACAAACACTTGGGGTTGCATTCAGAGGCGGGAGTTGAGACGAACTTGGCCCAAGGCAAACAATCGCAATTGTTGTAGGCAAATGACAGTGCACGAAGCCGTCATGTGTGTGTGTGCAAAGTGAATAAATAAAGATTGTCTGGATTGCTTGACAGTGCAACGAATAATAAAAACAAGCACGAACGTTACAGTCGAGTGTGCTCGACTGTGATATACCCGCTAGCCAACATGATTTCTTAAATTTTGTAGTTAACTTCTACGTCTAGCAAAGGGCATTGATAGTTATTGAGTTAACCAAAAATTAAATATAGTTTGTAGAGTCTGCCACACCTTCTTCTACCTATTACATTCATTTTTGGTTGGCACAAAGGTATAATACGTTTGCACTCTACGGATAGCGGGTATAACAAGCTGTATAAAAAGGGAGCCTTAAAGAAGAACTTGACGGATTGTTGGCGATAGTTTCTAGCTATTTTCTAGCAATTTTCTTTTCACGAGTTTTGCTTCAACTCATTAGCGTATTGAGACAGGAGGTAGAAGTGGGAAAGGAAGTTATGCGAGGGCATAACTTGCCATGAGTATTAAGCTCTTATCAAACTTTGACTTGGTCTCGTTCTTCCACTAATAAATCTCCCAGGAGCAAGGCAGGAGAGGAGCTAAAAAAAAGTAGAGAAAAGTCTCTTGCACTTAGCTGGGCAACACTTTTTGAGCCGCGCTGCACACAGCATAATTAACTAACATTTTTTCATTCCTCTCCTTCTTCCCTCGATAGTTGAATGGGGTGTGGGGGGCAGCAAAAAGGGCAAACGCTATAATTACAGTTCACTGGCTGCCACTTCAAGCGAACACTCGTTGATTTCTTTTAATGAGCTGCCGCCGTGCCACGCCTACCGCCCGAAACTTGCCTCGCGGAATGCGTTACTAATTATTTGTAATTTGCTTTGATTTCAGCTGCTGCTGCTGCTGCTGCTGCAACTTGCAGAGTGCCGCTTAAGCGCATTTACGTGCTGCACATTAATTGAAAATATAATGGGAGTTGGGAGTTCCTTTCTGTGGGGGTGGGGGGTTGGGGCAGCTAATCGTTGTTGTTGCAGTGGTTGCTGATGTTTCTTCCTCCATTTCTTATGCTTGAAGTCTTTCAGCATGTCTGCAGTTTTCATTAAATCATTTATGGTCGGCCAATTAAACATGCAATTAATACATCCACTAGGAAAGGCACACAAACACATACACACACACAAATATAAATGTATACGCTCACACACAGACTCTCACCAAGCTGACCTGCGGCTGTGTATGCCGCATGCAACGTGGCCAGCCAGCAATTTGGTGCACGCTGCGTATGAGTAATACAGCCGCGAAAACAATGCCAAGCTCCCAACGTATCCCCTCCTCCGTGAGAGAGGACGGTGGCCTTAGTTGTGTAAACTATTTTCGCGTGCAATATGCAAATTAAATAGATACGTAGCAAGCCCCTAAACATGCCCGCACATGGCCCACGCATTAGAGCCACGTTACGTGTTCGCATTCTCTTTTTTTTTGGGGAAATTTTAGCGCTGTTTTTCGGTTTTTATTCAGTTTTCTTTTCGGGGTGTGTGAATGAAAATTGCAGTTTTGGCAAAATGGCGCAAGGTCTATCGAGTTAAACAACCGTGCACGGCGTTTATTGAGGTTGAGCAAACGCTGAACAGGGCGATTGGAAATTGGGTAACTAGAAAGAAAGTGGGATTGGGAGTGCTTGGCATTGGGTTAAGATATTATTAATTGTTACATTGTGAAACGAGCAATGTTCACTTTAACTCTACTGTTAATTGTTTTCTCAAAGTACAAAATTAAAATTTCTCTTTATTTCTAAATGAACTCAGGTTGTTTACCTGCCTTTCTTTATCTACACTAGTAAAGGAAGCACTTCCAGTTAACCTAACCACGAACTATGTAGATATTTTACAGTTGGCAAAGTCAATTAACAATTTTCACTCTTTCAGTATTTCAAATTCAAAAATTTGTTGAATGTTTAATGAGCATTTCTGTCTGCAAGAGTACATTAGTTCTTCCCCTTCCCACTATCTCTATCTTTTATGCCAATTAACTCAAGTTCCATAACTAATTATTGCATTGCAACTGTCACTCGTGTATCTGCACAAGTGTGTGTATGTGTGACTGTCATATTGCCACGCAGAAAGAACAACAAAATGTGTGCAAAAGTAATGTGTTAAAAAACAAAATAGAAAGGAACAACACTGAGTAGCAACACAGCCAGCAAAGCGGGATTAAAACTTATTTAGCTCTCTGTATATTTGTGTTGCTTGCTTTTTGTTTTTAATGTTTTATTTGCTTTCTCTTTCCGTTTTCTAGTCGTTTTTTCTTTTTGCAGCTTCCGCTTGTCGCTGCTCGTGCCATAAATTCAGGTAACATAGCGAGAGTGAGAGCGTTCTCGCGGCTTGCTCGATATGCGAAGTACGCAAATAAACCGAGTGCCATTGCACAGCTGCCTGTTTGCGTTGAAGCTTTACGGGGCGCTCTATCTGTGACTTGGCTGGCAAGTTATGCCAGCAATGGCCCCGCACCTCTGCCACTCATCCTCTCTCTCCCCCTTTCTTTCGCACACTTTATACCTGGACAATGCTAGAGATAAATGTGATAAATGCGCGCAAGTGTTCAAATAGCGTTATAAGCTGACCACAAGCTTTGCCATGTTGTGAGCGTTGTGCAGCTGTACGTATATGTGTATGAGTGTGTGGGTGTGGGTGCATGATTGTTAGGTGTGTGTGTGGCATAACTTGGCTAATGCATATACAAAAGATATGCAGGAATGTGCATGCGATAATGCCAAAGAGCTGAGTAGGGAATTTCATTGTTTACTTGGCTTTCTTTATCTTTGCTTTAAATGAAATTTGAATTAAAAACTATTCGCAAGTTGAATAGGAAGTTTGAAGTTCCCGTTAGGTTTATCACATACTGCACAGTTGCGCGGGGTGGACAGTCGGTTTACACAGCTTATCCCTCTGCTGGGATATTAAATTCGCTAGCCTTGCTGTGCATTCTCTTCCCCCCTTTACCTTCCCTCTGCCATGCTAAAGCCTGTTACTGCATTTACATGACTTGCATCAAACCTGACAGCAAAATCAACGCCAAAACAACACTAGACAGCAACAACAACAACACCAACAACAGCAATAACAATCACAGGAGGGGCAACAAAAGTGACAAGCGCACTTCACAATGTTGCACAACACACTCGCCAATATTCATACACACTGGCACACCCTCACATCAGTACACACACACACAGACACAAACACGTAAGTAGCGCACTTAACAGCTGCTTACGCTGTGTATGTGACACTGCGCCCCAGTTAAGTAGGCAACGAAAACTGTTCGCCGCGCTTGCTTTCAGCCATGTGCATCAGTGTGAGAGTGTGTGTGTGTGTCTACATACTCGAAAAATGTCATTTGGCAAAAGTTGTCGTTGTCGCTGTTGTTGCTGCCTCTGCTGCAATCGCCAGCGCCAGCAAGAACGCTGCCAGCTGCGCTAATTATGGAAATTAAAAACTTAGCAAAAATGTAAAAATGTGAATTTTTAATTAAATAGAACAGCGAGTGCCAGCGACTAGTATGTCAGTGTGTGTGTCTGCTCTGCCATCTCCCCTCCCTGCCCGCGTCTTTTACAGCTGGGGGTAACAAAAGCTGGTCAGATGCCTCAGCGTCAGCCACGTGTGAGCTCGAACCAAATGCTTTTTTCTATTTGTATATGTTTTCATGTGTGTGTGTGCTGGTAATTTGCATATGTGTTTTGCCTGTGGCCTGAGATGCCACACTCCAACACACACATGCACACACATTGAGTACGCCCAGCTCTAAGGTCAGCAAAGCAAAGCAAAGTTCGCCTCGCTTTGACTGCCGCGCAACATTTTTGTAGCATACTTTCGCGCGCGCGTGATAATTCATGCTGCCTGCTCTTGTTGCCACAATTAGGCAGCACCACAGTGGGGCCAAACAAACATGGCCGTTGCCCAGGGCGGCAAACGGTTACGAAAACGCTGAGCAGTGATATTTTTGAAGAAGGATTTGCTGCGACTTTACTTAGACTCTTCTCATTAATGAGGGGGTTTTTGGGGATAAACTAATGGTTTATGAATCACGTTTCACTATTATTTAATTAATTAATAAAATGGTTTTAATATATTTAAATGTAGGTAACTTGAAATAAGTACGTTCTTTATTTAAGGTTTTAAACCGACGTTAAGGTAATCTTTAATCTTTAATTTGATATTCGTTACTTCATTGAGCGTACTGTCAACTCTTTCACGTTTAAACTTTGCGCTTTGTTACAATAACTCTCTATTCCCCATCTTCTTATACTTCATTGCCAGTCCGTCGACAGTGAGCTTAGTCCATATAATAACACATACTATATGCAAAAGCGCAGTGTCCAAAAACAACAATTATATTAAACAATTCTTTTTGAATTCGTAATGTGCACAAAGTGTGATCGCCTGCACATTTTGCAATGTTTAATGAAATTATATGTGCAAGCAGAACAAGATTAACTCAGGTGGCAATTTTCGCATTGAGGCAGCCTTTACTCAAGGCGAAACAACTCAGTAAGAGGAAGAGAGGGAGGAAGAAAGGGGGAAGTGGGAGTGGAGAGCGAGTGAGTGTGAGTGGTAGAGAGCGAGAACAACAATTGGAATTGGAATTGTGGCCTTCCACTGAAGTACAGCAATTAGAATTAGAATCTAATTTCATTGCAAAACAATTTTCGAACTCTTAACGACATGCAGAATGGCAATAGCCACAAGGAATGAGAGAGAACACACACACACATATATACACATACAAACTGAACGTACACACTCATTCGTTTGTGATGGACCAACTACATAATAACAAGCCGAAAATGGCTGTGCGCCTCCGCTCATTGTGGTTTCGCATCCAAAACTACAAACACAGTCATGTCTGATGATATGGATGGGGAAGGGGAAACGGGTTGTAGGGCAGCTTGTGGTGGAAATCGAGTTGGAGCTGTAATAACCCACCCACTAATACAAATTGGCCAAAGCACCATAAGGTGATCGCAGGCACTGCAGCTGCTTCTCTGTGTATGTGTGTTGGCCACAAGAGCCGGAAATAACTGCATGAGTTGGATTTGCATACATACACACAGTACATCCGTGCCTTACACACACACTCACCCACACACACATGTTTAACATTCTGGCTGATGTTTTTCTAAGCAGCCATTCAAAGAGTTCCTTAGCTGCTTGACTGACCGCAAATTTAAACTGAGTGAACAAATTGCATTAGACGTGCGTGAAGCTGGCTTTGAGTGGAAAAAGGTTAACCCAAAGGGGCCACCAGAACTCGGCAAACTCATTCACGCACATTTAACGAGACCACACAAGGCACAGTCGAGCAGGCAACTGTAAAGAAAGTCTGTCTCTGTTTAATTAGTCGATTTGCATGGCGCATATTTAATATCATCTCTGTATCTGTATCTGTATCTGTTGAACTAAGGGAATTGTAATATACACACGCACACACACATAGATTAAGTGCTAAAAGTTATATAATCAAAAATTATTTCATAAACAGGCTGTGTAAGCTCAAATGGGCAGCGCAAAGCTCGTATATAACGCTGAGCTCGAATACGATGCCACCCATGAAGCGAGCGTCGCTCACCCCTTCTTCTTCTTCCCCTTCTGCCACCCCGTGTCGCTACCCTATCCCGGCTTAGGCCCCTGCTGGCTCTCGACTGCATACTTTATTAGTTTTGAGCGCTAAATTAATAATAAAAAGTTTTTGCTGCTGCGAGTTTATCTTGCATGGCAACCGCCAACACAAAATGTTAAGCATACGCAATGTGGTGCGTTGCGGCCATTAGCCAGCTTCACACACACACATATATACAGACAATTTGAATGTGTGTATTGTGCTTGTATATGCGAGCAATGGGTCAAGCCTGATTATTAAAAAACAAAAGCAATTATAAACGAGAATGTGGCTGCAAATTACTTTGCCAGCAAACTGTGCGCAGTTAGAACTCGCTCTCTATGCTTGCTTGTGTTTGTGTGTGTGTGTGTGAGCGAAACTGATATGAATAATATATGAGAAACTTTTGGAAAAAGCGGGTTTTGTTTCAAGCGCGCCGCGCTCTTAGCTTAAATACTCGTATGCTGCCTTAATTATGCAAAAGAAAATATGGAATATATTCAACATGTTCTATTGCGTCTGCTCTCATTAGTTGTAGTAACTCTCAAAACTGTTTGCCATGTTACTATAAGAATTGATTTATATAAAGTATACTTAAAGCTGTGGCAGAGACTTGCGATAAATAAATGTACTTTTTTTAATTAAATGTTACATTTACAGTCTTCAACTGTTTGTCTGATGTGATATCTCTAATAAACCGCCTGCAGAACCATCCCACTTAAAAAGAACTGACAATAAATTAATTGAAAATTTGGTCCAATTTGAATAAAACTCTTTAAAATGTATTTAAACATGTGCGAGAAAAACTAACTTGCAAAAACGCAGACAAAGCGCCATTTTTAATTGACTTTCACGACATGACCTGGGTCGATCGCCCAGTTTGCAGCTTCTGACCCCGACACAAGTTAAATAATTAAAATACAGCTGAAAATGTTGCACGGCGTCTGTTTGTGCGCCTTAAATTATTAATTAGAATGCAGGGTCAAGGAGGAGGGTGGAGAGGGGAGAGGGCAGGAACTATGCCAGCAGAGCAGTGCCAACTGAGCTTTGTGACAGTTTGCAAACGAGTGCGCTGTGTCGCAGGGCGTGGCACAGGCATCAAGCCGTGCTGAACCGGCGACAGTGTGCAATCGTAATTATGTTGCTGTTGGCGCTGTTGCTGTTTTTAATGCTGTTCTACTTGGCGATGCCCCGATCTGCCCTTTTTGCGCTAACCATGTCTGATTACAACGAGCCTTCAAGTGAAAATCTAAATAAATTATGAGAAGCGCGGAAAATAAAAAGAAAATGAGCAATCAAACTGTTTGTTGTTGTAGCTGTTGTTGGTGTTGTTGTTGCTTCTACTGTTGTTGCTCTCGTTAAATTGCTGCCACAGATTCTATTGCACTTGGGCTCGGCCTGCGACCCGCCATGCGCTTTAAACAAGTTGATATTGCTGCTGCTGCTGCACTTGTTGCTTCGCCTTGTTGGCCACGCGCATTGAGCCTGCATCGTTATTTCTATTTCCCTGTTTCTTTCATTCTTTTTCCCTTCGTCCTTACCACGCTATTCACTCGACAAGGTCAAACGCTGTAATAGTTTCATTTAATTAGGCGTCGCTGCTTCGTTGCTTGTTATTGTGTTGCTGCTGCCGCCGTTGCTTCTTGCTGCTGTTGTTCTTGTTGTTGCTGTTTTGCTGTAACTGTTCTTTTGAAATGCTTGCTGAGCAACGGTATTTAAGTCCTGCCAAGTGCGCAATAATAATTGCAATGGTTGCACTAAGTGCCAAATGGTCACTTAGTGCCCCCAAGACGGCACTCGTGTGTTAATGGCTGCTCTTAAGACTAAGTATAAATTTAATATCAAATATTGATAAACTCGCAAGTAAATGAAGGGGGCTATAAATATGTATTTAATAATTTCAAAAATATATTCAACCACCAAAGCAATCATTCACAATAGTTGAGTAAACTCAACTTATAATTGTCTCGTAATTCAGTTTTAAGCATTTTCTTGCTGCACCTTGACTGTGCCATATACATATTTCTTTATGCTCAATCAAACATTCACAGTCGTTCGGCTGGACGCGTCAATTACGCACTCGAGTGCGCATTTTATCAAGTAAATCATGGAAATTAATTTGGAAATTGCACACAGTGTCGAGTGGCAGACAAGTCTCTCTCCCTCTCTCTTTTACTAATAGTTTCAAGCACGCTGATTTATGCTGGAATTTTCTCATATTTTTTATATATAGTACATATATTTACTTTCATTCATGCTGTGCAATGCGGCGTATACGCAATATGTGCAATAGACACAATTTGTAGCAGTTACAGTTATTTACAATTGTCCGCAGCGGCGGCAATGGCGACGGCAGAGCAAAATAAAAATCGACGACGAAACACTTTATGGAATGTATTAAATTTTTGTTTGGAAAAAACGAAACGAAAACTTTGCTGCAGCAGTTGAACAATTTTTTAACCCATTGCTGCCCATGAAAAGTGCATAAATTTGCAATTTCATTTCACACAGAAAGACAATTTTTATTATTTTTGACTGCAGTGAAATATTTATATAAAAATAGGCAACAGCTACAGGCAAAACGCGGCGACGACTTCGCTGTGTGCCGATGATTAATGAGCGCACATTTTAATAGGTAGTCTCCGCCTACCGCCCCTTCCCTTCGCTCTCCGCACCCCAGCCCTTACTGCCGTCCATCTGCCATCTCCGGGCTGCATTTCCCGCGCATTTCCACATGATTGCACTTAATACTTATATGTGTGTGTGTGTGCGTATGTGTGTGTGTGTGCAGCCTGGCACAATACATGAACACACACATTTTTTGGGGGGCTGCAGCAGCAATTTTTTCGTAGTTCGCAGACATAAAAAACTTCGTCGCTTTGGCCGCATTGCTCATGTGAATACGTATCCCCTTCCTCGACTTTGTCCCTCCCCCTTCCACGTGCAGTTGCCTCCCGGCGTGATTTATTACTTCAATTGTATTGCGCGGGAAATGCATTTTGCGCATTGCATTTCATTGCTGCCAGCATTTGTTTTTGCACGCAGGCTCCTTTCCCTTCCCTTCCCTTCTCGCTCTGTCTTCGCCTATCCCTGCTATTACCCCTTCTCCCAACCTACCTACCGACCTACTACTCCCATTCGCACAGACTGTCGCGAGGTGTGAAGTTTGTTTCACCACACACACACACACTCAGACTTGTCGTGCATTCTCACCGAGTCAAATGAAGCTTGTAAGGGGTATATCGGGGTGCTGCTATACAAATATTCTTTATACATATAAGCACGTGCAGGTATGTGTTATACCTACAACTATAGTCAAGGATATTGAATGTGGCACAGTTAAAATAATTGCAAAGTGATATAAACTTACAAGAATATAAAATATTAAAAAGATGACAGAAATGAGGCATATTTAATATCATTATTATTATTTATTTGTAAAATTAATATCCTAAGTACAAAATGTGGACAAAATATCTTTGACATCTTTATTTGCATTGTTCTTTAGTGTTGGACTTGGGTATAAACTATTGACCGACTAATCAAGTCGCACTTCTTGGGTAATACACACGATTATAAATTATTATTATTTTAAATGGTTTTACAGCTTGTCTTCAGTTAAGTTTTTAAACCATCGATTAGTTAATCTTTAATTTGTTCATCGTTAATTGTTTGAGTTCTCGACCTTGCTCCTTCACATTGCCACTCGAACTCTCCTTTCCATTTCTTCTACCTCGACATCTGTCTCGGCGTTTCCATATCATTCTCACATTTGTTCTACTTACTTAAATTAACAATATAAATTTACATAATAACAAAACAGTTACTAACAAAGTATACAAAATGCATTTCAAATTGTTCTTCTTTAGGGTATCCCACAATCGTTGCTAGCTGTACATACTGTACCTAACCTTACTTTGTGGGGCGTTTCTATTTTTTTGGTAGAAATATTTTCGCCAGCTTGCGCGTAAATCACACAAATGTCGGAGGGGCTATATAGCTATAGTCGTAAAATCGTAGCATACTTTGCACGCAATCAAGCAATAGGGGAGACTTTTATTTAGCCCTGCATTGCTCGCATTCAGGCCGAAACTGAACTGGACGGGGCTAAATGCGAATACGAATACGTATGCAATATAATTTGTAGGCGCTTGCATTTTCGGCATGCCATTTCCAGTTCCCTCCCGTCTCTCTCACTCTTCCTCTCTTCCTCTGGGGTCTTGGCCGGCTTATCGTGCATTTAATTACGTGCTCCGCTTCGGGGGCCCCATTCGCATTGGCCGCTGCCACTGCAGGCATGCGGACGTTAACAAATACCAGACGGACCAGGGGGGGGGGCGCAGTGGTCTGTGGTCGGCAAGCCAAGTGACATATATTTGAGTCATTGCACTTTTGCTCAACGCCTCAAGCAGCTTAAGTTGGGCTCTCAAGTCACGAGTTGGTCACGACGGGGGAATGGGAACGGGAACTGGGAATGGGATTTCTCTGCACTATGCACGATATTTCCTGAGCCGCCAGAGTCGCATGTTCATTACTTCCGTCCGCATGTCTGCAAAATTATTTTAATTATGCATTTGCATTTTGGGCAGACAGTCGCCGGACCCGCCTTGACTTCCACTCACCAGCATATGTAACTAATCGCCAGAATCATGGACAGACTCGGGAACTAGTAGCCCGTTGGCTCGGCCTGATGCGATTCATGAATTTTGATGATTATGCTGATCGCTTGGATTATGCACTGCGCAACGTGTGAACTCAATTTGTGCTGCTGCTCGGCCAGGGCTGCTGTCATTCCATCATCGGCAGCTGCAGCACTGCAGTCACTCAGTTGGTCATTCAGTCAATTTCAGGCGCCAGCCCCAGCCCCAGCCTTAGGCACAGGCCACAACCGTCCTGCCATCGACTGCACTTGCAAAGTAAAATTAGTTTTTCATGTAAATTTTTAGCCAATGACGTGTGGCTAGGCTCACTTCGTGTGTATGTGTGTGTGTGACTGTGCGTGTGACTGTGTGTGTGTATGTGCCGTACACATGTGTGCGTTTATTATAATTTATGTATCAATTTATCATGTTGTTTGCTCGGTAACTACACGGATGCCTCCGTCCAGCTTCACTTACCACTTTCCACCTCTCTCTGCCTCTCCCTCCCGCTCTATCTCTCTATATCATCTGTTCTCTCCTTCTCTGTTGCTCTTTCTGGCTTTTCAGACTGTAACTAATGCCAAACGAGCAACAAACTGTCCGCTTTTAATGCCCGAAAGCCTGAATTTTCAATTACAAAATGTGCACATGATTGGAATGATGATAACATGCTTGAAAATACCCACACACACTCACGCACCTATACACATACACACACCTGGTTAAATTTTTAATAATATGCATGCATCTATTGAGAGCTGACCACGTTAGATGGGTTAGCTGTCTAAGTGCCCCAGTCATTAGGGCAACCGACAGCTTCTGCAAGGAATTAAGGTTACTGGTCATTGCTCTTGCAGTCTTGGCCTATCTTGGCCTATCTTGGCTGTACTGGCAGCTCAGACTTAAGAGCTTCCTACAAAAATGTTAATTGATCTGGCTTTGGTTTTGCCTATGTTAATGGAGAACTTGCCACATTTACGCCTTGAGTGTGAGTTTCTGTTGGTTTTCTTGCATTGATGCATATTAGCCAAATATTTATTTATAGTAAGGTAATACAAATACATTAAAAAGACACAGCTCACAGAGTCAAGATGAGTATATCGGGAAGTGTATAAAATAATAACTATGCAATTTCATAGAAAACAGTCAAACACTTTCCCCATTGCTTAAAATTTCACTTTGAAATGCTTTGAGTTCGTTTCTTATGTCAAATTTAAACTTCTAGAATGTGAAACGGGAATATCTGATATATATATTTACAATGCCAAATCAGTCTAGAAGAACAACGATAATACTCTATTATAAACAAAAGTCAAATTCTTTTGAGCAACTTGATAGCTGTGAACAATTGTTAATGCTTTGATTTTGTCATTTAAATTACGTAAAAACCATTAAGAAAGGCTACCTTCGGCATATGTAATACAAATGTATTTAGAGTAGAGCAATGATACTGTTTGTGTTTTGTAAATGTGAGCTGCATAAACAATTTCAATTAGTTGCTCTGCTCAGTTGGCATTCAAAGGGCGGAGCAATCGGTCGACAGAGTCCGCTTGCCGGGATTGCCCACTTGCTGCTCAAGGCTGGTGCGACCATTTATTGCGGTTCCGGTGGCGGTTCCTGGCCACACCCATGTGTGCTCAGTGGCGCGTGCATGTGGCACAAATTCACACACACACAGAGCACACCCGCTCACACATTTACACACTCACACAGTGGCTTGTCCAGTGTGCATTGTGCACACGCGGTTAGGCAAACATTTTCTCAACTATTGAACCAATGCGAGATTGTATTGATTCAGAAAGGACACAGCACACACAGCTTGCAGCAGCTTGAGCCTGCTACTCCTTCTGGCTCTGCCTCTGACTGTGATTCCGATTCTGATTCTGATTCTGCTGAACTAATGCCCTGGTGTCCCGGTGCCCTGGTGTCCTGCTGAACTGCTGCACTGCTGCCTTGCTGTCTTGCTGACTGTGTCAGTGTTGAAAACTGTCGGAAACTGAGACTGTCGCCAACTAGCACGCAAATCCCCTTAAATTGCTGATTTTTCAAGAAGTCGCTGCGAGTCGCAGACAACTTATATATATGTACATATGTATGTATGTGTGCAAGGACGACTGTGCAACAAAGGAGCTTGCAACTACCCCCCGTGGCGTTGGTACGGCAACGACTGCAGTGCCGGTCTATAAATCTGGAGCCAAAGCGGATTGCGATTGCATTGATATGCAATGTTGTCCATGTCTAAGTTGCCGCCTCCATTTCCCCAACGTTTATTTATTTGTTTCGCTTGTCGACTGAGCGCCACCTCCCCACCCCCCCTCACTGATCCCTTTCCCTCCCTTGCCTAGCCAATTGTGAGCTGCCCCATGGCAGCAACTGCTCGCAATCTGTGCGAAATCTGGGCACTCTGGTGCCACGTTTAAGTGCCTTACAAAGTGGCATTAGAGTGCTGGCACCGCCACCTTTCACTTAGACCTTCAATTGTGCCCCGTGCCTGGCGTGAGTTATGTCCCCGTTGACAGCGTTCCCCGCTAAGCTGACGATGGAGAGCTCCACACTGAGCTTATTTTGTCAAGTGATCTGCGCTGATTCTCGGAATATTCCATCGGAACTGCAGATGGTGTCCCGTTTTATTTAGTTTTCCACATTTGCGTCAACTTGTTACGCCTGAGCAGGGGGGGGGAGGGCAAAGCAGAGCAGGCAACTGAGACGGCGACAGCGAGCCTCGCAGTTGTTTACATTTCTCTTGTGTTATTTTTACGTTGCGGCATTATAAATATTTTTATATGGGCTGTCGCAGGTTAGGTCGCTCGGGTAGGCTCTCTTCGGACTCTGAATCTGGGTCTGGCTCTGGTCGGGGGTTTGCTTGCAGCATTACACATCACGCCACATCGTCCCCGTTGTGGCCCAAGGAAGAAAAGAATTTAATTAAAATCTGAAATTACTGCCAACGGCCACGCGCGCATTCGCCGTGAACAGGTTCGCAATTTTAGACGCGCCGCTTTTGCAGGTTATTAAATGCATATTGCGAAAATTCTTAAAGTGCTCAAAATGCCGGACAGGCCACGAGAGGCCCCCACTCCCTGCCTACTTCATCTCTCTCTTCCTCTCCCTCTCCATCGCTCTGTCTCTCTTCATGCTCGCACAGTGGTTGGTTAATGAAAACTGCGAATGAAAATAAATAAAAATGCCTGCAAAGAAGAAAGACATTTCACGCCAGGGCTGCATTTAAATGAGAAAATACGAGAGTCGGGCAACTCAACATAATTATTTATTGTCCTCTGCATGTCGTGAAGCGCACACACACGCACACACATACATATATACATAGTGTATAGTGAGTGCCGCATCGCTCCACATGAATAAAAATTAATGTAATTTTCTGCAATCGGCTGAGAGACGTTCGTACGCAAAATAAAAAATATATATGTATAACGCATACGCAGTGTGTGCTCAATATGCGGCTTTTATCAATTTAATAGGATAAAGCTTAAATAATGCAAGTGCTGCATCGCATGCCAGACGACGAGAGTCGCGTATGGATTGAATTACAGCAAAACATTGTGTACAAAGGCGGCGATTAAGTGATTTTCCCCTTCAGAGTTGGTCAGAAGTAACCTGAGCAGAGCGTGGCCTGATGCGACTTTGACAGTGAAGCAAGAATTGTTTATTAATAGCAATAACATAATTTCCTTAAATTATATACATATTAATAACCTCTTTATTTAATTCTAAATTTTCGTTTTATTTTATATATTGTGTTTACAAAACAAATAATTTAATTTGTTTCCTTATCAAAGACTACAGATTATCTCCTCTTTTATACATTATCTACTCTTCAATATGTTCTGTTAGAGTATTCTGCAGTCAATATTTGCCGGCTAGTTTTCCCACCCGTTATAATTTGCTACTGTTGTCAATATGATGAAAATATCAAGCGACATCTGTTGTTATTGCCGTCGCGTTTGTTGCTATTAAAGCTGTTAGGGACAGTTGTGACAGGCCAGTTAAACATTTCCTTTCTGGCTTAATGCCTCGTCGCATACACCCCAGCACAGTTAATACATACACACTCGCACACACACAGACAACGCCAGACATGCATATGGATAAAGCTAAAACAATTAAGAATTTAATTATAAATTTAAAGTGCATTTGTGGGTGTTGCGCTTATTTAGCAAAACATTGTTTGGGCGTCAACACATACTTCACTACCACACACACACTATCACACACTCGCACACACCCTTGGCAGGCTTGCAAATGTAGCGATACGTGCAAACTTGGCGCAATTTACACGATAAATTCATTAAAAACGTACACAAAATGCTGCAAATGGTTCGCTGCTTGCTGCGAGTAGTCTTCACTTTTGGCGTAGCTGTTGCTGTTGTTGTGTTTGTTGTTGCTCTTGTTGTTGCCACGGCATGTTCGCTTGATTCAATTTAATTGTTAGCCAACATGCACACAAAATTAGTTCGGAATTATTTTGGAAATTACCCAATTTTCATTGCTTTGCTGAACTGTTGTTACTTTTCTACCCCTCTCCCGTTGCCTTTTCTCTCATATTTCATGAAAATGGCGCTGTGGTGTATAAATAATTTTTGCTATGGCGATTTTTGAGCGCCCTTTAGCTTTGCCCAGTTTAATTAAAATGTTGTTTTTGTGTCACGACAAAACTGTCAACAATATTGTGAATATTTTAACGGAATTATTGCGTTCTTTTATACCCTTCAACAATTGAATATGGTCAAAAATGGTTATATGGTTTGTGCAAATGTATGTAACCGGCTGAAGGAGGCGTGGCAAACGCCACAAAGTATATTCTATATATTCTTAATCAGCATCAACAGAGAAGTCGATATAGCCTTGTCCATCTATCTGTCCTTCAGTCCTAAAAAAACTCTAGATCGCAAGCGTAATTTTTATGCAGAACAGTTCATTTCAATAATTGCAATTGGATAGTTAACATAGAAGCTATTAAAAAAAATTATTTTAAGAGGTACGAATTTATAAGCTCCCAAGAGTATGCAACACAAAACATGGAAGTTATAAATTTAAGAAATCCTTTTGGTCAAAAAGGTAGAGGGTATTTCAAAGTCGAGCACACTGGACTGTAGCTTTCTTACAAGTTTTTTTTGTTGCTTTGCTTGTTTCAAACGGCAGTGGGAAATGGGTTTTGCAAAAGAGGAATTTCTATTTTGATTAAACAAAACTCGATTGCTTTGGTTTTTCTTCACTTGGCCATAAAACCTAATCCCGTCTAGTCTACCTAGTCATGCTCGACACACACTTTGCATGTCGTATGCATCGTATGTTTTCTCAGCTCCACTTCCAGTCGGTAAAACAAATAGAAAGCTCTTAAAAATTATCACAAATCTTGGCTTAGGTCAGCTCGATTTACAGTCGAAGAACTCATAAATTGCCGACTTAGCACACTCACAGAAAGCACTTAACAGTGGCAAACACGGGTTCACTAAGAGGGTGTGTGAATGTGTGTGTGTGTGCGAGTCTGTGTGTGTGTGAGTATTTGATTGTGAGTGTCTCCATTCATTCATTCGATCACTCGCACAACATTTATGAGTGCAATATGGAATATTGGCGTGATTTGCAGCAATTTACCCATAATGTGGCACGCTGCCGCATGGGGAATGCCCCCAGCACGTACTACGTGTCGTATACTGTATATATATATAGAGAGAGGGGAGTCCACGATGTTGCTAAAGCAACACACCATTATTGTAAATATTTCATTAAGTTTTAAGTGCCCTCACACAGCAGCGAAACAATAAAAATGGCCCTCGAGCGGGGGGGAATGCGGACGAAACCAATTTCCCGACATTACTCATACGCAGCGTGAAATCTTTGAAACGGGCGGCCACATTCCTGTGCCTCGTTAACTCAATAATTTTAATTGCTGGTTTGCGCCGTACACCGCCAAGTTCTGCTCTGCTGCCGCTCTCGGGCCATAAGTCTTTGTGGGCTCGTCTCGTCGTCGACGTCGTCGTTGTTGTTGTTGTTGTTTTGGTTTTTTTTCGCTGCTCTTTTCTTTTCTACAATATAAATTAATTTATACGACCGCAGGAGGCTAGCGCCCCCGTCGTCGTCATCGCCTGCGGATGTTGAGTGTTTTTATTGGCTCCGCACGCGCTTTTAGCATAATGGAGTCCAGGGCATTTATATCATTGACAATTAGAAGTGTCAATAAATCTCCTCCGCCCCACTCTGTGACACGACAAATGTGACCGCAATGACTTGCTAATTTGGCTGCTTGAGAATTGACAGTGATTTTTATTGACTGCTTCAAGTCGAGAGTTTTAAGTGTTGCCGCAAACAGACGAAGGCAGCTGGAGCAACGTTTATCCAGGCTCTGTGTCATCTGTTCCATGTCCCGTATACCATACACAACGTACCCTGTCAGCTTCGTGTTCCGTGTACCATTTTCCTTGCCCCCCCCCTCTCTCCCTCCTCGCTTGGCCCACAGTCATGACAAACATTTTTTCTGGCTTTGCTTTTCAGATTCGGGTGTTTGTGTTTTTTGGCTCTTTTGTTGTTTTCACAATTTTTTAATTAAAATTTGTTGTTCTTCTTGCAAATAAACACACAAACACAAAGCTGCCAGCAGCGAAAGGTAGCTCACACGTGCGAGAGAGAATTCCTGGCAAGATTTGCGACACAAAAACAAAATGTTCATTAATTAAATTTGTCATTCGGTTGAGCTTGGCTTTGGGTAGAGTGAGGAAGACAAAGAGAGAGAGAGAGGGAATCCTTGACATCCTTGACCGTTGCATAGATGTGAAAAGGCTTTTAATTCTATAAGGTACCCTCCCTCTCTCTCCTTCTCTTTGATATCTTTGTAGTATCTGCAACTTTAGCAAATTTGCGACAAATTGTCGTAATTAAGGCGACCTTGCCCGAAATAAAGTTGCCTTGCAATCATTGATCAACGTCAAATATCAGCGTCCTTTTTGCCCCTCTTTCCCTCTCACCTTCTCACATGCTATCCCTCTCTTGTTGTTTTTGCAGGTATCATCATGCAGCTGTAATTTTGGTATTTATTAAAATTACATTTGGCATTTCTTGCGTAACGCAATTTACTTCAAATATCACTTTATTTCCCCTTCGCTTTTGCATGCCAGCTGCTGCTGAACAAAATTATAAAAGCAAGAACAATAACAACAACAACAGCAGCAGCGAGGTGGGCAACAAATAACATTCATGCACAACTCATCAGGATTCTTTTGATTTCCTTGCCACACACTTCAATACGCGCTCGCAAATAAAAAAGCGAAGCAAAGCAAAACACAACACAAGACAAGAAAAACGTTGCGCCAAAAGAGGAAAACGAATGACGAATGAATGAACGCATGACAGGCCTGACACACTGTGCCCCGCCCCGTCCCCCTTACCGACCCTGTGCCCTCACCTCGTCC
This sequence comes from Zaprionus capensis, assembly GCA_018903675.1. Taxonomy (NCBI): domain Eukaryota; kingdom Metazoa; phylum Arthropoda; class Insecta; order Diptera; family Drosophilidae; genus Zaprionus; species Zaprionus capensis. The sequence goes on along the minus strand of JAEIFN010000964.1, from coordinate 9,051,539 downwards.
GTCTACTGCGCCGTGGCTGAGCTCGTCTTCGTTCCGCTTCATTTCTATCCGCCTGCCTTGCCGAATGTATGTATGTGCCGTCAGTCTGTCTGTCTGTGTGTCTATCTTCCTGCATGCCTCCCCTTGTCTGTGCCCCCATCTGTCTGTCTGGCTGTTTGTCTAACTGTCGCTCTGCAGCCCGTCGCGTTTGACTGGCCTGAATGACAAGAAAATCGTTACGCGCGCACACTGACATTAATTGAAGCTGATTCATAAAGAGTAATACATAATAATAATAAAGCCGCTGCAGAATGTGTGCCACACACACACACTTGCACACACACATACTCACGCATACAGCCACGCGACGCGCATGAAAGGCAGCGTTCGCTCTTTGTTTCATATTGAAGTGAAAATATTTGCGGAAATTCCAAAACGAAACCCACGGAACATTGCACTCGTGTTGAGGTCGCTTTGGGTTGGTTGTGCTCTCGCTGTTGGTGCTGTCGGTGTCGGTTGTGCAGCCATGTTTGTCCTGAAGATGGTAGCGAAGGTGACGCAACGCTCATTCGATTGACAGCAGGCTTCCTGCTGAGCATTTCAATGCAGGAGATGAGGCATCACGTTCTGAATTTAGATCAGGATCCGAAAAGGATGTAAAGTTGAGTATTTTTCGCTTTGAAAGCGAATGTAAAACGCACACAGTAAAAACTGGAGCAGAAAATAAACAGGAAATTCCGCTTAAATTGATCGCCTTAATACAGAAAAATGAAGTCAAAATTTCCACAATTTTAAGTATGTTTTCAGTGGTTTATAGAGCAGCTGAAGAGAGTTGAAATTGTTCCAAATACCTTAGTGAAATAGACATACTCGTATGTGCAACATTTTGCATTGGATATGTTTTGATGGAATAAGGATATAATATTTTTGATGATTTGACGCTTTGTGCATAGAATAGATAAAGAAGTATCTTCCTAGTGATTAAATTGTGTCTTCGGTACTAAGAGAAAGATCACAACGTCGTTATCTTCATACAAAATACAACACATACATTATAGTTGCTAAGTGACAGATCATTAAATTATTATGATTGTAATTTAATATTTGCATTTTATTTAGTTGCCGGCGATCAACTGCGTCCGTTTATCTTCATGAAGTGAAATCTCTGCTCACGCATGAATACTGCATGAATGTGCACTTTACACGCATTCAGTGGCGGTCAAAAAAAGAGGAAAAGCCAAAAGGGAAACTGTCCGAAAATAAACTGTATGGCGCAAACAGAAGTAAAAAACGGGAATAAGAAATAAGGAGACCAATGATGATTTCATGGCCATTTCGAGTACGTAATTACGGCTTGAAATTAAAATTGGTGCCACAGTCGACGCACACACGCACATCATCACTGAATATTTCTTTACACACACGCGCGTGAGATAAGGGAGCAACGGCAAATGTCAAAAGGCTTTTAAGTCCCTTTCCCCGACAGTCAAGACAAGGCATATCAGCTTGCTTAAATAAAACACAGATTGAATACATTTGTAAGACAGAGAGAGAGAAACAAAAGATAAAGTTAAATGGAAAAGAATTTCTCTAGCTCACTACAGATTCACAGCTAAAGCATCAGCTTAAACTGTAGAGGTATTTCAAAGTCGGTGCTGTCGAATTCCTCTTCGTTGTTTGAGTTCTCTGAGTACACATAGTGGAGGCCCGGCAAAGTGGGCGCTGCTGGTCGACGAGTTCACTTAAATTCAATATACGTGTTTTTCATGAATTCGATTCGGAGGCCGATGTAAAATACCAAGAACAGCAACAACAGCGACAGAGTGGACAGAAATCAAACAGGAAAGCATAACGAAATTAAAAAATTCAATATCCTGTATAAACAAAATTATAAATAAGTATTTATTGTAATTATTTCAATCTGAGCTGTTCTGCCGGACATCCACGAACTGTCGCAGCTGTGTCCTGCTTATATAGCGACTATATACCATCGAGCAAACACTTCTGCGTGCCCACTTAACTTTCGCTTTATTCATGGCTTGCTCTCATCCTTCCCTTCCTCCCTTCTCCCTTCCACTGGGATTTTTTATGTTTATTGTTTGAGTCACATCTGCAGCCGCCGTCGATTGCACTTGAAATTAATTTTTAACTTCCGCTGTAGACACATTTCCTCGCCCCATTTGCCTCAGTTCTAATGACGGACATGCATCACGTTTTAGCACCAGTGTGGAAATGAGCTCCTGTGTGGAAATGAAATAAATAAATAATTATGAGCAGTCAGGCTCGGCCTTTGTAAACACTAAAGAAACTTTTATGTACCAGCAAACAAATTTAAAATGTTTAAAACATTGACATTTTTATGGCTTACAGCAGTAGTTGAATTTAGTAAACATAATTAAATTCGACATAATTCAACAAATAAAAAACGCCAACGATAAATGTCATTGATTGTATTTTATTATTCAAACATAATTTCGATAATTTTGCGAATTATTTTAATAACATACAAATATTTTCGTTGATCAAATAGACTGATTAGGGTATTAATTAGTAATCAGAATTTAATATATGAATAAACGTTTGAAATTGTGAAGTTTCCCTGCAAATCCAACTGCTTTCGCTCAACGTTTTCAACATTGCGAAAAGTGCGATTTGCTTAAGCAAAACCAAGCAGAGGAGAGCGCTATTCCAGTTGAAATAATATAACAATAAACACACTGCGTATTTGCACGTCTCATATCACGTATACGTTGAGGTACGTCCCTATTCCGTAGCATCCTTCACTTGTTTTTGGGTAACTTTTTACTGGCCACACACACACACACAGACACACGCTCATATTTGTTTTTATTGCTGGGCATAACGAACGTAACTGTAAAAGTCGGCAATGCGTGAAAACTACCATATAGCTGCCACGCCCACGCCCATGTCGACGCCCACGCCCATGCCCATGCACGCTATTGCCTTTCTATAAACCGTGCGAGAAAGGCACGAAAATTTTTAATCCTTTCGCCAAGGCAATAATATATTTGCCAGGGCATCTGTGTGTGTGTGTGTTTGTACTTTTTGTTGTGAATGTATAAATTAAACAGCAGGCACACACGCAAACACAGACACAACTCGCATATGCATGCACCGAGAAAGTTTTTTGGCTAAATCCTTTATGAAAAGTTTGCCATTTATGGCTGCTCTCAGGCAAGGGTAGCCAGGGAAGTGTGTGCGAGTGTGTGTGTGTGTGTGGGTAAAGGGTTGTCAGTGAGTTTGTGTGAGTGAAAATGTGTGTGGGACTGTTTATTGTAAAACCTAATTAAGTCATTATCAATTGTAAGAATGCGAATGGGGGCAACTCCACAGCTGACATAATGATCCACTGTGGGTTGGTTTTCGACAGTCGACAGTCGAGAGAGTTGAATTTATTTGCAGGCAGGTGAATTAATCAATTAGTGACCTTCACTAATGCCTAGCATACTTTTTGGCGCCTGGCAAAAGGTTAAAATGCCAAACATCTTTCCCCGTATAGTTGCCATAGTTCACGAGATTGGCCCGAGAGAGCGTCGAGCGAAAAGCTCGTTTCGGAAATTCAACTGGAAGTTCGAAAATGCCGAACAACAGAGAGTGAGAGAGAGCGAGAGTGAGAGAGAAAGCGAGTAGCGTATGTAGGGCTAAGAGAGCTTTCAGCTGCTCTCTCTCTCTCTCTTTCGCTCGTTTGCTCGCTCGCTCTCTTCTTGCCTCACAAACGTCAGAATTAGAAATTATAATTGCGGCATATTATTCAAAACGTGCGACGAGTATACATGACCTACACCTACACCTGGGTCTGCCTCTCCCTTCCCCAGTGCACACACTCACCCACCCACCCACACACGCACACACACACACACACGTACACGCTCAGGCAGGTTTCAGCCACGCACTTGAATCGGATTGAATTGGAAATGCCTTTCGTTTCCGCCGCAGTTGCTCGGTTGTTTGTGCATTGATTTTAGAAGGATTTCAGTATCCGTTATAGAGTTTCCACTGTCGACAGTCGACTGACATTGTTCGATTGCACTTGACAACCACAACGTCGGCAGCCTGCATATTTTACCAGAATTTACCATTTGACCTTTCGCATCAAAATAAGAACTGTGTGGCCAAGCTCAGCTGCTGCCTGACTCTTGTTTGCTCTCACCGACAGTTCTCAAACTTTAAATGTTTTCTGAATCTTTAAGTCGACTACTGTTCATCCGTCCAACTGTCTTGCTGTCTGCCATGTTGGCCAATAGACAGCTGCCAGTCAGTTCAGGCAAGTTAGTCTGTCGTTCGGGAGAGGCGAACATGCTCGTCCACTTAGCAGGCATGTCAGGCGTGTCAATGCTCAGGAGAGCAGCCCTGCCAGGTAAACACTTTCCATGTCATTTTCACGAGTTGTTGTGGGCAAAATGTCTATATAAATATTCAGGATAAAAGAGGCCAGTGAACTTTTCGCAAGTACTTATCGCACTTCGACTTTGATGTCTGAATGGGTTTCGCATGGCTCAAAGGAGGCGCCTCAAAGTGAATCGCATCGTATGACAGCAGTTAATGAGATGCCACGCGGGCATAGCAAGTTGATCCTAGCTTAACTGGAGCCAATGCTGTTATCAATTGTAATGCTTGAAAACTGTTATCACTAAATTAATACGGATAAGTCTTCATGACTCTCACATGTTGATCTCCCTGCAGACTTCCGCATAGTTAAACTTATATTCCCCAGCTCTGAAAGCGCAGTTAATTTTAGCCCCGATCATAAAGCATGCAAAGAACTTAATTCCTCAAACTTCAGTCCCAGCTGGCCTGCTTAATTTGGCTGAGTTATGTCTAATTTTACGAGTGCTGCCATCTCTTTCTTCCCCACAAAACACACAAGCAAACTGCCCTCTAAGAGTCCAGTTCATTGAGATGAATGCGATGCTCCATTTCTACTGTCTAGCTGCTGCTCTCCACTCTGTCTCTCTCTCTGCTAATCAAAACTTTTTAAGTTATTCTCATTAAAGTTTGAGGAGCGACTCACATCTTTAATCATGCAGGGCTAAACGAGAATTCGTATTCCCAGGCCAATATGAGCCATAATGGGGCAGCCACAGCATGCTTCGGTTGCGGCAGGGATATTCTCCTTATATTGCGCATGTGGAAACTAATCAAGGCAGGCACACACACACACACAATGCCAAAGCGAAAGTTGAAAAGTTTTATGTTTTTTAGTGACGATATTCCAAGCAGTTGGTCCAACCACATTTCACTGTTCTGTTGCGTAAAACTCATTAGGAAACGTTGAGTAACAAAATTCTCGACATATTTCAGGCGCAGGCATCATGTGTGATGCCACTGAGCTTGAAAGGGAGCGAGGGCGATGGTGAGGGCTGTCAGAAAAATGAAGTTTCAACCGCAAATGCTACACTGGCATGCAAATTATGCGTAGTTAATGTGCCACGCCTACAGCCCTTGCAGACTCGCTTTGGCTGCCGCTGCCGCTGGCGCTGCTGCTGCTGCATGTGTCGGTTAATTTTCATCTTTAAGACACTCAATGTTGCGGTCAGCACCGCTGCCAGCCGCAGTCAGTCCCCGTCCCCGCCACACAACTCTCCTCTAGTGAGTCCCTTTTGAGCACAAGGGCAAGCGGATAGTAAAAGCATTTCCTGCGGTTGCACCGCAATAACCACAGAATGCCTTTTGCCAGTGCATCTGCAGCGAACGAACGCTTGCTGCTTGTTGTGGAAATACTTTCACGCACAGATACAAGATACAAGGCACAAGATACATTCACATATTCGCACGCTGCCAATTGGCTTTTGTGCGTAAGTGTGCGCGTGTGTGGGCAATTTGCCTCTCAATGCCGTTTTTATAACCAGTAACCAGATTTGTTTTGCATCAAGCACAGACTAAGGGTTAGTGATGAAGCAAATGAGTTCACCAGCAAATACCCTGTAATTATAATAATTATTGCAGTTTAAAAACTACATTTCAAAGATATTTTAAGACATTATAAAGGTATATTTATTCCAATTAGGTACACTATTAAGGACAACAACATTCCAGTGAAAGAGTATTCCAGTTTGGAGATGACGATATGAGATATTACTCCCATTATTTTTCATATAGTTGTACTTCATATATCCTAATCCCTACTTCTGCTTGTGACAAACATATCGTATAAGATTGGCTCAGAGTTATAAAGATTAGCAACACAAAACAAAACAAAGAGAACCTTATCTTACCTTAATATTTCATTTAACAAGAAGTCAACTAGCTAGTAATCATCTCCCTCCTACACTAATTATTATTCACGCTTTATTTACATCTGTGCTCTTCTAACCACAACTTGCAAATGTCTTTAAGCCCCAAATCGATTTAGTTAAATATACCATCAATTATTTATAACATAATTCGTAATTGTAAGCCATAAGATTTCCCTATCATCAATGATGAGCATGGCGGCGTAATTGATTTCCTCGGAAAATTATGCAGCTTAAAAAGTCAAAGGACACGCTGCCTTCAGCTACAGCCATTTTGCATTCGAATGCGCACGCCGTGAGGAAGTTCACAGTGCCGAATTTGATACCACACACTGTTAATGCCTTCAATGGGCTGACACAATTCTCAAAAATTTCCTTATAAATATTTCACTCACATTAGTTGAGAGTTGTCGCATTTTGCATTTCATTTAATTTCATTTGGCTTAAGTAGAAATGTGAAATGCGAAACGCAAATTTCATTTCAACCAAAGTGCTCACTATGTGTGTGTGTGAGTGTGAGTGTGTGCAGGTGTGTGGGGGTGTGTGTGTGAGCAGGCGTCCTTCCATCATGTGAACAAATATTAAATTACAACGTAAACCGAGGCATGTTAGGTCCACGTAGCTCAGTTATACGCACGTTTAGATGCCTTGTCTCAGTCTCAGCCCCCGCCATTGTCTTGCCCCCTCCCGCTCACTATCTTAGCCGCAAAACAGCGTTCGCCTCGAAGCGCTCGCAAAACGTTTTGCCAATAAACTTCACACAAAATCAAATTAAATTTGTCAAACGTAAAACAACTTGATATGTTTGTCTATATCCTCTCCCACTCCCACTCCCCCCTCCTTTTCCCTCTCCCTCTTTGTGCCAGCACTCACGCTCGCTGGCTGGCTTCGCACCCTTTTCCTGCCTCGTGAGTGGCCCTGACAGGGTTCTCAACTCAGCCAAGAGTTTCAACAGTTATTGACTGGCGTGTGTCGACAAGGGACAAAGCAAGGCAAGGGGTCAGGGAGGGGAGGGGGAACTGTGCGTGTGTCCGCCCAATAACAATGAAAATAGATGGGCCATTGATACAGCGCAGGGAAAGGAAGTAGGGGAAGGCAATCGAAGTTCCCTTGTTGTGGAACCTGGAGAGCAGCAAGTTTTAAATGTTTATTGTTTTAATTTACAATAAAAAATATTAAAATGTTCACTTTTGATTATCATTTTACAGTTTTATGTACACCAGACACACACACACACACACACTCGAATTGAGTTCAGATTGCGTTATAAGGGAAACACAACAAACTGTTTTCATTTGGTTTCCATTTCCATGTCGAATTGAGGTTGCCCATCTCACATCCATTGCAGTGAAGTTTAATGTTTAATACAACACAAATTTGTGTAATTATTGCGATGCATCAAACCCAATTCCGATTGTCGAATTTGTAGTTTATTTATGCCTGCAAATTATTTCAATTTCAACAAACATTGCATATGCGTGTCGCTGGCAGATCATCATCACTTAATCCTCACCGTATTCGGATACTGCTTTGACATTTTGTTCAAAACTTGTTTTTGCAAAATGGGTCAGCACTTACACACAACAGTGGCTGCCATGCCATTTCGACCGCAAAACTGAACTCAGCCATGGGCCGGGGTTATCAAATGTCAGAATGATAAATGCTTGTCGGGAAATTTACATTTTTAGACCGTGTCGCTGTTGTTTTTCGAGTGTGGGTGGCCTGACAATGATATGAAAATGTTGTCCGACCGGGCGTATGCTTTATTTTAATTAATATTTTCAAGCCGCGTCATGCTGCAAATTATTTCGCAACTCCCAGGCACAATTGCAACTCCATTGAAGTCTGTTCTTACGAGAGTCAGACAAGCCAATTAAAGATCCCAGTTTAAAGTTGCTTTCGGACACGCGTTCAATGAGTTTATTGGCGAAAGTCTTGAGCACGAGATAAGCGCTATAAAATGTACAAAAGCACAAGGCGAACAAGACGCAACAAACGCTCGAAATTTTATTTATTTCTTTTGAGCAAGTTGCCCCTGTCCCTTCCTCCTCATCTTGTTTACAGTCTCGTGTGGGAGAGTGTGTGTTGTTGTGTGTGTGTGCTTATGTGTGCCTGTGGGTTCGGCACGCCCTGGCAGCAAATTAAAAATTTGTCGTCTCAAGCAATTCGTGCGCTTGGACTCTCATGTGCTCTCGCAACTCTCTGGGCATAAAAACCAACGAGCTACAGGCCATTCAACCAAGTAGAAATTGTAGATGTCAATGAGAACGGGCATACCCTGTAAATGAAGCGATATTAAAGGGGAAATGTGGAAAGAAAAAGAGAAACAAACATAAATTCAAAACAATTTATATCAATAATATATGTATATGAATGGTGAACTTATTGTATAATAAATTTATTTTAATGCACATCTCAAGTTCCATCTCAGTGTACCGACTCAATCGACTCTATATATTGCAACTTTCTCGTTTATTTTATTTATATATTTATTTTACTTTGCCGTGTTGGGCTCATTTGTTCGCCTTTGTGCTAAGAGTGTGCCCAACAAATTACCTTTATAAATATGTTGAAAAATTAATACAATGCGCAATTACATGTTGCTTCAATATTGATGAAACACACACACATTTTAAATAAAAATAAAAGACAAACAAATATTAGAAAAAACATATTAAATTAGCTAAATGAAATTAGATTAAATGTGCAATTAAACGCTGTCAAATTGAACAAAGGAATACTAACAAATTTCAAACAATTGTAAATTAATATTATATTTTAACGAACTTTTTTAATCTGCTGCTTGTTGTTTGCTTATTCCTTGTTTGCACTGTGCTTAATTACAGCATGTTTTGAGTGAGGAACAACAACAACAGCAGCAACAACAACAGCACACAGCTGCTGCTGCCTCTGCTTGTCTGCTGATGACGACAATGCCAACTGACCAGGCAGGAAGGAACCCGCCGAGGAGCATATTAAACGCGACAATGGCGCCAAGCGGATGTAAAAATTATGTTGAAAGTTGCCCTTTGTATTTGTCATGCGTGTGTGTGTGTACCGGTTTGACTGTATGTTGTGGTGTGTCAGTGTCGTGTTGACGCACTGCGAGAGCTTTGTTTTGCTTTCGCTCATTCCTCAGTCCGTCCGTCTGTCTGTCCTGCAATCCCTCCGTCGATTCGTCGGGTTTGTGGTTCATAAAAAGTCAATAAACCGAGTTTATTGTCGAGTGTGTCAACATAATTTTTGTTGAAAAGTCATTAAATCAGCATCCAGCAGCAGAAGCAGCTGCATACACATAAAAGACCCAAGCATTAACTTTAAAATGCTTGTGGTTAGTTGCCCAACTGATTGAAGGGGGGAGGAGGGATGGAAGGGGAGTCTTCGCTAATGGATGCTAGTGCGTGGCGAGGTGCTAAATACTGCTCGCTTAGCTGACGTCATCGCCATTTTGATGGTCCCCTGATGAAGCAAGTTTTTCCAATTTAATTTATGCATATCATAATGATATGAAAACATCAACTTCCCTCGATATTTTGGTTATAGACCATAAAATGAAATATGCTATGCTGTGTCTATATACAAGTAGTAGAGGATCTGCTGCGCCACAGCGTCTACAGCTTAATCAGTCTCTGTATTCATTTCTTTGCCTTATAAATATTTTATAATCGAATCGAGTCGAGGCAAAACATTACCGATTCAGCTCGAATTCAATTGGCAGTTTGTCTCTTGGCAATTTGTTGATCTCGATTTAAGGCGACTGCCAAGTTTTATTTGCAAATTAATTTCCATACAATTCCAAATTGTTGATATCGATTTGCCTGGCTACTAAATCGCCAGGGAGACTGTGCGGGGCTGGGGGAAAAGAGAGCTGAGAAACGCATAATAAATACGTCTGTATGCGAGTGCGAGCAGTAAATCACGTGCATAAATACAACTGGGAGGTCGCGATGGCAAATCAGGTCGAGAAGAAGGCGCAGAGAGGCGCGACGAAGAGGGTGCAGAAGAAGGAGAGGGAGAAGTGGGGGCAGCAGGGGAGGCAAAGGAAGACAAAGTCTCTGGCATTTGCATTTGCCAAAAAGACGAAAATGTTGAGACATTTCGCAATTTAAAAGTAAAATAAATCGTTTCGCTGGCGAAAGACCTTCCCCACCTCGCCCCTCCCCCATCAACATATGCAGTTGTGGGTCGATTCTTGGCTGCGGCTACACTTGATGCACCACCGTGATGTATTGTGTAAATTGCTGCGCAAACTTGTGGCTGACAAATGGACGCACATTATTAAAGCGGCCGAGAGAAGGAAACTTCCAAGTGATGAGGGGGAGAAGGAGGAGGGACAGGTGGCATTGGGGTAGGTGCAGTGTAATTGCAAACAATACTGCGACGACGAGGACGACTACGACGACAAGCTGAAGTTTTTGGCCATTAGCAATTTTGAATAATACGCCATGCACCTGTGCGGCCTGCTCCATGGCAGCCAATTTGGTCAAGTCGTGAGTTTAACCCGAATACAGTTTGAGCTGCAAATGCGCTGAATATTCCCGGTCAGGCAGCCAGGCAGGCAGGTGAGTGCCGCAGGTAGTTGCAGCTGCCTGGCAGTTGCCTGCTAACTACCTGCTGACAGTCTATGCGGCTGAGCTGTCTCTCTCTCCCTCTGTCTCCCTGCCCGCTCTGCATGCAAATATTTATGCATAAAGTTGGCTCCGTGCTCATTTTTTGCTAGCCAAGCGCAGGTTGGCAGCGCGCTCGCCAATCTACAGCCACAGTCAGAGCCGCAGCCAGCAGACTCAGAGTCAGAGGCAGAGTCAGAGCTACGGCCACTGCCTCGGGCTGCTTGCAGTTGGCTATTTGGTTGTGGTAGAGTAAGTACATGTTGTCTCCTCCTCCTGCTCCTGGCCAGCATGTTGTGGCTTTGCACATTGTTTGCCAGCTGACAACAGTCAGCAAAAGTTTATGCTGCCAGCGGTTGCTTCGGGCCGGGCTTGCACATAAATCATATTCTCTCCCAGCTAGCCAAGTTAGTTAACATGCCGCCGACTGCAGCTTAAACTGGCACTGCTACTGCCAGTGGAACTGCAGCTGGAGCAGCATAGGCCGCTCGACGGCTCAACTCCAATTCGACACAGTTCCAAAAACAATGTAGCCCCCATCCCCCTGCCCCCTTCTCCGCTCTACAGACATAAAATGCAATGCATGCAAATGTAAAACTGATTTGTTATGACGCATCCACAATGGAAACAGAAGCCGAAACAGCAGCCCAAGGCGAACGAGGATGGAACTAGACAGCAAGAAGATAGGCAGCACTAAGCAAGAGAGAGAGAGGGAGACATGCGAGCTCAGCAAAGTGCGTTGAGCACTTCATCAACTGGCAGCGCTGCCTGCGCCAATGATTCCGTCTCAGTTTCCGAATCTCGCTTGCCCTCAAGCAGAAGGAGAAATGCCTCTCTCTCTCTCTCTCTATCTCTCATGTCTATCAAACACTGACAGTATATTGTCAATATGTTGTGATGAAACTTAAACCATGCCAATTATGATATTTACTGGTAAAATGACAAGTCAAACAATAAGCTTAGTTAAACAATATTGTATCAAATCATTGATAAACCTTTCGTAAATAGTTTGATTGATAAAACCTTCTTAAATAGTTAGGTAAGAAGTTATTCCATTTATATCCCTGCAACTATTCAATTAGCTTGATTTTCATTCAAAGTATTCCAAATTATTTCAAAGTATTTTCCTTGTTTTCCCTTAACTTGTACTTCGAGAGAGGGTTAAGCACTTGCCTGCGACCCTGGCACCCTTGGGTACAGAGTCCCCGAGTGCGATTATCAGCACGTAGCTGCATTGACATTCATTCCACATGCCTCTCGAGTGCAACTGAACCACAGCTCAGTCGTGACAGCAGCTGCCACCCCACTCCCAACCCCACTCCCACTCCCAATCTCTATCCCTCGCTCTCTACCCCCTCTCACTCAACTGCTGCTGCTGCATATCGCATTTGACAGCTGCGACTTAGCATCGGAGGCATGCGCATAATTTACGCACTATGAGAGGACCAGCAGTTCCGATTCCCAATCCGAATTGGACTGTGAAAACGGCCTGGAAACATTTATTAAGTGGACGTTTTGACTGGCCTTCTCTCCCCCTCCTTCCCCAATTCCCAAAGAGAGTCCGTTTTGGGTAAACCAAATAGAAACACACTGAAAAAAAGATTTGAATATGCAATTTCTTTTTTACTTTTTTTTATTTACTGTCAACTAAGACAGTCAACTTGAAATTATAATTATTAATTAGAAGGAAAGCAAAATAAAAGATAACAACATTTATAAGTATAAAATTTAAAAATAGACATGAATAGAGAGAAAATAATAATTTAGAGCTTAGAGTTTAAACTGGGATAGTAAAAAACAAAATAAATTTACTTTCAAAAGCTTAAAATAAATCGTAACTTGCAGTTTAACCTTATTAGAAATCTTTCAAGTGAATTAAAATCTTAATGACAGTTTCAGCTTTATATCCTGCAAAATGTCGCATATTTATAAAGTTTCTTCTGTATTTCCCCAAAAATTGAACACATCTGACGGGGGACAAAAGGCATAGTATAAAAATTTCCATTTTACCAGAGTCGGAACAATATTTTCAATCGATTGGCAACACGAGCACAGCTGCTACTACTGAGGAAATACAACAGACAACAAATCCCATGCAATATTTTGTATTCCCCTCCTCACTCCCCGAGTCGTTGTTAAAATGTGCCATTGCATCTGTTGTTGTTCTCGCAGTGTTTGTTATTGCAAATGTTGTGTTGTTGTTGCAGTCGGTGTGCGAGAATTTCTGTTCTGTTGCAGGCAGCAAAATAAAATCGGCAATTTTCAGATGCAACAAGCTGTGCATGAGGCGCATGGAAATATACTTTATGCTTATATTTAAGTATAGAAAACAATACTCTGCATGCTGATAGTTCCAAAAAACGTTTCAAATATTTGTAAAATTTAGTTGTAATTTATTCTTTTATAACTAACTTAATGCAGGGTATTTTCAAATCATTCATTCGATCTTTGTTTTCTTATATGCGGTTTCTCTATTGTAGTTCAGTTTTTAACATTCTGATAAGCCAACAAGTTCTAAAAACTCGCAGAAAATACTATAGAACTGCACTTCAATATCGAAATGCTACCGACTTGTTTGAATATTTGCTAAAATACTGCAAAAATACTACAAGTTTATTGTCTAATCAAACTAAAACTATACGAAAATCAAATTAAAAATGGTTTTCTATTAGTTTAGAGAAAACGTTTAAAGCCAAACCAAATCAATTAAATTAGTTTAATGTGGCAAAGTTTTAAGTGCCCCCAAAGTTATTGTGAGAAAACTTGGAGGAATTTCTTCAGCTTCGCCAGCCTGCAAATTAAATCCCATCCGCTCTTAAAGTTGGCAGTTTGTCATTAGGCTGCCATCGAATACATTCAGCCAGGGCAGGGTGCTCGTTACACAAATCGCCTCAGACATTGTCAGCAAATTACGCAGTCCAAATATTTGCCCAAGGCACGAGAGAGAAAAGTTTTTGGGACCACGGCCCCGGCCAAGTTGACACCAACGGCCAAAGTCAAAGTGCAGTGGAAAAACTTTGCATTGCAATTTGTGGTACATTTTCACGACTGTCTAGGAAAGAAGAGGGTCGAGAGTATAGAGTGGCTCTGCAGAAGGTTTCTCTGGCCATAAGTGCGGTGTTTAGTTTTGACCAAAATTTGCTTAAATAAATACAAAACTCTTCGACGCAGTGAGAATGACAAAGTTTTTAGTTTTTGGCATATTTTGATTGACTTGGCCAGCATTTTTTCTCTCTCTCTCTCTCTCTTTCTTAATCTCAATGCCGCGACGGCAATCCTTTTCGCAGCTGTCTCATGCCATGGGAAACCTCAGGCATGCCAAGGATTCTTTTGCGCTTCCCAAGAGCAACAAGCGAGAAATGCTGATAAAAAATATTTTACTTTGTCGTATAATAAAAATTTCATTACGATTTTTGCGGTAAATGATGTCGAGGATGAGTGGCGTGTGCAGCGGGTAGGGGGAGGTGGGATTTTTATTTCGCTTGTTGTTCTTTTTGCCCGTCGCTTTTGCATCGCTTCGCCGTCGCCGTCGCCGTCGCCATCGCCTTACGTTGCGTTGCCTTTAAGTAAAAATGTAAAATGTGCAATGCATAATAAGCTCGACGTCGCAGTAGAAATAAAAAGGCGAAGCGACATGGGTAGAAAACATGGCACAGCGGAAGCAAAACAAAAGCAAAGGATATGATGGGCGCCGATGGGGGAGCAGTCGGGGGGTGGATGGGATGAGCAAAATGTGTGCGAAAAGAAAACGGAGCCAAAGTAAAAGCTGCAGGGAATTTGCATATTAGCTGCACCAAAGCGGGCACTGACTAGGAATTGTGGGAGGGATGAACACAGCCGCAACCCCCTCCCACCCACCTCCTGTTGCACTGACCGGCTGAACGTCAAACTGTCTGTCGGCCATTGGGTCTGCACAGGATGCCCAACTCGATGCCCATCGATGGCCTGAGCAGGCACAGAGAGGGCCCTTGGTCCTTGGGTTTGTGTCCCGGCTAACGTTGGCTCTTTTCTGCCCGGCAGCGCTTTGCATGGCAAAAGCAGAGCTGAAGTTTTTCCCTCAAGCTGACTGCCAATTAGATGCAAATATATGGCAATTTCTTTTTATCTCGCAGCTGAAAGAGAACGGCGCGAACTTTTAAAGCAAATACTCCTAATAAAAAATGAGCAATATATAAGGGGACAAATAGTTAGATTTTAAAGTTTTTATTGTCGAATTGCGCAAAAGCTTCTCAGAGAGCTGTGAAAATTGACAGCTCGCAGATGGAACTTGCTTGCTTGATTAGTTTCCTTGAAGTACAGACAGAGCAGTTGATCCATGTCCATCTACTCCTTAAGTGCAGTCCATAATAATGCAAATTGCAAAGTGCTTTGCGATTATGTCTGCATAAGCAGCAACATCTAATTAGGTCTTCAAGCCAGAGCTTGATTTACGACGACGCACAATCTGTAATTATTCCCAACTGTCCAGCTCGAACTTCAGGCATGACCTTGGCAATCACTGCCCATCTCTCCCTCTTTCTCTCTCCCTATCTCTATTTCCTTCTACTCTCTACCCCTTTGCATTCTGTGGCAGTCCACTCGGCGCATACGTAATAGAGACATCACATAAAGCAGCGAGACGATGCCGAGCACCCCAAGGTGTGCTCAACCGTGTGACCCCTTGTCCCATGCACCCTCTTGGCTTCGCCCCCGCCCCCGACTGGCACTTTGACAGTTGTGTGGCGCTTTGAGCATAATTTGTTTCCAATTGCGACGCCAAGCGACACCGTTGCGCCGCTCTCATTCTGCAAAAGTGTGCTATCATTTTTTGCCACTGTTGCAGCAACTGCGGGCGCATAAACAAATCAACACAGCCAGCCAGAGATGTGGCAAGCAGCAGTAGAGGGAACAAGGCAAATAGGAAACCTGCAACGCGACTCGACTCGACTCGACTCGGAACACACATCATGGACGTCGACGCGTCGTCGTCATTCATCATTATGCAAAACGTGCTTCCTAGCTGGCTTGCTCTTAGCTCTAACTCATCCTCCAGTCTGCTTACTTTTCTCTCTTTCTCCCTCTTTCTCTCCCTCTCTTTGCCCCTCTCTCACTATCTTTGTACCTCTCCTTCTCCATTTGCTTATCCTTATCGTTAGTCTTGCTGCTGCCGCTGCTGGCTCTATGCAGAAACCTGAATTGTCGCAACATTTGGTTTTTATTGTTGTGTTGGTGCACGAGGGGGGTGTGAGGGGGAATACGGGGCATGCTGCCATGTCCCTTGCCTGCGTCTGCGGGCACTGCGGTTGCAAACTTTACGCCCAACATTATTTTACTTAGTTGATAAACTTTTATGCTGCGCGCTGCTCTCGTTCCCAGTCCCAGGCGCAGTTGCAACTCCACTTTCTAGCCCGTGCCACAACTTCAGCTTCAGGCTAGGCTAAGCCACGCCCTTCTTCTCCTGGTGTGTCCTGTGCATGGCTAGGAAAGTTCGCCTCTCTCTCTCTCTCGCTCTCTCACTCGAGGGATTTCCATAGTTTTTGCCCACTAAACTCGCATGTTTTCCAATTTGTCACTTTGCCTTCTTTGGTCTTTGGATTTTGTTTATATTTTGGCAACAATTTTGTGACTTTTACTTGCGGGCGTAATTTGAAGTTTTCTTTGTTTTCTTGTGCCACACACACTTATCCTGCGCCTGGCCATAACTGGTAAATCATGTTCTTAATTATTCACATACTTTAAGTGAAACAAATGCAGATGCCACACAGCGCCAAAGAGAGACAAAGAGAGAGAGAGAGGAGAAAGACCTGTGATTTCTTTGTATAAATTGGCACCTTGGGCAATGATACCCCGCAACCTGACTGAGCTTGAGCTGCTGCAACCTTCCTCACCTCATATATCTTTTAAATTTACGCTTTACTTCACCACTTGCAAACGATTCGAGTGAAAACTTTGCACATGTAGCGAGTCCTGTCGGAGACTGCTCCACCTTTGAGGCATTTCCAAGCAGCTGCTTCTGCTTATACCCACTACCCAAAGGGCAGAAGGGTATAATAATTTTGTGCCAAGTAAAAAAAAACACAAAACAGTTTACTTAAGATTTTTCATCCATCTTTGTTAAGCAATAAAATATAATTTATATTATAATTTAAATGCAGGACTGTTCATTTTTGGTAAACACAATTACTATCAACGCCTTAATGATTTAATACTCTTAACGTAGAAGTTATATACATATATAAGAAATAGTCTTACTCAGGTGGGTAGCAGGTATATCACAGTCGAGCACACTCGACACTAGCTTTCGTGCTCGTTCTGTTCCTGATTCTGCTGCTGCTGAAGACAATCGCGTCAGATGGTTAGGTAAAAGTTTCCTTTACAGCAAAACTGACTACGATTGCTACGATGGCTTTGTGATTTCCTTATTGCTGTTGTTGTTCCTGTTCTGTCTGCCTTCGCCTTTTGCATCCTGCGGCAAATAAATTGAAATTCGTAATTATTCCCAACAGCATGGAAATTTATTCAATTTTAATTGAGTTTTCTTTTGTGTGTGCGAATGCGAATAAGAAAAAGGCCAAGAAATTGAAATGAAATCTGCATTATAATGAAATAACCCCAAAAAAAAAACGTGAACTACATAAAAGGGGAAACGGTTAACACTTGTGAATAAATATAGAAAAATTCGAATATATAAACAACAAACAGAAGAACTTGTCAGAGCTTAAGTAAAATGTGATTAAGCGAACCTAACGCAAAGTTTCCATTTGTCGATTCTCTCTCTCTGTCTCTCTCTCTTTGAAGTCGTTAAATGCTTTAAATTGCTGCCCCAGTTCTGCATTTACATTTGATCCTCAAACTTGTTAGATGGGGAGGGGCTTAGTGGCCCTTCGAGTTGTCATTTGCTCTTTGCAACTGCTGTGCTGCATGTGTGGCCTGTGTGTGGTCGTGTATTAGTGCTCGTCTAACTTTGCCAATTCGGTCGAGACTTTGTCCCGAGTCGACTCTCGGTCTACACTGGCATTATTTACATAGCAAAACTTCATCAATCAGCAGACAAACTGCAGCTCCCCAAACTGTATGTGTGTGTGTATCGTGCTTGTTATCTGCGAGCAGACAAACCAAAGGAAACTGTCTGCTCTGCATCATTTATCCTCTTTGACTTTCGGCCTTCCAGCAGCTCTTTTCGCAAACGGTATTTATGATGCTGATTTCGGGGAATGCTGTCGGATTGTGCATGGAACGATATATGGGTTAATTTCGGTGTGAGAAATTGGCAAAGTAAATTAAATAAATAAGCCATAAATATCGTATAGCTAAAAACAATCGAAACATGCACAGAGAGAGATAGTAACGATTTCAGGGTGAAGCTGTCAAAGCTGATTTTATTGTTGTTGTTGATGTTGTTGCTGTTGCTCGCATGTGCGAGCGAAAAACATCTATAAATTATCTGCGACACATGAAATCTCTCGACTGTGCATAAACAACTTCTGCCTAATTGATCAATACGTTTTCAACTGTCGCTTCACTGCGCGATTTGCATAACTCAAGCATAACGAATTCAAACAAAAGGGTTTTCCGCATCATAAAAGCAATGGAAAGGCAAAGAAGAGCAGCGTACAAAAAAGACAAGTATACGCAGGGTTGGACAAAAAAAATAGAAGACAAGCAATAGACAAAACAACAAGCATGAAAGCTATAATCGAGTGTGCACGACTGTGATATACTGATTATGAATATAAATACCTTGTGGGTTCTGCCTTTTCATCTTCTGCCAGTTACATACAATTTGATTTTACACAAAACTTTAATACCCTTCAACTCTATGGGTGTCCGGTATAAAAAGGGAGGAAAGTGGAGTAAACACTGAAGGGAAAAGTTATCAATGAGCAAAGAAATCGATAAATAAAAGGTACTTTCAGAGTTTTCTCAGATCAATTTGCGAATTATCAGAAAAGTGATAAGAAAACTGAATGTTGTGAAAAGCGCCATAAATATTTCGACTATTCTGTTGCTCTTCATCCCTAGTTCCATTACTGCCTAGATAGCTAGAGTCATTTTCCCCACACTCCCTTAAGTGACTCTTGGTCCTTTTGCGGCGCATTGCAATTTGCTTGCTGCCTTTGCGATTGCGATGCCGATTGACCGAGCACGGAATTCGCGCCCATTTCGGGCCACGCCAGCGAGGCGTTCACTTATTTTTATTTACTCACCGGATTATGCTAATTTTTAAAGTGATTTAGTGTAGCCAATACAAGAGCAGAGCCAGAAAAGAAGCAGAAACAGGCAAAGCAAATCGCGATACACAGAAAATAAGAAAGAAACTGCCGCGCTTGACTTTCGCAGTTTGAATTGTTTTGTTTTTGTTGGAGTTGCGATTCGCGCAGCACATAAAAATAAAACGAAAACGAAATAAAATAAAATAAAATCGAAAATAAAATAAAATGTTACTGCCAGGCATTAAAGAGGTCCCGTTTCGTCGAGTTTTTTCGCAGAGTTTTCCTGCTTTGGCTCTCATGCATTGCGTGTGCTGTAAAATTTCCGTTGACGCACTTCCTCTTTTGCCTCAAGGTGTTCCTGGTTTGTCCGTGCTCTGCACACTCTTTCTCTCCCCCCTCTCTCTCCCATTCTGTCTCTCGCTCTGCGGCACACTTTAAGGCAAATCAACGTAATTCTTCAAGTTTGATTTCGTGTGTTTAGCTGCGTGTGTGAGTTGGCTTACTTAACCTAAAGCCGCCGCTGATGCCACTCGACGCCAGCATCTACCTGCTAATAAAAAGCGCACACACACCCACACACAGTCGCAGTCAGTCACAGGCAGAAAACAATAACAATGAATGTGCGATAATTTTACATTTTATCAAGTTTGGGACTCTGTCGCACTGCCAGCGTCGCAGCATTCGTCGCCGTTGCCATTTTTTATGCGCGCATTAAGCGGATTTCGGTCTAAAGCCCTGCCACTTCATATGCCCCCTATTCCTCTTCCAGCTCGCCCTTGCCCTTCCCCTCGATGGCACGCCTCAAGCACCCAAGCTCTGCCCACGCTGGCCCCCTTCAGTCACACGCTCTACACAAAGCACGTATAAAAAATGTATAAAAGTAACAAAATGTTACGTATACGCCTTGGCAACCAAGGGCAAATGTCACACACAAACGGTCGCTTTCTCACACACATACACCTACTCATTCACATGCACTGAGAGAAGCGAAATTTCTTTTCGTCTGTTAAGTGTAAGCGGCTTAGTGGTGTCGGTGGTATCGTAGCTGGCACTTGTCTTGCTCGCTGCCATTGCTGCGGTTAGAAAAGTAATTCGATTATAAGAAATTCCCACAAAAAACCCACACACACACACACACTTACACACAGAGTCGAGTGAATGGGCATGCAAAGATGGCGCTAAGGGGTGAGCACTCACGCAAGCTCCTCATTTATTATTAATTAGTGCAAACATTTTGCTAATGGGCATCAAAATGAAATAAATGGGTTTTAAATTTAGCTGTAATTTTCGGCTGAGCTAGCTTGAAATCTCAATTGCAGCTAAATGTTGATTAAAGTGTTGAATTATTTATTGTGAATGAAACTCAACTTAATTTCAAACTAAGCAAATGTGATTTAGGCGAAAAATGAAGCTGATTCCCACTTAGATGTTGCCCAAGTACAGCGTGCTCCGCCTCATATGCATTTAGTATTTTCTATATAAATTGTTTTTAGTATTTTAATTTGTTACATTCTCTCCGGGCAGCACGTTGCAAAAAAGTACTGGGTGGAAAAAGTTGGCAGAGGAAGAGTAAAACGTGCAAGCTGAGAGACAAAAATTTCATTTTGAGTTGCCTGTCGTGTTTTCTATGGTAATTTATTGTTGTCTTTTTTCGGTCGAGCAGGCACTAGACACCCAAATGCAGCAGGCACACACGTGTCAGCACACACACACACACATACGCGAACATATATGGCGACAGTGAAAGGAGAGCAGAGTCGCAGCTAAAGTGTCAGGATGGCATTGCCACCATAAAACTGTTAAAGTTTTAATGACGAGCGTTCAACGGCTGCAGCAGGAACACACGGTAAAACGAGCTGCAGCCTCAAGAGGCAGCAGCAAGAGAGCAGAGCAGGAAAGCAGAAAGGCGCAAGGCGTGGCTTAAAGCCAACAGAGCAGCAGCAGCAGCAGTTAGAATGACATTAACAATAGTTGGCAATGCGGTAAAAGCAATTTTGAGCAATGAAACAAAGGTGCGAGAGACAGAGAATGCGTGAAAGAGACAGAACTACTGGCAAAGGGAGAGCGAACAAAAGGAGTAAGAGGGAGAAAGAGAGAGAGAGACTGACAGGCGAAGAGTGAGATGCCGAGACATATAGATAGACCAGGAGACAGACAAGCACCTCAACCACACATACTATAGATGTCAGTTCCTTTGTGTGCATATGTGTGTGTGTGTGTTGTCAACTGGTAAATGTCGTGTGGTTCACTGATATTTTTTGCCATTTATTGTACCCAACGCTGTCTTTGTCAACATGCTCGTCGCATTGTAGTTGTCTTCTAATTGCTGGCAGAAGAGAGAACGGAGGTAAGACTGCAATTAAGCAGCGACACGTTGCGCAGGTGCATCGCACACGCAGTTGTAATAAACATGTCGCATCCTGCATATAAATTGTTGCATACTTTGCAGCGCAAGCAGACCAGACCACACCCAGCGCCAATTGAAGTGCCAGCTAAATGTTTCAACATCAAATCAACTGCAATGCCCAAACGATTTGTTCTAATTTGCCGATGTGCATACAGATTAGCATGACAGAGACAGAGGCAGACAGAGAGAGAGAGACAGAAAGAGGAAGTAAAGTGGCAAGAACTAACAGTTAAATGCGAGCTTAATGGGGAGTCCTAAAAGGCAGCGCTTGCAAGTGCCATTCAGACTTTGGGCTGTGGTTTTGCCCGTCTCCGCTTTGTTCTTTGTCGTTGGGGTTGCAAAAAAAAGATAGAAAGCGCTTATGGTAAATCAATTTAAAACCAATTTTCGTTTACAGTACTCTTAGAAGAGAAGCGCAAAGCGATGCCCGAAGAGTCCTTGTGGCCACAGCAAATGAGTGGAACTCTCCCTCTCTCTCCCTCTCTCTCTCTCTCTCATACTCTTCTTCTTCTCTGCCTGGCAACAGTGCGTATTAAATATTCATTACTCTAAGCTACATCTTCGCTCAGACTGGATTCAACTTCCAAGTGCTGATGTCGCTCTACCTGAAGTTGTTGTTGCTGCACATTAAGTTGAAGGTAACCAGTTGATGCTTCTTTTCGGCGTAACGCTGTGTGTGTGTGTGCCAGCGGGTGACGCTATTTATAAAGCTGTTTTTAAAGACATCGAATTCGAATTTCCTTTTACCGAGCTACACGTTTTCCCATTTTGTTGAACGTGATGCGAATTCACACACAGATATAAAACATATGCAATAAGAGTCGAGCCAAAGCCGAAGACTTGCCTACGCTCCACACACACACACATACAGCTACACACATGTGGCGCTGGCAACTACAAATTGTGTTCAATGCAGCGTGTAAATGCTTTGTTGTTCGCGGTGCCCTCACCAAACTCGGTCATATTAACTATGCAAGGCAAGACAGATGGCAAGAAGTTCGCAAATGAATTTTTGATACATGAAAACGGCTCAATATGTCGACGTTTAACATATCGTTTGTCTACTGAGTTTGCAAATTTCAACAATAAATAAATTACAAGTCTTTTAAAAGTTCGAAACAAGCGAGATTTGGTTGTGATTAAATGAAATCACTTTTATCTAATGAATAATGAATTGCAATGTCTACTCGCACTTATTATCTGTAATAAGTGCAGAGTATATGCAGCTAAGTTTGTTGACCTGTGCAGTGCACAATCCTCTTACCCGCTTATTCAGTTCAATCTGGCAAGCTGAGCGTATACTTAATGTGCCAGGGGCTTCGCAGTGCGTTGATTGTTGGCTGGCTGGTTTGCGGCTTGCTACGCTCGGCAGCTGCAATTAATAAGCGGAAACTAATTGAATTCGCACTGCAACTGACACTGACAGCAATATTTCCACCCCCAATGTGCCTCGCAATTTTTCTTCCACCTTTCCTACAACTTACGCAAGTCGATTATTTTTAGCTAGCAGTGACAGCTCTTCAGCGGCAAGAGTATGAAAATAAAAATAAATAAACTGTAGACGTTCCTTATATAACTGACACCCCTTGCTTACGACTTTGTTTATATTTTTAGCCCCCGCTTGCCACAATCAATAACGAATAAAATTTGCATAAGCCGAAAGTATTATATGACAGCAAGTGCTGCCTGGCATCGGGTTATGCATTGCGGCATGCGAAACTAATTAGAATGGCAGGCAGGCTGTCGAGCTGTGGATTGCCTGTGGTTTGGATAACAAACCGTTTCGATACAGTTCGGTCTCCGGTCTCTGGAAATAGAATCGAAAACCAATAGATGATTAAATTCGCAACTGTTTGCCACAAGCAAAAGGTTTCCCATCTTCCGTTTCCCATTTGATATTGTCTTTGGGTTAGCCAAGC
This sequence comes from Zaprionus capensis, assembly GCA_018903675.1. Taxonomy (NCBI): domain Eukaryota; kingdom Metazoa; phylum Arthropoda; class Insecta; order Diptera; family Drosophilidae; genus Zaprionus; species Zaprionus capensis. Next base: position 9,028,181 of record JAEIFN010000964.1, on the reverse strand, counting down.
TTGAATTGATGCCAACAATCACTTTCGAGTTTCTCTGTCTCTCTTGGTGTCTACGTGTGTTTGTGAGTGTGTGTGTGTGTTCATGATAAATGACAGACTGTTTACGATTATTTCAAGTGTGCTTAATTGCTGCTTTGCAATTGACTTTAAATAAACACAACACTGAGCAGCCCAGCCAGGCTATCAGCCAGACTGACAGACAGACTGGCAGACAGACAGACTGGCTGACAGACAGGCAGACTGACAGGCAAACAGACATGATGGGCGCTGATAGCAGGACACCTTAAGATGCCTGTTGGTTGGCGAACAATGCGACACCACACTGCGTATACACAATGTTGATAATTTACTCAGCTCTTATCGCTACACAGGTGGAACATACGCTTCGTTGGCTCTACAATAGCAGCAACAGCAACAGCAACAAGAACATTTAGAACAAATAACAATTTCAACTAGAATAAATCTGCAAATTTGCCAAATATGCGAGATAAACACATGTTCTGCCAAAAATTACGCATACGCTTAGTTAAATTCGTGGATAACTTGCAAATGCCGTTTAGTGAATTCCAGAATGCATTTCAGATATTTCAACTGCATGTCAACTGATATTCAAAATTCAGATAGTCGAGCATTGTCGAAGCCCCAAAAATAGTTTCATGCATAGTGAAAATCAGATGAACGTTACAGTCGGGCATACCTGACACTAAGATACCCTTCGCCCAGTTTTGAAACAGTGATAAATACATTAAGACCACACAAGCAAGCGCAAGCAGCTCTTTCAAAACTATGGGCACTAAAGTTCAATAGTTTCTGTCTATCGGATTGAAATTTGAAGGGAAGGTAGCAATTTGAGTCAGCTAACTTAATGTCGAAATCTTGTATAAGTAACCTAGAAAACGACTTGACTTGGCATCCAACATTTGAAATAAAGATCATCAGCGTATAGTATACCATCATGCTAAATTTGGTTTCTCTAGCTTTTATAACTACTGAGATATGTGTGTTCAACTAGTGCTTAGGAGAACCATAATATATATACTTTGTTGGGACTACTACACCTTCTTCTGCATGTTGCATACATTTGCATAAAGAATCCCCCACTTTGAGCTTTTTCAATGGCCGAAGGGTATAAAAGTTGTGACAATCCTTTTTTAATGATTCCTTTTATACTTCGTTACAGCTTTGTGCAGCATCATAGATAGTTATGTGTTCTGTATATTTTGTTAGTTTGTTGGAAACACATATTTGAATTATTAGTTAAATAAATTTGGTTATCGGTAAAACTGATTTCAAAGCAAGACTAACTATCAAATTGGCAAAAATTGTTAATGAAATATTCGCCTAATAACACTTTCAGTGTGCATAAATAACATAAATAATTTTTAAATTTCTTTACTCTAAACTGCCTTAGTTAAATTCGATGTCAACAATTTCAGCAGTGCAATATTTGCCAAAAATCTCTGCCAGCTCTAGTCAAATTAAATTAATTTGGCACCTCACGCGACCACTTGCCAATAAAATCATCTAGCTGCAACCTTCAGTCGACAGTTCGTGGCTCCTTTCCCCTCCCTCTTACTGCTTACTGCTTGCTGCGTGTTGCAGTGGCAGCGTCAGCTCATTAAGATTGCAACATCAACACTCGTTGGGGCTGCGCTCAGTGCGTCGTCAAGTGGGCTACACAAAACTTGAGCTATTTAACTACAACTATCGCAGTTGCTGCTGCTGCTGCAGCTTCTGTTTCTGTTGCTACTGTTTGTGTTTGTTCGCCTGTTTGTTATCCATTCCGCGCCTCTGTTGGTCCAAGTGCGTTATATAAACATTTATTTGGTGCATCACAGCAGGGAAATAAGGGAGGAGGGAGAGAGAGAGAGAGAGAGAGAGAAGAATCTACTCCCTTCTGCTGCTGCTGCTGAAATCTTGTGCAGAAGTTTCTGCAATGTCTATTCACTTGTGCCATTATATCGTAGATTGTCGGTTATAAGTAGGGTCTGAGTGGAAGATGCGAATGTCAGTTGCCTTGTTGCCACCCCTCGTATGCGCGATATGGAGTAATTTGCGTGCGTCTTATGCTCTGGGGTCTGATTTGACATACAGCATACATAGCATACTTTTCAGCGCCTCGTCTGATTGTTTGTTTGCCACTTTCAGCTGTTTTCCCTACTGCTGCTGCTGCCCCCCTCTTTCGCCTTCGCAGTCGAAAACAAGTCCCAAAGTCTCATGCTTATTACATCAAGTAAGCACACGTGCATTCCGCAGAGGGGCGCACATAGTAGTTGCTGGGGCGTGGCTCCTCATGTAAATCTGCACACACTATTGTCTGCAATGGCAAAGGGGGAATGTGCGCTTGAAGGGGAGTGAGAAGTTCGCAGCTCGCAAAGCATTTGCGTACTCTCTCCTCTGCTCTCTGGGGCGCGTTTAAAGCCAGCTTAATTTTTCATGCGCGCCTGCCGCAATAACCCAGAGGGTTTCCAGCTTGCCTATTGTTGTTGCTGTTGCTGTTCCTCTGTTGTGTTCCAACTACAGATTCATCTGTTTTATTTTTGATCTCTTACACGCTCGCAAAGTTGATTGTCTTCTGTTGACTGTTCGGATGGATGTGGAGCAACAAATGACTGCGGCTTTCCTTCCAGCCAGAGGGTAGTCGCAAATGTTTCTGAAGTGCGAATGGTGCCACATTAATTGTTCTTATCACCAGGCGCTTTGATAATATCCGTAGTAGTTTTAAATTGTAGTTTTCTCTATAGAATTCTCTTCCGTTTGTTATCGTTTCGTGCTTGGCATCGAACTGACCTCGCACAGCATGCACTGGCATCGCTCGCGCGTCTATTGTGCTTGTCAACCCGCCACGTCTTTCACATTACTCATACGTCACGTGGCACAGCAAGGGCTGCGCCTTCAACGCTGACGTGCAATTTCAATGGTCAATCAAAGCGTTCGCTGCAACTAGCTCAATGGTTTGCCTCCTCTGCTTCCTCTTCCCTGCGCGCTGTTGTCAGTTTCATGACAATACTAAGTAAAATTGCATGAGCTCAAATAAAATTTCCCGCAGCGCACACACACACATTGCCTTGGGTTAGTTTCGAGGGTTGCGTGGGGCAAATCAATGACGCACTTGCCACGGCAACGGGAGCAATAGCGGCTGCGAAGCGAGGAATTCGTTGCAGTCGATTGACTGGGATTGAGATGAAGCAGCAGCAGCAGCAACAGCAGCAGCAGCAGCATCGCCACATCAGTTGGCTTGTTTCACAGCGAGGAATTGTCTGTGCTTGCCACAATAAGTTTGCGGCACACGCCGTTTGCCGGCAAGTCAGGTGCAGCCATCTGTAACTGTATCTGCCGCTTGAGAGCAACTATCTGTATTCTTCTTCTTCCTTCATCTGAAATATGCAATGCGTCTCGTTTTTGTGGTGGGCGTTGGTTTTCATGCTCTACTTGCAGCCAGGCAGGCATCCAGGCAGGCAGCCGGCATCAGTAGAGTACGTTGAATAATTTCCAAATTTGACAGCGGACACACTAGCAGCAACTGCACGGAGCTAGCTCAGATTGCTAGCCAATGCCAGGGCACGCCCCTGTAACGTATGCCGAACGGATGCGGCAGCGGAAACAGTCAACGTGGCAGGGCGTTTTGAGGTAACCTGTCAGGCAAGAGATATATATTGAATGACGAACAGCTTCAACTCAGTTACACTATCTGCTATGCATCTCTCTCTCTCCCTCCCTTCCTCTCTCTCTCTCTCGCTGCATAATGCAAATGGTTACGGGGCTGGCAAAAGGATATCGTAAAACGTATCGTCAGAGTTTCCGTATCCTATTAAGTGTGCAAATTACTTTCATATGCACATTCTGATTTCCTAGTTGCAGCCTTTTCCAATGCAACAACTTCCAGCCTCAAGGGCACACACTAACAATACACACACAGCAATACAATTGCACACGGCACACGAGCGTAGGCGGCGCAGGAAGCTGAGTATGGGAAGGCGCACAGGAAGCACAGCTGCCAGGGGCCACCGCCTGCAACACAATTCAACATTGTGCGCCCGACGATTGTGTAACAGATCCGAAAACTAAACAAACTGCAGAAAAAATAAAGTGAGTTAAAAGCAGAGATGATGCCAACATTCCTGTTAAGCAAACACATAACAATAATTCCTATTTACAATATTTGCCAACCCATCTGCCATTCTCAAACGAATAATCGAAATTTATTTAATTATCTTGCCAAGTTTTGCCAAGTATAAACTTTCGCAGAGGATATATTGAGTTTGACCAGGACTTTGCAACGCATCTTAGAAGACACTCAAACTAAGATGTGTATATATTTTAAATACGCATCAACATAGGAATCAACAGAGGAACTAGCCCTGTCCGTCTGTCCGGATCAAACTGATATATTTTATAGCTGTCACATAAATTAATAATCGTTCTATGTCACTAGTATAGGAGTAATCAGAGAATATAAGAACCTGCAAGGGTATAGCAAATTCTGCACGCCAAAGGCAGCCTTTCTTTCTGGTTTAAATACAAATTCTGTACAAGATTTTGTTGCATTTCAATTGCAAACAATGAACATGACGTTAACACAATTGTTGCATTGCATGTTGTCATTTATGCATATGTTTTTATTCGGCCTGTTTCAATTGTTTGCGATTTGCCTTGGCAAAGGTGAGTCCATGAAAAATGCATTTATTTACTGCCAGCCAAACTTTTTGTTAGTCCAAATAATTTTAAGCCACAAAAGTCAAACTCAGTTTGAGTTCATAGACAACCTGTCAGTTAATCGTATTGAACAATCACCTCATTTCCACCCTCCGTATCCCTTTGCATTTAATTAAAAAGTTAATTGAAAATATACATAATAGAAAACCATCTATCACATGTAAAAAACCTAAACGGGCGACAATCATGCATAGATTTGCATATGATTAACGATAAAATGAATATTTTACAAATATATTTTCTGTGGTGCGACCGAATTCAATAAATCATGGAAGTCAATGATGTCTAAAATTAGCAAAGCAGAAAAACAAAAACTGAACCCTAAATAAAAATAAAAAAGAGGAAGCAAATAATAATAAACTCTGCAGAACCGTAACAAAGCCCAACATCATATAGGCCACTGAAATATGGCATGAAATGAAAGCAAAAGCTAAATAATACGTAGCTCAAAACAATAATAATAAAACACAAACACACACACAAACAAGGAAAGGGGAAGAAGCTGACGGCGATAACAAGAAGGCAACTTGGCCAACAGCAACGGCAACAAACCAGTGAAAAACACTACATTCGGGCACGCCCTTAGTATGATACCCTTCGCGTAGTTTTGAATATCAGTTACGCATATACCAACAATTCCAAAGACATAGTCTTCTCCCATCTATTACTTTCTCACTCTCAAATACAGGCTTGCAGAGGTAGCGCGCTGCTCGGAACTTGAATAACTTGAACTTCTGTGTTTTTTGTCCGATCAAATGAAAATTTGGAGGAGAGATTCAAGAGAGATTCAAGTCTGCAAAGTATGTGTAAGTAAATTACTGAATAGCAGAGGCGGTGGGCATGGCACCCAATTTTTGAAATAAACGTTTGTTGTTCAAGACTTACAGGAACCTTCATGCCAAATTTGGTAAATCTAGCTATTTTAAAAGCGGAGCTCACACAGACATATAGACGGACAGACGTGGCTAAATCGATTCGCCAAGTAATCCTGAGCAACAATAACTGTACTTTGTGGGGTCTGCCACGCCTCCTTCTGCATGTCACATACATTTGCACAAAGTAAGTATACCCCTTTTTTGGTCGAAGGGTATAAAAATTGCTTGGCCCGCTGCTGTTTCTCCTCAAACGATAAACCTTTACACTTCATTAGGCATGGGAAATTTCATGCTTCAACAGCTTGACGCTGCGTTGACGGGCGGCACCGACGGCATCGATGGCGGCAGCAAAGGGTTAAAGCCGAGCCCGGTCCATAGCCGTGTTTAATCAGTGAATCAGATGATTCAGTTTCAGTCGATTCACTACGTTCGTTTGTCATTCCGCATTCAACATGCAAAACGCGCGTCAAACTCAATGCACGACTTGAAGATACCCTAGATAGTCTGACAGAATAACAAGTCTGATTACTGAATTGTCAAATTTGTGGACTGTGCTTTGTTCTCACTCTTCAATATAAAATCTTCTTCTTCTCCAACTAAAATCTAATCTATTTTTCCGTTTAACCATTTCCCTTTGATATTGTCGTTACAGGGTATTGGCATCTTAAGAAATGCAGTGCACAGCAATGTGCTTTTGCCACGTTCCTTTGCTGTTTTCATTCTCTCTAGTTGCCTTTTCGAGTGCTTTGTTATTTGCCAAAGTTGTTTGTGCATTTTTCACTTACAGCCAATTTTCGCTAGCGACAACATCAATAAGAAGACAGCAACAACAACACGCAGCAACAACAACAACATCTCGATTCACAGTTACATTGGCAACAGCAGCAGCAGTGCCAGCAGCAGCATCAGCATTCGCGACATTGTATTGACATTTAAGGCGTCATCGCCAGCGTTGCGTATACGCAATATTGTAACTTATTCGTTTATAAAATTAAATTAAAAAGAAATACGGCATAAAGTCCACATTTATATACATATAAAAATACAAGCACAACGTATTGAAAAATGTGCAATGTGAAAATAAAATTTTATTGCAATTCAATGAAAAATGTCATTGTGAGTGTGAGAGAGTGCGAATGTGCGAAAAAATAATTGCACGTACAAGTTTTTTAATTAAAAAGTACGCGTGACTTGTGTCAAATGTGCGTGAAAGGTGCGAAGAGGAAGCTGTGAAAATCTGCGGGCAATTCGAGGGCGCAGTTTCTTCTTCGAGAGAGAGCGAGCGAGTGCGCTTCGATCGGCAGGTTCAGATTAAATCACAGCTGACATTTTCGCATGACTTTGCCAAGAGAGTTTTCTCGCACTTTGAATCTTGTCAACAGATTAATATGACCTTCTGCGTATATTTTCCAGCTGTGACAGCCACACTCAGTGTGGCAACTAATCATGCAAACAAATATCCAGAAGATTCAGTCGACTGCGATGCTGCCATGACGACTGCCTAGTGATAAGACGAGCAGCACGCTCGACGTTATTAATTTTAAACGCCTGCTGCGTGAGGCGCACAGACAGCAGGTGGCAGTAGCAGCAGCAGTGGAGGCCACCACAATGCCCAGGAAGCGGCAAAGGAAATTGCAGGCGAGCGACAGGAAGAGAGCAAGAGAGAGATAGAGCGTGCAAGGGGAGGCGGAGACTGCGCACAGATCCCTTTATGTTCGCGTATTCATTCATAAATTTCGTGTCATAAGCGTGCGAAAATGGAACAAGTATTTGAATTTAATTATGAACTGAATTCCTGCCCAAGACAATGTGTGGCAGGCAGGCAGGCAGGCAGCCTGTGGCACCAAAGCTCCTGTGATAAATGGCATATTTTGTGGTAAGACATGGTTGCGAGTACTAGTTGGGTTGCATAGAAAATACTTAAGCTGAACTTCACTTCACTTTGCTGTTGCCATCTCGCTCGTATGCAAACATTTCCTTTTAGCTCAGCGACTCATTCATATGTGTTTCATATAAAGGTTTCCACTTGCAAGGCTTTCCATTACTCAACCAAACCCCGCCCCGCCCGCTCACACTTGAAAGGGTTACAGCTGAGCGATGCTGGAGTTTGTCCTTGCCAAGGCTGCCCTCCCCTGTGCACGTGCTGCGCTCAAAGGAAACGCCTCACTGCATGCAACAATGTGCAAGTCACGCCGAGCACCGACCCACTGCTGCCAGCGTGTCCTTCTCCAGCTGCAACTGTGACTGCGACTGCGACTGGTGCAACAACAGCAACGAGCTCAGGCAGGGGCAACAGCTTGACTTTACACCTTGATGCAATTTAGTGTAAAATTGCAGCCAGGCGTTTATTTTACTCGGCTTCTTTCGGCTTCCTTCCTTCGACCCCAGTCCCATTGCTGCTGCTGCTGCTTCTGCTGATTGGCATAGGCAGCTTTGCTTTACTTAGCAGCTCCGTTAGGCAAACGTCACGTCACGTAATGCGTAATGTTATGCAAATATGCATTATTGCATTTTTGGCGAATGGATTTATAATGAACTGCACTCGACTCTGCAGTCGATTGATATCTTAAAGTTTATTCTATAGAAATATGCACAAAACTAACTGAGCAACAGCCTTTAATTTACTTATTTTTAAACTATTTATTTATTTATTTATATATTGATTATATTATTTATTTATTATTTTATTTAGATATGCTTTAATTCAGGTATAGATTACATATGCAAAGCCAGGTAAACAGATACCTATCTCAATCAGCTCAATTACGAGTGGGAAACAGAAATTAATTAGACTCTTGTGAGATGGTATAGAGTTTCGTTGAATAATCCCAGATAAATGCAATCATATTTCAGCCAGCCGTAGGCCTCTCTCTCTCTGGTTCTCTCCCTCCCGGTATCCATTTCCTTTGCCAGTCTTTTAAGTGGTAGCGCAATATCAAATAACATATGTACGGTGCGTACGTAACCCTATTACGTACTCCAATCACGGTAGCTGCACGGGCATACACTGACAAATCGAGCAGAGGGACGGGTGGGGGGTGAGAGAGAGATCTAAAGATTGGCGCACTGGCACAGGTTATGCCATTAAATTGCAATTCCTTTCGATTTGCGCTACGCTGCCAGCCCATTTATCTCGCCTTTGCTCTGCCCTGCTACTTTCACATTCTCTCTGCCGCACTCTCGCTCACTTGCACTCTCTCTCTCTCTCTATCTCTCTCTCTCTCTCTCTTTGTTCAACGCTCTCGCAGACGTGTGTGCTGTGTTGAATGTGCCAGTGTTTTATGCAATCTTCTAGTCTTATGCCCTTTAATCTGCGTCGTGTACTTGACACAAATGCCGCATAAAAACAACAAGCAGAGCAACAACAACAGAAAAAGCTTTATGCACATGCAATCTCCGCACACACACACACTCAGACGCACAGCTGCACTTTGCATAAATGTACGAGGAGCAGCAACGTATGCCGGAGTTGCTTGGTGCATAAATCTAGCGCTGAAATGTATGCAACACATTTATATTTGCACCCTGCACAACCCTCCCCTCCCCCGACACACTGAAACAATGCCAGGTAGTGCACGCAGTTGGTAGACGGGTAAGGGGCAAGGGGAAAGGTAACGTACTAGCAGCCAAAAGAAGTCAACTGCAGGCTCGGCGACACAACTTGCAACTTGGCAGTGGCACAGCACAACACAACATAAAGCAGGAAAACAACAACGGAAGAGAGAAGCGGAAAAAAGTCAAGTCGAGAAATAAAAGGCGTAGGAGAAGAAGCAAGTGCAGCGTCGCCTTTATTAATTCTAAATCATGGCAGGCGCCATGGCACTTTTTCGTTGCATACTTTTGAGCGCATGCGATTTTCCATTGCTCTCGATGCAGCAACGGAAACAATTCAAATGTGCAGCCAAGTGTTGCAGCACTCACCTCCAACACTGACGAAGTGTCCACTTAAAGGTGTTGCCTCTAGGCCCGACGCATTGACTGTGGCATTAGCATTGTGGCCTCCACTAAACTTGATTGGCAATACGAGGAGAGTTCAACGTGCCCACTGAAAATAAGCCGGAAGCAGTTAAGTCTCTCTCGTCTGGCTGAGAGTCAAAGCCTAATGCCCCTGCCCTGCCTACCTGCAGTACCACTAGATGCTGTCAGCCCACTCTGCACTCCTCCCCCCCGCTCTTTACACGACCCCATTCGATCCGGCAGTGCACTGTTTGCGCTATCACGTACGCAGACCAACAACTGTGCGACAGCTTAAAACAAAATGTATTCATACAAACACACTGAGCCCTGCGATGGCATTAATGGCAAAAAAAGCAAAATGGTTAGACGTGCCCAGGCCACACAAGACCAGAACAGAAGAGAGCCGAGCAGAGCAGAACAGAACAGAATAGAACATGGAGCAGAGGCTGAACCAACTGGGCTGGCCGGGGCTGAGTGAAGCGGCCAACTGGCAAGCCGCAATTGTAGCATCAGCAACAGCAATGGCAACGGCAATCCCTTTGTGCACGGCTGCAGGCCGGGCCTACGCTGCGTATGAGTAATGTGTGGCTTTCTTAGCCGCTTTGTAGCTAGTTTGTATGTAGCATGTAGTTGCCGGCCATAGTCTGTTGCCAAGTAGTTTTCAATTAGCTCAGCCTTGACAGCCCACACTCACTGGCGAGCATCGTTGAGTGCTTTATGCGCTCCCACTCTCCCTCTCTCCCTCTCTCTCTCTCTCTCTCTCTCTCTCTCTCTCTCTCTCTCTCTCTCTCTCTCTTTGCTGGTCTCTCTTTCTTTCTATGCTCACTCTGCCGTTGTTTATTTGCAGCTAATAGCAAGGGCTTTGACCAAGTTACTTAGCGGCGCAAAGAAACAACAACTGCAGGGAAAAAAGAACGCAAAATGAAGCTCAACGGGGCTTCATTGGAGGCTGGTCAACCAACCAGGGTGATGGGAAGGCGTGGCAGCTCAAAGCCATCGACTGCGCATTTGTTTTCATCGGCAATTGACTAGTGAAAGCTTTTAGCCGGAATTGTGCACGGCAATCGCTGCAAATGCAACAGCAGCAACGACAGCAGCAACAGCAACTGTCGCTGCCTCCTAAGCCGCTCCAGCGAAAATGTTGTTGTCCTTTTTAGCGCTTAGCAAACGGTTACATGAACTTACCTATAGGGCTGGCACTGCAGCTTAAAAAACGCTGATAATCGCAGGAAATTTATAAATTTAATAGGTCCAGTAATATTTGTTTATATTTTTTCAATTCACTCTCAATTGAATCGTCATAAATTTGAATTTTATTGAACTGAACTAATTGTTTATGCTGTAGATTCGGAAATTTTAAATAATATTCTGCATAATCAATTGAAAATGTTAATTTGTAGTCAACATTTACAGATTAACAACAAACAACAAACTATGCACAGTGATAATCTGTATTTATGCGTGTTTATTTGCGAAGAAATAGAAATTTGTAAAACAATTGAATAAAATTCTGAATAAAATATTTGTGGACATAGATTTATCTAGGTAAATTATTTCATGTTGATATACTTATACATTTAGATACATATCTGAATAAAATATTATATTATTTTACTTTCAACCTCACCTGAAAGCACATACGCTAGTCGGTGCTCAGCTCTTGCTGCTCAGCTGATTTGGTTCACCTGTTTCAGCTGTTTTGGAATGGGGCTGGTCGAATAATTTCCGATCAGTTAAGGAGATTACTCTAAGCGCTTCGAGCGTGACGACTGCGGCAGTTGAATTTTGCATTACTTTTCCTGTTTGTTTCTCATACGCAGAATACAGAATACATACATACATGAGCCACTGTGAGTGCGTATTGTGTTGCTTACAAATTAAATTCTAGCTAACTCAGTCAGGCAGCAGAGCAAATTGAACAACAATTTCGGGAATATTTGCACAGCGCGAATTGGGCTCAATTGACTCGTGTTTCCGGGACCTAAAGGGAACGTAAGAGAGAGAGAGAGATAGGGAGCGAGAGAGAGCCTCTGGTGATAGCGTTTTATTAATAAAGCCACAAGCCAGAAGCCACTGCCCAGTGCCAGTGGCAGTCCCAGCTTCCCAGCGTTGCTCAGCGGTTACTGCCAATTTCTTTTCATAAATTTATAACCAAAAGCCGTAACGAACGAAGCTCGTCCTTGACGGAGGCGAAGGAGAAGGAGGACTCAGGACAGGCAGTTTGGCAAATGTTTTATTGCGTACATAAATTGCAATTAGCCTTAGCGCCTGCCGGGATAAATGTGCGTCGACGCCAGCGCACACGCCACGTCACCCCAGGATACGCATGTGTGCGCGCCCAGGGAGAGTCCGGACAATATGACGAACTGCCGCCTGTGCTGCCTCGTTTGGTGGGTTAACAAAACATCAATTGGCTTATTAATGTTTGCACTGGATGCCGACCGGCAGCAAAGACAACATTGGCAACCACCCGCAGAATCACCACCGCCGTCACCATTTCGATTGGCAACGCGTGCGCCCAAGTGGCGCCCCAAGCAGATGGCAGATGGCCACCTCGGACCGTGTTCCCTGGGACAGTCACGCCTGCGTTTAATGTGAAATTATTGCTTTAATGCTCTCTGCCAAATGTCAAGCGTCCTCCTCTTCTTCCTCTTCTGCTTCATTCTGTTTGTGTATTTTTTCTCCATCTTGGTAATATATGTATACAAATCGCTGGCTTCTTCGCGCATTCTAATTGCCATTGCTCAAAAGGTTATTGCCGCGCGAAGGCGCCGCTTGGGCATTAACTGAAATTTAAAGTCATGTGGGTGGAGTGTTTTCCCCAGAGGCGTTATATGTCTGTATATACATAACTCAATTAGAGCCTGATGTCGTCGCTTGACTTAAAATGTTGGCTAATTACTTTAGATTTATTATCTTTTATATATCTTATTCATTCCATGTTCATTTAGCAAATAAAGTACCGAACATAGTTGGTTGATAATCAAATGATGCATTTTCCCCCATTTTCATGGGCAGTTCATTCGCAAACAAAAAACCAAACATAGTTGATAATCAAATGATGCATTTTTCCCCATGTTCATTGGCAATTAAATCCATTGTCTAACTGCCTGTTGAAGTGGTGAAAATTGTTTGAATTTTACTGCATTTTACTATATTTATTTTTCATGTATTTTCAGGTTTTTTTAGGTTATTTCGCTGCTGATTTCAATGAGAATTCACGACGTGCTGTTGTGAATTTATATATAAATATCAAAATATATGAATATATAAATTTTGCAGTGCGCGCATAGAGGTTCAAGAGGTTAAAGCACTAGTATTAAACCTGGCTGAAGTGTCAGCAAAAATAAAATACTTTTTTTTTGCATTCCAAACTTTTAAAAATTCGAAATAAAACAATTTCACATAAAATGAAAACTGGCGCAGTTCCAATAAAAAGCTTGACTGGCTGTTGAATCAAAATAAAATAGTATTAACGCTTGTTTCTAATACACACACACACTAAAACACTCACGCGTACTGTGTGTACTGTTATTTTATTCAGGCTTTCATCTCTTGCTTCTCCAATTCGCAGCTGGCTTCATCATATTTAAAGTAAAACACAATACAACATAAATTCAGCAGGACAAACACAAGTTGAATGCCAATTTGATTGATGGACATGCTCTTAGTTTGTGTGTTTCTGATTGTGTTTGTGTGAGTGCACAGCAGGCACTTGGCCGGGCAACTATTTGCGTGGCGTATGCAACACTTTTTGTGCGCCGCCCTTGATTTCCTTTATCTAGCACGCTTTGTGTGAGTGCCTGTGTCTGTGTGTGTGTTTGTGTTTGCCTGTATATGTTGTGATTTCTTTCATGCCGAAGGCGATAGCAATGTAAAAACATTTAAGGTTTCAATTAAGCAAAATCCCAAAGGCCCGTGAAATGAAAGAAAAAACCGAAACCCAAAGGTTGCCGTACAATGAAAAGCGCCAACAACAACAACAACAGCAATATCAACTACAAAAGGGAATCCTAACCGTGCCAGGACGATCAACCGACGGTAGTCGTTAGAAATATTTTGAGTAATCAATTTGGGTCTGCTATGTATAATATAAATGTGGATAAAACTAAAAGCAGGGCGTCGGTCAAGCCTTTGGTCCTGATTTTAAGCTGCTCCAAAGAAATAAAAAATGCTCAAGCTTACGTGCAACATGACAAACGATGCCCGCTGTAAGGCAAATGTCGGTGTGTGTGTGTGTGTGTGAATGTGTGTGTCTATGGGGCAACAGGCAAATCCTTCCATCAAATGTCAAAGTTTCAACTGTAACGTCCACTCGAGTTCTATTGAGATTTATGGTGCCTTGCCTCCTGTCCGAACCTTAAGCACACCTATCATTAATTATAATCTCTAGACATTGACGTAGTTTATTTGTTTTTCCCAATCGCCTGCTGCAATTTATGCGCCAACTTTGCTCGCCGTAGGCGTCAGCTTGCCTTTCAATTTCAGTTGCAGTTGCAGTTTTTTATGAACTGCACTCGGCTCCCTTGTCGAACTCTGCCTGGCCACGAGCCAATTCTGCCCTGTCCCCCTTGTACCCCCGCCCCATGCCATCAACAACAACTTACACTTTCTTTGCAACAACTGCAGCAACTTGGGGGCTGCAAGTTGTTTTGACACTTTTTGGGCACAACAAAAACTTTGCCCCAAAGTAGGCTCAGCGCGGAGATGTTCCCGAAAATAAAAATGAAAAGCCTCAAGGAAATTCGAACAGAAATGCTGCAGCTCACGATAAGCTTGAGGGCATGTGTTGAAATGCTCGTCTGATTAAAGGAGCCTGCCCAACTTTCGCTGCTCAGAGTGATCAATTTGTTTGTTCTTTATGCCACTTTTGGCTTTTTATCTTATCGATGTTTTGCGTTGTCCTTTGGCCTGGCCTTCTTCTTCTTCTCCTTGTTGTTTGTCGCAGCCTTCGCTATTATTTCGCCATCCACTTTTGCTTAACCCAGTTCCAGTTTCAGTTTCAGTTCCAGTTGCCTGCATTTTATTATTATCTGAAAAACGAAATGAAACGAAACGAAACTTTGCAATGTAAATTAAATGCCGATGCCGGCAACTTTTTGTTGACATTTTCTTCGCTTCTCGTATTTGGTTTCTCCCTTTTTTGGCTAACCCAGTAAGAAAATGAAAAGAAGAAAGAAACTAGTAAGAAAGCTACGGAGCGTGCTCGACTAGGATATACCCACTACCCACCTTTAGCGAGTTTTGTTTTGCATACTTTAGATGGGAAAGAATATCAGTGGCTCTTCAAAATTGTTTCTTAAATAACTTTTATTTGTAGTTTAAACGAGCGGACGGACTGACAAACCTGCCTATAACGCCTAGACTGTTGATGTTCATCCAGAATATATATGATTAGTTAGTTCTGCCATGCCTCCTTTCACCTTTAGTATACATTTTCGGCTGGCACTAACTCATAATACCCTTCATCTCTATGTATAGCGGGTATAAAAGAGAGAATTTCGTGTACAAACATTTTTTTATTGTACCCGTGGAACCAACAAATAAATGTGGTTTAAACATGACAAGCCGCTGTGGGCCGCCGGCTCGTTATCACCAAATATTTTTGCACACGAAATGAGCGAATAAATAAACTGAGCATTGCCCCCTCCCACGCCCCTCTCACAGTGGGAGAGAGGCTGCCCGGGGGGGATGCCCGACGGCGAGCGGTCACGAATGAGACAAGCAACGTGGGCTACCTTGCTACCTTACGGCGCACGGCAAATAAGCGAGAGTTGGGTTTGGGTTTGGGTCTGGCTTTGGGGTGGCTGACCGTTTATGGTCGTCAGTTTTTTGGCCTGCTGTTTGACAAATAAAACGTGAAATGTCAGGGCGCAAAAAAGAGAGTAACCAATAAAAGCTTAATTAACTGTTTATGGCCATGGCATGTTAACAGTTCCCCTAAAAAAATGGGAGCCAGCTACCGTAAACACACACACACACTCGCATATTCACGTACACTTCACAGTCATTAATTTGCAGTTGGCAAGCTCGAGAAGTGGAGCAGCAAGAGTCATTGCCCATGGCAACCCCAGATTGATTGGGGGTTACGTGCTGCGGTCAAAGTGAAGCCCCCTAAAAGGTAAACAAAGAGCTGAACTAAAAACACTTGGCAAACAAACGAACTTAAATAAGTGCTCAACTAGCATATACCCTGTTATGAGTGGAAGTTTTAACGCTTCAACTTTCTTCATGCTCCTTTCATTTGCTGTCAAAACTTAAGCCAATTCAAGCATCAATTGATTCTAGGCTACCCTTTAACATTTAAATTCAATAAATTCTATTGTAAGTAAGCTTTAATTATAAAACAACATGTCAATCAATACCGAGGAGAAGGGTGCAGCCAAGACGAATGAAAAACTGAATACAGAAAAGATATTGGATGCGCAGAGTATCGGCGACAGCATTGTGAAGAGTCCCACAAGTCAAAGCAAGTCGCTGGAAAGCTTCTTTGATGCAGATGCAGCTTCGCACTCCTCGTGCGAATCGTTCAAAACCATTTGCCGTGCATGGGCGAATCGGGGCAAGAATGCCTCGAAAATGTCGATTCAAACAAACCGCCAGCCGCTTGAGGAAAAGATCGAAGAACTGGTTAGCAAACTTCATAGCACAGAAAACGAGGATGACTCGAGGGAGCTGGCAAAGTCTCTCTCGGTATGTGTCATGATGGAGAGTAACACATTGAAGTTCAGTGAAAGCAGCGAGGAATGTGTTGTCGCTTCGGCAAGCGAAATGCTGGCAAAGCAGTATTTTTTGGAACCAGAAGAAATCCGTGTTGCATTTACGATTTTTAAGACCTGCGATAAGAACTACGACGGCATGATCGACATGAACGAAGTGAAGTTTGCACTGGAAAAGTTATCGATACCGCAGACCCATTTGGCCATCAAGGGGATCATTGCAAAAGTTGTTGGCAAGACCGTGACCGAGCTGAACTTCTGTCAATTCCTGCTCTGCTATATAGCCATTCAACAGAATCGAATTGCCGACACCAACATAACTGACTTGCCTGGCAGTCACCAAACCCTCGAGGAATGTGTTAATGTCTCCGAGGTTGGCGTGAACGGTGCCAAGCAGTTTTTCGAGGCTAAGATCGCTCGACACAATTCGGACAAAGGCTCTCAAAATCAGACTCTCTAAACCTCTTCAATATTTCGTTTACACATAGCTCCTCTCTACACACTTTAGCTTACCAAATTTCCGTCGAGCCAAGCTGACCTTGTGGCCAACCCAAGCGAGTCCCATAAATCACGTTCCAATAAAGGAAAACGAAAACTTAAGTGTCCAATCAAATGTAATTGCTGCGCCGCCAGCGCCGTTTTGAGTTGCAAACAAAATAAAAGGCAAATTTTGATCCACCTTCCTTCTTAAGTATTGTGGGTGGAGTTGCTCACCTTGCCACCTGCCCAGCCAGCTGCCACTTGCCCCTTTTCACCAGCCACCATTGAAATGTGCGCCACACACGCCAAGTGCCGACAGCAAAAGAGGCAACTGCCGCCTGCGAGTGAACCCAACCGGGCCGGAAGTTGCCAAGCCTCAAGCCAAAAATATTTTCGTGCAAATAATTTGCCAGCTTAACTACGTTAAGTATTTAGATATGTATTTTTATAGCCCACTTTAGCATGCAGCACATCGTGGGTATATTTCGCGGGCTGTGAGTGAAACGCATAAACAACTACAGTGTGCACTCGATAAGGTAAACTTATGAGCTCAAAGAAAAGATCATAAAGTATTGCTTATCTAAAATTAAACTGAACATGAAGTAAAAAGCAAACTTTCTAGTTTGTTCCACAAACTTTATATGTTATATATTTATATATGAATAATCATCTTCTATTAATTCTTACATACTCGACCCTTTATAAACTGTACAGGGTATCGCGCAATTGCGTATTGTTTCGCGTTCTTTCGCTGTCTGGCCCACAATTATGTTGCCATTAAGCCAAACCAAGCAGTGCTAATATTTATAACAGATTTTTACGAACGATCTCCCCCTCTCGCTCCCACTTGCCCTATTCCTTCACCACCTGTACTCTTGCCTCTTCACGAATCGTCCGATAAATCCACGTCGGGTAATGTAGCACGCCATATACAAATTATAATGAAAACGGTGGCAGTTGTACAAAGCTGCGTATACGCAATGCGGCCGACTTATGTAATAAAAATCCAACAAAAGTCAAGCGAAAATAATGAGCATAAGCGTGGGCAAGTCGTAGGAGGCGGCAGAGAAGGCGTATATGGGGGCGGGGACACTGCCAGGGCGTGGAAATAGTTTTCAAATTAAAATAAATGCCGCAGCTGAAACAACTTTTATGTGCCCACAGCACAGAAACGGAAGCCAGGAGGCAGGCAGCAAGCAGCATGGGCGGGGGCGACAGCAAGGACGCAGGTCAGTTAAGGGGTAGTGTGGGGGGAGGCAGAGTTGGGGAAGGGGCTGCCTTGGCCGCACTCAGCTAACCAAAATGCCATGAAAGTAAATTCACTAGAAAATTAATTATGAACGACGACAACGACGCAGTCGACGCCGGCATCAACCAATGCAGCGAACGAGGATCGAGGGGTGGAGTTGGGGAGTGGGGGAGGAAGTCAGGACATACCTTTTAATAGTATTGCCATCAATTTCGCTCAATTGCGCACACAATCGCATCTAATCACGTTGGAACGACCCTAACTAGAAGCCGGCAGTAACAACGAAATCAACAACAGCAGCAGCAGCAGCAGAAAGGGAGCTGGCGATGTTCTGGCTAAATGTTTATGGTTATAGTGTTCCCTCTGTGCGTGTGTGTGTGTGCGAAAGTCTCCCTCTGTGTGTATGTGTGTGTGTGTGTGCAAAAGGGTCACGTGTCAAATGTCATTGACATGGTTTGTCTTGCCTTTAAGTATTTGCAAACACACACGCACACACACTCAGACGTGCACACACACACACAAGCAGACAGCAGCTTATGCCAACAAACTGACGACGAGTATGCCAAAAAGTATGCCACGGTTTTGCCTCATTTGCTGCGCACTCCCCGCTCCCTCTACTGCCTCATCCCTCCTCACTCTATTCCTGCTACTAATGCAATTAGTTTATAACGAATTTTCGCTAAGAAATTGAAAAAGATCTGAAGCTGGCACAGACAAGATATAAAAACGGCTACACTGGAGAGCAACAGAGAGCGAGGGAAAGAGAGCGAGCGAGAGAAAGAGAGATAGCGCAGGCATGTGCGGGAGTTTCGGCCAGCAGATTACACGTAAATGGCGAAAATAAAGACTCATTCAAATAGAATCATACTCTCGAGCTTATTTATGCAAATTGCTCTCTAGTTGGCGAAAAATAATATTATAATACTTAATCTCGAATAAATAGCTTTAAAGTGCTTGTTACGAACACTGGGCTCAACGTGATATAGAAAACTTAAGTCTGGCATAAATTGAAGAGTGCCAAATTACACCCAAGTGTGAAGCAAATGATGAAAAAAGTGCTTAAGCTCACGTCAATCTGTCAACATGGCTTAAATTCAATGTCACATATTGCATGGCCGTCTGTCTAGCTGTCGATCAGTCTCCCATGTCCCTTTGCAGACCTTGAAAGGGACCAACAATAAGTTGTGAATACGTATACGCAGTGTTGCACCCTTTTCATGTAGTTTGATGCCTCGCAGACATGTCGAAGATTAGACAAAACCATTTTCCATAGCACATTCCCCAAATGCGTCACGAACCCAATCATAATAGATACCATACAGATACGTATGTGCCTGGCTCAAGGCCAGCCCTAGATTGTGTAGAAACTTTGAAGTGTAGGTCAAGAAATAGTTTTCAAAGTGGCATTCGATTTGAAACTGCTGCTGCTGCCCCTGGCAGGGCCTTAATTAAAAGCTGGTCGATTTTGAGTGGGAATTGAAACATTTGTTGGCCAAGTTATAATTATATAATACTCTCAAAAACCTTGCCCCGTCTGCCTCTAATTGTATAACGAGCAAAGGAGAAAGCACTGAACTTTGACCTTTTCCAGGTGGTTACTTAGGCAGCTCAAATCAGCTGCAGCACCTCAAGAATTCTTAAAATAAATCTCTCATATTTGGAGATTCACGCACAGAAAATACTCTGTAAGCTCTTCAATTTCTTACTCTCCTTCTCAACTAATACCCTATTATTTTATGTACTTATTTAAACAGCAAAGGCTTTTCACAAAGGGCGCAACTCTTGCGCGGAATTTCATTTAGATTGCCAATTTCCCCGCCCTTCAGCATGACAATGTTTTGATATGCCCCGCTCAGTTGGGCATGCGAAATGAAATGCAATTCCCAACTCTCAAAATATAAATTGAAAATAAACAAAAGCATTTTTTCACACGGGGGGGTGCGTGGGGGGTGCTGGGCGGTGCAGGGGTGTCAAATGATGAAGCTGCCAACAAAATGTTAGCCATGTTGCAATTAAAAGAATGCGAAATAAAATACACAAGTTTATGCAATACAAAATGGAGTAATGCTTTGAGCGTAAATGGAAACCGTTAACTGGATGAGAGGGCGCAAAGGGAAATGCCTCAAAAACACTCGAGAACAAATTGGCAAAGGCAACTGCAATGATCTTGCAACTATCTGCTTATAATACTCGTATAATTATATTTTTTTCACAAATGAAACAAGATGTAAGATATTTCTTTACATACCAAGCAAAAATCAATTGTTGCCAAAAAAAGAACAGAAAAAAGGCATCATTCGGCATGCCACACGTTTTATACCCTTACAGATTCTTAAATATTCCGAATATTCCTATACAAGATATAATAATGATACAGCATTGAGCAATATAGTGTATCTACAATATTTTGTCTAACTTTGATTAGCGGAAAGGCGGACGGGCGGGCACACGTACATACGGGGTGCCAGACATAGCTAGATCGACTCCTCTGTTAATGCTCATTCAAATAACATATACTTCATGGGATCAGGAATGTATTCTATGACGTTGTGAATTCCTGTCCAAAATTAATATACCCTCTGCAAGGGTATAGAAATTGCTTGACTTGACGCAAAACTTTTGGCAGGCAGAGTCTTTTTTACATGTTTTTCTTCACTCTATTGCGAGTGTATGTGTGTATGCTGTGTATCGTATTTTCGTTAGCCAAGGCAGGAAGGGCAAAACAGCTTTTAGATTCAATTTCCGCGTTCACAATTCGCTTGTTGCTATTTTGCATAGCTCGCGAGACGCGCCCAAAGAACGTGGTCTCCGGATTGAGATGATTGTCGGTTGGTTGCGTTGGTTGCAAGCGTAGCAAGGGTTGCAAGGCTGTTGCGGTTGTGTGCTTGTGTGTGTGTGTGTGTGTGTTTGCGCGCTCGAGGCCAGCATATTGGCAACATTGGCAGCCTCTGGCACATAGGCGTAACTTTGCAACTTGTTCGCCAAAGTTTTCCTTGCCTGTTTTTGCTTTAAGTAATTCGCGCGCGGCGCAAGTCGTTTTTCCTTCAAGATTTATGCACTCTTCGGCAACTGCATTTGCAACTGCAGCAGGCAGTGGTACCGCCCCCCAACTCCCCTACAAGTTACAGCTGCTGTTGCTGCTGTGTCAGGGATTAAGTGAGTTTTTGCCATTTGCAATGGATGCAAGTTTTCAGGTCTTTTGACGCATTCCAAATAGAAAAGATTTATTCGCAAGCTGTTTATCACTGAACTCCTTCCCTCTCTTTCTCTCTCGTTCGTTTTCTTTCCCAGGCAATGATACAAGTTTTTATTTAAAGTAAAACACAAACTTATCAACACAATCGCTGAAGAAAAATTGCAGACAGTGAGCAATATAAAATACGATCTTCACATAATTTGTTGAACTCTGCGCCAAGCTCAAAAGTCAAAGTGAGTTTAATGTTATAGAAATATCTCTCGGGTGGGGGGGATAAAATCTTGTGAGCTTGTGGCTTTTGCTGTGCAGCATAAACCAATTACTAGCCTGTAAACCATGCACACAGCCCCTCTCCACCTCGCACTCCCTCCAACTTACTGGCAACATCAGCAACCATCAGCTCAAGGGGATAACTTGAACTTCCGGCTGCATATCAATAACGAAATAAACTCGTTATATTCAGCGCAGCGTAAAGCAAAATGAAACAAGCAAGTTGGAGAGAGGGCACAGGGAAAGAGGGAGAAAGAAGCTGACTGCGAGTGCGACTCCTCCTCGTAATCAGCGATGAAAGCTAACCCAGTTCGAGTTGAGCATCTTGCCAAACCAAATTGACTTGTGCAGTTTAGTCAGAGATGTTTTTGGCTGTCGTGTTGTGTCGGTTCTGTGTGTCGCAAGGACACGCTGACAAGCCGAATGAAATTAAGTGTAAAATTATCAAAGTTCATGGCAAGCATTAAACATTGCAACAACAAGAAGAGGAGCGAAACAACTGAAGGAAAAACTTGCGGCAAATCTGTGCAGCGTTTAAAATCTAGGCAGCGTTCATTTTTCTTTTGTCACACTGAGGCCTTAGCCGGGGCTGGCTTTGCCTGCTTTTGATGATGAAAAATTGAAAAAATGAAAGTCAACGTCGAGGCGAAAAAAAAGAGAAATCCCCAACTGACGCGCTTAACCCTTCTGGCTGGCAGGCAAGCAGTCCATCTCCGCCCCGTCCCTCTCTCACTCTCTCTCTCTGTGGACTACGCCTGCTTTGATGATACTGAAAGGCAACTTTCATAATGATAATAATTTTGTGCATGATTTATGAATGAACAAGTTTTATGGCCAAGTCCAGAGCTGTTTTCTGCGAACCTTATGCAAACGTTAATTTTTGCACAGCACCATAAAGGAGTCGAATTGCACGCGCCATAGCCACGCCCACACTCCATTAACTTTCCCCCGGCAAAAAGAGTGAAAGAGGAAGAAGGAGGCGGGAGTAAAGTGGGCAAAGTTTTTCACTTTAATATTTATTTCAACTGTCGGAGCATTTTGGAGCGTAGTAAATTTGCATCTTTCAGCATTGAAGCGTTCCCGGGTTGGTCAGTGGAAAGCTGCGCCAAACCTGGCAACCCTTTTTTTGGAAAATCATTTCGCTGTGAAATTATGTTCGCATAAGAAAATGATGTTAGTGTTAGTTCAGCTACGGTAGTTCACTCTCACTAGCTGCCTCCTCTCTCTCTTTTTCTCCTCTCTCTCTCTCTTCTTTTCTCTCTCTCTGGCTATGGGACACGTGAGGTTATTTTAAATGCGCGCCACTAAAACTTTGCTAGACTTGCAGCCGACAAAAAACTTGGCCAGGCCAAGGCAGCAGCTCATTGCAGCTTCGCGTTTACCTCGCCTCACCTCGACCCACCACACTTCTGCCATCGCCATTGCCTTCGCATTAAATTGAAACCCCAAAAGTATGCTACGGTATGGCACATTGTTGCCGCGTCCACAACAGGCAGGCCGAGCCAAACGAGCCAGCGCAGGCCAACCAGCCAACAGGCTAACAGGCCGTTAGTTGTGCCGTCTTAGCCGCCTTTCGAGTCGCGTTTTATGGCCCCCTCGGCCAGCTGATAATATGAAATTAATGCCACGACTCTGCCTTTGCTTGGCTAGTATGTTGCCCGGAGACTTATGAAGATTTACGAGCCATGCAATCGATGCCCAGTTTGCATGACTGCAATTAGGACTGCCATGACTAGCGCCAAATTACGCAAACACCAGCACCACAACAGGGTCACATATCGCGCATGTCGATGTGCCTGTGTGTGTGTGTATGTGTGATGTGTGTTTGCTCTTAGAAGTCATAATAAGAAACGCTTGCTTTCATGTGTGCAAATTCTTCTTTGCGGCTCTCAACAAGGTCGCCTGACACGCTGTCGGCTTTGAGGGCAGCCCGTTCCGCAGCCACAAAGTTATAATACCCTTCTACTCTATGGGTAGCGGGTATAATAAAAGCACCTTTCAGTTTTCGCTCTGCCGTCTAGCTGAGCTGTAATTAAAAAGGGCATTAAGTATGATACGAATTGCAATTTTATTAGATCTTGTGCATCGATGATATTAGTTGAAAATAAACATATCAAAGTATTTAATCACAGAACTGATTGAATCCAGAGATTAGTAACATATTCGATTTGGTTTATTTTCATAATTGAGCAGATTTCCAAATATTCGATTCGGTTTAATTTCATAATTGTCGCCCAAATTGAGGAGATTTCCAATTTGCCAGCAGCTGCATGTGATGCAACATTATTTTCGGCTGCCCATTATTTTTGCCGTAAACACACACACACGCGAGTGTATGGAGGGGGTTGGGGGGCACACTTGAACGCATCGTCATGTGTATAGGCAAATTTTCAAATGAATTCCCCAAATGTGACAAGGACATTTGCATTGAATTTCCAATACCACAACACGCAAACATGTGTACACACACAGAGAGGGGGACGCTGTGTATGTTTATGTGTGTGTGTGTGGGGGGTAACATTTCGTTGGCACTGTGGGTACAAAAGCAGAGCTTGCTAGCAGGCCACATATGGAGCAGGAGCTTGCCCCGCTTTGTGGGCGGAAGCGGTGAGTCCTCAGCAAATGTTTGTTGCAGTTTATTTGCGCATGTAATTGAGGTCGTAAGCAACAGACAGACAGACAGGCTGAAAGGGAGACAGACAGACAGACAGGCAAACACAGTTGGCACAACACAGGTCTCAGGCTATTGATATGGAGACTGCGGTTGTTGCTCCATCTCCATCTCCATCTCCGTCTCCGTCTATGCTCAACCCCGAAACCACATACTGCCTAAGTGCTTAACGCTGTCGTCCTCAGCCGAAAAGCCCTGCAGCCCGACATATCTGGCTGAGGAGGACTCACATGCCACACTCTATAGATCATATTCTAGAATCACGCACACACACACATACACATGCTGACTCACCTCACTGGGTCAGGGACGAGCTGACAAATGTGCTCAAATTAATTAAAATTTGACATTCAATTAATTTTGAAAATTTCGCATCTAAATGCGCCTGACAAACTGCCAAACCTGCATAGCAAATTCAATTTGCCAAACTGCATGTCACAACTAACTATAAATATATTTGTATATATTTTTCTGGCAATTAATTAATGTTTGTGAATTGGAAAGTGGTCAACTATGGCGCATTACTTTGCATAATTGTGCAATAGTTCAATGGAACATCTGCTCATGCTGTGCCATAAATCGCACAGATACAATTTACAATCTACTGTAATAGCGATTATTTATAAAGTTTGGTTAGATTTTTTCAACACACACACACACACAGAGCAAATGAACTCATCTTCAACTGAGTGCAGGTCATGAATATTACAAGTCAGTCGAATAACAAAGAAAAAATATCGCAAATTAAAATAATAAATTGCTCTGAGTTATTTCAAATAAAGCTATTCATTGTGTTTATAAAGGCAATAAACTAGTACAGTGAAAAAGAACAATAAAAGACAAAGCACATTACGCATATTTAATTAAGGCAGGAATTTATTTTCATTAAAATTTGTTTTGATTTTCCATTGTTCTTTGTTTGACAAGATATTGGACGAGTATAACTCGCGCAGTGCTCACTGTAGAATAGGATTTAATTGAAGTGCTCGTTTTAATTGAATATTGAATTGTAAATTACACGCCCTGTTTTTCTTTTTTTCTTGTTTCGAGTCATCCCATTTAATTAGACAACGGAAATGAACAATTTCATTAATTTATTCCATACGGGAAAAGCAATGTAGTATTATAATGTAATTTTGAAAAAACAGTAACTTACTAATACATTTATTAATTTAACATTTTGTTTATTGAAATGAGCAGGAATTAAATTTATGTCCGGCAGAAATAATTAACGAAGCTATCGGAAAAAATCATTTACAATGTCACTAATCGTTTAAATCGCATTTGGAACAACTTTACAAAACATCAATAAGGACTTTTTTGTACAACAAAGTTATATTTCAGTTGCAACCCGAAACGTGAGTTCCGTGGCAACGATTTATTTATCTAATCTAACACTTTATGAACACCAACCACCCCCAAGGTGAGAATGCTCAGACTGAAACTGATAACAATCACACCTGACGCTCGCGCGGAACGACAACCGGCGCCTGTTGTTAATCACCTGAAACACGCGAGGAGGAGTCGGCGGGAAGGCAGAGAACTATCGTATCGTATCCTCACGCCCTTACCTTGCGGCGCTGCAGCAGTTCCGGGTAAACACAAACATATTGCCAAAGGAGGGCATTAAATATGTATGCACAAAAATCAATTGAGGCAGCGGGCCGTGCAAACAATTAATTTATTATAATGAAAAGCAAACGTTGTGTTTGTGCTCGTCTGGCAAAACGGACATAGCAAGCAAACAAGCAGCTAAAGGCGACACACACGACAGAAGACGGACAATGACAGACGACTGAGTGAAGAGAAAAGAGTGAAGAGCAAAGAGAGAAGAGAGAACTGTTCGACAAGATAAAACTCGTTGGGCAACAACAAATTAATTAAAAATTAATTATTTAAGGGTTTTAAATGCAATTAGCATTAAGTTTTTGCAATTGAATTATACAATGAGTTATTTATTTTTGTATAATTTAAGCTTTTACTTTAATCTTAACGTGCTCGCTGCATGTATTAACACTTGAGGTTGTAACGGTCAAACGGTTCAAAAGCCATTTAAGTGTTGCGTGCTCGAGCCTAATACCAAAGCGATCGCGTGTGTGTAATAGATGAAGATGATAGAGAACGCCACCATATGTACATGCCTACATACGATATACGATTTACACATACAGTCATTCCCACACGCACATACAAATTTATTGTTCGAATACAGCAGGAAGAATCACTCTTTAATAATTTAATATACCTTTTAAAAGGTTGATTAAACAAGTTGATTTTCTCTGGTAGATTTTGATTGTCTTTATGATTACTCTTGATACTGCTTCAGCACATAAATAATATTCAAATATTTATGAAATTTTTGTAGTGAGAAATAAATAAATTAAATTAATGTCTTTGATAAAATTGCATTATTAAATTTATTGTAACGCATTCCTTATAACAACTCATTCAATATTCCCCAAGGAAGCTAAAGTGAAATAGGTATATGCCTGAAGTAGCATTTAATCAATTAGACCTAAGGTAATTCTGTTCATATTCAAAACTCTTGACTCAGTTTTAGGAACTGACACGTTGCACTCAGTGCAAATGAGTTCAAAGAAATTTATAGCATACTTTTGGGCGCGCGATTCTCTTCGCGGTGCACTCGGCACGACTTGCTTCACACACTGCAGGATGTCGCCAGCTACCCCCGCAACAACAAATACGCGCAATAGACTACTCTAAGTGTAGTTTAATTAAAGGCAGCTGGCATTGTTATGCCAAACACGACGTGAATGTCGACCTCAACGACAGTGACGACGGCAACGACGACGGCGACACTGGCGTCGGCAATGTCAACGCTGTCGTTGATTTATGTTGAGCGCGCGTTTTGCACGCTGGCAAAGACGCGCTGAAGCCGCGTGATAATCAAATGTCATTCCTGGCATGCCAGTCCGGGCCAGTTGAGCTGCTCCTGCTAGGACTCGGCTTGGAGCTTGGCCCGATGGCGTCACATAATACACACGACAAGTGCTTAATTTATTTTGCATTAAAGCCTCATTTATCTTGCCTTATCGCTTGTGCAACAACATTGAAGATTTACTTGCCGCACCACACACCACACACAGTAGAGTATAAAAAAACAGACGAGAGAGAGTAAAGGAAACAAAAAAAAACAGTAACAACAACAGCTCGCACACACACCACAAAATGCTGTCAAGCATTTGTGTGCTGCGCAGTGTACGACACGCCCCTAATTTATGTGCCTTCAACTGCAAGCGGCCGCTGGTTACGCCTTTTTTTTGTGGTTCCTGTCTGAGTTGCTGTTGCTATTGTTGCTGTTGTTGTTGCTGGCATGTCAATGTCCTGCGCCTGCTTCATCGTGTGTGGCCTTTATTAATTGCAACGCCTCAACCAAAATTGTTTGCCATTTTCGCTTTGTGTTTTGTATTATTTTCCACTGTCGACCATAGAAGCGTTTTGTGCTTCCTTTTCCCTCTTTTTGTTTCTGTTTTCAGCTGACCACTGACCACTGTAAAAAAGGCAACGCCTGCGGTCACGCTTTAAATTGTTGCCAATTCCTTTCGCTTCGCCCTCTCCACCCTTTTCTCCCTTTTTGTTTTTTGGGTGTACTTCCCTTTTTGTTATTGCCACACACATTATTGAATTAGGCCCAATTGTGAGAGAGAAAGAATAAGAGAGTGGAAAAAATTGAATTATTTAAATTTGCCCAAGACAGACCCCGAAAAAAGGTTTAATCTGCTGGTCTTTAATCGACCTTCATAAAATATAAGCTGCTGTTTATCTTTAAGATTTCTTCCAACACTTTCTAAGTCTTAGTTTTTAATTCATAAATATTTTATTGCTTGGGAAATTAATTTGTTTTATTTTTGTGCACAAAATAGTCTGCATATTTCTCGAAATTAACTCTTCCGGCTGTTCGCCATTAATTTTTAACGATATTTTTCGGTCATAAAAATATCGAATTGCAAAAGAGAAGCATCAAGATGGGGAGAGGGGCGAGGTAAACATAAACTTAATCATAAATCAAAAAATAATAATAATTTTTAATATTCTTCGCCTGTTTTTGATTGCCCAGGTGAGGTTCATTTTGCCAGAAAATAAAAGATGAATTATTTACAAGAAGGATGCGAGCAACAGTCGCCACATGTGGCAAGCCTAGCAAGAAGTTCCAGGACAAGTTTGCCAAGCCATCTGGCAAACATTTGAATTCCACTTATGGCGCTTTTCATCTGATTTATGGCAATGCATAAAAAACGGAATGAAATTATAAAACAAAGAAGCAAAAAATTGCAACTAAATGGAAGAAAGCACAACTGCAAGATACCCTGCACTCAGATCAACTAAGCTTAACCTCTACGAACATTGCAACATGCTACCCCCTGGCAATTTTATGAGTAAAGGGTATCAGAACAGGTATATAAAATACATACTACTCGCAAGTTAATTGCTTTTTCTGCTTGCTGCCTGCTGCCTGCTCTGGGCAATTAATTTCGGATGCCTGCACTTCGTTTTGTAGCTGAAATTAGGAGGAAGCTTTCCATCTTTCTTGGTTTCTTCAATCGCTGAAAATGTTTTTAGTTATTTCTTTTTATTTTGTTTACATGTTTTCCATTTGTTTGCGTTTGCCAGGAAGGAAACAACACATGCCACGCTTCGCATTACTGGGTCAATCTAATAATTTGCACAAGAATACAGCAGAGAACAGAACAAAGAAAAGACGAGTGAAGAGGGGGAGATAGCATACAGCATAGAATGCTATACAGAACAGGAACAGAGCACAACACAGCACAACAAACGGTGACTACGCAAATGTGCCAACGGTAAAGTGAAAGTGCAAAGAATAACACACACTCACAGCCACATACTCCTACACACACTCCCACACAGTCTCTCTCACTTGCAGGCAAATAACAAGCACAAACAATATGCATACAACAAGGCAACAAGAGGAAAAGAGCACAAAAACTGCCAATCGACAGGGAACTTTTTTAGTGGTTCGCTGCTCTGCTAAACGGAAATCGATTGAATCGAGCTAACTGGACCTGCACTTCAGTTCAATGTGAAGCTTGCATTCCTCTGTATTTGTATACGTGTGTCTGTGTGTGGGTGTGTGCGTTCCTAGAATGCTGCACTCCAGTTTTATTTTAAAAAGTTTCGCATGCCACAAACATAAACAGATTGAGTATGATAAGAATAAGTTGTGTATAAAGCAAAACTTCGCTTTCGAACTACTACAAAAACAGAAGTTTCAATAAAAGTTAGCGAAATCAAAGAGAAAACGATTTTAGAATCGAATTGAAAACAAAATAACTGTTATTCTTTGGATCCATAGCAAGTTTCGGTGTTATCGAGTGAAGAAAGAGCATAAATTTGTTTTAATTGTTGAGTTAATTGAGCGAATTAAGGTTTATAATGGTGGAAAGAGGAAGAACAACTTAATAAATCAACTATATTTTAATATATAGTATCACTTTAATCTTGAGGTTATTGTACTACTGCCAACATTAGATACAAATTAATTATCATAACTTGTTTATTTTAGAATTTGTTTTAGATTTTTCACTGTTTACGTTTGCAAGAACGTGGCAACTCTGGGCAGAGCTGCTGCTGCAGTTGCAGCTACAGAAGTGATGTTATTTTTATGCATTAGCATTTAGCCAGGCTACAAAGTGTGCAGCTTTATGTGGACGCGCCCTGTTCTGGCCTTGCCTTGACCAGTCTTTGCTGCTGCTGCTACTACCCTTTGTAGCTTTTTATTGTTATTAGTATAGTAGTTGTTGTTGTTGTTGTTGGTGGTGCTGTGGCTGTGCCTGGTGTTGTTGTTAATGGCCATGCACATAACACGCATAATAACATGCCGAGCAACAGTTTTAGATGCGAAGCATTAAAAATTAACTGCAGGCGCAGTAAAAACTCTGATCCAAGCACATTCAACAGGCCAGAGACGGCAGAGGGAATGAAGAAGGAGAGGGGCTGGGGCAGGCAAATGGCAGCCAACATAAATGAAAACTAATTTCGAGTTTTTCAATCTGGGTTAAAAGGGTTTTCCCTTAGCGTAGGTACTTTTCCTGCTGCTGCTGCTGCCTTTGGCAATTTTAATCAGGCAAACGCTTTGAGCTGCACCACAGGCGAAGGCAGCAAGCGAGCACTCACTTGCATACACACACATACTCACAACTCACTCATACACTCGTCGGCATATTCACTTACCCAGTTTTGTTGTAGTTGCAATTGTTAACTGTTCGCTGATGTTTTTACAAATCATTTGCCAGACACTTCAGAAACATTTAAAATCGCATTTTTAATTGCCTTCCGGGCCAATGTTGAGCCGCAATCCGCGAGTGCAGTGTAACAGCTTCTGCTCTGTAACTGTAATACAGACAGAGTGCATTTGTTTTCCAACTAACCAAATCAAGTGTATTCAAGCGCCTGTCGTTGGCCCCCAGTTACCTTTCTCACTCCCTCTTCTCTCTCTCTCTCCCATTCCTGGTGCCTTGAAAGCGGCTTACTCTTACGGCTTTTATTGCCGCTTGATGCACCCAGACGGAGCCCGGAGTGTTGACTGCTTGAGTGCTGGGTGGCTGTACCCAAGAGACAGTCAGACAGACAGCCAGGTAGATACTTCCCAGTTGCATGTCAATGATCATCTTCGTGTGCTCCTTGTCCTATAGATACTTTTGTAATCAGCAATCGAGTGAAGTTGTTAGCCGACCAGGGCTGCATTTGCTTTACATTTGCAATGCATTCGACTGGGAACATGCATGCAGTGTTGAATAATATAAAACTGGACTCTATTCTTGACAAAATCTGAAACTGAAACGTGTTTTAAAAAATAGAAGAGAAACTAACAGTCTTATAAATAAATATTGTGAGCAAACAGAAAGGTAGAAAGTAGGACAAAAATTCTAGAGAAGAGGTAGAAATCTATATGGATACAAGAACTTGCATTTTAAATTGTTTTTTTCTTAATCCTCAGACACTAAATACCTTTAGAATTTTATTAAAAAGTTTAAAAAACCAGTTCCAATATATTATTTCAAAATTAGTAATATTTTTTTGTGCAATTGTATAAAAGTTTCTAGCTGCTTACAAAAAATCAATTAGAAAAGACAAACTGATGTTTTATTTAAAGCTCGTAGCCCTGAGCTAAGGTTGCCATTTCCACTTGCAGATACTTTTACAATCAGCGGCAATTGTAGCTGCAGCAGCAGCAGCAACAACTACAAGGAGAGCTAGAGAGCACATAAAAAAGGGCTGAGACTGAGCTGCCGCCTGTCGTTGCCACACGTTGCAATGAAGCAGATGCAATTGCAGCGAAAGGCTCAGCAGCTGCTGTTGCTGTTGTTGCTGCTGCTGCTGCTGCTGCTGCTGCTGCTGCTGCTACTGCCACTGCTGCTGTCGATACCTTCTCCAGTGGCTGCCGCTCAGCAGCATTTGCTGACTGCATGCATGATGCATGTGGCCCGGCGACGACAGGCCCAGTTTCAGTTGCAGCCTCCTCGCATGCTGCATTTATATGGACGCTCCGTCTGTTTGTTTGCCCAGCATCAGCATCAGCTCCGACTCCGGCAACTACAGCTCTCAGTTTCGCTGCATCTGAGTCCGAGTCAGCGCCTCATCCTGCCTGTCAGTTTGTTGTTTGCATTGTTTGCTCATTCGCCCACTCGATGGGGCTGCTCTTGCTGTGCTCTGCTGCGCCGCTGTTTGTTTGCTTTTTAAAGTTGCAATCATTCTACACATTACACCATGGCAAACATGACCCATATTTTTGGCAGGCCTCTCTCTCTCTCTCCCTCCCAGTTTCCTGCCTCTGTCTGCTAGTAGGTGTTGCTAGGGCTGCCTTAAAAAATTAATTTGGCTAAGAATTTTTCATTAATTGCAACACAGGCATGCGCCGCATGCCACACTGGCTCACTGACTGGCTGTGCACCCCTCTGACTGGGACTGGCTTTTCAATATTTGATGCATTGTTTTCCATGTCAGCAATTTGTTTTTCAATTTTTACCCACAGCCACAACAAAACACAACACAACAGCAACGACAACAACAATTATGCTGGCTGCAGCAGAAGGCAATCCCAATCCAAATCCCAATCCCAATACGAATGTTGTCTGACAGAAGCTTTGCCAAAAATATATATAGTATCTATATGTATGCACGTTTAATGTGCCACAAGATAGGATCAACAGCGAGCGTTAGACAGTGTCTCTATTCGACTGAGAGATATCCTGTAACATTTGAGAGAAACTATATTAGAATTCGACAAGATGAAACCTTTATAATCTTTAATTTTAATTGTTTCTATTTATTTTGAATACACACTATGTTCTTCTTTTCCTCTAGTGTACAGGGTATTAAGCAAACCCAATTTATCCACTCATTGTGCGCTGCAACTTCTCTCTCTTGGCTTTTTTTGGCAAACATTCTTTATATGCTCTGCCAGTCGCATTTCCTATGTTGTTGTTTCAGTTGTTGCTGCTGTTACTTTTATTATTACTGTCGGCGGCTGGGCACAATTTAAACACACATATGCAAGCAGCTAGACGCTGTCCATCATCCACTGCACCAACCCCTTCCTCATCCTTCTTATTCTTGTCAGCAACCGCGTCCCCTTATCCCATCAACTTCAAGTCACTCCGTATGTGCCTCGCCATCGCCTTAGTCGAATTTTTTATGTAGATTTAAGCTAGTGGCAAGCACTTGAAATTGATTGGACAACTATTGGCTTAAAAAATTAGAGCACAACGCATAAAACTCTCTCAGCAAGCGTCGAGAGCGGAAACGCAGACATAAAAGTCGAGGCAGGAAACGGCAAATGGCGAATGGCGAACTCAAAATGGCCCCAACCGGAAGCTCGAAGTAGATGCTCAAGTGAGTGCGAGCCAATTGTAAGCGAATTGTTACAAAATAAACACTTTGTGGACAGTGTGCAGCTGCGTTTAGGCTACGAGTGAGGAGTGGGGGAAGAACGAAACGCTGGCAGACATGCAACATGCCATTAACAGCGATTGTAAGGATACAAACAATGTTAGTTGACTTGTTTCTTGAAATTACAGTGCATTAAATAAACTCAACCTTGTGTGCGACCCTGCGATAGGTAAACAGTACTATCAAATAGCTTACCCAATACTTTTTGATTTGACTTGTCAAGCAATTTCACAAATTAATTGTAGGTGTACTCTAGCAATATTACTGCTTATCACATAATATCTCCAACTTGGATAAGTTGTATTGTAGTGTTAGTAATCCATATTGCAGATTTTGAATAATTTTATAGGCAAGAAATACTATCGACAAACCTTTAACATCTACCACTTTTTTATAAGACAAATTTATTCAATAATTCTTAGCGATAGTGAGGCTGTTATATCTATAAGCTAATTAAATAGCTGCTCACTTTTGTATAGATAAATTTAAAAAACAATTTTCAAAGAATTTTAAGTAATACTACCATGAAACCCTGTACTTAATTTCGCATACCTTTTAATAAAAAGCATTTGCGTCTTCTTCTTCTTCTTTGTAAATAATATAAATTATACTAAATAATATTGTTACAATTAAATTCCAAACGGTTGAGTTGCATTTGAGCTTTTTCAAAATTCCGTTAATTCCAGCTTTCATTCAAAGTGCAATTCCAATAGTGAACGAAATCACAATGCATTGCCAAAAAGAGGATTCCATTCCACGGCACAATTCATTTTCGCACTGCATTTGACATAATTCATTGGTATTTTCAAGTAAGCCAAGCTGCAACCTTGTTGAACTCTTTAACTTGGCCCGAACTTTGTTATTGCATTGTCGAACCGTATTCTTAATAGAAAATGTAACTTTCTTAAATAGAAACCAATCGACATCTCAGCACAATTTTGTAACAGTTTTTGCCACATTTTAATTACACTCACTAGAAATACGATGAGATTTTCACTTAAGTTGTAATATGGGAAAAGCGTGCGGCAAACTGAGTCCACAACAATCATAATAATACAGGTAAAAATATGCATAAGGCACTGAAACTTGGCATTAAGAAACTGGGCTAATAAACCACAAAGCGCCATGAACTCGGCAACAACAACCAAGTAACAAGAACAGCAACAACAAGAACAACAGCCACAAAGTCAGGGCACGCAAAAACCAAACAAAACTCAACCGAAAATGCCAGTGAATTTTCCAGGAAAATTTCTTAAATAAAAAGCCGCAGCAACGGCAGCAATCATAAAATGCGATAATAGAAATTGAAATAATTTGCCCACTTTGGCGTCCAGAAAAAAACAACTCTATATAGCAAATATATATACATATACATATATAAATATACATGTATGTATTCATGTGCATGTATATGTATGAAAGTATGCAAAGCCCGTTTCTCTGTTGCTTTGGCTCGATTCTCCTCGAGCGTCGCCACATAAATCAGAAATGTGCTGCACAGTTGACGGCACCGATGCCAAGTGGGGAAGGAGAGGCGGGAGGGGGTGGAAGAGGCAGCAAGTCTGTGCGAGGACTTGGCAACTCTTAACCTTAACACACAACAGCCACGCAAGCTGAAAAGTATGCTACGGAGTTTGTAAATATACCAGGCAGCGAGGCAGGCACACGCTCAAACATAAACATGCAGACACACACACACACAGTCATACGCACACTCACTCGCACACACACTTGCACACACGCATGCATGGCAAGTAAGTATAATAATAGCAAACAACAAAGAATGTTGCCTACTTGCAGGCGAACAAGAAAAGTTTTCGCCTAGCACACGCCTCCTGCCCCTTGACTAATGTTAGGCACTGAACCTACCTCGCCCCTCCTCCCTCCGGCGACCCCTTGTCAGTTCCGGCGCACGGCACAACGAACCTTTCGCTGATTATTTTCACAAAAGCAGCTAATGTTAAATTTACTGAAAACGTTTGTTTCAAGTGCTTTATTATTATTTTCATTGTGCCGTTGCTTTTTACGGCAAAGTTTTGTGCACAAAGGCCCCGACGACGCTGCCAGACAGCAAATACGGCACAAAAAAAAGGGAGGAATAAAAGCAGCAGAAGGCAACGCTTTGAACGGGGGACCATCAAGGGGGTCTCTCTCCGATTGCAATGCATGTCCGACTGATGGGGCATGGCGTCTTTAACAGCGGCGATTATGCGACATTTACACAAGGCAAATGAGCAAAGGATGCGCTGCACGACGCTCCCGACCACCAACTGCCGCGGCACAGCTCGGCACAAAGCGCTGTAAATCATCTTGAATGGCAACGAATACCAAAGCAAGGCAGAGGAGCGATGATGAAAGCGATGAGAAGGCAAGGTGATGGAGATGGAAATAGAGGAGTGCAGGCTGCATGGTGTGGGCTCTGCATACTGTTTATTTTTCATCTAGCGTCCGGGGTAGCGCCACGCCAGCGCTCCACCATGTTCACCTTTCAACCACAACGGACACTTGTGCAAACACAAAGCGAAAGTACCCAGTGGGGTCGGCCAAGGATCCAGCGTTCCCAACGTTCCAGCAAGCCAAGCAATGCACCCAGTCGGGCTACCTCTCTCCCTGTACCTCACTCCCTCTCTCTGCCTCGCTGCAGTCTTGCGTCTCGAGCATGAAAACATTTACATGCATAGACATGCAACCGGAGTCGGTATGCGGAGCACAGAGGTGGCAATGCAAGCAAGCAAGCAAGCAGCGACGGCAATGGCGGCAAGAGTAAGCAATCTGGGGAATGCCAAATGCCAGCCACAAGTGCCACACCCACATTACTCAGAAGAGGGGCGTGCTGGCCAAATCAACGCGCGAATCGCGCACAAATTACGAACTGGAACAGCCGCTGGGGGACCGCAAATGGTCGGCACACACAAAACACATTGCAGGAGCAGGAACAGAAGAGACGAAGCATGAGAACGAAGTGAAGCAACCTGAATGAATCCCGTTTGGCGCTCGCATAGCGAGGGTCGCATTGGTCATGCATTTAATTTGGATTTCATGCGATTTATGTTTGCCTTCGGTGGTTCGCGTTTTGCATTTTTATTAGCGCATAAAAATTGAATGTGCTCGCGGAAGGAGACACTTGCGGAGCAGGAAGGGGGTAGGGGTCAGCGACAGACACAAGTAATGTTGCCATCTGGCCACCTCCCAACGCAAAGATTCTCAAGTATTTTGCCACAAACAATGCGGAAACTCCTTTATGCCTTGACAAGCTATAAAATCGCATAGAAAACTATGTGGGGTCATTAAAAGGAGCTACAAACTTAAAGTGGGCGGCAAGGAGGGAACTTCTCGTTATGCTTTGATACACAACTGGCTCGTGGCATAACAAGATTTTTTCCTCAGTCTTCCTTTGCATATTTCTCATACTACAAGCAACTAATTTTCCCATCAAAAATCAAGTTTAATATTTAATTAAACAATTTCCACTGCATTATTTAGTTTGTTAATCGAAGTTAAAGATAAATTTACTTCTCGAACTCGTCATTCAATCTTTCGCTGATCAAAGTTCCTCTATTACCTAAGCTATTGTACTTCCAAGTAAATGCCACTTTTCTCGTTCCCTGCTTCACTCAACAATGGCCAATTACTAGAGTAGTTTCATAGTTCCCGAGGTTCTGTAATTGAACACAATCAGTTTTCGCGGTGCAAGTTTAAGGCGTTTCAATCACTCGAGGTCAAGTGCCCAGCCCTGGCCGTTATCATTCTCTCAAGTTACGAACACATTTCAAGTTTAAAGAGAGAGAGAGAGAGAGAAAGAGAGAATGAGTTCGAGTTCTCTACTTGCAATGGCGGTTGGCATCATAAAAGTGGAAAATAAATTGTAAGAAATGGTTTAACGAAAGCGAGCGCAGTAAAAGGCACTACAAGTGCCGGAAACGGCAGCAGGTTGAAAGTCTAGAAAGATATTGTTATCGGTGGGCGATGACGAGAGTCTTCAGCAAGCACGCAGCTTATTGATAGGCACAAAGTTTGAGCTGAGGCAATTACCAAGTCAGTTGTGGGCTGGGGTTGCTTTGTCTTTCCCACTCTACCTTCGTCCCCCTCTCCCTTGTTGACTCTTTCTTTCTCTATGACTTGCTGACCTTTTGCACTTTGCTCTTTTGCCAGCAATTTGTAGCAGGCGGCAACGTTCTCCCAAGTGTTGGTGGCCCTCAAAGTGTGCTACTCAAAAATTATTTGTTTAGGCAAGCAATTAAAATGGCCACCGCAATAGTGTGCGTCCCTGTGCGTGTGTGTGTGCAACACTCAAATGTGAGCCAGCTAAAAGCAATGATTGTTAAATTGTTAGCAAATTGGATTTTGCAGCATGACGCAAGCAGCTGCACAGGTTACACTGCCACTGCGGCTCCCATCTCGGTCCATTTCCATTCTCCTTCTCTAGTTGCTCCTTCACCATCATCGGCGGTGGCATCGTGGCTCTGATAATGGGGCTACACTGGGCAACAAAATAGGCGTAAAATGAAACTTTTAAGTACTTTATGGCCAACACTATAAAACTGCCAAAACAGCTGCCATGTGGTGGCATCAACTTTTTGCCCGCCAGCAACTACAGCAACAATAATAATAACAACAGCAACAGCAGCAACAGCAGCAGGACAACAGCTGAGCCAAGTTGCCAGTGAAGCCTCATGGAAGCGGCAACTTTCATGGCGCGCAATGAAGCAACTTTTGGTAACATTCTAAATATCACACCGGTTGTAAAATGATTATAAAATATAATGTAAGCAAGGCATTGCCGTGTCTGCCATGGAGCTATTTGTAGTGCCAAAGTAAGCAAGGGCAGTTTGTGCAGTACTTTGGAAAAGGTATATCAAAGATCGACAAGAAAAGTAGAACTAAGAATAATTCAGGAAAATATTTAATGAAACATAATCAACATATCTGAGTATTAAGCTTTAGGACGACCATGATAACCAATACGATGCTACGATATTTCAGACAAATTTTGATGGAAGGTAAATGAAATTAAATGAATTTAAAGGTATTTGAATAAAAATTCCAGAAGGAGAAAAAAAATATATTTTAGGGTGGCCACATATAAAAAAAATAATTTATATAAACTTCGCTTTAAGAAAAATTTTACAGAAATCAATTTTGTACAGTTCCCCCACTAAAATATTTTAGGGTGACCATAACGTTTTAAAATTAACAAGAAGTGTCTAGAACATATAATGTAAGAAGTGTATTAATATTTTAAAGAAAGAATTTAGCTGTTTTTCTGATTTATAATATTTTAGGGTGACCAAATATAAAAAATAAAACGTTTTTTTAAGAAAGTTTTATGGTAAACCGATGTTTACAGTGCCCATATTAAGAACAATATTTTTAGGGTGACCATAATTTTAACAATATGTAAGTTTCTATTTCATATGAGTAAATTTTTTAACTAGAATTTAACTGACCGGATTTTGACCTACACTTTCTCCATGCTTCAGCATACAATTCGCGCGGCTCTCGCATTAGATATTAGTGTTAAATGCCTGCACCGCATTACAGTTTCAGAAATGAAACACATTTTTTTACTGTTCGCCAAGAAACATTAAATTTCGATCAAATTTCGGCGCCTCTTGGCAGCTGTGTGTGGTATTTAGCTGGCCAAAAAGTATGCAACGCCTTCGCCAAGGCATTTGTGTGCGTGCTTATGAAGGTCGCTCTCTTTCTCTCTGATGGTGTGTGGCTGTGAAAAGGATGTGCTGCCATTTTGTGCACGTGCGTTTCGCTTATGTGCGCAATTTACACTGGAAGCTGTAAAATGCTTTGCATACTTCTGCGGAGTGTGGCAGGAACGGGGCGCGGCGGGGCAACATCAAAGGCTGTCTGTCTATTCGTCTGTCGTTGCCGTGGCCGTGTGTCGGCTGACAATAAAATGACAGCGCAATAACAGAATACAGCAACAAGAGGAGTGTGAGAGTGCAGCAGCCCGTTGACAATTGAAGTTTCTGTTTGCGACTCGCGTTACACGCGGCGTATGCGCAATTTGAGAGACAGACAGAAGACAGAATAGTCAACAGCAACAGCAACAGCAGTCGATAGTCAAAAGTCGCCAGTCATCAGCAACACTAGTAGTACAACTGACAGAGAGACAGCTTGATGGGACAGTGGGACAGTCAGAGCGACTGCAAAAGCAATAAAAGTCGCCATGTCCTCGGCTTCGTACTGGGCAACAATTTATGCCACAATGCCGAGGCAACTTTGCAGATTCCCCAAAAATATATTGAAATGGGTTTGAAAATGGCAATTTACGCACTGTTAGGGACAGGCCAAATATGCTGCAGGCAAGGCAGCCACACGCCGGACGCGTCCCTTTTTTCTCAGTCTCTCTCTCTCTCTGTTTCTCTCCCTCGTTCTCTTATTTCTCTTTATGCTCACTTAATGCTTGAGCTACCCTCTCGGCCCACGCCATTTACCGGATCCAACCCTTCGGGCACATTGATGCGCACACATATCTTTTACTGATTGTCGATTTGATTACGTCAGTGGTCACTGTCCCCTGGCGTGGAAGTTGAAATTTGCCCAACGTTTGTCGCCACATCCCGAGGCAGCCAACTTGCCTGGCTGCCTGCCTGCCCACTGGCTGTATTCCTAGAAGTCCTTGGCCAACAAATTATGCCAAGTATTTGCTTATTACTTTTTGCCTCTCTCCCTTCCCCTCTTTCCCTCCATCTGTCTCTGTCTCGCTCTGTATATATAAATTGGCTTGTGTTATTAGAAAAAGGTTTGGCAAATGCAGCAAATGCCTGCAAACGGCCTCAGTCACAGCCATCATATAAGGCAGTTCTACTGGAATTTCGGCAGAGCAAACTACTATGTATACTCTCTCCATCTCTCTCTTTTCCTGAAGAAGTTCTAGTGGGCGTGCCCAGCATTTAGTTGTGATATTTGCAGCATGTCATTTAAATGTCTGTCAACGGCATATGACAATGGGGCAATATGGCAAAGGCAAATGACAGCTCTCATTGATATTGTACATATCAAAGGATATTGGAAAATACACACAAAATTGCATTCCTTGCTGGTACAAAGAGAGAGAGAAACTGTCATCCAATTTCAATAAATTCCTGAAGTTTCAAATTTAGTTATAACATACATTGTGGGTGGATTTATGTAATTAAAAAAAACATTTAACAATAATCTGAACTGATGTAAATCAATAGTTTTGATTTTTTGAGATGTTGTTTATTGAAAATACGATAATCCCAAACAATATACATATTTAATTACTATGTTATTTAAATACTAAATATAAAATATAATTTTAATTTTAGTTACTATTATATTATATCAAAATTTACTTTATATTCTTTGATTTTTAGTTGGTATTTAAAGAATTGATTGATAATTATAAACTCACCTGCTTATATTATACTTTTGTTTTAAACCCTTTTCTTCAGTTTGGTTTTCTTATTTCTCTGCAATGCAATTGAATGCATCTGAAATTTACAGTTAAATAAAGCCAAGTTGTCCATTGGTATTTGGAAAATGTGCAAAAATATTTGTCAGTCTTTTGGCAGCTCAAACAGAATCTATTTGCTTTGAATAATTAATAAACAAACTCTTGCGGCAGGCAGTAACAATTTTGCCAACGGCACATAGTGCAATAAGCACACAGTTTTATGCACAGTGGGGCAAATATAAATACTAAATACATGGCAAAATTAAGAAACCTTTTGGGAGTTTACTTATAACAACATCAATACATTGTTGCAGCACTAATAATAATTAAAATGTAACTAATAAATTTATATAAAAAACATAAAACTAATTAATTAATTTGTATTTATTTAATTGAAATATTAATTGTAAAATTGATGCAAAATTAATTATTCGATTGTCTTTCTACTTTAAAAAAATAAATCAAAAAAAAAAAAAAAATTAATTTTAATTACCATTCGCTCCAATGTGCTTCAGCTTTCTGGCTTATGGATATTGCAGTCGGGCCAATTGGCCACAGGGCTGGCAGCCAGAAAATTCAAATTGTCATGTGCCCCATCACGGGTCACGCTGTCGCACACACACTTGCACACACACACACTCAAAGAGACACACACATTGTGGAGTACATGGCAACGGTTGCTGTCAGACCACGTTGAGCTAATTAGGTAAGTGTCGCCGGCAGGTGGAAAGTTTTTGCCGGATTGCCAGCAAATGCAGTTGCAGTTGGTGCAGTTGTTGCAGCAGCAACCAACGGCAGATGCCGCCGCCGCACTTGCAGCTTGAGTTTTGCTTTTGATTTCAATGTAATTATAAACGAAATTATAAGCTGCGACCGTTGACGTTGAGCCGAGTGCAGAGAGATGAGACAGAGAGTGGGCGTGGGCATGCACTGGTTTTGACTGTAGTACCGCAGTGCAACGGAGATTAAAGTGGAAATTGCAATTTGCCATGAAATGTACTATGAATGCAGGTCGACCAGTAAACAGCAACAGCACCAGCAGCAGCAGCACTCGCCATAGAGACTCCACACTAACTGCACACAGAGTCCACAGTTCAGAGTCGACAAGCGACAAGGCGACAAGGTGACAGGCGACACAGTTGACAAACGAAACCACGAACGAGTGACAGTCGGTAGTCTGTAGTCGGTAGAGGCTCATCGTTGTCACAGCATAAGCATTTGAGCATGAGCTATGGTCGAGGCTATGGGAGGCAGGGAGGCAGGTAGAGAAAAGGAATGTCAGGCCCAGTTGCATTAAGTGCTAATTTACACATTTTGATTGCGGCTTTCGCTGCTGAATCATCCAGCTGAGGCAGTAGCACCTAAACACACAGAGGGAGACAGGAAATAACCTTTGCATTTAGCCACAGTTGAAGCTGTAGCCGGAGATGATGCTGAAACTGAAGCAGATCCAAAATCCTATGCCGATGCCGGTGCTGGTCCCTGGCTGACTGTTTCTTCTTGCCACCATGACTTGCCCCTTGCCCCAACTCGCCTCGGCCTGATAACATTATGCGGCATTTTTCTACAGCTTAATGCATAATTTGCGTCCTGGGAATAACGACAGCTCGATGGCAGCAGCAGCAGCTTCAAGGTGGCAGCGCGACAGACTCTGGCCTGGCATAGTAAGTGCTTGGCAGTACTTACCGACTGACTGCCATTAGATTACTTTATGCTGAGCTGCTTGGCCCGGCTCTGCCCGTTGCTTGGCACTTTTGGGCTTTGACTTTGCCGCCATTTTCCTGCAGCTGTCCACGACACACACACACACACATACACATTTACGGGCTGCTGACTGACAATCAAGATGTTGATGGCATCGCGAAGACAATACCAAGTACCAAGTGAATACTATCGAACTGTCGTCGAGGGAGGGAGGCAACCAAAGCCAAGGATAACTAACAGTATACGAGGTGCCTGCA
Organism: Zaprionus capensis; assembly: GCA_018903675.1. Classification (NCBI taxonomy): domain Eukaryota; kingdom Metazoa; phylum Arthropoda; class Insecta; order Diptera; family Drosophilidae; genus Zaprionus; species Zaprionus capensis. The sequence goes on along the minus strand of JAEIFN010000964.1, from coordinate 8,985,718 downwards.
CTTAAGCCAGTAAACGACGCTTGTCCTGCTTGGCGAAGCTAACGAGATATTTTATAGATATGCGATACAGAACAGAGCGTTGCCATATTCCAAGATTCAATACAATTTTCAAATAATTTAATACATATTTAAATATATGAAAACAGAGTTTTTAACTTATTTACCAGTTAAAACTCAAATGATGTTCCCCAAAAATGTTGACTTGCCCTTGAGAACTTCGGCAACATAAGGAACATTAGCTCGTGCAGTCAGTACCCTTGAGGAGCCTTGAGCTCTCTGAAAAAGTTTCTGGCACGCGCCCTTATCAAACGAAAAAAGTCACCGAAAGTAGCAACAACAATGAGAAAAGCACAACATAAGCAGTGACATAATTTTCATTTCTTTGCTGGCTTATGCGGCGTATACGCAATCCCCACTACGCAGAAAAAATAGGCATATTATAAATTGTTGTTGTTGCTGCTGCTGCTGCTGATAAGCTCGCCAACTCGTGTGTTACCCAGAAGTCGCTAATCAGCAAATGATTTTATTGGCATTGAAGAGGATCAACGGGCCAGAACGAAGCGCCAGGAAAGAGTCTATACAGAGGCAGACTTCGGCTTGGCGCTAGGCAATAAATGTGCTTCGCTTGGCTTATTTTCAATAATTATGGGCTCTGTTTGTGCAAATGTGATGAGAATGTGAAAATAATTAGCGCAGAGCACATTAGAGCGTTAATTTCGGCAACGAGTCGCCGCGAGGGCGCCAGCAGAAAGAGCTGAGAAGTAAGAGGAACAGAGAAGGAGGTTGAATAGACTCCCTTGTAATTGCATATGCAAAAAACTGTAACAAGATGTTGTATGTAATATGCATAAATAAAGTTGCTAATATCTAACACGAATCGGGCGAGAATAAGAATGAGGCTGCAGCAGCAAATGTAGCATGGAATTGTGAAAGGAATGTGGGAGGAGAGAGGACAGGAATGGTAGGCATAAATATAACAACGGAAACAGAGCCAGAAACTCAATTACGAATTCATTTCGTCTGTCAACTCTCTGACAGGCAGACATACAGAGCGAGCAGAGTGAAAGACTACGACGACGGCAAACGGCAAAGGCAAAAGACTAATTTCAGCATGTAAACATATTTTAACAAAGATGTCAACAACGTGTGACAAAAAGACGATGGTCTCGGGCCGAGATATATATGAGAGTGTCGCTCATATAGGAATACCATAAACAATGTCATTTGACATGCAAATTTATTTATGAAAATAGCAGACGAAAGACAAAGCGAAAGGAAAAAAAGGGAAAATCCAGGCAGCCAGAATGAGAAGGGAGCGAGGAAATGCGAGCTGCGTGTGGATAGAAAAATCACAGAGGCAGCGCACATGCTCGATTGAAAATGAGCTGCTGAGCTCAGCAAAGGGCAGCAGAAGCAGCAAGAAAGACAAAAAGCAGAAGCAGTAAGGAAAGCGAGAGCGAAAGCAAAACGAAGTTCGAGTGGGGCAAGGAAATTCAAGCGTAACGCAAAAGTAACTTAAGCAGCGACGGGGCAAATAAAGCGACGATAGCGCCAAATGGGCAGAAAGGGGGCAGGGGGCAAACGGACTCGGGCAACAAAGTGAAAGTTACGACACACCCACAAACACACACACACATACACACTCGCTGAGGCATGCTGAAAAATTCAACAGCATGTGGCTGCCAGCAAGATAATTTCTGTTTCTCTCTTACGTATTTTCGGTTTTTGTTTTTGCCAATATCTTTATGCTTCAGAAAGGGAAAGAGAGCGAGGGAGAAAACGCAAAACAATATGTGTGTGTATCGCCAATATTTTGATAAGTGTAAGCAAAAATAAACAAGCCGTGAAAACAAAAACCCAGAAAGTTGGCCAAGCAAAGCTCAAGCCAAAAAATAGTCAGGGATGGCAGAAGATGTATGTACATTTACGTATACGTAATATGGATGAAGTTACCGCTTCCTTGAGCCTGCCAGGGACACTGTCCAAGGGTGAGAGCATAGACAAAAAAACTTTCACGTTGTGCCTTTATTTTTTTTCTTGCCCTCCCGGAAGAGTCGGGCAAACAGGGTTTTTGTTTTAGTCCGTTGAGGTGCATGGGTTTTTGATTGGGCTACTTTGGTTTTTATAGCACGATTGCCCAGCTCTAATGGGGTAGAGCAACCCCCAAATTGAAGGGAAAGTGAGGGCCGAAACATAAGGCAAAGTCAAACAAGAAATCAAAGTGTCAAGAAGGAATGAAAGTAGAAGAAAAGATAAATAGAAACAGTAACTAAAATAAAAGCAGAACTCCAAAACGAAAAAAAAGACGAAACAAAAGCAAACAACATGGAAGAACTGTAGCGAAAGGTAGAGCAAAGAAAGTAGGTACAACATCAAATGGAAAAGAAATATAACAAATGTTAGCAGAAATAGAAAAAACTACATTAAATTTCAAACATTTTTAAATACTCTTTCACCACTTGGGCCCAAGGGCACTGCTACAATTTGTTCTCGTCCAAATCGCTGGCAATTTGTATGCGTAGCTTTTGGTCCTCTTGTTGCGTGCTCTTTGTTCTTGTGCTTCTCCTCCCTTTCTGCCTTTTTGCGTCATCGTCGGCCAAACAATATAATTAAGCATTTGCTCTATGTAAGTATTTCAATCTTCAGCAACAGGCCCGGGGCTGAGGGGAAGTGGCGCCTGAGGAAGGGAGGCAGCCAACTGGCCTTGGCCATAATCAAAGCTAATTTATTTAAGTCGCCAACTACATGCCACAATATTTGTTTAGGCCCCGAGAAACGCTTATACTAAATTATTACTGGCTCAGCTATATTTCTATATTTCGTACTGCGCATAAATATGTGTAGACGATACACAACACACATACAAATACACATACGCATTGAGTCGTACTTCCCCTTAAAATAACAAAGATTGTGCAGACGAAGAAAACAAAGCAGAAGACGATGAAGAAGAAGAAGAAGCAGCAGAATAACAACATTCATTTCATGTAATCAAAAATCCATTTTTCTTAAATTAGTCGGCGAATTCAACCCTCTGTAGAGGGCTGGAGAGCAAAAACATTTACACATCATTAGATCGTCAGCTTACAGACGTGAAGCATTTGAATTCCCAAGAAATGCGAGTACATTCATGATATGCTGAGTGATTTGAAGGGCGTGTGCACTCGAATACAAAAGGATGCGACGTTGAGCTTGTGTCAAGCGCCTTTTGGGGTCCTAAACACGATGAACGAAAAACGAATAGCATAGCGACTATATACACTAAGTGCATAGCTGAAAATACTATGCAAAAATACTACAAAGCTACAATATATTTTTTGACAGTTTGTAAAGGCACTTTGAAGTATTTCCACAGCGAAAAAAATACTAAGTAAAGAAGTCACAATTTTGACATATCTTGATCTGCGCTACAAAGTAACAATGATGGAATAAAATGAATTTGTAAAATTATTAAAAATACCTAAGCTGCTTGAATACTTATATGTTTAATGTTTAACCTGATAAAACAAGTTTTGTATAAGAAGTATTTTGTATAACATTTACAACTCATGCAATCTTTATTCACTTTTCAAAGTCTTTTAAAAATCATGCCCTATCCTAGCGTATTAACACGTCGGTCTGCGTTGGCTATTTTCATAATTTTCATTTTTATTTTATTATTAAAGAAACGGGAAAAATCTCGACATAAGGAGCGGAACGTCATGTGCGCAATATTTGCATAAACCAATGACGATGACAATGTCTCATTCCGAGTGAATGCGCAGCAGACCCAAGCCAAAGGATTTGCGGCTCAAGCGCTTAGGCAAGTCACATGAAAGAGAGGGAGGGAGAGGGTGGCTGTGCGATAAAGACAGACGACTTGTTGATATTTGGGGTTGACCAGAGCCAGCGCGGTTGCAATTTGCAGGCGGGAGGAGCACAAGAGACTGCCGGGTCTGCTGGGATTGCTGCGACTGTTGGCATCCAAAATCGATTCACATTTAAATATGTATTTTCAGCAGATAAGCCAGCTGGTTGAGTGGGGCACACACAAATACACACACACACACACTGTCATACATAATGCACTTAAACATGTGCGTCGTCGTCGTCGTTGTCATCGTCTCGCTTGGTCAAATGCGGTTGTATCTGATGGATGTGCGTCAATAAAGCGTACGCAAACAATTTGAGTTCACTTCAAATGCCAATCGAGGGGAGTAGGGAGGCTGGGGGAAGTGGGGAAGGCAATTGCCGAAAATGGTATCAGCAATCGTTGCCGGCGCCGTCATAAAAATAGTTTTGCAAATCGAAAAACTTCGTGAGTGTTTGTGGTCATCGCACAAATTGTATAGCATCAATTGCGGCGCAATTGTTTGAATTGCCACCAGTCGCACCCAAAATCGGTTTCAGTTGAAGTTGAATTGCGAATTCGAATTCGTATTTGGATGCGCTTCGTTTCTCGTATTCATGAGCAGTAAATTGAAGTTGCACATATGAATAATGTGGCACACTGAGAGCTTCCTCCTTGAATATCTAGCACTATATGCATAGCTCAATATATACATACCCAGCATATATACTATATGATATACATATATCAATATAGTTGTTTGCGCGAGGGTGCTTTCAGTGCTGTCAATGACAATGATTGAATGCTGCTCGAGCTTTGATTGCTTGTTGTGGAAGACTTTGTCATCGCATATGCTTTATGAGGTCACATCGAAATCACAACTGTGTGAGGCATGCGAACTAACTGAGCCAAAGCAAATGAGGCAAGCAGACTGAACTGTCCGTCTGACCAGTTTAAGGAGAAATGAAACAAATGGCATAATCGAATATTCATTTCGGAATTCATATTGCACTTTAACTTGAGCATAGCCTACAGTGCTTTATACTCGATTTCACTGAACAATTGCTTTGTCCCGAGTTGCCCTGGAGACAACAAGGTGAAAAGTCTGAAAATGGTCAGTGAACCCGAAGCAAGATTGGATTGCGCCCCTGGAGAGGATAATGATAGATCCACACTTGTGTGTGGTAAATGATATCTGGGTACAATGCACCCACAGCTTACAAAGGGAGCATGCTGAGAATAGAAATGGAATGGGAACTTAACTGATGAGCAAGGGCATTCGCCTGCTTTGTGAACTCTTTCTCTAGTAATTTCAATAATTAATGAGTGTTTTTGTACTTTCTGTGTGAGTACTCAATTTAGTTTACGGTAAACTAAATTAATAACAATACCCAAGGCCAAATCGTTGATCGCAAATGGGTCATTGTAATTATATCGCTGTGTTCCGAAACTATAATCGAATGTGTCAGTTTCAGTTCAGCTGAAAATTAATGTGCTACTGCTGAAATATTTATGTGCGGTCTTTAATCACACGAGCCGCATACTCTAATAATACTGGGAAAATACTATATAAGTATTTATAAAAGTTTTTTTGTTTCTTTCCTTCTTTTCAGCTTAGCATTTATAATGATTAGAATTTATGAACTGGCCGAGCTAAACCAAAGCAAGGCAAGCAAGCAACTTTGTTGGTTGTGTCACAGGCAACCAGCTCTACCACACCTACTCTCCTTTCTCTCCCCGTCCTTCTGTACTTTCCCTTTTTGGATTTTCAGTTTTAGCCTCAACTATTTCACGCTACAAACAAAGTTAAACCAAAATGCACATAAATCAAATGCAAAACTTTTGTTTTGAGCACGAGAATTTGAGTTTTTATCGCACACAGTACAGTCACATGCAATCGTGAATAGTTTCCCCTCTCTCCCTGTTTATCAGTTCGTATCTCTTTCAGTGTATGTGTGTGTGTGCGGCAAACAGTTAGTTGATGTTGCTTTCTAAGCATTTTGGCAAGCAAACAAAACAAACGTAAATCAACAACAGCCACAGCGAACGACGAGCCGCAGCAGCTCATCATAAAACTCATTTGGTTCAACACTCGACAGCAGCCGCACCCCTCCCTGTTCTCCCTTTTGCTCTTAGATTGCTCCCGGGAGAGAGAGAGAGAGACGGAGAGAGAGGGTGCCGCACTTGACCGAGACAGAAAACAATGCCGAATGCTCATTTCGTTGCCCTTTTTCAACTGTTTCCGTTCCACAAGCACACAAACCGCCTGCCTGCCTCCCCTCACACACATCACAGCAGACAAAGCGACTGTCTGTGAAAGAGGGAGCGAGAGGGAAAGAGAGGAACAGAGCACCCAAATTAAGTACAACAAATGAGTTTGAAGGCGGCTTTTGGGCGTTTTGGTGCCTCCAGGCGGCAAGCAGGCAACAGCAATGCAAACATGGCAGCAAAATAAATTTCTGTAATTGATGTTGCTAATTTGTCACTGGCCATGGTGGCCAGGCCACATCTCAGTCGCATTTACAGGTGCAGCCCCAGTCGGCCAGCTGCCCCGTTGAGTGATATGTCAGAGCCATGTCAACCATTCTGGGCCGCATCTCCAGCCCCCGCAACGAATTTGTTATGCCCGATGAAGTTTTGATTTAAAGCCGCAGCACGCGCACCTCTCCCACCAAACAGTTTAGTGAGAAAATATGAACAGACAGAAGACAGAAAAGAAACGATGAAAAAATTAATCGCATACGGCAAATTAAACAGCAAGAAAAATATAAAAATGAATTAAGTGGAGCAAGCAAGACAAGCCTGAGCAAACATGGGTCACAAATGGAATACACTCTCTCTGTAATACGACAAAAACCAAACATCATTTTCTTTATTATGTTGCGCACTTATTGGGGCAATCGTCCATTATAACCGATTTACTTACTCAACAACAAATCATGAGTAATTGTCGTTGTCTATTCCAGGAACTTATTTTGATCGATATTTCTATTTTCAGACCTCGAATATAATAGCAGGTTCTGGCTCGTGTTTGTTTGCGTAAGTATCGTTAACTTCATTTGTCTTCTATGCCTGCGAAAGAGTATTATGTGTAGCGTATAGAAAACAAAGCACAAAAGTCAACAGAGCGTTGCATTAAAATTTCTTAAGTAAATATTTGTGGTGACTTAAAGCGCGTTGTTGGTCAGCCTGAAGTGTTGCCTCTGCCACAGCAAGAACAAGATGCAAGTCAATAAAAAGTTGTGCACATTAGAGTTTGAACAACTTTCAGATACTCAGTACACAAGAGCAGCAAAAGAAAATAAAAAGAAACCTCCTTTAAGAGATTCTTGAAACAAACATAATAAGTGGATTTATATTATACTTATTTATATTAACTCCCATTCAAGCATACCCTCTTGCCACACTTCTTCCCGTGCTGGGTGTAAAAAGGGTTCTGCTTCCTCTTTGCATGCCCGTCGAGTGTAATTAATTCCCTTTTGGGTTGTGCAAACATTTTACGCACAGTTTGCTTGTCTTTTATGTTCGGTCTAAGCCACTTACAAAGATCGCCGCTGACAACTTAAAGCCAAAGTCGCGGAAAGGCAACTCAATCAGCAGAACCTAATGCGAAAGCTAGAACTGCGTCCAGATTGCCCCAGCACGCAAAACTTTTACCCAAAGTTATATTCGGGTTGGGGCAAATTATTAAAAGAAATTACCAAAAACTGTGCACGGCCAGCAACAAGGCAAAGCAGCAGCGCAGTAAGAAGAAGAAGAAAAAGAAGAAGGAGATGTCCAGACCAAACAAAGCATAAATAAACTAATTTAAGTTTCTCCACTCTGTGTTTTTTGTTTGCCCAATGCATTGGCAGCTTCTCTCGAAGCCGGCTGCACTCATCGTCCTCCTAGTCGTCTGGCGGCATTGCCAGAAAAAACTAGGGCTTTGCCATTTGGACATTTGGCGCCCAATTGCCAAGCTTCCTCTTGGCCAATTTGGCACGCACTGCCAGCTGTGCATACCCTACAAATGCCAAAACAAAGGAGCATTCATGAATTGCAGAAAATTAAATTAAGTGGAGTGGAGACTGTCTCTTTCTCTCCAACTTTATAAAGGGATACCCTAGTCTAAAACCTTTTCTAGGGCATCTCAGGGCTTCAACTTCATTGCATTTATAATCCCTGAACTAAATAAGGATTCCTAAACCGATCAAAGATACGTTATAGTGAAGTCTTATCTAAAACATCTCTAAGGTGCAACTTTATTTAGATTCCCTTAACTGAGTCAGGACCCTTAAACTGATCTAGGTTGCCGTAAACTGAAACCTTTTCTAGGGCATCCTATAGTTGCAACTTCACAGCTTTCTCAAACATTTTCCCTCCACCTCCGCTTTCTCGGCTCACTTCTTATCCCGCTCCTAATCAACAATAACAAAGCAAGAATGCGCCATCCAAGGGTCGCGCCTTGGACATAATTTTACACAGAAACCTCACGAGAAAAAAAAGGAAAAAAGTTTAAAGAATATATCTACTTTTTGGTGCTCTATGGGGAAGGAGAGTGGCAACTCTGCAGAATGGTCTGGCTTTCTGCTGATGCCAGCGCTTAACGCATGCCAGCGCATTAGCGTCCCGAGTCGGGAACCCGGTTCAAAGTTCAACATGTTCTCATCCCATTTCTCTCGCTCCCTCCATCTCTTTCTTAGGGTCTCTCTGGCTATCTTTCAGGCTGTTGCCTTCCTGTCAAGAATTTGCATATTTGCGGTTTTCTTGCCGCTGCGTGTCCATCGCATGTGAAACCCGGAATACTTATATATTTTACCGCTCCTGTCTGTCCCAACTCCTGTTCTTTTGTTTGTATAAGTATGTGTGTGTGTGTCTGTTTTTTCCTGTTTTGTAGTGTAAAATTTAACGCCCGTTTTTGTCGCATTTTTGCCTTGACTACAATTCGGTACCATAATAGACTCTGCATAGAAAATGAGAGCAGTAATTTGATGGCACCACATTGTAACCAAAAATAGCCCGCCTGTGGTCCAGGCGGTTGCTGCTCACTGGTCTGCCGCCAGCCGGTCCAGTATGAAGTGCCGAGCGTGTGCTGGAGTAAGAGAGAGAGAGAGAAAGAGAGTGTTTTGGGATTTATAAAATGCCGAAAATTGGAAACGAATAAAAGCTTTTGTTCTGCATCTAACTTGAACAAGAAAATAATTATTTGAGCATTTGAGATTAAAGATTAATTTTACTGCACATGTCCTTTTCATTAGCAGTAACCATTGAAAAGAGCTAAGCACACAGATAATGATTTAATAATAATAATTTATTAAATATATATAGAGCTTCCAATGTTTAAATATGTAATACAAAATATAAGTAACTTAAATATTTAAGAAACCGTTTCAGTCTGATGGGTAGCGAGTATATCACTGGAGCACACTCCACTGTAGCTTTGGTGTTTGTTTTTCATTACTTATTGATAATTTTGATCATCTATAGAAAGAAATTTCAGTTACTCTTACCAATGTTTCAGTTTATTTATTCTACGTATACTTTATTTTCCTATTATTTTTAGATGGAAACGTTTTTAAGTAATTCCCTTTTTAAATTGGGATTTCTTTTTGCTCTTTCTCTCTGTTCGCACTTTCTTTTGCATTTCGCGCATTGCGTTTTCCCCAAACAGTATTTACCTGCATTTCCATCTAATTCCCGCTGTATTTACATTTCAGTGAGCTGCATATCCGCGGGGCAGCAAGCAGAGAGTTACAGCTGGATTAGTTGTTGCCCAATTGGAGCCGCAATAGTGGCATCTGCTTGCACCTCTGCTCCAAGAACACCCTCCATTCCCCTGCCCCCACCTGTTCTTAACCTGTTCGCGCACAAGCAACGCAGCGATGAAGTTTTGCGCCCAATCAACCTTGTCTTGAGCCCACTTAACACGCCCGCACTCGCACTTTAGCATCGCTTTGATTTATTTGATATGCCACGCCCTGCTGGCGCCGCCTCATGGCTCGCTAGGCTTTCAACAATTGGCTTTGCGGCTACTTTGCTCGCTGGTCATGCTCGGTGTTATGTGCGCCGTGTACACATGTGTCAACTGCGAAACCACACCACACCTCTCTTCCCCACCTCTCGCCATCCTCCACTCACGTCGGCCTTTGCGCCATTTTCAACTGTCCAGCGTGGCGTATACGCAACGCTGCGCAACTTGAGCTCGTTTGTATTTAAGCCTAAATTATTAACCGAATGGCAGCGTGGCAAACGCACAAACCTTATTGCTTTGCCATAAGCGCGCACTGTGAGCACTCGAAACTAATACACACACATACGTAGGCACACCCACACGTACACTGGCTATACAAACAAATGGGTCGCAGCAGCAATTTCATGAGTCATTTAACCGAGTTGTGTGAGCACCAGAAAAAGGATCGATGAATGCTGCATGAATGAATGCGAGTGCGGATGACTGTGGGGGTGTGGGTGTTGCTGCTGTTTGTGTTGTTGTCGCCTGGCACATGATTATGTTTATGAAACTCACACACACACACAGGAAACGGAACGGACATTCACGCTGTCGTAGTGCGTAGAAAAAACATAAACAGCAAATCGAAAAAAAATAAAAATAAAAACTTGCAATCTTCTGACAACTGAACCAAATTGTGTGTGGGTCTGGAAATGTGTGGCTGTGTATTAGTGTGTGTGTGTACTCATAAATATCAAGAGAAGCAGCAAGCTGAAAGCAACAGCACAGCACAGAAGTCCAAACAGAACGGAAACCCGGCAACGTCACATCCGTTCTGTGCCTTTAATCTGGCCCATTTTCGGAGAAGTTTGTCGGGGCTGTCTATGTGAGCTGACCCAAAAGTGCGGAAATTAAAACATATGTATTTATAGCCAACACATGCACATCGTCATGTATCTAAAAAGAAACAGCAACAAGAACAAGAACAAGAACAACATGAGCAACACGAACTGAAGGCGGCCACAAGCAAAGTTGGCCCCAAGCTTAAAACTGACCCCCATTTAGGGAAAACAACCTCCATACAATAACAACAGATATGCATCTGTGTCGAGAATTCGTGTTCACATGTATGTGTATGTGTGTGTGTGCAAGTGTGTGCATGTGCGTGTGTGTTGAAAATCTGTATTATAAACATTTTTATGGCTCTTCTACAGTTTGATTCGTTGTACGTTCATTTTCAACTTTTCTCTCTTGTACTCCACCTCTTTCGCTTCCCCACTCTGTCTCACTCCAATTTGCTCTTTCTGTCTCTTTCTGAATGCAAGTGCAACTTTTGTGTGCCGAAAAACGTTTACACTTCGACCGACGCCACCTTCACTGACCCAACTGAAGCCCCAAGTGTTGGTCAAGTAGTGCCCTCTCTCTATCGTCCCCTTTAGGCCCCTCCTCCTCCGCTGCGTGGGCGAGTTCCACTTTGAGTTCGAGCCCCAATTCGAGTCCGAGTCTACGGTTAACTGTAGCCAACTGCAATTGTTCTTATTGCAGCTGTAGCTGACTATGCCTCTGACTATGGCGCTGGCTCTGGAGCTTGCTCTGGCGCTGGCTCTGGCTGTAGCTGTAGCTGTACTTTGCCGTAATCCGCTTTGCCACGCCCAACACCCTGAGCTGGCCATGTATGGAGGTGGAAAAAAAGAGGCAGCTGCTGCAGCCGGTGCTGCTCAGTGGCTTGTCCGCCGACAGCAGCTGCTGCCTGAGTTAAGTGCTTGTAAAATTACTGTTTGTGGATTTTCAAATGGAAATTAATTTGCACTAACAGATATAGAGGGAGAGAGAGGGGAGAAGAGAGAGAAAGATAAAGATACTATACACTAGCAATACAAAAGCAACAAAGCACACAAAAACGCACAGGCAAAGGCAAAAACCACTCAAGTGTTGCGGCTCTTGCGGTCAGCAGTTGCTCTACAAAATTAGTCTAGTCTCAAGTGCGAAGCATAGAAATAAAATCATATGAAACAATAAGTATATTTTGTGGTTTTTAATTATTAACTATTTAGTGTTACTCTCATCCAAAATATATATTTTTTAAGTAATTAAAAATGTGCTTGTGCTTCTTTTGCCTTGCTAAAGTGCATAAGCAAACTCTGTCTAGCCAACGCTTTCAACTTCTCTGTTCTCAATCTTCTCCTATCTCTCCAACTGCTCTATTTCCTATGCCTTTCCCCCTTCTCTCTCCCACCTTTCTCTCTCTTTTACTCGTTTGCAACTTCTACTCCTTTCAAACATTTGCTCGCTTTGGCAGCCACTTAAGCCGCGCTTAATCTCAAACAGTTTAACGCATCAAGTATACGCCATGCAGTACCATTTGCCCGTCAGTGCCAGCGTCAGCGTTGGTGTTTTAGTGGCTTCAGGTTCGCTGGCAGACAACTACCAACTAACCAACTTACCAACTCACCAGGCACCAGGCAAAGCAACCCAACTCATTCTCATTGATTTCATTTTATTATGCTGTGGCTTGGAATTCTTTTCGTTTCATGCGCACTTGGCAAATGCTGGTAAAACTTTTAATTTAATTATAGCTCCGTTTGTGGGCACTATGCACTGCATACTCACACACACACACGCACACATGATGGTAGTACACTCACACTCACACTCACATAAGATTTGCGGATTATGGACGGTAATAAATGTCTGCAGAAACGTAAGCAAGTGTGCAGCATATGCCTTTGTATTTATTTAACATACACGGACATGCACAGATACGCACAGACATGCACACACAAATTCGCACTTAAACCAACATGACTCGAGCATTGCAATCTTCCCTAGGCAAATTATTCGAGCAAAGCGAAGCTCGTACAGAGTCCAGCAAGTTTTTAATACTGATTATCCAACCAGCCGGATCCGGTTCTCACATTGTACCCTTCCCAGCACTAACTGCTCTCTCTCTGTGTGTGTGTGTGTGTGTGTGTGTTGAAAATCTAATAAAATATTTCGACTCAACAGCAAAATTGGTGTGGGCAGATTGTGTTAGACTGAAAGGCAGTCTCTCTCGTTCTCGCCTGTTCGAGATTAAAATCGGAGCCGAAAGCCCACAGCTTGGCCTTAATTAAGCTTGGCCCGTTTAAATCAATATGCACAGAGCATTATAATAAATTCCCATATATTTATGGTATATTAAATAAACCACGCACTCACACACTCAAGCAGCACCCTCTCCCTCCCACCCTCTCTCCATCTCTCTTTGTGCTTCATTTGTCAACCTTCCTTGTCATTGATTTATCACAAGTGGCTGCTATAACAATTCAATAACTTTTTGGCAAGCAGCGTCAAGCTGGCAAAAAGCCGCAAATAACAGCGGCGGGGGGCGTGGCTCATACGCAAAAATGTATTACAGTCATAAACTGCAGCACACACACCACAGCAGCAGCAGCAACAACAATAAGCCACACACACTCACATCGTTGGCAGCTGTTTTCGGGCGTGTGAACTGCCAAATTGACAGACTGAGCAAGTGACTGACTGACTGAATGACTCACTGAATGCCTGACTGGTTGAGTGAGTGTCAGACTGACCCAGCGAGTGTCTGATACGCAGGTTGAATAACGGTAAACTGTGCCACGCAGCACAGCACTTGCCACTCAGCACTTCAACGCGTTGTGAAGCACGCAGCTGACCCATCTGATGTATCATGTGCTACAAACAACCTCAACACACGTTCACGCATACATCACGCGGCACTGCAAAAGAACGACACGTGAAATTTGTTACTAAAAATAAACAAGCTAACAATTTCTATGGCTACTTTGGGAGTAGTTGGAATTAACTTTTAATAAAATACGTTAAATACCTAATTCGAAAATTGAGATACTTTCAAACATTATTGAAATTAATATATTAGACATTTAATATATTAAATTATCTAAATCTTTTAAAGGCACTTTTCCCTACACAGCCGGAAGATTTGTAAGTTAGACAAGTTTGACAAGCTTAATAACTTCATATTAAATTACCAAATTGTTTCTAGAGTTTATTTCTTCCCTTATCAATTGAATTGATTGAATAGATTTAATGCAAAAAATAAATTGAAAATTTTAAAATTTCATAAGGAAGCTTTCCTTTTAATACTTCCAGCTAAGTACTACATTTCGCCAACAGATCAAACTGATCTCTAAATGTAGAAGTTAAACTTTTGCCAGATTCATCTTCTTTAACATATCGCTTCTCAAGAATAAACTTAATCCCAACTCAGCTATCTACTCCAATTCTATACTTCTATATATTTTACATAACACAGCTCAGATCAATGGTTCAAAATTCGCTGCATTGACATAGTTATAGCATGCTGCATGTAAAGCAGCATAAACCGTAAATAACTAAACAAAGCCAGCTTATTTCCAGTCGACATTCCGCAACAAATTCCAGTTGCAATTTCAATGCTTGATTATTCAATGAATGCAGTGAATGTTTGATTGATGCCCTGCGAAATCGATAACCATTGAAAACAGTTCATGGACGGTTGGGAAATGAGGCATGGACCGCAGAGATTATGGCCGGCTCGAAAGCCTTTTGCGCAACACCATAAGCAGGGCATCATTTACACCTACAACACCAACAAACAAGCATATACAGGAGCAGACCGGGCCGGGAACAGTTGCAGTTGCCATTAAGTATTATGGGCATCGCGCAATGCACTTGAATGTGGCAAATGACCGAAGGGACGAAATGACTCCAGAGAGAGAGAGATAGAGAGAGAAGCATATAGAGAGAGAGACAGGGAAAGAGAGTGGCATCCCATGCATATAGGATGGCGCATTATATGGCCGCCAGGCCATAATGTATGGCACATTATGCGATGCGATGCGGCTGCGGATGCGGCTTGGGCTGGGCAGTACTTGACATAAAACAATAACAACAGTGACCTGCACACACACACTAACACTGCCACACTCCCACCCACATATATAGGGAAAAGTTTTCGACATAAAACAATAAAAGTTTTTCGCTTATTGCCCACTTGTCCTTGAGTGGTTTTGCATGAAGTCGCCAGCCCGTGGTGGTGCTGGTGCTTGTATAAGCTCATAGTTGTGGGCAGTGCGAGGGGAGTGAGGCAGGGGGGAGGAAGAATGAGAAGGGGGAACATGCCGAGGAACACCGCTAGCGGACGCGCAACATTTCGTCAATAAAATATATATATTCGCTATATATATATGAAATATAACGTATACGTAGCATACTTTGCAGCGTCCATTAGGCGAACGACGACGACGCGGCTGCCACTGCTGCTGTGGCTGGTTTATTGATTTTCCATCAGCGCGCACTCAAGTGGTTAACTATGTGCTAATATTTATTAAAAACCGTAAGGACACGTTATGTAATGCCACATAACGATCGAAAAGAGAGTGTGACAGGGAGAGGGAGACTGTGAGACTGCTCTAAATTATGAGTGAGTAAAACATGTTGTAAGTGCGCGTGTAAGTGTAAGCAGTCGCTTTGCTTTCATTTACTGTGTGCATTCATTATGCTTCCGCTGGTGCCGGCTTCACGGGGCGTATGATTAATCTCATTTCATTATGTTATCGCCTATGCCACATCTATGGCTCGCCCACAGCTGTGTGTGGCTTTTGTTCGCCTGTCCAGCCATGAAAAATGATTTGCTTTTGTTTTGTTAGCATTTACTTGTGGCACAACCAGAACACAAACCTTCTTAACACTCCTCCCCACACGAATAATTTATGTTTCGTAGCCCTTCCATAACCCCCTTCCTCCCATGACCTGCCCTCGTTCAGTGAAACAACTTAATTAACAGTTGACATAATATGCTTTAGTTATTTTCTTATGTTTTCTCAGTTTTTTTTATTTTTACGTTTACTCTTTACTCTCTTCCGTCATCGTTCTTCTTTCACAAGTTTACGCATTTTAAATTCTTACATTTTAAAAAGATTTTAGTTTTCTTTTCATCGTACTTTGCATTCATTGTTTTTGTTTTCTTTACCGTTTCCGTTTCCTTTTGTTTTGCTTTGGTTTTTGCATTTTGTGTTTTATTTTTTATTTTTTTTTGGTTTTCTCTCGTATTTAATTGAAAGTTACTTTCAAATTTTATTTAGCTTTAATAACATCATTAATTCAATTTACTTTTCAGTTTTCTGCTTTTGTCTTCTTCTTTTTTTGTCATAATAAATAGACTGTACTTTATGTATACATATATATATAGCGTTTTTTGTTTTTGTCATAATATAATTTTAAATACACATTTACATATACAATATTTACGTCAGTTTTATGCAGTTTCCCTTCGGTTTTATCGGTTTGTCTTATATGTCAAAAATTTTAAGAATTTGTCACGTTTCCTTTAGTTAGCAAATGCGCTCTAATAATGCTGCAGTTGTTGTAGGAGTGAAATCGGTGAAAGTCGGTGTGTGTTTTCTCTATATGGAAAGTTAAAAAATTAAATTAAGGCAATATGTAAAAATTACTCAGTCAAATATAAAAGAAATTTGTTTTAAAAATTAAAGACCAGAAACTGATAAGGAAATATAACCAAAAATGGCATGTGAAAACATTACCACAAATCCAGATATTTAAATTGCAAAATAAAAACCAAAATTATACAAAATCCTGTAAAAGTAAAGCTCAATTCATGTCATAAGCGGTTTCAATTAAAAGTATCTGAATATTTGTTGTATCTGTTGGCTCTGAAGTGCTTTGTTCCTGTCGATGTAGTCACTGAAAAGCTAATGAAAGTATTGAGAGCACAAGTGGGATTTGTAAAGTTCTTGTTGTTGTCCGTGTTGATATTAAGCATGCTTAATGAAACTTTTTCTGGGTTTTTTTCTTACATTTTTTATTATATTTTGTTTTCATTTTGTGTATTTACTTTTTTGTCGATACTTTGATAAAGTTTTCAATGTTTATTATTTTCAGTATTCTCGTTTTTCTGCATATACGTGTATGTATGCATTATATAAACATTGAGTTTAATTGGTTTCTCGTTTTTGTATTCCTTATTTTGCACATGATAGTTTATTTTCGCTATATACTATGACAAATGTGATGTGATTGTTGAAAACTTTATACTCTTTATCTTATTCAATTAGTCGCACATACACAATACAAGTCGATATAATGGCAACGTAAAACAAGTCAATGATGAAACCAGTTTTAAGAATCTAGAAAATAGTTGGGAAAATATTGAACTTTATAGAAAAGCAGAGAAAAATAGAAATTTTGGAAAATACAATCTCGGAAATTTATTAAAACAGTTTAACCTGCAAACCAGCTTTGAAATCTTACATATTTTTTTTTTAACTATTGTGTAGTACTTCATTTTTGTTTTTATTTTCAATTCACTTAACTTGTTTCTAATTTATGCCTTATTCGTTTTTTCAATATTTTCTTTTAATCGATTAACAACAAATAAATTTTGAAATGTGCAACACTTTCTCATCCACAATTAATCTATCCTCAGTTCAGCGCCCAACTGCAACTTGAAAACGCACTTTAATTAAGCTTAATTTAATTTAAGTAATTATGCAATTTGTACACACATTAAAAAGGAAACACACTTCGAAAACGAAACCCAACTTATGATGGGATTATTTATCAATAACTGTCGATTTTTTTTTGTTTTGTTTGCTTTTAATCAACTTTTCTATTCGAACTTTTTAAGTTTAACTCATGCTGCCTTTGTTGTGTAATTATTTTTACAGTGTCCTTCATAGAGTTATCTTCAGTGATGGATTATGTTTGTATATATAGTATATGCTTATATATTAAGTTGTTTTAGTTCAGTACTTGAAATTTTCTGCGCAGTTAGAGTTTAACATTTAGAAATATTTTAATTTTGTTTTTCACATTATGTTAAACATTTAGGTTACGCCTATTTTAAATTTACAAAACAAGTTTCTGCCTTGGGAATAGTCACAGTGTGGCATCTAGAAAAGCTGTTTTCATTTAACATTTATTTCTTATTCTTTTTTTATGTGTATTTCGGAAAATGTTTTCGTATTTTTGTTGTCGATTTTGAGCAGTGTTCGTTTCAGGAGAATAGTCTCTCTACACAAGTTTTCTAGCGGAAGTTATTTTATATTCTCAATTTTGTCTTCTTCTTTCTGGTATCAAAAAGTTTACGAAACTGTTGTTATAGAAAAATCTCTTGGAAAACTATATAGAAATGTTTCTCAAACGGAACACAATGCAATAAACAGGCGTATTCTGTATATTTACAAGTGATGAAACTGAAAGGGAGAGAACAAAAACTATGTATGATAACATATGATACAAAGTTGTACTTGAAAAAGGCGACAACTTGGCTCTAGTTTTCTCAACTTCATTGGGGCTAATTATTACGTATACGTCACGGAGTCATAGAAAAACACAATAGCCAATCGATTATACATATTAGTTACTATTTTATAGTTACAGCTTATGCATGAGTGTGTCTATATGTGTGTGTGTGTGTGTAAGAGAGTCTGTCGTGTGAAGAGTTAAGCTAAGATATTATCGTATATGTAGGTGTATGTATATAAGTAGTTCTGTATGCATTTATCTTAAATTAGTCTAGAGTTCAGAAGTTCATTCTGTTTATTTAATGCATTATTCTCTTACTCTTTCTCCTGTGCTGCTCACCTTATGTCCGTCTCATATACTTGCCTAAACGTCGCTGTTGCTACCGCTGTGGCTGCTACTGCTGCTGTCACAGTTGTAACTGTTGCCATTGATTGCAGCTTGGAGCGTGTCCCACGCCAACGCCAGCGCCATGTGGCATGCAACAGACTTAGAATACTCTCGACGAGGCGTCGCACTGAACTCGCTGCCGCTTTGATGCAGGCCATGCTGCTAGCGCTCCAGTTCCAGCTCCAGCTCCCACTGCTGCTGCTGCTGTCCCTTCTGCTTGTGCTGCTGCTCGTTCTGAGTCGCTGTATCGTCGCCGCCGCAGCCGTTGCGGCAGCACTGAGGGCCGCATGGAGTGCTTGGCGAATGCCAAGCTGCAGTAGCAGACAAACAGGTACACTAAGAGATAGCGACTTGGAGACATGTGAGGATGTGCTGGTGCCGCGTGCTGCATTGCTGCTGGGAACTCCCCTGGAAACGGAATGAGAAACACCTGTTTAATTTACATCTTTATTGCTGTTCTCATACTCAGATGTTGGACGCAAACGAAAAACGATTTAAAAATGTGTCTCTGTGTTTGTCTGTGTGTGTGTTCTGCTTTGATGTATGCTGTGCGTGTCGTGGTATTATGTCAGCTGCATGCTCTGCTTGCTCAGACATTCGGTAATCCATATATTAATAAGTCAATGTGGTCGTGCGAAATGCTCAGCACAGATGATTATCATAGACATCGAGACATAATGCCATATAATCCGGCTTCAACACTAACAGGATTACCAGCTCACTCAAAGGTGCAAATACAAAAGGCAACGCCGTCGTCGTAGGCAACAAAAAACAAAGCTATCAAACAATAAAACAGCTACAAAGAAGCACAGAGAGCAATGGGAGCAGTGTGAAGAGGCGAACTTAAAGCTGAAAGAGGAGTCGCAAGTAAGACATACAATATGCCACGAAGTGAAAGAGAAAGGAGACAAAAGCCACGTTTGGCGGCACGAAATACGCATACAATAAATAAGTAAATAAGGAGCACAAGCAAAGAACTCAAAGTCCCTTGCAAACTCAAACTCAAAGTCAGAAGAAGAAGAAGAAGAAGAACTCTTAACTTTTGCAAGAGAACGAGCTGCAGTCGTGAAACCGAAGACGATGACAGTTGCAGCTTAGCGAGAGGAAAAAGAAAACTAAAGACAGTAACGGGAAAATAAATATAACTGGTTCGTTTCTAGTGAACATCTTTTGGGATTGTTATAATAGTTGTTATAATAAGCAATAAGCAATAGAACAGTTTTGATTTCCAACAATCAAAGCTTTTGTTTGTCCCATATCACTTGCCCGAAATCAGTATCAAATTACTCCGTCTCCGCCCTCACTTAAGTACATTCCTTGAGTACATTTTAATGTTAAGTATCGTGTTGTTTACGTTTCCAACGAAAAGCTCCTTGTCTCGGCAACCGAAGGGGGCAAACAAACACACAAGTCCCCAGGAATTTATATTGTCTTACAGTCTCTAGCTGTCTCTCTCTAATGCTTTAATTTTCATCCTGCTCTGTAGTTCCATAACTTGCATATTTCTCTGCTCTTTCTGTCTTTGTACATTTCGTTGTCTTGCTCTGCCTATTTGACTCTGTTATTTAAGAGTTAGATTTCTTTACCATTCATGTTTGTCTTACTGATTTCTTATGAACTGATTTATTGTTTATTTATTTTTTGTTTTTAAGAAATTGATTTTAATTAATTTTATGCATATATAATCTGTACTTTTCTTTCTTTTTATATTAAATTTAAAGTATTTAAATATTCTTTTATTTTCTTTTTTGTTCTTCTCTTAAAATTCCCTACACGCGCTCATTTCTAGTCAGCTTTACGTTCCCTACAAACCTACAAAGAACTGAGTGAAATGAGAGCAAGTGTGCGGGAGCAGACAGAACTGTCAACGGGTGCAGGGTGCGAGGGGGAAATGCTGCCAATGCGACACGCTGACAACAACAGTAAGAATAACAAAACAACAAGCAAAACTACTGCAAAAACAAAGAGTGAGAGAGAAACAAGAAAGCGAACAACAATACGAAGACAATAGAATGTTGACGGGCATATAATAATAATAATACATAAAGGCAACAAAACAAAATGTAACGGCAACAGCGACACTGACAGCAATAGCAACAACAATGCAAAGTAGCAGAACAAGAGACAAAACATAATAATAATCAGAAACAAGTGTGCCAAAGCAGTTAACGGAAACAACGCGCATTGCATGCACAATATGGCGACAGGCATGAGTACGCCCCGGCTGAATGTGTGTAGGTCTACGTGTGTGTGTGTGTGTGTGGTCGTGTGTGTTCGTGCTGGTGGCAATGCTGTGACATTATCTAGCAGACACCGTTGCGACAACGACGACGACAACTTGACATTAGTGAAAGTCGCAAAGGAAGTGGCATGCAGCAAATAGTCAAGCAGTGGGTGGAGGGAGCATGTGTGTGTGTGTGTGCGTGTGTGTGTGTGTGTGCGTGTGTGTGTGTGTGTGCGTGTGTGTGTGTGTAGGTGTGTGTCAGTTTGGGGCTGCGGGTTGCCGACTGCGAGTGCTGCAGACCAAGCGTAACATAAACATAATTTTCATGTGCCACGCGCGCTCAGTTACTGCAAGGCAACCGAGCCCGGTTTCCCTTTCTTCCCATTTCCCTACTGCCACTTCTCCCTTGCTCCCTCCATTTCTTTTCCGCCTGCTATCTTCTATGCCCCTTCCACTTTGCCATGCGAGCGAAATGTCGCAACGTTTACTAGAAAAACAAAAAGAAAAAAGAAAGTAAAATTTCCTTTCTCCTCTTTCCCTTCGAATCAGTTGTGGGGGGGTAAGTGCTGCCGTGTTCGCTGGCTTTGCCATAATGATTACCGCTGTGCACACACCCACACACACACACGCATAGAGATCAACATCTCCCCGCCTCATTCTGTTTAATTTTCATGCACCACTTTTGCATCCCAAATATTCACTTCACAAACTAACTATTTTCGTTCTTTGTTATTTTTATATACTCCCCCCTCTCTCTCTCTTTCTCTCCCTCCCCAATTAGCATATTTCCGCACCCGTCGCTATCGGGGCAAATCAATATTGTTTGACTCTCGCGCTTCAACTTCATTTGTCGTTGGTTTTGCGCTCTCTTTGGTCGCGTTACTCTCGGTACAGTGAGCACGTGTCTAATGCTGCCACCTTATCTGGCTCGGTCTGCACCTTTCGACCTGGTTCAGTTCGATAGTTATATGGCTTGCCATGGCTTAAGTTTCACACTTGCGCATGAGGTGCAAATATTTTAGAAATACTTTAAAAAGCTAAAGAATTCTACTGCGAAATTAAGAAAACGACTTTAAACTGCCTGAAATTGCAAATAGAATAAATACTTTCAGAGAGAACTGTGAAAACTCAAAGTAGTTTCTGCAAGTTTTTAAGCATTAAGAACATTTTACATTTAATTTAATTTCCTGTAAATGAACAAACTATTTCTCCACTTCATTTTTACGCTTTTAATTTCTTAGCTCAACCAAGTTAATTTTCTCGAGTCAGCTCAAACGAAATTCCTTGACCAACCAATTTTCAGTTTTGCACTTTCACTTCACTGCATCTCTGGCCTCAGACAATTATTAACCAAATCTCTACAACATCAACCGGGGAGGAATCACTTCAAGTGCCCTCGCAGCACCTTCTTAATTCATTACACGTCATTCGAGCACTCGAGCATTCGAGAGAGAGAGAAAGATTCGAGCCACAAAGCATTCATAAACCCGCATTCGCCACAGTGCTGAAATGCCACGCCTTCTCTGAGCTAACCCTTTTGTTTCTCCTTCATTAGCATGCTTTACGTCTGCACTTTTCGTAAGTCCTTGTGCATTCCTCTGACCACCTCAAACCAGACCAATCCCACTTCCACTCCCTTCCCTTGCTCGAGCTTGTCTCTTGCCATTTATATTGCTGCCCATCACGCCAAACTTTCGCCATGGTCCATTGTGCTTTTTCTTTAGCCCATTCTCTGACCATCATAACTTGTTCCACACAAATGTAGGGATAGCTTAACTTTATCATAATGTTTGCTTAGCAGAAAAAAGTTTGCTAAGCTTTTAAGTAAAGTGTTTCCTGATAATATACAAAAATTTTTCAGCTGCAATCGAAAATTGAAGTTAAAATATTCCATATACAATATATAAATATATAAGGAGTGATTCCATTGTCAGTAAGTGTATACAGTGTTCGTTGTGCGTTTTTTCTCTTGGCTTACCCTGGCTAGCCTTGCATATTTCTCATACTCTCAATCTTCTCTTCTCTTTTCATTCTTATTTGCATTTTCATTCTCATTGTAGAATATTGTCTTTTGTGTTGTCTTTGTGGATTTCGTGTTGAGTTCTCGTTGATTTTACTTACCATTCAGCACATGTACCGTTACGCTTTTGGGCTTTGCATTTGATGGATTACACTGATAATGCCCGGAGTCCGATGGACGCGCTGATTTAATCAGAAGGAACGAAGTCGTCGTCTCACCTTTGTTGGTTACCACCGAGACGCCGCCCCTCGGTGAATCATAGTTGATTATCTGCGAAGGAAGAAAGAAAAAAAGAGAGAGAGAACAAGAGAAGAAAGAGGAGACATGTATCAAAAGAATTGTAAAAGTGAAGCACTCGGAACATTTATGTGTGCACATAAACTAAAAAGGAAACCATGAGAAAAAAAGGGAAATAGGGGAATAAGGGCGCGAAAAAACATTCGCAATTTGTATGCGAATGACATTTACAATGCCGCATGGACGAAGTCGCATCAAATTAGATTTTATGCGACGTTCATTTTCTAAGCCATAAAACTGTGTGTCCCCAGATTACGCATACGCACTGTTGCACGCAACTGGAAAATTAAAAAGTTGCCCCCACCCAAACACAGGCAAGAAATATGCAAAGACGAAAAAGAAAGATTGCGAGCCAAAGGCAAAACAATAAAATTAAATCTGTTCATGGCGAAACTGCGACTAATGGCAACTTCCCTATGACCCCCCCTTGTCCCCCACGCCCACACGCCCATGGCAAACTGCTCTATAGAAAATATATAACAATAGAGGAAAAAGCGAGTGCGCATCAACCCTTGCGAATTCCCAATACAATAAGCTAAAACATGGCCGTGACTAAAGTCCCAAAGCATGAAGTGAAGAAAAACACCTAAAATGGAGAGAAAAACGAAGAGAAAACTAAACTAAAACGTGGCTGAACAGCCGCAGAGACAGGAACCACAGACAACAACAGAAAATCAGGAGAGGGAAGCGAAGAACATCGGAGAGCAGAGAATCCCTACCCGAAAACCCAAAATCCATTTAAAACCCTTGCCTCGCCAGCCCCCAGCCCCGTTTGGCATAGTGCTTAAATGGCATTTTCTTGCACTCAACACACACACAGAAACACACAAATAGAAAGGGGAAAACAGAAAGAAAATAAAAAGGGGAAATGGGGAAAAAAGAGTTGCAGAGTTTTCGCCATTGCAAAGCTAATTTAAAAGTTACTAAATTGAAGTATCGCAACAGATCCCTCATCATCTATGGCTAACGCCAAAATGATAGCCCCAAAGTAATTACCTGTCTGAATTGACAACGGGAAAACACAAAAAACTGGGAGAATGAAGTGAAGACAAAACAAACGTAAAATCGAATGGAAAATTCAGCTCAACTTACGGCATTATTGTGATTCCAGAAGATATAGGCTGGTGGCTCCGGTGAGTTGAGTATGACACAGGTGAGATTAATAGTCGATCCGCTCTCTATATACAAATCTGGTGCACCGATTATTTCCGTCGACGGCTCTGCAAGAGACGAAAAGTTTTGTATTCCATTTTCTTTTAGACTCATTTTTCACCCTACAATCTCCTTTGCAATGTAAATTTCGGCTCAAATGAATTGCCAATTAGGTAAATACAACATTTCCACCTCATCTCGGGGGTTTGGGGTGGGTCTCATTAGAAATACAAGTGTAGATTAAATGAGCAACAAAATTTCAAAAGATTTTCTATGATGCTGAAGTGCTCGTTTAGCCTTTGCAGCACTTCAACCTCAGCACCCTCAGCACAATCTGCTCTCTCCTCTTAACCCACTCTCATCTCATCTCATCTTCGTTTCAGTTTCACATTTTGGCATAGCAACAAGTGTCAAAGTTTTGCCCGATTTGGTATTTAATAAAATGGCCATCATTGAAATCTAAGACCAGGAAATTGTTTTTCCTAAATTTAGATGAAAAGTTCTTAACGAAAAACGCAAGAGCTACCGTTCCCTCTTAAGTGAAATGCTAATTGAATTTGGGTGCACGGTGGAAAAAAACTCATTTGGGTCGAGTGGCGGCTTAAACTCTTCTTTGAGATGATTTTAATAAGTGTCGAACTTGACGCGGGGGTGAATTGATATTTGTAATTTCGATTAATTAGTATTTATAGCAAAGGGGTCTAATACAATAGAAGACAGAAGCTGCAGGGATCTATCATACTTAAAAGGATATTTGGCTAATTGAGAATAGGTTACCTTTTATAACAAGACAAGCTTGTACTGTAAGCTTTAATTGAAAACTGATTGTAATTTGACTGATTCACTTTTAAGTGCAATTTTTGTTGTAATCAGTCTAAAAGAGACTTCGATCTATTAGCAGACAAAATATTATAAAATATCATAGCTTTTACAGAGTATTTGCTTAGTTGAAAAAGGGTAAGAAGTCATACATAATTTTTCTACAATTGTTTTTCTTTTTGGATTAAAATGAGCTACCCCTTGAACTTGACATTTCAAATACATACAACAAATTTTTAATACAAATCAATATATACTTTCAGCTTCGATCTTACTTACCCACAACTGTTAGGTGTATATAGTGACTCATGTGCGGCGTAGTCGACACTTGGCACTCGTAGATGCCGGAATCGCGATGCTGGGGATACTTGATCTGTAGCATCCAGTCCTCCGTTTGTGGCTGATGTATGGCACGAAAACGTTGATCGGAGGTGTACGTATAGCGCCCCACAGTCAGCAAATGTATGTCCCGATGTCGCACCCACGAAACCTGCAGCAACATCTGCAACAACAACAACATAAGAAACATAGAAGTAAAAAAGTTGAAAAAAAGAGATAGAAATTTTTGCATGTTTGGTTTAATTTATTGAGCAAACAGTTTAAAAAGTCAATTTAACGCGCAATCTTTGAAGAGGTTTTGCTTTATGCGGGTGACTTTTGGGGCGGGTTGCCATTGGGTTGGATCTGGGGCTGAGTCTGGGTCTGGGTTGGGTTCTGTTTGCCATTGTTTGCGTCAGTCGCACGTGTAACATGCAAATTCATTTTTAAAATGTTTTATATGATGTTTTCCTTTGACTTGCGAAAGAAAAGCAAAAACTTTGACACCCATGACATGCATGACACAAGAGCACAAGAGTGTGTGCCACCCCCTCCCCGCACTTGCCTTGGTTTACGCCTTTGCGCTGAGCGAAAGCTGTTGCTTACCCTTATCAAGGCGACGTAGCGTGGCGTGTGGGCAACTTTTGGTGACGATGCTGCCTCAAGTCAAATTGAAGGCGGCATTGGGAGTTTGCCACGCCCACACGCTAATGCACACCTGTTCGACAACCACCTGCTGTTAACGTGTCTCAGCGCAACATTTTTAAGTGACTCTGATTTAGGGGTGTCTTCAACACACACCCACTCACACACACACACACACTCGCACAACTGCGTTGCGTGTCATGCGTCAGCTGGAAAGCATTTTCAATTTCAATGACAACAGCTTAGCAACATGCTGCCCGTCGACGACAAGAGCAGCAACAAAGTTAATGGACAAGAAGAAGCCCAGCCAACAACTCTCGAACTAGGAAGAACTTATCGCAGCACACCTTAGTACTGGTCCTGTTCCAGATGCTCCTTCTGCTGCTGCTGCTGAGACTGTCGCCAGCCTGTGCAGGTGTCAGAGTAAACTTTTGCGTGCTGCTTTAAGAAAGTTGCATGTAATTAACACCGAATGTTGAAGCAGTTATAAAATACACACACACACATATACGCAGACAACTTGAACAAGTCCCCAAACAGTTGCCGTTGTCGTCTTAGTTCAAGTTTGCCGACAACCGCGAAATTTACTTTTCGCTTTCGCCAAGCTCCTCTTCCTTGTCTCGTACTGAACCGCCCCTCGTCCTTCTGCTTGCCAAATTTATGCGCATTATGCGTGTTTACAGTATCGTAAAATTTGTGTATCGATTGCATGGCAGGCAAACAACATCAGCGCGAAATCTTGCGACGTATTTTTATGGCTCAATTTGCAGTGCCCCAAAAAGTATGCTACACAATTTCAGTTGCGACTTTATACCCTGCATACACAGTAAGGGGAAGGACTTCTGAGTTATGGCACTCTACTCTTTCAACATAAACCTTTCATTTGCAATTTACAGAGTATGCTCAACTGCATACCCTGTAAATGACAGAATAATTGTCCAAATCAGTGACTTTCTTTATCAACTCTAAGCTCTAACATTTACAGGGTATTCACTTAGTCGTCGCCACTCATACTACCCACTTATTACATGTTGTAACTTTAACTTTTTCTTCAGTTTTTTTTCAGGCTATGAATTATTTAGAAGCGCTTTGTTTTGCGACGTTTGGCAAAGGAAGGAGAGAGATAGAGAGAGAGAGAGAGGGACAGCGGGGCGTGGCAGTATACGCCGCCAAATTCATTACCGCTCACTGCTTATCAGCAGCGGCAACCGTAAAATGTCGACTCCGACTGCGCGTCTAATGAAAAACGCCATTAATAATGTAGAGAACATCAACATCCGTTCGCTGTTTATCATTACCCCAACATAAAACAGAAGGCGCCCTAATACGCCGATTTTTTGTCGACGGGCTTAAGCTTGCCTTACCCTCCCCTCCCCCTTCCCACTCCTGCTTCAAAATTGCTTTGTAAATCTCGGCAACGTTGATGTATTACTTATACACAGAGTTGCCTGATGCCGTAACGGAAATGGAGTTGCTACAAAGTTCGCTCGAGCCAAAGCTGTAGCTGAGCTTGTGGGTTGAGGTTGCGGCTGTCTCCCTTGGCATGCCACAAGGTGAAAGCTAATTAGAGTTTTGCCAGCAAATCCAACAAATGATGCTGCTCAAGACACTCACAACATTATTGAAGGAACGAAAAAAAAATATAAAATAAATGGAATCTTGTATATTCTTGTAAATATGAATTAATACATTTTACCTAAGTTGAATCTATATTTAACCTCAAAATATAATCTATATATAAAACTCAAGTTAACTATTTTGTATAAATTTTTATAAGACTTTCATAAATCTGCATAAGTTTTTTTAGTCTTTTGCAGACATATTCACAAAATAATTGAGTGTTAAGTTGCGAAAAGGCTTAATTAACTCAGCGCCTCTGCCGATGATCGATGAAGTTATCTAACTAATTCGCAACTAATGAAGTTGCCAAACTCGCATCGCTTCGCCTTGCCTCACCAATCTGACCTGACCTACATCTTCTTTGGGTTGCGTTGAAAGCCAGCTAAACCGGCGCCCCGAAAACTTTTAACCCCAAGCTTCCCCTCTTGTCGTGCTGTGCTCACCGGGTAAAGCTACTCGAATTTAATAATCACCCAAATTAGTTTTCGAAACCGCAACACAAAGAGACGAGGCAGAGCAACCCAAGCAGTGTTTAACCCCACCCACCGAACCGGGGGCGAGCGACTAACCACCTAATCACACAGGCAGGTGGATCCCAGCTGGCTGCCAGGCAGGCAGACAGGTAACATATTATTATCGGAAAATAAGCACGGCCGCACGGCGGCGGCCGCACAGGAAGTAACGGAAACCAAATGACTACGGCGCAGTTTGCAAAACTAAAACCCAAAAAAAGAAAGAAGAAAAATGGCAAACAAAAAAAACCTAAAAACGCAAGCGGAAACAAGCAACGAAAGCTACAGCCAGGCACACCTGACAGTAAAATACCCTGTAACTTAATGAATACAACATTTATAATGAAGTCTATCTGCGTATAACAATCAGCAACATTCATTCATTCATTCTCTCTAGTTTTATTAATAACTAAAGCATCTGCATTCACACAGACAAATAGAAACGCTATTGATGCTTACAAATATACTAACATATATATTGTATACTTCGCAGGGTTTGTAAAGTTAGTATACCCTTTTTATATAACTTGCAATTCGAAGGGTATCAAAAGTAACAAAATAAAAGCTCTTGCATATTATACGCGCAGCTCCCACGAGGCGATTTGAATAGTGCTAGGCCAGGTTCGGTTTGGCCTCACTGAGGCCTACGCCGGAAGCGTTGTGTGAGGGAAAGTGTGGTTGTATTTGTGTCTGTGTGTGTATGTGTGTGTTTTGTGAAATGTTTGCGGCACTTCCTTCCGCACAGCACGACGACGACGACGACGGCAAGTCAAAACGAGAAAGTTGAATAAAGTAAAATCTGTTTCCTGTTTCGGTATAATTAATCATTTTGTTTGGCAGCGGAACAATTAGCCAAAGCCGCCATGTGGGCGCAGTTTACGTGCTAATTAGCTAAAAAACATGAAACTACCAAGCGTTGCTCCGCCACGCCCCTCATCCCCCCACCACCCACATCGTACACACACGAGCGAGCAAGCTTTACAAATCGCATTTTGATGGTGCCTAATGACATAACAATTGCAGGGGTTCGGCATGGTAAGAGGAGTTAAAGAAAGGAAGTCAGGGCTGTGGGAAAGGGGGGAACAAGGGAATTATTAGCTAACGTACCGTTTTATTGCCTAGATTCTTGACACGACAATTCAAATAAGCCGTCTTGCCCAACAGCGCAGTGACATTCTTGGAGGCGCCCCTATCGAAGTAGGGTCCGCTGTTGCGGGAGTCGTCGATCAGGTCGATGCTATTGCGATTGATGCCGGAAGCGGAAGCTGGCGATGCCAGTGAGTTGGCTTTGTGCAGGCTGCTACTGGCAATGCCGCTGATTGTTGTCGTCGTCGATGAGGACGAGACTTGGCCCGACTTGGCGGTGCTGGCGGAGCTAAAGCTCGAGCTGCCGCTGGAACTGGCGCTGATATCGGTTGTTGTGTGTCCATTTTTGTTGCTTCCGCTGTTGCTGTTGGTTGTGCTGGTCATGCTTCCGCTTCCGGCGCTAACACCGTTGCCAGCAGCTGCGGCTGCAGCGGCGGTAGCTGTGTCGCCCTCATGCACTATGGCATTGTTGCTGCTGGCCATATCCTTTGATTTATAGGAGTCACGCTGTGCCGCCAGCACTGCAAAGAGAGAGAGAGAGAAAGATTTATCGAGAATTCTAATCAGTATAGAGTTTATATGGAATTATATAGATGTGTATACTTGTAAAGTATGTTACACCATTCACAAAGCCCCAACAATTGTCTCCTATTTCATGGCGCCCGTGTAAACGTTACTATAACATGTGTTAGCTGCTACCCGTTTCGGAAATCATTATTGTAATTGCATCCGCTTCATGTTTGCGAATATTCTGCTGTCTTCCATTTCCGCAACACAATTTCACCAAATTTTATGCTAGAATTATTTCACATAACATTTTCGGGCAAATTGCGACGGAAATGGAATTCAAAAACTTGAACACAAATTACACTTTTGTCGGCACTTAAAGCCGCCGCAAGGCGAACATTTTGTAATAAATGCGAAATGAAATAAAGAAAATGTAAATTTACTTTATTTTGACTTCATTAAGAATGTGGTTAAGTTTGTTGGGATTGAGTTAAGGTTTGATAAAGTCAGGTTTGTGAAGTTTTGTTACGGTTAGGCTAGATTATGATACTTTAGGTAAGGTTAGGTGATGACTGGGTAGGTTAAGGTTAGGTGTTAAGTTAGGTTAGGTCAGGTATGGTGAGGTTAGGTTAGGCTAGTATTCATTACTCATAGGTAAGCTTTGGTCTGGTTAGGTTATGTTAGGTGAAGTTAGGTGAAGTTAGGTGAGGTTAGGTAAGGCTAGGTCAGGTTAAGTGAGGTTAGATGAGTTAAGGTACGCTTAGGTGAAGTTAAATGAGGTTAACTGAGGTAAGGTAAGGTTAGGTGAGGTTTAGTATTCTTAGGTTAGCTTAGGTTATGTGAGGTTAGGTAGCGTTAATTGAAATTAGTGGAGATGAAGTTTAGTATGCTAGGTGAAGATATTGAAGATTGTGTGAGGTTAGATTATGTTAGAAGAGGATAGGTTAAAGAATAATCTCTAAGCTTGTGAGATGTTAAAATAAGTTAAAAGGTTTGTTGTGTTTTTTTATATATTTTATTAAGTTATATTTCGATTTGTTGAGGACAAGTACAATCGAATAAAGTTGGGTTGGAAAAAATAGAGTTATGCTCAGAAAGATGCAGTTTAAATACTTATTGATAGTTTGAATAAAGTTTTTTTTGTTCGATTGAGTAACAAAATGATCCACTATTTCAACCCATTTACCATTAAAATTCACCGAACCACCCACAGTAGATTTTATAGCCACAGCTAATTGTTACTGTCTATTAAGGCTGTTAAAATAGTCCACACTCTTGTCTCTCGCAAGATAACTGTAAACCCCGTAAAGCACCTCCATATCAATATCGTTAACGTAATTGTTCAATTAGCTCACTTTTTGCCAAAAACGCATTTAACTTGTTGACCCAACTGAGAACGCAAACAACAACTACAAAAAGCAGAGGTAAAAGTTTTTATAGTAGGAGAGAACCTGAGCACACGAAGCCCAAGCCCCACTGAGCTCAACACATTGTTAGAGTTCTCCATCGATAAGGCACATACATAGTTAGCCGGGCTCGAATACCTTGCAACCATTTAGGTAATTAGCAAATTACGCACACCCACGCACACACGCACAGAAGTGCAAACAAAAACGCACACATGTACACACACACACACTTAAGCTTTCAGCTTGCATGGTATATGAGGCATAAACTTTTGTTTTGTGCTTTTGTTTTTATGCTTTACGTTTATCAAATTTTCTTGTTTTGCCACACAACTACAACACACACACAAGCCTGGCTGCTGCCTGCTGTTGTCGTAGTTACGAGCAATTTTTATCCACCGCCATTTATCCCATCACTTAGCAGTGCACAGAAGGACGACGACGACGAAGTTGAGGATGAGAATGGGAATGACGCCGATACGTCTGCCTTGGAGCAGCTCACATGTAAGTCGCTCTATATCTTAAGTGTGCATGTATGTGCGGGTGCGGGTGTGTGTGTACGTGAGTGTGTGTGTGCTGGGCACTTGATACGCTTATTACGCCCAGCCAGAGACGTTTTTATGGCGCTCGGCGAGCTCGGCTGGCGACCATTTTATAGTTGGCAGCCAGCGACTTTATTAGATTAAACATGTTGTGCACGTTGGCCCAAGACAGTCGCAAGCCGCAAGCAGAAACACACACACGCACAACACCCACACACATACATACACACAACTTATCTGGCTCGTTGATTGTGGCTGTAGCTAGACCCGTTGGCCATGTTGTTTTTTCCTTCTTTTGCCCAGATAAGTTGCCGCATCGCATATCCTTGTTGTTCTCGCTCAGCTTGTATTGACAGCGACAACAACAATAACAGTGGGGTACTTTCATGTGTTCGACAATGTTGCTAATAAGTCGTTGCTGCAGTCGCGCTTAAAACCCGCCCTCCTTAATACGAACTGTCTGTCTGTCTGTCTGCCAAAACAACATGATAAATAAAGAGCCGCAGGCTAGAAATTAAAATAAATTGACTGCTTGGGCTGGCTACGACCGCAGCAACAACAATAATAACAACAATAAGGCAAACATAAATTAGAGCTTCAGCATTTTCAGTCTGAAATCAAAAAGTCATATGCGCCCAGGCCCGGACCCGGGTCCGGACTCTCCGACAACGTCAACGTCAGCTTGGCGACCGCAGGGCATGTTCCTGTTGCTGAAGTCGCTGTCTTGTTGTTGCTCTTGCCATGTCTTGTTGCTGTTGTTGTTGCCGTGTCTGTTGTTGTTCTCTCTTGTTGTTGTTGTACCTTGTTGTTGTTTTTGTAACGCCCGCGCTGTTATTATTAAGAGCGCTGTGTGTTCTTGTCAGAAACATTTGAAATGTCAAAACTTTTTGCCCGCTCGCTTGTTACAGTCTGTGTGTGTGTGCGTGTTATGGTGTGCGTGTGTGTGCGTGTTTGCGTGTTTATGCCTTGACGTTTGTGAGAAACTTTTAAATTTTTAAATTCACTTAAAAAATTAGAAATTGCTCACTGCACACACTCTCCTCCACCACTCGCAAAACACAAAATACCAAAAAGCGCAAAAGTTCCTTAAATATTTAAAGGTTTCTCGGTTCGCGGCATTTCGTGGATCTTTTATTGCTGGCAGCCCTCGCGCAAAGTATGCACAAAATTAAATGAGCAAAATCGTATGCGGATTCATACACACACACACACTTGTATATATCTGTACATTGTTCATCTGAGTGTTATTTGAATATTTCTTGTTCATTCGGAACTTTTTGCCGGCAATTTTTTCTGTGTTTTGATTGGGGTTCTCTCTCCCGACATTTGCCAGTTGACAAAAGTGTGGAAAAGTTTTCTTCGTCGCTGGTAGAAGTTGCTCGGTCTGTTAGACAGCTTCTACGAGTATAAGTTGTGAAACTGAATTTTTTCTGTTGAGGTGCTCGAATAAAGTGAATAATTCGGCAATAAGTTCCAAGTGAATTATGAATGCGTTTTGCATGCCAAGCGACAAATGAACTGTCAAAGTGGGAGGAAACAGAAGAACTAACTCCAAAAGCTACGAAAAACTAAAGTTATTCGTGCTGGGGAGTAATTTGGAAAATTGTCAGGTAGTTATTAGTAAAAAGTTTAATCAAATCGAATGATTTTAAATTTGGATGGACTATATTCGATTAGGTTAGGTTAGGTAAGGTTTGGTTAGGTTAGGTATGGTTAGGTAAGGTAAGGTTAGGTTAGTTTAGTTAAGGTTAGGTAAGGTTGGTTTAGGTTAGGTTCGGCTAGGTTAGGTTAGGTTATGTTAGGTCAGGTTAGGTAAGGTAAGGTTGGGTTAGGTTTGGCGTGGGTTAAGTAAGGCTAAGGTAAGAAAAGCTGTTGAGTTTTAATAAGTCTAAAATCAAAATTCTAGTCGATGATGAATAAAATCGAAAAATATTAAAGCTTTTTGAGCTGATAATTAATTTAAATGATTCTAAGTCAATAAATGAATATAATCTATTAAGATCTCAGAAACTATAGTCCAAGGTTAATCATCTCATATTTGATGTTAGATATTTGATAGATGTCATATTTCTTAAAGTAAAACAATCAAAGCAAATTAAGATATACATATATTACATTTTCTGTTCATAGATCATCATATTATATATTGACTTAATTTACAATCCGAGTACATATAATTCTTATAAATCAGGTCAATCAACTTGATGCGTGAAACAAAATGAAAAATTGATATTCCTACGGAAATTGAACACTCCAATACAAATGCACAATTAATAGACCCACGTGGAATGAGTTCATTTGAATAGTGCTTCATGCATACGATAATATGATGTACTCGCTGTATCTCTCTCTCTTTTTCTGCCTCTCCCTCTGTATTCAACTGCACAGTTCATTAAAGACTAATGATGATGCGGCAGCGGCGGCGGCCTCCTCCACTCAGGTGGCCCAAAGCCCAGAGGCAGGCGCGTCATTAAGCCTGCGCACGGCATATGAAAAATGAAACTAAACTGAAAGCCTAACCAGACACACTCACACCAACACACACACAACACTACAATACACCCACATACACACACACAAAGCAAGAGATACTCACTCCCACTCAATCAGGGCAGCAAAATCATCTGGGAGTTCACTATATACGTATATGTGTGCTTGTGTGTGTGGAGGCAAGTTCTCCTGTTTCGGCCAAAAAAACATTGATTTCCCAAGACTTTTCAGGCACACAAAATTAATTACCTAACCTAAAAACTCATTCTCTTTCCCCCTCAAAAAAGGGCGCCGATGGCGATGGCGACGGAAACTGGAATTATGTAAGGTCAAAGCAGGCATTGAAAAATGCCAAGTCGACAGAACCTGCCCGATTGCCATCCCGACTGCCTTTCTGCCTGCCTACAGATTTTTCTTTTGCTGACTCATTGGGCATGACAACGAAATGAATGATATCGAAAATCGAAATCAATAAATGAAATTGGTCAAATCAATTTGACAACAATTGCAATTTGGCTCGAACTCAAACTGGGACACCGAATTTGATTAAACCCGAGCCTGGGCGAAAGTGAGTGCGGATAGTGGATAGTCAGGAAATTGCAATGGGCGAGAACTACTTTTGGCAAACCTATTTCTCACATACCTTACCCTAATACACTCCGCACTTTGATACGAAATGTTGACTTTATATTTAGCTACAGTTTATGGTCTATCGAATCGGATAAGGCGATGCAATGAAAAAGACGGATAATTTAGGTGGATTGGATACATAAAAATTGAAAAACTGCAAAGACAAAGTGTGCCGTATAATTCAGATAAAGTAAGAGGGCAGGAGAAGTTGGTAATAAAAAGGATTAGTCCTTTAACACAAATAAACAAAAATCATATAAATAAGTCGAGCAAAAAGGGAATAGGGAAAAGGGGTGTGGTTTAATTCTAAAAACATGTATATTCTTTATTATTGTTATAAAGTTTGGCAGCCTCAGCTCTTATAGATCTAGCTGGTCATACGAACGAACAGATGAAAATGGCTGAACACACTTTTTGAAGTTGGAGATGCCTTATTCTCTTTGCTGCAGACAGTTTCGATATGCACAAACTTATATGTTAATACCCTACTACTCTATGGATAGGAATACCGACAAAACGTTTTAACTGATTATGTAGATCAGCAGTATGTATACATTAGCATATTATCTCCGTTTAGCTGACTTATTTAATGACAAAACTAAAGTACCCTTGCCACAGTAATTCAATTGGGCATCCAAAATGAGCCTTAACCAAAATTCAACTGGCTCCAGGCCCCTTTACTCACCTCCATTGCCGGATATCACAACAATGACGACGACCAGCATGCTGAGCATTGTTAGGACGCGTCGGCAACTGCTGCAGTCAAGCGAGGCTGCGCCAGCTGCTGCTGCTACTGCTGCAATCGAGAAGCCGCAGGGGGGCAGCTGGAGCCGCGTGTTGCAGTTGCTGGTGCTGCTGCTGCTGCTCGTGCTGGCTGTGGCAGCTCGCTCCGGACCTGAGCTCGGATTTGCGTTCCGCTGCCGTTGGCGTCGCTTTGTTGTTGTTGCTGTTGTTTTTGCTATTGTTGCTCGTTGTTTTAAATTCGTTCGTTGCTGTTGTTGCTGCTGCTGTTGATGCTGCTGCTGCTGCTGGCGCGTTTCCATTTGAAAAGTTGCCATAATATTTCACTCGTCCTTCGCGGGCTATCGGGGTGGCTATTCAGGGATCTCTCTCACTCACTCACTCACTTGCTCTGCGCACTTGAACCTAGTCGAGAATACTCATTTTTTTGGCTGCAATAGAACTGGGAGGCGTGGCTGCTGTTGCTGCTACCGCTACTGCTGCTGCTGTTGCTGATGTTGTTGTTGCCGCTGCTGCTGCTGCTGCTGGTCGCCTTATTAGCGCCTGCCATCCCGCCGTGATGCGTGAAATTGCCGAGCCGACTTTACAAATTGCTCGGCCTCGTTCTATCTATCTCTCTTCCTATCTCACTCTCTCTCTCTCTGTATCTTTCTCGCTCTGTCTCTTTCTAGTGCTGTGTTAAGGCAAACTACTTTGCATTTGTTCTACTCGGCTGGCGCTGAGAAATCGCTGTCATTTTTCCAGCGATTTATATTCTATTTAATTCGACTTTAACACGATATCACTGGGCATATCACTTCATCTTCATTAGCGGCCGCGTTGCTGGCCGATTGTACTCGGTCGCCGGTCCACGACCTTCTTTCCTTGCTTCCTTCTGGTTACTTCCTTGTCGTGTCGAGCTGAAACATATAGAAAACGAAACAAAAACGTTAAAATGTTTGGAATTTCATTAAAAATTCAAATGTCAAAGTCAAAATAAATGGAAATTTTGTGCGTGTAGCCGGCACGTGCTGTCGACCAGGCCGCCCCTCATCCATTCCCCCTCCTCCCTTTACCTAGTGGCAGTTTTGGGTTCTGCGACGACGCTGATTTTTCGTATTATCTTTACCACGCGCCATGTCCCCACTGTGGGCCCTGTTTGTTTGCTTTATGAATGTCTTTCTGTAACTGGCGAACAGAGAGAAGCAAGAAAAAAAACAACAACAAAAGTAACACGCCAAATGTTTTTTTTATTGTATTTTTCCCACCCGAAATGATAATCGAAATTGGGGGCAAGCAAAAAAATGTTATAATGGAAATCTATGTGCATTTCTTAAAGCGTTTTTCTTGGCATTACACGAATTCTGATTAGAATATGGCGAGAATTTTGGGTGGAGGCCAACAAAAAAATAACAAACAATTCTTACAAAATTCTTTAAGTCAGGTCTCTGACAACATTTTTGCATGTTATTAGATCATCCACTTGTGGAGTGGAAAAGTGGGAGAAAGAATTCAAGAAATTCATTTTACTAAAGAAAGAACTTGTGAGTTTTTGTATGAAATATATCACACCATATCAATTATCGCTTAAAAGATTGTTATGATTAGTTAAGGATATAGATTATGTTGTTTATTAAAGAGATTGTGTTGGTTTATGGCAGTTTGTAACTGATTAATCTCATGTCTTTAAAAAATTTCTAATATGAAGCTTCTATCAGTATGTAAATATACTTTGTATATATGTACTTTGTGGGGTTGACACAAAGATTCATATCATGACGTTTCCCTATTAAAAAGAAGCTTTCTATATATATATATATATATATTGTATGTTAAGTATAGTTTTATAGGAATATCTATGCATTTATTTATTTCTTCATTTATAGTTCCATTTATTTATTTTATTTGCAACAAATGAGCTTAAAGGGAAAGATATAACTTAGGGCAGCTAGACAGCGTCATTATTATGGTATATTTAACTTATTACGGTCTGCCACGAAGTTACTAAGACCCTTCTCAGGGAATATGTCTCTCATTTTCTCTCTCTCTCATTCTTATTTGGAAAAACTTTTCCAGACTGAAAAGTAATTTATTTATGCCATCATAATTTGCAACTATTTGAGTAACAAGTAGAAGAGTGATATATTTGTGTTCTCCTCTCTCAAGTTTATACTAAAACGAAGCGTTCCACCTTCGGGGACTTCTCCAAAAGTCTCCCAGTGCGAATAGAAATCTATTATGTCTCCCACAGCCATTAAATTTGTTAGCCAAATGTTGTTGAATTTCTAGGAAAAAAGAAACACAACAACAATAACGACAAAAAGATGAAAACAATAGTCGAAACAAGTTTGAGACCGACAAATAGTCAGTCAGCAGGAGAAATAATGGCTTATAAAGTGTTTAACAAAGAGCAAAAAGGGAAAAAAGCGAAAGTTATAGAAAAAGTTTCATTCGAAATTGTCTGACGGACTTGAGGATACTTTTTTTGCCTCGCTCAAAGAAGCGAAAATGAAAGAAGAAGAGCAGAGAAGGGCTGCTGCCACATGGGGCATGCGATGCGATGCGATGCGAGAGTGCAATGCCACATGGCTTGACGCATCGCAGACAGCTGCCCACAACAATGGAGATGAGGCTACAAATGAGAAGAGGAGGAGGACAGACCGGGTTACCTGGCTATGAACGCTCTCTCTACATCTTTTCCTTTCCCCCTCTGTAATTAGTGTCAAGGCTGGCATTGCGTATACGCAGCGTGGGTCGAGGGCAACTGCAGTCAGTGGACAACTAGAGCAGAACTAGAATGAGAACACAACAACAGCAACCACAACAACAACAGTGTGAGCGACATCAACAGGGACAACAGGAACCAGGGGGCGTGGCAGCAAGGCGCGCACACACAGTGAGGGCGCGTCACGTTGATGAGGCATTAAGTTGTAAGTGCCGAGGCGTGATCCGCAGCCGCCTGCGCGGCATAATTAAAGCGCGACGACTCATTATAATTTCCATTAAAAAACTGCGTCGTCCTGCGCCGCCTTTGGGGAATCGCGACCACAAAATGTCGCTGCCCTTTTCCCATTTAGCTTCAATCCGTCGGGCTATATATTTATCTACTTATATGGCCCATTGACAGCTGTCAGCGACGACAGCAGCGGCAGTTCGAGGGCGCCTTCAGCCATTGGTTAATTAATGAAATATGTATGCATGCATGCATGTGTGCTCGTGTATGTATGTGTGTGTCTGTGGTGTAATTATATTTGATTAAAACAATGCACAGTGGCCGCAGCTATAAATTTGCTTTAATTATGTTGCGCCTGCTCCGATTCTTCAGCCCGTTGCTCTCTTCTTTTGTTCAACATTTTCGCATAATAAATTAATGTTTTTATTCGTCGCGCGAAAATCATTATTTTCTTGTTTCATTTTGGTTCGTTTTTATTGGCTTTATTTAACGCTTCCTGTTATTTATTTAATATTTGGGTCAAAGCGGCCAAACCACCCGTAAGTAGGCTATGCATTTCTGTAAAGAACAGTAATATAATTTGCTCGACTAGCCAATACCCTGTAGTTACAAGGTACAGTCGCAATTTACGACACCTCATGGCACCTTTTGCTTGTTTACAGGGTATACAAATCCCTTAGTATTTACACAGCAACAAAAGAACATTTTTAAAACCCCTTTTATTTGCCTTCGAATCGGTTGACTGCCGAACCAATTTGACAGTCATGTATTTTATATATTTATCCAATATAAAAGGATATGGGAACACGCAAACAAACTGAAAAATATGAACCCAAATATTCGATTTAATAATTATACAGGTATATAAACGAAAAATGTCCAAAAAATACGGTTTTTCATAAAATTTGTATTTCTGTAAAAA
This sequence comes from Zaprionus capensis, assembly GCA_018903675.1. Classification (NCBI taxonomy): domain Eukaryota; kingdom Metazoa; phylum Arthropoda; class Insecta; order Diptera; family Drosophilidae; genus Zaprionus; species Zaprionus capensis. Next base: position 8,946,421 of record JAEIFN010000964.1, on the reverse strand, counting down.
CAGAAATTTTGTCAAAGGTTGATAATACCGTCACGTTTTCCCTCTCTCTCTCTCGCTCTCTCTCTCTCTCTTTCTCTCTCTCAATTGATCTACAAATAAACAATTTCCCTTTTGGATTTTAGATACAAAAGAGTTAATCCGTTTAGTCACCCAGAAATATTCAAAAGATATTGGACTCCTCTAAATATTGTCAAATGCAAGTAAATTCAAATGGATAAATATATAAATAATATAATTCATGCCATACAAATATAATCTTTGTTAAATAAAGCCAACAAAATTACAAATATTAAAGTAGCTTTCCTTTTGTTTTGCTGCTCGCATGGGGGTTATAATGTCAATGTTCTGAGTTCATGTGTGGGATAAGTCGAGACTTGCAGCCTTTGTCTGTGAATTTGCGTATTCAGGTCTGTGGAACAGATAACAAATAACGGTTAACTGTGTCAGACCTTATTCATAAACGGGAACAGTCGTACGTGTTTTAAGCTGCTTTGAAGCACTTGAAAGGTGAATACAAATTAGGCGCTTACACTGTACAGCTGGGTTATATTGTAAAATACTGTGAAATAATTTACTTTGCTTATTACATTCGAGCCTTAAATGCTTTTCAATCGTCAGACTAAGATTGTTAAGAAAGATAAGACTGTTTACTGATGATACATATTGAGTATTACTACGGCAATCTTCGAAAATATGAAAAACATGGATGGATTATGATTATTACTTCTTATAAACAACAACTTATTGTGAAATCTAAGGAGAGAGCTTTAGATCTTCAAATTTATATAGAACATTATTCGCAATGAAACCCAATTTTCAATCTTCTGACTTAAGAGTTTCGCTAATTGTTTCAACAAGGTTTTATATAATTCATTTATAACGTTTATCCTCAATTGAACTGATTGAAACTGCTGTGCACACCTTGTCCCTTTGTCTCTTTTTCGTTTGTGCTGCAGGTGACAAATTGCCGAGCGATTATCGGCGATAATCAACACCTTTCGATTTGACGCTACTCAACAAGTTGGTTAAGCAAACAAAGGACCCTCCTCCTCCCCTTGCCACTCAACCTCAACGACCAGAAGTCCAGCGAACTGTCAGTTATGCTCATAATTTAATTGAAAACGGACTTCTAACTGCCTTCAGTTTCATAAGTGGGAGGAGTGAAAGAACCCACCTGCAGGGAGGACCTGCTATGCTTCCCACTCCCTCCTGGTTGACCAACTGCGCTGTGTGTCATCATCATCATCACCATCGAGTAAACCGCAAACGAAGTTAAGCAAACCGAAATTATAGGCCACGTGCCTGTTGTTAAAATAAACCCCCTGACCCCACACCAAACTCACCAACCCACCTCCATTCTCCTTCCCATTCCCCTTCCCATCTTCCCCTCTTCGAAGGTCGCAATTGTGTGGTCATGGGTTTTTTTGGTTTTTCTGTTTTTTCATGCGAACAAGGATTAACGACATTAGGTGATTATCTGTATTATGCAAACAATAAAATACGAAATTATCAGCTAATTAGCTTAGCGAAAGAATTCAAATTACCTTGTATAATTGTCCTGCGATTGGGGAGGTTTTTTTCTCTTCTATTCTTGTTGATGTTTAATGATATTGGCAAAGTTTAACTCAATTGTTATTTACTTTAAAGCACTGAAAACACTTTAAAAAGCAACACTGAAAATCAAAGCAAACATGAGAAAGGATAAAATATTGCCGACACCCTGGGGAAAGGCTGGGGGGAGGAGGAGTTGAGATCCCTGGGATCCTTGTGTGCGCCGCACGAAATGCGGCGTAAAAATTATTTCTTTATCCCTTTTTTTCTGTGGCTCTATCCCCACACACACACACACATGTGTCAGCTACGGGCTAAGGCAACCCTTCATGCATTTAATGTTTGCCTTTTTTTGGTCTCGCTCCCACTGTGTCCGAGGGGAGGGGGGAGCGGTGTCTGGCGATTTTTATTAGAAATGCAAATCGTTATGGTTCCGCTACGTTTCGGTTTTGGCCGCCTTTAATTTATGTGACAGTCCTGACAGTTGGAACGACCTCGCTACATCAAAAAGGCCCAAGCAGAATCTAATTATTTTTTGCCGTAATTTAAGCAAACTTTTCTTGCATTTTGCATACTGCAAATAAATAACAAAATATATGCAATATATATCAAAGCAGGTGGAACGTAATTTTAACTGGACTGTATAATAAGTTGAAGTTGAAGCTACAGATCAGAAAATTTCCCTAAAAAAAAACAGGAATGTTGTTTTTCTAACGCAGCTGCAGCTGATGCTGAGGCCAATAACAGAAAAAAAAAAGGGCCAAAGGTAAACTTGTGCGGCCTTCGGGCCCTGAGAACAAATCCAAAACAAAGTTGGGTAATATTTTGAACAACGTTGAACGCTTCGGCCTTGGCCGGTTGGCAAATATGATGAGATCTCAGTTCCCCTCTCCACACACACACAGTTGTGTCATCTGGCAGCATTTCCGTTATATTATTATTATCCTGTTCTGCTTTTTGTTGCTTTCGTTTCTTTCTTTTTTTGGACTGTCAAATTAACACTTTCTTCACAATTTACTGCGTCATGTAATTATTTTCGCACTTTATTCCACACACTTAAAGTGTTGCATATTTAATTGCATTAGCCTCTCTCGCTTGCTCTTTCCATCTCTCTCTCTCTCTCTCTTGCTCTCTCTTGCTCTTTGCCTTCTTAGCTTATTTATTTATTTATTACCGTTACCGAGTGCACATTGAACAACTTTTACTTTCGCCTCGACTCGACTCGATTCGTTGCCGCACCTAAAGCACACACGCGCTGCCTCACTGTATGTGTGTGTGTTTGTGTGTGTTTTGTGTCACTGTGCTTGTGTATATGTGGGCGAATTGTCCTTACACTAGGCCAATGCTGAGTGCGATTCTCCCGTTAGAACGACCGAACGAAACGACAGCACTAAATATACTGAAGGCAGGCACAACAAACGCCGAGTGTGGCCAGCCAAGCCGACGTTGACGAGGCCACCAAGCCGAGCCACACGAGTCCAAAGCAGCCCGAGCCAAAGCTCCTTCAAATGCTGAGAGAGAGAGAGCGAGAGAGCTTTCGGCTGTGCCATGTGTCGTTGTCGTTGGCACAGTGGTGCAACACTCTGCCAAACATGTGCGCTGACTGCTTTCCAGGCTTGCTCTCTTTCGAACTTCGAACTTTCCAGTGTGCCTGCTGCCGCTCTCTCCATCACTCTCTCTCTCTCTCTCTTTGGTATTGCCGGCGCACATTATATATGCAAATACTCTTAAGGCAACATTGTAGTATTTTTGTTGACATATTCATGTTGTTGTTCTTCTCGCTAAAGCTTCAATTGAAACACTTAATTAGTTGCACTTCAATTTCAATTTCAAATGTCTGCAATGATTGAAAGGCGCTATCTAACCCACTTCATGGAGTTTTAAAAAAAGGAATAGACAGTTACTTAGGAAAGGAGTTAAGGGGTCAGTTCACACTAGTTGAGCGCTTAGGCACCATTAAGTGCCTTGGCTGTCTGCCCATATCCGACAGATTTAGCCATTAGTTCCTGTCAAGTCTCTCGTGAAATTGAAACGATTAAAATGGGTGCAGAAAAAGGTAGCAACAATTACTTTCCTATGACTTATGTTATATCGATTAATCTGTACGATTGATATAGAGGAATACGATTATTTATCAACGAAATACTATCGTTTAAAATTGGCTTGGCACTTGGATTGCTGCATAGGTAGCTTAAGTTCAAGTCATTACAAGTCGGTTAATAGCGAAAACTTTAGCACCATATAAACTTAACTCTTATTTGAATATCAGTTAAGATCGTTCACATTTGAAACAAAGAAATGTTGATCTTAAAAATGAGTTCCTAGTGAAAATCTATCTATATTCTTCATTTTAGAATCTTAAATCCAAAAAAAATGGAATAAAAACACATAGAATTGCAATATTAACCAAAACAAGCGCATTCCCATCTTTTATTATCTCTTTCTCTGTCTGTCGTCTTCTCTGACTGCTTCTTCTGCCGATTCATCGATTAGTTTTGTGGTTCACAGTACATTTTGCGTATTTTGATCAAGTCACCCTCAGATGGGGCAAGCACCTGACCCATTTCGCGTTCCATAGGCTCTCCATCCACCAGGGCACGAATCGTAGGCTTGCTGGGATCTTTGGCAAAGGCGTTCTTTGGATAATGCATTACACTCTCAAAATCATAGGGCACATTGTATGTGGTGGTCGAGGAATCGGACATGGCCATAAACTGTGACCAATATTTACGTGGAATATTATTGTAATCGATAACAACATGCTCATCTCTATCGGGGCGACTCTGTTCGTGATACAGACCCAACACATGCAGCGTCTCGTGCTGTATGATGCCCTGTTTGCTCAGACACTTCTCCGACAGGAGCACATCATGTGCACCTGCACCCAGCAGAGGCAAGGGATTATAACCCACCCTGGTGCCGCACATGTTGGGCGACTTCTTGTAGGAAATATAACGCCGACCCGCTGGAGCTGATCCTTCCTTGAACTGCAGGCAAGTCTGCTCGTTGAAGGTCTCCAATGCAAGGCGCACATTTTCAGCCTCCTCGTCGCTATAGTCCCCGGCAATACGATAGTACAAGGTGCGACTGGGCCAACGTTGCAGCGGCGACTGTAAAGCATTGCGTGTCTTCGCCTCTGCCTGCTCGTCCTCCACATCGATCTCGTTGTAGAAGTTCTCGAAATATTCCGAGCCTTGCTCAGCGCCCACCATGGCGAACGTGACCAACCCCAACAGCAGAAACCACATATTGCACAAGTTCCCCAGTCCCCAAAGCCATTTGGTTTTTATAGAAGTCTCCCTGCCCTCCAATTCAAAATGCATTCAGTTGTGGTTTAGTTAAGTTTTTCTTTTCTTTTTGCATTCCAACTAAAGATAATCGTATCGGACAGCAGTGACAACTAAGAAACTATCAACATATATAGTAACTATGTATGTTTGTGCAAAGCTTGGTTCTAGTGGTGCGCAATGAGCCTTTTCCCGTGTGTGCATAGCCAAATTCGACATTATCCGACTTGGGTTGGTAATACGATTTGAATAATTTAACATAGATACAATTTACATCTAGACACACACGCACACACGCCTTGCAGGTACATATATGGTGCACAAATCGTTTTCGTATGCATGACTATTTAATTCAATCATAGTATGTTGACACTGGTGGCCAGAAAAACGGTCAACTGACATTGAAACGTTTGTCAAATGAAAGCAATCCTAGATATCGTGAGGATTATTCTAATGAAACGTATTTTAAATATTTAGGCAGTTTTCGGATATGTAATTATGGATTATTTGGATTAATTATTACTTAAAACAATTATCTAATTTAAATGTATTTCATAAAGGTACCGTAAGTATTATTCCAAATAAAATGTAGGTCATAATTTAATGATAATAATCTTAATCATAAAATATAAGTCATAATTTTATGATTATATATTTTATTGAGCTTAACGAATTTTTTTAATATGCAACCTTATAAACTGAACTGGAAAAAGAATAACGCAAGGTTGAGAAATATTTTAAGCGTATCAAATGACGCAATTTTCTGCTTTCAATAACTATACTTAATAATTATATGTGTAATTAAACTATAATAATTAATTATCTATGTATTTATTAATTTAAATGTCAGAAGAGTATGCAAGTGATAGCATTTCTAAGTGGCTATACGATTCAGGGTCAAGAATATACTAAATCAATTTATTTTAGATGTTTGTATTTAGGCCATGGATTTTAAAAAAATTCATGGACTATTGTGTTTGTCGGAACGGAAATGTGCGTAACAGGCAGAAGGAGGCATCTCCGACCCCATAAACTATATATATTCTTGCTCAGGATCACAAGCCGAGTCGATTGAGCCATGTCTGTCTGTCCGTCTGTCCGTCTGTCCGTCTGTCCGTCTGTCCGTCTGTCCGTCTGTCCGTCTGTCCGTCTGTCCGTCTGACCGTCTGTCTGTCTGTATGAACACCTGGATCTCGGAAACTATAAGAGCTAGAGTCATCAAATTTTGTGACAACATACGTATATATTGCAGTGTCTCAAAGTTTTTTTGAAATTTGGACACGCCCCTTCCCGCCTCTGAAAATGAGTAATAACCATAAACACTATTTTATACTATGATAACACAACCCCACAAAAACAAAGTTTGTCATGATCTGGGTATGCGGCATATGCAGTTATATGTATTTTGGGTCGCTGAATCCGAATCCGGGGTCAGAAATTCTCCATCACGTCTGGATTTTGACCTAACCTCAAAAAACTGAAAAACCTTTGGATATCCCCCAAAAGATATAGAATCGTGATCTGGGCATGCGATATATGTTTTAACATGTATTTTGTCCTTCTTAGTCCGAATCCGAAGTCCAAATTTACATAGCACGTCTGAGTTTCGACTTAACCTCAAAAAACTTGAAAAATTTTGGAAAGCCCAAAAAATAATGGGGGGTCATGATCGGGTCATGCGATATATGTTTCTATATGTTTTTGGACCTTCCGAATCCGAATCCGAATCCGAATCATGCCCAGATCACGATTCTATATCTTTTGGGGGATATCCAAAGGTTTTTCAGTTTTTTGAGGTTAGGTCGAAATCCAGACGTGATGGAGAATTTCTGACCCCGGATTCGGATTCAGCGACCCAAAATACATATAACTGCATATGCCGCATACCCAGATCATGACAAACTTTTTTTTTGTGGGGTTGTGTAATCCATGGCCTTATACAGTCAGCTCCTGACTGTAGCGTTTGTATTTTTTTATTTTGGAATTTGTAAATTTTGTGAAAATATACAAATACTTAAATCGATTAACTAATTTACTTAATTTGAAGAAAATCTAACTGCAAACTTAAACTTTGTCATCTTTACCAATAGCAAATCAAATTCAACCTCATTCCTTGCCCAGCTCTGCCACACTCACCCTGTATTTCTGGCCACCAGTGTTGCAGTGCAGTGTTTGCTGCACGCAGCGTGGCAGGTGCAAATTTGACACGCCCTAATGCATAACATTAACATGTCAATTGCCTGCGTTCGATAAACACAACAAAAGCCTTCCCAGATGCGTTGTACAGCTCACACACACAGACACAGAATATACACGATACATTCCTTATCGCTTATTCGCTTTGATATTCCCACATTTACATTGTGTTTGTGTGTGTGTATCGTACATAATAATATCGCATATTTTAGCTACATTCACAAGTAAAGCTTCTTTCATTTCGAAATGTTAATTAGTACAGTGATAACTGGAGATAAAGAATGGCAACCCAAATGAATAATATCGTTCGTTTTGTATTTTTTTATTTTTGTTGTTTTTTTGTTGATTTTTTTATTCCATGTTCTGCTCTTGCTGCTTATTGCGCTGGCAAACGGATCAGTTAGGAGGGGTTTCCGGTAGTACATACTAAATACGCATAACAATGTTGGCCGCATGGGCGTGGTCGCAGCAGCAGCACAAACAGCAGCAGCTATGAGGACTTTGCTGCAGCAGCGGTGCAGCCCAAAAACGAAAAGCATTTTTCTGGGCTGCATTTGTTGCTGATGCAATTGTTGTGAAGCGCTGCCGAGTGCGCTGAACGAGCGCGCGCCAACGTGCCGTATACATAATATTATAATCATAATTCACAAATATATAAAAAGAAGAGTAGCAAGAACACAATTTAAACACATTTTGCAAGCAAAACCGTTTCCTTTTCACACACAAACTGCAAACTGGTTGTGATTGTTGCAATTGTTGTTGCTGTTTGTTGTTTGTAGTTGTTGGTTGTTGTTTGTATCGTTGTCGTTTGATGACGACAGCATCGTCAGTATACATATCTCGTTAATCTTCAATTGATTGGGGCACTTCGCTTGCAAACATCACAAATCAGTTCCTAGTCCGTAGTAACGCTCTCCATCAGCTCAAGATCTCTCTCTCTCTCTCTCTCTCTCTCCGTCTCTATATATATATGGTTGCACATATATAGAGAGAGATTTACATATAAGTAATAGTAGTAGTAGTAGTTGTATTCGTAGTTATATATTAGGTAGTAGGTGTATATATTATCTCTATCCTTCGATGGCGGGCGGGTGAGCGAGCGGAGCAAGTGAGCAAGTGCACTGAGAGATTGTAAGAGAGAGGCGATTCTCTTTCTCTCCTGCTCTTCTCTTTTGATTCTTTCTCGCCTAGTGCAACTCAATGAACTCGTAGAGCGCCGCTGGAACTGCTTTCTCATATTTGATGCCATGTTGCTTGATGGTGCGCGCCGCCAGGCACGACAACTTCGTATACTTCATGGGATCGACGATTTTGTGCAGAGGTGTCGGCGCCAGCAGACTCTCAAAGGTTTCACCAGCATCGTTCTTTGTGTCCTGTAAATAAGATGGAATTAGTTATCAGTTGTTCTACTTGTTGTGTTCTACTTCAGTTGCACTCACCAAGTGTGCGCCACCCTCAAGCAAGGTGCGCGCCAATGGCTCCACATAAGGCTCCAGTGTGGCTGCCAGATGCAGCGGCGTGTTACCAGCATCGTCTACTGCATTGGGATCCGCACCCACTTCAAGCAGCGCCTTGGCCAGCGTTGCCGAGGGGAACTGACACGAGGGATAACGACCGACCAGGGTGCCCTCGCGATAGCAGGCATAGTGAAGAGCAGAGCGACCCGAACGTACATGCACCTTGAGGCGATTGAGACGATACAACGCACTCATCACCTGATTACGCATATCCGGACAGAATGTTTCCGAATCCAGTAGCGAGCTAAGCAGGCAGCCAATGTGCAGAGCGCTGACCAGCGTGCGACTTAGTGCATTGGGATCATGATTGCAATCGTGCTGATTGGCCGACAACAGTGTGGTCGATGATGATGAGGCAGAGGATGATGATGAGCTTGAAGATGATGATGAACTAGAGCTGCTGGAGCTGGAGCTGGTGGAGTGAGAGTTTGAGCTGGATTGTTTGTTGCCATTGGGCAACAGTTGCTGCTGCTGTTGTAGTTGCTGCTCTTGCTCCTGTTGCAGCGTAAAGGCCTGACCACGCTCCACCTCCAGCACGGCCTTGTGGAATATGGTCAACATGCCGTCCGCCTCAATGGGCGGCACAATGCGTCCACGTGGCAACAGACGTCCCGCCTCGACCAACATAAAACTGAAGAGCTCCGCGAACGACAGCAACGATGATTGTGTCATCGGACTAAGTGGCTGCAATATTTTCTGTTGCATTGTCAGCGCATATGACCAGAGTTCAATGCAGCGATCAAAACGTCCAGCGTCCGCATAGTGTGCACCCCTTAAAAGTATACCCAATGTGGTAAGTTAGAATCGACATACTTCTTTTCCTCACTGCGTACACTCACCTGAATCGAATGTAGTAACTAGTGTCCGGATGCGTTGGGCCCAGAATGCGTTGTCTTATGACCAGTGCCTGCATGCGCATCTCATCGGGATCCAGGACCAACTCCTCCAGCTCCTCAATGGTGGTCACTTCGTTGACGTGCTCGTATGCCGCCACTGGTTCCTGTAGTTTCTTATAAATTCTCGGCGTCTGAGCACGTTCCTCCAGGGCGCGTCGCCACAATGACAACGCCACGGCCATATCACGTTTCTTGTCTACATACGTGGCACCCAGCAGCTCGAGTGCATCGATACGTGCCACACGACTCACGCATGGTAACGTTATCAGATGCTCTACAATGCGCATATGTCCTGTCACACTCGCGGCCAGCAGCGGCGTCATGCCATAGTAATCCACATCCATTGTGGCGCCATGTTTCAGCAGCAATTCCAATATTTGCAGGGATCCCGACTCGGCGCAGTCATGCAGCGCCGTGTTGCCTTTGATGCTGCAACGATTGACGTCCGCGTTCAGGGAGAGCAGATACTGTGCAATGCGATAATGTCCCTTGTAACAGGCGATCATAAGGCACGTGTGTCCATGCCGATTGGCCACCTCAAAGTCTAGAAGAGAATGAAACGCAAATTTAGTTAAAGAAAAACCTTCTATAACTTTTCTGGTACTCACCCGCTCCATGATGTACCAAATACTTGACTATCTCATAGTGTCCATCGAAGCAGGCGGCACGCAACGGCGTCGAGTTCGTGCGTGTTGTGCTGTTAACATTGGCGAATCGTCGCACCAGCATCTTGACAATGCCCAAATGACCCGCAGCTGCTGCACACCACAGCGGAGGCGCATCCTCAATCGGTTCGCCATCGAAGCTCACGGAGCCAACCTGTTCCACATTCGCACGGCACTTTGTCAATAAATATTCTACAATGTCGTAGTGTCCGTTCCGACAGGCAATGACCAGGGGCGTGGCTCCGTTTACTTTTGCCGATATTAGTATTGCAATTTCGGCAGCACTTTTGTTATATAGCGCGGCCTGAAATGGTAGAAAAATGATAATAGGAAAATTAAAATTGAAGAACAAGTGTAGGTTGCATTACTATTTCTTAGCTTATATAGTAAGTAATACTTCAACTTAACAGGGCAACCTAATAGCGTAAAACAAGATGTAGATCACTTAAATTACACAGGCCCACAAAAAAAAAAAAAGTGTCATGATCTGGGTAAGCGGCATATGCAGTTATATGTATTTTGCGTCGCTGAATCCGAATTAGAGGTCAGAATTTCGCCATCACGTCTGGACTTCGACATAACCTCACAAAACTGAAAAACCTTAAAATATCCCCCAAAAGATATAGATTCCTGATCTGAGCATGCGATATATGTTTTATCATGTATTTTGTCCTTCTAAGTCCGAATCCGATGTCAAAATTTACGTAGCACGTCTGAGTTTCGACTTAACCTCAAAAAACTCTACAAATTTTTGAAACCCAAAAAAATAATGGGGGGTCGTGATCGGGTCATGCGATATATGTTTCTATATGTATTTAGACCTTCCGAATCCGAATCCAATGTCAATATCAGCCAATCAGGTCTGAATTTCAACATAACCTAAAAAATTTTTGAAAAACTTCCAAAATTTTTGACTTTTTTTATTATTGGAGTAGGGTGTATTCAAATTTAATATAAAAGAAGCTTTCTTTTTGAATATACCCCCTTTTGAGCATTATTTTATCAGTATTCAAAATTGGTTCATATGAGTAATGATTTATTACTTCAAAACTGTATTTTAACTAACAAAAAACATAAATTATATACGTAATTCAACATATTAGCACAAATGCAGTAATAAATTATCAAAAAATTCAAAATTTTGGAAGTTTTTCAAAAATTTTTTAGGTTAGGTTGAAATTCAGACCTGATTGGCTGATATTGACATTGGATTCGGATTTGGAAGGTCTAAAAACATATAGAAACATATATCGCATGACCCGATCACGACCCCTCATTATTTTTTTGGGTTTCAAAAATTTTTCGAGTTTTTTGAGGTTAAGTCGAAACTCAGAAGTGCTATGTAAATTTTGACATCGGATTCGGACTTAGAACGACAAAACACATGATAAAACATATATCGCATGCTCAGATCAGGAATCTATATCTTTTGGGGGATATTTTAGGGTTTTTCAGTTTTGTGAGGTTATGTCAAAGTCCAGACGTGATGGCGAAATTCTGACCTCGGATTCGGATTCAGCGACCCAAAATACATATAACTGCATATGCCGCTTACCCAGATCATAAAACTTTTTTTTTTTTGTGGGCCTGTGTTATTAACGAACATGTTAACTTCCGAGTACCCTTTGTTTCTATAGTTATAGGTTTCACTTTTAATTGCATTGAGCTTGTTACACAGATCAACGAAAGAGTCTATGCAAGCCTTAGTTGATCTTTTAAGGAGGTTTAATGAATTTATAATTGCTTACAACAGATAAGTTAATTAAAGGAAACGCCCTAGTTATATATGTTAATAGTTTTAATGTACAGGGTAACTGTTATGGCAGTCAAGTATTATTGTCTTGGATCAGATGTTATTCAACTTTGCTGATTTCAATTGAATTTTCCCGTTCGTACTCCCAGTTCAAAGGCCAAAATACGTTTATATTTATAGTATGTGGCTTACAAACATTTGTAATTAAGTATGTGGCTTATTGCTTATCAGCGCATTTTAATACCCTGCAGAAAATGGCCGTATTTACTGTATACCTAAGACGGAGACGTGCATATAAGTTTGAGGTTTGATAGGTTTCTTTATACGCATATATACAAAATTATTGCAAATATTTGAAAAGTAAAGGGTATATCAAAGTCGAATAAAGTCGTTGCTATACTTGTTATCAGCTGCACTTCAGGTATATTTATAGTGCGTGGACTATACCAAAGCTGAATCACATGAGGCAATCGCAATCGCAATAACAACAATTGCAATTAAAAGTGAATTCAATAAACAAAATATTATTAAACGTAAAAAAATAGTATTTAATAAATTATCTACTTGAACATCAACACAAACGACAACAAGAGAAGAACGCAAAGTGCTAATTAAAACATGTCCAGAGAGAGTTGAAACGATAATACAGACGTGAGAGACAGAGAGAGAGAGAGAGAGAGAGAGAGAGAGAGAGGGTGAGAACTGAGAACGTGCACGCAATGTGGGGAGAGAGAGAGGAAAATGACAATCAGCTGAGCATAATCAATGAGCTTCGCTCTCCAACACACGATTAATTTTCCTGTTATTGTCATGTCATTTGAAAGCTAGTTTTGTCTCTTTGTATACCCTGTAAATACTCTGTAATAGGCTATGAAGGAACACACAATAAAGCAAAGTTCATGTAAATCTATCTACTTTTAACTACAGGGTATCTTCAAGTTAAAATGAAAACTAGTTTTTGTGATTTCGCACATGCCAATTTGGTATTAAAATTGATGTCAAACGTGTTTCGTTTTCACTGTCTGTATGTTAATTATGCTATTAGCTGTGCACGAAAAAGAGACAACACGCAGAGCGAGGAGAAGAGCAGGCAGTGGCAGAGCAAGAGGGGGGTAAGGCGCAGCAAGCATTTTGTGGGGTGACGTCGAGCCGGGGATGCGTGTGAGGCATTGCACGTGTCGCCCGCTGTAACGTAATGGCGACAGTGAGTTGAGTAGGTTCACCTGTCCGCAATTATCGGTAATTGGATACAATAAAACTGACTAGAATTTCCAACTATGCTAATCGATTAAATCATTCACAGCGCGAACCACTTCGATATAAAAGTTTATTAAAATGTAAATATATTAATCGTTTGAAGTAATTCCAAAAAGGTAAACGAAATTCACTTAATAAGTTACTTAAATAACTTAAACTTAATTTTCAACCCAAAAAAAGATCGCAAGATCATCGAATATTGAAAAATCCTAAAAGAATAAAAGGTACCACTCAAAGTCTTGTGTACTTCAAGGCCTTACAACTTCTACCAAAGTTATATAATACTTTTGAATTCTCAATTTGAATAGATTTACTACTTCCATTACAAAAACCCGTTCCGTTTCGTTTCGTTTATAAAACTTCTCAAAAGCTGTCGGATCAGGCTTTCAATAAACATTCGCAATCATTACATGCAAATCAAAGTCAAATAACCCGTTCTCTTCTAAGTGTAACTGCCCACAGTTGTTGTACATTTCCCAATATAACAGAGACAGCACACACAGAGATATCGTTAGTTTATTTATTTCCCATTTCCTTCATTGAAAAGAGTCCCACGGGTGGAACAAAAAACGATAGGAAACAAAATGATTAGAAGAAACCTTGGAGAGATACAAGTTTCGAACGCACTTTTTGTTGGCTTTAGATACAGATAGAAGAGAAAAAAAAACAAACGTGGCAACACACACATATCAAACTCAATTAGAACATTCATCATGAAAGCGTCACATGCCCCCGGGTCTAGCGACGCCACTGGCAGCTGCTTAGAACCAGAAATATACACAAAAATAAACCCCCCCTACAACCAAAAAAAAAAAAAAAAAAAAATAAATAAAAACAAAAAAAGCCCAGAGAACAAAAAAATGCCGCTGGGGGAGCACTCAATCGAAAGACCTTGTGAATGCCGTGCGGCATTTGATGATTCTTTTCTTTGTGGTTTTTTCTTGTTTTATTTATTTATTTATTTTGCTTCTTCGCTCTTCAAATCTCTTCTACAGTATAAGATTGTAAATGCTTCCTGCTTTCTAGAGAGCGAGAGAGAGAAAGACAGACAAAACAATTCATTTTACGTTCGTTCTTCTGCGTCACGTCACATAATGAAAGAATTAATCTGCTTCTTCTTCTTCAGCTTCTTGTTTCTTGTTTCATGACACCTCTAGACAAGACTAGCCCTCTCTTTCCCCTCCTCTTCCCCCTCTCTCTCTCACCCTTCGCTCTTTGGGCACAGCTTGTGCGCGTGACAAGCGCATTTTTGGCAACAACTTATTTTCACAGATAAAACAAGAACAACACACACAGAAATACATTTAACAATCTGAAGACAATAATAAGATAAATATTTCGCTGGCTATAGAGAAGGAATTTACGCATTTATAATTGGGGCTGCATTACATGCTGAAGAGGCAACCGGGAGAACCTTCGATCCAATACGTAGTATCGAGGCTGGGCTACTGAACTTTTCGCTTTCATGCGCAGCCCCGCAGATCGCGTGGCTATCGGTAAATTGCTCTACGTGTGTGTGTGACTGTGGGTCTGTACATCTGTGTGTGTGTATGTTAATCTATATATGTGTGTGTGTGGGTCTGTGTGTGCATAAGATTCCGAGAATTCGACGTTCGATGACGCCAAGCCATAGCCACACAGCTGTTTGCCTTTCCGCATTACATATGCGCCACATATTAATGTGCCAAGCGATTCCCCCCGTCCGAACCCCACTCACCCCTTCAACACTCTCCCCTCCAATGCGTTGCATGGTCAATTAAGATTCGAGCTCGTCGATGAGTCATATAACCATACACGATACGGTCAATTGCAGGGCGAGCACCCTCGAAGCCTTGGTTTAACCTTGCCCCGCCTCCCGCCGCCTACGGAAGCTCAGGCGTACGTAAGCTGAGCCGTAATCGAAAAGCCAATTTCAACCGTGGCAAAAGGGGCGGGCTGTGCGGCATAGAAAACAACTAGCACATGGCACAGGTGCTGAGGAGAGAGGAATGAGAAGGGAGTGAGGCAGGGGCAGGGCTGGAAAATCAACGTTTTAGAATTACAATTGAGCTAAGCCGCAGCGCGCAGGTGGCGTGTGCGTTATGCGGTAATTTACTTGACCCCGGTCATTGTACCCCATTTGGCCCAGTGGCACCAAGTAGCAAGTGCCATGTGGCATGTGGCAAGTGGCATAAAGCACTTGGCAAACTACATTAAAAGCGACGGCATTTCAACAATTCCAATCGTTAAAGACACAACCTAAGACAGAAAAGAAGCAACGTACGATATTCTCATATCTTTCCGTTTCGATCTCATGCTATGTCAGCACGCTCTCAAAAACCTCTTTAAAGTCCGTCAGTTCACTGTAACATTAACCTTCAGTTTAATTCAAGTTCTCTCTAATCTTTATGTATATCCAGCTGAATGAATTTAAGTTTTAACATTGTAAACAGAATGGAAATATTAAAATGTCTAGCATAGCTCTCTCGGTTATACGACAAATAAGTTCTTGAACCACTTTAAAACCTAGTATTATATATATATATATATCATACTATAACACATACATTTATTATACATTGTATATTTATATAACTTAATTTTATATTTTTATTATATATTATTTTATTTTATATTATTCATACAACTTAATCATACCAAGACTCTACACTACACTCTTTAATTGAAAACATCACTAGTAATTTCATTCACAATGATTCATTCACAAGCTAAAGTGCACTAAATGGCATAAGTTTGTAGTAAGTATCATTATAAATAAATGTATTCGCTAATAAAAACAAGAACATGCGGTTTTTTTTAGCTTAGTCAGCGCTGCAAGAAAAGTTCCCCAAGTTACCCCAAAAATGAATCTATAATGATTCACAATTTCGCAAGAGAAAGAGAGAGGAAAATACAAACAAATTGTAGCTTGCAGTTGCATTTTGTTTTCCGAATTTCACTTCCCGAAAACGTCATTTGTTTTGCACAAAAACAACGTGTAAACAACCAAACAATAATAACAACAATATATACATATATATTACTGTATATGTAGAATATTTCTGATTGTACAAGGTAAAAATTTCATCACTTGACATTTGTGTGCTCCAAACGAGGAGCGTAAATCTTATGGAAGTCGTGAACGGGTTGTGTGGAGAAGAGTGGAGGGGAGAGGGAGGGCGAGGGGTAGGTGTATTTGCATTTACCTTGCAATTTACCGCTAACAGTGCGCAAAAATCTATGACGACTACAGTCACTACCAAATGGCGACCAACAGTTTAAAGGCGATTAAAAATGTTGTTTCCGTGTAATAAACAATAAACAACTTTCCCATTGTTGTTGTTGAAGCTGTTGCTTTGTGATCAGTTTTCTGTTTGCCGTACACGCATAATTTATTATAATTTTGACATTGAACGAGTTCAATGTCGATATGCAGTGGTGAAGTTTAATAGATACGGAGACGGAGACAGAGACGTTCAGATAGAGACAACAACAGCGCACGACTCACTCGACAGCGCAGCTCTGCATAGGTGCGTTCAACCGACAATTTAAAGCACCTCCCCCCTTCCTTGACCCCTCCCTGTGCCACTGCTCAGGCCACGCAGCAAACTCGACATTCAAATCAGCCACATCGCTCAATTATTTGGCTTATTTGTTAGCTAAAATGGCGCGACTGCGCAGTCGCTCAAGGGTGTAAAAAATACGAAAAAAACACAAACACACACACACAGGCAGAGAGACAGATAGCAAGCAAAGGCAGCGAGCCAGCAAGCACTCGTGTTGAGGTCAACGGTGCTTTTAACGGGTTCAGAGCCAAAGAGACCGTCCCTCCATCCACGCCATGGCATACTACGAATTCATTCAACACAACTAAAGCATTGTAATATATGGATGTATGCAAATACATCTGCTATGTACGGGTATCTATCTGTGTATGCATGTACCTATGTATACATCTGTGTTAGTATGCAACGCGGTTCACACGCTGCAGGGTCGAGGTCAGGGGCGAATTTGATGCGCTTTTGTTTTTTGATGCGCCGTGGAAAATTACGTTTAAATTGAAAAACTATGGAAAATTTTAATTGCATTCTATTTTTAATTTTGGTAATTAATTTAAAATAATTTTGTATGCATTACAAATTATTTTATATTTGTAAAGTATTTATCTATTTAATAGTTTTAAATATTTTTATGTTTTATTCTTATTAATTATTGATTTTTGGCTCAATATACAATTTACGTGCCATTTTTTTAATTCTATAAATATTTTAAAACCCTTTTTTATACAACCAAATTTTTTTTTTAGATTTATTTTAACCCTTTTTTTTAATGTAATTGAAAAGTTATATATTTTCAACTCATTCTCCTGCATTTAAATATTTTTCTAAATTTCTTAGACTTTTTCTTAATTTGTTTTAATATTTTTCATTAATAATTAAGATATAACTATTAAAAATTAAACTGTTTGTCTCATGTTTCCAATGAAATTCAAATTTAAAACTTCCAAACCTATAAGAAATATGGCTTTATGATAATAAACAAACATTCAGAGAAAAAAAATTAAAAATTGAATTAATAAAATAGCTTTAGAAACTAATCAAAAAGTTACATTTTTAATTTAAGCATTGTTCAAAAAAATACAACATAAATTATGTTAATCGAATGCATTTATAGCTGACTGAACTGATGCATTTATTTATAAACATTGCAGGTTGTTTATCGCTTGAGCCACGGGGTTTATTTATATTACAAGGGAGATAAACAGATACACAAGAGTTGCACTGATAAGCTCAGGTTTGTGAGCGTGTCTCATATTTTCTTGCTGACAAATATCAACAGAGAGCGAGAGAAGAAATCAACACGGCGATACTAGATATCCACATAAGGCAGTGTACTTGTGTGCGTGTGTGTGTGTAGACACAGACATTGAGCGTGCCTCGTAGCACTGATATTATAATGCTTTATGATGGGCGTATAATCAGCAAGAAGGCATTCACATTGTGCGCTGCGTTGTTGCTTTGTTGCTTTAGTTAATCGTGCGACGAACTTCAAAGTCGACGGCGTCGATCGCGGAATAAGCCAAACAAACGAATAGCAAAAAAACAACAAAGCATACATATATTGAAATAAACAGACACGAATATATTGAGCTGTACCTACATATGTGTGTGTACGCGAGTGTATCGCGCAATTATAGATGGAATAAATCGCAGCACAGTAGCACCATCAATAGGCCGCAGCAGCTGACGAGCTGACGAACCTCACGCAGAGGCTGTGGCAGAGGCAGAGGCAGAACAGGAGGCATTGGCACTGACGAACGGCATCGTAAATAGTTACGATGTGCGATAAAATACACGGTGAGAAATCATTGTAGCAATGTTTCCCTTTCAAATTTATTATACTCAATGCGTTCGAAAATAAATAAACGCGATGACAAGGCAAACTAAATAATGAAAAGGGGTTAACTATATAACATACATATGTATGTCAATATTATATTTATATATTCTATACATAATATATAGAACTATAAACTTGTCTTAAACGTCTGCAATGTAACCTTGCTTACAGGTTATAAACGAATGAAACTATTCTCCAAATTTAACCAAGTTTTAACGACACTGCAATTAAATTGGCATTGCAATTTTGGCATTTAATGTGAATTTGCTTTAATTAAAAAGTTTATTTATTT
Source organism: Zaprionus capensis (assembly GCA_018903675.1). Lineage (NCBI taxonomy): Eukaryota > Metazoa > Arthropoda > Insecta > Diptera > Drosophilidae > Zaprionus > Zaprionus capensis. The sequence goes on along the minus strand of JAEIFN010000964.1, from coordinate 8,927,628 downwards.
TTGGCAACTTGCTGGCACTTCCTACTTGGGTATTAATTAAATATATATAAAATACTTGTTGGTATTTCGTTAGTTGCAACAACCAGTTTCCCATTTAGCGAATACCTATATTCTTCACAACTTATTTCTGTCAGTGCATATATCTTTGTCAATCTTGTGCTCTTTTTTAACATCTTATCCACTCTTTCTCGATGGTTCTCTGTCTCTATCTCTCCCTCTCTCTCTCTCTTCAGTTCGCCACGCGCTTGTTATCTCTTCAGAAAACACAGCAAACCATGCGGTAAATATAACAAAAGAAACTATCTATATAAGATATGACGAAGCTTATGTACTCTATCTTTATCGCCAAGTAAACAACTGTTTGTTGTTGCTGTATTTGGCTAAGGTTTTACTTGGGTAAATATCTTAAACTATATAAGATATGGTGAATTTTGTAATTTGATGAGAAAGTGCAAGTAGAAATCTTATAAACTTAATGTTTGAGAGAGACACATACAGGCAGAGGATACCAAGTTCCCATTAGAAGTAGTAGAAGAATAAAAATATTATACATATGTATAAAGTATTCATGTTTTCTATTTACTTGGCATATTTATCAATCTATTAATCTCTCTCTCTCTCTTAATCTTCATAGTTTAACCTTCCCAATAGCAATATATAAATATCTCTCTCTCTTTATCTTTGTCTGCAGAGTTTAACGTTCCTAATTTACGAACTACTTCAGTTATGCATTGCAAAGATCGCGATAAAGTTGACATAGCCAGCAGCTCCTCCACGACGAAGGGCAGAGAGGCATTAATAATGCCAAAGAGATAAAGCCAATGAACGCTATCGCAGGCACGCACTCAGTTTTTCGACTTTTCAATTGTTTTGTTGTTGTTTTCGTTGTCGTTGTTGTTGTTGTTGTTGTTGTAATTGTCTCAACTGTTGCTGCTGATGTTGTTAATTACTGTAGATGGAGCTAATGCTGCTGCTGCTTCCTCGGGGTGTTGGCTTTACATGTAAATAGCTGTATGCGTGTGTGTGCCAGTGTGTTTGTGTGTCTGGTACAGCGTCTCTCGAGTACGCTCTATGCTGAGACTGAATTGAAGTCAAAGCAAACCAGCCTGAGAGCCAGAAATCGGCGCTGACCTTACAGCAGCAGACACACAGATACCATACAGTCACACACACTCACACACTTACACGCACAAGCAAAGCTAATAATCAAGAAGCAGTTAAATGGCAAAATAAGTGGAAAAAAAGAAGCAAGTCCAATGAACGATGGTGCAAATACAACAACAACAACTGCCACGATCTCTCCATCTTTCTCTCTCTCTCAAACTCTTGCGCTGTATTGCCGGTCTATGTCTCTCTCTCTTTCTGTTGCCAAAGCTGAGCACTCGAATTCAAATTCGCGTTTTGAGGCTACTCCAACAACAACAACTAGAGCCACAAAACTATTTGCAAACGTTCAGCACAAAGTAAAACTGAAGAAACTGAAAAGGCAAAAAGAATCAGCCTCAACCTAAAAACAGCTGTTAACCAAACGGCTCAAAAATGAAAAAAAATGAGAAAAAACCACCAAACGTTTACATAAAACATTAAAAACTCTAATTTATTTGAATGCCTAGCAAATGTTTTTTGGAATGGAAACCAACAAACATATTTTTTTGCATTTTTTAAATTTTTAGACAGAGAGTAAAGAATTCGCTTCAAAAAAAAGACAGGGAGACAGGGGGACAGAGAGACAGAGAGAGAGTTAAAAAAATAATAATAAATCCCACATTCACCAGATGAATATGTCATTCATAGGAGTTTCATAAACCTTAACCATTCTTAGAACTCACTTATAATTGTTTTGGCATATGTTAAATAAATATTATTAATTTAATTTGGAATAATCACAAGTTTATTTCCGCTGCATAAGATAAGACTCTCATTAGTTGATCAGCCTATTTAAAAGCATTGCATTTTTATATACTATACGGTTTTTGCTCAGTTAAAAAGATATTTATTTTATGAGCAATATTAAAATCATAATTAAGAATGGAAATATAATTTTCTTAATCCTTTTTAAATGAAGAATCTGTATAACGTACCTTAAAATTACATGAAAGTGAATAATAAAATATAAATTAACAAATCAAATCCTTTTATAACAATATAAATTTCTATGTTTAAATTTACATACATATGTTTATGAAAATAATCAATACTATACCATGTTTTTCAATCCAATCAGTTTCTCTATTTATTTTACCATTTATATAGTTTTATTTCTTAATTTCATGATCTTTATAAGCCTCTGTCTCAAAAGACAATCGATTCATCTGTATACTTCATTTATTTCTTATTATTTCTCAATTTCCTGATCATTACAAATGTCTCTGATAAATCTTCTGCATATTCTTATATCTTCAACAAAAAAACCCCATCAATCAACCGAAACAGACCAGATCACGTAGCTTCGTAGACCCCAAAGAAGAATAATACCAAGTATTGTTGTGCATTTAGCGTAAAGTGGCACTTCGACATCGCTTGTTGTGGCCATGTAAGCACACACACAGAGACATAAGTTCGTAAGTACCTATACACATACATATATAGTACACAAAGACACACACACAGACATGAAGTAGTACTTACTTCGTAAGTAGGTACGCATGCATGTTTTGTGTGCTTGAATGTTTTGGCTTTTATTTTTGGAACAAACATAAACAACGAGTCAAAAGACAAGCAACAAGAACAGCAACAACAACGGGCAACTAGAAAAAAGACGCCACAAAAGATGGCAAGAAAAACCAGTTTTGTTGTGCTAGAACATGTTCGAGATCGTAGCAAGTTCGCTTTATATGGAGCAGCAGCAGCAGCAGTTTCTGCGGCTGCAGCAACACCTTGCAAAATAAAAGATACTCTCAGTGTATTTGTATCTGAGAGAAACAAAATACAGCAACTCATGCTGTAGACTTTTTTGGGACACACACACGGCCAATTAATTCGGTTCCTGAGCCCCATAAATGACATAAAATATTTCCAGGGCCGAGCCCAGTCAGGAAGTCTAAAAATGAAACCGCAGCAAACCGGTGCGGGTCGAGCCTTTTTGTGAATCGGATCGGTGATTGAACGCCCTCAAGGATAACTGACAACGCACGCACACATAAGTACGTGCCACGCCCCCACTTGAGGGGGGCAGTGAGGTTTTGGGTTCAATCTCAGTCAAGTTGACGCACTTGACAATGGCGGAAGCGATTTCGAATGCTTTTTTAACAAAATCAAGCGCGACGTGCTTTCTGAGCGCTTATTGTTAGTGCTATTAACATGTTAACAAAAGCAGTCAAACATCACACAGCACAGCAACGTGGCCCAAATACGAATTAACAGCATTTAAACAAAGCAACAAAATGAGCAACAAATTAAAAAGTTAAGAAAAATAGAAAATATACTGACTAAAAATACTTTGCCACTCATGTTGGTCTTATGTCTTGGGGACTTTTCTTTCTCCCGTCCTCTGTCTCCCTCTCTCTCTCTCTTTCTCGCTGTCTGTCAGTGAGGGGAACTGATAGCAAGATAAGATAATGAAAAACAGGGGAAATGAATCAATTCAAAGTGAATCGGAAAATAAACACAAACAAAAGGTTGAATAATACAAAACAACATGAAATGCCTAAAGAATTTCAACTGCTAAAAATATTATTATTAAATAATTTCATAACAATTATCTAATTATCAAATGTCTAAGAAATTTTTAAAGCTGCATTCTTACAGTTTTTTTTATATGCAAAAAATATATAATATTAAATATTTCAAGTTTGTATTCTTACATTCTTTTTTATGTGCAACTCAAAAATAGCAAAGAATAAACTCCAAATACTCGTATGTACGAAATATTTCAAATATTTCAAAGTAGCAAAGAATTTTCACTGTTAAAATAATGGTAACGTTAAGCTTCAAATTTACTGTATATACATATGTTTAACATACATATTGACAGTATTTTCATATGCTAGTATTTTTATACATGCAACTAAAATCGTAGATGCCTACCCACACACACGCAAACACTCACAAAGGCACACACACAGACTTTGGAAAACGAAGCCAAATGCAACAGCGCAGTTTGCAATGTGCCAATGTCAAACCAAAAAGTAGTCAAAGCTTAAGAACTTTATTATGCAAAAAGCGTGCCAGTCTCTGGGAGCTTCGCAACGCCCACAGACAAACAAACAAACACATAACATACACACACATACATATTTGTACATACAATGTACTTGTGTATGTACGTTTGCATTTGTTATTGTTTTGGCGCTGTTGTCGAGCAAGCCACTCTCTTTCTAGTCACCCTCTCTCCAACACAGTCTATCTCTCCCTCTCCCACACACACATCCACAGCGCGCTCTCTCTCTCTGCATGTTGCTGTGCGTGTGTGTAGAACTTTATTGATTAGTCACAAGGCTGAGACTGAAGAACAGAGCAGCAGCAGCAGCTGAGCCGAGACTGCCAAGCAGAGGCAGCGGCAGAGACTGAGGCGTGTTGCAGGCAAAACAGGCAGGTACTCACCTTCAATTGTGGCAGGTTGTTATCGCGAGCAGCATTGAATACGATGAATTTGTGATCCATATTATGTTGTTTTCTGGCTTTGCAGTTTCGCATAAATAAAAAATTTTCCAAACCAACCACCCTCTTAACTTATTATATATTTTGTTTATCAACAGCCAAACAAACGTTTATATATTTATATAAAATTTCTGCTGTGGTTTTTTTTTTATTTTCAATTGCAAGATTTTTCACTGCCGCCTGCTGTATTGTTGTTGTTGCTGCTCTTGTGTAGTTGTGTTATTGATAATGATTTAAATTTGTATGTATTGTACATACATGTATGTACGTATGTATTTATTTCTCTGCACAAAGAACTTTCAACCGAAAAATAAATATGCAATTCTTTCAATAATTGCACAATTATCGTCAGTCTACGTTATTATTACTGCGTTTATTTATTGCTCTGCTTCCGTATTTTGTTGCATTTTTTTCGCACTCTTCTTCGGCGACAACGGTGACTGCTGCGGCAACGGCGGCTACGACGACGGCGGCGGCAGCAACGACGATGACGACGACGGCCAAAAGCAGGAAGACAAATTTCTTTGTACTATTTCTCTTTTGTTATGTGTCGCTGCTGCTTTCGATACGCTTCGTTTTATAATTTATTACTACAGTTAATTACGTCGCGTTAATACTTTATTTTTGGTGTTTTTCCACTGCGCCAATCGAGTTTCTTGCGTTTTAAGATATTCTTTAATATATTAGATTTATATTTAAAACACACAAACGATGGAGCGGCACAGTCCCCCGACCGTCACGCACGAGCAAGAAAATGATTACTGAAAACAACTCTGTTAAGTTTTTCTTATAAGAGTGGTGGAATAACAGAATAGAGATGGGCATGGTCACGACATCTGTTATTAAATTATGTTAACTAACAACAGTTGCTAATGTTATCGGAATTTATTTGATGTGCCAGTTAAGTACACCTTAATTAAGTTTAGCCAACTTCATGTTTCAATTAAAAAATAATATTAACTAGCAAGTGCCATTAAAATGACTTGATTTTAAATTTAAATTTAATTTAACATAAAATTTACTATTTCATTGTAGGGGCACGATATCGAATATCATCTCAGCAACAATCGAAGGAAAGGCAACTCTACGCATAGTCGATACTTTTGGCCGATGAAACGAATTTCTGATAGAATATCGCACTTATGGCGCTTAATGAAATCGGCTTATCATCAAACTTTGAATTTAAAGTTCAGCGACATATTGCGAAAATTACGAAATAATGAAATTTAATGATGTGTCAAGCTTTTCAGGGACTGAATTGTGAGTGTAATAGTTTTTAGCATTTGCATTACTGAATTGATGACTTGAGAATATCAGTGATGAATTTCTAGTTCAAAAATGCACAATTTAACTGAAACTAACTAATGATTATTCAAAAAGATAAGGAACCAAGCCTGGTTGATTATTTTCCGCCATTCACCGAACCAAGCTGTGCACATATTTCGCATTAGAAAGCTGTGCACTTAATTTCAATGAATCTGCTTATCCAAAGACACAATGGAATGATCGACATGCTTAAAAGGCGATAACATTTATTGGTTTCAATTTCAGTCTACACTGAAAAAACAATGCAATATAGAGGCCAATTTACACTGCTAAAACCACAAAATCGTTAATTTTTTAATCAACTAAAGCTCAGGCTCTTATACAAAAACAAAATTCCAAAATCAAATTATATTTAAAATCGTCCACCACATTCATTTTTACAGCCAGTTACCAGTTATGATCATCATCAATCCTGCGTCATGCCTGAGGTACAGCAGTTTTTAACTACTTATTTATTTATAAATTGGTTGTTGTTCTTGTTGATGTTTCACTTGTTGTTATTGTTGTGTTGCGACTGTTTTGACTATAATTTTCTTTTGTTTGTTGTTGCACCTCCACACTCCGATAGCGGTGTCTAAAAAATTGATTGAGGTCTGTATTGAATAAAAACGGCCAAATGGATTTTCAAGTTTCTTTACGTTTTTAGAGTGTTTATTAAAAAATTAATAATTTGCGGTTCATCGCGAAGCGTCGTCCCAAATTACTGTGGCTTCCTACGGAACGAGCAGCCTGAAAGGTAGACAAGAATTAAAAGTAAATAAAGAGGCGAAAGCAAACATTAATAAAGATTCACTTACCTTCTGTCAGCTTGGCACGTCCTCCAGTGGGCTGGCAGAGGATGGTGGCGCAACCAGCGCAGACCACAACGCCCTGGGCGTGACTGAACACGGTTGTGATTCTGTAGCAACCGGGGCACTTGACATCCATGAAGTAGGAGTTGGGATGCTGCACCAAGCGCTTCAGCTTGTGCTTACGTTTCTCCTCAGCGGGCAGAGGGTGCAGTAAATCTTTTGCTAGCTGAAAATTGAAGACCACAAACAACAAATTTAGTTAATGTAATCGTAGGTTATGTATTACTCAATTAACAATATATCACAGTAGACTTTTGATTCATTATGTATATTCCTTTATTTCACAAGAACGGGCAATTCATTTTTGTCACACTGTGCCTGCCCGCGCATATAGCATGCTTTGACCACGAACGCACACACAAACGTCCAATACGTGCACACATATACGAAGTTCAGGGCGATGCACTGTTTTTCAAGTTTCTTGTGTATGTTATCACAGTAATTACATAGTCTATATGCACTACACTGCAGCGCGAGGTATTTCGCACAGTTTAAGAGTGTTTTTACGATATTTTCCTTTGTTTAATAGCATATTTTTGCATAAATTGGCACCCACCGGCATGTTTTTTCTTTCACAGCTAACACGGAAAAGGAAGTCAGCCAAATCGCAGCTAACTTAACAAGAGTGAGAATCTACTAAAAAATATCAAAAGTACAAATAATGGTATTTTCAATGTGACCTTGATAGTCGACAATCAAAAGGGGCATCGGACACCTTTTTAACACTGTCAAGTCTGCAGCATTTTGCAGCACTGAAAATAATTTAATGTAAATTTAACTATTTTATTTGTATGGGAACGATACCGAGTCTTATATCAACAACAATCGAACAAAAGGCAACTCTAACCATAGTCGATAGCAATAAAATCGATAATTTAGGCTGATGAAAGAATTTCTGATAGAATATCGCACTGTTGGCGCTTACCGATATCGATGTATCATCAATCTTAAAATGTAAAGTTCAATGACAATAAAATGAAAATCCAATTATTTTTAGAAAAATTACGTAATAATAAAGTTAAATTTGATGTCAAGCTGTTCAGGGACTGTTTGGATCTTGTAGTGTGCGTGTGGCGACCAAACCCTAATGTTATAGTTGCCTTGTAGTTTTACTACTAAATTAAAGCTTTTAGAAGATAAAATGAAAAATCTCCAGTTACACTTTAACCGAAACTAATTTAGAATTCGACAATCATTTTTAATCAACTAAAGCTCAGGCTTTTACACAAAAAACAAAACTCCAAAATTAAATCATATTTAAAATCGTCCACCACATTTATATTTACAGCCAGTTACCAGCTATGATCATCATTATCAATCCTGCGTCATGCTTCCAAACTCCAATAAGGTTGTATGTAAAATTGATTAAGGTTTTTGTTGAAGTAAAACTGTCAAATGGATTTTGTGAGTGTTTAATTTAAATTCAATAATTACTGTGGCTTCTATCGAACGGGCTGCCTGAAAAATACAAAAGAATTTAAAGTAAATAAAGGAATAGGTATTAAATATTATTGTAGATTCACTTACCATTTGTAGGATTTTGTTGAATGTAACGGCCAAATGGAGGCTGGCGACCTGTCCTACGGAACAAGCTGCCTAAAATATGGAAGAAAATTAAAAGTAAATAAACGCAAAGGTATTAAATATTATTCTAGAATCACTTACCTTCTGTATGTTTTTGTTGAATGAAACCGGTCAGTTGGATTTTCAAGTTCCTTCAACTGAATAATTTGTGGCTCATCGCAAAGCGTCGTTCCAAATTACTGTGGCTTCTTACGAAAGGAGCAGCCTGAAAGATAGAATGCAATTGAAAGTAAATAAAAGAAAAAGGGATTAAATATTATTGTAGATTCACTTACCTTCTGTCAGCTTGGCACGTCCTCCAGTAGGCTGGCAAAGGATGGTGGCGCAACCAGCGCAGACCACAACGCCCTGGGCGTGACTGAACACGGTTGTGATTCTGTAGCAACCGGGGCACTTGACATCCATGAAGTAGGAGTTGGGATGCTGCACCAAGCGCTTCAGCTTGTGCTTGCGTTTCTCCTCAGCGAGCAGAGAATGCAGTAAATCTTTTGCTAACTGAAAATTTAAGATTCAAAAGAAAATTCAGTTAATGCAATGCTAGGTTTTGTATCACTCAATTAACAATATAACAAACACAGTACACTTTCTATTCTTATTGTATATTCTTCTATTTCACAATACTGGGCAATAGCATTCTCTTTTTTTCCATTAGTTCGTGTGTGTTATCACAGTAATTACATAGTCTGTATGCACTAAACTGGAGGGCAAGGTATTTCGTACTGTTTGAAAGTGTTTTTACGATATTTTTCTTTGTTTAAAAGCAAATTATTGCAAAAATTCGTACCAACCGGCATGTTTTTCTTTCACAGCTAACACGGAAAATGAATTCAATCAAAACGCCGCCAATTTAATAAAAGTGAGAATGTACCAAAAAATACCGAAATTTTAAAATAATGGTATTTACAATATGACACTAGCAGTCGACATCGAGCGGGGCATCAGGCGCCTTTTTAACACTGTCAACCCTACAGCATTTTCCACCACTGACACAGCAAGAAACAAAAACCAAGCCGCAAGATAATAAAATTTATTAAACATGTCTACCTTGGAATTGTGCGAAAAATACTTTGGGACACGCGATGTGTATAAGCTGATGGAAATAGAGAAGGATGCTAAGGATAAAGATATCAAGAAGGCATACCATAAGCTCTCGCTACTCTGCCATCCGGATCGAGTTCCTGAGGCGCAAAAAGAGGAATCCACAGAGAAGTTCAAAGTGCTCTCGAAGATCTACCAAGTTCTCACAGATTCCCAGCGTCGCGGTCTGTATGACGAGCAGGGCATCATCGATGATGACGACGAAGGCAAGATGGCATCATGGATGGAGCTGTGGCAGAAACTGTTCAAGCCGCTGACTACCGAGGACATCAGTAACTTTGAGAAAGATTACATTGATTCTGATCTGGAGAAGCGCGATATTAAAATGGCCTATCTGGGTGGCAAGGGGTGCATTAACTACATGATGAATCATGTACCGTTTATGGGAGTGGAGGATGAGCCTCGCATCAAAAAGATTGTTGTCTCGATGATCGAATCCGAAGAGGTCCCGGAGTACAAGATCTTCACCGAGGAGCCGACGTCCAAGCGCAATAAACGCCACAAAAAATACGCCCGTGAATCGGAGGAGGCCAAAGTCATTAAGGAGCGCATAGAGCGACGGCAGCAGAAGGACGCCGAGGCTGCACAAGAAGCTTCCAATGGCAATCTCGAACAGATGATTCTGGCGCGCAAAAATCAACGCGAGTCCAATTATAATTCCCTAATGGATCGTCTGCTGGAGAAGTACGGTGACGAAGATGATTCCGACTCGGTCGACTTTAGCGCCTTTGACAAGAAAAAGAAGCTAAAGAAGAAGACCTCATCGAAAAAGTCTGCTAAGATCAATGGTGTCAAGACTGGACGAGTGGAGAAACCCAAACCTTAGAGTAGGAGCCCCTTCTCCACTCCACTTCCCTTAGTTATAGTAATTGTAGTGTATTTATGTGTCTATCATTAAAAAAGGTACTCTCTACAAACCATAAACGTAGTATGAGTATTCAAAAAAAGTAACCGTTTAGAATCTTCTATAACTGAAGTCGGAATTACCTTGTTGATATCAATATTGAATAAATCAAATGTAATTTTAATCAAAGCAAATAAAAAGGGTAACTTTTTCACAATGATCTGACGTGGATAACCCCATATCACTATATATAAATAAGTTTATAATATTAATACAAATAATATTTGCAAAAAAACGTTTACAATGAATATTTCAATTTAAAAACAGAAACTTTAAATAAATGTTTTTATTTATAATATTTTGTATTCAAATTTCCAATACGAAAACAAATTATATACAATATTACTTTAATCAGCTATATAAAACAAAATACATTGCGCGACTTTGTTGTCTGCCAAGCGTTAAGCGGATTGGTGCTGCCAACCCGTGCTAATTGTGCTAACATTAATTTAAACCGATTACAACTTATCGACCAACAACTATCGTGAATGGTAAACAAAAACTCGTCGGAAATCGTCGCGTAAAAACAGTCTATTAGTAATAGCAAAATACGCATTTTCTGCGATTTTCCCAATGGAAAGCATAAAGAAAGTGCCGCTAAGTAAATGCCGTGTCTGCCTGGGTGAATACGATGAAAGTTCCATGCGAGCGCTCTTCACGGACAATGCGGAGGACGGTGTGGACAATGACACCCCCGCTGAGACAAAGGAGGAGGAGGACGACGAGGATGCCGCCTCTAGACCGCGTTTAAATAGTGAAATCGAATTCTGTTGCGGCATCAGGGCAAGTCGTAAACTTTCTATATCCCCTTTACCCATATCTCATCTTTAATTTTTCTTCAGATTCGACAATCCCTACAACTGCCATGCAAAGTGTGCGAACGCTGCTGCGAATTCGTGAGCATGTGGAAGAGCTTCCGGCAAATGTGTCTCAATTCGCAGGTGTATCTGGAGATGACTTACTTGCCGGATGAGAAGCCTGATGAGTTGCTAGATGCCAGCGAGAGCACATATATGGAATATCTATATGGAACGTTGCAGCTGCAGGGGCACAGCCAATACAGCACACATGAGGATCAGGAACAGGAGGCGGAGGAGACGGAAGAGGATCAGCGCTCGGAAATGGAAGGCGATTATGTTGTTGACTTCGGGGATGAAGATTTTATGGCTGTCGGTGGTGCCGATGATGAAGATGAACACTCCAAGCACAAATTAAACGATATGATAACAGAATTAGATGCATATGAAGATGATGTCGATGATGGGGAAGATGATGAAGATGTTGGTGTTGAACATCTAGGAGAACCCGCCATCAAAGTTGATGCGAGTCTGTTGTATACCGACGATAGTCAACTTGCAGAAGATACAGAAACACCACCGCCAGTCAAGGATGAGCAGGAGGATGATGTGTATGATGATTATGCCATGGAAAACGAGGATTTCCTATCGCCCACACCATCGCCAGATCCCAAACCCAGCACGACTGTTAAACGCAAACCGGGACGCCCTAGAAAACCAGACAACGAACTGAAAGCAAAGAGAAAAACCAAAAGCCACGAGCAGCCACTGAAAGTGGACACGCACCACACGGACAGTGCAGGACCCAAGTATATGTGCAACCTCTGTGGCAATGTGTATCCCAAGAAGGCTGCATTCACAGCACACATGATGGCGCACACCGACTACAAGCCACATCAGTGCGAGTAAGTGCAGCAGCATTCCCAGACCTTGACATTAATGACTTTATTTTCCTTGCAGAATCTGTTTTAAATCCTTTCGTCAAATGGGAGAACTGCGCGCTCACATACGACGGCACACTGGCGAGAGACCCTACAAGTGTTTATACTGCGAGCGACATTTCTACGATCGTAGCGAGAAGGTTCGCCACGAACGTGTTCACACCAACACTCGGCCATATGAGTGCAAGGAATGCGGCAAAACCTTCACGCACACTGCCATCCTCAAAAACCACAGCCTGGTGCACTCGGGCGAAAAGAATTTCAAGTTAGTTTGTCCACGTCTCTATTTCCTTGTGAACTTTGCCTAATCTACTTAAACTTCCCTTGCAGTTGCAGCATTTGCTCCAAGTCCTTCACGCTGCTGCACCAGCTGAAGGCGCATCTACAGACGCTGACGCACAGAAGTAAAGAGGAGTATGCGATGAACAGCTCCTCTTGCTGTTCATAGAGTATATCTTAAGTTAGCCTTACCATATAATAGACGAAACATAATTAAAAATTAATCATTTAATTATATTAAAGTACTTTGATTGAAAGAGGATACAAAGCTTGATGATGCAAGGATCCTAGCATTAAATTAAAGTACGTTGATTAAACCACAATGTAGTCATACTCAGAAGGGTCGGTAATCCAAGGGTTCTCTTATTATGAAATGCTTTTTAAACTTGCTACCATGGGAGCAATTAGTCTTACATTATATTCTATTCTTAATCACTATTAGCTGCTGGAGTAATCGCCCTCGTCCTGATTGTACAGCATCACGCCCACCTCGTAACGATGAACGTGCGTCTTTTCGTGAGCCTTTAGTTGATGTGGCAGACGAAAACCTTTGTTGCACGTCAAACACTTGTGCGGCTTTTCCTTGGAGTGCGAAAGAAAATGCGCCTTCAGAGTAGAGGAGAGTGAGAAGTTCTTGCCACAGATATTACACGCATAGGGTCGCTCATTTGTGTGCATGCTAACACAGTCAGAAGGAAATTCGATTATAATATATCTATATTCCATAACGATCGCCCTACGTACCGTTCGTGCTTGCGATGTGTGCTGCGATCAGCAAATCTCCGACCGCAATGCGAACATTCGTAGGGCTTCTCCCCCGTATGGGTGCGCATGTGAGTGGTCAGGTTGCAGGCGGCATTGAAGCGCTTGGAGCACAGTCTATAAAGATAAAATACAGTATGTATGTGTATAATAACATACTTCACAATATCAAGTATATCCGGGACTACACCTACTCGCACTCGTAGTTCCTTGTGTTGCCATGCCTGCGCATATGCGAGTTGAGCTGCGTTTGATTTGGAAACGAGTTGCCGCAGTAGGAGCAGCTGTGCCGGGGAAACTGCGATGGTTCACAGGCGGCACCCAAGTCGATGGCATGTGAAGCCACACCGGCATCTTTAGCATCCAACTCAGACTGTGGGTAAACGGAAATATCTATACTGGATTCCAATTCCTGCTTGTTAAGCAGTTTTTCATCAGGCTCAATGGTGGATACAATATCATCGTAATCATCATTCTCAGTTAGTATGTATTCATTGGCCTCGTTATCTGTAGTTTCCTCTTCCTCGAGATTTAGTTTATCCACAACAAGTAGGTAAGCTTCATTGTTCTTCTTGGGCAGTTCTAGTTCCTCTTTCGTCTCGTTTTCATCATATATTTCTGGTGTTTCGTGGTCTAGTGACCTTCCTATGAGACTTTTCGAAGGATCTCTACTATATTGTTTAGTTTGTTCTAGACTTCGCACCGATATCAACTGCTTGCGTGTTCGTGTTTTGGTCGTTGTCTCCTTGGGCACATCTGCCTCAGTCTTGAGAGTCTGAAATGAGCTTCCCGTGGACATGGTGCGGCGCACAACATTCTTCAGCTGTTCGTCGGCTCGTTTGCAGCCCGTGAGAAATGTGTCGACCAAATGAAGATTCTCCACGCATGTCGTACATATTTGATCTGGCAAACCATCATCTGCCTGCACCTAATTTAAATATAACAATGTATTCATTGTAATTCATTGTAGGGTCGTACAAATAAAACATACTTCAACACCAGCGTATTCCTGCAGTTGCTTCACTAGATTGATATCATCGAATAAGGACTGCAATTCTGTACTGCTGTCATTTGTGCACGTTCGACACATTGTCCACTTTATACATATCTCCATTCTCAAAATATTTTAAATTTCAATACGAGGAAAATTGGAACACAAAAACACAACAAATTCTTTTAAGCGCCACAGCAATGTTTCCACTGGCTACCTTAGCCTGCGGTATGTTCCCACTGTTCGCATTTGCCTACATTTAGTTTAGTATAACGAAGTGTAGTACTTGTGTCAAGTATTATATATGTTCAATTGATTTTATAGCTGAAATTTATATAGTCTAATTCGTATCAAGCATAAAAAAGGCTGACATTTTGCTTATTTATTTCATAAACACACATTTATTTGTTGGCATTCGCACAAAACGCTAACAAAGCTGTAATATACCAAACATACTAAAAATAATAATTACACATCGGTCACACTGCTCTACGGTCAAAAGAAAACTGAGAACAAGCTGCAGAGAAATTTAAGACGCCTTATTATCATATTATTGTTGTTATTATTATTGTTAAGAGTTTGACGGACGTAATCAAAAGATGCCAGAATACATGATATGCCGAATATGCCTAACAGAGGACATGAACGCCGATACAATGACCCCGCTCTTCGACGACCAGGACGTCCAATGTCCACTAGTTCATTTATTAGAGGAAATCGGAAGCATTAAGGTACTTCCATATAATAGTGCAAATAAATAAATATCGATCAATTATTTATTGCAACTTTTTAAACTTCAACACCAATGCAGGTGCCACCGCTCAAAGACATGCCCAGCCTTCTATGCTGCACCTGTGTGGGCAGCCTAACCAGCGCATACAAATTCCGTGAGATGTGCCAGGAGAGCGAACGGACCTTTGCCAGCAGCGTTGTAAAGGTATTTCCCAAACGAATTTATAATTTCGCTGCAATTTTAACTTTAATATTGAGGTATTTAAGGCTGAGCTGAAATTGGAACCTACCGACGAAGCAACACAACTGGAAAGCGATACCGTGGAATACATTTACGAGCCAACCAACGAGTTCATCGATGCCGATGAGGACATTGAATTCGATGCAATGTTGGAGGAGCGCCTGGAGGACACCATCGAAGAGGCGCAGACTGACGAAATGCCGTATGAGGATTTCGATAGATCCAATGAGCTGGACGAGAAGAACCTAATGCTTGGCAATGCCAGCGATGACAGTGATTATAATCCTAGTGAACGTCTGCGAAAGCCAAAGGTGCGTAAAACACGGCACAATAAACGTGGTCGGGGACGACCTCGCAATGCGCACTCGGTATTGAAGCATAGCCACCCCAAGGCGGGGGCTATCGCCAGTGCTGCCGTCGCAAACAAATCCAATGAGGAGACCTCCACGAACATTATGTGCGAAATATGCGGTAACATATACTCAAAACGTGCCGCCCTCAACATTCACATGCGTCGCCACATGTCCGAGAAGCCTTTTGAATGCGAGTGAGTATTCGATAAGCTTTAGCCGCAGCTGTCGTAATTTCCATTACTTATCTCTAATCACTTTTCTACAGTAATTGAAAAGTCTTAATTGCCTTTTTTTATGTCTTACAGAATCTGCGCCAAAACCTTTGCTGGTCCCTCAGAGCTTAATCGCCATATACGAGTGCACACTGGTGAGAAACCCTTCACTTGTAAATACTGCTCCCGCTCATTTGCAGATCGCAGTTCTAACATACGACACGAAAGGTACTACCCCTATAGGGTACTCTATGTAATCAATAACTTATATATTCATTTTCTTTCAGAACCCACACGAACGAACGTCCATTTACCTGTGCAACCTGTGGCAAATCCTTTTCCTATTCAAACGTTCTCAAGAATCATATGCTAACACATACGGGCGAAAAACCTTTCTTGTATGTTTATTCAGTGATCTTTAAGGATTCTGTACTAATTAGGGGTTTCATCATTTCAGATGCATGCCCTGCAATAAGACATTTTCCCGCAAGCATCAGCTGGAACAGCACATGGGAACAATGACCCATCAGCAAACTGTGAGAGCTCTGCAGAGCAACGATGCGACTCGTCACTCTGAGATATATTAGTCATTTCTAATCGCAATAAATTAATTTTAATATTAATATAAAACAACAATTGTAAATAAAAAAGTACAAATTTATGTTATGAACTTGTTAAAGGAACATTTGCCCTCCTTCTCCTCCTTAACTGAGTAAACTTTTCAGCTGTGCCGCACGTTCCTTGACCTTGTGCTTTTTGGCAATTGAGATGACCCAGTCGGATGGACCAGAATTCACGGATGCGACAACTGTATATGAGAATTGAATTTACAAAGATTTCTATGCACAATTCAAAACTCATACGTACTTGTGTATCAAGCTATGCTTGTTCAGCCAATTAGAACTGTAGATGTGCTTGCCACACGTGGCACACTCGTAGATCCGACTCTTTATGTGGTGTTTGCAGTAGAAAGAGGCATAGGGGGCAGTAAACTAATTGCACTAGTGGTACCTCAGCTCCTAATGCGTCGCAAAGTATTTTCGACAATACCTGCGGAAATAAAAGGAAGGCAATGTGTGATTGGATTAATACACTTTGTGGACACATACATACATATATATTTTAAACTTGGCCTTAAATCTACTGATGCCAATCGTATGAAGTTTGTATTCACGACAATTGTCTATATTACTTACAGTCTTGCTGCATCGCAATTGATTTGGTGGGTTTCTCAAAATTCTTGAATTCATTGAGATCTACTTTATCATATTTGAGACCTTCCACCGCCTGTATGTCTTCTTTATTCTGACCGTTAGGTGTTTCACAGATTTCTTCAGACATTCCGTAAGGTTCCAAATCTGAATTTATATTATTACTTATTATTACACTTTCAAGACTAATTTGTGTTATTTTGGGTATTGTACTCGTACAATATGCAAGCTAGTCGCAGAATGCATCTGTATCTTGAGGTGACTATTATCAGTATCTCGCGAAGTGAACCAGTTGATTTACTTAAAACAAATGCGATAGTTTTACGCGGACATCTTTTAGAGCTCCAAAAACTAAATTCTATTATGTTCTTTGCATTTTCAGAGTTTTTTCTTACATTTACACAGGAATACACTTCTTCTAATTCAGCGGATTCGAAATATCAATAAAATTTTGCAGTTTGTTTGCTGCTTCCTCTTCCCCAAAGTGCATTCACACAAAACATGTTCAGCAGAGAATCAGCTGTTTTATTCGTATTCACAACGAAGTGGAGTAGATGTTAATCAGCTGTTTACTTTTAAGTAGTCAACAAAAACCAAATCAAAGTTTATAGAATTTTTATGAATTAAAAGATTATGATCAAAAGTATCAGATCGAAATGACGTTACAGTGCCGTACTTGTGCAAGTGTTATTTACAATACGAATGCTAAGAATATTTTTGATACTGAAAACAATGAAATCCTTGAACACATTGAAATGGTAACTGGCATAGCGGTAAGTAAAAATAATAATACAAATAATATGAATAATAATAAATTATTTTAATGCAGCTGGAAAATTACACTGACCTACCATCACATATCTGCGGTTGTTGCTTGCTAGACGTTAAGAGAGCTGTATTTCATATGAAAGTTTTTCGAGAACGATGCATCAAGACTCAAAAAGAACTGATGCATCTTCAACATAAATCTGAAGATCTTGGCGATGAAACGTATAAGCAGGATTCTGATGAAGTTCCCATTAAAATTTATAAAGACGATGATGATTTCAATGATATGGTAGAGGAGCTGCTTGTGTTTCAAGAGAATGTGAACGTAAATGATGCAGAAACAAATATTTTGGAAGAGTCAGGTCTAGATGCGGATTCTTTGGCTGCGAAGGTACAAAATGAAATGCTTCAAATTTGTGAATATAGCAACGATAGCCTAGAGTCCGAAAAAGAGTTAAGCGAGCACTCAAACAATGATTCAATTGAGCAAGACCAGTGCTCTGACTTGGATAGTGATGATCAGAGTAACTCTTCAAATCAATCTGTTGATGTTTCAACCAAAACTGTTCAAACAAGAAATAAAACGATGCCACGTCCAAGTAGAGCGAAAACGAAACAGAACAGTTCTAATGCAAGCTCGAAATCGCCCAAAGATAAGGAGAAGAAAACGAAAACCTACCGAAGCTGGAAGAATCTAACCGAAAAGGAGATTATCGAGCGAAAACGACAACAGCGTCGTCGGGACTGTGTTTGCGATCAGTGCGGGCGGCATTTCTCAGATCAGAGCAATTTTAAACTGCATATGCTACGACACACTGGCATCAAGAACTTCAAGTGTGGGGAATGTAGTAGAGCCTACTATACGGAACATTTACTGCAGCTTCATGAACGGATCGTTCATCGGGGTGAGCGCCCCTATGCATGCAAATACTGCGAGAAAACGTTTCACAACAGTACAACGCGTGTCATACATGAACGGTACGATAATATATCTACAGCTTATGACAGATTATGTTATGATTAAGATCTAATATTTACTATTCTTTGCAGAGCTCACACGAAGACACGACCATATTCATGTGGATTATGCAAAAAAGCATTTATTTCTGCCTCTGGTCTTAAGCGACACGAGTTAATCCACAGTGGCGTTAGGGCTTTTCAGTAAGTATAAGAACTCTATATAATAAGTTTCAAATTTACTAAACGTTGATTCAAATTTCAGTTGTACGGTTTGCGATAAAACATTTCAGAGAAACACGCATTTGAAGGCTCATTTGCGCTCAAAACTGCATTCGTTGAAAGAAACAAATATTGACTTGTTAAATGAAATAGAATAAAAACTATGCTTAAAACTATATATATGTATTTCTGTATTTTGTTTAATGGTACTGTTTACAGAAACAAGATGTGAAGATTAAACTGTTATACAGATTCTGCATTAGTAATCCAACTGCAATTGTTTGTACTATATATGCTAGTATATTTGCATACGTGGTATATTTTCCTGCGTATTCCCACAAATGCAAAACGGTCACATTGACAACAATTCTTGCGTTCGCAACTTAAGCAAGTCTTCGGTTTTTTTAATATCTGAATAAAATGGAAGATTTTTGTCGTACTTGCGGCAAAATGGTGAATGCAGATAGTTGCATTAACATCTTCTCTACCCAGGATCGTCGCATCTTGCAATGCTTGCGCACAATTACGAACTGCTGGGTGCATAAAAAAGCTGAAGTAGACATCCAGACAAAAAACACTAACTATTATTTTGTTTAATCCTGCAGGTGGAAAATGTTGTCGGTTTTCCCATCTATATGTGCGAGGACTGTCAGTCGCTAGTGAAGAAAATCAAATCCTTTCGCAAACGTTGCTTACGAATTGAAGCTTTTCTCAGTAAACGTAAACACAAGTTGAATGCCGCAACTGACGTGCAGCTTGCAACGTCAAAGAGCAAGCCAAGCGCCGCCGACCCGCTGCGAATTGAGGAGCAAGAGCTTGGCATTACAAAGGAGAAAATAAGTGGACACCCCCTGGAGGAGCAAGCTACTGAGCAGGAAAACGTTCCCGAACTGTTGGATGATGTTTATTACGAAAATCCACCCGAATACGATGATTATGCAGATCTGACCCCTGACGCAGATGTGGAAGAGCAGAACAAAGATATTTCTACTTCAACCGCTTCTCCTGCCAAACCTCAGGTTATAACGAAGGAGGAAGACACCTTTGATACAAAGCAAAATAAAGTGGGTTCCCGCAAATACACCATGCGAGTGGGAAAACGAACCATGTATATCAAACTGACTGACGACAAGCAGCCGAAACGTATTGTGGATCGTGAAAGGCAATGGGCATCGGCTCGACCCTGTATCTGTGAGCACTGTGGTCGCCAGTTCAAGGACAGCAGCAATCTCAACGTGCACTTGTTGCGGCACACAGGCACCAAGAACTACAAGTGCACGCAATGCAACGAAAAGTGCTATACACTTCATTTACTTCGACGCCATCAGCTCAAGCATACCGAGGGTCCATACGAGTGCACATTCTGTGGCCTGCAATACAGCACTAAGAGTTCTCGAGTTAGACACGAACGAGAGGCATGCAAGAAGGGACGAGCGCCAGAGTCGAAGACCGATGTCATCAAACGTGGCGAACGCACATTCCAGTAAGTTTATCTGCATCTATATAATAAAAGTAGTATGCTTATATTTATTATTAAATTATAGCTGTGCCTCCTGTGATCTTTGGTTCTTGCGTGCCGGCAACTTGACGCAGCACCTAAACTCATCAAATCACATTGCCAACGAGCGTAGAAAAATAAGAAAATACAAAATGCAAGAGAGCAATTCATTAAATAATGAGGCAATGACATGATTCATGTAAATTTGAGACAAGCATTTAAAAAATTAAATGTAATTACATTACATTTTAAACATTTTATTTAAAACAATTGTTCTTTTCCCCAGATTAGCTAGAGTCCTCGGCAGCTTCAACCTTCTCTATCTTTTGTAAATTCTCTTTATGCATTTTACTAAACTGATGTGAATACAGATTGAACTTATAACGGAAATAGGCATCACACACATCACATCTGTAAGAAAATAGAGTGGATTGTTTTATATTTTAGTGCAGCTAATATGCTAATTAAATTCCTTACCTGTAGGGACGTTCGCCAGTGTGAATTCGTTCATGTTCCTTCAGTTTGGTACGAGTGTAGAATCCCTTCAAACAAATGTCACATTCGTAGGGACGTTTGCTATCGTGTCGCATTTCATGTTTCTTTTTTGCTTGTGGATCCGGAAATCTCATGTCGCAGAGTTTGCACTTGAAGGGTTTTACACCAATGTGGGCATTGATATGTCCATTTAATGCATATTTTGTTGCATAACTTTTGTCACAATATCCACAATAATGACGCACATTCTCCTTTGGCCTCTGTTCCCCCGGCTCCTGGTTATCCCCCCGCATGTCAATTTTTTTATTCATCTTAGTCAGGTTCCTGTGTATCCGTGGCGTCGCGCCGTGTACTTTTCTGCAATGGTAGATGTAAATATATGTAATAATTTCATTAAGCATAATATCTAATATATTCTTACTACCTACTTTTCATGCAAATAACGAGTATTGGATGATCCATATGCCTTCGGACAGTAATTGCAGACAAAAGGGAGTTCGCCTTTGTGACGGACACGTATGTGAATATTTCGCATATAGGCATCATAGAACTGCTTGGGACATTCGGGACACTTATAGTTCTTTGTCTGTGTGTGCCGCAACATATGTATGGTTAGATTACATCTAACCCGGAACTTAGCCCCACACTGATCGCATACATGATTCAGCGGCAAGGCGCGGATCTGTTCGCGTCGTATTCGATTCTTTTCCTCTTTGGTGCGTTTCTCTCGTTTGGGTTTAGGTTCTGAGGGTCTTCGTCGCTTAGGTTTTTTCTCCTTGCCTCGTATGACTGTTATCTTCCGTTCTTTAGGTCGTACCGTTCTATCAGTACCCTTATACTCATTGAGTAGATCCTCATAGATTTGTGCACCCAATGCAATACTATTTGGATCTGCTGCCGCTGGGTGTAGTCCTTGTATAATTGGATTTGATATTGCATGCGACAAAGATTCAACTACAGTTGTTTGACCACTCTCTGCATCTGCGGGAAATACGGAAACAAAATCTTCCTTGTCTTCGCTCTTTGCCATCTCAAATTCTTCGTCGTCAGTTTGAATCGGTACATCATCGCCGCCAGCAAGTTGCAGTTCAGTGCGTATACATGTTTCCCGAAATTCAATGGCAATGCGGAGGTTATCAACACATGTTGGGCACATAAACTGATCATCTAGGCGTTGGATCTGAAATAAAAACAATGTACGTTATAATCTTACATGATAAGAGCACAAAAAAAACCGTTCAAATTCACTGATAAGCATCTAGAATAATGAGGATAACCAATAGAAATACTAACCCAAATTCCAGTAATAACTTCAATGTGGTACAGCATGACCGCGTTGTGTTCCTCACAAAGATCTTTGGCCTTTTCATCTATCACAAATTGTCGATTGCATGTGCGACATTTCCTTTGCTCATTTGGACTTTGAACTCTCTCAGTGACTTTCTCCTCCAGTTCCTCGGCCAAAGGATCATGTTCACTGGGTATCGGAGTAAATGGAACGAAGGCATTCCCAGTGGCACTAACAAAATCGGGAACTGATACTATGCCGGTGTTACGCACAAATGATGGAGCAATCACAATGGCCCCATTGGCTTCGGCTTCCTCTCGCACTGCTGCCTCTTCGAGCAGTTCGGCTACAAGTTTCTGGTTCTTGTCTTTCTCTGAACGCTCCCGCTCAGCCTCGCTTATATTGTTTTTATTAATGCACGGTACTGCGCCTGGCCGAAGAGTTCTCTTTGTGCAGAGTCCTAAAGCGATTATCCAACCGCAAATAATAAATAATGTTGTATATATTCTATAATTGGCTTGAATTGAAAAAGTAACAAACCCATTTGAAATTGTAAGCCCCCTTGAATGTCCTCATCTTTGAAGTGCTCGTTGCAAATGACGCTTTTAAGGTATGTTTTCTTTTGTTTATCTTTGTTGTTCTTTCGACAAAATGAAATCCATTCTTTTAAAACATCTGGGTTCTTTGGAAAGCTAAAAAAGCTGAATTGCTGCGAATGTTTTTGTTTCGCCTTAAATTTGTTGGCGCAGTTATGCACCGCGCACTTCATTTTTATACAATTTTTCTTGTTTGTGACGTCGCCGAACAGACTTAGTGCCAGGGCTGGCAACCATTCATGCACGAGGGAGTGCTAGTTAAACAATCGATAAGTTTATTTTCTATCGATAGCTCTTTAGTCGGCGCATAAATCAATTCAGTTCAAATTGTAAGAAAAGTTGCAAAAAATACTTTTATTTAATACGAGTTAAGATCAATTTCATCATCCAAATTAATAGTAGCCCTGTTTTGATGAGCCTTCGAGCGACAATGTGCCTTCAAAGTTGATTTGCGATTGAAGCAAACATTGCAAATTTGACAACTGAAAGAAAAAAAAAAAGGAACAATTCAGTCAATTACATTTATTAAAGTTTATTACATACCAGAATGACTGTTCGCCGGTGTGAACAACTGCATGTCTTTCCAAGCTACATTTTTTTGAGAAGGTTTTGTCGCACATTGAACAGGAGAACTCAGGCGCCTTAATATGCAGATCCAAATACTCTGTGTGGCTCCTACAAAATATGAATTTACATCATCATAAACTCTAAATCGCGTAATTCATTGACTACCTTTGATGTCGTAATCGTGTCATGCTATTTGCAAATCGATTGTCGCAGTATTTACATGCATAGGGTTTCTCTCCCATGTGCTGAATGCGGTTGTGCAAGTTAATTAAATGCTGTGAATAATCTTTGTACCCGCATTGATCGCATTCGAACTTCTTTACACCCAAATGGCGTTGGAGGTGTCGGTTTAAGTTCGCTTTGTCATTGAATGTCCTGCCGCACTGATCACAAAAGTAAGTTTTCTTTCTTTTACCTGAAGATGACGAAGTTAACCCTTTTTTTCTTGATTGGGATCCTCTGGCTTGCTTTGGAACGCTTGGGACTATGGGAGAGGTCTCTTCATAATCCTCCACTGTATTCTCAGATATGTCGCTTAAATTATTTTCTTCTGTCATTTCATTGAGATGATGAATTTTCAAATGCCGATTAAATTGCAGTAGATCTTTGAAATATCTCACACACTTATCACAATAAAAAAGTTGTGATTCTTTTGACATTTTAATTGTAGATGTTGGAATGCTTGGTTGTCTTTTTTGATTCGTTTTTTGGGAATTATATTTATTATTTTTGGCAGGAACCACAATATATGGCAGTGTATCTGTAAATTTGTATTCGTTTTCGGAACTATCTTCTATATCCTCATCTTTTATCGTGACTACATTGCTGTCGCTCTCCAAAGGATCATCGTTATCACTGTCCACTGGTTCATTATCTAACGAATGTGAAAGTGTTTGTTTTGTATCAGTCTCTTTCTCGCTCTGAAGCATTAGAATCTCATTCATTCTTATACAGCGCTCTCTAAAATTGATAGCATGTTCCAAGTCTAATAAGCAGTAGGCGCAAATCTTTGCTGGCATGTTTAGCTCATCTGTTAACTGTATAATTTAACATAAATATTAATGAACAATAATGCCCACTTACTTTTCGAATGCTCACCCAAAGGTTTGTCAGGGCATGTATTTTCTGCAGTGTCGATTCATCTGAAAATAGGTCTTTTGCGCTGAGACGATCCACCCGTTTGCCGCAAGTTCGACATAGTAATGCTACCGACATTTTCTAATATTTGGTTTTTGTTTACAAAATGTTGGATTTGTTTATATGAATCGCATGTATGTGTGGCGAAGACTAAACAGGGCTGTTATTCTGTTTAGTAAACGTGTTAACTGTAAATGTGAACACCAATATAATGTTACGCTAGTGTGTGAATGGCACCAATCTAACGTCTTTGATATTTTAATGCTTGAATCGCTGATAACAATTTGCTGTTGTGGGATTTTTTCTATTTTTGAATTAAAGCATTATTTTATTAATCAAATATTTTCTTTGGTATTTACTTAAAACCAATCAGCATTAAAATATGACCTCCAAATAATTACAATCTATACATATAATTCTTCAATAATAGAATCTGCAAAATCAAATTCTTCATCATTAATTTCTTCTACAATGTCTAATTTGTTTTTAAGCGCTGTTGCTGCTTTCTTTTGGTGTTGCTTGGAACGATAATGAATCTTTAAATTTGTATTTCGGGGGAATCCAACGTCACACACATCACATCTAAAATGTAACACATTAAATGTATTAAAAGTATTCAAATCATTTTGAAACCTTACCGATAAGGTCGTTCACCAGTATGAAGAAATTTGTGTTTATTTAGACAAGATTTTGTGTAATATTTTTTTCCACAAAGTTTGCATGCAAACGACATTTTCCGAATGTGTTTTACCCTGAAGTTGAGAGATAACAATAATAAGTTGAATTTTGAGTAATGAGAATTCGGATTACCTTTCATGACGACAACGGGCGGTGCTGGTAAAGAAGCGGTCTCCACAATATTTACAGACGTACGGCATCTCCCCCTGATGCCTTACGCGAATATGTAAGTTTAACAAGTGCTGGGTAAAATACTTCGCATCGCATTCCTTGCATTCGAAGTCCTTGACACCGGAATGCCGTAATAAATGCACTTTTAAATTACTTGAATCGGTAAAACATCTTCCGCATTTGTCGCAGATGAAAATCTTATCTGCCGGAGGATGCCTCGTTGTTTTAACGGCTTCACGTTCTAACGATTCGTTTCTAACCGATTCAACAACTTTTGTTTTTCTCTTTTGACTTTTACTTCTCGTTTTCGTATTACAATTTTCAATGCAAGCCTCATCTCTAACTGTATATGACGGAAATTGCTGTTTTGGTAAGCGATTTCGAACAACATTGCCTTTAGTTATTTGTTTAATATTTGGGTCTCGTATTATATGATACGGTAAGGCATTCTCACATTGTTGTTCAATCTGAAAACTAATCGTTGATTCTTCATCATTTAGTTGAACCAACGACGACGTTTTCTCTGGCTTTCCATCAAGCAGCAGCTTCTGTGTTTCAATACAACGCTCTCGAAATGACATGGAATGATTTAAATCAGAGTTACAACGGGAACAAATGTATTTTGGCAGGTGCTCCTCGTTCATTAACTAAAAGCGAAAAGAATATTTGAATATATCATTCATATTTCTACACACAAATTAATGAGGCTCTTACACAGATTCCTGTTAATATTTTTATGTTACACAATATGTCATCATTCTCCCCACTAAAGAGAGTCCTGGCATTAAGATTGTAGATATTCTCACCACAAGTTCTGCAGATTATTATTGGTGACATTTTTCATAGATTATTTTTTCCTTAATCACATTTGTTTACAAAGCAGGCTCGTACAAAGCCAAACTACAGCTGATTCTTTGCGTAGACATGCGAATGTCAATGTGGTGGCATTAACCCCAGGCACCCCCAGGCACTCTGACAATAAGCAATAAAGGATACTTTTTTCATTTCACAAAATAAATTACGTATATATTAATGTTTTCTCCCGCTCTAATAATTTGTTCCTCATTCCTATATAATAGATATTCTTTACATGTGTATTAAGCATCAAGATCTTCGATTATTGAGCCTGGAAAGACTATTGTGTCATCTGGAACCGTCATATCATTTATCACATTCAGTTGACTGTTCAACGCTTCGCTAGCCCTCTTCTGATGCTGCTTGGTTCGAAAGTGTATTCGAAGGCCTGGATTTCGCGGAAATGCCACATTACACAAGTCACAACTAAACAAAAACATGAATTATAGTGATTATATAATAAAATTGAATAAATAGATCATTTAACTTACCGATACGGCCTAAGGCCTGTGTGAAGAAACTCGTGCTTATTTAAACATGACTTTGTTAGATATTTTTTGCCACAAATCTTACATTCATATGCCCAATTTCTTATGTGGCGTACTCTGAAATAAAATCAAAATTGGATTATAGATCTCAAAATAGTTTTGGCATTCTTACTTTTCATGGCGAACCCGAGTACTGCCTGAATAGAAGCTCTGACCACAATATCTACACACAAAGGGTTTCTCTCCTTGATGTTTTACACGGATATGCAATTGTAATAAATATTTGGAATAGTGTTTAGCCCCACAATCTGTACATTCAAAATTCTTTTCGCCCTTATGGCGCAGAATGTGTATATCCAAGTTTCTTGGATTTGTAGATTGATGACCGCAAAGGTCACAAATATAGATCTTTGGATCGCCAGGTTTAACGACAGACTTATCTTTCTTATCTGATTCACTTGATGATATAGGCTCTTCTGGCGTTGTACTCTCTTGGGATTTTTTGGGTGGACTGGAAGGAAGGGAACACTTTACGACATCTGCTTCTGGTAATTCTGCTTCATCAGTTGCACTTGATATATTGAATTCTTCAGTTGATGCGCTTGAAGATTTTTTACATTTCTGGCGACCGAAACGAGGCGATGTTTTTAAAGTACTTGGTTTAAGACGCGGAATATGGTCAGAGTTGGGATCTGATTCTTTTCTTGAGGATGCTTTAAGTGAAGTGGATCCGGGAGAGGAACTTGTTCGCTTATTACTTATTTTTTCCATTGATAAAAAAGCATTATGAGCACGATTGCGTAGAATCCGTTGCTGTGGATTGATAGGTCGCTGTACCTCTATAGTGGTATCACTTAAAACTGTGTCTTTTGTGTCATTAACATTAATGTCTAACTGAATATCATTGTTGCTTTTGTATATAAGATGATCTACCACCTCCGGGTCGTTTAGTGGGTCTGGCGACGTTGTTGTTGTAGTTGCTGTTGTCACCTTTTCCACCTTGCGCTGCAAAAACTTTTCGGTCGTTAAGCAGCGCTCTCGAAATGTTATTGAATGGTACAGCTCCAAATAGCAACAGGTGCATATATGTTTGGGCAAATCATAATTATCAATTAACTATAATTAAAAAATAGAGACACATGTTGCACTTCAAACAAATATCCTTTGTGAATCTAATGCAGTCAATGCAGTCTCACCCGAATTCCAGTAAGAGTTTCAATGTTTGCTAGAATTTCATGTTCATCTTCTTCGAAGATATTTTTGGCATTCGGGTTAAAAATCCTTTCAGCACAAGTTCTACATCGAATAGACATTATGCTGATTTTCTAATCCAATGTTTTTGTCTGTAAGAGCCGACTGTTTTCATGAACAAGACAGGGTTGTTCTAACGTGAATGGCAAAAGCGCAACGTTGTAAGGTGAATACCATTTTGCCATAACAGAAAATATATTTGAAATTCAAATGGTTGCTTCTGAATTATTTATTTTTATAATTTTCTTTATTAAAAAATCCTTTTTTAAAATAAATATAACAATTTGCTTAAATTATAGTAGTATTTTGGGAAAACTTATTTATTCATCGATCTCTTCAATCATTGAATTTGGAAAGTCAAAATCTATTTCCTCCTCTTCGCTGACTGTATCAAGAACATCAAAATCATTGTTCTCCAGTTGGTTTACTCTACGCAGGTGGAACTTTGTGAGGTAATGGTTCTTTAAAGACGCGGCTCCCTTAAATGTCTTTTTGCATGTATTGCAGCTGTTTAAAGGAGACAATACAATTTCATATGACGATTATATTTGTTGTATAAAATGACTTACCTGTGAATCTCTTCTCCCGTTGTATGAAGAATCTTATGTTTATCCAAGCCGATTTTGCTGATGAAAGTTCTGCTGCACTGCTTACATCCATATGGCAACTGATGTGCATGATATTTTCTGAAAGTTCAATTAAGTATTATATAGGAATAATTACAATATAAACAACATACCTTTCATGGCGACACCGACTGGGACTGTTACGAAAACCCATGCCACAATATTTGCACACAAAAGGCTTCTCCCCTTTGTGATGTACACGAACATGCAACATCAATAGAGGTCGGGTAAAAAATTTTCGCCCACAATCGTTGCAGTCAAACTTTTTCACACCTGAGTGTCGCAACGCATGATCCTTCATATTACTCAAATCGCGAAATGACCAGCCGCATTGATCACATACGTATTTCTTCTCAAGAGGTGTTATCCGTGGTTTTCTTGGCGTTGCATTTTCCCTGGAAACTTTCACACTAAGAGCAGTTTGTTGCAAGTTTGGATGAGGCTTTGATCTCACAATCGGCTTTGCTGGTTTTAGAGCTATTGAAATTGCTGGTCGAATTGCCACAAATCTTGTGTTTGGGCAGGGATGCGAGGATACTGAATTTAAAACTGTTTCTGGTGACTTTTTACGTCGATTTTCTTTTGGGTCATGGCAACGCATAATCCGTACTCGAGGCGAGAGATGACTTTGTTTTCGTTCTATTTTTGGCTCAATTGCTTTTCGTGGTTCCTCATTTATATCTTCAAGGTAATCAATAGTTCCTTTTAGTTCACTCATTACACAACTTGGCTTTCGTCCATTCAATGGATCCGGTTGTCGATATTTAGTGGATAAGGTTTGCTTTCTCGATTGGACATTCGTTAGTTGTTTGTGGGTTTCTAAGCAGCGATCTCGAAAAGCTATGGCATGATTCAAGTCCAGGTAACAAGCGGAGCATATGTGGCTGGGGAGGTCCAAATAGTGGGATAACTGAAAAGTAAAATATATTAAATTCGTTAAGTTCTTCGAATGATACAGTTGATGTGCAGTCGCTCACCGTGATACCGGTAAGAGTCTCGATGTTATATCGAATGTCTTCGTTTTCACGTTTGAAGAGATTTCTGGGATTTAGATTGTAAATTGGTTCAGAACAAGTTCTACAGTGAATAGACATAGTAATTATTATTTGTTTGGTAATTTGTTTATAAAATCCACAATATAAACATTTGCAGTGAGTACTTATTGTCTATATTGAAAATGCACTAAAATTTGCCACGACAATATTTACCCGGTAAAAGTATTTAAAACTAACATAAATATATTATGAACAAAATGCGAATTATATTCTTCTTTATGTGTATGTTGTACATCATGTTAATAACATAGTTAATTTAAAAAATAGATATTAACCTCAGTAACAAATAACGTTTGATTAAAAGTGTGCACCTATTAATTTGAGAGACAAATTTGTAACAGCTGTAACAAATTGTCATTCACCCCGAATGTAACAACAAGTTGCTGCAAATCTGCAATATGTGATACATATTTTGTTTACCATAAAAAACAAGATATGGATGACATACGGAATCTTTGCCGCACTTGCGGTTCAACAATAAATGAAGAACACGATATAAAGCTCTTTGAAAAATCAAACTACGCTTTAGTAACCTTGATTGAAGACATCACAGATATGTGGGTAAGTTTCTGTACAACATTACTTAATGAATCAAGAAATTTAATGCTTTTCTTTATTGAAAACCATTCTTAGATTGAATTTGACTGTAATTTATCGGAGTATATTTGCATTGACTGCAAGACTCTGTTGGATCAAACCCTTCAATTCCGAGACACTTGCCTTAGCACACACAAAAAACTGGTGGAGGCGAGAAAAACACATATAAGAAATAGCGAAATGGAACAGCAGCATTTTCATAACGAATGTGTAGTCAAAAATAACGAAGAGAGCATTGATACGCTAGAAATAGAAAATTTAGTAGAATATATCAGCTATTCAGATACGCAATTATCTGAGAATATATCAAACGAAGAGGAGAGTACTCAAGAAGCTGCATCAAAAGAAACTTGTTATAGCGACAAGAAAAGAAATAAAACTGCAAAGAAACCCAGAAAAAATTGGGTTTGTGAACAGTGTGGGGGAGTTTTTAAGTGCTCTACCTATTTAAAATTGCATTTGCTGAGGCATACAGGCAACAAAGAATTTGAATGTGATATTTGCAAACGCAGATATTATACACAGAATGAAATGTTAAGACACAAAATATTGCACTCTAATGCAAGACCTTACGCCTGTCGATATTGTGATAAAACCTTTCGCGGCACTAGTAGCAAGGCGGTTCACGAAAGGTGAGCTTCATATAGCATATTTTAATTTTATTTCTACATTAAATATATCTCAATTTGCAGAACTCATACAAACGAACGACCTTTCGCTTGTAAGTTTTGTGAGAAAACTTTCAGATCAACATCGGTTCGAAAAATGCATGAGCGGGTACACGTTAATAACCGAAAATATTAGTAAGTATGTTATAATTTTAGAGAAATATGTTTAAAAGAATTGTCTCCTAGTTGTGAACCGTGCAACCAGTGGTTTCTGCGCTCTTCTCACTTGTCCCTCCATCAACGAACCAAAATGCACAAAAGAAATGTACCACCAGTTGAATGAGTTTGCATATGTTTTGTTTTGTTTCCAAATTAAAATACGTTTACACGTAACTACCAACACAAAAGACAGCTGTTCACCTTGTGTGAATGGCAAATTTGTTTTTATGAGTTTTTTTCATGAAGGGACGTACGCTGATCAGATTGCGAAAAATAACAAATAATGTAAATATTAAAAGTGCGGAAAAATATAAATTTGACTTTGAATGTTTTTAGAAAGTTTTTTTAACATACGTTATAAACAATATATACAAAATATATAGAGAGAGGGGAACGTTTACTCTTGCCACTATAAAGTGGAATCATTTCGGAATTCCATTGAAAGATAAATTAAAAAAACAAGACGAAATGATCGCAACTAATCATGCAAATCGCAAAAAATCGTTGCGGTTTGAGAAGGATGACAGGATGCGGCTTATAGATGCAGTCAGGACCAGACGGCTACTCTGGGACAAGACACACAGTGAGCACAGTGATTTCGTGAGGGTTAAGTCAGCCTGGCAATCAGTGGGTCAGCAGTTGGACAGAGATCGTAAGTGGTATATTTGATTTGATTGCTGCCAGTTTTGTTAACTAATGTTATCTCCCGCAAAGCAAATGAGTGTAAGGTGGCTTGGCGATCATTGCGACAGAGCTATCGGTATCACTGCAAGGTGGCGTATAACCGTTTTAAATCTGACGAAAATGATGATGACGGCGAAATAGATCCATTAGAAACACCTGACATTCAATGGGAGTTTGGTAATGCTATGGCTTTCTTACAGGAGTTATCTAAGAAAAGGTAGAATGATTGCATTCAACGAAAGTGTGTTCTAATTGAATAATTTGTAGGACGCAGCCGGAACCATTAAACGATACGACCAACACAAGTGCAGTGACAGAAGATTACACTGATGCGGAATATTTGGAAATTATTGAACTAGACGATAATGATGCTGACATTGTCGACGACGATTGGGAAGACGTAATCAAAAAGCATCCAAGGATGATTCGCACCTTTTGTACTACATCTTTCCGTTTATACTTTCTTTTTAGAATGAAAAGCAACAATTAAATGGACTAAGAGAGGTACTATGCAGAACATGTGGTCAACCATCAGATGCTCCAACATCACAGAATTTATTTCAGTCTGATAATTCCTTCATTCTGGAGCAGATTACAATGTTGACAGAACTTATTGTAAGTTGTCTGTGTCTTCTGTCTTGTTTTGTTTTAAACTTAATCAATTATCACACATATTTAGCTAAAACCAGAAGAGGATCTTTCAAATTTCATCTGCGAACTCTGTCTACAAAAACTAGAGATTGCTGTTGAATTTCGTAGAGTTTGCATTGAGGCACAGACACAGGGCATGATACAAGTACAAAGAAAAGAAGAAGACGACTCAAGTCTTATCGACGTGAGCATCCAAGAAGACCGACTTGAAGACGTTGATCACTCAGATAACGAAGACAGTTATGAGGAACTTAATCAAGACTATGAGGATCTTAATGTACAATTATTACGATCATCACCATCACCAAAAAGCAGAAAAACTAATACAAAAGAGCAGACAAGCCAAAAATATCAATGCCATCAGTGTGGATTGACATTTACAAGCCCAGATCTGCTTAAGATGCACATGCACGAGATACACGACACACAGCTTCATACAAGGTATTTAAATGCAACATAAGTCTATTGCAATTTTGCAGATTGTACATTTTGTGATTACAGATTTGTGTGCAGGCATTGTGGACACGACTTCAAGTACTCAGAGCCACTTGTTGAGCACCTAAAGAGCATTGGAGCTAAATTTGACTACATGTGCGAGGATTGCGGGCAAAAGTTTTACAGCAGACATTTTCTACTAAAACATAAGAGACGCGTACATGGTCAGGCAGTTGCATATATTTGCCACATTTGTGGCAAGAACTTTACCACGAGCTTCAATCTACGCAATCACATCGTACGTCACGGCGGTACGCGACCTCACAAGTGCAAACTGTGCAAGGCAGCCTTCTGTACCAAAGCCGAGTTGAATGGTCACAAGCGCACGCACGATAATGTGCGTCCATATCCGTGTCGATATGGGTGCGGTAAATCCTTTCGGCACTGCAGCAATCGCAGTTGTCACGAAAGGTATGACAATTACCTAAATGTATTTCTAAAACTCATAATATAATTTTAACTATGTTATTCTACACAGGGTGCATATGGATAGAAGCTTGCGACCTTTCCAATGTGAATATTGCGACAAATCATTTGTAACCCAAGGCGACTGCAGATCGCATCAAATGGTGCATACAATGAGTCGTAATTTTGGGTAACTAAAAGAACCATAACTAAAATAAACCTTGTATTAATTTTCTCCACTCACAGCTGTGAAATTTGCGAACAAAGCTTTAAGCTGCAGAAACATTATCAGCAGCATCTGTTAACAAAGTCACATAAAAGGGCCGAGGCTCGCGCAACAACGAGCAAGGAGAATGATGAATGATGAGCATAATAATTATAATTTTTTGAATAGATGCACTTGATGTACCTTTTGATTTACATTAAATAACTTGAATAATCATAAATTTCAAATGTTGAGTTTAATAAAATCAATGAAAATATAAGATTTTTAATAAATATATGGATGTAGTATAGAGTTAATCATTATTTGTGTTGAATTGTTGTCGTTGTCGTCTTGGCTCCTCCTTTATGCTAAAGATAAGTTATTATAATGTATACATATGAGCGCTCAATCAGCTCTGGCGCTTAGAACAGTCTGATGTCGCTAACAATCTTCTCATTATCGTAAATTTCCTTGGCATAGCACAGATTGGGATAGTCGAAGGCGGCACCATAGCGGTTCTTGCAGCCCGAGGTAGCCTTATCTCCGGGAGTGTACACTGGCTGGCCGATAACATTTGAGGTGGCAAAGTTGCAGGTGAGCACAAAGTGGTTGTAGTAATCGCGAGTGAAACGCACGGCAGCGCATCCCAAATGGCTGTTCTTCTCGGCCACGGCAATCGTGAATTTGGCGATTTTCTTATTGGGCAACTCCTCGGGGAAACTGGCCAAAATTTCAGGAGAAGCATTGGTACGTTCGGCAAACCAGTTTTCGATCTGTTCCTTGATGATCTCAGCATCTGTGTATTCAGTCTCAGCGCCACTGTAACTGAAGATGGCATTGTTCTGTCCAGCGTAGGCGAAGCGTTCTGTGCTGCGGCACTTATCAGGCAGAGACTGGCAGGTTTTCACATTGAACAGGGCCAAATGGGCAAGCTCATCGCACCACGACATCTTGGCCATGCGAGTAGCCTTGGGTAATCCTTCCATGCGACCACCGGCAACACTGTTGCGCAACTCATTGAACAGACTGAGAATTGACTTCTGATGCGGCTCAATTTTCACCTCTCGCACATCCTTGGGGCATTCCTCGCTGAAGTTCTGCAACGATACATACCATAAATGACATTCATCCCTAGGTATAAGCAACAGGACTCACTCCCTTGTTGTTGCAGGCAATATGCTTGTCCAGACAAGTGGGCAGAGCACAGTAATCCACTGCACTGGCCAGGCCAGCAAGAGTAGTCAAAACAAGGAACAACTGCATGATGCTAACTGTTACAATATTCACTGCAAACTGATTTAACCACTGTCCAGTCAAGGCTTTTTATACAGCCAGAAGTGAAGGTATGTGTTATTACAGATGTTGCTATGGAACATCTGTTTACCTATACTGCTGTAAATTGATACAACATCAGGTTGGACTTAACTTAATCACACATTGTTTGTACAATCATGAAAAGCATTCAATATTTAATTACTAAAATATCAAATTATCAAATAAATGCAAGGTTCGAAGGATCTTAAAATATATACAATATGTGTATAAAAAATACGCGCTACTAATGATCTCCGTCTCCCTTGCCATTGGTGGCGCCAGCGCCACTGGCAATATATGAGGTAACATCTAGTTTGGTGGCCAGTGCCAAGACAGTCTCCCGACCCTCGCTGCTCTTTCCCACAATCAGTACACTGGGATCAACCTCTAGGACGCGTGCCAACTTGCCCAGCACTTCTGTCTCGGGCAGACGAATGACTTTCTTGTTGGTGGCCTTCAGGGCAGGCTCATTCAGCTGACGATTCATGCTGACCAGCTGACTGAGGAGCGTCTCCTGACTCACTCCGCCCAATACGTTGCTGAAAATGGGTGTTAAAAGTAAGTGGCGGATTGCTTGGGTGCGTCACAGGCAACTTACCCATTTGTCTGATCCACCATTGGCAAATGCTCAACGCGATGCTTCTTCATTGTTGCAATGGCATCGCTTACAGTTGTTTTGGAATCAAGAATAGCCACTGGCTTCGGCAGTTGCAGTTGGGATATGGGCACATTCCACCACCAGTGCCCGTGCTCGTTCACGGGCTGCTTGAAGCCACGTGCCTCCATCCAATTGTCCGAAACGAACTTGGTCATATAATTGCGAATTCCGTCGGGTAGAATGACCACACAACGCTGGCCAGCTTTCAGGGTGCGTGCATATTGGAGCGCTGCTTGCATAGCGCCACCGCTGGATCCACCGCAGAGCAAGCCCTCCTCGGCATTGAGGCGACGACTCATGGGGAAACAGTCAGCGTCACAGATCTTGGTCCACACATCGACAACGGAGTGATCAAAAACGGTGGGATCGAAGTCATAGCCAATACCTTCCACCTCGTAGGATTGGACATCAGTCTCGTTAAGCTCCTTTGGTCGTGCCAGCACAGAGCCATAGGGATCGACGCCGACAATTTTGCAATTTGGAGCCTCTTCCTTGATCTTGCGACCAATACCACTAATGGTTCCCGCCGTGCCGGCCGTAACCACAACCATATCTACTTTATTATCCAGCTGCCAGAGTATTTCCGCTGCTGTTCCATCATAATGCGCCAAGGGATTGCCCGCATTGCGATATTGATCCAGTACAATTGAGTTGGGTGTCTGACGTTGCAGCTCCTGTGCCACATAGATCAGTCCTTCCGGCGAGTCATAGGCTGCTTCGGTGGGTGTGCGTATGATTTTAGCTCCCAATGCACGCAGTGCGTAAACCTTCTCATTGGACATCTTCTCGGGCATAACAATGATGCACTTGTAGCCCTTAACGGCACTGGCCATGGCCAGCCCGATGCCTGTGTTGCCAGATGTCGGCTCTATGATGGTGTCGCCGGGCTTCAGTAGTCCCTTCTCCTCGGCTTCCTGCACCATACGATAGCCGATACGATCCTTGACCGAACCACCTGGATTCAAGAACTCGCATTTCGCATCTGGGCAGAAGAGAAGATAATGAAATGTATTAACTAGAATTGGTATGTGAAATTTCAATCACAACTTACACATCTCGCACTGAATGCCCTCCTTGGCGGGTATATTATTAAGTTTGACAAGAGGCGTGCAGCCAATCACCTCGAGAATGTTGGGAGTAATCAGCTGTCGGTGCGCAATGGGACGTTGTGTGTGCGGTGTTTGCTCCTTGGTGCCCAGATGCCATTTGCATTTTGATGGCTTGCCAGGATCGATGAAATCCGCTGGTCGTTCGTAGGTCTTGCTCGCTGACATCGCTGCAAATTAATTAAGAGACTGAGTGTGAATTAATATACAATGCGCGCTAATCGTGCAGTTCCGCTGCCAGTTCGTAGTTGAATGATTCTCACTGTCGTCTTGTTTTTCTGTTCTCACCATCTGGTCGATTGTCAGGGGTCAGCGAAGTCCTCTCCTTATCAAGCTTTCTATTATTTTCTATTGATTTCATTTTTGTGCTATCTCATTATAGTTCTTTATTGTTTGTGAAATTCTAATTTGGGTTCAACAATTACGTGTAAGCCGTCCTGTGCTGACGACACAGGCACAGTAGTTACCATGTCATGTCGCCCGAGCTATCTCATTGCCTTATCTACAAGTCAGCTTAGTAGTTGATGATTTCCTCCTTTATGAATTGACAATAATTCAAGGCAATCTCTTATCAGTTATCAGAATTTCGCATCGCTTATTTAAAGAAAGTGTTTTTTTAATTAACAATTGCTGAAACGTGTTCGCTTCTGCCAAATGCTGCGTCAATGTAAATAAATCTGTATGCATGCATGTACATACATATGTGCTTGTGTTTGCCTGTGTACACGTGTATGTTTGTACCAGATAGTATGCGTCTTTTAATACTAATAAAATATTCATGTCTAATCTAACCACACTATGCACTAACACAAACACACAAAAACATAAGTAAATACACTCATACACCCACACACACATGAAACACCTTAAGATAACTACATATCTAATGCCACCTGATCGGAAATAAATATTTCATAGCCAATTACAAACAAAGATACGTTTGTTTGTTTTCACTTCTGTATGTTTGCACTTCCCCTTTTACAACTTGTTCGCAATCATACCTGTAATTTATGTGATTATCTAAGTAAACGGTAATAAAAGAGGTTGCTGCAAACACTTTAAGTATGTTGCCGCTCGCACAGTCATAAAACAACTAAATCTCAATGTTCGATTCGGTGCGTCGCGAATACACGTGTCGATTGCACGACTATTGTTTCTCCAAATAGAAGTCTCTCAGCATACATGTATATACATATGTATATATTCTAATATACATATGTACATACATACAATTGTTCGTATTCACAAGTATATGTCAATAGAAATACCATATGTATGTACGTTCCCACGATGTGCATACATACATATGTTTGAATTTCCCTACGCTGAGTTCAGAAAGAGTGCTGCAAAAGGTGAGGCAAGTGTTGTTAAACTCTCTCGTTGGAGTTGTCGGCCTTCGGCAATACATACATATATAATTTTATACATAAACGTACATACATACATACATAGTGCTTATGTGCGTTCTAATCAGACTATCCGAGACACAAAAGGGGGATCGGGTCTTGGAAAACAGAGCTCTATTCGAGAAAAAACGAGCAGTTTCATTTGGAATAATGACAGTTGTTTTCCATTTTTAATTTTAAATTGCGGAAAACCATTGGAGAAAACAACATGCGGCCTTTTTAATACATTTCGTTTTTCCTGCTTATTGCAGTGCAAATTTGCAAAGTTTGCAAATCACCCTTGGAGAGGGCTCCAAGGCTCTGACCGCGTTTTTCAGTTTCATTCACTTTTTTTTTAAGACGGAAAGCGTTTGAAAAACGCTTCCTCTTGCGCCAAGGCCTTGCAAGGGCGGGTCAGGGTAAAAACAGTTTTTAGCAGTTCAAATCCATTGCATACTTTCGAGTTGAATGTAGCTCATTCACGAACCATCTCGAACATTCTTTACTTTTCTGTGGTGTTAGTCTCGAATATTCCACCACGCCGGCCAGAAGTATAAATAGCCGTGCGATTTTCCACCTCACCACAGTTCATAAAGAGCAAGCAACGTGAAGAGAACACAAGCAAAGAAACTAAAAGCTGAACAAGCTAACAGTCATTCAAAAGAATTATAAAAAGTTTAACTTATATAAATAACAGTGAAAAGCAATAAAAGTTAAGTGGAACAAAAGCATTCAACGTGAATACAAAGATTATTTAAAAGAAGAAAATAATATTAACATCGTCGGAAAAGCGGGAAGTAAAACTACAATAAAAATGCCAGCAATTGGTATCGACTTGGGCACAACCTACTCGTGCGTTGGTGTCTTCCAGCACGGCAAGGTGGAGATAATAGCCAACGACCAGGGCAACCGGACTACTCCCAGCTATGTGGCGTTTACAGATTCGGAACGCTTGATCGGAGACGCTGCCAAGAACCAAGTGGCGATGAATCCAAAGAACAGCGTGTTCGATGCCAAACGTCTGATTGGACGCAAGTTTGACGACTCCAAGATACAAGAGGACATGAAGCACTGGCCCTTCAAGGTGGTCAACGATTGCGGCAAGCCAAAGATGAGTGTAGAGTTCAAGGGCGAGGAAAAGCGATTTGCCCCTGAGGAGATCAGTTCCATGGTGCTGATAAAGATGAAGGAGACAGCCGAGGCGTACCTGGGCACCAGCATCAGAGATGCTGTGATCACAGTGCCTGCCTACTTCAACGACTCACAGCGACAGGCAACCAAAGATGCCGGCGCCATTGCTGGGCTGAATGTGTTGCGGATCATCAATGAGCCCACGGCAGCAGCTCTGGCTTATGGGCTGGACAAGAATCTGAAGGGCGAACGCAATGTGCTCATATTCGATTTGGGCGGAGGCACATTCGATGTCTCCATTCTGACCATTGACGAGGGATCGTTGTTCGAGGTGCGGGCCACGGCCGGAGACACCCACCTGGGTGGCGAGGACTTCGACAACAGATTGGTTAACCATTTTGCGGACGAGTTCAAGCGCAAATTCAAGAAGGACTTGAGGTCGAATCCACGAGCACTGCGCCGCCTGCGGACGGCAGCGGAGCGAGCCAAGCGCACACTCTCCTCAAGCAGTGAAGCATCAATAGAGATTGATGCACTCTTTGAGGGTCACGACTTCTATACCAAGATAAGTCGTGCACGCTTTGAAGAGCTCTGTGGAGATCTGTTCCGGAATACATTACAGCCTGTGGAGAAAGCTTTGAATGATGCCAAGATGGACAAGAGCCAGATTCATGACATTGTGCTCGTAGGCGGTTCCACTCGTATTCCCAAAGTGCAGAGCCTGCTGCAGAACTTCTTCTCCGGCAAGAGCCTCAATCTATCCATTAATCCGGACGAAGCGGTGGCCTATGGTGCCGCTATTCAAGCTGCAATCCTGTCGGGAGACGAGAGCAGTCAGATAAAAGATGTGCTACTGGTAGATGTTGCGCCACTCTCGCTGGGCATAGAAACAGCTGGCGGAGTGATGACTAAGCTGATTGAGCGTAACAGTCGCATACCCTGCAAACAGACGAAGACATTCACCACGTACGCGGATAATCAACCTGCCGTAACAATCCAGGTGTTTGAAGGCGAACGTGCGCTGACCAAGGACAACAACGTGCTGGGAACTTTCAATCTGACCGGCATTCCACCAGCCCCTCGCGGTGTGCCGAAAGTGGATGTCACCTTCGACTTGGATGCCAATGGCATTCTCAATGTGACAGCCAAGGAGTTGGGCACTGGCAACGCGAAGAACATAACGATCAAGAACGACAAGGGTCGTCTCTCGCAGGCGGATATTGATCGCATGTTGAACGAAGCTGAGAAGTATGCGGAGGAGGATGAGAAACATCGCCAGCGAATCGCAGCCCGCAACCAACTGGAGACCTATGTCTTTGGTGTGAAAGAGGCCACTGATCAGGCTGGTGAGAAGATAAGTCAGTCGGATCGAAGCAACGTACTCGAGAAGTGCAACGAGACCATCAAGTGGCTCGATAGTAATACGACAGCGGAGAAGGAAGAGTACGAGTACAAGCTGCAGGAGTTGACAAAGTTGTGCAGTCCAATCATGACAAAGATGCACCAACAGGGCACGGCAGCTGGCAATGGTCCTCAGGCCTCCAACTGCGGTCAACAATCAGGCGGCAATTACAGTGGACCCACGGTCGAGGAGGTCGACTAAGTGTGATAGTCATACAGAACTAAAATAAGAGTTTAATAGTATTACTTATGCATGTATTTATTCGTTATACGAGTATTGGATCTCACAACCAAATATTGTTAAAACTTTTTGAATATGTGACAGTTTAAATTAATAAACCATAGAATTTACAAATTGAAAACTCTGATTTTTCATTTACAATCCCCACTTTCCTTCATTCTCTTGTGCCAATCATTCCAGGAACCTTCGTAGACCCATACATTTTTGTAGCCAAGAGATGTAGCTTCCTCTGCTGATTGCAGAGCACGTTTGCCTGAGCGGCAGGTGAATATCATTTGAGTGCATGTGGAAGGCTTGAGACGGCCAAATCGAGAACAGAAATCAGTTTCACTTGTAGTCGGACTCAGATTTTTGCATACATCTTCCAATGGAATGTTAATACTTCCTGGTATTTGCCCACTTTCTTTTATTTCTCGCTCTGATCTTACGTCAATCAGTAATTTGTCTGCATCTCCCAAGATTTTCTTTATAAAATTGAAGTCTACTTTTCCAATGCTTGAAGTTGTAGAGAAGTTTTTGTTTTGATAAAAAATATCTTTGGCAGTAGTAAGAATTTGTAGCCTTGGTTGTATTCCACGAAATATTGTTAACATTTTGAGTTTAGTGTTTACTTTTGTTTTGAATTTGTTCAATAAGCACGTTACAAAAGCAGCTGTTTTCACCAAACAATAACAAGGCATAAGTGTTACCATAGTGTATAACAAATGTATTTGAATGGTTTTCGATAACATGTGGAGGTTAATCGATGATTTTCCCATGCCTTTTACAACACTAACCAAACCACAGTGAATGGCCATCTTGGAAGAAGATTGACGGAAAACATTCTGAAAAATTTTAATTATTGTTTTATTTGTCGCGACTTAACCAGAAATATAACCAAAAATGGTTGAAGACGATGAGGAAGCGGCAATAAGGATGCCCCCACCAACCGGGCGTAAGCCGGAAGAGGAAACTGCGTTTCTCCAATTCATTGAGATGGAAAATTTCAAGTCCTATCGGGGACACATTGTTGTCGGGCCTTTAAAACAATTTAACGCTGTAATTGGACCCAATGGATCAGGCAAATCCAATTTCATGGACGCTATCAGTTTTGTGATGGGTGAAAAGACTTCCAGCCTGCGTGTGAAGCGTCTCAACGATCTCATACATGGCTCGTCCATTGGTAAGCCAGTGGCGCGCAGTTGCTATGTGACAGCCAAGTTTATTGTGGAAGGCGCGAAGAATATGGATTTTCAGCGCGCTGTTATTAGCGGCTCCTCAGAATATCGAATTAATGGCGAGGTAATGTGGAACTTCATTTATTCTTATTCATTTATCATATTTAAGCATTTCGCAGAACGTTTCGAGCAACACATATCTCAATAAGCTGGAAAAACTGGGCATTAATGTGAAGGCAAAGAATTTTCTGGTTTTCCAAGGTGCTGTGGAAAACATAGCCATGAAAACGCCTAAAGAACGAACTGCGCTGTTTGAAGAAATTAGCGGGTAAGCTCTCTAAGGCAGAAGTTAAGATTAAATATCTATAATGTATATTTTATATCAGATCTGGGCTACTAAAAGATGATTATAATCGCCTGAAGCAGGAAATGATTGTTGCAGAGGAGGAGACACAGTTTACGTACCAAAAGAAAAAGGGTATTGCTGCTGAGCGTAAAGAAGCCAAGCACGAGAAAATGGAAGCAGAGCGCTACACACGCCTGCAGGATGAATATGTATGTGAATTGCTCCTCTTATTAAGTAGTTAAATTACCTTGACTCATTTTCAGAACGAAAAACAAGTGGAGTATCAATTGTTTCGATTGTACCACGTTGAGAAAGACATCCAGAAATATATTGCCGACTTGGAGGTAAAGCAACAGGAGCTCAAAGCTGTAGAGCAGCGCAAGGAGGCTGCTGATGAAGTGCTGCGGGAGAAGAAAAAGGATGCTGGAAAAATAACAAGAGATTTGGCTAAAATCGATCAGGAAATACGAGAATTTGAGACACAGTTGAACAAACGTCGCCCCTTGTACATTAAGGCAAAGGAGAAGGTGGCGCATTGCAAGAAAAAGCTTGTGTCCCTACAGAAAACACTGGAAACAGCACGAGAAGCAGACAACGCACACCAACAGGATATACAGAAGCTAGAGAAGCAACTAAGCGATGTAGAAGCCCTAAAGAAACGTTTCGAAGATGAGATAGAAAACGAATCACAACGGCGTGGCAAGAGCGTCAATATGGAGGAAGGTCTGGTGCAGGAATACGATCGTTTGAAACAAGAAGCTGAGGCAACTGCCACACAGTATCGCTCAGAGTTAGACTCGGTCAACCGTGAGCAAAAATCTGAACAGGATACGCTTGATGGCGAAACAAATCGCAGGGCTTCTGTTGAAGAATCCTACAAGAAGTTGTCTCTGCAGCGGGAGGAGGCTGTTAAGCGGCGAGACAAGTTAATGGATCATATTAAATCCTCTCAAGCAGCGCTTGAAGAACAGAATCGCATTAAGGACGAGCTGCGACGTGATGTGGGCAGTTCAAAGGAAAAAATAGCCGAAAAGCAACGTGAGTTGGAGAATGTTCGTGATCAGTTGGGAGACGCCAAGAGTGATAAGCACGAGGATGCAAGACGCAAGAAGAAACAAGAGGTGGTCGAATTATTTAAGAAACAGGTTCCAGGAGTGTACGATCGCATGATCAACATGTGTCAGCCCACGCACAAGCGCTACAACGTCGCTGTCACGAAGGTGCTTGGTAAATTCATGGAAGCAATCATCGTGGATACCGAGAAAACAGCGCGGCATTGCATTCAGGTAAACTATAATGTATTTTACTCTCTATTGTGTTATTAATTATTTCCTGTGCAGATTTTGAAGGAGCAAATGCTGGAAGTAGAGACATTTCTGCCCTTGGACTATCTACAGGTGAAGCCATTGAAGGAACGTTTGCGTAATATCAGCGAACCGCGTAATGTGCGTCTGGTCTTTGATGTACTCAAGTTCGAGCCCCAGGAGATCGAACGTGCTGTGCTCTTCGCAACAGGCAATGCACTCGTTTGCGAAACTCCAGAAGATGCCATGAAGGTAGCTTACGAAATTGATCGATCCCGTTTCGATGCTCTGGCGTTAGACGGTACATTCTATCAGAAGTCTGGATTGATCTCCGGTGGCAGTCACGATTTGGCGCGTAAGGCAAAACGATGGGATGAAAAGCACATGGCTCAGTTGAAGATGCAAAAGGAGCGCCTCAATGAGGAGCTCAAAGAGCTGGTTAAGAAGTCGCGAAAGCAAAGTGAGCTGGCAACTGTGGAGTCTCAGATCAAAGGCTTAGAGAATCGCCTCAAATACAGTATGGTAGATTTAGAATCTTCGAAAAAGTCCATAAGCCAATACGATAATCAATTGAAGCAAGTGCAATCACAGCTTGATGATTTCGGGGTATGTTTAAACGCAATATTAATCAGATTCATTGATAACATCTCAAGTTCATTTATAGCCCAAAATTAGCGAGATTGAGCGACGTATGCAGGATCGCGAGGAGCACATTCAAGAGATCAAGGAGAACATGAATAATGTCGAGGATAAGGTGTTTGCTGCTTTCTGTCGGCGTTTGGGTGTGAAGAACATTCGACAGTACGAGGAGCGTGAGTTGGTCATGCAACAGGAACGGGCACGCAAACGTGCCGAGTTTGAGCAACAAATCGATGCTATCAATACTCAACTAGACTTTGAGAAGCAGAAGGACACGCGAAGTGAGTCGACGTTTAGATAAAGAATATTTGTATTTGATATGAAATGATTAATTTTTAATGTTTTAGAGAACGTTGAGCGCTGGGAACGGAGTGTGCAAGATGAAGAGGATGCGCTGGAAGGTTTAAAAACTGCCGAAGCGCGTTATTTGAAGGAAATGGATGAGGAGAAAGAAAAAATGGAGAAGTTCAAGCAAGAGAAGCAAGCCAAGAAACAGGCCGTAGATGACATGGAGGAGGATATATCGAAAGCACGTCGCGATGTTGCTAATTTGGCCAAGGAAATTCACAATGTGGGCAGTCAAATGTCATCGACGGAATCCAAAATTGAAGCCAAGAAAAACGAGCGACAAAATATATTGTTGCAGGCTAAGGTATATACCCCATAAAACAATACAATACGAGCTCAATTACCACTTTTGCATTCTTAGACCGACTGTATTGTGGTTCCATTGTTACGAGGCACGCTGGACGATGCTGTGCGTCAAAGTGATG
Organism: Zaprionus capensis; assembly: GCA_018903675.1. Classification (NCBI taxonomy): domain Eukaryota; kingdom Metazoa; phylum Arthropoda; class Insecta; order Diptera; family Drosophilidae; genus Zaprionus; species Zaprionus capensis. Next base: position 8,882,776 of record JAEIFN010000964.1, on the reverse strand, counting down.
TGGACAGTACTGAGCCATCGACGTCAATGATGAGCGATAATCTGTGAGTGCTTGTGAACTGTTGCTTTTATCATCTTATAATATCCACCACCTCCGACAGCATTGAAGTGGATTTCCGTTCGCTGCCACGTGAGCTGTGCAAGCTTAAGGATGACTCTGCCTTCAAGAAGACCAACGAACAGCTACTAAAGGACCTTCAAGGCAAACTGGATGTTCTGGAGCGCATTCAGACGCCAAATATGAAGGCTATGCAAAAACTGGATGCTGTTACCGAGAAAGTGCAATCCACAAACGAAGAGTTCGAGAATGCTCGACGCAAGGCCAAAAAAGCTAAGGCAGCCTTTGAGAAAGTCAAGAACGAGCGCTCGTCGCGTTTTGTGCAGTGCTGTCAACACATTTCGGATGCCATCGATGGCATATATAAGAAACTGGCGCGTAATGAAGCTGCCCAAGCCTATATTGGACCTGATAACCCAGAGGAGCCCTATCTCGATGGTATTAACTACAATTGTGTGGCACCTGGCAAACGTTTCCAGCCTATGAGCAATTTGAGTGGTGGTGAGAAAACAATTGCAGCGCTTGCACTGCTTTTTTCTACACACAGGTGAGTTGAGATCATAAATATGAACTGGACACAATCCTTATCAACTGCACCCTATAGCTATCATCCTGCGCCATTCTTTGTACTTGACGAAATCGATGCTGCTTTGGATAACACAAACATTGGCAAAGTTGCCTCGTACATCAGGGATCATACGACAAATTTGCAGACGATTGTCATATCCCTCAAGGAGGAGTTCTATGGCCATGCCGATGCACTGGTTGGCATTACACCTGCGGTAGGTTTTAAAAACCCTTCAAAACTATTTTGGAAACATTATTCAAGTTGTGTTCATTTTACAGGAAGGAGATTGTCTTATATCAAACGTTTACATAATTGATCTGACATGCTACGAGGATAAATAAGGAGTCGACTTAACACAGAATTGAACATAATTTATACAAAGTGCAGCAGCCACAATTTCCAATAAATAAAACAATATTTAAAAACCTATTTTGCGAATACTTTTCAGAAATGCCCAGAGAGGAATACTGTTGAAATGCTGAAGATATTGCTTCTTGTGTTGATAAATCCACAATTGTGCCCAATTACAAAGAGACAAAAGTTTTATTTAAAATAATTTCTGTAACTTTAATAGTTTCCTTTTTACTATCGGTTGTTGTTGGTTGTTGTACTGTACTGGAAGTTTGTTTGTCGGGTAAATGATGCTTGTTGATCATTGATCTCTGTGTGCTGTGATTGAGTTGGGTGTGTATGTGCCATATATGTACAGTGTACACATTTATACAAACTAGGTATATGTAAAACAACTGGGTTTTTCGTTTCAATATTTTGGTTTTTTCCATTTTTTTCTTCTTTTCTTCATGTAAAAAACTTGTATTTCTTGATGAACAAAAACAAACAATTTGATTATTCAGTTTCATTTTTATCATAATCTTAAAACAATCATATCAAACAGATAAGTATAGTAACCACTAGCTAATGGTGCTGTTGCTGTTGTTGTTGTTGTTGTTGATGTCGAGGGCTATTGAGTGCTGCGTGTGTGTGTGTGTGTGTGATCGTAGAATTTACATTACTTATGTTGATTTAAGGCTTGCTAACATTAGTTTTGAAAAGGCTGCTACTGCTTAATGCGCTGTAACTATTCGTACTAATACAGTTAATAGGGCTGAGGAAAGAGAGAGATTGAGGAGGGGGGGGTTGAAGCTGTGTGAAAGGTCAGGGGTATCATTATATTACATAGTTTTAATTTAACGAAGTTGCCAACGGCTTCTTAGTCGATTGTTAATTCATCCGCTTACAATTTTGGACTGGCTTATAAAAACGTTTTAATTGGGAATGGCTAATGTAAACTTTATACATACAAACTAAAATATTTATGGCGTTTCATATATACAAACTCACTTTGTAAAATTATAGAAAATACAAGGATTATTTGTCTTATTAGCGCTTAAATATTAAAACTGTTACTTTTGTTTCAAGGGATGTTCGCGGTTTTTGTTGGAGTTTGGCTTGGTTCGAGGCGGTTTAGGATTGGTTTGGTAGGATGGTAAGATTGGGGGGAGGGATGGGGGTGTTAATCTTCAATCTGCTGTTGCTGCTGCTGCTGTGTTCTATCCTCTTCCTCATCCTTATTATCATTTTCATCAGCGGCTGCTGTCCGTGTGTTGTTTGTGCTTGTTGCTATTGTGTGTATTTTGTTGTTGTTGCTCCTGCTGTCCCTGCTGCTTCTCCTCCTGTTGTTGTTGTTGTTGTGTGTGTGTTGATCCTATTGCTGTTGCTGTAGCAGTGGAAGTAGCTGCTGCTGCTGCTTCTGCCGGAGCATTTGCTGCTGCTGCCGATTTATTGTTGCTCCTTTTGCTAGTGACTAAATCATCTGTTTGTTTAATTATTGTTTTTGTTTTGTGTTTGTAGTTATTCATTGAATTTCAGCTTTTCAACGCGCCTTTATTACTGCAAAATATATAAAAAATGAATATTTCAGTAATCAATATGAATCTGACAAGTGCATATGACAGTTAATTTGACTTCAGTCTCATCTAAGCGGACGCGTACAGATTTTAGGTAAAGGTTTCTTGTGCATACTCACATTGAAACGTATTTAAGGCTATCACAGTGTATCTTATACTCCATTGCCGTTGTTAGAGGTATATTTAATATCCTGCGCAACGTATCACGGATACGTGTTGTACTGGTCATATCTGTGGCAGTCCGGTTCCATACTGATAAGCTATCCTCCTGCATGGGCGACAAATGAAATGTTAAATGATTATATAGTGCTTTATATAGAGTGTGTAAATGTATCTGGTACGAAAATCTTGAGCCTGAATGCCATTCGAATGCCGCCCGCCTGCGAGTGATAAGTAAGAAAAGACTTTGAGCTTTTTTTTTGTTTAATAATTTTTATTTTTCAATCAATGTAAGTAAATCATGTTTTCATGTCTGACCAATTGAAGAATCCAAAAAAAAAAACGAAACAACACAACAAATTCGAATTTGATCTCTAACACAAAAGGCGAAACAATTATCATCTCTTAATATATTTGATGTAAATTTCGTTATATTTTGTTTTTTGTTTTCTGTTTTGTTTTGTTTTGTTTTTATTTTGGTTTCATTTACTTTTGTGGTTTTTTTTCGGTTATCGCACTTGAAATTTGTTGTTGACTCGTTTCTCGTTTTCTCTTTATATCATTTTTGCCATTTGCCATTTGACGTTTTTCCTTTTTTTGTGGTTTTCACGTTTTTATTATTATTTAATTATAATTATGCATGTATATAAGACTAACACTTAATCGTAATGTTGTTGTTTTTTTTTGTTACTTTTCAATAATTAACTAAATTGTCTAAAGAGGGAAAAATATAGATGTAAGTATTGTAAGTTGTAATATAAAGTTTTACACGGCTCATCTTCAATATACATATATATTTATGTATATATATTTTTAATTGTATATATATCCGTTCTGGTATTGTATGTAAATTAGCATTTAAACATTTTTCATTTAACAATTAATGAGTATTTGCTCAAAAACTTGACTCGAACCGTTTTCTTTTTTGTTTTGCTTTTTTTTCGTTTATTTTTTTGTTTTTCTTTTTTGTTATATAATAATTTTTAATAAATACAGTTTAAAGTTTCTTTTTAAGTTTTGATTTAATTATATAGGTGTCTGTGTGTGTCTGTGTATGTGTTAGTGTGGGTGTGTGTGCACGCAAACTAAATGATTTTCTCTCGCTTTTCTCTCGATTTGATGATTAATTTCTTTGTATGTAGGCGTGTCCAGGGATATTATTATTTGAATTTGTATTTGTATTATTATTATTATGTTTTAAACGATCTTCAATTGCACATTGATATCTTAATATTTTGTAAATATTAAACGTATTCTGCAATCCATCATTTTTATATCTTTCTTGCTAATTCATTTCATTTATTTGGACTAAATATATGTATATTTGTTTATTCATATATAGATGTATATATATTTTGTTATGCATGTATATGTAACGTTAATTAAAATATATATAAATATTGATGTTAATTGTTAAGTTTTCTTTTCGTTATCGTATTTTCCTTTTTTGGTTTTTTCTTTTTTTACTGTGTTCCACTTGTTAATCATGTTCTCAATATTATTGCTTTTTGAATATACATACATATACTATATGTGTGTGTTTGTGGGGGTGTAAGGAGTTAGTTAAGTTAAGCAACACTGTTAGATTTACGTAGTATATAACACTGGATAGTAACATTATCTCTCAAAATATCCCTCAAAACTAAAGTCTCTAATGGTTGATGATCAACTGCCTTGCCAACTTAATATCCAGTGTTATATACTACGTAAATCTAACAGTGTTGCTTAACTTAACTAACTCCTTACAGGGGGGGACTCTCCCTACTTTCCTATACTCTTTCCATTCACTGTGTGTGCGTGTTTGTGTGTGTGTGTGTGTGTGCTTTTTTCTAGGGTATTTTAAGTGCTAATTTTTTGGATATTTATTGCCGTCGTATTTTCAACTTTGCCTTCTTGCTGATTGCTGTCTTGAGTGCTTGAAATGCTTCGATATGCCTGGAATTATTGTTGTTGTTGTTTGGAGTAACTGACCCCACTGTGCACTCTTGCGCAGCAGCGCATTGGGCGAACACATCATATATATATCATCAGTTATCTGCTATCAGTTAGTCAGTATCGTAATCATAATTGTTGTTATCATAATCATATTGCGTGCGTGCAGCTTTATTGGGAATATGCTGTCTGTAAGGGGTGTACGGGTAGAGATATGCAAAAGCTGCTTAGAAGCTGAGAAATCTGCAGAATCATCAACTCGACATGAAAGCAGTTTTTATTCATTTCTTTCTTTATTGCAGTGCATACGTATCGTACAGTATAGTATCGTATTGTATAGTATCGTATTGTGTTTGTAGTTGTTGTTCTTGTTGTTGTTGTGGATAATTCTCTAGTCGCTAGAGAAGTTGCTTGAATTTCATTCAATTTTAAAGTACACAATTTAACGAGTATGAAACTGAAATGTTGTAGGATTCATATGAAACTCGCTTTCCATTTTTATTTTATTTCCATACATAATATAATTGTATTTTGTTTAATTTCGTTTTCTTTCCATTTTTTAATATTTATAATGTATTCATATATGTATATATAATTATTTAAATTATGTAACTATTTATATTAAAATTCTAATTTGTATTAATTGAACTTCTGCGCTTTAATTTGTTTTTTGTGTCTGTGAGAAAATCAACTTTGTAGTTTTTGTACAATTTTTCGGGGGAGTTGAAAGAAAAGGGGTTACCAAATAATATAAAAACAACACATATAGCGAATTTTAACAAAAATATTCTTGTATATTTTTTTGAAATTTACAATTTTTTTATTGCGAATTGAAACTTATTCTAGAGTAATAATTGTTTATAGTTCGATTAGAAGATAAATAACAAAATAGTAATAGAAACTAACGAGGTGGAGTTTATATCGAGTTTAGTAGGCGCGCCATAATTTTGAGCGTGTCAGAACGAACGAAAGAAACAAACGATTATAGAGTACAAAATACATATCATATTTCTATAAGATATATACTTTATCTTTATTCTGCTTCTTCCTGATTATCTTCTTGATTTTCTTCTCCGTTTAGTGAAAGTGGAAGAAATGCGATTTATATAGAAAACTAAAATATATATGCAAGCCATTAACAGTACATAGCATATTTATACGCACGTTTGTGTGTCTATATATCATATTGTATTGTATCATTATTGATTTCATTTGTTATTAGTGCTGTTATTGTTTGTTGTTATTGTAGATGTATTAATGAACAAGGCTCATTTAGCTGTTTATTTTTTATTTATTTATACCTTATAGAGTAGGAATCGAATACACACACAAGAACCAAGTGGAAAACAATGCTACACATACATATATATATATTAGATACATATATATAATGAATTCATTGATATATACATAAGTATATATATGTCTATATAGTTTTATCTAATTGTCGCACAACGTTGAAGTTAAATTTGGAAAAAAATGTACAATTCTAGTTATCGGATCGATTCGTTTTATAATTTCAAACATTATCAAGTGTGGTGTTCTCAATTTCGCATTCTATGTGAATGTAGAAAAACGCATTTCAAAGAGTTTCGTTCGTTTCGTTTCGGTTTCTTGTTTTATTCTCAATATACTTCTACTTTTTCTTCTTGTTATTATATTCTATATACGTAATATTAAATTTAAATTCAAAAATCTACTTAATAAAATTTGTTTTTGTTTCATTTTTTTCTTGTTTTTGTTTGTTTTTTTTAATCATTTAATCATTTGTTGTTTGGTTAACATTTGTTTAAAGTTGTCTAGCTTTATCGTTTTTTGTGGGCTTTGTTTTTTTGTTTTTACTTTTCTTTTATATTGTATATTATATGTATAACATCACATTATAATAATTACTAATTAATAGTTTCCTTTACTTCCTTCCCTTTCCTTTTCGCATTCTCCTCATTATAAATGTAGTTAATGCACAAATACTAAATGTCGTAATAAATATTTTGTTTTTGTTTTGTTTTTTTTTCGTTTTTCGTTTTCTCTTTATTTAAGTTGTAGGGAAACGTATCAAGTTAGTGTTGATCTGTAGTTCTGTTTAGTTATTATACAATAAATATAATGACTATTTACACGTTGGAAAATTGGTAAATTGCTGGCAACAATTTGTGAACACATCATTAAGAGCTGCAAAACGTGAAAATGCTTTTGCTGCTGCTGTTGCACAATGAAAATGGAAAACACGTGCGAGGACTAACTACAACAACACCAATATTCTATCCAAAATTAAATTACTCGTATTCTCCGCCCCCGTCTGTCCTTCCGTCTGTCTGACTTTGGCAACTGCTACGCGCCCATTTACAGCAAATAAACTTGACTAAATTTAATTTGCCAGATGGAGATGCTCCTCCCGGCTGCCATAACCGGAGCTGGAGCAGCAACCAGAGCTGTTGCTGATTGCAGGGGCAGCAGTGCGAGGCGTGCAGGGGGGCGTGGCTTGGCTATTAATTTAGGCAGCCGCCTCTTCGTCGCACCGTTTGCCGCACGCGTTAATTAGTCAGCACAGAGAGGAAGAGAGAGAGAGGGAACTCGGTTTGGTTTCTCGACTCTGCTCTGCTGCTGCTGCTTCTTCTGCATCCACCTGAAGCAGCTACGTGACCTTTTGTGTTGCCGACTTCTATTCCACAGGCATCCTACACTCTCTTCCTTCCTCCTTGTCGTGTATCTCCTCCGTTTCGTATGCGCGCTGTTGCTTATTTTGTTTGTGCCTTTTTCTTTTTGCTTTTTCTTCGGTTTTATCTGCAAGCGAAATATGAATAAAACAAATGAGTTCAGTTTACAATCGGAGGGGGTGGAGGGGTGAGGGGAAGGAAGGTGTTGGTTGTTTCTCTTTTGCAAGTTCCTCGTATTTTTCACAGTCACGCTGCATCTAAAGTTGGCTGCATTTGCCGCACGTGTTTGCCCTAACCCAATCCCAATCCACAACTGCTGCAGGCAACACGTAGCGCCACTTGGGGGACGCCTAAAAGAAGGCAATGCGACAAACGAGCGGCGGAAACGGAATTATCAATGTGGCCAACACTGTGACAACGTGTTCGTGTCGCTTCGCTGTGTGTGGGTGTGTGTGTGCATGTGGAGGAGTGTATATGTTTTGTATGTGGGTGTTGCAAATGGGTCAAGCAACAGGATATCGCACTCAAGCTCATGCTGACCTAACGCCTAAGCGGAGTCTACTGCCTCACTACCCCACTCTATGTTTCTCCTGTGTGCATGTGTGTGTGTTTGCTGACGGCAACCGTGGCATTGTCATAGACCGAAGGCCAGTGGGGTCGCATACCCTGCAGCATTTTCACAAAGCGTGCATTTTAGTTCGATAGATTGTGTGAAAATGTATCAAGTAGTATTTATTCCATGCTTGGCTGTTATACCATTTATAATAGTCTCAAATTATTATACTAGTTTAAGGTTAATTTCATCACTATCATTTTGTGTATCTGGTGTTTATCTATGCGTCTTTCTAGTTATCTGTCTATCTATATATTTGTCTACTCAACTTTCTCTTTTATTTATCTATGCATATATCTTCCCTATTTATCTGAAAAATAGATTCATACCTAACTATGTATACATCTTTCTTCCCTTATGTTGTTTTTATAGGGTATTTTATTAGTCGCATTATTAGTCTCACACTTGCTTAATTTCTGCATTGTTTTTGTGTGAGGCTCAAGTGTTTCTTGTAAGAAAAAACTCTCGCACATAAACACACACCACACTCTCTCCCCCACACACACCCACACACACTAAAGCGCCACTCCCACACAGACATAGGTCGTAGCGCGTGTGAGAGAATTTTCATCAATTGCTTTAGCGAATTTTCCATTTAATTTGCTTCTGGCCGCGTCGCGCAGACATCGCATAAAGATGACATCAGCTGTTGCTGTTGCTATGCGCGTCATTTGCGTCATCAGACGACGCCGATACCGCCAACAACAATGACAACGAGGCAGACAAGGATGGCAACGATGCCCAAGCGATTGCGATTGCAGCGCCAACACGATGATGATGATAATGGCAACTTGGCATTTGCTTGGGAATTTCAAGTTGATGCCACATTCAAACGGATACATTGGCATCCTCACACACACACGCATACAGCGTCAGATAAACCAGGCTATCTAGGCAGCCACTATCACACCCACAAACACTCACACAGTTACACCCACTCCTCCCACACACTCTATTCGAATTGCATTCCCATGCATCGTGACCATCAAAGGAAATGCCACAAATTCAGAGTTCGTTGCGATTTCGGCTAAATGTACGAATACTTGACAACACATGATGTCAAATACACACACACACACACATACAGACACGCCTCCACCTCCCACACTCACACAGCATTCTTTTATGCGAAATGAGGTTAAGTGGCGACCAAAAACTGCGGCACTTTTCAGAATTTCGATTCAGAGCGGATTAGATTTACCAAATATAGTAAATGTTTGTTTCCTACTGCATTATACTAATGAGAGAGTGAGAGAGAGTGGGAAACAGAAGCGAGATAGAGGGAGTGAGAGTTTTTGCGGCCAGTTGTGGCTAATTTATTTGAGCCAAATTAATTTTTGTTTAGTTCTCTGGCCAAAAATTCGCATATCGATTGCAATTATGTTCACACTTTCCCCCTACAACAAACTGAAATTGAATTGATTCTAATCGGCTGCCAATTTATAGCACTTTATGGGTGAGTGCCAAAAAGTAGACTATAGATATTTATTTATTTGGAATCTGCCCACTGTATATTTCCATTTTACTACTCTTTGTGTCTCTTGAAGCCTTTTTCCTATATTTTGATAGCAAAAGTGGAATTAGTTTTCTTAGTTTACTTTCAATTAAACTCACATTCAGTAAAAGTTTATGGCATGTTTATATAGCAGTTGGTGCATGTCATGATCATGAAAGAGAATTCCAAAGCGTACACTGAATAGGAAAACCTTATCTATATACAATACATGACCCAATAAAGGGAACAAACCATACTACACCAGCCCACCCGCCCACAACTGGCTACGGCTTTTGGTTATTTATGTCTAGACCTGTTACTCTCCCAATCCCTCTATCTCGCTTTGAAATTCACTTATAAAAATAGAGACCAACCACAAATTGAATTGAATGCGAAGAGCAATGTAGACCAGGTTGATTGAGTTACTCCCACTAAATTCTGGTTAGCTATGACCCAATGGGGTATGTTAATTGTCTCAAAATCTTGTAATCAATTGATTATGTGTGTATTGTCTGCGGCTGATTTACTTAATGTGAAAACTATGTTTTCACTGTTCTAATAATCGCTTATTGTTTGAGCTTAACCAACACTTAAATTATCGAGGATTTATTTAAAGTGGCGGCAAGTCGATACGTAAGACAATAAGAGAGTGGCAGTAATCCGATAATAAGTAAAACAATATTAAAGTAATCTAAGTCGTTGCTAAACCAACACTTATGTTATCGAAGACTAAACAAACTCAAAATGGCCCATAAAAATGTGGCGGCACGGCGACAACAAATAAAACAATATTAAAGTAATCGAACTAAATGAAAACAGATAAGGTAAAATTAAATATAAAATGTTACTGTAAAATATTAATTTGTTTTAAATTTGCTGCTAATGTCATCCACCTGCATTGTAAGTCTGTAGAGTATTCGCCTAATTGGTTATTCCGGCCCTGAGCAGGACGACGAAGCACTCGAATGCTAAAAACTTCCTAACGAAGACAGACTCAAAGCGACGATTCGCGGCAGGACGGTGGCTGGAGGCGGTGGATGCATTGATGGACGCTGACTTTGACATGACAGTTTAATTGAGGAGGCAGAGCCAGCTCTTTCAGCTTTTCCAGCTACGTTTTGACCAGTACCAGAACGGCTGACAGAGAGAGGAAGAGTGAGAGAGAGGATATGCCCCTCCTCTGAACCGGAGGCGGCTTAGGCAGAGCGCAGAATATGCAAATTAGTTTGCGGAGTCTGTTGGTAAAGGACGACAGACGTTGTCCAAGTGAGCAGGACCACAGAGAGGGAGCTCCCTTCCCACCACGCCCCTCCTGCTTCCCTTGGGAAGCTGTTGACTAAATTTAAAATTTATGACTTCGGTCTGGCCAACAGGCAGTTGGCAGTTGCTGCGAGGCTTAGAGCAGCTCGATTTGCTTTAATGGTTTAATTTGCTCCAACTGACTGTGGGCAAACAAACAATGCGCATTCAGGGACACAAAGGATACACATCAAGCTCAGTTGGAAGCTGAAGCTGGAATTGAAGTGGAGGTGGAAGAGGCAACTGGTTTCGTTTAGAGCCGAAAACAAAAGCCTTGCAATGGTTACCTTTTGATTAGCCCGACAGCTGAACTAGTTGAGCAGAACCTCCGCTTGCCTGTGTACCCCTTACCCACACCCACCCTCTGCCCACATTACCATTCCTTTCCTCACTGAATCTATTCTCAGCCCGGGCAACTGTTGAGGGGGTGCCTCAGTTCTCAGTTCATGGCGCATGCTGGGGATTTGTGGTTGCTTCAGTTGGAATGAGTTGGGCCCCTTCGTGGTCAGAGCACAGGGTGACCCATTGTTCTCTATCCGGTTGCTGCTGCTGTGTGTGTGAGGGCGCTTTGCATTACAATTTATGCGGCCAAGGGTTGCACTCAAACTGACCAGCTCGACAAACGCACAATGGCAAATGCATTGAGCAATGCTGCATGTAACTCAATTAGAGTGTGGCCCACAGCGCACACACACATATAGTCACACTCACACATACACACACACACAATTGCACACACTAAATGGCTATGAGATAAGTGGCACGTGGGGAATCAAGGCCATTGCCGGTCGGTCGATTGCAAATTGTGTCCGAAAGACAACAAAGATGGCACAAACCGCAAAGCATCGATGCAATTGCACACATACACAAGCATTCCCACGTTCTGCTGGTATTAATATATGCAAATGAGCAGCAGGTGCCGGTTATAGGGGGACGAGGGGAGCGCACAGGGTTTCTATATGCAGTCCATCAATGCCAATGCGGCGTATGACGTTGCATTTATCAATGTCAGATGCCGCACGCAGTTGGCAATTAAAAGTCCTGTGATTTACATTCAAGTAAGAGAGATAGATAGGGGGAGTGAGAGAAAGAGAGAAAGGAAGAGAGGACAAGACAAAGGGACAGCAAAACATAAGAGGGAGACAGAGGAACACAGAACGGTAGAAAGGCTTTTAATGAACAATACAAAAAGACAAAGGAAATGAGCTCAGAAGTAGTAAAGAATTCTGTTTATATTTTGTTTATATATTTATATATATTTTCTACATTTTTTTTTATATATTTATATATATTTTCTATATTTTTTTTATATATTTATATATATTTTCTATATATTTATTCTAGCTCAACCGAAACGGGCCGAATAAAAGCAACTCAAACTCAATCTAAATTGAATTTTGGAACTTTATTGGCAAGTCAACTTTGCGCACTCGCAATTTTCAATTCTTTTTCGCATGCAGCTGACGAAATTGAACTCCAGCTGAACCTCTGGCAGAGCACATCGAGAGAGAGAGAGAGGGAGGAGGATAGGAACCTAATCCGAGATAGACTGCAAGTGGAAACTAGCAAAGTGACAGCGCAACTAAATGACATCACAGCAGTCTCGATAAGGCAACAGCAGCGACAACAACAACAGCAGGAACAGCATCTCAACTACAGTAAGCACTGCAGTGAAGCGCACAACAACTAAGGCTGAGGCTGAAGCTGGCAACAATAGTTTCCTGTCAGAAGCTCAACTCATCCTGTGTCGCCTGCTCTCCTCGCTACCAGCGCACACGTAAACCAATTTTAACGGTTTAACTTTTAGCTTGGGGTTCCTAAGCTAGCTGTGTACGTGTGTGTGTGTTAGGGGTGTTGGGAGAGGGAGCAGGGCAAGTAGGGGTGTATGTTAAGCTCTGCCATGTTTGTTTACAATGCTTTTATGTTTGCACAAATGACGTCCGCTCGCTTGGACCATGTGCTGCTTTCCTGTCTCGCTCTCTTTCCGCCTCTCTCTCCCTCTCTCTCAGTTTGTCACATGACAAACACACGCTTACAAAAGCACACACGCCTCGACGCACACACACGCATACATATATATGTATACAAAGCGTAGGAATGTTGCATATTCAAGCGATTTTGTTGTCTATGCTTAGCATACCCTGCAAAGTTAAAGAAATTTAGGGAGTTTTGATATCCATGATATCATTTATCGATAGTTATGTATCGGTTGTTGTTAAAGTGATGTTAGCTTTACATTTGTAGCGTATGTTAAAGCTAGCTGTGTTAACAGGCGATAATTATCGTTAGAGTGATCCTACCTATCGACTTGCTATGCATTTTTATGCCAATTTGAGTTAACATAACGAAAGCTTAACATAACATGAGCATAACATTGACGATGTTAAAATAAAGCAAGAAAGACGGAGATGTTTTTTTCTGGCATCCTGTTACAGAATGTGTACATGTAACCAATATATATATAGATACAGGTAATATATATTTAAACGGTAATATATCTCTATAAATTCCCGATCTATATTAAAGTTCACTTAGGAAGAAGCCTACAAATCTCACTTGCTCGACAAGAGCTAATGAGCATGTGTGTGCGCTAGAGAGAGACAACAATAGTGTCAAGAAAGGAAGTTATGCTTCCTCTGTGTGTGCGTGTGTGTGCTTTGTTGCTCTTGTATTTGTGACTTATTGTTATGGTGCCACAGTGCGCAATTTATGACTCGAGGTCGGAGCCAACCAGCCGAAACCTACTCCAGGCTGGCCCTTAAAAATAGACAAGAGAGTAGCGCAAGTGGGACCCGAGGGAGGCTGGGGAAGGCAGTGCGGCATTGCTGTGCTATGTAAAACGGAATGCGAAGTAAAGGCGGCACAAAAAAATTGTTGCAGCTCTCACTCACTCACTCTCCCTCTCTCTTGCTTGCTCTCGTCTATCTTAAAACCTACTATAGGATCTCGATCCCATAAATACATTGGGTCTTAGTCTCAGTGGAGCGCAGCACTCTCCACTTTGGGATTAAGCAGGCAACGTCTCAGCTTAGTTAGAGAATGCCGGAATGGGTTGCGCCAGCAGCCTGAGTGGGTGGAAGGTAGAGGGGGGCAGCGGCAAGGCTGAGTGTGAGCTACTCGCTTAGTTGCCTTGCAGGCCGCTTTCATTAAAAGTTGCCAACTTATGCGATTTTCTGTAAGCTTGCTCGTTCTTTGTTTCTTCCCCTGCACTCTCTCCTTCCTCTACCCCCTCGCTCAGCCTTTTGCTTATATTAAATCAATTTCTGCTCCAAGTGAGGCGCCTTTTCAAAATTGCCTTTCAACTGTGTGTGTGTGTGTAGGGGCGGCAGGCGTGGCGGCTGATGTTTATGCAAAATTGTTGCATAAATTTTTGCAAATATGACGAGAAGGCGCCCCTCAAAGTATGCAGCACTGAATTTAAATTGCCAGTGCGAGTAGGAAGGAAGTTGTGGGTTTGTGTGTGTGTGTGTGAGAAGGAGAGTGTGACAAAAAAGCAACAACAAAAACACGCAGGTTGTTAATTTATTGGCAGCCAAGCGATACTTTTGTGCTGTTGTTGTTGTTGTTATTCCTGCTGACGTCAGCTTTCAACAGAATTTTAACTTTCTCTTGAGCTTCATTTCTTAAATTTCATTTCCAAATTTAGCACGTCTCTGCATTAACTCATACTCCTCCCCCCTGTCCCTTCCTCATAACACACACACATTCACAACGAGACTGCCACGAGCCGCCATTTTTAGCCAGGCGCCGCCTCGTGTTGTCATGTGCGTGTTCAATGCAAGTTTCCGATAAAAAATAAAAAGAAGAAAACCAACGACTCGACTCGACTCGAAGTAGCAAAGACCCTCAAAACGATTGGGCCCACAGCACAAGCCAAAGAACAACGCAATCTTTAGCCAAATAGCCATAAAACAAACATTAAAACCGCTGCGAACAACGAAAGCGGGGGAGGTGAGGGGAACTAAGCGAACCTACTTACTTACTATCAGGGGAGCATTGCTTAAAGATGATATATAACGCCTATAAAATGTTTACGTTCTACGAGAATGCGATGCAATCTCCAAGGTAGTAAGGGAAAGAGAGAGAAAAGAAGAAAGAAATGAGAGTATTAAGTTTTCTTATTTTCGGTGTGATTTTTCAAGCTCAATGACTCATAGAGAGGTTGTAGAAAATAAAAGGCATGAAATAGAGTTGCTTAAGGCTTTCATCGATAGTTGTTGCATTATTAACTCACTATTTAACTACTATCGATAGTAACAAGAATTCTTGCGATATTATATAAAAAACTATCGATAATATCAACTTTGTTCTTTGTTTAACGTTCCGAAAGTTATGAACAAATATCGAAGTTATCGATATAATTAGCAACTTCTAGTTGACTCTCCTTCGCCTGTTGCCACACAAGCACAACAGCTAATGAGAATATTATCGCCAACAGCGACAAACTTTTCCTTCGCCTGTCCAAATAAATAATGCGCAAACGGGATTCACTTTATTCTTTTCTTCGTTTTCCTTCTCTTTCTCTTTTACGCTTTTATGGTCCACATGGCCGAAGGGAGGAGGCATAAGACAAAGCAAAACGTGACGCCATCTGCAGCCGAAATGAGGAACATGAACAGTGCGCACCGCAGCAGGCAGGCACACGTAAATCACAAAATTTGAATCGAGCTCCGACATTAAGTATACGCCATGTGCGACGGCAAGTACAACAACAACGAGTCAATCGAAATGGCTGCCAATTTGCAAAGCTCAAAGGCTTTATCGCATGCACGAAATGTGTATGTGTATGTGTGTGTGTGTGTTGTCAACGGGTAAAGGTAAACGATGACGCGATTAAATTGAATTAATCATTTTCACAGTACGCAAATCCATTTTCCTTTGCCATTTTACATGTTGAGCTTCACCTTAATCATTTAATCGTCTGTCGCATTGTGCATACTTTATGTGTGTGTGTGTCAAAGGTGATAGCAATAGCTGCAGATTGATGCCCCAACTAAGTTGCCGAAAATGTAATAAACGTGTTGTAAGCTAACTGATTGATGTGCTGTTCAGACTTGTCACATATGATACATCAAATTAAACTGAAAGGACGAAGATGCATCAAAGCTCAATTAGTCGAGCGAACTGCAAATGCAATCGGCATCCCATTTGAATCTATTTGACAGACTGCATAACAATGATGCAATTAATGGCAGGCAAATCAGGCCAAGACTAAGCCATGTCAAGCTTAAATCCCCCAAACAATTTAGTTCAACAATTTTGCATATTTGTTTCTCATTTTCTTACGGATTTTGTGACATCTTTTTGAAATCACGTTCACGTTCTCGTACTTTTTGACCAAAAATCCACTGGGAAAATATTCATTCATTAAGCACAACACGAACTTTGGCCTAGTTTTAAATCCCTCACTGACATGTTTCGACTCTACGCAGCACACACTTACAAAGTATAAGTACAAGAAGTGAGAGATAGTGTGTGTGTGTGACAACTTTATGCAGCCACTGTAGCTATATTCGGGCCAAGCTGTTGCTGGCTTGGCATGCACTGAGTGTCACGTAATGCTATATACATCATCTCTGCATATACTACACAGCAACAGCAGCAGCAGCGCATGTTTGCCCCTACATAAGCAACAATATTATGTACACATTGGCATACAGCGTGCTCAAGTCGCAAGACAAAGTTCTTGTCTCTATTTTGAGAGCATCACGCCGCGCCCTTTTCAGCTTGAGTAGCCAAAATCGACGAAACAACGTTTTGATTTCAAGTATTTCTACATATTTATTGGGGTAAGAATAAAGTACTAGAGTAATGTGCATTATATAGTATATGCCTTTCAATTTCTTATCATAAGAGTGCTTACTAATGTTTCTATTCCAAAAATTCCTGTATATCTTAAGTATTTTTGATATAGTTATGAATTAAGCCTGTAACTGTGCTCTTTAACTATTTATATCTTCTATAATTTCTCCTCTGAAACTGATTTAATCTTATTTATTATATGTATATTGTAGTATTATATATTCACAAGTTTAATCTATCATGTTATGTCTCCCACTTATTCCCATATTTAAATACCTCCGTTGTTAAAAATACAACTTCGCCAAATGAAATCCCGCAGTTAACTAGTTCCGCGAATATTTACTACGTTATCGTGTAACTCAATAAAATGGGCGTGGCGTGCGAAAAAATCTTTGCTACAGGGAAAAGGTGAAATACATCGATAAGCTGCGATAAATATGCAAAACTTTTCACAGGTTTGCGACAAATTGCAGCCACAGTGGAACAGCACACACCGGGGGCAACCGCATGAGCTGCAGGACACTAACAAAGCGGAAAATGTGGAAATTGTGCACGGAAAATTGAATGTGCAGTGCCAAAAAAAAACGTGGGAAGGGGGAACTGAGTGACGGCATATGCACAACATGTTGTAATAATAGTCCAGTGTTGTTATTGTTGTTGTTTTTGGTTTCCCTAATTGAAATCGTTGTGTAATAATCACAAAATGGTTTCAAATCGTCCGACACACACACACCTGTGACACGTATACGCTCGCAATTCGTGTGTGTTTGTGAATGTTTGCATATCATTAGCGATTTGCAAGCAATGGTCAGCATCACATCCTGAACTGGAGCGCAGTTAGAAGGTCGCTTACATCATCATAGGCATCACTAGCTCATTATCCCCATTACAGAACGTACGTCACTAGATACATATACGCGATATCTGTATATAATACATATACATATATAAAAAAGCGTATGCATTTGCGAGCCTTCATTAAGGAGGGACAGAGCTACTCATGGCACTTTCTAAATAATTCATGAGTCAAGTCTCGCATCTATTTCTGTTCTGGCATGACGACAAAATAGAGCGAGCACTTTGCGATTCTCTCTAAATATAAATAACAGTTGAAAAGTTTAACTTGACAATGGGAATAACCTTTGACTAGTTTCAGCTTAGCTGTGCATAAAATATAAATCAAAAGCGAATAACTATTTTATTTATAATGTGATTCTTTTTAAATTGAGTTGGTAATAGACATCACCTTTAGCTTTTAAATTGCTAAGCTGATAAAGCAGTTTTCTCGTCTCTCTCTCTTTCTATCGTTGTCATTGCAGTGATAGTTGATATTCAATTGAAATAAATTTGTCGTGTCATGGAACCTTTTAAAATAGTCATAAACTACATAAGAGAGAGACAGCCTCAGTTGCCATCTAAAATAGACATTATAGACGTGATTCCTTACCTCTCTCCCTCCCTTCACCACACACTCAACTATCTCGTTTAATTTTAATCAAATTTGCCGACAAGCTGGGAAATTTCGTTGGAAATAGCAAAACAATGCAAAAACCGCATGAGATCGTTAAAAAACAATTGCCCCAGTCAATTGCGGTCGAGTGATTCACCGGAAGGCGGCAATTAACATTTCACAGGCGTGAATAATAATAAAAAATCGATAGGTGTAACGCTTAACACGGCATATACTAGTGTAAGTAATTGATTGTTTGCAGCTCACTTGTTTTGATATGTGAGTAATAAGTCTCGCTATGATTATAATCGATATTTGTAAATATCATTTGAGCTTAATCAACACTTAAGATATCGAACACTTGATCAATTATTTACTAAAAGTGGCGGTAAGTCCATATACATACATAAGAATAGCTAAAACGATAACAAAGTAATCGAAAACCGAAAATAACTAATTTAAATCAAAAGTAATTAAACTGAATAAAAACTTGAACTGCAAACTACAATAATAAACGTCTAACACTATTTATACTGTATATAAGTAGAAATTAATGGGCTGCCAGTGATATATGGTCTATGTTAACACGCATGACTCGCTTAGGCACACGCAGTCTGACGTCACAGCGACATGTCGGATGTCGGGATGCCAGAGAGAGATATTTGCATTATTAAAATGGGCAGTCGACACAACAATTTCACAGCCACAAGCAAATCAGCTCGAATGCAGACAAATCCGCCCACATCATGGAGCAAGAGCAGCAGCGGCAGCTGCACAAAATTAATCGATAAGCATTTTCGCACACTGTTCAACACAAAAGTTTCGAGTACGAAAAACTTTTGAGATTAATAAACTTTTTTTCGATATGGGCACATGTTGCTCTGTTCGTGGAGTGGAGGATTGTGAAGGGAACTGAATGTTGATGCTAATCAGTTTTCTAATAAATGTTACTTCAAACTGAGTACTAACTGGATTAAAGATGACTTTACATTAAATACAAACATAAATTGAGTCTGTCAGCTTATTTAAGTTGATATTTGCATATTAGTTTGCAACTCTTTCCTATTCTAACTGAAGTTTCTCAACAAAATACAATTAAAATTCTTAAATTTCAGTTAAATTCAATTTATTTTAAGAAATTCTATAGCCAGGTAATTAACCTGAAACTGAAATAATTAACAGTTGGCATTCATCAATCGGTGTGAATTGACAACAACCTCAATCGCTTAAGCGATAATTAATAGTGTGTCTTGCACAACAGTGTAAACGGATATGCATGTGTCTGTATGCGATGCGTATGTGCAACACACTTGCACACACAGACGCATATGTAGCTATGCATGCAGTTTCAAATATTTCATGGCGAACAGAGATGCCAGTGCTGCCAACCCTTCCTCTTTGCCATCCATTCCAGGACGCTGGCTTTGCCAAATGGGGCCTTGCAACATTCATAAGGTCACGTATATGCAGGTCACGCATCTGTATGTATATATGTATGTTTGTATTGCTGTGTGCGTGCCTGTTTGTGCAGCTGTGTGTGAAAATGTGCAAGTGCTTTGCATAAGTAAATCAGCTGCAGCTGCAACGACAACAACTGTAGCTGCTTTTGTATTGATTAATTAAATTCCCTAATGAATTGTTATTGATTTTCCATTGTACACGCGAGTTTATTGTTTAACGGCATCGTAATAATAATAATAATTATAATTTTCCCTCTTCAGGGTCGTGGCATAATAAATGCAGCTTAAAGCCAGAGAGAGAGAGACAGAGAGAAAGAAAACAGCTCGTGCAGACTCAATTCGATTGCACACTTTCGCCTCGTTGCCAATTTTCTTGAGAGGAAACAGCAGCAGCTACGAGGAGCATCGAGCATGAGAAAACGAAATGGATGAAAATGGGAAATTATGCGGCATTTTCGTTGTGTGCTGCATTTCCCATCCGTTGTGCGCTTATCGGCCTCGGAAATTGCATTCAGCTGTAAATGCCAAAGGGATCGCTGAGGCACAGGAAATGTTAATTGATACACCCAGAAACATGAATGATGATGTTATATATGTATATACATATACAACATGCATATATATTGAGCTATCGAGACATGTTTCAATTAGCATCAGCCCCCATTCAATCGAAACAGCAACGACTAAGACAATAAGCTGTCTGGGCCCCAGTTTCCAGTCCCCAGTCACTCAAAGCTATTTGCTTCGATTGCAAGTGCTCTGCCTGGCTTTCTATATGTCTGTATGTCCTTGTATCTGTCTGTCTGCCTGTCTTTCTATATGTCCCTCTGTCTGTCTATCTGTTTGTACGTCTGTCTGTCTCTCTCTCGATTGTCTGCCTGCCATACACAAATTGGCCAGATCCTGAAATGAGTCGAAAATTTTCCAAGCAGTAAATTGCCATTTGCGTGAGCCGCATATAAGTCACACTCACACACATACAGAAGCAAACAAAGTAAGTGAGTTGGGGTAGACACTCGTAGTCTGGCAAAAATCAACAATATAAATGACATAAAAATCGCATTAACCCATATTTGCACTAGGCATGAAAGCAAATCAAATTACATTGGCCACCCGCGTTGAGGTCTCCCTCTCTCACACACACACACACAGGCAGACAAACATACACTCACACACTCACTTAAGGCAGTCTCCTATATCGAACGAAGCATCTCTTATCAGCAACAAAAGTCGTGAGCTGAATATAACGGAAACGGAAAGTAAATGGCAGCCATTTTGAGACTAGAAATAAGAAAAGAAACGAGAAGCAAAATAAGAAAAGAATGAAAAAAACCCAAGGCAACACAAATTGAAAACTGTCGCGCAGCTTAAGCAGCTGCACACACACGCACACACACTGAGGCTGATAATGATATGTATTGATCATGACGATGTGTTGCCTACTTATGAGCGCCAGCTGCCGTCGTGTTCTCCAACGCATAAGGTTAATTTGCAGACAGACACAGGATGTGCCTTGAGGGGCGCCGGCGACGGCTTGAGTGTGCATGCTAGACGCGCAGATACCCTGGCTATACATACAAACCATGCCATGTGGGGGAACTTGTTTATCGCATCAATTCACGCCTTGTTTATTTTTGCAGGATATACTTTAGGGGAGAGTGCGATAAGAAGCAATCTTGCCACATGTGTTGCCTGCGTCTGTGTCGGAAATTTGCATCTGCTGCTCGTAAATACTTGTAAATAATTAGTCAAATTAGTGTCGCAATTTATGAAAATGAATTTTTGCTTTGCGACTTTGGTCTTGACGTAGCAGCAGCAGGCACAGACAATGAAGGATAATAGGGGCAGGCAGGCAGGCACCAAGTTGTTTGGCTCCTGATTGCACTAATGAAGCCACTTGATGATGCTGCAGCTAAAATTAAACACAATGCGCAGCCCTGCCTCGCACTGTGCTGGCAAATTGAATGATGGCCAGGCGAATGTCACGCAGCAGTTGCCAGCGAGGACAGTCAAGTACAAGGACAAGGACAAGACATTGTATGACCGCATTGCGGTTCGATTTTGGTCAGACTCGAGTAGGAGAAGGGAATGTGAAGGCGACAGCGACAGCAACGGCGAAGGTGAAGGTGGACCAAGGCGAATACAAATGAAATTGTAGCCAGGCCAAGAAGCTGCAGCTAAATATTGATTTTATGTGGGTGTATATCTCTCGCTGTGCTACGCCCACTTGCCCAATACGCCCACATTTTATTCCCTTGTGCAGCGCAAATTTATTAAGCTGACATTACATTTTGGCAGCTGCATTTGGTTTTATGGTCACGTTGCAAGTGATTTTCCGTGGGATAAGATCGTATCGCATGGGACACTTTTAGGCGAGGGTAAAACTGATTCAATTACCAACGAAGAGAAGCAGTGTAACATTTCAATTTGTCGTCATTTCAACATCCAAGACAGACATAGTAATCACTGATGTACCCGACAGTGTCTTACATGTAATAATAATGCAAATATTTGGATTTAATATGAGGCAAAGACATAATTACAAAACTTCTGCTGCTTATCTACTTTATTTGCAAACAATCTATGGAAACTGTCGACTGACATTGTTACTATATATCTAATCTACTGAATACATTGATCTCTGAGGTCTTAGTACACTGCAGGGCACATTTGATTTACTTATCTACAATGGCATTCCTATCTTATCTCATCTGCTCTTGCCCAAACTTGACCACACTAAGGTCATTTTAGATTCTCAAACAGACTAGAGACATATTATAATGAACATGCGCACTATATATTGTACATAATATATTTTATTCCGCAAAAGCCTCTTAACTTATGTGGCTTAACTTGCTAACCTCACTCAAGTTCTCAACTTTTAACTATTCTCTATGTATCTCTATCTCTCTGACTATGAACATGTCTTCAACATGTTTCAACTTGTATGTGCAACAGTCGCCATGCTTCCTTCCTCTCTCACTCTCTCACTCTCATTCTCCATCTCTGTTTTGGGGCCTTTGTTTTGTGCCTTCGCGAGTGGAAACTAGGCCATTTTGAAATGAAATTTTAACAAGCGCATAAACACTTAAAGCGTGCGGAACAGGAAACGATGAGGCAGAGGAAGTCGCGTTGGGTCGTCCGCACTCCTCCTCTACACCTCTGTGCTCTGAGGCCTGACATGATGGCGCTGGCAGGAAGTGCCCCAAGTCACAGCCACGCGCCATTTTCATCACATGTTGCACACACAAACACACACATGCACAACATGCTGTGCAAAGGGGGATTATTAATTGATTTCGAGAGTGCTGCCTTTTTTTTCTCTCTAGCGAAAATTGATGAACAGCAAATGCAACGGGGTTTTCTTCGTTTTCTTTAGTTTGCAAGAAAAAACATGAATTACTGACAAATTGCCAGAAAACACAGTCCGATTCGGTTGAATTTCAATTTCAATTTCAGAGTAGTGGGTAGAAAATCCTTTATTGAAGTCTCTAGTGAGAAATGTTCCAGCTATTTTCGGTTGCAAAAGTGCAACCACAATGCCAACCGCAAAGCGAATTGTTTGCTGCAAGCGGGTGGAAAACTGTTGTCTTATACCCTGCAGTTGTATGCAAAGCCGAAAGGGGTATGCAAAATTGGGAATGTTTATGCAGATGTTGTTCAGCGGCTTTGCTTTAATTATATTCGAATTGCATTCGAATGCAAACTAAGTGGAAAGTTTTTCTTATCTCTTTAGTTTGTACAGATCTGGCTTTAAGTTTGTTGTATTCTGTATTCTGTTTTCTGCTTTGTGTTTTGTGGTTTTTGCTGCTGTTTGCCATTGTCGCTGTCAGCGAAATATAATATTTATGCGCTGCACTCTATTCTCTGGACCGCAAGCAGGGGAAATGATGATGCCCCCACCCGCACTCTCTCTCGGCGTGTTGCAGCGTGTCAGCTGCAGGCAAATATGCAAATTGAAGATGGGAGAGAGGAAAGAAAAGGGAAGGAAGAACACTTGAATGAACTGATAAATATGTGTGTGCGCCTTTTGCTATGCAGTAAACTATTACTGCAGAGTGGGATAACAGCTCGAAGAACTTTATAGTCTGTTATTGATACAATCAATAGTTTGTAATCGATAATGTATATGTTATCGGTGGTATATAACATAGTATTGATGGTAAGTTGACGATAATTTCAAAAGTAAGCTACCTATACTATCGATATTAAGTTAACGATGCGTTCGATTGCCCAAATTGCTACTATCGATAGTATTTTATTATAATACAGCTGGGATACCTTAATATTTCATGCGTTTTCGAGGCTATCTATAGTTTGTAACTAGTACTATAGAAAAGTATTGTAAATTACAGCTGAAAACCTCAGCAATCGTAAGCAATAGTCTGTTATCGATACTATCGATATATGAATTGATTTTACATTTGTATTAGAGATGATGTTCCTTATTTGGAAATTATTCGATTAAAAATACTAGTACACAATCTTTCTTCTATACGCATTCAAATAACAAATCGATTTCTTGATATTTATCCTGCTTATCAACTATGTCAAAGACTTGTAGACGCCACACTAAACTTGCAATTCATGTTCAAACACTTAGTTAGGCTTAACAGCTAAAGATTAAAGACAGGCAAACAAAGTAGAGCATCGACTTGCATACAAATTTCATTTGCCTAATTCATGCAGCGTATTTCCGTTTTCTTCGTATCTGAGTGTTTTATATAATAAACGCGAGAGACAGCCCGGCATAAATCAAAGTTGGCCCAAAAAGAAACTGCTGATATGAAAAATTTGAAATTTTGCAAAAAGGAAAATCCGAAGGGGGAAAAAAAGTAAAAGCCAAACGACAACGGAAACGAAAGTTTTTCTGCGAGCTCATTGCGAAAAGATGCAGGCGCATGATTTGCCAATGTTGGCGAGTCTTACAAACCCCGCCCACAAAGAACTTACACAAAGGGAAGGAAGGAAGGAGGAGGAGGAGAAGAAGGTGGAACTGGAAGACGCAGCTCAGTGTCTCGTATGACGCAGAGAGAAATTGCCAATAAATTGGTCGAACAAAGTGAAGCCCATAAAGCAAGGCGGGGAAGAGAAAACGTTTCACAAATTTATGTCTATTCATTAGGCAATTATGTTGGAGTGTGTGTGTGTGCGTGTGCATGTGTGTGGTGACTGCGTGTGAACTCAGAGGTGTGGAAATTCAAGAGAAGACCCGACACAAAAAATATTGCTGGGTCAAACATTTTTCATAGAACAAGCTGTGAGACATAATTAATCGTTATTGCTCATTAGCTAACTACTCCAATAAGTGAATATATATATATTTAGGCATACTATATATTTATACATATGTATATAGGGAAACATGTGAGTTGATTTGATTTATGTGTGCATTTAGCATCGCACGCCCATTAGAGTTAAGCAGAAGAGCGACAACTTTGTGCGTAACAAGTTAAAGTAAGCAACAGTCAAGCGGACATGACTATTCTATATTCTGTAACTTAATTGCTGTGTCTATATATCATATCAAAAATACTGGGTGTTAAAATAGGAAATAATATATTTGCTGTGCTCTCAATTAGGGCAAAAATTAGTTGAAAGTGATTAACAGACAGATAAAATCCCAATGAATAAGCCATGTTTTTATCAATACATCAAGTAATTAATTCCTTGCCATGGGGCATATTTAAATGTGGACATGATTATCAGATTATACGAAAAAAGGACACAAATGTCGCATTGGTGCGCTCAAGGACCGTGCCACCTGAGTTGGGATGAGTGTGCTCTATTCCTACCTCCCGTATACGTACGATATATGCAGATATATGTGGGTCACGGGGCAACAACTCAAGGCTCGTCTGGCTGGAGTCACCTTTGGGCTGCTTTGGCTCAACTATCTGGCGCATCATTTGCATATGCTCATGAGAAACTATGTGTGTGTGTGTGTGTGTGTGTGTATGTGCGTACATGTTAGCATGATATCATTATTTTTTCGCCTGTCAGCTTTCCTTTGGCATTCCATGAATTTATGCGTTGGTCTTGTAATTGTTTTTGCATAAATGTAGAACGCATAAAGAGAAAGAAAGAGAGAAGGGAAAGACAAAACAAAGCATAATAATATATGTCTGCTTAGAGGGCGAACAAGGTTTAAAAGGAGTCTGCATTTAATTCTGACAACTCCATGATATATGAAAGTAGTCTTCATGATGATCCCCAAAGGGAAACAGGCTTTACAATTTGTATTTGTATATTTTGTTGCCATTCGATTTCCATATGAAAAGCCAAATTGGTTTTGCACATACACACACAACAGTGAATCAATTTGATCAGTTTAATCGTCCGACAATCAAATTTAAATGCCATTAAAACTTTGCCCCAAGCATCCCACAATGCCAACCCCATTCCCCGTAGTGCTCTCTGCGTAGCGACCCAAAATAAACACAGACACAATATAAAATTGCAAATCATTCAATAAATAAAGTTAAGCTCCGAACTATTTGACCTTTTATGCTGCTGCTGCGCAATTTAACTGTTTTTCCACATACCATGAAAATATATATGTACATATATATGAAAATATGCGTCGATTAAGGCACAATTTTAATTTTTTGTCAACTGTTTGGACTGAAAATTTACTCAACAAAAAAATGATGTTGATTAATTGCGTTTTATGTAATTGCAAGCAAAGTCGCAAGGCAAACAAAGTATCGTTGTATGTGTGTGTTATGTAATTACAAGGATAACTTTACGAGAAAATTCCTGCCGGCTGCCAGGGAGAAAGAGGGAATGCGGCCAGGAGGAGGCGCGACGTTCCTGTCGTGTCCTTTTGCCAGTTAATTTATGTGCAAAGTTACAAGTGCCTGGAGCCTACAAAAGGCAGCAAGCTTCGCTGGTAACGAGCTCCTTTTACACAAACACACACACAGGCACACCTACGCACGTGTGTGTGTGTTTGTATGCTGTGTATACGAAAATAGCCAAGTTAAAGGTCAGGCAGGCGTTTTTAATAGGCACCCCCAAAAAGCATGCTACGATTTTCTGCCTTTTTTTGTGAGAGAACGAGAACAGAATGGCGAGAGGCGAAACGTAACGCATACGCAGCGTGGTGCGCCCGCTGTGAGATTTACGATGGGTCAATCAGCCGTGGAGCATTTCATGTTATTGTTTTTTGGGTTCATGTTTCCCACTTCGATTTCTCTGCTTCTTTTTTGCAACTCTGCCAAAACAAAACACATGCCTCAATAAAGTCAAAGGAGCCAAAGGGCAGGCAGGGAGGAGAGAAACCAAAACTCAAGGCAAACATATGAGAAATGACGGCAGCTAATCAAAAGTTTGCAACGAAAAACAAGACATCAAGCAGCCACCATAAAATCACAGTACAATTTATAATGAAGTTGTTCACGTTTCCGTTTGCTTTCTCCAAATATGTATATTGATATAGTTTTATTTCCCCCACTCTCTATCAACGTAAACAAATGTAGTGTAATGTAGTGATCAATTTTCTCGTAGTTTTTGCATAAATCACTCAGCTGATATATTGAACAAATTTTGCAGCAAAGAAAATCGAATTTTTCTTGCTTTCTTCCTTTGCTTTTGCTTTGACTTTGCATAAGTTTCATTTTGTGCTCACATTATAACAATGCATAAGAAAATGTGTGCGTTGTACAGTTGCCGCCGCCACACAGCACTTTATATCCATTTCAATCCCTTGTCTTACGCCCCCCCCTTTTCCCATGTCACTTCCCCCATAAATGTAATATCTATTTGTTTACATAAAATATTATGCGAGCGCGTTGCGAGTGTAATGCAAATTGAGTTTCGCCTCGAAGGCCAATAGAATGTACCTACCTCTCTCCCTATCTCCCTCTCTCCTCTATCTCTTTCTATCTTTCTTGCAAAGAATTGCCCTGAACTGGAGTCAAAAGTCTGCGACGCGGAATAGCGCGATTCTTCGCAGCGTGATATCGTTTCTGTTGTTGTCAGTCCAAGGTCGTTGGCGTCTATTGGGCGACAGGTTTATGACACGCACACGTCATGCACACACACACACATACGTGTGAACAGTGGCAGAAACAGTTCAGCCTTTCTCTTGCCACCACCTTAAGGACGTTTAGTCCCAATAAAACCTCGCGCTGCGAGCTCACATTCTATAATTCTATCACGAAGTGCCATAAATTATCCGCACACACATGAATGTATATGGTATTATATATGTATATAGTGATTCCAAGTTAATATACTAATGTTGTCATGTTTCTTTGTCTAGCTGCAAATTGAAATTCCACTTTCAAAGCTGATTCTCTTGCCAGAAACGGTTCAAAATTGTTGAGATTCCCTGCCAGAAAGCACTATGGAGTTCGGTATAGTTGGAATTCTCTTTGCGTGTTTTCTCTCTTTCAATAACAAGTTTTTCCCATTGTGAGATAAGATAAGATATTGCAAAATCAATCAGTAATTGATATATTGTATTATTATTGTCAACTGTATTTTATTTGACGTGTTTACAGTGATTTCAGTGGAGAAACCTCTTTGATTTCAGCTCAATTTCTTTTACTTTGCAAAATTGAATAATAAATAAGTTCAAGGAAATCAATTTGAGACGAACATTTTGATATTATTTATCCATTCTGAGAAAAGGGAAACAACATTTGAAATAATGTTGGAATAATAACAAAGAATACAACGAATACTCTTAAACGTTGGGTCTGCCCGGCCTTACCCGAGGAAGCCAATGTGATAATTGTTAAGGCATCTTCACGATGGGTCGCTTCAAGTTGGGCCTCGTTTTGGTGCGTCTGGTGGGGGCGGGGGAGGGTTGCGTGTGCCTGCCATAACATAAAATGCCTTTGGGTCGCAACAGCAGTTGGGTAAAAAAAATATATAACAACAGTTTTATTGCTCCAATGCCACAGAAAGTGGCGTTGTCAGCAGCAGCAGCAGCAGCAGCCAGGACCCTTGGACCAGGGACCAGGATCGGGAGCCAAAAGCAAATTACAAACGCCACGTACTTGAGGCTTGTCAGATTGTCGAGGGCGAAGGGACCCACAACACAAAAAAAAGAGAGCAAACGTAAAGCAAACAAAACGCTGATAAGAAAAAGCAGCAGCAGCAGCCGCAACTGAATTCGGGACTTTCTGCAGCTTTGATTAGCCCCTTTGGCCCCAGCGGCGAATCCGAAACGTGTTTCATATTTTTCTTGCTCTTCCCTCTAAATGAAAACAAATTGCCTCAAAGCGGCGGTCAAAGTCGGTGCGAATGCCAAAGATGATGATGATGATGATGGCAGCGACGATAATGATGATGAAGATTGACGGCATGATGGGGCAGAGGGAGGCAGCTTTAACTTTCGGCTTAGACTTATAACGAATGCAAATGCAATAAAAGCAGCGCTCGCAATTTGTTTGCACTTCAATTTAATTTAATTTATTAAATATACGACGAACAGAGACAGTGAGACTAAAAATAAACAATGAATAATGCGAGTTGCATAATTAAGTGGATTTACTTCAGTCCGAAACACAGATGCTTCCAGCAATAATCCGACAGTTATAAACTACGCAAAGGACATGACGGCAATGTCATAAAAGCAAAAAACCTTTTGCAACTTGCTGGCTTTAATGATTGTAATATTAATTGGAATTATTTACCAGATTATATATGCATAACTAACGAGCTTAAGCTCACCACTGTATGTGTACAGTGGGCAGGTTCACTGTGCTGCTGT
This sequence comes from Zaprionus capensis, assembly GCA_018903675.1. NCBI lineage: Eukaryota > Metazoa > Arthropoda > Insecta > Diptera > Drosophilidae > Zaprionus > Zaprionus capensis. The sequence continues at coordinate 8,853,653 of JAEIFN010000964.1, read as the reverse complement.
TAATGGAGCCACACACTTTTTAAATGATGCACAAACGTCGCTTTAAGTGGTTACGCCTCCGCGTACGCCCACGCTGCATTTCTTTTTTGTATATTGCCACAAAGAAAAATGATTTCAATGCAAAAAGAAAAAAAGAAACGCAGAGAAAATGAAAATAAAATTAGCGCAAAAAAAAGTGGGAAAAAAGAAGAAGAATATTCAGTGCGTGGCATTAACAATTCCATTAAGTTGACATGTGCAATACACTGGGGCGCCCCACAGAAAGCCAGGCCAAATGCGAGTAATCTGGTTAGTATCCCCAGTTGGGTCTCTGGCTCTGGGCTAAATCTCTGTTGACAGGGACAGAGACGGAGGCAGAGAGGCAACGCAAGACTGAGCAGAGGCGGCAAATAAACTCGAAACACACAACAAGAGAGAGAGAGAGAGGGAGACAGCAACTCATTAGACAGCGATTCGAAGAGAGTTTTTAAAAGAGTCGCGCTGCTGATGAGGCAACATCGTCATACATATGTGATCATTTATAAAGATTTATGCAAATGGAGGGAGAACAACGCAAAGTTGTTTAATAAAGGGGAAAGAGAAAGCCGCGACAGGCTGATAAAAGACTCTGCCTGTGTTGGGGCCTTTACACAATGCGCCTGTCATCGTCAATGGGAAAGCACAAACGACGCAAGGTGACAAACAGCTAAAGAACCAGAAAACAACAACAGCTAAACAAAAACCAAAGTCAAAAGAAAAATAAACATAGCAACAACAACAAGAAATGTCGTTAAACAATTTGATACGCGTTGCCCTTGAAAAAAAAAACGAAACACTCGAAAAAGAAGAGAAAGAAAAGCAAATGTAATAAAACGAATTATGAATACGCTTTCAATAGGCAGCACAGAGGGCGAACTTATTGCTTAGACATTCAATTGAAATCCAATTATTATGCTCCGCATAATCAAAAGCAAATAAGCTATAACTATTTGTTGCGGTTAATGACTCTACTTTTTATTGTTGATAAACAAATGGTTTCAACTGTTTGTCAAAGTCTTTAAGGTCGCACAGCGACAACGTGCAATGAACTTCAGTGCTAAACCGGCTATAGATATGACGTGAGTTTTAAGTTAAGAACTCGATCCAAATGCAAATTGCCAGCAACAACAAAGAGATAAGCCCTGGCAACGGAGCAACCTTAGCGCTATGAGCTGATGATATCGTGGCACAAAAACACACACCCTTGAAAAGTAGACGTATGCAGGTGTAACTGGCAGGAGTGGCATGATAGACTAGCTACATATGTAGAATATATATGTATACGCTTGATCAATATCAGCAATGCCTGATAAGGTTGTCAGTCAGTCTCTTACGTGCACGATACAGGGTATTTCAAGAAGTGCACTTATATTGTTGAGCAGTATCTGTTATCTTATCTGTCACTCCTTGTTGTGAATTTCCACTCTGCAGGGTTTTTTTTCTATTTGCTTTCATTTACACCTTGCCATGTCCTGCACGAAGTTCAACAAACTGTACACGAGAGACAGAGGGAGAAGGAGCAGGAGCAGAACCTATTGCAGGCAATCCTTTGTTTATGCTACGCAGCTCAGTCAATCAAACAAGCTGCCATCAATCAATCAATTGCGCAAACTTGCAGCTATTAAAAGCACGCACCACGCAAATAGGGGCGTGGCATGTACTCACTCACTTACACACCGTTAGTTTGGTGTTGAGCCCTTGCGCAATGCGTAATTGTGAAAGAATTTTTTGCGTGTGCCAACATGGCGTATGATTAATTTCACTTTGCCTTTGCAGCAGCGACAGCGCCTGAACGTTATTTAGTGTCAAACTTAATTGCACCCCTAGCGACAAATGCGAGCCAACCAACAACAACAACAACAAGAATTAACTACAAGTCATGTGCAGAGATAGCAAAAAATGCTACGACATACAGAAAAATATGTTGGAAAATTTGCGACATTATGTGCTACGCTTTCTGCGCTTAAGGGACCCTATTGCTGTCCTTCCTTTCTCTCTCTCTCACTCTTTCTCTTTCTTTCCCGCTCTTCCAGTCTTTGCCAAAGTTTCGTGCGCTTTTGTTGGTGTTGAGGCCTTTTGGGCAGCATCAGGAAAAACTAATTAATAGCACATTTTATGTTTGCCTGCCTGGCGGCCAGATTAGTCCACTATCTCCTCTCTCTTTCCCCTCATCCCACTACGCAACGCGCTCAACCAATTTCATTCAGCTCATCTCCTCTACCTCCTCCTGCGTTGTGTGACAAATAATGTGGAAATTAAATGTTATGCTCGTGGCGATAAGAGGCGCTCATTGTTGTTGGTGTTGTTGTTATTGTGGGAGATGAAGCCGCATTAATGCAGCTTGCGGCAAGTGTTGTGTTGGCCACGCCTCAAACGATAGATGGATAATGCGATTGTCTGGCATTTAGCTACTATATCTCTGCCAAGTAGCCAGACCAGTAGCAACAGCAGCAGGTTGAATCCGATTAGGCGCCTGGCGAGACGCGGTCGCGTTTTTGGCTGCTGAAAATTTGTAGTCTACTTCGGGGCGCAGCAATTAGGGGCAGGAAAAAGCAGAGCATAGTCAGCATAGGCAGTCAACAAAATGGCAAACACAAAAGCAAAGCCGCTGCACACATTCAAACATATTTATATGCAGATGTGTGTATGTGTGTGTTTATGGGAGGGAAAACAAAACCAAAAACTGTAACCAAACACACGCAAAAACTCGCACGCGACACAACACGACAGGAAGTGGCTGAGGGCGAAGGAGATAGAGAGAGAGGGAAAAAGAGAGAGAGGTAAGGCAGAACTTCAGTGGCGACAACACAAGTTGTTTTGCCTGTGTGTATAGTGTGTTGCGGCCTTTGTTGCTGCTGTTGTTGCCTTTGCTTTCATTCTTCTCTCTCTTTCTCTCTCTGGACATTCTCCATTTCAAGTGTGTTGTGTATACTGTGTGTGTGTGTGAAAATTAACACAGTGCCACAAAAAAGTATATGCATGTACACATACAAACGCACACACACATACACGCACGCACAGAGGGGGCAAATACTCAAAAACAACCACAGGCAAAATAACGCATTAAAGCTACAACAATGCTGCACAGTGGGGCGCAAGTTGGTTACAAAAAAATGCAAAAGGAAATTAACAATCGAGTCTTACTTTAGTTCTAACAAAGTTAATTCATTGAATAACTCAATTTTCTTCTTTAATAGTGTTGATTTTCAATTGTAATTCAAAAATTTTTAAATTTACTTTAATTTTAGTAGACTTTTCAAAAAAACAAGATTCTGCTAAAATATTTAATAGATTTGCTTTCATTATTTATACACTTATTTACTGTATAATCACAGTGTATATGTTTTTATGACTTACATATTTGTGTTATAATAAATAATATATATGCATTTAAAAAAGTAACTCACTGAATCATTCTCTGCGTCATTCTATAATTGTACAATTTTATTTGGATGTTTTTACATATTCATAAATCAATTTTTATCGCATTAGAAATGAAGGTCGTGAATCACTGTGCGCAGTCACAGCGGCAATGACAATTCAAAAAACCCCCAGCAGGAGCTTAGCACAGCAAGAGAGAGAGAGAGAGGACGTCCGACAGAGAGAGAGAGCACTAGTGAGAGCACAGCAAGTAGAGAGCTAAAGAGCGAATTGGTATGAAACGAGGCGAATACCAAAAACAGTATAAAGCCTGAAGCCAAAAAGAGCGGCCTATTCGTGTGAATTTCACTGTGCCTGCGCCTGAGTGTGTGTGTGTGTCTGTGCGTGTTTATTTGACTGTGTGTGTGTATTCAGCTTTTGATTTGCTGCTGTTGTTTTTGTTGTTGTTGTTGTCGCGCATGTTAAAAATAGCAAGCGAAATGGATTAGTTGCCTGCGGCACATGAAAGCGGGCGCTGTCAGAGGGGGGAGGGCGGTGTAGATGGGGGGCGAGGCTGGTAGGCGCATGTCGACTACATTTTGGCGCTGCTGTCTGTGTGTGTGTATCTGTGTTTGTCTGTGGCTTGATGTGCGGATTCTTCTTGAGGCATCCCTTTTATTGTGTTTGACATTGTGACCGAGACGAGGAGACGCGCTGTCGTCCATTCTGTCCGTCACACACTCACACACCCACACACACGTGCATGGGAATATTTGCAGCATTTGTTTGTGAATGAATTTTAGAGAAAAACATATGAGAAACATTGATTCGGCACAATAAAATAAATATGATGTCAGCCACACTGAAGTTGCGTTCAATCAAAGACGCACACATACACACAGAAACACACGCACACATCGGCAGGCAGACATTCGCTTAGTTATGTGTGTAGTAAAAATGTTGTTATTGTCCTTGTGTTTAAGTTCTGTACAAAATGGCCGCCGCAAAGCGGAAAGAAAGTCGGAAGGAAGTCGACAGTCGACAGTCAGGCATTACGCCCACGCCCTCCCCGGATGCGTGCTGGACAAATTGGCTGCCCCTTCCTTCCCCCCTCTCTCTCGTTGCAAACAATACTCGAAAACCAACATAAAGTACAAAAATGAAAACTTTACATAAAAACAGAATTATGCATTTTTTTTACAACTTTTGCCTCGAGGTCGAGAGAAAAGTATTACGAGCTGCTGTTAAATTAATGAGACCTTTGCGGCTGCAGGAACGTGTAATATAAGATCATCTGCTGAGAAATATAATGCACTAGTTGGCTAAATAATGATACCAGTCGAAAGAGGGAGAAAGAGCAGGAAAGAGACAGAGGAAAAACTGAAAATTAATAATTGAGGCTAAGCTAGAACTTAAAGGAAGCTATAAGAAACTTAAATGAAGTCTTAATTTCAGCTCAGACAGTCCCAAAAGGGAGCAAGGCGTGGGCGGGGCGCATTGTCAAACACGTTGATGGGGTGTAAAATGAATCAAAAGGAATTCGCGTCATCCGACGTAAAGAGACAGCGAAAAGTCACAAAAGGAAACGAGATAAAAACTGTGTTGAGTTATTATTATATTATGCAATGGCGGGGAATGAGCTGTGAAAGAAAGTTTCTATGTGCAGTGACAGACTTCAGGATATCCTGCAAAAACTTAACTCAACAAGAATTTACAAACTTTAGAATTCTCAAGTAAAATGAAGTGTTTAAACAAAAGCTATACATTAATTATGGCATACAGGACTATAAAGTAGTGTGTATTCACATTTACATACTTGCATCATACCCCATTCGACCCGAAGGACACACAGCGCACACTGCAGTCTTTTAATATTACGAATCCTCACTTTTCCTTCTCTCTTTTCCTCGGCTTGCTGTGGCATTTACACATTAATTAAAGTCCAAAAACGAAACAAAACTGTTGGCAATTTCAGACAGCTTTCAGCAAAGAGTGCCACCATTACTGCAACAACGGCAACAGAAGCTGCAACAGCAGCTACAACACGAAATGGCCGTCATGGTAACCGCAAGCAGCAGCGGCAGCAACATTGCAATCTGATGAGAGGGAACAGAAATAAAAAGGATAAAGAGGAAGATGCGCAACGGGGCTAAACACGCCACAGGCAGACAGACACACAAAGAGAGAGAGGACGGCAGCCCTGGCAAAGTAATTATAAATCGGTTTGTTGTAGTTTTTAAGCTAAAGCTATTTAGAATGGGAATCCCTTTATGCCATGCAGATGAGGTGAACAATTTGAAGTCAACTAAAGATGAAAGATTGTAATTATAAAGAATAAAGATGTCTCTCTTATGACAAATATTTGATTTAGTCTGCCATAATATATAAATTTGGTTAAGATATCCGTGTCTCTTATAAATTCGCTAATGTTTTACTTATTTTCCGTTTCCGTTCTCTGTTGTCCTTGAGGCAATGAGAAATGACGCAAACAAATAGTCAAAACCCGAAGATATTTACATATGCCATATGTGATTTATGCCCTCAGGGGGTGCTCTGTTCCTCGCCTGTTGCCAAACAATGGACTGTTGCTTGGGTCCTGTTGCCAGGCCCAGTTTGTTTGCATTGCTTGCTCTCATTTGCTTAACCTTCATCAAAAAACCGGGCTCCGACTACCCTGACAACAGTAATTAGTCAGCGCTTTTTCGTTGATTGCGCTGTTGCTTCCTGAAACCACAAGATGCAAATGAGATGAGCTTGTGCAATTTGTGCAGCTTTTTCTCGGACTTTAATTGGTGAAGGGCAACTCTAATCGAATCTACAGTTTCTCTGCACGTTGTCATGACTTCCTTTGTGCAATTAACTAGAACATTCCCTGGGAGCATCAAGATGTTAACTGAGAGTCTGTTCGCAATTTCCCAGCCACCCCCAATCAACATACTTGGCCCAACCATGACCCAAAGAATAAAGAAAGCAAATTCAAGTTGGGAAAGCGCATGGAATTTAAATGTAGAAATTATAAAGAAAATTTTTGGCGAACTTACTCGACTCGCTGAGTCGCAACGAAATCACGAACGAACCGAAAAACAACAAACTCATCAAGACCTTATTCGTTTCACCTGAAACCACCAACAACAACAACAACAACTACAAAGAGCGAAAGGCAAAAAACAAAGAAACAGAACAGAAAAAACTGTAACCCAAACTTTAAACCGATGCGAGCATTTGCCTTTTTTGGGGGGCCTCGTTGCTATTTTAAATGGGCTGTGCTCGTTAACAGCAGCGGGCTCAGCTATAGTTACTGCCTATATTTGTTGTTCCCGCTCTTGTTGTTGTTGTCGTTGTTGCAGCAACAACATTAAATACACATACACGTATAATTTGCCATGAGCCGCACCCAGGTGGGAGGTCGTTCAAGGTTTGTGGCGCCCCAAGCAGGCGAATGAACTGCGCGTTCTCGACGAACCAACGAAGCAACCAACCAAAAAAAGGGTCAAGATGTGCTTATAAGTATGTACACGTACACGTGTATGCACTGCGTGTGTGTGGGTGTGTGTGTGTAGGCGCAGGTACCTTTCCTTGTGTGTTAGTCACTGTTTCTCCAGAAAAAAACAATGCCTATTTTGGTTTTTATCTCCCTACATTATAGACCCAAAAAACGTTTTATCTGTGAAGCTTCTTTCTCTGTGAACTTTTCCATTATAATCCAATATTCCCTATAGCATATAGACATGACTATATTATGACTAGATACTGTTGACGATAGTCAATAATATAACACCCTTCTATGGTAGGCAAATATAGAAAAGAATAACGCTATTTACCCTAACGTTCATGAGAAATACTCAACTATAGTTTATTAATATATCGACTTGCTCTAAGACTGCATATATTACTACATTTTTTCGTGTCCTATACAAATCCTTAGCCTGTTGTTTGTACTCCACACTGGGCAATTAAATAGTTTTGCAAACTATGCCTTTTTTTAACCACACACTTACATACATATGTCTATAGCTCTGGGTACAATGTTTGGTCACATCGATTGGACCCAGGGGTCTTCTTGTGTACACTGTTTGTTTCACAAACTGCTGGCTGGGATGGCTGACTGGCTGTGGCTCTGGCTATGCCTCGAGTCCTCGAGCCAGCTCTCAAAATTTGTTTTCAATTAACAAAATTGTTTACTCTCCGAGGAACGGAAAAAGCAGAAAATCGATATACCCATAGAGCCAGGCTACAGCATAGAGCATAGTATATATATATATAGAGCAGAAGGAAGCGCACCTGGCACACCCGACTACAGTTGCAGGGGGGGGGACTGGGGGCTGGCACAAATTGAGTTTCGGCTTGGCCAAAAAAAAAACCACACAGTCAAAATAGAAACGGGAAATCTAAATGGTGCCACACCTCCTGCGACAAATTGATTAATGTTTCATCACAGAACAGAAAGAAAGGGAGAGGAGTGTGAGTGGATTTTAAAATTCAATCCAACACAACTTTTCATATATCTCATTACAAAATAATGATGAGAATGTCGTCTACTACAATATTCCCTAAAGTTTTTCTTGCCTGGTCAAGCGACAAGCTGAGCAAAAGTTTTCTCCAGCCAAGTGGAGACTCCACCAGAGTTGACACAAGTTCTGCCTCCCACTCTCTCAAGTGGCGAGAATTACATGATTACAAGACTTTTGAAAAGAACGAAAAAAGCATCCAAGTTTCAAGTCAACTACAACTACAGTAAGTGAGTTATTTTTCGCAACAACAGTCGAATCCGGCGGGCACTTCACGTGATAGTATCCATGGCAAGAAGTTCAGTGCCGGCGGGCCGAGTGAGTTCATGACTCATCCGGTTGCTAGAGATGGCGTGTGAAAAAATCCACAATAGCAAAGTCAACGTAAACGTCAACGTCACGTAGAGAGGAAGAGCAGGGAGGGTAGGGTAAAATAGGAAAACAGAAAACGAGCCCAGACACGAGAAGAACGGAGGAAACGCAAAAAGGGTTGGGCGTGCCGCCGCCGCCGCCTTAGTGAAATGGCAAAATTCGTTGCCCATCGTTGGTCTTGGCCAGCAAAAACACACTCACTCAGACTGAATACACTGGGCGGACAGTTGGCTAAAGGCAATGTACGAGTAATAAAAGAAGAGTATGAAAAAAAGAATGGAGAAGAAGAGTAAACAACACACACTAAAGCTAAATACATACATAAATTGATTTCATGACTCGCTGTTTCGATTGGGGCGCAGGTGAGGGAAGGCAGCCTACGGGTTCAACTCGTTTTATCTCCTCTCCCTCCCCCTCCTCTCTTACACATTGTCTGTTGCAGCAGTCATCAAACTCAAGTGTGATGGCAAAAACAAACCAAACAAAAAATATCTATAGGTCAGAGTCGGCCATAAATAGATACTCTTTAGAGGGCCGCCAGAGTTGAGTAATCGAGCAGACACTTGTGTTTTTAATAGTTCGTATTTTTGACTTTGAAACTAAAAAGATTTTCTAGTATTTTGCCCATGATTGAATTTAAGGAAAACTATTTGCGCTAAATTTCAAAATACTTTTCAGTTTGTAGTAAAATTTTGTGGAAAATTCCAATAGGAATTTATAACTTGATAGCTTATAGAACTCTTCGCTGTAGGGTATACTCAAACAGGCAAACAGACTGAACGATAGCACATTGAAGGTATTTGTAAACGAAGATAGATAGCAAAAGATTGCGAAAAGAGCGAGAGGGAGTTAGTTAAACGAAGATAGAACAAGATAGAGCGACTAGGTTGCAAAGGGTGCAGCACATTGCGAATGCAAATCTTTCCTAGTCACTCTTTCTCTCTCTTTCTCTTTCTATACAATCTCAATTGCTAACTCATTCTCTCAATTAACAAGATAATTCTAATCGGTGGAAAATGCTTATCAATATTTGTTGCTCGTTCGCCCTCACATGATTCATTCATTCACAACGTGAGCACTTTTATTCCAACAATATAAGCTTTTAATTCACAATTAACACTGAAAAGCAAACATGTTCTCCCCTCTTCTCTCCCGCTCTCTCTTTTGCTTTTATCATTTTCGACGTCCAGCTGAATTGATGAGTCAACCCAGAAATAGTCGTAAATGTGGGGGCGGTGCATGTTTAACTGACATTAGGGTCACTCTCTGTTTAGTAGAATATCTTTTATGTATATTGTATATTTGCCTAGTTGAGCCGACAGGAAGTCGGCGAGAGTGTGATACACATAAAATGATGCATGATGTCGGAAGAAGGTTTATAGATTAATAATGCCACGAGTCAAACACGCAACGAAACGATAAGGGGCTGTACCAGCCAGAGATGTGGGTAGGAAAGAGCAAGAGCTTTGATGACTGAACCCAAATTAAGCAAGATCTATAAATATGAAATTAACGAACAGTTTCCACTCAAACTTTACCGAGAGCAAACCGCAATGACTCGATAACATGAGATCATGCTTTGCAAAAAGAGTTGAGATAAATGTATAGCGAACATCACTTGAGACTTCATGTGTGTGGGTTGAGAAACAGAGAGAGAGTTACACAGTTAAATGCGAGTAAAGTCAAGTAGAATTCAATGTTATTAGAAGGGGGTTTATCAGATTTCTGATTAATATAATAATACTGTAATTATTCTACTCGCACTTTTCTTACTTTTCCTGTGTTTAACGTTCTCATTTCATTTAAACTATTCACAATCTTATCGCAGACAAATTAACTCTCACGAACCCAATTAACTTTGTGCTAGATTCAATTGCACTCATAATAATCTAATTGATATTCTATTTCAGACATATAACTGAATATGTTAACGATAATTGTGACGATTAAATTGCGCATTAATGCGCGACAATTTCGTATATATTTGAGATGAAATCATTCGCCAAACAAAGACAGGGCATTCATGGTATAATTTCTGTTTATATGTATATACTATATACATATATATATTCTCTATATGTGAAAGATGCAGCCAACAAAAAACAAAACGAGGAACTTGCTAAGTAGAGAGTTCATATACAAACAGTCGCACTTGACTAAGAAAAACTTACATGTTTCTTAAAATTCAACAAGCTTTTCTTACTTAACAGGTTCGACTGTCTATATAACAGATTTAAAAGGTGTATATATATTATAATGTAATATTATTACTCACCTTGGCTGGGCGAATGAAGCTTTGCTGCTGCATTTGGAGGATGTGGAGAAACACTGGCATTTTTGAGGTCGGCAATCTCTTGTTCTCGTTCTCGTTCACTTTTAGAATTATCAACATTTCATTATTTATGGTTATTACTTTCGTTTTGGGACGGCGAAGTCGCGTTTAACGTTGGGTTTTTTTTTATAGCTGACGTGGTTGTTGTTGTTGTTGCTTTAGTTGTTTTTGTAGTGGGCAGTGGGCATGACAATACACATTGAATGCGGTAAAGGCTGACGCAGTTTGATTGACTGCCATAATACGAAGTTTAGCAGCTCTGAGATACGACTTTATTTTTTGGGAGGTTGGTGTGGGTGCTGCTGTTGTTGTAGTTGTAGCAATTGTTGTTGTTGGGCATTCGCTTTGTTTTAGTGAAGTGTAAGAAACGTGCACAGTTTGCTTGCAATTAAAATGTTGCAAAGAGACTAGAAAGTATTTTTGCTCGGCTCGATGTTTTTGTTTTTCTTCTCGACTGGTTTTTTTTTGTGGGTGCTCGAAAAAGTGCAATTCCTACTTAAAGCGAAAGCATTTCACGACTCCAGTGATTTCTTATTGTTGTTGTTGTCTTAGTTATAATTATGTTATGCTTAGTTAAACTGTTTAGCAAATACAGATGTATCTTAAGTGCACATGCTAGTTGGCTCTTCTACTGTTTTTGGTAAAATTCAAATAAAACAAAAATCATACAAAATGCAAAAATAATATGCCATAATGTATGTCGATATTGGTTGGAGGTGGAGGAGCGGCATGCGGGCGGATGAGGAGTAAATAAAAATAATCCGATTGCGGGTATATTGTTGTTGTTGTTGCGTGTGGTTAGTCATGTTTCGAAATTGAAAGCAAAAAGAGAGAAAACAAATAAATAAGTAGGTTAGAATTGCAAGGCAGTATGTTCAGTTGTGTGTGTGAGTGTGAGTATGTGTGTATGTGTATGTGTGAGTGGGTGTGTTTGCAGGTGTATGAACTAAACTGAATCAATATTACCAGTTAATAAACATTACGCTTTATTTCATACTCGATAAATCTGTCAAAAATCAAAAGCAGAGCATGCAAAAACAATTTCAAACTACTTTGATTGCCAGCAAATGTTGTTATTGTGTTGTCGTTACAACAAAAATAAACTTTGTATCGCATGAACTGAAACTGAATAAAGGAAAAACTCGTTTTGTTTTTTTTGTGTGTAGATAAATGTTGTACATTTATTTGCGCAACAAACTGAATAGTCAACTTTTAATTTACAGTTTTGCGATTCATTTCGAGTTTAATCTCATGAAAGTTTGATTCGCGTTTTTGCGCAATTTTGCCAACAGTTTCCTCAATTAATATATATGATTTATACGGTATATTTTGTAAGGGGTATCCCCTCTCTCTATATATATACAATAATAAAGTACATACGATAATTTAGCTAGATCTCTATGTGACTTTCGTGTGTATAATTTATTGTGTAATGTGCATATGAACACGATCGGGTAATATAGAGATAACGTTGTAGTAAATAGCCACTATAGTTATTATATATAGTATATATGTATGTATAAGTAGTGTGTGTAATAATTGTTTATAATAAATATATATATATTCAAGAAGTTAACTAGACTTTTAAAAATACATAGCATTTGCATGAGATTTGCGTACTGAGAGAGATTTTGTTTTATCTGTGAGATTTTGTGTTTCAAATTCTTTTTGTTTTTTTTCTTTTCTTTTTTTTATGTATGTGAGAAAGAGAAAGAGAGAGAGACTACAAATATACAAATAGTAGAAGCATTTCGAGAATTAGCAAGAGATTTAAGAACCAAAAACAAAATTAAATGCATTATTATAGAAGAGAAAACCGAAACGAAACCGAAATTACGTGAAAAATAAGAGGAATTAAAACAAGATGCTCTTGTTGTTGTTGTTGTCAAAGCAATTCTACAGTAAACTCGTCTGCTTTTTTGGTTTAAAGTTTAATAATCGTTTTTTGTTTTTGTTTTCTTTTTGTGTGTCACATTTAGAGTTTGCTTCGCATTATAACAATAATCAATAGAATTTCATGATTCTTTTGCAATTACTTTTGTTTTAGTTTTGTTTTTTTTTTTGCTTTAAGTTTTCTATCTCATGATGTTTCTTCGTTCGTAATACTATATAGCAATTTTGATCATACATGTATATAATGTTATAGACTATATAATTGCTTTTTGTTTAGTTTGGTTTCCTCATTCGATCTGTTTCTGCTTCTGTTTCTGTGTTTATCTTTCGGTTATAATTCTTGGTTTCTTGGCTAATTAAACAATTTGAAATGTTATCAAGCCTTGTAACTGTATGTGTTCTGTGTGTGTGTTTGTGTGTGTGTGTGTGAGTTGAGCAGTAGGATATAAATATCCTGCCCAGGCGGCAGTTGCAGCAGTAAATAACAACAAATATGCGCATTCTGCCGCTAGACTCTCTCAAGGTTACTAAACTAATCATACAAATTAGCTATATAATGCGTATATATGTATATATCTTTCTTGTTAATTGTAGAGCCTATAGTATCAAGTGTGTGTGTGTGTGTATGTGTTTGTGGGTGTGTGTTTAGCTCACTGGCAAGGGCCGCTTTACTGTATTGTTGAATGCGTCTTTAGGTTAAATATATATTGAAATTTTCTGGGTGGGTTGCACATCTCCTAAACAGACATCGAGTGTATGTACTCTATATGTAAAGTGTATACATCATGTGTGTGTGTGGTGTGTGTGTGTCTGTGTAGTGATGTATGTGAGTGTGTGTGTTTTAAGTAATTGCATCAATTTACATGAAAATACTGCTAACATATGCAGCCGCTATGATACCCAACACAGTCAAGCATATCAGTATCATGATCTTCTTTCGTCGCGCTTTGCTTTGATATTTGAGCGCCTTTTTGGTATCCTGAGTTGCTGTCTGCACATAATCCATAGCATGCTCCACATGATACTCAATGCGATCGATCATTTCGCCCTGCGACTCCACCAGCATTGCCATGTCCATGAACATGTCGTGTAGCTCCTTAATCGATGTCTCCAATTTCATAATATCCTGATGCCGTGCCTCAATGTCGGCCAACGTTTGTTTCGCCTGCTGTGTCTCCATAATGATGCCCTGTGTGAAGACAGCGGGATTGCCTTGCTCCAACATATCCTCAAGTTCTTCACTGGTTGTTGCACGTCCCGTTATTTCCAATTGACGCTGTATTCTTCCCTTGCAACGCTCTCGATAATCCGTCTGGGTGCGATTGTATTCGGTCATAACCTCAACAAATTTACGCGACAATGTTGAATGTTGGGTCTTGCGTATACGCAAATCGGCCGATGATTTATTCTGTTGCTCCTCCTGTTCAATATTCTGTTCGATACCCTTAAGTTTGCCACGCACACGATTCGCATTTTTCTTAATATCAGCCATTAGATCCTCCAGCTCCTGTTTGGTCTTCTCATCGGATTGTGGGGCCGACAATATGGCCGAATGCTTCTTTTTCACCTCCTCCACATTGTCCTGGACCTTGTCAATCATGCCCCTGATCTCCTCCACTTGGGCAAAAAAATCATCCATATACGAATCATGGCCATCCACATTGACGGCAACATCCTCGGACTCCTCATCGTCCGACTGGGCGGCATGCAAGGCGGCTAATCTGTCTTTCGTCATATTGCTGCTGACTACAACAACGACAACGGCGACGACTACGACGGTTCAGGTTCAGGTTCAAGCAGGAAATACACGCAGCAGAGGCTGATAAGAGTAAGTAGTAATTGTGTCTTCTCCTTTAGCTTTGATTTTCGTTGGTTGTTGATTGGTTTCTTTTGCTCTGTTGCAGTTCAAGTTTAGCCTGATTTACGTAAGCTTTAATTGGCGTTGATTATTATTGTATTGTTGTTTCGTTCGCAGTTAACTGTCAACTTTAGCAGCGTGATTGTTGCTCAACTTGTTTGCACGTTTTCTTGTTTCTTTTTGTTATTGTTTTATTTGTTTTTTGCCACTGCTCGTCTTTGTGACTATTGATTTTTCGTAGATTTTTTTTGTGTGTGTGGCCGCTAAACTGTTTTTCGCATGTGCAGCGCGTGGCCTAAATAAATATGCCTTTTGTTATTACTGTTGCTGTTGCTTGCTGCTTGTTTGTTTGTTGCACTGTCTCAATTCCGCGTTTATCACTCACTTTTTTGATGCTTATAGTTGTATGCACATGCATGCACATACAACTATATACATATATATGTGAATATGTGTGTGTCGGTTTTATCTTATTGCCTTTTTCGTTAACGGCGCGCGTGTTTTGCGCTCAAGAGAGAGCGCCACCAAGAGAGCGTGTGAGCGCGTGTAGCCGCGACGACGACAGCAGTAGCACCAATACAAATACACTAACACTAGCGTAATAGCAGCGCCTCAATGCCAGCGCACACAGCAGCGAGTCAGTCAAGTGGTGAGGCAGCAACAACGTTAGGTTATGACTCACGGCGATTGCTTAAAAAATAGCAACAAAAAGTAGCGTTTATTTTGTATATATATATATATATTATAGCGATAATAATTTTTTATTTATTTATTTGGCTTTTTACTTTTTTGATTTTGCACAATGCGTGGGATTTATGGCCGAAAAGCTTTTTAGCACACCGTTTTTATTTTCTTTTCACGTTTTTTATTTCGTTTTGTTTGTTTGTTGTGCACTTGTCTCGGTTAACCGATCGTTGCTTTTGCGCACATATTCACACACAAGCACACACGTTGACAATGGTAGCACACGCAAAGGGTGGGCGGGGCAGCATGCGTTCTTTTTCGGCGTTATCGATCACGTTGCAATTATACGATAAACGATTTTCGACTTTTTTGCAAGTGCAAGTGCACAATGCGTTCGCGACTCTCTCTCGCTCTCAGTTAGCAGAAAGCGTCTGCGTTTGGATTTTTTTCTTTTGCTGATTTTCGTTTGACTCTCCGACTCTTCTCTCTCTGTTCGTACGCGAAACACGTACGAAAATGGGCAAAAAAAAATCGATTTCTGCGCAGGGCTCCAACAACGACGGTGACAGCGGTTGCTCTGGCTTTAGCTCTCCTCTTCTGTTCTCCTTCTTCCTCTTCTTCTTTTACTTCGTTTAACTACTACCAACAATGCGACCGCTTTGGGGACTGTGACGTGATGGTTGCTTGTGGCAACGGTAACACACGCGCGCGCGAGGATGCGGCAACGGCAGAGGTCAAGGGGGGTGGTGGTGGTGTCGTCGTCTGTGCGGTGGGCGTTTTTCTCTTTGCGTTCCGTTTTGTTGTTTTATTTTCGTTACGTTTTGTCTTTTCGTCTGCTTGCTTGCTTGTGCGTGCGTGAGAGTGAGTTAGTCGGCGGGGCACTTCACACAATTCGCTTTGGTTTTCTCGCCGCACTAGAGCTGTGGGTGGCGAAAAACAACCATTCACTCTCTCTCTTTCTCTTTCTGCCTCTCACTCTTTTACTTTGCTGCTGACGTTTGTTACTTGTTTCTGTTGTTGTAGTTATATATGCCGTTTTCGCCTATTGTTTCACGCGCACGTCGCTAAAAAGCACACTCGACGCGTTGCTGGCTCTCGTCAATCTGAAACACGCGTCGCCTTCCGGTGCAGGCAAGACCGAAACCTTTACTTGTGTATGTGGAATGTGTGCTGAGTGCGTTTGCGTTTGCTCTCCCGCTCTTTCTCTATCACACACACATACAAATTGGAGTATTTACTCTCTTTGATTTACAACTGCTTTTGTTTGTAGTATTTTGCGTTTGTTGATAGTTTCTCTCTCTCGGTCTCGCTCTCTGTATCTCACTGCACGAGACTGAGAGACGCATATGCGGCAAACTTGTTATTGCTGTAGGTTTTGTTTTTCTTACAGCATTTTATTAAGCGTCTTTTAATTGTTATTGTTGTAACGCTTGGAAATTTAACAGAGCGCTGCAAAGTACAACAATTTCGGGTTTTTTTCGCGTTATGCTTTGCAATTGCTTCGTGTTTTCACTTTTGTTGCGACGCGACGCCTCTAAAATACTAGCCGTGTAAAAATACGCTAAAAAATACCAAAAACACTTGCGTTACGTCAGCGTCCAAATGCCGCTACACATACAACAAAATCAACTACAACCAGTCGTCAACATTCGGTTTGTTTGTGGAACGTATTTTCTGCACTGTTACCCTCACACGCTCATTCGCAAAACGAAGAACAGCGAGCGCGCACTGAGCAGTCGTTTTATTTTATGAATGGATGCCGGCACCTGCAGTATATATGCGTATATATATATATATATACGTGCTGCAGCTGAAAGGAAATTAAAACATGTGCAATATTGATGCGCTAAGACAATTGGTAACCGACCAAATGATTGACGCAATGAAAATAAAAACAATGCACAGGTAAATAAAGCAAGAGACGCATGTCGATATCCCGATATATCGATAAGTATATGCATAACATTTTACAGCACTTACATGCGCGCCAAATTAGCCGCATTTGAATTCATGGCATCGAGGGGCACGATCAGGCATTACAGGCTCAGCTCAGATCGATAGTAAGAGACACAGGGAAATATGAGAAATGTTTTGACTTACCGGATACTTTGTTTGTAGCACTATACCGCATATTTCGTCGCCAACTAGAAATTGCTCACCCAGCATGGCCATACAGACATTCTCCCAGGCCCGTTCGATTTTATTCTTTCTCAATCGTATAACCCATTGTCCGCCTTTACTATTCGCCGGATCCTCCCACATCGGTTTGATGCCCTGTTTAAAGAGACTCAACTCTCGATATGGCTTCAGTGCCGTTGGCCTTATAAGGTGCGAATAAAGGGACCACCATTGCTGCACGCTGGCACATCTACCGACCACGTGCAGCGATTTGCTATAATCCGAAGCCGCTCGCTGTGTCCCCTTGCGCGAGAACCATAGGCAATATGTGTGCTGCAGGCGATTCTCGTTGGGCCCCACCTCCAGTGGCGGCAATTTGTCCACATCTATTTCATTTTCCACATCGCTGTCATCGCTGTCGACAATATCTGGCCAGATTTTCCTGCAACATAATGGATGTGACGATGGCATTATTACTTTTGTTTATTTGACTAATATTTCGAATCAATGTTTTGACTTTTATGTTCCCCTTCACACCTCCCCCCGCCTACCCGCCACACACATACACAAAATTGAAAAAAACAATTTCAATATCAAGGACTTCATACTGAATATATATTGAAAATATATATTTTATATTGTTTATAATGAAGCTATCGATTCGCACACTGGACCAGAAGACATTCACCGTGGAGCTGAGCGACAAGGAGACTGTGCTGCAGTTGAAGCAACGACTGCTTAAGTTGCCCACGTTCCAGGATAAGACCGTGGAGACAATGCAGCTCATCTATGCAGGTCGCATAATGGAGGATGAGCAGCAGCTGAATCACTACCAGATTACAGAGAACAAGTTCGTGGTGCTCATGAACAAGAAGAGCAGCTCAGCCCCAGAGGAGGCCAAGCAGGTGCAGCCAGAGCAGGTGCAGGCACAGACACATGCACCACAACAACAACAGCAACCCGTGCTGCCCGTTGTTACACCCCTAATGGCGCCACCATCTGCTGTAGA
Organism: Zaprionus capensis; assembly: GCA_018903675.1. Taxonomy (NCBI): domain Eukaryota; kingdom Metazoa; phylum Arthropoda; class Insecta; order Diptera; family Drosophilidae; genus Zaprionus; species Zaprionus capensis. The sequence goes on along the minus strand of JAEIFN010000964.1, from coordinate 8,835,501 downwards.
TGAGCAGCGGGTGCGCGATCTGATGAACATGGGCTACGAGGAGACGGAGGTGCGAGCTGCTTTGCGTGCCAGTTTCAATCATCCGGAGCGTGCCATAGAATACTTAATTACGGGTATTCCCACCATGAACGAAGATACTACCTTGGCCAATAGGAATACAACGAATCATGGCGAAACAACCAATACGCCAGTCATCGAAACGGCAGAGAGATTGCAGTATCTGGCCACAGATCCACGGTTCGCTCATGTGCGCAATTTGATACGTCAGAATCCGGAACTGCTGGAACTGGTGCTGGCGCATCTAAGTGAATCGGATCCGGTGACATTTGAGGCCATACGTAGCCATCAGGATGAGTTCATCGCCATGTTGAACGATACGAATCCATTGCACGCTGTCTCAGTGCCACTTAGCAGCGAGGAGGAGGCGGCAATTGAACGCCTCATGGGATTGGGATTTGAGCGGGAAATTGTTGTGCAGGTTTATCTGGCATGCAACAAGAATGAGGAGCTTGCTGCCGACATGCTCTTCAGTCAGAGCGAGGATGATGATGATTAGACAGAGACAGGGACTGACATTAGAGAGAGAGGGACGACACACTTGGAGTAGCATATGAATTTGTTGACAAAAATTTCTATTGAGAAACTTTGTAGAGATTAAAACTGAGTAGGCATTATAATAAGGGCAATCCTAGTGTGTGTGTGAGAGATTATTCCGGGTGGGAGTTCGTTCGTTCGTTGTTGGTATTGAGAAGATTCGTTTCGATTTTTACTGGTAAGTTCTAGTTTTCTTAATTTCTTTTTCTTTTTTTTTGGGGTGGGGGAACATAACCTAACAAAAGTTAACGAAGATGTTCTGTTGGGTTGCCCCCAATTGGATATGCACTTACGATTCGTATTGTTTGCTTGCAACTTTTTCCATACTCATATTTCTTCTGATCTGATCCCTTCTTCCGTAGACGATACAACGTTCTGTTGCTGCTTTTGTTGTTGTTGTTAGTGTTGCTCTGCTCTGCTTCTCTCCGTTGCGGCTGATTCTCTGCTGCTGCTCTGCTGATTCCGCTGCGGATGATGATTCCTCTTGCTCTGGCCTTTTAGCGTAGTTTATAGACTCTTTGCTGCTGTCGTCGCTGTGCACGTTGCAGAGCTGTTGTTGTATTTCTTTTATAGTTGCCAAATCGTACCTTGTTGTTGCTGCTCTTCTTCTTGTTGTTGTTGTGGTCGTCGTGGTTGTATTACTTTTTAAATTCAGCTCCTTGCGTGGTCGTTGTGTTTATTTGTGGGTGTGCGCGTGTGTGTGTTGCCTCTCACTGTTTTTAAGTATGTGTGGGTCTCTCGGTATGTTTGTGTGTGTGGGTTCCACAACACGAATTGCCGCGTTTGGCTAATTGGCCGCCTTTGGAGCGTCTGGATCGCGTTCTCAGTCGCGTGGCGGGTATTGTAATTGAATGCGTCCAGGTGGTAAACAGTTGTAAAGATGTTTGGCTCTTTTTGATTTTAATGGTTTTTATCGGCGTGCTACGTAAATAATTGAGTGCTGTAAAATGTGCTTTAAACAAATGACGTTTTTCAGCACCATGTGAAATTCATTCGGGGCGAATGGCATACATTACCAGTTTCCTTAATAATCGATAGCAAATCAGCTGCTTCACACAAAAACAAAACACACACACATCAAAGTCACCGGCGATTATCAAAACTTGTGATATTCTTATTCGTTCAATTTACAAGGTGATAAATGTTTTCTAGATTTTTTCAATAAGAAAATTTTCCAATTTTACATTGTACTTACATCTAATTCATAGAAAAACAATTCATTTAGAAATCGATAGCTTGTAGCTGTTCACAATGAACTGATTCGATAATTGTGTTTGATTTTTACCCCTATAATTGTGTACAACTTGTTTTCTATTTATAATCAACAACAATTTTAGTTCAATAATGGGGAAAAGCGAGAAGAAATCTAAGAAAAAGCACAAAACTAAGCGTAAAGAGCAGAAGCTGAAGCACAAGGAGAAGGAAAAGGTAAAGAAATCGAAGAAGCATAGCAAAAGCAAGCAGGCCAAAAAAGACTCACCGCCGCCACCACCACCAAAAATAGAAGTTCCTTCGGCTGTGGACAGTGGCAGCGAAGAGGATTTTGCAATACCAATAGGTCCGTAAATAGGGAACCATCTTGAGATGGCTACTCAACTATATTTGTTACAAATATATATTTAAGCGCTGATGAACAGCAAGTCGCATGCCCCGGAGACACCCGAAGAGTTTCAGCGTCGCCAGAACCAGATGCGTCGTGAGGTGGACCCCGTTACAGGACGCATTCGGTTGATCAAAGGTGACAGTGAGATACTGGAGGAAATCGTGAGTAAAGATCGCCATCGGGAAATCAACAACCAGGCAACCAGTGGAGACGGAGCCTACTACGAATCGCAATCGATGGCATCCGCAAAGCGACACAAGCCAAAGTAAATGATTGAAAGACTTTTCTTCTGTTTAAATATCATAATAATAATAATAATCATAATAGTATATATATAGTTAAGAATTAATAACTGTTAATCTAAATAAATCAATGTGCAGCATTTGCAAGGAATGCTATATAAAGCTATTTACATACAGATATATATATATATAGAGAAAGATACATAAAAAATGAAAGAAATCGATCATCCATAGATCAATAATAAAATATATAATGATGGATAGTGTACTAAATTCTGGCACTGCAACTGGAGAGATAGAGAGAGAGAGAGAGCCTAACTTAGTAGAGTTGATGGAAATACGTTGTGCTACCATCCTGCCAGGCAGGATCATCGCTGACTTTGGCGCGGCACATGGGGCAGGTCTGTTCGCGCTTGAACCACGTCTGCACACACTCATCACAGAATATATGACCGCACTCTAGTATAATGGGGGAAGTGTACGAATCATGACAAATGGGGCAAACGGCATCAGCAGCATCGAGTTCGTCCTTTGTGGGCACACGCTCTGATTCCTGCAAACGCATATAAACAGGGATTAATCTTAAATTGCAGATTAATCATTATAATCCCTTACAATATTTCTTCTAAACGTGCTGATGGCCTTCTTCAACGACTTGCCACGTTCTGCCAGTTCAAAAATCTTGCAGAAAACATACAAAGTGCAAAAGAGAAAACCGGAAATAACCTCGAGGCCGGAGTAGGATGCATAGAGGAACATGCCCCACTGGGTGATGGGCGCCAGAGCACGATAGAATTGCGAGATGTATTCAACGAGAACATAAAGACGTGCCTGCAACGTAGATTAGAACACAATATAATCTGCAATCTGTGAATAATGTTCGTTACTTACTCGAACTTTCAAACGTATCACATGCAGGGGAAGTAGCGTTATGGCCAGCTTGACGAGAATGGTCAGTAGCTTCAGCAGCATATCACTCACAGCCACATAGTAGAGCAGCATACCTAGGGGAATCGCCTTTGGTATAGCTGTTTCGGTCGTAACCTCATCCAGGCGACTCGACGACGAATGGAACGTTGTTGGCAGAATGTCGTCAGGTCTGGCTGGGAGTCCACTCTTGTGGATATCAATTATTTGGTATGTCTTTGGCGGGGGTATCAGCAAGCCAAACGGATCGGGTGGTGTTGTGGCCATAAAGAGACGCACTGCGACCACCACAGATACAAGTAATATATCACGCAGCAACACGGCATAGTTCTTCTGGGCCAGGCGTGCCACCTGTTGGCGCACGGACAAATTCACATTGTACATGATCGTCAGCAGGAGCAGCAAGTCCAATATGCCGAGCAGATGATCGTGCACGAACTTAATCATGAGTATACAGATAAACGGCAAATATCGCACAAAGTGGCTTAGAATGTTCACCACCATGTCCGTTAAAATGTGATCGTCATCTGCATTGTTCTCATCCTGATCCTGTTGACCGTTGCCGGTGCCATTTGCGCTTGCAGCGCCTGTTGTTGCATCAGCAGCACCACCACCGCCACCAGGCGTTGCCAAGGCACCACCACCACCAGCAGCAGCAGCATCGGGATGTGCTGTGGGTATCGTTGCCATTGCCGGCGTTGTCAGTCCCAGCACACTGGCATTATGTCGACTGTTTAGACTATGCCTGGGCTGTTGCATTTCACCCTCGCGCAGGGAAATGCTTCTGCCCATGGCACCACTGTTGTTGTTGCTATTGCCAGTGGTGTTGTTGTTGTTGCTGTTACTGGAGCGCATTAAGATGGATGCACTGGTGCTCGCCTCGGGCTCCATGTTTAAAGGCATCTGATTCTGATTCAGCAAATTGTGCGGATTGTCACCGGCAGCAGCTGTGGCACCTGCGGCACCTGCAGCTCCACCAGCGGTTGGTTGGTAACGGAAGTTGGAATGTGCTATGAACGAGCGCAGAGCTTCTGTCGATGGCGCTGTAGACAGTGAGAACATTTCGTTCAGATTTACTCGCCAGAAGCCCAATTGACGCATTGAAGCCGGCGATGGTGCAGACGCCGGTGGTGGTGGTGGTGGCATTGGTGGATCTTCCAGAATGTTGTTGCTGGGAGCACCCACACTACGTGACTGCTGCAATCGGCGATTCACTTGGTTAGTCGTACGCAGGGGCGTACTGCTAATAGGTGTAAAGGAGCGTTGTCTGGCCAGGAACGAGGTCAGAATGTTGCCGCCATTGGGACGAGAGCCACCAACGCTGCTGCTACGCCCCGGCGGATGGAAGTGTTCCAGATTGATGATTGTGCTAGCACCGCCGGACCCGGTTATCTGTTGCCCCGAGGTCACCAAGGACAAAGGCGGTGGCGTCTGTGCCGTTGGTGTTGGCAGCAGATAATCGTGCTCAGCTGTTGTTGACTCATTGTCATCGCCGTCGCCGTCGCTTTCGATTGGTATGCACATACCTGATGCACCTCGCTCCAACTTGGCTGCGCCACGACCACGGTGCGAGGTTGGAGCATCGTTGGGCCCGTTGTTCATCGTAGGCTATCAACTTTTGACCTTTTTTCGACTTATATTTACTTTGCAAAATTCGTGTTTTTTTCGTGCATACGCTGTCCAATCAGCTTGAAACGTTGACATTCAAGTGTTAACGTCGGGCAATTCACGAAACAGGGTCGTATTCGGAATAACCGTTACAGAATTAAGTGTCAACACTACAGTAACATAATTTGTATTTATTGAATATTCACAAACACAAAAATGTCTTTTTATATTTGCATATAATTTTGCACATATGTTTATTCGTATTTGCACTTCTGTTGAGCACTGTTTTACAGGTATGCTTACATAAAATTTCATACAGAAAATTTCCTAAATATATATACTGAAGAATTTTAAATCTACTTTTGAAGTTATTCAATATATTTACATGATGACTTAAATTGTTTTCTAATTTTGAAAAGGACACACTGCAATGGCATTCGCGTGTAAACGTCAGATGCGTGAGGATCATTTGTAAAGCCCGTTAAGATTTGTTATCGAGATTGTTTGATACTTATCGGTTTGAACAATAAGAAATAAATAAATATAAATAAAGAGAGTGTATATAATAATGTATATATGTAATTTAAGAATAACAAATACACAGCATTAAAGTTATTAAAACAAAATAACCTTCAAGTGAAACATTTTAAAAAGGGTTACCATGTAGCGCTGTGCTCTGCATGCACCCCCGCCTAGGGGGTTAATGCGATAAGGATAATGCAAATGACTCAGTTACCTTGCGTCTGAGCCTAACCGCAATTAAACTGACCCAAAGCCGTTGCCGGGCAACCGGGCCGTGCAAACGGAAACGAAAACGAAAACGTGGCTAAAAACAACCACCAAGGCCGACAGGCAGGACAACCATCAGTGGTGGTCAGTTCTAGTTCAGTGTGGATCGCTGTTTCTATGTAAACAAACAGAATGCAGTGCAGCAAATACATATTAAATTGACTGAAAAATACAACGCAATAGCCGAGAATAGAAACAACAACAACAATGGGTAAATGTTAAATAAATTAGAATCTATAAAGTTTATTGTTTATTACGCAAAAGTCAACAAACTTAGGCCTAGGCCTACGTAGAATTGATTGTGCCAGATCATATGCATATGTGTATATAGTATAAGTGGTGTGTGTGTGTGGTGCTGTGGTGTGTTCTATGTTGCCTAGCCTAATCTTCTTAGATAGATGTTGAACCCCAAGTGCGTTGCGTGCTTCAAGTAAACAAAATCGAATAAAAAATACACATAGATGTGTATAGATATGGGTATATATAGTATTATTATTGTGTTCAGTCTGTATAATCTCTCTCGCTGTTGCCGTGCCCGTACCCGCACCCGGCCCATGCTGCAGTGCCTCGTCATGTCAATGAACCGGCGCAGTGATGCGCGGCGATAAACTTTTGGTCTCACTGCGATTCCGTCGCTGCAAAAACAGTTTGACCGACTCCAGAGGGAGCTGAAAGTGATAGTAGGCACAATAGGGCAGCGGATCCCAATAGGCGAACAGCGCCTCCCGCTTGTCCAGGGGCGTGGTCGATGTGCTACGCTCCAGAGTGGACCAGCTCCAGCTCCAGCTGGCAGCATCTTCCTCCATGGCCTGAATGCCACGTCGATGGATGCACATGCATTTAATGGCCCGGCACAGTAGCTGAGCATGCGAACGATTGTGGCATATATAAGGCAGTGCCACGCCCAGTCTTACGCCCAGTGGCACATACTGCCCGCCATGCGCTGGCGACTTGACCAGCCGAAAACTGATGTGGCCATTGATGCTGCGCTGGAAACGCTCCTTGGCAAAGAAATGACGCAGCCACAGCTCGATCTGTGCCTCATCCTCGCGTCGCACCGGTATCAGATTCTTGGTGTGATCCTCGACGCGACAACTGACATTGGCAACCACCTGAGAGTCGCGCACCGTTGTGCACGTGACATAATGATGATAACCAGGCTGATCACGCACCACCAGCCAAGGCTGGCGTTCGCTAATCTCATGCTGACTGAACTTGAGCAGCTCTGCCCTGCGATGGGGCAGTACATACTTGTGTCTCTCCATAATGCCCTGCATGCCGCAGGCCATAAAGATGTTGCGATAGCCCGGCACAAATCCCTGTTCGTACAATTGATGCAGTTGCTCCTTGGCCGTGATGACAGTGTGGGCCGGCAGACTGATCTGTTGTGCCTGACAGCGCTGGAAGAACTGCAGACAATCGTCCAACTGTTGGGTCTCCTGTGCTCCCGGCACAAAGCAGGCACAGTTCAATAGTTCCAAATGCGGCTTGGCCAAGGCATCATAGTAGGCCGGACTGGTGGCACAGACGGGCACATACACTGTGGGTCGCTCCTTGCGCACTATGTGACACAATGCGGCAATGTATTGCTCCACATTGCTGCTGCTGGGCCTCGGCACCACATAGAACTTGTCCACGCTGCTGGAGAAGCGCGCCAGACCAAACAATCCCTCGAATTCAAAGACCACGACGCGTGCGCCGGATCCATAAAAGTTGCGTGCCATGTGCAGTGTCTGTATGGTGCTGCCTCCACTAAGGAGCACAGTGCGTTGTCGCTGCACTGCACCCGGCTGATGCTCCTCGTCGCCACTTAGCAGCCACTTGACCAGCGCGATGGGAACTCGCAACAGCTTCCAGAAGATCCACAGCAAGGCAGACAACCAGAAACTTGGCGCCGCTATGGACAGTGGAATGTAGAGTATGTAGCGCACCAGTGTGAGCAGCAAACGCATCACAAGTTGCGGCCCAAAGAGCAAGAGGTTGTTGCCACTCGAGGCTGTTGTTGCCACATGCGATCGCAGCAGGCTGCCATCGGCAGTGCGCTGGCGACGCAGTGCAATGAAATGACGATGCGGCTGATGCTCCTCCGACTCGGACTCGCTCTGGCTGGGATGCTCTGGTATGCGATCCAGCGAATTGATGCGGCGAAATTTCGCCGGTCGCGTGGCCAGACGCAGCTGACGCGCCTGCTCCTGCCGCGCCAATAGATCATCTAATGTCTGCGACATGTTCACTCTCTCTATCTCTCTCTCTCTGTCTCTCTCTCACACACACGCACGTCTACGCAGTTTGATTCGCGTTCCGTCGGCTTTACACGTTGCTCGGCGCTTTCTCGTCTCGTAATCTTGCAATCCCGTGTTCTCTCGCTGTGCCGTGCAATGCTGGCAAAATTCGAAATCTGACTAAAGTCCCGTTTGGGCAGAAGTTCTACTTAAAACCTATGTAAAACCCATGTCGATGGAGCCGCTGCAACTGACTCGCTATCACTATACTACGTATATATTTATATAGTATACGTAGATTCATAGATACGGCTATATATACAATACCATCACAGCACATACAATATATGTATGTTTGTATGTCTGTATGTAGTCGAACGCATTGGCAATATTTATTCGTCTGGGTCGCAGTTCCAGTCTCTAATATTTTGCAATTTATTCCGTACACTTAAAAAAAAGCTTTTTAAATGATATAACAAATATAGCTTTATAATGTTTTGCTTTTATTTATTTCAAGCACTTTCTCCTCATTTCTTACAGTGTAATTTACAAATTTGCCAATTTATGTGAACAGTCTTTAATTTTTTGCAATTTATTCCATGAACTCAATGAAAAAAGCTTTTAAAATGATCTTTTAACTAATATTTCTTCATAAAGTTTTGTTTTATATATTTCATGCACTTCTTTCTCATTTCTTACAGTGTATTTTAAAGATTTGCCAATTTGTGTGAACATAAATCATGCCGTGTTTTCAGAAACTTTTGTCTAATTACTGTCAAGGTTCGCCACTGTTGCCAACCAAACTGTCGGACAATTACGTGTCTTTCTGCAGCAGCAAGAACCTCTAAGAAATTCTTGCATTACTCTTACTTATACCCTGTAATCGCACCAATGTTGCAAACTAATCTACTGCTGTCTCTGTCTCGCTGTACTTTGACCCCATCTATATTACTTATTATAGAGTAATAGGTATTCAATCCATTTTCAATCGGCGTCTTGCGCTATTACGACGGATTCAGCGACAGCGACGCTCTGACTGGCACTGATAACAGAGTCTGACTATGGACCCAACACCCATTAAGCAAGTCACAGCTCAACAACAACAACAACAAAATACTGACAACAACTTATGCTCACACACCTACACAGAGTAAAGTGTTCCGTCGGCTTCTTAATTAAAAAGACGAGACGACGATCGAAAACGGAAAGTGAAAAAATACCTTAACCTTGCTATAAGAACCCGGACTTTGCACAGACAACCAGACTACCTCATAATAATACAATAATAATAATAATATAATCATAATCACTAGAACTAGTTGAATCCGAATACGGCAATAGAAATCATGCAAATTCTTTTCAATATACGAATTAACTACACCTTGATATCGGCACAGCAGGCCCCAGAGAGCTGACAGCAAGAAGAAGTACAATATATATAGAAAGATTGTTTCAAAAAATTATCAGCGAAAAAATAATTTGCAAATTTGTGTTGTGGGATTTTTATTTGAATAATTTTGTTACTGTTGTTGGGCGAGGCACCCACCTTGCGGCGTGTTGTGTAACTGTCTGTGCATGTGTGTGCATGCACCTCTCTGATAGCAATAGAAATGTGAGTGAAAGCGCGCAGGAGCGGGAGGAGAGAGACTTCAGCACCTAGCAGATAACCTGAGCACCTATTGGCGAGCGCTGCCATTGCAAAATAATGTACTTAGTCGCAATAGCATTCGGAACATGTGCCAGGAAATAATTTGACATTTGGTTCATCCACAGATCTCTAATTAAACATGCAATATTCGAATTGTGGACATTGCATATACTCGTATAGTTAGTTAAGATTGCTGCAGGCGAAACTACTCTGAATGAGCCTTTCGAATTAGATGAGTAGATCGGTTTGAAGTGCTCTCGAAGGTGTGTGAAAGTTTTTTAGTTAAGAATCTGAACAAAAGACACTTAGAAATGTTTCCCTAAAACAATCTCTATACATTTCTTCAAGCGAACCATTTTTAGAGCTCTATGTGAATATTAGAGGCAGTTAGAAAGATTTTAAAAGACATTTTAACACAAACTAAGTTCGACTATTCATATTCTATGGACACCTTTTTCTTTGTTTAATACATCTCTTACGAATACTTACTTGATAATAGAAAATGTTAAAAAAAACTTTCTTCAAGTTCAAACTTTACTGAAATATACTATAAAATATTGTACAGTAATATTGTTATACGAGTATTGAAAGAATAAGAAGCTCAACTGTCTGTATTCAAGTGCAATCGAAGTATATTAAGTCCAGGCCAGGAGCAAAGTGCCTTTTAAATAGTATATCTTGAAAGAATAAGAGAAAGATAAGGGAGTGACATATGATTTATTAATTGCAAACAGACAAAACAGAACAGATTTCTGCATATACCTCGTTTTATTTTTAATGCCCGTTTGTCACATTAAACTCGACACAATTCATTAATTTTAATAAAGCAAATACAGTGGAGCCTCATTTAATGAATATTAAAGCATCACAGTATATTTTTTGATTGCATTTCGATTACTTATAGGGAGGTTTGATTGTTCCACAGTTATGACACTTGTTTTCAGATTATGTTGCAATTTATTTCGAAATTAAATAAGTAGATTGTTATTTATATATATTCGAAATACATATAAACCAATTTACTTTTAGCAATGTCATTTCAGCAAATGCGATAAACTTATAAATAGAGATTGTGGAATAATAATAAACTGAATAACTTGAATAATGGAATAATACAAGTTTTAGAGCGACTTTATTTAACCCTCCTTTTTATTTTTGTACGAATAATGTTGATTAGCATAATGTGGTTTGGGTGGTTACACTTTTATGGAAGTCTAAAAGGAACAAAGTTGAGTGAACTGGAATATTTGCTACCCTGTACTCCATTTTAAGAATCCTTATGCAAGTTGAACTTGTAGCTTTGTAATCTTTCTATTAATACTGAAGAAACTGTTACTGAAATCCATTATCTGCTATCATTTCAAATAATATATAGTTTTATGAGATATATGTATATGATACTGCGTAAGAAGTTTGTTATCTATAGCTCGTATAATTACAGAGATCCAGATAATAGAACATTGCATTAACGAATTGTTGAGTTTATTAATACTAAAACTACCTGCGAAGTCTTTACCTGCATGTGATATACTTAATACACCCTTTTGTAGCCACTGATAATGGGTATGAAGTATAAAAAGAGAAACCGAACACATAAATAATAGAAAAGAAGACCAAAGAAAGGGGTAGACCTCATTGACAGAGCTCTACAATTTATTGCCCTCCTTCGTTTGACTTATTAAACGCAGTTGGGCATGAAGAATATTGTGACCAATATATGCAGTTAGATGCTCCAGTACACACACAAACACACACACACACACATACAAAGGGGTACTCCAGGTAGCCCGGGACTATGCTCGGAGCCCACGATTTGCATTTGTTGCTCGCTGGCACGCCAAACATAATTGTGACTTCCTTCGATGACTCGCAATCGCAATCAATTTTTTGTATTCTTTCTGCTTTGGTTGCTTTGGCAACGCGAAATTTGTTAATTCAATGTTTATTCTACCCTAACCCCAAACGGCGGCGCCAACTGCAGCCCTGCACCCGGGAACCTTAGTTCCTATGCGAATCCTGTGGCGACGCTTTCCTTTGCTTCCTTTGCTTCCTATGTAAATAGTCTCGCCACGCGGTTGGCGCTCAGTTCTTTCTATTCCACGGACACTGTCAGTTCTCGGAGGGACTCGCAGGGATTGTTTCCATTGTGTTCTAGTATATTGTTTGATTAGGATTCGTTTCATGTGAGGAATTTGCGTTGCGTATTTCCGCATTTTCGCGCAAATTTGTGTCAATTGCCGCGACGCGAGGGAAACACTTCAGTTTAAGTGGGCATTCGCAGTGGGGCGTGGCAGTGGGAGTGACTCAGTGTGTTGGCCAAAAACAAAATCAAAATAAAAGCAGGCGTGGCAGCCCTTATCCCTTACCCCTTACTCCACTGTTATCTTTTACCCCTTACCCCCTACCCCTGTTGCCTGCCATCCTTCGTTACCGCCCAACCGGGGAGTGTGTTCGCCTCGAGCAGACAATTGCCGAATGAGTATTCAATTGGAGCTCAATCAGTTAACAACATTCAGACGCAGACTGCGCGCATTCGTGTTGATCGTTCAGTTTTGAGTGCTTCATTATATTGGATAAACATCCAGAGATGTAAGTGATTAACACCTTTGATATCCCTTTCATACTGTGATGCTTATTTGCGAAATAAAAAGCACATGATTTGCATCCAAAAAAGTATGCAATAGTTTTGTTGCAACTTGTGTTGAGTGCATGGTTTATTTATTATGCTGAAAATATTAGTTTTTCTTGGTTTTTATAGCATTTTTTACTATGTAAGTCATTTAGTTTGTAATCTCTAGATTTTTAAAGATTAATATAATTTTAATGTTATTTAATTACTTTTTTTATAAATACATTTTATAATGCATACAGAAATGTTAAGAATATTTTAGTATATTAAACAGTGAAGTATAAAATTTGATTTGCATATCTCATATATGTACTTTACAATCTTATTACGATCTTTACGGTTTTTATAAACTTTTTATTGGATAATATGGTCAGATTTTAAGCTCAAAGATTTTGCTTTTTAGTTAAACCCTTTCAAAAAAGGTTTTGTAAAGAAAGTTACCAAGATCAGAACAAAGGAACTACTCTATCTTAATTCTTATATGAATAGAGAGTATTATACCTTTATTTATATGTATATTTTAGAAAGAAAAACGAAAATATCAAACTTTAAGGCCTTTGTCATTGTTTGACTTCCTTTTTGTCAGTTAAAAAGTTGGATAAAACTTTCAAACTTACACAAAGAGGCGTCGAAGTTTTCACAATTTCTGTAGACTCAAATATTTTGGTATCCTTTGGGACACGCCCTTCTTGTTTATAAAAGTATATGGCATACCAAATGCAAAGTTTCACTGTTCATGCATTTAACTATGACAGTTTTATGATTATGTCTTTATGTCGACCTCAATCCGACTGTGCGCAACTGAACCCAAGAAGTACCGAGTCGAAAATAGAAAGTAGAGCCACCTGGAGACAGGCCTGGCCAGATTGCATGCTCGAGCATAGTCGTGATATCAAGGAGAGCCATTAAGCTCTGTTGTTGTCTCTATAAATGGCAACTATAGCATAAGCAGCTCGAAATTAGAAGACAGCAGAGGCAGCTCCCCAACCTGCTGCTCCCCTCCCCCCATTCGTGTCGACAGAAGTTTCAACGAGAGCGTAGCAAAAATTGTTTTTGTTTATTAATATAAATACGAGGACAAGGAAATTATTATATGCATGTTGTTGCTGGGACAAACCGAAGAGGGGGGGGGAAGGTGGGGCATGGGAACTGACTGGCTGGCAGAGAGACACACGACAAACTTGCTGTCCTGGTGACAAACGGTGTCAGCCCAAAAGTCTTTTGGGTTTTCTTTTGCTTATTGTCAAGTGGGCGACTGGACGATAAAAAAGGGGAGCTTGTTTATTTATGAGGCCTAAGCATAAAATCAGAAATATAAAAACAGTGTATGGCATTCGTCATGACGACCACAAGGGAAGGGGGCGGGGGCAGGCAGAGGAAGGGGACTCACCTCCAAGCCGGAGTCGGAGTTGTTAATAAATCAATTTGGACAAAGTTATCGAGCATTTAGGCGTAGGCGGCAAAGTTTTTCTTGAGCAAAAGTTTCTTTCATACACGCAAACAACAAACCGCAGGCAATTTCCACACCGTCGACTTTACTTATCACTCTCCTCCTTGCTTTCCCCTCTTCTTCTCTTTCTCTGCACACAGATGCAAGCGTATCGCGATAACTTCAAGCAAACGCCTTGCCCTGCGGCCGTCGACCTGCAAGGGCCGTCGGCGGCGACGACGTCGTCCTCCACGCGTCTGCCCTTCTCACGCAATCGTGGGCGTGGCGAGCTGAACAACACGGGCAACAGCAACAACAACAACAACAACCACAATCAGAATCAGAATCAGAACAACAACAGCAACGCCTCTGGCGGTGGCATCACACCCAGAATGATGAGCCCGGCACCAGTTGGCCCAGCAACAGGGCCGGATTGCTCCACCAATGCGCTGCTGCGTCAGAATCAGGAGCTACGTCAGCGTTTGGCGGACGAGTCGCACAGCTATCGTCGACGCCTGGACACCTACAAGCAGGCGCAGCACAACCAGGCCAACTTGGTTAGTCGCCTGCAGTCGAAGATTCAGCAGTATCGGCAACGCTGCAGTGATTTGGAGGATCGCATGCATGAGACCATCAAGCCGACGGTAACAGTGCCATGTGCACCCAAGCTCACGACGGGTCCCACGGCCAGTCAGGTGCTGGTGAGTCTAAAGCAGGAAACCTTATCTTGATCCTAACTTCTCTATCTCTTTAAATCTCAACTAATCCTCTCCCTCCTGCAGTGCTCCACTTCGCTAACGCTGGGCCAGAGCAGCCTGCCGTGCAGCTCCTCGCTGGACTCGCCGCCGCCGAGCTGCACGCGGGATTATCTCCTCGACGACAGCAGCAACGAGCTGTGCCGCAAGCTGGAGGAGGAGCGACAGCGCTGCGAGCAAATTGCCGCGCAGAACAGCGCACTGCGGCAGCAGCTGGAGGAATCGAATCGCACCAACGAAGCGCTGACCAATGACTTGCAGAAGCTGACCAACGATTGGTCGTCGATGCGTGACGAGCTGCTGATCAAGGAGGATGAGTTCAAGGAGGAGGAGCAGGCCTTCAAGGACTACTACAACAGCGAGCACAATCGCCTGTTGAAGATGTGGCGCGAGGTGGTGGCCGTGAAGCGCGCCTTCAAGGACATGCAGAGTGCCATGAAGGCGGAGGTCACCAAAATGGGGCAGGAAATCAATTGTGTGGGCAAGGACATCAATGCCACCAACTCCTCAATGGCCTTCAGCATGCAACAGGCCAAACGTGCCGCCGATGAGGAGCTCAAGCAATCGCGACGCATCAACGATGAACTGCAAGCGCAACTGGCCACGCTCAAGGTGCAATACGAGAGCGCACGCCATGAGATCATGGAGCGTGACCAGCGACTGCTCGAGCTGATGAATCAGCTCAAGAAACTGGAGGATCGTTGCGCCCAGGCCGAGTCGCAGGCGGCGCTCGCCAATCGCTACAACGACGAAATCGAGCGACTCAATAATTCCATGCGCGAGATTGCTCAGGCCGTTGTACAAGATGCCGAGATCGCTGATCGCGATGCCGACGCTGCCGAGGTTAACCCGGCCATGCAGCACATGCATTTGACGCGTGATTCGTCTTCCGTTGCGGGTGGAGGCGCTGGCACTGCTGCGAGTGGAGGCGGCGGCGGTAAATCACCGCGACGCAATTCGACGCGCGCCTCGCAGGCCTTCGCCGAGGGCACTATCTCAGCGGTGCAGGCGGCGCTGCACAAATACCAATTGGCCCTGCATGACATGCAGGTGAAATTCCAGCACACTAGCGAAACGTTGCGCAACACTCGCGCCCAACTGGACACCAGCGAAGGCACCAAGCAGTTGCTAACCAACAAGATGCAGCAGCTCACAGAGAAACTGGACTCGAGCAATTCAAAGTTATCGGAATTGCTGCAGGAGCGCGAGAGTCTGCAGAAGAGTCTCGACGATGTCCGGGTGCAAAAGCAACAGGCAGAAATGGGGCGTGCCGATCTTAATAATGCGGTAAGTGAGTGGGTGTCTCGCTGTCTCTCTGTGCCACTGTTAGTGATAGCGCAGGTGCAGATAAGCATCGCCAACGGCTAGACAGACGAGTCGACTCGGGCAGACTGGGCAGGGCAGACCCCAGAGCCGAGACCCGAGACCCGAGACCATTCGCCCCGTAGACGTGTTGATTATACATAGGAAACGAGACAAGTACAAATCAATTAAGCACGAGCTAATGCTCTGATCGATTAGAGCCTGATTATATATAAAGAGGCAGGCGAATGATGTTATGGAACTTCGTACAGGTTGAAGTTGCAGCTTGCATTACTTCTCTTCAAGGGGGCAACAACTTTATAGGCATATTCAACTGTAGAAATTTCAACTTGATCATGAGAAACATTTTTATAATCTTCAAGCAGTAGAATAAAGCTTAAACTAACTTTGTGTAAGCCAAGGAAGGCGTGGCAGATCGCATAAAGTGATTAGACCATTCAACTTAGCCCTGTTCATCTTTCTGTCTGTATGAACACGCTGATCTCAACTATTATTCAAGATAGGGACACCAAATTTG
This sequence comes from Zaprionus capensis, assembly GCA_018903675.1. Taxonomy (NCBI): domain Eukaryota; kingdom Metazoa; phylum Arthropoda; class Insecta; order Diptera; family Drosophilidae; genus Zaprionus; species Zaprionus capensis. The sequence continues at coordinate 8,819,215 of JAEIFN010000964.1, read as the reverse complement.
GCATGCAGTTTTTTGTATATCATACTTAGAGAATGCTTATATTAAATTTCTGGTGCCACGCCCACTGCCCTCGCAAATCTATAGTTAATTTGTATAATTAAATCTTTAAAGGCCGTATCGAAGCTACAACTTGCTGCTTTATAAAGTAATTAGCTTAATATAATATGTAACTATACTCCTAATTTCAAGTTGATCAGACAACTGAGACTGCACTTTTTCTAGCTCACTCGAGAGTAGCATTTGTTACATGTTAATACAGATAGTTTCTTAGTTATTGCTGTCTTCTACATGCTTTGTTCCTTTATCTAACTTTCATTAACAATATAACTATATATATGTATCTATATCATCCCTATAAATCCCAGTTCGAGAACCTTAGTGGCGATTTCGAGAAGTTGCAGCTGAACTATGGCAAACTGCAGAAACGCATCGATTCCATGGAGGAGGACAAGAAGGCAGTTGAGCTGGAGATACAGCGCATACTCAAGGACAAGAACATTACAGAACTGAACTTAAGGTAGAGTATGAATAAAGTCTCTACAAGTATAACAAATCCTGACTGCCTTCATTATCGTTGCAGATCTGAGGAGGATCGCAGCAGTCGCCTGCGAGAGGAAACGATTTCACTACGCGAGGAACTAAACCGCGTCAGTCTCAATCGCGATCTGCTGGAGCAGCAGCGCATTGAGTCGGACAATTTGATTGGTTTGCTAGAGAAGCAAAAATCCGATTTGGAATATGATCTGGACAAGCTGCTGCTGGAGAAGTGCGATCTGCAGGAGAAGCATGAGAAGCTATCGAATAACAATTGCTCGACTAGTGATGAGCTGAAGACGGTGCAGAATTGCCTGGTGGAGGCGCAGGATGAGCGCAAGAAGCTGCGACTGCAGGCCACGGATCAAGCCAGCGAGATTGGTGAACTTAAGAAGGAGCTGGCCGTGCTGGATAAGGCACGCCTTGAACTGGAGACGGATAATCTCTCGTACAGTGAGAAGCTCAAGTGTCTGCAGCTGGAGAAGGAGAAGATCCTGCAGGATTTGGCGTGCATGACACGTGAGAAGTGCGACATACACAATCAGGTCACTGCCACGTGCCGCAAGAAGGAGGCACTCAACGAGGAGCTGATGCGTACACGGCAGCGCTTGGAGCAGACCACGGAGACAAACAGTCGCCTCAATCGCAACATCGAGGAAATGGTCAAGGATGTGGAGGAGAAGCAGGTGGTCATCGATTTGCATGAGAAGGACACACATCGCCTCAACGAACTGCTCGCGGCACTGCGCTCCGAGAAGGAGTCGTTGGAGACGGTGCTCTTCGATACAAACACCGCTCTGGAGGCTGTCGAGGAGAAGCGCAGCCAATTGGAGCGCGATCTTCAGGAGGCTTTGGTACGTGAGGAGTCACTGAAGAATCATGTGGCTCGACTGCAAAAGGACCTGGAGCTGTGCCAGCGCAAGGCACAAGAGACAAAAACGCAGCTGGTAAATGCGGCACGTGCCGCCGAGAGTGACTTCAATCAGAAGATTGCCGGGCTGCAGGCAGCTGCCGAGGATGCGGCCAAGCGACATGGCGATGAAGTGCTGCAGCTACGCACTGCGCTGGAGAAACGCTTGCAACAGGCACTGCAGGCACTGCAAACGGCCAAGGATGATGAGATCGAGAAGCTACAGGAACGTTTGGCCGCTCTGCAGGCGCACATCGAGAGTCTGGTGCAGCAGCACGAGGAGACGCTCATTCGTGCCGAGAACGAGAAGCAACAGGCACTGCTGATGGCACATCGCGACAAGCAGGCTGTGGCCGAGCGACTGGAGTCCGTGTCGCGGGATCTGAAGACCGAACAGGAGTCACTGGATCGCAGCAAGCGGGAGGCAAATGCAAGGGATGAAAAGCAGCGCGCTGCCATTGCGCAGCTCAAGGATCAAATTGTGCACATGCGCACCAAGGAGGAGGAGCATAAGTAAGTCCAGACGAAAGTCGGGGATTACTAATACATATTTTCATCCGTTTCCCATGCAGAATCAAGCTGGAGGAGTGCATTCGCAAGCAGGAGCTGCAGCTCAATAGCATGCGCGAGGAACGCGACACGCTGTGCCGCCTGAGCGAGGAGTACAAGATGGAGATACGCCTCAAGGAGGACAAAATGGAGGGCACCAACAATGAGCTGCAGGATGCACTGCGCAAGACCAAGGAGGGTAAGTACAGAAGGAGATATCTGCGATTGCAGATAGTAATAATATAGCCTTGGAAGTTTGTTTGAGCACCTTTATCCCAGAGACTAAAGGAGTTAGCACTATGAAATTTGCTGACAATCAATGCAGACTAACTTTATTTTAGAAGTGTAAACTCTAAAGCGCGCCTTTAACTATGCAATACAAATATAAATCATAGCGCACACTCGACAGCAGCTTTCTTACTTGTCTCTGTCTCAACCCATCTCTCAGTTAAAAAGTTGAATAAAACTTTTAAAGTTACACAAAGAGGCGTCGAAGTTTTCACAATTTCTGTAGACTCAAATATTTTGGTATGCTTTGGGACACGCCCTTCTTGTTTATACATGAATATGGCATACCAAATGCAAAGTTTCACTGTTCATGCATTTAACTATGACAGTTTTATGATTATGTCTTTATGTCGACCTCAATCCGACTGTGCGCAACTGAACCCAAGAAGTACCGAGTCGAAAATAGAAAGTAGAGCCACCTGGAGACAGGCCTGGCCAGATTGCATGCTCGAGCATAGTCGTGATATCAAGGAGAGCCATTAAGCTCTGTTGTTGTCTCTATATCTATGACAATCAATGCAGACTAAGTTTATTTCAGAAGTTGCAAACTCTCTAAACTCTAAAGCGCGCCTATACAAATACAAATCATAGCGCACACTCCACAGCAGCTTTCTTACTTGTCTCACTCTTATCCGTTCTGCTCTCCAGGTGAAGGCTACATTGAGAGTCTGCGCAAGGAGCTTACCGACAGCCGGCGCCAGCTGGCGGACAGCAACATTGAACGGGACAAGTACTCAGGCAGCAACAAGGAGCTGCGCGATCATGTCAAGCGTGTGGAGAGCGCCAAGCGGGAGCAGGCACGCGCCATTGAGGAGGCACTGCAGAAGATCAGCAATTTGGAGGAGGCCAAGCACAGTCTGGAGAACGAACGCACTCGCCTGAGCACCATACTCAAGGAGACGGAGAATAACTTCACCAAGACCACGCAGGAGTTGAATAGCACCAAGTCGACGCTGCACAAGACGCAAATGGAGTTCGCGCAGAAGGACGAGGGCGGCAAGGAGCTGCAGACTAAGCTGGCCGCTGAAATGGAACTCAAGGAACGTGCACAGCAGGAACTCTGTCAGATCAAGAAGCAATTGTCCGATCTGGAGGCAAATCTCTGCGCTACACGTCAAGAGCTTGGACGCGCCAGGTGTCATAACAATCAGGAGGAGCATCGCTTCCATGCACGCGAGCAGGAGCTGGCCACACGCATGGAGGAGGCACGCGGACGTGAGAAGCGTCTGGAGGATCAGAAACACAATCTGGAGGTTTGCCTCGCCGATGCCACGCAGCAAATGCAGGAGCTGAAGGCGCGTCTGGGCGGCGCCGAGGGTCGCATCAGGGCACTGGATGAGCAGTTGGCCTGTGTTGAGCTGCACAAGCGCGACACCGAGCACAAGCTGAGCTCGGTGGTGCACACACTGCGCCGCATTGCCGGCATCCAGGTGGACGGCAGTGTGAATCTCTCGCATCGATTGTTGAGCCCCTCACGGCGGTTCAGTCCGTCGCGCAGTGTGGGCGACTATGACAATCGCAGCACATCTCAGTGTCCCGATGCACCCGTCGATGTCGATCCGGATCTGGTGCGCAAGGGAGTGCGCAATCTGATGCATCAGGTGGCGCAGTTGGAGCGCGAGAAGGATGACTACAAGTCGCAGCTGGGCGCGGCCAAGAAGCAGCTGCAAGATGCCGCCGAGCAGCAGCTGCGCTGCGACACCAAGCTGGGCAAGCTGCAGGCCATGCTACGCAATCTGCAGGAGGAGAAGAGCAACCTGGAGACGGACCGCAAGATGAAAATCTCCGCTCTCAATGCACTCGAAGAGAAGCTCAAGCAGCGCAGCGAGGAGTGTCAAATGCTGCGCGAGCGTCTGGCCCAGACAGAGATGCAGCTGGCTGCCACCTCCGAGGAGAATGGCCAGAATGAGGAGCGACTGGAGAAGAGTCGCCAGCAGTGCGCCAAACTCGACAACGAGAAGCGTATGTTGCAGGAGGAGCTGGCCAAGGTGGAGGGACGTGCCAGCAAACTGGACTTGCAGCGCGTTGCCATGGAGGGAGATCTGACGCGGCTGCAGATGGCGTTGCAGGAGAAGGACTGCAACATACGCCAGGTATCAGAACGTCTGGACAACCAGACGCGTGCCATGACCCAACTGGAGGATCGTTGCACCTCACTGAAGTCCACGGTGGATCAGCTCAAGGAACGACTGCAAAAGGCGGCCGTGACAGAGACTCAGCTAAACGGCGAGATCAGGACACTGCAGAAGGAACTCTCCGAGCAGGGTCACTGCTCGCAGGCCAACGAGGACAAGCTAAAACTGTTGCAGAAGACCCTGCAGACAGCGGAGAACGAGAAGCGTATTCTCACCGAGCGTCTGGACAGCGCACAGACCAATCTCAACGAGCTGCGACGCAGTCAGCAGGCACAACTCGATGGCAATCAACGGCTGCAGGAGCAGGTCACAGATCTCGAAGTACAGCGATCTGCGCTGGAATCGCAACTGCGCATTGCCAAGTGGAATCAGGAGAATGGCGACAAGGTGATGACCAATGGCAACGGTGGTGGTGGGGGCGGCAGTCGCGAAGAAGAGGAGCTTAGTCGGCAGCTCAAGTCGTCGCAACGGGAGAAATCCGAGCTGCGCAGCAAACTGCAGACACTGCAGGACAAGGTGAAGCAACTGGAATGCGATCGGAAGAGCAAATTCGCCGGTGGCAATGCCTACGATCGTGCAGAGAAAGCTAACTCATATTACGGCGGCACCAACGGCGGCGATGCTGGGGAATACGATTCCAATCGTTATGATGTTGGCGGCACTGGAGGTGGCGGTGCCTATAGCTGCGGTCTCGATCACAGTGTGATTGAGCAGGAGACACGCGATTTGCGCCTGAAGGTGCGTCGCCTGGAGACGCTGCTGGCCGAGAAGGAGTCAGAGCTGGCACGCTGCAAGGCGCGCATGGTTGATAGCAGCAAGTGCATGGATGGCCTGGATGCGGATCGCTATCGCAGTGCCCAGATGCATGCCGAGAAACTGCTCGATGCACGCGAGCAATCCCACAAGCAGCAGGTGCTGCGCCTAGAGAATCAAGTGAGTCAACTAGTCATACTTTGTTTGCAGCTAAGCTAATCCATCACTGACTTCCCTCTACAGATTTCCATGTTGCGCGAGCAACTGGCTCAGGAGGCTAAGCGACGCCAGCAATATGTTCTGCGCAGCTCCAAGGCGAATCGGGAGATGCAGCATCTGCGCAGCACTTTGGGCGACTCCCTGCGCAATGTTTCCCAGCATCCTGTGGATGCTCATTTGCTGGAAAGCGAAAGCAGACGGTAGGTTCAAGTACAAGATCCCTCGACTGATAAAGTGAACTTAAAAGTATCATAAATATTCATTCAAATATCATAAAGCTACCTAAAAAGCTGGGAATTTTTAACTGCTATAGTAAAGTCTTCTGCAATTATGATAAATGTTCATAAAAATATCATAAATATTCATAAAAATACCATAAATATTCATTAAAATATCATGAAGCTATAAAGCCATCTAGAAATCGGGGTATTTTTGACTGATATAGTATAGTCTTATGGAAATATCGTAAATGTTCATAAAAATATCGTAAATATCTATTTTGCACACCAACCGTTTGCAATTTTGACTTACCAGAACAATATAAGATAAAATATGAACAATTTTAAGATAAAAAATATGAACAAATTTCGATTTTCAATGTTTAAAGGGTCAACTAATGAAAACCTCAATGTTATAATATTCATAATCCATAAAAATCACACAAAATCAATTAAGAGCTAAAACCACAATCACAATGACAATTCACTTAAAATTCGCGTGATTTTTTACGATTCTAGGAATGATACAAGTCCATAGATGGTTGTAAGTGTGCAGGGACACTGCACATGCCAACTGTGGTCGTTCTTTAGCATGTGTTGTATACATATTATAAATAATATTCACCTTATCAACGCGTCTATAGATTTAGTTTTAATATAGAACAAAGGTATATAATACTAATACTAACAATTTTGTGTATTTTATTGCAGCTTGGACTCTGCGGTCTCAATGAGTCTGCCACCGTCGTCGTGTCGCGATTACGATCGTGACTAAGCAGAGAGTAGTGCCCTTATGCCACTGCGTTGTCATCTGGTAAATTGATCCCGCCAAGACGTAACGTTCACTGCCAGCGTACAGCAACAAACAAACAAAAAAACAAACCAAGTGCATTTAGGTCAACTAACATAACTCTATACCTAATAACATATATAATAACTATACTACCAATCCATCAAATTGCATTTCGAGTAACATTCTAGCTGTTCATTGTCTGCCCCGATAGACAATCGAATATAGTGCGTTCCATGGGTTATCCACAAGTGGATCACAATATCATCTTATCGACACAACACACACACAAAACATTTAAATGCATTACTCGTATACATTAAAGGGTCACAAGTTCCGCTTCTCCTTGAAAGAGAGAGGAGAGCACAGAACTGCATACTTATACCAATCATACAATATGAGCTATATACCATATACATATATCTATATAAACTTATGTCACAGCATAACATTCAGTGCATTTATATTGACATGAACACATAGTCTGCACCAACACAAAGCAAACAAACACTTCTATGATCTCGTAATGATACAGTTTGTGCTCATGAAAAAGAAGAAGAATAAACACATCTAATAACACATGATAACAAACTGGGTGTTTTTTTATTCCTTTTTCTTCAACAGCTTTTCCAGACACTCAACAACGATTTTCATATTCGCCTTTTGAGCCGATAGCTTAACCACTTCACCTGCAATGGCAAAGAGAGCCTTGGCCTTTCCCTTGTGGTATTGCTGCACAGCCTTGGGCTGATTGGCAATCGCCTGCTGGCAATAGGTCTCAATGGTGCTTAGATCACAGATCTGCTGCAGATTGTGTTGCTCGACAAGCTGAAATGAGAATGAGTTAGTGGAACATAAGAAATATATATGTATTATATTCCTACCTGACTAACACTGCCTGAGGGATTGCTGTGTAAGAGTTGTATGAGCTGACGAGCCGCTTGTAAATTGATTTGCTCCGCATGCAATGACTTCAGGACGTCTTTCAGGGCATCTGCGCTTATTCCACTAATTGGGAAAAAAGAATTCGTCAGCTGTTTTCGTCTTGAACACCACAAAGAAACTTACCAATCTTCTACGTCCACATTTTCCTTGTTGCAGTAGGTCAACAAGTCGTTAATAAGAAAATTAGTTACCAACTTGACTGGAACTCCGACAAGACTTTTGGTAATGTTTGTAAAATACTCCAGAAGAATGGGTTCGTTCTTGAAAAATACAAAGTGTATCAAAATATGGAAAGCTCAGAATCTCAGTCTTAAACCTACCACCAATATAATTGCAGTCTCTGCATTCAATTTGTAATGCTCCACAAGCCTTTGACGTGTGTGCTCTGGTAGTTCAGGTATTTCCTCGCTAAGCGCAGCAACTGATATAAGATCTGAAGTGGAACAGGAGCCTGGTTTAAGGTTTAAATGCAAAGGTGGCAAATTGGGCTCTGGCATGAAGCGATAATCCTGCAGAACTTCTTTGTCACGCATGGCAATGGTGCGTCTGTTTTCCGCATCCCAAGAACGTGTCTCATTGGTGATCTTGCCGCCGTCGGCAACAAGTTCCAGCTGGCGATTGATCTCATATGTAATTGCCTGTGAAATGCTGCGTACAGAGCCAATGTTTTTGACCTCAGTGCGTACACCGAGTGGATCACCTTCTTGGTGAATGGATATGTTTGCATCCACACGCAAGGCTCCCTCTGAAAGGGAAGAGGTTAAAATATTTCACAAGAATTAAGATTGAGCACTTACCCTCCATTTTACAGCTGCAAGTGTGCAGTCGCCGCAAAATAAGCATCAGTTCCTTTACCAGTGAAGCAGCTTCTTCGCCGGTTTCTAAATCCGGCGCAAAGACAAGTTCCATTAGGGGCAGACCAGCACGATTCAGATCAACTAAGCTTCTTTTCAGATACTCATCGTGCAGCGACTTTCCACTGTCCTGTTCCAATTGCAATTGCAAAAGGTTAACGGACTTATAGTAAACTTTTTTGCCCGGTGTTATGACCGGAAAAGTCATTAAGCCATTATTTGCCAAGGCCGAGCGTTGTTGTGTAATCTGGTAACCGTTCTATAAGAATACAATTTCTTTTGGCATTGAAGTGTACATGGAAGAAGGGAAGACCTACTTACTGGCAAATCAGCATAGAAGTAGTGTTTCCTATCGAACATGGAGACCTCGTTTACCCGACAACCGAGCGCCAAGGCTGTCTTGATGCCCGATTCTACACATTTCCGATTGAGAACCTTGCAGAGATCAAGTTAAGTTAATATTTGTTGCAATTAGTGAGTCATTAAAGTACCTACAGGCAGAGTACCAGGAATGGAAGCATCAAAATAAGCTACAGCTGTGTTAAGAGGTGCTCCGAATCCGGTGGCGCTGCCCGAAAACAATTTGGTTGCACTCGCTATTTGTGCGTGCACTTCCAGGCCGACAACGCTTTTCCATTTCCTGGAAAAATCAACAACTATAGACAGCAAGTTGTGTTTTAAAATATATACTATTACCGTTTAGGTGCATTTGCCAACTTTGGCTGCGTTGCCAATCGACGGATTATAATATAATTGCTCATATGAATTATTTGTTCCCGGCTGATATATTTGATAACCGCAACAGCTGCGAAGAAACAGTTATAATTCATGTCCCCCAACATATTTATCGATAAGAAATCAAATAAATCATTATGCATAATAAATAAAACAGTCCGGTATTATTTCGTTACTTTATTGACTATACTATTTTTAATTAGTTTATTTATCAATATAGTTATTTCAATTTCGGAATAGTTGACATAGTTGGATGGGGTAATGTCGCTAATGTGCCGCATATGCACAGCTGATTTGTGGGGTCGTGTCACGGAACAGCCGTTTTCATATCGATGCCTAACGCAAAGTATCGATACTTATCGTACTTACGATAAATCAAAATATCAGGCGAAGTGGGCTCCCACTGGAAGAAGAACATGAAGAAAATGAACCTTTTACTGCTAAACATGTGAAAAAGATGAAACTAGCAGTGGTAAGTACAACAAATGCAATAAATAAATAACAACGTGAATAGCAAAAACGCGCTGGCATTAAAATGTGATGGAAACCTATTTGTGTAAATCAGTTGACAACAACGACGACAACGACGAAGAAGAGAGCAAAAAGAAGCACACGCAGCAGAGCAGCAAGCAGAAAAAACAACACGACCAAGAGACAACGACAACTTCGACGACTACGACGACGGCTACATAGTTCTTGGGTTGGTGGGCACTGCCAAAGTGCAGCCGAAGCTACAAATCAGAAAGAGGTGGTGGAGGAGGAGGTGGTGGTGGTGGTGGAGGAGAGGAGGTGGAGATAGAGGCGAGGTGCACGAAGAGGTGCAGGAGCTCATGCTGAAAAATCAATTGAAGAAACAAACAATCACATGCTGTCTGCTGTCCCACTGTTGTCTGCAGTTACCAATCCATCAATATACTAAACATCAATATGGACATCGAGAAGATCTTCAACGATTTGGAGTCAAATCAAACGTACGAGAACGAATTGGCAAAAAGAAAACTTGTTGAACTTTTAACTCAGAGTAAGTGCATCAGTGAATCTTAACCGGAGCAATAGTGAGCTATCAATTTCATTCTATAGCTAAGGAACCATGGCCAGTGCGCTATATGCTGGACTATTACATCAAAACTGGCTCGTTGCGGATTATGGAGGTGCTGGTCAAGGCTCAGACGCCGCACGATGGTTACATATTCGATCGCCTCGACGACTGGCTCAAGCATCAGCAGCATCGTATCCAAGCACTCAATGTGTTCTGTTTCATTGTGCGACATCATCCCACCTGGTTGCACAAAATCGAAAAGCATCGCCTGATCAAGAGTGTCTTTAAGCTTCTGACAGTAAGTTGGCAATCCTTGAATCCCTTTTTATTGCACAGCAGGTTACTTAACGTATTCCCCTCTCTATGTTCTGCAGCATGAAAAGGATATTGTGCCGCTGATGAGCGCCCTACTGTGCATCATTACACTGTTGCCCATAATTCCAAACTCGGTACCGAACTTTCTGAATGATCTTTTCGAGGTATTTGGACATTTGGCATCGTGGAAGTTGCAGAATATCAATCGACTCCCGGATGAAAAGCTTGTGCACCTGCAGTTGGGCTTGGCGATGCTCTTTCATCGGTTGTACGGCATGTATCCGTGTAATTTCCTCAGCTACCTATCGGACTTCATCAAGAAGGACAAAGGTGGTGGCATCTTTCAGCATACCATTAAACCGTTGTTGGACACGGTGCGCGTGCATCCGATGCTTTTGACAGCCACCACAGAAACAGAGGTGAGCAATGTACGTTGGAAGGAAATGGAACCACATGATGTGGTCATGGAATGTGCCCACTTATCGCTGCCCGTGCTGCATCCCGATTCCACCAATGAGGACATCAACTCTGCGTATCCCTGCGGCACGCCCAGCTATAGTCGCATGACATCGACCACATCCAACAGCGATACCTACTACAACAACGGTAGCTATCAGTTACGAAATCTGCATCCGATAAAACGTTTTGAATCTGTGCCAGGATCCGAGAGCAGCAATGCGCCCATCTGGAGTCCACACAATGAAATAGCCACGGCTAGCAGCAGCACTGCGATTCCCTTGACACCAACAGCGCCGTTTATATTGCCACTGCAGCCGTCCAGCAGTAATGCTCAACTGCTTGGTGTGACGGGCTCCTCTCCCCCCGAAGCGGCCGTAGAGGCTACGCCAGAGACGACGCCGCTGAAGGATTTGCGTGACATTAAACAGCAACAGCAGCAGCAACAACTGATTTCCAACTCACATGCAGTGCGTGCCATCTTTGCAAACAGTCAGCCATCGTCTCCGATGCGTAAGGATCAGCAGAATCAATTCAATTTCCCTGATGCCAGCAGCGCCAACAGCAGTGCAGTGCCAGAGGAGCCCTTGGAACAGTATACACGCATCCCCATGTCGAATTGTGATCGTCGATTGCAACAAGTCATTCAGGACAGGCATAACATACATGCCGAGCTGCCGGAACATCATCCGGAGGCTTTGCTGACGGCTACACAGTGTACAACGGGACCCAATGCGGCAGTGCAGACGACGCTGGAGTTGAGGAACGCCGTTTGTGGTGAATGCAACGAGACCGACCGTGGCCTATGTAGCGACGGAGGATTGCATATGCCCACCAGCCGATCTATGCAGCAGCTCGCGAAGGGCGTGAAGAGACGCAGTCGATTCACCAGTTACTGTTGCAATGAAACCAGCAGCAGCAACAGCAGTGCTGCCGGCAGTGCCTGGACAGGCACAGGGGTCAAGAAAGCATCGATTAGTAACGCTCTGGCGGAGACTCAAATGCGTCGCACTAAATCATGTTCGGCACTGCCGCACCTGCAGACGGAACCGCACGAGGGGGAGGATGATGAGGCCGATTGCCCCAGTCAGCGACAGGAGAACGGCAACGGGAACGGAGTGCATCATGAAACACAAAAGACTGGGCAGGCCGGCAGTCAATTGCAGCGCAGCGGACGCATGTTGGCCATGGCTATTGCCCCCAAGGCAGCGACGGCAGTGGATGGTAGTAGTTGTTGCAGCAGCAGCACTACCGCAACTGCACAGACACAGACGCTGGAAGTGATGTCGATAAACTATGAGGATTCGCTATTCGAGCTTCTGTTGGAGTGCAAGGAGCAGCGCAACAAGTATGAACGAAGTCAATTGTATCCACAAGACATACTTGATCAGTACATTATGCGTTCGATACACGCCAAGGACAGCTTCGATGCGTCAAGCAATGCCAACGTGATCGCCTCGTCGCTGCAGGAGCAATATCAGCTCATCTGTTTGCAGCTACAATACGAGAGCTATCGGCGCGGCATACACGCGGAGCGTAATCGCCGTTTGATGGGACGCAGTCGGGATAAGCGTAGCCTGGAAATGGAGCGCGATCGCTTGCGAGAACAGCTCAAGAACTTTGATGCCAAGAATCGGGATCTCGTTTTGAAGATGGACGTTGCCATGCGGGAGTCCAATAAGCGCCAGAACAGCTATAACGAGGAACTGGCTGACTTGAGATCAAAGTATCAAAATGAACTTGAGCAAAATCGATGTTTGCGACAGGCGAACGATGATCTACAGACGCGCCTTAGCTCGGAGGTGTCGCAGAGCAAGGAGATCAACTACGAGCTGGAAGCGCTGCGTGGACAGATCTTCACCATGAGCACTGAACTGCAACAGGCCCAACAGCAGGCCGAGTTGGGACAGCAGTACAAACAGGAGCTGACGCGCCTGGAAGCCGAGTTCATTATAATGGGCGAGGTGCAGGTGCGTTGTCGGGATCGTCTCGCTGAAATTGACAATTATCGTGCACGCGATGAGGAGCTGCAAATGCTTCAGGAGAGCTACAATGCAGAGCTGAAGGGTAAGTTACAAGTTTAGTCTATACTCCTCACATTATCATCTGATCAATCAATATGTTTGCAGAACTGAGGCACAGCCTGGATGAGAAGACATCGCAGCTGGAGAGCACCAGGCATAAGATCATTGAGCAACAGGCTCAGCTGGTTAACAGCGAGAAGGTCATAACGGAGCAGAAGCGTTTGCTGCGCACCGTTAAGGATGAATACGAGGAAATGTTTAAGGTGAGTATTTGGATAATTTCAAATCATTTAAAATATAACTTACATCTGTGAACCTTTTCCTCTTCCAGTCGGTAAATAAAAAGTACGATATACAGAAAAAGATCATCGTGCAAATGGAGGAGAAGCTAATGATGTCAATGCAACAGCCGCAAGGCACTGTGGGACACACCACCTGCTCTCCGGACACGGATCGAACTGGTGAGACTCCGCGTAATTATAATAATAATAGAAATTTGTAGGTATATTGTATTATACTTACAGACATTGCCTCATCCATGGAACGCAACTCACCGCTTTCCACATCACTGGCATCGAGCGAGAGTCTCTCGGCCAGCCTGCGCTCGACAGAGCTCAAAAATCTCCAGCAATTGTTGGAGACACCTTCAATTATCGATGTGGTGTTCAGTACTGGTGGCAGTGCAGGCGGTACTGGCGGATCGGGAGCTAGTATCGGCACTGGGGGCGGCAATATATATGAGGACAATGCCCGCCTACCGGCAATTGACTTGGCCTCTTCGGCGGGTACTGCAAGCGCCATAAACATAATGCAGACGACGACGACAGCGACAGCGACGGCACAAGAACTAGACCTGCCTACAACATCTAATCACATACACACTCACACTCACACCCACCCACATTTACATTTACAACAACAAGAGGAGGAACATCAGCCCGAAGCAGCAGCAACAGCAGCGCACAGTCAGCAGCAAAATATGCGTTTGTAATAAACTGATTATGTTAAAAGTACACAAGGCTGTCAATTATAAGAAAGAAACAAGAGGATCGTTACAAGAAAAAAATGGGGCATCAAGCATTAATCATGTATCAAGAAAATAGCTGCAACAAATTAATCTTCTCTGTTTAAAAACAAAATTTTTTTTTTCGTCTCTACAACCAAAAAATGATTATTGTCGATTTTTGAAACAAATTGTTCAGGGTTTATGCATTCAGTTGAAAACTGTAACTGAACATTTTCAATAAAACAAAAAGAACGCAGACTCCACGCAATAATTATAAATAACGATTATAAACGTTTGAAATTTTAACTTGTTGGCACATTGCAATGTGTTTTGTCGTATAAAATTGTAAAAAAAAAAACAAACAAAACAAATAAGAAAAGAGAAGAATAAAACGAAAATAGGTTTTGATATGATAAAATATGTAAATGAAAATATTTCAAGCGCATTATGATTTTTTTCAATAAACAATCAAACGAGAAAATTTAACTTGTTTTTGTTTGTTTCAAATAAATTGCGTTGTGGTATAACAGCTGCCCAAGAGTGATTGGCGCTCAATTCAAACAGCAGTGAGCGCAACAGTTGTGCGGCATTGCCAACATGTATGATCAAATCGTTTCATACAGCTGGCATTTCTGCGAACATCTGTTCTCAGTCGCGGGGGTAACTTTAAACAGCTGTCACAGCAACAGTTGGATAGCATAGCCAACATACAAAATAAAATACTTCAAACATCTGGCAGCACTGTGAACAGCTGATATAGTGTTGCAAGAAGAAGAACTTTTGGGAAACAATCAGCCGAAAACGCCTATAAAACAGAAAAAGAAATGCTGTCTCAATATATGGAAGAGTTCGAACAGGTTTGAAAACTATTAAATGATAATTAAGTATCAGTTATAACTAGATATTCCCTTTAGGAGCCTTTTGAGGTTGGTGAATTCATTGAACGTCTCACCTGGCGCACCAACAATGAGCTGCAAAATAGTGATGATTTCAATCCCGTTGCACTGCATGACACATTCATCCAGACGATCAAAGATCTCAAAATATTACAGGAAAAACAGCAGAGCAAATGCGAACGCTTAGAGGAATCACTGCGACAGGAGCAGGATTCACATGCTAAGAAAATATCCAAGCTGCAAGAACGACATCAGACGGCCATCGATTGGTTTGGTCAGCTCGATGAGAAAATCAACTCAGTGGCTGGAAAGATTATGCATTTAGGTGAACAACTGGAAAATGTGAACACCCCACGAAGTCGTTCGGTGGAGGCACAGAAGCTGCTCAGTTATATGTCCGAATTTCTAATGGCTGGCCCCGTCATAGTCAATGATATATTCTCAGATCCAGTGCGTCTGAGTGAGGCTGCAGATGTCATACAAAAGTTGTATGCAATATCACAAGATTTACCACCAGGCAATTTCGCCGAGTCCAAGCGAAAAATTGAAAAGAAATACGATGAGGTGGAACGTCGCTTGATTGAGGAATTTGCCACAGCACAGAAGAGTGAGGATATTGAGCGCATGAAGGCTCTAGCGCAAATACTCTCACAGTTCAAGGGATACACTCAGTGTGTGGATGCATACATCGAGCAGAGCCAAATGCAGCCGTACAGTGGCAAGGATATATTCATCGGCATTGTGCCCATGTGCAAGCATCACTACGAGATTATCAAGAAGGTGTTTGCCAACCCACAGCAGGTCATGTCTAAGTTTATACTAAACATTTATCAACTAAAGCTGCATCAGTATGCAATGACCAAGCTAGATGACAAGAAGGACGAGGAGAAATATCTACGCACGCTCTACGAGCTGTATTCACGGTTAGCTGAAGATCTGTTTAAATTCTTTATATACCATAACATTGTACATTCGTATTTTCAGCACACTGAAACTGTCCAGTGATCTGCAAGTTTACATGTCCACCATCGACGATGATCTGCTCCAGAAGTTGACACAACAAATTTTTATGAAGAACCTTGCTGGTTATGCTGAAATTGAAATCAGGTGCCTTACTGCCAAGTGCTCCACCGAGTTGGAGAAGTTCTACGCCAGCAAAAAACATCAGAAAACGCAGACAACAAAAGGTTTTCGACGCAACATGGAAGTGTTGATTGCTACGAAAGCTAATATCAATATTGCTGCCATTGAGGATTACGGAGGCGAAACATTTCTTTCCGAGGAGCTGGCAATAAATATGCTACAAGAGGCGAAGGCATCACTCAAGCGCTGTAGGCTGCTCTCTAGCGAGACAGAGCTACCCGGCAATGCCATCAAGCTGAATGATATATTGCTACGCTTCCTTATGCACGAGCATGTTGACTACGCCCTCGAGGTTGGTCTTCAGGCGGTGCCTTTGGCAGAGGGCAAAGTATTTCCACAATTGTATTTCTTTGATGTGGTACAGAAAACAAATATCATTGTGCATCTGCTGGACAAGTTGTGCAATACGTCGGTCATACCCTGCGTGAGGTAACTCCACAGATTTATATACCATGTATCCAATTACTAAATCACCTTTTCTGTTCACAGCAACACCCCAAAATACTCGGACTATGTGTTTAAGAAACGCATATTGATGGAACAAATTGAAACGAAGCTAGATCAGGGCTTGGATCGCTCCATAAGCGCTGTTATTAGCTGGGTTAAGGTCTACCTGCAGTATGAACAGAAGAAAACCGACTACAAGCCAGAAACTGATGTGGATACCATATCCTCTGCTGTAAGAGCCTACGAGATGAACGTGTAACTTGATAACTTCTGTTACAATGACTTGGCAATCGAGAGAATTATCTGTTTATTTTGACACTTGCCAAACATTCTTTGTTATCAAGTTACCATGTTATCCGAGATTTAACCCAATTATTTACTGATCTTTCCACTTTCCTCTTTCAGGCCTGTCTGCAAGTTGTGCAGAATCTGCAGCCCGTCATTGTGCAGATTAAGAAATGCGTCGATGGCGAAAATCTGCAGAATGTGTTGACCGAATTCGGAACCCGACTCCATCGCATCATCTACGATCATTTGCAGACAATGCAATTCAATACGGCGGGCGCCATGTGCGCCATCTGCGATGTGAACGAGTATCGCAAGTGCATACGCGAGCTTGAGAGTCCACTGGTTACCCAACTCTTTGATATACTCCATGCATTGTGTAACTTGCTGCTGGTAAAG
This sequence comes from Zaprionus capensis, assembly GCA_018903675.1. Lineage (NCBI taxonomy): Eukaryota > Metazoa > Arthropoda > Insecta > Diptera > Drosophilidae > Zaprionus > Zaprionus capensis. The sequence continues at coordinate 8,802,275 of JAEIFN010000964.1, read as the reverse complement.
CCGCAAAACCTTCAAGAGGTCTGCACCGGGGATACACTGGTAAGACATTCTAAGACATTACCTCAACCATTAACCAATTCACTTTCTTCTATATGATAACAGAACTATCTGGACAAGTCTGTGGTGCGTCAATTCATTCAACTGCGCACTGATTTTCGCATTATAAAGAACACGAACTATTTGAAGGGGATCATCGAGTAGCGGGCAGAGGCCGAGCCCTTGCGCTGCTCTGAGTCACACATTCCCACACAATCAACCCAATTTAGCTTCTGTGTACTAAATAACATTATAGTATTTCATTTGATAATATTTCGTACGTTGTCGCATGTTTCAACTTTCAATTAAACTCAAGTACTTGAGGTTTTATCTACGCCTGAGACATGATTCTCATTATTATTTATAACCGAGTACACACAACTTGGGGGGGACAGTCGAAAATCATCATCCTATTGGTCGATCACTCGGCTATCAGTCAGCACAAAAGAGCCCGAATGAAGTGAGTGAGTGAATGAGTGAATACGCTTTGGCTTCTACAAAATCCCAATCAGATTGAAGGCGAGCAGTAAATCAAAGTTTATTGCTCGATTGTACACAAATTATATGTATTATATGCGTTCCCACAATTCCAGATACGCTACCGACGCCTGCTGTCGATTACTGCCAATTGGTATAGTTAGTTATTGGGTAGCTCCCGTTGCGGTATCAGTCAACCGTTAGCCGTGGTACCTGGCGTATCATATCGTTCAAGCTTCTGTTATTGTTGCTGCAATCGGTTTCTTTTTCTTTTTTTCATTTACGGGAGCTTAAGCAAACCAACGCTGTGCTAGATATTCTAATCGATCGCGATCTTTTCAAACTGATTAAACCATGCGCAGTTATTTTGTTTACTATCTGAAAATACTTTGGGCCGTTTGTATATTTCACCAATTGGCCGCAGGCGCCATCAAAATCAGTCGGGATGAGGCCTATAAAAAGTTTTTGTCTTTGCGATCGCTACCATTTGAGGATTGTGGTAAGTTGAGTGACTTCTTATGGGTTTCTCTATGAGGATATAAAGTATATAGAACACGTATGGTATTGATGAAATAAAGGTACCGTTCTCTAGTAAGATAATGTATGTATTCCTAATATGTTTGATATGATATATACTATATAATGTACTTTAAACGTAAATAAATCTTAAGTAGTTATAAGTTCATTGTCGGAAAATAAATAAACTATTAGGAAAGGTTGTTCACACACCTTTATACTTATCAATCCAGCGCAAGATCATTGCTCAACGTCACTCAATTTGTAGTTCTCGGAATTCAACCAAAATATACATTCGACTTTGGCATCAAATTCCTCCACTTGTTTATTTACTTAATTAATGATTTAGTTGGCAATTTTCGGGCCTCTTAATTTGGGTCTACTTAAGAGATTGGCAAGTGTGCATACTTCATGGTTCATTATCGTCCAAGTTGATACTGTCAGAAATTATGACATTAATCAGTGTCAAATTATTATTGTTGGGAAAGTTACTCGTACCAACAATACCAAATACCAAAATAAAACAGGTTTAGTTTTTTGATTCCAATCGTTTGCTGATAATCGTTAAATGTGCATGCCAAATCAATTTGCCAGGCTTATGAGCGAGTGAGGACAACTTCTAATGCCTTATGTCAGTTGCAGTTGGGGCGAGCCAATCACCGTTAGTTAACACTTTTCATTATTTTGATTGATGATGTATACACAACATTTAAAAATAGACGTCATAACTGTCGCGACTTGTTTAATATACGATCGGTAGACATATCTCAAGTATCTTTTACTGGATCGAACGATATTGTTAATGTGTCACTCACTCTTAAGGGGTATTTCCCCGTCGTGACTGGGACTAGGCTAGTTTCTTGGCTATAAATTTATTGATTATAAATTTAGATCTATACAAGTTAAGAGTTATCTGTAGATAACTGCAATAAGGGTATTTGAGCTTCGGCATCCCGAAGTGCAGCCCCAAAATGGCGGCCACGATTGGTTTAAGTTTGAGGGGATGGAGGGGTGGATGGGGTGGTGGTGGGGGCGCCAGTGGCTTTCGTGTGTGTTCAACGAGGCGTGTAGTATGCGCAGAATGCACGTACCCATTTGTAAATAATCCTCGATTCAAATACAAATATACATATGTTATGTACGTATTATAATACCTTATATAGTATAAATGTTTTATAAGAAATGCATTTGTTTTTAAGCATGTTTAATCTTGTGAATTTTGTTTTGTTGTTGTTGTTTGTGCAGGTTCCGAGTACAAAGTGAACTACCTGAACATCGAAGGCTGCTCGAAGGTACCTTGTTCCATGGCCCGCAATTCGACTGTTAAGGTTACCGTGCTCTTCGATGATAACGGTAAGAATATATATATATTTATACATATATACGCTGATAACACGAATCGTCCATGCATTCAAATTCTTTTGCACACTCTCTCGGAAACAGAAATAGCCGCTGCGAGGGCGAATTAGTGTGGGGGGAAGAAGTACTCGAAAAAAAAAACGTAAACGAAGCGGATGAGGATGGGGAAGGGAAATATCATCGTGTGAACGACGATGACGGCGATAATGTGTTGTTGTTCTTCATGTCATAAAAATAATTGATCGAAGTGGCATGTAAATCAAAATAATACCAGCAATTTCGCATTATACGACCTCTTTTATGGTCTGGTACGTAGTACTACTGGAAATACCGAACGTCTATACAAGCATAGTATATAGAATACAGATCTATACAAATGCAAATGCAGACCTATCTGAATATATGTACATTTTGTTGCCGATAATTTATAAATAGAGCAAATATTGCTTAACTGTGTTTTGATTGCACCACACACGGCACAATTAACTGTGTCGAACGTGCAAAAGACATCGGGAAATCGGTTTCTGTTTAGGTGATGGGGGGAGAGCTGAATAGCCAACTGGAATTGATAAGGAATGGAACAATTGAATATGTATTGTGCTCAATGATTTCAATCTCAAGCACTTATTAAGTTAATTTATGTAGGAGTATTTAATACAAGTGTACAAAATTGAGACTTCTTTATAGAGAGAGAGAGAAAGAGGGTTTTGGGATTATATCTCTGTATAACAACATAACTTGCTGAATCATTTATCAAGCTTCCGTTTTAAGAGTTAAGGTGAACGATAAGCCGATGACTTCATCTCATAATATCATTGTAGATCACTCACTCACCAATACATGAAAGATATGTTTCTTAACTTTCTAATGTGCTTTAAATTTACAACCGGATCTTCTTATATTGTAGGTAATGGCGTCTCATTTCTAAAGCACGAGGTACGTTGGGTTTTCAGTTATATTAAGAGTAAAGCAGCCATAACTCCCGATCCCTGTGATGGTGATCATGATTGCATATTGAATATAAACGATAGCAAAAGCTACTGGGCCTATATCTTTGTGAACAGTTCCTTGCCTGTGGTAAGTTTCAATGATAATTGACTGAAGGATTGCAAGATTGATTGATTGATGTTCCCCTATTTCCAGATGAGTGGCAGTATGCTCTGGGAGGCCAAGAATGCAAAAGACGTAAATCTCATATGTTTTGAGGTGCCCGTTGCAATCACAGTGTGACCAGACACACACATACGCACACATACGAGATATGCTATATATGTGCATATGTATTTATGATACTTATGTTAAATAAAATAATTGGAGCATGCAAAAACATCAACAACAACAAATGCGTCATTAGTGGGCTAAGAGACTATACATAAACAAAGAGAGACACGCATAGACATGCACGTGGGTACAAGTGGGTCCTTTAATGAAACAGTGAATGAAAAGCGCCGGCAAAGGAGCACAGACACACACACACATACATATATGCAAACACACGCATTCATAAATAATGCGATCTTTTGTTTTTGGCGAAGCGACGCAATTGGAGCACACGAACACGAGGGAGAATGCCGACGACCGATTGCCCACAGCCGAGTGCCGACAGCAACGAGCCGAGTGCCGATAGCCGATTGCCCACAGCCGAGCCGAACGAGTTGCTGCTGCCTTCGGTTCAGCATCCCAGATGCAATGCAATTGGCTATCCGCGCTCAGTGTGTCAGTCAGTCTTTGTGGGTGCAACGCGACGGTCGTCGACGCGAGTAGCCGAGCAGCAGAGCAGAGCAGAGCAGCAGCAGCAGTAGCAACATAGACGAAAACAGACAGAGTCGCGCAGTCGCTAATGCGGTCGCAGTCGCTGTCGACGTCGCAGCTAAAATCGAAACTAAATTAAATAATAACGTGCGATCAACGATCGATTTGAAGGCGAAGCTAAAGCAAAAAGGTCCCACAAGTGTTTGCAACGTACAGTGGGGTGGCAGCAACGCCGACAGCACTAGGCTGTGGTGGTTGCCACAGGCTGTTTTCCCTTATTGTGCGTCAAGTGTAAGTACAACAACAACAGCAGTGCAAAATTTAAAAGAAAAAAACAAAAAACAAAAATAAAAAGAGAATCGCTTTGCTCGGCTCGTTTGCTTGCCATTTGCGCAATTTGGTCGGCGTAAAATGAGATTGCCTTCGTGCTAATTGCGGCAATCGGTGGGGGTAAGTAGTATGTTGCCAAGGGGTGGAGAAGAAGGTAGAGGGGGGATTGGCTTGGGGATGCTATGGTGACATGCAACGCCGCAACGCCACATTGCCCATGCGGTGCCGCACAGCAGCAACACTTTACACTTACACTTACAGTGTGCCGCACAGTGCGTCCGTCCGTCCGTCTGTCTGTCTGTCCGTCCACTGTCCGTTCGATATTTTTGCCGTGGCAGATTCACCAAATCTTGCAGCAAGTCGTTATTGTCATACTCTTACTCCACATCGGAAGTAATGCGAACCCGAACTCCTTTCAGAGACTCCACACTGGCTTCAAATTTAACCTAGAATCTGAAACCAGGCATTGTTACTCATCATCGTCAGTGAGTGTACATGCTTAGCTGAGCATTTGAATCCCAGTTTCTAATGACAAAGACACAAAACACAAGCTTGAAAAACGATCCCCTACATGACAAATGTTCAGTCAATTTAAGAAATTCGAAATTTCATTCAAAAACTTGTAGAGTACATAAATGGTTCTAAATATGATAGAACTGAAGTCTAGAGTATAACTTGTAGTTGTTTTAAATGTATTTAAATGTGGTATTCTAAATTCATTCAGATCCTTATATGACATTACATTTCTGAAATTCAGTTAACATTAATTTAAAAAAATTCGTTGTTTCATTCAAAAACTTGTTGATTACATCGAAAATGCTTTTAATACTTGTGAGATGAAGAGTATAACATTTAGTGCGTTTATTTTAAATATATTAAGTTCTGCACATGCAATAAAAGATTTTTATTTCACTAGAAAAATGTTCATGCAATGAATGAAATTCCTTAATTTCATTCAAAAACTTTTGAATAATTCTGTAAATGCTTCCAACTGTGATACTACTGAAGTGAAGAGTCTGAAATAACTTGTAGTGCTTTTATTCTAAATGTATATGTCATAAGATATCTGAGTTGTTGTAGAAATACGACTCTGTTCTAGATTTATTTATTTTCCGAACTTGTTTTTCCACATATTTTGGCATTCATTTTATGCATTCATTGAAAAATAGAAACACGAAAATGCAATAAAATCACAATAATATAATGTATGTAGGTACATGACACAAAGCGTAAATCTGCATAGGAAACTAATGCACGAACGTTGTATATACAAACAAATAAAATATAAATATAATATATTGTATTATACGAATATTATACTCATTTTATTCATTCTATTTCAAGGTTCCACTTGTATATTTATACACCTGTATTAAATAAAGCTAATTCAATTAAGAAGCTATTTTACCGAAGAATTTTACCTTTGGATCTTCGAATTCTAGTCTATTTTAAGGATTTTTAACCGTCATATGCATCTCAATATAATTTATGCCAATATGTAGGGTATATATGGTGCGTTATTATTGTAATTTGCGTATTGTGCCTCCCCTTTGGTAGTTTACTTTGCTCTTCTTTTTGCGTTTACTTAAACGTAAACACTTTTTTATGTGCGACTCCGCCACTGCACTTGAGCAGAGCGCAGCAACAACAATGCGATGACGATGTCGTTGCTGTTGCTTGTTGGTCAAAGTGTTAAGCGATTTGCATCATATTACACACTGTTGTTGATGCTTCGCTGCTTGGCCATTGTCGCCATGGGCAGAGCTTCACTTGCAGTCGACGTCGTCGTCGCAGTTGCAGTTGGCGACTGCCTTTGCCTTTGGCTTCGCTTTTGCAGTCTCCGTCTCAGTCAGCGTCGCAGTTAAAGTCTCAGGCTCAGCCTCGGGCTATTGTGCTAAGCTCCGAAGAACGCAGACGAAGCGACTGCGGGCAAGGCAAAGGCAACAACAACAAGAGCAACAACAATATGAGGTAGCTACCACCAACGAAATCGATCCGGATCTCTTAGCTTTCCTCTCGCTCTCTCGCGCTCTAAATGCTCTCTCTTCTGTGTGTCTATGTGTGTGTGCGCTGCGCTGCTCTGCTCTGTGTGTGCAGCATAAAAAGTAATTTTGAATTTTTGAATCGTTAAAAGCAATTAATTGCCACTACGCAGCGGCAGCCAAGAAGACGCGGCAGACAACAAGCCAGACGGACAGACAGACAGACAGAGAGAGAGAGACAGACAGGCCAAGACCAAGCAGCCATCCTGGCTGCGCAGTCAGCGTCGATGCTGCCATATGACAGCGGCAGCGCCAGGACCGTACTTACAATCTGGGGGGCTCTAGTGCAAAACATCTCGAGTGCACAAAATGAAATAACCTAATACTAGTGACATTTTAATTTTTCTCTTTTGTATATTGGCAAATTTATCAATCGATTTTGTTGTATCTATGTTTCGGATCCTCTTTATATCGATTAATAATATTGCCAATGCATTCAATCATTATTGCCCCATTCTGCTTTGCAATTATTTCACCCATTACCTATACGGTAGAAGGATAATACAACCAAAGCATTTTCAACTTGTTTAATTTTTTTTAGCAGAAGGCTCTTGACACTTAGGAGCCCTTGTGCATCGCACAACCTGCACACGCCTGGCTACGGGCCTGGGCAGCTCAGTTAGCTTCACTTTGCCAGCTTTACTGCCCAATTTTGTTGCAAATTTTGCTTTCCGCGGAACTTGCTGCATTTCATCTTGTTGTCATCGCTGTTGCTGTTGTTGTTGTTGTTGTTGCTTCTGCTGTTGCCGCCGTCGCTGCCGTCGATCGTCGCACATTCATTTGTCGCTTAATGTCCCACAGTTGGACCGCAGCCGTTGCAGCTCCCGTCAGATCAGCGTTGTCGTTTGCGCCCCTCCTCCTTCTGCTGCCCCTCCCCCATCCCGTTACCTGCCTCCCTCCGAGAGTGTCTGCTCCCTGAGTGTCTGTATCTGTATCGTCTTGGCATGTGCGGCATCTGCTGCTGCCTGTGCTTCTGTGATGAGATCTCTGCTGACTGCAGCACCTCCTCCTGACCCTCCTGCCCCTCCTGCTGTGTCTCTTCTGTGTGTGCGTGTGTGAATCTGGTGACATCCACTTGCATGCGCACATTCATCCCAGCCGTAGTTTACTTCATTTTATTCTCCTTCTCTCTCTCGTTTTGTGGCACATTCACACGCAACGCGAGGCACACAGACGCACAGACAGATGGACACAAAACCATAAAACATTAGTTTCCCATTTGCGTGCTAAATACCCTATGTGGATCGGCGCAGGCTTTAGCAGAGCTACAGACAGGGAGCAGCCTAAGCTCAGCCCAGCTCAGATCGACGTGTGGAATGCGGCTCCTCTCTTGCAGCAGCAGGAATGCGCCGCGGCGCGCTTGAGGCCCTTTTAACCACATTCTCGGCACAGTAATTAGAACTATCGATTAGAGAGGGGGGTAACCCATCAATATGCATGAGTTTAGAGCTGAGTCGTGGATAAAAATGTACTTCGGAAGATGCTAAGTGTATTCAGAAACAATTCAGTAATGACTTTGGCAACGTTTATCATAGTCACTGAAGTATCATATAGGAAGATGTTCAATAAGCTTAATAATTGCCTAATCTTCATATGAGGGTACTTACAACAGCTTTACTTATAATTCAAGCAGGTTTAAAAGACTGTGTAATTGTGGCGAATTAACAAAACTGTTGCTGATGCATCAACGTTTATTATAATCATCAATAAAGTAGCATATAGTATGATGTATGGACTGATATTCCTACTGTAATGTTAGCCTTATCTACATGTGAGGATACTTACTATAGCTTTGTTTTTTATTCGTGAATATATTAAAGCAGAAATGACTTTGGCGAAAGAGAAAGGCTTATCATAATCATCACGACATCATTGCTGGAGTACTATATATGAAACTGTTCAATATACAGATGTTATCCCATTCTACTTATGAATTAACTTACTTTATGAAGGAACTTACTTTAGCTTAGTTTTGTTTTAACTTTTCCGAAACGACTTAAGCAGAGGAACAACGTTTAACGAAATGAGCATTGAGTAAATCATCATTGAAGATAACTAACATAAGTATGCCAAATGTTATCCGAATTTACATTGAAGATACACAGTTAAGATCATTTGATAAAGTTTTTCTTTAAGTGAAAGAAATTTCAAAGTATTTTAAAAGGCACAAAGTTACAGAATTAACAGAATAAGAACATGTTTAATGAACAATCATAATAATATCAATATCATATCATATCAATATAGGATTGATAATAGCAAAGATCTAATTTAATGCTTAAATATCTGATTCGGAATGGGACTAAGCTCTATAATATATCAAGTTGTTAATTTATTCTCTTAATTGCTGCTCTGTCTAGCTTTTATAGGGTAGCCGCGTAGTCAGCACCTCAATCAGTTCGGCTGATTGAAGCTCTCTCGCAGTTTGTCTATCTCTGTCCGTGCGTCGTTCGGCTGCGTTTGTGGCACGCACCGTGATGCGCGCTTTGAAGTCCTGTCAAGCACTTGAGATACATTTATGTATTTTTGCATTTTCATTGCAGTCGAGTCGAGTGCAAATGCAAAGAATGATTAGTTAGTTGCTTGTGCTAGGGGGGGGGGGGATCAGAGGGAGGTGGAATGGACTAAACCGGTTGGCCAGTTGGGAGCGATCCTTCAGCATAATCAACATGCATGCTGTTAATTATGAATGCACGGAATGTGCGCAGTCTAAGCAGCCAAGGGGGAGGGAGAGAGGGAAGTGAAGAGAAAGAGAGGGCAAGCTGATCAAGTGGCCAACATATTATTGCAGATTACCAGCGGACAGAGGAGACCCATTTCCAGAGAGGGACAGAGAGATAGAGAGTGAGCGATGCTGACACTGAAGCTGGCGCTGGCGCTGGCCCTGCTGGGCAGCCTGCGGTCTGGGCCTGGAATCGAGGCGAGTCTCACGTTGCATCAACGACAGCGCGACAGCACCGACATCAAGGACAAGATCATCGAGCTGCAGTGTCTGGCACGCTGCAACAACAACAACAACAACTATAGCCAGCCCCAGCGCTGTGTGGAGCAATGCAAATTGGAGCTATTGCGTGCACCCCGAGCTGGAAGTTGCCCCACAGTCACCAGCAGCAGCTCGATGGCAATGTACGCCCGCCAGGCGCGACTGTCGTGTCTGGTTAATTGTGTCCACGATCACGACTGCCTGGAGGTGCACAAGTGCTGTGCTTCCGCATGCGGACCCATCTGCATGGAGCCACTGGGCGTGCGCAATGCCACCCAATTGCCGCCCATACCGAAGATCTTGCGCTTCAAAATGCCGCGCAGCCACAAGGTGGAGCTGACCATTGAGTCATCGCTGCTGCCCTACTACTTCCACGTGGAGGTGAGATCCCACATTGGACGTCTCTTTGCGCCACGCAAACTGGGCATGTGGCAGGCACAGCCGGCGGAACAGATACTGGAGACAACAGATGGACGCAATAAACAGTAGGTGAACCTGCCTTGCCAAGGTGCCCCACTATAACTCTCTCTTTCCTTCCTCTCCCAGCATAGAGATCTTCTTCAATATACGTCCAGGTCGTTGGTATCAGGTGCGTGTGGCTGCTGTGAATGAGTTCGGTTTCCGTGGCTACTCCCAGCCCTCGCATGCCTTCACGCTGCCCAGCAGTAAGTGCCTATCCCCATTCATCCCCGCCTATCCCCTCTATAGAGATCAGTTACTTTGCAGATCCCAAGCCCCCCAAGCCGCCGAACGATTTGAAAATCGTTGCCAAGCAATATGATGGACGAGGCTATCTGAGTGTCAAGCTCATGTGGTGTCCATCCAAGTCCAATTTGCCCGTGGAAAAGTACAAGATCTTCTGGTCGCGCTATGTGAACAGCAAGGAGGGATCCATTGACACGGACATAGTGTATGTCAAGGATGTAAGTTGTGATCAGCTTGCACTTAATCTTGTATCTTTATGCAGCTTCTCTTCCGCGCAGACAAACCAAGTGGAACTGAAGAAGCTGTTGCCCAACGCCTCGTACTACATACAGGTGCAGGCCATGTCCATAAGCGGATCAAGGCGTCTCAAGTCCGATAAGAAAGCCATGCTATATAATACCACGATGGAGCCACTGGACTCGCATGCAATGCTGCTCGACTGCAGCTCCAGGCATAGACACCACCATCACAATGCTATCGTGGAGATTGGCTCCACGCCGGCGATAAACATTAATGAAGTTCATAGCAACAACAACAACAACAACGTCGCCATCGCCACCGCTGAGCAGCTGAGTAGCGCCTCCTATGCAGCACGTTTCCGGTTGAACCGGAAATTCGGCATGATTGTGCAGATTTTGGGCTTACAGCCACACAAGGAGAAGTAAGTGGCACACCCCCTCTCTGTCTCTCTCTCTCTATCACCCTCGGCAAACACATGTTACTCATGTTATTTGATTGTTTGTAAACAAATTTCCAAATAATACTCCTACAACATGTACAGCTACCTTCTCACTCTCCCCCCACTCTCTCTCTCTCTGTTTCTCTCGCCCGCAGGGTCTACGAACTGTGCCCCCAAGAAACAAATTGCGAGCAACGCGAGTTCAGCGCAATCCGCGTCAAAGTAAGTACCGCATATATAGTACAGTGGGATCTATAACGTAGAGCAGGCGGAGGCGGGGGCGACACGCCCATGCCACGAGCTTGCTTCGTGCCGGCCGAATCACTCATTTTTCTCTGGGTTTCGGTTTCTGTTTTTGTTTTTTTTTTTTTTTTTTTTTTGTTTGCGGTTGATTGACACGTGAAACACGTTTTAAGGCGGGCGCCACGTACCCCGGCTCGATAATTGCGCAAAATCCAATTACAATGGGCCTGCGCCGCATGCACGAATGCAAAATAGATCGTACCCAATTCGAATACATCTAGATAAGGTAACTATGATATTATAATCAGGTATACAACTGATTGGAAACTCTGATAACAATTAAAATTGGTGATAATTATTAAATAGATCCCTCTATCGAATCAAATAGAATAACTTACAATTTGAATATGAACTAATCCTTAGCTACTCTTCAACTTCAACTAATTGCATCATGTATGGTCAATAATTTAGGAATTCATATAAATAACTCTCTATTTACTTGAGGAACATTTAAAACGAGCTATCATAAAAAAAACTCTTTAATAACGACTATTAAAAGAGTTAAGTTTACTTACGGATCAATACAAATAACTTATAAGTATGTCACTACTAAATTAGTCTTGATCCTGCATCGAATGCATCAAGCAAGATCTGTTGGAAAATCTCTATAAGAGGAACTATAAAAATATCTCTCAGTTTACTTAATTATCAGTACAAATAACATAGCAAACAAGTATTTTTTAAGTATCTTCAACCAAATAAGTACATTAAACAAAATCAGCAAGAGTTCATCTGTTAGAGAATTGATTTAAAGATCTTTTCATTGAAGATACATATATGTATACAGATTTGTACATATCTTTCGCAACAATAATAAGTATTTCCTAATACTTCATGAACTGGGGGAAATACTAATACTAACACAGATAAACATATCGATTATATGTATATTAGATAAAGAAATTATGCTATTGTCTCATTGTATTACAGAAAGATTCGCTGGAATTTAGTAAATTAAAATATAACACAACGTACGTGTTGAAGGCATTGCGGCCCAGTCCCAACTCGGTGCTGGATGACACCAGGAATGCATTCACATTCACCACGCCCCAGTGCGAGAGCTTTCGCAAACGTTTTCCCAAAATGCAAATACGTTGCAATGATTAGCTCCGATTAGAAGGATCTAAGGATTTAAGATCCGCAGCATGGCAGCACATGAGATTAAACTAGCTTGTAAATAACTGTATCTATCGACTTAACTTTTTTACTTATTTCGGGGGTAGAAGAACAAGAGTTCTCGACTTCCCTCCGACTATCCCCGCTGTTAACTTTAAGTGCGACGCAACAATAACAACAAGAGCAATAAAAACGTTTCGCAAGGAAACAATATTTATTTGAAAAGATCTTTAAACTCCTGTAAATCCTTTTGTAACTGTGTCATTTGTGGGCTGCTGCTGGTCTCGGGAATCGCTAGTAGACCGCCCAGCAATTTACACTCGTCCAGATTGACGCCCAGCTCGATGAGTGCCGCTATTAGCCTTGTTGTATAGAGAACAGGTCCGCCGACCAGATGCAGGAAGTCATAATGCTTCTCACGACGAGAACTGAAGAGAATCCGCTTGGACACAAAGTCGCCGTAGTTGCTGATGCGACCGACGCAGACGTAACGCTTCAACGACGGCGCATAGACTTCGATGCTGGCACGCAAGCTCTCCGCAGGCGTGAGACTGCCTGGAGGTGTGTAAACTACGCGGAAAGGCACATCCAGAGTCTTATAGAAATCAGTGGCCAGATGAAGCAGTTGCTCCATTTCGTTATCGGCCTCGTCGGCTGTTTGTGTGGCCACAAAACTTTGCACCGCATTCGTTTGTGTGGCTGTGTACAGACTGGGTGGACATGGAGAGCCCGAGAGCTGTGCATCCTGGCGATTGTAGCTTCGTCCACAGGCAACAAAGCGTAGCGGCAACACGGAGGGATACACGCACAGTTTAGTCATCGCACCGAGAAAACTTTCGAATGCAGCGCCCCCCGTCAGGTAGGCTGTGTTTAGCTTATTCTGCAAATGCTCCTCTCGCACCAGATGGTAATGCGTCAGGGGTGTCGCATTGGCTTCGAGGAGCACACAACGCACAAAGTCCGGATTGGATGTTTGCACAAAGTCGCCCTTTGCGATGAAATAGCGTGCCAGTGCCTGCATGGCATTAACATCGAAATGTGCCGCTTGCTCCATAAGGTAGTAACGATTCTGATCAACATAATGCACCAAATCCTTGCGCTCCAAATGCGATGCTGCTCTGTTGGATTCTGGCAATCCATGACGATAGATCAGCTTCTCTTCATTTGCCGGCGGGCAGTGGAAATGCAGTTGATTGGGCACATGCAGAAAGTCGTGTATGAAGTCATCTTCGATTGGATAGAGTTTCTGCTTTAGAGTTTTAACCTCATTGCGTAACGCTTTGCCATGCTCTCGCAAGGTGTCCATCTCCGCGGGTGTCGCGTTAGATTTCGTAAGCGCCTTTAATTGTTTGGTTACCACATCGCGTTCCTCGTCCAACCGCTGTAATTGTTCATGGTGTGTCTGATACTTTTGGTATTTACTGAGCAGCGTCTCCACATTGATTTCCAAGCCACGGCTGGCGATGCTCTGTTCCAGAGCAGCTCTGTCGCGGAATGTGCCGGTGAAGTCCAGAAAAGGTTGCAGTGTCACATAATTTTCGTTGGCCTTATCGCCGGTTATGTAAAGTGCGGAAATATTTCGCCTGAGGGAAAGGCATTTCCGCGCCACACGTCGTATGTTTAACATAAGAAATTGTGTTTTTCTTTTTTTGGACGTTTAAAAAATAAACAAGTGATCGGAATAAGTTCCGCTCATAGTTCACTCTATCAGCTGTTGTCTGTTCGCTCAGCTGAACAGTGAACAGAACAGCTGTTCTTGGTATGCACGCAAAAACTGTTATATTCTGTAGCAGCACTCTTTACAGTGCCAATAACATTCGCCATTTATCGAACTGCGCTAACAGAAATTGAAAAACTAATTGGAAAAAATACAACAAATTTCACTTTAAAATCTAATTTAATAAACAACAAACAAGAACAAATTTGCATTTTACAGTACAACACAAAAATATGGTACAACATTAACATGAAATAGTAATTTGAGTAAATTAGACAATATTTGAACAAATTCTTTGTGGGCTTTCCACGAAAGCTAAAAACATTTTAAATTAAATACTTTTTACTTGATGCTCTGCAGGACTTCAGTGTATGATGGGGGAGGTTGAAAGCTAATGAGTTCCTTGTAGATAAGTTCCTTCCACTTCTCCACCGTCAAATTCATATCCTCGAAGCTTTGATCGTAGAGGTGAGAAATGCGATCATCACTTGGCTCAGCATATTTGGCCAAATACGGATGGGCGAGTGCCTGCTCTGCCGTAATACGCTTGTCCGCATCCAGCTCGAGCATCTTCTCCAGCAAATCAACAGCCAGAGGATTCGCGTTCGCGAAAACTTCATAGAAATTGACACGCTTCGTTGGCTTCAGTGATTGAATATAGTTTCGTGCATTTTCCGAGGTAATCTTCTGCATAAAATCATCAGGAGGTGTGCCGAGCATCTCCATGATCAGGTTCAGTTGATTTATGTGATCTGTGCCGGGAAAGAGTGTGCGACGTGTGAGCAACTCAGCCATGATACAGCCCACAGACCAGATATCGACTGTCTGGGTGTAGTGCATCCAGTTGAGCATGATCTCGGGAGCACGATACCAACGTGTAGCCACATAACCCGTCATCTCGTTCTCTGTCGGCCGTGCCAGACCGAAATCGAGAATTCGAAGTTCACAATCCTCATTAACTGCAATGTTCGAGGGCTTGAGGTCACGATGAATAATGCCTGCACTGTGGATGTACTTTAATCCGCACAGTATCTGATAGATAAGGAACTGCACATGATCGTCCGATAGCTCTTGCATTTTTATAATGTTGTTTAAGTCCGCGTCCATCAGATGAGTCACCAGATAGATTTGCTGAAACTCATCTAGCGTTGATTCCGGTGGGTGTGGGTGAAATATATCGAGCAGACCTATAACATTCTCGTGATCCATGTGCTTGAGCAGCATTAGTTCGCGATAGGTACGTTTTGCGTGGACCGTTGATTGAAAGGGGCGGGACAACTTCTTAATGGCCACGTTCAGGTTGGTGCCCTTCACCCTGGCCTTGCACACTTGCCCATAGGCGCCCGATCCGACCGATTGTAACTGCTCATATAGCTCTGGTACTTCCCATTCGGTGCGATTTATATCCAATTTGTAGAACTTTTGCGAATTTACACCCGCTGCGGCCATTTCTTTTCGTCAGACGTTGTAAAAAAGCAATCGAACTTGTCAACTTTGCAACAACAGTGCAAATACCAAAAATAGCTGATTACGTTTATCTGATTGGGCTACGGTCGGTCGCCTAAGTAACCGCGCTGTGCCACCACTGTTGTTACTAACATCAACAGCGTCTGTCAAACACTGAACGTTGTTTTGATATGCGTATTGTTTTTGCTCAATGAGCGACGCCTTGGGTGTTTACATTATGATTTCACCTACATATGTGTAAGTGTGTGCAGAACATAGCGTCGAAATGGCAACAAAATTACAACTGATCGTCGAGTATTTTTATTGTTTCCACAGCCAAACTATTAAAATTGTTCAGTTTATTGGCTGACAACGCTATTCATATTCAGATATCTGTATATATTTCCATTTACTACATGATAAATAAACAACATAAAACGTAAAATTATAAATAGAAGCGGACAGGGAACAACAAATAAAAGTAAACAACATTTAACATTTTCTTTGTTGAGCTGTTATTAACAGTAAACATAGGAAATATGCATATATGAATTTATATCAAATTAATCAATGATTGTTTATTTTACAATTTAGAAAATGTTAAGTACTTGACTTCAAAGAAATTTTAATAATTGTATTGCAAACATTATTAAACGGTAATTGTAGCTAACATTTGAATTAAACAGTCACGAACCAGTTCACATTTTTGCAGAACTTTGTAGTTAACAGAATGTTAAACTAGTTTTTATTTGTTTTTATTTGTAATAAAAAACAGCGAAGAATTTCTTGTTATTCACTTTTGTTTTTTTATCCTGAAAAACTGAATGTGCTACAAAAAACATAACGCGAATAAATTACATTAAAAACGTTATAATACATAAAGTTTGTATTTATCGATAATAAAGTTCGATACAATTTGCACGTTAAGTTGGCGTTGCCATAAGTACTCAAATTCAAACAGCTGATACCAATGTAAACATTAGTTAAATCTTGTAAAACCTTCTCTCAGCTTTAGTTGCACTCTCACTCTCAATTGCAATATTTGCCAAGTGGGTTGGTCCGTGGTACATACATATATACAAGAATACTTTAACATATAATCAGACCAAAAGCGCCTGCGCGCTGTACGTTGAGCTTATCAGCCTCGTTAATCTAATCGTTCATTGAAGCATACCCCCATTGGATCAGAAATTATTGTGCGAAGGAACAGTTGGTTGTGGAAGCCGCACGCGAAACGAAGTGTGCCCAATTTGCTCTTCAAGTTGTAACCTATAAAACTTAATTAAGTAAGTTAATAAAAAAATAAAAACACCAGAAAAGCAATAACACAAGTAAACAAATTGAAAGTTTACCTTTGAAATGCAATGTGAGATAAGCACAGGGGCAAAGTGATAGTGATTATGAGATGTCCTCATATTTTTATAGGCGAAACGAACCATGCTGACCTTTGGATCGTCTGCTCAATCTTAAATATGCATATTTGTATTTGTGTTTGTATTCGTTTAACTTTCCGTAGATAGTAGGTTTCAATTCGATTACCTTAAGCTTACGTTCACTGAGATATTCTCAGTTTTCGGTTTTAGATAAGATTAGCCTACTAGGTAGGTTCAAAGGGTATTCTACAATAAATCGAACGATAAACAAGTTATGTGTGGTACGCTGATTTTTGGGGGTTGCTATCAGTATAAAAACCACCCTTGCTCCAGTAACATATTTCACTTTTTTATTATTTCCATATAATTGCGAGCAGTTCACGATGACTTCAACATTACTGCCCGGCAACATTGTTTATGGTGGTCCCATTCCATCCCAGGTGGCAGTGAATTACAGTTCCCTGGGGCAGTATGTTATCGACAAATACAAGAGTTTCGGTGACCAGACCGTGATGATTGATGCAGTTTCTGGCACAGAATACAGTGCCAAGTTTCTGCACGATTCGATTGTGAGGCTGGCACAAATCCTCCAGAAACTGGGTGTAAAGAAGAACGATGTCATCGGATTGTCCAGTGAGAATAGTGTGAACTTTGCGATTGCTATGTTCGCTGGATTTGCTGTCGGAGCTACTGTGGCACCACTGAATGTCACCTACTCGGAACGCGAGGTGGATCATGCTATAAATCTATCGAAACCCAAGATAATGTTCGCCTCCAAAATGACAATTGATCGCATCGCTAAGGTGTCCAAGAACAACAAGTTTGTAAAGGGTATCGTCGCCTTGAGCGGCACCACGACGAACCATCCCAATGTGTATTCTTTTACGGAAATTATGGAGAGCAAAAAGTACATAACAAAAGACGATTTCCAATCGCCAAAATCGAACAAAGCCGAGGATGTGGCGCTGATTGTCTGCTCCTCGGGCACCACTGGTCTACCCAAGGGTGTTCAGTTGACACAGTTCAATATTCTGGCCACGCTCGACTCGCAAATGTAAGTTCTAATCGGATTTAAAGATCATGACAATCAATAAATGCTTTCACTTCGCTTTCCAGGCAACCTACAGCGATTCCAATCTCGGAGATTACTCTGCTGACAGTGATTCCATGGTTCCATGCCTTCGGCTGCCTTTCCCTCATCACCACAGGGACTATGGGCACACGTCTCGTTTACCTGCCCAAGTTCGAGGAGAACCTCTTCCTCTCGGCCATCGAGGTAACTTTGCAAGGTTTAAGTAAAATCTACAGAAGTAATTCAACTTAATCTTCTCTCCCACAGAAACACCGCGTGATGTTGGCCTTTATGGTGCCTCCACTTATGGTGTTCCTGGCCAAGCACCCCATTGTCGATAAGTACGATCTGTCCTCGCTTATGGTTCTCATCTGTGGCGCAGCTCCGCTTAGCCGTGAGACCGAGGATCAGATCAAGGAGCGCATCGGTGTGCCCTTCATTCGTCAGGGCTACGGCCTGAGCGAGTCGACGCTCAGTGTGTTGGTGCAGAACGATGACTTCTGCAAACCTGGAAGCGTTGGTGTGCTCAAGGTTGGCATTTACGCCAAAGTCATTGACCCCGATACCGGAAAGCATTTGGGTCCAAATGAGCGCGGTGAGCTTTGCTTCAAGGGCGATGGCATTATGAAGGGCTACATTGGCGATACCAAGTCCACACAGACGGCTATCCGGGATGGCTGGTTGCATACCGGAGACATTGGTTACTATGACGACGAGTTTGAGTTCTTCATTGTGGACCGTATCAAGGAGCTGATCAAGTACAAGGGATTCCAAGTGCCACCGGCCGAAATCGAAGCTCTTCTATTAACTAACGATAAGATTAAAGATGCTGCCGTTATTGGCAAACCCGATGAGGAGGCTGGCGAATTGCCAATGGCCTTTGTGGTCAAGCAGGCAAATGTCCAGCTCACCTCCGAGGATGTGATAAAATTCGTGAACGATCGTGCGTCGCCAGCAAAACGCCTTCGTGGTGGTGTTATCTTCTTAGATGAGATACCCAAAAATCCCAGTGGCAAAATTCTTCGACGTGTTTTGCGTGAAATGCTCAAGAAGCAAAAGTCCAAATTGTAAGAGGTGTGTCCCCCACTGGTGTAAGCTGACCCCTGATCGATCGAACAGACAGCTAGTTAAGCTCATGCAATCAATTTTGTACAAAGTATAATTTTCCATATATACTATACGCTTTATTAATACTAAACTTTGTTCTTATGGTTCTTGCGATTCGATTCGATTCGTTTCGTTTTATAAACTACCAACTGGATTTGGATTGTGTTTAAATATACTTGTCTGTATTTGTATTTGGCTTCTTCAAAAGTATTGTATGTATTTTAAAATCTAAATAAAAACTATTTCCATATATAAATATTGCGCATAACCCCCTAATTAGTTGGTAATGATGCGCGCACACACATTTGAATATGAAAATTGATTTTGTTTTTTTTTTGTAATGAGATTCGACTATTTTTGAAGTGTTTAGTTACATTTGATGTCGGTCCGAACTATCAATAACAAGTTACTCTTAAGCGTATAAACAACTACATACACACTCGTATATCATTTGGTAGTACGATCAACTGTGTTTTATATAACAAACATTCGTATAATTTTTATTTGGTTTCATATTGTTTCGGTTCCGGTTGCCATTTGTCTGTCGTTCCCCTATAGAGATATATGAGTTCTATGTATGTGTAAATGTGTGTTATCCATTATATATATATATATATGTATATATTTTTTAAATATTTAACTACATGTTCTGGATTGTAAATAGTTTCTTAATTAACATTCTTGGGGAAAAGTTTCACACGACTTTGGTTTTTCTTTCTTTCCCTCTCTTTCATTCCTCTGGAGGCATAGAAATTGCATACATATTGTGATTTTGCTTTGGATTTGGTAAATATATATATAGAGAGCTCTTTATATGCATGTCCCGACATCTCTAGCATTAGTTCACTAATTATTGTGTATGAAACCTTAAATGTAAGAGAAATGCCATGGTTTCTATAACGGAAATATCGTAAGTTTTATATTCTGTGCCACGTTCCTAACGTAGATATTTGTTGTTGTTTGTTCATTGTTTTTGTTTGTTGCAATGCTAATCGACTTGGTGCTTGACTTACAATTAAACCTAGTTCGAGAAATTAGATAAATAAATTCAGTTGTTCATTTCGTTAGTTAGTTACTTAGAATGAAAGAAATGGTGCACTTTAAAATTGTTACTTCTTTCTCCTCATTCCTCATCCTTCACCTCGTTTTGGCACAATTTTGACAATGAATTGGTTAGACTGATTGTCAGTTGTGAGCAAAATTAAATGGTAAATTATGTTTTGTGTTATCGTATCTGTATCTGAGTGTATTGTTAAAATTGTATTTTGGTCCCCGGGACCAAGTAGTGCATACGGATCCGGTGAGAAAACAAAAAACAATATAATGTCTTGAAAACGTCTTGAGACCCTAATCAAAGGGAATGATCACACAATGATCTCCATGCGATTTGCCTTGCGCGTGACCTTTACCGGCCCTTGTGACATATCTGCCACGCCGGCGTATTTAAAAGAAAAGATAACCGTCTGCTGGCCAAAATTGGCTTCAAATCTGTTGACAAAGAAAGAAAAGATTAGACTAAGCACTTGGAACTGAGTTCAAATTCACTCACTCTGTGCTAATGTGTATCTCTGGCGGTTTACCCGTTGCATTTTGAATGACCAGAAACATTTTGGTAACAATTTCAATGACATGCGCCGTTTGAAATACAAAATCTCCCTTTTTGCGTCCGAATTCAGACTGCAATATAAAAGAGAAATGAATCGAAAATATCCCAGGTAAATAGATCAATTCACTGATAGTTACCGCCTTCACATGAAACACAGCTATGTCATCCAGATAAGGGCTCAAAGACATGCGATATATCTCCGAGGCAGGCACTCGATACTTGATTTGCAGGGTGCGCTGGTCCAATAAAAGCAACGACGATGTGGATAGCACCAGTAGAATGGGCACGAACTACGAAATCACCAGCAGAGATTAATATGCAACGATAATGAAGTTATATATATATTATAAAGGAACACACACCTTGCCACTGGAGCGTGCTATCTTGTTGATAATGTCGGCAAACACCACATACTGATCGTTGGTTTCGGCGCAAATCTTTTTCCACTGCTGATTGTGTCGCAAACGGACGTAGTCCCCCACGAAGGGATGGCCCACACTGTTAAGACAAAGACAGACGGAAAGGAAGGAAGTGTGTCATATGCTAAGTTGAAAGATAAGTGTCGTATCAGTTTCCGGCTTTACCTTCGCGCGTAGGAAGCCTTGCGGTCTTTGAATATAATGCTGGCTGTAACCTTTTCTCGCATCCGATTGCGTGCTGTCTGATCGAAAGAGTTGCGATATATATAGCATTTCCAGCGATGATAGATGGCACGTAACAGTCGCGATGCATCCACAAGGAAGCCAGGAGCCGCTGGCCATTCTGAAGACAGCGGACTCAGCGTGTTGGGCGGCAGGCGCAATGGAATGGTCAGCAAATATTGTCGTATCTTCCACTGATGGTAGTTACGCGCTATAACATCCACAGCCCACTTCACTTGGCGTTTGTACTTCAGTGAGCGATATTCCTCGCGGGCCTGTCAAAAGCATACGATAGTCAATTGGATGTTGAAGCCGTGCAGTGGTGAATTGGTATGAGGTTTGGGAAGTAAATAGAACATGCAATGCTTACAACACGATATAAACTCCACAAGTGCCTACGGCCCGTGAAGGGAATGCCAAAGCGGCACTCCTAAAATATATAAATCATATAAAAATCATAGAGAATTATGCATGCAAACAGGCAACAAGAACAACAACAACTTACACGCCACGTGCGCCACGCACTGGAGATGACCATTTGGCTGTGACGCATCTGTCGATAATGCTTTCGCGCATGATACATGCGAAACATCTTCTGAATGAGCACGGCCAGCTCGGAGATGCGAAGCCGGCGAAACTGTTCCAGTTCGTAGACGGTGCGCGGACTGCGCACGAACACATTTTTGGTGCCGAGCGTGAATTCGGCCGAGGGCAGCGGCAAATTGCGTATGATCTGTGCAATGCCCTCGACTTGGCTGCCGCCATGAAAGTGCGGCCAGGTGAGACTGTTGAGCAGCTTGTAGCGATGAAAGAACTTCACATGCGGCAAGTGATAGCAATGTCCGGTTCGGCACAGATGCACCAGCGGCATCAGCGACATATAGCGCACCTGATGCTGCACCAGCGCCATATCGAACTGATGCGACTGCTTGCACTCGTTGGGCTTGATGCAGAACACATAGTGAGCCCGTCGATGCTTTACAATGGCCAGCAACGTTTGCAGCTGTGTGCGGATATTGGAGCTGAGTGTTGTGGGCTTTTTGCTTGCCTGTCGACGGGGATTGCCCTCCGGGAAGAGGCTCTGCACCAGCGCCAGTTTACTCTGATGAAACGCTGTGCTTATATACTTTGGCAGCATGTCTGAATTCTTCTCTAGAAATCGATGTATCGAATAGTTAACAACGTTGGCAAAGTGACGGATTCTGCAAAGAGAATAGAAGTAAAGAACATCTTTAGAAGGTTCTCTTCCGCTGCACAGCAAGAGACTGACTCACTGAAAGCACATGGAATTGCTGCCGGTTGTCATGAAATTGGGATGACCAGCACAGCATTGCTGGATGCGCAGTAACAGTGCCTCATTGCTACTCAGATGGGGCTCGTTAATCAGACTCAGTA
This sequence comes from Zaprionus capensis, assembly GCA_018903675.1. Taxonomy (NCBI): domain Eukaryota; kingdom Metazoa; phylum Arthropoda; class Insecta; order Diptera; family Drosophilidae; genus Zaprionus; species Zaprionus capensis. Next base: position 8,779,620 of record JAEIFN010000964.1, on the reverse strand, counting down.
TGCCGTAGCTGGGCTTATCGATCACCTCACAGATGGACTCGTTGTCAAAGTAATCGATGCGTGACCATTCCAAGCCCTCACGTAGATACAGCTCCTGCTCCGAGCGCAGCACATTGAACACAAAATTCTTGAAAAAACATAACGATAATATAGTTTTATACATCTATATATTTGTAAATGATAATTCCTTCCTACCTGATGTATCTTTTCGGCACTGTAATTGATCGCAAACTGTTCGAACGAATTGTGATCCAACACCTCGAAGCCATAGAAGTCGAGCAGGGCAAGATTCTTCTCACGCTGCGTAGACTTTAATGTTTCATTGATTTTATTCACCAGCCAGGTGAAGAGTCGACTGTACAGGGTGCGACATAGTGTATTGCGATTACTGGCCGCCTGTCTGGCGTCCATTTCACAGCCCACATCCTCCAGAGTGCTGTTCGTGCTATTCGCTCTTGTCAGGCAATTGATTAAAATTTGAGCTTCCAAATTGAGCAGCTGCGCCGTTTCTTGCACTTCTGCAAATGGAAAAGACAGTTCAAACGACAGTCATCATCATCACCAATCTATCTCTATCCATTTACCATATACATTCGATATCTGACAGCCTTCGGTGCCATCGATGTTTGTAACGGGCACAAAGATAAAATTGCCCAGCTTGAGTACGACGGCAATAACTCGAAAAATGGAGTTAGTTTCGTCACAGCTTAGGCCCAATACATCCAGAGATCGCTGCAGATAGAACACACCAGATTAGATGTGAAACAACAGTGGAAATTAATTCTACACAGACCTTTGTGTAATGAAAATTGGCACGATCCTCTTCCATGGCAGTCGTGTTACGCAACAGTTCATACTTTTCCACATTGCGAAAGAGCTTGAGGGATTCTGAAAGGAAGAAGAGAAGAAGAAGTAAAGTAATACTTAGCGTAGTTGTACTCACTTAGCAGCTGGAGATCTGCACCCAACAGCAGCTGATAGAATATATGAAAGTTGCGCTCTCCAATGATCGTATCCGTTATGCGAGTCTGTGAAGAGGAAATGGTAGATCAGTAAGAAAATTGAATGCAAATGAGTTAAACTTAATGCTATGCAAACCTTTTCCAGCATATCTTTGAAGGGTTAGACATGGATACAGATAAATGAGGCATATTAATGGAACTCCTTACTCTATGTAGATGTTAATAACTAATGTATCTCTTTAGTTACTTACAGTGTGTTATGTGCACGCCCATTGGATCTCCTTTGAAATCGATTTCAATGTCAAAGAGTTTCCCCTGCAAACAGAAATCAGATAAGCAACAACTGCAGACAAATGATTGATGAAGATTATCTTACATATCTGCTGGAGTTGTTGTTCTTGAGCGTGCAGGCATTGCCCATGGCCTCCAGAAAGACATCGGCACAGGTGACACACTCGCGCAATCGCTGATTGGGCGACTTGTGGCGTCGATGGAGAGAGGAGCTCGCCGAAGGTGTTGGCGACACCGAAGTGCTGCCGCTTCCGAGCACGACTTTGCTCAGCTTGTGTGCATCGTACAGCGATATACGTTGCGTTGAGCCCATGGGTTGACTCTCAGTTGAGTGCTGGCGTGCCAGATTGGAGCAGCTGCCACGTTGGTGTTGCTGCTGGGCAGTGGCAGAGGCTGTGGCTGAGGCGAGGCGCGTATTGCTGCCTCGTAGTAGTATCAGGGCAGCATCACGCTCCTCCTTCTCCAGGCTCTGGGCTCGTGTGCATTTGCTGTGTCCACACTGGCGACAGCCGCCGCCGCCGCTGTGCATGCCATACTTGGGCGATGTGCTGGCCATGGGGTATGCCCCCATGCTGCTGGCAGTGTGGCAGGTGTTTCCTTGTGTCTGTTGGTGCTTGAAGCATGATTTCGTTGGATGCACATGTGGTCCGCCGTGTGCGCCAGATGATTCCAATAGTGTGCTAATGTTTTCAGTGCTCTTGTGGTGCGAGAAGTCAAAGTCAACGATCTTTTCACGCATATTGCTGCGCCTGGCGTGACGCTCAATGCTCTCCGCACGGGCACGTGACCTCTGCGAAGTACATGCGGCCACAGCACCCGGACCCAAACCGGGACCGGGCCCTGGACCCGGTGATGGTGATTGGCGACGTGAATTGGATGCTGCGGCAGCTGCTGCGCTATTCTTCTGGCAGATTATAAAATTGGCAGTGCCGCCAGAGCAGCTACTCGAGGCTCGACGGTGGGCATGAATCATCATGCCGCTGGCCGAGCTGCTGGAGGATTGTTTACGCAGAGCATTGGGAGTGCCGCTGCAGGCTGCACGATCCTGAATGTGTGTAAGGAAATTGACAATCATTTTGAAAGTTTCCGTTTTGCCAGCACCTCCTTCGCCAGTAAGCAGCACGCACTGATCCTCGCTCTGGTCCTTGAGGGACTGATAAGCCAGATTTGTAAGCCCGTAACTGTAAGACCAGAAGGGGTATATCCAGGATAAAGGGAAGGATCTTATGTTACTATAAAGAAGGACTTACATGTGTGGTGGCAGTTGAAAGATGCCTTTATTGCCATAGTTGCGTATATTTTCCAAAGAGTGCTCGGATATGTGATGATATGGATTCAATGCCACAACAGAAGTTCCAATATAGGTCTATAATCAAACATCAAGAATCGGTATATAAGGATTATTTTCCTTATTTATTATTTCATTTTACTTACATATATATGATCGCGCTTATAGCGCTGGTGTATGTTGTTTATGAAACTATCCTCGGAGAGGTTTTCCAGCAGCACCGAGTCCCAGGTGCCAATCTCCTGTTCCATTTTTCCAAGCAAGTGAGACCGTAACAAGAACAACAACGAGATAGACAACGACAACAACAACGGCGACGACGACGACGACAACGACAGTGACTAGTGCAAATGTGGAGCATTTGAATTTATCAGCTGCAACTGCAACTGCAACGACAACGACAAGAGTGTGGCATAATTGCATAATTTATCATCAACGTCGAAATTCGTGTTTTGATTTTCTGATTGAATTATTGATTTTAATTTTCTCTGCCTCTGCGAAGGCTTCGTGCGCCAGCAACAGGCCCTTTAGATATTTAATAACCTCGTCGGTTTATAATCGATTTTCGCGTTCAATTCATTTTCCATTGCTTATCACATTTTTGTTTTTGTTTATTTTTGTTAAGAAACAGCTTTGTTTACCTTTTCAGACAATATTTGGGCATTTTGTAGAGAAATGCAAAGCACTACAGCTCTTACGTACCTACGTAATGGCAAAAACAACAACGTTAACGCAATGAAGCACGTAATGTAACAGTAGTATAATATGTTATGTTAAAATTAACATGAAATGCCTGAACTGTTACCTCATCTGAAAACCAGCTGCCAAAGATAAAAAACAGCTGTTTTGTTTCCAGCAGAAATAACTAAACAAATAGATGTTTCATAAGGCGGTAGGCCAGTGAGAAACAAAAATTGTAGTATATGACCGGTTGGAATTGGTCTTTTATAACTACAAGCCGTTGTATCATGCAAGAGCTTCATATAGAGTTATTATTATAAGCGAACGATGCCGCTGAACACCGGCTGCTTTCGTTATATAATTGTTAGTTCCAAAAGATATGTGATAAAAACCATTTCGTTTTGTTTACCTATTTAAAATTGCACGTTACATTAAATTAAATTCATGTTACGTGCCTTTGAATGTCCGTTATCATTGTTTATTTGACGTCGATAGCAATAAATCGATATTCATGTTACTCATTTTGTGTAATCGGCTGCTAATGTTGGCAAGTGCTTTATGTTAGAATGCGACATCAGCATGGGAACCTGCATTGCGTTTTGCACCGTAAAACCGTAGCCCTGGTTTCCTTATATGAAGAACGTAAATATTGTGAAGAGAAACTGCAATAAATCACTTAATTGCAGTAGATTAAAAGTACACAAATTATGGAGAGGTTGAAGGTGAGTGGAAAAATACAAATTTTTTCAACAAAATGACAGTATTTTTATCACATAGGAAACCTTTGGAAAACGCCAATTGGCCGACGAACTAAAGCAGAAGCAGGTGAGTGCCGTGTCGACAACACATGCATACATACCTACGTACGCATGTGTAGGTATGTAAATTGTCCACTTGCCTAATGCTCCCCCACCATAATAGGCCATAACGGATCGTCTGCTGCAACGGGTACTCTATTCAAAACGTCTTTTGGTCGACCATGTGGAAGCTCTTGAGCAATGCATGCAACAGAATACGGTAATCGTAACCGGCTGGCAACTGCTGACCACGAGGAACGCCTGTATCCTTCTGGGCGGCACGCTTGTTGAGCACCTCATAACACCGCGTGGTCTTCGTCTCACTCTCTTGCCGGCCGCACTGCTGAGCAGCACTTTTGGTGCACTGTACGCCGTGAAGAACGTGTTCGTGTGTCGCAACAAAATAGTGGAACGCAAGCTGGAGGAGCTAATAAAGACCATCGATGAGTTTGGCAATTGTATTCGTCGCAATATGACGTACTTTCAGGAGATTATCATCATGAAACAAGCCGAGCTCATAGAGTAAGTCCATAAGTTTAATTTGGAAATGGAAAACTTTATGTTAATTTATCTGCAGATCTCGTCAAATTGAGCGGGCCTGGGATTGTATTACAGCTGCCAAGGAGGTAACTGAAATACTTTATGATGCGACGCGAAAACTGGAGATCGACTATCCCCTGCCCGCCAAATATGGTCCCTTCTATGCGCCCATGGAGGAGCTGCGCGAATGCGAATACTTTAAGAACAACGTTACGGACTACAGTCCGAAGCACATAAAGGTACAGCACGAGGAACATATTAAAGGCAACTAATACGTTATCGTCTCTCTCTCTCTCTCTCAGGACTTTCACAACATATTCGCCTATGTGCAATCGCAATACTTGCTCCGGCTGGCGCTGACCATCATGACACGTCCATCGATATCGCAGCTCAGCGATGATCTGGTGAAAATCGACTGTCAGGTGCGGCAGCTTGTGCAGGAGGAGGAACAACACTTTAATAATCTGGCCCTGGCCATGCAGAATAAGAAGCAACTCGAGCTGGATCAGTTGCATGCAGCCAAGGCACAGCAGCAGCAAAGCGGCCCCATTGCTGTACTGCAGCATTCGTCATTGAAGCTGAGTGCTCGCATGGTTGCCGTGGCAGGCGAGTGCCAGGCACTGGATGTCACGCTGCAACAACTGACCGCCACGGAGGCGGCACATAAGAACAACACAACGCAACTTGTTGCTGTGGCCAACAATATGCGGGGCATTGAGAATGCTCTGGCCGTGTGCTGTGATGATTTTCAACGTTTGATGCTAGTCTACAACAAGTTTCTGCACAGTCAAATGGATGAGCAGCTGGACACGCCACAGACCAGCAGTGGCAAATCCAAAGACGAAGATTTTCCCGAGAGCATACTACGTGTGGAGTTCTCACAGAATCCCAGTGAGCCACAGAAGTGTGATGATTTCTATGCGTACATGTACGATGAGCAGGAGGCACAGCAGTACGAGGACGAGCAACAGGCACCATATCCCACACCAGAAAAGGAACTGCTGAACTTTGAGAAACGCATCACTAGGGGCAAGTTTAAGCCTGTGCTCAGGCAGCTCAAGGATCGCATCGATCCCATACGCCAGGTAATGCTGGAAAAGGAGCGCGAAGTACTCACAGCCAAGGGCATCAATGTGGACGAACTCTTTGGCAAGATGGAGCAAATGGAGCAGCAGCAAGAGGATAATCGACTCAGTGATGTAGCCGCCAGGCACAGCGATTACGATGGCTCCAATGACTCCGATGAATCAGACTCGGCCGATGAAGCCTTCAAACGCCGCAGCAAGCAGATCAAGGAGCGTGATAACTTTGCTGAAATGCGACAATTTCTTGCTCAAAAACAGGCTGTTAATCTCTTCAATCTGCCTCCACCACCGTCAGCTGTCCCGGAGGAGATGCTCGAGAGCGAGTGCTAAGTTAAGGCAACCTTAGTCACTTTATCTGTTTTTTTGTTTAGTTTTATCTATGAAATGCCAGCGAGATAAGCCGACGACGATTTGTCATAAAGTTCTGTTTGTTGCGCTCTTTTCAGATTTGTTGAGATTTTGTTGCTGTACAAAATTGAGATATCATATTTATAAAACGATAAAAAACTGTAGAGAACAATTAAATTATTTAAAATTTGTTCCAGTAAACTGTTGCAAAGTTACTTTAAATGCAATTTCATAAACAAGTTAATGACTTTCTATAGAGTTAAAGGGAATTATGTAAACAAACAGAATGAGGCAAGGCAGATCCCACAAAGTGTATATATGTTCTTGATCAGTTGTATAAACAACTAGATCTCAGAGATCATACGAGCTAAGACTAGCAAATTCGATAACAACAGTTCTTATTTTTGCAAGTTTATTTTGGGATTTCGCCACGCCTCCATCCGCCCCTGTAAAAGGATAAAAATTGAATTGCAAGCGGGAACTTAATGCTATTTTTGGTAAGTACATTAACAATCATCTTCCAAATGATCTCAGATGTCTCGAGTGGATATATCGAATCGAATAGTTCTGCGCTGGGTATAAAAATGCATTTTATTTCATACGATTAATTACTTAAGTACAATTACCATTTATATTTTTCAATACTGTTCAATTTTATACTCCCAGTATTTACAAAGTTGTTTGTTGTAATAGAGAATATATTCATCAAATGGAGCTTAACAAATTTAAATTCTATTCAGTTTCATCTTTAATGGAATCTACCGATTTCTCTTCAACAGACAGAAGTTCTGCGCTTGTTAACACGGTTATTAATTGCTGTCTGTTTAGTGACTGCATCACTGAATTAAATCGAGATGAAATATACGGTTCTGCAGCGGTTTTAAGTTCCTCAACGTTGTATAGATCAGCTAGATTATATACTTGAATTGCGTTTGTCTTGGAGAGATTAGATCTTAGGGATTCCGCACATAGTGCCTTGAGTCGATCAAGAGCGTATTTATCAGCTGCCGCCAGCAAGTCGTCATTAAGTTCATTCAAATTAGGTGCTTCCCCCGTATATATGAATCGCAACATTTCAGTGACTACATTCTCGTTGAAATCGGTGATTTTAATGCAATTCTCCTCAGACTCCTTCATTTTATGACTAAACATGGCCGCAAAGACTGTGCTGCGTGCTAAAAAAGAAAAGATGTTAACCGTAAAAATGTCTTATATATTTAAATGTATTACCAGATAAAATGACCTTATGAGCTTTTAATTTATGGCCATCTGCCGTCTCAATTGTCACATCGCTGAAATTCCCAGTTTGGAGCAAAGCACAGTAATTTTCAATAAGCTTGCATTTTGGCACCTTTAATGCATTATTATATTGAGTAGAACATAAAATGTCCCCTATCATAGTGATCTCAACATTAATGATTAGCTTTCCGTCAGGCAACAATTTGCTATTACGACCAAATAGTTCATTATACTTAACAAGCCAATGTTTGTAGGTATTGTTTATTATGAATGTATCATGATATACTATATTATTGCCTAGGGTTATGATTATGGCTGATGTTGCAGAAGAATTGCTCGCACAATTATTACGCACATTTAATATCAACCATGATGAACTCTCCCCTAGGGTTAAAAAAAACTCAGTATTGTTTGGAGTTTTGAAAATATTGTCAGGAAATTTAGGTGACTCCTGATCGTGATGTTTTTTAAACTTCTTTAGAATTGCGAAATTGTCCAGTATCCAAGTATAATCCACCGTATACGTTTGATGCTGGTGCCTGCACCAACTTTTATACGCATTCATATTTACTTTATACTGTGAATTTTAAAAAATGTGTTGATTTGGTTTATTACTGACAATCCACAAACTGTAGCACTTCCGCGGTTACTGTGGCGCTGTACTTCTCGGAGGGCTCGAAATGCCAAACTGATTAATATTAAATTAAATATTCCATACTTTGATCTCGTGAATAAGCATGACTATGGTCACACTGTCAATCAGCTGTGTTGGCTGACAATTTAGGTTTTTTGCAAATCAAGAATTAAAACCGACAATGTTTACACATTCTGGATCAAAGTCAACAGCTGCTCGAATATAATCGTGTCCAATTATCTGTCTGTCTGTCCGTTCGTATGATAAGTTTCCGCACCCAGTAATAAAATAAAATTTATTTGCAAGCATTAAGCTTTCTATAATGTTACAGGGAATTCTGTAAACAAACAGAATGGGGGAGGCAGATCCTACAAAGTGTATATATGTATGTTCTTGATCAGTATAAAAAACTAGATCTCAGAGATCATAAGAGCTGGGACTCGCAAATTCGATGACAAGAGTTCTTATTATTGCAAGTTTATTTTATCATCTCGCCACGCCTCCATCCGCCCCTGTAAAAGGATAAAAATTGAACTGCAAGCGGGAACTTAATGCTATTTTTGGTAAGTACATTAACAATCATCTTCCAAATGATCTCAGATGTCTCGAGTGAATATATCGAATCGAATAATTCTGCGCTGGGTATAAAAATGCATTTTATTTCATACGATTAATTACAAACTAACGAAACTTAAGTACAAAACACAAACAGCGATGGCAACACTAGACACTAGGGATATGTGGATGTGGATGTGGTTGTGGCTGTGATGGGTGTGGGCGTGGCAGGTGCTGTGTCAGGGAATAAGGATATCAATATATACATATACATATGTGGTAGATTGGCATGCACGAGAAGTCTTTGTTGTTTAACGTGGTGCGTGGACATCTTTGGCTCAGATTGGTGGATTCGTGCAGCCGCTTGTCGAGGCATTGTCGTGGCGAGACGCGTTGGCAATTGAGTCCATATTAAATGGTTTCCCTCTAGGCTCAGGCATTTGGTGCGCCCGTTGTCGTTTTACTGCTGCCAGCGCCAGAAGCAGCTGCAGCATTATTGAATTTGCTGGTCACCGATGCTGGCTGTAGCTGCGAGAAGGCTGACAGATTACTGCCGCGCACGCTGGTGTAGCGTATGGGCTGCACGCCATAGTCGTTGCCCTTGAGCCGACGACGCACACAGACCACAATGAAGCCAATGACCAGACCGGCCACGACCACAATGCTGGCTATGATTACGGTGAGTATGATGTAGCGACGGCGCAGGAAACGCGGCGGATCATCCTCGACAGCACGATACTTCTTTGGGATGACCATGTTGCAGATTTGCTCCGCCGTCAGGTTGCTCAGCGGCGCACCGGCCAGCAGATACGGAGTGTCGCAACGAGGCACTGCCAGCGCAGCCGCCCCTGCCGTCACCGTATTTGTCTGTTCGTGCAGCACCTGCGGCGCTCCGGCGTGCTCCAGTGCCTGCATTAGTTCACAGCTGCAGTACCAAGGATTGCCGCCAGCGGACAAGCTGCGCAGACGTGGCCAGGTCAGCGTGCTGTTATCGCTGCTGATGTTCAGCGCGAGTGTGGTCAATGCATTGTGAGAGAAGTCCAGCTGAGTCAGATTGCGACTGGACACCAGATCAATCAGTGCCAGATGCTCCAGCTTGGGATTCCGCGTGCAATACAGTTGCTCCAGTGCCGGCAAGTGCAGGGAGCCAAGTTCGATGCTGCGAAGCGCGGGCAAATCACTGATATTCAATCGACGCAGCGCAGCCAAGTGAATAAAGCTGTTTGCCTCGATTTTAGAGAAGGGATTCCCGGCCAGATTCAATTGCAACAAACTGCTGCCCAGCTTCTGTAGACTGGCTGGCACCACAGTGAATCCATTTCCCGACACGTCCAGAGTATGCAGAATGCTCGTAGCAGGGAACAGTTCAGCGGGCAGCGTCAGGAGACCATTGTACGAGAGATCTAGACTCTGCAGATTCGCTATAGATGCCAACGAGGCAGATGTCGCCGCATCCAAGATACTCAATTGATTATGGTCCAGCGATAACTTCCTCAACTGCGGGGTGTGCTCGAAGAGTTTACGATCCAATCGACCGATGCGATTGTGGCTCAGGTCAAGATCCCGCAGACCAATCGGCTCGTATTTGGTGCTATTGAAGGGACCACGAAATAGCTCCGGTTTGAGTGCATCATCTCCGATTTCGTTCCAGCTCAGGTACAGACCCTTCACATTGGGCACGTCCATGAAGAGCGGTGCCTGCAACTGTTGCATGCTGCAGTGCCTGCACGACACTGTCACAGTCGCTGTCGTTGCCGGCAGCTGTTGCAGCAACCGAATTGTGTTGCCCGAATACGAGAGTGCTATCTCCATCCCTGTGTGCTGGGTGCCAAACTCGGCGGGCCAACGGGCGAGAATATGCTGGAAGTTCTGCATCGCACAGTTGAGAGTGTTGTGCACAACACCATCGCTGTCCTGTGTGTTCAGGCAGAGGCAAGTCTGGCAGATGTTCTCCACACGCTGGTAGGGTATCTCCTCCCGTTGGCCACGCACCAGGCTCAGCTGCAACGTTGTCGCCGTCACAAGCTGCAAGAAAGATACAAAATCTGTGAGATATGTATGTATATTTAAATGTTTGGGACAGATATTTGACTTGGTTTGCAGAAAATATGCCGTGGAAAACAATTTTTAACAAGTTTAAATAATAAGATAACTTTTTGTCAGCAAGCAAACTATTATTGGGATTAAATCTTCATCGATACAACAGACTCCTAGCCATAAAACGAAACCTAAAACAGGCGGATAGCCACGAGTAATATCGGATAACTTGCCTCTACAAACATTCGTTACATTCCTTCTTGAAAATATAATAATTAAACTGAGATTAACAGTAACTACTTCTGCATATAAAAACTTATACTTATACATTTATCCAGTAACCACCTTCCGATTTGTATTGCATTGACCACTCGGAAATACATTCATTGTACTTATCAATTTAATATTAAATACTATGCGTCTAATTTTAAAATAATCCAACATTCATTGAGGTGTGAGTTACCAACACTGAAGAATTCAAATTCACATCTTATACATACTGTGCATACATATTCATATATTGAGTCAGTCTCCTTTATTTAAATACGTGAATAATACATTGTAAATCTCATATATAAGGAACAATGTCATAAGTAATGGGAGTTCAACTACAAAAAGAATGCAATAAATTACAATCTTACAAAAAATTGAATAATTTGAAAGAAGAACAAATTTTGATCAATTGCAAATTTTTCTGTCTTTCTTCTCGTTCTTTCTCTGTCCTGTAACAGCTGTGCTTACTGCAAGAGGAAGAACAACTGTTTAAATTTCAGTTTATTTTATGGAAGTCTCACTGTATAATAGTTGGCCCAATTTCATTCGTTGCAGTTTGAGTAAGCCTACACAATGGTAGAAATGGTATCTCATAAATAGGTTTCCCATTTCACAGAAGAAGGCACGCATTATCTCTATCTCTGATATAGATTAATACCGTCGAATATATACATTTATCTATAAACACACATCCATATACGTATATATAAGGTATGTATGTATGATTATGTATTTGGGCACACCACGGCTGACCCCAGCGACAAAACGACTTTCGATAAGATAAGAAAAATGTTGGAAAATTAAGACACACATTTTTTGTTCACTCACCAACAGCAAAAGTATTTTGTACTTCATTTTTTTGTACACGTAGCTTTTGTTTTTTGTCGCGTTATACGATATTAATTCCTCGATTGCACAAGCACAACACTTTGAGCTCAGCTCAAAATTGCAATTACAGTTGTTGTTATTTTATTATTTTTCACTTAGTTTTCTATCAAGTTGCTTTCTTTGAATTTCGACTCGTATCGTTCGATCGTTCTAACGACAAACAGCTCTCAAAGCGGAATTGGAACTAAACTAATGAATCAAACCGCAATACCGTTGCTTGCCATTATTTGTTTTGATTAGATATCAGAACTGAGAGAGAGAGAGAGAGAGAGGGAGAGGCAGACGAAGGAGAGCATGCCACACTCACTCCAACGCCAACTTTCGCTCTCTTTCTTGGGCTCTGTCAAGCCACGCAATATCTTAATCGGCAATGGTACAGTAGATCTTAGGTAAAAGTGAATTAGACTTGAGTCATTCTTTCTGTTTTGTTTACTTCTGCTACTGCTGCAAGGTCGAAATTCCAGTCTTAAATGTGAATATTCATATTCAGAACGGGTGTGCACACTCATTCGGACCGTTGTTGATTGCATTTGATAAGATAAAGAACTGTTTCTGAAACAGCAACAAAGACAATCTCCTCGTGAGTGTGGGACACCGAGAGAGAGAGATATAGAGAGAGAGGCAGCTGGCGGTTGATTCAGCTGAATTCTTTGATTCACAGGCATGAAGAATATAACGGAACACATATTGAAGACATCTGCCGACTTGTCCGACTGTTTGGCCTCTCCAATTAGTTTGGTGGGACCCAATTGCAAGCACCAACAACAACAAGCATGTGTCATCTGGTTCCATTGAACTTTGCGCCTCCACGTCTGTGTGTGTGTGGTTGTGTGGAACCTATGTACATATGGAACCTATTGATACAAATTGAGTTGTTCACCGAACATGCAAATTGATGCCCCCTCCCCCTCACATGTACAACCGCAAACAGAAGACACAGAGAAATACAAAAACAAACAAATGTTTGTGGTAGACTCAAGTGGAAATTGGTTGCATAAATATTGTGGCAGACAGATAGACAGACAGCAAGATCACTTGTGAGTCATCATCGGTATTGTTTGTGTTATTCTTCAATTTCAAATTTCAATAACTTTTATTGTCGGGCAAGTACGTTGCACGCAAGGCACACACACACACACACACTTGCACTGCCTTTGGGACTTGCAAATGAAACCCGTTTCTTTTGTTCGCTGCACTTTTGCAGCTGCCGCCGAGCTTGGGATGATGTTTCATCCTAAATATTCTCTGGTCTTAAATCAAACGCGCGACTGCGAACTGAAAGCGAAAACGCAACTTGACGACGTTACTTGCCTGTTGCTCGAATTGTACTGAAACTGGAAATTGTTGAAGCAGCAGTAGCAGAGGCAGTGTCTGTTTGCCCCAAGCTGGATATCGATGTATGTTCCCACAAGCTCCCCTCGTTCCCTTCTTCGTTCAATCAGCAGAACCCAAAACCGGTCGTTGTCCGAATTCGAGACTGTGGCACATTGTTTATGCCACATTGCGCGCTTTTCATTCGAATTAATATTAATGTGTGGCAACTGCAGCGCTTTAAATGTCTTAGCTCTTTCCGCCCCCGCCCCCCACCGCGGTCAAAGAGACTCGTTTCCACTTCCGGCGCAACAATAGAGAACTAGACGTATAACATGTACCAAGAAAACATTTATAACAAGCTACATTACTATGTATGTGTATGTGTGTGGGTGTGTGTTGCGTTTATCTCATGTGCATATAGTAATCAATCGCTGTGGAGAAGGCAGCAAAGCCTAAGCCGCCAATGACGCCGGCTTTGATGCCAGCACGCAGACCGATTAGGCCTCCAGTAACGCCGCCCGCGTAGGTCCCGTTGCGCCAGTCGGTAACGCCACGTTTCTGTAGAGATTTAGTATTTATATAGTCATTCCTATATGGTATTTATATGATAAATGTATAATTACGCTCTCTATGGTGCATTCCACAACGGAGAATACGGCGCCAATTAATGCAAAATTCTTGGCATAGGAATGCGTTGTGGACCGCATTTCACGCAGCACCTCACGTGCCGTCTGCTTTTTTGTATTCGCGAAGGGATCGGCCATATTTGGGTTAACGGAGGCAGTAAACAAGCCCAATGCAGCACCCAATCCATATCCTGCCAATATATAGTAGATCTAAGAAGTCATTATGAATTCGAATCCCTCTTTTTATGCTGTTACTTGCCCATTACGCAGGCCATTGCGCTTTTGAATCCACAACTCTCGACAGCGGTTTCAATTAGCTTCTCCTCGTTTGTTTTGATTTTAACCGGTCCATTTGCCTTGGGTATTATTATATTCTCACGGTATCGCTGCAGATTACCCACAAAATGCATGGCCATTTTATCGATATCGGCTGTGGCCAAAACATGGTCCTTGGTAGCCTCCCCGGTCTTGGCATCTTGGTTGGGTATCAGGGACATGTTATTCTTAAGATATTTAGTTGGCTTCTTAATACAGAAATTAAAATTAAACTAAATGTATTTCTTTCAAGTCGTGTGTAACAAAATGTTATCACATCGCAAACAGCTGTTGCGGCAGAGTTGTCACACTCGATCACATTTAATTATTTCGATAACAAAATAATCGCTTTTAATGTAAATCGAATTCTCTTAGATTTATTAACTCGTTATGCTGCTGTTTGATTAAAAATTGTCACCCACAATAACAATAAAAAAGAATAGTTTAATTCGACTTATAATAAATTTTATTGCTATCACAAGTTGATTATACATTTACATATACCAAAAAGGAAAACATACAGAAATTGTATCTGTGAGAAGTGTACAGAATGCAGCAAAGCTTTATCTTTGGGTTCGCTCTGGGCCTCTCCCGTCTTTACATTACACTCGCCAGGCACCATCAATTAAACGCATAGATTAGCAACAAGATCACACAAATGCCAATTACTGCTCCAAGAATTAGAGAATCGCGTCGTTTTTTGATATTAATGCGTTGAATAAGACTGAAAACAGTTTTAACGGATAACTAAACAATTTATAACATTGTTATTGTATGTAGCTCACCTGTTTATGAGGGGAAAACGATTTGAGATGTCATTGAATCGGGTCTGCATTCGCTTAAATGCTTGACGCTGGGCATGCAGATTCTCTCGGGTCTCGATGGCAATGTTGATCTGATCGTTTACCATATTGCTGGCGCTGTTCAAATGGCCACTCTCCTTCATATACATCTCACGGCGACTGAGGCCCGAAATCGATGGACTTCCTCCGCTGGTGGCCAACCCAGAGCCACGTAGTAGCTCCTCGCGCTCAATGCGCATTGTGTGATTGGCGTAGATCTTGTTGAACTCCTGCCTATATCCCTGCAGTATCTCTCGGTGTCGCTGGAGCGTGTGCATTGCCGCACTCCCAGTCGCTGGTAGCTCCGACATCGATTCATTGAGCGTCGACAACTGCACAGTACAATGGAGATTGACATTGATTCCGATATGTGTATATTCTCATTAGCACTGCCTACCCACCTTGTCGAGCATTTGCTCAATTTCAGCTGATAGCGAGTCAAAGACATGTTCGCCCAGCAGCGGTGATGTATCAGCTGCGCTGTTGTTGCCGCTGCTTATGCTGCTGCTGCCAGCTCCAATTTTGCTGAATGCCACAAGTTTTAGGTCGATTTCATTTTCCAGGGTTCGCGCCTGCTTGCGTAGCACTGTGTGTTTGTGTCGTTGGGTGTAAATTCTTGGGTGCAATCAAATATATATAAATCATTATAATTACCATCATAGCTTGAGCCAACCATTTGCATTTGTTCGAATATTTATTTCACTTTTGCTATGCACAACAATGAAATACACTAATAATAGACAGGGCTGCATTCTTTTCTTTTTGGTATTTTATGCTAAGAACTATGCATAAAATACTATCGGATTTAATTCAATTGAACTGAGTAATATGAACACTGTTATTTGTAGTATTTTACATGCAAAAGTTTATTTTTCATTTATTTGCTGAAACAAAAATATGTAATGAAGTGCACAACTTCTTCTGAACTTAATTGCGTTTGTATTGTTACCATTTATATGTTTCAATACTGTTCAATTTTATACTTCCAGTACTTACAAAGTTGTTTGTTGCAATAGAAAATATATTCATTAATCAAATTTTAATTCTCTTCAGTTTCTTCTTCACTGGAATCTACTTCACTGGAATCTACCGATTTCTTTTCATCGGATTCGTCTTCATCAGACATAAGTTCTGCGCTTGTAAATACGGATATTAATTTCTGTATGTTTAATGATTGCAATGAATTACAATGACAATAAATATACTCCTGTGCAGCAGTTTTAAGATTCTCAATGTTGTGTAGATCAGCTAGATTATATACTTGAATTGCGTTTTTCTTGGAAAGTTTAGATCTTAGAGATTCCGCACACAGTGCTTTAAGTCGATCAAGGGCATACTTATCAGCTGCCGCCAGCAAGTCCTCATTAAGTTCATTCAAATTGGGTGCTTCCCCCGTATAGATGAATTGTAACATTTCAGTGACTACATTTCCGTTGAAATCGGTGATTTTAATGCAATTCTCCTGAGACTCCTTCATTTCATGACTGAACATGGCAGCAAATACTGTGCTGCGTGCTGAATAAAAAAAGTTAGTTAACCGTAAGAATGTCTTATATATTTGAATGTATTACCAGATAAAATTACTTTATGAGCTTTTAATTTATGGCCATCTGCCGTCTCAATTGTCACATCGCTGAAATCTCCGGTTTGGAACGGAGCATAGAAATCTGCACTAAGCTTGCATTTTGGCACCTTCAATGCATCTTCATGTTGAGTAGCATATAAAATATTATCTATCATAGTGATCTCAACATTAATGATTAGCTTTCCGTCAGGCAAAAATTTGCTGTCATTAGCAAATAGTTTATTATAGTCACAAAGCCGTAATTTGGGAATATTGTATATGTTGTGTATTTTATTAATAACTTCATAATTCCCCAGATTTATGATTATCTTGGCTAATTTTGAAGAATCGTGCTCACAAGTGCTTAAAACACATAATTCCAGGTGTTCTGAACTGACGGATAGCTTTAAATAAAACTTAATACCGTTTGGAGTTTTTAATAAATTGTCAGGAAATATAGGTGACTCATCGAGATGTTCATTCAACTCCTTTCTCAATTTAAAATTGTCCAGTATCCAAGTATAATCTACGGTATGCATTTGGGGCTGGTGCCTTGTCCAACTTTTATACAAACTCATATTTACTTTATACTGAGAATTTAAAAAATGTGTTTTATTACTGAGAATCCACAAAGTGTTTTATTACTGAGAATCCACAAACTGAAGCACTTCCGCAGTTAATGTGGCGCTGTACTTCTTGGAGAGCTCGACATCAGAGCTGGAAGTTAAATCGATTTTCGAATCGAATAATTGATGATTTCAATTTTCTCCGATGCATCGATTTATTTTTTGAGAATCGATTTAATCGAAAATTTGAAAACAGTACTAAATTACCACAAGTTAGTTAGTTATTTGGGTATAGTGCGACGGATACGCATTTGTTATTAAAAAATTTTATGTTGGGTAATTGTTTAATAAAAATATGAGGTCTTCATTACATTGTATATATTTTTTCTTTATTTTCAAGGCAAAAACAAATTTTTTCTCTAAAATTTCAATCCAAAAAACCGTTATTTTTCTCATATTTTAAATTTTCGATTTAAATCGATTTGAATCTATTTTTTCCCTGATTTTTTGAAAATAAATCGATTCAGTGAACATCGATTTATTTCCACCTCTACTTAATATGCTAAACTAACCAGTATGACCAGCGTATAAAATGTTAAATATTCCATACTTTGATCTTGTGAATATGCATGACTATGGTCACACTGTCAATATTCAGTTTTTTTGCAAAACAAATATATATTCTATCAGCAGGAGAATTAAAACGGACAATGTTTATACATTCTGGATCAGAGTCAACAGGTGCTCGAATATAATCGTGTCCGATTGTATGTCTGTCTGTCCGTTCGTATGATAAGTTCCCGCCCCAGTAATAAAATAATATTGATTTGCAAGCATTAAGCTAGAATGATTACTTTTGGTGATAATAATATTAAACAACTTCACAGAAAACATACAAATGATTAGTTAGATATGTAATAGGCCAAGGTATTTTAACCATTATTATTAACATATTTATTTATTCTTAATTTACTTTATCACTTATTTATTTACATATGTATGTACCTATAACATTTTTTAATACTGTTTCTTATACTCTCGGACTCAGTCTGTCAAGTAACGCGTTACACGTATGTACATTACAATAACATGTGCACACATAAAGTGAGTCAATTAACTCTTTACAGTGTATGTACATGTTAATGTTATGTACATATGTGTAAAGTGTTTCTTGACATACTGTATATAGATTTTTTTGGTGATGTGTCAGCTGCGCTGTTGTTGCCGCTGCTTATGCTGCTGCTGCCAGCTCCAATTTTGCTGAATGCCACAAGTTTTAGGTCGATTTCATTTTCCAGGGTTCGCGCCTGCTTGCGTAGCACTGTGTGTTTGTGTCGTTGGGTGTAAATTCTTGGGTGCAATCAAATATATATAAATCATTATAATTACCATCATAGCTTGCGCCAACCATTTGCATTTGTTCGAATATTTATTTCACTTTTGCTATGCACAACAATGAAATACACTAATAATAGACAGGGCTGCATTCTTTTCTTTTTGGTATTTTATGCTAAGAACTATGCATAAAATACTATCGGATTTAATTCAATTGAACTGAGTAATATGAACACTGTTATTTGTAGTATTTTACATGCAAAAGTTTATTTTTCATTTATTTGCTGAAACAAAAATATGTAATGAAGTGCACAACTTCTTCTGAACTTAATTGCGTTTGTATTGTTACCATTTATATGTTTCAATACTGTTCAATTTTATACTTCCAGTACTTACAAAGTTGTTTGTTGCAATAGAAAATATATTCATTAATCAAATTTTAATTCTCTTCAGTTTCTTCTTCACTGGAATCTACTTCACTGGAATCTACCGATTTCTTTTCATCGGATTCGTCTTCATCAGACATAAGTTCTGCGCTTGTAAATACGGATATTAATTTCTGTATGTTTAATGATTGCAATGAATTACAATGACAATAAATATACTCCTGTGCAGCAGTTTTAAGATTCTCAATGTTGTGTAGATCAGCTAGATTATATACTTGAATTGCGTTTTTCTTGGAAAGTTTAGATCTTAGAGATTCCGCACACAGTGCTTTAAGTCGATCAAGGGCATACTTATCAGCTGCCGCCAGCAAGTCCTCATTAAGTTCATTCAAATTGGGTGCTTCCCCCGTATAGATGAATTGTAACATTTCAGTGACTACATTTCCGTTGAAATCGGTGATTTTAATGCAATTCTCCTGAGACTCCTTCATTTTATGACTGAACATGGCAGCAAATACTGTGCTGCGTGCTGAATAAAAAGTTAGTTAACCGTAAGAATGTCTTATATATTTGAATGTATTACCAGATAAAATTACTTTATGAGCTTTTAATTTATGGCCATCTGCCGTCTCAATTGTCACATCGCTGAAATCTCCGGTTTGGAACGGAGCATAGAAATCTGCACTAAGCTTGCATTTTGGCACCTTCAATGCATCTTCATGTTGAGTAGCATATAAAATATTATCTATCATAGTGATCTCAACATTAATGATTAGCTTTCCGTCAGGCAACAATTTGCTGTCATTAGCAAATAGTTTATTATAGTCACAAAGCCGTAATTTGGGTATATTGTATATGTTGTGTATTTTATTAATAACTTCATAATTCCCCAGATTTATGATTATCTTGGCTAATTTTGAAGAATCGTGCTCACAAGTGCTTAAAACACATAATTCCAGGTGTTCTGAACTGACGGATAGCTTTAAATAAAACTTAATACCGTTTGGAGTTTTTAATAAATTGTCAGGAAATATAGGTGACTCATCGAGATGTTCATTCAACTCCTTTCTCAATTTAAAATTGTCCAGTATCCAAGTATAATCTACGGTATGCATTTGGGGCTGGTGCCTTGTCCAACTTTTATACAAACTCATATTTACTTTATACTGAGAATTTAAAAAATGTGTTTTATTACTGAGAATCCACAAAGTGTTTTATTACTGAGAATCCACAAACTGAAGCACTTCCGCAGTTAATGTGGCGCTGTACTTCTTGGAGAGCTCGACATCAGAGCTGGAAGTTAAATCGATTTTCGAATCGAATAATTGATGATTTCAATTTTCTCCGATGCATCGATTTATTTTTTGAGAATCGATTTAATCGAAAATTTGAAAACAGTACTAAATTACCACAAGTTAGTTAGTTATTTGGGTATAGTGCGACGGATACGCATTTGTTATTAAAAAATTTTATGTTGGGTAATTGTTTAATAAAAATATGAGGTCTTCATTACATTGTATATATTTTTTCTTTATTTTCAAGGCAAAAACAAATTTTTTCTCTAAAATTTCAATCCAAAAAACCGTTATTTTTCTCATATTTTAAATTTTCGATTTAAATCGATTTGAATCTATTTTTTCCCTGATTTTTTGAAAATAAATCGATTCAGTGAACATCGATTTATTTCCACCTCTACTTAATATGCTAAACTAACCAGTATGACCAGCGTATAAAATGTTAAATATTCCATACTTTGATCTTGTGAATATGCATGACTATGGTCACACTGTCAATATTCAGTTTTTTTGCAAAACAAATATATATTCTATCAGCAGGAGAATTAAAACGGACAATGTTTATACATTCTGGATCAGAGTCAACAGGTGCTCGAATATAATCGTGTCCGATTGTATGTCTGTCTGTCCGTTCGTATGATAAGTTCCCGCCCCAGTAATAAAATAATATTGATTTGCAAGCATTAAGCTAGAATGATTACTTTTGGTGATAATAATATTAAACAACTTCACAGAAAACATACAAATGATTAGTTAGATATGTAATAGGCCAAGGTATTTTAACCATTATTATTAACATATTTATTTATTCTTAATTTACTTTATCACTTATTTATTTACATATGTATGTACCTATAACATTTTTTAATACTGTTTCTTATACTCTCGGACTCAGTCTGTCAAGTAACGCGTTACACGTATGTACATTACAATAACATGTGCACACATAAAGTGAGTCAATTAACTCTTTACAGTGTATGTACATGTTAATGTTATGTACATATGTGTAAAGTGTTTCTTGACATACTGTATATAGATTTTTTGGTGATGTGTCAGCTGCGCTGTTGTTGCCGCTGCTTATGCTGCTGCTGCCAGCTCCAATTTTGCTGAATGCCACAAGTTTTAGGTCGATTTCATTTTCCAGGGTTCGCGCCTGCTTGCGTAGCACTGTGTGTTTGTGTCGTTGGGTGTAAATTCTTGGGTGCAATCAAATATATATAAATCATTATAATTACCATCATAGCTTGCGCCAACCATTTGCATTTGTTCGAATATTTATTTCACTTTTGCTATGCACAACAATGAAATACACTAATAATAGACAGGGCTGCATTCTTTTCTTTTTGGTATTTTATGCTAAGAACTATGCATAAAATACTATCGGATTTAATTCAATTGAACTGAGTAATATGAACACTGTTATTTGTAGTATTTTACATGCAAAAGTTTATTTTTCATTTATTTGCTGAAACAAAAATATGTAATGAAGTGCACAACTTCTTCTGAACTTAATTGCGTTTGTATTGTTACCATTTATATGTTTCAATACTGTTCAATTTTATACTTCCAGTACTTACAAAGTTGTTTGTTGCAATAGAAAATATATTCATTAATCAAATTTTAATTCTCTTCAGTTTCTTCTTCACTGGAATCTACTTCACTGGAATCTACCGATTTCTTTTCATCGGATTCGTCTTCATCAGACATAAGTTCTGCGCTTGTAAATACGGATATTAATTTCTGTATGTTTAATGATTGCAATGAATTACAATGACAATAAATATACTCCTGTGCAGCAGTTTTAAGATTCTCAATGTTGTGTAGATCAGCTAGATTATATACTTGAATTGCGTTTTTCTTGGAAAGTTTAGATCTTAGAGATTCCGCACACAGTGCTTTAAGTCGATCAAGGGCATACTTATCAGCTGCCGCCAGCAAGTCCTCATTAAGTTCATTCAAATTGGGTGCTTCCCCCGTATAGATGAATTGTAACATTTCAGTGACTACATTTCCGTTGAAATCGGTGATTTTAATGCAATTCTCCTGAGACTCCTTCATTTTATGACTGAACATGGCAGCAAATACTGTGCTGCGTGCTGAATAAAAAGTTAGTTAACCGTAAGAATGTCTTATATATTTGAATGTATTACCAGATAAAATTACTTTATGAGCTTTTAATTTATGGCCATCTGCCGTCTCAATTGTCACATCGCTGAAATCTCCGGTTTGGAACGGAGCATAGAAATCTGCACTAAGCTTGCATTTTGGCACCTTCAATGCATCTTCATGTTGAGTAGCATATAAAATATTATCTATCATAGTGATCTCAACATTAATGATTAGCTTTCCGTCAGGCAACAATTTGCTGTCATTAGCAAATAGTTTATTATAGTCACAAAGCCGTAATTTGGGTATATTGTATATGTTGTGTATTTTATTAATAACTTCATAATTCCCCAGATTTATGATTATCTTGGCTAATTTTGAAGAATCGTGCTCACAAGTGCTTAAAACACATAATTCCAGGTGTTCTGAACTGACGGATAGCTTTAAATAAAACTTAATACCGTTTGGAGTTTTTAATAAATTGTCAGGAAATATAGGTGACTCATCGAGATGTTCATTCAACTCCTTTCTCAATTTAAAATTGTCCAGTATCCAAGTATAATCTACGGTATGCATTTGGGGCTGGTGCCTTGTCCAACTTTTATACAAACTCATATTTACTTTATACTGAGAATTTAAAAAATGTGTCGGTTTGTTTTATTACTGAGAATCCACAAACTGAAGCACTTCCGCAGTTAATGTGGCGCTGTACTTCTTGGAGAGCTCGACATCAGAGCTGGAAGTTAAATCGATTTTCGAATCGAATAATTGATGATTTCAATTTTCTCCGATGCATCGATTTATTTTTTGAGAATCGATTTAATCGAAAATTTGAAAACAGTACTAAATTACCACAAGTTAGTTAGTTATTTGGGTATAGTGCGACGGATACGCATTTGTTATTGAAAAATTTTATGTTGGGTAATTGTTTAATAAAAATATGAGGTCTTCATTACATTGTATATATTTTTTCTTTATTTTCAAGGCAAAAACAAATTTTTTCTCTAAAATTTCAATCCAAAAAACCGTTATTTTTCTCATATTTTAAATTTTCGATTTAAATCGATTTGAATCTATTTTTTCCCTGATTTTTTTAAAATAAATCGATTCAGTGAACATCGATTTATTTCCACCTCTACTTAATATGCTAAACTAACCAGTATGACCAGCGTATAAAATGTTAAATATTCCATACTTTGATCTTGTGAATATGCATGACTATGGTCACACTGTCAATATTCAGTTTTTTTGCAAAACAAATATATATTCTATCAGCAGGAGAATTAAAACGGACAATGTTTATACATTCTGGATCAGAGTCAACAGGTGCTCGAATATAATCGTGTCCGATTGTATGTCCTTCTGTCCGTTCGTATGATAAGTTCCCGCCCCAGTAATAAAATAATATTGATTTGCAAGCATTAAGCTAGAATGATTACTTTTGGTGATAATAATATTAAACAACTTCACAGAAAATATACAAATGATTAGTTAGATATGTAATGGGCCAAGGTATTTTAACCATTATTATTAACATATTTATTTATTCTTAATTTACTTTATCACTTATTTATTTACATATGTATGTCCTATAACATTTTTTAATACTGTTTCTTATACTCTCGGACTCAGTCTGTCAAGTAACGCGTTACACATATGTACATTACAATAACATGTGCACACATAAAGTGAGTCAATTAACTCTTTACAGTGTATGTACATGTTAATGTTATGTACATAGGTGTAAAGTGTTTCTTGACATACTGTATATAGATTTTTTGAGCATTTACAAAATTGCTTTATATTTAAGAAAATATTTGTATCGATTAATTGAGCTAAGCGAATTTAAGTTCTATTCATTTTCAACTTCTTCCTTAATGGTATCTCCCGGTTTTGGCTTGGCTTCAGAGGATTCCTCTTCAGCAGACTGAAGATCTAAGCTCTCAGATGCGGAAATTAATTGCCTAAAGTTTAGTGATCTTAATATGCCCAGAGAATGCGAATAAATATATTCAGTTGCCGCGAATTTAAGTTCCTCAATGTTGTATAGATCAGATAGATTATATACTCGAATTGCGGTTGTGTCGGAAAGATTAGATCTTAGGGATTCCGCACACAGTGCCTTGAGTCGATCGAGCGCATATTTATCAGCTGCTACCAACAAGTTTTCACTCAATTCATTCAAATTAGGTACTTCTCCAGTATATATAAATGTCAGCATTCCCTCGACTATATTTGCATTGAAATCAGCAATTTTAATACAATTCTCCTGAGACTCAATCATTTGATGAGTGAACATGGCCGCAAAGACTGTGCTGCGTGCTGAATAGAAAAAGGTTCTTCAATTTCAATATGTCATAAACAATTTCATGTATTACCAGATAATATGGCCTTATGAGCTTTTAGTTTATAGCCATCTGCTGTTTTGATTTCCACATCGCTTAAAGCGCCTGTTTGGAACAGAACACCGTAGTCTTCACTAAGTTTGCATTTTGGCACTCTCAATGGATTTCCCACTCCAGTATTGCACAAAATTTTTCCCATCATAGAAATCTCAACGCGTATGATTAGCTTTCCGTCGGGCAACATAATACTGTTAGGAGCAAAAAGATCACTATATTTATGTATTGGAAACCACATATATGTGCCATTCCTTATGTTGAAAGAGCTTGTTTTTTTGCAGTTTTCATTATTGCTCAAGGTTAGTACTATCTTGCACCATTTTCTAGGATAATCCTTGGGACATGTGGGTACCACGCTTAATCCCAGCATATCTTCATCCTCATTTAGTTTTAAATGAAACTTAATGTCGTTGGGAGTCTTAAAAAGATTTTCGTCAGGAAATTTTGGTGACATCTGGTCGAGATGTTCATTAATCTCCTTAAGCAATGCGAAATTCTCCAGAGTCCAAGTATACAACACCATATAGGATTCGGGCGTGTGTGTACCCCAACTTTCATACACATCGATAGGAACTTTAGGTTGTGAATTTTTTCGCACATCCATATTGACTTTATATTAATTTTTGTTTTATTATTAGTTTCTCATCAAGCGTAACAAAATGATCGATATTAATTCTGTCGATGACCGTCTAAAATCATTAAGATGACACTTATCGTTTCCGATCTATACAGTATCTTTATTACACGATAATTATATGCACACTTTAAACGGCCCGCTTAAAATAGCTATGTAATCGATAGTTAAATATCGATTTCTTGCCATCTCAATCATATGTTTAACAATTGAACGCGTTTTCGTTGCCGGCAAACGTTGAATTATTTTATAGGAATTTATTAATAAACACAAAAAGGATAAAAATGTCGCAATCGCAGTCAACAAATGATGCGCGTGTACCGGATGAAGAAAGTGATCTCTTGCAGATCAAGCCACTGTAAGTTGGCTTAAGCTGTTTGCTATAACTGTGGTCATTGAAATGCATTTTTAACCCATTAGTGGAGCTGGCCAGGAAGTTGGACGTTCCTGCATAATGTTGGAGTTTAAGGGTAAAAAGATAATGTTAGATTGTGGCATTCACCCCGGATTGACTGGCATGGATGCGCTTCCCTATGTGGATTTGATTGAAGCTGACGAAATTGATTTGCTGTTTATTTCACAGTGCGTATCTGGCTACATCATGTATGAACCATTCATTAATTATCAGTTTGCATATTTCACAGCTTCCATTTGGACCACTGTGGTGCCCTGCCGTGGTTCCTCATGAAGACCAGTTTCCGTGGACGTTGCTTTATGACACACGCCACCAAAGCGATTTATCGTTGGATGCTTTCGGATTACATTAAAATCAGCAATATTTCCACTGAGCAAATGCTCTACACCGAAGCAGATTTGGAAGCGTCAATGGAGAAAATAGAGACAATTAATTTTCATGAGGAACGCGATGTCATGGGCGTACGCTTCTGTGCCTACAATGCTGGTCATGTGCTGGGAGCAGCAATGTTCATGATTGAAATCGCTGGCATTAAAATACTGTATACTGGTGACTTTTCGCGGCAGGAGGATCGGCATTTAATGGCGGCCGAGGTGCCGCCCAAGAAGCCGGATGTGCTTATAACCGAGTCCACATACGGTACACATATCCACGAGAAGCGCGAAGATCGTGAAAGCCGTTTCACATCGCTTGTTCAGAAAATTGTGACTCAAGGCGGTCGTTGCCTCATTCCTGTCTTTGCCTTGGGTCGAGCCCAGGAGCTACTCTTGATATTGGATGAGTTCTGGTCACAAAATCCCGATCTGCACGAGATACCTATTTATTATGCCTCTTCGTTGGCCAAAAAGTGCATGGCGGTCTATCAGACTTACATCAACGCCATGAACGATCGCATTCGTCGCCAGATTGCCGTGAATAATCCGTTCGTCTTTCGACACATTTCCAATCTGAAAGGCATCGATCACTTCGATGATATTGGACCTTGCGTGATCATGGCCTCGCCCGGTATGATGCAGTCGGGACTGTCGCGTGAACTCTTCGAGAGCTGGTGCACAGATCCCAAGAATGGTGTCATCATAGCAGGTTATTGTGTGGAGGGCACTCTGGCCAAGACCATTCTATCCGAGCCGGAAGAGATAACTACACTTTCGGGACAGAAGTTGCCACTCAACATGTCCGTGGACTATATATCTTTCTCGGCACACACAGATTACCAACAGACAAGCGAATTTATACGCTTGTTGCGTCCCAACCATGTCGTTCTCGTCCATGGTGAACAGAACGAGATGTCACGTCTGAAACTGGCCCTTCAGCGAGAATATGAAGCCGACGCCAGCACGGACATCAAGTTCTACAATCCTCGTAATACACATGCTGTGGATCTATACTTTCGTGGCGAGAAAACAGCCAAGGTGATGGGTCATCTGGCAGCCAGGAAACCAGAACTGGGCAGTAAACTCTCCGGCGTGCTGGTCAAGCGAGATTTCAAGTATCATTTGCTGGCTCCCTCGGATCTGGGCAGTAAGTATTAGTTGCTCCTATTATAGATATACTCTTGTTCACCATATCTCCTCATCTCCGCACAGAGTATACAGACATGAGCATGTCTGTGGTCACACAACGACAATCAATACCTTGGACTAGTTCGCTAGCCACCCTCCAACTTTTGCTCGATCGCATCGGAGCTGGATGCGTTGATGTTATCGAACAGGATCGTAAGTTGCGTGTGTTCAATTGCGTTGAATTAACCGTGGAGCAAAAGATTATCATCATGGAGTGGCAGGCAACGCATGTCAACGATGTCTACGCCGATGCGGTTCTTGCCTGCCTCATGCAATCCGAACTGGGTGGCACGAATATCAAAGGCGCCACCAAGCAGACCAAATCAGAGGACTCGCGATTCCGCGAATGCCTAATCGAGACACTACAGGATACCTTTGGTGACAATTGTGTGCCCAAGATGTTCAAGGGTGATCTGCTGCCGGTCACAGTGAGCGGAAAACATGCGGAAATTAATCTGGAGACACTGGTTAGTGCTTAGACTACTTTATCTTAATCTTATCTGAAATTTGATTCATTCTCCCTCTTTAAAGACTGTTCATTGCGCCGAAGATGATGTGCTGCGTCAGATGCTCAACACGACTGTGCAGAAGCTACACCAAACTCTGGTATCGGCTCACTGAACAACAACTATTCCAAACATAATGTGAATCTGTTTTTAATATTCTTTATTATTAGTTTGCAATTCAAATGATGTACTATAATTAAACAAGAGTAATTAGTCCGCATTAACGTGCAGTTCTCGTCTTGGCAATCTGCTCCTTAAGCACCAGTATGCTGGCACGCTGCTCCGGCGGCAGTTGGGCAATCTGTTCTTCGGATAATTGCAGTACCTGCATGATAAGAGCGGCCTTCTCCTGGTCAGATGCATCGGAGGGCAGCACACCATGTGCGCCCAAGCGACTCTGAAGCTGCAGTGCTGCCGACTGCGACACTGACTGCGGCACCTGCGCCGACGGTGGTGGCTGCTGTTGCTGCTGCTGCTGAACTGGCCCAGGAGGCATAGCACCACGTAGGCGCGGATCCATCGGACGTTGACGAGGATCGCTAGGATAGGGAATGGGCGCAACGGGCGGTCCTTGTTGCTGCTGTTGTGGTTGCATTTGAGCGCGAGTACGGGGATCCAACATAGGTGGCGGCACCGGGTTTGGCATTGGCCCAGGTACTTGACGCATATCCTGATCCAAGTTTCGTGCAATCATTCGAGGATCCATATTTACTGGTCCACCTGGCCCCATGCGCAAGTCAATGTCGTTCGACAGCATATTATTGAAGTTCGGTCCGGGCACCGGCATGGGCTGCATTGGTCCAGGTCCCCCGACAGTGGCTTGAGCTGGCGGCTGCTGTGATTGTTGCTGCTGCTGCTGCGAACCTGATATGGGATTCGAGTTGGGATGCGGATTACCACCAAGTACTGGCGGCATTTGATTCGCTTTAAATAGCATGCCCAGCGCCTGCTGGGGATCCACGATGCGCATGACCACCATTGCTTGCAGTAGTGCATATGCCAGCTGTGGATTCAGCATTAGCATTTGTCGTGCCTCAGACGGATTGCTAACAATACACAGTTTCATTTGTTTCATCAACTCGTACATTTGCTCGGGTGGCAGGGACGCAACAGTTTTGGTAATGAGCTCGGGCGCATCATCTGGATCACAAGGCTCTCCGTATGGATTCTCTACTTGTGGTCCCTGCAGTAGTTGCTGCATTTCCATACGCGATTTCTCTGTACAGGCGTTATCGACTCGCAAAGTGCGTCCTCCGATCTCATATCCATTCAAGTTCCGCATGGCACTAAGGGCAGTTTCCTGATCCTTATACTCACAGAAACCAAACCCCTTGGGTTTCCCGCTTTCGCGATCAAAGACAAGTCTGGCGGTAAACGTACCAAACACATAATAAATACACTAAAATTACATTGTTTAATCTTTGGTACTTACTTGAGCGAGAGCACCGGGCCGACCTCACTAAAAATTTCCTTCAGTTTCTCCTCAGTTGCTTCGTAAGGTATATTACCAACGAATACCGAGCGCATGGATTTATCCATGATACTCTGTTCTTGTGCTTTATCCGCCATTGTTATTTTATTTACTTTTCGTTATAAATATTTATATATATTCAATACAACTTGATTAAATCGTCTTGCGAGTCGCTACAGTCGGCATAAAAAATTTCCCAATGATGCAGCCACACACAGAGTTGCTTTGACGAAGGTGGATTGGTGTTGGTAAGTGTAGAAAATCTGTTTTCATACGTCTTACAACACTCTAACGCCTGGTGTTGTAATTTTTCGTTTTGTCGCAAGGTGAAATCGAAATGACGGCTAATAAATAGTGAAAAGTGCATGAAAATCAATAAATTTATCACCAAATTATAGTTGGTTAAGGCGTGCATCAATTTTGCATAAATGCTCGTAAAGAAAACAACATAGAGTGCATGAAAACCGTGATTGAAAATTTTACTTTGTGTGTAGCACATACACGCACACGCACACACACATGGAGATAAACGCAGCAATGGCCTCGCACTCGCATTCGCAGCATATATAAAAGCTCAGTTGTATATTGGAAGAAGGAGCGCACAAAGCAGAAGACGAGAAGAAAGATTTCTGTGTCATTGAACGACGGCGATGAGGCGACGACCAGAGCAAGAAAAGCAAGGAGCCTGAAACCGCATCGTAGCGAAGAAACTGCATGCATACACACACATATACTTACATACATATATTAAAGGTGCAGGTGCATAACTAACTCTTCAAGGATACAGCTCTTTCAGCCCTCATACCTTTGCTCCAACGGAGAAAACTTGTCCTTGCCTTCTACACATACACAGGCATCTCACTCACTGGTGCGATCGATACCAACGCCGCCTGTGTATAAGTTTTATTGAACGCACACCAACGCACCCCTCCATCTACACACATATTAATGCAATTGCAATTCAATTACAATTACAATTAAAGCTCATTAAACTATATTCTCTGTGCTTTGTGTGTGTGTGTAAACGAGTCTCTCCTTGAATGGATTCATAAGAGAAGAGAGAAAAATTTAAGAAACACAAAGCGGAAATACTCTGAAATTGTGTCTACCTTTTGTGCGTGTGTGTATGTGGGAGCAACACGCGTGTGTGTGCGAGTGTGGTGTGTGGAAAATCAAAGCAACAGAAGCAGAGCCGAGCAGCACGCAGTCCACAGCAAGATCGCACAGTCGAAGCGCAGGTAGGCTATCAAAAGGTCCCACATGACTGGGAGTTGTAATTAATTGTAAATAAATATGTGTGCGTGTGTGTGTACGCACTGTGGAATTGTGGAACTTGTTCTTCGTTTTGCTCTTGGTTTGGTTAGCTCTGCTCGAAGAAAAATCAATAGCAACAGACGTAGACATATTTGCTGCTGTTTGTTTTTGTGCAGGCCCATCACAACCCTTATATATCAGTTCGTCCGACGTACCCACATGCTACAAAAATACATATTTAGCAAATAAAAATACAAAAACTTATTCCACTGTGCATGTGCGTGTGTGTATGAGTACAAAACAACAACAGAAAAAAAACTTGACCAGACCATTTTCAACGGCAATGGCAATGCCTACTGCTGCTGCTGCCTAACAACAACAAAACAACATCAAAGCAGCGCTCGCTAAGATGAGCACAATCGATGTACAAACACACATTCACACACACCTATGCATGCAAATTTTGTATGCACCCATGTACAATTAATGCGTATATATGCATGTGTAACTTGTGAATGCGATTCAAAGAAGGAACAATAATTTTTTTACAGTTACTGTGGCAGTAGAAGAAGAAGAACAGATCACAGTACAGATAAATATTCATAAATGTTCTTTAATCGTTGTCGATCGATAATTAATACGAGACAATCATGTTCGATTAATAAAGGGGAAATTATGTTTGCGTGTATAATTTAGAAATGTTTATGTAAGAGATAATTAGTTTTCTTCAAATTTAATCACCAGCTGTTTGTTTTAACAGATGCAATGGTTAAACAATTACTTTTATATAGATTTATCAGAAAATAGAAAATTAGTTATATTTTTCTTGTTTTTCTAAAAATTAATAATTTGTGTAACCATTTTGGCAAAATAAAATTGTAGAATAAGTTGTGCAAGATGTTTTGTGTTCACTGTTATTGGTATTCAACAGTTTTTGGTATTCACTTAATCATTTCATTTATTGTTCGTCATTATCGCGATGTTGCCGTGTATTCCCCCATTGTCCTCGCTGTTTTCTTTTTCGATGCACAAAAAGCTGTACTGTTGTTGTTGTTGTTGTAACAGAGCATTCCATTTGCACTTTGCCCAAAAGGCAAATGAAGCTTTATGCCGATGCTGGAAGGAACATGTACATCTGTGTGTGCTTGCATAAACCTGTATGTTTGTTTGTGTGTATGTGTATTGGTGTTTATTTGTTGTTTTGTTGATTTGTTGATTTGACTGCCACTGCCGCCGCACTTGTCCTTTGTTTAGCCGTTTTCTCATTTCCCATTGGCTTTTGCTTTTGCTGCTTGCTTTGGGTTCTGGGTATGGCGAGAGCACTCTCAGTTGCGAAAGCTTTCGCTCTTTGAGAATTTGCAACAACAAATGCAAGAAAATACCGCACGTTTGCACAGATTACGTCTTTAGCAGCGATCCGGACTTGAGCATTGCGCATTCTTTGGGTTGCCATATCAGTTGGATATCAGTTTCGTTTATTTCTTAATAATATCTTAATAACAGAATAATAAAAATGTTCTTTTCTTTCACATTCCACAGCTCCGCTAAAGGATTGAGCAAAATGGCCACCTCCGCACGAACAACAACAACAGCAACAACAATGGCCAAAGTCGCAGTTTTATGACTCTAAAGTGAGGTCAAGCGAGCGAGTGGCACAACCCAGGAGAGACTGAGGAGACACAGAGAGAAGGAGAGACAGAGTGAGAGAGAGAGAGGGAGAGAATTAGAACGAGCAGCAGCAGTAGTATTAGCAGTTAAGCTCGAGTAACCAGTGGTCAATTGTCATCATGGTTGAGAGCATGCAGTGCCCCGTGTGCACCCTGTACCTGCATGCGGGTATGAATCTCTCCGATCATTTGGAGACACATCCCAAGGAGCAGGTGATCAAGGCATTGGTGCAGATGACTATTGTTGGCAACAATGTGGCAGGCAGTTCCTTGGCTACAGCTGTGCTCTCCACTGCCGCCGGTTGTGGCACAACCGATGGCAGTGGCAGCGGTGGCAGCACATCCTCCACTTCCTCATCGGCGTTGTCCTTGTCGTTGTTGTCGACTGCAGTTGATGTGAAACCAGATGTGCAAGCAATAGAGAAACCTGCAGTCACAGCCTCTTCGCCAGCAGCAGCAGCAACAACAACGACAACAACAGCAACACCACAAGCACCACCAACAACACCAGCAGTAGCAGCAACAACATCAAAAGGAACAGCAACCAAAGCTGCATCATTGCTGGGGAATTCCAACAACAGCAACAACAACAGTAGCAGCAGCATCAACAACAATAATAACAATAACAAATTGAGCAATCCACCGATTAAGGCAGTTAAAAGCGCGCCACCCCCGACTGAGGCGCCAGCAGCCACCACATCCAACGCACCCACCACAAGCAGCAACGTGGCCACAGTCTATCCGCCAACGTTGACCTCTGACTATCGCTATGAGCAGCAGCCGCCATCGGCAACATCGCTACATGGATTTGCGCGTGGCAGCAACACGTCGCTAGTGATACCACATCCGCCACAGCAGCAACAACATTTTCTGACCAACCAACAGCAGTCCGGACACTTTGCTGCCCAACAACAACAACAACAGTCGCCAATGAAGTACGCATATGCAGCGCATGCAACGCTGCCTCCTCCGCCACCGCCTCCACTGCAGGTGAGTTCTCGAAATCTAATAAATCTTTCTTACTCTTAATCCTTCTCTCACTTTTGTTTTTTTTTGTCAGCTCTTTGCGCAACAGTCGACGACAACGCTGTCGCATCAGAAGCCCCCACCCGCCTATGGCGCCGCCATCAGTCAAATTCGATCTCAGCACAACCAAAACAAGCAACAGCAACAACAACAACAACAGCAACAGCAACAGCAGCAACAGCAACATTTAGCTGCACAACATAACGTTAACCTTGCACCACCGAGCGGCAAACATAGCAAAATCCACACGGATATCTTTCTAAATCCACCGCCACCACCACCGCCACAGTCCACATTGCCGACGTCATCGTCAGCCTCCTCCACAAGATTGCAGCATTCTCAGCAAGCAACGCAGTCGCAGCTTCATCAGCAAACATCCCTTGCAGCCAGCAGTAGCAACAACAACAGCAGCAGCAGCAGTTACCCAACAACAACAACAGGGGGAACCTCAGCTGCATCGGGTCTACTCTTGTCAAACACATCAAGTGGACGCAATATCAGCAGCCGCCAATCGACCAATTCGCCATTTGGTGCACTGTTAAATGCTGCCGCACAAGCTGCCTACGGTTCACCTGCCGCAGGGGCACCATCTGTGCTGCGTTATGCCGAATCACCTGTGGCCCACTACTTGGAGCGCGATAATGGCGACTTTATTGTGCAAGAGACGCCCAAGCATATTGTGGAATGCGTTGAAAAGGAGGATGGTGAATTCTCGGTCATTGAACGCATCTATCAATCGCCGCCCAGCGTGTTGCACATTCACGACGATGACGAAGACGACGACGACGACGACGAAGATAAGCAGGAGACGGAGGAGAAGGTGCACAAGTGAGTTAATATTTATTCTGTTTTATGCCTTCCCCGTATTTACAAATAAACTATTTCAAGCTGGACGCATAGCGAGGATGAGGATCAGTCCAAGGTGTCACATGGCCATGTGGAAGATGGCGATGATGAGCGCGAGGATAGCCGCAGTAGAGTTGGTGTCAATCAGACAACGAAAAGAACATCGCGCAAAACTAAATCCGGTGGCAGGATAAGCAAACGCACTTCCAAGCATCATCAGCATCAGCCAGTGGAGGATGAGGATGACTTCATGAGCGTCGGCAGCAGTTGTGCCGATAGTGACCATCAGTCCGAGCAGCAGCATCAACACCATCAACAGCCACAGAATGCCTCAAGTGCTGTACTGGCATCGTCATCATCCTCATCATCTGCACAACATCTCTCCACGGCACCCTCCACCTCAGCTGCAGCTGCTGCCGCTGCCAACAGCAGTGGTGTCTCATCTGCAACGGGAAGTTCCAGCGGGGCCACCAAGTCGAAGAAGAATCGCGTGACGGTGCTGAGTGATGTGCCGCTGAATATGAATGAGTATTTGGATCTGGTTGGCAACATTGTGGCATCAAGTCGCATTGGTGCGGCACGTCCGTTTGCTGCCGTAGCACCAATCCCGCTGCTTAAGGTCGAGAAGGAGGAGCCGCTGGACGATTACGATGGCATGCAGATAAATATGGAGGAACAGAAGCCCAGCTTGGAGCATGCCAGCGGCAGTAGCAGTAGCAGTAGCAGTAGCAGCAGCAGCAGCAGTAATAGTAGTAGCAACGAACATGGCACCACCAGCGTCATTCGAATGGCCAGCACCAGTGTCGCCAATGGCAATGGCAACATTTCACCCGAGGATCTCAACCAGGACACACTGACACCGTTGTTCCCGACGACAATGTCGCTGCAGGCAATCAAAGTGGAAGTGGAGGCGACGAAGCTTCTGCCGCAACGCTTTACGGCACCAGCGCAGCAGCGTGGACCCAAGAAATTAGTCATCAAACCAAAGGCTACAGCAACGGCGACAGCGACAGCGACAGCGACGTTGGCGTCGACAACGACAACAAAAAAGACTGATAACAACGCTACCAGCAGCAGCAGCAGCTGCAGTAAAATCTGCGTGGAATCTCTCAGCATATCAGCTAAAGTGCAAGGGCCAACTGGGGAGCTGGTGCAGATCAAGAGCGAACGTACGGAAGTGGCATCCGGCACAGGCAGTATATTGGAGAAGCATCTGACCACCAGCTATGCAGCTACACAACACCAGCAGCAGCAGCAGCAGCAGCAGCAACTACAGCAACAATTGTCGCGTAAACATTCGTCTGTCAATGATGATGATGCGCGAGTGCTACTGGAATTTGCCAACTCCAATTCAAAGCAGCAGCAGACCCAATCGGGCACTACATTTGTTGTGAATGCGGCAAGCTTTGCCTCGGCCGGATCCGTCTTTGCTGTCAATGCCAGCAGCAATGCCGTCGGCAGTCCGAGTGCAAAGAAGGCAAACAATACGCAGGGCGAAGAATATATATTGCCCGATGATGACAATCTGGAAGTGGATGAAATTGTGATATCCTCCTCGTCTTCCTTTGCCTCCTCCTCGCAGCAGCAACAACAGGAACAGACGCAGCAGCAGCACCAGCACCACCATCAGCCAACGCCGACAACGCAGGCGCAATTGCAGCCTCCGTCGGGCTTCAATGATTTTAACTTTCTGTACCACCACCAAAACAATTCAGCAATAACAGCAACAACTACTGCTTCCAATTTCACACAATTTGGTCTGCAGCAACAACAACAACAACAACAGCAGCAAAATCAGCAACATGGATCAAGCGAAGCAACAAATGCTGCCACACTTGCCTCATCCTCAAGCAATTCATCAGCATTGGATCAAGATTCCTCAATGAATGCCACATTTCGTGTGGCCAGGCCACAGTCCACACTGGCCACCTGGTATCACGCCCATGATCAAGCCGAACCTCAATCGCAGCAGCAGCAACAACAACAGCAGCAGCAGCAGCAGCAGCAGGCATCAACATCCTCCTCGCATGGCCAGCAGCAGGTGGAGCAATCAAGCAATTTTATTGCCGCCTTGGCTGCTGTTGATTGCTGCAGTGTGGCGGCGGTGGATAGTGATGCTAGCGATGCCAAATATTTGGATTTGGATGCGTGCAAGCGGGAACAGTTGAGCAACAGCAGCAGCCATTTGCCATCGGTCTCGGCATCCACATCGACGACGTCTTCTTCATTTGCTGCTGCTGCAACGGAAAGCAGTTTAGTGGGTGGTTTAGGTCTCAACATACGCACAGATGAGAAGATGCCAGCCAAGGGGGAAATATCCGAGCAGGAGAGCAATTGTGACATTGAGAACTCCTGGAGTCAATCGGTAGGTGTATCCTATATACATTATTCAACTTTGATAACATGTATTAATTACTCCTCTTCTCTCTGTAGATGTACGGCGACATATCACAGCGTTACTTTAGAAATCAGTTCTCAGATGGGTACAATCAACAGCTGGCCGATTGGCGTCAGGATTACTATCCGGCGCAAGATCTCAGTGGCCAGCAATCGCAGCAGGAGCAGCGTGAGCACAAACGGTATGAATTGCAAGAGTTTCCCTTTTAGATTCTTATTTCTTAACCCTTGATCCTCGACTTGTGTTTTCAGCACTTTTGATTTTAATGCCGTCGCTTCGGACTATGCACAACCGGGTGATCTGGACGCCTCCTCGAGCTCGGCGAGAAGCAACAATCATTTGTTGGATGCTCAACCCACCACCTCATCATCTTCATCGGCATTGCTGGCTGGTCCACCAATTGCCTCGACTTCACGCGCCGCAGCCGAAGCAGAAGCAGCTGTTGCAGCTGCGTTGGCACAACGCAAGCCCCCGCGTCGCAAGATTTACAAGTGCCCACATTGTGTGGCCATCTTTGAGAAGCTGAAGGAGCGCAATGCTCACATGATTGGTGAGCACAATTATGTGCGGCAGAATCGTCGTTTGATCTGTACACAGCCACTGGTTAGTGGCACAATAATGTCGCAGCCACAGGATGCGCAACAGCAGCAGGCGCAGCAGTTATCTCTGCAACCGGAGTCAAGCGATGTTGCTGCTCTGCAAGAGGACTCCAAGGATGGCATAGTGAAGATCAAGCAGGAACATTGTCAAGATAAACAAGACACGTCAGGGCAGATGCTTGATCAAATGGAGCTACCCGACGTGAAGGATGCCGATTTACTTGATGTGAACGGTTCAAATGGACGCGATGCCGACGTGAAACCACCGACAAGCACCACTGAAATAGATCAGAAGCCATCAATGGCACCTTTGGCAATTACCACACCTGCTGCCAAGCTGGCGGCACTTTATCGCATGCTTATTTCCTACAATGAATCGAAACTGGGGCAGGAGCGTAACAATCTCAGCGAACTGGAGCAGAAAGCCATGGAGAAGTCCATATTTCTTTGCTATGTTTGTCGTACGGATTTCCCTTCGGTTAAACTCTACGATGCCCATTTAACGGAACATCCCGCCGAGTGTTTTAC
Organism: Zaprionus capensis; assembly: GCA_018903675.1. Lineage (NCBI taxonomy): Eukaryota > Metazoa > Arthropoda > Insecta > Diptera > Drosophilidae > Zaprionus > Zaprionus capensis. The sequence continues at coordinate 8,742,345 of JAEIFN010000964.1, read as the reverse complement.
GTGCGGCAAGAAATTCTATCGCTGGAAGAACTTCTCATTGCATCTGAAGCGTCATCTCGGCTGGAAGGAGTTTGGCTGCTATGTCTGTGACAAGAAGTTCGTGGTGCGCAGCGCTCTGGTCGAGCACATGCGTATGCATACGGGGCAGAGTCCACTCAAGTGCAAGATATGTGGTAAGTTAACGGAACATAACGAATTATTAAATGATTATCTATTCTATTTGATATTCATAACTAATTGGAAAACCTCTTTTCCTTCCTTCATAGGCAAAAAATTCAAGCGTTACTCCAATTTGACGCAACATCGCAAGCGACACACCAAAATGATGGTACGCAAAAAGGAATATGTTTGCCACTGCGGCGAAGTGTTGCCGTCGAAGGCACGTTTTCTGTGGCACAAGGAGACGCATGATCTGAAGCCCAAATGCTGTCCCTATTGCTGCGATCGTTTCGTGCACGCCAATTCGCTACGTCGCCATATACGACTGGCGCATTCGGATAAGTTCGACTATGCCGAGCCAATGGAGTGTCCCATGTGCAAGCAGATATTCGCCAAGACATCGATAAAGGCGCACATGGCAACGCATTCGACAGATCCGCAATACGATTGCGCCATCTGCAACAAAAGTTTCTCCACCAAATGGAATCTCAAAATACATTCGTGGGTGCATGCGAATCGCACAGCCAAACCCTTCAAGTGCGAGTACTGCCCCAAGGCATTTGTGCGTGAACTGGACTTTAAGAACCATATGAATGCACACAAGCAGATCAAACCGTACACCTGTGAGTATTGTGGCTGCAAGTTCATACGCAAGTACAACTATATGCGACATCGGCGGGAGCATCATGGCAACAAGAAGTTCACCTGCGATCAGTGCGACAAATCCTTCCATCGACATTACTATCTGATTGAGCATCGGCGCATTCACACCGGGGAACGGCCCTTCCATTGCACGATTTGTGGCAAGAGCTCCACCACGAAAACCAATCACAACAAGCATCTGAAGATTCATCATTCGCGCGATCCATTCACAGTGGAGGTCTAAAACAACAGAAACAAAAATGAAAACTATGACTACGATAAAGTAACTAACATTTAATACAATACATTAATTAGCTAGCTCTTCATGGCTCTTCTCAGTGTGTGTGTAATGTGTGTCTGTGGTTATAAAAAAAACAAAGCAAACAACAAACTAGTATTACTTATCGAACTATTATACATATATATATATAAATATACAAGCATATTTATATATACATCATATATATATACTGAAGTGTCTATGTATAGTTTACATTTGCGAATGCCAATTCTTGATAACCTACGAAACAAAAGAGTAAACAATATATCATAATAATAATAATAACAAACATTTTACTAATCGTACATTTTGGATGTGGTTTAAGAGATTTAGCTAAATGTGAAAGTGTTTTCCTCGTTCCAATCCCTACACAACACACACACATCCAGCACTCTCGATCCGGAACACTTTGCTTTAAATACAATTTAAAAATTGTTTAAATTTTTGTTTAATTGTAAAACATAACATTAATTTAGTGAAATGACATGCCTAGTTCTGTGCAATAAACAATCATTATCATATATATATAAATATATTATATATATATGTAATTTTATGCTATTATTTTAAACGTCTCAACTTTAGTTTCGTATCGATTTAAGTTTAAATATATTCATTTAGTATGATTGTAGAGCTTGCATATATGTTTTAGAATGCGAAGGGCGACACAGATCTAGTTAATTTAAGTTAGCTGCAATTGGTTTAAATAAATATATATATATATAAACCATATGTTAATTTCGAGTTTTCGAAACTTGAGCACATTCTATACCAGCACTACAAATACACACGCACTCACATACACACACACACAGGCATACATACGTATATAATTTTTGTATTTTTTAAACAAAGAGACAACTCTGCCAGCGATCGAACGTACACGAACACAACTGTCATATTGAATAAACCTAAAGCTAAATCTAAATCTAAAATTTAAACTAAATCTACAACATAAAGGTTAACCATTTCGATGTATGTAGCATATATATATGGGTATATATTTGATTTCTAGTAGTTGCAACTTCTCTAGGCTATTTTCAATAATTGTTTTCGATGGTTTCCCGATTAAGAAGCGATTAGTTAAAATTTCTAGTTTCTAAGAGAACACAAAACAAACAGCATAAGAATTATGAGAATTAAATTAATTAAAACACTTAACATAATAATAATAATAATAATATGAAAATCAACAACAAAGGAAACAAAATAACAAATCCACTTTCAAATATTTACAACTTACATACAAATTTCAACGAGAATTTTGAAAAACATCAGCAAGTAAAAAGTGAAAAAAAAAACCATTTTGTGGAAGAAATAAATGCAATTTATGGATAAATACAAGATTTAACATGTGTTTCACCTGGGATTATGTATAAAAAACAAAATATGGTCGTTCTTGATCATGTTTATTGAACGTATAACAGAAAACATAAAATTCGTATACATTTTCAAATGTGTAAATGTTATAAGAGCTGTTCAGCCTTCTACCTCTGACGGGAACTAAACTAAGTTATATGATTTGTATTTAAGACTTCTTTAGCAAGTACATTCGACTGTCAATCAAAGGTTTATAGAGAAGTTCCGTCTTAACATTATTCTCATAGATGTCAACCTCGAATAGCTTAAAACCATGACGAATGGATTCGGACTCGGAGTCAGTCGACTCGTCACTCAAATCGTGATAATTGAGTGGATAATGAACGCGAGCAAAGACCTTGGGATATTTGCAGAGGCAGGCTTGAAGAGAATGTCGCACGGAAGTCTCTCCGAAATTCCTGTTCATCTTGATGCCGTGCAACTTGACACGAAACGATCGCTGTGGAAACATGAACAGCTGTTTGGGCATTTTCTTTAGTGCAGAATAGTCCACAATTTCAGTATCGTGGAAATCAATATAATAAACGGTGGCCTGTTGTGCCATTTGATTGAGTTCCTTGACAATGGCACGATACCATTGATTGTCTCGAGTGTACCGGGCCAGGCACAACACATCCTGCTTAACTGGATGCAGTGGGGCGGTTTCCTTAATCAACGCACTTGTCTCCTGTGCCAGACTGATCTCTTGCTTGGCGAACTCCGTTAGCTGTGGTGTTATCTGCAATTCTGTGGCTGATATCACCTTATCGATGACACACACAAATTTCTTAACGCCAATGGGTAGATTTTGAGATTTGAGTCCACCCACATTATCATGGTAGGAGCGAACTGTCGAAGTGTCCAGCGGCGAGAATTCAAACCTCTCCAACTCCAGTCTTTCCTGCTGAGCAAAAAGGTCAGGGGATATTTTTTTATTAAGATCACATACCTTATAGCGTAGCTGTACACGTCGTTGTATCTGATCCATGGCCGACATTACCTGAAGTGGCATATAGCCGGCTTGTTGTGGTTGAGGACTGAGAGTGTTATTATCAATGCCCTCGTCGATTTTCTCGATAACAAATTCATCAGAGAATCCATCAGTTGATTTCCGTTCATCGCTATCAGCGTCGTCGTCCTCATCCTGATCAAAGTTAATGCTTGTTTTCAACGGCTCCATTGCCGCTTCCCTGCAATCGAAGTTGTCCTCGTCGCACATCATATGCTGAATGAATTTCTTCTTTGGCGGCGGTGGCTGCACTGTGGTATTATTGTGATTGGCCACAGCCTGCGAATTTGCTTTACCAAACTGCAGCAGCTCATCGAACATTGTGAAGCTGGAGAGCTTCTTCTCTTTCTGTGCGCTCTGTGGCATTACCCGCAATGCCATGTGCTTGTCCACCATCATGGTGGCTATGTCAACATCGCCTACCTTTATTTGACACAATGGCAATCTATGGGGTCCCTTGGGGTTCACAACGCGAATGCTGCACAATTTCATAACCACTTGCTTATGCACAGTATCCATGGCCTTCAGGCTGTATCTATCCTGCTTGGGCTTTACCCCGTAGATGGCTACGGGCCAACAGAGAGCATTCAGCTGCGGAAATGGTGCATATGGTAGCATCTCGGCCGCCGTAACGCTCTCCACATTGCCATAGTCTACATAGTATACCTTATACTCCCCCTTGGAGCTCAGATTGCTTCTGACAATGCCGCGATACAGTTGCTTATCCAAGTGATAACTGACCACAACAGGTTGGCCAATAACATAGTTGATCTTCTCCTGATGCATGAACAGTCCCTGAAAGCATTTACCCAACAGTTCACGCAAATGATGAATATACTCCTCATCGCTGGACAGACTCAAAAAGATCTCACAACTGAAGTTCACATATGTGGGCAGTGCGGTGAATAGACTCTTGTCGCACTTGCGTTGCTGCAACCAAGCAGCTGGCGCTTCAGTGCATCCAGTGGTGGGTTTTGCGATATTAAAGTCCTCAAGCAGTTCCAGGGGTGGCATATCTTCATTGTGCTCAAAGTCCACCTTCAGTGATACTGAACGATTGATAGCTGGAAGATAAAAGAAGGTGAACTGAACTCTATTGCACTGAGCAGTTGAGTAAAGAATTCTAGTTACCCTTCTCCATTTTCTCCCCACTGTCCAAGTCAGTATTCATTTGGGAATTATCTGCATCCAGGGAACGCATAGAGCAGCTGTCATCTTGTTGCGCCGGCCCCTCTCTGATGGCCCAGCCAGCGAGCACCATTTGCTTATTGATACTCACATAGTGTGTTACCGCTGGCGTGAAGGGACCCGAGATTTCAGTATATGAGCCCCACAAGGTGACGGGCAAGGAGTTTCCGTTACGGACATGGCAATTGACATACAGAGAGCTGTATGCCTGCAGTTGGGCCTTAAAGAAATCAATTGCCTCCGATGGCCAACCCTTTGAGCCCTTGGCTGTAATCTCGTGCAGATGGCAACGCATTGCGCTATCCGTGATGCTTATAATCGACTCTTCCATGGCAGTAAGACTCGTGTGGCTGACACCTGTGATCAATTCACCAATGTCACGCAAATGCACACTGTATTTTCTATCGGGCATCACATTCACAATCTCTGCACGATGCCAAAGTGAGTCCTGATCCGATGATGCCTGGACGTGCACATAGCAATTGTCGCCCGGCTGCCAATTGTGATGGGGCTCGCAACTCTCGCGCATTTTTTTAGCTGATATCTGCACAGAGCTGCGCACCTCAGCATTGGCGATGTGAAAGTGAGTGAGTGACACATAAAATTCATCGGGATTCACCACGTATAGCATTTCAATGGCGGAACGTTTGAATTCCTCCAATTTGGCAGGCTCCAATCGACTGCTTGGTGCTGCTGCCGTCGTCGTCGTCGTCATGGTCTGTTCGATCAGCTTACGCGTATCTGCATCCAGCTGCGATTTCTGCACAAGCGGCGACTTCTGAATCTGACTGCTGGGGCCGCACGACAGACAATGACCCTGGGCCACCAGCTTTGCCGCTACATTGGAGCTGTCGCCGCTGGCAGAACGCATGAAATGCAAGGCGACATACGCGACATTGTCGCGCTCTTGGAGCACCTCCATCTGCAGCTTGGGATTAGAGATGAGTTGCTTGAAGGCAGCAATAGCCGGCTTGCTCCAGGTATAGCCATGTTTCTGCAGTGTCTCGACATCTGCCAGGCAGCATTTGATGGCCATAGCTTCGCTGAACAACGCACGTGGCAACATGAACAGCTGATCCCAGTAGACTTTCTGTGACCTGCCGTTGTCCACAAAACGCACCTGCACAAAGCCTGGAGTAGAAAGAGATTAGAATCACTCACAGATGCCCTGTAACTCCAACTTACCCTCGGGCAGCATCTGCTCAATGCAGACACGATGCCACTCTCCCTCCGACTGCAGCACACAGGCGAGCTGCAGACGACCCAAGTAGATGTGCTCCAGCTGACTGAGATTCATTTGCCGCATCACACGTTGCAGGTCTGCTTGCAACGACGATCGTTTTTTCTCTCGCTCGTGTGGCATCACATAGAACTCATGCGGATGCTCTACGTGCAACGGTTGCACTATCAACACATCTCCGTCGTAGATTTTAAATGTTCGCAATCTTTGCTTCTCCAACGCCATCAGTCGCTGCTGTGGTTTCATCAGCGATCCCCGGCCATGGCGTGCGCGCGCCAGGCCAGTGTATAAAAAAGATTCACGCACTGAAATCTCTGAATCATAGTTTCTGGTTATCAAATCCACTTCATAGTGCTGCGAACCCACTGCACGCACCACATTCACGTGCACGGCATTGCTGTGAAGAATGAATGTAGTTAGCACGACATGGGCTGCTCTTGTTGTGGTTGCAACTTACTTCTGCACCAACTGCTTGAGGAAGGCACCTGCCTGCGGATCCCATTCGCCATCACCTTGAGCCGGCGCCAGCTGGTCCAGGCTGCATTGTACCGCTGCATAGGGCAGAGCAGCAATGCGCTCCGGCAGCTTACGGAAACTGTGAAGATAAAGAGTTTGCAATCAAAACGAGTCTTAAAAGGATTTACAATTAAGAGGAGTCTCTCTCTCCTTCGCTTACTTGTTGCAGTGCACCTGATAGGTTGCTCCCAGGTCAGGCAGAAAGACAGTATAGGTGTCCTGCTTCTCAGACTTCTGACTGACCAGGCTGCGATGCCAGCGATCGTTAGCTGCTTGATTGTGATACGTTATATACTGCTGGCCCACGACAATGTTGCCCGGCGGCTGGCAAGCATCGGTGGTCACAAAGGCCTCCAAGTGTTCACGTATGCGTTGTGCAGTATGTACACTCTGCACATAGAAATCCTCGGGAGATTGCACCGCACGCACACGCACCAGTGCATCCGTTTTCAACCAATTGCCATATGAGGGAGACATGGAGGCATTGACTATGGCGACTTTATTCTTGCTCTTGCTGTTGTTGTTGTTGTTGTTGTTGCTGATGTCCAATGCCGAGAAGGTGTTTAAAAACTGACGCTGATGATCTCTACTGCTGTCGATACCCTCAAAGTAACTTGCAGCATCCCTAGACTTGTTGTTCTTCTTGCCACGACGTTGCTGCTTCTTGTTGCCCCCGCTTGAGTCTGTCACTGAGCTTGACTGCGATGAGATGATGCTCTGATGATCGTAATCGTTATTGAAACGCACTTCAATTTGTGGATCAACGAATTTGCTAATGAAATGACGACCCAGCAGTTCCGTTAGATCAATGTGAGAATTGGTAAAGCTGAAAGCAGAGAGAGGGAATGAGAGAGTCTTCAAATTGGCATATAGTGCTGCACTCACTGATAGGGATTAGTATTCACTTTGGTCACGTGCACATTGCTGGGTATTTTCTCCACATGCTCATAGATCAAGGTGATCACTTCCTTTAGCCATATATCCTGCGGCACCTCCGCATCTCTGCCGTCGTCAGGGCAAAGCATCGAACGTAGATTCTAAAGGGGGATATATAGAAACATTAAAGAGATCACCTCACACCTTATCAATGTTGACTTCATTCCCTTGCACTTACCTTCAGCACCGTTTCGTAGCCATTGAGTCGACTCATTGCCTCATTTAGCTGCATCTGTGGCGACAAACTGGACTCGCGCAGCTCCTCGATTGTCTGCAGCTCCACATTCTGCAGCTGGCCGTGCAAGAGGCGAAAATGCTTTGAGATATTCGCCAAAGTCTCGTCTGCAAAATCGCCCAGTTTCTTCTTGCTGTTCTTCACCACCTGCAAAACAAAAGGTGGTAGAAGGGAGAAGGGGGGGGGGAGCAATGGGTTAAAAAGACATTCTAATGATGCGAACGAGATATGAATTGTACGATCGCCTTGGGGTGAATGGTGAGCGGCGCTTTTGGTGTTGTTGCCACTTCTAATTGTGCATTTCCAAATGTTGCTGCTTCTTCGATGATGATGATCATTATCAGCGATTCGGCTAGAGAGACACTTGTTGCTGGTGTTGCTGTTGTTGCCGCATTTTGAAAGTGATTGTAAACGTTGTTTTTGGGCCTTTTTGACAGCTGATTTGTAGCAGATGACAGGCAAGTTCGCGCCAATCGCGCCTGGTTCGGTTCTACCATAAATGGCGTGGCCACAGTTGCGTTCGTGTAAATGAGACCATGTCGTAGTGCAGAGTGTGTCGAGTGTTGTCTGACTCTTGGCACATCATTAACACACGCATACACACACACACACACACACAAAGGGTTAAGGCAGGGCACAACACAACACGACAAGACGCAATCGATGCTTAATCAATTCACTCTTGACCTTGTGCTGGGCACATTTCAAAGATAGCTTCGATTTAATTGACTGCTGTGGACATGTCTGCAATATCCCCCTTGTAACCCCCTCTCCTTTGACTGCTACCCACTTTTAATTCTCAGCTGCGTTCTGGCATTTTGCCAATTACTTTTAATGGTCAAAATCAAAAATTTTGTCTTCAATAATCTGCAATTTCAGTTAATCGCAGCAGCAGCAACAACAACAACGCAAACTTCCTACGCAAGACATAAAACAGTTGGTCGACCAATCAAGCAACCCCAGACATGCTATAACAACAACAACTACAACAAGAATAGCAACAACAACAACAAGAATAGCAACAACAACAATAGCTGTCCACTCGACAGATCTAAGCCTATCTTAAGAGTAAACATTAAAAACTTAATTGTTTAAAGCATAACAAAATTTGCCAAATACGACTAACAGATAGCCTGCAAGTTATTATCGTGCAATGTTGCCAAACTTCATTGCTATTTGTCTAGAATTTTTATCTAATTTGCAATGTTGCCAAACTTTTTATAAGACTTGTACTTTTTTTATTTTTCTAATTTGCAAATAAATTAAATCCCACTGTTGCCGAACTTCACTTTTCTTTATTGAAATTATGCAAGTCTTTACGTTTCTATTGTCATATTCGACTTTTCACAATTTTTTTCCTAGTTTGCAACATATTATATTAACGCACAATGTTGCCAAACTTCATTGCAATTTATTGAAATTTCTTATACAATTATCACTTATTTGTTTGATTTGCAATTTATTAATATTTATATTTCTTTTTCTTTTAGTTTGCAATATATTAACGCACAATGTTGCCAAATTTCATTGCAATTTGTTGAAATTTCTTATTATATTTTCACAGAGATTTATTTCTCTGATTTAATGCACAATACTTCAAATTGAGTTTCTTTTCGAATTTGATCAACTATTGCAAAAGTTACGCTGCTATTGACCACAAAATAACGACAATAATAATAATAATAAAATATATAATTACTTGAAGTTGTAAACCGAAATACGAAATCGAAAGTTGCAAATCGATTTTCATTATAAAATTTAATACTCAATCGACGTTTCCGTCAATTAAATCCAATCGAAGATAGTTAAATTGATTGATATGCTGACATTATCGTGCGCAACTATCTGTTCCATAAACTTGAGATCATTTCAGACTATGGTACATAACGATCCAAGTAATCCCATGAGTAAGAGAGAGAGAGAGAGACAGATAGACAACCTTGTGACATTAAAATTTAATTCTGGTGTTCAAGGGAATGTTTGGCAAGATCTACGCACTGCAACATTTTCTATTTCTATTTCAATTTCATTTTTGTTTTATTTCTTTTTTTTTTGGCAATAATTTATGTGCAACATTTAGCACACATTAAAACAATTAGCGCGCAATTCAAGCGGACAAAAATCCAAAGTAAAATAAAACAAAATGCAAAAAGGAAGAGAAAAAAACGATAATGATTACGCGCGTTAAACATGAAATTGTGTTTAATAAACTTTACCGCCAGCAACTGAACTGGACGACGGACTCTCTATTTTAGCCAGTCGGGCGTAGAGTTTTAGGCACTTCATTTACTCAGTTTATCAATTACGGACAGGCGGACAGACGGACAAACAGGCGGATAGACGGGTGGACAAGGCAGACCGTCTCCGACTCGTTAGCTGCCTCGTTGCGATTTTTTATTTGGTGCGTGCCGACGTCTTGTAATGAGAAATCAACTTTTGCTATTAGTAACGTTATTATACTCTTTCAAAAGGGTATATTTATTTTGGCTTGCAGTTTGTTATGAACTAAATATAATACGTATTTGCTTGATTAGCGCCGAAAGGGAAGTAAAAATAAACTTGTTCGTCTGTATATCTTTTAGATGTAATTAAATCCTGATGAAACTTATCTCTTATACTTTTTATTACTGCACTTTGCAAGTTAGTCAAAACGTGACGAATCGGATTAATATATTCCATAGATATCGTTCTTGATTTTTGCTATGTTTACGGATATCACAGCGAAACTCCTTTGGCTATATGTGCTTAAAATTTCATTACAATAGGAATATTAAAACATGAAATATATATAACTGGAACAATTGGCTAAAAATATATTCAATTTTTGTATGAAATACATTTATTTTGAATACCTATTACCAATTAAGATTGCACAGTAATGAAATTCTTCTGTTCCAGTTTCATATCAAACAAGAACGTAGTCTAACTCAATCGAGAATTAAGATTTGTATTTATTTTAATTTCTAGTTCTTCAGATATATTCCTAATTTCATGAATATTTTATAAAATTGTATATGTTGTATCAGTTATAAATAGTAAAATAATCGCTTAGTACTACTGCCCTAAACTACAAGGGTATCTAGACTTCGTTCCTTCAAATTTACTTTTTGCGTTTTCGTATTCGTTTATATAATAGATCATTCCGTGTAGCCCATTGTTTCTGGCTGCTTGCGGTTTTTGTTTCTATTTTTTATTTATTTGTTTTTCAATATTTTTGTTTAGCTCGCGATTTTAATGTGCACGTGTGGGCGACCTGGGGGCAGCAGCCCTAATGCGATTATGATTTATAATGTGCGTGGCGGAGGCCTTGAAATCAACTGAAGCTACGCGTTGTCTGCCTCCTGTCTGGACAGACATTAAACAAAGCTAATTAGACATGCTGCTCAGCTGAAACAGAAATGAAATTCATGATATGCAGAAAAGACACGCAGACAGCGCTAAAAAGGAAGCAAAAGGAGTTGAAGTTGCTGCAGAGCACAGCAGACAGAAGTCAGGCCTGCCAAGGTCGACGATTCTTGATGCTTAGCAGCTGCAGCTGCAGATCGGCAGACACCCCTTTTATATATTGTATTATAGATATAAATTTGAAAGTAGACCTCCAAAAGTTGTTCCGTTCTGTCAAACAAAAAAAAACTTCTTAATTACATGATGTTTTTGGGGTCATAACTGAAGGTTGCCCCATTGACTAGGGTCTCGTCTCTCTCTCTCCCTCTCTCTTAGTCTCAGTGTGTGACTCATCAGGCGATTTGTTTTAATTTGATTTGCCTTAGTTGCGTAAGGCCAACCATCTAGTTAGCACAATTAAAAGCGAACAGAGATCTGAGAGAGCTGAGCTGAGCTGAACTGAGCGACAGCGACTTCATTTTGGAGGCACGACAAACGAGTTCGAGGCAGGCTCAAGCTCGACGCGACTGCGATGCGGGTCGCGTTGCGAAAAATGAACAACAATTGAAAAGCAGCAAACAGTTCAAGCTGAAGTTCCAAAGCGAACGGATCGTTTAAACTGCGAGAGAGACAGACAGATAGAAAGAGAGAGAGACAGAAGGCGCGCAATAATAAAACGAATATAAACATAACTCTGTGTCTCCTCCAGATTGCATGCAACAATTTTGGGGCAACAACGGGAGACAGTAGCAGCAGAAAAATATAATAACACCAACTGCAAAAATCAACTCGGTGTGTGCGTGTGTGTGTTGGTGTGTGTTTTGTGTGTGTACACGTGTGTGAGTTGGCTATTGTTTGCGGCTACTTGGCTGCAAGTGTTGCAACAACAGGCGCCCGCCCGCTACTTTGGGCTGCACAGCATATTAGGCAACACAACAAACAACAACCAGCAACAACAACAACAAGCGACAACAACCAGGCACAGCAACAACAACAACCACTGACAGCAACAAGCGCTAGTTACTTTTTATAGGCCAACTCATGCAAATTTAATACGAAACCTGCGTGTAATTGGCCGTGTTGCAGCTGCCGCTAACGGGCAAAACCGATTAATCGCTTTCAAATCGCCTTCAAATTCGCACGCGTTTTTTGTCGCCACAAAAAAAGTGACAGAGAGAGAGGGAGAGAAACACTTGTTGTCGCCTTGTTGTGTTAGCTGCGGAAAAGGTCAAAACAAATACAAAGTGCATAATCAACCACAAAAAACAGCAGCAACAACAGCAATCACACAACAACAACGACAAGTAAAAGTAATTGCAACGCCGTCTGTGGCAACATTTGCATTGGCAACGCGCCAGCAACATTTTGAGCAGTCAGCAACATGTTGCCAAGGATCACATTCGTGCTCATCGTCTTTTGTGGATATTTACTGTTTACGGGTAAGTTGCCACAAGTGCCGCAAGCCAAACATGCATCAAAATCACACATAAATGTTTATGCAACTGCAACAACAACAACAACAAGGAGAGAACATAAATTACAACTGCAAAGCCAAATCGAATTACAGCAAAACGCAATAAATTCAAGCAGATTACACCGACTCAGAGGGCGGGAGGGCGAGTCAACTGAGCCGCCTTGATGTGTCGGGTAAAAATAAAAAAACAGTTAAAATCGCTAACATGTTAGAGTGAAAAAAGCGATAAAACCACAAGCCAAAAAACCGCGTGCAAAACGCGCGCGGGTTGCGTATTTGACATTTATGGTCAACTCAACGCGTCGTCGTGTCATTTTAGGATACTCTCTATGCGATTGGGTAGTGTAGCTAAGAGAGAGAAATATAAAGAGTGAGAGGGAGGGAGGGAAAAGGCGTATATACCTTGCTAAGTGATGCGAGAATTTGGATAAGTTATCCTTTAAATAAATCATTGATATTAAGATGATTTTTAGTTGAGCTAACATTCTTAAGTACTGTAATCACCTTGGTATGAATCTTGGATGGATAAATATCATAGCATATCATACATATGTATGTATTGCATTGTGTGAAGACTGTATTGTATTAAGATATTTTTGTTGATATAACATTCAAATTTATATATTTATATATTTTATATATTTTGTAGCATGTTGAGTACTCTTGCCATAAATCTTTTATTTGCTAAACCAGCGCATAATATTATAATATACAAAATTTATAATATTATACAGCTAATTATGAATTTAAAAGATTTATTTATCTATGTAATATCTGTATACACGTATATTGACAAATTTTAGAGATCAAAAATATTTTTTAAAATCTGTAACAAATTTGCTTTTAAACTTAGTTTGTTTTTTATAGAAACTAAGTAGCTTAAAGGAAACTCTCAAGAAGTTGGTGGCTCTCCAAAAAGCGTATGCTGGCTTCGTCTTGCCTTGCTTTATGGCAACTTTATGGCAATTGGCCTGGGGGCAGGCGCGCACACTTAACAACGCGCGCGTAGTACTTGCAACATCCAGCAAGACGCATTCGCCTTTTTTCTTGATTTATTTCTGTTTTTACTATTTTTCCTACATTTGCAACATTTTGCGTTATGTAATGTTGCTGCAGCGCATCATACGCGACTTTCCAGTTTCGGGTTTGCCACAAGTTTCCATCCAGTTTTAGCGCACTCTGGGAAAGTTCTCTACTTTTGACATTTGACATTTTGGTGCAACCTCACGAAATATTTTGAAGGTTGCCACAATCCGCACCCACCATAAAAGCTGCACGACATTCTCTCCGCCGTCGTCGCTCTGCAGCTGCGCACAAGCTCCGAGCATCAGTTTCAGTTCATACAATGAGAATGACAAGGTGCGAGTGTGTCTAGTCACTTAACTTATACTTATATATTATATATACGACTTCAATTCATATGCAATCAACTTGCCCACGTACAACAATAGCAACAATGCCAAACTGTTGACAATTTTATATAGTAATAAATAAGATTTGCAAGTCAAATAGTGTTAGAAAACAAGTCTAAATAGAATTTAAAGCAAATTCCTAGCAACGCTAATTCTAGTACTATATACAAATAATCCATAAAAATGTATTTGAAGTGCTTGAAATTCCTACAAGGTCAATAAACTACATATTCAATAGATGAGTTACACATTTGAGTTACGTTTTACAACACTTAGAAAGAAAAACTCCAAAAAGCAGCAACTTCGAATATAGTTAGCAACTTTTACAACGATGCTTCGAGGTCTTCTCTGCCAGACATAAATTTATAGTAACATGACACACGGTAATTTATGGCTAATTGCATTGAGCCAACAAAGTTTCTCTCGAGATGCGTTTGCACTGTACACAAACGACACTTGAGTGTGGTTAATAGCACTGCAGAGTTGAAGGAGAATACACTTGAGATCATACTTCTCTCTTAGTATGTGTATTTGAACTAATCTAAGCTCAGACTAAAGATCAGTAGACGAAAAGTACCATAATTATAGTTAATACACCCACAATAAATAACTGGCAGCACAAAATTCTTCAACTATATTTACGTTTACCTCCGGCTACGTCTGCAATTAAATTATGGTAATTGCGAAAATAATTGGAATGTTAATTCTCCAACAGCGTTGTGGCATATCACACCTTAAAAGACAACCGAAAGGTCAGCGGGCAACAAGGCATTGCAAAAATTGTGTGTGTTCATCTAATGTGAACCGCGTCGAAGAAGGGAAGATGGCAATTTATTATTTCTGCTTACTTTTGTGTTCCATAATGAATGATAATTAATTGCAGTCGAGCATTAGCATTGGCGAAGTTGATGCCTCATCTCCGCATTCACAATTTGTGAGGGGCAACGGCGCGTATACTTAATGCAACGTCGGTTATCCAAGCACCTTTTGCTGCATCCGCTACAAGGTACGACAACAGCAACAGCAACAACAATAGCAACAACTACCACAACAGCAACAATGGCAACAACTACCACAACAGCATGTCAAAACATTTGCCATCAATAAGTATGCAAATGGTTTTCAGTTATGCGACGAGGGCAGGAGGAAGGGGCAAGGGGGAGGCAAAAACAAATTTACGATACAAACGGCAAAAGTCTTTCGATGCTGCTGCCTTTTTTCGCTATCTTCTCAATGCGAAACGGAAACTTTTATGCAATGATAAAGCAGCAGTGGAGATATATGGCGGCAATAACAGCACAGACTGAGCCTATAAATCGAGCTAAATGTGCCTGCTATAAGGGGTCTACTGTCTATATGTATCTGACAAATACGCGTGTAGATAAACCTCCAGCCTGCAGTTGTCACTTGTGCGCAATGCAGTTTCGTTTTGGTTCCACTGTCACCAGGTGGGGTATGCTAGAGATGGTTGCGTGTCACGTTGGAATTAGGACACTTCCACTTCCAGTTTAGTATATATAAAATATTTGCATGATAATGGTAATTTATGCTTTAATTAACTTAGTGATAAATTCCTTTAAAAGGAATTAATGGCATAATTAAGCTTACCAGATTTCATCGCGATTTTCGTGTCACGCAATCAACTCTAGGAGTTGGGGCCCCATTTGCATTTGCATGTTCAAAAGTTAATTGATTTATATACGGATAACACAAAAAATGCACTCCAGTTTATACACACTCACACACACACACTCACGCAAGCTCACGCACGTGTACAGCGGAGTTAAGAGCAGAAATATTTTTTTGGCGCGTAAGTCAAATATTTTTGGCACACATGAGAAAACAATTTATGCCGTTGTTCGACTGTTCGGACAAGCAGAAAATAGTCGAGAGCCGCCCAGCTGACATATGCAAATGCCACAAAGGCGATAAGCCCAAAATGAAACAAGTAAGGAAAGCTAAAGTGCCACGCATGCGACTCTAAGATACCGCGTACTCTAGAAAAAGTCTGTTAAAAGTAAGTTTTATTCTTACTTTGCGCACAGTACAGTTAATTCCGAATTGAAAAAGGTTCACTGCTTCTACTCTCTAAATTTCATGATGGTATATACAGATACGGAAGAAACAAAGCTTACTAGAAATAAAAGATGATCAACAATATGTGTTTTATCAGTACACTCTGTTTCAGTTGCCTTTTGCAGTTTAGCCTCAGTTAAATATATTAGATTTAGAGCAATATTCTCTCAAGAAGTGTTGGTTTTAGTGCGTTTTCCTCACTCTTTAGGCACTCTACAGTAAATTCCATGTTGAATAAGGTTCACTGTATCAAATCTCCTAATTTCCTGATATAACATACAGTAGATCTCAAGATTTAGAAGAAACAAAGACCCTGAATTGACTTAAATTCATAGGTGATATATAATATGTTTACTTAGATCACTCATTCTCAGTTGCCTTCTTCAGTCTACTTCCAGTTGAATATACTCGACTTTGAGCGATATTCCGCAGTTACAGACCGAATATAATTTGATTGGGTTTAAAAAGCTGACGGCCAACAAGTTGGCGAACGCCTTCGCTTGGTAATTTCCTTACATTTATTGAATTTTGTTTGTATTTCTTTTTTTTATCGTTTGCCTGAGTATAAAGGAGACTGAGGGGGAGAACGAGGTGTAGGTGGTTGGAGACCTTCTGGTCGCTTTATTGCGTTTTGCCATTAATTTGCGATTAATGTTAATGCCATGGCATAATTTTCAATTAAATTGAAATTTGCTTTGTGCGCGACAAATTGCAAAAAGCACGAAAAATAACGAAAAACCGAAAAAAAACATGAAGGAAAATATTAAAAATTTGTGCTCATTTATATTTATGAGCTGTGCGTTGATAAACTGCCTGTGGCCGAGGCGGCTTTCAATGCAATTAATACGAAATAAAAGTTTATAATTACATACATATGCAGAGGTACAGGCTAAAGGGGAGTAGGAGCAGGGGAGAGTGTATTAAACACACTTTGAAGGCCAACTTTATTTATGGATAGAACAGAACCGAAGAGGTGGCAATTAAATGTTAAAGGCGCATTTCGGGGACGTGCCTGCAAAAGGTTTAAGGGTGTTGGAAATATGAATATAAGACAACGCATTATACATACATGTACACTACCATACACATATACATACACATGTGTAAGCACCGTTTGAATCCTCGTGCTTACGCTTTGTGCTTATTCGCTGCCTACGTGCAGCTTGCTTTGTAATGCTTTACTTTTTAGTCACTAATAAACTTATGCTGAATCAACACGTTCAAGAGGTTATGGGCCCAGAAAGCGTGCCAGTGTGATTGAAAGTGAATTTGACTTTATGAAAAAGTAATTCTGGACTTTCTGTTTAGTGACTCATAAGAGCGAGTTTAAATTTTTTTGAAAATAATCTCTTAAACAAATCCGCGTCGTGTGAAACAATTTCAAAATGAACATGTCATTGCAAATTGAAAAACTGTGCGATGGAAATTATGATATGTGGGCATTATCGATGAAGAGTGTTCTAATAACAAATGATTTATGGGACGTCGTGTATGGTGATTTTGTAAAGCCTGAGGCAGAAGCGGAGTTAAGACTGTGGACAAAATCGGATCAAAAGGCATTAGCTTGCATCATACTGAACCTGCAGTCTTCTCAAAGACTGCATGTCAAGTCGTGTTTAACTTCGTCAGAAGCTTGGAAGATGCTAAAGAAAGTACACACACTGACCGGTCCAATACACCAAGTACAACTGTACCAAAAATTATTGCGTCTGAAAATGGAGGAAAATAATAATCTGCAAGAGCATGTTAATTTGTTTGTGGAAGTTACAAATAAATTGGCAGAGGTAGACATAGACTTAGGTGACCCTGTGAAAGTGATCATGCTATTAACAAGTCTGCCCAGAAGTTTCGAGCATTTCGTTGTTGCTATGCAAACTCGTGACGAATTACCTTCATTTGACATTGTAAAATCGAAACTTCTAGATGAAGCTGAAAGGCACAAGGCCAATGCAGAAAAGCCAGAGAGCGCTGATAGAAAAGTGTATGCAGTACATACGAAAGAAGCAAAAGCAACAAACTACAAGAAGAGTAACGGTGCAGTTAGCGGACAACAGAGAAACGGGACAAAATCGCTACAGTGTTGGGTATGCGGGCAGCTGGGCCACAAAGCTGCAAAATGCAAACAAAGAAATAACATGAAAAATGAGCCCGAAAATAGTGCAAAAGAAAAATCGTATTCTGTTTTGTGCTTAGGCTCTAATGCGAGCGAAATTTCCAGAAATGCGTGGTGTCTCGATAGCGGAGCCACAGCTCATTTGTGTTGCGATCGTTCATACTTTACTGACTTCAAGCCATATAAAGAGAATATATTATTTGCAGACAACAGTTCTATTGAAAGTGAAGGTCGTGGTACAGTGCGAGTGAAATGGCATGAGTTTGTAATCAAACTAGTTGATGTGCTATATATAAAAGGACTGCAGTGTAACTTTATGTCGGTGTCAAAGGCAATAGACAATGGACTTATCGTTAACTTCTCCAAAAATAATGCAAAAATAATGGAGAGTAATGGCACAGTTATACTTGAAGCGCAAAAACGGCAAAATTTGTTTATATTTGAAAACGCGATTAATAGCTGCTTCAGTGCACAAATATCTTCGTCGCATTTGTGGCACAACAGATTCGGACACTTAAACTTTGGTAGTCTTAACAAAATGATAAAAGGAAATTTGGTGAAAGGAATAAAATCAAAACTAAATAGTGGAAACGTGTGTGAGATATGTGCCAAAAGCAAAGTTTGTGTCAAGAAATTTCCAAAGGCAAGTGAAAATCGCGCAATAGAAGTATTAGCTTTGGTGCACACTGACATTTGCGGTCCTATGAACATAGAATCTATTGGTGGTGCACGGTACTTTGTAACATTTATAGATGACCGATCTAGATACATGTTTGTGTATTTTTTGAAATCGCGTGACGAAGTTTTGGACAAATTTAAAGAGTTTAAATCATTTTCGGAAAATCAGAGCGGCAAGAACTTGAAAGCGCTGAGAAGCGACAACGGCCGTGAATATTTGAGTGGCGCGTTTGAACAATTGTTGGTGAATAGTGGCATCAAGCGACAATTGACAGTTCCGCATACCCCGCAACAGAATGGCGTGGCGGAGCGCGCTAACAGGACATTGGTAGAGATGGCGAGGAGCATGTTATTGCATGCTGGTCTCCCTGAGAGGTTTTGGGCGGAGGCAATCAAAACAGGCTCATACTTGAGGAATCGTGCGGAGACATCAACGCTGCCTAATATGACACCTTTTGAGGTGTGGGCAGGAAGAAAGCCATTTGTTGGGCACCTCAGAGTATTTGGTGCTAAGACTATTGTTCTGGACAAAACGTGTAAAAGGAAGTTCACTCCAAAGGGCGTAGAGCATATCATGGTTGGATATTCTGAGACGGCAAAGGCTTACCGCCTATATAACCCTGATAAGCAAAGAGTTGTTGAGGCTCGTGATGTCATATTCATCGAGGAAGACCAACAAAGTACCAAACCCTCTAATGAAGATAGTGCGGCAACTGAGAGTCTGATTGTTGAATTCAATTCCTACACTCCGGCAGCTGTATGTGAGTATTCTAATGAAATTTCAGAAGAAGCAGTTACCGAAGGTCTATCAAATACACTTGCCGATGAACAACAACAAGATGAGACTCCAGAAGGTGACCATCAATCTGACACTCGAGACGTTTCGAGGAGAGGCCCTGGGCGACCGAAAATAATACATACTGGATTGCCAGGGCGCCCGAGAAAACAATACCAGATGCTGAACGTTCTCTCCACTGACATTGCAGTCCCGAGCAGCTTAGATGAGGCCTTAAGCTCTCCTCTTGGGGATAAATGGAAGGCTTCACTTCAGAAGGAGATGACTAGTCTACGGGATAATGAAACTTGGTCCTTAGTAGATCTGCCAAAAGACGAGAAGCCCATTGGATGCAAGTGGGTGTTTGCCGTCAAGCGTGATAAGGATGGAAATGTTGATTGCTTCAAGTCACGGCTGGTTGCCAAGGGGTGCTCGCAGCGCTGGGGTATTAATTATTCTGAAACTTTTTCTCCAGTTGCCAGATACTCCACAATACGGCTGGTTATTGCCTTAGCAGTTGAGCATGGGATGTACATTCATCAAATGGATGTATCATCGGCGTATTTGAATGGTGACTTACATGATGTGGTGTACATGCGGCAGCCTGAAGGTTTCATCGACGAGCAGCATCCACAACGAGTCCTGCGACTTCACAAGTCAT
Organism: Zaprionus capensis; assembly: GCA_018903675.1. NCBI lineage: Eukaryota > Metazoa > Arthropoda > Insecta > Diptera > Drosophilidae > Zaprionus > Zaprionus capensis. The sequence continues at coordinate 8,722,208 of JAEIFN010000964.1, read as the reverse complement.
TATATGGCTTGAAACAGAGTGGACGCGAATGGAACGAAAAGCTGAACACCGCATTACTAAAAATTGGTTTTTCCCCTTGCCCTAGTGAGTCATGCTTATATGTACGCAAAGCTGGAGGCCACTTGGGCATTATTGTCGTCTACGTTGATGACCTGATGATAGCAAGTTCTGGCAATGATGATCTCAACGAAATTAAGGCGCTCATCTCTAAGGAGTTCGATGTGGTCGATGGCGGCCAACTGAAACATTTCCTAGGCATGGAAATTGAGAGAGAAGGAGCAACCGGAAGCGTTAAAATTGGTAGCAAGCAATATATTGAGGCACTTCTGATTGAGTATAATATGCAAAACTGTAAGCCAAACAGTATACCATTAGAAGCTGGCCATCAAGTTAATTGCACAAACCAGGACTGTGACCGAGCTAACGATACCCTTTACCAGTCGCTGATAGGGTCCCTTCTGTATCTGGCGATGACTACTAGACCAGACATATTGCATTCTACAGTAAAGCTTGCTCAAAGAAATGCAGATCCACACAAGGAGCACGAAGCGGCTGCCAAACGTATCCTCCGCTACTTAAGAGGCACATCCGAGATGCAGCTCCATTACAAGAAGTCTGGGCAGAACATACACTGTTACGTGGATGCAGATTGGGCTGGGGATTCCACCGATCGGAAATCATTTACTGGCTGGGCCTACTTTGCAGCAGGTGCTATCTTCAGCTGGGAGTCTAAGAAACAAAGTGTTGTAGCCCTAAGCAGCACAGAGGCCGAGTACATAGCCTTATCAACGGCAGCTAAAGAAGCATTATACATAAAGAAGCTGATTGGCGAAATGGGATTTGGATGCCTTGACTTGATACCGGTGTACAGCGATAACCAAAGTGCTCAATGCTTAGTTAAGAATCCAAAGTTCCATGCAAGGAGTAAACACATAGATATAAAATACCACCACGTCAGAGAAATGTATAAAGACAAAACTATTGATATTGAATATGTCCCAACAGAAAATATGATAGCTGATGTGTTAACTAAGAATTTGAGTAGGATTAAACATTATAAATGTATTAATTTAATGGGACTACTTTAAAGTACATATTACTTAATTTTTGATTTTGTTTATGTAAAAGAAAAATTTTTATACTTAAGATTGAATTAAACTTGAAAAATGAATACTGCGTTGAGAAGGAGTGTTGGAAATATGAATATAAGACAACGCATTATACATACATGTACACTACCATACACATATACATACACATGTGTAAGCACCGTTTGAATCCTCGTGCTTACGCTTTGTGCTTATTCGCTGCCTACGTGCAGCTTGCTTTGTAATGCTTTACTTTTTAGTCACTAATAAACTTATGCTGAATCAACACGTTCAAGAAAGGGATTACCCAAAAATAATCTATGATTATCTGTAAATATTATAGAAGAATACGCTTTATTTTCTATTTGGATTTCTTTAAACCATAGCCATATTAAATGTTGCTCAGATCTTTGAAAAAGATTTTCTCTAAGAGCAATACAACTTAAAAGAACTTACTAAACATGAGTTAACACATAATTAAATATACCAATGAAACTGCTGTGATATACACAATTAATTATATTAACATCACTGTTCTTTTATAATCACATCAACTTAATTGTTGAGTTTTTTAAGCGTAGCTCGCAAATTAAATGCTTTAAACTAAATGAGAATATTTCTGACACTATAATTTGATGTTGTTAAGTGAGAAACATCTTCTTCATCTTTATATTGAGTTTATATTTCCGGCATATATAATAATCTATTATAATCTTCTTGTTAACATTTGAAAATAATGGAAAAAGTTGCTCATTTGAAGGCGACGTTAAATATTTGGATATTAAATCTCTGTTAAATCAATGCTCGACAAGTATTAACAAATTGCTGTGGCAATTAATTGAAGAAATCATGTGCTGTGACAGACATTAACTGGGATGATCTTTGTGCGAACTTCAGTTAAGGGTTAAAAGCCACCGATGATGCAGCGGCGCAGCAAATTGTGCAGCATTTCATTGACAATTACGGGCGCATAAATCATTTATGCGACAAACAAAAAAGCCAGATATCTCCCAAAGACGACATGGCACATCCTTTTGCAATGAGACCGCAAACACAGCAACAACAATCACAGACAACAACAACAACAATAGCGAGAACAGCAAGCAGAGCTGGGTACAACGCAAAAGTGTCCGTCGCCGCCACAAACATAATTCAGTTGCACGATGATCCGTCGAGGCTCGCAAAATAAATTAAGCTCATTATATAATTGAATCCTTGATAGGCTGATTATCCACACGGCTGGCCGTGTGCCTGTGACTGCGACAGTCTCTGCGTGTGTGTGTGTGTGTACGTGTGTGTCCGCGTTGCTTATTAAAAGGATAATGCCCAGTCAAGCGCAAAGGATGCCAATGGACAGCGCAAAAATTATGTAAATGAATTTCCTGTTGCGCTTGCCTTTCGCATCGGCCGACAACACATAAATCTGCCAGGTGGTCCACAGCAACAACAACAACACACCAGAAACAACAACAAGTGCTCACACCCCCAACTGAATATAGATTGCACCAATGTGGTGGATATTGTAGCCTATACATGCATATAAACTCATTAACACTACACAACATGGCAACAAGAAATAACCAACAGGAAGTGTAGAATTCATCATAGTTTACAGGTTTGAGTATGGGAAAAATCTTTGATAGTAAGCATATTGTAGTGCTAAGGTATAACTAACCCTTTGACAATAGAAAATGGTCAAAGAAGGGTATACTAACTTTATGCAACTGTATGTAACAGGCTGAAGGAGGCGTGACAGACCCCACAAAGTATATATATATATTCTTGATCTGGATAACAAGCGGAGGCGATTAAGCCTCGTATTCTTATTTCACAAGAAGGCGGACGGGGGCGTATCTGAATTCTAAAACTTCTAAAAATACGGATGTTACATATTGCCATCAAATTTGGTCGCCCTATCTGTTTTAATTTTCAAGATCTACAATAGTTGTTAATACGCACATGTTAACTTAAAAAGATTATAAGGATATCTTTAAATGCAAGTATTGTATCATAAAGAAATTTTTTTAGTTTTCATACAAGTTGTATTTATTTTCTTCATTCAAGAATTTTTATACAATCAGTAGCATTATTATAAAAACTTAAATTATAAAATCTTATTTTATGAAATCTTTGTAACATAAAACCACACCCAGTTTTGTTGCATAGTGTACACACTGCACTTTAATCGTCGCGATGAAACAAACAAAAAACCAAAAATCGCCTACAAATAAGTAAGTATACAATATTATTGTCGATACCAAAAAAAAGCACAACGAGCTCCACCTTAAAAACAGAAAAACAAAACAAAATCCAAAATAACAATCCATGTGTCTTAAGTCGCGCTTTGCGGCCTAGTCATAGATTTTAACGGCAACTTCATGCAGTCACGATTTGTTACACATACACAGACACACACACACACACACTGACATAGCGACATGCAGACAGATAATGCCGGCTTCGGCTCCTTAATCTATCGACTAAATGCATTGCATAAAGTGCTGGCCAAACCTCCGAGACGACGAATCTAAAACAATGCAACAAACGAGTTCGGTTCGGCGCGGCTTTACGTATTCATTCGTGCAACGAAGCGACGCGATTGTAAATAGCTCAAAGGCGCTTTGTCTTCAGAAGCACACTCCTCCCCTCCACACTCCTACTTCTCACCTATCCTCCGCCTTGGAAACGTATTTTACGGCCACGTCAAAAATTATGAACACTGAGACAATATGCTTCCATTCGTTACGAAGGCTTTTCGTTTCATGAACAAGTTTTTCACTTTGTTTGCTCAAAACTAAAAAAAAGCCGAAAAAAATGCAAATTGCCAAATCGAATTTGACACAAAAGCCGTTAGAACAGCTTTTGTTTTTTTAAATTTTGCGATTCCTATCGATGCATATCATAAAAACGCCCCCTACTAACCGACTGACTAACTGGGCCGTCGTTATGCCGTCGGCTGCCAAAACTCTTGAAGGCGGCATAAGTCGCGCTTCAAACCGAAGTCGTCTCGTTGCTTGTTCGTGTTTGTGGGCGCTGAGTAGAGTCAAGGATGTCGATAAGGCCTCCCGTGGGTAGACGATGATGGAAGTGCAATATTTGTTTAAGTTTCAAATGGAAATTAAGTTGAGCTGACTTTTGAGCCGGGACTTACACCTGAGCTGGAGTAAGTAGTAATTGATAGCACTTGGAAGAGTCAAGTTAATATTAAGTTGGTTGTGACAATGATACGATATGCGACTATTATTTAATGAATAACTGTGGGTAATTTAGTACTTATATTTTTGAAATATTTTACTACATATAAAATGATATGATAATTAATATTGTTTAATTAATTTACGTAACTCAAAAGAATCCTAATTCCCAGTAATAATTACAGCACAAAATTAAACAAAATTTAGTCAATCTCACCAAAAATTAAAATACTTTTGGCTAAGCAATTTGTCAAGTTGCCGCACACGCCGCTCTACACACAGGTGACAAGGTGGGAGTTACTATAATCAGCCGCAGGCTAATTGCTGCCACAGCAATGTGTGGCATGGGTGAATAATGAATGCCACGCACTTTAAATTGTGCAACTGATAAAAATGACAGTTTGCAATTTATTGCCACGTGCCACAGGATGTCTACGTTGGCAATGGGGTAAAGCATGTGTGGGCGGGGAGATGGGGCGTGTCTAGCTATTATCAATTGCCGAATTGGTGCAAAAACCAATTACAATTGTGAAATGCCTGTTACTGCTGCTTAATGCAGCAGCAGCACCAACAGCAGCAGTAGCAGCAGAACCGGCAGCTGCCACAATTTGGTGCACACTCTACCGAAAGGCAATTACTTTAATTATGCGACTGCAAAACCAAAAAACCCAATCACATTGGCGACGACAACGTCGTGTGTGTGTGTGTGTGTGTGTGAGTTGGGCAACACACACTAGACACTTCAGGTTGCCTAACCCAATATACAATGCCACAATATACGCGGCCAAAAGGGGTGTGCCCCCAGGCCGAGCATGATGCACTGCATCCGCTGCTGGACGGGCGGCCCAGCCCCGTCCACAAGCAGTGCCTGCTCCAATCTCAGTTCCCCTTCAGCTGTCTCTCTTCCTCTCTCCATCTCTTTCTAATGCTTACGCACAACTTTTGACATTCGACGTGGCTACAGATAAAGTCGTGCTCATAGCTATATCTTTTCTATAGATTTACCTTACAATTTGTCGCTGTTGTTTGTTGTTTTGCCTCACGCGCGGCTCGACTCTAATTACAATTTGATTGTTTTTTGCAGTAATTATTTCAATTGTAATCAATTTTGCAGTCATTTTTACGAACAATTTCATCATGCTGCAATTTGTTGCCACCTCTGGGTAGTCTGTGAATGTGAGTGTGCGTGTGACTGGTTTGCAAGTGTCGCTAATATTATGTATGTTTTTCAATTGCATATTTAGCTCTTTCCCGCCCCTCCCCTGTTCTGCTTTGGTCTGCTATTGGTTTTGCACCAATTTCATGCGGTTTTCTAATTTAGTCCGAGTTCTACAGCAAGAGCACAAGTGGAGTTAAAGGAGACACAAGAAACTGCCAGAAAAACAAGTATACATTTGAAATAATATGATCTTTAAAGTTTTATTCAAATTCCATATGCGCTTTTTATGATTTATCATAGCGAAAGGGGGCGTGGGCACATTTTAAATCATCATTTATTTGCGTTCTATAATAAGACATATTGTCATTAAATTTGATTGCCCTGGCCAGTAGGATCTCTGAGATATAAGTGTTCATACGGACACACAGATGGATAGACAAGCCAAATAAGCTTAAAAATAGTTAAATAGTGCAGTTAAAATGGAACATTCATTACTATTTACAAAGTGAATTAACAGATCAATGCAAACAAATTGCCACACTTGACGCTGATTAAAATATATATTCTTTGTTGGGTCGGGAAACTTTATTCTTTATTTTGCGTTGAAATAAATGTTTATTTGAAACTATCCGATGATGTGTTTTTGCACACAGCGTTAATCAGCTCTTTATCTTTATCACATTGCATCTTTTGCAAAATATTAAAGTTGTATATTTAAGTTTCCCTAGAAAACAAGTTCCTCTTTAATGCGAAACTTGATTAATCTTAAATAAACAAGGATATTAAAACGTAGTCGACTGAACAAGATTGTCTTGCCAAGTCGCTGCCCTTCTGTATTGCGCAAGATGAGTTCATGTGCCTCAAAAATATAATTACACACACTCACAGACGACAACCACAATACAACAACAACATCAGCAACAACAAAAACAAGCAAACCAGAACGAGAACGAGACAAAAATGAGCGAACTACAGTGGTTAAACAAGGTTAAGGTCAATTGCGATTACAACAACAAATGGTTGCAAATAAATTGTGCGAGATGTTGTTGAATGAAATTAAGAACGAGTTTTGATTGCACTCTATCGAACAGAAAGAGAGGGCAAATCCAAAAATAAATGAAACAGAACTTTATATAAATGAAATATATGTATATGCAAAAATCGTGTGGCCAATAAATGGAGGAAGCAATGTTGCACAGCTGCAGTCACACTAAGTGGCAGCAACGATAACAAATTATTAACAATTTACTGCCAAAGTTCTTCAATAATCTTGAATCTTTTTCCCACTCTGCCAGCGTAAGGCAAGGTCAACTGCTGATGCTGTTAACTTGTCAACATGTTGCGCAACTGTTGGCGACAATTGAGAACATGTTGCACAAGAAACGAAAAACAAAATCCAGGTCACAGTGTCAGCTCTGAAAGATGACCCGACAATTATTTCAAGCATCGTTTTTGGGTGTGTCTTGCACTCAAACTATAATCTTGACATTAATGCGATTTGTAACGCCTTCGATTGTTGTTACTGTTGTTGCTGCCTTGAACTTTAAGATCTCTTGGTATTTTAAATTAACACAATTGTTGTTTTTACTTCTTCTATTTTAAGATTGCCACGAAACTGTGCGATCGAAACGGGCCAAGAGACCACGCGCTCCTGAGCCCGTCAACTTTGAACCGGAACCACAACAAGATCTTGAGAATGAGGATAACGATGGCAGCCAGGAGAAGGATATACCCGAAATACCAGACAATTTTCTGAGTCCCTCAGTGCGTGAATATCTCGAGCTGGGCAAGTCCATACCGGGTAAGTCAATCACAGTCACAGTCAATCGCATTCGACCTAAAACTGAATTGAAGAAAAAATACGCGATTTTTTAATTATTCCGCCGAATGGAATCGAAATTTGGCACAGAAGTTGCTGCGACGTAAATTCATTTATTAGCGCGGATTTGTTTATGTCAACAGAGAGTTTTTTATGCCGCATGCAGCATGCAACACACGCACATGTCGCATGCAACTGACAGCAGCAGGCGCAAAGGGGAGGAGAGACTTTTTGTGTGCAGTTGCACTTTCCTTCACGACATGAAGTGAAATTGATTGGAAACAAAAACAGAGTTGTTTTTTTGTTTCTTTATTTCCCCATCACTAATTGCAATAACCCGAAAACAACAACAAATATACTTGCAGGTCGACCCGGCGTGGACTATCCCATACTCTCGACCATACCCTACACAAATTTCTACTGCGACGAACAATCCTATCCGGGTTTCTTTGCCGACATGGAGACCAGATGCCAGGGTAACTTTATTCCTCATTCAATTCGATTTCAAGTTTGACTCACTTCATGTTCTCAATATAGGCTGGCACTATTGCGACATCGATGGACGTCAGGCCTCGTTCCTCTGCCCGAATGGCACACAGTTCTCGCAAGCAGTTTTCGTCTGCGATTGGTGGTTCAATGTACGCTGCGATCTATCGCCGCGACTCTATGCAATCAATGCGCGACTGTACCAGCGGCCCAAGGTTAATCCGACGCGACCACATCGCATCATCACCAAGCAGCTGGTCGAGGATATATTCACCTGATCAGCTCGAATAAGCGCGCCTACCAGAGCAACCTATCTCTCTCTATCCATAGACTTTATGTAGTTTTGTCAAGCGACTATTAGTTGATACGTTTATTGAGCTAGAGCTGTGCAACTATCGGTTAAACTATCGCAAACATTTACAGATGACAATGTTTATTCGTATGTTTCTTTGTGCTATTCAAGTTTGGTTATATTTTGCTAAATATGGAATAGTTTTAACGATAGTTTGGTTGCTCTAGCACACACATTCATTGTAGAATAGGAATACCTTTTTATCTGATACATTTATTTTAAATACCATTTCAAATTTGTCCCCCATTTCAAATCTAAACCTTTTTGAGGAAAATTCTCAAACAGCATTTCACATACATACATATATCGTAATAATTACATTGATAAATTTAAAATTGTATATCTGCTAAGTTTCTTTTAAATCTTAAATTCTGTACATATAATTTTAGAGCAGAAATGTGTAATAAAAACAAAAAAAATATTCTTAAGCCGGAACATTTGAAGGTTGCTTTCAATAAGTTTTTAAATTGGGAGACTTAAAGAGACTTTATTATACATATATAAAAATATATATGTATATATATAAACAAGATGCCACTGGAACAATGAATGAATGTAGGAAGGATTTTGTATGAATTTTCAATTGATTTTTTGAATAATGCAACTAAACTTCTTTTGTTTTATGATGATCTGCTCTGATTGTGACCACAGTGTATGCCAGATTTTAGAGGCATTATTATATAGAAAATGGAAATGCAGATTAACAAAATGTTCAATTCTTAAAGTTCTCATTACCTGACACTAACATGGAAACAATCCCTGCTTCTGCTGCCCACTCAGTTTTTACCACATCATCTCCCTCTTATAAGCCCAGCTATTGCATATTGTTAGGCTTGTGCTTAATTAAACAAAATCTGCATAAAGCATTGCATACTTTTGGCCGCAACACGTGACCACGTCACTGACGACTATAAATAAGTTAAACGTGGCTAAAACAAAAGCAACGCAGTGCAGAAGAGCAACAACAGCAACATTTGTAGCATGCCCCACAAGCGGCTCAATGGTCTAGGGGTATGATTCTCGCTTTGGGTGCGAGAGGTCCCGGGTTCAAATCCCGGTTGAGCCCGTTACGAATTATTTTGTCAAATCTTTTGTGAGACGAAGAGCGGAGGAGAGGGAAAGAGCGAGAGTTGCCTGCTATGCGTTATACATGCAAACGGTTTGCGAGTTTATGGTAAAGTTAATTAAACAAACTAAGCGGACGATTGGCAACTGAAGATACCAAAGAAACAGGCGCATTTTCGGCGCAGTCTTGCCGTTTCAGCCAATGGCCAAGACGATAATGAATGGTGCCGGGCTATGGTTAAAATATATCCAATGCAACGGCGATTGACTGACCGATAAGTCATTGTGTATGTTCACGTATTAGTACTATCTGTGTGTGTGTGTGTTTGTGACTACAATTGAAAATTCGAACAATGTCGGACTGTCTTTCAGTTTTTCACTTGACCAGCTGGCGACGAAAGTATTATAGAGCCGTGGACAGTCAGCAGATTATGATGTAAGAGAGTCGCAGAGTCGCCTCTCTGTTTATATATTTAATTTCACCTCTTTTATTTGTGAAAATTTACGATGCGGTTTGTTGTCAGCTTTAGTTTTCGGCCTAAAAGAATAAAGACATCATATTTTGTAATCCCAACTAAACGAATTCACATCGAAAAAATACTTTCACTTGTAAATCAAATCAGAAACGAGCAGCAAGGTGACTAAAACAAGTCAAAGATACCCATTAGTCAAGGTAACTCGACTTCAAGTTCTGTTAATTTTTGGTACTGTAAACAACATACCTTAGCATATTATTACAGGGTATTCAACTATGCCTTGGTAGCAACAACTGCAGTCTCGAGTGACAGCTAAGCTTGCTCTCTTAGCCTGTATTTGCTCAATTTACAGTCACTGTGCGCAAATCTTCCTTAGATCAGCGTTAGAGATGAGCCTCAGTCAAATGAAATGCTGTCGAAGTTGTCAAGCAAATATAAGATGCCTTAAAAGTCGCTGACTTATAATGCACTTAACAGATTAAAGTAATTTGTGAATGAAAGACAAGATTGCAATTGGGAAAACTTGCAGAAGCTCACAGCAAATGCAGTTACAGTTAAGTATTTAATTTATCGATACCATCTATCGTGCTTGCCACATCTGCTGCCATCTCTAATTGACTCTGTTGCCACCTGTGCTAGATTTCCAAGTTATGACGTTTGCCTGCTCAGCTCGAGTGTTGTTTGTCGCTGCTTGTTGTACGAAAAGTGCCTCGAAACAATCTGCACAAAACGTATTTCATGTTCTTGTCTCGTCGCGCACACATGGCGTATGTTTAATATAGTTTCAGGTTAATGACAACGACGACGAGAAGACGCCAATCAATCTCAATGAATTTTACAAATCACAAACAGTTGCACTTGCTGGACTTGTCTTGACCAAAGCGAATCAGTGTCAGCGCTGGTGTGTCTCAGGTGTGGCCTCCTCTGCACACCTCTCAATGACTTCTGGCCAGCTAAGAGTGTTTTAACGAGCAGCAAACAGCAGGCAGCACACAGCGAGACCATCGATCTGTGATCTGTTTAGCTTTTTTAATTTGCACTGTCTTCAGGCAGGTGGTGAATGCCAATGCGCTGGCTGAAAGTGAACGCCAGCAGTGAAAGGATCCGCTCAAGGTGCGCCCACTAATGAGACAGGGCGGGGCAAGAGAGAGAGAGAGAAAAGCAGAAGTAGATACTCTACTACGGCAGCCAATTAGCCTATCGAAAGGTCTGCATCTTCTTGACAGTTGAAGAATTTCCAACTCGCAATGCAACCTGCCTCCCCCCCTTCTCTACGGGGCTGTGAAATCTGAGCGCATTGCCGCAAGTCACGCAATTGAGTGTAAAATTTCATTTTCATTCATGAAAAATGTGTTAACGCGTTCGAGCGAGCGAGCGAGCGTGCACATTTTCACTTATGCATTTTCCCTTTTGCCAGGTGAGGCAACTTCGAATCGAATGCCAGTTGCAAGCAACGGCAGCAGCAGCAAGTTGCCACGTTACGTGGGCAGAAGAAGAAGCCGCTTCTCGCTCTACTCTCTGGCTGTAGATGTAACACAAGCTGGCGCAAAAACTCGGTTACTTGGTCAGCTGCAGGCAAAGCACCCACAAGACACAACCACACACACAACCACACACACAAACTGAGCACACACACACAGAGAGAGCACCATGCACAACCACAGGCATCCCGTCACGCAGCTGTCCATAATAAAAGTAACAGTTACATCATTATCATTAGTAAAGTTGTGGGTAGCATATCTTTTCCATTTGTTTGCAATATAATGCAAGGAATGCAAATGAAGACATTTCTATATGGATAACGAGGGAAACAGTAGAAACTATTTAAAATTAATTGGAAAGTCTTGGGCAAACAAATACAATGCTTTTTATTTAATTTATTTATACAATTTAAAGTCAACTTATAGTAGTCGATTTAAAGACTATCGCCACTTATCGATTTACGTGGGCAATGGGCGTGGCATGAAAAATGTAAAACGCCTATTATTTGCATATGGTTTATAGGTAGCTTCATGCCAAATTTGGTGTTACTAGCTCTTCTAGTTGCAGACAACTCGATGTTCATACAGACAAAAGTACAGACAGAAGGGTCATGTAAAGACTTAAAGGGCTCTGCCATGCCTACTTTTGATTGTCACATATTTTTGCACAAAGCTGATAAGCCTTTATCATAATCTGGTATTGGGGAAACTCCAGAAAAACCCAGAAAGGTCTAACTAATCACAGAGTAAGTTGTTGCTTAAATATTAAAGAGTTATGTAAGAATAGAAAGTTTAATAGAGAAAAAGTAGTATTCTGTGTTGAATATAACGTTAAACACAACATTTACGAAAAACAAGTTAAATTAATTACTTACTAATGTGTTGAACTTGTTAAATCCCTAAATTATACGCCTAATCGATTTTATAGCCTAAAATTACTCACGTAGCTCGCTTCACATTGCGCTTAAAGCAAACCCGGTAATCATCAACAAACAAACACGTTTCTATTTAGAACCAACTACATACACAGACACATTAGGTGTGCGTGTGTGTGTGTTTAGACTCTAAAAACAAATCAAAATCCCCAAAAACTCGAACAACAGACACTCACTCTGGGCAAGCATTACACGCATTGCCAAATTAAGTGTAAATAACACGTTTGGATAAACAAATAGATCATGTGAATGGAAAAACGGTGATGCCAGTCGAGAGAAAGAGAGAGAGAGGGGGTGTGGGGCAGGGAGTGAGGTATAGGATACGTGAGTAAAGTGCATTTGCATAATGACAATGCAATTTGAAATAAACGCAGGACACATGTCAACGAATAAATTAATTTACTCTCGAATTATTTATGCAGCAAACAGACAATGGACGACGCACGGGGGAGAATGGACTAGGACTAGGCCAGGCCAGGCCAGTCCGGACCAGGGCAGTCCACGATGACAGTCCTGGCCAGGCCAGTCGACTGCTGGCTGATTGTCCTGCTTGATTGCCGTATGATATTTTTAATGGACTTGGGACCTGGTTGGTTGGCTGCCACACTGGACGTGCCTAATGAAGCAACTGTGCCAGCAAAGGGGAAAGAGAGGGGGAGGGCTGCCTGCCACACCTGAGCGAACGTGTCTCTGCTCTGATGGCCATTGCCACAACGACGACACTTGCATTAATTGCATAGCTCAATTCGCTCTAATGCCGAGGCCCAGAACTTAAATAACTCGACCATTAAATTTCCGCCTTACCCCCACTCGACACCTGCCCCACTCTGTGGCCTTCTGTCTAGTCATATTTCAATTATACAAGAAAAAAGAGGAACGCAGTGTGGCAGAGGGAGGTGCGGTAAGGGAGCGGGGGCAGGGGAAATCCGACTCAAACGAAACGCAACCAAACTCAAAGGCGTGCAATTTTCAAATGCCAATTGATTTTGCAGCATACGATTGACCGCCTGCAACTCACCACAGTAGCTTCCTGCCCTACCCCTCTTCTCTTCCCGCACCCACCATGAACAGAAATACATTTCCGACGGCATTGCCGGCGACTTGTTAGTTGCAGTGTTTTTGTGCGGGCAGGCAAACAAATGCGGCAATTGATATAACACAACCAGCAAGAACGCAAGGTGTGCAACGATGCGACTAAGTAATTCTCTACAAATTACTGAGAAGAGGTTAGCACAACTTACTAAAGTGTTAGCATTATACTTCACATATATATCCATCAAGATGTAATAGTACTAAGCTGAACCAACTTCCTATTTCAGTCTTATTCACAAATATTTCAATTATACCAAAGCAAATTTCAATGAAAAAGTACTAAGAACTCTTAGCAGTAAAGTCAAATAAAGTTTTCTCTATATGTTTGTTTGTTTCTAGTATTTACATACCAGATTTCATGAACCTAACTTAAGTAGTAACCAAGATCATATGCCATTTAACATTGTGAAGAGTATTTTGCAACACTATCAAAGCAAAAGTCAACCGTAGTCTACTATGTCCGGCTGACTGTGGCAGCCTCTCAGTGACGACGCCCAGTTGCATTCAGTGCTGGCTCCCCCTTTTGCTGTTTGTGAGGCGCGTGATTTTGCAACTTGTGAGCTGGATTTGCCTTGCACTATTTGTCCCGGGCAGGCGACCGACCGCGGTACCCGCAACATTTTGCTAGCAGCCACCGCAGTGGGGGCAGCTACAATGTTGACAACACTCTGCATCCGCAATCGCGCGTCCTTTTTTTCGCATACCCTGCACACAAGGGGAAGTAACTTGCAAATGGGGTATATTATGTGCGGAATTGAAAAGATATTTATCACTCTATAAACTTTATAATCAATCGAACTTTATATTCATTAATTTTATTTATCTATAAAAGTGCTTTGATCTTGACAGCCAAAAGAGTTGCACTTCTGAAATTTGTTATGCAAATACTAGAATATTATTTATAAAGAAAACTCTATAGTTGAACACACTGCAGACAGTTCTGCGTACTGTTTATGGGAATTAGGTATGGTATAATTTCAGGAATTTAAAGCTTCTCTTGGTTTATATTCTTCTATGCTACTGAATATCAAATTCATCTAAAATATATCTGAAATTTCGGACAACTTTCTTGAACAACAAAATTAATGCTTAATCCAGGGTATCTGCCTAGTCGAGTGCACTTGTTCGTGCATTTTTTCTATGCTTGCTCCTTTTTGAGTTGCACGTCGGTTGTCCACAATTCAAAACCATTTAAGCGCTTTGCCTAGGTCGGTGGGTTCTTGCCGTCAAATGTATTTTCCATGCTCCCTTTTCATGGAATGTTTTTTTCTCTTTCATTTTTTATGGGTTATTTTGACGCCACGGGCGCTTTGCGTTTGCCTCTTTGCGGGCAGCAGAGAGAGGGGAGGGGGAGAGAAAGAGAGAGAGCATGTCATATTTCCTTGCCTGGGTATTATAATTGAAAATCCCCACAAAGGTGTCGTCTGTGCTTTGTGACTAAATTGAATTTAGTAATCGGTTTTTTAGATTCTCAAACGAATTGAACAACTAAAGGCACAAACTAACGGCAATTATTGCTTTATTGGAAAAAGGATCACTTACGTAACGAACGGAATAGCAAAGAAGAGAGAGAAAAAAAAGTAATCCCCAAACATTTAACAGGTGCTTTCTACGTTAAAAAAGGTAATAAAAGTGGAAAATTGCAAAACAATTGAAACAGCATAAAAAAGAGAGACAAAAAATTTACGAACTCATCGTGATAATCACGCGATGCCAAGTTACCACTAACATCGCGTCGTGCTTCACTTTTAATTGTGTTTTTATATTTCTCCACTGCCTTCTTCTTAACAATGGGAAAAACGCATCGTTTCAACTACATTTTATTCATGCAATTCAACTGAAATTGAACTTGAAACGCAGCAAATTGAAAGTATGTAAATGTTGGGAAATTAACGACATTCATTAATCGTCATCATCACACGAAGACAATCAAATTCCAGGTCATTGAATACGTAAATATTTAATCTTGCAACTTATCTGTAAATCCAACTTATAGAAAGTGCTTTCAAATTGCGTGCAACATGAACGAAAATCTCCTGCCACAAAACCAGTTGACTTCTATTAATCAACTCTCTTTTTAGAGAGTCTATGAGGTGCTTGCGATTATGAAGGATTGTAATTCATATATGGGTTACTTAATTATAAGTAATATACGTAATACAAACAGTCCTTATAGAAGCACTAATAAAACTATATCAATAACAACCCATGCAGATCTGAGTCAACCACAAGATATAACAAAAAGCAAAGAGCACAACTGCAAGTTGCTTGATTAACGCAACCGCAATACCGATAAGATGACAACTGAAATTGATTTATGTATGTAAATACACACACACACACACACATACATGCATCTACACATGCACATTCACATAAAATAATAATACCCCCTTGTTTGAATATAAAAGTTAATTTTTATTGATTTATTTGTGTTATGCGCTGATTGTGCTTTGTGTCGGATTTTCGTGAAATGTGCCTGGGGAAACTACGATATGGAACGATATAATACAATGTATGGGACTCAAATTTTATGTGAAGTATTAAGAGAGAGTGAGAGAAATATTAAGGGGAGTGAAAGAGTGGATAACATGTGAGACAGGAAAACTATACTTATGATTTTTGCGTGTTAAACTGCAATACAACTAGTCAAGTTTTTAGAATATAAAGAAAAATATGAAACAATTGTTTGAGGTTTTATTGAATGTTTATTAATGCAATTCATACTTGAACTTGCTGCATTTGAAAGTTCACCTCCGATTCCTAATACAAAGTTATATGATTAACCCATATTCGAGTTATAAAATTCGTAGAATAAGCCCTTGACTGCTGTGCACTGCCGGGTGTCATGGAAAATCAATCAGTTTGAGCGCGAAACTCGGCCTGGTAATTGTTTCGTTAATGCCTTCATTACAGGCCTCAACAGCAGACAAGACTGAAGAAACGATAGCGAAGCAACAACAACAACCACAGAGAAACGGTAGTAAAAACAAAACAAAACAAAGACCTGACCTAGGGCAATGCAAAGGCAGACATATACACACACAAACATACAGAGAAGAGAGGAGGAGTGAAGAGAGGGAGAGACAATCATAAGTCAGCGTCAACCGATCGCAGCACGCGTTTTCTGCACGAACAATCACGAAGAGAGAGAGAGAGAGTGGGTGCACAAGCGCCAATGGAGTTGCCTTAGGCGCTACCTCTCTCAATCTTGTGCTCTCTCTCTCTGTTCGCTCTCGCAGTGTCGGAAAGAGAGCCGAGCAAGCAGTGCGTGTGTCTGCACTGCTTTCCACAAGCTGCAGCCGTTTAAATAAACAAACCGACGGCGTCGCCGCCTCAGTTTCAATTGGAACGGTTCGTGTTGCGCATGCGCCGTCGTTAACGCTTGCGATAACTGTAAAATCGGTACTGAGATCGCTTATCAAGATTGTTAAACTGTTAACTATATTTACTATAAATAGAGAAGAGCCACAAATTCTTAACTTTAAATCAAAAATCACTCGAAATTTGTTGTGAAAATGTGAAAGTTATACGACAAAAAATTCTTATTAAAATTAGTTTATTGTGTGTGCAACAAAAAAAGTGAAATGATGTCGGAACTTTGTCGGCAACACAACGAACCCTCGTCAACAATACGAAGCGACCCTTTTTGAGGCCATAAAAGATGACAAATTTATGCACTAATTTGCTTTTATCCAAAGACAGTAGAGTCCCCCCTTAGGTTGACAATTTTGAGGTGTCAATAGGCATCATAAATGCGAAATGCGAAATGAGATATAACTTTTGTTAATAAGCGTGTTAATAGAGGCTTACTTAAGCGATTAGTTTCAACACAGTTTTTAGGGATTTCTTATTCACATTTCTAATGAAGATTTCACCTACGAAAACTTCTAGTAGACTTTCATTTTCGAAACATTTGTTTTTGTTTTATTTGTTCATCTTTCGATTGCACTCCAAGACAATCGAGCGAAAACAACAACAAGTTAACATTTAACACTCCCCGAAGATACGATCATCGAACCCAACACTCACAAAGAAATATTGACGTTCTCTTTTATGTTGAGAGATAATTTATGTAGAGGCGGCGGCACCTAAGACTTAGAATATCGGAAAGAAGTTGAAGTTTTGTCTGCGCTTTTTGTTGTTTTGCTTTCTATGCAAATAAAGTGCATAAATTTGTTAGGTTCGCTCATAAATACAATCCCATATCCCATTCATACAGCTCTATGATGATGTTATAGACTGGGAGAAAGAGAGAGAGAGATAGAGAGAGATAACAAATTGATTTAGAGCACATCACGCACAGAGGAAGGAGAATTGTACCCACAACAAGAAGAACAACAACATTCAATACCGCTTGGAAAATGCACAGCCAGAGCTGCTGCTGGCTATTGCCATTGGCATTTGGTAAGTACAAATCAAATCGAAGCAAATCAACCGAATTACCCGTTTCGAACCGTTATACTCGAACGAGAGACTCGATAAACTCGTTTTCCCCGCTTGATGCTGATGCTCAACCAGAGCAAGGTCGCGTCGCTTGCATGTTGCATGTTGGCGACTTTTGGCTGCAAATTATGCAACCTCCCCCAGGGTAGACAAACAGAGACAGAGAGAGAGAGAGAGACCCCTGTGCACGGCATCATCTGTTTCTCCTCCCCCATTCCCAATTAGTATGTTTAAATACCTTTCTTCGCCAAAATGACAAAAATCCCAAATACGTGCGTTTATCGCCGGCTGAATAATGCGCTCCATTCTCCTTCTCTCTCTCTCTGCTTGTCTCGCAGTCAGTTTGCCCGTTGGGTACATCAGTTGTGGCGACTTAGCTGCAGCTGTCATTGCTGCCACTGCAACATTTTGTGGCCCCAACAAAATTATCATCATATTATCATTGACAGGCAACGTTCGCGAATTACAACGTCGTCTAACTCAACAGGATGTTGACCTGTCTGTCTGTCAGTCTGTCGCTTGGTTTATCTCCCGTCTATATCTCTGTTGTTGTCTCCTCGCTGTGGGTACGGTACTGGTACTGGCAATACGTGCTCCATTTGGATTGCACGGCATTTGCAGCTGCGGAATTTAACGCTAATTTATGCAGTTCATCAGCAAGCGAAATGTGCTGCGTGGGAGTTGGAAAAGAGGATGCATAAGCTACACGTGATTACAGATGTAATCCAGACAAAGGTGAAACTGTGCAAGCACAGGAAAGAACTTGCTGCCCCTCGTTGGCAATTCAAATTCAATTGAAAGATTGGATGAGTTAAGGAAAAAGGGTTTTAGAAGTTTTAAACTCTGTAAGCTTTGATCTTAACAAGTTCATTAGAAGTGTAAATACTTCTACATTGATCTTCCCAGTATTTCATTATAAATACTTCTTCTACATTGATCTTCCCAGTATTTCATTATAAGTTTATCTTCTTCCGCGTTGAACTTCACATTCTGATCCTCACAGAAGCTCATCATGAGATTATCATCTGCCAGAGTGATCTTCACTTTAGTTCAACATAAGTTGATCTTCATTGAAATCGATCTTCACAGTGGTTCATTATAAGTTTAAAATCTATAAGTTTGATCTTCACTTTAGTTCTTCAAATGTTGATCTTCTGTAATTTTGATCTTTAGAGTACTTCATCATATCTGCTGCCACTTTGATCTTCAAAATTATTCATCAGAAATGTATCTACTTCCATTTGAACCTCCTCTTGAAGCATCCCACATATGTTTTCACATCAAAAAAAGCGTTCACAATTCACTTAACTGCTTTGCACTTTGCATTTGCCTGTGATTAATCTTCACAATGATCTCAAGCTGAGCATTAATGGTATTTAACTTCTTCGGCGCAATGTGCTGTAATTACACGCACTTACATTTACATATGTAAATGTATGTATACATTCACTTTTTCAAGTGCAGTCTGTTGTTTGAGGCCGACAAGTGAATGATATGTTTATCTTAAGTCAGATTACTCAAACTGATTTAAAGCGGATGCGTAAAGAGAGCTCAACTGCCAATTTACAAGACTTTTTCGGGGCAATTTTGTTTTTTTTTGCTTCTGTCTGTCTGCGGCGCGAGTGACTTGGCGAAAAGCCATCCCAAACCACTTTCCAAAACTAACTATTATACTAATAACTTCCGCCAAAAGAGAAATATACAAAATAATTTAGTTTAATCGACTGGAAGTTACTTAGTGACTTTTTATTAGGTAGACCAAGTGGAATATGAGCAAATTTTGTGCATAATTTGCTGGATATTTGGGTTATCGGATTGAGTTGACTTCTTGACAATTCAATATAAAGAAGGATGTAGGATTTGAGTATGAAATTTGGTGTGTTGTATGCTTGATATATTAGTTATCTAAGGATCAAAGTTCATAGGACTAGAGCTAAAGAACTACGTGTCAGTATCAATATGAATTTACTTAACTTGTACTTGAGGCTAAATCGTTGATGGAGTCTTAGCTACTTTCTTTGTAGTGTAAGTACATTATACCCACCCTTTCACACTGCAGTACAGAGTATATATATCGCAAGCCAAGTTCACGTTCACTAATTACCTGAAACTGTGCAAATTTGTGAAGATTTTGCACAGTTTACAGCATAATTTTAGTTTGTCAACACTTTCATGTTGCTGGCCGCACTGAAAAATGTAACAAGTCATGGCAGCCTACAAGCCATGTTTAAATTATGGTCAAATGCGACCTCCTCCACCCAAACTACTGCCAACCACAACAACGCCCACCTGGGGCCGAGCGAACTGGAAAAATGCTGTAACTGTGCTGCGGACAGTGCCGAGTGGGCGCCAGAGCCAGAGAGCAAACAAGATTTTTCACTTGCTTCGCGTCGAGTGAAAAGAAAAAGTAAAATGTTTGCCGAAAAGAAAGAAAACACAACAAGAAGAAAAACAGGCGGCAGTTAACGGAACCCACTGTGTGTGTGTGTGCCAGTGTGTGTTGGCTTACCGTGTGTCAATGACTTTGAAATGATTTCGAGTTTCTCATTTCGTTTGGAGGATTGGGAATTTGAATATCTGTTATTTCTCGCACTTCTCACTTGATGCTGATGCGATGCGGGTCAGTACGTGAATTTGATTTGAGCAATTGGATAATTGAAATATGCACAGTGAGTGCAGACAATTGACACGTACATTTGCTACACTTTCGATGCCACTTACAAGTCGTTGCACGATGAATGCAAAATGAAATCGACGCAGGTTAATCGTCGCACAACGGATATGAGCAGCAGCAAATAGCTCACTTGTAATCCACTTAGCGGCACCTCTTGTTACCTCAACTCTGTTGCATAATGTTTTAATTTGCCAGGCTGACGACTGAGGCCAGTCAAGTTCAATGCTGAAGCTTTTCCGAAACGCATTTCCCACTTCCCGATTTAGTTGAAGCGTATTTAAATGTTAAATATAAAATACATCATGCATAATGCGACGTTGCCAACTGCACAGCAAGCAATTTCGCACTTTTTGGCCAAGGCGCTTAAAGCCAACCGGTTGGTGGTAACATACGTATACCGATAGACTGCCTGCTGCTTGCTTGGTTGACCACTTTTACTACAATCCTGCAGGCAAAATTTCACAACGATTGCAGCAACAGTTTTACTCTCCTTTGAATTGGCTTTTCATTTGCATTTCCATTTCGAATTCGATTTGGGGATTCGGGTTCAGTTTCGACTACGTTTTACTTCACTTTGATTGTTTTATAGCCACGGGGGGAATTTACACAATTTCTTCGCGAAACAGTTAATAACTTGGCACCACAAATCGAGAGAGCTCTGTCTGGTCAAGTGCTTTACTTACTGTTACTTCGCCACCACGCGGAAGACATATCCATGCGGGTTATATGCAAATTTCTGTTATTTTTCTTTGGCTATAAACTCGTTTTGCACGCCCTCAATAGAAGCCAAATCGTAACTCTAAACAGAAGGTGAACGCTTTTTTTGGCTACAATATTATGTGGACTTTTAACTCTGTCAAACGAGTCATCTTTATAAATGTGTCAATTGATTTGGTCATAAAAATGTGTCATTAACTAAAATGCAAAAACATGAAAGCCACAACAGACAAATCTGTGGGGTGCCCAGAGAGACGAAGACTCTGTTCTACACTGAAAACAATGCCAAAAAGGTTTTTGATCATGATTAAGTTTAGTCACGACATAAAGAAACAGATGGGCAAATGCAAGAAATTAAAATCATATTGTAAATTAGCTTCAAACTGAATTCCAAATTTATTGTGTCCATTTTCGACTTCCGAATTGATTGAAAATCGAATCGAATTCAATTATGTAGATGAACTAAATGAAACTTAATATGAAGTTTGTTTGCCAAATTCGTGGAATTAATAAAAAACTTGATGAAAATTTACCAAAACAAAATGTACACAATATAGTAATGTAATATAATACTTATTAAATATATATTTAGGCAGCTTTCTTATGTCATCTTGGTAAGAAAACTAATAGACTCTTAATTCAAGAAGGCTGCGATTTTGGTTAAAACAAGTGATAATAAAATTTTATTCTACTTTTGATGCATTTTATTGCCATCGAAGTAGGAGAAACCGATTCTTAAATCACTTTCAACAACAAGAGATTAATTAACCAAGCATTGCCATATTTTCATGCTAAGAATGCGCAAAAATTGTTGTCTGTCGAAAGAAGCCAAAAAAAAGAAAGAAAGAGATGATGAAGAAGAAGGAGAGAAACAAAGTCAGAGAGCAATAAAGTCATTTGTTGCGGCGCATAATTAACAAAAATGTGTCATAATCATAATTAAAGACGTCACCAAAAGGCAATTACATAAAAACAAAAGAGCCTAGGGAAAATCCCCTCAACACACACACTCACACAAGACTTTTCCTTTCAATCAAAACTGAAACGAAAAGGAAAATGTAGAAAATGAAAAACGAAAGTGAAGCCCAGCGAACCGAGTCGCAAATACCCTACATTACCTGAAAGTGCGCGCAATGAGGAACTAATATAAATGACATCAAGTATACTATATAGAGTGTAGGCATAATTTAAGCTCAAGAATATGTAAGATAAATGTAAATTAAACCAGTTCAGTGAACTGGATTCGCAACTCGTGCAAATAGTGAAAGCCACAAACAGCAAGAAACAATGTCACATTCAAAGACCCCCCGAGAAGAACCCCCTGAGATATATTTCTTCTAACATATGAGTCTAGTGTGTGTGCTAAGTTATTCCTTCCTATTCTTCCGACTAACTTGCGCATATTTATGCATAACTCGGAATTCATGAAATCACTTCCAATTAGGCGGCGCGATCGTAAAGAATATGCGCATATATATACTACGTCACATGCATAATGATATGAGGGTATCTCACGTACTCGCGTAGCATTTCATGCGCTGCTAAACAAGCCAACTTTGCCGTTACTTCAGCAGCAACTGGGCCAACAACAATTGCATGAGCCAGACCGTTCCGTCTGCCTTTGTCTGGGACCGTCGTCGTCGTCACGGCGAGGTGTGTGAATATTTCGTACGGTGATTACACGCATTTTTGGCAATAACAAACAGCATTGGCGCCGTTGGCCAAATACAGTCAAAAAATGTCAACACATGATACAATTTTTATATGGTTTTCAGCTGTAATACCCTGTATATTTATCTGTTGTGGGTATATACCAATTGGGAACAATTTAAATGAATAGTGATGCCAGAGACTGAGAAGAAGAGGTTTTAGTTTGAAAGAAATAGGCTTAAAAAGAGTATAATATGCTTATTATCGATCCTTATTTATATTTTAATTGGTTCTTTAATATTTTAACTATTATATTATACTAAATTTTGGCGAATTTGATATGTTATCAAGACTGGGGATAGCAAAAACAATGAGTTACTACTACAATAATAACTCTTCACATATATGTATCATTTAGAGAGAAGATTTCTGTTGTTCATTTAATCCTTCATCTATGAAACTCTATAAATATCCCTAGTTTTAATACGTTTAAAACGCCTCAACAATTTACTATCACATCTGCACCATTTCAATTCAATCCCAGGACAACTCGCAGTCGTTGCAACCTTTTCTTTATGGCTTTATTTTGGTTACCTCTTCACTTTTTTGTTGTGTTAACTTGAGCATTATTATTGAAAAGTGCTGAGAGTCGCTTAGTTAAGTGGGCACACACACTCACACTCACACACACACAGACACAATGTGTAATGCTAACCCAGACAAAACGCCACATTTGGCAAGACACATTCCATTGTTGTCGTTGTTTAACTTAGTTGTTGTTGATATTATTGCTGCGGCTTTTTCTGAGCCTAGTGCGGTGCGCTTTCATATTGCAATTGGCTCGTGCGTAACCAGATGTAAGTTGAAAACGGGGACGGACAAGGGGTAGACAGCAGATACCCTAGCTAAAATGAAGACGAGTTTACAGCATGACATGACATAATTGTTGAGAAAACAACAGCTCCCCCGGCTAACTTCAGTTAGAAGTGTTTTATTAGCAATCTAATTAAGTGGAAAATAAAGATATAAGTGTGCACACATATATACAGACTGTTGTATATTTAGTATATATCGAGGGAAAGTTTGGCTGCGGCCAAGTTAGTGGTGGATCAAGCCAATTGGGAAAGCGCCATCAGGCGGCGTGGCATAATTATGGATGCGACAGGTTGTTGAACGTTCGCCAAATGACAGGAGCTCGAAGAAGGCAGGGGAACTGTGAGGGGTGCCATATCAATTGTAGAGGCATAGCTGAAATTGAATATGTTCATGATAATCATATCATCAGCGATGCAATGCGATTGTGCACTCGATTATAATTTGATTTGCTTCATTGATCGAGACAAACTTGAGCTTGAAGAAAACTTTAATGTCTTTGCTAAAGGAAACGAGTTGTTTAAAGGTAATTATGATAATTATGATTACGTTTGACGCTTTTAAATAATCCCGTTAAGTTGAACATTTATAAGCATAAAACTTGTCCACTCTCTCGCCTTTTGTTGACTTTCCAAGCTAGACAAGAACTTGAAATTCTACTTTTTCTATCAAATAGATTCTTTTCAAATTCGACTGTGGAATTTGAATAGAGTTCTGTTGAAAAAAGAGTTCTTAAGCTGTGTTTTTCAGGTGAATTCCCTGTGATCTTCCTCTATACATTTATCAAATGTTAAGCTTTGTTTTATTATGGGAACATTGTCATTTCTCTTTTGTAAAGCAACAAAGTCTTACGCAAAACTCAAAATTAGCGATAAGCATTTATCTTATTCATTAATTATCGATTCGGTTGCATAAACTAATTCATAGTTTATTGTTGTCAAGGTTGATTTACAGCCAAAGTTTCGTGTGTGTGCGTGTGTGTCTCTGCAAAAGTTTGCTTTTCCATCCATATCGAAAATTAATGCTGATATTTATTTGTTTTTAAAAGGTTTGCGGCTACAACTTACGCCATGACTGAGAGAGACCTCAGAGTTTAACGGTACCGCAAGCGATTAGTGCACGGTGGGCAACCGACTGCAGTTGTAAACTTATTTACATAATTTAAAGCTACAATTAAGATAAGTAAACTAGCTAAATGCCTGCGTGTGACTGCGACTGAAGGTCAACTTGTCCAGAAATAATTATAGCATGCATAATTATATACCTGCCATATCTACACTGCTGCGATTAAGTAACTGCACATTGATTCTAAATCGAAAGCCGACAGTCGCCAACTTGCTAACAAGATTCTCAACACCTAATCAAGCTAATACCGCACTCCCCGCCATTCGCACCTTCATCTATCTGTGACTGCCAAAAAGTTGGGTAATTAATTGGCTCGTTAAGACACGACGCCGGCTTAGCTTTTTGGCTTGAACCCACAAACCACAATCTACAGCCAATGATCTCGAACAAACAATTAACCGCCGCTTCGACCAATCTTCCGATTAAGTTCGAGCGCGACTATAAATTAGGGGCGGCTTTTTTTTTATATCTTTTTTGCTGGCGTAGGCTAACGCCTGCCACATGCCACAGTTGAGAAATAAATTCAAAGCTAGAAGTGCCTTTTAAATGTAACTGTATAATTAATTAAAATACTGCACGTATTTTTTTGCGCCAGGCTGTTCACATTTTCCAAATTGTCAACGTTTAACATTTGGTATTTTTCTTGAGATTTTTTCATTGACATTTTTCTTTGTGTATTCGTGTTGAGACCAAGAAAAATTCTTCCCATTGTTGTAAAGTGCACAGGGTCGGGGTTTGGAGAAGGCCTTTGGTCAGTTTCAGGCGTGTACAGAGGAAGGGACCTTGGTGAACCTTTGCAATTAAATTGTAGAGTGGGCAGCACTGCCTGCCCTCATGTAATTTGCCACACGCACTTGTACAACCTCTGGTTGTATTTGTTAAGTCAGCCAGCCTCATTCATAGTTTATAATTCATAATTAAATACATTCATGAATTACGCTAAGTACGCGCAACTGCCAAGTTTAGGCAACTTTACTGTAATTGTTTCCTGTCACAGCCTTCACTAATTACAGCTTGACCACAACGCGGGGGAGAGAAGTGTGCGAAGTCAATGTCAGCATGATTAAACTAAACTTTGTAATTTGTTTAATGAAAACTTGTGGGAGGTGTAGAGACGTTAAAAGACGTATGACAACATGATTAAAATAGTTTGTCAATAACAAATTGGTTCAAAAAATTATTCTTAAACCTATTTTAAAGCCTATTCCATCATGTCTAGAGATCTTAAAATCATAATAACCATGAAAAGTATTTGTAGTAGGAATAAGTAAATCCTAGAATTCGACAATCTAAGTTGATCAGAAATATATAAACCATGCCAAAAATTGAGCTAACATTGAGTTAATTTGGTTAATCATCTACGGATTTTCTTTGCAAATTTCAACACACTTCCGCCTTCAGGCTTAAATCAATTGTTATGAACAAACCCGGGGAATAAACAAAAGTAAAAGTAAATTAGGTTAATTAGAGGAATATAACATGGAAGAAGACGAAAGAAATAGTTTTTACCTGCCCGAGTTATTTTGATTTCATTCATCTTCGGTAATCTTTACCTTTTCCGTTTTTAAGTCATAACAAATATTTGAGTTAAGTTTTGTTTTCGGATCGTTGAGCACGTTTTGATTAACAAATTTCGTGCAATAGATTAAGACATTTGCAATGCCTGCATAGCTGTTATTAGTTATGGATATCATTAAGCCGAACCCAAGTTAAAAAAAGAGAGAGAAACGTGACTGCTTCCAACTAATTAACAAGCTGTTCTGTTACATATTAGCCCAAAACGAGCCGAGAGTGGCAATTCTTGTCGATTAATTCTGAACTTTTGTCGACAGGCAGACAGAGTGAAAAACCTCCAGACTAATTGCCATTTAGCGATCAAAAGGTAGCTAGAAACGACCTCGCCTCGGGTTGGTTCATGACGGATCTAGACAATGGACTTAGTTGGTATTAACCTCAGCAAATGACCCTAACAATTTCCGGCTTCAATTAATTCACGTCCCAGAGAGCGCAACTAGTTGCAAATCATAAGAAAGAGAGAGGAAGGGGTAGGGTAAGGGTAAGGGGTGTAGTAAAACTACTCAAAGTGCAGATGAAAATCTACAGCAGATCAGGCAAACTTGGTCAATACTCGATTCGACCTTGTGCATTCGATTCAATTCGATTCGATTCGATTCGCGCCAACTGAATCTAGACGATCTCTTGAAAATCCGATCGATTTCGATTTCAGCGGCGCCTCAAATCGATCAGAGTCGCAATAAAAGCGTAATTTTTCAACCCGCCGCTGTCTAATTTATGCAATGTTTTTCCCATTGCCTTTTGTGTTATTTTTCCTTCCTTCTTAATGCGGCTGCCTTTGTAAGTAAATTATATATTTAAATTTGTAAATTTGTTGTTATTTTTAGGCATCGATTGTTGCGATAAAAATCACATTTGTTGCTCTCTTACTTTGGCAAATAAATAAATTACATTTAATTTGCGTAATCAGTTTTCAATAGCATTCGAGGGTCTGTGACGGCTTTTGTATAGGGAAAATTTAGATTATGCAATTATGCATAGAATATAATCGAAATTTGTTGGTAGTTGGTAGTTGGAGCCATATATAAATCGCATTTGCACAGGGGGGCCACACAAATCGTGCACACAATCCCATTGCTCATACGACCCGTCGGCTGTCCACGCTGGTAGGCAGGGGTCAAGCGTTTATGGCCTGTGCCGCTCTACAAAAAAGGAATGGCAGACAAATTAAAAAACGCTACCACAGCAACTGCAACTGCAACAGACTGTGGCATGACACAAACTGCAGCTCCAGTCTCCCCTTATGAGGTTGAGGAAATCATTTTGTTAACACAATACTTAGGAAGCATTTAGTATGTTAATATTTACAAATCTCTGCCCCATGACCAGTTGGCCGTGAAATGCAATCGCATAATCAGATGCAGCACGGCTCTGATGCCCGCAAAAATGTAAATTCACCTTCCTTCTCCCTCAAATCTTTTGACTCTGTCTCTCTCTCTCTCTGACCGCCGCGGGCAGAAAGTGTAACAACAAGGGCCAAGAGTCAATGCACGCAAAGTTGCATATCATTAACATGAAATTAGCGGGACAGCGATAAGCGGGATTAACAACGGCAACAGGAAGTGATAGCACAGTGCAGATATGCTATAAAGAAGGCGTAGAATAGAAGTAATATAATATAGAACAATAGAATACAATCTAAAGAATAGTAAAAGAGTCTAATAGATTGCCAATACCTCAAACAATTCGAATTTTGAATAAGGAATCCATTGAAATATCCAAAGATCTCTTGAAAAACTGAATATAATAATATCAATAATGTGAAGCTGCCAACTTGTCTCTTTTGCTGTTAATTACACAGCTAATTTAATTGCTAAAAATAGCTCATTAAAATGCGACTTAATTTAAACACCCTCAATTTATTAATCGTCTTTAAAAATGCAAATAACTCTTATCTGTAGATCAACATCGATGTCGCAAACACAGCACAGCATTCCATTTACTTTAGAGGGTATTAGAAGTCAACTAACAGCAGGAGGTCTTCGATTGGGCGACTGTCAGTTCGTTCACTTTACCACGAGACACAATTCTAGAGGCACAAGTTGATACAATGTGCTTGGGGATTGTGACTCTTGATGAACGCAGTTTGATTGGCCTGACTGCGTCTCGTTTAATGGGCGGCAGTTTGGCAGTTTGCTGGCGATTGCCTCTAAAATGCTTGCCAGGCCTAACACGGACCACATTGCGACATTTGCAAACGAAACTAAACGATATACGGCACGAACCGAAAAAAACCCCAAACCATTCACTTTTCTGGCCAAGAGGAAAACGTGGAAATCAGCAACTCCAACAATTTTTGTTTGATGTTTTCTGCTTTTAACCATTACTTAAATAAATTTGTTATAACAACTGAACTGACTTGACTTTCCAAGTGCAACTGCAACTGACTCTTGCCATAAATATGTATGTTATGGTTTATAGTAATACACAAGTCATACTGCACCTGTTCCATTGAGTTATATATTGTTTTCATCTTGATTTATGCTTTGCGAGCAAGGTCAACAGCGCAAAAACAATCGATCTAAGAAGTATGGGAACAAGTTGACTTTGTAATGGTAGACGGCACAAACAAAGATCTATTGATTCTTTCTGCAAATCGAAGCGGATGTTAGATCTAAAGCTAATGGAAAATATTTCCATTTTAATTGTAGCTTTAATTCAGTTTGATTTCTGTTGAGAAATGATCAAAGTAAACTAGTAAAGCTGTTTTGATTTGATAAGATATCGAGTATTTAATTATATGCCTACATAGATCTCAGAGACTGTAAGAGAGTATCATAATTGTTGGTAATATGTACTTATATTGCACGCAGCTGTTTGTTTTTAAATTCGGCCACGCCTTCTTTTCCTCCATAAATTGATAAAATTCTAATTGCACGCGTGATTTAAAAGATTAAACGTTCAATTGTGTTCAATACATTTCTTAAAATTTGATTGCAAACGGACAATTAACATAGAAGTTATTTAAAAAACACCTTGAAAGGAGTAAAAATGTCGAAAGAGCCTGTAAGCATGCAATGAATAATGCACTTAATATGAAAGTTACATATTAAAGTGTGTGAACAGTTACATATCGGGTATACAACAGTCGAGCACATTCGACCGTAGCTTTCTTTACTTGTTTTCTATCATATCATGTACAGCAACTAATTATAATGACTTTTTAAAGGATTACTTTCGCTCTCTCTCTCTCACTTTCTGCCACGCCCTCGCTACATAGCCTGCAGCTGGCTTATTAACTCCGAAGCATAGACCTTTGAGAGGGAAAACTCCATATAATCGTCTGCATGTCTATATTTGCATTTTATGCCGCAACTTATGCAAATTGTGCCTTATAAGTCCGACAACTGACCCCGCCGACTGACTTGCTTTAAACTAATCTACCTGATTTGTTTCGATTGCAACTTTTTTCGCACTTTATGTGTGCAATTAGCTAATATTTTCGGCTGCCGACTCTGCAATTTGCCACAAGTCAAAGCGAGGCGCATGTGCAACGCGTGGCATGGGGCAGAGAGACAGAGGCAGGCAGCAATTTTGCCAGGCTTTCGCCTTGTCGTAATTGTAATTGAAAAACAGAGAGAGAGAAAAAACTCTTGCAGAGCAGACAATTTGCGCCATAAATGGACAGTGGAGAGAAAAACCTTGCCCAAGTGCGGCCTGCTATAATTTGTTAGCCAAGTTCGAGCTGAAAGTTGAGAGGGTGTTGCCGATTTAGCGCTAACTGACCGCAGGCACTTGTCGAGCTATTTTTGGGGGAATTGACAAAATTAAAATTCATTTACGCTCAAGTAAATATTTACGCAATAAATTTGCATTTAATTGCATTTCGCGACATGCCACACACACGCACACACACACAGAACTTTGACCAAAATCAAAATCAAATCAAATCAAATTTTGCACTGCAAAACATGCCACAAAACGCAGTCCAAACGCCAATTGCAGCACAGTCGCAGCTCCTGCTCCTTCTTCTCCACTCCTGGCCTGCACTGACGAGAGGCAGCAAACAATTTGTGCGACGTATCGAAATCTAATCAAATTATGCGCCAGAAATGTCGAAAAAGCGTGAAATGTTTTGCCAACGGCTGCCAGAGGCTGTGCTGCCTATTAACCCGACTCCGGGTGAATAGTCGGACAAATGCGCCTGGCTGTGCCTTGGTCTGGGAACGAACACACACCCCTCTCCACCCCTATACCCCTGTTCACTCACTCATTGGTCTCGGGTGTGTGCTCTGCACCTGGCTGCAAAAATCGCATCAAAATCGCGCTTCTTCTGGAAAATGTTATGCAAAATGTGCGCAAAAGTGCTTGGCAAATATGTATCATCATCAGCTCGAACCGAATCCCAAATGTATCTAGTATCTGTGCAGTTGCCCTCCCTTCCCCTCCCCTATTCCCCATCAAGTATTTTGAAACGCTTCAGTGCGTTGCGGGGAGCTGAGTTGGATGTGCCCGTGTGTATTGTGGCTAAAATGTTTTTATGCGGTTCGCTTAATGTGTTTTTGGCCATAAACCAACTGACAACAACAACACACAGTACACACACACACACACAGTGGCAACGACTAAAAATGCCAAACAATCCACCATGAATCAAACTCAAAACTCAAAATTCAACTCAGAGAGAGCCTCAACTCATCTTTGTGCGGTTCTGGCTTGGCATTTTTTTGCTCAGCAGCTTCAATTTATTTGTTTTTGTCCGCCTAATTGCATTCTGTGTGTGTGTGTGTAATTGAAATAGCCAACTGGACATGTGAAAAGTTCATTTGGCTACCAAAACTAGTTGAACTTTTCCAGCTACAGCCACAAACAAAACAGAAATCACACATTATTGTGGGCGCGTTTAAAAACGCCACAAAAACGCGCGCGCGTCAACTAAAATGTTAAATCATAATTGCATACAACAAATAATGCAATAAATATGTTAATGTTAGCTGTGAAGGGGTTTACAAGTGGGTATATCATGCCGAAAAGTCTCTTCATCACATGCTCTACAGGGTATGCGATAGTCGCAGCACAAACTGCTTTGGCTCTTGCCCAAAGTTGCATCATTTTTGTCATGCCAAATTGAACTCGAATAATATTAGGTAATTAGGCATTTGCCAATTCAATTTGTGCATCGATCACAATCTCTGTGTGAGGGGAGGAACGAGAGGGAGGGGGATATGTGCAATAACAATCGCAGAAGGATTCCGGTGACGATTTCAAGCCAAAGTTAGATGCGGCAAAAGTGAACGGAAGTTGCCCGACAACTTTCCACACAAAACAATAGTCAGGAAAGATAGATAGTTAGATATATAAAGAGAGAGAGGGAGGAGGGAGGGCAGTGCTGGCCGCAGGGGCAGCTTAATAAGCCGCTGCAACAGCAGTAGCAGCAGCAGCAACGATACTGACACGCTGCCTGAAAATTAATTTGAAAGCAGGCTCGGTGGGGCCAGAAGATACATAGATAGATAGATGGCTAGATAGATGAGCCAATGCATATCACATTTAAGTGCTGCAGGCACACACACGCACACACACATCAGCACATATTAATTAATTCAAAATTGCATTACGCATACGCACAGGTGTACAGGCTGTGCTGAAACTAATCTGAACTGAAGCAAGCGCATGCAGCTGCAACACACTTTGGCCAAGAGAGTCATAAGATAAAAACACTTTGCCAATAAAGAAAACGACAACAAAAGCAATCGCAGCAACAGCAACAACAGCAGCAGCAACAACAAAGACAGCTATAAAAACATTTTGATAGAAAATTAAGGCTCCACACATGACCAAAATTCGCTTAGCTACTGTCAGCTCTGTCTCCTTCGTCCCATGGTGGGTGTACACATGTCACACTGTCTGTCTGTCTGTCTGTGTGTCTCTCCTGGCCAGGCCAGGCCTGGCCAATTCAGTTAAAGACTGTGCGGCCATTGGAGCAAACACTTAAGCCACACACTGCCTCCGCTCGCGCTCACCCAATGCAAATTATCTGCCCCCAGAGCTTCGATTTGGCTCGTGTGTTCTCCTATTTTCGGACACTTATTGTGCCACTGACGTCTGGAGATTGTCGTCGTCGTCGTTGTTGTTGTTGTTGCTGCTGTTGGTTTTGCCGTCGCCATAGCTGCCAATTGCAAGTTTGCAAGTTTGCAACACATGCCGCACAGGACACGAACAGCGGCAACAACAGCATGAACCTGCCTAGAGATGGAACAATTGCTGAAGCACATATCTTCAAATTATGCTAGAAATGTCTAATTAACTTCTTGATAGATGAAAATATAAATTAATTATTAATTTCTACACAATTTAATTGATTAGTTTTCTACTTTTATTGGCATTTTAAACGGATCAAATAAGGGAAACTCAACTTGCAAATCCATCAAGTTTACAGAGAAAAACTCTTTGAAATATAAAGAATTAAATAACTTTACTGCCTGCATTATCAAGAGCAGTCTAGAGATAATTTAATCTCTTACTTATTAGAATATTTTCTTGAAAATTAAAATACAATTTATCAAATTGTGCTGAATGAAAATGAATAAATTACTTGCAGAAAGAAAAAACAGTGTGATATACCCACTACAACTATAACTTCTATGTTTAGCGTCTTTTGTGTTGCATACTTTGCAGAGAGTTGCTTGGAAATCAGTAACTCTTTAAAATCATTTCTTAAATATCTTCTATATTAGTTATAAGATCGCAATAAAAATTTCAGAAGTCAGTTGTACGTTGATAGTTATTGCGTTTACCAAAAATGAACTGTCCTGCATTAAAGTTTCGCTTTGGATCTGCGCGCAGAATTTAGACATTATTTCATATGTTATTGGTAGTCCTAGTCTTTTTTTATTGGCATTGTAAACTGATGAATTCAAGGATATAATATATGCAAATCCATTAACTTTACAATAAAAAATAATTAAGAATTAACTTGTTACTTCATTCAAGGATATAATATTTGCAAATTCAACAACTTTACTAGGAAGAATCAACTTGTTACTTCATACTACATCGGCCAAGTGCAGGCAAAACTTGTGTACATCTCTAGTAAAGCCAGTACCCAGTCTGGTCTTGGCTCACTAAGCACACAATGCTCGATAAACAATATGAAGAAAAATTTGAAAATTTGCTTAATGCTCTTTTATAATAGTTTTTCCTTAACGGTTATGACACAGCCCCCAGACTCGTGCTGTGGTTAGGCCTCGTTGAGTCTTTTATTAATTGCTTAACTTGTGCAACAACAAGACAGAGCAAAAGAGAGGAAAGTAGAAAATAGTAAGAGAGATAGGTAGATCGAGAGAGAGAGAGAGAGACGCGAACTTATTGATTGACAATTTATTCCTTATTTAGTGTATAACCTGACGATAGGACTACTACAAAATATAATTACTTCACTACAAATAGATGTATATAATAATATATATGTATATATTCCATAGCAGAGGGGAAGCGAAGTGACTTTATATATATATATATATATATATATATATATATATATACGTATTATACACCACCTAATGCCCAAAAGTGCAATTGGAAGTGCAGTCCAATATTATATCTGACCCTGTCCCTCCCCCATTTCCTAACCACACACCTCTCTCTTTCACTCAATCAGGCAGAGGGTGACGGTCGTGAGTCATCGATGGAGACGAGCCAAGTGCAATTGAGTATCTCTCGCAAATCCCATCGTGTCGCCGCATCTGGCTCAAGCAGCACAGCTACTGTGGCCTTGGCATGCGGCGTTATAATATCCTGTAGCTTGCGACGAAACGAGAACTTCTTGCCACGTTGATCCTCCAGAAGCTTGGTTAAATTACTATCATCGAACGGCATTTTTGCATTCATC
The DNA here is from genome assembly GCA_018903675.1 of Zaprionus capensis. Lineage (NCBI taxonomy): Eukaryota > Metazoa > Arthropoda > Insecta > Diptera > Drosophilidae > Zaprionus > Zaprionus capensis. Next base: position 8,688,170 of record JAEIFN010000964.1, on the reverse strand, counting down.
ATTATGAACAATATCACACCCAATGACCAAGCATCCGCCAACTTGGGATCGTAGGGCACACCGCAGACAACCTCTGGGGCCGCATAGGCAGCAGAGCCACAATATGTTTCGGATTTAATCTGATGTCCGCTATCATCGCGACAATAGCGTGAAAATCCAAAATCGGCTAACTTAACATTGAGACGTTTCGAGAGCAGAATATTCTCACACTTAAGATCACGATGGGCTATCTCATGTGTATGCAAATACTTAAGTGCCTTGGCCATCTGAAAGAACCAAACTTTTGCTTGTTTCTCATCGATGGGGCCAGACTTTTTGATGTGCGACAATAGGTCGCCCTTTTCCGCATAACGCATAAAGATAAAAATCTTGGGACCACGCTGCAATATGCTATGAATTTGTATAATATTGGGATGATCGAGTTTCGTCAATATTTCTAGCTCGCGTGGAAAGAATTTATGCACAAAATCGGTTGGCGCCTTCGCCTTATCAATGATTTTGCATGCCAAATTAACACCATGCCCACTATCATCAGAATAGCCGGCTGTGATCACAGTCGCATAGGATCCTTCGCCGATTTTATGACCAATATTATAGCCGCGTTGGGCCAAGGCATCAATATCGGAGCTACGTGTTGTCAATTGTTGTCGATTGCCAGCATAGTTGGACATGATTTACCAGGGGGAGGAGGGTGGATGAAGCTTTATAGATCCTTCCTATATGCTATTAAACCAACTATTTGGAAACATTCGATCATCATCAATATTCGATTCAATGTACTATGAATGAATGTACTCACCAATTAGTTGGTTTACCTCACTGAACTTGAATTTGATGGTATTATGTGTATAATGTTAACGAAATTTCCTATTCTAATCCAGAAATTTTGACAAAACTACGAACGTTGTGAAGGAGCAGAGACAAATAATAAAATCAATGAAACTTAAAACTGAATTAATTTGAAATTTGTCCAATTTTTCACTGTCTACTTGTTTATTCAAATTTAACTTAAAATAAAAAAATAATCAACGATAAAAAAATAAAATAATGGAAAGAGAAGAATTGGAGATACGAAATAGATTCTCTTATTGTTAAATTTCGTTCCTTCATTTTAAAAGAGCTTCCACTTCAAACTCAGTTTGAAAATATTATCAATTGTGTACGATAGTTAAACGAGGTTTATACATTTTACATTGAACATTATTCCATAACCAAAACAAACAAAGTATACCATATCATCATCATCGCTTTGGGTCTGTGTCAAATTCAACAAATATATATCAAAATTTTTGGGTTCGAATAGGAAATTGTGTTATTGTCTTATATCAGTAAAATCAAATTTAAGTTTAGCAATCTAAAAAACCAATGCAACGGTAAGCTTCCCCCTTCCCCTCATTGTACCCACATAGATCATCTAGTTAATCGACTTCCAATAGATAATGGCAAGCAAAGATATAACAGCAAGCAACTCGGATGCCGAAGCGCTGGCACAGCAGGGCTATAAGATTGGCCACAAAGTGGGCGAGGGCTCCTATGCGACTGTGATAACCGCTAGCTATACGGATGATGCGGCTGGTAAAGATGTCGAGTTGGCCTGCAAGGTGATTGACAAATCAAAGGCACCCAGCGATTTTGTACATAAGTTCTTTCCGCGCGAACTGGACATTCTAACGAAACTGGATCACCCCAATATCATACAAATTCACAGCATATTGCAGCGAGGTCTTAAGATCTTCATATTTATGCGCTATGCGGAAAAGGGTGACCTTTTGACGCACATCAAGAAGAACGGCTTCATCAAGGAGAGTCACACCAAGATGTGGTTCCTGCAAATGGCCGCTGCCTTGAAATATCTACACAGTAATGATATAGCACATCGTGATCTAAAGTGCGAGAACATTCTACTCTCGCAGCATAGTAATGTCAAGTTGGCTGACTTTGGATTCGCCTGTTTCTGCAGCAATGAGGCAGGCACCAAAATCAAATCCCAGACCTATTGTGGCTCGGCTGCCTATGCCGCACCCGAAGTCGTCTGTGGTGTACCCTATGATCCGAAACTGGCAGATGCCTGGTCCCTAGGCGTCATACTCTTTATAATGCTCAACGGCAAGATGCCGTTCGATGATAGCAACTTGACCCAGCTGCTGGAGGCTCAACGTGGCATGAAATTCGCATTTCGCCACAAGCTCCACGATGTGATATCGCCACAAGCCAAGGCCACAGTGGCTGTGCTGCTCGATCCGAATGCGGCGACACGTTGGAACATGCAAGAGATATCCAACTGCACATGGGTGCGCATGGATAAGCGATCTCAGAAATTCTTGGGTTAATTATCGATTGGTATCCAGTAACCTCCTGTAAATGTACATATGTATTATATATAGTACAATCTGATAGGCAATCTAATCGTGCATTCGGTACAGAAGGAAATCAGTATCAGAGTTCTGATCCTATATCTCGAAATCTCGTATGTATTAATATTGGAAGATAATGGATATTTTTCGATTAGAAAAATGACAATTGGACAAACGTTTGTTATTCAATGTGCAAACTCTCAATCATATTTTCAATATCTATATATATTTTTAAAGTCTTCAACTACCTTAATAAATATTATTTCAAATAAACGAGTCTACAAAAGCGAATATTGTGAATCAACCCAAAAAACTCTCTGAGATCTTACCTATGAATATTCAATACGATACGAATGTTGCTACAGTCGAGTGTGATCGACTGTGATATACCCGCTAGCTACCTACATATATAACTTATATGTTTTGTATATTTTATGTTGCATACTTTGGGGAGCTAGTTCGGAAGAGACTTTGAAATAACCAATTCTTAAATAACTCCTATGTTAGAAATCCGATCGCTATCAAATTTTCAGAAATCATTTGGGCTTTGAGATTTTATTATTTAAAAATGAACTATCCTGTCTTTTAATAACGCTTGTAATTCGATTTAAATCGATTTATGGGGGGCGATAGGGGCGTGGGCCAAAACTAAAACAAACTTGTAATATTTAAATATTTTTTTATATTCTTGTTGTCGTCAAAGCTCCAATAGTGTCTGAGATCTAGATCTAGATCTAGACAGACAGACGGACATGGCTGTATTGATTCGGCTGTTGATGTTGATTAAACACATATACAGTTTGTGTGGTCTGCCACGCCTCTTCTTTTCGGTTGGCACAAAGTTATATTACCCTTCTATCTTATGGGTTATGGGTAAAGTGAAGACTCGGACTACGATACAATATAATATACAATCTATATAGAGCATGTAACCTATATACAAGTATAGTATAGAGTATAGTATGGAGCATGTAACCCATATATCTATTACTTTATATTTCTACCTATTTATCTATACCCAAATAAAATATATATTATAAACTCTACCATATATCTGAAGAAAGTTATTTGCTGCTTCATTTCAGTTGCCTGCCTGCTGCTGTTGCCGCTGTCGCATGCCGCAAACAGTGGCAGCAACCACAGCGGCCTCATTGCAGACGCCGAGCTAAGCGCCTCGGAACGCAATCGTCGCCTTATACCCTACATGGCCTTCTATCTGCCGGCACCGGAGTTGCCCATCAATCAGCAATACGCTGTGAAGCATGCAGCAGCTGCGGGTGCAGCCCAACTGCGTCCACCGGCAGCGACCACGCCCAGCCGCATACCAGTGCCAGTTGCCTACATGCCACAGCAGCATCCGCATCCGCATTCGCATTCGCATCCACATTCTCATCCGCTGTCATCGCATTATCAGTCGGGCGCAGCCGAGGTTTATCATGCCTTGGCTGTGGGAGGTGGCGGCCATCAGCTGGTGGCGGCACCTGTGCACGGCAAGGAGGCACCAGCTCCGCCGCCACCACATCCACCATCGTCGGAGACCGGCGGCAGCACATTTATTGCCTACAAGCCATTGCACACAACGCACAAGGCAAGTACATTAGATTGCACATAAATAAATATTGAAAATAATCGTGAAAGATGCAACAACAACAACAACTGCAGCACAAGACTGTGCAGCATTTTCCGCCACTTTCACAGCAACAGCAGCAACAGCAGCAGCACCAGGAGCAACAACAGCAGCAGGAACAGTTTGAGCTACTGGCGCCGCCGTTGCAGCTGCAGCAGTTTCATCGGCAACGCGGCAAACAATCAAAAGTCAATTTAACGCCGTTTACAGCACAGAACACGCTGCCGGGACACTTTATGCCCATTATTTATACCCCGACGAGCAAGTCGATCACCAGCAGCAACAGCAACAACAACAACAACAACAACAATGAGCTGCTTAATGGCAATACAATCAATTACAACAAAAAGCAGCCAACAACTGAAATTGTTTACCATAAAAATTCCCATCAGACACAACTTGTTACGGATTATGCAGCGGAGCACGACTTGGAGCAGCAACAGCAGCCGCGGCAGGAGAAGGCGGTGCTGCCACCAACGCCAAGGTAAGATCTCTATACAGTACACACTATATAGAGCATGTATCTGACGGATCTACCATCTCAACTGCTTTCGCACCCACACGATAAAACTCTTGCCACACTTTATGAAATTGTCTTGGAAGAATTCTCACATGCAACCGGCCATGCCCCTCCCGCCCACCTAGTTGTCGTTGTTGTAGTATACAAATTAAAAATGTTGCACCAATTTCTGGTTTGACAGCAATTGCTGCAACAGTTGTCTATCAATATAATGCACACGTTAGAAACATGTCGAATCTGATAGGCTATTTTTGAGGAACGATTGGAAAACAAACAAACATCGATGCAGATTTCCACTGAGTATAGAGAATATAGCACTAATGTTTGCGTAGTTTATGAAAACATCTTATTTAAAACAGTTTTGCATCTAATATATCAAGTTATAATGTATATTTCATATGTAAACAACAAGTTATGGTCATAGGAATCTCATTAAACTTGGCATCTTAGCACAAGGTTGATTGAAATAGACAATACTTCAATTTGGTTTAGATAATTCAAGAAATATTACTATCATTTTAATTATAATGATAATGTAATGCAATAAGATAAAAAGACAAATATATTGATTTAATCAATAACAATGATACAAAGTAGAAGAAGTATAGCGCACAAGTTGAATACGCTTTATAAAGTGTAAAATGTACATGGAAACTGATAAAACGAGAGCTTATCAAGTTACGTAAATGTTGATTAGAATTATTTTTGACTTTTGCGTGTAGCTGTATATATTGTATATAGTATAGTATATATTGTATATTGTATTGTATATAGTATATACTGTATATAGTATAGTATATATTTCTCGGTGTATAACTTACAAGAATTTAAAGTGCACGACACGCTCTTGTTAATTGCGACAACGACGACAAAGAATAGAGCAACTTAAAGGTATTCAGAGCGAACATGCCGAGTCGAGTTGAGTCGAGCAGAGCAGAGCAGCACTCGGCAACACGGTTGCATGCAGCAATGCCCTTGGGCGCTGAAATCAATTGCATTTAATGCAATGGCTGAGCAAGCTCAGTTACTGCTACTGTTTCTCCTTGTCTCTCTCCCTCGCTCTTTCTCTCTGTGTCTCTTGTGACGTAAGAAGCAGTTTGATGTACTTGCCGAGGCGCTGCCAGTGGGCAACGTGTAGCAAGTGGGTGTGGCACCATGTGACAGAGTGTGGCATCTCTCGTAATGTTCGAAATTGCAAAATCATGTCAAAGATAACCGCGGGCAATGGTCAATCTCAACAATTGTACAGAATGCAACAACAGCAGCAGCAGCAGGCAGCGAAGGCAACAAGATATTTACACAATACTCCATAAAAATACTCATACTCTCTCTGTCTCTCATACACATTTGCATGCCCCGCAGTGCTGGCTATAATGTCCTTTACAGTGAGCCAGCCTCTGCCCCCGCTTCAGCTTCTGCCTCCTCATCATCATCAGCTTCGCCATCGAAAGTGCAACAAAAGTCACCGCCTGCTTATGGACACGTAAGCAAATACGAGAGTTACTTCCACATGGCACCAAATCAGCCCAGCGGCAGCAACAGCGAACAGCAGCAGCAGCAGCTGACACCGCAGGAGAAGTACGTGCTCTACTTGCAGCAGCGCATGAAGCTGCAGCGACAGCAGCAGCAATCGGAGCGATATCATGCTCAACATGCCGCAGACGCAGCAGATGCACATCATCATCATCATCATCATCAGCATCATCAGCCAGCGCAAAGCAATACGAAAGCTGGCAAGCATCCTCAACACACACACACGCATACGCACACGCAACCACCATCACCACAGACACCACAAGTGGCAACACACCACAGTCAGTCGATACACGGTTACAACACGTTGCAACAACAGCAGCAGCAGCAACAGACGCAGCAGTCGCAGCAACAGGTGTTGCATATTCCACTGCGCGCTATTATGGGGCAACTGCATGAGCAGGAGCCACTGCTCGGGTAAGCTCCCCCACCCACCTGCAGCATCAGTTATGCCAGCTAGTTACTGAGATTCTAATTCCATCTGCGATTCTAATTCCCTTTCCATCCCTCTAGCTCTCCTGCTCCAACGCATTTCATTGATTACCTCATCGATGGGCCGCGTCAATCGCTGGAAGATGAACAGCAGCAACAGCAGCAGCACTCGCACCTTCAGCTGGACTCCTCTCCCTCACGCGCACCACAACATGCCTTCATACTGGTCACCACCACAGCGCCTTATACAGAGCATGCGCCACCTCCTCCTCCGCCAAGGTTGCCCGACTTGTTGCCTCCCACCCGTGCTCCAGTGCACTACAAGCAGCAACCCACACTGCGCCTGCATCCCGTGACACCCGTGTCCAACTACAAAGCAACCAGGAGACCCGTTTACATAACGTCCCCCACACCCAGTGAAACGGTCAAGATTACGCCCAAATATGTCTACGTATCGAGTAAACCACCAACAAGTGGACCAAGCGGGGGGGAGTTGCCTGCCCAAGCACGACCAATTCCCACTGGGCCGCCTGTGAAACTGAAACCTGTCTACAAATACACAGCCGAACGTGCCCGACCAACAGCACCACCAAGTCAGCAGTATGACGAGGATCAATTGCCCGATATACGCACCTCCTCACTGGCCGAGATACTGCACAAGCTGCAGGCAAGCAATCATTTGCCACACACACTGACACCCGATAACATCGATAACTCCATCAAGACATTGATACGCATTCTAAACAATCTCAAGCAGACGCAAACTATTGTCGCCAATCCGCCGCAGCATCATGAAACGAAACACACGAGCAACAGTCATGATTATGATTACCATACGGACGACGATGTGGAGCAGCAGCAGCAGGAGGAGGAACAGGAGCATGTGAAGCCCACTGTGGCAGCCAATGTGGATGCGAAGGTGTTGCCGAGTAAGTTGGGGAAAGAATGAAGGAAATTAGTATTATCAATCATCATAATATCAATCAATCTGTTTTCTTATTGCTAGATAAACATCCTGGTCCCACAACAGGACGTGCTGGCATAGACTATCCCAACTATGCAGAAATACCCAAGACAAGCTTCGAGTGCACGCAGCAGCGCTACAAAGGTTTCTTTGGTGATCCCGAGACCAATTGCCAGGTGTGGCACTACTGCGACCTCAACGGTGGCAAGGCCTCCTTTTTGTGTCCCAATGGCACCATCTTCAGTCAGGTTAAATACAGCATATCATAATATACACATATATAGAATACCTTATAACTTTCCTCCCCCACAGATTGCCCTGACCTGCGATTGGTGGTTCAATGTTAAGTGCTCCACAACGTCGCAGCTCTATGTACTCAACGAACGACTCTATAAGTATATATTGCCCTTCAATCCCAAGTTCCCAGAGGATTATAATGGACCCATTGTTGACAAGTAAAATTGAAGGGAGGCGAACTTAATCCAACCTTACATTAACATATTTCTTTTCTCAGATATTTGGCAATGAAATTCCAGGAAATGGAAGAGAAAATGCGACAGGAAAAGCAACGTAAGATCAATCAGCAGGCGGAGAAGGCAGCTCCACGAGAAGAGGCATCCACGCCGGCATTGCCCAAGAACCATAAACCATCACCCAAACATGGCAGCGGCATTAATGCCCAAGTTTATGAACAGAGCTCAGAACGCAATTTGCTGATTGATGACGAGATCGATGATATATCAGAGCGCGGTACTTATGATACCTATGGCCAGACTCCGACCACAGTTATGGCGCCCACAACATCGTCGCAGGACACGCACACCTTGGGACATAGACCTATTTTTGTATCCTCTACGCCAGAGCCAGAATCGGAATCAGAGCCAGAGACAGAGCCTGAAGAGGAGCCACAACTTGTGGGTGATCCCACGAGTAGTGAAAGCGACGAGGTCGAGGACAAGCTACAGAGCCTGCGGGATACGAATGCGGCTGCCGGGAAAAAGAAACTAGAGACGACTAAAGTGAGCGTAGAGAAGCTGGAGGTGATTGAGATCAAGGCAGATGGTACTACGGGGCATCTGATGCCCATTACAGGCATTTCGGAGAGCAGTGAACAGTCGAAAGAGAGTGCGGCCGAGTAAGAAGAGACAGAGAGAACGAGAGAGATCCTGGTAGAGAATGCTTGCCATATTTGTAATGAGAATCTTTGCACGAGGACGCCTTAAATTATTCTTTAGCGAGCGATTACTGTAAATAGCTAACTGTAAATGAAACTATACCTATAGGAAACATTTAGATATATTCTGATATGTAATAAAATAATTGCCAAGTATTAAGTAAGCTGTATATATATTGTATTCTCTTTGCTTACCAGTTTTGAGCAATTGATTTCCGAAAGAGCCTTATCGATAATGTCGAGTGTAACTGGAACTTCGGTGAGAAAACGATAATTCTACAAGGGAATATAGTTTTAATAGTGTTGTTTCATTTTTAACACTCTTGCAGAAGGAGAACTATCGTGAAAGAATTAGGAACTAAGCCCTTAAATAATATAGAATGTGTTTTTGAACTTATTAGACAGATTTCATATCTAGTTGCCTAGTTTAATGATGAAATAGGTCAAATCTTGGTTCAATACACTTAGAACTCAATATAATAATATCCATGAATGACTGGGTTCCAGGGCAAGATCGTGATCATAGAATATATCTATTTAAACTTATTAGAAACATTTCAGTTCTACTTGCTTAGATTTACGACGAAATACATCGAATATTGACCAATTCTAATAGCAACCTTAACGTTTGAGTGGGTTTCCATTTAAGATCATAACATAGTTTCGATTCGAACAACTTTCCTCAATCTAATACAAATCTTAAAATTTGACTGATCACGATCACAATCTTAATGCCTTCATCATTCACCCTCTGCAAGAGTGTACTAGTGCATTCAACAGTGTCACCACTTAGTCGAGGGTGTGGAGCTAACCATTTCGCCCACTGGGCAGCCCTTGTGATTGTTATGATATCTGGAGTGGCACAGTAGGCAGTTGGTGCACTTGCATATCTGACAATAAATGGTCTTTGGCGAATTGTGTACATTGCACTGCAAGCGGATAGGCATGCGGAAGATGTCCTTGCCCACGCGAATATGCTTGGTGGGTCGCCTCTTCTCGTCCAGGCGCTGATAGATGTGCGTCTTGAGGACGCGACTATGATGATGCACAGTCTCAAAGCAGCGCTTGCAGTAGAAGGCATTGCATTGCTTGCACTCGCACATTGCAGTGCTGTGGCCGCACTCGCTGCACTTGATGTCCATCACAACGTCACTCTTTGTTGTGCAGTGTAGTGATTTATTAACGGAATCCACCGAGAAGCGACGATAGTAGTTCAGGCCGCTTGCCTCGCCCAACACATGATAGTTGAGCTCATAGTAATCCCGTATATTTCCAGCGTATTTCGAATTCGGATTCTTTGCATTCAATGTGGGCGGGGCCGAACTGTTGCATACGGCGCACTTGAAATCAATTTCCTGGCGATGCTTCGATAGGCAAAATTCGCATATGTTGTGGCCACAGGGCAGCAAAAAGGGACGAAAATTGTCTGCAAAATGGAAAATAAATACAAAAAATAGGAAAAAAAAGAAACCTTTTTCTTTCAGTGCATAAAAGATGTTTAGAAGTAGTACAAAGCAGACGAGAAAAATAAGCTGTGCACACATGCACAACGTAACGGTTTTCTGTGTAGTTTGTATACGTACAAAAGGTACGCACGCACACACATAGACACACAACCATTCTTATATATTATTTTCTAATTAAATTGTGAATTTTTTATCCATTTACAATTGGCTATATATTTTTAACATTATTAAACAATATCTTACCTGCTCCATTGCCCGCTGTGTATATGTGCGAATATTCGTGTTGGCATTTCGGGCAGCGCAGTTGACTGCGCAAATTTGCTGCAACAAATTTGCGATCGAAAAACTTAACTCCACTGTCGTCGGTAATCATTATATTTTTTCTTTGGGTTTATTTTATAGAATTTTGATGTGTTAATTAATTGAAAATGTTTCACGTCAATTTGCTGTGCAATTTGACAAGGAAAAAGAGACCGGCAAACTTGCAGTGCGCTAAACGGCCAATGGAAGCAGTGTTGTGTAAGATCGTTGCGAGCAGGCCAGTGAGCTTACGAAAGTTGCCTGCTATAGAGCCGCATAAAAAGCTAGCTGGAATGAAACGCCATTCTTCCGTTACTTTTGAATTGAATAAGATTCACAATTTATGGTATTGTTTTTATTTAATTTTATTCATTTTTCAACCAAAAACCAAATTTCCACACCAATTAAAACTATTAGTTATTTTCCCTTAACCAAACATGGAGTCCATTAAAGTATTCTGTCGGTCGCGACGATTAGATTCGTCCTGCCTGAAACGACGTAATTCCTCATAGACTTCGTCATCGGTTTCCTAGCCGAAAAATTACATATTAAAAACATATTATATGATATTTGACATTTATATAGAGCAACTTACAAGCATATACCGGCAAATGGGACAGGAGTTTGCCTAAAGAGTAAAATGTTGTGTAAATAATAAGGAAAACGAGTTGTTATTGTATTGTATTGTAATACCTTCTTGAGCCACAGCAAAATGCACTCCTCATGGAACTCATGTTTGCACGGCAGCACCTTGAACTTCTCCCCAGCCTCCGCAGGCTGCTTGCACACGGCACACTCGATCTCCGGATCGACCTCCTCAGCGGTGATCTCATGAATCGGCAGCGCTTCTATGGCCCGCTTAGAGGCCTCTGGCACTTCAATCTCCATGTCAATGCCGTTCATAATGGCCAGCACCTGAAGCCGGCGATAATGACGATCGAAATCGTTGGCACCCTCTGGCCCCGTGGGCGTGTGTCCCAGCTCGTCAAAGTAGTCGGCCATTTCTGTAGTCTCCCACAACTGGAAAAGGGTGTCGAAATTTTAAAATTATGACAAGAAATTCCAAAAGAGATCTTTAATTGGTTATTGTTTGTTTGGGTTGTGGAGCCAAATACATATGTATCATTTTATTTGATAATTCAAATCGAATCGAATCGTATACAGTTTCTCTCATATTTTTAAGTACATTAATCGTGTATCATAATAATAATTCATATTCATTTTTATGTAGTCTGAACTTGCGCTTATCTATAGGTTGACACTGACCTGCGTTGAGCCTAGGGCTTAGTATATTATTTACTAGAGTGTTAGTATAACTTAGCTAGAACTAGTGTTTCGAGAGGTCTTCGCATTTGAAATATATATATGTGTGTGTGTGTGTGTTCTAGAGCTAAGTTCGGTTAGTTTAGTTTTTAAAAGTTCTCACACTAGTCTAAAATTACAGGCATATACTGGCATCGCGGGATCGCTACAGACTCCATAGTTTTCTGTTTACTGTATTTCGAAATGAATGCTTGAGCAAAGATTTCGATCGATGTGATGATCACAAAATATAATGCAAATTTCAATATTACTTTGTTTTCAAAAACTTGGAATGCGCGCTAAACTGCTGCAAAGTATGCAATAGTTATCGACATAACGATAGTTATCGATACTTTTCAAGAAAACCATCGGCTATCTTTTTGCTTTATTTATAGTATGAACATGATTATGATTAATGTGAAATTCCGTCCAATAAAAACACAAAAAGAATTTTGTTCTCATTTCTTTTGTTTTCTTTATCTTTATGCTAGATCGTAAAGGTATGTGGTTCATAATATTCATTGTTTATATATTGTTTTCTCGGTACTTCATGTAAATCATAAATAGGTAAATACAATTACAATCGCTTGCAGTTATACAAATGTTACTAACGGTACTTGGTAACTGTACTTCGTTTCTCTTTACTCTTTGCTGTTTTTTCATTTCCTTTTTCTTTTCGATAATTCGACAAAATTTCGACTTAAAACGTAGATAGGTAGGGACTACAAAGTGCATAAAGGAAAACGCAACTTTTTTTTACTTAAGCTAGGCATTAAAAGTAACAAGTTTCTTGTTGTTTTTGTTGTTTGTTTAGATCGCTAGAGAATAAATTAAATGGCGCCCAACGTGGTAACTTTTACATTTTGGGCATTTTACACATAGAAAGGGAGTTTTTACTTTCAGTAGTTTTAGTTGTTGTTTTTCGGTTTTTGAGAATGGCTAGTTAAAATATATACAGAGCGTATAGTGCGCTACTTAGAACGAAAGGAAAACAAATTAAACAAAATAAACGAATAAGTACACAATTTTCGATTACTTTTAGCTACGTTTGTTGTTCTTTTTTTTCACTTTTTTAGCAGAGGGTACTGCGACTAACTACGGCAGGGAGGTAGGATTGCGGAGAGCAGGGGCGGGGGTATATGAAGTAATTACAATGCGCAGAGAAAGTAAGAAGAAGACAGACAGAGGGAGTGGAGGGAGAGAGAGGAAAGATAAAGAGTGGGAGTACGAATAAGCAGAAAGGTAAAACAGTTCTATCGATAGTACATGCGATAGTACGGGCGATAGTTGCGCAGCCGCGGCACATGGCATATATATATATATATGTTATATGTATGTAGGCTTTCTCTATAGATCTATAACTAGCATTTACAGTTCCAAGTCTAGTTCTAGTCTAAGGCTAAAAGCGGCGCAGGCGTTACGTAACGCATACGTTACGTATGTGGGGAGACTGAGGGTAGAAGTTCTGTAGCTATAGAGCTGCTGCTGCTGCTGCTGTTGCTGCTGTGGCACTAGGCCAACTCCGTATCCTAGTCCGTGATGGATATCTGCGCATAGCCCACTAACGATCGCTCGTCGGGTGTCTCGCCTGGCTGGACGCCAGAGCTCAGTTGGAACGTTATTGTCTTCATGGTATCGCACTGGGCGATCAGCTGATCCAAGTGTATAGCCATTGGTTGTGTGTCCAGTGCATCCACCAGTCCCGCATCGACCAGCTCCGTGGCAATACCCTCGGCGGTGTCCTTGCCCACGGCGAACTCGAAGCGTATGTCGTGAAGTTCGCGTCGCAAGTTGCGCATGCGCAGTACCAGATTAACTGGTGGCGCCTCGCCAGCAGCAGCAGCTGCTGCTTCACCACTGGGTAGCGGCATTTGTGCCATGCCTGCGGTGACATCCTGTGTGCTGGCTGGCGCAGGAGCACCTGCTGCTGGAGCTGGTGCTATTGCTGCGCCCGGCGTAACCGTTGTCGATGACAAACTGCGGGTAATTTCTGGTGTTGTCTCTTCACGATCGCTATCCGATGAATCGGCACGTTCGAGTCGATTAATCGGACGATCTTCGGATTCCGAATCAGATGACGGATGCTTGCGTCCGCCACTGCCGCTGGCATTGTCCTCCTCCTCGCTGGACCACACCCATTCTCCGGTAACAGTGCGATGCAGACGACCCGAGGCGCCTGGTTGACGCTTGGCTGCCTTGTGGACACGCGTCTCCATGCTGGGGCCGGTCTGCAGCAGCGTCTGGGTGAGATACTTGCGATCCTTGGCCTTCTTGAAGAACGCATGTTTCAGCAGCTCGCTGGCAGTCGGACGTTTCGAGGGCTCCTTCTGCAGGCACTCGACGATCATTTTGCGGAATGTCTTGCCATAGGCCTTGTACTGATCCTTATCCTCCGCCCCAGTATCCAGTGTGGGCGGATCGTTCTGTAGCGTCAGCATGAGCACCTTCATGGGCGGATATTTGTGATATGGCGCCGTGCCGGTGGCCATTTCAATGGCCGTAATGCCAAACGACCAAATGTCCGCCTTGAAGTCATAGCCATGATCCTGCTCCATCACCTCGGGTGCCATCCAGCAGGGCGTGCCGACAAACGTGTGTCGCACCTTCTGTCGCGACAAATCCCGTCCGGTTGCCAGCCAAGCACTGACACCGAAGTCAGCAATCTGTATGGTGCCATCATCACCGATCAGTATGTTGCCCGCCTTGATGTCACGATGGATTTGGCCATTCGAATGGAAGTACTCCAGTCCCTTGAGCACCTCCTTCAGCACAGTGGCAATGGTCGCCTCGTCGAACACACCCTGTTTGCAGTTGGCCGTGCGCATCTTGTGCTTGATGATGTCGAGCAGGGAGCCACCCTCGAGCAGACGCAGCACCAGCCACAGCTCCTCGCGCACCACAAACGATGTGTGATATGTGACCACGTTCTCGTGGTTGCACGACGACATGGCCTGAATCTCCTTGAGCAGCTCGTCCATCGAGGTGTTCCACTTCTCCAGATTGATGCGCTTGATGGCGCACTTCTCGTTCTTGGGTATGCAGTAGGCACCATGCACCACCGCTGTGGCACCCACACCGATCACATCGCGCAGCTCGTAATCGTCCTTGGAGTTGGGCCACGGTTGCTTCTCGGGCGCTGTGCCTGCAGCACTGCCAGCGGCTGCCACATTGTTGCTGGACAGCGTGGCAGGTATGGAAGTCATGCTCTTGACCGTGTGTGGTGGCGGTGTACCCGGACGATTCTTCTTCTTTTGCGGCTGTTGCAAGATTGCCGGTTGGCTCTGCGAGCGAAGTGTTTGTCGCTTTGGTTGCTTAGCGATTACAGTGGCAACTTGTGGTGGCTTTGTTGTTGCTATTGCCGTCTGCTGGACAGTCTGTGTGTGTTTCTGTTCCTCCTCTGTAGGCGGCGGTACCGACAACTCCTGATCCTGGAATTCACTATTCTGTTGCCTGTAGCTGGCGGCGAAGTTGCACTCTCCACTGCTTGCACTTGCGCGTTGTTGCACGTTGTAACGACCAGACTTGCTGCTGTGCTCCTTGGGTTCTGTTTGTCCTATGTCCTGTGGCGACGACAATTGCTCCACCTCCAGTTGTTCCTTCTTGCCAAAGCAGCCAAACACGCGACGTTCCGATGTGGTGAATACTTCGTTGTTTTCTGATGCCTGCGATAGTTTGTTCTCTATAGGATTGTTGTTGTTGCTGCTGCTACTGTTGTTGTTGGTGAAGTATGCAACTTCTGGAAGAGAGCAAAGAGAAAGAGAGAGAGAGAGAACACGTATAAAGTTGGGCGCCTTTCGATTTGAGAGAGAGCAACATACGAAACATACGCTAAATAGATGAAGAATTCGAGTCTTCTTCGTGAAGTAACATGCAACAACACTACAGATGAAAGCTTCATGAAGGAGGCTACTGAATTTTGAATGTCTTGAAACGCTTTTGCACATTCACCTTTGTCTTTTTAGCATTTTAAACATGAAATTTTGACTACAAATTCGGATATGTATTTGAATAAATATTCCACAACTTGAAACTAGATCATACAGTCAAGATATACCAGAAGGGGAATCACCTCAGTTGCGCACATTCATAAAGTAAACAAATGTGTTTACTCCCAGCACATGTCGCACACACACACACACACACATACACACACAGAGCGCTAAACACACCTACTAATTTGTATATAGCCTGATAAATCGTGTAATGTCAAAAAAGGCAAATTTTTCCATCCAATTGCAAAGCTGATAAGCAATGTGTCGTTTATGAATCAACTGTGCTGCATTTGAATAATACAAGGTGTGCACTCTGTTATGGTCGCTGACTGTACACAGTGGTGGCATGCGCTAGTGGGGCAGCTTCAAGCGCTTTGCGCCGCTGAAGCATAAAAATTAGCTTAGCTCTCGCAATCAGTTGAACTGTATGTGAAGAAAGAGAGACAGAGAGAGGGAGAGAGTGTGGCAATGTGTGTGCGTGTGTGTGTGTGTGGAGAGATGAGGTGTGGAGAGAGGGTACAATGACCGCATTCAGTTATTTTTAGCTGCCACAACAACAACAACAACAAGACGTAGAAAGTGCAATTAAGTTTTTAGTTTTCAGTTTTTACGGTTTATATCAATTTGATACAATTGCTTTCGTCTCTCAGCGAGCAGCAGGGGGGAAGGGGGAAGAGAGGTAAATAGGCTAGAGATATTAGATATCACTGGGCGCGGTTTACGGCTAACTTTGAAAGACAAAGAGACAAAAGAGTAGGCCAGTCATTAAGGCAGTGTAAACACAGTGGCAAACAGATACATGTGTATATGTATATAGCATATAGAACTGATAACTGATAAGCTAATATATATCTAGCGAGAACAGCAGAAAGAAGAAGACTGAGAATAACAAAATGAAGCACAAAACGACAACAGTTTACTAGAGCTATAACAATTACTATCTGGGGCGCACTGTCATGTGCCTCCTTCTCTCTCTCCCCCTCTCTCTCTGTCTCTCTGTATGGTTGTGGGGCGATTATGTCAATAGACGAGTTGCTCCAATTAGAGCCGAATCTAACACTTTGTTGAATTTCGCAACTCGACACAGAACCCGAATATAATTAATGGGAAAAACAAATAAACGTTGCAAGTGGATAGATTACGTTAGAGGGGAAGCAACAGTTAAGGGGCAAGCAGTGATGGTGGGGGCTGTCATAAGGTTATGGCCAAGAGTTTTCTATGCTAATTTAAGCAAATTCTCAAGATATACAATCGAAAGAGAATCTCTTGTTTTGAAAATAGAATTCTCGAAATCGTTGCCAGGCGCCTGAGGCGCAGCTGAATGTCACAATATATCAATATAAAAGCCGAAAATTATTTATTAGAACAGTCGGTCATGTGCAAATGATAAGAGCAAACACACACACACACAAACACACACAGATATACACACACACAGACTGTGTCACACGACAAATTCTCTTGGCGATCACAAGAGTTCAATTTGCTTCGATTAAGAGTTGCATTTCTTCAATATTTCATTGATTTCACGCAATTGCAATTGAAAAATCAAAACAATTTACGCAAAACTATTAAGAAATTCGCTTGGGGTAATTACTTTTCAGTTACTTTTCGTTCCACCCCCCCGCTTTCAACCGACGACGATGGACGAAGATCACTGGCAACAAAACGCACGCGCGCGTTTTTTTCGCTGTGCTTCTTTTCTGCCTTTTTTTGCCTCGTCTTCTGCTTCTTCTTCTTCTTGTTCACGTATTCGTTTCGATTTCCGCTTTTGCCCGTCCGTCCGTGTCTCTCGTCCGTATCGCTGCTCGACGCGCGCTTTCTCGACGCGTTTGTATTCAACGTCGCGCAACAACTGAGCGGACCGTGGCGCAGCACAAAGCGGAATAGCCCCCAAAACGCCAGCGTGCGACGTCAACGACGACGTCAACGTCAGCAACGGCAGCAACAACGACGCGTAACAAGTGTGCGAGGCAGGAGGGGTGGGGGTAGGGGAGACGCTGCTGCCGGGGTAGGTGGGCAGCGAAAAAAAAGTACATTAGAAGAACTACAAAAATAAATGTATTGAGCAAATATCAACAGCAGGCAAGGCGGGCAGCAAGTGCTCTTGTGTGCGGCAGCAAGAAGAGGGGATGTAGGGGAGGGGAGGGGGTGTGGTACCTCTGGCCAGCTGTATAGGGTACATGTGCTGCACTGAGACCGTGAGCGAGAGCGTTGCTCGGACTGAAGAGCTTGCATGGGGGACTACTACACATAGTCGAGGTACAGTGGGCCAAGCGATGCGATCGGTGCTTCAAAATATCGAAAATTAATGAAATTTTAAATAAATTAAAAATGTTGGAAAAATAATGTTTATAGTTAGGTTTAAGTACTATATTCATTAACTTATTATTTAGTATTTATTTAAAAGGATAAACAAAACTATTTTAAGAGAAATGTATCAGTATTGATCATTTTAGAAACCTATAGAAATTTACAAATGAAATAAATAGAATATTACTATTTATTAAATAAATAGAACATTACTATTAATTAAATAAACAGAAGATTTATATTTTTTAAATAAATAGAACATTACTATTTATTTAATTCGATAAACTGTTTCAGCTTAAATTTTATTAATGTGGATAGCGTTGAAAATTGAAAGAATATTTCACGAAAATTATTTAAGTTGTAACTTTATGAAACAAAGCGAAAGTTAAAAGTCATAAAAACTTGAAAACTATGATAGATAACGTTATTTTTCTCTTTTTATTTTATAAAAATTTTGAAAACTATGATATAATTTATCTATTTATTTTTTCATTTTATAATTCATAAGCGATACTTTATCCGTAGGTATTAATGTTCGTAGCGCATTTGCGATTCATTTATACGGCACATTACCATCTTTGTGTGCTTTTTATTTATTTTCTACTAGAGTTTTATCAGCTTAGGGGCGCAACAACAACAATGAATGAAGAGACAACAGCAACGATAATAACAAACGAAAACAATTAGCAACAACAAAAGTCCCAAAATGTGGAGCACTGACTAAAAGGCATGAATACATTTCTATAGCCCAACCGACAAAACCCTCTTCCCGGCCCCAACACATACATACATACACTTGTGTATGTATGTGTGTGTGTGTGTGAATGCTTGTGTTTGTTTCTCTAGATAAGTTTTGTATCTACGTAAGTGAAGGAGGAAAAACCAAGCACCATCATGGAAATTTTGTGAATCCATGTGCCGAGATCTACAGATGCCACAGACGCATCTCCATCGGAGTGTGAGAGAGAGAGAGACAGATATAAGAGTATATTTATACCCAGGCAGACTATACTTTAATCATCTGCTAATTTTTAGACTTGTCTGCGTTCCTCGTCGGTGTCTGTTGTGCATTTTTATGCGCCATGCTACCAAAAAAAAAACAAATTCGCACGAACATTTCTCATTTCTGCGTGAGGTTTTATTTATAGACTTCACTTTGTATCGCGGTTTTGCATATCATTTCCAATGCAATCGCCGATCACTATATACACTATATACATATGTATCTCTGTATGTATACCGACAAGGGGGTGCAGCGTGGGGCAGGCAAAGGTGATCGTGATTGCGATCGGCTAGCGACGAACTTCGTGAGTGCGTTTAACCAATTTACATACAAACAAGTATGATATGTTCGAATATGTAGATATTTATATAGAAAGATATTTATTTATACTTCTCATATGCGTCGAGTCGTCAACACATTTACCGTTTATTGCACTTTGCATTCGCAAATATGTATTTATTTATGAGAATTTTATTTTTAGATCTTTGCAACTTTTATACGATCTCAATAATTTCCATATTGACACATTAATGTACGTTGCCCGACAATCAGATGTGCTTGAACTCTTTATGGCAATTTTACATAAGTGCGATTATACTGAATTTATTATATTATCGTTTAGTATACTATTTATATGGGCATATTACATGGAGCTCCTAGAATTGTAATTTAAATATATAGCTAAGAATAACTGTTGTGGTAAGTCTTTGCGGGGAGACATGACATGAAACCAACAAATGAACTTCTGATATTCTGTGGAATTTCAGTCTTATCTGTTTACTTAGGCGGAAAAGTATTTCCATACTTATTATCTTGATGAGGTTAGTACATTCATCCATCTAAGTATTTCAGTACTAAATGCATTCAAAGAAACATCGATCAGTTACTGCAATTATCAGGATATATCATATAGAAACTTGTACAAGATTATAACAGTTATTATATAATCATTTTAATTATATTGAAATCTGTTTTCTTATATGTATATGATCCCGTTTTTGCCTTTTCATTCTATAACAAATTGTCGCTATAATTGCGACTTTTCAGCGAGTCATGAAGATTAATTGATCATCGCACTTAGCTCAGTATTTGTGATTTAGATAAATTAATCCTCAGATGCAAACAAGATGAAATTAATTGCAACGACTTTGAAATTTATCATTTTGCGAAGAATATTTTCAAAAAAAATTTGTTGTAATTTTAAAATCAATTGAGCTTTTCTTCTGTTGAAGTGAATTATTTAAAACAAAGGACCAACTTAGAATTGTTTTCTTTATGATGATTATTTTTTAGTTTTCAAAAATGTCTAACAAATTTGAAAAAAAAAACTGTTAATATGTTACGTAGAAATTCACTTTTTTAATATTTTTACTGCATATTTTCTTAGTATCACTTTGGAAATATAACTTAATGTTTTTGTATTGAATTTTTGCACAAGACTTTAAAGAGAACTGCAATCACATTCACAATTCGCGTGATTATCTGAATTTAGACCATAAATTTCGTCATTTGCATTTAGCAACCTATTTCCTTTCGTTTCGTTTGTTTTTTCCCGGCTTATGAGAATGATAAATGCCTCCACGCAGCACATTTAAATGGATTTTAGCGATAGAATAAAAAAATATGTATATTTGTATTTAATTAGTTAGTCACAATGAAATGAATTTAGAGCAAATAATTTTAGTGCAGCGTAGAAAAAATAATGCCAAACCCACTTTGCTTGAGGCAAATCATATTCAGGAACTGCATTTTAGCGGGTCTTTTTTTTTATTATTTCTTTTTTGGTTTGTTTAAAATTTAACTTTTCACATTGAGTGCACTTGAAGGTCTGTGGAACGACTAAAGTGAGTGTTGTTCAATTCAAGTGTCACTGGAAAAATATATATTCCATTAGATTTTTCTTGATGATCTTGATTTGGTGACACGATGATGACGCGACGACGACAATCGTGTTGATTGGCGGTGCAATCGATTCGCGTGCAATTTAGAAATGAAATCGCATTGCTAGCGGGAGTCGCTCCTACAGCGCGAAAATCACAAATTCGACTGAACTTCACAAATCGTTGTAATCAAACATTTAAAACGAACATTTCGTTAAGCAATAAACAACAATAAAAAATTAAATGAGCGCTACAAATGGCGGAACACGACGCCGGCGACGACAACAACAGCCTCTCAACTGCGATCGGGACGAAAGGCCCACAATAATGAAAAAAAAAAACAAAGTGCGAAATTTTACCGCTTCTGTTGTGCTCGTATTGTATTGTGTGTATTGCGGTCGCGGCATTAGTTACTATATTCATTATATTCCTCAGGTACTAGCTGCACACACATGTATCTCTATCTGTATTAGTGTGTGTGGGTGTGATAGCCGACTTGGGTACGGATTCATTTGGGTTTAGTGTTAAGCCTGCCCCGTCCACATATAATAAGTATGCATGACTTTTGTCTATGATTGAAAACTTTAATTAATCACTTTTTGAAGTTCTTTTGATTTAGTTGCGGCACTTTGAAAATTTCCAGAAACTGGCATTACGCTATATAATCTGTAAGGGGGTACTTTTTTGGCTACTTCTTGAACTTATTCATTGAATTTTATTGTAGAATTAAGCAGTTACTTCCGGGTAGGGTAGTTTTTGTATATGTTAGGGTTGTCATAAATTCCTCAAAGAAGGATCTACTTTGCTTCATTAGGCAAGCAGTTAAGATCAAGGTAGCAGTACCTTTAAAATAACTCCCTCTTAAATAATAATAATAATAATAAGGCTTGTCTTTGAATTTACATCAAATATTTAAATCGCAATTTCCAATCATTTTATAGAGTATAATAAATACTGTACCAGGCCCTGGCCTTAAATCGCAATTTCCAATCATTTTATAGAGTATTTATTATACTGTTCTACCCAGCCCTGGTATTTTAAGCCAACCAACGCTTCACATGTGTTTGCACAATATTTAGTATTACTATGCTGAGGTGGTACTTGTTGCCTGCTGGCGTTTTATTATTATTCTTAACAATTTGCACACAGCCGCCTTTAGCGATATTTATTTATAAATGTTTTGTTTATAACAAAAGCTTGCTTTCCATTTTTATAGCAACTGTTATAAATGGCAGGTATATTTATTGCCAAAAGAAGAAATGTGCGAATTTATTAGTATCCAAGGGGGCCTCTATTTGTTTATGCATAGCTGGTAACACGAGTCAACTGATCGTTCGTTTCGCAACACTGGCCGAGTCACATGCAACACACGCCGACACACAATTAACGCCTTGTTTTATAGCACGTGTGTGGGCGTTAGTGGAAAATCTTTCTCAATATGCAGATCATTATTGGGGGCATTAACACATTGTAAATGCGCTGCGCCATCGATGACATCAAGCAACGTTAACCATGAATGACCGCAATGTGAATGAACAATATCGTCATAGTACTTATAGAGATAGTACTACAACCAACCAAACAATAGTCCAACTAAACCAAACAAAAGCCACATATGTGAGGGAATATTTACTTTGTATATACTGTATACAAATGTCCGTCATGGACGTCATAGCAATAATTTCTAGCTGTCTCCTCAGTTTGTATTTTGGGAAACTTGCTATATCCAAAGTTCGTTTAAAATATTTGAAATATGTGCGAAGTGTCAGCTGATCGAGTGAAACATAGTTCGTCTGTTGGTTTCGTTTAGTTCTCAACAGATATCAAAATTCCCTGCATATAGTTTCAAGGCAAGGACAAGCGTCTATTGGCCTCTCTCTTTCCCTTTGCAAAAATTGCAGCATTCATTTCAGTTTTGTTTTAATTTTTTTATAAAACATATTTATTCTCCACCTGCTGGCGAGGTCACTTCCAGTTGAATGAACCTTTTACTATAGGAAGTTATGTGTGCAATTATAAAGCTGTTAGGCGTGTGTATCTGTAGAACCGCGGAGACCTCAAGTGCTTGGGGTTCAAGTTGTGCAAACTAATTGCAAGCTATATTTGGCTGAACATATTTCAAAACGAGATTATCATTATAAACAAATGAGTGTTCCCCAAAAAGTTGAAGGCAGTTCACCGAATTTGCTATCGATAACTATCGCAATTATCGTTCTGTCTGTTTTTGTTCAACCTCCGGTAATTTTCCTCTTAGTTTAATTTGAACTTTGACTAATGTTTACAACATTCTAAACTGACTTTTATGGCGCATGGAACGAGATTCTAGTTTATCATAAGGTTAGAAACAAAACGGTTAGAAATTTTCCTATTGCACTAAGTTTTTTTGCTGTTGTTTTCTGTTGTTATACAATAATTGTTTGTGTTTTTAACCGATTGACCTTGTCGCAAATCCCAAGCATATTTATAGAAATGCCAGCTCGAGTCACGTATATTTTCAACTTTTTTCCCGATTCCAGAAGCAGAGGCGCGACACACACACAACCTTATTATTCTTTTCTGAATATGCAAATAATGATTAAAAAATAAAAGCAACAAGTAAAATGTTTGCGCGCGCGCTTGATGACAATGACTAAAAATAGCAGTCGCAATTGAAATGTCGTTCCATATAAAGCCAACTGCCGCTTTTTCTCTCTCTCTCTCTCTCTGTCTCTTTTTATGATTGTTGCTAAATTTAAAACGTGTCACTTGAGTGGGCAACTGGGTAAGCTCTGCTGGGGGTAGGCAGAGCCAGTTCAGGAAACGTACAAACAATTCGAATGTCGATGAAGAGAGAAGCTGCGAGACAGACATCTCGCCTCGTTCGACTGGAGCTGCTCTAAACTGACCCTGCAGAATTTGCAATTTACAAGGGGATTATCACAATAACAACCGAAACAACTACAACAAAAACAACAACAATAACAATGAAAAGAACAGTGGCAACAACAACAACAATGATGAAAGCGACACAAGTTCAAAGTCAAATCTTAATGTAACAAAGGCAGAGAACGCAAGTTTCGTTTGAACGACTAAGAGATACCTTGAACAAGGGCTATATGGAGGAGTTTATATGCTTAGGTGATGCTCTACACAAGCTAAGAACCTAAGAACTATCTAGCAGATAGTATCTGCTTCTTTAGTACTCCCTCTGCAGACTGATATTACTTATATCTTGTATAGTAAGCCCAAAGATGTTATCTGATATCGTCAGTAAAATCTCAGTAAACAAAGTCAATGCCATAAAAAATATATCAGCCCCAATCTTACGAGACTAAACAATGTTTTCCATAAGTTATAAACCTTGCAAGTCTTCAGATTCCTACCCTTATCCGTTTTTAATATGATATCTATCTTGTTTTACTCGCAGATTTTATATAATATCTTGAGTAAATTTGCAGTATTTAAAGGTAATGCAATATAAAATAAGTTATTCCAATTTCAGGAAATTGCACAATGATTTCCTTTACTTATATGCCTTGAAAGTACCCATATTCCTGCGAGCATACCCCAATTCATTTTTATATTATGCACAGGGCATTGCAAATGTTTGTCAAGGGGCGCCACAAATTGAGCAACAGTCAGAGAATAATTTTGATGCTCTTGATGATGCTGTACATGTTGATGATGATGATGACGACGCTGATGATGAAGATCATCATCATCACTTAGGCCCCAATGCACGCCGATCATAATGTCAATGTTTTCGTTGTTGTTGTTGCTGTTTTTATTTTTCTGCTCGACTAAGCATGCAAACGAATTAAAAACTGGGAACGCCATTTCCCCTGCCAGGAGAGTCACAGCTAGAGAAAATTGAAAATTTAATTAACATTGGCGCACAGTGGGCACACACTAACAAATGCCCCGCCCTACCCTGCCCTGCCTTGCAGTGCCCAAAACTGAACACACATTTCCGCGTGCCAATTAGACGATTACGCGCCGTACTGAACGTGACCCACTCACTCACTCACGCTGCCTGGGGACGACGATTTTCGAAAATTTAATCTCGATTCTAGATCACAATTTAGATTCGCATTTTGTAATTTTGCAATTAGTTTAATTAATGCATTTTGTCTACGCGAATATTTACTAAAACATTGTCTAGCTGACTGAACCGGGTGACTAATGCGAGAGATTCAGAATCGCAATTGAAATCGGAATCTACGAACGCGATAATCCTAATAGGGGAATTTCTTACGGCACCATTAAAAGCTCTTTCAACTTACCCACTAGTCCGGTTGAATCTGCAAGTATACAAGATTTATATATATGTATATAATTTTAATATAATTTATAGAGCTCTTAAGATTTATAGCTTATTTATAGCGTGCAGCAATTCTAATATTCGAGTGGTAAAAAATCTGTGTAATCTTTGTATAGTTCGAAAATAAATCATTTGTTTTTAATGAGCTATGCCAAATGTGGCAATATAAACGAACCATCTTGCCACTGCCACAGCGCACCTGTTGCAACAAATTAGTCGCACAGTTGACACAAATTATACAAATAGCGAATATATCAAAGCGAAAGTAGACAAATTTATGGAACAAAATAAACAAGCGAAATTATAAAAAGTTTTTGATCTCATTCTTTATGAGATTATCTTTGTTTTTGGGATTGTACTATGGGATTAATACCTTGCACATACACAATATACATATGTATGTACTATTCAGTGTTGGGAAATGAAGTTTGTACTGTAAGCTGTGTACAGGGTATTGAATAGTCGAGTGCGTTGTTTTGTTGCTTTTCTTGCTTGTGTTTTCTTGAAATATAATATTTGTTTTTCAAAATTTCTTATTTCTAGCTGTCATTAGCTTCTCTAAACTGAGTAAAATGTGTTGAATTTTATTTATTGACTAGACGTCAGAAATCTTTGACGTCCCTTTAAATATTTGATGCCACAAATATGGATTTATCTAGAAACTCTGGGAAACGTTAGTTATATGTGTCAATAATAAACAAGATTTGTTTGAATAGTGGAAACTTTTCACTGCATGTTCTAATTTACAGATAAATACAGATACAATATTGATTTTGGGCTAACTGGGGCTTTTACCCAATAAGGTAATTTTCAACGAAAATTATATCTCTAAATATTAAGTAACTTTAGACTCTTTAGAAGTGGAAAACTCCCCATTCCATTGCAAGTAACCAACTTACTTCAATACTAGATAAAAGATGAATAAATTTCCCATGTTTTTGTTTTAATTCTTTTTCAAAATCATTTGACAGCTGCAGGCTTAATCGGGCATCATAAATTATACACTGATATCTTTCATCCTTGGCTCGTTGCATATTAAAAATTCTCAAAAAATAACAACAGACATTGAGAGAGAGCGAGACACACAGTGGCAAAAGCAATCAACAAATAAACATACGTATACGAACGGCACGTGCTGTAAAACCCATTAAAATATGAATTTTGCGACTACAAAAACACACAAAAACCCAACTGACAGAAGTGAGTAAAAGAGATGCATAGATCAGGAGAGTGAGAGAGTTGGATAGACGCAGACAGACAGAACGACAGAGCGTATTAAATATTAAATCTTTGTGGATGGCAAAATGACATGCAAGACAAACAAATTGCGCATAAATTTACGACCGACACTCGCACTACAACAAATAAATAAATAAAGTACAAACTGAACTGAATGATATATGTATGTATGTATGTACTGAGCTCTTTCTGAAAATGGAAGCTACATATGTACATATTTTTGCTACTCTTTTTCTATACGATAACCAAGGCTGAATTCTTAAGAAACTTCATACAGCAAAAACAAACCTTTTCTATAAAAAAATACACTCAAAGAATTGTTATTTTTTCCAAATAAATAAAAAGTAATGGCATATCAAACTGGGGAATAAACCATAAACAAAACAAGAAGAAGTTTCAATTGCCGAAGTCTATATACTCTTGATTTGTTGTTATCCATATGAATATAAAGCTAAGGTTGCTAAGAATATATTATATTAAATTAAATTAAATAATTATATGTAAACATATATTTCCCCTAAAGTATTCAGCATTTGTTTTCAGTTTCCCCCAAAATGTAATTGTTTTTGCAAACACAAATGTTATTTTTATGGCACTTGGGGAACACCCTGTCCGCTGTCCCTGTCGACGCTTATCAGCATCGTGTGTTGCAGCCCTGCAGCGCCATTAAATCAATTTTGCACTCACATATAATTAAAAAAGCTTTCGCTGCTTTCAGCTTTTTTAAGGCTATTTTTAGTGGCGCCCTTTAATCGACAGTGGCGCTCGCAGCGAGTGCTCGGAGCGTGACCAAAGTACAATGGGAGCAAGTGCATTGTGTAATGTGTTAGAAAGCGCCGTAGGGCATGAACGACGATATAATACGCTGGGGAAGGTTGCTGTAAAACCCGTAGAGAGAGATTTATGAGGTTAAGCAGAACTATTAAATAACAAGTTCGCGTTGCATGTTGTAATACCCTGGAGACGGATTAGAAATGATTTCAGCGAGACAGGGCACGTAAAACAGAAGAGAGAGAGTAAGCATGACAGTAGTAACGGTTTGTCGATAACGAATAATCATTACCTCGATACAGAATGCCTTAAGAGTTCATCATGCCTGCCTAACACTATTCTCAAGTACAGAGTATAATAACAACTATAAATTTAGGTGCATCGAATCAATAAAAACACTCACAACAAGCAGGCGACAAACTGCACGTGGTTTCAGTTGCGATGCGATGCGAGTCACATGAGGCAATAACAATAATAATAACAACAACAATAACAATCGGAACAAGAACAACAACAATATGAACAATAAGTGAGCGCAGCAGGGTGGCATCTCAAGCATAATTGCAGGCACGGATGCGGCTAATTGTAAACGCAAATTGGCAGCCAATAAAAGGTGAGGTGCAAATGGGCAACAGTTACCAGAAGGAAGAAGTAGGAGGAGGCGCAGTAGGGAATGGAATAAGATGAGGAAGCCAATGCGAAGTTTCGCGTTGATCAATTGAATTAGCAGGCAAATCAAATTGAAGGCAGGAGGGCGGGGTAGGGCGCATTGGGCGCGTGCCCACTTGCGATATTTGCAACAATTGCGATTGTGTCAACAGAGAAAATACGCCGCATTCCAGTTGAAGAATCGCAGAATCAAAATTGGACAAGTTCAGCAGAAACAACAATAAATTGTTTACAATTAACCTTCAAAAATTAGTGTGAGAAAATTAACCTTAGTGACGAGTTAAGGCATAATGTGCACAATGCAAAACAACAACAACAACCAAACAACAACAACAATGATAACACGCTAAATTTGTTTATTGCATAATGGACGTGACGTTCTGAGAAATGCAAATGCGCGGGAAGGGAAGGTGGACAGAACCAACAGCTGTGCGAGCAGGTCCGTAGCGACGGTCTTGAGGGCCCTTGTGCAAGATTTCTCGGAGGCCCCTAGTGTAATTGTTTTGCTTAAATTATTGTTTGTATTGGGTTCATAAAACATTGCACAAAATGAAGAAACCTAATACTAATTGCATCTTTCTTATTTCTCGATTTTATATTCGCTAAATCATTAACAGTTTTTCAGTCTGTCTCTCTTATTCTCTATTGATAATATTTTCAATATATTCAATCATACTTGCTCCATTGTACTTCAAAATTATAACTAAATTTATATATTCTTGTTCCGTTTTTGTGTGCATCGCACACCCTGCGCACGCCTAGCTGCGGCCCTGCTGCTGAGGCACCCACTGTGTCTGTGTGAAATGCATGGAGAAAGGAAAATGCAACTAATTGAAACTAGTTGTCGGGTTGTTACGACTACCGCGTAACCGACGTCGTCGTTTGAAGTTCGTATCAATTAAGTAAAATGCTGCAATTCAATCAATTCCAGCAACAATGCCTAATGCATTGGGACGCGAGTGTTGTAGCAGAGAGCTTTGCACGCGCGTTCCAATTCCAAATGACACGCATAACCTCACACAACTACAAGCGCATTCACTGAGTCACCGTCACACACAACAAAAGAGCAAGAGAGAGAGAGAGAGCGGGTGTGATGTGTGTATTATGCATGTGTGTGCGCCTCTCTCTCTACATATGTATGACAACAAGCCGGTATTTCGTTTTCATGTTATTTCCGCAACGAATGAAAAGTTAAAAAGCAAAACTCAAATAAAATACATATGCATATGTACAGAAGAACCAGTTACACATATTTAAATAAGCAAGTAAAAACATAGAAGAAAGAACAAAAGAGAAGCACACAAAAAAACCAACCTGTTTTCCCTTTATTGCTGCTGCAGCGGCAGCGTCGGCACAAGCGGCACAGTCGGCAAAATCGATTAATAACCAATCGGCTAAAAGAACGCACTGTGGGGCTGGAGGAGGCGGAGGAGTAGGACGACTTGCACAGCAGCTGCTACTCCCAAAGTTGAACTAGTTTATCTGAATAGTTTATCTGCCTAATGAGTTCAGTAAAAATTCCACGGGCTGAAAGTTCAGCGTGACGAAACGTTTTTCCTTTCTTGTTTATGCCGAAGGGGGAGGGAAGAACGTTGCGTCTGCTGCTGCTGTGCTGGCAAACCGTTAATCCACTGTATAACACACTGCACTCGTAATCGTCACTCGGCTCTTAATTAATTAACTTTTTTGCACTTTTTACTTATTAAATTGAACGCAAAATGCACAAAACCTTGTTTCGCAGCGTCACGAAATAAATATACAATAAATTCCCGTATTGCGCGTTCCGTTCTCATTTCGTTGCGTTCTCTTGTTTATCATTTGTACCAAGAGAGCGAACATAGAGAGAGAGGGAGTGAGAGCTAGAGTGGGTCACACATTTGCGCAGCTTACAACACTTGTGCTTTGCAGCACTGCTGCGCACACTTGGCGCGCAATTAAAAGTTCAAATTAGTTTTTTTTTGTACTGTACAAGAAAAATAGGAATAAAAACGATAAAAAGAAAAGAAATAGAGGTGAGAAATAGAAGAAAGACATAAGACATTTTGCTTGGGGAATGACTCAAGTTGAAGAACAACATGAACTGGCCATAAAGCAGGAGGCCGGCTGTTGCAGCAGCCAGGCAAGTTGGGGGAGAGTCTTCCCAATCCGTCGTGTGACACTAATGTGCCGACTAAGCGACACGCATCTGACCAAAATCCAATCAGTCAACGACTGCGACGTCGACGCTGACAAAAACCAATCAACTAAGTGTCCAGAGAGTGTCGAGGAATTAGCATAAGAAAGCGCTGCTGCCCCACGCTGTTGCAGAGCGTTCCGTATCGTTTCCTAATGAAATTTTACACCCGAAGGGCGCTCGTTAAATGCCCGCCACGTCAGCGGGCCCATTTGCCTTGCTTGCCTCACTTGCTGCACCAAGTTTGCCACTGTTTACAGAGCCAGAACCCATTCCCACTTCCACTGTCTGACCAGTCGCTGCTGCATGCCACATGCCACTGCCACTTGCCACACTCGTCTGGCAAGTTTGACTTAAGTGCAGTTTTAGCGAGGCGCCTGTCTGGCATTGCGTTGCGTTACGTTAAGCTTACGTTGCCGTTTACGTCGCGCCTCTGCTACTTGCAACGTGCAACGTGTTAACTGCAGCTGTTTGAGTTACGTGCGAAAGCAACAAATTGCAGTTGCCCCACCCCTCCTTGCCCGCTCTCTTCTTCTCCCTTTGCGCATGTAATTAAATGTCAGTGCAGCTGATGCGCGATTCCACGGGATTATCCCTCGCACAAATGTTTGCGGGGGTGCCACAGTCGCAGTGGCAAGCGCCGCCCCAGCCCCATATGCGCTGCCATGCCGCACAAATCTGCTCGTGACATAATCCGATATAGTCTGACGGATTACAGCAGTGCGGTAATGGCCACTGGAAGCATTTAACAGCTCGCAAACTCAATCGACTGCGAGGAAGGGGAAAACAGGCTGGGGAGGTATTCGGAAATTGGTGGCATGAATGACTTCAATTGGCGTGGGAAGAGGAGACTGAGCAACTTGGTGGGCTAACTGAGGAGGGCACCCTGTAAGACTGTAGATTTATGTGCGTGGGTGTGTGTGCGTGATGGACGGTTAGATATCCTGTAGTATTATTATTATTATTATTATATTTACTGTGTTGATTTCCATGGTAAATATGTTTAAGATAATTAAAAGCTAATTAGAGAAAATGAAGATTTTCAATAAGATTTTGAGGTTAGCTTAGATGCAGCTGCAAGATTTCGTTGCGACGGCTTGAAAAAAGGAGAATGTTGTATGCCTGCTCTCAGAATTGAAGATTCTAGCCCAGACTGTATGAAAGAGAAGACAGAAGATTCTAAAATCATTATAAATTATATATTAATAATGATATAAAAATTTAAATTAGTTTGAAATTAGAAAGCAAGAATAATAAGTTGAGGAGAAACGTATCTTAACAAAGTTAACCAATGATATCTAAAATTGCAAAATAAGAAATAATAATAATAATTATTATAAAATTAGAAAGAATTAGCTTAACACAACTGAAATTAGAGAAAATATACATTACTCAGAATAAACCTATCTTAAGTTTAGAACAAGGAACAGAGAAATTGATTTAAGTTATTCTGAATTTGGAAAGCAATTGCAATTAAATACTTAAATTATAAATTATTTCAGTAGAAACTTAAAGCCTCTGTTTATAATACTCAATAAAGCAACAATGATATACTGAATAATACTATGTGAATTAGTACATGTTGAGGAAAATAAATCTCAACAAAGCTATTATATACAAATATACTATATATGTATGTACATATGTTATGTTTTGTATGTAGTATGTACATTCCTTAAACCTCAAAGTATTTTCAAATAATTTGCGAATTATCTTTGCAAGAGCAAAAAGTGAAATAATAATTTACTTTTTTTACGTTTCCTCATAACAAGTAAAAAGGAACTTTCTAAGTAAAGTTCTTCCAGCAACTCAAGGAATCAATTAGCCGTGCTGTGAGCCCAGAGTGCAGCTCGCGGCCTAAGGCCCCCAGGGCAAGTTGCAAGCCTTGGATTGCTTGCTGATTGGATTTTGATGCTGTTGCCGGACAACAACAATTAAAATGCCACTCGCCGCGTCGACAGAGCAAACAGGGAGAGAGGGAGTCGGATAGGTGGAGGAGTGAATGTAGAGGGGTGCATCCAATTGTGCCTGCTGCTGCTGCTGGTGGTGCCGGGATAACCGGCTGCGTCAATGGAACGTGACGCTGCAAGTGGGCTCATAATGCCGACGACGTCATCATGCGTTGGTGATGTGATTCCGATGCCTGTACCGAATGTTCGCAGACCCTAAATGCAATCACTTTGAGTGCCTTGATATATTAGCGCATGCAACAGAGGGGAACCTTATCAGGTACTCTTTCCCCAACCCCTTTTCCCTCTTGCTTTTCAGCTTGGGGGAACGTAAGCGCAGCTAAGCCGAGCGACTCGTTAGGCAGCTCATTTGGCAGCCGCACACGTTCCGCCTGAGCTGCTGCTGCAGGGGCAGAAGGAGCTGCTGCTGCTCCTGCAGGGGAAGAAGATGGTGCTGAAGGAGCTGCTGCTGCTCCTTGTGCCGAACTTGGTTTCATTTGCAGTCAGAGCTAGTTAAGAAATAACATGGCAAATGTCATTGGCATAAGTAAAATAAGCTAAGAAGGTGCTCAGTGCACGCACTCAACTTGTATATACCCTGTAAGTGGAGCTTTAGTTTTTTGAAAGTTCATTACTGCACGCAGGATATATAATTGTATTTTAGTCACTGTTGGAACGTGACTCTTGAGGTTTAAACATATCATAGAATACGTAAAATATAGATTAAACTTAATGCCAAATTTGATAACTCTAACTTGTATAATATCAGAGATCTACATAGATCTATGTAGCCAGAGTTCTGATAAAGAATAAAATTAGAAATATTACAACTACTTGTGATGCTAAGTTCCATAAGAGTTTCTTACTGTCGATTGCATTTGAATTGCTGCATTATAAAGAAGCAGCGTGGCAAGTTTTACAAATATTTTAGAATTGGTAAAGTACTCAAAAAACTTTATGTGAAATTTCATAACTCACAATATGCTGATAGCAGAGATCTATGCTTTCAAATAGAATTCAAAGTTAACCTTAGTTAAGTTAACAATTGTACGTAATCTACAATAAATATACAGACTGCACTATAAACAATTAAGTTAGATTAGCAATACGTTTCAGTAATGATGATTAGTTTCAAATAAATGCTATTGTATTTAGTTTGATTCGTAATTTTAGCAAAGAAGGTGTAAGTTACGTCAGTTCTGAAAATATAATATAGGCTGTCAGATGCATTAGAAACTGTACGCTCAATTTCATGGCTTTTACTCTTATAATAGCAGAGGTCTATGCATTTAAACAGAGTCCAAGCAATAAGAATTCCTATCCCAACTTGTGTAAGGTTTCACTTGGGGCTTATATGCACCTTATATTCCCCACACTGCAGGGTAAAGCAAGCCAGAGACCAGGCAGCAACTTGGGTAGCCCGCACCTGCTGAGTGAGCCAACACCTGAGGTGTACTTATGGCACGGCATTAGCATTCCTTACAGCCTCGCATGGCACAGTCGGCACTCGGCAGGAGATAACAAAAACACGCACAACGCAATGCAAGAGGAGAGAGAGAACGGGAAAGGGGAGTACCTAGTCGAAATTGGTCACCTACTACTCCTATGCACTATGCCGGCTCTGGCTGCCTTTTGGCTTCAGGGGGGCGGAGGCTTCAGCGATTTTATGGCAGCACTTGGAGCCGGCCATGTCGATATGCTGTGGCGCTCTGGCGAAATAAACACATTTTCAAGCTCAATGCCAGCGAAAAGCACAACAAGCCACGCCAGGCAGGAGGCGGGGCAGATCGGTAGCGATTCGAGAACAAAGCCAGAACAGAAATAGAAATGGAAAAGAAGCGAGTGTGTCTACCTACCTCACCTCACCTTACCTCGGCCCACGCCCACGGACACATAATGAAGTTTCGCAATCTCTCGTTGACTGTGCACAGCGTCTGGCTCTGACGTGGCGTGGGAGGGAGGAGGAGGAGGCGTGGCTAAAGGATCCCGCACATTGGCGCCCATTGCCTGCCGGCTCAAGTGTGATTACATGGCCATGTTCGCTGGCATCGAGTGTGTTTGTGGCATAATATTATTGTTTTTGTGCTCGCGTGTGAAATCAAACTCAGCGCAATGCCAAAAGGATTAAATGGATACAGAGATGCCTGGCATGACGCGTTGCACATACGCTTCCAGTCTATCGATGGGTGACCCAACTGCTCCCTCCCCCCTCCCCTCCATCACGACCTCAACAACTGCAGCAGGTCACGGGCAACTGGGATAGCCCCCTTCGACAGCTTGTAAGTGTAAACAGATACATAAACTAGACAAGCATCGGTTTGTGCCAGATACTTTACCAAGTACTCAGTGTGGGGCATATTAGTG
The DNA here is from genome assembly GCA_018903675.1 of Zaprionus capensis. Lineage (NCBI taxonomy): Eukaryota > Metazoa > Arthropoda > Insecta > Diptera > Drosophilidae > Zaprionus > Zaprionus capensis. The sequence continues at coordinate 8,653,845 of JAEIFN010000964.1, read as the reverse complement.
CAGTAGATGATGATATACATATGTCATGTGATAATATACTATCCGTTATTTTGCCATTGGAAATGTATATTTGATTGGTATATAAAGTAATATATGATGATGGAAGATTTAATTTAATAATAAAGGTTGTAAACAAATGTTGTGCTTATTAAATTAATAAAAATACTATAAATGATTATTCTATATATTTTGTTTATATATATTTCCATTTATTATATATACTGTAAGGAGTAACTGACTTGAAATGGTATTAAAGAAAATATTGGATTGATTGATTAATTGGATATTTATAATCTAGAAAATCTTCAACAACTTTCAAAATTATTTTTAAAAGCTTCTTTTACCTTTTTTGCTTTCTTTACAACGTAATAATATAATGCATATAATGAAAACAATTTTAGTAAGTGAGGTTGTATATATAATACATGAATATATATGTAGGATATTTATTGTTTCGCACAATTGTTTATCTTAATAATAGTTTTGGCTTAATAATAGTTTGGTTATTATATTTTGTAATTAATAAAAAGATGACTCGTGACAACTCTTATTGATCTCCGGACGTACGACGACTACACAGCTTTATCTTACTCCGGACACGACAACTTTCGGCTTTATGATCTTTCTTTATCGGCACAACTTTCAACTCCCTCATTTTCTGCACAACTTTCAACTCGTTCGCTTCTTCTTCTACTCCGTTCTCTAATGACGACATTCTCCCTTTGCGACGACATTCTCCCTTTGCGACGACATTCTCTTACGACGACATTCCCCTTGCGATGACTCTCGATCATTGCATATCGATAACTATCGTTACATTCGGCCATCCTGATCACTGTCGTCTGACCCAGACGACCATAGATCTTCATTTGTAGACGCGTATTTCCATAGCTTCATATTTTCTGCACATGTTGAAGTTATTGTAGGGCCTTCTACTTGAGCTGCTTTTCGTACATCGTAACGGCCGTTTCTTTTTACCTTAGTTACTTCATACGGCCCGAGGAAACTGCTTGCTAGTTTTTTGCCAGCCACAAACTGAGTTCGTCTAATAGCCACCAGATCTCCTTCCTTATACGTACGCTCGCCCTTGCGTTTGCGATCATAGCCGTCTTCATACTTTTGCTGAGCCTGCTGAATATGTGTTTTTACCTCCTTGCGTAATTCAACTCTCTCGGCGTCAAAGTCTGTCACCAGCTCTTGTTTGAGATCCATTTTATTACTCAGCTTTTCCGATTGCTGCCTCTGGAGTTCTGTTAACTTCATATTGGCAGTCTGTAGATTCTCCGCAAGACGCACGTGCTCCAACTTCTGCGTTTTTTCCTTTTGCTTCTCTTTATGCTGCTCTTGCAGCTCTGTTAGCTGTGACTGGGCAGTTTGAATCTCCTGCTGGGAAAGTTCGTGCTCTTCCTGCTGCTTGTCAAGCTGTCGCGCACGCATGCATATCTCTTCTTTGGCACTCTCCAACTGTATTTTGTTCAGCAGCTCATTGGAACTGTCCCTAGATCGCACTTCTTCCAATTCAGCAATCTTCGAATTTGCAATATGTAGCTCCTTCTCAAGTTGATCATTCGCTTCTTTCTGCACACTCAATTCTTGCTTTGTGCATTCCAGTTTTTGTTCCAGCTGATTTTGAATCTCTTGCTCCTCGAATCGTTGCTTTTGATGCTGCTCTACCAACTGTGCAAGCTTTGAGTTAACGGACTGTAGTTGCTGCTCAAGATCAACCTGCATCAGTTTCTGCTGATCAAGCTCATGCCTGGCAATCCGCAGTTCTTGCTCCAGCTGCATCTTGTACTGCTCTTCTCTGGACTTCTCCTCTTTGTGGTGCTCTGCCAACAGTGCAACTGGGCACTCAGCGTTGTTTTCGGCTGGCTTGTACTCTGCTATCATTGATTCGATCATCGGCTTGTACTGTGGGGAGGCATCTATGTTACTATCAGTCTCAACAACATTGTACATACTTAGCTCTTTTGATTCAGCGCATTCCGGCCGCGCTGACGCCCTTGTAAAGATGAATTCTCCGTCATTCAAGGTTACACAGAATTGTGATGCAAAGTCAAAGCCCAGTATTACGTCGTTCTCGATGTGATTGTTTGGTATTACAACAAACTTTTGTATGGCTTCGATTCCGTCAACGTGTACTCTGCCCATAAATGAACCTAGCGGCTGCGTCTTAGTGTTTCCAAGGCCTCGTAGAACGGAATAACACTCCTGCATTACTGTACTTTGGAGTTTATCGTACAAAGACTGACATACGATTGACACATCGGATCCTGTGTCCACAAGGCAAGCGACTTCTGTACCGTTCAGCGAAACTACTTTCAAGCGCATAGTATTTTTTACGACTTGAACACTTTTTACAGCTTCTGGACAATTTGAAGAGATATGACCGCTGCCTGCACATTTAAAACATTTTGTTTCTGCCTTGCAGTCTTTTCTAATGTGTTCATTAGAGCCGCAGTTGTAGCAACGAATACTTTTTTCATTGGTCATATTTTTCCTGTCACCACTGTAGTCCTTTTGCGGTTTTTCGATAACACACTTGCTCTCGTACAACTCATATTTTTCCAACAGGTCGCTGTATGATTTGCTGTCGTACAATGAAAATTTGAATTCGCTCTTAATATCCAGCCCGTCAACTATATAGGCGATAATAGACTCAACATCAACTTTTCCAAGTGCTGCTATTTTTTTCATTGTTAGTATGTATTCGTGCATGCTTTCGTCCCTCTTCTTCTTCCTGTGCGTCAACTTTGCATGTATGTCGGCACTTTTCGACGCGCGCTTAAATTCGCCAATTAGGGCTATTTTAAGTTGCTCATATGTGCTCACCAACTCTGACTCCAGAAACAATTTGGCCATTTTAACCATTTTTCCTCGTGCCTGTACATATCGTTGTTTTTCCGTAAGCTCATATGCATCTGCATTTTGCTCGAAATTTTCAAGCCAAATCTCCACTGGGATGCTGTCGCCATCGAAGTCGGGTACAATTTTTGCGAAATTGTCTGCAGTTACTTTCGGCTCTCTCTGGGTAATTTCATCAGCTTGAATCTTAAGAGTAAGCAGCTGAATTATTTGTTGTAGACTTCTATTATTCTCTGCTTGCATTTCGTTTATTTGGTCTGCACACACTTCTGATCGACACTGCTCTTCTTTATTTTCATTTTCGTCTCCTCGCTTTCTCGCGCTTCGCGTGACAGCACCATATCGCTGTCCCTTTCTCTCATCCTCACTCATGCTTTCGTATTCACTGCCTGACGCCAATTTGCCGCACTTTTTTTTTTGTTTTTATTTCACAATTGTTCAATTTGCTGCACTTTACAAATGGGCCACTTTTTATTGTTTTATCGGTTGAGCCCCCAAATGTAGGATATTTATTGTTTCGCACAATTGTTTATCTTAATAATAGTTTTGGCTTAATAATAGTTTGGTTATTATATTTTGTAATTAATAAAAAGATGACTCGTGACAACTCTTATTGATCTCCGGACGTACGACGACTACACAGCTTTATCTTACTCCGGACACGACAACTTTCGGCTTTATGATCTTTCTTTATCGGCACAACTTTCAACTCCCTCATTTTCTGCACAACTTTCAACTCGTTCGCTTCTTCTTCTACTCCGTTCTCTAATGACGACATTCTCCCTTTGCGACGACATTCTCCCTTTGCGACGACATTCTCTTACGACGACATTCCCCTTGCGATGACTCTCGATCATTGCATATCGATAACTATCGTTACATATATATTTAAGAATAGGAAATATAAATTCAAGCAATATTCATAAAGTTTTTTGGAAAGTTTATTGAATAAGTTGAATTAATGATTTCATAAAAAGTCAAATAATCTCTCTCTCTCTCTCAATAATTTTATACTCATGTATATGATGTAATTCTTTAAGTAAACCTCAATAATTAAACCTACGTATAATATCCTTATACTTCCATTTCAATTGCAGCACTTTTGTAGTGTATGCCGCCCGTTGCTACAACGTGTTGTGCTGCTGTTTGGAAAGTTACCTCACTGTTATCCCAAAGGGGCAGACAACAGCCACAGATCGGCGAAGGGCAACAACAGACGCCACAGCAGCAACAGGAACAACAACAGCAGAAGCAACAACACGAGGGAAACAATAACATTAACAGAGAAGGAACTTCGAGTACAGTTATTTGACTTTTAACTTTTATTGCTTTATGTAGTTTAGATAAACGTTTGTGGCATGCCATAAATACGCTGCATGCCGCATGCGGCATGTTGCAAGGAGGCGAGTAAGTCTGCGTCGAAAGCGAAAACAATGCCGAAGGGAAATGCCAAGAGAAACCAAAAACTTATTTCGCTTGTCCTGCAATGTCCTTCGATGATAGACAATCGACAGATGGTATGGTAAAAAGAGAGAGGAATAAAAGGAGAGTGAGGAAGAGGGATGGAGAGAAAGAGAGGGCAAAGCAGGGAGTGTGTGTGTGTGGGTGCCAAGAGGCGCCACCCTGTCGGCAGCTGATTTATGCTGTAAGTGTAACAAGCTTGCCACTTTGCACTTGACTTTGCGGCAAAGTTTCGCTGCTGAGTCGAGCAATTTGCTACCGTCTGCCACACGACGCAAGTTGCAACGTGGCAAGTTCAAGCTGGCTGCCTTTTTCGCGCACTTTCACGCTCCATAAAGAGGCCAAACTAACAGATATGCACATATAAAATATATACACGATATATATAGAGTGATTTTTTCGGCAAAACTTGCAGCAAAAGTTTTAATTAATTTCACACACACACACGCGCGAAGCAACTCAACTTGTGCATCTAATTACATGAGCAGGTGTAAGGTGTCGAGGTGTGTGGCAGCTGAGGGGGCGGGGGCGTGGTAATGTGTCTGTGGCTGCCATAATTATCGACAGCATCATCATTATCGGCAGCGTGCAAACAAACAAAGCAGCAGCTGCAGCCGCAAAGTATGCAACACGTTTGCCAAAAACAGTTAAAGTGTTGCAAAAGGGTTGTGGAAAGGGGTTGCTGGGAGTACAGTGCGTTGCCTCTTGTCTATGCAACAAATAAATAAACGCAACAGCGAAGAGTTGTGGCTAAATTCGTTGTGCCCCTTCCTTTCTCTCTTCCCCTCCCTCATCATCTCTTTCACTTCCAGTTGACCAAGCAGTTGAACCAATTTTCCATGCGGGTTCCCTTTACACAAATTTAAAAGCCACAATTTACCATCTTTAAATTGTGTTCTCAATTCTTGTAATCGTTTAAGACGTTACTTTAAGTTGCAGTATTTTTGTAAGGTTTTTTAAATTTTTCTTATTTTGTTTTTTTATTTTTCTATTTTGGTTTTTGTGGAACAACTTAAGTTGCTGTTCGCATTTCGATGGCCCTTTTCACTGTTTTTCAATCGGCAAAGCTAGACCAACACCCACACAGAACATAGCAGACATACTCACACACTGACACACACACACACACCCTTGCACACTTTGGCCACACGGCAGACAGCGACTCAAACATCTGCGAAATTGAATGCGAAATTTCCTTTGTGTGTTCGGCGGATTCAAACTTATTTCCAGCAACGCGAGTTTTACCTTAACAAAGATATATACGTATATATATATACTTATATAGACAAGCTTCAATCGGTAGCTCAAAATAGTTGCCACAACAATTTTTGCACGAAGAGATTTGTGTGATACAAAAGCATTTTGAATGCCACAGCAACTGAAGTTGGAAAGGAATTGCAAACAGTAAAACAAAAATAAATAAATGAAGAACATTTAAGAAAATAAAAAAAAAAATTTAGTCAAAATGATATTTCCTTTATGAAAAATATAAAAATGTATTTGAAAAATAACTAAAGTATATATAATAAAATATAAATAAAGCTAATAAGAGAAATAAATAGAAAGTAAGAATACAAATATAATAATAAAGTGTTGTCAGCATTTATATTATATTATATAAATAAATAGATATATATTTTGTAATATATATATAATAAAATACATTATGAATATATATTTATATTTTATATTATCCTTGATAAGAAAACCAATCCCAATTCTACTTTAACTTTAACTCTAACTTCCTTTTCCGCTTTAAAGCGCCAAAGTAAATCGCAGCGCGTCATAAAAAAAACTCGGATAAATTTAAATTAATCAAAACTTTGCTCATCAGTCGGATATGACTAGAACTGTTTGCTGTTGTTGTTGCTGTTCACACATATCTGCACTGCCAGTTTTAGTTGTTGTTGTGGCTTTTACTTCGTCAGAAATCAGCGACGCGACGCAGCGTCGCATCGTGACGGAACAATTCGAAAGTTGAATTGAGTTTGCTTTGCAGATAGATAGATGGATGGAAGGCTGGATGGAGTTATCTGTGTACACGGACTATGCATTCCTGATGGTGTGTGAGTTTGTTTATCACAGGGTATTCCCAGTGGCACCAGGCAATATGTATCAAGTAAGTACAGCAACGTATAGAGAAAGATTCGCAAGCAAATCGCTCACTCAGTGCATGAATCACAACAGAACTGAGCGAGCTCATGCTTACACCCGGAATCAGACTCGCACTCGTGAGTACTCATACCCACACTCACCACAGCTGCACTCATACTCAAGCTTACAATTGAGCAATCCGCGTTTCTCAGAAGAGAACTGACTCAGTCGCAGATCGCAGCTCGAGGCATCTACACACAATGAATCAAACGTCGCCGCAACCACAATTTGTTATAAGCGCATTATATCTAATACCATCGATAGCCTTATCGGCTCTACTGCTGATCTGCTATATCTACTATTTTTACCGTTGCGTGCAGGAGTGCATGAAGCGTCGGACATGCCGGGACCCGGAGGAGCCACAGCTATCGGCCCCAAATAGTCCAGTTCGACGGAAAATAAGCCTAGTTCGATGTACCCGAGATTCACACCAGAATCGGCACGCCGAGTTCTACTGAGGCCCCATCGATGTCAAGCCCAATCGAACAAGTACAAAAAGTTATGTTTTATTTATTGAAAATATAATGTTTTTATATAAAAAGTCATTATCTTAAGGCAAATACTGTGAGCTAATCTCGCAAAAGTACTATATATAAACATATAGTTATTTATATATATGTTGTGATATATCGCGTACCCTTGTACTTGAGTATTATTCATGCAGTACGATAAGATGTATTCAACACGAATCGAATAAACAGCATGATTTATCCCAAACAATGTTTTGTTTTATATTTAAACTTCAGTTTTGCCCTTTTTCATTCACTATTTTGTGCCACTAATCGAAGTATGTGAAAGTTTTTAAAAAGCTTTTCTTATCGCGCAAATCAGTTGCAAATCTTTATGGGAAGTCGACTTAAATGCTATAATTACTACTATAAACTCACAAACAGAACCTTGTGTTTTCTGTTCTTTGTTTTTCTTTTGTTTTTATTACCCTGTATTTATTTTATACATTTGTTTGTTCCAATGAAGTCTTTTCTCACCTAGAAAGTGTATATATAAATTTCTTGATTCTTCTTTGTTGGCTCCAATGAAGTCTTTTCTCACCTAGAAAGTATATATATATTCTTCTTCAGTATACACAAAAGAGACGATCTAGCGGAAGTTTGGCACTCATGCTTTTTGTTGTTGACTGCTGATTAAAAGTGATAACAAAGAGAGGAACAGACCGATCGTAAAGCTAACACAGAATCCAAAAACGGAACAGTATTATATACACTTTCTTAGAATAGAAACAATCGGTGCAAGGGTATAAATCATTCGCCATCTTTCTCTTTTTGCTTTCTTTATATATTTGTATTATTATTTGCCAGCCCGCAGAACTGCAAAGCCGCAGAGAACATTTCTAGTTATTACAAATGATTTCATAAATTGCAACTATATTTAGAATATAAATTTAACTTATGGAGTTAAAACTTAAATCCGACTTAGTTTCGTTTTAAGCATCAAACCCAATGGACGTGAGCCTAGCAAAGATGTGGGATTTTCTGCTGAAACCCGACGAAACTCTGGGCTTCCCACTGATATATATCGTGGTTCCGTTGGTGATCATAGCATTGTTGCTTCTCCTCTGGTGTCTGTTCTGTTGCTGCAGGTACTACTGCTGTGATACGGAGATACATGTGGTGCCCAGCTTAGCACACTGGCGGCGTAGTCGGCAGCATGCTCCCTACATTCCAGATTACGAAGAAGAGGGTCCATCGCCACAATGTCACAATGAACCGACGAACGGCGAAGAAGTGAGTGTCGCCCTAGATCAGGATGCGGTGTGTAAAGTTAATAAACTGTATGAGAAGCGACAATATGTTTCTCATAGACGTAAAGAGTAAATAAATTGTTGTCAAAGAACGAGCACCGTTAAATGATGCTTTAAGTGGGCAACCACAAAGAGGGAGGCGAGGAATTGGAGAAGTGGCATGGTATGGGGGGTTTACCTACGAACGTGCCTTGGGTGCATTGTGTGTGGCGGCAGGTAATAAATTTGTCAGCATTGCCGTCTGCACTTGTTGTTGTGCTGACGTTTCTTTTCATCAAGCGCAAAATTTAGCGTCTCACAGCGCTTTTTGATGGCCATCAGGCACAGCGGCAACAGCAGCAGCACGAAATGGGCTAATAAACGACATTCGACATTTTAACTTGGCTGACAATTTATTCGAGCTGCGGCCAACAAAGGGATAATGACTGGGATTCTGTCTGTAAGAAGCTGAAGACGTTTTCTTGATTCAATTTGCATTTAATATGTATTTAACTCGCACAGCGTGCTTTAATTATAATGCTTTTATAAAGACAGAAAAAGTTTTGTAAAACACATATATTTAAGTTAAGCTTTTATTTAAAAGTTAATCTAAATTAATATAAAATAATAAATAATAAAAAATAATGCTTTTGAACTTAAGTTTTTATTTAAATGACAGTTTTGTGCAATGTAAGTTAAAATACAAAAGAAAAGCTCCTATAAGTACAATTTTAGAAGCTTTTTAAACTTGTTCCATTAACGATCAATTGAATAAGGAAACTCAAACTGCAAAAGCATTTAAAAACTTGATTTACTTATTTTATTTTTTATCTTATATAGTTTTCGATGATAAATTGTACAAATTCAAATAAAAGTGCATTAAATTTGTGTCTTATGTTTGCCAAGTTAGAAGCTAGAATAGAATTGTGTTTAATTAAATTGAATAAGATAAGTTTATTTAGTACGCTTATGGTAGTATGGCTCTTAACTGGCCACCTTACTGGCCAAATTGAAACGCTAAAATAATTTACGGCCCAACTGGCCGCATCGAAGTGCGACCGTACAGCATGTCCTGGCTCTCCTGGCATGATGGCTGGCACGTTAGACGCCATCGAAATGCTCCCAGTTGGAAAATTAGTTTAAAAATACGTTGGCAGTCCGAGCAGCAAAGGACAACACGAGAAGAGGAGTAGGAGAGAGAGAGAGAAGGAATAGTAGGGAAGAGAAGAAGCAGCAGGGGGTAGTGCAACTGACACTGAAGTCAGGACTTGCCTTTGTTGTTGTATTTTATTTTAATACTCTTGGTAGAGAGTATATTGAAAATGGGGATTATTTTGTAAAGGAAGAGAAGAAAGTAAAACAATTGCACCATTACAGGTAGAGATAACTCTGGCAATGTAGGTGCAGTTTCTACCTTTTCCAATTCAAACTCTTCTTCTATGTTAGGGAAGTTTATAGTTGAAAAATATATAAGTTATACATATGTGCTATACATATATCTGTGCTTGTTAATATCATATAATATTGATTGATCTATTTAGTTTGCATTCTTTTTGACTTGAAAACAACTTGAGAGTGCATCAAAAAGCTGCTTTACAATTTTGAAAAGACAAATTAAAGTAAAATTACCTATAAATCGCATCACAATATTATTAACATAGTTTTTATAGATACGATGAGACTAGAAATATTCAACACTACAATCCAGATCCTTTCTCCCTCTCGAATCATATTCACCAAGTGTATTCCAGCGTCGACCTCCTTTCATTCTTCCAGTGCTCCCTCGTTTTAAGTGTTTTGGGTGGCATAAAAATTCACTTTGGCCTCCCCGTTGCCCCTCCATGCACCCCTGCAAAGGGGCAGTTCAATAAAAGTGGCCAAAAAAGAAGTCGAGAGAGCACGCTCAATAAAATTTCGTGTTTTACAATTTTATTATGTGACGCCTGTCGCGCACGGCAGCATGAAATATTTAATAAAACATTTAGAGACGGTCGCTTGGAGTAGCCTCTCTCTCGCGCTCACTTGCCACATGTAGCATGCTGCATACTGTTGCTGGCTGCTGCTTGGTGCTTAAGTAATTGCATTTTAGTGGACACACGTTGCATGCAACGCGAACCTTTAAATCATTCAACCTTGTGCACCGTTTGCTCGTTGTTTATCTTGCGACCATAAATTAACGCATTACCCCGTTTGTGTCCGCTCATGTTGCTCCCATTGTTGTTGCTGTTGTTGTCCCTGCATCGAACTGTTTGCATTTCGACCGTTGCATTTGGCCGTGCAGCTGCTGCCATCTCAAAGTCGTGGCTATTGTGGGGTTTACACACTGCGGTCGCACGGCAACCGCAATCGAAGTCGACGCCGCCATCTCTGTCGCCATTTTGGAGCAGGAAAAACTCCCTCCGATCATTAATTGTCCTGGCAAAAGAAGTAGAAGAAGCAGCAGCAGCAGCAGTTGTGCCACAAAGTTTTGCTCACATTTATGTTTGATTTACTCGTTGCAGGCACTTCAAACTTTGCCAACCTCCCCCCTCCCTGCAAGTGCGTTGCCTTTGTCTCTCCTCGTAATGAGCCAATTTAGTTGCATCGAACGAATTTTGGAAATTCGAAATTGGCACTCGAAATTGGCCTTGGTCGAGAGCTGGCACTACCACTTGAGAAGTTGCCCAACCAAATGGTCCAGGCTACGCTTTGAAATGTTAAGTAGTTGCTCTCGCTGCATGCGGCACACTGCACTTGCTGCCGCAATTTGGACAGTTGCACCACATGTGGCACGCACTGTGCAGCTAGAGACTGAAGCGCCTTGATAAAACGTTGCACTGAAATTAGCATCATTGAGTGAGTTGGACATCTCGAACTAATAATTGGATTAGGATTGGAGTAATCTACAGAAATATGTAAGATTAAATCAGCTGGAAGGAAATAATATCATTTAATAAACAAAATATGTTTGAAAAGAAATCTGTAAAAAATTCTTGATTCGTTGTTTCTTTTAAATTTGATTTTCGATTCAAGAATCATAAAATGTCGTTGCAAAATATACAAGAAGATCTTTCAACAAAAATTTTAAGATTTACAACAAATTTATAAGTGCATTAAGTCAATTCTTACAACGTTCAGTTCCTGTCAGGAAGTAGAATGGAAAACTTAAAAAACATGAAGTTTTGAGCCCTTATTGATTTTATAAAGAATCAATCTAGACTTGAAGCACAATTAAATTGAAAATCGTAGAGTTTAAGACAAAGTTACGACTGTCAGACATGTATTTTCAGTAATAAATATCTATTAGATCATTAAAAGTTCCCAATAAGACCCTTCTTTTATTAAATATTACTTTATATATTTGTACAGGATGGTACAATACGAAAGCTTAGCTTATGCCTTCAATCTTCTCACTTCTTTACCTTGACAGACATGAGATACTTGCGACAGGCATCCAGTGAGTGCCGCTTAAGGTAGCATACCTGGCTGAAGTACTTGCCACACTGTCCACACTGATACTCCCAGTGATGGTGTCCCATATTGCGCTGATGCGAGCGCAGATTGGAACTGAAATAAAATGGTAAAACTAAAGACTTCTTCTGCACATTCCACAAAACTGAACTCACCGATCAGCAAAGGATTTCTTGCAGTTCTGCTCGGGGCAAATGAAGGGTTTCTCACCCGTGTGAATGCGCTTGTGTGCAACCAGCATCCAGGAATGATCGAACTTCTTGTTGCAATCAACGCATAGGAAGTGTTCGCCTGGCTGCTTGAAACGTCGACGATCGGACGTCTTCTTAATTGGATCCTGCTTACCCGGCTGAGTCTTACAATTTGCCTGCGATGCTAAGGCCGAAGATTGACAGGATCTCAGCTTGCTGGGCTTCTGTAGAACCTCGTTATGCCGTAATGTATCCGGCTTGCGACCACGTCCTTTGCTCTTGGCCAGCATCTTAATCCTGCCCAGCTTTGTAGCACCTTGCGTTGGGTTCTGTTCCGATTTAATTAAAGGCTCCTGGCCGGGCTGTTCCAGTTCCCAGATGGTATGGCTGAATTCACTGCTCGGATGCGTCTCGACGGCCATTAACTGTATGTCGCACAACTCCTCCATGCGACGTCGCTCCACAATGGGCACATCATCACCAGCACGCCAATCAGTTGTGGGTTCACCGTATCCATAGTGAAAACTGCGTCCGGCACTCTTTTGCTTTGAGCCCGAAGGCCATTTGAATGCACTGTTTGAGCCTTTCTGGCTGCTTAGCCGTGATACAGGACGTGGCATTGGAGTCATATTGGGCACATTGCGGCAAACACCTGAAGAGATATAAAGTAATGTTATTCTATATATATAATCCTGTTATTGTCTTAAGCATCTTACCTTCATAGCGCTTGTAGAATCGCTCAATTTTGCTGTTATAGCGATCGGAAAACAAACTGCGAAAGTGACTTGGCATTTTAGAGATTCTTATTTTGACTGTGCAACTGTAAATACTTTGAAGAACTCTCTTGACTAGTTTCTGCTAGCCTACTCGATGGAATCGAGAAAATTTTTTACGCTACATCAAATAAGTTATGCTGGAAAAGACTTCTAGTTGAATACTAATGAATTTTGAACCTTAAAATGTCTAAAAGGTGCAGCTACAGATATTGTATAAATATTATTCCTATTTTCAACTTTATAATATACTCCAGTTCGTATTTAAATAACTTTGATAAAATATATTAAATTCCTTAACTTGGAACACTCTAAGTAAAATATGTATCTGCCTTGAAGACGTTAAATAAAATTAAAATTAAATACGTACTTACAGTTCAACATGATTGTACACTTGTCTGGAATTGAATTGTAAAACTGACCTTATAACTAACCACAATTTTCATAAGTTTTTCATAAGTTTTTCCAAAAATACCTTCTTCTTTTTATTAAAGTTAAGGTACTTTAGCACTCTTGGAGTATTGCCTTGCCAAGGCATTGCCTTGGAGAGCTGTTCATGAGGCCACTTAAGACGAAACACTTAAACAATTTTCTTGTTAAAATTTTTGCAAGTTGGGAGGCGACGGATGCTGGATGGGGGCGTGGCTGGAACGGGAAAACAACGAGGCGATCAGAGTGCTCATGAATGTGGTGTACAATAAAATTAGTTTGCCAAACACATGTGCGGGTGAGTGTGTGTGAGGGCAAGACATGCAAAGACGTCTCGCAATTTGCCTGTAATCCAGCTGGCCCAACCTACACTCGCCTCCCTCCCTATTCTTGGATACGCTTTAAGCATCGAAATTGAATTGTATTGCAGTTTTCTCGAGCATCGTCGGGCTAAGGCAATGGCGGAAGCTGCCTTCTGCCTTCTCGGTAAGCTCTTAAGTCCGAGCTGTTTTCCATTGTGAGAATTTTCAATTGTTTGGCAGTTTACGTTTTATTTATTTGCCTTTTTATTTGCCTGTTGTGTGAGTGTGTGTGTGTGCGAGTGTGTGTTTAAGTGTGTTTTGTAATAAAAGCGAGAAGAAACATACGTTTTACCCAACAACTCGACAGCTTTATTTCATTTATTTGGCACTTTATTACCCCACGTTCGTCTCGTCTTCCCAGCTCCCTCCCTATTTCTTCTTCTGTCTTCCTCTGCCTTCTTCTGTTGTTGTTGGGGAACCACAAAATATTGGCCAGCAAATTACTTGGGTAATTTAAAATGCACAATTTCTTCGAAAGATGGCCAAAAAGACAACACAAGCAATTTGCCAGTTAAACATTAATTCATTTCGACAATTGCAAATTTACTCTACCCCTCCCCCTCTCTGCTTTATATGACAGAGCTGCTGTGCACACACACATTTCTCATATTGTGTGTTTCATAAATTTTTATTTGCTCTGTGCAATCGTCGTCTAACGACAAAATCGCATAAATGTTTTCGACTGTCAACAAAGGCTGACATGAAAGCGTCTGTCATTCCAATGAAACGATGCATCTGTCTCTCTGTTTGTGTATATGTGTGTGTGTGTGTGTGTTTGCCTGTCGCTTGTCTATGTCAGTTGGACTATTAAAAATCTATTTCAAGTACATTGAAATTGCGTTTGGCCTGGCAGAGTGCGCAATCTTAGCTCAAAACAGCGCACTTTATGGCAGTTGCAAAAATTATTGCATACTTTTGGGCTGCGCTATAAAGCAGTTGCCCTCACTCGGTTTTTCTCCCTTTCATACTCCTGTTCTCTCTCTTTGCTGGTAATGAAAGCATTTCGTCTGACAAAATGTGCTTTGCATTTTTATGCTCGCACAGTGGACACTAATTTGAAGCCGTGGCGGAAGACAAGCGACAAATCAGTTGTGGGTCAGTTGAGGCAGTGAAAAAAAAGTGGAAAAATCTCTAGGCAAGTGGATTACAACATTTTTTTTCTATATATTGTTTATAATAATCATATTAGGTTGTCTGCTCAGCTTGTGTATAGAAGAAGCTTAAATACTCTTACATATTTACTGGGAAAGCCTTACTTTATTTAAATCAGCTAGATATAGTTGAGTATACAGAATCAAAATTCTTGCAACTCACGAGCAAATAAAGTCTGCAAGAAGAAAAAGCTGAAAACTATGGTATGCAACAATTCTTAAAAAAAAGGAAGAATGATCAAGAGATACTAACTTTTGTCCATGTTTTCTGTATCTGTATCGTATAATAGAGCAACAAGAAACAACTGAGTTATCAACAAGAACATAGAGTATTTGCTAGTCTGAGACATTTACTACTATAACTCCCTACATTCTTACTCCTTTGCAATTCTCTCGCACTCCGCATATGTGCACTTCACACATCTCATTAGCAACTCGCTGTGAATTTAAGTTAGCGTCAACTTTATGCCAAGTTTTCTGGGAAAAATCAACGAGTATTCCATGGCACGTCTCAGGCACTTTCAACGCAATAAATGCGACTTGTGTCGAGTTGCCCCCAAGGACCTTTGGCCAAGATTGCATTCAAATTCAGTCATCAACATATAAATGAAGTATCGCAAATCGAGGCAGACAGTGAGAGAAAGGCAGACTGACGACTCGTTGTGCCACTCAATGTGGCATGTGTCAAAGCCAATATAAGCCTAGTGGCAGACAATAGTTAAGGGAAAACTGTGAGTTTTCCCCATTTTGAAATGTAATTACTTTGGCTCAGCTTGAGGATTTGCTTTGCCAACTCTTTGTCGCAAATAAAAATCATATTTCTCATATATTTTGATAAATTAACAACAAAAAGAAATACCAACAGAAGGTGAAGAGATGAATAAAAATGCATAATTTAATCAAATCAGTTTTGAGTAGTACATCACGATTGCCTGCAGGCGTTGTTGCAAATTAAATTTGCATGCCGCAATTCTGTGTACGGCAAAAAAGTGTCAAACTTCGTTCTCTACCTCGGGTTGGGTACGGTTCGGTTTGAGTGAGAGTGCGAGTTATTTACTAAAGAAAAACACAATTGTTTGTGGCCTGTTTCTGTTCCGTTCTGTTCTACGGCCTGACCACAAAATTCGACCATGACCAGACCACGACAGACCCCCTTCACCCCTTTTCTGGAAAAAGGTAGCATAGCATAAACAAACTACGACGTAGGCAAATATAACTTATTTTTGTTGTACTGGCATGAGATTTGAAAATTTGTTAATTTGCGCAAAAGTTTGCGTTGCATTTGCCACAGCGACGTGTGTTGCATAAAAAGTGTGAGCGAGAGAGAGATAGAAAGAAGTGCAGAGCGAGAGCGAGGCAGCTCTAACTCTTAACTCAGTTTTAGCCTGCGGCGAGCCTGTCGCCTGGCCAGGCGATTATTATGCGATTTCGTTGGATTGGGTCAGTTGCCTGTAATTAGTGGACACAGCTCACATGCATTGCGAAATAATTGTGATTCCCTAAAGTGGTTTAGGATTTCAGCACAGGTATAAAGTAGAAATCGATGGAGTGTTTTGAGATGCAACTGTGAACGTAGAACAGTCGAGTGTTTACAAATGTTTAACGATAGGAAATTATTATATTTCTGTAATGAATTGAACATTTAAGTAAGAAAACGAATTTTGAAGGTGACAGCAAATATTTAACATACCTTTATATAGGATTTTAAATACTAATTGATTGCTATGTTTAAAATCAAAATTTTGCTTATATCTTTAGGAATGTTTTGAGTTTTAAGTTTTATCAAACTTCAAACAATAAAGAGATGGACTGTTATGAAAAATTAGAATGACGTACAAAATTTCATTGTAACTCAAATCCCAATAACTCTTATATTATTAAGTTTAATATGAACAAAATACCTTTTCAAAAAGGGTTGTCATAAGTTTCTGTCTC
This sequence comes from Zaprionus capensis, assembly GCA_018903675.1. Classification (NCBI taxonomy): domain Eukaryota; kingdom Metazoa; phylum Arthropoda; class Insecta; order Diptera; family Drosophilidae; genus Zaprionus; species Zaprionus capensis. The sequence goes on along the minus strand of JAEIFN010000964.1, from coordinate 8,637,336 downwards.
ATCCGCAAAATTAGAATAGAATTTGAAATTATAAAAACTTGACGAATGATGAATTGAATTAAATTTAAGCTGCTGGGCCAGCGGCATTTTGCAGCACAGCACGTAGCTGTATTATGGGTCTATTACTTGGCCAGAGCAATAGAATTTGGCCAATTTGTACAGTGTACAGTGTGCAGTGTGTGGCATTGTGTGGTCATAAATAAAATGCGGCAGCAGGCAACCGAGACTGTAAGCGGTTGATATCTCTCCGGGCTTATAGTACATAAAATAGCAGCGCGTTGGCCCCTGTTAGCAATTGCAGCACATTTTTAGCATCAATGCAACATGACAAATGTTTGTTTGTTTATTTGTTGTGGCTGCCGCTGTTGTTGCGGCTCTTTTTGGCCATTGTGTGTAGGTACTTTTCGGCCATTTGTATTCCAATGCCGATGCTGATGGCAAGCCAGGCCAGGCCTGGCCAATGCAGGCCGGATCGGGCTGGGCGATAACTTATAGACGGCACGTAGTGGCAAATAAATTTGTTCAAATTTCAGCTAAGCACGTCGATAATCGCCGGGGCAAAGCCTGGTCCTGTTTGTCTCTCAGTCTGTTTGTTTGTCTGTCTGCCTCGCTGTGCTCTGCCTGTTGCGGTGTAATTAAGATTGTGTTAATCTCAGGTAATTTACACGGCAATAATTGCTGTTTGCCACAAAACAAATAAATATTAATTGAATTAAGCGATAAACTCATAACAGCGAGTTATGCCAGCTGCACAAAAATGATGATGCCGAAATCACTTAGGCCAATTTCAAAGTGTTTCCACTGCACAAAAGCTGGAAGTTTATTTTATAAGGCTTATATAATATACTATTTATGAAAATATTAGTAACGTAATATATAAATATATATAATTAACCATTTTGTAATTTATAAATACTTTATTTAATAAATTCACAATGCAAGCATTAACTTTAAGCTTTGGTGTTGCTTGAGCCATTCACACATCACTGATTAATCCCATTTTAAGTTATTTTACAGCACATTCGTAAGTGCCGTAAACAGCTTCAATGAGTCTGCATTGTAAAAAGCGCATCCAGATGGCGTTAAGTGGAAACACGCCATAAACGAGGCGTGTATAAAAAATGCCCGTGTTTGTTTATTGCATTTCTCATGGTAAAGAAATATGCAATGCATATGCAAATTTAATTTACCCATACACAGACACACAGGCACACACACACACGCAGTCGTAGCCATAGTCATTGCATACTTTTCAACGCCGTTGGGCATTTCAAAATGGATTCGCCCCGTATGTGTATGTGTGTGTGCGTGTGTGTGTGTATTTAAATAAAAATAATCACACATGCAAATTAATAATTTGAGGCTGAATCTGGACCCGCTGCCAGAGAGCCCCGTACAAATGTTCAAATCAAAAATGTTACCCATAAATAAAAGAAAATCAAAAACAAAGCCGTTTTTAACCATGCATTTAGTTAGGGGCCAAACCATAAATTGTTTTTGTCCATTTCAAATCTGTTGCGCTTTCGTACGGCTTTTTGCTTATCGCTGCCAATAATTTATGGCCTGCCATATAAAAAAGGCAATCCCTGGTCTTAGTTTCAGGTCATGTCGGGTTGGGTTACGGCCGATTTATCAATTTGCCACTTAACACCTGCTCAGATATAACATTTTCACATATAGTTTAGTTTTTTACACCCTACACACAATATGGACAGAAACAGGGTATACTAATTTTGTGAGAGATCAAATAGTAATAATACAAATCATTGCTCTTCTGTGCTTCATCATCTCTTTATTTCAGTTACATTTTGTTATACAGCCACAGATAAATTAAAAATTTGTAAAAATGTATTATAAATCAGTTAAAATGTATAACAAATAAATTCAAAATTCGGACCTGTGAATAAGGCGCTCTTTATCTATATAACGTAATTAAGCACAGGCCCATTATGATGCCATTTAGAATACTTTAAACGAGTATTATCTGTTGTACAAAATTCTCAATAGTTCCATTAAATTGTTGGAAATCCACTAATCAACATTCTTATCTTAGAGGGACCTTACTAAACTGAAGAGAAATGTGGCAAAGGCACGGTCTGACAACAAGATGTCTTAGAACAATAATCAACACAGTATTATCCTATATCTGTATTGTTTTCACAGCTCTGCAACCACAAAGGCAATTTTAGATTACTTTTAAGTTAACTGCGTTATCTCACAATATTGGAGAGGTCGCTTTAAAAACAGTAAGAACTTTACATGTTTATATATGTAAAACTTAAATTGATAAGGACTAAAATATAATATTAAATTTATTTACTACTAGACCTAACAAGTTCTTCTGATTTCGTTTATATTGTTACCATTTATATTTTTCAATACTGTTCAATTTTACAAAGTTGTTTGTTGCAATCAAATGGAGCTTAACAAATTTAAATTCTATTCAGTTTCTTCATCAATGGAATCTACCGATTTCTCATCTGCAGACAGAATTGCAGCGCTTGTTAATACGGGTATTAATTTCTGTATGTTTAGTGATTGCAATGATTTACAACGAGATTAAATATACTGCTGTGCAGCGGTTTTAAGTTCCTCAATGTTGTGTAGGTGACCTACACAACATTGAGGAACTTAAGACTATACTATACTACTCAACATGGACATGTAAATGCATTAGAGGTGCCAAAATGCAAGCTTAGTGAAGATTTCTCCACATTAATGATTAGCTTTCCGTCAGGCAATAATTTGCTATCAGCAGCAAAAAGCTCTTGATACTCTGCAAGGCAAATTTTCAGGCTACCTTTAATACATAATGGACCCATAGTGATTTTTTTCGTATTGCCTAGGGTTATGGTTGTGGCTAATGTTGCAGAATATTCCGGAGAAGTGTTAAACATAATTAATGCCAAATGTTTTCGTAAATCCTCTAACTTTAAGTAAAACTGAGTATCGAATGGAGATTTGAAAATATTGTTGTCGGGAAACATAGGTGAGTACTGATGGAGATGTTGCCCACATTTGAATATTATTGAGAAATTGTCCAGTATCCAAGTATAATCCACCGTACACATTTGAGGCTGGTACCTGCAGCAACTTTTATATACATTCATATTTACTTATATTTACATTCACAGTAAAAAATTAAAAAAAAAAAATATTTTTAAATTTGTTGATTTGTTTTGTTGTTGTCAATGCACAAACCGGTAACTGCGGTTACTGTGTAGAGGTGGGGAAACATCGATTTTTTCCAAACTCGAAGTCGGTAACATCGATGTAATTTTTGCTAACATCGATGTTTTTCCACCTCGAATTCTGAATACAAAATTGGCAAATAAAATTACTTCTTCCCCGGCAGATGCCATTGTTTTGCTCCGGCAGCACTTGGGAAAAACAAATTCAAATAAAAAATGCGACCCTTTGCATTACTGGAAGGTAAGATCAAGTGCATATATACAATTTTCGATTATGTTAATATTAGATGAGTACTGAAGACAGAGGGCTGAAAACTCTCGTATGCAAAACTTTATGTGTGCCGGCTTTGTCTTGTGAGTCTAAGCGGGTATTCAGATCTCCGACAGGTGAACAAGACTTTCTTTAAAAGTGGTAGACCAATTACCGTTCGTAAACAAATATAATGATCTCAATAAAGTTTAGGTATTGTTTTGTCTAAAAAAATTAAAAACTTTGTTTCCCAAACATCGATGTTTCATCGATTACTTTATTACTCGATTACTCTAAAAACATCGAAAACATCGATGTCCGCAGACATCAATGAAAATATACAAATGAATAGTTGGATATGTAATGGGCCAGGTTATTTTCATAAGTATTATTAACATATTTATTTTTTCTTAATATATTTTATCTCTTATTTATTTACATACGTATAACATTTTTTTAATACTGTTTCTTATACTCTCGGACTTTTACATACAGTCTGACAAGTAACTCTCTACACATACATATGTACATTACATTGACATGTGCATTTGCGTAAAGAGTTACTCTTTACACATACAGTGAGTCAAATAACTCTTTACACTGTATGTACATGTCAATGTTATGTACATCTGTGTAAAGTGTTTCTTGACTAACTGTATATTAAATTTCTTGTCTTATCAATGACTTTATGTAACTTGCCATAACTTTATCAATACTTAACATAGTATTATAACTTATTCAAATACTATTTTAATACATTATTGATCACCTAAAGAAAAGTGAGAGATACCGAAGTAATACTAACAAGTAACGTGAACTATAGGCGAAGGGTATCTTAGGGTCGTGCGTGTTGTACTGTAGTTTTTGTTGCTTTTTATTAGTATTTGCGTTATGTATGTGTTTGTGAGAATAAGTGTGTGTGTGTGTGTGGAACAATAATAACTGTTAATTTACATGCCGCATGTGTCAATAGGCCGCTGGCAATTTGTAATTATGGTGCGAGTTGCACTTGGTTATACATTTTATTTTATTGCATTTTTATTTATGCACCTTCGGACTTTGGTTTGCGCGTTTTTTATGTTCGTTCAGCAAGTACTTCATATATAATAAAGTGCATTGGCATGCAAATTATGTTAAGCTCGTGAATTTATAATTTAATGAAGACACTTTGTCGCCATAATTGGTGGCAACAACACGCAATGTTGCCATAATATTGTTCTTAATTTAATAAATGCGATCCGATTGCACTGATTGCGTATATTTATTCATTTTACATTATTATTAAATGTGTGCGAGTGTGCGTGTGTGTGTGTACCTCAGATTTATGTACTTAATTATATTGCACATTCTCACTTTTGAATTTCATGCGGCTTTCAGCTGCCTTTTTATGCACAGCCGCAATCAGCAAGCGGCTAAGGATTAAGATTCGCAAAGAGGATGCGGATGTGGATGTGGACGTGGATGCAGTGGCGGATGTGGATACGGATATGCCGATGCACTCGGGTACGTCGAAGTCTTCTGCTTCTGCTGTCTTTTTGGCTCTTTGAGTCTTGACAGCATTATTAAGATGTTTATGCGTGCAGCAAATGAAGATCTGATAAATGTTTTCCTTCTGGAAACTTGTTCAAAAATTCTCGAAAAATTAAATGAGGTATATATGACTTAGTAATACTTTAGATAGGTCTACAAAATCTTGTAACAGTTTATTATAGTGAACAGTTTATTGTACTGGAACTTTATGGTTCTCAATAAAATGCGCTTATGATAAGAACCTTAGTAGTCTTTTAATAACCACTGTTTTTACTTCATACTTATTATTCTTAACATCAAATCTATTTAAACTATTTTTTATTCTAGGTTGCTTCTCATATAATTTCCTTGCTTTAAAAATCGTATTAAATTCAAAAATTTAGTATAAACATTACTTTAGTAGAGCTTCGTCATAATTTGTGAAACTTAGGTCAGTATATTACTCGTATCCTCTATTGCTGTTTTTGTTAAGGACTTTAATTTTATTCAATTAATCAAAGTGGTTTGCGATTTCCATCTTTTTCATTCTCTCATTCTATTTCTATATTAGGGATAATTGCATCTAATTCCATAACATTTAAATCTCAAAATATCTATAGAAACTCTTATTGTAAATCCAAAAGAATTCTCTCTTCAATATATTGCCATAATATTCATCGTATCTCGTAATTTCGTTCCGCATAAACCACTTGACTTGGCGCTGACAGCTCTGTCAGGTTTCATTCTTGCGTGTGTTTCAATTAACTTTTTGCCTGCACCAAAGACGCGGCATGCAGATGCCGCAGAGAAATGCACTGCGAGATGGCGATGGTGACGCCGAACTGGCTATGGCGATGGTGTCTGCCCGTGTATTATGGTATATGGTATAAGCAGCTTCTTCGCCTGTTTGAACATAAAAATGCGACGCTTAACATAAATTACGCGTCGTGTCAGTTTGCTGTTTGAGTTTCATGGTGGGAGTGGTGCTAGAAACAGGGATGGGGGCAGGTGCAAGAGTCAAGTTAATTGTTAAGTGTTTGCCACGTTGCACGGCGTACGTTGCTTGGTTGGGATTAGCAGGCGCTGCTGTGTTTTAAGCATCAAAGTTTGGCCATGTTTTTATGTGTGTGCCTCTTGCACAAAGTTGCCACAAGCACGGCGAGCAATTTATGTGGCAAGCTAGATCAAAATTTTAAATTGGGCGCAACAGCAACAGCAGCAGCAACAGCAGCAGCAGAAAGGAAAGTGTAGAAAACTGCAAAAAGTGTAAATTATAATTGCATATTTTCTTATCTCTTACAATTGACGGTGTCAAGCTTGCGGCTGCCGCATGCCACAAGTACTTTCATTCAGCACGCCTCCTGCATTCCCCTTTCTACCCTATCTCCTCTTGTTCCACGCAGTTTAATGAGAAATTAAATGTCGGCACTTCTTATGCATGCAATTTTCACCAAGTTTCAAATTGAAAATTGTTTCTATGCCGTGTGGCAAGTCCGTGTGGCAGCTCAAAAGGAGCGCATCTGCTTGCAGTCCATTTGAATTTAGCGCTGGGAAAATGCGCTTAAGTTCTCTAGCCATTTCGATAAACCTAATTTGAATTTGATGCTCCTTAAGAATCGAGCTCCGCTTTTTGTTCTAAGCATACTCTACAAATTTCGCAGAAGATATTTTTGAACATTTTGTAAACAAAACTTGTGTGACTCAAAGTGAAAATATAACTAGAATGCATATGAAAACTATCGGTTAAACTTATTTACTCATTGACTGATGTTATCGATAGTATGTTTAGGTCTGCAACTATCGCTGGGTGTCGATATTTATTGTTATTCATATTTCAGCCTGTAAATAACAATCGGAAGCTTTTATGTCTTATCAAACAATAATATGTATTGCCAGCTACTATCGCACAAAACTATCGATAGTTATACGATAATTAAGCTTACGTATTAAATATCTTTAAATGATTTTTTACTGATAGTGCCAGCAAACTTTAACTTAAGAAGCTTTTCTTATGGTTTCAGATAATCGAAATCTAGCACTTTCCGCCCGCACAACCTGATGTTATCTGCCACCAACTGCTAACTTACACATATATCTCGGCAAACAATTGAAAAACTTTTCAGCCAACTTAATGCACATAGATTTTTTTAAAAACATCTAATTGGACAAAAGGTGAAAATCAGCAGAAAGAACTCCATGTGCCCGAGGGCCTGCCCCGGCACACAGCCTTGCATCTTGTCCATGCTCAAAAGGAGTGCAGGACTATAAGAAGCTGCCAATTGTTGGACGCTTGTTGCCTTTGGGGCAGCTGGAAATTATTTCACAGTTGAAACCATTTTCATGAAATTAGTTTTTCTTTGCCACTTTGGCATTTGGATTCGGTTTTGGCATTGCAATTGGTATGTGGGCATGTCTTCTGCTCTGACTTCAAGGCGAGTTTCCTTCTCTCTCTCTCTCTCTCTCTCTCTCTATTCCTCTCATCTTCTCTGTCAGCCGAAAAATCTCATTTGCCACCTGGCATAAAACTTTGGCACGTCGCGACAAAATGAACTCGGATAAATTACCCAACTCGAGTTGAGTTCAGTCAGTTTCTCCGTCGCGTCGTGCGATGCGTTGAGTTAATTCAAATACAATGCGTCTGCGATTAATATTTTATAATTTTGCGCACGATTTTCAATTTCTGTCGGCATCACAAGCTAACTCAGGGCTTTCGCCATGGCCAGAGAGTGGACCCAAGTGAAAGTTCTCTTTGAAGGCTGTGGCACTTTTCCCTCCGATTTTCTATTTTCTTTGTGTGTCCAGCAACAGCACACAGCCAGCGGCTAGCAGACATGCATTTGAATTTTAATTCCTGTCAAGGTTTTTTTTTGACACAAAACTATTGCAGAGGCCTCTCTCAAGTGAAAGGCTTTTCTTTTCGAGCCTAAGCTGAATGAATGAATATTTGTGCAAGTTGCCTGCTTTGTCTGCGCACTTCATTCAATTGCATTATGAATAATTAATGCTCGAACAATTGTCGCACAATGTCAGGGCCATCATTAACTCAAGTGAAAGGGCACTGTGACCATTGGAATTGCTAATTTAGCCTTTTTATAGCTAAAGGTAAATGCAGTCAGAATAGTCTAATCTGTAACACACATTGCCTAAGATCTTTTCATTCAGTTATCTTCTTCTTTCCCGCTAAATCTAGCTTTAAAGTGTTGAATCTCCGTTTACTGTCTGCCCTTGAATTTAACACTTTGCCTGCTTAAAAACTGCTTCAATTCAAAAGTTTTGGCAAACGTAATTGTCAGTTAAGCTGCTTGTTATACGCTGTAATTGGAATGTAAAGGAATAGGGTATAATCCTGTGAATATATAATAAATACACAGATTCAAGGAAAGTAAATGGTATTTGTGTATTTATCAATCTATAGTATTGCTGACTTCGTTTATCGTATATCAAAATTGTATATAGTATTGATCATATAGTATTAGAGCATTACAAACCCAGTTAGAGGGCATAAGCAAGTCGAGTGAGTTGGCAAGTAAGTTCATGCCACTTGTGCAACAAGCCACTTAGCCGGATAACCACTCACTGACACTGCCTCTGCATTGCTCTTCCCTCCCCTCTCTCTCTCTCTCTTTCTCTTGGCAGTTCGTGTCCTTGAGCCGTCTCTAAAAACTTGGCGGATTAATTTCCCATTTACCGCCAACTAATCCTGTAAAAATTGTCTGCTTGGCGTCTAGTTCCGTCGGGTTTTTGTGCGCAAAACTTTTGCAACATCAAAATTCGTTTGTAATTGTTAAATGCAATTGAATTTATAATCGACGCATAATTAAAACTAAGCCAACTTCTGCAACTGCTGCACTTCCTCAGTTTTGCATCCTGATGCCACGTCCTGTTTCTCCTTTGTTGGGTACGCCTTTGAGTCGTTTGTAAGTGAGTTTATGCCTCGTCTAGTTAGGAAGTTCTAACCTTAAATATGCCAAGCTCGTATTGTTTTTCTACACAACTTTTCCTCACTGTGGTCAGGTGAATTTCCTTTGTGGGTAATGAGGCGTTTGTGAAAATTGATGTGCAAGGGAGTTTGCCAACTGGAATGTAGGAAGATTACTTAAAAGAAACTATTTTTTGGGGTTATTTTAGCTAGCTCTATTTGAGAGAAAGGTACAGCAAAGCTATTGTGAAAGTTGCAGTTAACCTTGTTATAGATCAGTTTCGTATTCAAAGAAACTATAGGGATATAATTTTAAAATATCCTTTGAAAACAATAATGATAGTTAGATATAAGTTAAGTTTACTAGAGAAGTGTGTAAACAAAATATTAACTGGGAACAACTATTGAATGAATTTCTAAATTTTTTTTACTTCTAAAATTCAATTTTTTTGGTTTTAAATGGAAACTTCTAATAAAATATTACGCAATTCTCAATAACAGATTTCTCTCGTCAAACTTAAAGACAAGCTTTGTGACAACATATGACGAGTTGTTGTTGTTGTTGCTGCTCCTGATGTTGTTGTTGTTTTGCATGCGAAACACTTGCTTAATTATTTTGCCAGTGAATTTTCTAATTTTCTTTGAGAAACTACTACCACTACAACTACTACTGCAGCGCCTTGTTCTATATATTCTCTGTCTAAGTATAATGCTGCTTATCTTGCTGCCTGGCTAAATATGCAGCTGCTCAACTGCTAAAAACCGAGAGAACAACAAACAACAATTCCCATAAAGAGACACAAACCATTTGGCATTTTCATCAGCAAGATACTAGCACACACACTCACACACACTTGCAAACACCGATACACACTCGCACACACTTCTCATTTGAGTGTGACGCCGCCTGTAATGCGAATGCATGAAATGCTTCTTTGGCTCAGCTGTAAACAGAGAACATGCTCGATCCTGTCTGTCTGTCTGCCGCTGAGGTCGTTGTATTTCCACGCGGCTGCTGATGCTGCTGGCCAGCCAAGTTTTCAAATTTCCCTCTGACGATGATGATGATGAAAGGCTGCCGCGTAGTCGTCACATTTGTAAGCAAAAACATTTCATTTGCCAAATTAGTTTCTGCATTTTGGGAATTGCATTAACTAATGTGAGCAGAGAACGAAGAAGAATGGGAGATAGAGAGACAGAGACAGCAGTAGAGTGAAGTTTTCCTCATTTGGCGAGGAAAAACTAACAGAAATACTTATATTATGTGAACTATCTGTGGCAAATAAACACGCACTTTAAAGCGTGATTAAAATGGCTTTTAATTAAGATTAAAATTGATGCAACCAAAAAGAGCTCAACCAATGCGGCGATTGTTGACAACAACAACAACAGCAGCAGCAACAACAACTACAACAACACTAAAGGCAACAACAACCGACAAACAAAATAACAAGCTAAAAGCGTTTTTAAATGCATTTTGGTTGCACAAATATTTTTTGTAAATTGCACGCTCCGCCCTCCGGTGCCCACTGTGTGCTTGCCCGTTGCCCCTGCCTCCCCCCGTTGGCTGCTCCCTCGTCAGGCTTTACGCTTACGAAGCCCGGCTCGGCCACGAGGCTAAACGAGCAACATTGTATGCCGATTCGGGCAAAAGGATGTGGGCGAGGGCCTGTCAAGCGACCGACGAATGAGACGACGAGCTCAACCGTCGCCCCCAACCCAACCAGCCCCTGCCCACCGTCCCGCCCCTCTGTGGTTGTGTGTATATACCGAGCAATGTAGGCGACTTGAATGCCCGTCGTTGGTTGGCTGACACGCCATGTGGAGCCTATGTAAACGACGCACGCACCCGTCGTGTGCAGCTCTCTCTGTGCGTGTGTGTGTTGGCGTGTGTGTGTGTCTATGTGTATGTAGGTGACATGTACTACAACAACAAGAGTCATGGCAATGGTTAAAGGTAGCGGAGTAAAAGCCAAATCTGTAGGGAGCCCCCACTAAGTAGGGGAAGTTTACGGCAAACATGTTGCAAGGGGAGGAGTTTGGTTACGTTCGTACAGGTTGCAAGAGAACATTAGCTGTTGCATTTACCATAAAACTATGGCTCATGGAAATGCAGAAACAAGTGGAAAACAATTACAAAGTAAATATGAATAATTTTGAAAATAATATAATATTGTTTTATAACTCACAAGTATGCCAAAGATATATCCATAACATTAGTATTTAACTTCAGTAAACAGTAAAGTTTAAATACTTTTACAATGTTTGAATACAAAATATATTAATTGTAAAGCGAATTATTAGATGTTAAAGATAGTAAATTAATTATTGATCTTTTCTAAAATAATTATCAAATTTTTTTCAAGTTTGCATTATTTGCAATGTTTCTTCAAATCTTTAATATTGATTTAGTGCTGGAATAAACTTTGTGTTATTATTATGTAATTAAAATAGTTTTAATGTAAATGGTAAATATATAATATATATAATAATCTTTTTCTTTTTTTGTGTTCATATTTGGATCTATATTCTTTTGAATTCACATCTTAATTCAACCATTATTACAAACTTGTTCAGGCTAAAATTGTATAACATTTATTAATCTTTATAACCATAATAAATAAATATATTATTCAGCGCCTTTTTGATGTTAATTATTATAGTGTTTTTCCGTTATATATATTATTTTCTTATATCTATATTAATGTTTTGAACATTCATTTTTCTTAACATATTCGAATGCAAGTAAGCATTTTTAGGAAATACAGAATATGATTGAATGTATTATACACATATATATATTAAATATAACATTTATAGTCAATATTATCAAAATGTGTAATAAGTTTAGTTTTATTTGTTAATGAAACTAATCTACTGATTTTAGTTAAAGTTTCTATGTCTTTCCATTGGATACTCCTATTTTGGTCATGGGAATTTATGCGTATTCATTGGCAACATAAAAGCGACCTGCCCCAAAAAGCTGAATGCGTTTTAATGGGTTTTAAGACAACGCCTAACAATTAAACCGACTGCTCACACCACGAGTAATTCGCACATTTCATTCGTTGTGCCGAAACCGAACACCGATCTGCCATATAAATGCAGAACACACACACACAACACTATCAAGTTGTGTAGGTGGAGCACCGACTTATGTAAGAATTTATTTTTTGTTGTACAAACGAAAATGCGTTTCATTTTTTTTGTAGTCGTTTTTCGCACTTTGGCGGGGAAAAGGCAGAGCGAGATAGATGCAACCAACTACTGCGTGCAACATGTTTGAAGCCAATGTGTCGCATACTGCAGGGCGCCAAAAACAGTTAACCATGGCCGAGTTTGTGCAGTGTGCGCTGTTTACAACAACAGCGCAGGCGATTCGACAGTTTACAGTCGAGAGAGCAAGTGAGAGTGAGAGAGAGCGCGCGCTATCAAATGCCGGCCACGTGACATTGTTGCATTTCCTGTGCATATCATGCATGTGTGTGTGCGCGCACACACATTGCTGATAAGCCACAACGAAGCTATTAATCAAAACAAAATCAAAAAGTGCGAGTCTCTCCGAGTAGCGTGAGAGAAACACGTGCCGTGCACTTAACAGTGCCTCCTTAACAGAGCTCTGTTAACTGCTCCGCTTGACAACAAGAGAAGGAAGCTAAATAACAATTCGTCCAACGTTTGTTTGTGGTCCCTGCCTGGAAATAGATTTAATACCTGCGAGTGCGAGGGGAGGCATGAGAGTTACTAATTATTGTGTAAGCCTCATTGCAGGTGCAGCTCAAGTTGTAACCCTACCTTGATTGACCTTGAATTGCATTAGCATCCTGCACAAATTGAGCAAAGTCGAACGCATTAAGTCAATTGATCCCCCCGCTCCCTCTTGGGGCACAATTGCTAAGCCCCTTAAGCGTCGCGTCGTGTTGCTGCTGTCAACTTTGCTTTACTTTAGTTTGCCTCGTGCGGGGCAGAACCTTTTGCCTGTTTGCTCAGCACTTGCCTCACGCACACGCTTCAAATCAAGTCGTGCTATATATATTGAATGTCCTTGTACTTTTACATAATAAACGAGTCAATGCCGAAGCCGGCGGCGATAAAGAAGAAGGCAAAAAAAGCAGGAAGAAGCTGCAGCAGCTGACAGTAACAGAGAGTTAACAGTGCGCTGTTAATTGCAGTGCACTGATAAGAGCCGGCAAAATGCTGAGAGAGTACAGAGCTGCGCTCTCTCTCTCACTCTTCCTCTCTCTCTGTCAGTGCTGTAAGCTGCAACTGTAAAGTGCCCTGTAGTTGCGTGGCACTAAGCCAACAGCAGCAACAACAGTGTGTGTGGGTTGCAACGGCGACGACTGCGCTGCTGCCACAACTACAACTACAACACTACACTGTTAGGTACAACATGGTCATGAGTGCAGGAGTAGGCATTGGGGGGAGTAGGGAGGGGGGGGGGGTGCGCTACACAACCCTTGACCAAGGCACAGCAGTGGAACTTCGTGTACTGCTCGTCTGTCGTGCATTATGTACATACGACAGACGACACATGCACATGGGGCCCTCTGTATATGTGTTAGTTGGTGCTGCTGGTGCTGCTGCTGCTGCGCTTCCTTCGCAGGACGAGGCGCGTCGTTGCAACAATCGCATTTTGCACATTCGCCAGCATTCAGTTGTACGCGGCGGCTCCTTCAGTAAGGACGCTCAGCACTTCCTGCAGCAAGTCAGCCAGTCAGCCAGTCACTCACACAGTCACACAGTCAGTCAGTCAGCCTCAACTAGTTGGTTTCAGTAACTTTGCCTGTAATCCCGTTAGCCTCTTGTGCGGTGTAATATAAAATAAAAGTATAAAGTCCAATTGAACAATAAAAACTACACTTAATCAAGAAGAAGAAGAACAACAACAACACAGCTGTAGTTTACAGCACTTACAGCTTACATAGCCGGCAACCGGTGCTGTAAAGTTTACAGCACACACAGCATTACATAAATGCTAATAACAGTCGAGGCTAAAACGAAAGAAACTTTGCTAATTGCAGTTTAAGATCAGAGATTTTGTGTGCGTGAAAAGATAATACGAATTAGAGTTGTTTTTTTACCTTTTTTGTTGTGGTTGCCTGCAACGTGTAATTTGTTGTTAGCCTCACGTGCTCAGTGAACATTACTGCAAGATACCAGCAACAACAGCAGCAGCAACAGCAACAGAAGCAGCAACTGCAGCGACAGCAAAGAACTAATATTGAGTAGATGAACCTGATTGTTGTTGCTGCCCGTTTTTATTAAAGTCAACAAGTTGCTGGCAGCATAACAGAGAAGCCAAAGCAGGTGAGTGAGTCAAAGCAGTTCTCCTTTCTCATATTAGTCTTACATGCCAACGTCGAGGCCAACATTATTCTTAAGTGTTCATAATATCAATGATATTCGCGTAAAAGTGGCTCCAGTGCTTGTGTAGCTTGTGCAGCACTTGGCAGTTTAATGAGGATTCGTGTGGCAAATTGCGAGAATAATAAAATGAATCTGGTTTGTGGACAACTTAATTTCCTATTCGCTGCATATTGTAATTTAAATTAATCATAGTTTGCGTGCCTGGGCAATAAAGTTTAACATTACGTGAGAGTGGGAGGGAGAGCAGAGGAAGAGAGAGTCCTTTAAAAAGTGCTGTGAGATTTTCTAAAATATTATACAATATAAAACATTAAACTTAAGATATTGATGAACAGAAAAAATTTTAAATGCTAAATGCTTATGCATTTATAAAGTGACATTTACTTTAAAAACTTATTACAAATAATTTAAATAGATAAAAAGTTTGTTTGTAAAATTGTGTACAATCATAAACATTCAGAATAAATATTAGTCAAATTGCTATAGTACTCTTCATAAAATATTTAATTTTTTTAAATATATCATACAAAGAAAATGTAATATTAATTTTTGTCGTATGATCTCTGCCTAACTAAAACAGAAAACAGTTTTAAAGCTTGATGAAATTTTAAATTTTAAAATATTTATATTTATTCTACATTCCACTCTATTCTAAATTCACTTCACACATATATTTCTAATCAGAAAATATAGAAATATATTGTCGATTTAAAAGTATAATTTAAAACACACTTAGTTAAATGAAATATTCCAGTTTCGTTATGACTTTCTTTGGCAATAAAACACACTTAATTGGCAGTAGCCCATTAATATCAATATCAACCGATAAGAGATAATCGAAGGCTCTGTGCCAGAAATTTGAACAGTCTATTTTTATTTTTTGGCATGGAAATTTTAGAAATGCAAAGTGAAATTTACTCGAATGGCTGTGCATAGCTAAAAGCTTTTAGGTTATTCAGTTGTTATTTAAGAGTGAATTCCAACTGTGCAATAAATCATGTGCAAAATAAATATGAAAGAAAAATCTTGAAATTACAATAAGGGAAACACACACTTTGACGAAGTGTCGCCTTCAATGTGCCTTCAAAAAATATATGTGTAACTGCAATTAGTTTTATCATTGCACACGAGAAATAATCAAAATATTTTCGCAGTTCGGTTTTTGAATGGAAAACTTTTAATCCGACGCCTGCCTTGGTTTGTTTACACGCAACGCAAATGCCTCAGCCGCAAAAACAGAAAAGTAACGACAATAACAGAAAGGAACAAAAAGAGGGAGAGGGGAATAAAAAAAACACACACACAAATACGATTTTTGCATATTTACACAAGACAATTTACACACTGCAATCCAGGCGGGAGACTGCACAGAGATCCCGGAAAGGGGTAAGGAGAAAGCGAAAGGGGAACGGAAGAGGGGTCTATCTGTCTGTCTATTTGTAAACTCTATGAGTGAGCGAGTGTCGGGGTTATTTTGTAAATTGTGTGTAAGCCAAACTGCTGCCTGCTGCCTGGTGAACATGTAGACAAACCGTTGCAAAAGTCCAACAAGTTAGCTGGCGTGTGGCACAGACACACACAGCAACACACACAGCCACGGATTGTGGCAGGCAGTAGGTGGCAAGTGGAAAAACGGCAAGCCGACAAGGACAAGCAAAAGTGTCGGCAACGTTGCAGTTACAGTTGTTGTTATTGTTGCTGCTGCTGCTGTGGTTGCCAGTTAGGCCAGATCGGGTGCAGCCTTCTATATGTGTTGTTTGTACAAGTTCAGTCGGGCCACAACATACGGAAGTAATTCGATTTTCTCTGTGTGTGTTGTGTGTGTGTGTTGATGATGAGCCTATGACATTGTCCAATAAACAGTCAAACAAAGATTACCAACTGTCTGAGCAGTCCGATATGTCACAGCTGTCGGATTGCAGTCACACACAGCACTCAATCTCCCTCTCTCTGCATCTCTCTATCTTGATGTCTATTCTAGATTATATTTTATTTGGGGGCACGTTGCATGTACTCGTAAATGTAATTGTCATAATTTATCCAAGCACATTAAATTTTAACAAATTGCCACATTGTGCGCACCATGACAAATTGTGTAATTTACCAATTTACTAATGACGCCCCAGACAAAATATTTACACAATTTGCGTAGCTCATTTACAAAATATTACGCATAAGTTAATGATATTTCAATTTATGCAAAACTATATTTAAATTCGAATCAGTTGCGGAGGTGTTGCTCTAATTTAGAAACGATTTTAACTGTGGTCAGTTCCCTAATTAATGAAGTAATATTTTTGAAAAAAAAGCAATATAATTTGTCCTGCAATTCAGTGTTTTTATTAATATGGAATATATTTCATTGCAATTAAGCTAATACAAATCAACTAATAATATTTACTAATAATATTTCATTAAAATCTATCATTAAAGAGTAATTTAGAAATATACATACATATGTAGCAAGGTTATCAGATTAAATAATGATTTGTAATATATTTCTGAATTTACACGGATTATAGTTAAAGTTTGAAATAAAGAAAAGATAATTTTATTATTATTGTATATAATATTGCCTGCGCCTTGCTTTTCTTAAATTGATTGACAGAGTCTTAAAATTTAGAAACTAAAGACTATTTCCACCCTATTCCCCTAGTCTAAACTTCTATTGCATACTTTTTTGAGCAGTTCAATCAGCCAATTAAATTTTCACGCCAACTGAAAAGTCTTTGAGTATACATTCCACTTAGTATAAGTTATAAATTATACTAACATTAAGCTACAATTCATTAACAAAATAGAGTATGATATATAAATATCTTTATTCTAAAAGTATTTCCAAACTTTGACTACTGTCATTCATCATTTAAAAAGTGTGTAAAATCATTTGTTTATTCTTAAGCAAACAAAATTGAGCTCAAGATTATGGCAACGCATTGATTTATGAAATATTTACAGTAGCGAATCTCTTGACAGTTTGTTTTGTCATTATGCCACACTATCTGGACAAATATCTAGGTATTTATTTGACTGATGATTTTTGCAATTTCTTTGTGCATTTTTGCATTACATTCTCCTTTGCACTAAAGCGACTGTTAAGCCGACCACAAATTGTTTAACGAATTTTGTTGCCACAATTTGACATCAAGTTGGCCCTGAGGAAACTGAAAACTAAATAGATTTTGCACTCGAGTTAAGTGTCGACTGGCCTTTTTACATCCAACTGTGCGATGGACGAGCTGCCAATTAAGGCAGACAAGTGTATCTGCTGGTAAAGCCTCGACTGTCTTACTAATTGCCGCAATTGAAAAATGCATGACAAGTGTTTGCTCGGGAATTTTGTCCAAAAATTGTTTCCTCTGTTGATCGTAATAAAACCAAACGTAAAACTGTAAAATTTGCAAATTTGCCAAATTGGTGTCTCTAATGCCTATGGGCATTTTTATTGGGTCTGCGGTTGAGGGGGGAAAGAGAGGGGGAGGAGAAGTAAGCTGCATCAATATTTAATTTCATTACAATCCACAAATACCAAAAGTTGCTGCTTCCTTTCCCTGCAACTGATAAATAATTCTCAAATATATTTATTTATCTACCAGAGAATGTCCATTTAAATATGACTTCGAGGCAAGGCGGGCTGGCAACAGTCCATTACGTTCTGTTGCCCTGCAAGTGTGGTTTGATCAGGGCCCAAGGGCGATTAGTTGTGCAAGTGTGTGTGCGTGTGTCTGTATGTTTATCATTTACACCTCGCTGTAAACTTTAGTAGTTTCAATTTGATGCATTTTAAGCTGGTTTACGTGTTTGGCTTTAAGCTGCTGCCCACAGGGGTTACCTAGAGGGAACCTCCTTTGGGCTCCTTCTTCCCTTAACCCTAACCGAGGCGACACACCACCAAAGTGCATTTTATTTTATGCTTTGCCTGCAGCCTGCCCGACAGCCTGTATGTCCTTGCTGGCCCTCTTACTTGACCCTTCTTCGTTCCGCCTCTGGCTTGTGCTTCTGTCCTCTGCGCTGGTGTCTGTTTAAAATGATAACGTTGAGAACACGTTGGCGGTCTACAGAGAAGACAAATGTGTGCTATTGAGGCGTGAAAATATTCCACTATAAATACACATGAAGCGAAAATCCCACTTTAAGCTCTGTGTGTAATTTTCCGTATCAAAGTGTGGGCGTTAGTTTATTTATGGCTTTGGCTTTGGCTTTGCCAACTGCTGCTGCTGCTTCTTATTCTCTTTGGATTTTCCCGATTTTCCATGGAAATTGGCAAAAACAAAGCGCTAACAAGGAAAATATTTGTAATTATACATTAATTGTTTTATTTTTCTCTTCGTCTTCGTCTACATTAAAAAGCGTTTTGAGTGCCAACTTTAAAACCCGTTTTGGTGTAACCAGAAACCAGAAAAGTTTTAGCAACTAAAATCGATAGGAAACACCAAACTCTATTGCTGAAGAGTTTATATTTAAAACGTGACTGTAAGATTGATGATGTTTCATGCCTTTCAAATTGTTTTGAACACTTTCAGCATTTGCATTCAATAAAGTTCAAATGTATAGAAAATTAATTGGGATTTGTGAACGAAATGTTCTTTGTGTAACAAGTTTAATTTGCTAAGTCTGTAACTACATATTAATTAGAAAATCAAAGTCAGATCTCATTGTATATTTATTAGAAATTGAAACTTCAATTTCTGTCAAGTATTTTTTAGTGCTTTCTTTTAGAGAGTTAACTTAAAGATCGGTAGAGTTATACTCGTAGGTAGGTATATTCAGTTTCAAAAGATTATATACAATAATTCTATACTTATTCCTCACAGAAATACACTAAACTGTTGCCAGCACCACGATAGATAATCAGTTGAATAAAGATATCACAGCCTTCACGCCTTTAAACCACTGTAAAAACATTAAATCTTTGGCTACTGTTAATTAAAATCAATTTAAAGTTTTAAATGCACATAAAACTCACTAATCGATAGCCGTGGGTAACTTGTATCTTTTTGTAGCCTATCCCGAAATTAAAAAAATATAGCAAAAAATTGGCAAACGGTGCAGACAGACTTCCTGCATCCTTCGTCTGCCGCTTGGCTCCGCTGTGTCGGCAGCCAACGACAAAACGGCAGTAAATGACAGTAAGTAAATGCAAAAACGAGCTGGGGAAAAACGAGTAGGAAAAACTCGAGAAAACGAGACCAGAAACGTCGACGCGTCGACCCAATTTTGTATGGTAGTAAAATCGCAGCTTTCATTAACCAGGCAATTGAGGAATGGGAAGCGGAAGGGCGAGAGGGAAAGAGAGGCAGATAGAGAAAGGGTAGAGTAAAGAGAAAGAGAGATAGAGACAGAGAGTATAGAGAAAGGGAGATAGAGAGAAAGAGAGAACTGCAAGGCAGGCAAGTTACAGCAACTGTCGTGACTGTCAGACCACGCTCTTTATTGTGGTAGCTCCTCATATGCCGCTTCTGCTCTCCTAGCATATCAAGTGTTTATATAGTACTACCTACATCAGATATTTATTACCCGGCAACTTTGAAAAGGGCACGTTGCGTAGACACCTTTGCGAGACAAGTTTTTGGCCAAGTTTTTGCTTCCCACTCTGTGGGGCAGTTTCAAAGTTTTTTGCGGAAATTAAATGTCATCGATGCAAATGGCAAACGGTAAACGGTAAACGATGAACGGTAAATGGTAAAATGCTCAAGGATATGTTCAAGTATTTGTCACTTGCAATTAGTTTTCTTTTGACCAGGTTTTCCGCTGCTGCTGTCCTGCTGCCAGAATAAACCTTGCCTCGCCTTGCCTGCAAGTTTGGCATTTTCAATTAGTTTGGCTCAAAGGCGACTGTCCCCAAAAATGCTTGCAATAATTTCCTGTATTTAGTCGGCTTTTAGGCCGACTGCATTTTTAATCGCTCCGACATAATGCAATTATTCGAGTCGAGTCAGTCTCAATCTTTATGGGATCGCTCACCGTTATCGATGACTCGCAACTGTGTTTGGCTTTTACTTTGAATGCGTAGCCAATCCTTACATGTCATGGCGTGGCCTGGACTGGACCCGGCCACGTTTGGGCCATTTATCCTGCCCGGCTTGCCATGTTTGCTTATGTAACCCGTGCAAGCTCCTGCTCCTGCTGCAGCTCGGGCTGCTGCTGGCATATGCTAATGCCAGGCACTGTTACTGCGACTCTTTTCTGCAACAACTGGCTAAATATGTATGCCAAATGTGATTTGCATATAACGTGGCCGACACAAAGAGGGGAGGGGGGGTACAGCTTTGGTATGCCTTTTAGCCGGACTGCGTTACGCTATTTTTGCCCAGCATTGGTTTGCCGGAAGACGACTATGCACTTTGTGCCACACTCAGGTATGTACGAGTGTGCATTGGCCTCCCTCCCTCCCCCCGTTCGCCTGGTTATTTGTCAGTTGTGTGATAGACAAACCGACCACAGTGTGCCTGACTGTGCCTGCTTTATAGTTATGACACCAGCTTGTCCGTCTCGCACTTGCGATTCGATTTACATGCGAATTAGTCGAACATGTGATCTGAGTTCAGGTCATTAAAATGCTAAAATCTTACAGGGCATGCATAAAATTAGTTACCCCATACAAATTTATGCATGTTGCTCCTTAAGTCCAAATCCGTATCCGAATCAAAATAACTTTTCATTCAATACTTGCAAAAATATTGCTATTTTATGAGGAGCGAAAGCGAGGCCAAATGCCAAGTTGCCTGTCATGCGACATGGCAGTAGCTCGTCATAAAGGATGCCAACACACACACACACTCGCACATGCTTGTGTGTATTTGTATGTTTAGCCAGTCGTCTGTTTGTGATCCGGCTAAAAAGCATTGCCGGAATAAGTTTGTGTGGCACAAGAATTTCTCCTTTTCTGGCCAAGTTGCACGATAAATCTCGACCAAAAGTTGTGCTACGTCAGGGGAGAGAGGGGGAGTAGTGGAAGGTTATACCGAGAGGCGGGTCCAACAGATTGTGTAAAATATGCACTGCTTTGAGGCACAAGGCAACAGCCAACGCCACCGAGCAGCAGTCACCATTCAACCGGCACAAGGCACCAGGCAGCAGGCGGGAGGCAGAAGGCAGGAGGCACCCGGGTGCACCAAGCACTTGAGGCTGACACAACGCCACAAAGCGCATTATGATCATCAACATGATTATGGAAGTCGGCATTGCATTGCAGCAGGGGGAGATAGCGGGGGAATGAGTGTGTGTTGTTGTGGAGTGTGACTCGTGTTGGCAAGCACGTCCAGTTACATTGGCCAAACACAAAACGAACGAGCCAATAAGTGCCGCTAACTTGGCAATTATCCATCGTTTCAGCCAACACTTCATTCTATTCTAATAATCGTAAAGATGGGAAATTATTGAAGGAACAATCTACATCTAGATAGGGAAAAGTCTGATTTGAAAGAAATTTCCTTTTCCTTTTCAATTATTATACTTTAATGAGTTTTAAATAAAAACTAACAAGTTGGGTCATGAAAACGGAGGTTTTTATTCCCATTATTCATAGGATAGGAGGGTATCATAACTTTCTGTTAACCGAAAATATATGTAACAGGCAAACTATATATATATATTCTTTATTGAATCGATATAACCTTGTCTGTTTGTCCGTCTGTATGAAAATCTAGACTTCAGAGATTATAAGAGCTAGTAAAAAATATAAATATTGCAAGCAGATCAGATTTATTTTAGATTTTGTCCACGCCCTCTTTTGCCCCGTAAATCGATAAAAGCCTAATACCAAGGTGTGATTTTATTGTGGGACAGTTCATTTTGGGTAAACACAATAACTGTCAACGTCCAAATGGTTTCTAAAAATTTTCTTGCGATCGGATAGTAAACATAGAAGTTATTTAAAAAATTTTTCTAAAGAGGTACTGAGATGTAAGCCACTCCCTGTTAGGTATGCAACACAAAATACGCTAAGCATAGAAGATATATATATAAGAAATCATTTTGGTCAGGTGGGGTATATCAGAGTGAAGCATACTCGGTTATAGCTTAAGTTTTGTATAGTACTGTACTTTTCTTTATGAACCACTGATGAAATAGGATATTCAATTTTTAAGGCAATTTCTTGTTCTTAAAGTTGTTGTAAAATACATTACAATTTATTTTAAGATCAATATAAGTTTAAGAATCTCGGCGTGTGTTTCTTAGTTTATGAAAGTGTGAATAATTCTTGGCTTCAATCCTAAATTGATTTGGGCAGCAGCCAAAAAATTGACAAATTTAGAGATTATCATATTTTTCTGACCCCCACTGTACCGATTTTTTCTTGCAATTTCCTGCAAACCTTTTAGGAAACTAGTCAAACTGACATCTATCTAAAAGCTGTTTATTTACACTTAAGTGTAAGACTAATTATGAAGAATGGTCCTAGTCGAAGAAAAGGCTGTTCACAGTTCAGTTCAAGTGGTGAAAAGTGCGAAGAACTTGAAAATAATAAATTGTGCTTTACTTTGCGTTGCATTTCAATAAATCAGCTTGAAGTCGGGCTTGCAGTTTCGGGCCAAGAACTCTGCCGCAGCTAAGGCTAGGTAGGGGCCAAGAGCCCTGACTAAGGAGGGTAAGGAGTGCAGGAATAGGGACAGGAAAAGGGCATTGGGCATGGTAAGTTTACAGTTAGTTTTATTTGTATTTGCCGAACGGCGGGCAGGAACATTGCCTGACTGTCTGCGGCCCACTGTGCAGCAGCAGAATGGGGCAGGCAATGGAATTCGATTTTCTGCTATTTCCTATGCCAAAAAGGAAGTTTTGGCCAATGGCAACAACCTACTTACTACACAAGGCACTGGGCACAAGGCAAGGGTAAGGTCGGGCTGAGGTGGCAGTGTGTGCAGCATGTGGCAGGGGCAGGCGGGCTATAAACACGTGATAAAAGCTTTACTTGCAATTTTAACTTTACAGTCGAGTGTAACAAGAGCAATACGGGATTACTGAGCGACAACAACAGCAACAGCAACAGCACAACACAATGCCACGTCCTCCATACGTGTGACTGATGTATGTGTGTGTGTTGGTCTGCGTGTGTGTGTGTGTGCGTCAGAGTGGCACCAAGCGCATGTCTACGCTGCCAATGCCAAGGCAGTCAGTTAGACCGTAAGTCAGTTAGCCAGTCAGACTGACAGACAGACAGACAGACAGCCACTCATACAAGCTGATTGTCCCTACGACTGTCTGTCTGTCTGTTTATATGTCTGTCTGCCTGTCTGTCTGTCTCTCTGTCTGTCTGTGTACTGTGCTATCCTACTTACGAGCTTCGTTGGCGCTGAGAGTTGTTTAACCGTCTGCCTGTGTCGTGGGTCATTTGGACTTGGCTGCTGCATTTTTTGTTCCGCTACTTTAGCTCTGCTCTTTCTCTCTCTCTCTCACTTCTTCTCTGTTTTTCAATTGCGCTGCCTTTTGGGTCATTCTTTTGTTCTCCCTGGCTTAACTTTTATAGATTTGGCTTTAAAGTAGCAAATATGCCACCCGCATGTAATTGGCCCTGGCTAGCGTCTGCTTTGCTTACACTTTGACCTCTTGCAAGCTCAACTTAAATACGCCACTTAGCATTGATTGAGCGGGAAAGAGATAGACACAGATTGAGAGAGAGAGAGAGGGAGAGAGGGAGAGAGATAGAGAGAGCGTAAGCAAGTGGGAGCAGCTTTTCAATTTATTTAATTTGATATTTGTTTTTGCAAGTGCTGCGTAGGGCAAAGATGCCACATGCCACACGCTGAATGCCGCTTGCCGCATGCCGAGTGCCGCCTCGCTGCCTGCATTGCATGCTGCACACACAGACACCCATTACGAATGCCCAAGCGCATTGATTTGAATATGTCAGCAATTTGTGTAGTTTTGTGCTCGACTGCGCCGGCAGCAGCAGCAGCAGCAGCAGCTCCAACGCCTGAGCGTATGCAATGAATGCATTGCCAGCAGCAGCAGCAGCAACAGCAGCAAGCGACGCTGCGTAATGCAATGTAAACCAAACCAAACAATTTAAAATCATGGCGTGCATTTGGCTTCAATTCAATTTAAACTCAAATGAGCTCATAGGCCAAGAGGGGCCTAGCGGGGCAGGCAGGCAGGTAGGAGGAGGCGGGCGCATTACATGGTGCTGTTGCTTTTATAGAGGTGAAATACGGCACAGTAGTATCCCAGTTTCACTTTATTAAATTGCACTTTGCACGCTCTTATCTTGTGCCGTAAACTCTGATATTTAACAGTACTTTCGAGAACACAAGGCAGTGTATTTTTTTTATTTTCATTTATTATCAGACCAGAAAACCTTGTGGAATGAAAAACATTAAACAAATGTTCTGCTCTTAATGTTTCAATCTTAACCATTTTAATGTATAAAATGAGCAAATGGAGACGTGATAAACTCCACGATTTAACAGCATTAATAGTTGAGTTGATTTAGCCACAACAGGATCGATAAAAGGATCGCAGCAACCATTAGATAGAGACATCAAATTTATAATAAAGAGCTCTATATACCCTACACTTCAATACCCTTGGGCAAGAGGGAAACTCAATAATTTGCAGTTTCTAAACAAATTATTTAAATACCAACTTTCTGTTATATATATATTTATAAATACCAAATTCACCTAAGTATATTACAATGTGCAAACCAATCTAATCATAAATTCTGAAATTGTTCAAACAAACAGCGCTTTAACATGCTCCACTGAATGATATCTTAACATATGTTATCTTTATGTTATGTTCTGTTAACTTTACTTGGCTTAACATTCTTGAAATGAGCAAGCAGTACAGCCACAATACTTTCCTTTTTGTGCTGTGTTTTTCTCAAATAGCGATAAGCATTCAACATCATTTGAAGAGCTTTGAATTTAACAACAGTTCAAGAGTCGCAGTCATATCGAAAGCAACGAAATGCCAAACGATCAAGAGGAAAGACAAGAAAATAAACAATCCCTACAAAGTCGATGCAAACCAGGCTGCACCAGAAAGGAAACTGGGTGTTACATTTTGGTTGGACTGTTCCTCGTAGCAGTGTTGACTCTTGGCTGGATAATTTTAGACGATCAATACACGCATTATGTCGCGATCGTAGATGTCGGAGAACAGAGCAGTTACATCAGAGTCTACAAATACACCACCAACGAAAATAACGATTATGTGTTTATCTTAACTGGCAACTACTTTAAGGAGTCAAAGAAGGGACTCAGCTCATATCTAAGTAATGTAACTGAGGGAGTTAAGTCCATTGAGGACCTACTTGAAGGGGCTCGCACATTTATTCCTGAGAATAAATTGAGCTCCACGCGGCTTGCGCTGAGAGCAAGCCCAGTTATACGAATGGCTACGCCAGATAAGGCGGAACAACTGATGAGTGAACTGCGTAAACTGTTTGACAAATCTGGATTCAAAGTAGATAACAAATCTGTGGGATATAAGGAAGATTCCGACGAGGGCATCTTTAGATGGATCACAGTCAATTATCTAAACAGCATGAACCTGTACCTGCCAAAAATGCACGTGGCTGTCATTAATTTGGACGAGGGCAGTACTAAGATCACTTTTCCAATAACCAACTCCAAAGAGGCCGCTCTATACCAAAAAGAAGACTTGCGTAACTTGACCGGCGCCAGTAGCAATATCAGTTTGTTCACCCACAACTATCCCGAATCGGGTTTTCAAGCGGCACGTCACGCGATTCTCACGAATGGGAATACAGCACAGGGAAGCATATTGCGGAGTGTGTGCCTCAGTCCTAGTACTGTGAATGCTTCGTGGACTTATCAGAATGTGAATTACAGTGTTGGTGGCTTGCAGAATGATAAGAATGTAACTGGCGTAGACATCAAGGCATGTGCGGAGCTGATCAATCGGTTCATTCCCTGGAAAGTCACTTGGAAACCGAACAAGCTGACAAAGCATCAACTAACTGGATGCTTCAAGTTCTTCTCAAATACATTCGATATGGGTGAGGGAGTTGAATTTAATGTAGAACAGATTCTCAAAAAAACAGTGGAAATATGCGCCAAGTTCAACAAAGATCACGATCCATTCCATTGTCTTGACTTGATCTACACGTGGAAGCTGCTCACTGATGGCTTTGGTCTATCCAACAGCACCAAGTTGGCATATAAGCACGAGATCCAGGAACAGTATATCTCCTGGACTTTGGGATACGCATTAACCCTACTCAGTTATGTGAGAGTCGTATAACAAACTGTAAATATAATGAATTCAAAAGTTGAATTTCTAATAAAGAACATAATTTACACATTTTTTCATGCTGTTCTTGTTGGTGCTTGATAAGGTTTTAATGACATACTTCTAGCTTAATTTTCAATTACCCTTGAGCTGCATGTGCCCAGCAAGCCGATACTCAGTTTATATATTGGTAATCAGTATACATATAGATATGAAGGGCATATAT
This sequence comes from Zaprionus capensis, assembly GCA_018903675.1. Taxonomy (NCBI): domain Eukaryota; kingdom Metazoa; phylum Arthropoda; class Insecta; order Diptera; family Drosophilidae; genus Zaprionus; species Zaprionus capensis. The sequence goes on along the minus strand of JAEIFN010000964.1, from coordinate 8,610,676 downwards.
TAATTATATTAATTAATGGCAAGGTTTTGTGGGTTTAGGAACAAGGGCGATAAGCCTGTGGACATTAAGCCAGAACTTAAACAAAGTTCACTATTAATTTTGTACCCTTCGTTAAACGAACAAATTTACAGACCGAGGGACAGACATGTGCTCAAATTTGATATACCCTTTGTCAGTGTGAAAATGAATTTATTCCCATATGGTTCCGGAAATTTTTGTGAAGCATAAAAATGTTTTCGATAAGGCTGGTTTGTGTATTTTGTTTTTTTATGCCGTCATAATTTATGTGTTTTTTATTGTTTTTTTTTAAATGGTAATGTTAGAAGGTTTTTTTAAAGTTTCATTTGAAATCTATTAATCAAATTTTTCAAAAAATTGATTTTATTAAAAATTAAACATTTTATTCTTTTGTAATAGCTTAATAGTTTATAAATTAAATATATATTTATTTATATTTATATTAATTTGTCATACTTTTTGTGGCACATAAAACTTAGCTGATTTCAGCTTTGCAAGACGAAAACATAATTTTTAGATAATAAGCATAAATAAATAAACAATTAAAAATAATTTAATTATAAAGCTTGCATACACAATAATGTTTTTGTTGTTTCAAAATTGTCGATAAGTTTTGAATAACAACTTGTTGATTTATTTATTTAAAGTTGAATTAAAAGTAAATTAATTATATAAATAAATTATAAGAGATTAAGTTATTGAAAGTAAATAAATTAATTTTATTAATATAATTTAAATTTATTCCTTTTTTATGTTTCTACCCCTTTGACGAGTGCTTTAATTTTTCAAAGTGCTCTTGGCTTTTTACATTACATTAGATCAACATTTTTCATTTCATGTCAATCGTGCTTTACAGTCTGCAAAGGCAACGTGCGCTGTTAAATTGTTAACAGCATGTTAACAGCGCTACAGAATTTAAGATTTAGTGCACATAAATTTTGGGCCATGGTTATGTATTTTTAATACGGTAAGGTGGTGGTAAGGGGTGCTGGGCCCCGAAGAAGTTTTTGGCATTACACAATGGCCCACAATGTGGCACTTGTTTGGAATTTGCTTTATTGACACTTGCAAACAACTGTCATATAATTTATGGCTGGCAATTTCTATACAAATCCCTCCATACCACACTCCCTCTCGTTCTCTCTGTGTGTGTGTTGTGTATGTGAGAATCAAGTTTGTCAACTAACTCTTCACGTGAGACTGTGTCCAAGTCGGGGCGAAATAAAAACAAATATATATCTATATATACTGAGTATATATCTTGGTATAGAGAATATTGAAAACAATTAAAACGTTGCTGCTGGCCAATTAAAAGTTTGGCACAAAAAATCAACCTGGCGTGGCCAAATGCAATGTTAGCCGCACGAACGCCTTGTTAGCGCTAACTTTATTGCAATGCCAACTATTTGGCGTGGCAATTTAATGAGAAAATGTAGGACACCGTGCTGGCTATAGCTCCTCCAATCCTTTATTCACCAGACAGACAGACCAGAGGGAGAGGCAGTGGAGGGAGGCAAGAAAGGAAAGAGGCCAGACGGAGGCAGACATCGAGCGAGCCAACGAGTCTGCCTCAAGACTGAAGCACTATTCAAACAGTCTGAGTGCCGTTTAGGGCGGCCAGAGCGAACTCTGCTGCTGCCTCCTACTGCGCTCAACCCCTACAGCCTGAAACTGCAGTTTAAAGCTGTAGCTGTAAGAATTTAAGCGGTATTTTGGCAACGCGCTACCACTGTGCGGCTTGTTAAATCATGACCAACAAATACGTTTGTTTACAAGCGGAAAACAAGCGCGCCAAAAGCCGCAACAATAACAAACTGACGTCGAAATTAATTATGACACCTGAGTTGGGAATTCAACACCACGCGGGCCCACGCACCTTGCTGCTGCACCCCTCCATTGTGCCCTGCGCCCAGTTTACATCGTGCCGCATAAAATGTGCTGCATATTTTAGTGCGTTGCCAACGGCGAATATGCAAGTTTTGCAGCACCAACCCACTCACTGTCTCTCTCTCGCCCTCTCTCTCCTTCTTCGTCTCTCTCTTTTTACACCCCTCTGTCTGCCTCTCTCTCTTTTGTGCCGTGTGCGTTGCCCCTGGCTGCCTGGCGCGGATTTCGTAGGCTTTAAAGTCGCCAGCAACGACAACAGCACGAAAGTCAAGTGCAAGAAACGCCTCCAAGTCAGGTGAGTACAAGGTCTGCACCAGCCCTGGCTCCGTCTACTTCTTCTACTGCAGCTCTCCCTCCCTCTGTCTTTGCCTTGTCCCTGCCCTGTCCTGCCCAATTTCAGCCATAAACTTTAGTGTTGTGGCCTTTGGACTGCTTTATAACTTGCCGTTGTGGCCAGCATGCTGAATGCCCTGGCCTTCAGCTAATCCTCCTCCTCTGCCCCCTCCCTCTTTCACTCTTTCCTCCTCTATGCCTTCCTCTCTCTCTGCTTGGCCACTTAACTTCGTAGGGAGTCTTTATGTCTCCCCCTCGTGACGCACTTGGATTTTAAATTGAAATCGCTTTAAATTCTCGTGCATCATGTCCCAATTCATTTGACCAATTTGCTCGACTATTGCGACTTTACTTTTTTCCCGATTGCGGTCAAAACTTTTTGTGTTATCTGTGCTGTCTCTTTTTTCCAATGTGTTGTAACTCGCGTGGCATGTGCAACAATGCGCTGTAAAAAAGGTGGAAAATATTTAATGCGGTTTTATTTGGGGTTTGACTTTAATTAAAGTTACTGGAGAAATAATTATATAATATTTTAAACTTGCATTGTTGATTAATTTACTGTGTACAAACAACTACACAAACTCCCTTGCCCCACTGTGCAGAGTATACCGCAGTCGGTGACAGACTTTTCCACCACATAAAACCCACACGAGTTGGTTTTTTAAATGGCGACAGCAGCTGGCGCAGTTGGGCGAGAAATTTTTGTTTTCTGTTTTTTTTGTTTGTTTGTTTATTTGTTTCATATGCGAGCAATTTTCACTTTTATTGCTGCACAAAAGTTGAAGAATTTTAGTTTTATTTGCAATGTCTGCGCATTTTTAATCATTGCGGGCGGCAGTTAATTTTATGACTTTCCCATTTGCCAGTCGCCCACGCCAGAAGCAGTGAGAGCTGAAGCTGTAATTGTATCTTTAGCTCCAGCTGCAGATGTATCTGTGTTTTGTGGATCTAGGTTTACTAATATTTGTATCTGTCTGTGAAGGTATCTGTGGTAACTCTATTCGTATCTTCAGCTTATTTTGGAATTAAATCTTGACTTGAAGTGGCAGCTTCAGTTATAATAATAATCAAATATACATCATATATGTATATACCAACATACATATACATACATATAACACTGTGTCTATGCAAATATATGTATATAGATATACTTGCATTAGGCAATGAAGTATCTATAAGAAAAGCTATACCAAAGATACATATCATGTATCTGCATCTGCAAACAGTACCAATTGATAAACATATCTCTAAGCATTGTCGTAGCTATAAATATATGCACCTGTGGCTATATCTGAATATAATTCTATATTATATATTATATTCTATTCTTTTCTGTATTCGTCAGACCCTGTTATTTAAGAAGATGTAGCTGTAGCAGTATCTCTATCTGCAATCCCTATTATATGTATACTCGTGATATGTTTTTCCAACCACAGTTGTAAGTCAATCCTTAGATTCACTTATTTCTGCAGTTGTATCTGTATCTGTAACTCTGCCAGTTGTATCTTAATCCGCTTGTCTGTCTGTCTGGCTGATGAGTGCAAACTAATTAGTGCATTAGCATTTAGCGCGTCTGGCAGCCAAAAACTTTCACTTCACCTGCAGGTTATGTGGGTTAGGCAAAGCTCTTGGTTAGCCAATGCCAATGACGATGATGATGATGATGATGTCGATGATTATCAACGTGCGGTGCTGTCGAGTATCTGTTGCTCATTAAATCATGTACTTAGTGTGCGTGTGTGTGTGTGCGATGGTGCGGCTGTAACGCGTGCTATAATTGCAATTTGCTAAGCTCGCTGCCTGATTGATGACTGATTAAAATTGGCTTAAATGCAAGCATGCTGAACTTAGCATACCACGCACAGCAATCAAGCTGGCCAAGCAATTTGTAAAGGGCACAACAAATGAGGATTTAAAAAGAATGCAAGACAAGTGACAGACAGGGAGAGAAAAAGGGAGAGAGAACGCCGCAAGGACGCGTTGATTTTCATGTAAAACAAATATCACTTAATATGGCTCTGCTCCTGTCGACGTTGGCTAATGGAAAAACAAAAGGCACGTATCTGTTCCGCTTGTTGTTGTTGTTGCTGTTGTTACTGCTGCTGCTGCTGCTGTTGTCCAGCTGCTAACCCCCACAAACACGGGGCACTGAGACTCTCCACCACCTGGGCACGTGTGCGTGTGCAGCTCATAAAAAGAACTGTGCATCAGGTTGCAACGAGTGGGCAAGGCAGGCATGAGCGGGGGAGGGGAGTGGGGGACTGGGGAGCCAAGCTGGTCACTCGGCAGTGTTGGCCGCTGTGTGGCATTAAAAGCAACTGTCGACAAGCAGCAGCAGCAGCAGCAGCAACAACAACAGCAATGGGAGCCATAGAATCGGACCACCTGATGGCACTAACTGAACAGACTCGTGCAGCACACTGCACTGTGGTGCCGCATATGTTGAAACGTTGTTCAATTGTGGAAGAAGCTTATCAATGAAGGGACGTAGGGATTATGTATTACAGTACCCGACAAAGTTAATCAAATTTTGTTCATTTATTGTAGATCATTAATAAAGACCTGTATGAGAAATTGAAACTACTTGAGAAACCATCAATATATAAGATTCTTCAGAAACATTGTCGGCTAGAAATATAATTTGGGCTTGGTATAGTTTTTGGAAAGCTCTTGAAACTTGAGTTTAAAAGAGATTTATGCTAAATTTAAGGTCCTCGTTATAAATCAAATAAACATTTAACACAGTTTATAATACAATGAAGGCAGCTCTGTTTATGTAGAAAGTTTTATATACAGTATGCATTTGAAAATGAGAGCCTGTTATCAGCAATTACTTATAGATGTAAAAGTCTATATATATTGTAATAATTTCTTTAGAATTATATGTACAAACTATAGAGAATTCCTTGAGATATAATAAAAGTATTATTCAACATATCAAAATAAAAAATTATAATTTAATTAATATGTAGTAGAAAAATGCAAACATTCTGAGCTTACAGTGTAACTTTATTTCTGTCTAATTTTATTTTTCATAACAAATCCCTTAAATGCGCTGTCTAATCTCACTTATAATTGACTTAGTTATATCTAAGCCTAGTACCACTGTGCAGTGGCTGCCCTGTGTCCATTGCACTTAATTTTAATAAACAAAATACTCGACGCGTGTGCTCAGTGGACCCAGGGACTGACGCACACGCCAAGGTTGGTTGCCACTGCATATGGAGAGACACGCGCACACACACTCAGACACCGGCTAGCTGTGTGCGTGTGTGTGTGTGTTGGAGTTGTAATGAGCCGCACGAGAAATGCATAAAGTTTTCGGCTTAAGTAGTTCCGGGCTCCGAGTCCCGTGAGATCGATGTCTAACCATAAGTCTGCAGCGAGACTGCAGCGACAGATGCGCGTGTGAGGCAGGGTCGGGGGGCAAGGGGGTAAAGAGGGGTAAAGAGGGGGCACAGAGGCAGGTTAAACGACGTAAACAAACGTCCGTATATGGCCAACGACTACGCCGGCTTTAGCTGCGGATCAGAGTTTCGGCTGCCATGGCAGGTCACACGTGCGCTTGTCATTTTACTTTTAAAACTTTTGCGTTTTGCTCCCGTTTGCCTGTTGTTGTTGTTATGCTTGTTGTTGTTGGTGCTGCCTGCGTTGTTTTGGCTGCTTTTCAATTTTATTGTGGAAAACAACTGAAACTGTAAAAGGCGTTGGAGTGCTACGTGATTTACACCTAGGCGGATGTGCATCTGTGCATCATTTTACGAGTATGATGGCTGCTGCACTTACCGCATACCCAGTACCCCTTTACCCACTCCTTCCCCCGCCGACCACAACCCAATTTAATGTTTATAAGGTGCTGCTTTTAGCTGCCAGTCAAGATGTTTGTTTATATTTTCGGTTGACGACTCTTGCCGTGCTGAATTTATTCGCCCTCGAGCGACTTTACAGCGACTTTTACGTGCGTGTTGATGCGCGTTTGCCACATGCAGCTGCAGCTCCAACTCCAGCTTCAGCTGCAACCGCAATTCTGTTAACGCCAAGCACGCTGGCAGTGCTCCATGTGGCATCCACTTGCCACTTGCCGCCACTTGCCACATCCTTTCGCCCATTGGCCATGTCAAAGTCAAAGCCACGCGCCGCTATTGTCATTACACGCGCGGGCGCTTACACCGTTTGAATGCCATACGGGCCGGCGCCGGGGGCGGGGGCGTGGCAGTGGAAGGCGAGAATGGCACTGAGATCGACTGCGGTCGGTTTGCTGGGTTTGTCGTCATTCGATTGCCGCGTGTCCGGCGCGCCGAGCACCAAGGATGCATTGCATTTTAATGAAGATATACGGCGCTGCGATTCTGTGTCAGTCGCAACGCATGCGTCGAGCTTAGTTAGCACTGACTGCCTCCCCCCCTTCCTCTCTAGTTACTCTCCTTACCCTATGCCTAGCCTGCCCCCTACGGCAGTCAGTCACTACGTCAGTCACTCAGTCAGTCAGTTTTGGGCCGTGTCCTGCTTGCGCGTGCCTTTCATTTCGCACTTGGACATGGCCAGCGGCGAGAGAGAGAGAGAGGGTAGAGTAAGGAGGCTGAGGGGGAGAAGTGTGTGTGGAGAAGGAGCAGAGGAAGTGGTAGTGGCAGTGAGGGTCACAGGCGTCCATTGCAAGTGTTGGCATTTACGAGTTAGCGGTGTCGCACGCGCTCTCCCTCTCTCTATACCTCTCTCTCTCTCTCTCTAACCCCCTACTACTCTACCTCTCCACAACTCTCTCTCTCTCTCTCTACTACACTCCTTCTCTCTTTCTCCCCTCTCTGTTTGTGTGTGTGCCGCGTTGCCTTTTGTAAGCTGCTGGAAAATATTCGAGAGGGCACGCAGTCAGTCAAACAGAGGAAGATAAATATGCCAGAGAGCCGAGAAATGCTAGAAATGCGTTTGAGCCACGTTTTGGAATATTGAAAAATTATGTTTACTTCGTGCCGAAATCAACTTGCCCAGCACAACTACTAAATTAAGTCTAAGGTTAGTTTCAACTTCCTCCGGCAAGTTGACAAAGCGCCTGCAAGGGTTATGTAAACTATCGTGCTTCTCGTGCGTGACACGTGACTGTTGGAGTTGCTTGAAAAAACGAAATTATCTAGAGACTAAAAGGTTGTGTATTTAGCTTTATTATTTATGGGTTCTATGATACATACAAACTTACATTTCTAAAACCTTTTTAAGCCTGGCTATTTTTTACTATTTTCTTCCATTTTCGGCATAATTTACAAATTGTTTAAAAATCAGGGAATTAAGAGTTTCAACTGCATTAATTTCGACAAGATTTAGAACTGAATAAACTATGTAAATATATGCTTAACATATAGAATAATAAATGTTATCTGTACCTTTTAATACTTTTAAACCTATACAACTGCCTTTTCCTTTGCTCACACATATTGCAACCCGCAACTTGTCTAGTTACCACACCCCAAATAGGCGTTGCAACGTTGGTCACATGGCATAATACAGATATGGCAGCTACTTAAAAAACTGTAATTTATTTCTTTGTCTTGTCTTATTCTTCTTGTCTTCTGTCGTTGCTATTTGCACACTTACTTTGCCGTCTAGCTTGACTTTTCCTTTGTCTTTCTTGAGCCGAACTTTACGCATTAATTCTGTTAATAAATTTAATGACTTCAGACACACACATATTTTTTGGGTGCCAAACTTGGCTGCAACTTCACACACACACAGACATGGACACACATACGCAGACACATGTGGCATGGTTGGTAATTTAAAATTTAATTGCTCCGTCAATATTTGACGTGGAGTCTTTCGGGTTTGTCTTCACTTCGACTCGAAAACTTGAGGCAGCAAGTGCAACAAAAGGAAGCGAGAATGTGCAACTGCATTTGCATTACAAATTACTTACTTACTACACGACGGGGCAGGCACTTAATCATGTGCCTTTTCGCATACTTTATGGCTAAGAAAGGAGTGTGGGGAGGGAGGAAGGAGGAGAGAGGTAGGTAGGGCACCGTGTCCGACAAATCGAAGTGTTCACACTTTCTGCCCCATTTCACAAACCTTCGATGCTGCCCTTCGTTGCGCATTGTTTCCACTGCCATTGGCAGGTGGCAACCACTTGAGCTGTCAATGCGAAAGCCGCTTGACGACTTAATAACTTAGCTGACACACCTATTCAACTTACACACACACACACACACACGCACACACACTCACATGTCAATTGAGTTGTTAGGGAATGCGCTCAGTTATATTTGCCGTTTATTGGCTGCGTGCCGACATGCTTTGCATCCACTGTCCTGGCACAGCTACTGCTAAAAGTACCTGCCCAGCTACAGGTATGACTACAACTACAACTACATCCAGAGCTATTCATATAAATGCAAAGTAGCCGCAATAAATGCATATTTTACTATGCATAAATCGAGCATTCCAAGTGTTTTTCATCGGAAAACAAAGGAATTGCAAATGACTTTTCCTTTAAAAAAACGAGAAAAGTGCTGAAAATATTTATAGCGTTTTTTTAGGAGTTTTAAATACGCATATTAAGGTGTTACATAGGTCAAATTATAGTTATTTATGCGATTGTATAACATAATCATATTGTAACCATACCCTAGAGGATGATAGGAGTTTCATCCATTGCATTCTTAGTTTGAGTTTTGGTTTAACTTCAACAAAAATGCATTAAATAATTGTTGAAGTATTTTAAAATTAAGTTCTCTAACATTTGTTATGTAGATTACAGTTATGATATTTATTAACTAGAAATAGCGTTTTGTTTAAATATTTCTAACATAAGATCAACATTCCCTTAGGCTCTTAGAAACCTCTCTTCCACATGTATTGCGAGTTCTCTTATAGACAAGCCATAATTCTTATAAAAATCCTTCATTTCTGAACTTCACTTTCTCTCAATTTCACGCAATATGGCGAAAATTGGAACAGCTCCAAATTCCACACCTTCTTGGCTTCTTTGTGCAAGTCAATGCCAGAAATCTTGAGGCCAATAAATTCAGTTAGGGATTGATAAATCGTGTATCCACTGTAATTGCTTGCAATGTTATCTTAGTCTCAGTCTCAGCACGCCCCGCCCCGCCCACTCAATGTGTAAATTCCCCTAGCTCAATAAGTCATTAAACAGTTTTCTCGCATCTAAATATTTGAATCTGTGTGTAAGTCCTTTAACAATAAATCTTAAATCCGGTATCAGTGTAATGGCCCTGGCCGAGACAGGTCCGTCTCCGGCTCCGACTCATGCTCCGCCCTCAGCTCCTTCTCAGTCTGTTTGATTAACTTGCAGCTAGTTAGTCGTCTAGTTAGCACAAGTAATTGTTGGCTTTGCAACTGTCCAGTGTGGCAAGTAAATATTTGCGACACTCGTCGAGCGAGTGAAGTTGCAACTGCTTGGTGCCGTCGAAATGGCTGCCACACATGTTGCACTGCTGCAGTTGCACTTGCTGCAAGTTGTTGGTTAAGTCTTCGTCGCTGCTGCTGCTGCAATGAAAGAACTACGATTACAAATGACCAATAAAAAAGTTTCTCAGCACTCGCACACACCCCTCATCGATTGGCATCGCGTGCTGCTTAATTCGGGGCTCAAGTGGCTGCCGCTGCTGTTGCCATTTGATTGCAACATTTGCTGCAGCGTTGCCAATATCCTTGAGCTTGAAACTTGGCTTATCCGTTAAGCGTAGCGAACGCCTTGGCTCACGTTCGTCCTTCTCTCCAGGCTCCTCTGGCCAAGTCCGCCAACTGCAGACAGCATCGCTGACATCGTTGGGCGCCGGTTCCATTAATTGGCAGCAGCTCCATTGTTCCAGCGCACGACGCACGACAATCGATACGAAATTACCGGCAATCCTTTTGGATACACAAGTGCTCTAATTAGATTGCACGCCTCTGCCCCTCCCCCCTCCCCCAATCTCAAACTTACCACTCATCGTAATCGTAGTCGGCATGACTGAATTTTCTCCGGCCGCGTTTCAGCAACTTTCGATTCGTGGACTCTACAGGTCGGCGATAAAGTGGCAGATTGGGAAACCTCTCGCGTGCGACTTATTGAATATGAATAGATGTTATAGAAATTAGCTTTATTTATTCTACTATAAACTCACTTTCATATCGTCTATAGAACACTTCTCTTTTATTATTATACCGATCCGAGAAGAGACTGTGAAACATTTTACAACGACCTGCGTTCGCGTTCAGAATGCGTTTCGTAATCAAAATTTGCTCTATTTTAAAGCCCATGACTGAAACGACGCTCTCGGCGAAAAAAAAACCAACAACAACAATAACAACAACGAACCCACTCAGCGATAAGCAACTCGGGAGGGGAAAGAAATACGTACATAAAACAGCTGGCTGGGGTTGAGTCATAATCAGTGCTGAGGCAAGTCATCATTGTAGTCCGGTCTGATAGTAATTTCTATATGCAGAACATAAATGACATTTAATTGTGATTAATCTTCAAAATTGACAGCATATGATGGGGAATGCCCTAAATATTCCCATTCTCAGAGATTCCCAGTTTACACAGAACATCAAAAATTTATTATCCGATGAGAATTACTCTGCAATAGATTTACAGTAAGTACCGTTTCGTGGGAAGTTTCTTATATGGAGTAAAAGGTTAAAATTAAATTAGTTATACGTTTTTGTATATATTTTATTATTATTATGTATTTTTATGAATTATCGTTACATACAATTGACACATTGGATATATTTTGATATATTCAGAATATCAATATAAAAATATAAAAAAATATATAAAAGGAACTGAAATTTAAAGTTAAATAATTAATAATATTTTATTTATTCATTATTATTGTTACGTAAGTTTGGGATATTATTATAAAAATAAAATATAATTGATATAGTTGATATATTCCGAATATTATTTAACGATTATATATAGAAGATTATGAATGTTATTAGTTATGATATTTTATGTATTCATTATTATTATTGTGTATTTTTAGTTTATTAAATAATATTTTTAATATAATGATAATGATGACATATATTTATTATATCATTCTGTCAAGGTCGAATTTGTATGTAATAAATATGGAAGAGCTGTAAAATGAATTGTAAGAATAACTCAAATTCCCAATTGCTGCGCAAAGGGTTCTTTACAACAAACACCTTATACAATTTTGGTTTCATAAAACTTATTTATTTCATTGCATATACACGTAAATAAAAATATATGCAGGTTAATTTCAGTTAGCAGCTTTAATCTGTAATTACACGAGCATAAAGCGAGGTATCCAAAAGCCCATCAAATATAATAACATTTGTGTTTGTGTATGTGCGGGTTAGCTTGAAATATGTTTACGTATTTTCCTATTTGTTTACAGCAAATTTTGGGAACAGTTTCAAATATTATGATTGCATTCAATAAACTGACGCAATTTGCCGATTCGGCAGTTGTAGTTAAAGCTCTTATGGCGGCATTATGTACACTCTATAATGGCGATAAGGTCCGAAACAAAAACAAAGCATTTGCACAATGAAAATGAAAATTATAAACTAATGTTGAGCGCTGCGATGCAGCTTACAGTGGCGGGCTGAGGCACAGGTCTGTGGGTCGAGGGGGGGTCAAAGAGTTTTCGCCATCAAATCGCAAAGTTTGAAAGCCGAGCACGTAGCACGACTCGCTGCGAACAACCGCAGCCGGGCAGGTCGTGTGCACCCACTGCGGGCACACTGGACACAGCTGAACCTGAAACTGCCCAAAGAGCACGGTCACATATACACACACAAACACACACATGCACATGTGGATGCATATGTGAAGCTGAAAATCAGGCACGTAATTGGCTATTAACGCCGGCCACAGCACAAAGCACTGGGCTAATTGCAGCACCGCCCTCTCCCCCTTCCTCGTCATCATTGTTGTTGCTGTTTTTATTGTTGTCAATTTCTAACTAAAATAGCGCGTGTTAATTGAATTAAAAAGTGCGAAAATTCACTGAAAATTTTATTAAAAATTCAAAATTAAAAAAAGATGTTTAGCGCGTCCTTCGCTTGTCGAACTAAACAAAACATAAATGTAACATTAATTGAATTTGCATACTATTAGCATGTGTTTTTGTCAAGCTACACCTCTCTCTTTACCTCTCCCCTCCCTCTCCCACTCAGCACTCCCCTCTACCCCAGCAAGTTGAGAGTGTTTGGGGCCGCGGCAAAGCTGTTTTAATTGAGCAGCAGCTGCATGCTGGCTTTGCAGAGGGAGAGGAAGGAATGGGGGAGGCGCAGTCGGTTCCGGTTGGGACACGATATAAAAATAATCCCAATAAAATGCATTTTTCATGTCAAACGCCTGAGCTGGTGGAATAACCTGAATGCACGCACAGGACTTTATGGAATTGCACGCAAACAAAGTGCCCCTTGCCGCCGCCCTCCGCCTGCTGCATGTGGCAAGCAGGGAGAGGGAGAGAAAGAGAGCGAGAGACGGTGGGCAGTCTGCCAAGCAAGCTGGCGGCGGGGCAGCTCTTGTATTATGTAATAATAAAGAAAAAATCCTCAAAACAAAATATTATTTTCGTGCTGCAAGCGAAAAGCTAAGCTAATTTTCAACAAAGTCCACAAGCAAAGAAGGCAGCAAGAAAGAGAGCTCAAAGAAAGGTAGAGAGAGAGAGGGACAAGGAGAGGGAGAGGGAGAGAGACTGAGTGAGTGCGTGCATCAAATGCAATTGCAGCAAATCAGCTTAAGCTGCAGCAGTGATGCACTTGCAACATTTGACTAAACAAACTGGACCCCTGCCTGGACTTACTTAGCCCGTTCCCGGCCCCCTTTCCGCTCCACCCAGCTGTGTCGCCTCTTTTGAGGCCATTTGGCCTGGCGCCAAATTCAATTTATTGTCTTAAAGCGCTAAACCACAAAACGACAGGCTAACACAATAAAGCAACAAAGGATTATCTTGAGTCCCTCCTCCCTTTCAGCCAGGGATTGTAGTATATCCTCTATCTCTCTCTCTCTCTCTCTCATTCATTCTCTTTGCTCGCACTCATCTGCACTGTCAACGTCTTGAAAAGTTACTATATACACAAGTTCAGAGGAGGGTGTATGGTTTGTAGGAGCAGAGGGGGCTGGGGTTGTTAAAGTAAAAGTCAGACAAAAGTTGCACCCAGCTCGCTGATAGCAAAGGGGGGGTCACAACTTTGCAACAGCAGCCAAAGAAAAGAATGCAAAAATGTTGGCAAAGTTTTTCATTCGCATTGCCCCCTGCAACACACATACATATACATATTACACACATACGTACATACATCCTTGCATTACAGTCAGTCGAAGCCGAGCACCTGCCAAGTAGTTCAATTAATTAAAAGTCAGGCAAATGCATAACGAGTGTTAAACACCGTGAAAGGTTAAAGGTTAAGCAAAATTACACCTGCCGCACGTCAATTGGCCTTGATATATATTGTAAACTATATCATCGTTAGTTTATACATGGATAAGAAGTGGAATCATTCTTCAATCAAAACACTAAATTTGCTTGCAAACTGAAATTATTAAATTAAAAAAATAACTTTAAAATTGATAAACATAAAAATAATACAGTCAGTAAATGTGTTAAACTAGCTTTTGGTTTTAAAAAAAATTAAGAGCAATAATTGAAACCAATTGCAACAATTTATAATACAATACAATACAATTTAATACAAGATTCTTCTAACCTTAAATTAATTAAATACAAAAATGAAATAAAATAAATCTAGAATATCAATTCAATGCATATGAAACAAAACCAAGAGGAGTAACAAATGTATTGTATTTATAAGAAATTTAAATTTATACTAATAAATTCCCTACAACATTATAGATAGTATAACAAACAAAATCTCTTAAAGTTCCCCAAAATAAACGCGTTGAAAATTAAAGAAAATTCGCATGCGCTGGAATTAAATCGAATCCTGTGAAAATCTGTTAAAGTAAGTGCGGGAAATATAACCAGAGATTCCGCATGCTGAATTTAGCAAGTACTTCGGCTGGATTATAGCAGCATATAGCTAGTTTATGGCGTTGTCTTCGCTTACTTGCGCGTCGTTAGGGAAGCAGCGCACAAAAGTAGGCAATACAAAAAGCAACAAACCGGCGACGGCTTTGTCTGGCTGCAGTACTTGTTGTTCTTGTTGTTGTTGCCGTCGTTGTCTGGTGGGTTTTAGGGCGACGCCAACGCACTTGCACTTAGACACTCCCATGCACACTTGCAGCATGTCTTAACTCATTAACAGCCACCGCAGTCGCCTCCCTTCCCCACTTCTTCCTTCGCCCACTCCTCGACTCAGCCAAGCGTTGTGGCGTAGATTACTCTGCCTGATGCCAGTGCGCGTTCCCAGTGTGTGTTGTTCCGTGTTCAGTTCAGTAGGTGACACCAATGCGAGCGCGCGCGTTAGGTAGTTGCCACTACTGCTTGCCACTGCTGCCGCTGCCTGCCACATATCGTCTGGCCTATTTGCCATTGCAGCGCGCTCGTGCCGTGCACTTGACGCTATTGCTCCAGATTTGTAACCCCCTCCGGTGAGGGGGTGCAGGCGACTGTGTGTGTGTCTGTGTGTGCAGTGCAGAGTTGCGTACAAGTTAAAGCCAACATTGCTCGGGGGCATGGGCGTGTCATTAACGCCTTTCATTTCATTATACGCGGCATTAAAACTTGCGGCAAGGTAAGTTCTTGCCACGCGTATCACCGATATGCTCAATCCTCAAGCCAGCTACTTCTTCTTCCTTTTTTCGCTTGCCTCTTTTGCTCGTTCTTCGCACGCGTAATTATGCAAAAGTTAAATGCCGCCAACCCGGGAAACTCCTCTCCCTCCCCCGCCTCGGCGCCGTCTCGCCGTCCAGCCGGTTGGAAAATCAGTCAACTTTCGCGCTGTCTTGTTAAATTATGCAAAAAGCGGCTACACTGCGCGAAAAGAATCACTTATTCATTGGTCATTGCGATGAGCGTTTACTGTACACACACACAGAGAGAGATGGAGAGAGAGAGAAAGAGTGAGGAAGAGAAAGGGTGCCATAATTGTTGGCCACGCTGCGTCCACTTGCTGCCAATTGGTTGGAAATTGCGTAAATGCGTCAAGTGTTGCGGCCAGCGAAATGAGGCCACAGTGCCGCATGTATGTTTACGCCTAATTGCCGATGTTGGCAACAGCGCCAGCAGAGCGCAAACCGAATGGGTTAGTTGCGTGTGCCAGAATTCTGGCAATTGTGATGGTTCTCTAATGTGGGACTTTAGTGGCATTTTGCAAAGTGTTGATAAGTCGCCAGCGAGTGATTACAGCTTGAAGAGGTTGGGTCAAGGGGTGTAACTAACTAAATATATGGTGAAAACAAACAGTTCCTTTTTTAATTGATATGATTGTTGAATATAAGTATACCTAGAAGAAAATACACAACTCTTCACTCAAGTTAACTCATCAAGGAACGAGCTCTTTGATTTACCTAGAAATTTCTTACCCTACTAGACAAAACAATTCAATGTTTCCCTCATTTCAAGCTTGATTATTCTTCAAGCAAGGTGGTTAATCTCAAGGGAGTGTAACCTTCAAAACTATATGGTTAACCAATCAGCTCCCAGCTCCATTTTATAGAACAATTCAATATTTAGCCAAGTCAAAACCTTCATAACTCTGCAAGCCAGCTAATTCGTTAATATCACAATTCAAACAACTGCAATATCTGCAATCTGAACTATTCCCAGAATTCACTTTCCATAGCTTATAAACACTAATTGTCTTTGTCTTTATTGCTTCGCTTGCACCCCATCATCGTCGCCTCGTTATACACACAGACACACCCACTCACACTCTCTCCGTGTGTAGCACTGTGGCACTTAAAGCGACAAGCGGACAGGACACTTAATTACATGCGTAGCACAATCCTGTACTCTGTGTGTGTGCGCTGCCTGTCGACACAGACTGTAGGCTGTCAATTATGGCATGTTCGACATGGGGCCAGGATTCATGTTGGGGGTCTCAATCAAATGGACATGTTACAATAATTTCATTTCACAACAAAATTAAATGCACTCGCGTGCCGTGCATATTTACATGACTATTAAATTAAAAAACATGAATGGACACCGATACCCCGACCCCGTTGGCGACCCGGAACACGCAGCAGAACAAACATACGAGCTGCCAACGTTTAGTCAATTTGAATAGCTGCACAAGGGAATGTTCTATTGACATGCCAGTTAAAAGTGTCTACATTGGGGTGGGCTTACAGCCCACAAAGTGTATATAGACTTGGTTAGCATCAATAGGCGTGCCGATTTGGCTTAGTGTGTCTGGTTGTCTGCATTTCTGTCCGTATGAGCGCAGAGATCTCTGCTATTAGACGTGCTAGATGCATCAAATTTGTCATGCATATTCTTGTATACCAAACGCAGGCAAAGTCACTATCAAATTTTAGTTGCCACGCCCACCATCTCTGATAATCGATAAATTAATTTTAGACACTGATTTGTAAGCGATACATTTGAGATACCAACTTCTGCTTTAGCACATGATTAATGGGGTATAATACACAACCATATCATCAAGAATAGTTCATGTATTTCCTTATTTTTAACACTTATTGTACATTAACCCAAGTATATCTAACTCTCTCGACTACAGCTGTCAACAGTTCTTCACTAATCACTTCCTTTTCTCTCTCTCTCTCATTGCAGCGCCATGATGACCACCTCACAGGACTATTTCGGCAATCCGTATGCCCTCTTTCGCGGTCCACCCACCACACTGCGACCACGCAACTCACCGCTGGGCGTCGGGCCACATGCCCATGGCCATGTTGGAGGTGGCTATGCAGCTCTCGATCTGCACACAGCGCATAAGCGTCACATTGAAGCCGATGTGCGTGCACCACCACCGCCATTGCCGCCGCCACCGTTGTCGCTGCCGCCGCTGCCGTTGCCGCCGCAAACACCGCCGAGGTAAGCCCAAAGGTCAAGGTGCAGGCGGGCGCTAGCGCTAGACAGAAGGCAGCTAGAGAGTTGAATTGTGAATCGAATTGAATTGATGCATATCAAAGCCGCAACACATCAACACTTACCTGCAAAAGTCTTCAATCAACCAGAGCGCCCGACAACAAGAATACATTTTCAGTTTTCAATTTGCCAATCGTTTTTCTTTCCCATTTCCCGGTTTTTGTTCTTATCTTGCCCAGTCAAAGTAAAGTAAATGCCCTTATAATAGTTACGGCCAGAAATGAGAGAGAGAGAACTAAAGTAAAGTCTAGAGAGTTTGTTGTCAATCGTTTAAACGTACCCAGAGAAGAGAAAAGTGTTTGCTACGCTATTTTCTAAGTATGGTAATATTGTAGTATAGTAATACCTTAGCTCACTAAGCTGAACATGTGTATACAATCTGAGTCACTGTAAGACCAGACACCAACAAACGTATAGAGTTTCCTATAATAACTAGTAGAACTAACTACCATATATGAATGGTTATATTAATAGAACTTAAGCTATTGCAGAGCAGTTCAAAGACACATTCACACACACACACACACATACATATATGCACTTGTACCGTTGAGGAAGTAACTTTTAGCATACTATAAATACGACAAAGATAATCACAAGAATTAGTAAACTTATTCCAATATATACGATATTATACAATAGCTCTATTTATATGGTCGAGTAGACTGTTAAACTTTGCCCAATGCAGCGTACTATATCGTAGATAATCATCACTAAAAATACTAATACAGTACATACCAGAAGTATACTAACACATACAATAAAGTAAATAGGCTACAACTTTATGACTTAACTAATTGAAATATAGGCGTATCGTAGCTTCTGCTTTGGAATAATATACGATTAATTATAGTTATAGATATACCAACTTATATAGAGACAGCTAATTCGAGGGTCCAGAGTGGCAGCAGCATAGGTACAGAGCATAGGCACTGAGCATAGGCATATAGCATACCAAAGTAGTAAATACAGTCTTATATTCTAAAATCGTACTAATCAATCAAACATAGTGTTAACCAAAAGTATACGTACACGTTTAGCCTCTTGAAATCAAAGAATTTTCGCCTAGAAAGCAACTTAAGTAGTTCAGCTAAAGCAATAAACTAAACAATAATTAGTAGCTCCAACTAGTGGAGGTATCATCGAAAGTATACTATCCAGAGAAACCTTAAACATATATAGAGTGTCATATGCAAATATGGCAAGTTATTTTGTAGTTTTCTAGGCGACCTCCGTTTATGCCTAATCCGATATTCTTAATCCTTTAGCCAACGCATAAACGCGCACCTAACGAGCACAATGTAAAATGCAAAAATTGTAAACCAAAAGTACAAAATGTATAAAGAGAATCCCAGAAATTGGCAAGCCAAGCAGATACTTAGACTAGCATAAGACTTAAGCAAATGTAAAGCAAACACTTTTCGAGTGACATCATATATAACGTACATATAGTGAGAGATACTAAGCTACTATATCAAGCATATTGTGAATAACGAACGAGGAAGGAGAACGTAGAAGGGAAATGCATCCCGTCATCGCCATCTTCAATCAACATACCAATTTGGGCGCCCACCCGCCGGCGCAATCATCAATCAACACTTAATCCGAAACCAAAGAGCATAATCCAATGTGCTACTACTACTACTACTACAACTACTATATAGTCGAAGGAGTAATTTATTAGCTTAGCAAGTTGTGAAAACTTTATCCATTTCAATCTCAATCTCTATCTCTCTCATAAACGTTATCAAACCTAACCTAACAACAATCAACATGCACCCAAAACCTGTCAACGAGCGCGGTAAGTCAAGAACCATTTCCATTTAACTGTAAACTGTAAACTGTAACCAACAACCAAGTAACCAACCAACCCCCTGCAACCTCACCACGTGTCTAGTCAACGTAGTGGCAAAAAGTAGTGCAAAAAATAAACCTAGCTCACACCTACTCCAAATATATATAGAACTGCATTCGGGCGGCATCGAGCCATGCTGGTGAGAAGGTCCTGTGCATGCGAAGGGCCTGGTCGCATAATCAGACTGTAGCGGATTAGTTAGTTAGTACTAGGAATTAAGATCTAGATGCATTGTGAGCATGCCAAACAAATTGTGAGCCCCTCAATGAAGAATAAGAGCAGAGCCAAATGGTACAGCAACATGCAACACGCGTGCCAACATGTGGCATATAATTAATTCACATTATATTTATCCTTACATGCAACTGCAGCAGCAGCTGCACAAAAATAACCCCCCACATATTTATATACTTTTAAGCTGCACTGTAAGCCCAAATAATATTAAGCAATTTTTCGGTTAATCTTAATTTAATTTGCGATAAGATGCAGATACTATATGCCTTTAAAATTGCCCCAATCGAGCTGAATGACCTCCCCCCCACCCCTCTTCTGGCTGCGAACAGTGCCACAAAGCCATGCACGGCCCATAACGAAAACTAACGGAAATGTCTTTACAAGAGCCCTAATGCGCGCTGTGCAAGTACCGCGTGGCACGCCAAGTCTTTGTCTTCGCGTATATTTATTTTATACCCTTTGCAGCTGTCCTCAAGGAGAACTTTTATCAACTACAAACTATCATTTTGTCACTTGATATTTTAATTATATAAATCTATGATATACATAAATTTAAATACTTCTATGTGGAATATACTCAATATTTGATTATTTATTTCCCAAAAAGGTTACACCAAAACCTTTTGATATAGTAAATTTGTTCTTTTTGAAGAGAATACAGTATCCAATTTTTTTCACTTAATGTATATACTATTTCTTATAATTGTGAGAAGAAAACATCAAACATCCATCAATACAACATATTTTAAGGCAATTATATTCTCAATTTGAAGTGTAACTCTACTATGCATAGACTGGCTCAGTTTTGATAAAATGTCGCTTGTGAAATACTGGAGATATAATAGATGGAAGATCTTTAGTTTTTACAGAACTTTTATCTGTAGAGCCTTTTCATTCTCTATTTATCTGTATACCTTAGACAAATTCTTGCTCTCAACTATATTTTCCTACTCATCGAACTACCTCCAAAAATACTTAGATTCTCACCCCCTTGAAGTGCATTCCAACTTCGATGTCTCTGCCAAGCACAAGGAGAAAAAACTTTGACTTTCCTTACTTAGATCCATAAAGTTTTGTGGGCTCATGCAATATGCAGGAAAGGCTTTTCCGCTCCGTGTCGTGTTGCATGATGTGTGGCAAGTTGGCAGCCCAAGCGTTGGTCATGCACTTCCGGCTCAGCGTGAACATAAAAATTCCATAGAATCAACTATTTTGTAACTGTCAAGTTACCGTGTCTCGGCATTTACAGTAAGCAGTTGTACATTGCACTTTGCAGACTTGTGTCATCACATGACATGCCAATTGGGCAAGTCCCATGACAATGCATGATGAATACTTTGTGAGGTGTCGATGCGAGAGAGAGTGAGAGATTTGCATATGGATCTATTTGCAATTTGTCAAAGTGCTCAGCCAATTGGCCGGCAGGGTTTCCATTTGAGACGCACTGAGACTGGCTTAGAGCATTGGTTGCTAAAATGCTTAGCTCATTGTGGCTCACCAGGCAAATAATAACAATAACAATCATAATAATAATAATGGGCAAGATGGCCTCCAGTCATGTAAAGGAAGCTGAGACTGAGCCTCTTCGCCTGTTAATGGAATTTAATTCTGTTGTAGTTGGCGAACTTGGTTGCCACTTGGCTTAGTCTAATGAATGCAGCAGACTGTGGAACTGGAGCAGGATAAACACAAAAGACCGAGAGGCAATAGCTGGGGATGCAGCAGCAGGAGCAGAAGGAGGAGCAGGTGGCGCTTGTAGCTGTTGGCAGGAAGCACGCACCGACACCAATACAAACACACTTACTCACACACACACACACGCAATGCGTGTGGGGAATAGGCAAAGTGATGTCGCTATTTGTTTGCATGCCTTCCGCTTCCCTTGGCCCCCCCTCCCGTCCCGCTCTAAGTGGCCTGCTGTGCGTGTCTCAAAAGGAATCGCCCATGGTTATGGCTAACCTGTAATTAAAAACTGTACACACATACACACACACACCCAGGCAAGTTCATGTGGAATTATGTGCAGGCTCTGCCGGATGTGGACAGAGCAAAAAGCAATTGGCAACAGTTGCCACGTTGCCAGCTCGAGGAGTAATTGCGGAAGCGGATCGCAGCGGAGCAATGGAGCTTGCCACCTGCGGCCAAGACAAGTCAATAAATCACTTCGCACTAAACAACAAATTGCCAACAAAAAACCATTCAATATAAATATCAAATACAGCTTGGCTTTTTTTCCGACCAGCTGACAAGTGTCGAGTTGCAACCATAAGAAAAACGCTGTAAGCGCACCCCTTTCCCTCCTTCCCATCCCCATTTTGCCACAAACCGTTTAACTTTTCACCTGCTAAGCGAATGCGCCATTTTGTTCGTCTGCCATATTTTGCACGAGTGGCATTTCCGCTGCTCCCTTCCGGCCACGTTTCCGTTTCGTATAGTTTGCCCACAGTTTGCTCAACTTGCAGTAAGATTACTTATGAGCTGAGCAGCAAAGCCAAGAAGAAGGAGAAAGAAAAGGAAAGAGAGAGGAAAAACGAGTTAATATTAACTCTACAGATATAATCTAAAAACAAATCCTCAGCTTACTGACTTTAAGGCGTCCAAATGCAAATTAAAATGAGGAAAACTGGTAAAAAACTTAAATCAATATTTCGAAAATGGCCCAAACAGAAAGTTCACTTTGCATTGAAGTTTTTTGGCTAATTGGCAGGCAAACAAGTTCAAGCTAGTTTGTCAGCAAAATTTAATAAAATTGCGAATTTATTTAAATTTTACTCCGACAAACTGAATAATGCACAAAGCGAGCGACAAATGTTACCAAAACAAAATGGAATATTTGTTCTTTTTTTGAGTTCTTTTTTGGGTTCTTTGTAATTATCTTTTGTCAGCTGACAGCAAACATTTTACACAAAAGAGACCGCAAATGCAGTGTGGCCAATGGGGCACAAATCATAATTTGAAATATTTATATAGAGTAAATACGTGTGTGCATGGTATATGTATATTTATGTGCGACACTGTGCAGTAGTCTGCAACTTATTACCCCAAACAAACGAACTGACAGCACTCGCTGCGACACCTTGGCACCTCGTAAGACGCTGTGAGTCTGCGTAAGCAATGTCAACACCGCCATTCTTAGGACAAACACACACACACAAAGACACTGCCACACACACACAGACAGGTGCAAGAGTGCCTGCAGTTGATGCGGCCGGGCGACTTGATTTACTGTTGATTACAATTTATTTGCGGGAAAATGTCTATGGAAAATGTCTATTGCCAAAGGGGTAGCCCGACAGACGAAAAATAAATACAAGCACTTGAATTAAATATGTAAATTTAATTTCAATCAAGGCAAGGGGCGCCACATTATGTGTTTGCCAATGCGTATACGCAATCCGCAATTGTTTAATTAAATGGAAGAGGACTGGTTATTAGAGCCGGGCAGGGATTATTGTGATTTCGCTGGTAAATTTAATTACATTATTTATTATACCTACATACATATGTATGCGTGGCCGAGGGGCATTTGTGTTAAAGACTTTGCACTTCAGTTGCTGCCGGCAATTACGATTTGTGCAGCAGCCGCCACGTCACGCATACGCACTGTGGCATGTAACAATTAAGCAGAGCGAGCAAAAGGCATAGCTGAACTCGCATATTGCACTCTGCCTTCCTTCCCCTCTCTCTTCCTCTACTCCCTCCCTCAATTTGGGTCACTTAGCGTTTAAGTGCTGTTATACTCTCTAGAATGTAATTTGCGTCCGGGTTATTAAATTGGCAGACAGCAATACGGGCAACGTCTCGACAATGGAATATTACAAGCACACTCCGATTGTAGTTTACACACTCTCTCTCTCTGTGTGGCATCCACCTTGATGGCAGCTACAAAAATTATGGCCACATTAAACTGACTGACAGCCAGACTGACTTTCCTCCACTCACTCCTCCTCGCTATGTTGCATATTTCATTAAAAATATTGCATAGCATTGCCAGGCTGAGCCAAAAGCCAAGCTTCAATTCCCCATGCGCCCCCTAACGATGCAATGTGTGTGTATTATGAAATGGCACACGCACTCAGACACACCATACACCTGCACATTTGCACACACGTGCGTGGCACTTGAGCGCCCGAGTTGGAGTGAAAGCTAGAGCGCTGAACAAGTGCGTGGTTCCTCTTGCAGTCAAGCAGCTCGAGTCCTTGCGTAAGCGGCCATTTGTGCGTGGGTGTTCGAGAATTGTGTGCGTGCGTATGTGTGTGCAGCAGGCAAAAAGTGAAACTTTTACTTCAAGCTGCACACACACACAACTTGTATTCCGGCTTTGCAGCTACTCTCGGACTAATGCAACTTATTGGATTTCTGAGTGCCAGCCAGCCTGCTTGGTTGCCTGCCTGCCTGGCTTGGTTTTATTTTTGCTCCTAATTAATGTTGCGCAAAATGAAAAAAAAAACTTACGTTTGCCATACAGTCAGTGCTGTCAACTTAGCTTTTTTCATCAATTCTAGCTTTTGACTGGTTATTAACAAGGTTTGTTGCCTTCTTTTGTGCGCCATGTGGCGGCTTAGCAATGCATGCCTGAAAGTATGCAACAAAAATGTAATTTGCTTGCAGAAGTATCTATGAAATGCTCTATGCGGATGAAATACTGGCAACGCCTAAAAAATATTGAAATGATTGCACAAAAATGTATAATTATTTTTTAGTAATAATCAAAACAATTATTAAAAAAAGGGATCTCGTAGGAAGATCGAATGCGACATTATTTTAAAGTCATTAAAATATTTTATTTTGTTATTTTATTTTACTTTATATTTTAGTTTGGAGTTAATTTTTTTAGATTATCTTATTTATTTCCATCGCTCAAAAATTCCGTCAGCACTGTTGCCATATTTATTTTCTAGCTCAACCTGCAGGTTACAAGAAAATTTAAAATAACTGACATTGACAGCAGGCAAAAGAAACTAAATGCAAGAGAGAGAGAGGCAGAGATAGACAAGTAAGAAAGGCACGACAAGTGGACGAGACATGTAACAATATAAGTACTATGTACTTGCATACTATGCATATCTGTAATTTAATCTAATTAACTTGTGACATTTCGCTTGAACTACTGTGCCAGAAAGTGAGAGAACAGCAAGAAAAGCAAAGCAAGAATGCAAAAATTTCAAAGCAAGAATCAATACACTCTTTTAATATATTCATTATTAAATATTTCGAATATTCCTTGATTAATCTTGCCTTACTTTTAAAGTTATTTCTTCAAAAAATGACAAAGCTTTTACACAAAATAATTCTTTATTAAAACTAACTCTTTCTTACAAGTCTAAGCGACCCTAGGCACAGTGTAGTGAACAAGCGACACTTCCATAAGCGGATTTAGTAATTTTCAAACATTTTGCGCATTTTCCTTTGGCATTTTGCATGGCAGGCAAAACCAAAAACCAAAACCAAAAGCCAAACACGGGCGAGGGGCTTAACCTTCAGCGAGCTGTCACAGTTACCTGGTTATCTGGTTCGGGTTCGAGTTCTGTTTCTGTTTCTGGTTCGACGTTTTTGCCTATTGGCGCCATGTGCGCAGGCCATAAATTTCACTCAAACCAAAGACTGTTGCACTTATTGTCACTTACACTTTGTGGCAGCAACAGCAGTGGAAATTATGAGAACAGAAGAATGGAAAAACAGAAATGTTTAGCTTTAGTAAATGAGCAAACGTCGTGGCTGTAAAATCGTTAAGGAATCGCAAAGAATCCGCATCGAATTTCTACTTGAAGTGTGAGTAATGTGCTGCCGCTGACAATTAATAGTTTATATTCAATATATGGTGCATATATTTCAAGTTAATTGATAAATTGATGGACAGCTAAATGCCCTCGTTGCGGCCATTAGGCAGGCACAATAATGTCAGGCAGCGTGGACCATTTTTGGTCAGCAAACTGCCACCGACGGGGCCTGCATCAAGACAATGCAAATTGCAGAGCAGATTCCATTGGCCAGACATGACCGCCGCCGCTTGCCCATAAACGTTTGGCAAGTGGAGCCAATGAAGCTATTATTTTGTGGGGTCCACAGGCAGGCCTGGACCTCGAACCTGGCTCTGCACCTCTGTGCCGCTCCGTAGGTGTCACTTGGGGGGCAGCAGCAGCCCCCGCTGCACGTGCGCGCTTGTCTTTCACTTGTCGCTGGCACCGTTGGAATTACAGGAGCCGCAGTCGGTGCCGATGCCGATGCCAGAGTTGCAGTTGCAGTTGAAGTTGCAGCTGAAGTTGCAGTTCAAACTGAAGCACTTTTCGCAATTAGCTCAACGAAATTACCCCGCTGGTAGACGTAGCGGACACTTGTGTAGCTGCTCGCTGTGGTATCTGTTTGTGCAATTGTTGCATGCAACAATTTAGATTAGCCCCCCAGCGGCAGTGCCTCGTCGATTGTTCTGCCGTTGCTGCCGTTGCTGCTGCTGCTCCTGCTGTCTGTCTGCCTGCTCCATAAAAATGCATTCCTGACAGAAGACTACTGGCCTAAGTCATCGTCGTCGTCGTCGTCGTCGTTGCTTTGCCTCTAATCTAAATGTTTAGCTGAGACATTTGATGGCCAACATGCGCCGTTGTTGGCTGCTGCTGCGGTTGCTGCCTTGTCGGGGGCTGAGTGGCAGCTTCAACTCGACTGTCAATCGAGTCGTCGTCTTCTTGCCACAAACGGTGGCACTTTACAGTTGCACTTGCGGATTGCAGCCTGCAATTATTGTAATCCATCCGGCCCGGCCTGCTTTGGCTCGAGCTGCCCGCCTCAGTTAGCCTGGCTTGGAGATAGGTGGGCGTGCAACTGACTCCCTGACTGTTTGCAGCGTGCCGCATTAACCCATTGACCCTGTTGTTAAGCGGCCAAGGTGGGCGCCTTGCCTTGCCTGCCGCGCCTGCCTCGCCTGATGCATGTGGCACGTTTTTGCGCCACATCTAATGTGCTGCGGTTCCCCAAACCGGTTGCCACTGAAGATGCCGAGATGCAGTTACAGATTCGCTGGACAGCGAATTCGACACCCCGGAAAAATCAATCGCGCAAATCTTATCATTAAAACATCAAATGTTGCCAGGCAAACAGGCAACATGTAAACGCTGCCAGGCAGTCGACGAAGCAACTTCATTTTCCAACAGACAACACACACCAGAACAAACAAACACGCCAGCGACAACAGACAACGAGCAGCAGGCAACAAGCAACAAGCAACAAGCAACGTGCAACACACAGCTGCAACCATCAGCGGCAATCAACGGCAGACAATCAAATGGAGAGGCAGCCAGGATAAAATCAACAGGTGCCTCGACAGTCAGCCAAGTCAGTCAGACAGTGCCAGCCAGCGCTTTTCCTGACTTTTCCGTCAAATGTTGCCAACCGGTTTTGGGTGATTTTTCAAAATTGCATTTGTATGCTGATCCGCAACGAGAAGCTCCCGCTGTTGCTGTAGATGATGAGCAGGATTATCTGCCGCATTGACAACCACAACTTCGTCTCTGTCTCCGTCTCCCTCTCCCTCTTCGTCTCCATTTTCATTCTCCATTCTTGCAGCTGCGTCTCTGTGTGACATGCTGAAATTATGTTTTGCCACATTGCCACGTTGCATAGTTTAAAGATGCCTCAGGCTACTTAACGCCCCGTTGCATTTCCGTGCTGCCTCTCGTGCTAATCAGTGTCAGCTGTAATTAGCGCTGCGCCACATTGGTCCACAATCTCAATAAGGCTATGAAAATTCTTCTTCTATTTACCCAACTTAAGCCTCTTATGATTTTCCACAAGTTTGATGCGTTGACATGATTGGAATTTGCAAGTGCACAAATTAATGAAAACTCTGATATAAATAGAGTTCATTTCGAATGAAAGGAGTGCAACCAATTTGTTCAAGAGTATGTGAAAGGCAAATGAAGGCCAAAATAACTCAACTTTAAATAATCAGATTGTTGTTTGTTTATGACTTTATCAAGGCAATAATTTGCCTTCATCACTGAATTAATCTAAATATTTTAGCCCTATAATTTTAAAACATTTTCAGAAAACCTATTTCTAAACATAGAATTTATTAACAACATTTAAAAATTCATATTGTTTTTCAAATCTATTCAAATATTTTGAGCTTTAAATTTCAAATTGTTTCTTCCTTTCCTTTCCACTCCCAGAAATCTAAAACTTAAAAGTACATCAAAAACTGGCACAGTAAGAAATCTACAGCTGATTAAAACGATTTCTTAAATATATAACATATAATATAACTTAGTTATTCATATATATATATTGTATTGTAGTTAAGTGGTTCATAAGAACATAAATCCTAATACTTTCTATAGGAAATCGAACAACAAATGGCTTAGAACAATTACCAATTGGGACCCTCAATGCTTGTGCTATATTAGCCGCAAGCTGTTGCTTTCATAAAACAGAACTATCTAATTATTTACATATATTAGCACAATAAATCTGGCGCAGGAATCTCCAGAGACAGAGAGAGACAATGAGAGAAAAAGAGAGCGAGCTGATAAAGAAGGCGAAGAGATTGTCGCCTGCAGCAGACGCAAAATGATTCGACTAATAACTTCATTATGATTCGATGGGCCGCGGGGCGGGCGATTTGTTGACTGTTATATATGTAACAGGTGGCACATGCCGCTTGCCACATGCCACTTGCTGCAGCAAGCAAGCAAGCGAACATAACACGCTGCTCGCTGCCCGTTCGCATCTTCTTCAGGTCAGAGACAAGCGATGGCGATGGCGTTGGCAGCGTTTTACAGTTTTGTCTCTTCGCTTTTACAGTTCTCTTGCTGCAGGTGCAACGGCGGCGGCAGCAGCAATCACAACAACAGCAACAGCAACGGCAATGGCAACGGCAACGGCGGCAACAGCAACGGGGGCAACTGCTGCCTGCAATAAATCTCAATTTAAATGGCGCCCCAGCATGCGTGGCCAAAACGGTGCTCGGTGTTTGCTGCTCGCTGCTTGCCACATGCCGCATGCCACATGCCGCATGCCGCTTGCCAGAGGTTCGCCTTGGCATTGGCTTTCTTTCGATGCCGTCGTCTTTGTTTCCAATGCTCATTTGTAGCAGCTCGCGTCAAATTTGTTGCCGAACCAGTTGAGAGGCAGCCCCACAGAGGCAGCTGCTGCTGCTGCTTGTGCCACACCACACAGTTGCCACATCTTCGAGCTTAGAGGCTCTGCGGATGAACTGTATTCTGCGTGTCCGTTGAATTTCGAATTGCGATTTACTGTGCCAAAGCGCGATCATTATCCTAACGCAATTTATGCGCGCCAGCCGCGCCCGACGCCCCACGCCCAGCCTAATTGCAACAAGAGGCAACTGGCAACTGGCCACTTGCAACGGATTGTTGCATTGTTAGTGGTGGCTGCCTTTTGTGTGCCACAGTAGCTGGCAGCAGTTTGCGACAACAACAGCAACAGCAGCAGTCAATAATCGCGATAATCATTATAAAAATCGAACGTTGCTCGATAACAACAACAGCAAGCTACTTGCAACAGCAACAACAATGCGAACGAGTACAACTTGCAACAGGTTCTGCACGCGTCAGTTACTGCTCGGCCATCGACATCGAGCCCCGTCGAACTCGAGTTGGACTGCAGCATTAGCAGGCAATCTTAGGTCTTTGTCTTCCTGCCATCAACAAGATCGTTTCGCATCGACATTGAGCCTGCCCCCGATCCCCTCTCCCTCCCCCTGCACACCACATACCGGATCTAGCCCAAACCCTGACCAGCTCGGGCCGCACATACCTCGCAGTATTAACATGGCCATCAACGGATTTGTCGGTCTTTATCAATTACGCTTGCTGCATGCAGCATGTTGCTCTCCCTGCTGTCTGCTGCCTGCTGCATGCTGCATTTGCCACATTTACAGCAAGTGGCATCGACATCGGCATCTGCTCCTAGTGCTGCTGCCGCTGCATTGTAACTGTTCCTGGTCAGCTTAAGCCGTGGCACACATTGACAGCTCCAGGCTGATGTCCAAGTCCAAGTCGCAATTTATTTGGCCAATTTGAAGATTGCGCCGGCATTCAAACGGAATTAAGATCATGCCTCTCTTTATAGATCACATGCTAGTATCCTATATATACATACATAATGTGTAATAAAACTAATGCAGCTACTGCAGCAGATCATTAGATAGAGCAGTAATAAAATATGCCTTGGAAAATGATAATAAATGATAAAATATGTTGCTATAAATGAATAGTTTGCCATAAAGGAATAAATCATAAGGTTAGACTTTCAAAAACTTGAAGAAATTTAAATAACATTCAATATATATAAATGATTTGCCATAAACTAATATGATTTATGGCTAGACTTTCAAAAACTAATAATTAAGTGGACAAATTTCAATATATATTAATAATTTACTTTAATTATAATTAAACTTATGTATAATGTATATAAATTTCAATCAATACAAATAGTTTGCTATAACAGTATACAATTTATAGCAAGACTTTCAAAACCTTGCCAAAATTCCTTTATTTAGTTTCAAAAGTCAATAATAAATTGATTGATGATTGCGAATTTCCCATTTCGAATTGCTTGTCTCTGCCTTCTTGCAACACAGTGATTTATGACATTTCACACTTCAGGGCTGTCAATAACGGATCTATACAAATGTTCTACCTGTGACCCTTTGCTGTAAATTCATTTTACATCAGCAGTCGACAGCATACAAAATGGAAATGCCAAACAAAAAGAAATGATGGAGGCATCATCAAGCTGCCTTCGGCAGAAGTCTCTCTTTTTATAGCAACAACTGTAATTGTGGCTAAGCTATAATTATATATTTATAGCAGCTTTAATGGTTTTGTAATTGTTTTACTATTAGCCAAGTAGACGCGACTCTGGCGACTCTCATTCATTTGCGATCATTACAGTTAGCCTCTTTCAAGGACATCTAACGGGCGGCCAAGTGACATCAGCAACAGCAGCTACAGTCACTGCTAGCGGTAAAGCCACACACGACAAGTGCAGAAAGAGGGAGAGAGAGAGCGAAAAAGTGGCAAAGAAAAAAGAGAAACAAATACAACTGCGATGCTGTTGTTGCGGACGCCGAGCGACAGCCCAACAGATAACTCACTTTATAAAGGGGACGGCGGAAACCGGCAAGGGGAAGTGGGCAAGGGGCAAGGGAGGAACTGAGAAACAAGACACATGAACAGGGAACAATAACGAGTACAAGCAGCGTTGATAGTTGCCCGATAACAGGGCAACAACAACAGCAGCAACAATTGCTGCCAGAGGAGGGAAAAGAAAAGAAAAATCGAGGAATTTTCAAGTGGATTACCCAGTTTTTTGCAAATGCAACGTGAAAATAAATAAACTTGTGGCATGATTGGCTCTGCATGATTAGTCACATGTTGAAAGAGGGCAGCATGAGCTGCAGAAGGATGGAGAAGGAGAGGCCAAGAGGGGAGGCTGTTGTGCTTAATAGAATTGATATAAGCAAGGCCGGTCGTAAGATACACGAAAGATAGCCAACATCAACGAGCATCAACGGGCAGCAGCAACATCAGCGGACAGCAGCAACATCAACGGGCAACAGCAGCAGCAGCCGCATCAACGGCAGCAGCATTGCAATGCCCGTTTTTGCTTGCAGCAGCACCGACAGCAGCAGCGGCAACAACAGTTATTGTAACAATAAAATTAGCTAACGATATGAAGGCAAGGCAAGGCTAGGCCAGCAACAATAACGGCAAACTAAGACACACACACACAGAAGGAAATAGAAACAGGTGGCAAAACGTGGCACGAACAACGGCAAATGCAATTGCTGCTGCTGTTGCCAGTTGCTGCTGCTGCTGTTGCTCGGTGCTCCTTTTGCCGCATGTAAATCATATTCGTGGCGTCTTTTCGTTTATTTTATTGCACTTTATTCGAGAAAAAGTCGAGGAAAATTGTCTAGGGCTGGCAAGGCAACTGAATTGGTAATTACCGTTACCTGTTGCCACTGTCTTTTGTCTGCAGCTTATTGATTGTACGTTGCACATTGCACGTTGCACGCTTTCTGTGTTGGCTTTCCCCGGCCATCTCTCTCTCCCTCTCTGTCCGTCTTCACCTTTGCCTTGACACACACTTTATTGGCACATGTTGCCCGTACTGCACTCGATATTGTCATGTTGTCTCGTAATTTTATTAACTTTTGGCCAGCAGCAGCTCGAGCTGAAGATGTAAACAATATGCAGAAGGCGATAATGAAATTGTCTCGCATTGATTGACAGTCTCTCCTTTAATTGTGCACCACAGGGCGTATGCGCAATGCGGAATATGAAGAACTTTAATTTGCAGTTCAAGCTGGACAGTGGGAGTTACATAACAACTATCGTAACTATAGCTATAGCATTAATATATGCAGTTTTCCGCCTTGCTGTCTCTCTCTCTATCCTTCCCACTCTCCCTCTCTCGTGCGTGGCGTGTTGTTTATGTTGTGTCAGTCTCGGCATTTGTTTAGATTAATTGAATATATTTAAATAATTTCAAACATCATCCATCATAACTAATGACAATCGGCTGTTGCACAACAACAACGACAACAACAACAATAGCAGCACGCAAAGCGTACAGAGAATGGAGAAGGAGAAGAAAAATCAATTTACATAAAAAATGCATACGCCATGGCGCCCAAGCGGCCACATCGGAGATCCATCGAAAATGGTCGGTCAGCTGGCCATTGAGCCGGCAAATGCGATGCGTGAGCCCCATTCCCCATTCTCCATTCCCCATTCGCCATTCGCCATTAGAAAGAGCCAATAGGCAGAAGAAGACGATGAAGAAGAAGAAGGAGAAGAAGACAGAGCTAAGACAGGGGAGAGGGCCAACTCTCTCGATGGGTCTGGCTGGCTTGGTACCGTTAGGCCGCAGCATGCAGCATCATCTGAGAGAGTTTCATTGATGGCATCCCGGTTCTGTTCCCGGTCTCATTCCCGTTTCCCGTTGCCTTTCCCCACCTTCAATGCGATGCGGGCCAACTCAATCAGGCAGTCAGTTAGTCAGTTGGACAGACATGCGCAGGGAACTGGGAACTGGGAACCGGGAACTGGGCAGACCGAGACACCAGGGACAGCCAGGCAACTGCGCAATTGCAATCGCCCATTGGGACGCCCCAAGGATCAATGGCAGGTTTATGCCGTTATTAGCCGTTTTACCTGTTGTTGTAATGCATGTTAATTTCATTTACCAGCTAAATTATTGTTATTATTACCAAAGTCCGTGAAAACTGGCTAAAGGAAGTGGCCATTATGCTATTGTAGGGTATTTGAGTTATGGCATATTCCATTACCACGTACAGTCATAAAGAAAAGTACAAGGGAAAGGTTAACATAGGCAGAAAATATTGGGAATAAATACAATAAGGTTGATTTGGTTCTTGTTGTGTATATATCCCTTTTCAAGATAGTTTTTTTTATCTGTCTTGCAAGTTGAAAGGCAGTTTAAGTCATTCCCTTCATATGAAATCATAAATTTGTAGAATATCAATAAATTAAATATTCAGAAAAGTATTGGGAAATTGTTGCAATACTGGTAAACTTTTCAAAACATTGGAAAATTTGACAAAATATTGGGAAATTTATCAAAATATTGGGAAATTTGTCATAATATTGGGTAATTTACAAAGAATATTGGGAAATTCTGATTTTTTATTATTATCAAAACAAAACTTATTACAGCAAATCAACTTATAGAAAAAAAATGAATCATATATTCATATAATAATAAGAGTATACACTATATAAAATATTATAAGGGTATTGGCACCTTGTGCTACAGTCTTGCTGTGTCCAACCTGCTGTCAAGCTCTTCTGCTTTACCCATTAAGGAACATTAGATAATTATTGAGTCGAGGAATGTCTGGTTATCATCATCCCTGTCCCGTAACTTTCGTGCCTAATTGCCAAGACGATTTATTTGACCCACTTGGTTTAAATAATTTGCTACTGCAGAGTTTACTTTTTAAGCAGTTTGGGGTACTTGAAACACCTGCAACCCAATAAGCCGATAGATACTTACTTTCAATTGAAAGCTTTGGCCAGTTGCAGTGCGATGGTGCGATTAGCGTGCAACAAATTGCTCAGATTTATTACGCGCTGCTGCGGCGACGTCGACTACGATGGTGACTGCGCAGCAACTGTGGCAACTGTGGCGGCTTATCAAGCGTCTTGCCAATTTTGGCAACAGCAACAGCAGCAGCGGCAGTTGCAATAGCTGTGTGTGTTATGAATTATTGGACGCTTTTGACTGCCGCCGCAGCACGGCGTGCTACCAAATTTGTGCGCCATGCTGGCCGGAGGACTTTGCTGGCGACAACAACACGGGACAGCAGCAGCAGCAGCAGGAGGCGACTGCAGCAATTTGTCAGTGCAGCGCGCTGCAGCAACGTGTCTGGGTTTGGGTTTGGGTTTAAGTTTGGGCACAGTTGGCAAAGCCAATGCCAAATATGGTTGAGCCATGGCAAATGCTGCTGCGTCTCTCTGCAGCTTGGCCAGCTGCCTGTTGCACGTTGCCAACTCGTTGCTGTTGTTGCTATTGCTGTTGCTGTTGCTGTTGCACTTGCGCATGCGCATTTATCGTTTACGTTATTTGTTGCCGCTAGTTTTCCAGTTAGCCTCAGTTAGCTGTGCTGCATTTGCTCAAAGTGAAAGATTTACGCGGCCTCGGCCTTCTCAGTCTTCCCTGCCAGCCGCCACTTTCCTGCTCTTGCTGTTGCATTGGCAGCTGTGTCTGTGTGTCTGTCTCTGTGTGTATGTGTATGTGTGGCACACTGTGTTGCACTGTGCGGTGCGCATGCGTGCCGTTATGGTTTATTTAATGCGTTTTGAAAGTGCATTTTCATGTTCGATGAGATTGATGAGAAAATTTGATTTATTTTTTCTACGTATCGTACACTATATACCATATAACATACACACACACACACATACATATTATTCCCTCTTCTCTTTCCGTTCCTTCTGTTCACGTCAGTTACACTTGCAGGTTGCGGCATTTTGTCAGAGGGACAGTTAGAAAAGGCCGCCTCGCTCGATCGGCATTCAGTCTGGCATTCATCGCGCCATAAATGGCCGCGACCATGGGAAATGTTCATGATGCCATGATCAAGTATTTTTTTTGTATTTTTCTTTTCTTTCTTCCTTGGCAGCCACAACAACAATTGGCTGGGAAATGTGTAGCTGGGATGCCAGCGACGGGCAGAGGACATTGACTGAGTTTTGGCTTGAAAAAGTTAAGTCAAAATATTTATAGAATGAGGAATCGAATATTCTACTTAATCTGCCTTAATACAGAGCAAGCATAAAGTAGGAAATCTTAAGAACATTTCTTAAAGTTTCCGTAATCTAATTAGTGTAATAACGAAGAAAGAAAAGAGAAATTTAAGTGGTTTTTTGCGGTTTAAGTTAATTACAGAATAAAGATAAGGCAAATTGAAAATGAATTGAAGAAATGATGAAATTAACTGAATAATGTTCTTTAAATTTAATGTTTTTAACTCTTGTTATCTCAACAACAAAGAAAGCCAAGAAGAATTTCCAAGAGTCTAGCAGCAAAGTGTGCAGCTGTTTCATAAATTCAAGCTATTTAGTACTTCCTTTGCCATAAATTGAGCCACGCTTAATGTAGCCATAAAAAGACATTACAAGCCGCATAACAGTAAGAAAGTTGCCCGATAACCGGGCACGATGTTGCAACGTCGCCACTTTGTTGCCAATATTAGTTACGCTGGCCAATTAATTACATGATCGTAAAACATACATTTCTAAGCGTATTTATAACGGAGATAAAGGCCAAAGCGGTGCGCGGCGACGCATAAAATGTGTTCGATTCCGTGCGGCGATTGCCACTGCCTGCCACAGTGCAACTCAGTTGTTGCCTGTTGCAAGTTGTTGTTGTTGTTGTTGGCGGCCTGGCATCAATAAACGCATCGTTAAATGCCGCAGCAGCCTCTGGTCGTTATAACTGTGGTCCGATCTCGAGGTCTGCTTATGACATTAAATTCACACACACCACAGGGGAGGTCAAGCTGCAGCAACGTGTTGCCTCATTTGCTGTCCAAATGTCCGACTGTCTGACTGCCTGTTGCAACTTGCATAATGTTTATTAATGCGCAAATTTTAACGACGCGCTGCCCCTTTAACGATGCCTTTTAACGATTGTGCTGCCAGAGGACTGCGCCCAACACGGTCAATAGCTATTGAATAGTTGTTGCTGTTGCTGTTGTTGCTGTTGCTGCTGCTGCAACAATCGCTTTTAGGCCTTAACAGCATTTTTTATGGCCCATGTGGCCCGTACGGCTGCCGCTTACCGTTCGTTGCAACAATTTAAATTGCAACAATTTACAATTAGCCACGTTTGTGCTCCATTTTGTTGTCGCTGATTCTTGTCAAATGAGCCGCAGTTGCTGTTGCTCTTGCTGTTGCTGTTGTTGCAAGTTGTCGTCGTCTAACGGTCACAAAAAAATTCACAATGTTGTCGACGCTTCGCAATTAAATTTTCAATTTGCCGTTGCAAGTGGACTTCTCTCTTTTTGTCGCTCTCTCTCACTCTCCCTCTGTCTCTCCATCTCTCTCTTGTCCTGCTTCAAGTGCCAATAAGCTGCTGCATTTGCAGTTCCAGTTTACCTTTCCTCAACATTTTGGCCAGTGCTGCCACCGACAGCTCGCCTGCTTTTTTTGGCTTCATCTGTTTTCGTTTGCGTCTTGCACTCGACTTTATCGCTTTCCTTTTCCCCACTATTGTTCCTGCTGCCGCGACCTTGACCAAGTATTGCTGTACGTGTGCAGCACGTGCCTTGTGTGGGCGTGGCACTGACAATGCACTCGTGTGTTTGACATATTGAACCATTTTTAATGCGCTCTTATCAACTGCAGTGAAGCCTTACTAAGGCAAACTTTGCGCTATGAATTGTTGAAGAGCTTAACATATGAAGGTTGCTTTACAGAGATTTGTAGAAGTTACTATTGGAATCCATTTAATATACCAACTAGAAAATTTATCAAATGAGAATTATTACAGCTTCTTCCACATAGGCAGAGTTTACTGTACTTATCTCTCTGCTCTGGCCTAAGCCTTTGCACTGAATCCAACTGAGGCGGCAGCGCACATAGAATGTCGTTGAGCTTTCAATAATTTGTTGTGCACTTGTTTGGCTTGTCATCTGACGGCACAGCGACTTCAGTAATAATGCTTGGCCAGCCTGTAATTCCGTTATGTGCAGCTGCCACCCGCGACGCAGCGCGGCGCCTCTGTAAGCTGCAATTTGATAAACGTGATGGCATTAATGTCGTTGGAAATGAAAAGCGCCGAAGCAGATGCCGAAGCTGCAGTTGAAGTTGATGTTGATGCTGAATCTTATGACAGGACTGACTGCAATGGCTGCTATAAGAGACAACAGCAACAGAAACAACGACAGCCATGACTGGCATACAATATAGCATCAAGGACGCCAACCTTTGTAAGCGAAGATCTTCTCTGTGCTGCGCCATCTTATTATGGGGCAATAATAGAAAATGTCTTGAGGCTAAGCGCACTTTATTTTAAACTCAGATGGAATTTTTATTCTGAAACTACTCTTAAATAAAAAGACTTCTTTTCTTTGTTACACTAAAAGTGAGTAATCTATTTGAATCGTTCTCCTAAATTCATTTTCCGCACGATAGTCATCACGCTGAATGCAAATTTGGCCACCTTTTAATGAAAGCTATTAGAAAAATCGGTTAATACAAAACAAATGTCTGTACTCACTTTAATATTGCTATTCATGGTGATGAAAAATATGCCTCCAGCGATGAATTGGAGTGGCTGTTGCAGCTTAAGCAAAAATATTCGCAATGTAGACTTGTATTTCCGTTCAGCGTCGATCCATTGGGAATGAGCTAATAAGTTAGATGAATCCTCACAATCTGCGACCAACAGATCGCAAAGATAACAGAACGGAA
Organism: Zaprionus capensis; assembly: GCA_018903675.1. Classification (NCBI taxonomy): domain Eukaryota; kingdom Metazoa; phylum Arthropoda; class Insecta; order Diptera; family Drosophilidae; genus Zaprionus; species Zaprionus capensis. The sequence goes on along the minus strand of JAEIFN010000964.1, from coordinate 8,573,381 downwards.
AAGTCTGCATAAGCACGGCAGTTATATAAACAATCGAGGAAAGTCCGCGAACTAAACCGGAGAACACTATAACATTGACCAAGGTGACTCCCAGAACAAATCCGATTATCAGAAATTGAATAAAGATAGTGCCGGAGATAACTGGACGCATCAAGTCGCAGCAGCTAGAAAACGAGAAGGAATAATATTGCAAATGTCTTGGCAATTAATATAAATTAACTTACTTTATTATTGCCTGATGCCTCTTGATGCATCTCACCAGCACGTCAAAGTTCTCAGCCTCATCTTTGACGGGATCACTGCGCAAGCGTCTAATTTGGTTCTTCAGAACATTAATGTGGGCTCGAAACATAAAGACAAATATCAGAGTATAAGTGTCCGTGAGAAGCTGGTATATTACCGCTACGGTCACAGTGAAGTACTCAGTAAGTGTGTGCACCCAGTAATGCATTCCTCCGTCTCGCCAGTTCATGAAGGGATTGTATACCATCCAAGGAGGTATTCCATTCACTAAGCCAGTCACAAGGACCGCGACGGAGTATCCCAAGTAAACGATTGTGTAAATCAAAAATATTAAGTTACAATACGCCACAGCCTTGTGGATTATCTCTCGATCGCAATCATGCTCGAGGTTCTCGTCTAATTTGCTCAACTCTGACCTTGTTTGATTCAGACGCGTTAGTGAAATGATAACTATACAAATTTTAAACGTTGCTCCCCAAGCGTTTGCGGTGATTTGAAGTACATTTAGAAACTCCATGGCAGAAAAAGTTGTAAGCTCTATATACATAGTGAGGACTAAGCCGATCGGGTAGTAGACGCCGCTGATAGTGACTGCTAAGCAGGTCCACAAAAGGTACAAAAATCGAATTATTCCTTTTTTGGGAGGCATCCAGCCGACGAACTTCATCATCCGATATAAATAGGTGCAAGACTCTCTAGAATGCACGCGAATCCAGAGCGGAGCTGCATATATAAGTTCAAATATTCTGGCCATACTGATATCCCAGAAGTGATTCACTGCCTTTTTATTATTTTAAATATTGTTCAAGAGAATTTAAATTCCCTCGTTTGAAGGTCTTTTGCCTGACAGGCATGGGGTCTGTCATTAGGAAAACTGTCAGGAAATGTGTCAACCGTCACTCTTATTTGAAGCTAAATACCTTTTAAGTAATAATTATTTATTTATATGAACTCTTTATATATTAATATCTTTGCAATTTATAAGAGCATTCACTTTCTGTACTTATTTAAACCTTTCGGCAAGATTTAGTTTCTTCACTATAGTAATTACGCTAAATGCGAATTTGGCCACCTATTGGACACCAATTGATTACGTTATATGCTTTAAAAATCTTTATATTGTACTTACTTTAATATTACTATTCATAGAGATGGGAAATATGCCACCAGCTTTAAATTTAATTGGTTTTTGTAGGTGCAACATAAAAATTCTCAGTGTAGATTTGTATTTCCGTTCAGCATCGATCCAATACGAATGACCCAACAAATTGGTTAAATCCTCGCAATCTTTTGCGAGTAAGTCGCAATGGTAACAAAATGGAAAGGTCTGCATTAGGAGAAGAACTACATAATAAATCGAGGCTATTCCGCGGGCAATTCCAGAAAATAGTAATAAATTAACCAATGTTAATCCTAGGATTAATCCAATCAGTAGGAACTGTATAAAGATTGTTCGAGAGAAGACTGGACGCATCATGTCACAGCATCTAATTAGAAGAAAGAAATAATTATTTATATTTATATATTAACATTTATCTGTTTTTTCAACTCACTCTAGAATCAATTTGTGTTCCTTGATGGAACTTATCAGCTCTTCGTAGTTTTCACTTTCAGTTTTAAGTGGATATGTTCGAAGATTTCTGATATGGTCCTTTAATATAGCAATATGAGCCCGAAAAATAGTAACATAAATAAGGGTATACGAATCCCAAACTAGAACTGTACACACTCCCATAGATCCACATATATACTCGATTATAAGGTGCATCCAAAAGTGAAACCTTCCATTGCGCCAATTGAACACTGGGTTGTATATCATCCAGGGTGGTTGTCCATTCATTATACCAGAAAGAACTCCCGAAATTGTGAATGCAAAGCATAAGTAGCCGTAAACCAAAAAGATTTTGTTGCAAACAGCGACAGTATTATGGATCTTTTTGCGATCGCTCTCTGTCTTCATGGTCTTGTCCGATTGATCTAATAATAGCTTTGTGTTATGTTGACGCGATAGCGACACTATCCCACATAAGCATTTTAACGCTGCACCAGTTGCATTTATAAAGGTTTGGAGAATGTAGAGAAAGTCTCCAGGCTCCAAATTTTTAAAATCGATGAACAAGTTGAAAGAGAACCCAACAGGGACGTAAATTATTGTTATGACAAATACCAAACCTGTCCATAACAAGTATAAGTATCGCTTTCCTCCCCTCTCTGGTGGTATCCATCCCAAAAAGTACATGACACGGTACAAATAGGTGCAAGCCTGCCTTGAATGCACTCGAGACGACAGTGGAGCGGGATAAGTAAGTTCAAATATTTTAGCCATACTGTATTTCAAAAGACCTACATTGTGTTTTTAAGTAGGGTTCGCATGTTCCAAGAATCACGGTCAGCTGTTCAGTTCACACGGTAGTTGGTCTGTAATTAGGAAAAGCCTCAGGGATAGTGTCAAGTGTCAGTTTCATTTCAGTTTCATATTATTGCAGTTTTTATACCCACTACTCTTAGCGTAGAAGGGTATAATATTTTAACTTTGTGCCAGCTGAAAATTTATGTAACAGGCAGAGATACCCATGGCAGACTCAATAAACTATATACAATATATGTTCTGAATCAGCATCATTAGCTGAGTCTATATAGCCAAGTCTGTATGTCTGTCTATCGGTCTGTCTGTCTGTTTGTCTGTCTGTCTATCTATCTGTCTGTCTGCCCGTTTGTATTAAAACCTAGATTTCAGAGACTATTAGAGCTAGGGCTACCAAATTAGGTGTCAATATGTGTTATTATTGCATGCAGATCAAGATCATTTTCGATTTTGGAAACGCCGCCTCCCGGCCCACTCAAATCGAAAAATCCAAATTCCAAGCGTAATTTTAATATAGGATAGTTAATTTTTGGTAAACACAATAACTATGCGTAACCAAATGAATTCAAAAAATTTATTTGCGATTGAATCGATTTCTTAGAAGTTATTAAAAATATTCTAAAAATGTACTGATATTGAAGCCCATTCCTCAAAGTATGCAAAATAAAATACGCAAAACATAGAAGTTATATATTAAAGAAATCGTTTTGGTCAGGTGTGAAGCGGGTATATCTTACTCAACTGTAGATTTCGTGCTTGTTTTAATATAGGTTTCACTACAATACATATACTTTCTGTGCTTATTGAAACCTCTCCGCAAGATTTAGTTTCTTTACTATAGTAACCACGCTGACTGCGAATTTGGCCACCTGTTAGAAAGTTGTTGAATATGTTAAAGGCTTATAATAAAAATATATTATACATACTTTTATATTACTATTCATTGAGATAGGAAATGTGCCACCAGCTTTGAATCGAATTGGATTTTGTAGGTGCAGCATAAATATTCTCAGTGTGAATTTGTATTTCGGCTCCGCATCGATCCAATACGAATGACCCAGCAAGTTGGATAAATCATCGCAATCTTCTTCTAGTAAATCGCAAAGGTAGCAAAATGGAAAAGTCTCCATCAGGACAATTACTAGAAACACAATCGAGGCAATTGCCCGAAAAAATCCGGAAAACAATAAGACATTAACTAATGTTAGTCCTAGAACCACACCAATTAGAAGGAACTGTATAAAGATTGTTCCATTAAAGACTGGTCGCATCAAGTTGCAGCACCTGATTGAAAGAAAGAATTAATAGTTAAGGGTTTATATGCATGCACATCAACATACTCTAGTATCAGTTTGTGTTCCCCGATGCAGTGAACCAGCTCGTCATAGTTCTCACTCTCAGTCTTAAGAGGATCAGTACGAAGCTTTTTGATGTGGTCCTTCAATATATCAATGTGAGCCCGAAAAATAGTTATATAAATGAGGGTATACGAATCCCAGACAAGATCTATTAACACCGTCGTAGATCCACATATATACTCGAGTGCCAAATGTGAATAAAAGTGGAGATTTCCATTGCGCCAATTGAAAAATGGGTTGTATATCATCCACGGTGGTCTACCAGTGATTACGCCAGCAACAACTCCCGATATTGTATATGCGAAGTAACAAATCCCATAAATCAAGAAGATTTTATTGCAAACAGCAACTGCATCATGGATCTTTTGGCGATCGCTCTCTGTCAGCACTCTCTTCTCCAACTCATCCAATACTAGCTTCGTCTCATGTTGCCGGGAAAGCAACACAATTCCACACAAGCATTTCAACATTGCACCAACTGCATTTACAAAGGTTTGGAGAATATACAAAACATCTCCAGGTGTTAAATTCCTAAAATCGATAATTAAGTTTAGAAGGAAACCAATGGGGATGTAAGTGCCTGATATGGCAAACACCAAGCACGCCCACAATAGGTAAGCGTATCGCTTTAATCCTCTCTCTGGTGGCATCCATCCCAATAAATTCATGGCGCGGTACAAATAGGTGCAAGCCTCTCTAGAATGCACTCGATACGACAGTGGAGCGGGATATGTAAGTTCGAACATTTTGGCCAGACTGTAGTCTAGAAAGTACGGAACTGTATTTATAAACAAAGTTTGACTGAATTCAAATACACAATGATCGCGGACAGCTGTTCAATTCCCTTGACTGCAGGCCTCTTGTTTGGCTTGTGGTCTGTAATTAGAAAACCCTTCAGAAAAACTGTCAATTGTCAGATTCGATACAAGTTGAATGGCGTTTAGATTATAGTATATTTGAGTTTTCTTAGTGTTTGAGTTTAGCAATTCGTTATTAATATACATGAAAATAATCTTTACAACTCATAAGTGCATATACTTTCTGTATTTATTGAAACCTTTCGGCAAGATTTAGTTTCTTCACTATAGTAATCACGCTAAATGCGAATTTGACCACCTATTGGTAGCAAATAATTAGTTTATAAGCTTATAAAAATGCATTTATTGTACTTACTTTTATATTACTATTCATAGAGATGGGAAATATGGCGCCGGCCGTATATCGAATAGGATTTTGTATGTGCAACATAAAAATTCTCAGTGTAGATTTGTATTTCCGTTCAGCATCGATCCAATACGAATGATACAACAAGTTGGATAAATCCTCGCAATCTTTTGCCAGTAGGTCGCAAAGGTAGCAAAATGGAAAGGTCTGCATTAGAAGAAGAACCACATAAACAATCGAGGCAAGTCCACGGGCAAGTCCAGAAAACAAAAGTGCATTAACCAATGTTAGTCCTAGCATTGATCCAATCAGCAGAAACTGTATAAAGATTGTTCGAGAGAATACGGGACGCATCAAGTTGCAGCATCTAAATAAAAGAAACCGATTATTTATAACTCTTTGTATTCTATGGACTTACTTGAGAATCAACTGGTGTTCCGTGATGCAGCCTACTAGCTCATCGTAGTTCTCAGTTTCAGTTACCAGGGGATTAGTACGAAGCTTTTGAACATGATCTTTTAAAATATCAATGTGAGCCCGAAAAACAGTTACATAGATAAGCGTATACGAATCCCAAACTACAGCCATAAACACCGTCACAGATCCAATCATATACTCGAATGCTAAATGAAACCAAAAGTGTAGATTTCCATTCCGCCAATTGAAAAACGGGTTGTATATCATCCACGGTGGCCGACCAATGATTGCTCCAACCAGAACTGCTGAAATCGTATATGCGAAGTAACAATACGAATAAAGCAAGAAAACTTTGTTGCTGAGAGCGACCGCATTATGGATCTTTTGGCGATCGCTTGCTGCATACACTGTCTTGTCCAGTTGATCTAATAATAGCCTTGTCTCATCTTGTCGTGAAAGGGAAATAGTCCCACAGATGCACTTCGTTACAACACCAATTGCATTTAAAAACGTTTGGATAACATACAGAAACTCTCCAGGTGTTATGTTCTCAAAATCCATAACCAAGTTAATGTTGAACCCAATCGGGACGTAAATCCCTGCAGTGGAAAATACTAAGAACGCCCATAATATATAAACGTATCTCATTGCGCCTCTCTCTGGTGGTATCCATCCCAAGAATTTCATGCCACGGTACAAATAGGTGCAAGCCTCCCTAGAACGCACTCGAGATGACAGTGGAGCGGGATAAGTAAGTTCGAATGCTCGCGACATTCTAGGTCTTACTTCTACGACAGAAACTGTTGAACTTAACTTTTATACTGGGTTGGGCATTGCATATGGTGATTCCCATTCTTTCTTAGCCAGCCCATAAATGTTCTAGCCTCTAATAATTCTAGACTGTCAATCGAACTCGAATTCGAAGGAGGCGACACCTTGTAATGACAGAATATTCGATTAAATATTTATCTAGGTACTTGTGTTTTATTAGTTCACAATAGACATTTCAAATTTAAACAATATTTAGCTTATTTAAAGCGATCAGCCAGATTCATTTCCTGCAATATAGTCATCACACTAAATGCAAATTTTGCCATCTACATAAATGAAAAATAGAAGTTAAATCAAAGCTTAAAATAAAAATCAGTAGATGAACCCACCTTAATGTTATTGCTCATCGATACAGGGAAAATGCCACCAGCATTGAACATAATCGGCTGTTGAAGGTGGTGCAGAAATATCTTCAGTGTAGCTTTGTACTTAGGCTGAGCATCCACCCACTGGGTATGAGCCAATAAATTTGAAAGAGCCTCGCTATCTTCCACAATAAAATCACAAAGGTAGCAAAAGGGAAAGGACTGAAACAATGTAGTGATTAACAACACAATCGCTGGTAGTCCACGTAAAATGCCCGAGAATAACATAATGTTAATAAGAGTCAGTCCCAGGACCAAACCAATCAATAGAAACTGTACAAAGATGGTGAGCGAAGCAACGGGACGCATTAGATCGCAACATCTGAATATAGAATAAAGCTTAGTACTTCAAATATCTTGATATCTTTAAATTGACATACCGTATTATCCTCTTATGGTACACTATGCAATTTACCAGATCGTCGTAGTTCTGGGTTTCCGTCTTGAATGAATCGGTACGTAAGTTGCGTATGTGATTCTTGAGGACATCGACATGAGCTCGACAAATAATCAGAAATAAAAGAAAACATGTATCCCAAATTAAAACCATTGCCACTGCTATTGGACCAATAAAACATTCAAGTGCTATCTGCATCCAGAAGTTGACTGTTCCGTCGCGCCAATTGAAGAACGGATTGTATATCATCCAGGGCGGCTGTCCATTGAATACTCCGACAAGGATGCCACAAATCGAGTAACTGCAGTAGAGCTTGCCATAGATTGAAAATATGTAGTTACAAAAGGCCACTGCCTTGTTAATCTTTTCGCGATCGTTGTCACCTGCCAGCATCTCATCCAGTTTGTCCATCAACAACATCATTTCATGGAGACGTGTAAGAAATATGATTCCGATGATATCCTTAGCCGTTGCACCGACCGTATTCAAGAATGTTTGGCCCAGGGTTAGAAACTCTCCGGGTGTAAAGTTGTTTATGCCAATGCAAAGATTGAGAGCATAGCCAATTGGCAGGTAGAGTCCTGATATACCAAATACCAAGCATGCCCACACTAGGTACACGTATCGCTTAACTCCAGTTTCTGGCGGTAAATAGCCAACAAACTTCATGACCTGGTACAGATAGTTGGTACATTCCCGGGAACTCAATAGCACCAACGGTAGAGCCGGATATGTTAGTTCTAATTTCCTGGTCATGGTAAATAATGATGGGAAATAGTTGCGTTCACCTTTTATACTGTTCGAAACGAAGGCCATGTTCCTGAGTTTAGTTTCCGTGCGACTTTTAGTGTCAATATCACCAGTTAAGTTCTTTCGTCGTATAATTAAACGTCAGAACTGTCCTATCCAAACCATGTGGTTATGATATGAATTGTTAATGGTGAAACAATTTATAATAATAACAATATAATAACAATTTTATTATTTTTAAAATAAGTTTATCTTAACATATTCCTGATTAAATTGAATTATGAATAGAAATCCACAAGACAAGATCTTGAATATCTCTTATTACGAATTAACTTATTGAAGCCGTTCAGCAAGATTCATTTTCAGCACTATGGCAATCACACTAAACGCAAACTTGGCCAGCTTAAATAAACAAGAATAAATATATAAATGTAAGAAAGTAGAAGGTACTACAAAGTTAGATAACCCCACCTTTAAGTTGGTACTCATGGTAATGACAAAGAAACCTCCTGCAATAAATTGAATAGGTTTCTGTATGCGGAGTAAAAATATTCTCAGTGCAGACTTGTATTTAGGCTCTGCGTCGATCCAATTCGACTGCGCTAAGTGGTTAGACAGTTCCTTACAATCTTCATCCAGCAAATCACAAAGATAACAGAAAGGGAAAGTCTCAAACAGAATGGCAAAAGAATATAGAATCGTGGTCAATCCTCGAGCAAATCCGGGAAACAATAAAACATTAACCAATGTCACGCCCAGTACCATTCCAATCAATATGAACTGCGTAAAAATGGTGAGAGATATTACTGGATGCAGCAAGTCACAGCATCTGGTTTAGAGAAAAAGAATATCTACAAAGGAACTATGCAGTATGATGATGTCAATTTACTTACTGCAAAATCAGCTTGTGTTCTTTTATGCATCCAATCAACTCCTCATAGTTCTCAGATTCAGTTTTCAATTGATCTGCACGTAAATACATTAAATGATCCTTTAAATTGTCAATGTGAGCTCGAATAATAATAACAAACACCAGAGCATATGCATCCCAAACTACCTCCAGAGACACACAAAAGGTTGCCATAATAAATTCAAGGATAGTTTGCTTTAAGACATATTCTACTCCCTGGCGCCAACTGAAAAACGGATTGTACACCATCCATGGAGGCTTTCCAGATATTAAACCTGTGATTAGCATTGCCACAGCGTAGCCCCAGTACAAGATTGCGTAAAATACAACAATTTTGTTACAAAAGGCAACAGCTTTGTTGATGCGATGGCGATCAGCATTTCCCCTTAACGTTTCATCCATTTTGTCCAACAACAATTTAGTGCGTTCTAAATTCATTAAGAAAACCAGCCCAATAATAGTTTTTGCCGCTGATCCACAAGTGTTGATTAATTGTTGCATTGAGCTCAGAAACTCCGAAGGTGTTAAATGTTCGAAATCAGTCATGAGATTAAGACCGAAGCCAATTGGCAAGTAGATGCCAGAGATACCAAACACTAAGAATGCCCAAAGTATGTAAATGTATCGACTAGCTCCCTTCTCTGGTGGTAAATAGCCCAGGCACTTCATGATCCGATACAGATAGGTGCAGGACTCACGGGAAGGAACATTAACCGACAACGGAGCCGGATATGTTAGCCTGAATATCTTGGTCATGACGAACAACACTAACTGACTCGATACCAGCTTTTATACTGAATGGAAAGAATTCAAAATAAGTGCGTAGTAATTGACTAAGTACTGCCAGGTCGTTGTCTTGAGGGAGTGGAGGTGTCAAACGGTTTTTCGCTAACGCTTGCCTTGTTATTAGTAAAGAAAACTGTCAATCACCCGACACACAAACGACACCCTATTCAGGTGCGACTCATGAGTTCAAGGCTGTGAAACCTGCTATTATAAAATATGTCAATTCAATTTAAGAAGCTAGTCTGATGTCCTTTTAAATAAATGAATTTATTGAATTTACTTTTTATAGTAACTTATTGAAAGCGATCATTGAGATTCATTTTCTGCACTATAGTCATAACCGTAAACCCAAATTTAGCCACCTGTAAACATAGAATGAACCTTTGTTATATGCTCATAATTTGAAAATTTTACCCACCTTAAGATTGCTACTTATTGTGATGGGAAAAATGCTGCCAGCAATAAACACGATTGGCTGTTGAACGTGGAGCATAAATATTCTCAGTGTAGACTTGTATTTTGGCTCGGAATCGATCCAATGCGATTGTGCAATTAAATTCGAAAGATCCTCACAATCTTTAACAAGTAAGTCGCATAGATAGCACAAGGGAAACGTCTGCAATAAGACAGCTCCAAAGAACAGAATCGCCGCTATCCCACGAAGAAAGCTCGCAAAGTGTATTACATTTATCAAAGTAAGTCCCAGTACAAGACCTATGAGTAGAAACTGCACGAATATTGTTCGGGAAATAACTGGGCGCATAAGTCGACAGGATCTGTTAAGGAAACGAATGCATTAAAGTGGTTTATTTTTAAACATGGTACAACATACCTTAGAATATCTTTATGATCCACAATGCAACTGACTAGTTCCTTGTAGCTCTCAGCTTCTGGTGTGAAAGGATTTGAACGTAATAGACGAATGTGATCCTTAAGAACATCGATGTGAGCTCGCAGAATGATTATGAATATGAGGGGGAATGTGTCCATTACCAGTATTGCATTCGCCATCATAAACATAATCGAGTATTCAAGCATCGTTTGCATCCACAGATAAAAGGCTCCATCACGCCAATTGATGAACGGATTAAAGACCAGCCAAGGTGGTTTTCCGGTCAGCAGTCCGGCAATGAGGGCCGAAAGTGTATATCCCAAATAAAACAAACCATAATTATAAAATATATAATTGCAACGTGCCACAGCCTTGTGAATCCGCAGACGATCATTGTCGCTCACCAGTCTCCCATCGAGAGTATCGAGTATAATCTCCATGCCGCGTATAAATGTTGGTAAATTCAGAGCTGTCATTGCCTTAATCGATGCCCCTATTATGTTCACAGACACTTGAAATACATCAAGAAACTCCCCAGGCGTAAACTTCTTGAAATCTACAATCAAGCTGAAGGCCAATCCAATGGGAAGATACAGTCCCGAGAAAGTGAACACAAAGCACTTCCAGCTTAGATAAAGATAACGCTTCAGTCCCTGCTCGGGTGGTATCCACCCGACGAACGTCATCACCCTGTACAAATAGGTCCAACACTCTCTGGAACTCACGCGAACTGTCAGCCCCGCTGGGTATGCAAGTCTGAATATTCTGGCCATTGCGAACACTGGCTGACTGACTACTCTGAACCGCGAACTGGCATTGAGCTTTTATACCAACTTGAGAAATAGCTTTCGACCTATTCCAGGGCGTGTGATTTCAGCAGCTGTCAAGTTCGCAAGGCGCCAAATCGTCCTTCATTTAACGCCAATGACCAAGTAAAGCAGTTAATGCCAATTATTTTCAAATTAAATAGTGACTAAACACAATGCAAACTTTTGAAATCAATCGAATAAATATTTAATGAATTAAATTTTTAATTTAATTGATTTAAATTAAATCATGGCAGTTTAAGATGATATATCATATATAAAATGTACGATATGTATGTGTAATATCTCATTTAATTAGTGAAGTTAACTATTGATAAGAAAAACTATTTATAATATAAATTGCAAGATTTTTTATTTACGCAACCAAGTGTGTCCAAATGTGTCTCTAATTCAGCTTTAACAGGTTAAATGGCAAAGACTTACTACGAAAATCTATACTTTATTGGATCATCTATTACAACATTACAATCCTTTAATATCATTGTAAATATGCAATATAAGTAACTTATTTACTATCTTCTGTCAAGTTCGATTGTCCCACAATTGTTATAACACTGAATGCAATCTTGGCAACCTGTAAAGAAAATCTTATTAAACTCCAATGAAATTGTTAATATTCTTAGTATGTTAACCTGCATATTACTTTTGATACTGATGGGAAACATGCCCCCTGCTATAAAGATAATGGGCTTTTGCAGGTGGTGCATGAAAATCTTAAGTGTTGACTTGAATCTGGGCTCAGCATCGATCCAATGTGATTGCGCCAATAAGTTGGACAACTCCCGACTATCTTCAACTAGCAAATCACAAAGATAACAAAATGGAAAAGTCTGCAACAAGCAGGCGGTAAAGAAAATGATCGCCGATATAGCTCGAAATATTCCAGAGAAAATTAGTACGTTTATCACTGTGAATCCCAGCACAACGCCAATTAGTAGGAACTGTACGAAGATTGTGCCCGATATAGCAGGTCGCATCAAGGCACAGCCTCTAAGAAAGAGATAATAAAGAAGTTATATTTCCATTGTTCCATATTGTTGCAACCTACCTTAAGATTCCCTTGTGATAGAGTATACAACCCACCAAGTCCTCATAGTTGTCAGCCTCTGTTTTGAGTGGATCCGAACGAAGGTTGCGAATGCGATCCTTGAGGACATTGAAATGAGCTCGAAAAATAGTAACGAATATCAAGGTGTATGTGTCCAGAACTAGGCCTATTAATACCGCCATTGACATAATAAAGTTCTCTAGAATTGACTGCATCCACATGAGAATTCTGCTGTCGCGCCAATCGAATAGTGGATTGTATATCATGAAGGCTGGACGGTTATTGAATATGCCAGCCATGCAGGCGAATCCCGGGTAACCCAAGTAGACGATCATGTACAGTAGTAAAATATAGTTACATTGTGCCACAGCCTTGTGGATTATCCAACGATCACTCTCACTTCGCAGCTGGTCATCCAAAGTGTCAAGCACTGATAGAGTCTGTTGCAAACGCGAGATAAACATCAATAGAACCAAAACCTTTGCGGACTCTCCGATAACATTCAAGGATACTTGAAGTACAGCGATCGTCTCCTCTGGATTAATATTTCCGAAATCCTTCACGAGACTTAGAAAGAAGCCAATAGGTAAATACACTGTTATTAATCCAGTTGACAAAAACGACCAAAATAGGTATAAGTAACGTTGCCATCCTTGATCCGCTGGTGGTGACCAACCAATGAACATCATTGCTCTATAGAAGTAGGTGCAACTCTCTCTCGAACGCACCCGTATCCCAGCCGGAGATGGAGTTATAAGTCTGAATATTCTGGCCATTGTGAAAGCAACTATGGGCAGTTGAGGTGCTGCACTTATCTTTTATACCAAGTTCGGGATGGAACATTGAGCTAATGAGACACATTAAAAATCAATTATAGTCAAGCGCGCGAGTCGCCCTTAAGTACTTTTGCTCATTATAAAATCGATACAACAGTTTTCTTCAAATTAAAAACTAAAAGCCCTTATACTATATGAGAATCGCGGCAACTTTACCTTAATTTATCTAATTATCCGTTAAGTGAATTTCTAAAATTGCAATTTGAACAGCTGCTAATATCACGTGGGATTACTGAAATAATTATGTAGAAGTCCTTGTTCACTCGTGGGGCGTTGAAAATAGTCTCAAGAAACCCGACTTGGTGCAATGAGCTTTTAATTAAATAGCAACCTAATAGAACCAGACATCACAATAATCGCAATCAGCTTTATGAGGCGCATCAGTGGCAACAAGATCAGCATACGAGATGATACTTTTACTGCGCTACCATCGCCATCGCCATCGCCAGTTACAGTTAACATTATTAGCCCCGCCATTGAGAACAGCCGCATCAAGAATAATAATAACAACGGCAACAAGAAACAGCAGCAACAGCAACAGCAGCAGAGGCAGCAACAACAACGTCGATTTGAACAGCAACAACTGCAAGTGGCCGCTTAATGACTTTAATAATCCTGTCACCGATCATTAAAAAATCTCTGCGAACACACAAAAGAAATTCCATGGCAGCTCCAATCAAAATAAAGTACGCGCTCTTCCTGCCCAGAGCCAGCTCGAAGGAGAAGACGGAGCAGGAGACTTCGCCTTCGCCTATGACTACGACTCCGACTATGACTCCTAGAGAAGGCAGCCAATTACAGTGAGACCAGAGAGAGAGAGAGACAATGTTGAGCAAGAAGAGCCAAGATCTGGACGGATCGTTTGTGACGATCGTGCGGCATTTGGCAGTCTCGACAGAGTCGGAGAGTTGAAGTCGGAGTCGGTCTCTCTCGACGTGGTATTCAAATTTTAACAACATTTTAATGATAACTTCAGCAAACATTAAAACTCATTCAGGCATAATAAACATTAATAACACTTTAATCCAGTGGGGTGCCAAGGGAGGCAAGCTCTGTTGCAGCTGTGCCAGTGCTATCAAAATAATCAGAGGAGAGTCCCAAGCGGAGCCTGCGGAGAAAGAGAGAGAGAGAGAGGGGGGAAAACAGTGCAATCGTGGACTGTGGCCGCCAGGTCTTGGAATAAATAATACTAGAAGAGAAACTTGTTGTTGCCTGGGCGCGTTGTAAGGCTATAAAAATGCATGTTTGCTAAATCAATGCAACAACTTGGGGGCATGGCAGCAGCAGCAGTGGCAGCGGCAGCGGCAGCCAAAAGCGTCCCACATGCAGCCTCTTGGACCTATGCCTTTGCCAGTGTGTGTGTGTGTGTGTGAGTGTGCCTGGCATACCTGCCCACCTTTCGCTCGGCATCCTTAGTGGCAGCTTGGCGGCTGTGTGCGATCTTGCCACTTACGTAGGCCGCGTGTGGCAGGTTGCCGTTGCCCGTCGCTCGCATCGGCCCCATACCAAGGTCTTTTTAGCTCGCAGGCCAGATCATTTTGCTTCCTAGTTGCGCCCGGCTTTGCCCCATGTAATTGTGTTTGGTCATGTGTGTGCGGCAGAGGATGCCATTCTGCGCTCTCTCCCTCTCTATCTTTCTCTCTCCCTCTCTGAATGTCGCTGTCCCTTGGACATTGATGTGCGGAATTGGTTGATGCCATTTTGGCATGCAGCTTGCAACAGTTAGAGAATAAAGAACAGCACAAAACTAAGAATAAAATAATAAAAAAGCTAGCATGCAATATTGATTAAATAAATAAATATTATTTAATATTACATTAGTAAAATTAATTAAAATTCTCTTGTAGTTTCTACAATTTTAATATACAATATAAATGAACTTTTCATCATAATTATTGTGGCAGAATTTGAGTAACCTTCTTGAAGGAATTCCGCATTTTTGTAATATTCCCTCCCAGTTTGTAAGGGCATCGCATCTGTCGACTTCACCAACGCGATTTACCCATTGGATTCTATTACTTTTATTTCACTTATCAAGCAAACATGTTGCCGTTGTACGGCCCCCTACCGCTAACTTGTTGCCGTCTTTCTTCTTGCTCTGCTTGTTGTTGGTGGTGCAGGAATAGCAATGGTCGATGGTCCGCTATCTTTAGTATGGTCTCGCGTCTTGTGGCCTGCGAGTAGGTTCGCAATAGCATTTAAAATCTGGTTGGCTGGCCGGCGGACCGGTCCGTTTGTCTGGCATATTTAAAGGTTATGTGGAGGGCTGCCTGCCTCGAGGTAGAGTTGGAGCTGGAGATGTTGTTGTTGGCTAGCTTAGCTACATATATTGCTGAAGTTGGCCAGTTGGGAGTTTAAGTGCCGCGCGCTGGTTGCGTAATAAACATAAAATTCAATTTTCATTAAGATGTTTGCTAGATCCCTTGCAGTTTACCGTTATGTTGGCCGGCCACGAACCACTCGCATAGGGCTTAGCGAAAGAGAATTATTTCAATAATGAATTCGCGATAAACTGAACGGGGCGAGTTGGTCGTTTTACTATATACGAAGAGGCCTAGCAGTATTCAATGTACTTAGGCAGGGGGCAGTAGGAGAAGAGAGACAGGGAAGGGGGAAAGGGAGAGAGGGAGGTTTAGGTTGCACAGGCTGTAGGCCCGAAGGTTCTCAGCTCGCGTCGAGTGCTGTGCAATTTTCTCACATGGCAGTCGCAAATCCATTCCCAGTGCCGGCCCCAATACCAGTCGACCAAGTCAAGTTGTCCCTCCAAAAGTTGTAGATTTAAATGAACATGACGATGGCGAGGAGCGGGCAGAGAGGAGAGGCAAGAGAGCCAAGCTGGCCGAGGGACATCGTCGTCGTCGTCGTCTAATGCCCGAGCCCATGCGTGTTGATCTTCCGCCTTCCGTGCCGCGATTTTGCAGCGATTGCAGTTCCCAGTTGCCGTTGCCCATAGCCGACACCGTTGACGAACTTCATTATGATCGAGATGATGAAGATTAGCGGCAAGCGATTCCGATTGCAGATGCATCCGCGAGTTGGCATTTTCTACTGCATCGTCTTTTGCTTCTTCTTCTTCTTGATCCTCTTCTTCCTCTTCCTCTGCTGCTTGCTTTGCTTTAAACAAGTTTTCACTGCCCCGTTGCAGTTCTTCTTGTTGTTGTTGTTATTATATATTGTTGCTGTTGTTGCAAGTGCAGTGCACGGGCAATATTTAAATTGTTTTATGCTTTCGAGTGTTGTTGGCGGCCCCCTTCCCTGCCCCGCGCCTGGGCCAACGCATGTCCTAATGCGTAAGGCCGCGCGCTGTTGGAGAGCTGCAGCGCAATTGCTTCCTAGTTGGGCTGGGATTTGCCCCTTGCTGTTGCTGCTGTTGTTGTTGTCGTGGCTGTTGTACGACTTGCTGTTAGTGGGGCTACCTGTACCTGTACCTGAGTCTCGGCCGCTGCTTGTGCTTTAAATTTCCGTTTATGCCTTTTGAGAGCCTGTAAAATGTTAAATAAAATTTAAATTTATTGCTCGGCCGAGCGGCGATTGACGTCTGCACATGGCCATGTGGCCAACTGGCCAAGTGGGCAAGCTCCACCAGCAACCACCAACACTCCCCGCCCTGACCATCACCACCACCAGCAGCAGCAGGAGCAGCAGCAGCAGATGGTCGGTGCTTAATGCTTATCGCTATTGCTTATGGCCTGCTACCACTTACCGCAACGGCCGCCTCTGCCTCTGCCCCGCCCCCTTTGCCACACTCACTGTGGATGCGCCCAAGGCGTAGTCGCATTTGCCTCCAACTCCCATTCGAATTCGCCTAACGGAAACTCATGTGAATGCAATTCGGTGGGGCTAACTATTTAATATCCTTGAATTACAGGCAATTCATTCGGCGAATCTAACAAAATGTAGCGTATTATGAAAATGTGTCGACGTCGTCGATATACCCCGTAATGGCAGAGAGATCGAGCGATCCACTGAGCCACTGCTACTCTGTTGCTCTGTTGCAGCTAAATAAACGATTAGCCGAATTTAAAGCTACTAACTGCAATGATTCCAGCAAATTACAAAACGTGTGTAGCTTAACTGGACTGCGCCATGACGACAATGGCCAATGGCCACTACTTTGGCTAATACTGCTACCAATTTGGCTGACAAGCACAATCACTGCTATTACTACTGTAATTACTACTACTACACTACTGCTACTACTACTACTTCTGATACTATTGCCATGATTACCACTGAAATACGATTACTAATCTACTTCGACTACTAATGATGCTCCTCAAAATGCCTACTATTATACGTACTTAGAACTCGGTTCTACTTTTACAACTTATACTTTGCAACGAGATCAACAGTCGGTTCTACTTCTATTACTACTGTTTGAATTACTCCTATAACTACACTTACTAATACTCCCACTACTACTGCTACTACTACTGCTACTACTACTGCTACTCCTACTTTTACTACTGCTCCTACTACACGTACAACTTATACAATTGTTAGACTACTTCTACTCCCACTTCTACAACTCTTAACATTAATTATACTCTAAATATTTATATTTGTATTTCAGTCTCACTTAAAAATAGTAGCAGTAGTATTTGTAGAAGAACCCACTTCCATTTCTAATACTTATACTAACAATGCTACTATATCTTCATCCCCTACTACTGCCATTTTACTACCACCCACGACTTCTTCTACTCTCGCTACTACCACTTCATTGTCTACTGTTACTACTACTATTACCACTTCTACTACTAATACTACATCTTCTCCTTATACTAATGATACTAATTCTATTACAACTTTCTCTCTCTTCTACTCTCCCTAACACCACTACTTTTTCTACTGTAACTGCAACTAGTACTACTACTACTACTTCTACATCTGTTCCTTCTGTAGTATACATTCCTACTACTACATCTCTTTCTTTTGCTACAGCTCCCAATTCTCGTACAACGTGTACAAACAGAAATTCTTATTTTACTCATACTAATACGTATACCTAGTACAGCTACAATTACTTCTACGAATATTCCTACTTCTTATACTCCTACTCATTCCATTTTGACATACAGTACTAATTATCATATGACATTACTACTTATACAAATGATCCTACGACCTCTTCATCTCTTACTTTAATAACTTTAATAACTACTAATATACTAATACTACTACTTGACAACTCCTACTACTACTCCTTTATCTGCTACTACTACATAACTACTCCTACTACTACCTTCCTCCTACCTCCTTTATATGCTGATACTACTACTATTACAACTACTACTACGACTGTTTCTACTTCAACCTTTACTTTAACTTCCACTAAGCATTTGCTTTAAATATATGGAAACTACTACTGCGTACGTATAAGTATACCATGATTTCTACTATATCTTCATCTCCCACTACCTGTACAAGCATCTCAATAGTATCTTACGAATCTCAGCTGCATCTGCGCATCAAGAGCAGGTCAGGTCGCCCACACTTCTGGCCCACTTGGCACGCATTCAGGCCTTTGGCCATTGGCCGCTGCCATTTACGGAGCACATCCACAGCTCGACCCTATCTCGCTCGATTAGTTCAAATCTAAGCTCGACGCTTTTGGGCAGTGCAAAAATCTCAAGCAACGCCGCGATGTGCCATATTTGTTGTAGTTATTGTTTGTCTTGTTGCAGCTAATGCCGCGTGGCAGACCCGCTAAATGTGGGCATTAAATGCAAAATGAGAGTAACCGCAAATGGCAACTGCAACAACAACAACAGCAAGAGCCACAACAATTTTCCACTTGACTTGGCTGCAAGTGGGCAGTGGACACCGTCGCCGCAGCAGCATTTAGACCGGGGTGCAACCCCCCCCTTTGTCCTGGTCTATCTGCACTGCTGCTGCCCACACTTTGCCTTAAAGGAGGCACACAGCCTCCTCGGCCTAAGCCAAACTCGAACCTGAACCTGAACTCGAACCTGTTGCCTACCGAAATGTAAATCTTGATGGTAATTTTAATAGAAAAAGCAACAAACTCCGTTGTACAGCCCTGGCAGGTACAACACTGTCAAAGGGGGGGTTGCTGAGGCAGGGGCAGGGAGAGGCGCGTGGGGAGGAGGGAAGGATGCTGGGCAAGGCGGGGCGTGGCGGGGCTAACACACAAAGGCGCTGGGCGTACAAAACGTTAGCTAACTAAGCGCTGGCACGGGATAACACTCGACAGCAACAACGGGAGGTGCAACAACAACAACAGCAGCAACAGCAGCAACAGCAACAACAACATTATACCCACACCCATGCGAGAGCGGGCAACACCTAATGTTTATTGTGCTATATAAATGGCAGCATTTGCAGTTACCCAATGGCCGCAGCAGCAGTTGCTGTTGTTACTGTTGCTGTTGTTGCTGTTGCAGCCTGATGAACGCATTCCTTGGCCAAAGTGGCTGCTTCTCAGGTACATTGGCCCAATCCTATGGGCCTGCCGCTGTGCTGTGCTGTGCTGAGCTGAGTGGACAAACCAGATATTGATAACGGCTCTTCGATGCAGTTACTCTGCCTCAGTCTCAGCCTCTACAGCCGCATAGCTTAGGCCCAGCTTGAGAGACGATGAGCAAGAAGAAGCAGCAGCAGCAGCGGCAGCGGCAGCAGCATATCATGCAACATTTGTTGCTTGCCACACAACACTTTTTGCTAGCGCGCTGTTTGTTTTCGCGGCGCACAGGTGCGCAGCAGCAACAGTATCAGCAGATGACTTTGGCTTCAGGTGCAACACTGCCGCATTGCCGCTTAGCAGTTGCTGCAGTTGCAAGCTGGCCCAAGCTGGCTGCATTTTATTTGCAATTATTTTGTAGCGCACTTTATTTTGTCTTGGCCATAGGAATTACTTGGCCACGGCTTTGGGTTCTGGTCCGGGCTCTTTATCAGTTCCCTGGCCATCTTCGAGTGCCGGCTTTGGTGCCGGGCTGCAAATTCTAATTTTACAACGCAGCTGCGCGCCAGCCAGCCAGCGCGCGCACAGGGAACTCCTCCCTGTCAGGCTGCCCACCCTGCCCCTCTTATCTCTCCTCCTGCTCCAATCCAATTCGCTGGCTGCCCTGTCCAGAGGAGATGCTTTTTTCTACGGCCTATGTCGAGCTGTCTGTCGCACGCTGTTGGTGGCGCTGTTGGTGTTCATTACGCAAGAGGTTAATGCACCACACAGTCACACACACACACAGGCACACACATAAGCACTTTGCCCGAGCATCGTCCCGTCGCACTTGCCCTGCAGCGATTGCATTAAATCAAGACGAACTTGTTCGCTAATTGGTGCAGGCGTGAGGCAATGCATGCGCCACTTAGGGACAACGAAAGTCACACGGCGACGGCGACAGGATGCAAATGCATATTTGAAATACGCGTTCACATATGTAATCTCAATTGAGTTATGTTCCAGCGGATAACAGTACTTCGCAGCGCAACTGTACCTCGCATAGATTCCCAAACAAAACAGAATTATAATGAGTTGTGCGACTGCAAAATACCCTGGCATGTATGGCAAGAGAACATTTTGAAGTTTTCTTTTAAAACTTTAATATTTCTAAATAATTTTAAAGAATATAGCAATATATAAATATACATATAAATATACATATATAATTAAAACAGGAACTGTTGAACCTATTTAATTAAAGGGCACTGTATAGAAGGCTGCTCCCTATTACATACCATGCATAGCCTAAAAGCATGCAATGAAATACACTTAATGCCTCTAAAGGCCCTGGCCAACAAACTCAAATGAAAATGTCATCTCATTGAACACACATCATATAGTACTTATATCATAGATATCACCAAGAACTGCAAAAGTATATTCAAAGAGACTTCTCATATACGAGTATATTCCCCATAGATAATTCCAAGAAATTCGACACCAAATTCAAAGAAACAATTAATATTCATACAAGTTTCGATGGTATAATTCCTATGATATTCAGGTTTAGCAAGACACCTTACTTTGTACATATACAATATATGTGCAGTCTGTTATTTGGAGATCTTAAGTGCAATATATATTTCCAAATAGAAGTAAGGTTTTGCAGTAGCACTCAGTTTCGATTGGATCGTTAATTTTAGCAAACTAAAACTCGTTTTTTTAATAAGCTTACATTAACATCCCAATTTAGTGACGAGTTCATCAAAGCAGACAGCCCGATGATCACTTTAGCTGAAACTGTATCTGCCTCATGGATTATGTAAGCTTTGAGAAAACATGTTTTACCAAAAAAAAGCACCTAACAACAACAACAAAATATGCAAAAATCTAAACGCTGCGAAATAGCAAAGGTCGCACAGCAAATAAGCAGCAACAACAACACTCAGCTATGATAACGAAAACACTTTGAAGGTTGTTCTCATGCAGCGACCCAAGCCCAATCCCAAAACCCAAAGCCAAAGCCGAAGCAAGACAAATTCATTAAGTGGTCGCCGCACCAAAAATACAACACCAAATCTAAGCTTAACTCACCAAATAGCAATAATTAAAGTGAGCAACAACAGCAACAATAACAAGAAGAACAACTACACAAATCGATGACTGCAACTGAGCAGAATTTATTACATTTAAACGGGTGGTTTAGCTGGACTAGGAGATACCCTATGGTAGAAGAAAACAAAGGGGTAACAGGAGCACGAACAAAGAATTGAAAGAGACAGAGCACATTAACTGAGTTTGTTTTATGATTACTAACTTTTTTACTTGTTGTGTGATTATTATGAAGCTTGTAGGATTGCTTAAAATTATATTTTAGAGCGCATATAACAAATTACATAGATGTACGAGCAATAGTTTTTGGTATATCTTCAGATGCGCGATAATCCTTGTTTTATTTTCGGTCAGTTTGCTTTCACTCAGCATAATCAATACTTACATATCTAATTTCACAATTTCAAGAAAATGTTTAAGCTGGAAATCCTTATGTAGTATATAAAGTGCTCTCTGCAGATTTAAATCTCTTATGCCATTTTTCAATTCCTCACAGGGTATTAGAGACGCAAAGCAAAGCAAACAAAAGTCGAAAAACGCAGCCAAAATAAAAACTTCCGCATTTGCCAAAATGTTGTTGTCACTGTAGACGTTTGCATTTAGTTTTATTGTTGTTGTTGTTGTTGCTGTCGACGTCGTTGTTGCTGTTTGTAGACTATGGCTCTGTGTGCTATAAATTACGAGACGACCTGTCGTGGCCACGGGTGCCGGTGCACGCGGGCAGCAAGGGGGGTCGTGAGGCGGTCATGGGGCTTCGGTTGAGGGCAATGCGCATAATTTTGGCAAAGTTAACGAAGGTCTGCGCTGGCGTCGAGGGGCCCCACTAGACCAGTTTTTAAATTACATGCAAAGCATTCGGAATGCAAACTAAAACATTTATTTTATTTGCTACCGTAACGTTGTTGTTGCTCCCCTTCAACTAGTTGTTGTTGCTGTTGTTGTTGTAGATTTCGGCGACGTGTCTTCCTGCGTTTATGTTGCTTGTATGTGTGTGTCTGTATGTGTGTGTGAATCAAATGTTAAACAAAATGCAAACAGCGCACCAAAAACAAAAGCAAACAAAAAATCGCAATTTTTTTTTTGATTTTTTTTTGCAAACTAAAATTTGTTTTCAAGGGCAAATGCGCGAATTTATAGTATACATATATACAGTATAGATATACATATATATAGCATACTATATGTATTTTGTGAACTGCTGCCTTTGTCAACAGCGACTGCACTGCGACGTCATCGTCGCCTTAGCTATTCGAATGCCCTTTCCATTGGGGCCTAATGAATTATTCAACGTGTTGAGCACGCAGTGTCCGACTTAATGGTTACTATAATAAATTATGCACATGCTATAATTATAAACGCATTTTTATTCGATTCATTAAAACTGTCTGCACATGTTGCAAATAATTAAAATATTATAAAGTTTTTTATTTATTGAATTTATTTTATAGGAAAATCAACAGTGATTAATTTGGATATATTTGAATGGAATCGAGTTGAGGAATGATATAAATTGTAAAAAAAATATATAAATAAAATATATATAGAGGGAGAAGAGCATTCAATTGTCGTATTCTGTCATTATTTCTTTATGCATTTTAATGAATTAAATTATTTAAAAAGGTGTACAAAGAACTCTTTCAACAGTTCAAATAAATCAATAAATAGTTCAATATAAATTCATAAAGCGTATCTTCTAGTCGCATAGCTGCAGATCACACCTCCCGCCCCTCTCCCTCTCTCTCTCGTGCACTTTTGCTTTTGGCAATTTGCGCTTGATTTTAATAAATTGCGAGGCGCCAAACCCAGACGCTTTGTTTTCCGAGTAAACCCAACTGAGGCGCTCGAGATTTATGTGCGCCAGGCAATTAAATTCATTAGACGAAATTTATGAGCAGATCGACAAGGCACAAGGCTTGTGGGGGTGACAGTGCATTGATTGGATCTCGAGTGGATCTCTAGATGATCTCAGGGGGATCTCGAGGCGATCTCGATATGCAAACTGTAGTTCGGCATGTAGTTCCGCAGATAGTTCAATAGCCTAAGCGATAGCGAGAGTATACAATATTTTTATGCAGAATTTTAAATTGGGCTAAGTAAATTACGCAAATTTGGCTAAGCTAAACAAAGCGGGTAAACAAAAAACACTGTAAGACACCAGAGCTCACACAGAGCGAGTGAGTACTCGCACGCGTATTCACGAATTGTATTCACAGCTACAGCTCTATACGGAGGCAGCAGTAGTGCCGCAGCGTGTAATATTTTTGCTATAATCAAAATTGCGGCGATAAAAACCATATTGTTTTGTATATTGCGCCTGATCCCCCTGAAAAACAAGGTGTGCATATGGCGCCCTAGTTTCATCTTGGGTTTTCTTTTCCATTACGGCCCGACCCGGCCAGACACGCAGACACATGTATACATGATATAGTGATATACATATCGTATACTTAGCATTAAAGTAACATACATAAATTTCGCTCTATGGAACGTTCTTTTTCTATCTCTCTCGGAGGTCTACATCGAAATTTAGGGCAGCTATCTGCGTTTATTTGTAAAACAGGTTGCTGTTGTTGTTGTTGTTGTTGTTCCTGCTGAATAAAAGAAAACACATGTGTGCAAACTTTTAGCAAATGCTGGAAAACCCCAACAACAGCAACAACAACAGCATCGCATATAAAAAACTCAAACTCAGCCAAATGGTTCAAGAGGGAACTCGTTACGTATACGCCGCGTGTGCCTCGCTGTTGTTCTGGCCAATTGGCCATCCTAGTTCCGCTGTAGCTGTTGTTATTCTTCTTCTTGCTGCCACTGTTGCCAACACCCTGTATGTGCACAACAACAATAAACAACGCAGCTTAACGTTAGCTTATAAAGAGATTAAATATTTGCGCCCGCGGATTTTATCTGCAATTGTAACGCAAACAAACCAAACCAAACTGAATTCACTTTCGTTTCAGTCTCTCACACGCACACACACATTCACAGACACTCACACAGTGTATGTGTGCTTTCTAACAGCAGTTGATGATTGATAGCCGCGATAAGATATCATCAAATCGTTTGCATTATTTATTGCTTTGTCACTGGGACAGGTCAGATGATAACCGAGTCCATTTGTTTGCTTTTCATTCCAGTGTGTGTGTGTGTGTGGGTGTGTGTGTGAATACACTCACATTGCACTCGCTCGTGCATACACTTTAAATTGCCTGCACTAGCTTGTTAACAATTTAATTAATTGGCTAGAATAATCAGAATGTTTTTTTCCCCTGGTTACGTTTTAATTAAATTAAATTTCATAATGCTCATATCATTGTTTCCCTTTGTTGACGGCTGTACAAAAACTTTATTAGGCATTGTTGATAGTTGCATAATTATTTAATGAGCTATACTTTCATAGACTATTAAAAGATTTCTTTTTTAATTGTATATTTTTTAGGCTCGTTTAACATTTAATAAACGATTGCTTTTCTATCTTTTTAATATTTAGTTACTAAATATGTTGTTTATCGGCTTTTTCCGGATTGTTACCATATATTTTATGTCAATTATTCTCAAGGGATAATAGCAAAATTAGTGCTATTAATTCCATTTCAGGATTCTCTTTATTTTATTAAAGTAATTTTGTCATTCAATTATTTATATTTTTCTAAGCTCAGTCGTAATAAAAAGCTAAAGAAGAAGTAAAATATTGAAATAATTCAAAACGAAAAATCAAGTTAAACTTCACCGAGTGCTGATTTCTTAGTTACAAATTCAATATACTTTCTATAAAGAATAAAACCATAAATACTTATACTCTAAATGCCAATTAACCTTATTGAAACTGTGCTGTTTCCTGTATTCTACTACTTCTATATCCCAGTGCAATCAAGCAAAAAGGGTCACGCGGCATCAAATGTCAGTTCTTTTAAGTGAATTAAAATAGAAAACCTCGAAATATTTATTTGCCATCTCTAACGACCCTGCCAACCAATGTCAAATTTAACAATTGCTTTCTTTCCGTTTCTCATTTTTTGTGTAACATGTTGTTGTTGCTGCTACTACTGTTGTTGCTCTTGTTGTTGCCTCAATTGTCTCAATGCTCTTAGCCCGGTTAGGTCGTAATGCGGCCGGTGTGCCTGGTGCTGGTGGTGCTGGTGCTGCTGCTGCTCTTCCATGGGCCACACACAACAAATGCAAACAGGCAAAGTTTGTTTTGTCATTCGTTCGCTTATTCATTCGCTTATTCACTCGCTCATTCGTTCGTTTATTCGTTTGTTCGTTTGCAGTTGGCCAAAAAGCAAACGCAGCGCGAAGCAGCAGAAGCCAAGCAAAACGTTGCCAATGATTACGACAAACGGCGAAACGACCTTGCCAATTACTGGTGGCACAAACAGACAAACACTGGCACACACTCACAAACACACACACACACAGATAGACACACAGATACACACCCCCACAACTATTCAACATTTTGACGTTTCTCCTGGTCGCGCTGTTTGCGTATGCGTGGCGAATGCTGACTAGATGAGTATCTTCAAGTTTGCCCAACCCAAAAAGGAAGCAGTACGAAATGTTAGAGGTATCAGCAAAGGGGACAGAGGGGGGTGGGGCAGTGTCAGGTAGTTAATATAGCGCTTTACTTGAGCCACAAGCAATGTTAAAGGTTCAACTCTCTTTGCCAAAAGAGTCTGCTAAGAGCGACGTGTGCGCGCTCTTAAATGCGGCATAAATGAATCTATACAAAATATATATTGTGTATATACAAACACATATTATTCATGCAAACACACACACACATATGTACGTATGAAAGCGTATCGCAGCACACTGAAAACTTGCAAATAATTAGCGCAAATTTGACGCTAGTCGCTCAGCGTCGAGTGCGTGCGATCGTCGTGTGTGGAAGCGCGTGCGCGTCTCTTGCTGTGTATGTGTGTGTGAGTGAGTGTATGGGTGTGTGTGATTGTATGTGCATGTGTGTGCGTATCTATGAGATACAGCTGTGTATCTTCTGGCGCTCAAATTGCTTTTACATGAATGCGCGAGTGTGAGAATGAGTCGAGAGGGAGAGAGGAATGAAGAGAAAGAGAGAGGGAGATGGAAATAGAGAGAGAGAAGAAGAGAAAGAGAGGGAGGAGGATAGAGAAGAGAGAAAGAAGAGAAGGGGAATGCCAAAGGCAGCTTAGGCGCGCAAAAATGTTCGCACAAAGCGTTGATAGTTTGGCAGTGCGCAAGAACAAGACATGTCTGTGTGTGTGAGTGTGTTTCTGTGTGTGTGAGTGTGATGTGTATTGGTGTGCCATCTTTTGTGTGTGCTTTTTGCAAAGCTTACGCACAGCCCCTGCCCCCTTGCCGCATTTGTTTGAGAGTTTGAGTTTGTGTTTGGCTTTGTGTTTGCCTCTTTCTTTGTCTCTGTGTTTGTGTTTGTGTTTGTTGCTGGGCCAGTAGCAGCGACTTTGCCAGCCACGACTTTGCCAGCCACTTAAGTGTGTTGCGCACATGTGCCGCAAGAACCGAACACACACACACTAACACACACTAGCACACACGCAGTCGTAGTCGCAGTCTCGGCTCAGCTGCAAACCGGCAAGTCAAGAAAGCAGCCGAGATCAGGCCGAAAAAGCACGAAGCGCACTCGGACGATGCCGTCGCCTCGTCGCTGCGGACTTAGTCTTAATCTAAGCCTATTCTAATGCATGTATGGCCAGCAAGCCCTGGAGAGAGAGACAGAGACAGAGACACAGAGAGAGCAATGGAGAGAGAGGATGAGATAGAGAGGCAGCTAGCGAGGGGCAGGAGGGGGGCAGCGAGAGAAAGAATGCGAGGAGAGCAACTGCAGTTGGGCTGCGCGGCAGCTTAGCTTCGGCTGCAGCATTTGCCACATGCGGCGCGCGCTCTCAGCTGCAACTGCTGCGACTGCGACGACGCTGCTGCTGCTGCTAAAGTTGTTGCTGTTGTTGTTGTTGTTGCTGTCGCTGCTGCGGCTGCTGCTGCCGCTGCTGAACGTGTTCTTTTTAGACTTTTAGCATTATTTGCAGCATTTGCAACGAACACTCGCTAAAAACAACTGCAACCGCAACGTTGTGGCACGCGTTTCTATCGCAACAAGAAAACGACGACGACAACGCAACAAAAAACAACAAAAAAACAAAAAGAAAACAAACTAAAAGATGAATCAAATTCGAATCAAATAAACACACACACAACCAACACACACACACTCACGCACACTCGCCGATCAGAACGATCCGAAAGTTTCTCGCAGTGCAAAGTGTTTTGTGCAGCTAATCCCCAAATCTCAATCCCAGTGCAATATTACAACAAAACCAACAACTCAACTACAACTACAACAACAATAACAGTAACAATAGCAATAATATTAATAACAACTACAACAACGCACAACAACAACAATATGCAACAAACCCACAACGTGCCCCCAACGATGAGCGTGTGCAACATGTGTCGCGCAGCAAATTAAACTTTTCTCAATGATCTTGTGATCCCCGAAATGAGATCAGCGGTTATTTGAGCAACACACACACGCAGATTGGCAAAGTATGTTGTGAGGGTACCTCACAAGAACTCTTAGAACCATCTAGGTGCCTTAACAAATTACATTTCTGCGATAAGGTTTTTTCTTAAATCAAAAAAATAGGTTGACAATTCTACGAAATCTGCAGAAAAACTATATGCCATATATAGTTTAATGTGGAGAAATCCCTTGGATACCGATGCCAATATTTAGTAACTTTTCACTTACATAAAGATCTTACTTTGGAATGAAATGGTTTATTTAACACTAATGTACAAAATTATGATAAGGTTTTTAATTTAAAACAAAAACAAAATAGGTTGAATATGTTAGGTTAAATAGGTTGCAGAACCTATTTTAAATTTTACATATTTCTAGTTCAGTCTGAAGAAATCTGCAAAAAAACCCAATGGTATATCAAAGCCAAGTTTCAGTAACTTTAAACTCATAATAATTATACTGTTTTTAATAACAACATTTTTGATTGCGATAAGGTTTTTTATTTAAAACAAAAAGTAGGTTGAAACCTAAGCGAAATCAATGGCATTTCCGATTCCCATTCTGGGGAAATTTCAAATTATATATACGATTATTAATTTGGGATTTGAATTCTTGATTTACGTGCAGATTGCGCGGCACAAGTTCGACAAAATGTAATCATAGATTATTTACTATATTAATTACAATCTATCGGGAATAGGTCGGATGGGAAGCTTCAAGTGAAATGCAAATGGGGGAAGAAGAAACCATAATAAAAACAACAACAAATGCAAATTGCGAATTTGAAATTCCAGCAAAAAAATCATCAACAAAAGGTGCGCACACAAAAGGTAGTCAGGCAGTCGAGCAGGCAGACAGAGACAGACCCCAAACAGCTGATGATGATCATAGGGTAGAGACAGATCCAGCTTGAACACGAAGGCGAAGACGAAGGCGAAAGATCGTCAGAACGTCATTGTCGTGTCCCTTGCGAATGTCTAACATGTGAGGCGCACATTTTGCGATCGAGTTTTATATTTTTTTCTTATGCTCAGAACAATTCCATGGAATTAAAATGATATGAGAGTCGTCTTTACTCTTTGGGGATGATGCGCACGAAACGGAACAGAAACAGAAAACCAAAAGCAAAGACAGAGATGGAGAGAGAGTGAGAGAGAGAGGGAAGACAAGGCGAGACAGCATAAAGCCAAAGATCGGGTACTAGGTTAGCAGGCAAAAAAGGAATCGCAATAAATATGCGCGACGCGGAGGCAGCCGAAGAAGAAATTCGCAAATTGTTCGTTTGAAAGCGAAAACCGACGCGACGCTGAGATACAAAGCACACACAGATACAGATACAGATACAGATACAGATGAAAATACAGCTATAGATACAGATACACAGATACAGCTACAGAGCTACAACAACTGCCAGATCGCTGCTGTAAAAAGCGCCTTCAAGGGTGAGACAAAAGCAGCGACAATTGACGCGGACAGCAACGACGACTGCGACGGCGACGGCGACTGTGGCTGCGACGGTAACTGCGACAGCGACAGCGACGTTAGCGTCGTCGTGCTCAATATGCCCTTGATCGTTGCCGTTTGCTCGAAATGCCGCCAGCAAACGTATCTCTGTAAGCTCGCCTGCCCCCTCTATCTCTCTTTGTCCCTCTCTGTCTGTCCCTTTGCCGAATTTTGGCAAAAAGCATAAAGAGCGCTTTCTCTGCTCAGTTTTGGCGCTTTGCGCTCTGCGAATTTTAAATTATGTTATTTATTTTGTTTACTTGGGAATTTGGCAAGGGTCGGACACAGTCGACGGTCTGTGTTGATGTGCTTCGCTTTGGTTTCTGTGTGTGTGCTTAGAGAGAGAGAGAGATAGCAGATTAAAGGCCCGCTGTCTATTCGCATCTGTCAGGTACGCGTCCAAGCCCGCTCGCTCACTCTCTCCCCATCTCTCTCCCCCTCTCTCTTTGTCAATCTCTCTTTAAGAATTGTGTAATAATTTGCCAAAATGCCAACAACAATAACTAAAACAACAAATAATTCGCGTGTTCTTCGCAGCTCATAAAAAGATCTTTTACTGCCGTTTCGCGTAGGAAGTCGCACGTAGGCAGCCCCGAGAACGATATAGGGCGCGTGTGTGTTTCCCAGATACTGAAATACTACATAGATACAATAAAATATTGATTACTGGTGCTAACAAAACAAATTGATGCTCAACCCGAACACGCGTAGATAAAACAAATCTAAATAAAACCATTAAACAAAATACAAAAGGCAAAACAAACAAACACAAAACCAACAACAACAAACAACAAACAACAAACAAAAACAGAAAGAGAAAGAGAAACCGAAATACTTTGAGCAACTGCGACTCTTTTCATGCTGTGCAAATGCTATAAAATATACACGATTTTGCGGAAATGACCAGGTTGGTGTTGTCCCTCTATATACGATATATATCAAGAATACTTGCAGAACCTTTTCCAATAAATTTCAGAACGTTTAATTCGATTTTATAAGATTCTGGGAAACAGGCCTTATCAAATTTGCAAATTACTATAAATTCCCGAAACAATATTAATAATTGTAGAACAATTTTATTATTAGAATGTAATCTTGAAAGGTTGTGACTCTTGGAAATGTTGCTTATAGGGAATTTAACAGCACCAAGCTAAGTCGGAAATTGAAGTCAGATCAGCTTTAGCTATATTTAGCTATAATTTCATTAGTCTGTCTTACAGATATTATAGGTCATTATACTATATAAGCTAAACATGATTTCTTGGGTGTAGGCATCTCACATGCCACAAGGTAAATATGTATATGTATATATTCTTGTTCAGCATCAACACTAATCAAGCCAATAGCCTTTACTTTGTTCGTATGAACATCTATATCTATGAGACTATAAGAGCTAGGGATACCAAATTTGATGACAATATGTACATACGTCTCATTATAGCACACATAACAAGTTAGTTTACGAATTCAACCACTCCCCTTACACCGCTGTGAATTCACGCTAATTTAACGCGTAATTCAAAGACTTCAATTCAGTTGTGAACAATTATTAACATTTTATTATCCAAGCTATTTCGAAACTTAGTTCAGATCGAAAAATCAACATGAAAAAGTTAAGTAAAACTAAATTTAGTGGCCGAATAGCTGAAGCTATGGGTAAGGTGTATTTCCCAGTATTTCTTACAAAAATTGCATTGACTATCTTTTGCTCCTTCTCTATCTCGCTCTCGCAGATTACCCACTCGTTTTCTTAGCTCAATCTGCAGCTGACATCCTTTTCGAATTGCGAAAAGATACATTTGTATCTGCAACATGGCATGAACTAATTACAAACTTGTAAGTTGTAAAATAGTTGCCAATAGCATGGAATACCACGCTGTCATTAATTGCCGAATTTGAGTAACCCGCATGTGGTGCACAGCGTGGTGCAGACACCAATGTATGTATCTACAACAAATGTATCTAAATCGATGTTGAGCTACAGTTGGTGTTACTTATTGGAAACGTCTGCCCGCGCCCAATTGCTGCAGTTAAAAGTAGAAATAGTGTGCTGAAATCGTTGCCAAATCAATTCCAATTTAGTCAACGGCTTGTGAAGGACAAGCTCTGTATGTGGTCAGAGCAAGCAGCAGCAGCTCAAGTTGGCGACGTCATCAATTTAAAATAGATGAAAATACGCAGCGCATGCTAATTGAATAATTCGAATTGTGGCACCTCAGCTAGAGATACAGATACAGATACAAGTTGCTGGCTAATTTGGTTGTTACATGCGAATATATTTTGACAGCTGCTGCGCAGGCGTGCACGCTGCACCTCGCTTGTGGGTGGCAACAACAACACCAGCAACAGCAACGGCAGCAACATTATCGAGTGTGTTGCTTAATCAATGCAAATGCACATTTTTGGTCAATTGTGCGCATTGTGTGTGTAATTTATCGCATTTAAATTTGCTTTGCTTCTCTTTTAAAACAAATGGCACAACATGATGTCATCCTGCAGCTGCCGCGAGCAACAGCAACAGCAACAGTTGCTGCTGCGTATCTGTGACAGACATGCAGGGTCAGGTTAAAGTTGAATCATTTGTTTGTTTCGCAACACGATTTTTCTTTTAGCAATGCAATTGCTAATTAATTGACACTCATTTTATCGCGTACACAAAGCCGACGGGGGTAATCAATTTTCACAGCAACAACAACAACTGCAACAACGCATTAAGTGTTGCTGGCAACAATAACGGGCAATATGAGCGCGCCAATCAACGGTGGCAGCTTCTCATATAACTGCTGTTTTGTTAGCATTTCAAACACGCCCCAAACGGACAACAGGCTCGGCCCAGACAAAAGTCCTCCAGCAACAACAACAACATCAGCAGCTACAACAACAACAACAACAAAGCGAGTCAGACAAAACAGCTTGAGCTGCTGCTGCTGCTGCCCGCGAGATTCTTTTGGCCTTTTTTGCAGTTTTCAGTTTCGTTTTTGTTCGGCCATCGCCTGTTAGCTGCCTTTGTTGTTGTTGTAGACATTGTTGTTGCTGTTGCCTTTGTTGCTGCTTACAACAAACAAACTGCTTTTAACCTTGAGCTGCGCGCATTTAGTTTGTAAGTCACGTCTAAGTCGCCATCGCAAAGGTTTGACAGCGACGCCAACGCTGACAGCGACTGCGGCAGCGACTGCGACAGCGACGCATGCGCTCTTTTTGGCCACTTCGACTTCAACAACAGCTTTGGCTTTTTTTTCGTCGTCGCTGCCATTTTTTGCAAATTTTTGGCGTGCTTTGTTTTTACCCTTTTGCCTTCGTTCTTGTTGTCAAGTGTGTGTGCGTGTGTGCCTGCCTGTGTGCGTGTGTGTATGTGTGTGTATTTTATTTAATTTTTTTGGGAACTTGTAAAGTTGCTGCCGCGGCTGCTTGACCAATTTGAGTTTGAGTTTTGCACGCCACACTAAAAAGGTTAAAACATGTTTTTGAACTAGGTTTTCCAGTCGTTTCTAATGGCGGCGCACCCCCTCGCCACCGCCCCCTTCTGGGACTTGCCGCGGGGCCGCGAAAGCCTCGAGAGCCGGCGGTCGCTGTCACCATGTGCCGCAGGTAAAGTAGGTATAGTTGGTTATGTAATGCCAGCAAGTCGGGTAGCTTGGCAAAAAAAAATAACTCCAAACTGAACTGAAACCTCGTTGTCTATACGAGAAGTTCAGTTCAAAATCAACGAGATCAATGTCTGACATCAGGGTAAACATGATTTTTATCGCAATGCAGCTAGAAAATCTACACTAGACAAAAAGTTGTGCGATTTCTGCAGCTCGAGATAAGCTTAAAACAATTTTCAGTTACCAAATAGGTTCAAATAACCTAAAAAGTTATGCACTTTTGAGGTTAGAAAGGTTCTTTATGGTGTGGTATAACAGATTCTACGAAAAAGATAGTAGAAGATGAAAATATGGTTTAGTTATTGTTTTATATACCATCTATCATACACATTAATGTGCAAAATAAATTAAGAGAGGGAGAAAACTTGTCTAGTTCTGATTTATTTATATAATAAAGCAGCTTTACAATTTTGCATTACAATATGTTTTTGAAATTGAAAGAATCAAGAATATATTGAAATATATCACTAATATCTCTTTATTTAATTGGAAGAAGATCGTTATAAAGTTTTCCATTGTTTTTAATATCATATGGTAGACAAACCCAATATTTCTTTTAATGATTTTAATGATTTATCAAATTTATCATATCAAATTCCCATCTTGTTGTAAAATGATGAACTGAGTAATGTATTTACTATATATCATGCATATATTACCGTGATATCAGACATTATTATATGTGTTATTGGTATTAATATTAAAAACTGTGCTGTTTTAGTATTGTTATTTATTATAATATTGTTGTTACTGTTACTACTATTATTACTTTTATTTGTGCAACAGTTCTTTTCTTTCTTCGATCAATTTGTCGAATTTCGCCATAAATTATCTTTCGATTTTAGCATCGTTGTGCTTACATATTTCACTTAGCTAAACACGCGCATTTCCATCTGTTTAATCCACATCATTAATCGCTTTACACACACACACATGCAACCACAAAGCTGCCAAAAAGACACACACACCCATGCAGAGAGACTGATAGCGAATTCACACACACACACACACACACACATATAATGTGCGAACTTAGTGATGAGAGTGAGGGGGGAAAAGAGCGTCGATTGGCGATCAGGGCAATAAAATGTGCAGCTGTATTGGTTGCCGGCGCTGGCGTTGCTAAAAAAACATCAATAAAAAATTAAAAGAGCGCAACAAAAGTAACAAAAATAAGAAACAACGAGTAGAAGAAATTAATATAAACATTTTTATGTAGTTGTTAGTGGCACATGCAAACACACACACACCAACTCGCACACCCTTACACACATGTGCCGCTGTCTAGCTATTTCGGGTTTTTTTAAGTGTATTCAGTTACACACACACACAGGCACGTGTGTGTGAACTTTAAATTAGACGAAACACGACAGCAACAACAACAGCAGCAGCAGCGTCGGCAGCAGCAGCCCATGCGAGCAGACCCTAATAAATTTCGCATACTTTGCGAATTTATGCTGAGAGACCGAAAGCAACAACAACCAACGACAGTTGCTCAGAGCGCGCTCAGCTCAGCAGCAGCCGAGCCCAAAGCAGCAACGTCGCCGTCGCCTCGCGTCGCGTTGTCTAATGGCGTTGACGACGTTAACGTTGACTGCATTCGGCAGCAGCGCTGCCTGCGTCAACGTCGCGTCGCCAGCTTCGGTTGCTCATTTGGCGTTTTGTGATCTTCTTTCTTGCCTCGCTTAGGCGATTCAAGGACAAGTGCTCTGGCAGCGCAGCACAGCGCAGGGTTGCCTGGAACTGTTATACACTTCTTGTTATACTACAGTGCTGGCAATATGTTTATGTGTGTGTGTGTGATGTAATCTCACTTTATTTCACATTTTGCACCTTCTTATCTGCAGCACATTGCAGGCATATTTGAGTTGCTTTAGTTATGAATGAATGACTGCGCATTTATTTAGTTAGTCAGCGCGAGTAACTAGCAAATAGTTAGTTATACTTGGCAGACATCGATTACCCACAACAACAACAACAACAAGATTGGCTTTGATTTCTTTTCTTCTCTTTACTCACTTCATGCTGCTGCTCTTTTGCGGCTCGTTTCTTTCTTTATTTCTTTTTGTCGATTTTGTATCTTTCTTTTTCTTTTCTTCTTTTTGCTTGCTTTTTTTATTCACTCTTCTTTTCTTCTTCTCTGTGTGTTTGTGTGTGTGTGCGCTTAATTTTTGCATGCACGTTTCGGCGCTGACCTTGAAATTTTTTCTTATGCTTTTTGCGTTTTTGTTTGCTGCCTGTTGTTGTTGTTTTATTGTTGTTGTTGTTGCTGGTGCTGCGTTACTGTTGTTTATTTTTTTGTATTTATTTTAATTTTATATTTTTTTATATTACGTTGCTGCGACTGCCGAAATTCTGAAAGAGGAAGCGATATTCACATGGCAGCAACAAAAGTAAATAGAGAATAGAGGGGAATGACTAGCGGATACTCTGTAAGGCAGGCGGACGTTACAGGCTCTCAGAAGGAGATAGAAATAAATAGCACTGATAGTAATGGGTTGGCTGTAAGGTTTAGCTATAGAAACTTACCTCTAAATACAATTTGAAATGGTTTTCTAATAAGATTTCAAAAAATTGGAATTGTTTTCATATTAAAAATAATTGGCGTAATTCTCATATTCAACACAGTATATAAATCTATATAATTCAACATACTTTATTTATTTCTTTATAGCAAATCAATTTTTATTAACATAACCCCTCATATTCCCTTTGCAAAATGAATTAAGATGCTGTTCAATTTCATCATACTGCCTAACAACCCACTCTTCATCACCCTACAGGGTATCTGCCTGCCTGACAATGCGCACGCATCAGTGTTAGCTCTCTTATAATTATTTATTATGATTCGTATGCATTTTAATTTAGTTGCCTTCTCGAAATTTTAATGAGAACTTCTAAAACTGGCGTCCGTTTGTGCCATGTGGCATTTAATCCACCAAATTGGCCTGGTAATTATTTTAATTAACTTCAAATGGGTTTTGTTTTTATTGTATTTCTCGTGGTTCTAAATCAGCTCAGTTACGCTGTGATTTGTGGTCTGCTTATACTTTCTCCCCCTCCGTCCCTTGTACGTCAAACGGGATAACAATGTAAACTTTGTGAACAGAAAGTTTGCAATTCTGGCTGAAATATTTACTAAATTTATTACCATTTTATTTTGAATTTCTGATAAAAAGTGTGTTATACATTTAAGTAGAATTTGTTCACCTAATTAAGTTAGGCAAATGAATTTAATTATGGTTTATTTGTTTCATTATTTTATAGTTTATTTTTGAATTTGTTTTTATGATTTTCTTCACGTTGCCTTTTGCAGCTCATTAAAAATTGTCGCCAACTTTTTGCACCTGTCGCATCGGCTGCCACCTTCAAAATTCTTACTGACAATGCGGCCAACACACACACACGCACACACACTCGCACACACACACACTGAACTTAAATTGAAAGTGTCAGCGCGCCTTGTTTCTGTGGCTGTTTTTGTAAATTTGAAGACATCTTTCGTTTAATTTCGTTTTTAATTTTCACCATGTACTCACAGTTCTATGTGTGTGTGTGAGTAGTTGTGATTATTTTGTATTTTGAGCTTGTCGTTTTGCATTTATTTTTACCGTTCGCTTTCGCATTACTTGTTCACATTTCGTATACGCATTATTTTTTTGCGATTATTAATTTGACCCAATTTCGCTGACAGTTGAAAAGTCGGCAAATATCGTGAATGGCCAACACTTTTGGGCTATCTTTAACAACACGATGAGCAAGCCTTAGCTATGCAAAGGTGTGCATACCCTGTACGAATAAGGCAGAGTGTGTGGGGTATACAATGTTAATGTGCTTTAGCAGTACGCTAGTGTCATGCAGTCGTCAGTATCATCCCAATTGCTGCTTTCTCTCAACTCAGATAATTCCATTTCAAATCAATGATAGCGTTGCATAAACTTTCACAGGGTATTTCAGCGTCTGTCAGTGTCAAGCTGAGACGCACTCCCTGGGCAACTGAGCTACGCATTGCATGCTGTGTAAATATTGTAATAGTTCTGCAGCATTTCGTCAGTCAGGAGTCATCGCCGGGCATTGGGTAATTTGTCAAACGAGGCCCAAAACGCGGGCGGCTTCATTATCCAACTGACAGTTCTGTGACAGTTGCTGTGACAGCACTTTCCGCATTATTAGCCAGCATTGCCGATGAAAGCGAGAGGAGCATCCACGAAGAAGAAGAAGAAGAGGCACGAAGAAGAAATCGAGCCGCCGCCAATTGCAATTGAAGAGCGTCGCCAGAGATGAAAGTGCCTGCCTGCCTGCCTGCCTTGGCTTGCCTTGCCTTGCCTTGCCTTGCCTTGCCTTGCCTTGCAAATGCGCTGCAGCTGTTAATTCTGCCAATTATGCCGCGTGTCAATTGCGAAGCTCTTGTCAATTGCCGTTAGACGAGGCCGAGAATAATGCGCCAATAAATTATGATAATTACCAAATAGAGAAGGGGGAGATAGAGAGAGAGGGGGCAGTCTAACACCTTTGTACTACGCTGCGTGTAATTAATTTCACACATTGCGCATACGCCACATCGCACATGTAATTTATCATTGTGGCCTGTGCAAAAATCTAAATGTCTGCACCAATTACAAACGAAATACATCAGTTGACCAACGGGCAGCAAACACACATCACACACACACGACACACACACCACAGACAGAAGACAAAAGACGCCACAAAATTAACTTGTCCCAGAAGCGACTAAGTGCCGCATTCGGACTTTTGGCACTCGGCAGCGGGCCAACCTGTCGTCTGCTCGCCTGCCTGCCCGCCGACCTCCTCCTCCTGCCTCAGTTTCCCCCTCTGCCCCCCTCTCCCTCCACAGTTCGTCCTCCATCCAAGGCGTGCAATATTTCGCTTGACATAACGAGCACAGAAAGCGAAGGCGTTGCCATGTCCACGCCCAGTTGCGGCTGCCCCTCTGTAAAAGTGTCTTCTGTAAATAATTCTCCTCGTCGTCGTCGTCGTCGTAGTCTTCTACGAAACGACACGAAAAACATGTTGGCCATCTAATTGGGGCCTGCTCTGGAGCCCACGCAGCCTTCCCGCCTGCAAAGCTGCGTCTAATAAAATCGCGCAAATTATGTCTTATTAAGTGTGAAGCGGCCACAGCACTTGGCTGCATTTGTCATCTGCGAAGAAAAACACTCGACTACAGCATTCTGTAACATATTTGTGACATTTTATTTTTGGTTATAGCTTCAGTTTCGTTTTCAGTTTCAGTTCCAGGCCGAGGCAGCGCAGCGTGCGCTCGTTAATTGCACCGGAAGTGCCGTCATCATGCAGAATGTTTTGTATTATTATTTGAATAACTTCCCTTCCCTCTCTCTCTCTCTCTTTCTGCCTTGCTTTTTATTTGTTTGTTAATGCCAAGCAATTAAATTCGTGTGTGTGTTGTGTGTGGTCAAGAAAGCGCAAAACAAAACTCAAATAAGAAACTCTTCGCATATAAATCTCGCAAGCTCATGAATCATACTGCCCTGAGTTCTAAGTAGCTGTCTGTGTGTGTGTGTGTCTGTGTGTGGTTGTGTGGGTGTGTGCACGGCGGGCACTAACATTCCCCGACAACTTTGCATAATCCTTGGCGTTGTCAACTTAGCGCTCTCTCGCTGCCTTTGTGAAGCCTTCCAGACTGGGCGTGTTGTGCCTTCTGCCTGAGGAGTCTGGACACTTTCGCATCCAAATTAATTGAGTCATGCCAGACGCCACACTCACACACACACACATATATATTTGATGCATGTCTGTGCGTGTTTGGTTTGTTGTTTTCTGCCCGGCATCATGAGTCAGTGAAGCCAAAATTTCGCAGCGCTTCAGCAAGCGCCACCTTACATAGCTCCGTCGTAGCGTGTGCAACTTGTGGCAAGTCAAGCTGCCAGCAATGCGAAAATGTGGCAAATATGCAGAGCTCGCAAATCAAAACAACGCCATTCGTGGCAACCACAACACACTCCGTCCTGCTCCACCTCCCCTCCCTCAGCGAGTCGTGGAAATTTCCTGTTGTCTCCTCAAAAACAACTTGCCAACAATCGATGACAGTTTGGTGGGGGGCGGTGGTGGGTGTGGCTAGAGCCTGGCAATGTATAAAGTTGCTGAAATATGTATGTGCATTTTATATTCAGTGTGTCTGTATGTGTGTGCGTTAAAGGGTTACCAACTTGTCTATCTATCTTTCATTGCCATCGCTTGCAATGCTTGAAGTATCTTCGAAGACATAAGTAAGGGACTGAGATAAATTCCATACACAGTTTATTAGGTACAAGAGCAGTAGAAGAACATTTATTGGCATGTCTTGGGTAGTCCTTAAGTAAGTTCATACAACTTTTCATATAAAAATGTTTGTATGAACGCCTATAAAATGTTATCGCATGGAATATAAAACCTTTTAAAGTTTTATATTGGCAACGTATTTTCAGTCTAAGAGAAATAAGTAACCAACTAGCTTGATATTTATTTCTATGAGTAAATAACAGAGAAATAATCATATATAAACACAAGTTCATGCTGGTATATACACTTCATCCCACTGACCTTTAACTACCCGCAAAAAAAAGAAGAAGGAAAACAAAACCAATAAAATACAAAATATTTACAAGCCCGCTTCGTCTGTAATAAACTTAATTAATGCGTCTTTTACAACAACAACAACTACAGCAATAGCAAATTAGCAACAAACATTTTTGTTTTGGCTTTCCCAAGGCCTCCAGCTCAAGCTCAGTCCAAGCAAAAAGCGAATTTCTTGTAAATTATAATACAAAACAAATTGAAAAACCAATTTCGCATGCGTTAAACTGCGGCAAGCAACAACAACCACAGCAACTACAACAACAACAAAGGCAAAATGGGCCTGCCAGCCTATTAGGTATTCAAATGCTTACAACGCGTATAGCTTGAATAGCGGGCGGTATAGCTGGTCTAGGGCAGAGGGGGACGGGGGAAGGGTGCGAAGGGCGTAGCGGGGTCTGCGTTGTCGAACGCCCTTTACCTTGCTGACACACATTTTATGCTAAATAGCCGACGGCGAAAACGGACGGGATATGAAGAGTTGTTGTTGCTGTTGTTGTTGCTGCTGCTGTTGTTGCTGTTGAGTTGTTGCTGTCTCCATTCGTGCTGATTATGTCAGTGGGTCTATAGTGGGTCTGTAGGTCTGTGGTGGATCTGTTGTCTTCGACCCACTAATTTGGCAATAAAGTAAACGGTGAATATTTGCCTTTTCGTCTTGTTGTTGTTGTTGTTGTTGCTGGTGCTTTTTTGTTTTCGTATTTTGTTTTTAACCTTCAAAAATGCGAACAACAACAACACTGTACACGCATTTACATTTGAGTCAACAACAACAGCAAACAGCGACAACTTTGGGGTCTCAGTTTTTTAGATATAGCGAATATTTTCTTGAATATATTTCTTTATAACTGAAAGAAAGTCTGTTATTTTCTATTTTTAACTATGCTTTAGTTACATAAATTATTTATAACATTTAATGAACTGTTTACCGCATAACGGTTAAATTAACATACAAAAATCTACCTTATTTTTGTTTGCTTAAAAAAATGCTGAATATATTTTGGGACAAAAAAAATAAATAGAACAGTCGAATGAAAAATAAGTAAATAAAATGTCAATCATAGTAAAAACTTGAATAATCAAGGGGTATCTCAGTTTGATTACATTGCTGTGATGAGACTGAGAGTAAAAGAAACTGTGGTAAATAAAACTTTGATATTCTCTTATTGGAAATAGGCTTGAAATCAAAAGAGTATTTCTTACAGGTTTATTATAATGTAAATTATATATTTAGGTCATATATTTGTATTATTAACGAGGTCAATAGTTAGGCCAAGATACTGAACAAGTTACGCCCAAGATACTGATCATATCATATCGTATTTTAGCTTTCAAATTATTTCAACTTTCAATAGCAATTTATATTATACAATACTTGTAAAATATATATTACAATTCCCCTGCGAGGGTATTACATTGTCTCTCTTGTCGTTTTCTGTTCCATAAATGTAAATAGGTTTTTTTTTGTTGTCCATTTATTTGTGCCACGTTGAAATTCGCTTACAAGCGCCAACAAACTTGGCCCAAAACATTTAAAAATTCATTTCTGCTGATTTGTTTAAACAAAACTCTTCAGTTTTTCTGTTGACGCAGCTGGGCCGTTGTCGCGGGCTCGGGAGCTCTCGGCTTACACATACAACACAATTCGACCCGTTGGCGCCAACGTCGGCGGGGTGGGGTTCCCCTTGTTCCCCTTTACACTCCTTCTCCCTCTGCGAAGGTCTGTCCAAGCGCCACAGCAGCAGCAACCGCAGCAGAAAATGCATCGCACAACGCACAGCGAAAATAAATGCAAAAAAACGACAACAACAGCAACAATAACAGCAACAACAACGACAAACTCAACTTATTCGAAAACGATGGCACTTACAATGCTTTACAGCAATAACAATGCGCCAAAGTGCCGTAATGGGCCGCTTAGTTGGCTATAAAAAGGCCGAAATTCGCGAAATGTTTCCGCTTTTTTCCTCTTTGGGAAAAAGTTATGTGAAGTCTGCGTTGTGGATTGATTCGAGAACTACTTCTGCAGTTGCATGAATCTGTTGAGTTCATGTTAAAGTAAACAGTCAGGTTAAGCTGGAGTTTACACTTGTCCTCAATGTCAGCTTAAGTTAATCTCTGCATTATGTCTTCACAGTTTTTGTCTGAGTGTGGCCAACTCAAGCGTAAGCTGCTGCCAACTTACATATATACGTGGGTTAAACTACTTTTGCCACAAGGTTAAACTAACTTGAAGTTAAAGTGGGTTACAATTTTAAGTATTATAAGGAACTGTATACCAAAATAACACACAACTCCTAACTTATAACTTCGTTGTAGATTGCAGCTTAGTTACAAAATCAGGGATTCTAGAATGCAGTGGCTGAATTAACTGTTAGTTTAACTTGTGGTTAAGCTTGTAACTACAGTTTGTTAACTTTAAATTACTAATAATAATATATTAAACTAATTTGGCTTACTAACTATATTATATTTGGCATATTAAAATATTAAGTCGCCAATTCTTTAATTAATTTAACTGCCAATATAACTGAAGGTTAAGCTTTTACTACAGCATTTCAACTTTACAAATACTAATAACAGAATACTAAACTAACTTAGCCAACCAACTTCACTGTATTTGGCTGATTAAACTATGAAATGGACAATTCAGTAAAGTAGCTTAATTAACTGTTACATGGTTTAACTGGAGGTCAAACTTTAAACAGTAGGATATCTTCGAAACAGGATAGCTTAAAAAATCTTAGGGTTTTGAAACAAATTTACCAAGATAACAGTTAGTTTACATGCAAGTGGAACTCATATTGTTTTTTTCGCACAACCTAACCTAAATTAACCCTCATGAACCTTGAATCGGAAATACGATATAAATTGTATATTGTACACATGTTTTTAAATACTGCAATTAAAACGTTTTCCAAAATCAACGTTCGCTCGATTTATGCTTCCCCTTTTGTATCAGATTTAAATATGTGCAATTTAACAATTCAGTTTTTTATTTTTTACAGTTCAGTTTCAGTTTTGTTTGGCAAACAAGTTTGAGTTTGGGTTTAGGTTTCGCATATTCTGCGCAAAAGGCCAGCGAAGCGTGCAGTGCGGTCGACTCGACGCGAGTCGACGACTTCCCGAACTACTCGCAAGTAGTCGCCCCGCCCCCACCGCCGCCCCCTGTCGACAACTCAACTCAACTCGACTTGCCATTTGGCCATTTGGCAGTTTCTGCTGCGTTTTGGCCGCGTTGCATGCGCGTGTTCTAATGCGAAATTAATTCAGTATTATTTCTATATCTTTTTGGTTTTTTATAAGTCTTTTATTGTGAATGTGTGTGTGTGTGTATTCCTTTTTTTGTAATTTTTGTTGGCGTATTAAAAATCTTGCAAAAAAAAGGTAGAAAGACAAACCACACAGCATTCTATAGCTTATTTAACTACTTTAGTTAGTTAGTCAGAGTCGCAGCAGCTGCTGCAGCCAACTGGTTTGGGGTTTTTGTTGTTTTCTCATAGCTTAATATGGCAGTAATTTTGTGCTTTTTGGGTCTGTGTGTTTATCTTGTTATGTCGTTAATGAACGAAGGTCAGTTTTATGCCGGTTCACTTTTCGCTGAGGACCAAATCTATTAAGTAATTTGCTGGCCAACTAATTTCGACTACGAGTTGTGAACTACTAATGTAGGTGTGTGGCTTATTAGATATGTTATGCGGGCTCCAATAGGTTATGTTTTATTATAATAATTTATTCTTTTTTTAGTACGTAATTTACTGCAAACTCTTACCTAAGTTATCTAGAATATTGCGCCTTTCCTCGCCTTAGATCAAAGCCGCAACTGGCACAGCATATATTCACTTTGATTCATATCCGAGTTTCCGCAAGGAATGCCAAATATTTATGCTCAATACTTAAGTCAGCTGCCTGCCTGCCCCCTTGATTTAGATACAGATACAGACAGGCAGATACTAGAT
Source organism: Zaprionus capensis (assembly GCA_018903675.1). Taxonomy (NCBI): domain Eukaryota; kingdom Metazoa; phylum Arthropoda; class Insecta; order Diptera; family Drosophilidae; genus Zaprionus; species Zaprionus capensis. The sequence continues at coordinate 8,529,511 of JAEIFN010000964.1, read as the reverse complement.
GAATCGCGCGCAATGCGCAGCCGGAGTTGCCCACTCAGTGTACCGCCCCTTTCCGTTGGCTGTGCCACTCCCCCTTGCCTTTCCTGCCCTCCTCTGCTGCGGCTCATGTGAAATGCAAACAGGCAATTAAATGGCGTTGCAAAAGGCGCAAAAGCTGGCAATGCTGTTGCTGCTGCTGCTGTTGCAGTTGTTGCACTTGCCTAGGCCAGGCACACCAGCACTGATCTTCCACACACACACACACACAAACATGGACAGCATTGATATATGCGTATGTGTGCGCATGCGTCCAGTTTTTACAGTTTTATTAACTGCATTTTTATCTAGCTGCAGCCAAACTGCACGAACTGGCTCTCAGAAACTCAAACTCGGCGCATGGAGCGGAAAAAACATAGCCCATGTTGCTTGTAGTTGTTGCTGTTGTTGCTGCTGTTGTGGCAGTTGTTGTTGCGGCTGGTTTGCTGTTCGAATCGCACGAAATACCCTTTTGGCCAAGAATTCCGCTGCAGCAGGCGAAGGTACCCCACGAGCAGGAGGAAGCTGCTTTTTCCTCCCTCCCTCTGCATCTCTCCTTGTCTGTCTCTCTCTCCCTGCCGCACTTGTTTCTATTTCTGCTGCAAAACCAGTTGAGCGTCTAACTGTTCAACATGCCACCAGTCAGCCAGCCCAGTTGGGGCAAGTGCAACAGCAGCAGCGGAGGCAGCCCGTTGGATCTTTACTTATTACTTATACCATTTATTTGGCCCACAACGAAGCGAAGGCAGCCAACACGACCGACTTGTAGAACAGATATAAAAAAAGAAAAAATAAAATAATAAAAAAATAATATAATGATAACTGCTGAATCGTAAAAAAGGCTGACTAGCTTAGCTTAGCTGCCTGCCTGCCTGCCTGCCCACGTTCGCTGCCCAGGAGCAGGCAGCGGAAATTGTTTGTCCTACAAAAACGAAGCCTATAAAAACAAACACAACAGCAACAGCAATTGATGCTGTTGCTGCTTGTTGTTGTTGTTGGCTTGTTGTAATAGAGATAGCGCTGCCAGGCGGGCACACGGTCTGTTTTCCTTATAGGGGCAATCAGCCATCGACAACTTGCGGCTAATTCAGGTTGCAGTCGCCCGTTGCCAGTTGCAAGTTGCCCGCTGCAAGTTGCTCGTTGCTCGTTGCCCGTTGCCAGTTGCACTTCCAGTTGCAGTTGCAGTTGCAGTTACCGTTACGATTGCATATTCAACAAGGAATGTCAACAATTTTCTTGTAATATTTCTTTTTTTTAACTACCGCTTCGATCTTAACTTCTTTGATTGATGCACGCTGCACGCTGAATTTTCCGTAAGGCATTTAATTAATTAGGTAAGCAGCTGCTTAGCCTCTGCTTGCCACAGCCGGCTGCCACTTCTGCCAACAATCGCGGCACAAAAGCAGCGCTGAGTCAATATTGAAACGAGGCGGTGGCAGGCAAACAGCCGCTGGAGAGCTGCTGTCACAGCCACTTGGCCAGCTCGTACACACACTCAGTTGCACACACACTCGAACACACACACACACACACTTGCAGACGTTGAAGTACCCTTGTGCTTACACTGGGAGTTGACTTTTGGCACCTACTGTGTTGTTTGCCGTTGGGCCATTTTTGGGGCTGTTTGCTGTGTCTCTACTGCGGTATTTCACACGCCAATTTGTGAGCTACCTTAATGACGTCACGCCTGTTTCAACTTGTGTTAAGTATTTCCATATTAAAGTACCCACAACAGAAGTCAAAATAGACTAGAAAGCAGTTGCCAATCTTTATTTATATGTTCTGGAACAAAATTATAAGAATTCTATTTGAAACGATCAAGTAGATTTCTTCGCTCCACAACGGTTATGACACTGAACGCAAACTTGGCCACCTGCGGGAGATGAGAATGTGAAGAGAATGTATATAAATATTAAGTTATTTAGTGAGGCCCACCCGAATATTGCTGTGCATTGTGATGGGAAATATGCCGCCCGCCATAAAGACAATCGGTTGTTGCAGATGATGCAAAAATGTTTTCAGTGTAGACTTGTATCTGGGCTGAGCATCGATCCAGTGCGACTGCGCCAATAGGTTGGACAAGTCCTCGCAATCCTTTATAAGACTGTCGCACTGATAGCAAAAGGGAAATGTTTCCACCAAGATACCAATCAGATATATCATCGACGAAGCCAAATGGAAAATATCCTGGAAATGTTTCAAGTTTATGAGAGTCATGCCCAGTATAACGCCAATGAGTAGGAACTGAACAAATATTGTGCGCGTTATCACCGGACGGATTAGATCACAGCTTCTGCAATGGAATCAGATACGATTAACAATCAGTTTGCACCAATCGATATATAAATACTACTTTCGTATTAGTTTATAATAGACAATGCAGCTCACTAGATCCTCATAGTTCTCGGCCTCTGTCTTGCTGGGATCGCTGCGCAGGTTGCGTATATGATCCTTAAGTACATCGATGTGTGCTCGAAAGATCATTATAAATACGATGCTATAGGCATCATCGATTAATGTCAATGCCACCGTCATTCCGACAGCAAAGTACTCGAGAATCGTTTGCATAAAGAAGTTCAGGGTCCCATCACGCCAATCGAAGAGGGGATTGTAGACCATCCAGGGCAGTTGACCAGTTAAGATGGCCGCTACACAGATCGATATGCCGTACAGAGTATACACCTGGCCGTAGCTCAAGAAGGCGTTGTTGCAACGTGCCACTGCCTTGCGAATCTTCCAACGATCGCTCTCGCTCTGCAGCATCTCATCAAGCTCGTCCAGTATCGATTCCGTTTGGCGAAGCTTCGACATTAATGTCAACACAGCTATCGATTTTGCGGATGTTCCGCAAACGCTGATGGATATCTGGAGCAAGCCGAGAAACTCCCCAAGCGTAAAGCTACCCAGGCCCATGACAAAGCTGAGAGTGAAGCCGATAGGTAAATAAATGATGCAACTTGCGAATACCCAACACGTCCATATCAGATATATATATCGCTTCGATCCCTGCTTGGGCGGCGCCCAACCAACAAATTGTATAGTTCGATTTAAATAGATACACGCTTGCCGGGACCTCACTCGAACCGCCAGCGGAGACGGGTAGGTAAGGTCGAATATTCTTTTTATTGACGGTATTCCCATAACGAACGAAAGTACTTTTTATACTGAATCGAATTTGATGAAACTATCCTCTAATATTCGCGGCTGTTCGACTCTCATGCCTGCAATGCGCGTGAGGACCTTTATATGCCTGCCCTGCCCTGTAATTAGGTCGTTTGGTTGCTAAAGGTGTCTTCTGTCAATCACTTCGGGTTCTCCGCCTTCTTTGCCCTTTGAGGTCAGTTAAACTTCAGACTTGCAAGATTGAAACTAATTTATTGCATAGTATATTCAATATATAGTGTATATAGTATAGTTCATATAATGGTGCTATTATTATTCTATTTCATTATTATTATTCTTGCCAAGCTGTTCCAACTTTTCAAGCAGATTCATCTCTTTGACAATAGTTATTACACTGAACGCAAACTTAGCCACCTATTGAAGTGTTTAATTGAAATGTTTTATCTTTGGAAATGAGTTCCATACTACTTACCTTAATGTTGCTGGTTAGTGAGATGGGAAAAATACCTCCAGCATTAAAGTTGATTGGCTGTTGAAGATGATGTAGATATATTTTCAGTGTAGACTTGTATCTGGGCTCAGCGTCGACCCAATTGGAATGAGACAATAGTTCGGCCAAGTCATCGCAGTCCTGAAGTATCAGATCGCATAGTAAGCAAAACGGGAATGTCTCCCAGATCAGACAAGTGAGATAAACAGCCGATGAAATGACATGGTAGATGTTCTCAAAGTAAGTTAGGTTAATCAGATTAATGCCGAGCACTACGCCAATCAGTAGAAACTGTACAAAGATTGTACGGGTGATAAGAGGACGCAGAGTATCAAAACAGCTGCTTGAAAAAGAAGAATACCATATAGTAAATAGAACAATACTTCAATTCGCAGCAATATTACTTAAGGATCAACTTGTGGTCGATGATGCAGCCGCGAAGGTCTTCGTAGTTCTCAGACTCTGTCTTGTGGAGATCAGTGCGTAGATTTCGAATATGTTCCTTCAGTAAATCGATATGTCCGCGAAAGATAAGAACGAATACAAGACAATAGGCATCTTCTAAAAGAGCTTCAATTATGGTCACCGATCCAAAAATGTACTCAAAGGTGCACTGCATCAAGAATTGGGTACGTCCAGCGCGCCAGTCCACCATCGGGATGTAGACCATCCAGGGGGGCTGTCCATTTAATATTCCAGCCCCGATGAACGAGAGAATACATGCAAAGCAGAGGAAACAGCAGAACGCAAAAAAGAAGTTGACGAAAGCCACGAGCTCGTGAATCTTTTGACGATCCTTATCACTCGGCCGCCTCTCGTCCAGTTGATCGAGTATCAATTGCGTTTTATTGAGTTGCGAAATGAATATTACCATAATGATCGCCTTCACAGTGACTCCGATATTGTTCAAGGCGATTTGAAGTAAGCCAAGAAATTCGCCCAGTGTGAAAGTCTGAAATTGCATCACAAGAGCTACGTACAATCCGATTGGCATATAAAGTGTGCAAATGACAAACACCAAAGACGACCATAGCAAATAAATATTCCTCTTTCGACCCTTTTCCTCTGGTGGCATCCATCCAACGAGTTTTATCATCCGATACAAGTAGGTGCAACCCTGACGACTCTGTACCCGCACCGAAAGCGGAGCCTTATAAGCAAGGACAAATATCTCTCTCAACGTAGGTATTTTCATTGTGAACAGAGATTCAAAACTGAATCGAGACGAGTCAATTTATGCGTAGAACTAAGGCCGTGTGATCTATCCAGGTGTTGGTAGTACTGAAAATCGTTTGGCCTGTAATTAGAAAAGCTGTCAATCATCCAGTTGCCTCTCATTCTCTCGATTCACAGCTGTGTTTTATTACAATGTCTACAGAAGTGCTAAGTGTTTCATAATATATCGAAAAAAATAGGGTTAACCTAACAATCGATTTCTTAATTCGAAATCTATTGAAACTCTCCAGCAAGTTCCTCTCTTTCACTTGGGTTATTTCACTGAACAACAATTTGACTGCCTGCAAATATTAGATATGTAATACTTAACAACTCATATTGTAAAATGACATATCTCCTTAATGTTCAATATAATGGAAAAGATATTTGAGATAAATAACCCATTAGACACTGCTGACCATATCCTCTTAATATCCAATGATAATAAGATTGATGCGCAGTACATCACCAATTAGTATAAACTGTATGACGATGGTTCCCTCTACTATAACTGCATGCATCGCATTAAAGAATATTGAATATAATTATATATAAATATATCTCAAGTGTCTTCAGTTCTTACTGCAAAATCAGCTTGTGATTAACGATGCCGCCCTGGATCAGATACATTAACAATAAGTAGAAAGTGGCATACACCAAAATGAATTTATTGCAAAAGGCCACTGTTTCATCGAGCTTCCCGCTATCTTTGTCACTCTTCTGCCTCTCATCCAGTTTGTCAAGTATCGATTCCTTTTTGCCGAATTGTGAGTGACATAAGAGCACTATAAAAATCTTCGTTGTTACTTCCCAATTATTTAAGCCTGTAGTTCACAATTAGACTGAGTTGTAAACCAATGCGTCGATAAATTGTCGAGAAACTCAATACGAAGCTGGACCAGAACAAATATATATATCGCTACAAACCTCATAATGCGATTAATATAAATGCAACTCTGGCATACCTTCACTTGCAGCACAGGCCCAGCTGGGTGTATAAGTCTGAACCATCCAGTCATTTCAGGTGTCACTAAGGTTGTCAAGATAACTGCACCACAGAGACCCTAGAGGAATTGAATACACACTCCTTGGTCTATAATTAGAGACACGTGGAAGTGAAACTGTCACTTCCATTTACATTTTTGATTCCTCAAAGAAGCATTCATTTATTTATAGGATACTTTGGTTGTGTCTTAAAAGGTTCTCAGACTCATGAGCCAAGCAAACCCTTGTCCAATTCATGGCAATAAAAACTAGCCAGTGCAGAGTCTAATGGAGATTGACAGCTACTCAAAGAACCAACTCGACAACTGGACAACTGGTAGTCACTTAAGTGGGCCTGGTCGCCTGACTTCCTGGTTGCAATTACCCGAGTTCTTCCGTCGCCTCAAATGGGCTTCGATGAATTGCAGCGATAGAGTTGCATGTTGCTGGCTGATTGGCTACTGCAGTGTTGCTGTTGCTGCTGTTGCTGCTGCACAAATCATAGTTACGACTCGCCTTAAAAAGGAACAACAACAACAGGAACCCGAAACGACAACAAGCTCTGCCAAATTGTTGTAATTTGCACACCGTTTACACGCAACATGCCCCAGCCAGGGCGTGGTCTAATCTTAAGTCTCTAATGGCTGAGAGCCTATTTAAAGAATGTATTTAATGTATCATATATATATGTATAATAATGTATGTCTGTATGTTAATCGTAGTCTAGTTATAAGTAACAAAATAACTGCGCATTGCCTTGCCTACTTAGACTGCCTGTAGTGACAGAACTGGCCAAAAAAGCTAACCAAACTAGCTAAATAAAAGAAAATAATCTAAAATAATCGACAAACTGAAACCGCATCAACTAAACCTTTAGTTAAACTGCATTTGAAAATATTAGCAAATTAACTTTATGATTTACGAAATCTATTTTTATTTCTTTAGTTTCATTGCACAATTTTATAATTTCCATTGACTAATAAATATATTTTTTCTACTTTTAGGTAAGTCAAGCATCATTGAGACATCCAATAATAATTTAAAGCGAACTTTGTAACTGTTCAAGAAGGTTTTCTATTCAACATATGAACAGGTAAACTAAGGTAGAATAAGCATGTGCATTATCGAGCTTGAAGTTCCCATTTAACCTCTGATAGATTTCCCCTTTAAGTATTTTTAATGTCGATTGTGAGTTATGAGCTCACTCTGTTCTGCTTTAATGAACTGACCCCGAAGTAACTGCATGAATAATTGAAATATTTGCATTGCACCCGCAACTCAATTGGGCAGTTCGAAAGGAAAAGGCTCCCATTCTTTGCAACATTCCACACTGTCGCCACTGTTTCCCTTCCCCCCTCCCCGCCCGCTCTCTTAAGGTTGACCACAACAATGAGAGGCTAAAAGAGAATGCAAAACGGCAGAAAAAAAGCAACTAAATAGAGCCACAAAAAATGGCCACAAGGGTAAATAGCGACACTGCTGAAGGGCGAAAATAAAAAACAGAACAACTACAAAGCGCAGTCGGCAATAACAACAAGTGGATAAAAAAAAGGCGAGCAGCGAAGGGGACGGGGGAGGAAAGGCAGTGCAAGCACTTGCTGACAGCAAAGTAAAAGCGCAAAATTGTCGTAAAATCGTTGTGGCAATAAAGAGCAAAGCAGGCGGGTGCTCCTTCTGCTGGCCACGCCCACAGGCTGCCTTAATTGTCGGTCAACTAATAGCCTGTAATTTTGAATGCAATCAACTTTAATGCGAACAGATAAATTTCCGTTTAAGCAGCAACAGCAGCAGCAATGTTGTATCTTCGGGGCGCGTGCGACGCTGCGTATGCGCAATATTTTAATGTGTTTGCATTCGCCTGTCAAATTTCCACAACGGCTGCCATTTTTTATGACTTCATTTTTTGTGCCCGTAAAGAGGTGACTGCCAGTCAGTATCTGTGTGTGTGTGTGTGTGTGTGTGTGCTGCAAGTGGAAGCTGCAGGCAGAGCAGCGTGGGCAGCCTTTGACTAATAAAGCCATAAAGCACCGACTACAAATTAATTAAACAAATAAACAAGACGCGAATGCAGACTGTGCGAGGGAGAGAGGCAGAGCTAGACAGAGACAGAGATAGAGCGAGACGGAGGCGAAGTTGCAGCCCCGACACATAACTCAACGCTGGCAAAATCTATGCAAATCTGCCTAAGCTCGCATGATGTCAGCGCCCCAAAAAACATAGGAAAAACAATTAAGTGCGAAATGGGGTGGTTGGGTATGCACGGCCAGCAGATACCCTGTGCCAGAGGAGAGTGTAGATAAAATTATAGTTAGGTATATAGTTTATATTATAGATTACTGTATAGATTACCACTCCCACTTCCTCTTTCTCTTTCTCCCTCTCCCACTCCCTGCCTTGATTGTTTAACATGCAGCTACCCTTGCAACTGCTTGCCATGACAGGGTATGCACGCCACGAGCGCTATGCTTGCGTTTGCAGCATGTGGGCAGTGCGCATCTGTCAGCTACTTTAATGCCTTAATAAAAGCCTATCAAAAATAAACAAAATTCTTGAAGAGTTCCAAATTCTTTAGCTGCAGTCCCCGATTTCACAATATATAATGCATATGCAACTAATGCAGCATGCACAGGTGCGCAGGCGTATCTGGCAGATACATTGTTATACCCCTCACAAGTAGAACAGATCCAGGCAGGGTATGCGCAACTGGCGCATGTGGGCAGCCTGCGCATCTGTCAGATACTTCAGACATGTCGCTGTCACCTGCACAGAAGATGGCCGCAACTGCAGCTGCTGCTCTATCTGTGTGCAACATGTTGTTGCACCAGCCGCAACGCATTAGTCAGAAGTGGGGCAGCATGATAGAGAGAGAGGGAGGTAGGCAGAAAGGATAAACCTTTTTTTGGTAGATGCCGCGTTGGCGTTTGGCTTTTGGGTCAGGCCTGACGATTTTGACTCCTTTTTTTGCTGGCATTGTTCTGCTGCTGCGGCTTTGGCTTTGGCTCGTGATTCGTAATAAAGTCAAGGAGAGCTGAAGCTGCAAGAGTTGACCAGAGGACCGGTTTGGCTAGCAAGGCGTGGGTGCGCCACCAGCAGCAGCGGCAGCAACGGCAGCACTGACTCTTGTTGGCCTAAACCAACTAAGCCACCACAAACACGCTGACGGATTGCTTTCTAATGGTGGCCAAATGTAAGTCGATGCTGCTATTGTTGTTGTTGTTACTGTTGCCTGTTGCAGCCTGACCCTTTGCACAGTCGAAGTTGGCGTGACCAAGAAGAACCTATCGTTCCCTCTGCTGCTGTCGTTGCTGGCATTGGCTTGAAAACGGTTAAATCGCCGCAGGCGCGTAACCTGTCTAGAGACCTTTTGCGCAAGTGCAAAAATTGGCCAAAGCGGACGGCAGCAACAACAACAGCAACAGCAACGTTTAGCTGCGTCTGCATCTGCGTCTGATCGTGGCCAAAGACTCTTCTGGCTGCGCAACCTCAGTCAAAGTCCACGTCGCTGCTTGGTAATGTATCTGTGTCGCTTGGCCTGGCCACATGGTCGGCACCAAAGCCGCAGCATGCGATCGCCATATTTGGCCAAAATAAAATACACACACACAGACACACACGCACACACAGACGTAGACACATGACTGTGCCTGCCTGGGTGCCTGCTGCATTTACCTTGCTAGCCAAAATGCTATTGCATGCCACTTGACTTGCCGCCTGACTTGTATTTGGTTAGACGTCGCCCTAGGCAGCAGCTTGAGACGGTGCCGCCGCCGTCGCTGCCGCCTTTGCCCCTTCCCCCCCCCTCCCTCGTGTGCTCCTTCTGCTGTTGCTGCTCCTCTAAACCCTTGTCTGAGCCGGTTTCTTTAGCATGCTCGCTCATAAATCCCCAAGAATGCTCATTTTCTTGTGTTGCTGTTGTTTTTGTTGTTGCTGCTGCGGCTGTTGGTAATTCAAGCTCACATTTGACTTTTAGCTTTGGCCCAGCCAAAATGTGCAACGTGGCCAAAAACCCGCCAGAAAAAAGTAACCAAGTCGGCTGCCGACTGCGGCCATTTTGGCCATTTGCGAAGTGCCCAAAAATTGATTGCAATTTGGGCCAAGTGTGATCTACGCACGACTCGTAAATCATTTTGATATGATATCTGCCTGAGCTAGAGAGCAACTTTAGCTGTTTTTATTCTGCGCTACTTCTCTGTGTGTGCATCATTATTCATCTTCAGCGACTTATCAGCTGGGAAGGCAAACACTAGAGCCGGACTAGAATGGAAAGGTCTAACTTAGTTGGCTATCTTGTGGTCTAGTTTCAAGACCTACTTTAAGGTTAGATATTTTAAGAGTATTTATTTAATATACAGACAAGGCTAAGGTTGTTCTTTAAAGGAAACTGCAAGAAGAAAGTTCATCTGTCGTATTTAAATTATATTGCCTTACACACTCTATAAACCAAGACATTAAAAAAAATCATGACATTTGACATATTATATATTGTAAATATATTCTGCTACTTCTCATAAAGAAAATCTTTGAAGAAATGAATAATAAAATATATCATCATATATCAAAATATCATTTGTGTTATGTTTAAACATCTTACAGAACGTACCTAAAACCTTTAAAAACTACTCTCTCTATTACATTTCGCACTTCAATGCACTAATCTACCTCTTAAAGACATTCCTAAGTAGCAAAATCATTAAAAGAAATTAAATATATCATGATATATCAAAATATCATAGTACACGTATGTTGAATAATCTCTCAGAACATACTCTATATATGTACCTTGAATCATTAACAGCAGTTCACAACATTTCGCATTTTAAGTGCACTTTTCTACAATCCTTCTTCTATCTTCCTTAAGCAGGCATTAAAATAAATAGTTAATGTATCATAACTTGTATTAAATAGAAGCACTTACCAGAGACTATTTTTTTGGATATAACTGCATTAGCAGAGACTGCTCTCTTTCTTTTAAAAACAACTGTAAAAGTGAATTCATATTTCATATGCCGACTGGATTCTCTTTTCTCCTTGTGGTCTAAGCCCAGCTTAGGGGCCTTATGGGTCTTACTGGATGGGGTATTATGGCCTATGCGGTCTGGTATTAGGAAGCTCAACCGAGCAAATCTAAACAAATCAAATTAAGGCCACACTTTAAGAATTAACGTGGCTTGTAAATATGTTTTAACGGTGCTGAAGTAATGCGCGACGCGAAAATCGCTGCAGCGTGCCAGCAGCAACAGGGAAAGAGAGAAAGAGAGAGAGAGAGAGAGAGAAAGAGAGAGAGAGACAGAGCGGCAAAAAAAGAAACAGTAAAGCCACAACAACAAGAAGGCGAAAAAAAGCCAAAAGCAAGCATATTATAAACAAACATAATCGCTGGCGCCACGACACGCTTCGTGGGTCAAAAGCGTTTGCAGTTGCAGTTGCAAAGGCAACAACAACACGACAACAATAACAAGCTTAGCGGAAAAAAAATGACGATGAAGAGAAAGAAGCGAAGAAAAACAAAAATAAAATAAAGCTGCAGAAAAAAGCGAGTGGAAAACAACAACAACAACAAGAGAAACAAACTGCACATGCAACGTCAGCGTCAGCTTCGAATGAGGAGTCTGTGGCAGCAGCAGCAGCAGAGGCAGTCACTGTGGCATAGGGCCAGGCAGGGAGGCAGGTGTGGGGGCGAGGGAGAGGAGTAGAGGGAACTGCAGTCGGTGGCACATTTCTTTTACAGCCTGCGAGGCGCAAAGGCAGTTGGCAATCCATCAATAAAATGAGCCCAGGCGCGTGCAAAGAATCAGCCTGCCAGCCAATAAGCAACAGCAGGCAGGCAGAGGGAAGGTGACAGAGAGAGGAGAGGAGGGTGTTGAGCAGTGACAGAGCAAGGTGAAGGGGGGAGGGCAGTGGCTGTTGCAGTTGCCGCGTCTGGGCATGGAGCACGTTATGGCTGTGGGTTTTTCATGACTTTAGCTTGGCTGCACTTGACTGCTCGCCGGTGTTTCCTATTCATGTGCGCTTTGTATACCCTGTAAAGTGCTGAAGTTCCCACACAGGGTATAAACAGAGCTGGTGGTGCATTATATAAGGTGGTTAGGATTTATTTAAGGCAAGATTACTTGATATCGATTGTTTGTTGGGAAACTATCGATAGTAAACGATATTTTATAGATATAAATGATAATTTTGACAAAGCTTAAATAAAATAGAATATATTTCAATCAATTCCTACTCGCTAGTATCTTAGCAGCGTTTACAGGGTATTTTTTCTTGCTGATATCGATTATTTCTAGCTAAATAATCGATAGTAAACGATCTTTTATATATTTCAACGATAGTTTCGACAAAACTTAAATATAATAGAATATATTTTCATCAATTCTCATTCGCTAGTACCTTGGGTACCCTTTCGCAGCTTTTATAGGGTATCTCCCTCTTCGTTTCTCTTTTCATTCTGACGTTTTCTTCCACTGGCTTGCAGTTGTTGTTGTTGCTGTTGCCGTTTGTTCGCGCACTTTGCGTTCATTATTATTATTATTATTATGATTTTTGTGTTTAGCAGACGTTTTGCTGCCCTTTACTCCCCCCAGACTTCGTCGCCGCCCCGCACTTTCCCATCGTCTGTCCAAGTGCCACTAATGTGGCGCACTCATTCAATCAGCAACAGCAGCAGTGAAAACAACAACAACAACAGCAACACGAAGTAAACAACAACCTGACTGCAGCGCGCAATCAACGCGCGCATCAACATTGCATATAACACATAGCCACGCCCCCTTCTCCCTGCGCCCACTGCTCATCTGCCCCATGCCCCTGCACCATTCTCCACAGTCGCCAATTTGCTCTCTTTCCACACGTCATTCGCACTTCCATTTGTGTGTGTGCATTACTGTACGTCTGTGTATGTGTGGGTGTGTGTGGGTTACTGTATATGTATGTGTGTGTGTGTATTTGCTCATCTCATGCAGCCACTTAACGGTTTTTCAGTATGCACCACTCGCCGTGGCAAGCAGCCGCAGTTAATTCCCGCGTAATTGGCTAAGCGTTTCGCTTGCGTTCCGATTGTGTCTTCCCTTTCCCTCTGTCTCATCCTCTCTCTGTCTCTTTCTCTGCCACTTCTTTGCCACTAATGGGTATCCGTATGACGAGGCAATAAATAATACGCTGCTTAAGTGAAATGTGTCTGTTAATCGACACGAGGTAGCAGACAAAAGAAAACACGATCAGATCCAATGACAACAAAACCAAAACAAGGCAAATTTATTTTGTTACAATATAAGATCTTTAAGGGAAACTGACTTAAGATCTAATAAGATAAGGTATTAAATTAAAATAGTTTCACTAGATAGAATTTTAAAGACTGTTAACTGTTTAATTTCTTTTTACATTTTATTGCAAATTTAAGAAGGTATAGATTGATTTTATTTATAAAGACAGAATGTATTTGCTTTTTGGTTAATTATCTTATACAAAATATTTCGGAACCCTTAGCAGTAAAACTGGAGAAACAATGCAGTTTGCTGTGGTTTTTCATATGAAACATCGATCGAAGTTACATCTATATTTCTCCAGCTCTACTTAGCAGATTTTATTTTCGTTTTTAATATTATATGCAACTAATTTACTGTAAGCAGCTCAAATGCATCAACCTTATCTATTATCTATATATACATATATCTGCAAATACAGTATAAAGATATATAAAATAAATTATTCGCATATCCCTAAAATACCAAACTGTATCAAAATTTAAACAGTTCTCCAATTGTTTGCAAACAAAATATTCCCACACACAGTTGCGGTTTGTTTCATCATTTTTTAGGGTCAGTTGCGTTTCATTTAATCGTGTTTTTTTTTTTGGCCGACACGTGCGCGTCAATGAGCCATTTAAGCCATTATTTAAGCCACAAACATGGCCAGTAATTCAAGCTAAAAAGACAACAACAACAACATTCGAAGTGATTAAGCTGCAAATTGTAGCGTAACTGCATAAATGCTCTGGTCGCGTATCTCTGGTAGTCACTGTTACTGATAGCTCTTCTTATTGTTCCTGTTGTTGTTGTTCCTTTTGTTGCTATTGTTGTTGTTGTTGCTACTGTTGGCACGTGCCAGCACATCATCATTCATAAAGTGCAGCAGACAAAGGGAGAGAGCAAGCGCAATCAGAGTACGAAAGATGCTGCATAAGTAAACAGAGCAAGCAAAGAGTGACGCGTTAAGCACTGCATACACGACGCATACAATACCCTGTAACGTGACTGTGACTACAGTGCATGTGGCAGGGTATTGGCCTCGGCTAGTTGCAACAACTTATTGCAACCAGAGACAGAAGGAAACATGACTCAAGCGCAGCGAACTTGACTAACTAAGCTGCCTAATTGAGAGTGCAACAAGTTGCAGAGTTGCAGTTGCTGCAACAGCAACAACAACAACAAGAGCAAGAAGAGCAACAACAAAGCGAAGCTGAAACGTGTCAAAAGTGCAAACAAAGCCAAGTCGAGCTGGTCTGGGCTGCACTGAGCAACTGCAACATCGTCATTAAGTCCTGAACAAAAGAGCGTGCCACAAGTTGCCGCCGTGCATTGTTGGTGTTGCTGTTGTTGCAGCGGCAGCTTGTCTGTCAAACAGGCAGACAGATTACCGGCACAGCAACAACAACAGCAATTGCTACTCACGACTGAAGGTCGCCCTGGCGGCAACATTATGATGATCATCATCATCATCATCGTGGTCGGGCGGAGTAAACTGACTCACGTTTTGCTCATTTGCAGCTGCCCCTTTCACCCAGCGCTCTCGCCCGTTCCGTTTGTCATTCACTCAATTCATTCATTCAATTCATCAATCTGCTGCTGCTGCTGCTCTCCCGCATTCGCTGCTCTTTCTCGGGGTCAAGGTAGTCGTCGTCGTCGTTGTCGTCATCACTTGATAAATATTACGTATACGCTATGTGCCACTCAACGAGAGCAAGTTGTTCACATTTTCGCATTACAATCGCAAGCTTTAATTGTTTTAAAGATCTTCGCTATATAAAAAAAACAGAATAAACATTTCGCATTTTTGTCTCCCGTCTCTGTTGTTGTAGTTTAATTTCACAGTTCAGTGCATTTGGCGGCTTAGATGGGCGCGTCATCTGCCCGTACAGAGCTACACCTATAGCTCACCTACCTACTACAATTGTATCTATATACTGTCTGTATCTGTATCTGTATCTGCATTGGTGTACTCCAGTTCACTTTCACATTTACAAGTCGCACGCAGCATTTGGCTTGACAGACAGACAATGCCGCGCATTTTTGCGTTTCGTTGAGTCTTTATTTTTGGCAAACAAAAGTCAGCAGTAACAACAGTAACAACAGCAACAACTACAACAACGAGAGCGACCACAATTCAATGCTGTGGCTGGCTTTGTTGGCCAAAATGCAACCTTGGCTTTAAAACGGAAGTTCAATGCGGCATCGCTCTTTGGCTTGGCTCGGTTCGCTTTGGTTTGTCTTTGTTTTCGCTTTTAGCCTGCCCTAGGCAGGTCTGGCCTGCTCCGCTCTGCAGTGATTCGTATTTTTATTGCCCTGTAAGTGAGCCCTAGTTAAAGCCTAGTCTGTGGACCCTTTGCACGCATTTCCGCTTCCGCTTTTTGATTTGTTATGCAGCGCACAAATCAAATTTATTACACTTTCGTTGTACATACATTACAATTCGCTCTCAATTGCTGCCCTAAAGCATATTAGTTTTAATAAACATTTACATTTTAAACAAAAACCTTTTACTCTTCTGTTTATTATTCGATTACAAAACAAATAAATGTTTAAGCTGTAAAGTGACGCTGGCAATTCGATTTTCATCCATTTGTTGGGGCAAACAGAGGCGTCGCCTATTTCTTAAATAAGCATTATATGCGCAGAATTATTCGACATATTGGTTCCAAATTTGGTAGCTCTAGCTTTTATAGTCTCTGAGATATAAGTGTTCATACGAACAGAAAGAGGAGCTTGAGTGTATTGTCCATATAGGGAGGTCGCAAATAGCTGCTTCTGCCTGTAACATGCATTTTTGAGTGGTAAAAAGTAATAATACTCGTCTTTAATATAAGCCGAGTCTATGCAAATATATATAATGCTATATATTTATATATATATACATGTAAATCTATTGTCAAAGCAAACAACGCTTTACCTTCCTCTTGAATTAACGTTTAAAGCGTATGTCAACTTCGTTACACCTGAATATTCCCAGGCTGGCTAATAAAATTACCCTGACATGCTCTGACATATGTATATCTCTTCCTGCACTTATTTATGGCAATTACTTTTCATATGCATTTTTACACAATTTTTTGTGCAGCGCAGTTCCGAAATGCGTTTAAAGTCAATTACGATTTTATGTTTGGCAATTTTTCGATTGGTCCCATCCCCGATGGGGAAAGGAAGTATAATAATAAACGCAACGCTTTTCAGTGCGAACAATTGAATGATATTAAAGTGCATTTATCATATACATAAGGATATATATATAAAGATATATACGATACATGCACATCCTGTAGGCCTTGCTGTCACTTGACTTGTCGCGCGGCGCCAACTGTTTGTCGCCACGCGAATCCTTGCAGTCCAATCGGCCATTGTTGGTTACAGGGATTTACAGCCACTCCCCCCCCTGTCTCTTGTTCCGCCCCTCTTGCTATTGAGCTCTTAATTACGCCATAATTTCGATGTCATGCGGCGCTGTCGTCCAAACCGCGCGTCCGCTTTGCGCATTGTTTTTTAATTATTTGCCCAACTTTTGTGGAGTTGTAAAAGAAGCCGCCATCGCCGTCGCTGCTGCTGCTCTGCTGCTGCTGGTCCCGTTAATGAGCCAACATTGTTGTGTTAATTTGCCAGCCCGGGCACACTGTGCACAGTGGGCTGCCCTGTCGCGCACAGGCGGCGACATTGCCTGCTCCTACTTCTTCTTCTCTTTATTATTTGTTGTTGTTTTCCGTTTCCGTTTGGAGTTGTTGCTTTTGTTGTTGTTGCTACAGTTATTAAATTGACATTCGCGCTGATGACGCGTTGATTGCAATTCCCGGCAGAAGGACATGTAATTTTTATGGCCGTCGCTGCCGCCAATCGCCATTTTTTGCCGAAATTCAATTTGTCATTTAATTGATTTTAATGTTCACACTGAATACCGCAATGACTCGACGATATTTGTGCCCGTCAATGGTATCCCCTCTGCACCCCCTTTCCCACAGCAAATGCAAATGTCGCGCATTGTCGATCGGCTCAAAAAAAGACTGTGTGGAGGGAGGGGGAAGTCTGGCATACGCTTAATATTTTATGCATATTTTGTGGGCATTAAAAATTAAATTAAACAAGCAAATGCATTTTTATATCTTTTATTTATTGCTTTTTACACAGTCACGTTGCGAGGCCGCGGGGCATTGAGAGCGCATCGGGTCGAGCCGCCTTAAAATATGCAACAGAAAAGAAAAGGAAAATGAGCAACGGCATTGTATAGTTAGCCAGTAGGCACGACTAGTAGACACCCTGTTAACTGTTAGAGAACTGAGAAGATCATCAATTTTAAATTGAGAGAGATATAAAGGAATATATGTGTATGGTATAAATGAAGAGTATATTTCGATTTTATCAATATACATGATTAGTTTCGGGAATAATTATAAAGAATATCTTCTACCTTCGTCTTTTCCCTGCTTAACACATAATTAAATAATTACAGTTAATAATTGAGTGTGTAATCGATGACTTCTTATAAATAATAGATTTATTATCCTGCCTTAGATTCTTCTTCAAACTTTACAGGATATATTATACGCCTGTCTCTTGACGTACTTTTATAGTGCGACACAAATGTTGTAAAAACATTTTCAAATGCATCCCAAATGCATTGGCCAGTCAAATTTGTTGACTTTGCTCTTATGCTTTATGTAAATTGTTTATCTGTTTGTTGCTCACTTTATAAAATGTACTTATTTTATTCACATAACACACACAACCACAAAATATTCGATAATAAAAGGCGAGTGCTGTAAAACACACAACGCCCCAAGGAGCGAGACAAATAGAACTGTAACTCGCATTTTATTTGTCTGCCTTTGCAATGGGATTGTGTTAGGGGACTATAAATAATTTTATTATGTTTAGAAAGTCTTTATGAATATCTGTTAGGAATATTATTGATAAGCTTAAGGTATGCAAAAGAAACATTTGCGAATTAAAGCCAAGATGATGACAAAACTTCTATCTCTTTAAAACTATTAAGTATTTAAATTATTTTATAAATTTAAAATATTATTTTACATGTAAAGACATATAATTTTCTTATCATATCGTATTGAGTCTTCCTTACAGAAGAAGACAAAAACTTATTTTAACATTTCAATATCATGTCAACTTAACTACCAGTTAACTGTATGTTAAGCTTGACATATTTAGGGTCTTAGGGACAGTAAAGCAGCTCTTTTGATTGCATTATGTTATTTTATTATTCAAATATTTAGCAAATGTTACAAGAAAGTTCTATAAGAGAAAGCTATACAATCATAATTCTTGTCCTAAAGTTACTGCCTAATTGCCAACTGGGCTGAAATAAAATATTTATTGTAATTTATGTAGTGTGTGTGAGTGTCTGTCTGCGTGTGTGTGTGTGTTGGTGTTGGGGTCAAATTAAGCACAGTCTGTGTTTGACAATAAATAATTGTGCCGAGCGAGTTAATTACGAACTGCACTGCACGACGCACAATTTGTTTGGCTTATTAGCGCGCTGTATAAACTTTTGCCTAGTTCGACTGTTTGTGGGCATAGCTTTTTTTTTGGGTTTTGGCGGGATTATTTGGCCGGCTGATTAGTTGGGCAGGCGTTAGTTTATTTTGACTAAATTGCTAGTGCAAATAGGCAACACAACAAGCGACTTTAATTCATTCAACACTTTTGGCCCACATATCAATAAAACTTCAACACGTTTTAAAAGTAAAGAAAAGAAGATTATTTTGTATTATACATATAAATATGAATGTGGTTGAGTCATTAAGTAAAAGTGATGATGATCATTTTAAAAATATTTACTATGAAATTATCTTGTGTTTTGCGCATTTTTATACACTTACTAAGGGTATAATAGAATTGAAATTTAAAGGAAAGTTCAGGATTGTTTTTCTGCATATCGAACACAATCAATGCAAAGTTATCGATATTAAGCTTATATGTTATATCGATACAACCGATATTACTTTATTTAACTTAAGTTATATCTTCTGCAAATGCAAATGATAAATTTATACTATATTTTCTATTAATTCAATTAAATGAAATAATTGAGCATTCACTATGCTTTTTATCAGTTCTTAAGGGTGTTTGCTCTTCGTCAAGAAAAGATTTCCATAATATCTTGAACTTTCTCTGCGCCAGCTTATCGGCCTCGCTTGCGGCATACTACGCGTACTCGTGCTACGTGCATCTTGTGCGCATTTTTCTGCGCTCTTTTCCATTCCGATGCAATCCGCAAACTGATAATGCCCCGATAAGCCCCTTTACAGAACCCATGGGCGCCTGCCTGAGGTCGCCCACACGCCATTTACGGCGAACGTGAACTTTGCGGACCATTTATATCTGGCCATATGTATGTGTGTGTGTGCGATATGTATTGCTATCCATAACAGTTTCTCACGCTCACAATATGTTTGCTGCTTAATGTTATTTTTTGTTTTCCAGCAGGTAAAATGCCAGCAAGATTTTGCCATTTTTGGGCGCCAGAAGGTTTTGCGTTTTGTTTTTCAGATTTTTCTGATTTTCCAAGTTTTTAGAGATTTCTGTTTCTGTTTTCTGTTGTCTCGCTTACATGACAAGCGACCGTTGGTGCCTTTGTTGCTGTTGTTATTGTCGTTGCTGTTAGGTTGATTTTGGCACGGCGCATGCGCCACACGTTTTGGGCGAGTGTGTCAAGGCAGTGCCACAGCACACACACATGTAAGTGTGTAACTCTGAGTAACTGAGCCTTTTATGGCCATTTCATTAAGGCTTAGAGTTGACTTGTTGTTGTTGTCGTCGACGCAGCTGGCACGCCTTCTTAATGGCCGCTAATTCAGTTCGAATTAACTGTTTGATTAACAGTCACGGGTGAAACTGTTGTCTCATGATGGCGCTAAACATGACTGCGATTTAGATACAGATACATTGATATGCACAGCCAGATAACATACTTTACAGATACATTAATATGTACGCAGAGATACTTAATAAATAAATACATACATCAACTTTAATTTAATCTAGAAAGAAACAGTGAAATGTGTGTATAAAATTACACAAGAAAGTCGTAAAAAACTTATTTTAAATATTCCAAAATATTCCAGTATATATAATAGTTCCACCTTTCACTCGTGCATTATAATAAATAGATAATTATCCATTCTTCCAATTGTTAATATTCTAAAATTTCTACTAAAAGCTCTATGCATAATCAAAAACTGGATTAAGAGAATCTCATTTTAAGTTTGTTTGATGATACTAGTATTCTTTGTATTCGTATATAAAACATATATCTTACGATCTGTAATTACAAACACAAATTCGCGATGCGCCCCACGTTCTGAACACTGCACACAATTTGGCTAATTTGCATTTTGATGGACTTTTTACGTTAAAGTCCAAGCGATAAAGTTATTTTGTACTCTATTAAAACAATTCACTTTGAAGATCATAAAATCTTTATGACTCCTTAAATTTCAACAGGTGCAGGCATGTAAACAAACATATGTATGTAAGTGTTTCTGTATATACAATATATGTATAACTTATGTATGTACATACATATATCTATTGTATATCGTGCTTACGTAGTTATACCCGCTACCTATAGGTTACCATGTGCTAACCAATAATGAACCTATGTAACATGCCCAAGGAGGCGTGGCAGACCGCACAACGTATATATCTTCTTGATCAACATCAAAATCGAAGTCGATATAGCCAAGTTTGTCTGGTCTTCTGTCTGTTTGTCTGTCCGTGTGAAAACAGGTGGCTGCCAAATCTGGTGACAATATATCATATTATTACGCGCAGATCAAGTTTTTTTAGTATTTGGCTACGCCCCCTTCCGCCACTGTTAGTTCATTACAGTCGAGCAGACGTGACTGTTTTAACAATGTTTCCATATTAATTTAAATATAACCGGGTACACACCTATTCTTTCTATGTGTCATTAGCTGTTCTGGCTTTACAGACAGCTTTAGTTATTCTAATTAAGAATGTATGCTAGTTCTGCCTCCTTCCTAATGTTCCTAACCTCAGCAGACTAGTTAAAGGAGAAGGGGTATAGTAAATAAGAGGAAAAATTGATCTGCGCTTGCTTTATAGGACGAATAAACAGATGAACAGCTGCATAAACTAGTACAGTAACATATATACATACATACAAATGTACATATGTATATAGAACAAACTTGCATTCATACATGTGTTTAGTAAACATTTACACAGATACTCACACACACATTTGCATATTCATTAGGCCACTCAAAACGATTATAAGACTGATTAAGAACGTTTACGCATTAAAGCTTCCTGCTTTCCTGCCAATATTGACGCCGTCTGTCTCACCGACGCAGGCGCAACATGATCAGCAAACAAGCGCATTCACACACACACTCACACTTACTCACACGCACAGACTCACACTCATATACTCACAAGATTCTCAACGTCAACTGCGCAAAGCGCTTGGCAAAAAAGAGCAACAACAACAAAACCAAACAACAAAGAGAGAGACAGAGAAAGAGAGCGAAAGAGACTAACATTCTCTCTCTCTTCGCTGCCTCTCGACTCTCTTTCATTGCCTGCGACGCAAATACCGTTCTTTTTTTCATTTACGTTTTTTTTTGCGCTATATTTCGCATAACTTTTTCACTGTGTGCGTGCGCGTGCGTTTTTATTTAATAATTTGTTGTAGCTGCTGCTGCTGCTCTTGTTGTTGTTATTGTTGTAGCCGTTCTGCTGCTGCCGCTGCCTCTGCTTGATTATGTGAGCGCGACGCCGCAGTCAACATTATTGCGTGTTCAGTTCTTTTCTAAGCGGCATGCGGTGTAATTCTTCTTCTAATCGCTCTGAATTTTTGCATTGTGCTGTCGCTCTCGCGTTCCTCTTCTTCTTGTGGTCCACCAAGGTGTGTGTGTGTGAGTGACTGTGTGTGAGTAAGTGTGTATGTGTTTCTCTGCGTGTGTTGTGTGTGATGAAAGTGAAGTTTTTTTGTTGTCATCGTGCGCTTGCACACTGATTGATAATAGCTAAAAAAGCTGTCAATAAAAAGCTCCTTGTAACAAACACACACACACACACACCGACCCACACATACACAATTGCAAACCCTACGCCTCGTCGCGATAATATTGCGTATTTATAGCATCGTCTAATCTCTCGTGTGATTGATAATCGCGCTGTCAATCGGCAAATGCTTTACAATAACACACACATTAATATGTATACCCGTGTGTGTATGTGTGTGAACTACATTGTATATGGATCATGCCCTTTTTTATAGATCCCCACTTTGTGGAGTTATTTCGCGATTGGTGTCAGAAGTGCAAGTTGCCCCTTCCCCTTATCAAATGTTTATATAGTAGACCGATCTATTTATTTTATTGTAACCAAGTTGATAGTGTACTCACAGATAGAGATGTGCCATACAGTAGTTACCTAAGCTTATCTATAGAGTGCGTGCGTGTGTGTGTGTGTGAACAGTCATATAAAGGGGGTCAGTGCTGTGTGTTCATTCATAAAAGATCTCGATCCATTGAAATTACTTTCGCCAGCAATGAATGTTTATGGCAAATGTGAAAAAAGTATACATAGGACACGCCTCCCTATATAAGTATGTATGCGTATATGCTTTATGTGTGTGTATACTGTAGAGATAGATATTTGTATGTATGTATGTATATAGTTCTGTTACTGTTGTCTATTAAAAGAGATCAACAATTATAAATACTCAAACGGAACGAGCCCAGCGTCGGTTTTTGATTATATAAATGCAAAAACAACAACAACAATACACACAAAAAATACTGCAAAAATTCTAAATTTATAAAAAGGCAAGAACAAAGCTTCACACACACACACACACTTACACACATAAATATGTATGTACACATGTTTTATTCGCTAACAGCTACAACAAATTGGGCTGCTTTTTGCCAGTGTATTCGTACGATCAAGGCAGCCGTCGCGGCGACAGCGACGCCGGCAGCGGCCGTTAAAAAGGCAGCGGACCCTACACGCGCATGTAAAGTTAGCCGAACACACACACACAGAGAACCAAAAAGCCGAATGTGCCAAAAATAAAGCAAAAACAACAACAACAAGAGCAGCAGGCAGGCAACCAACCAACGCTGGCAGCAGCGACGCCAACAGCGACGTCGACTGCGACGCAACTAACGCCAAGTAAAACTGGCGGCAGCAACAAATTTTGCGCTTATGGGTCGTAAAGTTGACCTTCAAAATACGAACACACACACATACACATGCACACTCGCGCACTTACACACACAACGAAAATTGGCCAAAAAATTGCAGGTTTTTTTTCGTGTGTGTTTCGCGCTGGCTACGCTGCGCCCAGTTTAAGTTTTTTCAAAAGGCGTCGGACGATGACGCTATGTGCATGCGCCATTGTCGTTGTTGCTGCCGCCGCTGCTGCCGTTGGCGCTGCTGCCTTTGCTGTTGTTGTTGTTGTCTCATAAATGTGTGCGGCAAAATCTAATTTGGTGAGCGCATTTTACAAAGAGAGTCGTCGATCGGATCGTGCTGCTCGTTTGTGAGCGGGGGCGAGGACGCGCTGCACATGCTGCTGCCGACACGTCGCTGCCACAGTCGACGTCGCGACGTTTCTTTTTGTTGCTTTCGTGCGGTTGATTTTTTGCAAACGAAGCGACGCGCCGCTCGATCGCTCTGCTCTGCTCTCTTATGCTCTTCGCTTTGTTTTGCTTTGCGACGCGTTGCTCTTTTGCCTTTGTGAACCGCCTCTCTTATTGTGCGAATGTTATGCGCTCTTGTTGTTGTTGTTGTCGTTTGCCATTTTGGTACCCTATACGGCGTCAGCGCAATGGGGTATATTTACTTGATAGTCAGCAGTTAATTGTAGATAATAATTTGTATGTTTGATTAGTGTTAGCAATTTTCTAAAAACAGAATAGATGAAGTGAAGAAACACAACACTTCAAAAAGGGTAAAAAACAGAACATTATGAAGGAAAAGACTATGATTGCATACATTTATGTATTTAAAGTATTTATATCATTATCCCTAAAAATATATTAATCACAATCGAATGGTTATTTGATGATTGTAATTTATTTTGTCCATTGTTAGTAATAATTGTTTGAGCTGAAGAAAACACAAATAATCATTAATGCAATCGAAATTCAGCCAGGATTACTGAAATGTTTGTTACTTGATCCTGTTATAATCATTTGTATATATTTCTGCAAACAATTCATTAAAAATCAATTCAATTTTTGTCATTAAAATCATGACAGATCTCTTAAGAGTAAGATTTCGACAGTATTTTTGCACAAACTTATAATTCAAAGGACAGATGTGTTCATAATCAGAATGAGCTGACCACACTGTTGTTGATAGTATTATACTTGTATGTATATTATACATTTGTAACCTCTTCTGTTAAATTGGCAAGCTGTCTACACGCACTGTCACTCTTTGTGAGTATCTCTCAGTCGTCACGTGAACTCGATTACGTTGTGCTTGCTATGCTTGTATGTTTGTGTGTGTGACGCGATCGGTATCAAGGTTTTTGGCAATTTGGTTTGTGCTGCCGCTTCAGTCGGTTGGTAGGTCGCGTCGTCAACGCCGGCGTTGCTGCTGTTGTTCTGCTGCTGCCTCGCTGTCGCTGCGCCGTTTGCCGTCTTGTGCCCGCTCTGCTGCTGCCGTTCGCGCAGTTCGCTGTTCGGCGTTGCTTACTGCGCTGCTTGGTGCGGTTGCGCCTTTTTCTAGCTGTTTTGTGTGTGTGGTGTCTTGGTATTTGTTGTTGTTGTATTATATATTTTTTTCGCAAATTGCCGATGCGGAGATCAACATAGTCGCGTCGCTGCTCGTGTGCTGCGCTCGCGTGCGCGTTTAGTTTACTTTTTTTATTTCGCTTGCTTCTTCGCGGCGGTGAACGTTAACGTTGACGTCGACTGCGACGCGAACGCCAACGCAGTTGCTGCCGCTGCCGCTGCCACTGCGCGACACTCTTAACCTATTTTCTCGCGAACCGAACATTAGTTACAATTTTGTTGTGATGTTGCGTGGCAGATACGCGTCGGACACGGACGCTGCTTGCGCGGATTCTAAGCACGCACACTTACACTAGCACACACACAAACACATGTACACGTTCGCACTCGGCAAACATAGCAAACACACATACACACACACAACCACTGATGATGATTTCCAATCAGATCTAGTAACGGGAAAAGAAAATATATAAAACAAAAGGAACAAAACAGAAATTTGTTCTAGAATTTAGCAAATGCAAAAAAAAAAGTGAAAACAACAACAACAAAAATTGCAAATATTTAAAAAATAATTTCAAAAAAGTGATTGAATTGCAGTGCCTTAAAAATTCATTGAGCATATCCAAAAATAATATATAAAAAGTTGATCAATTTATAAAGTTAAAAAAATGTCGTGCCTTGATAAATTCTTAAAGTTTTATGCATGATAAGAAAGTGCAAAAAATAATATTAATTAAAACAGAAAAATCAACAAGAAATCTTCCGTAATTTTGGATATCAATCGGAAGAACTTAGTTTTCTCATTTTGAACCCAACTGTACCCACTGAAAACGCATCAAATTGGATTACACAAATTTTTGGCTGGTGCAGTCGCTCTGTGAAAGGTTAGTACGGTCACACTTAACGGGACTAAGGTTGAAAAGACCTTACGAATGATGAATGGGCCAGGCCCAAGCGAATGTGTCGAACTGTGTCGAAACGAAAGCAAAAGTGTTCAAGTGCCGTCGTCTAACGAGTGTCATATATAGTATATACTTCATATGTAATACATGCTAGTGTTCGGAGTTGATAATACAAGCATACATATAGTATATGTACAGGGTATATACTTGAGAGTGACATAGTACAGCCTGTGCTGATAACGTTTATTCTTGGGAATTCTCAAGTAATAATAGCACCCTGGGTAATCCAGCGGAATTCAGGTTTATTGTTTAAAATATGCGAAATAATCTGAGATGAAAGCGCAAAAAAAAACGTTGCAATCATTATGTAATATATTCAGATTTAAGCTCTCTGTCTTGTGTTCTTCTGATAATACTTTAAGGATCATGCGATATGCTTTATTTTATTAGATAAAGAAATAATGAACAGCGAAAACTATTGAGCACTTGGTTTTATATTATACATATATCCCTTTATACATTGTAATTTTGTTATAGAAAAATATTTATTATCTGCAAATAATTCTACAGTCACCTTTTCCAGAAAGAAATATACTATGTATATACATTACACATATGAGCAATTTTTCTTGTAATTGCGAAAGGGAAATTCCGAATTATTCATGCACCTCGATAAGTTTTGCAGAAAATGAAGTCACACTATAAATCTTAACTGTCAAAGGGGCTCTCTGGTTAACGTGGGTAGTTCCGTGCGTCTATTTTTCAATAAATTGCCAAATAATGAGATAAAAGAAAATATTTTTAGATGATAATTGAAAGAAATTGAAATAGAGATTATTTTGGGACAATAAAATGTAGTGTCAAAAAAATGCTTAAAAAAAAATACGACCCTATGGGGTTGAAAGATTATCAGTAAAAAATTATATTTCATATATCAATTAATTCAAATCTAATAAAGAAATTACATTATGATTAAAGTTATATAATTTAAAGCAATTGTAATCGGAATTACAATAAGATACTTGCAGAGATAGTACATATGTATAAGTATATAAGATTTGAAGATTGTCATTAATAAAAATGAAATTTCTTAGAAAAAGCCATTCAAAATAGAAGTGTAGATAAAAGTTGTAGCATAGATAAGAGACTTATCAGTCATATAGTCATAATCTCCCCATACTTCTTGAACATATGTATGCTTAGTGTCACGTATGATGTAAAAGGTTCCGTTACTGCGATCATATGGCAAGCCAATTTAGGATATCGCCAAGTCATGCGTTAAAGTTGTCTATAAATACGGAAAATACGAATGGGGATCGCACACAAATAAATAAATACTGCGACTGCGGGCTGCGACGGCAGGCAGAGAGGCCGAAAAAAAAACCTAAAACATGCGAAAATTATCTATAAATTTAAATTTTTACAATCTGTGTACGATTATACGAAGCGGCAGCGGCAACAACAACAAGAACAGCAACAACAAGAGCAACAGCAATAAAAGTGCTGCCCAAAAAAAGCTTTTGAGCTGACGTCAAACGGCAGCGTCGACTGCGACGCTGGCAGCGCCAATTTATTTTACACAATTAAGGGTGTGCGCGTATCGTACCCCAAGCGAGACAGGGAGGGATAGAGTAAGAAAGATTGGCAGATATACAAAGAGTATATACATACATATCTCTATGCATAAATACACATGTACATGACTATGTATGAGCGATCACAAGCAGCTCACACACACACTCGCGAACTGATGATGTGAAAAAAAACATTACTATGCGCCAATTTAGATTAAAGCAACGCGCGGCCACGCCCCGCGCCTGCAAAGGCAGAGCTAACTGTAAAAAAGAAGGAAGAATGAAACAAACCGAAAAATGGGAAACACAAATACAGAGATAGAGGGAGATAGAAGAACATACATACATATAGTATAAAATTGTTACCCGCTTTTTAAAATAATAAAAGACACAGCGGAGCTGCGCTTGACAAGGCACAGTGCGCAGGCATTGTTGTTGCGCATTTTATTTATTTATATTTATATTGTATTTATGCAATATTTATTATTATTATAGGTAAATTCTTTTTCGCAAATAGCCGCCAAAAACGTTGCAAACTTTTATTCACGCCAACTGTGCAAACATTGCGCCTCGTTCCTCTCGGCTTGTTTCTGCTGTTCTTCTTGTTCGATTTGAAGCACAAGCGAACACACTAAATGCAACTGTGTACGTCTGTGTGTGTGTGTGCCCCTTTAAAGGTACCCTCAATTGGGGCCCAGCACTGCTGTCGGTCTATGCGGCCCTGGCCCAGATCATTCGCCCGATCATTGGCAAAATATCAGCAGACTTTTTTGAGGCAGGCCAACTGTGTCAGCTTCAGTTCTAGTTTCAGTTGCAAAACTTTTAACTTTTCAGATCCTGCACAAAAAAATAAAAAAATTTTTCAATTTTCTCATCATTTTTACAGTCTTTAATCAAGGGGAACATAAGGGATAGGGTTTATTTATTATTTTAATAAACTAAAAAGGTTTTTTAATCCATATAAGTTTGCAATTTTCAAGGCGCCCAGGTTGCTTTGTAAATATTTTATCATTAAATTTGAGCGAAATATTTTTAAGATCTGACTTTATAATATGCAAAAGGTTTAACTATATTTAAAAACATATATATTTCACGCTAAAAACCTAACCACTTTTTAAGGTGTTTAGTAAAGAAAACAATATGTATTCCTTAAGGTTTAAAATATCATCCAACTGTATAGCTATTGTATTGCCATAATGTACCTGATATAATAATAATTAACCTCTAAATCTTCCTCTTTAATCTTCATTTGCCTGCCCTTAAACTAGCTACTTTGCATGTTGGCAACACTGGCAAATTCTCAGCTACAATTTTTGAATACCCAACGAGGCAAGCAACCCAAACCACCCACCCATCTACCGCACACCTTGTGCTGCTTACGTAGTACCGCATCTATGTATGTGTGTGTGTGTGTGCCCATTACGCCTCATTTCGCTTGTTGTTGTTGTTGTTGCTTGTTCCCTTAGCGAGAGGCGCAAATCGCTCGCTGTTCTCGTTGTTGTTGTGTTTGTTTGTTTGTGTTGTTTTTTGCGCGCGCTGCTTATAAATAAATTTGTTGGCAAAACGTAGCAAAAACAACAAGAACAAAATGTTTAATATTCTCAGCTGCCTTTGCTGCTGTGTTCCTGGCAGCTTCTTGGACCGCCTGCAAAGAGGCAAGGGGCGAGGGAGACATGCCACAACACGGGGCAGAAAAGTATTTGCAAACAAAAACATAAATTCACGTTCTTCGTTTTTTTGTATACATATATTTAGACCAGAAATATATATTTTGATAAATTCCTGCTGCAAAACTTGAGCTAAAAATACAACGACACATTGAATAAGAGGAAGAAGCCGAGCGGACGCGGCATTTGACCTTTAATCATAACAGAGTTGAAAATACTAAACCATTATCCCCGTTATCTGCCTCATCTAACGACAAGAACAACGATTGATTAGCTTATCAGCTGCCAAATTTATACTTTACGTCAGTTCCAATGACGTTCTTCCGCAATCCATCCGATGTTCGAGTGGGTTCCTTGATAAGATCCAACTACATCATAACTGAATTTCAGTTCACAAGTATCTGTAAGATTCAAATTTAGTGCTGCTTAAAATTCATATATATATATTTACGCTAAACTTAAATTTATATTGCACCACGCGGCGTATGAGTAATAAATTGCAAGAAATATATTTATTGTGATTATAGCTGCACACTTTATTAGCTTTAATGTTTATTAATCGTATGTTTCATTGTAATTTCCCCTAGCAAACTTCAACTTCAGTCGCAAACTTAGTGTGAATCTTTTGAATCATTTTCGAATCGTTTGTCTTGGTACCTTAGGCGTTTCCTGCCAGACACATAATTACGATCTCTGATTTGCTCATTCGTTTGCATGAATTAGGGCCACATGTTGGCGATCCATCGCAGCAACAGCAGCAGCAGCAACAACAGCAACAACAATGAGCGCACTCAGCTTCTCTCTGCCCACGCAATGCGCGCGCGAAAAATTTACGCGATTTGTCAGCTCGACGTTTTTTTTAAGTATTTTTTTTGCGGTATTTTGTATTTTGTGTGCTTACATTTCGCTTGTTGGTTCTTTCAAATGCTTGAGGTTGCTTTCGGCAGGGTTTAAGTGGGCCTACACACACCAACACACACACACACTGACTGTTTGTTTTTCATGTTGTGTACTTAGTGCTATCGAAGCTGTCGTAGCTGTTGTTATTGTTGTTGTCGTTGTAGCTGTTCTTGTTGTTTGTAGACAATTTCTAAGTGTGTTCGAATTTAGGTCAGCTCTTCTACGCACCGACGCTGACGTCTCTGCCTGCTGCCAGTCTGCGTCTGCGTGTGTGTCTGTACGTCTGTCAGTCCGGCCACAGAGTGTCATTGTAATTGCAAATATCGCAGCCAGGCAGCGCGACAGTCGCTCACAGCAAGGCACAGTTTGAAATAAGAGGAATACGACGAAAAAATCACTCATACGCCAGCGTGTGCATTTGGGCTGCCCACGCGCGCGTGCTTGCTAAGGAAAGCAAAGCCGCTGCCACAGCAGACGTATATTGTCATCATCAGTTTCATGAGTCGACTTGCAATATACACTGTGTGTGTGCACATACGTGTACAGATGCAAAATTAGCGCATTTAATTGCCCAAAATGTGTCTGCGCCAAGTCAACATCAACTGCGGACCTAACATAACACACACACGACTTGCAACAGCAACAACAACAACGACAGTGGCAACAAGGCGCTTGACGTAATTGGCCAGACAACTTTCTGCCTTGCATTTTGCACGTCTCGCATTTTTGACAGTCCCCGAAAACAGAAACAGCATCGTCTGTTTACAGATTTCATGCGCATATTGTACACACAATTTTGATGTCTTATTTTAATAGGCGATTTATCTGGGGCTGAGAACACAGTGGGTGCTATGCGATTACTTTAAATGCTGCCATAGGGATTTATTTTATTGCTCATTGAGAATTATTTTGCATTCTCTGTAATAAATCGGGAAAAGTCTAGAGGAAAATAAGCAAGTTAAATTAATTATACAAAAATGAGAACCATTAATTATTATTTAATATAATATTATATATTGTTTATATTTTTAATTGGCAAATGTAAGGAATTACTGGTTATAATATGCATTTGTTTTTTATTTATATTTTCTGCAGTTAATTAAATTTTTTAAATATTTAAAATTTTTTTTTTTCAAAAATATTATTTTTTTGAATTGATAATACAAAAAATTAAGAAAATTAAATTTCATTAATTACAATTATTATTTATATATAAAATAAATTACAGGGTATAATTTGCATGTGTTTATTAAGTGCGCAATGCACTGAATTAATGCACTTTCCAATCACGAGATTCTCTGCATGTGTGTGTGTGTGTTTGTGCTCGTTCATGTTCGCGATCTGTTCGCTGCGTGTTAATTGATTTAGCTGCGGCGCACGTGACGTATGCGCAATCTATACTATAAAACATTGCGCATACGCCCAGTGGCGTATATTTGTCTTTGGCAAAATATTGACTTATTTAGCAGCTCATAAAGCGCTGTGGAGTAACAAAAACCCTTTGCTAGCCCTTACTGCGGCCTAATTAATGCTAATTTTGAGTGTTGCCAACTTTTTCCCTGACAATTCGCGTTGCGTCAATTTGGACAACAACATCTTTGCCACCGGCAGAGGCACACAACCAAACACACACATACAAACAGACACAAACACACACTTGAGCCGCTTGAGAGCTGCTCAACATCGCCTTGAGTTGGCCGCCAAGTACAACATGCCTGACAACTTGGACAGCCCGACACAAAAGGGAGTCGAAGTTTGAAGCGTCTTCGGGTCGCATCGCGCAGCCTCGCATAGTTGTAAAGATCATTCAATAGGTTTTTTTTCACTTTGCAATTATTTGTTTCTACTTTTTTCTTTCCTTTTTGCGCATTCAGCCCACGGCGAATTTCACAATCAACAAACGGCGAACGAAGCCAGCGAGCGCTGCCTGCTCAAGTGCTAACAAGTTGTAGGTTCCCCTCAGCTCTCTTACTCCCCTTTACCTTCCTCTCCCCTTTACCTACCTCTCCTCTTTAACTTTTACTCCCCTTTGCCTCTACTCTGCTGTTGGTCGCTCCAAATAGAGTCAGCTTATGGCATTTGGCACCCACGACGACGAGCAGCGAGCGCACATTGTCGGCCAGGGCGACATAACTGTAATAATTACAAAGTACGCTCCACCCCACTCCTCTGCTAGTGAGTCACATGTCTTGAGGTTTGCCAGCAACAACAACCACAACTAACGCACATATTTGGAGCCAATGAGAGGCCGCCTTTCATTAGGGTCCCGCACAGCCATGACATCATCAGGCGCATTGGCACAACATCTTCAACAGGTCAAAACTTCAGCGAATAAAATGCAAATTCACTTTAAAAAATTACCAACAAATTAAAAAAACTTTAAATTATTTCAAATTTAAATTTCACAAATATTTTCTACACTACAAAAAATTTAAAAAATCCTTTTAAAATGACAATATGATTTAATAATTACATGAATTTACTCAGACTGCTTCTATGTGCAATGCCAGCACTGTAGCAGCAGCAGCCTCAACAATTTTCATTTGTCGCATTTACACAACTTCGCACTTTGCATTAGTTTTTGTT
The DNA here is from genome assembly GCA_018903675.1 of Zaprionus capensis. Classification (NCBI taxonomy): domain Eukaryota; kingdom Metazoa; phylum Arthropoda; class Insecta; order Diptera; family Drosophilidae; genus Zaprionus; species Zaprionus capensis. The sequence goes on along the minus strand of JAEIFN010000964.1, from coordinate 8,497,061 downwards.
GTTGTATATTTTGTTGTTGTTGCTGCCTCTTTTATTAGTTTCATTTGCCACCCACACGCGGCACAGCGAGGCACAATTTTTGTGGCAATTCGCAACACTCTCCTGGCATAAACACTTGCGTGTGGGCGTTCTATTCCTGGCGCAAGCACCAGTGCAGCGCAGGCAGCAGTGCAGGCAGGCAGGCAGCGCAGGCAGGCAGGCAGTGCAATTAACACATTTGTATCTGACAAATGCAATCTGTGGGGCTCGTATCTTTTGCGCCGCCACGATCACTTGCACTTTTCATTCTGGGCGACAAGTTAAATTATTAGTGCGAGTGCTATAAAAATAAATAAAAAGCAATGTATGCTATAAAATTGAGTTAGTTTATAGCTTGCTTGGCTAGTTGTTGTAGATCCCCCGCCGCCAAGCGGGGCTCCCCCGCCTAGTTGACCCACATTCGCGCTGTGTAATCTCTGACCTTGCGCAAAAAGTCCAACTTGGGGCCGTGCCCAAAAGACAAAAGCGGCAAATATGGTAACCTTTTGCGGGCTTAATCAATCATGCATCTGTATCTGCGCGCCTATGTTTGTATCTCAACACAGCTTCGACGCTGTCTGGCTGTATCTGTAACTCTGTTGACCTTCATCTTTTACACAATTCAAATGGTTTTGCTGCTGCTGCTGCCGTTGCTGCCTTTCGGCTGATTCATTTTGCACATTTGACCATTGAGCCAAGGTGAACCCCTCCAAACGCTAATCTTGATCTCGTTTGCCTTCTGCAGCATGTATCTATGTATGTATCTGTGCGATGCCCGAAACGAGCATTAATAAATACTTTATGCGCGGATACAAATACTTTAGACATTTTCGCGCGTTATCTCAGTTTGCGCATCTTTCTTTCGTTCGCGAAGGGCAAACGAGCTTATGATCTATTTGGGTAGCTGCTTAACAGTGTGTGTGTGTGTAGTTGTATATATATATGTATCTGTAGTTGTATTTGTTGCTCTCGCTGATTGATTTGCGTGTTGGCCATGTGGGCGAACAGTTTGTAACGCTCACGCGCGTTTTTCGCGTGCGCGGACGTTGAACTCGCAACGGTAAATTTACAACGTAGACGAAAAGCATTAATAACAAGTAAAGCAACAAGCACAACTACAACAACAACAGCTAGATCTAAAGACAAACCTACGCCAACATGTAAAGTTCTAACGCCAAAGATAAACAAAAGGCAAATTGAAAATGAGCAACGACGGCAGCAGCAGCGCAGCTAAAACAACAACAATGGCAACAACAACAATAGCAACACCAACAACATGCACAGCAAATATCAACAAACTACTTTGTATTTATAATTATTATCGCAGTCCGGCGTCGGCAGCGGCAGCAGCAGCGGCATTTTCAAGTGCTCGCGTGTATCTCTCAGATACTCTTTGGCTCTCACAGAACATCGGCGCTGCCCCTGCCCCCCGCCCCCTTCCCTGTCTGTCAATTTAGAACGTGTAAATTGAAAAACTATTTGGCTGTTACAGCACTCTCGGTGCGCGCTGCTTGCTGCTCAGTGGCGCAGTCAGCGTCGCTGCCGCGCACGATAAGGCGCAGCTAACTAAAAGTTGAAGGCCATTGCTGATACGCCGCGTAGGACGCGCGTGCTGCCAAATGCGAGTGTGCCATGGTATGCGTGTGTGTGTGTGCGAGTGCGAATGTGTTTCTCTGTGTGTGTGGCTTGTTGTTAGCGTTGATTATCTAAGTTAGTACGCTCTCCCGCTAGATATGTATGAGGCAGGCACGTGACAAAACGTTCTTAACTTCATATAGATCTCTGTTTGTATCTGCATTGGAGATCGAGAAGGTGAATGGGAAAATAACTTAGGAATATAAGTCTTGTAACATGTAGATTAATGTGGAAAAATAAGGAAGATATAACGCTTGTAGTTTATGGATTAATATGCAATTGAAATATGGATGTTTATTTCCAATATACAATATATAACATATATTGATAATATATTTAAAAGAAACTAAAAGAGATTGAGAAATTATGTTAATATTATTTGATTATGTTAAGTAAATTCATATAATATTTTTTTTATATTCAAATTCTTAAACTGAAATATATTTAAATAATCTGAATATTTTCAAACTATCTATTCATGCATTCTAACAAGTAAAACATGTTAAAATACTCACAGATGCCTAGTTTCTACATTTTGTGGTGCGTTGTTACCAAAAACTTAACATAAACTGTTCGTGTTAACTGCCCTTTTACAGCTGTTAATGTGTTTAGCAAGTTGCTCTGCCGCAGTTTACTTTTTATGAGTAATGCAAAGTCTGTTGAGGTAGATAGACAAAGATATATCTATATATATGTGTATGTACAACAACAATATTCTTGCTAGGGGATCGGTTACAGCATTGTTTACATAGCAAACAACTGACGGACAATGCGGACATGTTTAACATATTGCGCAATTTACTGATCGCATAGCTCGATTCGCTTTGCTCCTCGCTCGCTCTCACTTAGTTCTGTTCAGTTCGGTTGGCTATACGCTCTGGCCTGCTTGCTCTCTCTCTTCTTATATTTCTCCCTCTCTTTCTCTCCCTCTCTCTCTCTCTCAGTTCTCAAGTGTTTGCTTGTGATAAGCGCCAAATGGACGCAAACAATATTTAAACAATTTTACGTAAGCGCGCGCCAGAAAGTAAAAGTTTCTACTGCCATTGCACTCATTAATTAAATACGTCTCTCGAGAGAGTGTGTGAGTGTGTGTTTGTGTGTGTGAGTATGTGTGTGTGTGTATTTGCATTCATTGCAAATTTGCATTAAAAGTGCAAGTGAAAAACGCAAACTGCAATCGCAAATTACAAACTGCAAATCGCGTCGACGCGTCGTCAATGAATATAAAAATGAAATTGAAAATCATTTCGCGCTTATTATCGCCACAGATTTCTTTACGTTTTCATTCTTTATAATCTTTTTCGTATTATTATTATTATGCTATCTTCTGCTTTTGCTTTGCTAAAGACTTTCGTGAAATTTGATAAATGAGTTTGCAGAAAATTCATTAACTAATTCCGGGATGATTACAATGAAATAAGTTTGCTTAATCAGTTTTATAAAATTACCAGTTTAGATATGGCACTATATAGTATATTTTCTCTCTGTGTATGTGTGTGTGTGTTTGCTCACGAGGGTGTCCAGCTGTCATTTGCTTTGATAACGTTTCCCGTTAGACGTCAACTGATCTGCCCTGCAAATCAGCTGCTCATCGTGGCATTATTTTGATAAGATATTGTTACATGAATTCTCAATTATTTCACACACACACACGTGTACATAAATGCGTGTAAAGAGCTTCGTTTCTCCAAGTGTAATTGAAGCACATTCAGATTTTACTTGCTTTTCATGAAATTATGAAATAATACGTTAATTTCATGTACCGCAAATATGATTCACTATGGAACTTTAGTACAGTTGCCACGCAGCGAAAAAAGTGATTCCCTTTTACAGCGAAATTCGAACAAAACGTTCTGTTCATCAAGTTTTTTTAACAACCCAATTAAAAGCAATTTAATAAACCCAAAAAAAAGAAGAAATAAATAAATGGAATAGTATATTTAATTCCCACTGTGCACTGCGTTATGTAACAAGGGGCGCCAGTAACAAAAGAGCCAAAAAAAAAATACTATTTAGTATATGCAGTATATACTAGATAAATTAAATATATGCACACACAGAACATTCAAGTTTCTAAAATGAATGCACAATTAATTTTGCATTGCGAAATTTGTGGAATATAAAAGCGAAATCTATATACACATACATATATAAGGCAGATCTATCTATATGTGTGTGTGTGTGACGACAATCAAATTGTAATACCAAATGAAAGCCGCGTGATCGTCTCTCTCTCTCTCCCTCTCTCTTTCTATCTCTCTGTGCCTGCAAATTTAGAACATTTTGCAGAAATGGGAGGAAAGCAACAAAAACAAACAAAAAATAAATAAAAAGAACTGAAAAAAAAACGAAAAAAATTAACAGCAAAAAAAAGTTATTGCAAAAGTTTGTTCGACTCGACGCTTGAAAGCGAAAGTGCTCTCCCTTTCCATCTCCCCCTCTCTCTCTCTGTGTTTGTCTCTCTCTCTTTTTCTCTCTTGCGTGAAATAGTTTAATACCCGTTGGGTATGTACCGTATTGTGTGTGTGCGATTATGTAGTAGTTGTTTGTGCTATTAAATTTTAGAAGAGCGCACAGAACAAAATAAAATAAAAACAGCAAAAAAAATGACATCGCATTGACGCTGGTGTTGGCGTCGGCGTCGACGCTGCGGCGCCGCAAATAAAAAGCGCTTACGACAGCGCCGGGCCCCACACACGCACACACATACACAGTATGCTCGTGTAGTTGTAATCGTTATTATTGTTATTGTCGAACATGCACACATACACACGTACATGCGCACACGTTCTCGCGATCGCCCCCGCCTCCAACTTGCGCACTCTACTTCTCTGTCGTTCTCCCTGTCTGCCCTTCTCCCTCTGTCTCTCTCTTGCCAGGGCCACACACGTTCGCGAAAAAGTTCTTTGACGTTTTGTTTATTTATTTTGTTAAGCATTGCCTCGTTCGGCTCTCTCACGTGAAAGCTTTGCCGCAAAGCTCTCTCTCTCTGCCACTCTCTCTCTCTTTTGTTTGCTCGCGCGCTCTGGCGTATACAAAGCGTAATGAAAAGCAAAAGTAATTCTTATCAATTGCAGCGCCCCGCCCCCTTCGAACTCTGCTCGCTCCTGCATTAGAACTTTGCCCAAAAGCCGTTAAGATTAGCGCGAATTGTAAAAAGTACAAAAATATATAGGCATAAATGTATTACATACACATATACATATGTATATGTATAAATAATACATGTACATACATTATACATTATGTATTAATCTCTGGTAATTCTAATAATAGTGTCTTCTATCACGTAGTCACGAGGGTTGCGCTCAAAGTACTGAAATTATAGAAATTTGTATAGATATGAATCCTCCTACTGTAAACATAGATAGAAACATATGTGTCTTTCAGCACGTAGACACGAGGGTTGCTCTATGAGTACTGAAAACACGCATGGATTTGGTAAATTGAACCTTACACAGTTGAGATTCCTTCCATTGGAAATACCTCTTCTAATTAGGTATAGAGAACCTTTAAATTCCTATATTGATATTTATTCCTGTACGTAGACACGAAGTTTATCTTGAGAGTAATGAAAACATATGTACATATGGTAAATAGAACTTGACTACCTTTAAGTTATTGTAAAAACCTCTTGAACTAAAAGTAAGAAGTTTAGAAAACTTCACACAGTAAAAATAAATAAATGTATTGATATACATATCATCAAGCAGGCAGTAACGAGGGTGCCTTTAACCATACTGAAAATACGTTTACCATACTTATACATACATTCCATACTCTTACATAGAACCAGTAAACATAGTTGAGAATACCTTTCATAATTAGCAATGGCCTTAACAATTTTTGTGTCATGTAAAGTTCCTAGAATTCTCTATATAGCTTACAGCTAAGCTCTTCATAGAAGTTTGTGCAATTAATTAACAGTTTGCACAGCTCAAACATGAGAATTAACACTCGCTATAGCCAAAGAACTGGCTGGAAATCGTGTATAGCAAAAGGGCAACAATTCTGCTATCGATGAACGGAAATGCAATAAATAATTTGGCAACCGTATTGTAATAAACAATTGTATTTATTGCCAAAACGATCATTTCCGACGACAAATCGAACTTGTGATAACGATAAGAAATACACAGAAAAAAACATATGCTGCTGTTTCCTTTTTCCTGCTTCCGATTTAGAAATGACTAGATAACTCTGACTGTATCTGTACTCTGCCTGGTGACAGTTTGAACTAGTTTCAACCAAAAATGCTGGCAAACAATGTGTAATTGTTTATCATTTTTAGATAAGGGGGTAGTGCAAATTAAACAGTTGTATTCTATTTGTTTAAGTGCGAAATTATCAAATAATGGAAACTAATTCGCAAAAATTGGAAAGTACAGACAGATGGCGAAATATCTTTAAATCGAACTGAACTGAGTAGGAAAATACTGTGCAGATCATGTTGGAAATTAGCGTTGTTCCCTTTGCATCAATTACCTTATCACGACAATTAAGATTGGAATAAACTGGAAAACAAATGTGCTAAATGGGTTTTTATTAATAACATTTTCCTAATTTGAAATTCTTGCGTCTTTAATTTAGAAATCTCTTTCGTTATGGGTGTGTTATAATATGAATGAAGAGCTTGTGAAAGATGAAGCAAATTATAATTGAAGTTCGCGAAAGAACAACAAGAAAAGTTGAGGAAATCTTTTTAGGAATTGTGATTTATAATTTAAATCTATTTGTTTTGAGATCTTTTACTTATGTAACCCCCCTCTCCTTCTTGCAGGTACAACACTGAACAAGGAGCTATGGACCAGCAATTCTGTTTACGCTGGAACAATCATCCTACAAATCTAACCGGCGTGCTGACCTCGCTGCTGCAGCGTGAGGCGCTCTGCGATGTGACCCTTGCCTGTGAGGGTGAAACAGTCAAGGTGAGTGTTGTGTATTCATTTTGAATGTATTCACTTGTACTCAATATACTGATATTTATTTACAGGCACATCAAACCATACTGTCAGCCTGCAGTCCATATTTCGAGACGATTTTCCTACAGAATCAGCATCCACATCCCATCATCTACTTGAAAGATGTACGATACTCAGAGATGCGCTCCCTGCTCGACTTCATGTACAAGGGCGAGGTCAATGTGGGTCAGAGTTCGCTGCCCATGTTTCTGAAAACCGCCGAAAGTCTGCAGGTTTGTACCGAGAAGAATCCTTTCTCTGAACTCAACTAACCAAATCTCTTCCTCTCTTTCACTTTGCCTCTCAGGTGCGCGGCCTTACAGACAACAACAATCTGAACTATCGCAGCGATGGCGATAAGATGCGTGATTCGGCAGCCAGTTCGCCTACTGGGCGTGCCAGTGGCAGCTATGGTGGCGGCCTGCGCGACGATGTGCGCGACTCACGCGACTCCCTGCGCTCACGCTGCGAACGCGATCTGCGAGATTTGCGCGACGATCTGCAGCGCAGCAGCAGCAGCCTCAGTCTGAGCGAACGCAGCTCGGCCGCGGCGGCTGCTGCAGCTGCTGCTGCCGCTGTGGCAGCAGCCGGTGGCAATGTGAATGCCGCTGTCGCTGCGCTGGGTCTGACAACCAGCGGTGGCGAACGATCTCCCAGCGTGGGCAGTGCCACTGCTGCTGCAGCTGCCATGGCCGCTGCGGTGGCTGCGGCTGCCAATCGTAGCGCCAGCGCCGATGCCCAGAATAGTCGCGCTGCTGGCGATGCATGCAGCGATCGAGGCAGCGATAGGGGCACGCTGGAGCGGGCCGATAGTCGGGATGAGCTGCTGCAGCTGGACTACAGTACTAAGGATAATAATAATAGTAACAGTAACAGCAGCAACAACAACAACAATAGCAGTAGTGGCAACAACAACAACAACAATAATAACAACAGCAGCAGCAGCAACAACAATAACAGAGAGCGCAACGATAGCAGAGAGCGAGATCGGGATAGAGAGCTCTCGACGACGCCGGTCGATCAGCTGTGTAGTAGTAAGCGCAGACGTAAGAACTCATCATCCAACTGTGATAATTCGTTGTCCTCGAGCCATCATGCGAATGCGGCCCACATACAGGACAGGCACTACGCGCAGGACTCTCAGGTGAGCACGGGACAGGTATATATCATATGATATAAGAGATATATGCAGACTGAAGTTATCACTAGTTTTTAGCTTGTGTCACTTGGTTCATGTCTTGGGATATGCCTTATATGTGTCATATTCATATATTCAATCTTAATCAGTGTCATGTTTGTTCGGCTGTCAGTTTTAAAGATATAAAACCTTAAAGAAACTTTAGACACATACTTTATAATGTTGTAGTGGGAATTTTGCAATGAACATAAAATAAATAAATAAACTCTGCACAACTAAACTTTACTCTCTCTAAAATATGTTGTCAAAATTTAAACAGATTTGAAACACTATAACATATAGTAGCTCAAATTACCTCTATCAATTTTATGCTGATTCTGCTTCGTTTAAATTTCATTATAACTACAAGCCAAGAAATTCATAGAAATTTACAATTTTCATAAATAATTTATCTACACAAGTTGAAACCTTTATAATTTATTTAAAATATGCTAAACTTCAAAGTTAAATACTCTTATATACAATCAAAATAATAAATATTACAATAAACTGAATTTCATAGCCGCAATCAGCTAAAATCAAGCTAAAGTTAGCCGTTTATCTCTCAAATTCGTCTAATCTTTGTTAACTTTGCCCTCTGTGAAGGTTTAGCATTAAACTAATATATATGTAGTAAAGATATGTATGCAGGCAAAGTCAAACCTAAATGTAAACTTAGAAAGTGCCCTGTAGTAAAATAAAATAAAAAAAACACTGCGTTATCAGCAACAGTTGTTGATAAACACAGAGAGCATAAAGCAACTAGGCAGGCCAAACATCAACAACGGAATTTGCGTTTGTCACTTTGCGATAGGATTCGTGATTCGCTGCGCTCACATGACGTGCCAAAAAGTAGAGCTGAGAACAATAAACAACAAATTGTTGCGTTCTTATCAGCTGTCAGGAATCTCAGATCGTTATGTGCGAAAGAGAGAGAGAAAGAGAGACAGAGGGAGTTGGTGTTGGAGCACCTTATCGCTGGCACGCGCCGCTCTGCAATTGCGGTCGCAAATTTTAGCCAGTTTATAGCGGTTATAGATTATGATAGCAAACATTGTTAGGGTGCGAGACAGTGTATACTAATTCGTTGTTGTTCTTCTTCTTCCTTTGCAGGCCAGCGCACACGGCAACTTCAAGTCGAGTCCCGTGGCCAAGACAGGCGGCAGCACTTCGGAGTCGGAGGATGCGGGCGGGGGCGGGGGCAGACGAGATTCGCCACTATCGATGACAGTTGCACATTTGGGCGGCGGCAATGTGGGCGCGGCCAGTGCGCTAAGCGGGCTCAGTCAGTCGCTAAGTATTAAGCAGGAGCTAATGGATGCGCATCAACAACAACAGCAACAACATCGTGAACATCATGTCGCGTTGCCCCCCGATTATACGGTAAGTTGACAAAACGAAACATATGTACATACATATGTACACACTCCCCTCCACTGCCAACACTGTTATCGATAACCGATTACGATCGTAGTTAATGCATTTAGTTTGCTAAGTTAATTGTTAAGGTTTTTTCTTTTGGACCGGTGCGATGGTTCCAATTCCAGTTTATCTTTTATGTTTCTCTCGGTTGTTGTTCATTTTTTTTGTTTTTGTGTACTTTAAGCCAATTGCAAAATGCTTCAAGACAAGTTAAGAGAGAAAGAAAGCTGCTAACAAATTGTTTTTGTAAAATTTAAGAATGAAAAAAAAGCGCGTAAAGCAACTTGGAGCAGAACGAAGGATTGGTTGTGTTTGGTTTCTTTGTAGATTTCTCGGAATTCGAATATCTCGAAATGGAATATATCGGCCAAGAAAAAGAAAAAATCTCAACAATTTCAAAAAAAAAAAAGCTAGATAAACAGCGAAAAATCCTTCCTTCTACCAATAGATTGTTTTGGCAATTTTTTTGTTTCTTAAGTTCATTTCCCAAACTGTTTTGTTTTTTGTTTTGTCTGTCACGTTGCGTAGCCCAAACCTTGCAACCCAAAAGACACAGACGCGTTTTCAGCGGGCAACAAAACAAGCTCATCGCCCGCCTCGATGCATCAGCTGCTGCTGCAGCAGGCGGTGGAGGCGCAGATCAAGAGCCTGCAGCTACAATATCAGCAGGAGACGCTCGACAGCACAGTGCAGCGACTGCTGCAACAACAACAGCAACAACAGCAACAGCAGCAACAACAACAGCAGCATCAGCAACATCTCCGTCACAATGAGCCCAAGCAGCTGCTGGGGCCGCCTGCACCCGCTGCCAGCAGCAGCAGTGGCACTGGTTCCCGCAAGAGCGGACGCTTTCGAGCCAATTGGTTATATCAGTTCGACTGGCTGCAGTACGACGAGTTGGCCAACACAATGTACTGCAAGCATTGCCGCAAATGGAGCACTGAGCTGGCCGACATACGCACCTCGTTCGTCGAGGGCAACTCGAACTTTCGCTTGGAGATCGTTAATCATCACAACAAGTGCAAGTCGCATCGCCTGTGCTACGAGCGTGAGATGCAGGAGCAAAGAGGCTCCACTCCGGTGGCCTCCACAGCGGCAATCTCCGCCAGCAGCAGCTCTTCAAAGCGTCAATCGCCGCCAGATATCATTACCATAAATGTGGGCGAAGATAGTGCCTGATGCCGATGGCGATGCCGTATCCCGTAACCAGTTCCATGCCCGCCAATACCTTTACACAGACAGACACACACATAGACACAGACATAGACACATGATGCACTCGCTCAGGATTAGTTAGTAGGCCTAGTGTTAGTAGCTTTTGTAATTAGCTTAAGCAGCTTGAAGCATTTTGCAATTGAGTTACAAATAATAATAAAACTATCGCAAACTGAAGTTACAATTTGCCTCATCTTTATATCCATTTTCCAACATGTCTTTCTCTCCCTCTCTCTCTCTGTTTTACTGTCTCTGTCTCTGTCTCTCTCTCTGTGGTTTGAGCAGAGCGCCGCTCTGAAAATGCACGCCGAGGACATGTCGACGCTGCTTTCCCAACACGCCCTGCAAGCCGCCGATGCGCGGGAGGAGCACAACGACGTTAAACAGTTGCAACTCGATCAGACGGACAACATTGACGGTGAGTAGCTCCATCTCTTTCTTCTATACGATATGTTTTTCGTTTGTTTTTTTTTATACTCGTAATCTCTCTCTATCTCTCTGTCTCTGTGCTTTGAAGCTAATGCACTCGAAACTAAACGATATAAAAAAATGATATATATATCTAAAATAGAAAAAAAAAATACATACCTACAATATTTAATTAGCTTTTGATTTCTGTAAAAAAATAAACCGTTGTTTTTTCCACTTGTTGAGCGAAACGAAGAAAATCTTGTAGAAATACCAAAACCATCAACTGTAAAATAAAAACGTAGCAAGTTTTTGATTTAGTTTAATTTTCCGTATAACCTGAACTAAACTATCCCAGCGAACTTTCCCGTAGAGTACACGAACAATTTTACAGACTGGAACTGAGAAAATAAGAGAGAAAATTGGAAAATGTTTATGCTATTTCAGTTCCAGCCTTGTAAAAGTGTTTTAATATATTTTTTGAGACCCAAACAACAATATACATACTTTATCCTGCATGCATTTCTTTTACATAAGTCCCAGACCCAATCCATAAGCAGTTTAAGGGCCTTTTCCTCCTACCCCCACCCCCTTCCACAAAGTTATACATACATAGTATCCAGTTTTATTTACCCACCTATTTACTTGTTTATGCTTTTGTAATTATGTATTTTATCTACTTATTTTCCGTATGTATCTTTTAAATGCGTTCTGAATGATAACCTTAAGGCGAAAGATAAAAACAAAAACAATAAGAAATGCAAAGTAAAAAATGAAAAGAAAAGAAAATAAATATCATTCTCGTATGAGATAGATGCCACTTGCTAGCGCAACAGATCAACACCTCTCCTACCAATTAGTTTATCTGCATATATACATATATATTTAATAATGAATATATATCTATACATGCATCTCACATATATATTTAATTATTTTGTTGTTTGTCGTATATTGCCATCATTATTTTCGTATTACTCGTATATGGTTATCTCTACTTATACATATCTAGCTTTAGGCTTTATCGTAATCGTATTCTAGTAATCGTAATCGTAAACGTATAGTTGCGGTCTAGTTGTACCGTATGTTGCCGCATGTTGCATGTTTATGACGCATACACACAAATGCCCTCACTATTATTATTATTATTATTATGATTATTTTACATTATGTATCGAAACATATTTACATTATTTTTCTACTTAGGTCTTAAGTTGAGTTCATTTATTATTTTTCCTTACGATAAATAGTTGTACCTTGTAGGAAATGCCTCCGCTGATATCCTCGAAATCGATCAGTTCAAAAACAAATTGGCTCACAATAATAATATGACCACTTACACACACACATGCATACACACTCATTCTATAGATATTCAAAGAAATCTCAATACTATATCGAAACCTAACTTACATTCTCCTTCAACCAGCCCAAAAAGACAACTCCAAATTCCGAAAATTATTCTCTGCTTTTGTTGTTCTCGTTTCCGTTTTCGCTTTGATTATTTATACAAAATTGTAGCATACTTTCAAGCGTCTTTTAAAAGTATGTTGCCATTCAATCTATTCGATTTTGATGCGAAAACGGATCTTGGAACAGAGCCTATATCTTTTCTGTTTACTTACTTTTGAAGCCGTTTTAAAGCGTTGATTCCTTACATTAAAATACTTTCTATACATCTGAAAACGATTTTCCTTTACTTATTTATAACACTGTCAAACCTTAAGAAAACCAAACTCAAATTTTTCAACTCTATTTTCGTCTTTAATGTTGCAACTTATTGTCTAAGAAAATCGAATACATAAAAACAAAAAAACAAAACCAAAGAAAATATTTCAGTATGAAAAACAAAAGAAAAAACAAAAAAAAAAAACAAAACGCTACAGCTTCAAAATTCGAATTCATTCAGTTTCTATATATAATTTTTCTGTTGAATATTTACACTAACCTCTCTTGCTGCATATATAATTTAATGTGAGCTCAATTTATTTGCCACACTGTTTAACGAGATTGATGTAAATGATTGTCTGTTTCTTTTAATTGGTTTGTCAATCTACTAAATGTTTTTCGAATATATTTTCGCCTCTTTATACATATACTATATCTATGTGTATGTGTCTCGCTCTGTGAGTGTGTATTACTCTCTCTCTATCTCTATCTATGTGTGTGTTTGTGTGCCTGTGTGTGTGTGTCAGTGTGTGCCTCTGTATGCCTGTATGTGTGTTTGTGAGAGAATATAGTCTTACGGTCTTACCAATTCTAAGCAAAAAGTACCGACGAACCCAGGAATCGCCGTAAACATTGGCACGCTATGCGCTACAAATAAACAAATATAAATTTACCCTAACAAATCCACGCACCCTAACTTAGATCTCAAAAAAGAAAAAAGAACTGGAATTTGCTTATAGAAGAAAAACAAAAAAAAAAAAGAAATATGTATAAAATTGTAAGAGAAACAAATGAAAAACCTATCGAATACCGTCAATTATATATGGTAAATCGAATATCGTATAATTTGTTGCAACATTGAAGTACCAAAATGAATATCTGAATAATAAGGTCGAAAAAACAAAGAGATTACAAAAACGAAAACCAAAGATGAAATTGTATTATAAATTGTAAATGCCCACATAAATGACACAAACATATGTATGAGTTAACATGATTTTGATTTGTTTACACTGTTGTTTTCCTGCAATATACATTAAATACTTTATAGCTGAATTGTTTTCTTATAGAGCCTCTAATGTCCCAACGAACAAAACCCAATGCCAATTACCACAATGATTCCACACGATATGCCATAGCCTTAAGAACCGACTTTACTTTGTGTTAATCGATTAATTTATTTATAAAATTTACACCAAATTGTGCAAAAATATTTACATCTAAGATGCTACAGAACATACTTTTGTTTCTTTTTCCCGTTTATTATTATTATAATTTCCTATATCATGATTTATAGAGCGCCTTAGAACACAACAACAACTACAGAAACAGCAACCAGCTAGCCAGAACCAGCTTCATTCCTAGTTCCATTTGTCAATGCATTTGATTTAATATGTAATTCCCTTTCTCGTTATGTTCTACCTTATATCAAACTGGAAACACACACACACATTATATAAGAAATGATATTGAAACCGAATCAGAGTCTAATAAATTGCGAAACAAATTCATGTAGCTGTCTGTTGTTCCCTTTGGTTTGCATACTCTCGTACATTAAACTTATACTATAATATGCCTACCTACACACACACTTCATATACTCAATACATGCATATACTAGTACATACCTATATACCTATATATATATATCAACCATATAGTATACAATATGCGAGTTTTGTTTCACAACCTTACGACTTCTGCCCAATCAGCTGATTACGCACAAAACCTTTAAGTTCCATTACCAATTGGCTTGAGCCCACTGTGCGCATGGAATGTAAACGAGAGCGGGCATTCCATGCTGCCACATGCCACATGACGCACTCGGCAACAATCCCAAGCAACCAAAAAGGGCTCAGCTCAGCCACATCCCCCACAGTGATAACGCATAATACGAAAACGCAACTGTTTGCAGGTCGCGTTAAATGTTTTAACAAACACGAGCCAGACATGGAGGCCGACGTTGATGGCGACGCTGACGCAGACAGCGATGCAGCAAGAGGAGTTGCCGTTGCCATTGTGGATCGCGATATGGAAGAAGAGGATGAGGAGCAGGAACAGGAGCAGCAGATGGCAGAGCAGACTCCACTATCGGCCTATCATGCCTCGCCCAAATACCGTCGTGCGGTCATCTATGCGCCGCACGAAGATGTCGATGTGCCGCAGACGGACATCTACATGGACAACAACTACAATTGCGAGTACAAGTGCAAGGAGCGCAACATGCGTGCCATACGCTGCAGTCGCCAGCAGCAGCAGCATCATCTGCACCCGCATCCGCATTCGAGTCTGCATCATCCGCATGCGCATTCGCTGCCCCATCAGGTGGCAACTGCTCCGCAGACGGCATTGAATCTGGGACGGCATCATGGCAATGCAATTGTAGCTGCCACCGCAGCCGAGTCGCTGTGCGTTGCCGAAGCTGCCTACTCGCCAACCCACACGGCCACGCCTACAGCGAGCAGTATCTACCGCGAGCAGCAGCAACAGCAGCAGCCTCACTTAAGCTACGCCTCACCGAACGGAGAACTTGCGCACAGCTATGCTGCCCACCACGCCCATCATCCACCACCGCCCAGCCACACACCACATCCCTCACCGCACTATCAGCCCAGCAGCAGTGTCCTGGCATCACTGTCTCCACCGCCGCCGAGCACCTCCACCGGCTCGGGTAGCAGCACCTCTGCTGCGGCAGCAGCAGCAGCAGCGGCGGCTGCAGCAGCCAATCGTCGGGATCACAACATCGACTACTCGACACTCTTTGTGCAACTGTCGGGCACTCTGCCCACCCTGTATCGCTGTGTCAGCTGCAACAAGATCGTCTCGAATCGCTGGCACCACGCCAACATCCATCGACCCCAAAGTCACGAGTGTCCCGTGTGCGGGCAGAAGTTCACGCGGCGCGACAACATGAAGGCCCATTGCAAGATCAAGCATGCGGATATTAAGGATCGCTTCTTCAGTCATTATGTACATATGTGATCACTTCTCTAGGTAGTTAGACGATTAGCAGCCGGATCCAGGTCCCGTTCCAAATACAGATTCCGTTTCCGCACCAGATCGTTGTGATTCCCCAGTTATACGATACTATATTATCTGTACTCTTCCCCCAATCTACTTAGACCCCTAAGAGTTTCTCAAAGAGTTTCTTCAGTGCTCACCGCGATTTAATCCTTGACAAACAGGATAATCAAAGTTAAACAAATCAAATCAAAACAAAAGGTTTTCAATTTATTATCCAAACTAATCGCAATTCTATATAGAAAAGAAAGAAATGAAATCAAAGAAAAATACTAAATACGTAATGTACGCAGACTTTTAGATAAATCAAATGGAAAATCAAAAACAAAACAAATATGTATTGTACTCTTGTAGTTGATTTAAAAGACTTTTATTATTGTTATTATTATATAACCTTTAGATGCTTTTTTACTCAAACAAAAAAAAACAAAAAAAAAGAAAAAACTAGTAAAAAATACCGCTAAATACCGTGACCAGTACTTAAGAGCGAACTTTAAAAAGTATTACATTAGAATTCCACAACGTACGTTATTTCGATTATGGTTTTCATTTATATATCAAAAGTAAAAGTGAATACGATATTCAGATTTCTCAAAACTTAACATGTGCTGTAGTGAGTTTTTAAACTAATAATTTTGTGTGCCATATTAGCGATTCTCTTAGATAAAAACAGAAATAATAATAACACAAATAATAATCGAATCGAAACTATTGTCAAATGCAATTTCAACGTCCACCAAAACGAAACAAAAACAAGAAATAGCAAAACATTATTGATTATTAATTTAATAATTAATTCTTACAACGAGAGTGAGGCAAAAGCAACAACGAGACTAAGTCATAGCTGATACTTTGGAAAAGGGAATCGAATCTATAAGAAAAGCAATACATTCAGCTGAATAAGAGTAGAAAACTATTTTCAAAACTTGTATCCATATAAAGTTTGTGTCATTTGCAACAAGAAAACCAACCATGTCTATAAAGCGTCTAGTTTCAATTGCATCCGCCGAGTGCCGAGTGTCACAATGGGCCCCACAGATGCACTTGGCACTTAAATAGAAAACATATCCCTATATATGATCGATGCAATTAGATTATACGCTCTGTACAACATCTCTTGATCGTATCTTTGGCAAAACACCCACCGAAGTCAATAGGTTGCGTATGGAATATATCGTATATATAGATATTCTGCATTGTTCTCAATCGAAAGTGGTTTGCTAAAGGACAAAAGCTATACTATTATAATACTCAGCAATAACAATTATATTGTATTTAAAGTTAGTCGTAGTTCAAAACAAATTCTAATATCAAAAACTTAAAAAAAAAAACAAACAACATCAACAACAATTACTTAACGTCTTTAACTTTACTTAATAAATCTCTTTCAAATCAAATTCCAGTTCTTTTTTATTAAAATCAAAAAGAAAAAGCAAAACAAATTACAACTATTGTCCCTAGGTACTACCGAACTAACAACAAGATCAAACGAATTAACCTGACTTATAAAAAGAAAAACAGAAAAGAAAATTAAGAACAGAATAAAACTAAATCAATTTGAATAAAATACAAAAAACCTACAAGCGCACTCTCTTCTAACGGTAAGTTTCATTTTCTAAGCTCTACTTAAGCCAATAACCTCAAGTTACGATCTAGATCTGTTATGTTTCATTATAGTTTATAAATATCCTAAATGCATATCGTATTAAATGTCTAAGTTACGTATTTATATTAATTTTATTTTATGTATTATGTATGTGTTTTCTTTAATTCATATTTTATGAAAAGCTATGCGAAAAGAAAATTTTAAATTTTTATAAAATTACTGGAAAAAAACAGGAATTGGCCAAACGATTGAAAATGTTTTTACTTTTTACTTATATCTATTATATATTATATTTTCAAAACACTTCCTCCTATTATCATTCACTTTTTAACTCTCTCCGACTCTCTTTTTCTCTCTCTATCTCTGTCTTATGCTATCTATATCTGTTTGTCCCTCTGTCTTTATTGAAGGATGCTGTTATGTTTTTATTTGATTCGATTTGTATGCAGCAGGCAGGAGGGGTGTTGAAAATATGTTCGATATCGATGTGCTAATCATACAAAATAATTGCCTCGATCTTTTGGCGCTCTGCTCTCACACACACTCTCTTTCTCTCTATATATCTCTCTCACACTCTTTCTCTTTTTAAATACATTGTTGATTATATTTTCTTAAAAGTATTAATAATAATACCACATATATATATTCACATCAATCGCCGTGATTATTATATCGAATATAACCCGTGAATTCTGGCCCTCTCTGTTTATCCCTTGTACATTCACATTTGAAAACAAGAAAATACGATAAAGAAACTGCCCAAACTTGAGACTAATACGGTTTCGGCTCCCACAACAACATGAACATGAATATATATAGTATAACATACAAACAAACAACAGCAAATACCAAAAATAAAACAAAAACCAATCCACCCAACACATATACACACACATAATCTCATCATTAATTAAAAAATCATTTGACAAATTATGAAATTATTTAGTTTTTATCAAAAATTACGCAAAAACAACAACAACAAAAACAAACAACAACTACAACAACAATTGGCATATCATTGCATTATATAATCGTAAACATTGCATAATTTGGTTTGGGTTCTTCAAAGTATCTCAGCAGCACCTGAAATGCGTCATCATTGAGTATAGAGCTAATCGACCTATTGTAAATAATAATATACTACTAGTCTAATTCAAGTATATTTCTTAAATATACTTTTTTTTGATTTAATTTACATATACCTCGTCCTACGTCGTCCCCCGCCGCCCTTCACGTGTTGTCAAGTGTTTTCTTCCGAAATTCAAATTATTTCTTTACTAATTCTCATTTGATATTGCCTCACTATTTTTTTTTTTTTGGGTGTAACAAAATTTTGCGTAAAATTGATATAAATATATATACAAAATACCAAAACAATCATTCCCTCTAATGATTTAACTTCAATTAAGTACCCCCAACTACCAATCGCCCCACAGCAAGAAAACAAGCAACACAGTACTTAAGTTTCTATTTACTAAAACCCCCGTCCAATATATATATTATATATACCATACCCATATGGAATCGAATTGTTTCCCCACTCTCTCTCTCTCTATCTATCTTATTCCGAAGAGGAAGGGCAATAATTTAGCATATTTCTAGAAGATGCTAAACCGATAATATATATATACATATATCTGCAGTATCTGCAGCATATAGAAACCATTCAATTATACAGCTTAAGAATAATTATAAAATGATTTTTCTGTTTCTGTGAATCACCAACAACAACATTGTTTTTCTCTTCTTTTTTCTTTACGCGTTTGAACGAACAAACCAAACCAAACCAAAAAAAAATACAAAAAAAAAAAAACGAAAAAAAAAAAAAAAAATAATTACAAATAAACAAAAACAAACAATATGCAAATCAAACAATGCCGATTGCAAATGCAAATTGCCCAAATAAATTGAATAATATCGAACAATAATATAATATATAACGAAACGAAACGACATGAAATGAACTGAACAATCTGAATTGAATTGAATTGTCGTTATTGCATAACGAAGGCTCGAAGGCCTGGCACATGCGGCTCACCTTTGAGCGCCTCTCTGGCGGCTGCAACCTGCATCGCTGCAAGCTGTGTGGCAAGGTCGTGACGCACATACGCAACCACTACCACGTCCACTTCCCCGGACGCTTCGAGTGCCCCCTCTGCCGGGCCACGTACACGCGCAGCGACAACCTGCGCACCCACTGCAAGTTCAAGCACCCCATGTACAATCCGGACACGCGCAAGTTCGACAACCTCATGTCGGCGTCAGCGACAACGGTGGGCGCTGCCACGCCTACAGCAACACAGCTGGCTGCAGCATCGCAGGCAGCAATGGCGGCGGCAGCAGCAGCTGCTTTTACAGCCGCGCAACAGCAACAACAGCAGCAGCAGCAGCAACACCAACAGCAGCAGCAGCAGTCACAACAACAGCAGCAGTCACAACAACAGCAACAACAGCAATTGCAGCAACACGCACACGCTCTGGCGCAACAGCATATGCTGCACCAACAATTGCAGCCGCAGCATCATCAGCAGCAGCAACATAACGCAACAAGCGAATGATACAGCCACTACTTGTCCTGGAACTATAATGCATGGCACCTAGACGAGTCGTCCATGAAACAGCCGCCGCCCTTTGCCACCAACTATCAGCTGCAGCAGCAGCAGCTTATGCAGCGACAACAACAGCAGCAACATCAGGAGCAGCAGCAGCAGCAACATCGTTTACAGCCCTTCAATTTCTATGCACGCAACTATTACCAACAAAATTATGAGGCCAAACAGCAATCAACACTTACCAACGGCAACATGAGATTGCAGCAGCAGCAACATCAGCAACAGCATCGCCAGCAACGGCAATCGCAAACAATTGTCATTGATGAGAGCGACAATGAGCTGGAGGAGGAGATGCCACGCGATGTGGACATGCGGCAGAGCTTCGATCATTATATGGCGCAGCTGAAGCAACTAACATCCTGCAGCGATCATCGTGTTGCTGTCGAAACCATGTGCAATAGCAACAACAGCAGCAGCAGCAACAGAAAGAACAACATAACAAATCCCAATCAAATGGAAGCAGCAACTGCTACAACAACAACAACTACAACTACTACTGCAGCTACTACTAATGCTAATAACCATAATAACAACAACAATAACAATATTTATAACAGTTATGCTAACAATCCTAGAAGCTACAGCAACAACAACAGCAGCAGCAACAGGCAGCAACAGCAACACTTGAGCAGCAGTAACAACAACAAGGCAACCGATTGATACTCAGACTAAGCATATATATAATATATATATAGTACTATATATAGTTCACGTAACTGAAAGAAATCTTTAATGTTGACCATGCATTGCAAAACATTATGGTAAGCCAAATTTATTTGTCAATTATATAGGGAAAAACGAAAATGAAAATCAAAAACAAGAAAACAGAATCAAAATGGAGATGAAACAACAACAAAAATAAGAAAACAAAACAAAAGATAAACCGACCTGTGTACGATGATTCATGGTTTCAACTGGATTCAGATGTTGTAAAATTTCAAATAGACGTAAATTGTAAGCACAAACTTAGTTAGATATACCCGATTTGGGGGAAGGTAGAAAGAGCAACATGGTTTCCGAACAGGGCAGCCAACAGAGGACTAATATGATGACTGGCCCCACAGTAAACTATATTCAGAAGTTATGCTAAATTTCATGAAAATTATGACGAGTCTTCACCGTGACTGGGGGCGTGGCTGTTGCCAACTTGCTGGGGCAAGGTTTGTGCCAATCGAATTGGCTGCACTGTCTGCACCTGTTTTGTTGTTGCATTTAGCAATTAATTAATTGTGCACCCACACAAACACACACTCACACACACACACATATAGTAAAGCACCCGAAATTGAAAAAGGCACAAAACTTATAAGACAAAATTGAAAAGAAAAGAAAAGAAAAACCAAGAGATTTCAGTGCAGCTAATGTTTCAATTCTTCTCTAAATGTAGTAGAACTCATGTTAAATCTATACTAGTACTACCCATTGTAATATATATATATGAATATGAATATATAAACATTAGTTATAGACCAGTTGCATACATATACACATACAATATTTATTATGTACAAAATTTGTGCGTTTTAATGTTAAACTTGGATGAAGACATGCATACGATGCCCTATTATTAATAATAAATTAATTATTCATTAATTGATTGATAACATAGAGATACCTAAAGGAACCACACAGCAACAACAACAACAACAAACAAAAACAACAGCATAAATATGAACTGTTAATTTATTTATAACATGCAATGATGTTCAAACTAACCCAACCTGCCACCTTTCCTGCCCCGCCCCCCAAATCCCTGTATTATATATAAAGTATGAGTCCTAATTTACCCTACACTACCCAGAACTAACCAAACCTAATGATATACTCGTCAACCGATCTGTAAAATGCATGCAAGTGTCGGCATAGGGCTAAAAAGCGGAGCGCGTTTTGTTATCCAGTCTACACACACACACACACACAAATACGATTAATTTAGTTGTATTGATTAATTAATTTTCAGCATTTCTTTGTAAGCCACTGTACATACTATACTTTACTTATACTTATACGATATATATATATATATACGATATATATTTTTTACAAACTTCTTCACTAAGTAGTAGTTTTTAATTCTTATTTGTTGTTGTACATTTTTGTTGCCCTTTTTGGTGCTCGCAAAAAAGCAAAGAAAAGAAAATAGGAAAAATGAGAAAAAAGAAAATCGAAAAAAAGAGTTCATAATTACACACTTTAATTAATACCTATTTATTTGTTCTAATTCTAATTTAATTATCGTAACATGAAACATGTTTAGTAATTAATGCAACATCCGATACTGCCCCGACTTAATGTTTGTTTAATGGTTTTATTTTTTATAACTCTGTGCTTTTTTGTTAAACAACATGAAATTCTTATAATCTATATATACTATATATATGATGTGATAACTATAGTTAAACTAAAAAAAAAAACAAAAACGACACACACATTACAAAATGAAATTATGTTAATTGTAGAGAGCAAGATGAAAAACAAAAGGAAGCAAGGAAGAGATGATGATGATAATTATGAAATATGGAACAGAAAGTTATAATATATAATACGATACGATATCTAATTTGTGGTATGCAAAATGGTGCTAAATCCAAATATATATATATACTTTTAAATGGGATATATGTATATGCCCGAGAGTCCCCGAGAACCGAGAAAGAGACAGTCCCGAACGAACCATAGACAGCTTTTGAACTTATGTATGTGCAATATGACTAGTTTTTGATTAAGTGAAAGAATTGTGTGGAATACGGAATTGTGGGGAAGTGGATAAGGATAGTAGTGGATATTGGATAGTGGAAGATCAAACGAGGGTGTATGGTGTATTTCAGAAGCAAACCATTTGAATTACGAATTAAATAATACTATAGAAACATTGAAAACGAATGTTAGCATATCACTAAAAACAAATGAAAAACAAATACAAAAACTATGAATAGATATCTGATATATAGTTAAATTCCCAGACACACACGCACACACACACATACTTGCAAATATATATATTTAAACTATATATACCAACTATATGTGTATTTTCGTATAGTGCAGTTAGTTAATGAGAACTTTTCGCTACATTTCTGTGTCTATTTCAAAATACTTAAATGTCATAATAACTTACCATGGAACTTATACACAAACACACACACACACACAAGCACAATAACAATAACAGTAACAATAACAAATAACAATTAATTTCCCCCCGTCTGAACCGAGTCCCGCCGTGTCTGCCCGCTATCCATAAATGTATTTATTATTTTGCTTAACCCCCCGAACCACAAAGACTTGATTTTGTGACTTTTGACATCCGTTTGTTTTTTGTTTTCTTATAACTATTGTAGTATGTTAATTTTAACCGCCAAGCAATTTTTAAGCGCATTTGTTGCAGTTTGATGCGACGATCGAAAAGTTATAAACTTTCAGCTAGTTTCAATGTAATCTTAGTCTTTAAGTATTAATATAACTTGTATTAATAAAACGCAATACAAATAATTTTAGTTTTATTTATAAAAAAAAAAGAAAAAAACACAAACCACGATAACAACTGAAGAAGGAAAAGAGCAAACAAATCGCATAAATATCAGTTAAATTAACGCTAAGTAAATTTCAGCATTTGTTATATGATTTTGATATATGATTACCTATACCTGTCGTATATATTTTGAAAACATTTTTAAATAAACATTCTATTCATAATGCCAGCGTTATATTTCGATTGAGTGCTAAAGAGATAAACAAAAATACAAAACAAAACTTAATAATAATAATAAACTAATAATAATAAAAAAAAATGAAAAAATAAATGAATATCGAGAAAAATTACTGAAGAACAGGCAAATCAACCGACACACAATTTACAATTTAAAGCAATGCAAATAAAATTGAATTTTATGGAACCAAAAACAAAAACGCCAAATTTGGTGATCACTTTTTCTTTCTTTCTCTGAGTTGAAATGCTTTGAATTGTGCTTCCAATGACTTAGGGGGTGCCCAAATAGGACTTATCAACAGACACACACCAACACGCATTTATATTATTGACACGCATAGTCACACACACACATACACAAACACATGCATACATTTACACATGCATTGTGTGTACAATTTTCAAACCTCGGCCCAATTTCCTGTTTTTTTACCTTTAACTTTTATAATTATTTACTTTATTTATCATATATGTATATGTATATGTATATACCTATATATCAACTTATGTATGTTTATTATAACAAGAACTTTCTATATACAATATGAATTTTGCATTTTTTAGGTTTCATTTCTGAGTTTAGTCTAAACAAACAATTCTTCGCACTAAATGAGTTACACCCAAAAAGCAGAAAGTGCCAAATGAATACAAAATGAATACTATATATTATTTTAAATTTATGTATACTCTCTCACACCACGTACACACACATACACACATAACTCTCTCTCTATTGTGATCAGAAAAGTTACTATATATACATATACTACATATATACTTAATACACCTCAATGTACTTGTTTACCAGCTGATTTGTGACTAATTTCATTTATATATCGACCACAAGAAGTCAGTCAAAAACTTTGATTAAACTCAATACCCAACGGAGGCATTTTTATATAGAAAACAAGCATATATATACATATTTCCTAGCGACTTATAAGCGATATATTATTTATATATTTATATATATATTTTTACAACAAAATACTTGCACGCTTGAATGTGAAGGGAAATCCGACAACAAAATATACAAAACAAAACTTATATAGAAGCCAAAACATAGTGCTACCCAAAAAGGAATACATATTCCGATTTGTATGTTTAGTTTTTCGTTTATTATTATTTTGTGTGTTTTTTTGGTTTAGTTAGTTATATTGATCTATGTGAATCTGTTTGTACTTTATTCGCATATTTTATTATGATTAAGTTGCTTGATCGTAGTTAGTCCAAAACCAAACCAAAATCAAACCAAACCAACCAACCAATCATATATAATATATACATACATATATATATATATATATAATTTGTTTTTGTTTTGTTCCTTTTACTTTCTTTCTTAGTTAGTTTTTAGTTTGTTACGCCCTTTTTAGTTTGTATTATTTCGCCTTTTACTATATCTTTTTATTTTGTGCTCACGAAACGATACTCTTCTATTCTTTTATCATACGTCTATCACACCTCTCTCTCTCTCTCTTTACCTCTCCACCTGTCTCTGTCTGTCACTCGCTACCCCTCTCTCTCTCTCGCTCTCTCTCTCTATCTCTCTGTTACTATCCTTATCATACCAAAATTCAAATTCCAAAAAAAACAAAAACAACCTCAAAAAAAATAAGATCTATTTCTCTGGGCTGATTTTCGTCCCGCTCGACGGGCTGTTGTGTGTCTGTTCTTCTCTTTCTCGTTCTCGCAACGCAGGCGCCTCGGTTCGTCATCATCTCTCGACACCGCTCTCGAACTCGTCGTCGGCCTCGCCGCCGCCGCCGCCAACGTTCGGCATGCACCTGACTGCGGCACTGAAGAACGAATACCATCCGCTGCACTATATACGCGCCGCGGGCAACGGACACAACAACACCTCGGCGGGGGGCACGCCTCCCGGCCATGGCGGCTACAATCCAGCGGCAGGACTCGGAGGCGGTGCCGGCACACCGTCTGCCACAGGTCACAATTCACATCACACCATGTCGTACCACAACATGTTCACACCGTCACGCGATCCGGGCACCATGTGGCGCTGCCGATCCTGCGGCAAGGAGGTCACCAATCGCTGGCATCACTTTCACTCCCACACCGCCCAGCGATCCATGTGCCCCTATTGCCCGGCCACGTATAGTCGGATCGATACGCTGCGCTCGCATCTGCGCGTCAAGCATCCGGATCGTCTGCTCAAGCTGAACTCATCTATATAAGCAAACAACAACAGCAGCAACAACTCTACCAACAACAACAACAACATGAGGAAGGATTCTTGCAAAGATTTGTTCACTCGTTTAGCTCGCGACTTTTCCTACTAACTTGTAAGTTTTTTTCGATCCGGAAGTCCAGCGAACATGAATATATATGTATACACATGGTATATGTATATGGACGTCTAGTTAATATATATATATGTATACACACACAGATCCTTACTGTAATCCTTTGCATTTAGTCGCCTCCAAAGTCGCTTGTACATTTTCCGCCTCAAGCAATAACCCAAATTATATAGAGAACCGAAGAAGCTAATACAAAAAACAACTATACATATATCATATACTACGCGTTATACAGCAGGCATACACAGATATATACAATACAAGTAAATATATATGTGCGTATATATAATACAATATAAATACAAGTACATACCATACGAATGGCTAGTTATATAATCCATTTTCTATTACATAAATACATACATATATCGATATGATGATGTCGGATCTGGCGGAGAAAACTAACCAAAATGCATAGATAAGGCGATAGATATCACTTAAAAAACGGTTTCGGTTTCGACTTGAAAACGCAGAACACACCCTCGATAGACGGTTAAGATCCGAGAGGAACGCGTAACTAGAATTGATGTAAAACTTTACTAAAAACTAAACAAAAAAGAACTTTCAAGGTTTCTGCGTGTTGTTTCCTAATAAATAACTACACAAATATTGGAAAAAAAACCGAAAAAATATATATATACCACCTATATATGAATACTACATGAATAATGAATGTAAAAAGCGCGTTGCGCATTAAAATATGCAAAACATTAACTAAATGTAAATCGGCCCATAAGGCAGTCACAGTCACCTACTCGTACTACTCATAAATTGTCACATTAGACTTTAGTTTGCTGGCATATAGTTTGGGATATATCTCCCTAGATATATGCTCGATTAATTTTAATATGTACTTTATACTATATATACCATATACATATAATTTTTGCAAAGAGTAGACACATTACTCAAAGAACTACGAAGAAATTTTGATATACCTCAGATGCATTTCACTTTTATTGTTGATGGATTGCTTAGTTTTATTGAATTGTGTTTATAAATAATCATTAACAATGATGATAGCAACTATTTTGTTTAATTTAGAGGCAACAACAACAAGTTTGTTTGATTTTGATTTTGTATGGTTAAAGTTCTTGATAAGTTATAAGTTCTTAGACTATGTTAATGCGAACCACTTGAACCACCTCACATTTTTGTTAAATATACTATGTTATTTTAAGCTTGCTTGTATTTATAAATAACGAAACAAAAAAAAAAACAAAAAAGATAAAGAAAAAAATATAAACTGAGAAAAAAACACATACAAAAGTTACAACTAAATTCACGCATAATTCATATCACAAATTTTCTATGCGTAATCAAATCGGAAAACTTTAAAATAAAAAAAACTATAGTACTATATGCTATTAGAGTCCTACAGATAATTTGATAAACATGATTATATGATCGAACGTCCTTGCGTAAAGTAATTAATTTTAAACATTTTGTGATAAGCAAAATTATGGTTTGGCACTTATTGAAAAAGAAAATGAATAACTAAAAAACAAAAACAGAAATACAAACAAAAACAAAGCAAACAAAAAATCAATGTGATATTTTCGGCACAAAACTTTACATAACAAAATTATATAGTAAACAAGAAAAAAACGAAAGAGAAGCAGAAACAGCAAAAATAATTAAGGAGAGGCAACATCGAAATATTGTTACGATTATATTTTATTATGTTTATACTACAATATATTAATTTCGGAATTGTGTTGCTTGCCTTTCGATTATCCTTGTTATTTTGTTTAGGCGATCATCAAAATTGTTATATTTCGGTCCAAAGCACAAAATGTATAAAATAATTTCTATTATTTGTTAGATCATAATTTTACCGCTATTAATCTTTAGTTTCGTGCACTGTCTTAAGTTATGTATGTGTATATATACCGCTTACTATAAATGATTGTAATTTTATTTAGTTATACAACTATTCAGCTTAAATACATACATAAACAACAACAACAAAAACTACTACTACTACTACTACAACAACATCAACAAATTGCAGCAACATCTACAAGAACAACAAGAAAAAGCAGCAGCACAAAACACAGATTTATGTACCAAAAATGTAATAAATATGAAAATTATTAAAAACAAAAAAAAGCAACATATACTATATGCTACTACTATATACTACAGATCAACAACGGAACATACAACCAACCAAAGGATTAAAAAAAAATAAAAAATTCTGAAGTATTTTTATACATAAAATTGAAAAATATTTAGTCAGCGAAAGGGGTTCGCAGCATCCAGTCTATATATCTCTATACATAATAATAATAAGATACAACGATCGATAACGATCGTCGATAAACTTGCAGCACTCTAACCCGATTTGATGTAATTATTTTTTCACTCTGCACTCGATAAAAAATATATAGAAAAAATAACTGTAAAACTTTGTGCTCAATTGAACAAACATATTTGTGTGTTTGTTAACTATTTCTACATTGAATCATAACACAAAAATGGCAAACAAATATTACTAACAATTTTTTCGTCGTCTAGCAGTTTATATAAACTAATTCATACATAGTATATACACATACGATATGCAAATATTGCAAATTTATTCAAATCCAATCAAAATATACATCACTAGCAACATTTTAATGTCAAGAAAATAAACCAAAAAAACTAAAATAAAAAGAAGATAAATATTATTATTAATAACATGGTTTGATACTACTTATATGGCTGATACTATTTATGACACGTAAAGCCCCTGATTGGAAGCACAATTCAAGCAGTTAGGTTCTGGGGGAAGTTTGGCACATCCTTTATTTTTCAGCTTGACTGTAACAAGAACACTAAACGGTCATATACATATTATTAAAGTAAGTACACGTCTTTCGTTTTGTATATATAACAAGCGTAAGTATATAAGGAAAACGTTATTAATAAGTTCTGAGCGCAACTTTTATTAGGTTCATATAATTAAAAGAACAAACCGTATTGAAAACTTCTAATGCCGTTTGCCGCCATCATTTAAAATTTGAAGCAGCTTGCTGGTAGCGTTGCCACATCGTCAGAAAGCCCTTGCGTGAAATGGTCTTACTATTGGGGATGCTGGTATTTTTAGTATTTCTTACGCTCATTTTGCAATTTTATGCAAACGCCAGAGTGAGACCAGTCTTTCGGGATTTTCCAATGAACTTGTGTGCCCATAGTTGTTGTGCGTGAAAATATCAATGTAGAAATACGAAATTAAAAATACAGACATAGGATAAAAGAAAACGGGATAGAAGCAAAAGACGCGGGAATATTTTCATAACTATACAAATTATAACAACAAATAAAAGCAAAAAACGGCGTAAGTAAATATAGAACAATATCAAATTGTTCAATCAGTGCAAAAATCCCGCGGTGCGCTGAAAATTTTGCATAAATTTGTGAATTATGTGCGTGTGTGTATTTGTGTGAGACTGAAGTGTGTGCAAGTGTGCGTCTGTGTGTGTGTGTGCGTATGTTTGACTGTGTGTATTGAAAAAATCCATCTCTGCGCTACGCATTTCACCCCTCAGAGCAGAGCTGCTGTTTCATAGTGCTGCCTCTGCTCCTCTGCTGCTGCGCTTGGCACTGGCCGTGTGCGTTACACATCTTCAGGGTCATTGTGAGCAGCTAAACTGCTGCACCAATGGAGCGAATGTGTCGGCAGCGGCAGAGCTGCATCCCCTACGCACTCCCCCTGCCCCTCCCCGCCACACACTGAAACACCCGCGCAACGTTTTGGAATACACCCCTAATGACGCCCACGTAATATGCAACTCTCTCGCCGCCTACCGCAACCCACCGCCACTGACCCGTTTTTTGCGCATTCATTGATCTTCTGCCTCTTCTTGTGTATCTGTTGTCTGTCGTCGCCGTCGTCGTCGTCGCTGTCGTCGCTCCGCCGAAGCGCGCGTACAGGTTAAACCGGCTAAGCAGAATGTGAACGACCCTTAAAAGCGTTGCAAGGGCGCTTGTGTATTATGCAAGTGCTGCTGCAAATGCTGCACGCGATTCGAAAGTGAAATTAAATGAGTTGTTCCCCCCACCCCTCCCCAACTGTACTCTTCAACACCTCCTCCCCACATTCCCCATAATTGTGCGTAATATAAAAAAAATGCAATTCATATGTGCAACGGGACACGGATACGGTCCGTTTCGGGTCAGTACACACTGTGGTGCGTCGATTTGTGATTTATTTTTATTATTTATTGTGCTCTCTTTTTTCGTATTAGTTTTGCTTCTTTGTTTATATTTACGTTTTCATGTTTTTTTTGTTGTTATTCTTTTCCTTTCCCAACTCTGACTGTGCGTGTGCTCATAATATAAATAATTTGTGTCGACATCTCGATATACAGTTGTGTACAGACACACATACACATACAGATGTAGATGCATATAGACAGTTTCGTATGTAGGTAGACTGTCAGTCGGTAAAGCAATCGCACTTCGATACATTAATCAAAATATCTGAAACAATTTTCAAGGCAGGCATGCAGAAGAAGCACACTCACAATAAACATAAACAATTATTGCTTTATTTAAATTATCCGTCTTGATTTTATAGTTCATAAATCGTAAAATATCCCAAAAATAAAATGAAATCCCTAGAGTAGTGTTGATGTTGCTCTACAACATATGTTTGTACGGCGATTAAATACCCTAACCTAACTAAACTTGGGTCTGATGAACTTATCATTTGGTATGTAAAGTTATTTGAGAGATATCAGAGATTATTTCCTGCAAGTGACAGTTGTAGATATATTATTATTCTTATTGCATTGCATTAGGAAAACATTAAGGATTTATCGATATGGGCTTAATACCTTGAACATCATTTGTGGTTTGATCTTTAAGAACTGTTTAAATCTATTTATAAAAGATTTAAAAATATAATATTGCTTTGCAGTCGGAAACTTAAATATTTAACGATATCATATGTCTGATCCTTATTTCATGTACCTCATTTGGTATATAATGTTCTTTAATACATCATTTTCTATCTTGCAAGTAAAATTTGTAGATATAGAATATATTATTCTATATTATATTTATTTCGCTTTGTATTAAGAAGATTTCAAAGATTTATTGATATTTTATGACTGATTTTTAATCATCATTTGGTGTGCGAATTTCTTTGGAAATGTTAAAGATCATTTTCAAAAACATCAAATAGACAATAGGAATAATATGATTATTTAACTTCACTGTCTTCGGCGGACCTTAAAATGGTCTTATTGGTAAGCCACGCCTGATTTTTATTCCTTTTCTTGCTACATCGCCTTGCAAGGGTATAAGATCGTTGTTAGTCCCAAGAAAGCCGACAAAGAGAAATAGTTTTTGTAGCACACAGAGAACACATATCACACCCAGTTGAATTTCGGCGGCCGAGTCGAGCGCATGTTGTGTATTCCGAAGATCGGAAGATCGTAAAGAGTCTCTCGTTATCGGGAAAAACTTGTATGGGGCCGCCACAGTGCGTGCGTGCGATTTATTTATAGAGCATATTGTGCTGATTTGAAAAAACCCAAAGCAAAAGTTCCAATTAACTGCAAGTAAAAAGTGAAAAGAAAAACTGACGAGCTAATGAAAAAGTTATATACGCGTGTATAACAAACCCAGATATATAGATTATATTGATGGGCAACTTGCCACTTATATAACTGTGTAAATATGTCGAACAAATTTCAACACAGCTCGCCACAGATGTTGGGAGGCGGTGGCATTGACGCCTCTACAGCCTCCTCGACGGGCACAAGCAATCAGCCCCGTAAAAGAGTGAAACGTTGCTGCAGAAACTTTGTCACGTTCATGTGCACTCAGGTTGGCGTGGGCGCCCTCATTGTACTCTATGCCATCTTTGGGGCATTAACCTTCATGCATATAGAGCGGGAATATGTGGATAAGACAGCGGCACAAGTACTCGAACTGAGGCAGACTTGTTCGCAGAAATTGTGGAATATCACTGAGGAGCATAATCTGATCAATAAGCCCCAATGGGTTAATGAAACCAATTCGGTGCTGAGGGAATATCAAAATGAAATCGTTGGGATTATCAAGAAGGGCTACGTTGGTCGTAGTCCAGCACACATGTGGAGCTTTCCGGCGGCATTGATGTTTTGTCTTTCGGTTATCACAATGATTGGCTATGGAAACATGGTGCCACGTACACCGTGGGGCAAAGGCTTCACGGTGATCTATGCCACATTTGGAATACCACTCTATATACTCTACTTCCTGAATATGGGTCGAGTGCTGGCGCGATCCTTCAAGTTCCTCTATCGATCCATGCACGATTGTACGACTGAAAGGAATTACGATGCTCGCCTGGAGGCACTGGAGAGTGGCAGTCTGGGTGCCCTGACGCTGCGCAAGAAGGTCATAGTACCCTCCACGGCCTGTCTGTGGGTAATCTTCTTCTACGTGCTAACTGGAACCATCATGTTTGCCAATTGGGAGAGGTGGAGCTTCCTGAATAGTTTCTACTTCTGCATGACATCGTTGTGCAAAATTGGATTCGGTGATTTTGTGCCGGGTGCATCACTGACCACTTCTGCCGATGTGGATGCAGCCACACAGAAGCTACGCGAAGACATTGCTGCCGACACCAATGAGGTGTCCGACCTGCAACGCATTACGGATCAGCATTCAAAGCTGGCCATCAATTTCATCTATATGCTGCTCGGAATGGGTCTGGTGGCCATGTGTCGCAATCTAATGCGCGAGGAGGTGCGCGTGAAGCTGAAGGAAATGAAGGAGGATACCAAGTTGTGTGTGGAAGATACGCGATTACGTTTCGTGGGCTGCTGTGGCGATCCGCGTGATCTCTATGAGAATGACTATTACTAGAGCGAGGACTGTGCTTGGTGCGATGTGTGTGTGTGTGTGTTTGTTGTCGTGTGTCTGTCTGTGTGTGTTTGTCTGGTGTGTGATTGAGAGTGTTTGATAAGCTTGACTGCCATCTAATTATCTAGTTGTCCCGCCTACCATCGCAGCTCACCATTGATCAATTTCTGCAACTGCAAGAGCGGATACGTAACTTCGAGGGCATGCTTGGCGGCAGCAGCGGGGAGCGTTTATGCACGCCAAGCACTTCGGCCGGTCCGTTTCGCATATTTTCGGTTGCCGGTTTTCAGAATCGTGCCAATGACATTGTCTACTGCCCGCCCATAGTGCGGCAGCAGTCCCAGCATGTCGAGGACTCCAAGGCGATCATTTACTTTGGTGGCGATGTGCAGGACTTTCCGGAGAGCATGGAGACGAATCGTGATAGTCGCGGCTACATGAAATATAATCTAGAGAACTCTGCGATATTGCTACGTGAGGCATTTCCGCGCTCCCATATTATAGTCATACGGCCGGTTCGGTAAGTAGTGGATATATATAGTCTTATATACTGAATAACTTACTTCATTATTTCTCTTCTCTATTTAGCATGGAATTCAAAACCTTCAGCTGCTTCGACAACTTTGTGCGTGGTAATAACGCTGGTGTGCCGGATCACACGCCCATGAACCATGCGCTGCAACATTTAGAAAAGTAAGTTGAATCCTCTACAGAATGTATACTCTATTAAACATCGTTTACTCCACAGACTACTGCAGAATCTATCACAACGCCTGATCTCAATACCCGAAAACGAGATACTTGATCAGGCAGCGCAGGCAGCTGCGGCCGCTGCTGCTGTTGCTGCAGCTGCTGCCGCGGCTGCCTTGACGCTCTCTAATGCTACAGTTAACTCCGAGTCCAGCTCATCATCATCGACGGGCAGCGATAGTAGTCAGGACATGGATATAGACATACTGCAAGTGCAGGAGAATGTTACAGTGGATGCAGATGGAGCTGTGATTTTTCCCATCGTATCTGGGAATGCGGCGGAAACGGTGGATGTGTCTCAACCAAATAGTCTAGCTGCTGCTGTTGCCAGTATGGCCAACATAAACAACGGTAACGGTAACAAAGATGCAAACATTAATAGCCATCAGGAGTCGAACAATCAACAACAGCAACAACAACAACAGCAACATCAACAACAACTACAGCAGCAGCAGCAACAACTATTATCAGCTACAAAGACAATGGCGGCATCACTAACGACGAATAACGTTGAGCATTGCAACAACACGGTCGGCAACAACGATTGTGGCTCATTGCAACCGACGCTTCCAACGCAACCACAGCAGCCGCGACCCCCGACGCCCACGTCCGATAACAATCCACTGTGGTGGCGTGAAAATCTCAATCTGGATAAGTCCAAGCTGGTGCTGATTGGCTTCAGCAAGGGCTGCGTCGTGCTCAATCAAGTGAGTCCCGTTTCGTGTAAAAATCGCTAACAAATTGGTCTCTCTGCGAGGCAGTTGCAAGAAAGGATTCATTTAAAACCTTATTCCATGCTTCAATATCCTCCCATTCCTTGCAGTTTATCTATGAGTTTCATTATCTGAAAACACTGACGCCCGATGACAGCAGCATGTGCCGGCTGCTGTCCCGCATAACGGACATGTATTGGCTTGATGGCGGACATGGAGGTCAGAAGAACACATGGATCACATCACGAAGTCTTCTCGAGACGCTAACGCGAATGGGTATGATATTTGATTTCCGTTTACAATCCACAGTGTATTTATTTTATTGGAATTGTTGTTGCAGGCATGAATATACATGTACATCTAACACCATATCAGGTGCAGGACGACCGACGGCCCTGGATACGCAAGGAGGAGAAACTGTTTACAGAAATGTTGCGACGCTTGAATGCGCCAATTACGCGGCATCTTCACTATGACAACCAACCGGCGAATTTGATGACGCACTTTGAAGTATTGCAGGCCTTCTGTCAGCATGTCCATTCACTCAATCAACAGCAGCTTCAGCTGCAGGGAGGAGCCAATAGCAATGAGCTACAGCCGACGCTGGCTAGCACCACCAACAACGGCGCTGGCACTGCCAGTAGCAACAATCTGCTGGATGCAAGTGAAGAGGCAAAGTGACAGCTTCAATTGCATCCACATCATCATAGGCGGCGTTTGCATGCGATGCACAAAAGCGCCGCCGCAGCTAAGCGATTGCAGCTGAAGCAGCTACGACAGCAACAGCAACAACTGCTACTCTCCGCAGATGTTGCATCGTCGTCATCGTCCTCGTCCTCTTCGGCGTCCTCACGTTTGGCCGCAGCACTGATATCCTCGGCGGTGGCTCTGAGTGCTGCATCGACTTCGGCTGCGGCTGCTACGGCGAGCCTTGTAAATAATCATCATCAAAGCCATATACAACCACCACGCCCACACCATCATCAGCACTTGCAGCACACACAGCAGCAGCAACAACAGCAGGCAACACAGCATACACACCACCAGCACTCACACAGACATCACCATCATCATCATCACCAGCCAAATCATTCGCACAATCACCATCAGTGTCGCTCGAAACGCAAACTACAAAAATTGTATTATACGCTTTGCCGTTAGACTTGTACACCTAATTATAAAATTACCTATACATATATACAGATATACATATATATAGTATATAAACATTTTATGCAACTAATTTCGTTTAAGAGTAGCTTAAGTTCCTCCCCCTAAACTCTCTATATCTATATATGTATACTTTACTATATGTAATTGTAGGTGAAACATATTTATATGTTGTCTCATTTGTCGTGTCAATTGTCAATTCAATTTGTATATTTTCTTCTATCAAAATTATTTATTTATTCCTTCAATTTTTTTTCTACGATTTCTCATAATTTATATTATTTTTTTAATTGGCTATAACTGAAGCTGAAACGATATCTCCTCAGTGCAATAACTCACTTTCCTTATATGTTAAAAATCTTTCACTTCACTTTCCCATTCACATATTTATTTCGATCTTTTATACATTAAAATCATCAATAATGAATTTATATCGGAAGTAAAGCAAAACAATTAAGAAACAAATATAAAATATATTCAAAAGAAAACAAAAATAAACAGAGAGAGCCACAAGTATCCAAACAATATTCAACCAAGAAAAAGAAAAACTCTGATTAAGTATTACGTAGCGGATAAGTAAGCATAATATTTAAGTTCAAAACCCCGTAACATATATAGGCTTATGAAAAAAACAAAACATTAATGTCAATAATGCCTTCATTGTACTTTATTTAAAGAATTTTGTAAGATTACAAACAAACGATTTTGCTCTATGTATTGTGTACGTAGTTTTCCTTTGTACTGCAAAACTCTCTATCTCTCGCGAGGCAGCTACACAACTCAATGAAATATAAAGAAATGAACAAACCGTTTTTCCATTGCACACAAAAACGTTCCTTAGTAACACAAGAAACACGGTTAATTCCCGCTCTACATCACCTATACTTATTGGACAGACAACAACAAGAGCAACAGAATAATACGAGCAACTGACTAAACAATGCGTTTGTGTCTCATGAAATAAAGAAGAAAAATAAATATACATAAATACAAAGTGATTATACAATTACAAATATGGCTAATTATCGAATAACGACCGTTTCGTACCTTTGTAGAATTTGCAGTTCAAAATTGTCAGTAAAAATTGTTCGGCTTGAAAGAATTTTAAACCAAAAACTAAATAAAAACGTAACGTGAAGATTAACTAAATGCTAAATGTTGATAGAATGAGCATTCAATTGTGCTAGGACTCTTCTTCATTATAAAAATAGTGTTCTCTGTATAACAGGCTACTGATTTATGTGAGTCTGGTAATAAAAAAAAACATTAAATCCAATTTATATCATATACAAGTTTATAATGGTTGGGAGGGGATAAAGAAAATAACTAAGCATGTGTTGAACCTCTTTTATCATATTGGGCAAAGGTTAAGTATGTAATGATATTCATCCTTCTTTTTTCTTCATCCACTTCGTTTTATCTAATATATATGTTTATTTTATTCACAATCATATCTTTCATTTTTCAATTATTTGATCTACTTAAATGTAATGAAATAAATTACAACATTATCGTAATCGTAGAAAATTCTAGAAAATATAATTTGTGATGCGCTTTACACACTAACTGGAATCCTATTGAGTGATCTTCCTTAAAATGCGAGTGAGATAGATATATCTACATATGGTATTTGTTGTACGTCGTTAAGGGCACAATCTGCTAAGCAGGGCCGTGAACTACGCACAACTGTTTTGGCATTTCGCATGCGTTGTCCACTCGTCGCTGCCATCGCAGCAATCACATATGTTATCATTGACCCGAGACGTCCACACCCAGACGTCCAGGCCACGACCCGTGAAATGTCGCTTCTGGTATTTGCAATAGAATCGCCCTGCTGCACATGCATTGGTGCTCGGCTCATCACTGCCGTCCGCCTCACAGTCGCAATAGTTGTCATTGAGATGGCCGAAGGGAATCTCTTTACTCCCATCCAGACACTTAAAATTGCCCTCGAAGTTCGGTTTGTAGGCGTCGTAGTCAAATAGACGAATGCCACTAAGGAAGAGAAGGGAAAGGAGAATTCTTTGTTCTAAGATTTGTTTAATATATATTTTGCTTTACATACCGTATTATCTTAATTGGGTCTTCATCATGTGTCGCGGGCACAGCAAAGTTCCCTTCGCCGACAAAGTCGTCCACGTCGCGCTGTTTGCTGCCCAGAGACTGCATCATCTGCTTGTGCTTGCGCCTAATCTGTTGCACGCTGGGCAACTGATTCAGCGAGAAAGCCTATTATTTGTCAATTTATAATCATTTACACACACAAACTTTAACATAAAAATAATGCTCAACCAACCTGATAAACAATGAATGAGATGCCCACCAAAAATATTAAAAGCAAAAACATTTTCGATTTATCTTTGTAGAACGGCTTGTAGTATATATTTTCACGTTTCACCCATGTTTTTCGCATTTTTAATTACTGTTTTTACAACTATAATTTATAAGTTATTAAAGAGTATTTAACGTTCTTTTGTTTATTTGTTTGCTTGTCAGCGTCAGCTATGTGGCCAAAAAAACAAAAAAAAAAACAAACCTTAACCTGTGTGTGCGCGCCCAATAAGAATGCAAGCTTGAGTCTGTTCAACTTAACTAGAATCTAGTTCCAAGAACCGTTGCAATGGCACAGTCAAGTAGGGCTGGCACTTAACAGTTGACTAATATATATCATTTAAATATTTAGAAATATTGTTAGATTGTATACTCTTACTTTTATGTCACTGCAGGTAAAGGGTATTTGGAATGCCGCTGCAACACATATGGGTTAAACGAATCAGCTGTTTTCTAGTTCAATGTGTCGTTCAGCTGCTTAAGTGTAACAGTGTTGAAAAGTGCATTTGCATTTCGCAAACGCGCGATTTCGAGCACTAAACACATAAAAACTAAAAGAAAAATATTCGTGCAACAGAAATACTAATAATGGAATCGGATCAATAAAGGTCGACTGGTTAATACTAAAACTATCCGCTAATTGGATTTGATTTTGCAATAGCAAAAAAAGTGACGGAAAACACACACACTGCTGCGCATAGTCAAAAGCAAATTGTGGAGACGTGCGTTATAAACAAATACACAAAATAAAACAGAATACGACAAAAACAACAACAACACATATATAGAATGAAGTCGACAACGGGTACAGCAAAAACGCGGTTAACGAGTCTAACCGAGGACATTTCCATAATACCCGACGATGCTCCTTTTCGGTCGCGCCTGCACTCCCTGTTCGAGCAAATCGAAAAGGAGTTCGAACAACTGTACTTGGAGAATCTCAATCGTGAGTAGAAAAGGGCAATCCAAAGTCTACAAACAAAAACAGCGAACGTTTATTTACTTTACTCGCAGTTCAAGATAAGCTTGAGAACGCTACGATAAACACAAAAGATTCGCTGACACCGTACGAGTCACGGCTGGGTGCTGCGGGTGTGTGTGGTCCCCTGGTGCCCACAGGCAGTGGAGGCGCCTCTTTAGCAGCGACCCCTGCAACGCCCTCGGCCCCGCTGGGCGATGAGATTGGCGCCAGTTTGCTGGCCGCAGCCTCAAGCACACACAAGAGTCTCAAGGCCAAGTTGAGCAGCGCAACTGGTGGCAGCAAGGTGAAGGCGAGCAACAAAATCAAGGCACAAACAAGTCGCATTGTGTCCAGCTTCAAGGCACAGACAGTGGTCAGTTCGGTTGTGCGTGAATTCGGTGGCCACAAGGATGGCATATGGCAAGTGGCGGCCAAGGTAGGTCAACCCATCATAGGCACAGCATCCGCAGATCACACTGCCTGCATTTGGGGCATAGAGAGTGGACGTTGCCTGTTGCAGTATCAAGGACACGCCGGCTCGGTGAACTCAATCAAGTTCCATCAACACAGGGATCTCGTGCTGACCGGCAGTGGTGATGGCACTGCTCACATCTGGCAGGCTGCAGTCAACTGGGAGGTGCCCAAGTAGGAACTATGAACAATAATGCATCAGCACTTTCTAATCCTTGTTATTCTCTCGCAGAAAGGGACACTCATCGGAGGAGGAGTTGGACGACAGTGACGGACAGTTGGAGGATCGTGATCGTGTGGACACTCTGCGTACACCTCTGTGTGAATTCTCTGGACCTGGCGGGCATCTCTCTGTCATAGTCGCTGCCGATTGGTTGTCCAGCATGGATCAGATTATCACTGGCAG
Source organism: Zaprionus capensis (assembly GCA_018903675.1). Taxonomy (NCBI): domain Eukaryota; kingdom Metazoa; phylum Arthropoda; class Insecta; order Diptera; family Drosophilidae; genus Zaprionus; species Zaprionus capensis. The sequence goes on along the minus strand of JAEIFN010000964.1, from coordinate 8,457,640 downwards.
TTGGGATCGCACTGCGATATTGTGGGACGTGGAGACAGCTCAACCGCTGCAGCCACTGACTGGCCATGATCACGAGCTCACACATGTCTCGGCACATCCTACACAACGTCTGGTTGTAACCGCTTCTCGTGACACCACCTTCCGCTTGTGGGACTTCCGCGATCCGATACCTGCAGTATCCGTCTTCCAGGGACACACTGAAACGGTGACGTCCAGTGTATTCGCGCGCGACGATAAGGTCGTGTCTGGATCGGATGATCGCACCATCAAAGTCTGGGAATTGCGTAATATGCGTTCCTCTTTGTCTACCATACGAACAGATTCATCTGTTAATCGCCTGGCCGTCTCCACTGGAGGTATTATTGCCATACCGCATGATAATCGACAGATTCGACTGTTCGATTTGAATGGGCAACGTGTGGCACGATTACCACGCACCAGTCGCCAGGGTCATCGACGGATGGTCTCCTCCGTGGCCTGGGCAGAGGAGCCACTGCTGAATTGTGATCTGTTCTCGTGCGGATTCGATCGACGCGTCTTTGGCTGGTCCATAGTCTTACCAAAGGATAATTGAAAATTACTAAAACGTTAAGTTGCCCTGCAGCCAATAACGAACAAAATGAAACTAAGAATGAATGAAGATGCTTCACTTTTGATGGCGAATATCTCCTCCTATACGAAAACGAATATCCCTCGAACACCTCATCGTATTTTACTTAAACCATCGTACATATATCAAGTATTTTGCAATGTGTATTACGAACTTATTTGTTATTTGCTTTATGCCAAATATTTGTGGTATACATACATATAGAATATGCATATTATCATTGTTATTACTATATACATATGTGTGTGTATAAATACTAAATGTGTAGATAAGAAAGAGGTTGAGTGAAATCTCGCAGAATTTTAGCTGTGTTTTTATTAATATCGTACAATTTAAAATAACTTAACTACATGTCTATAAGGCATTCACAATTGATGTTAGATACAAAAAACATATATATGTAAACCTAATAAAATACCCATATCCAACTCCGAATACGGTTTAACTTTGGAATATAGTATTGAGTGTGAGAGAGAGAGAGAGAATGTTGTTGTCCCCCCTTTTAAAGATGGGCGAATTTCAATACACATAAACCGATAAGGATGAATACCTCTAGAATGATGATTAATATTAAAACGATTCGATTGTAGATGACTTCTCGACCCAGTTTTCGAATGATGGCACGAGATCTGGAGAGTTCTTGATCGGCATCCTCGAGGCGACGTGTGCTGCGCAGCAAAGTTTCCCGCTGTTCGCCCAGTTCGCCAAGTACCTTGAAATGCAAAAGAAAATGAATTAACTGTTTAAATAATAGGGTACTTTTCTTCTTCTTACGCCAGCTCCTATGGTTTCCGTCTCGAGAGCTACTTGATTGGAGCGCTGGATACTTTCAGATGTACGTTGGAGCACATCATAGGTGTTAGAGATCACCTGTTGCTGGCGGTGGTCGCTGCCAGTGGGAAGTTGTGTATATCCACTATGGGACATGTTGAGCAATTGGAGTCAGTTGGTCTTAGCAAGAGGGAAAATGAGAGGGAAATAATGTGTGTTCTAGAGCTGCTAACAACAAAGACTATCAACCAGTAATCGACATTTTATCGACAAGCCACCACAACAGCTGTTTGGTTTGGCAGCCCTGGCAAAAGCAAATCTGCACGTTCTTGTGTGTGTGTGTGTTCATTTAAAATTAACGTATTTTGTTGCTAAGACCCGCATTTTGTTTTGGATTGGAGAAAATTTAAGGCGATTTATAAAACTGACACAACCAGCAGCAAATACAATCAATATTATCAACTGACTTATCTAACCGGGGGTATTACTTTTCTCAGGTGTTGTTAATTATAATTGATAGTGTCTTTTATAAAATCACTACCGGCCTACATAGAAACGTAAGTACATACACACACACACATACCTAAATATATAACACTTGAGGGCTTGGACTTTTGTATTTTCGATTTGTGATAAGAGAAAAACTTGATCAGACAAATTTATACATATGAGCACATGCACACATATATCACATTGAATGTCGTTGTATTCCTACGTACTATATATGTGCCTGTATGTATGTATATCTGTGTGTGCGTGTTTAGCATGCTTGGAGGTCGCTGAGAAGTATCTTTACGAGAGAGCAAACGAGAGAGAGAGATAGAGAGAGCGAGGCAGAGGCGGAGGTGAGAGGGCCGAGAGCTCTCCGTACTTGACTAGGCGCTCGCTTCAGCCAAATGCTAAAATTCAAAAGCAAGTGAACGCTGGTGCTGACCAGACGTCCGCTTTTCTGGCTCCGTCGAGATCGTTCAATAACCTCAAAAAATATAAAGAAAAAACAGGCGCAACGGGCAAAACAAGTTCTAAATTTAACGCACGTACGTTTGGGGATTCTTGAATTCAAAGCCGAAAAGGTAAGCGAATAAAAACGAGAAAACAAACACAAACAAAGTCAAGTTATAAAGATAATACAAAAAGACTGCTCAATACTGTCTAGATTTGCGCATACGTACATATAAGTACATTTTTCAAGGTGATCTTCAGTTGAAAAGGTACAAAAACCAGTGCAAGTGAGTGAGGAGTGAATGATAATAATAGATAATTAACAGATACTGAGGGTTCTCAAATTTTCGCAAAGTTTCGTCAAAGTTTACAATGTAAATTCGGCACGTGATCCCCAGAGACGGTAGCCCTCAGCTGTAGTTAGCAGCACATCATGAGACTCTCTAGCGCTACCAGCTGACTCGTCTGCCTCCACCTCCACCTGCTCCGACTAGCTGTAGTTGTATCTATGTGTGTAGTATCTACAGTATCTCTATCTGTGTGACTCTCTCTTTCTCTCTCCCTCTCTCTGTCACGCACTTAAAAGTCAGCAGTTCGCACTTTACCGGGGGCGGCGTCACAGAGCTGAGTTTATGCAATCCGAATTTATCATGTGACCCCCGTGCAGTTCTTTTCCAGAGCAGATCTTTCTGGGCTTAACTCTTCTTCTTTATGGGGCTCGTTCTTCCTACTCTCAAGTAGAAGCTCTCCAAAAGCAAGCGGGAAGCAATGAATTTCAATTGGATTATGATTTATGGCTTGTTCATCATAAACTTTTCACAAGCACTCCAATCAATCATTCTGATTAGACCTATTACCGATCGATTATAGTATATTTTGAACGTACGACTAGAAAATTTCTTGAATGGCGGTCTCGAAGTCTAGACTATTGCACTTTTCCTGCCATATCGGAGAATGCTTGGGAAAGTACTTAATTCCCTGCAAATCCCGAGGCCCTTATATAACTTTTGTTCGTTGGTTATTATCGGCCTGGGTGGGGCTTATGCGTCACTTGAAATGCCTGTATATGAAGTATTTAAATATACAATATCATTTTTAGCTCGGTGCTTATCGTACTTATTGCATATTATTTCTCCCATTTGATATTATATACCCAATTGATATTCAAAGAAATTCCTCTTTGTGCCCCCATTCTCTGCGCATTCCACAGTAAGTGTGATCTCTCCATTTACAGTAGTTACGCAAAATGTGATAAAACTGAACATCACAGACAATACGAATAAAATAGTGTTTTTTTTATTCGAAGACCAAATAAAATGTGACACACACACACATACAAGAGAGCAGAAAAAAAAGAGAGCGAATGCGAGCGCGCGTAGAGTGAGAAACAAACAAAACAAAATTTAACGAAACTCCGCTGTCGTCGTCGTAGCGATATTAACATGGGCGTGCATATCATCGGGGGGCGCTAGCGACATTTTCGATTGGCATTAAACACGAATACGAATTGTGCTTCGTTGAAATGTAATTAAGACTCGCCCGCTTCTTGCGTGTACACGCACACACACACACACATACAGGCATGCATATGTCAATACAATATTGCGACACACATACAGACACAACTAACACCCACACGTCCAGTCAGAGTTACTCACGAAAATGACCAGCAAAAAGCAAACGCAAACACAAACGTCAACGTCGACGTCGACTGCAGCGCCAACAGCGTCCATAGAGCAGGCTAGGCAGGCAGCGGCCGCAGTGTGGTTTAGTTGTTGTTTTGAAGTTAAACTGGTTTACAGTTGCTGCTTGTTGAGTCGTTCAGTTTTTTTTTTCGTTTCATTTTCGTGCGTGTTTAGAAACCAAATTTAATTTGTTGTGTTTGGTATGTAAAAACAAACATACATACACATGTATGTATGATAATACTGATGTACATATGTATGTACATACATATTTACTGCATATCGTGTTGATATTTGGATTGCCAACGTTTCAATTTAATTGAAAGTTAATTAAACGCGATATGCTATTGCAATTTGCAATATCGTTGAGTGTGCGTGTGTGTGTGAGCACACACTCATGTGTACACAAATAGTTGCACTTGTATTTTTGCGTTGATAACTAGAGCTGTCGTCACTGTATTGACCGCTATAAATTGTAAATTATTTACTGCATTCGATGGGCATTAAATTGTCAAACACACCCCATCCACCTCCCCCCACACACACGCACAGGTATTTATCGTACATACATACACACATACACAGCGGCTTCTGTTTGAGGCAACTCACATCGAATTATCGTTTATAATACAATAAAGAGTGCTAAAACTATTTGTCGCTGCCATATAACCGAGTAATATTCTTATAAAACATTATTATTATTTTAACTGAGTTTCTATATTTAGTGCCACGGCACGTATCGCGACGCGATAAAGCATTGCTAGAGCACCCCCTTTTTATTTGCGGAAAGTACAGTCAAATATGGAGTAACAAGTGTAGATAAATTGAAAAGGAAAAAGCAGAGCAGGCAAAATATTCAACAAAAGCCCAGCAACAATTATAAATAACGAGCAACAGGCGCCCACAGCAGGCAAGAGCGCGATAAAGCAATCTTCCCTCCGGGTATTATATTTATTATTTCTTGTTCTTGTAAGATACTCGAATGAAATTCGCCTTAGAATTTCTTGCTCAGCAGTTTGCCGGTAGTAACACACGCATACATATATGTATTTATGTTATATACAGTACACACATACATAAGTATGTACATAAATATATGCTACTGGCGATCGGCCAAGAATTCCCATATTTTGCAAGCGCCGGGTCTGCAGAAGACACTTGAAATTCCAAGCAGAAATTAACAAATGATTTAAACGTGCGGTTGCTACATAAATACACACAGACATTTATCATTCGCTGTATACAAATGCATGTTTATATAGTTGTGCACTGAGAGAAATAAAAGGCTATGTAGTGCAAACATTATAAGACATTTTTAACTAATTATCTGCACTAAGCCAGCAAACTAGTCAAGAATTGGAAGTTAGTTCCACAGTTTAACATTTCTCTCAGTGTTCCTCTGGGTATATGCTATATGTGTGTATGTATGTATGTGTAGCTACCGCAAAGAGCTAAAGCTAATTCCTGGCCGGGCCATTAAAGTTCGATAATGTGCGACGCGTCGCGTTGTCGTCCCGTGTCGTTGACTGTTTCGACTCTGATGATGTCACAATGAGCCTTGGTGCGTCGCCAGCGTCGCGTCGCGTTAGAGAGAAACAGCAAAAGTGTGTGAGAGAGTGAGAGTGGCGAATAGACGCCACAGTTGGCCATCCCACAGTGCCGCACCCGCTTGTCCACCTCCCACTCAGTTGCACATTTTCGCGGTCTAATTAAATCAAAAACATTAATCACACACACGCATTATCTAAGTGCCCCCAATTTTTGACTGGGCGCTGTCGAATTATATTCATATGTTCCTGCTTCATTTTGGGGCATGTTATGATAAAACCGACAATCATCGCTTAATTTGTTTAATCAACTTTACTACTTTAGCAATAATAAAGCATAACATGCTGCCTTGTCGTATTTATTATATAATAAAAACAGTTTCCATGTACATAAGCACAGTCCCCCAATAGTTTCCCCAATAACGTTAATCTGTTTGAAAGTTCTACCTTAAAAAAACACTATTATTTATAGTATACAAGCAAAACATGTTGCTCACAGTTAAATTAGTTGGTTTATATAGCTAAAAAGCAGATTTTGGTTCGGAATGAATCACTTACATAGTGGACGATTCACATGTGTAGTTTCATGAGTTTGGGGAACTTAATTAACCGTACAATGGAAATGGAAATGAGTTAAAGTAATTATTTACGTTGAAAGCACATTTTGAAGAAAGAAATCCATTATAGACATCTCAAAGTTTACATATACAAAGCAAAAGAATAATAAATATATCCAAATACATCCATGTTCAAGGTACAAATCGCGCAAAATAACAAAACAAATTCACTTTTAGAAGCCGAATGCCAATAAAAACGCTTGACTGTTTTGCTGCTGGCTCTGCATACGTATTTTATGGCAACATATGCTCGTCTATTGCGTATCTATGTGCCGTACATACACAGATATATAGATATAGATATATACGATATGCCAGACAAAACAAAAACAAAAAGAGCGACGTCTTTGTCTGGGTGTTTTTAAATTTGTGCTATTTGAATTTTAATTGCATGTCTGTGGATGGTTCCAACTAATACCATATTCCCCTTTTGTTTCTTGCAGGGAAGCTGAAGAGTCGCCAAGATGGGGGATATGTTCCGCAGTGAGCAAATGGCATTATGCCAGATGTTTATACAACCAGAGGCCGCATACACCTCCGTCTCGGAGCTGGGTGAAACTGGCTGTGTGCAGTTTCGCGATGTAAGTGAAGAATGTGCCACAATTTCGGAAAGTCTCAAATTAATTTGAATCTTCTTCATTCATTGCATCTATAGCTGAACTGCAATGTGAACGTCTTCCAACGTAAATTCGTTACGGAGGTGCGTCGCTGCGATGAATTGGAGCGTAAGATTCGCTACATCGAGACGGAGATCAAGAAGGACGGCATTGGTTTGCCCGATATCCAGGACGACATTCCACGTGCGCCCAATCCACGCGAGATCATTGATCTCGAGGCGCATTTGGAGAAAACCGAATCGGAAATGATTGAGTTGGCCCAGAACGAGGTGAACATGAAGTCCAACTATCTGGAGCTCACTGAACTCCGTAAGGTGTTGGAGAACACACAGGGCTTCTTTTCCGATCAGGAGGTTCTCAATCTGGATTCGAGCAACCGCGGTGGTGCACCCGGTGTCGATGAGGCCACTGCTCAGCATCGCGGTCGTCTGGGATTCGTTGCGGGCGTCATTAACCGTGAACGCGTCTTCGGTTTTGAGCGCATGTTGTGGCGTATCTCGCGCGGCAATGTGTTCCTTAAGCGTTCCGATTTGGATCAGCCTTTGAACGATCCAGCCACTGGTCATCCCATCTACAAGACCGTCTTTGTGGCCTTCTTCCAGGGTGAACAGCTGAAGAATCGCATCAAGAAAGTGTGCACCGGCTTCCATGCTTCGCTGTACCCATGCCCGAGTTCGCACAACGAGCGCGAGGAGATGGTGAAGAATGTGCGCACACGCCTCGAGGATCTGAAGCTGGTGCTCAGCCAGACCGAAGATCATCGCAGCCGTGTGTTGGCCACCGTCTCCAAGAATCTGCCCTCGTGGTCGATCATGGTCAAGAAGATGAAGGCCATCTATCATACGCTCAATCTGTTCAACATGGATGTGACCAAGAAGTGCCTCATCGGCGAGTGCTGGGTGCCCACCAAGGACTTGCACATTGTCCAGAAGGCTCTGTCCGACGGCTCTGCTGCCGTTGGCAGTACCATTCCATCGTTCTTGAATGTCATCGATACGAACGAACAGCCGCCAACATTCAATCGCACAAACAAGTTCACTCGCGGCTTCCAGAACCTTATCGATGCCTACGGCATTGCCTCGTACAGGGAATGCAATCCGGCTCTGTACACTTGCATAACATTCCCCTTCCTGTTCGCCATTATGTTTGGCGATTTGGGTCACGGCCTGATCCTGCTGCTGTTCGGAGCATGGATGGTGCTCACCGAGCAGAAGTTGGCACGCATCAAGAACGGCGGCGAGATCTGGAACATCTTCTTCGGCGGTCGCTACATCATTCTGCTGATGGGTCTGTTCTCCTGCTACACTGGCTTCATCTACAACGACGTCTTCTCCAAGTCAATGAACATATTTGGCTCGAAATGGGTGAACAATTACAACACGTCGACCGTCTTGAGCAACAAACATCTGCAGATGCCCCCAGACACCTCTGCTGTTGGTGTCTACCCATTGGGCTTGGATCCCATCTGGCAGTTGGCTGACAACAAGATCATCTTCCTCAACAGTTTCAAGATGAAGTTGTCCATCATTATCGGTGTGCTGCACATGGTCTTCGGTGTTTGCATGTCCGTGTGCAACTTTGTGCACTTCAAGCGTTACTCCTCCATCTTCTTGGAGTTTGTGCCACAAATTCTGTTCCTGCTGCTGCTCTTCGGTTACATGGTGTTCATGATGTGAGTGCAAGGGAACAATTGCAATAACTTTAAACTAATTCCTCGCCTTTCTTTCGTTCAGGTTCTTCAAGTGGTTCAACTACTACGCTGGCGCTGAGCTGCAGCCCGAGACACCCGGCTGTGCTCCCTCTGTGCTGATTATGTTCATCAACATGATGTTGTTCAAGAACACACCGCCCTTCAAGGGCTGCGAGGAGTTCATGTTCGCTAGCCAGGAGGGTTTGCAGAAGGTCTTTGTCATCATTGGACTCATTTGCGTGCCCTGGATGCTGTTGGGCAAGCCACTGTACATCAAGTTCACACGCGGACGCAAGGTCTCACATGTAAGCAAGGCAAGGATCGATGATAGATCTGCTTTAACTGATCATCTCTCTGTCTCTCTCTTTAACAGGTCAACCACAATGGTGAACTGACAGGCAACATTGAGTTGGCCGAGGGCGAGACTCCATTGCCCACTGGCAACACTGAGGCAGCTGGTGGCGCTCACGGACACGATGATGAGCCCATGAGTGAAATCTATATTCATCAAGCCATTCACACTATCGAATACGTACTCAGTACCATCTCGCATACAGCCTCGTATCTGCGTCTCTGGGCTCTCTCCTTGGCCCATGCCCGTAAGTGTTCTGCCTCAACTAACTCGCCTCAAACAATTTGTTAATGTTGAATATCTTTCTTGCACAGAGCTCTCTGAAGTGCTGTGGAACATGGTGTTGTCGTTGGGCCTGAAGATGGGCGGAGCTGCTGGACCCATTGCACTGTTTGTTATCTTTGGCGCCTGGTGCTTGTTCACACTGGCCATTCTGGTCATGATGGAGGGATTGTCTGCCTTCTTGCACACTCTGCGTCTGCACTGGGTGGAGTTCATGAGCAAGTTCTACGAGGGTCTGGGCTATGCCTTCCAGCCCTTCAGCTTCAAGGCCATCATCGATGGCGAAGAAGAGGAATAAACGAGTAGAGGAGTATGGTAGTTGCACCTTCCTCTCCCACCACCCCCCCCCCCAAAAAAAACAACTTAAACTCGTTTATGATGGTTTTTGCCGTTATTTTGTTATTAATTTTTTCGTTTTCGTCTCGCGAAACTGTCAGTATTGTGGTGCTCTTCCCACAAATTACCGCGCCCCTTGTGTCCAAAAAAAATGTAATTTTGTTTTTATATTGTTATGTGTGTATTATCTCAAAGTCCGTTCAAAAGCAATAATTTGATATTCGTTGTTACAAATAGATATATAAATGATTGAGTCAGTTCTGTTCAATGTCTGTTTGCAATTTATGGTTATGATTTCTCATCCAATGATCATCGTTATCATAAATTGTAAGCAAATATTTAACAAACTGATTAAAATAAAGCAAGAAGAGAACAGCAAATCGAGTGTTTTATTATGTGTGAAAATAATGGAATGCAAACTTACTTGTATTCACTAAATTGTAACATGTTTCTAACTTTAAGTTTGCATTTGCCCGAACTGAAGAAACTGAAAAGCAGACGAAGACTGAACATTCTTTATAGGAATTATTTACCAATGATTTTCCAATTATTCCAAACTGAACATTCTTTATGGAAATTATCTACAAATGATTTTCCAATTATTCCATTAATTGGTTTTTAATGCACAACAAAGAGAGTTCTTGGGGGAACACATCAAATCGATTGATAAGACAGTCATCACATTGATAGATGGGCTCAATTATGCATCAAGCTTGAGGTTTCGTCACCTCGTGGAGTTCTTGGGCATGTGGCAGCAGATAAGCCTGGAAAGTTGTACATAGAGTGAACTATTTACTGAATGTTTCATGGAGCAAGTCACTTGACCACGACGAACAGTTCGCCTGGCGTTGTCCGAACGCGCGCAGGTGCCACGGAAAGATTCAAGCAAAAGCAATAGAAATATATTCGAGATGGCGTGCGATAAAGTTATAGGATGGCTCTGGGGATCCGGGCCGAAGGACAGTATCTTTCGCAGCGAAGAAATGTCCTTGGCACAGATGTTCCTGCAGCCAGAGGCGGCCTACGAGACCATCTCGCAGCTCGGCGAAATGGGCTGTGTGCAGTTTCGTGATGTAAGTGAAGAAATAACTACATATATAATCGATATATATGGGTCACAGATATATATCTAATGGATCCTTAATGTCTTGTGTCCTTGAAGATGAACGAGGGCATTACTGCGCTGCAGCGCAAGTTCATTAGCGAGGTGCGACGTTGTGACGAGTTGGAGCGCAAGATTCGTTACGCAACCAATGAGCTGAAGAAGGATGGCTTCAAGGTGGTCGATCTGATTGAAGATTTTCCCCCAGCACCCAAGCCCAGAGAGATTATCGAGCTGGAGACGCTGTTGGAGAAGACCGAGACGGAGATTATCGAGCTGTCCGCAAATAATGTTCGCCTGCAGACAACTTTGCTGGAGTTGAACGAAATGATTCAGGTGCTGGAGAAGACCGAGCAGTTCTTCTCGGAGCAGGAGTCCCACAACTTTGATACCAACAAGCGTGGCACCCATCGCGATCCCGAGCAATGTGACGGCAGTTTGGGCTTTGTGGCCGGCGTGATACGTCGTGATCGTGAGGTTTGTTCAGGTTCGTTTTGAAGATTGATCTACGCTAATCTTTCCACTCTGCTGCAGTACGCCTTCGAGCGCATGTTGTGGCGTATTTCGCATGGCAACGTGCTGGTGCGTCGCTGCGACCTGGAAAATCCTGTGCGGGATCCTCGCACCGGGGAGTTGGTCTACAAGAGCATCTTTGTGGTCTTCTTCCAGGGAGATCAGCTGCAGTCGCGCATACGCAAGATCTGCACTGGCTTCCATGCCTCGATGTATCCTTGTCCCAGCTCGCATCACGATCGCATTGAGATGATCCAGAGTGTGCGCACCCGCATCGATGATCTGCAGGTGATCATCAATCAGACCGAGGACCATCGCTCGTGTGTGCTGAAGGCGGTGCTGAAGCAGTTGCCCAGCTGGACGGCCATGGTGAAGAAGATGAAGGCGATTTACCACACAATGAACATGCTCAATGTGGATCTGGGCAGCAAGTGCCTCATTGGCGAGTGTTGGGTGCCCACACGTGAGCTGGAGCAGGTGGAGACACTGTTGGCCGAAGCATCCCTCGCTCTGGGCAGCACCATTCCCACAATATTCAACATACTGGACACGAAGAAGGACCCGCCAACGTATTTCAGAACCAACAAGTTCACATACGGCTTCCAAGTGCTCATCGATGCTTATGGCATTGCCAGTTATCGAGAGGCTAATCCCGGACTCTACACATGCATCTCGTTCCCTTTCCTCTTTGCTGTCATGTTCGGTGATATGGGACACGGTTTCTTGGTCTTCCTGCTCGGTCTTTGGATGGTGCTGGATGAGAATCGTCTGATGAAGTGGCGCGCTGGCGAGATTTGGAAGATTCTATTCGGCGGACGGTACATTATAATGCTTATGGGAATGTTTGCCATGTACACGGGCTTCATATACAACGATTGCTTCTCCAAGTCCTTCAACGTCTTCGGGTCGCACTGGGCGCTGCAGTACAACAGGACGACCGTGTTGACCAATCCCGCACTGCAGCTGAATCCCTCGACAGATCAACGAGGTGTCTATCCCATGGGCATTGATCCCATCTGGCAGTCGGCGACCAATAAGATTATCTTCCTGAATACCTACAAGATGAAGCTATCGATCATCTTCGGTGTGCTGCACATGGTGTTCGGAGTTTGCGTGTCCGTGGAGAACTTTGTGTACTTCAAGAAATACTCGTACATCTTTCTGCAGTTTGTGCCTCAGGTGCTGTTCCTGTTGCTGCTCTTCGGCTACATGGTCTTCATGATGTTCTTCAAGTGGGGTCAGTACTCGGCGCATGCTACAAATGTGGCCGATTCACCTGGTTGTGCTCCCTCTGTGCTGATCATGTTCATCGATATGATTCTGATGAAAACGGAGGTTCCCTCGGCGGGCTGTACGGCCTTAATGTTCCCCATACAGCGCGAACTGGAGACAATACTCTTCGTTATAGCCATCATATGCATACCCTGGATACTGCTGGGCATGCCACTGTGGATCACCTGCAAACGCAAGTACAGGGTAAGTTCTACTAGAAGTAAGAAGGGAATTGACCTAGGGTAAGTTCTACTTAAAGTAAGGAGGGTGCTATATCTTTGACCTAACTGAAAATGTCTATAAGTTGCATAAGAAGGCATATCTAACTAAACCAATATACATACTCTTAAGCAGCGTCAATATCTGAGCAAATTAAGGCAACTCTGTCTGTATGAACACCTTTTACTCATACACCAACAAAGCTAGGACTTCCAAATTTGGCAACAATATGTCTGTTTATTGTACATAAAAAAAGTATATATCAAAATTTGGTCATTTCCCTTTCCAACCTCTAAAAATGAAAAAATCAAATTGTAAGTCTAAGTTTAAAAGTGAAACATTCATTGTTGGTTTTTAGAATATTTATTACTATCTTAATGATTTCTAAAAGTTAGTTTGCAATGAGATACGTACAAGTTATTGAATTACTAAATTTTGTGGCCATACAGTTAAAATTTACAGCATAGTCGAGCACACCCTACTTTAGATTTCGCACTTATCATCTAAGTCTTTCTCTTTACTTCCATTCCAATGTAGCGTGGCAAGGTCGAAGAGAGTCTAGACACCATTCTGGAGACCATTGAGATAAAGGGCAAGGAGGTGATCATAACTGAAGTGGGTGACTCCCATCAGATGGGCCTGCATGGCCACGGCGTCGAGGAGGAGGAGGAAGAGGAGCCAATGAGCGAGATCTGGATACATCAAGCTATACACACGGTCGAGTACATTCTGAGTACCATTTCCCACACGGCATCCTATCTGCGTCTCTGGGCCTTGTCACTGGCACACGCAGGTCAGTAGCAGATAGTAGAACTTGATTAAGTTCTTCTTCATCTGATTTCCTTCTTCTATTCCCCCTGCAGAGTTGTCTGAGGTGCTGTGGACCATGGTGCTCTCGGAGGCACTGCAAATGAGCGGCTATGTGGGCGTCATTGCTGTCTTTATTATCTTCGCCATTTGGGTGTTCTTCACCATTGCCATCATGGTGATGATGGAGGGCTTGTCCGCCTTCCTGCACACCCTCCGTCTGCACTGGGTGGAGTTCATGAGCAAGTTCTATACGGGCACGGGCTACGAGTTCGAGCCACTGGACTTCAAGGCCATGCTCACCGCTGACGATGAGGATTGAGTGCGGCGGCTTATGTCATCTTTAGTGGGTCAATACCAAGAGCCCATTAATAAATACAGCATACCATAGTTAAGCGGGTGTTTCATTCCATTCTGTGGTGTTTTTTCTTAGCATGGGCTCTGTCCCACATAGCGACGTGATGTCGTTGGGTAGCGCGGAAAAAGGTCATCGCATTGAGGGCAGCGTTCAGCGAAAAATTCTTGCCAAGTGCAGAGGCAAGCAGAATTCTCTGGAAGTGCAGCAAAGCTTCAATTCAGCGAAAGAGCGTGAACGGAGGTTGGTGGAGACTGGCGAGTTGGGGCTTATTAACTGGTCTGCATCGCCAGCGTTGGGCAGTTGTGCAACCAGAGAGCTCGAGGCAAGATGAAAATGTTGCGACTACTGCTGATTGTGCTGCTGCTGGCAGTGCTGGCCAAGACTGGAGCGGATACATTGGTGCAGCTGCACGTGAATCGTCCGATTAACGATGTCAGCGAGAAGTTTGTCAGTTTCGCAGTGAGACCGGAGGATCTCTATGACGCACTGGACGGCAAGAACCGCAAGGCAGTCACCAGCATGGCAGCCCTGCTGGGAGATGCCTATGTCAAGTTCATTGGTGACTTCTACTTCGCCACCAATGCGCCGACACGTCTACGCAATCCCACCAAGATCATTTGGAAGGGTTTCAATCGTTGGACACGGTAAGTTACCCCCCTACCCACCTGTAATCCTCATCAAGCACATAGCTAACTGTGTTGATTGCAGCGCCGTCAACTGGACCATGATTATACCGGTGCCTTATGCACCCGACGAATGGGACTCCATGCACACACTGAAGATACTCAACACCTCCTACATGGTGGGCATCACGGACTGCATCTGGCAGCTGGGCACAGACTTTGGTACATCGCGCGCCAAGGACTACGTGCAGGAGCTGAACACGCTCAAGCTGATGACAGACACCTTTGCACCCTATGTGGATAGCTGGGGCGTCATGGGCGCGGACATATCGGCGGGCAGCAGCGTGGAGGAGACACGCAAATATGTGGACATGTCCAAGGATGTGAATGCAGCCTTTGGCTGGACGCAGTAAGTGATGCCAGACTTTCAATTGCAGTTTGAATAAAGTTTTGCTTCTTCTGCCTCCTTAGACCCGAGAACATGTTGCCTGCCACCAGCCTGGGCAGCTACATTTACGACAGCGATCCTGCGCTGCGCACACTGCAGCAGCTGCGCGTGCCGCTGTGGCTGACGCTGCCGGAGGAGCGCAGCTCGGCGCAGGCGATTAGCAAGCGTCTGGTGGGGGATGAGACAACGGATGCACTGCGCTGGGCACAGACACTGGGCGATGCGGCAAGCGGTGGCTTCGATGTCATCTTCAAGCGCATGCGGCTGCAGGATTTCGAGAGGCCCAACTTCAGTTACTACGTGACGGCGCTATTCAAGAAGGTCATGGGCTCACGCGTCTTTCCAGCGCGTCCCCTGAACGTGCTGACGCCAACTAACAAACTGTACACGCACTGTGCCAATGCCGTGTCCGGGGGATTGTCCTTCATGGTGGTGAACACCGAGGAGCAGCCCACAACGATAACGGTGAAGAGCACGAGTCGACTGGCGAACAGTGAAATCTGGCAATATGTATTGACCGAGGAGAACGGACGAGTGCGCCTGAACAACCAGAAGGTGTCGCTCAATTGCACACTGCGTCCGTTGGTCAAGTCCAAGGATGACTCTAAGCCGCTGCAGCTAATCACGCCCAGCATGTCTGTCGGCTTCTGGGTGCTGCCCAGCGTCAATGTCGAGCACTGTCAGTACACGGAGCTGGAGGCCGAGGACGCCAGTGCAGAGGCTTCTGCCGAGCAGGCTCGCTCCAGCGGCTACAGCTCGGCGGATCGACTGCTGCAACGTCTGATCGAGGAGACTGCCGTGTCGCGAGGCTCCTTGCAGAGCACTCTGAATCGCCATCGTCGTTTCGTGCTGGATAACGAGGAGTCCCGGCCGGAGACAGTGTCGCTGCTCGACAGATTGTTGCAGCCCTTCAATCGTGCTCAGCAGGAGCCGTCGGTCACGACTGCTGTAAAGCGCCATGCGCCACAGGAGGAGGCACACAGAACTCACTCGGTGCGTCCCTATGAGGCAGTCAACTGGCTGAGGCAAGTGCTCGAGCAGAGTCGCGATGTGGCGCGGCGACATGGACGCAGTCGACGTGATGCATCCAGCTATGGTGGCCCCTTCTTCTACAATCGCAACGGCAAGCGAACAACGATGACCAAGAAGATCACGGAGATTCGTAAGCCAGAGCGCAAGATCAAGCCGCTCTTCGATCTGACCGAGTTCGATGAGGAAGAGTTCTTCAAGAAAATTGGCGAGCAGCCAGAGCCACCACCGTATACGCGTCTGCCCGAGGGTGATGTGCATCTCAAGCATATTGAATCGCCAGATGGTGAGGAGGAGCAGGAGCCGGAACCGGTGCAAGAGCCCAAGAAACACCGACGCCCCACCACAAGGAAGCAGCTGAAGATTGTGCAGCGTTCGCAGGAGCAGGAGAGCGTGGAGCAAGTCGAACGTCAGAGGGCACCTAAACTGTTGCACACAGAGTTCTTTGAAGCGCTGCCCGCGCCGGCAGCCAAGCCTGCCAAGCGTCTGAATCTGGGTGCCACATTGAATTCGCTGCTGTTTCCCGAACCCTTCTCCAGCAAGGGCAGCATTAGCAAGCAGCAAGAAAAGCCGAAGAAGAATGAGGAACCGGAGGAGGAACAGGACGTGGAACCAGTGGAGCCAATCGAGGGACAGCGTGAGGGTAACAAGAAGCGTTCAGCCAAGTCGGGTCATGTGGCCACTGACTTCCTGCATGCCCAGCAGGAGCTTGGCAAGCACTTCCTCAGCCACATCAACGAGCACGAGCATGAGTTCTCCCTGGGCGATGAGCCGCAATCTTCTCGCGAGGCAAGTGATCTGAAGCCGCGTGCACCTGCCCAGCAGGTGATCGACAATGAAGAGGATTACTTTGGTGCCAAGCAGTCGAAGCAATCTCCGCTCATTCCCGCACCGAAGCGACTGACTAGGCCAAGCAACGACGAGACCATCACCTCCTGGTGGGATATGCCATCGCTGCGACGTCGACGTGCGCTGCCTTTCAACTATGCCGACGATCAGATGCGTTCCAATGCCATCGACAAGGACGATCAAGAGGAACTGCTGCCTCTGGGACGTTATTCGGTTTACGAGTACAAGGTCGATCTGCCCACAGAGCTGCCGCCAACGAGTAGCCCCGACTCGGACAAGATCATGCAGATCAGCAGTCCACGACCTACGACCCCAGCATGCCGTAAGCGTACGCTCTCCGATAATATTGTGACCACGGTCAAGTCGAAGGTCTCCAAGTTCATGAGCATCATCTCACGGCACATGAACGAGTGGTACAACACCCTGGCGAAGCATCTGGACACAGAGACGCCCAAGCCAGCAGAGGACCTCAGCGATGCCAGCGATAATGCCATTTAGGGCACCCTCTAGGGTACATCTTAAGTCTTGGCCAGCGAATGTAAATATGTATTTATGTACAATACAATACAATTAAATGTCCGTATGTGGAAACCTCCAAAGTAAATTATTCTATTATTTTTCACATTAATACGAAAATAATTTAATATATAGGTTTAAAAGTTTTTTTATTAATATTTAACTTTACTTTAGTTTCGCAATAATTAAGAAACAACAACATTGTCGAATTTCAAGTTTTTTTTATCGAAAATTTGGAAAATTTTTGAGTAAAATGTTAAAAGTTGTGAAAACAAAATAAATATATAAATATATACAAATATATACATATATACTACATTTATCTACTTGAGTTCATTTTCTCTCTACATTGAACCTTATGTTTTTATGATTTTCATTTCTATAGTATTTAGGAAATATTTATTTGATATAGATCATTTAAATTTAAATTCCGTAAATTTACTATGAAAATTTCAATGTTCCAAATTGAACTTTTTGTATAAAAATCGAACATATAAATAAAGAAAACTATGCAATCTTTTTTATGTCTCTAAGGCAAGATAATTTCCATTATATCTTAGATCTTTCCCTTAGGTTTTCACTACTCACTAATCTTCTTTATTTTCTCTCCAATTTCTTTATTGTAATGAACTTTAACAACATTTAACTTTAATTGTAGAATTCAACATGAAGATTTCCATATTGTACACATACTTTTAAATCTGTAAATAAACTCTGTAATTCTTGAGGTTTTAAGTTAAACTGAAACTCTTATAGTATAAGATGGAACTATTTTCTCTCCACTCTCAACTTTGCTTTGCTTTCTTTCTTATTCTCTTATAAGAGTTTATGTTTTCAAGAGTTTCGACAATATTGTAGTAGACCTATTTCTCTTTGTGCTTTCGCTTGCTCTTCTCTCTCTTCTGGCCACAACAACATCAAAAAACACAGGCAAGTTGAAGCTCAGTTTCGACGACTTGTTTCGCCGGCTAAGCAATATCAACAACAACAACAGCTAAAAGCAACTATTGCTGCTATTTTACAATAACAATAGCGAACCGAGGAGCTGCGATGCGATCGCGAGGTGTTCCAGCTTCGGCTCTGCAGCCAGTCTCTGTGCAAGCGTTCAAGGCGAAGGTTGTGGTTGTGATTGAGTCGCGTCTTGGGGTCTTGAGTAGTTCAAAGTACAATACCAGATACAGCACACACACACACACACACATATACACATACAACAACGCGTCAACAGGTGAGTGTGCGGAAATTCGCAATACCTTACAACATATGTACATATCTAGCTGACGCAGCACTTTATGTTGTTGTCCGAAATCAGAGAAACAGGTCAGTTCTAGTCTGAAGAAGTTACATTCAGGTTGAGACAGGTATGAGGGCGTTGGCGAGGAAGGCGTGGGGGGTGGGGTGTAGAAGAAGTAGAAGCTGAAACCGAAACAGAAACAGAACCAGAGAGCGAAGCATGGAAGCGTAACCAGCAGTAAGCCAGTCTTTTTTCAGTGACGTGGACAGTAAAAACTGGCAACAAGGCGACGCTGCAACAGACAACAAAATAAAAAGAAAACAACAGTAGCAGTAGCAACAACAACAACAACAACAGACTCATTTCATACAGGTATCATTTGTGGCTTTCTTTCGACGGCAATGAACTTTGCTTTGTCTACGACCATCGATGGCTTGATGACTTGTAAGATCGTTTCATAATTATTTTTTCTTCATTAATTTCTATACACTATATATCTGGTATATGAAAGTGAAAGTATAAATTTCGTAGTGCTGTTAATTATGTTGCTGTTAATAATTTCACATATTGAAATCTGATTTCGGAAACGACTGATAAACCAAAATGTGAAGAGGCAAAAAACTCGTTTCGATCGACACAAAATCGAAGCTGCCATACAAAGTGTTGATATTATATAAACTGATTTGCATATTGCCATAAATTGAGACACAGACAAACACACACATATACACACACACACACGTGTTAACTTATACATAATACTGTGCACACTATTATTTATAGGATGGGTTTCGTCTTGGGTTGGTTGCCAAGTGAACATTATGTGCGCGACATCTTCCTCATAACCCTCTCGGCTGCCATTGCGGCCACCTTGCTGAGCATTCGTTTCTATTTACGCATTACGGCGGGCCGTTGTTTTACTGAGGTAAACCACATCAAGACCCAGACCCAGTCCCAGTCCCACACCCAAATTCATATCCACACCCAAGCCCAGTCTATCCCTATTTTCCCATTCATGACTTGACGCTACTTTCTCACACAATTTTCATACGATCAAAGTCAAGACTCAAAAACAAAACTCTATGGAAATTTTCCTATAAATGGGTCAGGGGATTTACAGAAGAAAAAACGCGCTTAAATGAGAAATTATTAAACTCAATGAGTTAAGCAAATAATTGTTAGGTATTAAATCACTTTACAATCATTGCGTCGACGTAAAACTTAAAACGATTTATAGCAATTTTATTACAATATTTTATGTATACTTTTCCCCAAGTGAAATAAAATAAACTATTTACTTTATATACTCAAAACTGTATACTCTTTAATCTTTACTTTGTCAGCTTAATTTATTCGCAAGCTTAGCCTCATCCTCACTCTCTCTCTGTCTCTCTCTATCTCTAATTTGCCCTAGTATAGTAGCTCTTTCTCTATCCGTTCTCTCTAGTTTCCAGCCGTGACGTGTTCAGTTAATTAGCCCCCCCTAGAAATCTGTACGTCACTTGCAAAGTTCCGCTACTCGCATTACAAACGTGGAGAAGATCGCTTACCTCGTAGTTAGAAAACAAAAAAAACAAAAACAAAGCCAATGTTGGTGCGAACTACTCGCTCACATTTTCCACGGGGGTCGACGGCAATTAAACGTAGCCGTTGATGACCATGGAGAGAACTAAAAAATATATGACTTTATAGTAGGAACAAAAACAACAGACACAAGCTGGGATTACATTGAGTACAGATTTTAATTAGAGTCGTAAATGTTTACCACAGACGCCCCTTTAACACAACACCGACTAATACCCTGCAATTACTGACCAACAGTTGATCTAATCACAATATTTACAGACTAAAATGGAGGGAAAAACTGTCATCATCACGGGCGCCAACAGTGGCATTGGCAAGGAAACTGCCAAGGATCTGGCTGGACGTGGAGCACGCATAATTATGGCATGCAGAAATCTGGAAACCGCCAACGCAGTCAAGGGTAAAAGACAGTTAACGCAATCTATCATATTATATACTAAAGGCATTCTCTTTATCTAGATGAAATCATCAAGGAGACCAACAACAACAAAGTGCTGGTGAAGAAACTCGATTTGGGATCTCAGAAATCTGTGCGTGAGTTTGCTGCGGACATTGTGAAGACTGAGCCAAAGATCGATGTGTTGATACACAACGCCGGCATGGCACTGGCCTTCCGTGGTCAAACCAGTGAGGATGGCGTCGAGCTGACCATGGCCACCAATCATTATGGCCCATTCTTGTTGACGCACTTGCTCATCGATGTGCTGAAGAAGAGCACTCCATCGCGTATTGTCATCGTCGCCTCGGAGCTGTATCGTCTGGCTTCGGTGAATCTCAACAAGTTGAATCCCGTTGGCACCTTCCCGGCTGCTTACTTGTATTATGTGTCAAAGTTCGCCAACATTTACTTTGCCCGCGAGTTGGCTAAGCGGTTGGAGGGTACCAATGTAACGGTTAACTTCTTGCATCCCGGCATGATTGACTCGGGCATTTGGCGCAATATTCCCTTCCCCCTCAACCTGCCCATGATGGCCATCACAAAGGGATTCTTCAAGACAACAAAAGCTGGAGCACAGACCACAATTTACCTGGCCACATCGGACGAGGTGGCCAATGTGTCGGGCAAGTATTTCATGGACTGCAAGGAGGCCACTCTGAATGCAGCTGCCCTCGATGAGGAGAAGGGTCGCCAGCTGTGGGAGGAATCGCTGAAGATTGTCAAGCTCACGCCTCAGGAACCCAAAATCTAAATAAGTCTTAATAAAAATGCTCTGTTTTTTACGCCTATTACCTAAATACTTTGAAAATTATCCATAAACTGGGGGAGTATATTGTAAGCTTAAGTTTTTCACACACACAATTAAAACGAATAAAACACACTTTTGTAAACATATAAAAGTCTTAAATTTTTGTTGCAAAACACACAACTAACAAATATTAGAGAGTTTCAACACTTTTGGTTGTTAAACTTATATTTTGAATTGTAATTAACACCAATTAAAGTTATCGACTCACTTTTTAACATCTTGCTGTTAATAACAGTCAATGTTATGGTCTCACTGTTGCTAGTATTTAAATGCGGTATTTCATTTCACTGCGTCTTAGCACTAGTTCACACTAGTGTTTAGTAGGAACTAGTTCACAATAGCTGTACTATTGCCCGCAATTGCGTTGGGCTTTAAAAAGTCAACTGCCTGCACTTGATTTCCTACCAAAAGACTGTAAGAGTTTCGATGTCAGTTCATGAGAATTAATAAAAACGACAAATCACAGCGCCAACGGGTAACTTAATATGGCCAGCAGAGCTCAGCTTAAAGAGGAATCACAAAACTGGTAGCCGAAAAAATTTCTCACACACAATGTTGGTTCATTGGTCACCTGTTGAAGTCGAGGGGAAGGGGAAGGATCACACAAGGCAATTCGTACTGTTGCTGCTGAGGGTCCTTAATCTGATAAAATTGCCGGCGCATCTCTTGTTGTCTGTCGTTGCTGGCACCCCTCTGCGGTTGTTTGCGGCCGATTATTATCGGCGACTGGTTGACACGTGACTTCTTCAGTTCTGGTTCCGGTAGCACAACACGACCGGCGATGATTTTGGTGGCTAATAATATGTTAACAACTATAATTGAAATTTAATATTTATCCAAAGGATTACAGGATAATCATTTGCGGTTTGCAGCCACAGATAGCGAAACGTGTCGATGGCATAGATAATTGCCCATGAATATAGGGGATGATTAACCCCCTGCTACTCCTCCTGCCTTGTGTGATCTTTAGCGCATTTGTTTGCCCAACTGATTCGCTAATAAAAAGCGTAAAAAACATAAAACAGTAGCTGACAGCAGGAAGAGGAATGAGTCGGATGAGTTTTATTAGAACATTGGCTTGTCGAGTACTCCGTATTCAATGATAGGGAGGAGGCGGGCGCACCGGACGAACCCTTACGCCTTGTCTCTGTGTCCTTGTGGTTCTCGAAAGTATCGATTTACAAATTCAATTTGGCGCGCTTCACTCAAGTGTAATTTCGTAGTATCCACAAACATATTTCAGAGAGTCCCAGTTCCAAATGTAATTCAAGTCGTTTTCGGGGGGCCTTCACACTGACAGTTGCTCGCGCTGTTGTCACGGCCAAGTCGCTGTTTAATAAGCAGGCTTAGGTTTTTATTAAGAAATAAGCGAAGTCGGAGTTGGAGTAGGAGTCCTTCTTGGCCCCGTCTCGTACAGCTGTCAGCTATGCGACGGCTGCGAGTATCAATTGGTCATCGATACTTTCCACATCGTCCTGCTGGAATGACGTGTGACATGAGCTAAGGGCTGTGTAGGTGGTGTCAGTTGTGTGTTCTATAGATCGGCAATAACAGTTGTCTAGTGGCATTTACCAATTTACACGAAGAAAGTATTGACTAACTTGTCAAATGAAAATAATTTTGCACTTTAAAATGACTTTCATTTCCCTTTCTTTTCATATACCACGACTTTATTATTCCCAAATTTTAATTAGTTTCTTTTAAGCTTGAATAACAGTGTTTCCTTCAATATTCTCATAGCTTTACTTTAAGAAGTAACCTCAAGTTTTACTTTCGTTTATTGTTCTTCCTTACAGTCATCCTTGAATATGCCAGACAGACAGCAATAAACTGCTGAAAAGGTTAAATTAAAGTTTGCTAACTCGGAATATATGTTATCCCTTCCCATATGTTGCACAACCAAATTCAGGCAATAGATGCGCTACTCTCAGTCTCATGGGGTCTATGGGTTGTTCTAAATTTCCGTTATTAAAATAAAACTAATGGAAAAGAACCAATCAATGCAAAACTCGACTATCTGTCATTGTGAGGGATGCTTCCCCTTTGCTTAAGATTGGTATTAACTGACATCTAGCGACATTAACATGTCGAACGACTTGACTACCAGCACAAAAGCAAAGTGTAGCCAAGCTAGCGAAGCCCTAAGAGTGCCACCCGAAAAGTATTTCATTGATTTTTGAAGCCTCGCCCGTACAACAGAACGCAGAACCCAGAACACAGAACTGGGAACATTGAGGAACTCGCAGCTGAAACGGAATACTGAATGAATCGAATGCTTGACTGAGTTCGGCAACAATTGTGGGCAAATTCAGGATCTGGACCAGACCAGGGCAAATAATACTTTGAATAAATAAAATGTTTAGCCGTGGTGCAAATAAGTTCACGTGCGATGATTGTGATGCGCTGGTGTGATAACAGGTACAATACGGGGGGTGGTGGCGGTGGCACTGAGTTGGCAATGTTTGCTTATATAACAAATCCCACGGCAACAATTTCAACAATTTTGTGGTTAATTAGATGGGAAGGGGGAGGAAATGAGAGAGCTCTCATTGGCGGGGGGTATTCGGTATGCACAGCTGACACCTGAGCACACTTGAGTCTCAAGCGAAAGCGATCGTTTCTAATCATATTGTGAATAAAACCCCAAATTGTTATTGATACTCAGCCTCCTCACTTGCTGCCTTGTCTGAGCCTAATGCGATGTGACAATCGGCAGCAAAACATGCCTCATGCTTCGTCTCTCATATCCTGCGACAAGTTGTCGACAACTGAAACCGATCTGAGCCCGGCCGAGCCTGGCCAAACTGGTTGGTATCCCTAGACAGACACTGATTTTGTGGCCCGAAACTTTTTAACACACACGACGTTACTTGGTCCGAAATTCCCACCAATATGGTAAAATGATATGAGCTCCCCTCGAGCCCCGAGTTCCCGAGCAATCACTGAAAGCCTTTACACTTAACTGACTCAATTAATTAAGGTGTGTGGGGAAGACAGAGGAGAGAGGGAGGTGTGCCCCAAGTTTGTTTCATGTGAATTTGATTTAGTTTTAAAATTCTGTTGTCAAGACTAAACAGGTCTCGAGATTGTTTCATCATTTTGCGATTTATCTTTTGCCTAAGCTACAACTAAGCACAACCACAATGCGATATATCAAATATCGAAAAAATAATTCACAATTGTTGTCGGCTTGAGCTATGCAAAAGTGCAACGATCGGCGATCGACGATCTACGATTGACGATTGACGGGTTTGGGCTGAGCTAGTGAAACTGTCTTATTGGTCGCTAGATACGAGAATAGGCGCGTCGAAAGATACAAAACACAAGATACAAGATACAGTAGCATAGAACGGGGGGTTGTTGCTGTTGCTGCAGGGGGCGGGGGGTGCGTGAGTCCCACTGGCAGAGACGAAGACGTGGCCAGACATGGATGGGGTAAGGGGGAGGGCAGAACCGACAGTGGCTAAGGCAAACACGTTTAACCACAAAGAATGGAACGAAGGAAGCAGAAGACGATCAATGGTCGCAGTCCAGCCCAGCCCAGCCCGGCCCGGCACGTCGTTGCGACCCGGCTGGAGGGTATCTGGTGTCGAGCTGTAAAGATATTGGGTGACAAATAAAAACTACTGAAAAACTGCTGCACTCACTGCTGCTGCTGCTGCTGTTGCTGTTGCTGCTACGTATGAATGAGCTCGTCGAACGGTGACTGGGGGTCGAGGGTTGAGGGTTGGAGGTTGGGTTAGTGGTCGCCGCAAAAGCCGGTATACCGGAGACGGCGGCGGACGAAGCGCATTGGCTGGCTGCCGGCACCGTGGTTGCGCCCTGAGAGAGAGGGAGATGGTGCGAGCAGGGGCGGAGGCAGGGGGTGTCCCTGTGTGTCGTAAGGGTCTCTACATGTGTGATTGTGTACGGCGTGTACTTAGCAGGGCACTTTGTGTCATTGTATCTGTCCCGAGTGCGAGTGCGAGTGAGTGTGAGTGTAAGTGTAACGTATGCAGGGGTGTCTGTGTGACTTTGTGTTGTTTTGCGTTGTCTTTTGCGCCCTTTTTGTCGCTTGTTTATAATTAAGTGAGCATTTTTTCTGTGGTTGTCGCTTTGCCGCTTTGACTGACAGCCCCGTCGTCCATGTCGGTCGAGAGACTTCGAACTGCAACCGACAATTAGTTGCCATCTTATGCTCGTCGCCGAAAGTCGATTCTTCAATAGCAAGTCAATATACAATAGACTTACAACATCGGTTCGAAATAATATAAAGTTCAAATCGTGTTTAGTATTCATGTTTCTAAAATTAGTATAACATTGTTACAAGTATACTGAAAAATTTCAAAACCCTTGTGATCGTCGTGAATCTTTTTCTGTGTGATCAGCGATATAAACGACTTTTAAGTGCATTTCTAGACATGAAACATATAGTATTACTAACAAGGTGCGATATGTTAAATAAATGTAAAAATAAGCATAACAAATATTCGAAATATATAAATTAATATTGAAGAAAGCTGATCAAAGTTGTTTCAGTATAAATCAAAAGTTTCTTGAATTTATATAGAGTGCTTTGAAAGATTGTAATATATAATGATCAATATAGATTTATACATACAAATGTTTGTCATTGAAGAAAAGTGAAAGCGAAACGAAATTTTAATAAGAACAATGGAAAATAATTTTTCTAAAATCTGCAGCTTTTTTAATTTTAAAATAAATTATAAAAACAACAATCCAAAAGAATAATCATATATAATCAAATACAAATAACGAAAAATATCAACATCACTTTATCAAAAATGACATTTCATTTTGAATATTAATGAAACGAAATAATTATCTAAAAATAATTAAAAATATGAACTTGAATGAAAACAATGGAAAATCAAGAACCTAAATGTGTTTAAAAGTTTTCAATTATTTTAAAAAACAGTTTTAAATATATATAATTTAATAGAAATAACCACAGACAATAAAATTTTAATAATGACTACAACAAAAAAAAAAAAAAAACAAACCTATTGATGAATATTCAATATGAATATTACGGGCTTAAATACAACATTACCATGTGCTGTTCTTTTCTGTTGAAAAGAAATTCTATATTTTATACAATCTTAAGAATAACTTAATAAACAAATTTGCTGACTTGTACGTGCTATGCTTTATAAAACCAAGTGAAAGAAATAAACAATTAATTGTGTTGAAGTTAAAACATTTTGAATTTTTATTGAATTTAAATCTGAATTATTAAAGAGCTGCGCTGTTCTTACACGCCTACCTTGTTGTTCTAAGTTTAAAATTAATATAAATTAAAGTTATAAATAAGTAGAGTGTCAAATAAATTTATTTTTTGCATTATCGCAGTTGGAAATGTCAATTGGCGCCGCAAAATGAAACGTAGGAAAAGCAGAAATAAAACGCCGTACCCAGCTGGAGTCATGTCATGGGATTGTTATATAAAGGTTCCAAACTCTTGAACATAATTCTGGGTGAGTGTCTGAGATTTCAATGCGATTGGGAATAGTCGCCCCAAATCGACCGCAAACACACACACACACACAGACGACAGACAAAGCAAATGGCGTCGCGTTCGTTCATTCGTTTGAATGAATGTGTGTGTGAGTGTCTGCGAGGGGCGGAGTTTCGCGCACAGTGGTCGCAGCCAGCTGAAAACAGTGTGAAATGTGGCCGGCGCATGTAGTGTGTTTCTCTGATTTTCTCACAATACCCTCTCTCTCTCTCTCTGTCTGTCTGTCTCCCTTGCACTCGTTTTGCACACCTGCGCAGATTCCCTGGAAGATCAAGAGGGTGGAGCTATGTACATATCGTGCGATGTCTCAAACGGAGGTCCTGTGGAACCAGAAACGGGCTATGTGCCCAATAATCCATTATTCGGCCTGGCGCTGGACAGTCCGCAGGTATATTCATTTCCGTCGCGCTTGTTCAAACTGTTCGCTAAAGTGAAGAACTTTCTCTCCTCGGTCTGTGCAGCAAGAGTGTGCTGCATCCTGCGTCGGCTGCTTGTCCTGCCAAGGCAACACCGCCCTGCCCATCTCATCTCTCACCAGCAGCGACTTTGACTGCGGCGGCTGCTTCGATCCGACAATTGGTGTACTTGGTGGCCAGATCAACACAACGCCGCCGGCCAGCAATCTATCGGGCACGGGTGGAACGTGTGGCAACGGGAACAACGGCAACGGCAACGTTTCCTCTCTTGTTGGCAACGGCAGTTACTGGAGCACCGACGAGATGGCCTCCACATTTCCCGGCCTACCGCCACTGGACATCGATCCGCTACCGAGTCTGTTTCCCTTCTCGCCCTGTGGTGCATCCTACAATTTTGCCAGCAATCCGCACCAGGCATCGCTCTCCTACACCGTGCATCCGCATCAGATGCTCATCTCGCCCAACGGCAGCCAGCACCAGCACCAGCACCAGCAGCAGCAGCACACGCAACACTCGTCCAGTCATCCGCATCAGCTTCAGTCCCAGCACATGCAGCAGGCCCTCACCCAGGCATCGCACGGTGGTAATGCGCTCCACAATCACAGCAATAGCAACCATGCCAATGGTCCTGGTGCAGCAGGCGGCGGCGGTGGCGGCGGCGTAGGCAATGGTTCAAGTGCAGGCGGGGCCTGCTACTATGAGACGGCTGCCAATGCCGCGACGGCTGCACCGCCCATGTACCCCAGCATGAGTGTCAATGTCAGCATGAACATGACCATGCATCATGGCTATGGGGCCGATGGCGGTGCGGTGCCCATGCCATGCTCCCAGATGAACTGGACGCCACCGAACAGCTCGTCGGCGGCTGTCAATGTGCTCTATCCGCCGTTACTGAGTCCAACGCACTATCCTGCCTCGGCGACATATTCTTTTACGGCCGATTTCCGTGCTCCAGCGCCCAACGCACTGGGCACACTTCCCTCGCTGGCCGACAAGGAGTCACCATCGCCGCCGGCATCTAGCACAGCTGCGGCCCTCAGCTATTACGCCGCCGCCGGCACGGGTCAGAACTTCACACCGCCACACAAGAGTCCCAGCTATCAGGCGGCAGCATTGAGCCTTGGCCTGTCCACCTTCGAGGATGAGGAGGAGAGCATTGAGGATGGCGACGGCGATGGCGAGGGCAGTGCCGCCGGCGACATGAAACCGAATCTGTGCCGCTTGTGCGGCAAGACCTATGCCCGTCCCAGCACACTGAAGACGCACCTGCGCACCCATTCCGGCGAGCGGCCATATCGCTGTCCCGATTGCAACAAGAGCTTCTCACAGGCCGCCAATCTGACGGCCCACGTACGCACACATACGGGACAGAAGCCGTTCCGCTGTCCCATTTGTGATAGACGTTTCTCGCAAAGTTCCAGCGTCACCACGCACATGCGAACGCATTCCGGCGAGCGGCCCTATCGCTGTTCCTCGTGCAAGAAATCCTTTTCGGACAGCTCCACACTGACCAAGCATCTGCGCATCCATAGCGGCGAGAAGCCTTATCAGTGCAAGCTCTGCCTGCTCAGGTGAGTCCCTCTTGAGATACCCTGGAAAGATTGCCTGGAATTAACCACTCTCCTCTCCCACCCCCAATAGATTCTCACAGTCGGGCAACCTCAATCGGCACATGCGCGTACATGGCAACAATGCCAATGGCAGCGGCAGCGGCAGCAATGGAGGTGGCAGCAGCAGCAGCTCCGGAGTCAGCGGGGGTGGCAGCAGCCTCATTACATGACAAAAGCCGCGCAGTGCAGGCGGTTTTCAGCATTATCACCCCCCGCACCCGCATCCACATTCGCATCCACATCCGCACGCGCACCCACACCACGTGCACCATCACCACGCCCACATGGCCAACTATGACTACGGCAATTACAGCATCAGCGACTACACTCCACCCGGCGCTACACAAAACTATTCAGGGTATTATTTCTGCGCACTCAACAAGCCACCCAAGTTCGAGCGATTCTATTAGAACCCCAAGAACTTCAACTGGTGCCAAAATAAAAAGGGGACAATATAAAAAAGAAAATACTTAAGAGGAAAACAAAGAGACAGTAGAGAAAACAGATCTCTCGGAGAGTTAACTCAATAGTATCATTAAAACGGATATATCTGAATTATCTAAAGACACATTGTCTGCAGGTCCCCAAGAACCATATAGAAATGCGATTGTAAATGCTCAAATACGAATTGAAAACGAGAAAATATCGGAATTTAGGTCCTAGTGGCCCGAATGTCTGTCTGTATGTACATATATATATAGTATATAGAAATCATTTTGTATTTATTATTCACACCGCATATGCATACGTATTCTATGTTTATACGTTGTTAGAGTTGCAAAAAACACGCATAAATCTATTCAAAATTAGCCAACGAAGTAGCATTTAAGTCAACACAAACTTAGGCAATACGATCCCCAATACCTACTAAATTATATCAAGATATTTGTAATGTTTGCTGAAATTCGACAGAGAGGAAAGTGAATTTGCCAACTTCATCTCATTGGTTTGTATATCCCAAATAGTACAGCCGTATCCGGAGAGATTTACATAGCTAAGACATTGTACATTTAGGAGTAGTTGTACTTATAGACATAATTTAAGTCAGGTGCTTTGATTTAAGCCAATTTTGCGTATACTGAAAATAAATGCATGAATTATACAACATCGATGTAATGAAATGGGGGAAAAACACACGTTAAATTTATAAAAATATATTTCTATAGCAAAAGAGTTTTGAGTGTAGCTTAAAGAATATCATCCACTATGTATATGGCTTCCGTATCGCTGCCACAAATCAGACGCGAACCGTGCACATCAAATGAGTTGATAGCCTTGCGAATGTTGGTTAAAACTCCATCAACATTGATCATCGAACGGACGCGATCTCCACTTAGCCAAGCACTGCTGCCATCCTTTTCTCCGGCATCGATGTGTGTTTTGTTCTCGGACCACTGCCACAATTCGCCTGCCTCGGCGCAACTGAAGAGTTTGGTGGGATCCTGACGATGGAACCCAATGTCCGTAATGGGACTATTGTGGGCACTGAGATATGAGGCTGGATACTCCAAATTACGCAGATCCCAGACAGTAATGGAACCTTCCTCGCTGCCACACAATAGAATGTGTTGCTGTGTGGGATGTGTGGCCAATGAGGAGACAAAGTTCGAGCTCTTTGCATCCTGACAAGCGGCCATGAATGCTACTTTTGGTTGCGCCTCACTGGCAACCCGCACATCAAACATACGAATCACGCCCATTCGGTTTGCGGTCACAAGTGTTTGCTGGCTAACAAAGGACAGGTCCAACAGGGATATGCTGTCCGCATCGATTGTGCGCTTTATTTGCTTCAAATTATTGGTACTCAGCACGTTTACGCGTCCATCCTCGCCAACGGTGGCGATGTCTGTTCCATAAACAGAAATCGCAGTGCAAGGAGCGCTCAAGTTGCTACATTTGAATTCATGAAGGCGTTCGCTGCGGAACGTGCGCCTTATTTGATCCTCCTCGACAGCACGCTGAATGCTTAACAAACTGAGATGTCCTGTGCAAAAGATATAGATAGAGATCTTAAACTCTGCTTCTTAGTTTACAACTTATTTGACTTACCGTCAGCGCAGCCGACAGCCAGCGTATCATCGTTAACAAACTCTAAGCCAGTGACATCGTTCTCCATTGTCACTTTGTCGTTGCAACGTGGTGTGTGCTCCACATTTTCAGCGTAAGGATTTGAGTAGAGGTGCCACATGCGCACGAAATTCTTATCCATGTCCCAGCTGCCGGTTACAAAGCGTTCGCTCTGTTGCAGATTCTCCGGCAGCCAGCGTACCTTCGCTACCTTCTCCGATATGTAATGGGCTGCGACTTTTGAAGCCATTCTTAGGCTTATTCAAGCAATACTTTATTTTTTAAATAGGAAACCTTTTTAAAGCTACACCAAACGCACTTAGTTTGACCGGGAAACATATGTTTCTTGCATATTTTAACATTGCGTTTTTCTGTTAATAGCAGTGATTGTTCGATATATATCGATAAAATAGTATATGGAATAAAATATCATTAAATATTGTTAAAGTGAACTTAGGAACGCCGTAAGTTTTTTTTACGACTTACATATACAATTTTTATTGCGGTTTTTTTTGTCAAACCGTTTTTAATACTTCGTCACAGAAATAAAGGTGAAAAATCGATTTTTGCTTGAACTTTTGTGAACCAGACCTGTAAGACCATCGATAGTTCACACAATGGAGGCTTTCCGATGTTGATGGTTTAGCCCATCGAGATTATCGGCGGAATGTTTGTTAACAAATATGTGCAATTCTTTATAAAGAGCTGCCGATATATTTCTTAATTATTTTATTTTCATTTTAAAAGAATATATCCTTTGCATTTTTTTTAAACACTATTATCGTTACATTTTCATAAGAACATTAGAGTTTTGTCAGAATAATGATGACGCCTCTCATCGATATTATCGACATTATCGACGATGGTTTTTCAGCTATATTGTGAACGAGCGAAAACGAACTTAAAAATACCACAAAAATGTGGAGCCTCAAATTTGGCGGGAGTTTATAGTAAACAAGCAGGAACAGTAGAATGGATAAATTTGTAATCAAAATGCCTAGAAAAAATAACCAATTAGCAGAAGTGGTAAGTTAATAAATTTGTTAATGTTTCTGATTTAACTTAACTTATTTTCAGAAAATGACAGAAAAGAAGGAGACAACACCCAAACAAAATAGATCTAATAATTTACAATTAGGCGCGAAAAGTAATAAACAAATTACTAAAGATACACCCGAGTTGGTAAGTTTTTACCATAGTTTTTAATCAACAGTTCAGTTAATTGTTAAGAATTTTCAGAAAATCAAAAATAAAGAGATACAAAAAGATGTTAAGGCTCAAAAGAAACAGATCGATGCCGAAACTAATAAACGAAAAAATCAAGTTACGCCTGAGGTGGTACGTTACTCAGTAATCCTAATGATAGATGATTGTTAATTATTTTATTTTGCTCTGCAGCAAAAAGACAAGGAGAATGCAGAAACCGAAAATCCTCCCAAGCGTCGAAGCGCGCGCATTACACGTAGTATGCGCTCAATGGCTGAGGATGGTTCGCCTTCTCCGGAGAAAGAAGTTCCAGAGAAATTGCCATATATAAATTATAAAGGAGCGATCAAGTACTTCACTGAGAACAATGATATTGCGGCGTCTGCGGACGAGGTCATGTTAGTATTATTGACATTTTCAGAAATTTAATCATAATAATCATTGCTTCTTTTTTGCCAGGCAATGGGTGGATCAGCAAACACAAACTGATGTTGTGCCGATGGCATTTGATATGGAATGGCCGTTTTCATTCCAAACTGGTCCAGGAAAATCTTCCGTAATACAAATTTGTGTAGATGAGCGCTGCTGTTTTGTTTACCAGCTAAGTAATTTGAAGAAAATTCCAGCAGCTTTAGTGGCTCTCATTAACCATCCGAAGGTACGCCTGCACGGCGTAAATATAAAGGCGTAAGTTAACTAAAATTCGAAACTGATCTATATAACTTAACGAACTGGATTCTAGTGATTTTCGTAAACTGGAGCGCGACTTCCCTGAGGTATCTGCCGAACCCCTGATTGAGAAATGCGTCGATTTGGGTGTCTGGTGCAATGAGGTTTGCGAAACTGGTGGCAGGTGGAGTTTAGAGCGACTGGCCAACTTCATTGCTAAAAAGTCCATGGATAAGAGCAAAAAAGTCCGCATGAGCAAGTGGCATGTGATACCGCTGGACGAGAATCAATTAATGTATGCCGCCATTGATGTTTATGTAAGTAGAACATGAAGTTACACACTAGTATCAGTTATTGCATACTAATTTTGGATATTACAGATCGGTCAGGTTATATATAGGGAGTTGGAGAAACGTGAAAAAATCAAAGTGGAAAATGAGGCAAAGTTTAAGGAAGAGAATGGTGAATCGGCATTCAAAGCTGTTAAAGCGTTGGGCGAAACATTTCTGTCCAAGATCAACGAGGTGACATTATAAATTGAAAGCCATTGTAGACGAATTTTGTTCTTGGCTAGCTAAAATATTGTTTAATAATTTCCCTAACTATACCATAGCGTATTTATACAAATTTTTAATGGCTTATTTGCCGATCTCTCGAATATACATGCATTCATTTGTCACTATTTAGTAAGACCATTTTACATTCTTAACTTGCAATAAACTTTAATTTAAAATTCTCTTTAAAATTATGATAATGATGTCAATGAACAGTTTACCGCTTAACGGTTAACAAATTCATTTAAAAATGGGTCGACGTGAACCGACCGCCTCCAGCTTACGTTTAAGCACGTCATTATCCAAGTCGATCTGCCGTTGATTCTTCTTTCGATTAACCGCTGCACTAGTCAAGCGAGGCGCTGGTTGGGTCTACATGGTGATAATAGAATTAATGCATTTTATTAGATCAAATACAAATGTAGCTCATGCATACCATTCCTTGTATTTTAGATGAGGTCTTCACCACATTGGCAGCAGGCTTGATCGTTGGCTTTACGTTCATCATCTTCTTCAATAAGATTTGATTCTGTCGCTCTATTTCGCGTACTTGCGGATTAGTGAAGCTGAAACTTTTGCGCCCCAAATTCTTATAGCTAAAATGTAAAACAGTTGATGATTAATTGATTCTTAAAAATACGTTACGACTTCGCTACTCACTTGACCTTCTCCGAAGAGGTGGAGGAGGCAGGACGCCTAATATCGAAATGATAGCCACAATTGTCACTGTTAAAACTGGTAGGAGTAACGCTAGATACGCGACAGTCGATACGATCGGACAACGGCTGATCGGATTGGGAGTAACGTAGACCGTCACCCTGACCACACTCTTCCATCATAAGGGAATCTTGCGATTCCTCAGACAGGCCAGGGATATCGGTAATAGACGGACAGCGGCATTTACGATTGGATTCCTTATCGGAACGTGCACTAGTCTGTTTACTTGGCATATCTATGCCAGAAATTGGCTCTGATTCCTGCTCCTCCATCTGCAGTTGTTTTTTTCCATGCTTTATCATTTTCGTCGCCTGTGCCAGTTGCTCAAAGGCTATATTGTTTTGAGCGCCGCCACTGAGGCGGAATGTTTTCATAATCATTTCTGACATCTGTGTCATCTGCTTCTCCAGAAACTTAACATTAAAGGAATCAACTGGACTCATTTCTTCACAATCCTGATCATCAAGGCCGATTTCGCTTTCTAAGGCATCAGTTGCTAGGTTCAATGGAGGTGGTAAGTCCCCATAGATATTTTCGAAACCCTTTGGGAGAACAGGTGTCTTCTGTAAATTTGGAAAACGGCGTGAGAAATTCTGTTTTTTCTGTGGGTGCTCTACGGGAATAAAATCCATTTCGTTATCTGTACTATGCGGCGAAAATTCGTGCACCTCCTCCTCTTCCTGTTCGCTCAAGTAGTCATCAGTTTCACTTCCACAATCCTCAACATCAATTAGACCCTGATCTTGATAATTCTGTTTACCATTCGCTTCGTCAACTATATCTGTCTGATCCTGTTCTTTGAGTTGACCAAGTTGAACATCTTCATCCTGTTCTTCATCTTCATTTTCTACATTATCGTAAACAACTTCTTCCTCCTCCTCTCCCATTTCATCTTGCACCTCGGTATCTTCTATTTCATTATCTTCCACTTCGGTATTTTCCACATCTGTGATTTCTAGTTCTGTTAAATATCCGTTGCTGCTGGGAACTAGTGTACGATCTGACAATGTTTCATCGTCGATCACTTTTGATTGATTCACCTCGGCTACCGTTCTGGTAATCACCACCTGGGACTCGTCCTCGGAAGAGGAACTATCATACTTCATAAGGTTCTGACGAGAAAAACTGTTTCCACCCCCAGTTACTTTTCCGAAAATCTGCTGACGACGTGCATGAGGCTGTGGAGGCGAGAGCAGATGTAATGAGGCTGGTTCTGTCCCTTGACCAAGACTAATATGTTTAATGGTCAACTCAGACCGCAGTTCGTCGACCGCCGCACTTACGTTACCCCGCAGAAATTCAGCTTCGACATCGCTATCACTGGCTGAACCACTGTCTTCAAAGTCTTCAGTCTCTGCCTCTTCCTCAACATCGGACAGTGTCGCGTCATCATCGAAGGACTCGTCCATGTAGTAGTCTTCCTCAGCGTTTTCCGGCGTAGCTGTCATTTTGTTTCACTATCGAAATCTCAGTTATTTTATTTCTACGTGTGATTATATTTTAATTTTTTTTTGGTTTGTTATGAGAGCAACTTTTTCTATATTTAATATAATAGAATGTATTTTTTTTTGAGTAGTATTATTGAGAACTGTGCCGGTGATACTAAAAATTTTGTATGAGGTCGTCAACGTCGTGTTCTACACAAGTCTCGCCGATTACTACGTTAAGTGAATTCGATTTCTCGTTCCGTTGGTTATGCCTCATGGTGACGGATACATTGGTACATCGACCATGAGACCGATACGGACACCGACACCAATAGGGTGGCCATACTGTATTAGGTCCGTAGAGAACACATTGTGCGCAGCTGAGGTTGAGGCAGGGGTCAGCAAGGAACGTTAGTTTCGGATGTAACACTCTACTAGCTGTTTTTTTCCTTAGGTTGTTTTCCTTTTTTCTGGTTACATCTTTAACAACGCGATTACAATGTTCATTTACCTTAAATGTAAAGGCAACCGTCAGTATCTGTCCAAAACTTGAGACTCCACCTGTCTTACTTGCCACCAGGCAGTGCATATATTTATTTTGTTTTGCGTAGCCCTTAACGGGTTGCCGTTGTCTAGGGCGACGGAGCAGGCGCAGAATATTTGTTGTCTTTGGAGAGTATTTATTATGGTTTAGTTGCATTACTCTTATTTCACTTAAAATTCAAAAAGATTGTATTACAAAGGTTATTTTATGTAAATTTTGAGTTCTTAAAAACCAATCGACACTTGTAAAGGGGACTTAAATAGTTATACATGTCAGGGAATAAGTAATATTCGCATTCGAAGAAGGGGACGTTTGAAAAATACAAAATATCACCAAGTTTGTCTGCGATTTTTGGCAATAACAAACGAAATTTCAGAACAGTCTCTTTTAAATTTAGCTCTGGTGAAGCAACTGATCCACGAGGCAAGGCAGTCCCATCGCTGCAAGTAATGTGAAGAAAGTGTAGATAATGTTAAGAATCGATAATGTAACTTGAGTTTTATTTGAAATATCATCAGCTTACCTTTTATTTTTATTTTTCAACTTATTTACAACCAGTTCGGCTAGTTTGAGAGGAGAGGAAGCGAGGATTACAACAATATTGTTGAGTTTGTCCTCTTTTAAGTCTTCTTGTTTAAGTGTACAATAAATGTATGCAGTGGATACGAGTGCATCCTGTTGGTTCGGCTCAAGATCGGACAATGTCTTCAATTTATCAATCAAAAGAAAGACACTGGGCAACGTTCTTGCAATCAGACATTCATAAATAAAACTAACTTGAAGCGGGTTGTTAGGTGCCAGCAGTGCATTCCAATATTGATCGGTCCAATAGCCTTTACTAGACAAATGAAACAAGCATCTAGCAATGCGTATTTGAGTTAGGTGTTCAATTGAATTCTCTAAAATTGGGCCACTTCTAGAAATCGTCTCATTCTGGCGTAGTAGTTCGTCAATAATTGCATCCAGTTCTTTTTTTGGCAAACTTTTGGAATGTTTTATAAACATTTTTTTTTCGAAAAAGTATGAATCGTTACATATATATTCCAAATAACAGGCTTCGATGCTGAGTAGACAAAAACAAAAATTATATTATGTTATTATTCTTTAAAGACTTG
This sequence comes from Zaprionus capensis, assembly GCA_018903675.1. NCBI lineage: Eukaryota > Metazoa > Arthropoda > Insecta > Diptera > Drosophilidae > Zaprionus > Zaprionus capensis. The sequence continues at coordinate 8,420,547 of JAEIFN010000964.1, read as the reverse complement.
GTGTAAATGGATACGGATCTTACCGTGCATCTTCAGGTATGGGCTCTATACGAAGTAGTTCCTGTATCAGCAGATGTCTTGGGATTGCTATTCCAGAAGCTAAGATACATTCTACTACATAATTTTTTTTATTAAAATTAGTAAATGCATCCCTTAAGAACTCCTCTATTTCACTCTCGCTCAGATTTTGTTTTGCGTAATTCAATATGCCAAATGTTACATCAGTTATTCTATGTATGAAAAGTTATAAGTTACTGTAATATAGAGTCGAATTAAGACTTACATATATAAATAGTCTGGAATTTCCTTCCACATGTCAATAATTGTCTTGAGTACTTTATTCTCCACGCTTCCTTCGTGATATTTCAATAGGATTGTGAGGTGCATGAATGTCACAATTGTGCCAGTTTCCAAGAGTTTCAATGGATCCAACCCTAACTTTTCGATGTCAATCCAATTATGTAAATTGACTTCAACAAACACATCGACGCTTCGCTGCTGTACAAACCTTTTCTCGTCGTCTGAATTGCATCCCATCTTTTCTTGTACTCTTTCCAGTTTTGAATAACATTTGAAAAGTTGCATATCTATGCCATACTCCTTACTATAGAAGTCTAAGTAATTGTTGTTTTTTTTGTGTATAAGGCGTAAAGGCAGTAGACGACACCATCCTCTTTCTCTTTTTGATACAGCATTTAATTCGTATAGTATAGTATCATAAAATTTATTCAACGTATCATCCCCACAACAGTCAACTATCTTTTCGACGCAACGTCTTCTTAAATTAATTTTTTCAATCCAATTATTGCAACTCCCAATTTGCCAATTTATTTTGTCCATTTGGATTTGAAATACATAAGTTACTTGAAAATCTTTCATATTTGGCAAAAGGGTCTCAATGAAGTTAATGTAGTCTCCAAAGGACAATGTGTCGATAGTCTCCTAAAATAAAATAAGGTTAATTTTTAATTCATTACTTTTGACTTCTAATCTGCAAGCTTACATTGAACAACGAAAGACATTTAATAGTAGTATATTTGCGAAGTTGATGATGTTTTATTTTACAAATACATTTAGAGATTTGCAGAAGCTGATCTAGATTTATTTTGAGCCTCCTGGTACGTGCAAAAGAACATACCCACTGATGAAGGGGAACGTCTTTCCAGTCTACTTGAAGGAAATCTGTGAAAAAGTTTTGGTTTTGGATACCAAAATCTTCCATTGGTTGCTCGCTTATGAAGTAATTCTCTATATTATACAGCTCCAATCTATTTGTAGCTTCCAGGAACTCTTTCAGAAGATTTGACTCTTTAAGCTCTGCTGCATTTGTGGTGCGCATTAGGTGTTCGAGAGTCCATCCCTGCAGTAAGGTGTTATCTTGTTGTAGCAAACTAATGCAGAAACCGCGCATTTTGCCCGATATAGTTTTGTCAATTTCTATTGCACTTCGACTTTCCTCGGTCGAATTTTTAGAAGGCGTTTCAATCAGGCAATTCATTATTTCCATCAACAGAAAGAAATCAATTTCCGTAAATTCTTTAATTCTTTTAAAATTTAATTCATGAATGCTTAGGAATTTGATTGTTATTAATATTCCACGATACATCGTAGCTGGGATATTAAAATTCTTCGCTATATTCTTTAATAGTTTTGCATAATCGACTAAATATTCATTATCGAGCAAAAAACTATAGGGTGTCAGGAGAACTTTTTGGCGAATTGGAAAATTAATTGATAGAAAGTTTTGCATAAATTGGACTGTATCTGGCCATATTCCATCTACCAGAGCAATGGCATCAGAAGGAAAGTGCTTCGTCCAGTTGGGCCCGCAATAAAATAGTGGAAATCTAAGATCCCAATCTATACATTTTGGATCATTGCAATCCTTAAATATTTTTTGTGTCAACTTCGAGGCTATTCTCACATTTTCCGTTTTATTTGTGTTCAACAGATCGGGGACAAGTGCCAGTACAGGCTCCCAGTTCTCTTTCTTAGAAAAGTCAATTAAGTTGAGGAGAACATTAATAATTTCTTCTGAATCTAATGAAATCTCCGTTGCTGACATTGTTCCACTTATTTCACTTTATATATTATTGTTATTTATATACATATGTGAAATTCAATTTATTTGTACTTTAGTTAATACGTAAAATTTCAAGTTTCAAGTCCACACTGCATGCACTATTTATATAAAATATATTATTTCCGACGGATGCTATTAGTCATTTCTGCTCAAGCATTATTATTATTGTTATCATATCGGGCATTCAATTGATTTAGATTGGAATTAAAAGAACTGTAAATATCACTAGTTGATCTGTTTGTGAACTTGTCGCGACGCTGGTTTTGGATCGACTGCCATTCGTCTGGCACCCGTCTTACTGATAATCAACGATTGTCAGTTATAGAAACGCAAGATAAGCTGTTTGTTGTTTATCACCTTAAATTTGATTAGATAGAGTTATCGGATAGTTTTTTCGATAATACGTTTACATAGCAATATATATAATAATTATTGTAAATCTTTTAATGTTTGTCAATGCACGCTCCACTTTTTATAGGCAGAAAAACTGCATTATGATAGCTTTGAAGTTCGGAAAGTTGAAACATTCTCCACTTGTAGTGTAATGCATATATCGATAAACGGAGTTTATGTGCCTACCATCGGCAATAAAGTATCAACTATCACAAAGTCAAGTGGCTCAAATCAGTAGTTATAACTTGCTGCGATTAATATATACAAACACCTACAAATTTGTATCTATCTACATACAAACATGCATATTAAAATAAAAATCAATAATTAATTAATATTAATAATAATAATAACATAAGAATTGTCAGTTAGTTAATTATTTATTTCATGCATATTTCATGCAAATGATGAGCTCTTAAAAGCAGCTCGATACTCTTCAAGAGTGGTTTGTGGAACTTTTGACCACACTGGATTATAGTACTCGTCATAGGGTGCGTTCGTCATGTACAATATAAGATCAGCGAGTTTTGTGTTTTCAAAAGCATTTGGCAACATTAGGCGAGCTTGTGTTTGGAATCCCAAAACATTGTCTTTTAAATTAAATTCTGGCGAAGTAATTGCTGCACTTGTTGAGGGAATATCATCGCTACGAGTAATGAGAAGATAAAGAGGTGATAAAGTTACATGATTATTTGAAATGTCTTCAGCTTACCTGTTATTTCTTGCTTTTAGCCTATTAACAATCAGTTGGGCTAGTTTAACAGTCGAGGTTGCGAGAAGTTCAAGAATATCTTTGAGTTTCTTTCCCTTAATTGATTCTTGGTTGAGCGTACAATAAATGTATGCTGTGGATACGAGTGCATCCTGTTGATTTTGTTCAAGATCGGACAATGTCCTCAATTTCTCAATCAAATGGGAGACACTGGGCAACATTCTTGCAATCAGACATTCATAGATAAAACTAACTTGAAGCGGGTTGTTAGGTGCCAGCAGTGCATTCCAATATTGATCGGTCCAATAGCATTTACTAGACCACCGAAACAAGCATCTAGCAATGCGTATTTGAGTAAGGTGCTCAATTGAACTCTCCAAAATTGGGCCACTTGCAGAAATCTTCTCATTCCTGCGCAGTAGTTCATCAATAATTGCATCCAGTTCTTGCTTTTGCAAACATTCGGCATGTGATATAAATAGATCACGCCTTTGCAGCTTACTGTGGCCAAGAAATACCTCAAATGCGATTTCGATGCTAAGCCGAAAAACAGAAAAAGAATATTTAATTTGAATACATCGTCTAGTTTGACTCTGATCTTACCGTACGTCTCCAGTAGCAGTTTCTCCATAAAGTAGTTGTTGTATCTGCAGATCTCTGGGTATTGCTATACCACAACTTACGATTTGCTCTATTGTTTCATGCTCATTATTAAAACTGGTAAATATATCCGTGACGAGTTCCTCTATTTCACTCTCGTTCATATTTTGTTTCGCGTAATAGAATATGTAAAAAGTGCCACTCCTATGTAATTAATACTTGTGAAAATAAGTAAGGAGTTGTCATGTAAATAGGACTAAAAGACTTACGATTTTCGGCAACGCGAATCTCTTTTCCACAAGTCAATAATGGTTTTGAATACTTCCTCATTCCTTAGTTTCCCCTTATGGTATCTTAACAGATTTGTTAGGTGAAGGAATGTAATAATTGTGCCACTTTTCAACAGTTCTAATGGATTTAAACCTAATTCTTCGATGTCAACCCATGTTTTCAAATTTACCTCAACAAACACATCAACGCTTCGCTCATGCACAAACCTTTTCTCCTCGTCTGAATTGCACTCCATCTTTTCCTGTAATTTTCCTAGGTTTGAGTAATTTTCAAAGAGTTGCATATCTATGCCATAATCCTTGTTATAGAAATCCAACACGTTCCTTTCTTTGTGTAAAATGAATAGAGGTGGCAGACGCCACCATCCTCTTTCATTTTTTGGAATAGTTTTCAATTGTTCTAATAGATCAGTATAAAGATCAGATCTGTCAAAGAACTTTTCGAAAATCATATCGATGCAACGGCTTCTTAAATTGACAATTTCTTCATTGAAATTATTGCATACTCTGATTTTGGTACAAAGATAATCAACTACTTCAGGGTGCAAATCTTCGCTCTTTTGGAAAAGTGCCTCAATGAACGCGATGAATTCCCTAATGGACAATCCATTGATAGTTTCCTATAAGAAAATAAAATACATTTCAATTCATTTATTTTGGCTTTTAATCAGCAAGCTTACCTCGTAAATCATTATTTGTGAACTCGCCCATTGACGAATTTTTTGATTTTCTATTTTGCCAATACATGTACAGACTTTCAAAAGCAGATCTTGATTAAGTCTGGGTACGTCCCCGATGTCCATGTTGTCCAGCCAGCGAGCAATAGGAACATCTTTCCAGTCTATTTGAACGAAATTTGTGAGAAACGTTATGTTTTGGGGAGCAATCTGTCTCATTAATTCATCAGGTATAGAATAATCCTCTAGATTGTGCAACTCCATACGGTTTGTAGCTTGCAGAAATGCTTTCAGTAGATTTGTCTCTTTTAGCTTGGTGACATCAGTGGTGCGCAGTAGATTTTCTACAGTCCATCGCAGTACTAAAACGTTATCTTGTTGCAGTAATTTGGTGTAGAAACCACGCATATTGTGTAATCTAACGGTATCAACTTTAATTGGTGATTTCTCCGGTGGTTTCCCCGATGTCACGTCCAAACAATTTATAATTTCCGTTAAGAAGTTGAAATCTGTTTCGCTAAATTCATCGTATTTTTTAATTTTTAATCCATAAATGTTTAGCAATTTGATCATCATGAATTTTCCATGACTATGCTCATTTATGTTTTCCGAACTGAATTGTTGTTCTATCAATTTGTATAGTCTTGGATAGTCAACTAATGATTCACAATTCTGTAGGAAATTATGTGTTAACTGGAGAACTTTAAATCGAATCGGGCACTGATCCTCCATGGGTTCATCACTCGGCCATATTCCCTCAACCAGAGCTATGCCATTGGATGGAAAGTGACTTGTCCAGGAGGGCAGACAAGTAAATAGAGCAGATATTAACTCTCGATCTGGATTCTCTGGTGTGTCTGCCAATATTTGTTGGGTCAACTTTGAGGCTAATTTCAAATTTGCAATGCTGTTCGTGTTCAGCAGACCGGTCACAAATCGAAGTATTCGCTGCCAGCTTTCCTTCTGATTGAAGTTTATTAAATTCAGAAGAATATTGATTAGTTCTTCCGAAGTCGCGGCATCCAAAGAAGTCTCCACTTCTGACATTTTGGCGTTGATTTCACTTATGTTTTATTAATACTGTTGGTTATATATACGACAATACAGTTGCATATATTAGTTAACACCTATTGTGAAACTGAAAGTGATTTCCACGTCAGAGCTTTGTAATGTTTTATCGAGAGATATCGCAATCTTCACAGAATATACATATATTTTGAATAATTTTGATTATTTATCTTTGAATGTTATTAGTCATAACAAATGTTATGTTTATTGTTATCAAGACGGTTGGTTTGTGAACATTTCACGACGCTGGTTTTAGTTTGACTGTCAAGCGAATTTACCCGTCTATTTGCTTCAGACAATGATCAGCATTTTTAGTTTGTTGTTTATGTTCCCGAATTTGATTCGATTGAGTCATCGGATCGTTCTCTCTTTAGCTCTCTCTCTCTCTCTCTGCGTTGAAACTAAGTTCACGTAAATTTGTTGAGGTTTGTGAATAAATATTCTTTACCTATTTGAAAGCTCTTTCGACTGCGGCACTGTGCGCTCAGAAAGCTCTCGCTCTCTCTCTGTCGCTCTCTATGCTTAGCGGCGGCAACTTCATATAACGAACTTCATATGAAAATGAAGAGAGAGAGAGAGAGAGAGAGAGAGAGTGCGCATGACATGACGAGAGCATCCCTGGCACGTGCGATTGCTGCGTGAGAGAAAGAGAGCGAGAGAGAGAGAGAGAGTAAGGCTGAGCGCAGAGCAAAGACAATCTGTGGCCAGCGGGCAATTCATTTCGCCAGGAAGCTTCGTGGCGTGCGGGCGTGTTGTCGTGCCGGAAAATGCGCGCGTAAACCTGATACAAAACTAATACAACCAGAGAAACAAAACCAAAAGGAAGCACCAAGCACATAATAATTAAAATTCAAGGGGAAAATAAGTGTAAAAAAGCAAAGCAGAGAAAAAAAAACAAACAAATAAATAAATAAGAATAAAACACGAGCAAACAAAACAAAGCAAAGCAAAGAAAAACAAAGCAAAGCGAATCGGTGCGCGTTGCCAGTTGCGGCTGACATGCTGGCCGTTAGCGATTTGTTTATGAAGTGCCAGCATCGGATCGAGAACGGGCATCAACTGTGAAATGTTGGCCAAATGTTTGGCCAACAAGCGCAAGTACGAGCGAGTCAATTAACAGCCGAGCCGAGGCCGTCAACCGGCCGGAACGTTGCTCAAATTAATTAATAATATTCAACAGCTGTTGCGGTAGTTCAAATTGCCAACTTTGGGTATTGACACCACACACACAGACACACACACACAGACACACACGCATATACGCACATTAATCGCTGTATGCCTTAGTCAGAGCCAAGAGTTAAGCTTGTTAAATCAATAGCAATCCTGCGTTCACAGTGCCACGTTAAGCATACGCCGCGTTGTCGCGATTCGCGTGGCCTGGCATGGCGACAACAAACTGCCTCTAAGTAATTGCGAATTGCGTGCACACTGGTGGCAAGTTCACATCGTTCACTTGGTTCAGTTCAAGCCACAAGCCGTTAGTTGCTGCCGCTACTGCTGCAGCAAATGCTCGCGCAATTTGGCTAAAAGCCGTCGCTGCTGCTGTTGCTGCTGCTGCTGCTGCTGTCGTCGCCCTTAGGTAGGTCAAAAGGCGCAGCCACAGCCGCAGCAACAGCCAAAGTCTGCGGCGGAAGCCGAGCCGAGCCAAGCAGCAGCAGCAACAACAACAACAACGTCGAAAGTCAAATTCATTAGGGGCGGCAAACTGGGCGTGTGCATAGGCGTAGTCTCGGGGGCGTCCAAAGGAGTAAACAAGCCAGACTGCGGCTACAGCTGCTCTTCAGCCTTTTTTTCATCGCCGTCGTCGTCGTCGTCGTCACATACTTATATACTATATGTATAAATATCGTATTTTTTTCATTTATCGATTTTTGACACTTGACTGGACGGGGCAGGCAGGCGGGCGGGCGGGGCAGGCTGGTGTAGGCAGAGACGGGGAACCTAGTTGAGAGCCGGCTAATAATGCTCAGTAGGTCAGCGGCACGGCAGCTTCAAGTGCGTTAGAAGCAACAGTGGCCAGCGGCCATAAACATGAGAATGCGACTGTGTGGAAAAGAAGAAGAAAACCGGGAACGGGAACAGCAATGGCAGGGAGATTGGGAGAGGTAATGGATGAGGGACTAGGAGAGGGAATGGAAGAGAGAATGAAGGAGGGAATGGGAATGAAAACTGGCACAGCACCAGTTGTGGAGCCGACTTAAGTTGCGACTTGTAAAAATAGCAGCCCCCACTTGCACGCACACACACACCAGCACACACGCACACACACATACACAGACACGCATTGTAAACTTCAAACGCGCTTGGCCTACTTTTTGTGTAATGGGCTGGGATGGCAAAGTCCTCGGCAGTGTGTTCTCATGCCCGCCCTCGTGCACGTCAACCGCAACCAAGTTAAATGAAGCACATTGCGCGCGCGGCCTGAGCAAAGGGAGGAGAGGAGCGAGAGAGAGAGGGAGGGCAAAGGGGGCGCAGTTGACGCCTGTGTAGGGATGAAGGTCTGGTCAAACAAACAAATGACCAAACAGCAGCAAAGGCAGCTACGGCTACCATGCCATGACGTTCGGCGTTAATCATACGCCCCGTGTGCGCCGTCAATTCATTCACTGCCGTTAGCCAAAAGTCAATCAGCCTTTAATTGACAGCTGCAGTCAATTGCAGTCTCCAGCAGCGCAAATAGCGCTGCCATCGTTTAGATTTCTGCCATTAGTGACCAGAGATGAGAAGCAACAACAAAATTGACACAGAGTAACTCGAGATAAACGATAAATTCCATTTTGAAATACTTTCGTAGTGAATTTCTTTTTAAATTTAAATTTCCACTACCTTATTTCTTAAGAATTTCGGTTTATAAAACGTTTTTTATTTCGCATTTTCCGTCTATAATTATTGGAATTATATTTTCCATTCTTTTCTCATTGCAGCCAGAAAATCTTTAGCTTATTTGTTTACTTTATTTATTTATGACTATTGTTTGCTTAGTTTGAAATATCGTTAAATTTTTAATAGAAATTCTTACTTAATTTCACAGTTGAAAATCTCGGCATCAGTGCAATTTGTTTCGCCAATTTTTCCGCCAGCATTTTCCGCATTTTGCACAAGTTGAAAGTGAAATTTGGAAACTCTTTCAAAATATTTTATCTCGCTCATCTCTGTGCGGCGGCATCGTTAGTTGTAACCACAGCAAAGTTCTGTTGCAATCAAATTGTGCCCCAAAGTCACAGAGAAGCCACAGATACAGTGTGGCTGAGAGCAGCAGAGGGTTGTGCTGTGGGGAGGGGAGGGGGAAAGGTTTTGGGCATCCAAATCGACTTCACGTTGAGTGCAATTTGTATTTTTTTTGTGTTGTTTTTTTTTGCCTGCGCTACGTCACTAAGTCGGCAAACTTGTCGCGTTTTCCGGGAGTTTTCTCATTTGCCAAATTAATTGCCAGGCAGCAGGACACCAGAGAGAGAGAGAGAAAGAGAGGGAGAGAGAGAGAGAGGGAGATAGCTAGAGCAAAGCGAGGCGGGTAAGGCGCGTAAAAGGTGCATGTCAAACATGCGTGGCACGTGAATGGGACACAAAAACAGCTCGCTACATGTGCGTGTGTGCATGTGTGTGTGTGTCTGCGTGCGTGTGTCAATGTGTAGGTGTCAGCCCGAGCGTGTGTGTGCATGTAAATTACAAAATCGTGCAAAAAAGGTGCCATTACCAAAAAGAAAAGCGCGCTAAAACACGCGGCAGCAGCGAACAAAAAATATAAATAAATAAATAAAAAAACGAAGCAAAGTTGAATATAAAAATAAATAAAACACGGAGACGGGCGAGAACTAAGTGCAGCTGCTTGCTGTCTGTCTGTCCTGGACAGCAATTTGCACAAATTCTTCATCACGCGCGAACCTTCTGGCAACGTTCGACGCACTGGCAACGCTCTAAGTGGCTTTCTCGATAATTGCAGGGCTGCGTGCTGCGTGTAGTCGTTGATAATGTGGTTGGCGCTGGCCGTGCCAGGTGCCTGGTGCCAGGAGCGGAATCCCGGCCAGTCCCTGCCCTTGCCGTGCCAGGAGGCAGCTAAAGAACTCTGAATGCAATACAATAACAATAACAGCAGTGGCTGCTCACGCATGCATAAGCGATAAGCATAACGATAACGATAACGATAACTAGCAACAACATTGCCATATACAACAGCAACAACAACAAGAAAGGCAGCAGCGGCCACCAAGGCACGCAAGGCGCGCCATGTTAGCTTTAGCAACAACAACAACAACAACACTAACAACAACTGTAACAACAACAACAATTGGAACAACAACTGGAACAACAACAATTAAAAGAAGCAGAACTCAAGGAGACAAGGCTGGCAACGGAATCAGCTCATCGCGATGGTCCTAAGCACCGAATGGTCCCAGGTGGAGGTTATCGATCTGATTAACGATGGCAACGGCCTGGGCTTCATACTGGTGGGCGGACGCAGCACAGGCGTGGTGATCAAGGCACTAACGCCCGGAGGCGTTGCCGAGCGCGATCAGCGATTGCAGCTGGGCGATCATCTGCTGCAGATCGGCGAGGTGAATCTGCGCGGCTTCAGCTCGGAGCAAGTGGCCACAGTTCTTCGTCAGACCGGAGCTCAGGTGCGTCTGATTGTGGCGCGGCCCATCGATCCATCGGCCATCGATTATCATACGCTGGCCAGCCATGCCCCCATTATACCAACTAAGCTCCTCTCCGACCCAGAAGAACTGTCGCGGCATCTCTTTCAGAATCCGAGCTTGGCCACGGCAACGGCCACCTCCCTGGATGTTGGCAGTCTGGTTGGCCTGGTCACTGGCGGACCGGCCGGTGATACCGCCGACATGGGCAACGTTGCGGCGCCTGGATATGCCCCAGTGCCGGCCTGTCCAGCAGCAGTCCAAGCCCCAATCACAACCACAACCACCTGCCCCGTGCCCGATACAGAACTGGCCGATCTGCCCCTGCCTCCCATTCCCACGCACAATGCCAGCAACACGTGCAGCCTGCAGGATCTAGACATAGTGCCCTATTCGATAGTATCGCCTCCGCCAACGACAGCCCTGCTGACGGCCAGGCAATCGCTGCAGTTGCCACTGGATCAGCGCTGGACCCACGGCATCCATGACGATGAGCTGCACGAGCTGCACATGAATGCTGCCACTGCCACTGTGATAGCCGGCAAGAGATTGTCAACGGCCACGACCACACCGGCGACGCCCAATGCCGACCCAGATGGCGACTGTTGCTCGTTGGGCTCCGGCTCGCCAGCCTCGTACATAGACTCACCCGAAACGGAAACTTATGTGGTGGAGCTGCACAAGAATGTCTACGGCCTGGGCATCACTGTGGCCGGCTATGTGTGCGAGGAGGAGGATCTCTCGGGCATCTTCGTGAAGAGCATCATCGAGGGCAGTGCCGCCGAGATGAGTGGCCAGATACAGATGAACGATCGCATTGTTGCCGTCGATGGACGCACGCTGGCCGGCGTAACGAATCATCAGGCCGTGGAGCTGCTGCGTAACACAGATATCGAGGTGCATCTAACGTTGGAGCGTTTCCTGCGTGGCCGCAAGTTCGAGCATCTGCAGGTGGCCCTCACAGAGATGAAGGGCAGCTGCGGCGGCGGCGGTGGCGGCAGCGGCGTTGGTGGTGGTGGTGGCGCCAACGGCGACGGCGATGGCGATGGGCAATCGCAGCTCTCTATGCCCGCCTCGCCGTCCATAGCGACGCTTAGCTGGCTGCCGCCGAAATCTGCTGCCGATGCTGACTCGATTGTTACCGATGCCGGCGATGCTGGGCAGCTGCTGGCCGACTTTGCCCCCGATCTGCCCTCCAGGGACACTGTGGACTCGAATATGTCGCACGTGCTGGACCGCAGCGATCACAGTGCGCCGCGTCTGACCAATGGCAGTGCTGGCAGTGGCAGTGGCGATGGCCATGATCATGATAGCGGCAATGACACGGACGAGCAGTGTGCAGAGCCAGAGATTGAGCCGAAACTGAAACTGCAGCCAGATTCGGAGCCAGAGCCAGAGCTAGAGCCAGAGCCAGAGCATGGCAAGACGCCCACCAATGAGTCCATGGAATTGTTGCCAACAAAGCGCAAAAGCAGTGCCACGCCCACACCTACGCCCACGGCCACGCTGCCGCCTGTGTCGCCAAAAGTGGCCAGTCCCAGCGCCGCCTCGCTGCGTGTGGCCTGGAAAAGTGAGTTTCCCGAAAGTGAAATTTTAGTTGCCGAAATAAATAAACTTTCAGGTCTAGGGATCAGCCTGGAGGGCACCGTCGACGTCGAGTGCGGCATTGAGAAGCGTCCGCATCATTATATACGCTCGATACTCGAAGACGGTCCCGTCGGCAGGCAGGGCATACTGCGGCCCGGCGACGAGCTGCTCCAGGTGAACGAGCACAAGCTGCAGGGACTGCGTCACATTGACGTTGTCAAAATACTGAAGGAGCTGCCGGCGAGCGTCAAGTTGGTCTGTGCCCGGGGCACAAAGGCCCCCTCGATAATCAATACCTCGCAGAATGCGGAGGCCTTCGAGACGCGCAGCCTGCTGCCGGGCGGCCATCAGAGTCTGCAGAATCTGCTGAGCAAGGCGCAATCGGAGAGCTCACTGTATACGTCCAGCACGGCGACGCTGACGGACACCACAGCAGCCGCGGCGGCAGCAGCAGCCTCCGCACAGCGCTCCAAATCACTGGAGAACGTCTCCGGTCTGGCGCTGTGGAGCTGCGAGGTGACCGTGGTGAGCATCGATAAGACCGAGCAGGGCTTCGGCTTCTCCATACTCGACTATCAGGATCCGCTCGACGCGGAGGGCAGTGTTATTGTGATACGTGGTCTGATACGCGGTGGTGCTGCGGAGGCAACGCAAGAGATCTTTCCCGGCGATCGTCTCATCAGTGTTGGTGAGCATACGCTGCAGGGCCTGGAACTGGACGAGGCGGTGGCCATATTGAAGTCCATGCCACCGGGTCGTACGCGTCTGGGCATCTGTCGTCCCCTGTCCACGTCGGACAGCAACAGCAACAGCAACATTGCCTCGCCCATTGGCGACTCGGCCAGCAGCACATAGTGCCAGGCCCAGGCCCAGGAGCAGCACAAGGGACAGTTCATGACGCGTGAGTATGGCTTGTTATGCATATAGGAATATACATATATATAGTCTGCACAGATTGTTGGTATTATTAAATATATCCATGGCTCACTCTTTCGTCTTTAATCTGAATAATTTGGAAAGTTTCCTTGAGCACTTTATAACATTTCCTCAACTCATTTTCTCTTATTAGAACTATAAGATCTATTCTATTCCTGCTGAGCTTAGATCTCCCATAGTCGTTCTTTTTTTGCTCTTCATTTTCTCTTTAGACATTTGCAATTGTCCTGAAGATATTCATTCAAGATATTTGTCATAATTAGATATATAAGAATATCTTATCAATATGTCTTATATGATTTCAATCTTCCAGCATTATTCTGATTATTACTTTGGAATACATCTTCTGGTACTTTAAGGGGTAGTATAATTGCCAAGAACAAATTTATACAAAATCATAAAATATATAATAGATAATACTACATGACTCCCTGGAGCGTCTATGGACGATATTCGCAACCACTGGTCCGAATACTTTCAAATTTATACAAATACAAATAATAGCAATTAAAAATTTAAAAATGCATTAAGTTTTAAAAATCTTTCGCTACCCTTTGAATGTATTTAAGAAAGTTGTGTAATAATTCAGTTAGTTTATTCCAAGCAATAGTTTAATTCTCAATCTGAAAACTTTGAGTATCGTTGCATACTTCAAGGGATTCCAAGTCAAAGACTCTTTAGTCCCTCTACCAGTTCCATTATGTCCATCTTTCAGCTTCAATCTGATTCATTTTAGCAGGATCTTATGTTATTTTTAGGCATTCCATCAAGGCAATAACTTTTAAGCAGCAAGCTCACATTTTACAAGTTACTTAATACCTGCCTCTCTGTCTCCTTCCCTCTCTCCATCTCTCTCTCTCCCGTCCTACTCCCCTCACTTGCGTGCTTCGTACTCAATTTCCTTTTATAATGATTTGAACATCGTTTTTTATTTATTTTTTGCTTCTGCCTTTGCCATTGATAGCGCGAAAGGTATTCAAAGCGGCGCGTCAGGTGTGGCGCATGTTGCACCTGTTGCCCAAAGTCCAATAATATGAATACGATTGCCTCGCCACTTTGACATTGGGGGATTGCCTTGGGTATTATTATTGAATCAACTTTTAAGGCAGCTGTCGTCAATTTCCTTTCGCGTTTTCTTCACATTTCACATACCCTGTGGACGCAAAAGGTTCCCTGTGTTGGGGTATGCTGAGCTGAAATAGAGTAGCAGATGGAAAGACAGTCTATATATAAACTGTGACCTTACAGGGTATTTTTCACTTGTGCACACCTGTCTATTCTTTGATTTCACTTCGCTGTCTGTCACTGACAAATGTTGCCACTTCAATGCGCCTTTCTTCATGTTGGCTTTTCCATTTTCACCTGTGCCACGCCTCCTCTTCCGCTTCTCAAGTGCATTTTGAGCCTTTATTTAATTGCTGTACACCCCTCCCCCACCCATAACCACGTCCTTTTCCCAAAAACAATGAAAGGGAAAGCACAAGCAAAAACAAAAACAAAAACTCAAACTTTTTATAGCCACTGTCAAATTTATAGCACTCAATCCTTATGGCTCCGGTTGGCAGCGTGTTCATGCTCATATTTTTGCCTACGCAGGAAGGGAGTTGACAGTGGAGGGGGAGCAATACCTGAGTGCGGTCTCCAGAGAGCAGCGAGTGGCAAATCGCTTCGAGTGTCGACTCCTGGCGAACGTCCTGGCGAGCTTTGTCGTCGTGCGCTTTTGTCAGCCACTTGTTGTCCTCTCTAATATGCTTTGATTGTACACACCTACACACACACACACACCCATTTGCAGGTCCAGATGGCAGTGCCAATTGACGTGTCCTCCCTTCCGAACCTGCCAATGAAAGGTCGCAGGCAGGTGAAAAACTTTGCCCCAAGAATCTTTGGCACGCCAGCAAAAGTTTTCATCGCACTTTTGCTGCTCTCATACCCGTTGCCCTTTCGAAATTGTCCTATAAACTGCTTTAAAATGTGAGCTCCTTTGGACGATGCCTCTTCGCTGCCCCCTCAGCTGCCTTCGACATATGCTGCGTATGCTGAAAACTTTTAATACACCCCCCTCAACACAGAGCAAGGGAAGGGGAAAAGGGGTAACAGAGAGTACGGGCAACTTTCGCCCTGGCACATTAACCCGACAAGTTAGTCCGGAGCCGCTTTTGTGCCATAAATAATTCATGCATAGAAATAAATACGGCAAAACTTGGAGAAGTCTTGTCTCTCTCAGAGTTGCCATGGCCTGTTCCAATGCCACTAATCCTGCTGAGCGGTGGGTCAACAGGCACACACATGCATATGTTATATGTATGAGTGTGCGTGTGTGTGTGTGTTTGCGGTCTGCCAGAAATCCCATAAATAGTAATTTTGTTAATTGAGTGTGTGTTTGCCTGCACTTCCCTCCCCACTTCCTGCCACTGAGGCACTTATAATTTATTTATTATTATTATTTTCTTTTTTTTTATGATTTCCATGCATCCATCTTTTGTTTAAAAAATCATATTTTGCAATTGTTAAGCGCATAAATTAAAAATAACATGATACCCGCTTCGCCAGCTCGATGCTGCGCTTCATCCCGTTTATCATTTGGATCTGTGATTTATGTGCTCGGCGATAGATTGAAAAAATACTTCGTATTTCTTTTTGTTTTTTTTGTTTTACGAGCTGCCCATGGAATATTGAAATATTGAAGGGAAAAGCAGGGCAAGGGGCTGGTCAGCAAGGGAGTCCATTGTCCAACAGCTGCCCCAGAAATAATAAAGCGCCGTGGCACAATTATAAAAATGTTTGCTGCCGTTTTCGGAAAATTGCCCCGACATGGGCGCACCAGCACACACACATTCCTATGCACATACCTACATACACACACATATACATATGAGTATGGCCTGGAACATTCGCGCATTTGTTGTTGCTTTTGGGGCGTTTAATTAATTGGCTATTAAAAGTGTTGAAAATTGAAAACAAAATTTTACGTTACCAAAATAAAATTCCAGCCCGTGTTCGTGGTCATGGCGGCAGCGCATCCCAGCACCCTCACCCGCAGCTGTGCCCTTGCGCCTGGTAAAGCACGTTTGCCCCTCTGTTAAACTCCTACCGCATGTCAGGCAGGTGCGCCATAAGCCCGGCGGTCATCCGTCCAACTGACCATTCGTGCGGTTCAGTTCATATGTGTATTCAGCAGTAAATACATAGCGACGTGTTGAAGAGGGTTTTCCAACTTTGAGATACCCTGTAGGGTAATTTACATGCAATACTATGTGCCAGTCTTTTACAGTATTCTATCATTGTTTGCCTCCATTAAATTTATCCTTATGTTAAGTTAACATTTCTCCTGTTATGTAAGTGTAATGTTAAGTCAATTAAGCTTAACATTATGTAATTGAGCAAGCGGTCCATGCCTATCGATAAAACGTGTTCCTGGTATTTATTTTGTTAGTGGTAATATGTTAATTACAGATGAAGCTATCGATAATATAGTCATGCTACACTTGTGATCGTTGTGTGTTCACAGGGTATCTCTTAAATTGAAACATTCACAAAGTACTGTAGCCGTAGCAAAAAATGCTAGCATATAGACAAACCGAAACCATAAAATATAAACAGTTCTCTAGCACAGGGAGAGAGTGTTTTATTCTTTATTGCGGTTCTTAAATTCGTAGAACAGCATAAAAACTGTACAGAAAAAAGAATTGCAAACATGAAAAAGCAAAACAATTCTAAATAGCCTAAAATGCTATGCTTTGACAATAAAAACGTAATTGTTGTGGGGTCAAAGTTGGGGTCGATGTCGAGGTCGACGCCAGGTTGGGTATCAAAGGGTGCACTTAAATATCCATTTTGTGCGTTCGAAATAAAGCAATTTAAATATTTATTCAATGGAAATTTTGTAAATCTAAAAATACAATTTGTGTGTTTAGCGATTCAATGAACAAGTTTGTATACGATTTAATTAGAAAATAGCACAAAAACAGAAACAAAATGTTACCCCAAAAACAATGCTAATTTGTGTACATACATAACATACATGTGTATCTGCATTTTTCTCGTTCGTCTTCAGAGCATTTTAATTAATTATACCGCAATAATTGCATTAAAAGTCAAAAACTCGAAAAGTAAATTGCAGATTTCTGTTTTGTGTGTGGCTGTTGGTCATAATTTGATTTTAATGAGATATTTTTTACTTTTATTAATAACAAAAGGCAACCAACGCAGCCGTGATTTATTTAACGATGCTGTGTTTGCGCTCATGTGGAAACTAAGTTATATCCTATAAATAACATGATTTTTGCGCATGGATTTTTAAAAGTTTTAACAGGATTGTTAAAGAGTAAAGTGGGAAATTTTGTTATGTAATTAATGCTTTACATAATACGCATATCGTGTGGGAAATTTACTGTCTATCTAAGTACATAACTGCGTGTCAAATAAAGATAAGGAATTTTAAATTTCGACACAACAAGTTGTCTTTCTTGTATCTACTGAAGAAATTGTATAGTATAATATCCAGACCATATTTGGTTTTATCCGCCTTGTTTTCTATATTCTATTCATTTTCAAAACTGTTTCTGAGACTTTTGACAACCCAATCTCATTCAGTGAGGAAGCTTGCTAACATATACATACATATAGTTTATATTTGCAACATGTCAAATTGTAAATTGATTTGCAAACATTTTTGGCAGTTTGTCGACAGCGTTGACGTCGCCGTTGACGCTGACGTCGGCGTTGATGTGAACGTTGACTTTGATGTTGACGTTGACGACGTCGTTGCTTTTAATAACATTTTAATTAACTAAACAGCTAGCACGTCGCTGCGTTGTAAATCAACAAATTGCACAAATTGTTTACGATTTGCTGTTCGACAGTTTTCCAGTTTTCCCCCAGTTACAAACTCCCCTCTTCACCTCCGCCCACGTTTCGCTGCCTTTTTGCCGGGCGAGACACCAGAGATTCTGTTGTTGTTGTTGCAACTGTGCGTGCGTTGCATTTTAATGCAAATGCAATTTGTTGTCAAATTAATGTAAACAATGGCATAATTGACTGGCAGCCTGTCGTTCGGCTTGGTATAGTGAGGGGGGCGTGGCGGGTCGGGGCAATGCGGGTCAGACCATGAATTACATAAATGCTTTTACCACTAATAATGTGGACAGCAGCACAGTACACACACGCACATGTGTACAAGTGTAAATTGGCCGACGAGCAGAAAGTACAAATTGCCAACAGAAACAACAACAACAACAAATACATCATTTGCGAGCTTAACAAGTCTCTGATTAATGCATTAGCTTTGTGCTCTGCCCTGATTTCGCCTGCATGCCTGTGTGTGTGAGCTAACTCAGGGGAAATTTACTATAAATTAATTATTTAATTAGTTATTAAAATTTAATATATTAACAAGTAAATACAGCTGTGATTAACATGCTCGACTGAAGAAGTAAAAGATTCGCACTGTTAATTAATTAATTTAATCATCTAGTGTGCCCAGAGTCAATGCATTATTCTAAGATTATTAGAATAAATATCGATAACTCAATCGATATGACAAGTGTTGCACAACATGTAACGAGCAACAGTGCATCCTTCTGTTAACAATTAAAATAAAATAAAATAAAAATAAAGAATAATTAGACAACAGATATATATAAATATATAATAAATCCCAGCAAGATATCTTCTTATAGTAATATATATTCTAGTGTGTGTATAGCGCACAATGAGGATACTCGTAATAGAGACTTTCTTACATACTTCTCCATTTTATTTATTTTGCCAAGCATAGCCAAGGCACTTGACTGTGCCAAGAAGTGGCCCACAGCACAACCAGTTTAATATTCCGTGCGCAAACGTCTGCCTGCCTCTCTGCTCCTGCCTCTGCTTCTTATCAACTGCTGATTACAAGTGCTTGCAGCATGCAACATGCAACTAGCAACTGTGAAAGAGAAAATAATTACGAAAGAACCAAAAACTCATTAGAAGACGAAGAGGATTCATACTCGGGACACCGCAAACACGTCCCTAGTCGCTTTCTTAGACTCATTTCTATGCACGCACGCCCATACACACAAACACACACCCATTCCGCACACATGCCTGCACATGCATGATGATGTGCATGCAAATCTATCAAAGTCTTTGTGTCTTCCGGGCTCATCGCACTGCTCTTCTCCCCTCGCTGTTAGACAAGTGCAAATATGGAACGCTTTGCGTGTTGTGCACTGTGAACAGAAAACATTTATTTAATGCAACAATTGTGTTGCAAGCGCAGCTGCTGCAGCACTAAAGGAATGCAACGCAGAAATGAAGAAACAACGGCAAAACAAGCTGCTTGTCGCGTGTGGCACGCAGAAGGAGACGAACAAGTAGAGGAGGAGGAGGAGTAAGAGGATGACAGAGGAAGCTTTAACTTTTGTCAGTCAAGTTTTGCAAGTTGACAACGAGAAATCGCGCTTATCGCGCGTGGCATATCGACAATGTCAGCTCTTCCTTTAACCCCCCCCCCATCCCCTCCTTCTGTCTTGCACCTAATTGAAAGCTGATAAAGAGAAATTCTGGTGCTTTATTTCGGCAGTCCTTGGAAGAGAAAGAGCAGGAGAGGGAGAGAGAGAGAGACAGCGTGGAAAATGCAAGGAAATTCTTCCCCATCCGCAGCATTATTGAGTGCGCGCTCGTCTCGATGCTTATCTCGTTGTCTCTCTCTACCTCCCTCCCTCCCACTTTGGCCCGACACGTTGCGACATGTCCGCTTATTAAGATCGTTAAGACCGTGATTACTTATGAGCCTGCTGACGAGGCCAACAACGCTTTAAAAACACATCAAAAATTAAGAGCTGACGCACAGCGCCGTGGCGTATACGTAATATTTGAGCAGGCAGTGCTTTCCACTCTCTAGCCAAAGTGTCGTTAAATTTGTACCCAGGCTTGAAGTGCTATAAATATTTGAGGAACAAAAGAAAGTTCGTCAACTGATTTACACAATTCGAATGAATTATAAACTATACGCTGCAGCTGCGCGTTCTTGCCTTGTCTTCGGATAAATATGGTAAACAAAATGCCAACCCGCTTTTCTGGCATTGTTTTTATTGATTTTCTGCCAGTGAAAAGCAGAGAAAAACAAAGAACAACATATGTGTTCATATTTAATTATACTCATTCCCCCGCACACGCACTCTCACACACACAATCCGTTACGCAATGTGAGTGGCTGCACGTGTGTGTGTATTCAAGTAATAATCATAAAGTCGACGCAACTCGTACAGTTCCATTGTGAGCATGTTAATGTTTTATGGTCATTTCGAGTGCGTGTTTATAGGCCCAGACTGCAGGTAGCCAATGTCAACAGCTTGAAATCTGAGACAGAGCACTCTTAACTCTAAGGACGCTACCTTGAAGCAGACACTTCAAGCTGCACGAAGTCCCAAACAAGGATGCTTCACATGCCAAACATACTTGCTATGCTACTCGGGGCCAGGTCAGCGCACTTTATGAAGTTATGAATATATAATGCGTATTATGTTAAGTTTGGTCATATCATGCTTGTAAGTCTGGCAAGCACTTTAAGTCTGTACAGTATTAATCAGCTAATCATTTAAGCTTTACGACAAGAGACTGCTAACGATTTTAATTGCGATTTTATGGTCTCTTAATCATTAGAAAGTTTTTCGATTTATATGCACGAGATGTATAAAAAGAACATAATCATTACAGATATTAAGTGTTTGTAGATTTAGCTTTAATCTGAATACATTTTCAATATTCCTTAAAGTTAAAGTGAATTGAAATCGAGAACTTTGCTGCCATTTTTCTGCGCAGCAATGCGAGAACGACCTAAGCAAATCCCGGATTATTGAAACTAATTGGAAGGCCAAAGCGCAATGCAAATTGAGGGAATTTGCTGGCATGGACAGATAGACGGACGGACAGTTGGGCGGACAGTTAATTGCGGGACAAATCCTTGGCAATTTTTGTTGCCGGCCATTTGCAGTTTGTTTGCTCTGCATGCTCTGGCAAAATGTGTTGCAGTGAACTGCAGCGGGCAGATAGGTTGTGCACACACACACAAACACACACACACACACACGCCAACGCGAACGCATCGGGAGCTCATTGTGTATGCAAGGATTACCACACAAATGCAGTTCGTTCCGCCCTTGAGGCCACGCCCGCTGCTCTCGGGCTCCGGCTCTGGCTCCGGCTCCGGCTCTTACTGACCCGGGCTTTGCTTCCGGTTGAAGGCGAACGCATTGTCAATAGAAAAGTAAAACTGATGGAGTAGCAGCTGCTGTGCTGCTGCTGCAGCCGGAACTAACGGAACTTGTAAATTGCAATGGGATTTGGGAGGGAGATGAAAAAAGAAAGAAGACAGGGCGGCACGGGGGAGGGGGAGTTAAAACAAAATGGGCAAAGGATCAACAAGCGGCAGCGACTTTAGTAGCGACACAATTTCACTAAAGCCACCCACTGTGCCGCGCCTCGATGCCACATTCATTGTTTGTCTCGTAGTTGTTGCTCTTGCTGCGGTTGTTGTTGTGTTTGTTGCTGTTGTTCTGCTTATTGTTTGCCATCAGCGCGAAAATACATGCATGTATATTGAATGAAGATGTATGCGATTGCAAATATGAGACTATGTATGCATATATTACGTATACGCCACGGTAAGTTCGATCAAAGCGAACGCTCGCGTAAAACCACTTGAGAATCGCACATCAATCCCCCCTCTCTCTCCCTGCCACTTCCACTACCCTTCCGGTAGCCTGATATACGAGTATTTATATGCAATTCTACTTCATCTTTTATGTATACGCCCTGTCGTCACCGGCTTTCATATCCTTTCGAGTGTGCATATACTTATTTATTTGATGTCAGCCCGCCGTTTGCATATGTAAGTCGCTGTAATGATATTTGTTTGTTTGTTGGTTTCTCAGTTTGTTAGTTTGTTTGTTGCCTGTGCGTCGCCTGCCATTCACATGTTGTTTGCCAACACACACACGCACACACTGAGTTAACCCCTCTCTCTCCTTCCTGCCTTACCTCTTTTAGTCATTCAAGTAACTTGTGCACTTTTCTAATGGCTGCGACGCAAGCAGCCCCTGCAGGCTTTGGGCGCATTACAACACGCTTTCAATTCGTAGCACGATTCAATTACCACGTGCCTACCCAGAAGGCCGCTTTGAGCTCACATTTGCATACTGCCCGAAGGCATTTGTCAGCGCCAACTGCACTCCCCGAGCGACAGGCACTCGGAGCAACGTTTTTAAGTGCAGCATTTTGAAAACCAGTTAAGTCGCCTTGTCCTGCATGAGAACCTGTATTTTCTGGCTTTAAATTTATGCTTCCATGTCGGAGTATCTTTACGGCATCTTAAGTGCATTTCTGCCTGCATTGTACAGCTCGAGCAGCTTTGGGTATAAGCTGCAAAAGCTATGTGCAAAGAACGAGAATGGCTTCAAAATTGCAAAGGCAAAGCAAAGAGGGAAAACAAAAAGAAAGCTATAAAATTGTAATAGAATAGAAAGCTTTAAAATGTACAGAAAATGAAGATGGAAACTAACGTTCATTTCTGCTTTTAATTTCGTTTTGTATTACTTATTTTGTCAGTTTCAAATTAATTTCAACTGCACTTCAAATGCGGCACTAAAAAGTATGCTACGAAAATTTAAATTTACGAAATTCATTTGGAGAGCTCAGCTTGAACTTTTTGCTAAAAAAAACTAGGTAAACTATTAAATTGTTGAGTAAATGCAGATGAAACTGGCGTACATTTCTATATATTCAATTTCGGTTTCATATTTCTTTTATAAAAATTATTTGGTTTCCTTATTGAATAAAGTTTATTCTGTAACTTACACAATTTACCCTCATCATTATATAATGACACCCGATCGGGTTAAAGATGTGTATTTATTTGATTTTAAATCGGTGTTCTGCATATGTTTTAGTGGCAGCGCCATTAGATTAAACAAGTTAGTTCTTAGTTAAATTTAAAATGAAACAGCTCATAAAAGTATGCTATGAAAATTTGAATTAAATTGTGCACCAAGCTTGAACTTTCAGTTTCAACTATCTTGCTAATTGCCAAAATATTAAGGCCCATATATCACACACACAGGCGTATATATGTATAGATATGTATTTTACATATATGGCAAGTCACCTTCCGCAGATTTGCCTGCCCAGGAGCATCGTTTACAAAGCCCCCAGATACACGTACTTACCGCATGTGAATGCGCATCAGATACGTTCGGCTTGATTGATGATGATATTGCGCCTATACACGGGGCTAGGTGGCTTGCTGGTTTGCTGGTTTGGGAGTTGCTGAACACAACTAATGTACCCCGAGGAGGGTACGGTAAAGGAAATGGGCTTGGTCGCGCCTCGCTTGCGTCGTGCACATTATCCTCCTCTTGTGCCTGTCATGCTTAAAACCAGACAAATTCTATTATTTGTTGCCACTCTCTGTCGGTTTATGTGCGCTCTGTATGTGTGTCTGCACAATACAAAGCGCTACACACATGCAAAGCGACAGGCAGCCAATATGATATGGTTCATATAGCACACTGAATCAGAGTCAAGGCTCAGGGCTGTCAGGGGGGTGAGTAAGGGGGGGAGGGGTGGAAAATGTGCAAAATATTTTGGCTTATTTATTTGGTTTGCATTTTAAAGGATTTCCATTGCATGATTTGCACAACTGTAACAATTGCCATTAACCAAGGCACAACCACAACGACACTGTCAACACAGCCTTATGTGGGGGGGGGGGGTGGTTGTCCAATGTGCTTTCCGTTGTCTTTTTGGCACCCTCTCAAGCCCATTAACTGGGCTAAGAGCGCGTCGTAAAGCTTACTCAAATAAAACCAGTGTCGTTTCCCTTTTCAGTTAAGACCACAACATTTCGCACAGCATAGTATAGTAGTAGTTCTCGCTGTTATAATATCTTATGGGCTATATATTTTATATGGTCTTCTTATTCTATATTCATCTCCACTTTTGCCAACTTTAATATGTGTGTAATTCGCAGGGGAGTTTATGCTTTGTAATTCAACGAAGTGCTAACAGAATTTTGGCGAGAATTGCACTTCAAGTTCTGATGAACTTTTAGTAATAGCATCTTGCAGTTGTTTACTGCCTGTTTTTTAGAGTTTTTATACTATTTTACAATTAAATATGCTCCAAAGAGCAGGTGTATGATATAACAGTTAGAAAGAGGCTTACATATAAATAACTGTCTGTTTGTCCGTATGATGGTCCGCAACTAAAAGAGCTAGAGATACCTAATTTTACATTAAGGTTCCCGTGTACCACATGTAGGTAAATATTACAATGCCACAGACAAATAAAGGCTCAATTCTCATCTATTTGTCTGTATGAACTTCATGATCTTAACTAATTTATGAGCTGAAGACACCAAACTTCACATACAGATACCTGCTAACCGTACGCAGTTAAAAACTACTTTCAGTTTAAGATGCCACGCCCACAGTGTATGTTTTAGCTTAACCAAAAAAAAGGGTATCTTAAAGTCGACTGTAGCATTATTTACGTAATTTTACTGGCCTCGAGCTGTAAATTGAAATTGATTTTACGCAAATGAATTTCATGTAAGCGACAATCAATTGTCTGTCAATTGTTGTCGTTGTTGTTGGTGTTGCATGTTGTGTGCACGCATCGTCGGGCAGTCGAAAATGGACTAAAAATAGCTAACCTAACAGCCATTCGGCGTGCCCTCTGCTCCGCTGGCACATTATTCCTGCTCCTTCGTCACTCTGCGCCCACTGCACACCCCTGGCAACCCTGGCAGAGCAACAGCTGTTGTGTTTGCACTTCATTTTCATATTTAAGCTCATTTATTATGCGAATTTAATTAATTATAAAGTTAACTTCAAGTTAAAGTTGAATTCAATGTTACCATTTATCACACAGACACAACGAGGAGGAGACACAAACACACTGACAATGTACTGCAGAGGAAGGGAAGGGTCGTGTTGAAGACAGCCCAAGTGACGCGCGTATGTGGGTCAGAGTTGACTTTTGGTGACATTTACATCTCACCGCCGGCAATTAGACGACACTCTTGGCATCACTCGAACACTTCAATTAGTTGGGGGCAGAGCAAAAGTTTCTCTTCCCTGCTGTGCCGGAGGCGGGACATAAATTCGTAATGCCTGTGGGTATTAGCCAGCGTTCACACGCTCACGATTGGAGGCTGAAATATGTCAGTTTTTGGGCCACAGTCGAAGCCAAGTACAAATCGAGGCTTGCATACTTTTCTGCGCTGGCGCCAGACTCGAGTCGAGTTTGAGTTTGAGAGCATTAAAAACAATCCGTTGGCAATCGCAGCAGTGCCTGTGCTTAAATTATGCAACATGCTTTTAACAAGCATCGACGGCAAAATTGCAAAATATGCGCGCCCAGCAAAAACAATACAAAAGGCGAGGCCAACAAAAATACCTGGTAACAAAAATCATTGCTGTCATTTTTGGCAAGCCTTTCTCTCTCTCGCACGCCCACTTCAACACGTAACTCTATACAGGGTGTCTCTTTTTGCCCTGTGTGTGTGTGTGTGTGCGGTATTGTGTGCTGTCAATTTTAATGGCCGGCCATGAAATTGAAATGCAAGCAATGAAAAATTCAAGCATTTCAACATGATGGACACTAGAACGACTTTAATTTATGGCCCCGGCATTTGTTGCAATGTCACAGAGACACAAACGCAAACACAACAACAACAACAAGCACTGTGTGACAACAGTGACAACAATAACAAGAAGTACCGACAACTGTTTACTGTTTCCGACTGACTGAAATTTGAATGCAAACAGTTTAAATCAATTGTGGCAGCCAGTTGCAAGTGAAAAGTTAAGAAAGTATAAAACGAACAATTGATCTGCATATATTAAACGATAGTTTACTGAACGATATTTAGTTTGCTAACTAAAATACAAGTTAAGAATGCATAAAAATAAGAATTTCTCTGCATATATTAAAGGAGAGTTGACTGAGCGATATTTGGTTGTCTAAATTCAAGAAAAAGTTCAGAAAATATACAAAGCAGAATTTATCTCTTTTTTTAATAAATGATAGTTTACAGAACAATATTAGGTTGCTCTAACCTAACAGAGAAATAGAAGAACAGCAAATCAATAGAAACAATTCGTATACTGAACTCTTTCAGTTTGTCTGCCTCAAGGCTAATTGGCAAACAGACATTGGATAATCGAACTCTTTCGAATGTATTTCGGGACTTTTTGCATTTCGAATTTGCATTGTAATCAAAATGCCATTAGGCATATTCCCTCTCTCTCTCACACTCTATCTGTCTCTCTCTGTCTTTGTCTATTTGTCGCAGTCGAGTCAGCTCATATTGTCTGCATTTTTATTACACTTTGGCATTTCAATTTGTGCCGCTTTTAATTATTAAGGTCGTTTCATTGAGGCAAACCCAACTAGTGCTCATCGCCTGCCTGACAGCAGGAACTGTCGTGTCCTGCTGCTGTGGCCTGTGTAGCAAATGCGATTGCTTTAATGACCGGACCACAGAGCCTGTCTTGTCTACAGGTCCGCCTGCCATTCTTGTTGCCTGTGTAATTGGCCCATCAATCCTGTTAGCCGGATAGGCCCTGCGTTTTATTGACATATTGAGCCAAGTGAGTGACAAGTCTCCGTTTCACTCAAACGACGAAGGGGGGTCTCTAATTGCAGTTTAATGATTGGCCAACGCATTAGAACGTTGTGCCCACGTCAGGTGCTCAACTGACAAATAACCGTTATCGCAGCACGCTCTTTGGAATGCTTTATCTCGTCCATCAGCTGCAGCAGCTGCTGCTTGTTTATTCATGGAAATTCAATGAATTTTCATTTGTGGCATAAATTAATTTATCAATTTGATGCTGAAATTCAATTGAATGTTTGAATAAAGTTACGTTTTCAAACGAATTTTACGCCTGCACTTAAAATGCAGATGCATTCATGAATGCATCCAAAGCGACAACAAAAAGAGAGAAACAGTCGAAGTGAAATTCGCATATTTATTGCCAAAATGTAATTAAATTATTTATTGCAAAGTGTGATGGGGTACTCAAATAATTTCCATAATTTGCCCTATTGATTGTGCCCTCTGTTTGACTAACAATAATTCGCAAATTGAAGGGCGAACAGGTCGTATGCGCAATAAGTGCGTTGCGTATACGCACAGTCGTCAGGCGACTTTAACTCAATTTGCCACGCTGATAAGCTGCAAATTCGGTTTACGTGCGCCAACAACGAAGCATAAAAGGAAGGGGAGCATGCAAATGAATTGTATCTCTATCTCGATGTCAATGGCTGCCATTCGTTTTGATAAACTCCATAAAAGTATCCATGGCAAGTTCGAATTCGACTTCCAAGTAGATTTCTCTTTTTTTTTCGTGCACCATTAAAGGCCCGCGGCGCAGGCCAAAGTAAATCCTTTTGCAAAGTGAAAGAGGGAAAGAGAAGGAGTAGCAATGAAAGGAGTAGAAGAAACGACTAAGAAAAACAAGCAAAGAAGGCGCCAACATCTAACAAACGACATTTTCAGATAAGGTTTAACATGCGCTGTCTTCCTCCCCCTCTCTCTCCCTACACTCCTTTCCCCCCCTCTCTCTCTGCGTCTCTTTCGGGGCCTTTTAATAAAAGTTGCGGCTGCAATAAAAAGAAAAGAGAAGACGAGAAAAAAACACACACACACACACATAGAGAGAGAGCGTAGAAAACGACAGTCCCGAAATCTGTTGCTATGTCGCAGGCTCTCTTATCTGCAGACGCACATGCTGCCCCATCGGTTCACCTACCCCCTACTGCACCCCCTCTGCCGTCTGCGACTTTTTGGGCTGCGTTTTGCAAATGGAATTATTACATTTTTATGAGAAATTCGCACGACGCGTGTCGTAAGACAATGACAAGACCCAAGCATAACCACATATACACAAGAAGACACACACATTACCACAGACACACCCTCATAAAGAACCACACTCTCTGTAACTAGCTTCATCTATGCCTCGGCCAACTTCAGTTCGAACTGCAGAAAATACGTGAAAATAAATCATTTTATTGCAATAGAATTTCTCCCCTGTTCGACGACGGATGTTTGCCTGCCACACAGTGCTGGCTGTCAGTCAACACAGAGAGAAAGAGAAAGCGAGAGAGGGAGGTGAAGCGATTTATGTGACCATGGGGAGCACGTCGCAGCGACAGTTTCGCATTGCTTTAATATTAATAAGAGTGCGCCTTGTCAATATGCGACGTCGCACAGGAAGTTCCAGCACAATGGCAGGCAAGACTTCGCTCACTTGCCACTGTTTAGGCCATGGATTTTAAAAAAATTCATGGACTATTGTGTTTGTCGGAACGGAAATGTGCGTAACAGGCAGAAGGAGGCATCTCCGACCCCATAAACTATATATATTCTTGCTCAGGATCAAAAGCCGAGTCGATTGAGCCATGTCTGTCTGTCCGTCTGTCCGTCTGTCCGTCTGTCCGTCTGTCCGTCTGTCCGTCTGTCCGTCTGACCGTCTGTCTGTCTGTATGAACACCTGGATCTCGGAAACTATAAGAGCTAGAGTCATCAAATTTTGTGACAACATACGTATATATTGCAGTGTCTCAAAGTTTTTTTGAAATTTGGACACGCCCCTTCCCGCCTCTGAAAATGAGTAATAACTATAAACACTATTTTATACTATGATAACACAACCCCACAAAAACAAAGTTTGTCATGATCTGGGTATGCGGCATATGCAGTTATATGTATTTTGGGTCGCTGAATCCGAATCCGGGGTCAGAAATTCTCCATCACGTCTGGATTTTGACCTAACCTCAAAAAACTGAAAAACCTTTGGATATCCCCCAAAAGATATAGAATCGTGATCTGGGCATGCGATATATGTTTTAACATGTATTTTGTCCTTCTTAGTCCGAATCCGAAGTCCAAATTTACATAGCACGTCTGAGTTTCGACTTAACCTCAAAAAACTCGAAAAATTTTGGAAGGTCCAAAAAATAATGGGGGGTCATGATCGGGTCATGCGATATATGTTTCTATATGTTTTTGGACCTTCCGAATCCGAATCCGAATCATGCCCAGATCACGATTCTATATCTTTTGGGGGATATCCAAAGGTTTTTCAGTTTTTTGAGGTTAGGTCAAAATCCAGACGTGATGGAGAATTTCTGACCCCGGATTCGGATTCAGCGACCCAAAATATATATAACTGCATATGCCGCATACCCAGATCATGACAAACTTTTTTTTTGTGGGGTTGTGTAATCCATGGCCTTATACAGTCAGCTCCTGACTGTAGCGTTTGTATTTTTTTATTATCGCTCAATTCAATCTCGGCCAGAAATTGAGTACAGTTGCCCCACCCGCCCCCCTCGATCCTCCTGTTCCCCTCTGGCTGTTGCCGGAAACAACAGGCAACACTTTACACTGTGCACGAACGGATGTGTTGCTTTGATGCACGTCGTCGGGTTGTCCGGTTTGAAGTGTGTCTGTGTGCCTGTGTGTGTGTGTCAGCCTTGGCCGCTCGGGAGCTTTGGGGCGCAGTGCCTTAAGCCACAGAGAGAGAGAAAGATTCGACGTTGCAATTAATATTTTTATGTAGCACGCGCGCTCTGCCTTGGTGGATATTTAATTTAATTATTAATTCGCACTGGCCGCGCTGCTATTATGCTTATTAAACCAAGCGCAAAGCCAATTAACTTGCACACACACACACACACACACACACAATTGCACACTTATCTCTAGTTAATTTCGGACGCGTGCTGCGCTATTCAAGTTGGCAAAAGTCGCGTCCATTATTTGCTCGGCCTGTGCGAGCTTAATTGCGTTTGAATTGCAAACAAAGCAGGGCACAATGCCAGCAACACTGTGGCACAAGTGCCAGGTGGCAGGTGGCAGGTGGCAAGTGCCGGTCATAAGGGAGTGGCATCTCTCTTTTTTGGGAAAGGAACAAAAGGCCATGCCCAAGATCAAAGTCAACGTGTCGTGTTCTGTCGCCTTGCAGTCGAAAGTTTTGTGGGTGCCCATTTTCAGTTGACGATTGCACCTCACGAAACTTTGTCCTTATGCCCAGTGAGGTGGGTAGACACCCCCTTGTCCCCCTTTCCCTCTTTCCCTTCTCCTTCTCCCTCTTCCACTTGCACACTCTAAAATATTCATAATGAAAGTTATTGTTTGCCACTTTGCTCAGGCAAGCTCAACCCACGTTCGTGTGTGTATGTGTATGTGTGCGTGGGTGCCACGCCCCCAAAGTTTGTGCACAACTGGACTGGCTTTGATTGTTTTGTGGCTTGCAAAGACTTTGGGGGCTCCCGAGCGACAAGTTTCGGCAACGGGAAAAGCTGTTCAGTTCATGTCGAACTTTGATTGAGTCGCAGCAACAGCAACAAGAACAACAACAGAACACTGGCAAATTTAATTAATGTACTCAAAGTGGGGGAGGCTGTACTATACTACACTACACTATATACGTATATACAGTACATACAGCGAGTTAATTAAATTACCGTTCACTCAGGTGGAAATCTAATCACATTTGTCTATTAACCAAAATGTTATCGAGCTACGTTTTTTGATAAATTGCCAGTGTGCGAAACCTTGCAAGACTGTGCACGACTCTGCACGACTCTGCACGACTGTGCAAGACTGTGCACGCAGCACGACTGTCTCAAGCAGCCCGACCACGGCCTCGGCCATATTTCTCGGGGGGCTTAACGGCTTGTTTATGGCCCACTTGGATACAACATCAAGTCGGGGCTATTAAATATAATTGCCAGCAATTTTTACAATCTACTTAGGAAATCATTTTTAATGTGCTTTAAAAAGCTGCTCCAGCTACAGTCCCACCTCTTGCACCCCCCGCCCCCCTGGCTGACATGCTAATTGAGGACTGTGAAAAGTGTCCACCTGCTCGGCACAGGAGCAGCACAAAACAATAGAGTTTTGCAATTTAAATTAACATTTTGAGTGAATCTAATAAAAAAGCAAGCAGGAGAAGAGAGTCTGCGATAAAAAGTGCAAAGCGAAGCAAAGCAAAGAGGACAACAACACAACAACAACAAGAGCTGTACACAAATTGTTTTTGCAACTGTGACTTGACCAGGTGGACAACACGTTCCGGCGTTAGATTTTTTATGCATTCCCAACATTGTTGCGGCTGACTTTGGTTTGGTTTAATGTTGCGTCCCTTTTGCCTGCCTGCCTGCCTCCCCTCTTTCCTCCCCCTTTTGTTTATGTGGTCAACAACAGCAGCGGAAAAGAATATAGAATCAAGTGCAGAAGGAGGGACAGAGAAGGATTGGGCTGGGGGGAGAGGAGGGACAACCGTTTCACATTTCACTCGCTGCCATACATATTTTAATGTGCTCTGCCTGGCAGTGGCGATTCCTTGCTGGTCAAAAGGGCTGCGACACGCCTTGCAGCTGGGCAAGCCAAGCAACAGCTATGGCAAAAGTGGCAAAAACCGAAAAGCGGCTAAAGGGCCAGCGGGCTGAATACACCCCTCTCACACACACACACACACAAGCAGGCACACACATGCTTAGTCACACGCCCATGCATACATACATGAAATTTCACACTCGCCCGAACGGCGAAAGGCGAAAAGGGAAACAAAAGTTGAGGGACAAATGCAAATACACAAACAATGACGGCGAGGGGCTACTAAGCCAAGCTAAGAAGGTTTTGGTAAACAAATACATACACAAACAGGCACAAACACACACACGAGCACACACACACAAATATGCCCGCACAGGCCAAGCACACACAGAGTGTTGTTGTTCCTGTTGTTGTTGCTGCCAGTTGGGGACATTCATAGTTAAAATTTGGAGAGACAGCGCCGAGAGATTTGGCAAACAGTGGCACTGCCAGTGGCAGCCTCTCGCCTTGCCCCTCCTTCTACTTGTCCCTCTCTCTCTCCCTCTTTCTCCCTCTCTCTCTCTGTCTTGCTGTCTCGCTCGTGTTAATCAAGGTTCATACAATCGCAACAACAAGAGAAGCGCAAAGTTAGCACGTGCCAAAATGGACAGCACATTCATACACACACTCATACACACACACACAGAGAAGTGTGTGAGTTCGGTGACATTTTGGTATACCCTACTCCAACGACACATAATTACAGTGAACACTCCAAGGGAGTTACAAAAGGCAATGAAGCTTTAAAATGTAAGAACATTCTTGATGACTAAATATAAATTTATAATCTTTCTGCTCAGTTTAAAGCCTTAACATGAAGTATAGAATAGTATTCTAAGGATTTATTAGATAGAAATATGGGATATCTCTTTAGTTGAAGATTCTATTAATAAAGTTTTAAGAATCTAATTTCCATTGGAAAACTATGAATCGTATCAAACTATCTTAATATATTCATTCTTTGAACTCTTCAATAAAAGAAATTAAATATATAAACAACTCTGCAGTCAAAAATGGTTCTTTGTTATTTTTAAAGTTTAAAAAATGAAGTATTCAATCCAAAGATTTCTTCAAAATAAATTAGAGCTATCTGTTTCGTTAAACACTCTTAAAGAATATAAAAGATTTTGAATTTTCATAAAATGAAATTCGAGAAAGACTTAAATTCGTTTTATAAACTTTTTGCAATCTAACAAAAATATCAGCTTACCATTGATGAATCGTGCTGAACGTACCCAACAAACTGTGAGTTCGCTGCCAAGGTAATGTCTCTCTGGAATAGGGCAGATTTGTGTGTCTATTAAAATCGATTGATTTTTTGATGGTTATGGCCCATTGTTCCCTTCCCCGGTCATTGTATAGTATATAACATCATGTGGATTAATGGCAGACCCTTTAAGGTAATAACAAATAACTGAATGGCACATTATGCAAAAGTGGGCGCACCCGAAAGCCGAAGAGCCGAAAAGCATAAAGGGATAATGGCCAATAACTATAATATTTTAGTTCAATAAAGACGCCTTCGCATCAATTTAGTTGTACAGGCTAATTAGAGGAGCATAAGGTCCATAACGGCGATAAGTGTGTGCATAAATTAGCGTACACATGATGGAATACTTTTCGCAATTACTGTACCACAGGCAGTTTCATTAAATTGCCATATTCGAGGCTTACATTCTAAATTTTTGGACAGTTTGTTTTGGTTTTAAGCGCTCAGAGCAATTTATGGATATCGTTGTGAACTTTGAACATTCAATATGCAGCGAAATAGCTGACCCCAATAGCCAATAGGGAATCCATTGCCATCAATTGCGTGTTGAATGATTTACAAGTGCATTGCAGACACACACACAGAGTCATTGCGGAAAACCGCTAATCGAATTTTCATATTTTCATATATTTGCAGATTATGCGACCCTCATATCGGCGGCCACTTGAACAGCTGAACAACTGAACCAACCAGCACAAATCGGCGGAACTGAAAGTGGGACAAACTGTACATAGAGAGAGAGAAAGGGAGAGAGAGAGGAGAGGAGTGGAACCACAACATGGAAGTAGAATTAGAGCCCACACAATACCAACACAAACAGACACACAGACACATACATATGAGTATTCCCCACTGTTATACTATACTAAACTGATAGATCCGACTGTGCTGACATGTCGTTGATACGTGAGGAAATAAATAAATAAATAGCTAAATAGTTAGATAGTATTTGGCACCCTCAAAGCGCAGAGATTCCAGAATATTTATAGCACAAATTGTAATATCAATATCAATAAATAAATTAATAATAACTGCCGTCAGCTGTCGGCAAACAAATTTCTAAATTCCCACAAAATGCGAAAAGAAATTGCAAAAAAAGGAAAAAAAGAAACTGAAAAGAGAAAACACTTTCAAATTTAGTATGCAAATAGTGCTCTCCGATAGTTTTCACCATTTTCACAAGTTGTATATAGTAATGATGATAACATACATATATAGGCATTTCTTCTCATTTGATAGTTACGATATGGAATGATATCAGATTCGTTGCCTTGGCAAGGGAGGGTGGTAGCATTTAAGTAGGCAAAAAGCAAAGAACAAGAAACTATTGTAAATGGATCTTAAGTTAGCGCAAAGGAATCGAAAATAAACAAAGCATATACACAAATCTAATTGATTATAATACAACTTCTGTGCTTATAGATAATATACATATACAGATAGAGTATATATACACACAATTGACGACCAAACAAAAGTTGAAAACTTTATATTTAGATCATACTATAAAAGTCAGGCTAACACTGATAGATGATGTCCTATGTGAGCTACATTCGAAACTTAATCTACATTGATCCTAGAACTAAAACATCTACACACGATTAGCACACACACACAACATTTCAGCATGATTTCACTTTTCTAATGTTGTTTCTGAGGTGAAGACTCGTTTTCTCGGTAGCTCCAACTTGAGATATAGGAATGATTTAGTATAGTACGAAAGGCTTGTTAGTGATACTAATTTTAAATATAGAAAACAACTAAAGAAAATATGTAACAGTTTAGTTATCGGGCGGTGAGTTCTTAAAAGCAATGCGATGTCTTCTAGAGTTATAAAAGAAAAGACACCAAACCAGATAAGCTACTTAATTTAGATGATTCTTTTGTTTTCTATGTGGAGACAAGGCAAAGCAACACTAGTCAACAAAATGTAGAACATTAGCAGCAAATCTTTGATTGAATTCGATTGGGATTTAGTTTTTTATTTGCTTTACAGTTTGTAAATTACAATTCTTAACTAGAGCAGAACAAATAACTTGTTGACTAGTGTAATTAGGGGAGATTGAAGATGCAAAGCTAGTCATCTGCCTAAGCAAATTACACATTTAGTTGAACACACCCGATAAGCACACAAAGCATAAGTACATAATACAAATGGCAAAGTACAGTGTTCTCTCGGTTATGTGAACTACACGCAGCAGCAAACATCTTCCCGCTTTACACTTGCTTGAGAATGTATTATCATTTATCATTTGAATTATTCAAAACCTTTTGCTAAGCAAGCATGTTAACAAATTAATCGAATTAATTTCATTCACTTGTTTCCGAAATTGATTGTATATAGAAAAGTCACGACTCAGCAAAGTAGAAATACTTAAATAACGTACTCGTATACAAACTAAAGCATACACACACACACAAATATACACACATACAAACTGGCACACTTACAATAAGTAACACCATGCAAACGCATAAGTAAACAAGTTCCAAGCAAATCTTAACGAATATTCACACACACACACACGCTCAAACTCACACACACACACATATCGAAGACACACCTACACTCTCACACATAGAAGACACACCCACACACACTGACACACCGCATCGCATGGCACATCAATGCAGTACTATATCGAAAACAATTTAGCAATTAGCATTAAATATTAACGAACTGTCTGAGCAAAAGCAAACTAACTAAAGCGAATGCCTAAGCTAAGGAGAGGACACAGTAAATACAACAACAACAAGAACACTAAACGAACACAGCGCAGCAGCTAAACGAGTATATAAAGTGAACAAATGTTAAATGAAAAGAGAGAAAATAAAAGAATACCAAAAACAAAAAGGAAAAACATAAGAAAAACGACGAATAAGAAATACTTCAAATTCCATTTCTACATGCAATTTCATTTGGGTGCAGAGGGGAGGGGCGGAGAGAAGGGCAAGGGGTAGTTTCAGTTGGAGATCTACTGTGGAATCGCACGCATCGTCCGTTCAATTGGACAACCGGAAATGGCAGAGTGGAAGTGCCAGAGGCGAAAGACTGCAACGGGCAGTGATTGAATACGTTCTCGTTATGAGGGTCACAAGTGAATAAATAAAATACCCTCACACACACAGATACACGCAGGCACACAGACATACGTGTTCTACATGTTGTATGTGCATCGAGTGAAATTGGAGTAACAAAGGGTGTCGTTAACTCTTGATGCACAGAGCACTCTCTTCACTGGGTTAGCTCTGAACAGCGGATTGGCGGGTTATGCCATGAAAATCACGATTGCTTTTTACAGCTAAGTAATGAGTAATGTGAGAACCACTGTGCTCTCTAAAACGGAACCCATATACGACTGTTTACTCAACCAAGCATATGATTTGCTTCTGTTTTTGTGCGGCATATAGAAAGTTGTTTGACTTTTTAAATTAACTTCATTAAAGAGGATTTAATTGATTGAGATATGAGTATGAAAGATTATTAACAACTTAGGGTGTTATAGATTTGCAGATTAGGAGAAATTAGTTTCAAGGCGCGGTCCAGAAGGTTGAAGTGACCTGAATTCAATACTAGTTACATATAAAATTTAAATTGTCATTTAGTTTACCATGCAAAAACCTTATAAAATCTTAGTTCCTTGTCCATTTTCGTATCACTCTTACAGCTATAGTCTTATAATTGACACATAAAAATATTAACTATTAATAATACATTTGTATTATTTAATCTATAAAAATTAATGTAAACTTAGCATAGAATAGCAAAATTTGACAAAATATGAGCACTGTGCATAAGAAACAGTGTTATGTTATTTATTAAAATGTCAAAAATCCCTTTATCAATGAGCCCATGGCATAGGCTACACAATGTAATTTTATTTATTTTTCTTTTCATAAATATTTAATTTTCATTTTCTTTGTGCCAATTATATGACTATAGCTGTATGTACTTCATATTTAATTCCTTACCCTACTCTTTACCAATTGCATCTTAACCTTTCAAATTTTATCTTTTCTTTTTAAATTTAAAACATAAACTGCATTTCAAATTCATTAAATGTTTGATTTAATGAAGATAAAACCAACATGACTTTAACTTCTGTTGCACATTGTCAGCCTTAACGTATTGAGATCAATTTAATAACGCTCAGTATAAATTGCAAGAGTCAGATATATCCGCGCGTTATGTGTAATTAAAACTGGCAGTGAAAGGAGTGCATAAAAGGGAGAGAAAGAGAGGGGAAGAGGGAAGAGCAACGGGGAGCAGAAAGAAAAACACACAAGCCGCAAATAAATTAAATTAGTCAACAGACGCGAAAAATATGCAAACCGAATGCGTGAAACCGCCAGAAAAAAAACGGAAAAATAAAACAGAAATACTGTAAAGAAAGGAGAAAGGAAAAATAAATAAACGAAGTTGAAAAACCCAAAATGAAATATGGAAAAAACGCGTGTAAATAGCGTGCGCGCGTTTTTTAACGCGCGCGACACGGGCGAATTTGCACCTAACCCAAAATGGCAGGTGACACAGGTGCTTAGCAACCAAGAGCTCACGCAAGAGCAGCGACTATCCCCAACCCCCCTCCTCCCCCACGATATTGCTGTCTCTTTCTGGCGCATATTTAAATGCCGCGCAACAAGCATTTATGTAAATTGAAAATATGCCGGAACAGAACGAAACGGAACGGAACGGGGCAACCATTTAAATTCAATTGTCGCTATGGAAATCCGAGTGTGTAAGGCAGTGGAGGGAGGGGGAGGAAAGAGAGGAGGCTGCTCTGGCTGTGGGTGCACGCAATGAGAATTTATATTTATTATTACGATTACAGTTCAGTCCGAGATCGTGGGCCGTGCAGAGCAGGCGGAGATTTCCATACGCCATACGAATTCGTGCATCAATAAGTGCGCGTATAGTGACAGTCTTGAAATAACACACACACACACACACACGCACACACAGACACAACATGGAACGCCTGCTGGACCTGTTCGACAAGGCAGATCCCTTCTCCACCTGGTGGCCCACCATAGCAGCCGTTGTTGTGGGCCTTGTAATAACAGTGCGGTGAGTAAAGGGGGTGTGGCACTGTGGCAGGCTGTGGCACACTGAGAGGGGCAGTGGCATGCTAAGGGGGTACTGTGGCAGGCTGTGCCGGCGCCGCATCATACATTTTCATGAGGCAACTTGCGGAAGAGCGCAATGATAAGAAAAGTGCAAAAAGCAGCAGGCGCTGAGGTTGCCTCACTGAGCAGACAAACTTTGGCCGGACACGCTTCGCCACATACATCTTTATAGATATATCTATCCATATATATCGTATATATGTATATAAATGTCGCGCCAAGTAAAAACTCGCTTTATTTGAAACTTTTTAAGTGGATTTCATAAAGCGGGCGACGAAGAAATGCGCATTCCGTGCCCCCGCTACATTCTTCATCCCCCACTTGAAACTTGCCCCCAACTGTGGCAGCGTGTTTGGATAATGTGTGTGTAATATCTAAGGATTATTTTTGCGCGTTGCACTTTGCGTCGCGTCTCGCTTTGCGCGCTTTTTGCGGCCTTAGCCTTTTTGCCACTTGCAGGTGTAAAAGCCACTGACATGCGGCCGAAGGGGGCGTGGCATTGAGCAATGCGCTACTACTGTTGTTGCAATTGCAATGTGTAGCAACATGGGCAGAGCGGGCAACTGCGGCAAGTGCCAAAAGCTGCTGCAGCAAATATTTGTAAAGTGGATTTTCTCAAGTCGACTGAAAGTAAATGCGGATGGTAAATGAATTCTGAAATGTTTCTAACTTGCAACTGTGTGGGAGGAGGCAGACAGACAAACAGACAGAGAAAGAGGGAGAGAGAGTGAGTAAGGTGCCACAGTGGCAAGTGCCAAATAAGTGTCAAGCAATGAAGTGGAAGCTCATAATGCAAGATATACTAGAAAAGTACATGTTACTTCAGGAAATTAGTTTTATATTAGTTGTGCTGAGTTCGAGAACTATCAAAGTTCTTTTGAGATAGAGATATAGATTAGAAATGCTAAGATCTGATAGATTTGTTAGTTAAATTTCTACTAATTTGATCGTTTTCTACGATACTCTGATAAAACTTTAAGAAAATACAGTTCCACATAGAGTGCTTAAGTCTTTTTAGTATTACACTTTAAGTACATTATACACTTTCAATAACATCTCTCAACTAAACCCAAGAAGCATTAATTCTTGACTCGAATAGGTCAAATAGTTTAAATTACTTCAGTCTTCTCTGCGTTTATCTGTCGTCTGCATATGCAAATTAGTCTGCTGACTCCATTGACGTCTCTCAATAAGCCAGACCCAGTTTGGCTTCGGGTGTCGACCACGCCCTTTGGCCAGACAATGGTTACACATCATTAGGCGACAGTCCAACCACGCCCATGCGGCCCGTATAGAGTTTCTCTCCCTCTATCTCTGTCTTTCTCTCTCTCTCTCTCTCTCTCTCTCTCTCTGATAATTTGCTTCGCCCGCATTGCAGGACCATAATGAGCGGCCAGCGCTGCCCGAACGATAATCAAATCAAGGAGCAAATTGTCGTAGTTACAGGAGGCAACAGCGGCATCGGCTTGGAGATTGCCAAAGCGCTTGGGGCACGTGGCGGCCGCATTATCCTGGCGTGTCGCAATATGACGGCCGGCGAACGTGCCGCGGCCATTATCAAGCGCGAACTTGGCTGCCACACCCCAATCGTGCCGGGCGACAGCGTAAATCCGGCAGAGCGTTACTTTGTGGAGGCGCGTCATCTGGATCTCTCCTCGTTGCAGAGTGTCCATCGTTTCGCCGGGCAACTGATGTCCGAATTCGAACGCATCGATGTGCTAATCAACAATGCGGGCATTGTGTTTGGAGACACGCGTCTGCCCACCGAGGATGGCTTCGAGCAGCACAGCCAGGTGAACTATTTGGCTCCGTTTCTGCTGACTCAACTGCTGCTGCCACATCTGGAGAAGGCGGAGCAGGGCCGCATCATCTTTGTGGCTGCTCACGCCCATCAGGCGGCCAAAATCGATTTCGACGATCCACTCAATGTGGGCACCTGGGCCGTTAAGTTCCATCCACGTGATGCCTTCGCCCATTCCAAGTTGGCCGTGGTTCTGGCCACACGCTGGCTGGCCAGAGAGCTCAAAGGTAAGCAAGTGACTCCCTCCTCCCCACGCGCTGTGGGGCGCATCTCTGCGTGTGAATTATTGAAATGCTTAACTCGAGGCGAGTGGGAGATTTTTGAGATTTTCTCTCTTCTTTTTTTTATTTAATAATGTTGCACTGATTTCCCCGCAGATACCACTGTCACGGTCAACTGCTGCACGCCCGGACTGGTTAGGGGTACCCGACACCTGCGCAAGTAAGTAAACCAAATTGAAATCTAAACCAAAAATCCCCCAACACAACGAGAAGACCACAAAAAAGTTGCACTTAGCGCTAAGTGCAACGTGCAATGTGCAACTAAATTTTTAAACTCATTTCGCGACCGCGCAAAAAACTTTTGCACTTTCATTTAGCTTAACGAAAGGGGCTAGTTTTAAGTGGGGAACGGGGTCAGTAGGCGGATCACGTCGGAGTCGTCGTCTGTGGACCTCTTGGCAGCGCATCAAGCAGTGCAGCATCAAATGCCGAAGGCCAAAAGCTAATGTAATTAAAGATTTCCAAGTGGAAAGTGAAAAGTAAAAAGCGAAAAGCCCCCAAGAGTCGATTGACCTCAGAGCTGACTGCACAATTCGCCAAACCCAAGGTTACATTCACGTTGAGTTCACATAATTATTGGACTGAAATGATTTACATTTTTACCGAATTCAACGAGCAAGAAAATAACTTAAAATGTTTCAAGAAATGAAATACGAGTGCAAACTATACAGATTACAGTAGCAATTACAGGCTTGTTAACAGAATCAATTACAGAAGCGATAAACAGGCTATTTTACAGACTCGATTACAGGCCCGTTTAAAGGCTCGATTAAATCACACGATTAAAAGCTCAATTACAGATTTTCCGATGACAGATTCGCTGACACGTAAAATTACAGGGATCAGTATTCAGTATTTTTTTTTAAATATCGATATATATCTATGTATTTTGGGCAGACAGACAAAATGCACGTTTAAAAGCAATACTTAATCAAATACAGACTGCTCTTTCTCATATCTAGCTAGTTTCAAAAAACTTTAAATCTCAATTGTATCGAAAACATCTAAAAGAACGCACTTCATCAATTATACAATTTATCGAGCTACTGCCGCATATCCTTCTCTTCGGCTAACGCATAATCTCTTTCACCTTCATGGATGTGAATGTGTTTTAGAGCTCTTCGCTTTGTTATGCAACCCTTGCTTTTTCGCCTAGTGACGTTCTCACAATCGCTATAAAAGGTTCCAACGTTGTCTAAACAAACTGAAATCCATTAGGATGACTGTCAAGGACAGCAACAGCAGCAGCAATGCAGAGCGCAGCTCGCAGGACGTTGGCGCTGGCGTTGGGAGGAACTGGGCAAAAAAGGAGCCTGATGACATGGGCTTAAAGCCTGTGCATGCAAATTGGCTGTCAGCAGCGAGCAGCATTCTCACCTCCTTCTTTTACTTCACCCCCTTTCCCACTCTCCCCCCACTGGCACTCTGCTTAACAACTGTGCGTTAGCCTGTGCGGGGCTATAGAAAAAACTAAATTTGCACAATACACTGAAAAGGACGTGCAAACACGACAAACAGTTGCAAATTGCGGCAGCACAAAATGACTACAAGTTGCAGCAGCAACAACAACGAGAGCAACAACAAGCTGCAGCAAACTTACAAGCT
Source organism: Zaprionus capensis (assembly GCA_018903675.1). Lineage (NCBI taxonomy): Eukaryota > Metazoa > Arthropoda > Insecta > Diptera > Drosophilidae > Zaprionus > Zaprionus capensis. The sequence goes on along the minus strand of JAEIFN010000964.1, from coordinate 8,379,041 downwards.
GAGTGCCCCCTGCTGGCTGCCACGCCCCCATTTGGTATCATCTGCGTAGATAATCGAGCATCGAGTGGCACTTGCAACACACTCAGCCTGCGAGGCCTCTGCTTATGCAACAAAAGTGAAACGTGATAATTAAAATATGCCAAGCACGATGAGAGACGCCTTCGCAGAGAAGAAGACCAGGAAGGAGCCCAGACTCGCACTCGACAATTGCCTACTTCTTAAGGCCGAGACGTGGGAGTCAACTTGGCCTGCCTAAACTTTATCAGGATCGTGCAGTTTTGAGTTATTGCCCAGTCGCGCACAGCTGACAGCAGTTGTTGTTGCTACCCAAGGAAGGTGCAGAAGCAGGAGTATATTCAACTTGAGAAGGCTGTCGGCACAACAAACTGTACACAGGGTATCTAATAGTCCCTCAACTGTGGCTTTTCTTGTTGTGTTGCTCTTGCCGTTATTTTGACCCGAGCTGTAGCTGAGCGATTGTTGTTGCCAGCGGCGCCGCTGTGTCAGCAAACCAAGTTCAAATGACAAGCGAACATCGTCAACGCCCTCGTCTTTTCCAACACTCCATCACAACACACTCTGCCATCCCTCTCGCACAATGTTTGGTGCTGAATTAATGCGAGATTTATTGATGCCTGCGTTTTGCCGTGATATCACAAATCTGCGACTTTTTGGCAGTTATAAATTAGACATTGTCACACACATTGTGTGTGTTGCCAACAGGCGGGATGCCTCCGCAAAAGCCGAACTCATTTCTTAGCACAATGAAGTCATTCACAATAATCGATGCTAATCTGCAAAAATACTCAGTCTGTCGACACATGCGAGAAATATGAAGATAAATGTTTGGGTTAAGCAAATGTTGGCGTGAAACTTTTTCTGTTTACGCCAAAAGAAGTGATAGATAAGATTGTCTTGTGATAGTAAATTGAAAATCAATTTACAATTGTTTTAGTATTTAAGCACATGGGAAATTGATAAATATTGCTAACTATGCAACACTGATCAAGAGTATATTTATCAATATTCTTTTTAGTTTACTATTTTTGCAGTATAAATTAGCTTTCGATAACTTCGGTAATTGGTGCTATCGAAAACGTTTTATTAACCTTCTATTGCAGCGTTGCCAATTGCAATAATGTTTGGAATTTTGCAGTCGACAGGAACTTTCTATGACTGACAAGTCAATTTTCTATCGACTACTTTGTACAATCTGCAGAGAATTGCAATTATTTATGCAAATATTGCAAATATTTTCAAGATTGAGTTTAATCCTTGTTCCATGCTGCGTCTATGCATAACAAATTGTTTCTTAGACACAATTGTAAATCTCAAAATCGTTTTGTGAATCCTTTGCAGCTGGCATTATTTGGGATTTGCCAGGGATTTAACAAGTTTTCAAAGAAAATAAAACAAATAAACGTCTGCTCTTGACATGTGAATACATATTTTCTTTTTCCGTGTTGAGAAAATCAGTTGGCAACTTGGCAACTATAAGAAGATTATAATCCCTGTCCATGCTTCAGTCCACTTAGCACACCTGTGCATATGCCTTGCGTGTGTGTGTTCGTGTGTGAGTGCAATAGCACGCACCACAAATTACACAATTCAATGGCAATAATTGAAATATAGTTGAGTGAAATGTCAGGAGCGAATTCAATATGCTGCCCAACTGGACACACACAAACCCAGAGGGAGAAGGGGCGGGTGCAGCTGTCACAAGCCACAAAAGCATAATCCATCATAGACACGAAATTGTAATGTCTACACATGTTGAAGCGGCAGCAACGGTTGGCAATGGCAATGGCGATGCCAATGGCAGGTGGCATAGCCGGGCCAGGACGAAATAGGCAGAGAAAACATTGTTAACATGCGTCATTACAATTTGCAAAATGCCATACGAGTAAATGCTACACTGCAAGAAAAGGATGCGTACTCTTCTTCGAATATCTTTTGTTATATTATCAACTCTGTATGATTGAAAGGAGTTCAGTCTGATGAAGCAGAGTCTTGTTTATCTGCAGCTCTGTTGTGTTTCGCTGAGTGTATGTGACGCGCTGCACGGTGAAACAATGAAAAGCGAAACAATGAAAGAAAAGAAATCAAATGCCGAGGCAGGCGTACAAATCATTTGGACATAAAACGCAGCACCTTGACAGACGGCTGTGGCCGAGCAGGAAGAAGGAGAGAGAACAAGGAGACAAGCAGACGGAAGAAAGAGGCTCAGTAAGCGGCAATAGGCACGTGGCACGTGACCCGGGCGCAGCGCCAAGAACAACAGACTGCCACACACACACATAAACTGCCCCGGGGCTGCGGCAATAAAACAGCAAATGAACAGCGGAAGTAACATCAAGTGGACGTGTATGAGTTGGCCTACAGTTCACCTCCGACTGTATGTGTATGTGTGTGTGTGTGTGTGTGATACACACATACATGACCAACACGGCACCTTGGTTGCATTTACTTCCTGCCCATTGGCTGCCTGCACTCATCCGTTCGAGCTGCTTTCGTCTTGCATTTTATGTCGGCGTGTTCTCAACTTTTTTCCCGTACATGTTTTGCTTCTCCAAGTAGATTTCCTATTTACAGACTTTGTAGCGCCAAATTGAACTTTTGTTATACTTGAAACAAACACACACAAGCACACACACACCCGCACAACAACACACTCTGCATAAAAGAACATCTCTGTGAGAGATAACTCTCTGACTTTCGTTCCTTTTATGGCAGGCAGGCAGGCATGGAACAGGCAGGTTCGTATCTGCTGAAACAGCTGTCAGCTGTGCACTGCAGTTTTCCATGTTTCCATGTGTTTTCCAGCCTCTTTTCCCCCTCCCACCTGTCCCAAAAAGCTATTTCGTCTTGTTGCGGCGGTCAAGGCGTTTGCTAAGAATACTCCCACCTTTCCTTACCCGTCTGCCAGCTTCCCACTCGTTCAGTCACTGGGCCAGTCAATCAGCTTGATATCTCTGCTTATTTATGTATTGAAAGGGGAAGTGAGCGCTGTCTTAGAAATGTGCACTAGAAATTGTGCATCCTTGAAGCTTATGAATATCATACAAACATGTATGTATGTTAAAATATGTTTTGAATTTACTTTAAATTCTTCCCTGTATTTTATTCCAACATTTCACTTAGCTAACTAAGCCACTCTCTGAATGATTCACTTTGCAGTGGTTTAAATTTCCAGATTTTGAATTTGTGAGAATAAAAGTTGTTTAAGAATATATCAAAAGAAACAGTAAATTGTCAAAAATTCTAAAATGCAACTGTTGAAATTAGGATCACAAGATACTATTACAAATAAAAGTCCATTAATATTAAACAATTTATAATGTATTTTGACAAATTTATAGTGTTCTTGGGAGTGCTCTTATCTTCAGTTCACACACTTTTCGGCATCACATTATGTAATTAAACTATGCAAATATTCTGCTAATTAACTATTTTAAGCTGCAGTTAGCATCATATGTTTTTCGTGGAACTTTTTAATTAATAAATCCTCACAGAATCCGCAAAAAGTAAAGCTAACAACTCTCTCTCGAAATCTCTATTAACAACACGCGTGCAATGCGGCAACAACTTTTCACTTTCCATCGCATACAGTATTTTTATGGGAATTATGCAGCACAAAGTGGAAAAGTTCTTACTGCCCTCAGTGTACCTCATTTTCCTGCAGTGTTTCCTCTCATTTGCTGGATATATCGTATGTATGGTAAAAACTGTAAGTACTGTGAGTACTTTTTACACAGGTATCGGGAAAACATTTAACGCTGATGCGCTTTTCACACGAGGCATGCAGCATTTTCATGTAATCAAGCGCAGTGCTCCTCAGGTCGATGGACATGAACTTTGTCTGGCTTAGCGGTTCCGGGCGCTACCAGAGCTGCCTCGGGTTGCTTAATGCGATTCAGAAGTGCATCTAAAGAATTAGGGAAACCCAGGAAAAGCAGGGCAAGGCTGGTGTAAGGCAGGGAAGCGGGAAGGGGTGGCAAGGGCAGCTTTCAAAGCGTTGCATTGCCCTCTGGCCCCGGTGAATGGAACCATTTATGCCTCGGCAAGGCGCACACACACACACACACAGACAGACAGACACACGCAGACAGGCAGGCAGATAGACGCACGCACACAGTGGCACGCTTTTGTGCGCCTGCATGTGTGTGGGAGGAGGTGCCTGCCTGGCTTACTATGAAATGAATGAAAATGAAAAGCAGTTAATGCTCAAGTCACGGAAAAAGCGTAAATGGAAAAGTTAAACGCATTAATTATTTATTTATCGTTTTATCATGTTCAAGTGTCGGTGAACCTGCGCCGTTGGAAGCCATTGTAAGCGCCAACGAACAACAACAACAAGGAACGGCAACAACAACGACAGCTAAGCAAATTGAGCGCGAGTCGGTAATCCTCTGAAAAAGGCAGCTGCAGCGCCGACTACGGCAGATACTTTGCAATTGACCATGCTGGGTTAAGGGCGGAGGCAGCGAGGGGGTGTGTTAAGGGATTGGGGATAAAGGGAACACTATGACAAACGTTAAATTGTTGAGTGTGCCCCCGAAGAGGGTTTTTGTTATTGGCCCTCGTCGACGTTGTTGTCACCACAGTTGAAAATGTAATTAAAACAATAAGCAAGGCAGTTGTTTAGGGGGGGAGAAGGGAAAGGATACTTGTCTCAAGCTTAACACTGTGCAGATTCCTATTATAACTTTTCGAAGAACCTTTGCACAGCTTATAAATCAGAGTTTGCCAATTTCGGCGCTAGATTTATGTGTTTATTTTTACGAACATTTATATTCAAACATTTATCAGAGCTGAAGGACATCGGCATATATCCTCAGGCTAATTCATTATACTCGTATAATGCGGGCTTAGATACGCGCCTGTAAACACGCTATATTATTATAAATTTTAACGAGATGAGCTGAGGCAGTTCACAAAGTTCTTAACAAAACTCGTCGTCATTTTGCAATTTCACTAATCCCTGGTTAACTTTTTATACGTTTTATACAAGGTCATAAACAGGGTAGACAAATGGGTATATACCACCGCGTGATACTCTTCAATGTAAATATTGTAAACAGTGCTAGTAACGCATATTAAAAGTTATCGATAATTGCCACGAATAATATACGTATTAAGTATTTTAGTATATTGTGAGCAATGTTAGTAATTTAAATTATAAGTTATCGATATTTGCCAAAGCGATAACTTTTATGTTGTTTGAATAACAGCTGGTCACATTAAGTAAACAGCGCGCAAAGAAGAGAAACAAAAAACGACAATTAATGATTGCAAATTTGCGAAATACAACAACTAAATAACAAAATTTAATATTTACATTGAGGAATGTTTGTGCAGGGTATCTCATTGTCATGCCGCAGTACTTGTGTGTTGTGTGCATTTTAATTACAATGGAAATTAAATTAGCCAACTTTTGTTTTCTTTTCTTGTCAGCTCGCCGCTAATGTCGGCCATTTGCGTTAGGTTGATCACCTTCCCGTGGATGTGGCTGTTCATGAAGAACCCCTTCGAGGGCGCCCAGTGCGCCATACGCCTGGCAACGGATCCGCAGCTGAAGAAAGTAACTGGCGAGTACTTCAAGTGAGTTGACATTGCCGGAACCGGCAAAGGCTGCCGCATTAGCGGTACTTTCTGTGTGGCTGACACTTCACTGCTTCTCTCACACACACACACCACTTCCTGCTCCTTATTCACTCACCCACACACACATACAAATTCTTGGCTACTTGCAGCGACTGCGAAATTGCGGCAACTTCAGAGGCTGGCCAGGACAAGGAATTGGCCAAGAAATTGTACATGCAGACCATAAAAACGCTCCAGCGCGTTACCAAACTTTCGGTCGACAAGGAGGCGTGCATAACGGAGACACAGCCCGGCCAGCTTCAGCTGCAACCCGGCACGGCCGACTGATTTATGTGCGGCACGCGGGGCCCAGCTGCGGACAGAGGCAGCAGCAGCAGCGACGCGACGGTGGCAACTGCAACGTCTATTTGCATTTGGCTTAACAATTGCCGCATTAGGCACGCCTTCTTTCCCACGGCCCCCTGCCCCAGCCCCTTCAGACTGCCTCAGTGTTTAACTCTTAGAAATATGTATGTAAGTGTATGTGTATCTCTTTCTATGTGTGTGTTTGTATGTAAATTTAATGTGCGCGCAAGCAAAATTTGCTGAATTTGTGTTTTACTTTTTATTTGATTTTATTCTTCTTCGCGACGTGGCGGCGGAAAAGGGAAACCCATGAACCCGTCATAAGCACAGATTTACGAGGAGCGCTCAATTAGAAAATCAGCATATGTTTTCAGCAGAATTTCGCATATTCCATATGCTGATGATGATGATGATGGGCCCCTTTTTCTGGAGAATATTGTTTGATGGGCTTATTCAAAGCATTCACAAAGGTCAACGGAGCTTATATAAATGATTTACACATGCATATATAATGATATATATATATTTTATTATATACCCAATAACAGTTCGCATAAAGGTCGACATTTGGAATGCTAATTTTAGTAGATGTTGAACATCTGTAGCAGTAACTTATGTTGTTCCCTAAACATTTGTAAATATAAATCAAAATCCAATATATTATCATCCATATAAAAAAAGGATATTAGGAATGTGAGTAAAGTTCCCTTACACATCTCACAAAGTGAATAAGTGCTTGAACTTCAATCTAATTGGAATGCATTGCACAATTTTGAGTGGAACACACTCGAATCTCAGTGGATAAACATGGCCAAAACAACGCAGTTATCGTTAGTTACTAACTATCTAATATGCTCTATAAGCAAAGATAAATGCTAATTGCAGAGCACTTACTGCGGCCTCTCTCATTACCTCCCCTCCCCCCTCCCACCACCTGCTCTAGCTAACTTGGTCTATCTCTATCTCGAGCCAACAAACTGTTGCTATAGATTAAGCAGAGGAGCAGGCGAAAGGACCAAGTGAACAGCAACAACTGATAGATATAAGTAAAGACATACACACACATACATATATACACACATACATATGTATCCATGCCTTTGCCTGCCTGTGTGTGTGTGGGCAGCCTAGTAAAATACAGGGCCAATTATTTTTTGCTCAGCTAAAACCGATTTCTATTAGAATGTGTGCACAATGCGTGGCAAAGCGTAGAGCGTGGAAGACCAGGACAATGGGAAGGGAAAGGTGGAGGAAGGGGATGAGCAGCAGCAGAACGCGGACCAGCCACACTACGCTTTGTATTCCATGGAAAATCTCTTTATTATATTACGTGTGTCGCTTTTGTTGTTTGTTGGCAGACTTAGAACTCCAATAGGTTTGCCAACAACACCCGCCTGGCACCCCTCATCCCCCATCCGACGCTCCTGCACAACGCCACGCCTGACACAACCTCCCTACTCCCCTCCTTCTCCTCCTCCCTCCCCCACACACACCATGTGTTGCTGCCGCACAATTTTGCGCTTTCCTTTTGAAGTTGTTTCGCTGTGCCAGTTCTATTTCGCAGTCTGAACTCGGCAATTGTTCGCCTGTGGAAATGAAAAGCTCTCAGTGTGGAAAAACGATTACGCTGGCAAAAAGCTTAACGTTTCCGGTTACATTTCCGCTGTGACGAGCATTTTACGCGCTTCAATTATGCGGCATGCAACAAAAGAAAATGAATGCAAAGCAGAAGAAATAAACTGAATGGAAGAAAAAGAAGATAATATTCATTTATAATTTATAAACACCAACTATGCAATTTTATAATATTTACCAATTGTTCATTCCAGTTGTTAACATGGCGTATGCGTAATTTGGCGCAGTGTATGGCCAGCAGAGCTTTTTAAGAGAAAGGAGCAGACAAAAGCTTAAAGGAAAATACTCTTAGCGCGCTTATAAGAGCAAATTCCAAAGCACTGAGAGACCCATCAACACCAATTACAAATATTACGTATACGCTAAGTTGATCAGCCAAACAAAACAAAAATGAATGTTAAAATACTTTTATAAACAAAACTAAATTCAATTAACTTTGTTTACATGTTTTTAATAAATACCAAATATGCAGCCAGGCAAACCTAAACAAAAATGCAGCCTGGCAACGTATAAAACTAAAGCAGCCTGGCAACCCTACCAGGCGTACGCTCTCTCAAATACGCGCCGCTCTCTCAAAGCATGCGACGCGCTCTCCCTCTTTCTCTCTCTCTCTCTCTCTCTCTCTCTTTAGTTACAACTCCGCAGACACCTGTAAAAGCTTATCTCTCCCTCCCTCGCCGAATTTGCCGCTGTAAACAACAAAAATGCTGAGTGGCAACAAACGGTAAATGCGATAGGTAAACAAAATAGAAATGCAATTAAGGAAATGCGTCAAGAGTGCGGCGCGTCGGAGGAGCCTCAAAGAAGCTAACGTAGATCTGCTGGCAGCAGCCTCTGCCACTGTCGCTGCTTCGCCGTAGGAAGATTGCGTCAACATAAACAACAAATGGCGCGCGCTCTTGCGAGAGCAACTGAGCCAGAGAGTAAGAAGTGAGTGGGAGAGAGAGTAAGATGTGTGTGTGTGTGTGTGTCCGAATTGAAATGATGCTTTGGCTTGTTCGGCTTGAGTTTTCGCGTATCAGTTGCGCGGCAAACGAGCCAAAGTACAAACGTGCGAATTCATCCTCCTTCTGGCTGCGGCAGCTACGGCAACGTGTAACGGCGCTAACGACGACGACGACGACGGCGACAGTGACGATGCTGCCTCTGCTGCTGCTACTGCTGGCAGAACGGTCGCGTTGACAGTGGGAAAAATTAAAAATTCGAAGAAGGAAAAAGGAAAAGCAACAACACGCCTGCCAAAATGGGCCACGAGTGAAGCAAGGTGTGTCTCGCTCTCTCTCTCTCTCTTTTTCTCTGTCTCTATCTCACTCAGTTCTATTCTTTATGTGCCTGTGTGTGTGTTGGCAGTGCATATTAATTATTTAAATTAATTGCATGAAATACGCTACAAGTGCACGAGCAGCACAAGCTACATGCATAATTTATGCACAACACACACACACACACGCACAGCTGTAGCTGCCAAAAACAAAAAAGAAAATGCAGAGGGAAAATTATAACAGCAACTTTTCACACACTCCACATCAAATTTGAAAGACGACGAACTGACGCTGCTTTGAGAATTGATGAGCTTGTCTTCCCTCCTTCCTCCTTTTCCCTCCTCCTCCTTCTTCCTGCTCCTCCTTCGTCCTACTCCTTCCAAACGTATGTGTCATTTTATTGGGCATTTGTTGCCTGCCACAGCCCTGCCCCTGCCCAGTCCCTGCCCCACCTAATACAAATGTTTGCCTGGTCGCTCTTCTGTCTTCGCGCACAAGTGGAGCGTGGCTGGCAAGACAAACAAATAAAGAAAAACACGTTCGAGCCATTCCTTGGCCTTGGTATTTATGACCACCAGCAGCAGCAGCAGCAGCAGCAGTGCGTCAGGGCCGGCTGCACACACACTTGACATGAGTTCTGGATTTATGAGACCAACGGAGTCCAGCTATGGCCGCACTGCTGCGGACTACACTGCTCCCCGTTGGCTCGTTTTACTCTAATGGCTTTTTCGGGACGAGTTGTTGTTGCTATTGGTGTTGCTGTTGCCACTGTTTAACACTGTCGCCACCCACAGTGGAATTTGAACCTGTCGCATCGCAACGCATCGTGTCTCGTCTCGTGTCGACTGCGGCCTGGCAGCATCTCAGCACTCTCAGTGGCCCCATTATCACCTTGCTAATTATCTATCGATGATGATGCCATTGCCATGCGTCGCCTATACACACACCCCCCTTGCCCATCTCCTGACCCCCTGCCCTGCTCACTCTCTCACTACACTCTCTCCCTGCCAGATTGAGGCTTATCAGCGCCAAATGAGCAAAGCAAAGCGACATTTTATGCCTTCTATGTATTTATTATTATTTATTTTGATTATTTGTTATTAATTGTTTGCTGTTTGATATTTGTTATTTGGTATTTTGTATTTATTATCTTAGTATTTGGTTTTTATATTCCGAATGTGGAATATAATCTGAATTATTTGCTATTTATAATTGTGCATTTGGTATTTATTATTTATTAATTGTTATTCATTATTTGGTATTTATTGTTTTCGGTTCAATATTTATTATGAAGTATTTGGAATTTGTTATGAAGTATCTGGTATTTATTATTTAGTATTTTGTATTTATTATTTAGTATTCTGTATTTATTATCTTAGTAGTTTGTTTAAATATTTAAAATTTTATATACATATATGTTCTTTTTATTTTGCATTTATTAATTATTTGGTATTTTATATTATATATAATACATGAAGTTCATTGTGTTTTGCATTTGGTATTTATTTTTTGAGAATTTTTATTAATCAATTGATATTTAGTTTATAGTAATTTAGTAATTTAAGTATTTATTGTTTAATATTTATATTTATATATAATATATTTATTTAGTATTTAGTATTCGGTATTCATTATGAATTATTTGCAATTTGATTATTTTACGTTTACGGTATCTGTTTGTTATTATTTGGTATTTATTATTTGATATTTATTATGAAGTGTTTGGTATTTATTATTTAATATTTGGTATTTATTATTTGCATTTCATTTCTGTTTGCATAGCGCCAAGTGAAATGAAAATCTAATAATATTTCAACAAATAAACAAGACAGCCAACGAGAGAGCAAGACGGAGGGAGAGTGTGAGAGAGAGAAGAGAAAACACAAGCAATAGCAAGGTCCTTTGCCATTGCCCCAACATAGCAGAGCAACAGACTAGATAAACATACACAACTTGCTTGTTAGAGCTGGACGTGCCATACTAAATACAGATAGAGATACGTAGATACCACTTGGGGGAGGGGTGGAATAGTTCGTGAACTCATATAGTACATAAAGTACATATTATATGGCAATGGTCTGTTAAAGCGGATGATTGGCAAAAATGCAAAAGAAAAAGGAAAACAAAATAGAGAAATATTGAATAAGACATAGAAAAAGATTGATATATTCTAGTTGAAGCAGAAATATCTTAAATTTATTTAAGCATATAGTTTATAGATTTTAATTGAAAGCAATTAAAAACAGAAAAGAAACTAAAGATGAAAATAGCTGAGTAAAAAAAAAGGTTTCAGTCAAAACAGGAAAGCATAAAAAACGCAAAAATATTGCAAATAAATTAAATATTTAATTTTATATATAGATATATATTATATATATTTCATTTAAATATATTTCAATTTATATCAGCTTATAAATCTATTAAACTTTCTTTATAAACAAATATGTTCCACAGACACCACAATATATGCTATATAAACTATCTTATCTGTATAAAAGGGCAAAGATATTAGTGATATATAAATATAACTCACATATCAAATGAATAAAAAATATAATAATAATAAATATAAATAATATAAAACAAATAAAAGAACACATATAAAATATATGTATATACTACTAATTAAAGACTTCCACTGTCACGTATTTCCATTTGGATTTGCGCACTTGCGAATCACAATCGGAAACAATTTTCCGGCACGTGCGCATCGCCAGGGCGTCACAATGAAAAGCGCTTATCAGCTTCGCGGCCACAGGCAACCACAGGTAGTTTTCGCACAGCCTTGACAATGACAGCCAAAGAAAATGGGTGCAACTGGAGTGGCAGGCAGAGGGGCATGAGGAAGGGGGAAAAATAAAGAAGAAAGAGTGCAAAATTGTAGCGACTACACAAGGTGGCAGAGCAACAATGTTAGGTTAGTTGATAATTTTAAGGCACTCGCAGAGGCAGTGGCTGGGGCAGCAGCAGAGGCAGCGGCAGCAGCAGAGGTAGAGGTAGAGGCAGAGCTAACAGCAGCGGCAGAGCTAGTGGCAGCAGCAACGGTTGTTACAACAAACCAAACAAAGGAAACAAACAAACAGGCGAATATTATGGGCGCAGAGCTATAAACCCAAAGGGGGGGTCACAGCAGAGGTAGGGCAAGAGAGGAGAGGGTAAAAGGAAGAGGGGGGCAGGCAGAGAGGAGCAGGCAGAGAGGGGCAGGGAGAGAGGAGCAGTGAGAGGGAAGCAACGGCGTGTTAGGGTCGAGCGAATTGAACTCTCTCTCTCTCTTACTCTGCCTAAGTCACGCTCTCTCTCTCTCTCTTTGCGAGTAAGAGTGTGATTGTGTGTGAGTGTTTGCTTGTTTGTATGTGTATGTGTGTGTGTGTATTGGTGTAGTAAAACGGGTTTTGAGTTTGCTTTTGCCACTGCTGCTGCTGCTGCCTGTGCTGCCTCTGCCTCTGCCGCTGCTGCTGTTGGTGTCGCCTTCTCAGTCAGTTGGCCAAGTCAGTTGCTCTTTTGGCTTAGTTAACTCAGAACGTGTCGCGGCGACAATGGCAACAGCCAACGATTGCAGCGCATAACAACAACAACAACAACAGACAGTAGACAGCAGACAAGAGCTTCAAGATACAAGATACAAGTTAGAAGATATAACAACTTAACGGGTTAGTCGCAAGTTGCTGCTCAATTAAACAAATATTTCTATATACATCATTATAATCACAATGATGATGTTAAGATTGATGATGTTCTGTGAGTCGAGTGTGTGTGCTGCAGCTGCCGCAGCTGTTGCTGCTGCTGTTGCTGCAACGTTATGTAAATGTCAAAAATATTCACAAGTATCTCATGGATACAAATAAGATTTAAAGTCGTGCCAGCGTGTATCTGTGTGTGCGATTGTGTGTGCGAGTGCGTGTGTGTGCGTCTGTTTAGCGCGTGTGTGTAAAATGCCAGAATTGGCTTTGGGGCTCTTTTGGAGTCTTGGGCGCTGCGTCATGCGCTGCGCGAGACTCTTTGGAATTCTTTTCAGCCACTTCAAGTGTTCGCAACTGTCTCCGCTCTAAGCCGCCGTCGCCGCCGTCGCGTCCCACTTGGCCAGGCCAGCTTCAATTGAAATATAAAACGCACTTGGCTCGTTTCCTACGCGCTTATCCCTCTGGCATCTTTTTGTGGCAGCAACACCGGCAACAACACCAGCAACAAGCAGAACGAGAACAACAACAATCCATACACCTACTTAAAAATTTAGAAAGTTGCCGAGTCTCTTTCTTGGCCTGGCTTTCATTTCTTTGACTCAGCTCTTGTTGTCTTTAACACACACGTACACACATGCACACACACACACTCACGCCTACTTGTGTGTGTGCTTTTCCTGTGTCTGTGTGCACTTACGCCTCCCTTCGCATTCTTTTCGCTTACTAATTGTTCCTCCTCTTTTGATACTCAGCCACTCTCAGCCTGCCTGCCTCTCTCTCTCTCCCTTCTCTCTCTCTCTCTCTCTCCCCTCTGCTTCCTCTTTCCTATCTATAATTAAATTGAATTTCTCACATATTAGCTCAGAATAACCTCAACAATTCTCAGAGTTACGTTACGTACAATTATCAACCGGTTTTCTTTTTTTTAATAATCCCAATTATTTTCTGGCTCCATTTGAATATTGTTACTATCTTTATTTGTATCTGTATCTGTTCTCATGTGCGCACATTATTTATAGCCCCCCATTGTTTTCAGCAAGATACACGTTCCATGACCTAACTTACTAGAGCTTTCGTTTCGATTGCTTTCGAGCGAACTAACTAACATATGAGCATCGGATATTCAATCTGATAATTGTGAATACACTCGAGGCATTAATTGACTATTGATTTCTATAGTGACGGGTCTGTAGATTAGCACTACATACAGCTGCCTTAATATCATTGCAATTCGCTGTGAATATCATTAGAATATTGTCATCATCTATTTTAGCGATAGTTGCTAACATAATGAAAGTAACTTCAATATGCAAATATAATATTTACATGGATTTATAAAAACAACCTATTTGCGACCTATTTAAAACCTATTTAAAACAAATAGAAGTTTTTTCTATTTGCACATAAATTATTTGGATTATTTTGTAAAATGCGCACTGCACTTATAAAATTTTGTAATTGTTGAGATATATCAAAAGTTAACATACTATATAATGCTAAAATATAAATTTAGATTATATGTTCTTGTAGCATCAGAAATAGATTCCTGCGGCAATACCAACTTTCTTTAGTGTGTAATCAACAAATTATACTGTCATTCCTTATTCTGAATATATATTTTACCCACTACTACCTTACCTTCTATCTTACCCTACCTTCTACCTTACCTTACTTCTGTTTCCATAACATTTATACATTAATCTCATTGCACCTAGTATTTTATTTATGAATCTAACTTTTCATAAATCAAAAGTAATAGAATATAAAATGGTGAAATTTTATGAAATAAATGTAATAATACTAAGATAGTTACAAAGTTTCTTATTCCTCTTCTCTATAACACTTTCAAGAACAGAAACAAACAACTAAAGTTTAATACAAATAGTACAATATAAGTAAATCCAAAAGTTTCATTAAAAAGACAAACTGCCAAAGATTTATCAAGAGTTTTGTGTCTTAAAATAAGCATTTTAGATTCTCTTTTAAGAATATAACAATATATGTTACGTATGCATATCTAATAGATCTACAATGTTCTTTCTGTTTAATCAAATTAATCAAGAGAGCGAGAGAGAGGGAACCTTTGTTTATCCTATGCCAAACATTCAAGCTTCTAATGGCATAATTAACCATGAAGACAAAAGCACAAAGTTGAAAAAGCCCATAAGATATGCAATAAACATAGGTTCAATGGGTCTAACGCACTCTCCCTCTTCCATTTTCTTTTTACTCTTTTTCCCCCTTTTTCCCCCCTTAATTAAATTAATCAAGAGTTTGTAGACCAAGTGCAGGTTTTACTCATTCGATTTTATGCCATATTATATTTTTATGGCATTTCCAATAATTTAATTCAGTTTGTCTGTGGCAAATAAAAGCCCAAGGCAATAAAAAACGGCGGACAAACATTCCCATGTCTGCTAATAAAAGTAAAAAATAAACAAAAATAAAACCAGACTAAATAAACCATTTGATTTTGAATTATAATTTCAGTTATTTTTACAAACCGTAAATGAGCAACAGTTCTGCCGGAAAGGGACAACATCAATTCGACGTAGAACCGAAACTGAACCCGTAACCGATACTCCGAATCCCCGTAGACAACCACAGAGCTTGCATTAAACGTTCCCACGAAGAAGAAGAAGGGGAAGAAAGCAATAACAATAAGAGTCGTAAAGGAGAAAAGCAGTGCAAAGTTATTTCGTCCTTGGCATTTGCGACGCCAAAGCGAAGAAGCAGAGCGAAATTTATATTGAGAAATTGTCTCTGCCCCCGCCCCTAAACTACTCTCTGCCAGCCAGAGCAGGAGCTGCAGCCATTACCTCAGCACGCCGGGGCAAATCAAGGCACCATCGTGGCCCAACGACATCAACATCCCAGCGGCAGCGGCAGCAGCAGCGTCAGCAGCAGCAGCAACGGCAGCATTGGCGTCGGCGCTGGCAGCGGCAGCGGCAGCGGCGTTGGTAGCGTGCCCGTCATCATGGAGGGGCCAGAGGTCACGTTCCTCTTTCAGTTCGGCAGCATACGCGATGCAGTCTGCGTGCCCGTGAATGCACTCACACTCAAATCGCTCAAGGATTTGGCATGCGATTTTATAAACACTAAGGTGAGTGCAGGGAAGGAAAGGGGAGGGAGGTATCCAGCTAGGAAATGGGTCACCAGCTGCTGACTTAATTATGCAAAACCTTCTACCTTTCCCCCCTTAAAACGAAGCATGTCAATATTTTCATAGTCCGCGCAAGCGGAACGCGGCCAAGTCAACAGTTCATCCGTTAGGCTGGAGCCCGCTATCAGTTGCCCCCTACTCCCCGTTTCCCACACTCTGCCCCTGCTGCCTTCAATGTTCCCCAAATGTGTGTGCGTCCTTCTCTATGTACTGCGCACGTGTGTGTGCCTAATAAATTTATGTGTGCACAATAATTGCTTAATTTCATTAAGTAAGTCAGAACTGCACACACACACAGGCACACACATAGGCACACACACAGGCACTTAGTTCACTCAGACATTTGTGTTGTGCGTAGTTATCCATGACCAATTCAATTAACCGGCTGGCAGCTGCGACACTATGTATGTATATCCTGCCTCCACCCACATCCCCCACCTTGGCCAAGAACGTTCAACCTCGTTGAACCCCAGGCTTGCCAGGCCACTACAATAGTGACTCGCATCTGTGGCACGTACTCTGGCCTTTGCGGCAGCTTAGTTCAGCTTTGACAGCTGCTTCCGCAGACACAAGTATCAATTTCCAATGTCCACAGCAAATAATGCGGCCATGTTGCCTTCTGTTGCCAACTGGACACTGGACACTGGCACAGACGACTAGCCAAAGGCTTTACATCAAAGAGAGAACCGAAAATAAAGCTGTAACATGTGCAAAGTACCTAAAAAAACATATTGCTCAAATCAAATCAAAACTGTCTACAGTACAATGGAAAAATCGTTCTTATTATAAGCTTCTCTATTCAAAGGGATTGCAATTGAAAGCATATGTTCATAATACAAGCAGCTAACCCCAAAGAGAGAACCGAAAATAAAGCTGTAACATGTGCAAAGTACCTAAAAAAACATATTGCTCAAATCAAATCAAAACTGTCTACAGTACAATGGAAAAATCGTTCTTATTATAAGCTTCTCTATTCAAAGGGATTGCAATTGAAAGCATATGTTCATAATACAAGCAGCTAACCCCACGTGAAAGCAGAAAGTTGTATCTTTAACTCTTCTCTTAGAAGTTAAAAAAAGAAAAGAAGTGACATCTAAAAATTTTAACTCACTTTACCTTACTATGGTATACAGAAATCTGCATGTCAAATTTGGCAGCCCTAACTTTAATAATAACTGAGATCTCTGCGTTCATACAGACAAACAGTTTGTCTGTTGGCTAAATAGACTCATCTATACAAGTTTACCAGCTTTATATACATTATGTTTCTTATATATGTATTGTACATGCATGTGTATATACATATAGTATATGTATATTATTTGTGGCTCCTTCTGTCTGTTATATTGATCTCAAATATCCTCTAAGAGTCCCATTAGCAGAGCATTATGCAGTCAATCTGTTGTGATTACTAATAAGTTGCGTTCCCACTAATTAATATCAATATCGTATTTCAACAGTTGTATTAATGTAAGTCTCTGTGTCATACTCTCTCTCTCTCCCTCACTTTATCTTTCCAATCTTATCGCAAAATCAATTAAGATATGATACGATATCAAGTCCATATGATAATGTAGTGCGCATATGCAAAAGTCAAACATCAGAATGGACATCATTCACTGTTGTTGTTGTTGTTGTTGTTCTAACTATTTCTATTTTCTAATTGCAGATACCAGATAGCGGACTTACGTATCTGTCAGAGCGTATTCTGCTCTTCATTCACGACTATAGCACGCCCAATGTGCTGCACATTATCAATTCCGCAGCGGAAGTTGTGGACGAGACATTGGTGGAAATCGTATTAACAGCCAGTCGTGAGTATTCAATCTGGACAGCATTATACACACACACACAAGCACATAGTACATCTATATCTTCCGTCAACAGCCATACTATATCCGACGTCGGAAATGCCAACACTGAAGCCGCACAGCCTGAACGTGCATTCCTATAAGGCGCCCACATTCTGTGATTTCTGCGGTGAAATGTTGTTTGGTCTGGTGCGTCAAGGACTCAAATGCGATGGTATGTGTACCCTGACAACTGACACTGACACTGATACTGACACTGACACACACACACAGACACACAGATGCAGATAAAAACTAACTCGTAACCCGCTTGTGGTTAAACCTCCCTTCCTCATTCGTTCCCCCTTCCTCATCGCAGGCTGCGGTCAGAACTATCACAAACGATGCGTGGTGAAAATCCCCAACAACTGCAACCGCTCGAGTGAGGCCACATCCCGACGCTCGTTTACACTGCACCCGCCCCGCAGCCCCTCGGGCAGCTCACAGCAGTCCCTGGTCTCCAACGATGAGTCCTCGACGACGGGACGCAACGACGGCTCCAGCAGCTCACTGGTAAAACGCATGTCGGATCTAATGAACGATATTATTAAGAATTAGGCGATAGAGAATTCAATAGACTCCATCTCCTGCTTCTCCTGCTCCTACTCTATCTCCCAGTCTAGTTAGTTCGCTATACGGTAAACGGTAAACGGTATTCGGGGCTCCCTACGAGTATTTAAATTGCTGTACTTAATTAGCTCATCGTTTTGTGTTGCTATTTATTTCGTTTCTGTGTATTATTTTCATTTGAATAAATTCTCACATATTTTGTATTCACAATTTCATTTGACTTTTATTTTTGTATCACATTTAAATACTCGTAGAGGGAACTTCTGTATGTAGAGTAGTAGGTGAAAGCATAAGAGTAGAAATAGGCAGCTATAAGGAACTTACTTACTGAATAAAAAGCATAGGTATTCCAGGCATAGGACAATATATTTCTAAAGTTGATTTAACATATTATTCATGAATATATGTATATAAAAATATATACAGACATAAGATAGATGTAGTTGTAGTAGATCTAGATGAAAATTGTAGATGTAGGTACAGCTTTGAAAACTCTGGAAATTCTTTACTATCAAGAAATACCCTTGTTTTTGAAGATAAGAAAGTGCTCGAATATACAGAAAATATAAGTCTCTGAGGAACACTATAGAAACAAAATTTCTACGCACTTTAAAAATTCATTCGTGCATTTTTATTGTTGAAAAAACAGCAATAGTTTATTATGATAGTTAAAATCGCATTATATGTAGATCGACTTGAACATATAAACGTTCATACATACAAAAAGCAAGCTAATACTTGCAAATATCAAGTTCGCTTTATAGAAATGTGTATGGATTATTAAAATCAAAGTACATAGAGATGGAGAAAAAGGAAGAAAGAGAGCAAGAAGTAGATTAAAATATTAAAATCTTAACTGAAATCTCCTCAGAAATTATACACTCCCTATATTTGCTAGTTTAGCATAGTTTAGATATCAATTTGTTCTGAACATCCATTTTGATACTCTCCACATTTACTTGCTTTAATCCCAAACGCTGCACATAAAGAACATACCCGGCTATGTGGCGTCACGACACCAACGCACCCACTCGGCGTCCAGTCGCAATGGACAGACCACTCTGCGGATACCGCACACATTCATGGTGCACACCTACGGCATCCCGACCGTGTGCCAGCTGTGCAAGAAGTTGCTGAAGGGACTGTTCAAGCAGGGCTTGCAGTGCCGCGACTGCCAGTACAACACGCACAAGAAGTGCATGGAGAAGGTGCCACAGGACTGCACGGGAGAGACGCAACTGAGTCAATTGCAGGCAGAGATTAACGATGGGACACCGCCACGCAAGGATCGGGACAACTTCTTTCGTGAGGAGTTCGATGACAGCGATTTCGAGGATGGACCTGCACCACAAGCCAACTACAACAACAACAAACCTCCGCCAGTGGGAGGTGGCATCAATCTGGTAGCTGGACGACCACGAGAGGCGCCTAAAGCACTGACCAATGCACAGAACTCACCGCCGGAGCTGGTCAATGGAGGAGGCAATGCAGCAGGTGCTGGTGGTGTTGCTCCAGATGCCAAGTCCAGTGACGGCCAGTCAGAGCAATCGCAGTCGTCATCCTCCTCCTCACCCAGTGCCAACATTCCGCTCATGCGCATCGTTCAGTCCGTGAAGCACACGAAGAAACGCGGCGGTCAGGCACTCAAGGAGGGTTGGCTGGTGCACTACACCTCGCTGGACAAGGCACTCAAGCGTTACTTCTGGCGTCTGGACTCCAAGACCATCACGCTGTTCATCTCCGAGCAGGGCAGCAAATATCACAAGGAGCTGCCACTGGCAGAGCTCTTATCCATTGAGACACATCGTGATCCGCGTGCCGATAGCAACTATTGCTTTGAACTGTGCACGGCCAATCTCAGCTATTATGTTGGCCAGGATCCGCAGGTGGGTGAGGAGCAGCCAGTGCGTCTGCCACCGCCAGATAGTGGCATCGGCGCAGACATTGCCAAGAGCTGGGAGACGAGCATACGCCAGGCCTACATGCATGTGAACAACACGCGTGAGTAGCAGCACTTATCCCTGGGTATATCCTCCTCTAATCCTCCCACCCTCTCTCCCTCTTAGAATGCTGCGAATCGGAGGAGCAGGTGCAGGACATGGGCCAACTATATCAGATCTTTCCCGACGAGGTGCTGGGCTCGGGACAATTCGGCGTCGTTTATGGCGGCGTGCACAAGAAGACCAAGCGTGAGGTGGCCATAAAGGTCATCGACAAGCTGCGATTCCCCACCAAGCAGGAGGCACAGCTGAAGAACGAGGTGGCCATTTTGCAGAACATCACCCACTGTGGTGTCGTCAATCTGGAGCGCATGTTCGAGACACCCGAGCGCATCTTTGTGGTGATGGAGAAGCTCAAGGGAGACATGCTCGAGATGATATTATCACATTCGCGTGGTCGCCTCAGTGAACGCGTGACCAAATTCCTGATCACACAAATCCTCATCGCACTCAAGTATCTTCACTCCCAGAATATTGTGCACTGTGATCTGAAGCCGGAGAACGTGTTGCTCTCCTCGGACGCCGAGTTTCCACAGGTGAAGCTCTGCGATTTCGGCTATGCTCGCATCATCGGAGAGAAATCCTTTCGACGGTCCGTGGTGGGCACTCCAGCGTACCTGGCACCCGAAGTGCTGCGCAACAAGGGCTACAATCGATCCCTGGACATGTGGAGCGTGGGTGTGATCATCTATGTCAGCTTGAGCGGCACCTTCCCCTTCAACGAGGAGGAGGACATCAACGATCAAATTCAGAATGCCGCGTTTATGTATCCACCGAATCCCTGGAAGGAGATCTCCTCAAATGGTAGGTGCAGTCAACAAGACATAGTTCCCAGATGATAATGAATCCCCTACTCCCTTGTAGCCATTGACCTGATCAACAATCTGCTGCAAGTGAAGCAGCGCAAGCGTTACACCTGCGATAAGAGTCTGATGCACTATTGGCTGCAGGACAAGCAGACGTATCGGGATCTACGCAACCTGGAAACCCAAGTGGGCCTGGGACGTTATCTAACCCACGAGGCCGACGACATACGCTGGGACAGCACTGGCGACATTTGACCTGCATGCACGGAGGATGATGCACTGCATCAGCTGCAGCTGCCACCACTGTGCGGCAGCCAAAGCGTTCCCAGTGAGAGCTACGAAACAAGTTACGCTCCATCAGCCCCATCGAACTGTGCCGGCTGCCATCGGCTCTCGAGCGACTCACCCAAGGCGGGGCAGGCCATTGGCGATAAGGCACTGAAGTGGGTGCGTTTCCATCTCTGCAAGCACATCAAATAGCCCATCGCCATCGGCAGCCAAGGCTGACTTCCTTTGCGATAAGGAAAATTAAAAATTAAACCAATTAATTTTTTTAACCTACTCGATGTATCTCTATCTCCCTCTTCCTCTCTTTATATATACGCTATCCATATCTCTATTGAGAATTGTCGTTAATATTTCTCACGCTTCTGCGGGTTAACGTTTTTTTAACTGAAATCTCTGTGCTAAAAATTATTCACAAGAATCAAAACTAGTATATAATATTAAACTAACGAATTACAGTACTTAAAATATGCATACTAAACCAGACAAACACGCTATATTCATCAACACATACCTGCATACCTGCTAAAAAGACCATATTCTCATACACACATACATACAAACATATATAGACCAAGATCCGGCAACGTATGCGAACGCTCAGCTGTAATCGAACCTATTTTAGAACCAATTGCAATTTACAAAGCGAAGAAAACCAACAAAAAACATAGTTGATAAACAAATATACTTATAAATAATAATAAAAACAAATAGTAATCGTCTAAGCAATGCTCGCAAATGAATTATTCTTTATCTGTGCCACAAATCTCAAACACACTCAGTGCTGGCAACTTTGAAAGCTATAAAAAGCTGTTTTTCAGGGAAGGCACTGCGGGAAAAAGCCAAAACTTGATTATACAAAGAAATCTTCTTAGAAACCCAGAACTGTTATTGAAAAATCGTGAAAAAGGCTAAATGTGCCATACCTAAACATGGAACTGCACCAAATTTATAGTCAACTGAATAAACACAATATTAACAGGTACTTTTTAGATCGAAAATGACAATTATTATTGAATTCATATTAAAAATTACATTGAAAAATATTTGCAACCCTTGAAAGCACGTAAAAAAGCCAAATTAATTTCTAAATAATTCAGCATTTTCGCTTTACACAGTCGGCTTTCAAAAAAAGCCAAATCTGATGGGAAAAAAGCTAAGTTTTCAGCACTATCAAACCGTCTTTCGCACTGCGTTTATTGGATTGCAACGGTTGACATTATTTTGGGATATTTTCAGAAATTTCCCTCAACACGAGAAGCGCTTAAGATGTTTAATCGCATTTGTGGTACAACCATCGAGCCAAGAGGATGCGAAACTTTGTGGCCAAGCTCTGCCTGCTGCTGACACTGGCGCACTTCAGCATAACCGATTGGGTGGAGATAGCCAAGTCGGAGTCGAAGCCAATTGCAAACGATGCCAACCGCAGCAAGGAGTCAAAGCATACGGAAGTTGGCTTTAGCACTCCCAGTTCCGTGTGGATCGAATATCAACGCGAGAGATTCGGGCTAAGCCATAGTAGCAGCAGCAATACCAATAGCAACAGTAATCCTCTCGTGGTCAGCGATGTCGGCGGACTGAAGAACAGTGCACAGATTGTGGTGCCCATCAATAGTCAAGTGATTCATGCCCGCACCAAGCTTATGGTGCGGAGTACGCAAATGCCACCAGTCGATGTGGATGTGAATGTGTTGGTTGCACCAAATGTGGAGACCACATCACGTCGCCATTCGTCGCATGTGGAGAATGCCGACGACGGCGAAACGGTGACAGAACCAACCGCCGAGGATGGAGAGGATGAGTCACTTGTGCCCAGCATGCAGGGTTTCCTGAAGTTTCTGAAGAAAATGCAAATCTCATGGATTAAGAAATCGGCGCTGAGTATAGAAAATAAAATTAAATTGCTGAAAAATCTACGCGACAATCTAATGAAAGTTATTGGTGCGTATTGTCACGAGTTTTACTTGTTGTTGTCATTTTTCATTTATGTTTTCTCTTTTCTGTTTCTTTACAAAACAGAGGAACAGTTCTCAGTGCTGTGGCAGCCAACGGAGCGTCACAGACGACGAAAGCGACGCGGGCTGCTGGATGAATCCAGCTTGGATTTTCCACCGGAAGCTGCCTTAATGAGCATTAACTTTCTAACATTTGCTGTGTTTCTGATCAAGCTGGTGCTGGTAAGTTGATACAAAGCTATCTATTAATACTATTAATAATAATATTTTTAATTCTTTCAGCAAGTCGTTCAAATTGTCAAAAGCAAACATTACAATTTTTCTGGTTTCAATGTGAGCACCGAAGTAATTCGTAATCCGTTTTAAAAAAACCCCTATTTCAAAAAGTGGAAAACATTTTGTATGTGGCAACTCTATGTGCAATCGCAGTCTGGCAATGCTGTAGCTGATCAGCTGTTTGCTGTTTGTAATTTTTACACGTGCAGCGGCATTAGGCATTTTTGTTATTTTTATTTCTCTCTTCTATTTACTGATTTAATAAAAATGGATGAAAAAACTTTAATTGAAAATGTTCGAAAGCATAAAAAAGATGAATTTCTACCGACAATGCGTAAGTGTAACTTAGTAATATGTCTCGCTATTCCACGCTAAAACCACACTCGACTGCAGTGAACTTTCAGAATGGTTCGCTGGGAGCCCACGCCGATTTTAGTCTGATTGAGGGCACAAGTAACCGAAATCAGCGCAAACGGGCGCTTATCATGGCCGGCGAGAACATCTATGACGGCGACCTGCAGGAGAGCCAACAGTTTGATACATACATTTGTCTGCGCAACAAAGTGACAAACAAGGCGACAATTGTGCCCGTCCAACAGGCGCTGCTGTCCAATCATATCTACGAGAAGCTGCAGGCGAAGGAGGCACTACCAATCCTGAGCAAGGAAGTGGCAGCCAAGAAACTGCTTAAGGAATACGGCGGTCGCAAGGCATCACGATATGTTGCCAATCGTGAGGAAATGATGGTCAATG
Source organism: Zaprionus capensis (assembly GCA_018903675.1). Lineage (NCBI taxonomy): Eukaryota > Metazoa > Arthropoda > Insecta > Diptera > Drosophilidae > Zaprionus > Zaprionus capensis. The sequence goes on along the minus strand of JAEIFN010000964.1, from coordinate 8,354,857 downwards.
TGGATGTGGTGCGTAAGGAACTGGATGAGACCGTTCAGAGTTCAGTACGCGAGGATGAGGACGATGATTTGTTGCCCGAGGTGAATGCCAGCAATGCTGAATATTTAGGAACTCTTGTGCCCAAGTGCGACAAGACCGCAACGAAAGTCAGCGAAGTCTACGATGTGGAGGATGTGGTGCCTAAAACACTGCTCGACCGCCTCGACGAAGAAGCCAAGAGTGTTCATACTGCACCGTTGGAGACGCTACCGTTAGTACCATTACTTTACTCTTACCTTATCCTATTCTTATGTTATTTTACGCTTCTAGTATTGAGTCTGATTATCTACGCGAGTGCATTAAGAAAATTCAGGACAAACAGAACCCCACCAAGAAGGACTTTCTCAATATTAAACTTATTATCTACATGGATGCACTGCAATCTCTCATTGCACTCAGGAAGCGACAAATGAAACGTGCCGAACTGTCCCGCATTACAGAGAAGGTTGAGAATGATATACGCCATCGTTTTGCTGATCCGAATGCTTCCAAGTCCTGCACACGCACCTCGTTCAGCACAGAGAAAGCGCTCACCCATTTCATTGTGCTGGCCCTTCTTATAAGCGACAAGTACGAGGTGAACGTCAACGAACTGTCTCGCATCCTGCGCACGTCCAAGCAGCGTATCGTTTCCTATGCTCATATTGTAAATGCTCGTCCCAAATCTCGGTCGGACGTCCTGTCACTACGCGTACCCAGCACGGTGCCAGCGCTTACAGTCTCCAAACGCTTCCAGCGCAAAAAGTAGGGGATAATTTCAAGAATCCGATGACGATTTAATGTTGACACCGCTTTTACCTTTAATAAATATAATATATTACAATTTAAACCTTCTCTATTATTCATTATAGCTACAAAAGGCACACCCTGTATAGTTTGCTTTAGATGTAACTCTGAAACCTTCCCTATTATTTGTTGCTATAGCTACAAAACTGACTGATTAATTGCAGTGTTTGCTTCCATAAATCGCATTAACCCCGAATTTATTTATATTTAACTTAAATTTACTTCAAATATTTAGTAACTTTATGTTCCCTGAGTTGGACACCCTGTATTGATTGCAGCAGTTGCATCGATTTAACAATTTCGGGTCTATCACGTATTCTCAAGGCCGCATGACAAGACGTAAAACAATCAACATTTTTTCTTATTCATTTTACTTTGTTTTAATTAAAGAACGAAGTTGTGAGTAACATTTAACACATGGCGTGTATTGGTTTGTTATTCAGAACTCAAAATAATACATGATAAACATTTCATTTTGCTAAATATGTGGAAATTTTGTCTGGTTTTCTTGTTTATCCCCTCGGAATTCGACAATGCTTAGCGCGTCGTTGTTATTTGATAAGATTCCTTGGATGTCAGTTCTCTGATGCAGAATTTGAAGAGTATTAGATTCCGGTTAGGTCCGCTGTGAGCTGTGATATTAATATGCGAATTTTTTATTTATTTAGTAACACTCACATGTGGCAGCGCATACTTACATGCAAAAGAAATGCAAGGCAATCTTGTTAGTCCCTCCCCCTTTGAAATTGTTGATAATTTAGTGAATTTGATTTCGTATATTTGTATTTTTTGGCGCCTAAACAGCCAGACCAAAAACGGACACAATGCAGTACATGGTCTTGTTCTCCCAGCGGACTGTGCAGCTGCCGTCGGTGTCATTGTTCCAGTAACAGGAGCTAGCCGTGTGCAGGCCAGCGCCATTCTTTTGCATAATCATGGCCGTGACAATGTATTTGTAGGGCTTCTGCTCCTTTGTAAGCACAGTCAGGCAATTTTCGACCACCTGGCCGGTCCAGTTGTTTACCTTATCGTGCTGGTACGCATTGCCACCGATAGTTCCCTCGATTGCCTCTTTAATTGTTTTGCTCACATCATCCACAATAAATTGACTTTCTTCGCGTGACTCATCCATTATTGTTGTTTAGATTAGAGTGCAAAAACGAGTTGCAAATTCAAATAATGTTATGTTCTCTTACGATCGCTTTCTGTTGATTTATGCGCGCGTATGTGCATTCGTTGGCGCGTCAGATCTCACAAAAAATATATGTCTGCTCGGCTTCGAGAAATTTACTTCCCTTGCTACCTGGAGAGCAGTTGTGATTAGTGATGTGAAAAACACGGAAATATCGATACATTTATTTTTGCACCTCATTCAATGATGATTTGATTTCTGACTAGTTAGAGCAGGACAACCATAGCAATGAAATTAACATTGTTTGTTGTTTATCGAGAAGAAATCGTGAACATCACTGCCTATCGCCTTGAACAAAAATTGTTTATTTTATAATTTTCGCACAAAGAAAGGACAATGAGTACATCTACAACAACAGCGTCGGCTTTCTCCACATTGGATACGGCGGCGCTGGAGCGCGAAGTTGAACTGCAGGCCGAAATGCCTATCACATTTGAACAAATCTGGAACGATACACACAAAAAAGTCAGCAGTGGTTGGATACGACAAAATGGTTACAAAAGGGTATGTAAGGATTCGCTGAACAATGGCAAATATGAAATGTATCTTCCCTTTTAGATCTGTCTTCAATTCCCAGATGATTATTTGCCACACAGCAATGCCATTAGCACCAGCCTGAAGGAAGCACTGGCATCGGAGGAGTCTAAAGTTTTTATCATGGCCGACACCACGTACGGCAGCTGTTGTGTGGATGAAATAGCTGCAGCTCATGTAGAAGCCGACAGTGTGATACACTTTGGTAATGCCTGTCGCAGCAAAGCCAGCAGATTGCCAGTGCTCTATTTGTACCCCGTACTGCCGTTGGAGCTGCCAGAAGTGCTGAAACAGTTGGTTCCATTGCAGCCGGAGTGTGCTGAGAGAGAAGTGTGCGTTTACCTAGACATAGGCTATCAACATCTGTACGACCAACAAGCAGTGCTAGCCGAAGGTGAAGACACACTCTATAGCCAGCTACGTGAGGTACTGCTTCCGAAGAAGCTTACGATAGAGGTTTATCCAGCGCCTGCCGAGGAAAGTGCTGAGAATAAGCAACCCGTCGAATCGGAAAGTGCCTCTATAGCTGAGATAATATGTATCTTTGTGGGTGGTGACAATCAGCGATTCGCCAATCTCTCGCTGACTACAACCGCATATCAGTGGTATATTTTAGATGGTGCCACCGTTAAACTGAGCCTCAAGAACCCCCTCACAGCTCAGTACATTCGTAGACGATACTACTACATTGAAAAGTGCAAGGACGCACAGACTCTAGGTCTGATTGTGGCCACACTGAGTGCAGTTGGCTATTTGGATGTTGTGACGCGTCTGCAAACTATGGCCAAGAGTCGTGGCATAAAGACACAACTCATCTCTGTGGGACGTATAAATCCTGCAAAACTAGCTAATTTCCTAGAGATTGATTGCTTTGTGCTCATAGGTTGTCCTTTCAACAATATGTACAATTCCAAGGAGTACTATAAACCGATTGTTTCCGTCTTTGAGGCTGAGATGGCACTGAATCCTGCCTGGCACATGAAATATCCAGAGGCTTATGTTACAGACTTTAAGCAATTGTTGCCTGAGGGACGGAGTTTTCTAGCTTTTGATGCGCAGGCCGTGCAGGAGCAGGATGTGAGTCTCGTTAGCGGGCGCATGAGAGGAGGTAATGTTGGAAGCGATGATGCAGTTGAAACAGCAACCGGCACAGTGGCAACACAAGCTAAAATGGCTTTGATGACTTCCAACACGGGTTTGACGTTTGAGGATCGCACCTGGCAAGGATTGGACCCAGCGCTAGGCCAAACCGAGCCAGCCAAGCTGCAACAGGGACTAAGTGGCATTCCCATCAAGTACTCGCACGATTAATTATTTGCATTTCATCAAATTAAAGCTAACAAACATTACAGATTATCATTTAATGGTTTGTTGTTGTATTTTATTTTGGTTTAAACAGATTTTGAATCGAATTTTTAATTTGCTGTTAATTAAACTACACGATCATCAGCAGCGTGGGCCGCTTAAACCCTCAACCAGTACATGGAGGAGCGAATTCTGTTGTAGTCAGGCAGATTCTCGACAGGTCCAACAGCGGCGACAGCGGGGCATCTGTCGTAAACATATTTCATGCCCACATCACGGATATTCTGTACAGAGACGGCATCGATGCGCTGCTCCAGTTCATGCAGCGGAATACGGCGGTTGTAGCACAGAATCTGGCGGCCAATATCTTCGCAAATTGGAGTGGTTCCGTCCAATTGTAGCAGCATGTTGGTCTTCAACAGGTTCTTGGCACGCTCAACCTCAGCCTCAGTGACCATGGTGCACAGGCGCATCCATTCGGTTTGCACATTGTAGAGCATGTCCTTAAAATCAAATTATCAATGTTACGAATATAACAATAACAAGTTCATTTTAACGTACCTCGCACTGAAGAGGATCGCACACGAAGTAGATGCCCCACAGACCGGTATCCTTGTAGCACGTGTTGAACGACTGGAAGCTGTGGCACAAGTCTGTCAAAAAATAGAAAACAGAAGCTATAGAAAGGAAAGGCATCAGTGGAAAATGAAACTTACTGTCCTCAGCGCTGGCGCGTGCCAGGTTGGAGGCGTTGTTGGCACCACCACCCTGGGAGCGATCCCAAGCACCAACCAAAGTGTTGGCCACCATCAATGGGATATTATCCTGGTCGGTCCAGCCGCAGCCTTCAACAGCGATAGCCACATGGGCCAACGGCAGAGAGTCATCACGTACGCGCACCTCGGAGCCAGTGAAACGGCAGGGCGTCACTTCTGGCGGCAGAACACTTGCCTCCAGCTTGCACAGACTCTGTTCGGCCAACTTGACCAGCTCGTCGTGTTTCACACCACCGGCACCAGCCAAAACAATGCGACCCGCCTTGTAGTGAGTCTGAATGTAATCGGTTAAGTCGCATTTGCCAATCGATCTGTAAACAGAAACATTGAATTTAAAATAATCTCGAATGAAAACAAATTGTGGTACTTACTGAATATTCTTGGTGGGGCCAAGGATGGTCTGACCCAGGGGAGTACCCTGGTAGGCAGTAGCATGCAAATGATCGAAGACCACCTCCTGCAGATTGCTCTCCACCTCTTGCATTTCACGCAGAATGACGGATCGCTCGCGTGCAATTTCAGCCTCGCCCAGTTTCGAGTTTTGAATGATATCGGCCAAAATCTCAACAGCTTTGGGAACATCCTTGGACAGACACTTGGCATAGAACACGGTCTGCTCGCGAGATGTGTATGCGTTCAGGTGAGCGCCGAGGTTCTCAACCTCCAGCTCCAGATCGGTTTGGGAACGTTTGGCAGTGCCCTAATAAGATAATAAAGTTATTAAGTAATAATTTATGGTGCACTAGACTAGGTATATTGGCACTTACTTTAAAGGCCATATGCTCCAAGAAGTGGGCAACACCATTGTTCTTCTCATTCTCGGAACGCGAACCAGCGTCGATCCAGAGTCCAACGGTGGCAGTGGAGGCGCCGGAATCCTCGCTAGCTACACGCAGGCCATTGTCGAGCCTAGTCACCTGTGTGGCGGGTATGTTCAACAGTGTCTTCTGTACGTTTAAAGCCGATTTGTAGCGCTGTGAATACATTCGAAGCAAAAATAATTTAAGTTTTTAATATTGTGGTTGGGCAATTGGGGAGGAAAACATAACCTCAAATTTGCCATAACAATTTTGTAATTGATTATTAAAGTTTTTAGAATGTTTCGATGAAATTCAATTAGACACCTTGCGAAAATTTCATTAAATTTCAGAATATTTGCACCTGATGAATAGATAAATAAGGCAAAAGGCTTACAGCATTTACAATTACGTAATTGTAAATTCTGTATCGTAATTTCCAGGATAGTTATATTACCTTGATCAGGCTAACGCCGCGGTTGAACGCGCGCATATTTTGCGTTACATTAAGAACCCGCAACGCCATCGTTTCTTAAGATCGATTAATATTTTAATGCACTCTTAAAATTAACTTGAACTTCTGCGTTCCCGATGTCGCGGCGCCTGCTGAAAAATTTCACACACACACATACACGGGCAAATACAAGAGTAGCGTGAAGTTGGGCGCACCAATCAAATCAGCTGTTGGTCTTCAGAACTTTGGTCACACTGTAAAAAAGTTGGCAACGCGGAATATTTGGCTTGGGAGAACAGTGTTTTCTTTTTCCAATTTTTTAAAAAGTTCTTGAGAAGAAAATAAAATTTAGATCATAGTCAGAAGAACAAAAGCCGCCTTATCGAAATAAATTAACAGAGCTCATAATGGCAGGTAACTTTTGGCAGAGCTCCCATTCACAACAATGGATACTGGATAAACAAGACTTGCTGCGAGAGCGTCAAAACGATTTGCTTGCCCTCAGCGAAGATGAGTATCAAAAGATTTTCATATTTTTTGCAAATGTCATACAAGTTCTGGGCGAACAACTGAAGCTGCGCCAACAAGTTATTGCCACGGCTACAGTTTATTTCAAGCGTTTCTACGCACGCAACTCATTGAAGAACATTGATCCGCTGCTGCTGGCACCCACATGCATCCTGCTAGCCTCCAAGGTGGAGGAGTTCGGAGTCATTTCCAATTCGCGTCTCATCTCCATTTGCCAGTCGGCGATTAAGACAAAGTTTAGCTATGCATACACTCAGGAGTTCCCCTACCGCACCAATCATATTCTGGAGTGTGAGTTTTATCTACTAGAGAATCTCGACTGTTGCCTGATTGTGTTCCAGCCATATCGGCCGCTGCTGCAGCTCGTGCAGGACATGGGCCAGGAGGATCAGTTACTCACGCTCAGCTGGCGCATAGTAAACGATTCACTGCGCACCGATGTTTGCCTGCTCTACCCGCCTTATCAGGTATGTATTCACAGAGGTTTCGCTCGTTTCATGGAGCTGATAGACAAATCGATTCTCTGCTTTCAGATTGCTATTGCCTGTCTGCAGATTGCCTGTGTCATACTGCAAAAGGATGCAACAAAACAATGGTTTGCTGAGCTGAACGTGGACCTGGACAAGGTACAGGAAATTGTGCGCGCCATTGTCAATCTTTATGAGCTGTGGAAAGATTGGAAGGAGAAAGACGAAATCCAAATGCTGCTAGCTAAAATACCCAAACCCAAACCGCCACCACAGCGTTGACAGAATGAACAAAATACAACCATTCTTTTTTATTGTATACTATATTATTAAGAAATGTATTAAGTGTCACAAATACTTGGCTTGTCCGCTAGAGAACTTTGTGTTAAGTATTTTGGCTTTGTCTACAATTTGCTTGGTTTGATTCTTATCGATTTTGTTGAGTTTCAGGTCCACATCGCGAGTAAAAGGACGTCTTTCTGGCTTTGAACCAGAGGCAGCCAGTTCTTTTTCCTGAAAATATGAAGTATAAGTTGAAAATATTCAAATTTCGTAGGTGAATTTCGCTCACCTTTTTTCGCTGTTCCTTTCGCAGCTTTTTCTGATGAAGCTCCACCAAGGACTCATCCCTTTTATGCTTCTTCTTGTGCTTCTTGGCAATACTTTCTTGCTCCTCATCACGCTGCCGTTCGTATTTGGCTTGTGCTGCTTGCTCCATATCTTTGGAACTGCTGGGTTTTGGACCAGCCGCCGCGGCAGCTGCTGTACTCTGTGGCGTCTTTGTCCAAGAGCTGCGATCACTGAAATCAGGTCTTTCCTTGCCCTGGTAAAATGTGCGCTTCATATTGTTTAATGCTGCCAAGCCTCCTTTTAGTCCGACCTCTGGTAGTTCCAGCATCCATTCTTCGCGAACATCTTGATCTGTCGTTGTACTGCCCATGCCATCGCCGCGCAATGCAGCCAGCTTTAAGGTCAAAGCGCGTTCCTCCAATTCCACTTGTGTAGCATTTGGCATAGGTCCAAATGTGCCTGCTAGGTCATCGTCATCTTGCTCATTATCATCGGCAGTATTTGTTTGTTCAGTTGCAGTTTTAATAAGGTTATCGGGCATCACTGGTCCTATCATAGACTGTGATTGAGGCTCTGTCTTTGTCTCTTTCTTGAGCAGATGTGGCGGCAACGCAGGTCCAAAGCAATCATCATTTTCATTTGATTCATTCAACTCTTTTCTTGGCACTGGCTGATGCACCTTCCCCTCTGGCGAGTCATCACGTTTGCTTCGCTTTTTCTCCTTATGACGCTTCTCACGTTTGTGTTTTTTCGAACTATGTTTCTTATGCTTGCGCTTGCGCCTCTGATCATCCGAACTGGAACTGGAATCGCTAGACATGACGTTGTTCTCTAGAATAGGATAAATTTATAGTGTTAAATGAAAACTCAATTTGTGGTGATTTCTATGGGATTTCTATTATATTGAACACGTTTTAAGCTTATAATTAGTCAACAGAGCAGAACAAGAAGCAAACCCGGAATATTCTAAGAAGCCTAGGGCAAAAAATAAACGATCTTAAGTAGCAAAAGTTTTCATCCCCTTTCGATAACTATAGATTAAAGATTTAAAGATGCCGGCAGTTGGAATATTCTTAATTGATTGCGCTATGCTGCTCCTCCAGACAATGTCATTGACCGATACCTGAACAATCTTGGGAAGTGTTGGTGTCAGGGCTAAATGTTCAACCACATCTTCATAGTCGCCGCGGCAAGCAGCGTTCCGCTGTAGACGTCGGCGCAGCTCTGTTGGCAAGTTACGTAAATGGAATTGTGTTGCCTCATTGGATTTATCCTGTTCGAAGACAATCGCTGGTTTATGTGAACCCGGTTCAAAGCCATGCATATTGACAGCCACGTATTGTGATAGTTCCCGCATGGACGGCTGATAGAGTGTGAAGAACTCGGACAATTGCGGAGCGACGATGTTATGAACTTTCTGTTTATTTTCTCCAAATATCATCCGAAAATCGCCCTTATAGCTTAGACCGGCTATTGAATGGAACAACTCGTATGCAGTAAAATGGCTGGGTAGCATAAGCAGAGCTGCTCGAGCAGCTGACCGAAGATTTTGTTCCACCGCTGAACGAAGGCGTGGATTGTCACTAAGGTTGACTAGTTCCGTAACAGGCTTCTGCAATCGTCCGGCTAGATAGAGATGTCTCCAATGCAGTAGATCTTCGATTAGATGATCCTCATTAACAACTCCGTATTTAATAGTTAGACCCAAATCTTCTATAGGCACCAGGGTGTTGAAGTAGACTTTTGCTCCCAGACGCTCTTGATACTCAGTCACAAACCTGGCACCAAAATGTTGTAGAGCCGAATAATGACTGGAGTGACGGTGAATGTTCTCAGCATGGAACCCCAGCGAATCCCGAACACAAAATATTAAATCAATCACACTGTTCGTCTTCTTCTGGTCAATCTTTTCGTAGCCCACCTGAGGTTTTACGGCGGAACCATAGGCGAACATATAACTGACGTTGCCCAGTGGAAATCGAGTCACTGTTCGCCTGTACAGGTCCAACATGTTGACGATGGGGCGGGGATTGTTAGGTTGGGATGTGCGTAGAATTAATTTATTTCTTTATAATTACGTTTCTTTTAATTCTCCAGAATATTGGGTATTTGGTAAAGTCGTCTGTTGTCTGCGAATGAATATCTCCCAAATTCTTCCTCCAATGCGCTTAGATGTCGATAACACTAAGACAGACCATGATAACCAATAAAAATCGATAAAAATACTACATTTCAGTTCTTATACCAGCCATTATTTCCAGTGTTGTGTGTTGACAGTTGGAAAACAATGTGGTCGTAACGTTTTGATAGTCGAAAATATTTCAATCTCCCATTTTTTTATAATTTATTTCACTGTAAATTTAAATGCTCTGCCCGAATTGGTTTCGTTTTTATTTTTCTTTCATTTACTATAAGTCACAAAAAATTGCCGCTGATAGTAGTGTTGACAACCCTAAATTATCGGTGCTTTCTATTCATTCGGAAGAAGAAAAACGCACATTTTTTGTACCACAACAATCCCACAACCATCCAGATCTCGGAAGCTCTGGAAAGTTGTGCTAAATTTAAAAATTATTCAACAATTACCACAGAATCAACACAATACAAATACAATGCCGAAACCAGAAAAAAGAGAAAATGTCACAGATGCAGAGCAGACTGCAGAATCTATGGATACTAGCGTTGACAACGACGAGCCGTCCACATCCCAATCCAACGAAACCAATAATAGCGTGGCTAGCTTTACAACAGTGAGTTAACAATAACGACAATCCTTGTGAATAACAAAATAATTGTAACCCGAACAGGAAGCCTTTCGGAATGTTGTGGCGGCTACTCGCTGTTGCAATGCCTTTCCGCAGGGCCCAGCGCGCTCGTTGTATCTCAGTTATCCAGGGTATGCACGTATGTTAGAGGAGCAGTCACAGAGAGTTCTGGGACTGATAAATAAGGTTCTAAAGGTGGAGAAAATTAATGGCGACATTAGGCGGTAAGCAGAAGAGAAACTAACACATATACATACATCCATTTGGTTTTACATTGTTTACACTTACACTTATATAGGCGCCAAGGCGATGAAAAACTTGAATTGGTACAGGAATGCAATGATATATTGTTTGAAAGGATCACGACCAATCTGGATATTAAAGCCGGCTCACGACGGGACAATAACCACGTTGTGGTGGAGACACAGGTTGATTTGCAGTCTGCCTCGGCTGCACCACAACCAGTAGCAACAACGTCGGCAGCGGCCACAGCAGCAGCAAAAACAACGACCACAAATGATTTGACAACACCACGTGCAGGTAGCTGGAATCGCACCACCTCCTCTACGAGTACACCTGCACGTAGTATGGTATCGGCACGTCTGTTCACTGCAAAGAATATAATGCGACCACAAATGCAATTCAAAGTACCGGTGGACAACAGTGCTGCCAATCCCTTTCGGCCACGCTTAACGGAAAAACCAAACTCACTAAAGCCTTTGGCTATGCTACCAGAATACGATGATACCGGCAATGTGGTGTCCTTTTTGCATCCGTATGAGTTTGAACTAATGAAATTTGAGCCACCAAAGGAGCAGTTGCAGAAGCAGCAGCCCATACTGCCTCCACCGCCAGCGGAAACTGAACTGCTGTATGTGGACAGTGTGGAGAAACTACATAAGGCGCTTGACGAACTGCGTCAGGCAAGTCAAATTGCCATCGATGTGGAACATCATTCGTATCGCACATTTATGGGTATTACTTGCCTGGTGCAGATGTCGACACGCACCAAAGACTATATATTCGATACACTGATATTGCGTGATGATATGCATATACTAAATCTAGTGTTGACTGATCCCAAGGTGCTAAAGGTTCTGCACGGCGGTGATTTGGATATTGAATGGTTGCAACGCGATCTGTCGCTGTACATAGTGAACATGTTTGATACTCATCGTGCAGCTAAACAGTTAAATATGGCAAGATTGTCGCTTGCCTTCCTATTGAAGCATTATCTGGATCTGGATGTGGATAAGAGTCTACAGCTGGCAGACTGGCGGATGCGACCACTGCCTCAACAGCTGATCGATTATGCGCGTCAGGATACACATTATTTGATTTATGTGTATGAACAGTTGACCAACGATTTGTTGCATGCAGATCAGGGACAGCCGCAGACACTGCGCATAGTCTATCAGCTGAGCACAGAGGTTTGCAAGAAACGTTACACGAAGCCACACATTGGCCCCGACTCGCATCTGGATCTGGTGCGCAAAACAAAACGCTCCTTCGACAATCGTCAGTTGTTTGCCCTGAGTGGCATTTTCGCTTGGCGTGATGCCACTGCACGGCAGGAGGATGAGAGCTATGGATTTGTGTTGCCCAATCATATGATGCTGCAGATCGCGGAGAGTCTACCACGTGAAATGCAAGGTATACTGGCCTGCTGTAATCCCATACCGCCATTGGTGCGCCAACATCTTCATACACTGCATCAGATCGTGCTGAGAGCACGAGAACAGCCCCTGGTTAAAGTGAGTTTTAATGCCACCGCAATTCTGACGAATGTGATAGCGAATTCAAGAGCGAGAGCAGGGCTAGGGCCTGCCACGGTCCTGGCTATCTGCTAGAAGATTTATCGAATTATCCTTGTATTTAAGAAAGAAATAAGAAATATCGAATTAGTATTAATCATTCTTTTCCATATGTCTTTGCGCTTTCTTTCTTCTCTTTGCAGCCCATCCTGGAAGTGCACCACAACATAAGCTTAGCGCCCACCACCAAGGACTTTGGCAGTAAACTCAACTGTCCTCATGACTTTTCACATCAAGATGAGATACGTGATGATTTGCCAACGCTATTGAGACGCTGCACAGCAACTGGCAAACTGCAATTGGATCATAAGGAACAGGATACATCGCTGGGACAAAGCGTACCTGCCTTTGAATTGTTCCAGCATTCGTCAGCAACCCAAAAGGAGGAGCACCAACGTTGGCAGAGAATGCATAAGGAAAGCCAGTTGCTTCGTATGCCATACAAGCGCTATCTGGCCATATTGCCGCTCATGCAAGAGCAGAAGATCGAGCAATATGCTCGGGAACAAAGCGAGCTACTCAAGCGTCGTCTGTGTCCCACAGAGCCGGCACCAGCAGATATTAAATTGGAAGTAAATCCCAAAAAGGAAGAGGTGGATGAGCTGTACAATTTACCGCTTAAGGAACAGCTCAAGCGGAAGCATCAAACCACAACGCCCAGCACAATTAAACGGTCCAGAAATGAGGAGAATAACAAGCCAAGTACCTCCGTCAAATCGGAAACAGCCACCGACACACACAAAATCGAAAATGTGGACGATAGTGATGACGACGACGATGTCGTCGAGGTGCCTATTGAAAAGAATGCACCAGCAACTAAACCATCTACCCAAAGCAAACAGCAACTGAAACGGCAACAAAATAATAAGCGCTTTAAAGCCAAACTTCGCATACCAGAGCAGAGCTCCAATCGTCCTGTGCCGACGACACAATCCAACCAAGGATCGACACAACACTTTGACTATAAAAATGTAGACTTCCGTCAATTTCAGGGAGGAGCACAACGCGCCCGAGGCACAGAGATCAAAACAAATATGCGTGGCAAGGTAGGTGAAATTAAAAAGTGCCTCTCAACTAGATAACAACGAGTTTTCTATATTAAATTCCAGAATCGACCTAACAATAATCGCAATAAACAGTTTAACAAACTGTTTTCATTCAGCAACGTGAAAAAAGATAGAAAGAAGTGACAGAGGATATCAAGGATTCCCGCCTATCAACCCAATCGAAGTTACTAATCATTGGTTAAATGATTATGAAACAACACTATGAATATTCTCTGTATCAATTAAAATCCAAAATCTAAATAAAACAAACAAACTTATTACAGATATATGCAAATATTTGTAATCATTTCAGATTGTTAACAATTATCTAAATTCCTTAAAGGTATAATTCTAAAAATATATGTATTGTCCCTTGCAAAAGTTGTTCTAAGTTTGGAAATAATATTACATTATTGTTATAGGAGAGTTCTGGAAAGGCATTTCCTTTTTAGTACATTAATCTATGGCTAGAGCATACCTGGCACTTGATAGTCTGACAAGTGCTTACTAAAACTAATAACAACTAATCGCAGTAATCGGGCTAAAGCGTTTTAAACATCTTGTCACCTTCTTTATCCATGCAGTATTCCACGACAGCAAAGACAACAAGTAATCGACGCTCGACACCACGTTTGTGCTTGTCCGTAATCAGCGGATAGAGAGCATCCTGTTTGGATAGTCGATCAACTATTTCAGTAAGCACACCACCGGAAAAGACCTGAAGGCGATCCCAAGTAGATTTTCGTATGCTTGGAAGGAAGAAACACTTGAGGCTTAGAAAGATTAAAGTCTTAAGAGCTAAGGTAACTCACAGGCAGCACTGGTACAGTGGTGCTAGAATATCCAGATGATCCTTGTTGGGATTGCCAAATGCTTTGCCATTGTCAATGAGCACAACGCGCTCCTCACGAGTTTCGTAATGATGACGATCACCATTCTGTATAAGATAATCGAATATGGCAACATCTATAAGGTCCAGCAAGCGTATAGTTTCCATTTTGTTTTTAAGAGATCTAAAAACATGAAATCTACATTAATATCGAATTGAAGAAAAAATAAAACTTGAACCTACTTGCAGTATGTCATGTCATCCTCCCAGGGCGCACGTTTGTCATCTTTGTATGTCCTCTGCCATGGCGAGCGTCGTTTGGCCAACGTTCCAGGCACAATGTAGATAATGACACCTTCAATATTATGCCGATCGTCAGCACACACTGTCTCCTCCTCGTTGCAATAATGACATTTACCGAACAGGCAATACGTCTCTTTTCCCTCCTCATCCACTTCGATTTTGATTGTATTTTGAAGCTCATGATCCCCATTGGCGTAAATCTCTTTCTTTAGATTAACCACTCGACCCACTACAATTGGCGTCCAGCGCAGATCAAGCACAGCGCCCAAATAGAAGGCATATACCTCGGCCACGTGACGATCCTTGCCGCTGTAAACGACACCATCCAGTACAATGTCCCGTGGATACCATTGAGGTTTGAAAATCACCTTCTGTTGCTGACTGAGACGCATCAGGAGTTTCAGCTGTGTGCCACGTGCCAGATTGTTCACCCTTGTGATGGGCTCATCGCGCAGTGTCCTCAGTAACTGACCCATTGAAGAGTCGTACAAGGGATATATCTCATTCTCATGTGGCCACTGTAAGAGATATTGGCTTGAGTGAATCTATATACATATAATGTTGATTGATTACCTACCCAATTGGCTATTTCCCAGAGCACGCTGGCATTCTCGTATGCCGCCAGTTTGTAGTTCTTTAGCAGTTTGTTGCGGAACATGAAGAAACGCGGGTTACGATTCAGATAGGCCGGCTTTAGGTGTCGTATCTTATGCCTGATCATGTTCTCCAGGGCACGCACGCTGGCCAATTGACCTTCCTCGGCATTCAGGTAATACATGAAATAGAAGTTGGCGCCGACCGCAAGGCATAGCAGCGTGGCAATGATGCACACAATGATGACGGTGCGTTTATTCATAGTGTATAGTTAAGAGAACTGTTCCTAATCCATCTACACCATCCACTATTCGCTGCAATGTTGTCATTCGTTGTGCGTTTGCCGGATGCTACTGGGCGCTCGTACTTTATTTTTAATATCACCTATGCCTATGACTGCTGTTCCTATTCCTATACGCAATGTAGAATCACTAGGAAATTGCTCAATTTTAGCAAATAATTTGTTGCCCCCTTGATGGTGATGCTGCTGCTGCTGCTGTTGCATGCTGCGGCTGCGGCTTCTTTCTTGTATTGTGTTCTTTTTCCTCTTATTGTTTGCTTTTGCTTTTTGGCAGACATTGGCGACAACTGTTCGCATCAGTCCATTGTTATTGTTGTTGTTGTTGGTCTCATTAATTACGAAGATGCGACAAGCCATAGGGTGCTATCTTAATTAAAATGTCATCACAGTGCGTGAGTCCTGACAGCTAATATACGAGTATGTCTGTATGAATGCAGCATATAAGATGTTTCCTTTGTAGCACCAACTCAAAATAACTTTGCCGGCAAGTGACGTCACGATTGTTTAATACGCAATTTGATACAAGACCACGTCATGCGGTTTCTAAAGTACACATTTTATTGCAACTAATGTTCCGATTCAACTGTAAATCGAAAAATTGTATACTGTTCTATTCATAAATGATTTGTTTGGCCCCGGTACTCAATGCTATTCAATTTTGTTTACATTTTCATAGATTCGAATTCACGCACACACACACACGTTAGTGATATATAAACAGTAACACTCTCAACTGGCTCTTATGTCAATAATCTTTAATTTGTTAGGTACATTTTATTTAACTATGAAATCGCAAAATATTTATTTGCCGCTAACCAAATCAAAACAAGACTGGAGTCAGGTGAAAATGTTAGCCGGGCAGCATGGCTTAACAGCGCAGTAACATTATGCTAACATGATATTAATTAATAACAGTCTGGCAACGCTATTAATTTGAATAAGAATTGCGGAATTTTGAGAGAAGAGTGAAAATATGCTTTGACATTTATATTTTTGTAAAATTTCTAATTGTCTGTAACTTCTGCAAGTGGCCGTAGGGAAAGATGGAACAACTAATTTGCTTCCAAGTTTCTACATCACACATTCATGTCATTTACACTGGCGGCACTATTGGCATGATCCGCAATAAGGTAGGCGGTAAATAATAGAATATCCATTGCAATTCATCTTCATAATTTTACTTTCGTTTAGTTTTGACGCCTGCTAAAAATGAACTACCCAAACGACTTTATGAAACTTCCAACTGCCAAAATCCGACATACTTTGGCCACAATAACCATACCGAAGAAACCCTACTAGTTTTGCCGCCCATCGAGGGAGCACCAGTTCGGGTTTTATACGATATAGTGGAATATTCGCCACTGATTGAATAAAAGCAGGAGCCTTAATCATTATTCCTCATAAAATATATATCACAATTAAATGATAAATTTTACAGATCAAGCTTACCGTTTGAATTCATGAAATTGGAATTATCTGAGCTTGAACAATATTTTGAAAAAAAAAATCACGTTCAAGAAATAATCAGTCTGTTTTTAGTCGTAGTAAATTATAGTTATTGTTTAAGTAAATACCGTAAAATATGATTAAATTTCATGTGTAATCGGTCAGTAAATAAAAGACTTGTTATTTTTTGTGAAATAATTTCAAATATATGTAGATTTAGCTTATACCTGGTATATGTATAATTAGTTTGTTGTCTGTCGAAGTCGAAGGGCGACAATGACGATGCGTAGGTAACACATTAAAAATTCATTTCTACATATTGTTGGTGTGTTAGTGTGTGTGTTTGTTTTACAATTCAAAATTGTCGTTGTTTTCGCTTACATCAAAATACAGATACAGATACCGATAGATAGATACAAATAGAGAAATGCACACTATCATGTTTGCATCGCAGTCAAACGCAATTGTTAGTAAATATAGTACGCTTATATTCATCAAATATGTATATGTATGTGTATGTGTATGCATGGGTGTGAGTCATTTGTTTGAGTTTGCCTATATTAAGGTAGTATATGTAAATTATGCATAGAATATATGTATAGTATATGTATATTATGTATGTATGTATATGATTTCTCATTCAGTTAAACATAATTGTTCTTCACTAAAGTTAAATTTATTGTGTTGTTCAAAATAAAACAAGTAAATTGCAAAATTTAACATAAATAAAATAGTTGGCAACATACACAAAAAAAAAGTAAACAAAACTATTTTCTGTGTTATTCTTATAAGGAAATCAATCGAACAAAATACACGGGTTAATATAAATTGATTACAATCGTGCCTATGTTTCGCTCTTATATAACTATAATTAGATTTCTATTTTAGCTCTAATTCGTATGTTAAAGTATGAGTTTGCATAATTCGAATACTCTGCTGCTGCTGTTGAAACTGAACGTTCATAGAGTTCAAGTTATTTGATCTTATCACGCTAAAATGACACATTCGTATGAATTTTCTATAAATTTGACATTAAGACATGAAATATTGCTCATTATTTAGGCTTGTAAACGCTTTTGATTCTTTAACTTGTTGGTTGGTGTATATTATGTGTGTTTATCATGTATATACTATCATATATGTATATTCGTGTATGTATATTATGTGTATTATATATATGTATATAGGTATTTTAGCTGCTGCTGAAGCAATAAGCGGTTGATGTCGTTTATCTATTTATAATTTGTAATTAATACTTAAAATTGCTTTTCGAAATTGTTGTTGTTGCTGTTGTTACTCTTGATGTCTACGGCTTAAAATATACATATAGTTATATCTTTCTTTTTCTTGTTTCGTTGAAATTTTAAAAAACTACTAAACTACATTACAAAATTGTTTTTTCTTCACTGGGTTTTACATTCTTTTTTTGTTTATCTTATGTTCCTTGAATCATTTTCAAATTCGTACAAAATAGAATTGCATATTGAAATTTGTATGTTCGTTGTGACATTTGTGGAGAGAGAGAGAGAGAGAGTGTTGGAGAGAGAATATAAGCTTTTTCATAATCGTTTGAAATTGCTTTAAACTAAATTGCACATTGGGTTCAATTTTGAATGTAGTTAATTTATTATTTACATAGTACAAACAATTCTAATAGGGTGTGTGTATGTTTGTGTGTGTGTGTGTTTGTTTGGGACTTTGTTGTGAATATATACAACAACTCTTGTGGAAGAAATGTTTGTGCATAAGGGGGAAAAGGGGATTTTAGTAATAGCGCATTGGGGTTGCCTTAAGTATAAAAGTTGAGAGCTTGCGGCTTAATTTAAGACATAAAATACCATTACGAGTGCTTTGCTGCCGTTTTATCTATGCCACCCTAGTTTACCATCAGTGTATGTGATTCCATGGGTGCTGCTGAATCGTAGAGCGTATCCGTATCTTGTGTGGGTTCGCCTTGCAGTTGACATTGATTGGACAAGGTACCGGCACCGCAATCACAAAAGAAACTGCAAAGTACAAGAAGGATAATAATTTAGAATATATGTTTAGAATTGTATATTAATTAATGTTTTAGTTATACTTACCGATCGTGCCGTATGAACTCAACATCATGTCCAGCGTGACAATTTTTTATACAATTCACGCAAATCGCATTTCTATCGGTTGTGTTGCAGGTCTGACACCGATAGAAGTCGTGCATTGGAAATGATGTGTAGCTGCTGATCTTATAGAGACATTGACCACTTGATACAGCCTTTTCGACCTCATCCTCATTGTTGAAAATGTTGTTGCCCCGAGTAATCGGTTGCACACCACTCGCCAGGCACAGTCCACCGAATTTATTCTTAAAGATTTGATTGTGTTCCAGTGTAGCTGTTGCATTATTGGTGATCTCAACGCCTGCCGCTTGTCCATCGTAAATTCGATTGCGCCGCAAAATGGGATGCGACTGTGTAGAAATCAGTACGCCAGCCTGTGTATTGCGAAAGATGTCATTCTCTTCGAGTATTCCCTTGCCACCATTAAATATGCAAATGCCTCCATCACGACCATCATAGATTTTGTTGCGTTTCAGTGTTGGATTCGAATCAGTTTTAATCCACACACCGGCCATGGCATTATCAAATATCTCATTCTGTTCCAACAGACCCAGTCCACCGTTGTAGACCAGCACACCGCCATTCTGTCCGCCCCAGATCTTGTTGCCACGTATCACAGGATTGCTGCCCGTGCGTATTTGTACCCCCGAATACAGATGATTGAAGATATCGTTGTCTTCCAGCTTGCCATGTCCATTATCATAGAAATATACACCAACTTGCTTGCCAGAGTGAATGCGATTCCGCCGCAGCACTGGAGTGCTGCCAGTGGTTATCCATACGCCAGCTAACGTATTCGAATAGACTTCATTCTCTTCAATCAGTCCTTGACCCTTCTCGTGCACATAGATGCCACCGTGCTGACCATGATGGATCTTATTGTGCCGCACTATCGGATCACTATTTGTGCGTATCTGTATGCCAGCCAATGCATTGCCATAGATATTGTTATGTTCGATTAGGCCACGCCCTTCACCAAAGATATACACGCCTCCCTGGTGACCATTATAGATTTCGTTTTTCCGTATTGTCGGATTGCTGTTTGAGGTTATCCAGACGCCTGTAAACAATATGGCAGTTAATAATTTGTATATTTTGCAATACTATAAAGACATTGCGACATTATATCTTACCTGCAAAGTTATTAGAATGTATACGATTCTCTATAAATTGTCCCAGACCATTCTCATGCACATAGATGCCTCCCGTCTGACCATGGTGAATCTCGCATTTGACCACTGTGGGATTGGCGCCAGCCTTGACCTCAAATCCAGCAATCCGATTGTTGTGTATATCGTTTTTCTCGAAGTAGCCCTAGAAATAATAATAGTAATCAATGTGGTTATGACCATGACCAATTAGAAGTTTGTATCTACTTGAACTACACTATAATACATACAATTGTATTATGTTTAGTTAAATATAGTTTGTTAAACCTACCATGCCATTCTCAAAGGTAAATATGCCCACGTCGCGCCCATGATGTATGTGATTCTCTCG
Source organism: Zaprionus capensis (assembly GCA_018903675.1). Taxonomy (NCBI): domain Eukaryota; kingdom Metazoa; phylum Arthropoda; class Insecta; order Diptera; family Drosophilidae; genus Zaprionus; species Zaprionus capensis. The sequence continues at coordinate 8,334,712 of JAEIFN010000964.1, read as the reverse complement.
CATTATGGGACTGGCAAAGTTCTTCACCCAAATGCCAGCCAAAGCATTCCGACTGATTTCATTGTGCTCATAGGTGCCCTGTGCATAGTCCGTCACATAGAGTCCAACATTCTCGCAATCGCTTATATCGCAATTCCTTATCACCGGATTGGCACTGACGCCGCCAACGCATACGGCGGCACCTACCACAGATGTCGAGCGTATAATACAATTATCAACTGTTGGCGAGCAATTCTCCCCTATGTCAAGACAATAGTGCTTATGATGTGATACCGTCGAGGTCACCTCAGGTGTGAACTTGAGCGTGACATAACCAACATATGCATACTTGGCTCCCTCAACAAACATCACGGTTGAGCCGGCTTCACGTTCTAGGACCACAGATTCGGCTACATTGCCAGGTGCAGCACCAACGAGTGCCACATCGGAGTCAATGAACAAGTATTCACCCTTGTAAACTCCGGCGTGAAGAAAAATTAGAGGGCCTGGATGTTCCGTTGGCGGTACATTTTCCTCGTATATATTGGCTAGCGCATTTACACTGGCGCCACCACTTCCCGCTGTCGATGCTCCGCTACTACTTGTATTGGATAAACCGGCATTGACATTTCCAACGCCAGCACCAGCTCCAGCTGCAGCCGCAGCGCCGCTGGAACCCGAGGCAAATGCGGCGGCAGCACGTTCTTCTGGATAATCAAGTGCCGCTTGAATAGTGTTAAAGAAGACAATACTACGACCAATATGTCGTTTCTCCTGATAACCGGGACGCACATGGACGCCGCGATAAAGCTGGCGAAAGCTCTCCTTCCATGGATTGGAATATTCCGATTCTTCTGGTTTCTCGAAGACAAATTTACACAATTCCGGGTTGAACAGGGGTAAATCGTATTCAAATACAGACTGATAGAGACGCTTCCATAACTCCGTATCGTTGGCAATGGTATTAAAACGTTTGCACACCAATGCCAGACGGCAAAGGTCCTGTTCCAAGAGATATGAAAATATCGCAAGTAAAACCTCGTCTGCCAGCTCATATTGTAAATACTGAGCGGCAGTTGGTCCACCACCGCTTGATGCGCTGCCGGAGGTGCCTGCTTCCATACTGGGCACAGCTGCCGTGTCCGTGTCTCCACTTTGAGTGTACAGGCGACGTGAACGTTTTCGTGCTGGCAACATGTAGTTGTTGTCCTCAATGACTGCTGCTGCACCACCCACTGGCAGCGCACCACAATGCTGCTGGGGCACTGAGCTGTGTACGTTCGGTGGCTGGGCAAGTGTGGCTCCTGTTGTGGGTGCATTGTTAACAGGAAATGTGGCACTTGTCGATGGCGCCTGAACAATGGCGGAGGGTGACGAAGACGAAGAAGACGACGACGATGACGATGAAGATGACGAAGCTGACGATGATGATGTTGAGGAGCTTGCAGGTGATGCACTTGGATTAAGCAATGGCGGGGAACTGCTAGCGGGTCCAACCAATATACCTACAGATTGCCCAACACTTGTACTAGAAGAGGAGCACCACTGTTCATGGCTACTCGCGGCGGAGGATATTTTGCGTCGCAAATCATATGGAGACTGATGGCAACAAGAGGTGTTGCTGCCGATGCTGCCACTGTTGCTGCTACTTTGACTGGAAGCCGATGTGCTGGGAAAGTTGGAATTGCAGGTGATGTTGCTTGGACCAGCAGCAGCAGCAGCTGATGAAGTGCTGGCACCGTCCGAAGTGTCCATTGTTTGAACAGTTGTGTAAACATTAGACATGCTTTGATTCGGACTCGGATTAGGATTAATTCCAGCTCCAGCTGCTGTACCCGTGGATGTGGCAGAACTGCTGTTGCCGGCTGCATTGCTGCTTGTTGGCTGCCCGCTGTCAAAGTACTCAGACGAGTTGCCTGCGGCGGGTACAGAGGGAGCGGCGGTGGCTACATTGTTGCTTGAGTTCGAGCTACTATTTCCTCCAACAGATGCTGATGATGATGCGGTGCTGGTGCTTGTGGATGCTCCATTGCTGGGTTGCGTATGCACACTCTGCTGCAGCATGGGATCCATAATGTTGCCAGTGGGTCGGTTTGGCATGGCAATTCGATTAGCTCCTTTTCGTCTGGAGCGGCGCACATAGGTGCGTGACGATGTGAATGATGCGCTGGGCATTTTTAATTCTTGACCACAGCACAGGCAGGAGTGGGCAGAAAAGCCCTGGTCACAAATTCACTTTTCACAATTTATCAACCCCAATCCCAATTTCAATTCCAATTTCACTCACACATGCATACACACACACGCGTAAACAGCCAGACACACAGTTATTTTTTGTCTTTCCTTTCACTTATAATTTGCATACATCGCTGTTCGCCAAATACTTAGTTTACGGATTTTTTTAAAGTCATTTGTAAATATCAATGTACCGAATCGTACTTTTTTCCTAATTTATTATCGTTAATCAGTCAGTTTTGCCTGCTTCATCATCTGCTCTTCTTCCTATTGTATGTATTAGCGTGTGTGTGTGTGTGTGCGGAGTTTTCGGGGTTTCTATCCTTTGTTTCCCTCCTTTGTTTTGTTTTATTTGGATAGAAGAGTTGCACTAGCTATCACATTTTTGCCTGCTGTTTCGCTTGCTCATTGTTTCTTTTGTTTGCTCTTTGTACGTTGCTTCGTATTGGCAGCTGAAAATTTATTTTTGCTTTCTTCGTTTGATTAAAACACTTTATTTGAATCGATGCATTCCTATTGGATATAGTAATATCGCAGTAAATTTTAACTGCAAGTCCGCACTGTAATTTATTTTCTGTAATTGGTAATCGAGGCAAAAACGAATGAAACGAGCACGACGAGCCTGCAGCCTACGATGACTTTTCGATAATAATATCGATTACCACTACCAGGGGTGCAACTAATGTGGACAATATAATTTCGATAGAAATAGCTTTAATATGAGCCATGTGTGGAAGGGCTGCAAAATATAAGACATATTTTATATATTCAATAATAATTTTCTCATATATGTATATTGTTTGATTATTTTGCGGTAAAATTATATGTGAATTATAAAGCGGTATTCAATTACTGGCAGCTGAAGCAGAGTTGTGTATTTTTTTGTGTTTTATAACACTGTTCCATATCAAATAACCATCGATTAAAATTTTGCACATTACTATTCCCGCCACTTCTAGCATCGCTTCACGACGCAAATACACCGCTCTTGTGAAATTCGCGAACAATTTATTTAGGTTTTGAAAGCAAAAGATTTAAAGAAAATATGGCCCCAATTGCAAGTCTCACTACAGGCGTCATAGCGGTAAGCGTTTTCGATTGTCAATTGTTTTAACCTAATTAACTTAATCGATCTTTGTAGCGTATCATGCATGGCGACGACGTACCACAGCCAGTGCTTCAAATTTTGGGAATCAAAAGAATTAACACCAATTCAGATCAGGAACGCTATCGGCTGCTAATGTCAGATGGAAAGTATTACAATAGCTACGCAATGTTAGCCAGTCAGCTAAACGAAATGCAACACAAAGGTCTTCTTACTGAAAACACAATTGTGCGTCTGGACAAGTATATGACCTCCATGGTCGGCAAAGAGGGATCCGGCAAGTAAGTTAATAGAAGAATGTGTTGAACTATTGAAATAATACTGTTTTCTTGATAGACGAGTCCTCATTGTTACTGAACTGACCGTTCTAAACTCTGGTAGTGAAGTTAAAACAAAAATTGGAGAGCCAGTTACTTACGAAAATGCAGCGAAGCCGGAGCAGGCACCGGCTCCGAAACCTACTCCTGTTGCGGCAAATCCGCCAGTTAAGAAGGAGCAGTCATACAACAACAACAACAATAATAATAACACTACAATGAATAGTACATTGAACTCTGGCCTCACGCATCCTATTGCTAGTCTTAGCCCATATCAAAACAAATGGGTTATCAAGGCTAGAGTTACTTCGAAAACAGCTATACGAACTTGGAGTAATGCGCGTGGTGAAGGCAAACTTTTCAGCATGGATTTAATGGATGAGTCTGGTGAAATCAGGGCCACCGCTTTTAAAGAACAATGTGATAAGTTCTATGATTTGATTGAGGTCGATAATGTCTACTATTTCTCAAAGTGTCAGCTTAAGCCGGCCAACAAGCAGTATTCTCAGCTGAAAAATGACTATGAGATGACTTTCACAGGTGAAACTATGGTTCAACTTTGTGAGGATGAAGACGATGGAGGAATACCCGAAATCAAGTTTGATTTAATACCGATTTCGCAAATCGCAAATATGGAAAATAAGGAGGCTGTAGATACAATTGGTATTTGCAAAGACGTTGGCGAGTTGCAAGCCTTCACTTCGAGAACGACCAATAAGGAGTTCAAGAAACGTGATCTTACTCTGGTTGATATGAGTAGTGCGGCTGTAACTCTCGTTTTATGGGGCGATGAAGCTGTTAATTTTGATGGACATGTACAGCCGGTCATATTGGTAAAAGGAACCCGTATTAATGAATTTAATGGTGGCAAAAGTCTCAACATGGGCGGTGGATCGATAATGAAAATTAATCCAGACATCCCAGAGGCACACAAATTGCGAGGATGGTTCGATAACGGCGGTGGAGATAATATAAGCAACATGGTATCTGCACGCACCGGTGGCGGCAGCTACTCTTCTGATTGGTTAACACTTAAGGATGCTCGTATACGCAATCTCGGTGCCGGCGATAAGCCCGACTATTTCCAATGCAAAGCAGTCGTGCACATAGTCAAGCAGGAGAACTCATTCTACAAGGCGTGTCCACAGGCGGATTGCAACAAGAAGATCGTGGATGAGGGAAACGGCCAATATCGTTGCGAACGTTGCAATGCAGCTTATCCCAATTTCAAATATCGATTGCTGATCAATGTGAGTACAAAGTACATGGTTTCCTTTCCATTTATTTAATTACATTTTATCTTTAACGCAGATGAGCATTGGAGATTGGACCTCAAACCGTTGGGTGACTTGCTTCAATGAGGCCGGTGAACAACTCCTCAAGCATACTGCCCAGGAAGTTGGCGATGCACTAGAAAACGACCCTGCTGCTGCTGAGAAAATGTTTGCTGACATTAATTTCTCATCTTTCATATTCAAATTGCGCTGCAAGAATGAGATATACGGCGACATGACTCGCAATAAGTTATCTGTCCAATCCATGACTCCTATCAATTACAAAGAATATAATAAGCATTTGATCAAGGAGCTCAAGGAAATGACAGGAATTGGACCTGCAAATTAGGTTTCTCAAGTGCAGTGCACGTATGATTAATATAATTGAATCGTAACTTAAGCATCATTATTCCATATAAATACAATAAATTATCCCACATTTAGGGTCGGCATTCATTATAAGAGTTTTAATAACTTTTAACCACTTTTAGTTTATTAAATTGACGGTAAGTACATATAAAATATATAAAATCCGGTTTCTATATAGTATGCTTTATATTTTTCATTATACCGCATACAAAAACCGGTTTTTGTATAAATAGCATATGCAGATCAAGAGCATTTCAATTCCTCTTCGACCATCAGTGTAATCGCAAACTTTGCATTCGTTGGATGGAAGTTATAAAGAATTAGTCTATTTGCCTCTGTTTTGGGGAAAACAACAAAAAACTAAAATCCATCGCTTAGAATTAGTCTATTTGCCTCTGTTTTGGGGAAAACAACAAAAAACTAAAATCCATCGCTTATTGCAGCTAAATGGACTAGCTCTATCTTACTTGCACGAATACATTTCAGTTGGGGATGCATTTGGGTTAGGGATGCACTTTCGTAAAGTTGAGTTATGAACAATCGATAATATGTCAGCGATAGTCATAGCATGATCGTGAATATGTAGGCAAAAAATATAATCGAATATAATATATATATCACGCATACGTTTCACATAGAGTCAGTCTTCATCAGACCGTTCACGAAATTGGGACTTACCAAACTTGTAAGCACCGTGCATATTTTTCCTACAGAATAATAAAACTAAATAAATTGCAGGAAAAGAACAACAACATCAACAAGAAAACAAGCTAAAATGTTTTCAAATAAAACTAATGAGATCAAATTGGAGATAACCAGCATTAGGAATATGACGTCATGCCTTTCCTCTCTACACTGGAATTTCGCAATGAACAAACATATAGAAAGCAGAAATCTAAAGGTTCGAGTTACAATGAAGACAAAAATACAGACATATAAAGATGAAGAGTCATCAGGCATATACTGTCACATATATTTAAAAGACGGATCAGGAGAAATTGGGGCCATTCTATTTAATGCAGAGTGTGACAAGTACTACGATAAAATCAAGATAGGAAAGGTATACACGATTTCTAACAAATTCAAGGTCCAAGAGAGTTTGCCTGAGTACCGGAATCCTGAGAACGACTTCGAGATAATTTTCAGCTCCGAAACAGAGTTGAAAGAAGTGGAGGACGATGGCAGAATACCCTCCAATAAACCAGATTTGCTTCCTATTTCCAAAATTTATAATCTCAGACAAAATGAGTCCGTCAATACAATTGGAATTTGTGCTGAAGTGGGTGAACTGGATTGCTTTAATAGGAATGATGGCAAACTGCGCATAAAACGGGACCTAGTACTGGTAGACCATGGAGATTTCATTAAGGTGACACTTTGGGGTGATAGAGCAGAGAAATGGCCCATTCATCTACTAGAGCACCAGGCCATATTGTTAGTAGGATCGCACTATAAATACAATGATTTCGATGGAGATAGAAACTTAGAAATATCCTACAAAACAGCTGTAATAATTAATCCGGATATTCCGGAGACATATTATCTTAAAGATTGAAACTTTCTTTAAACATGTTAAGTCTAATCAAAAGACAAAATATTTAACCATATAATCATGATACAATCTTGTAAATTTAAAAATTATATCCAATTATTTGAAATAATAAACGTTTTTAATTGCGATTAAACTGGAAAAAAACCATATTATCATCGTTTTCAATTGACTATTGTTGGCTTTGTCCGATAAGCTAGAATAACTTTCCCGCCATTTCACCCATTATACTATATGATGCATATATGAATACAAACATGTGTATTGAGTCAATTGAGCGAAAAGCTCTAGAAATGTTTTGAACTTTGGACCTTAGTTATTTGCACGAATGCATTTATAGGTATGCGTTATCACTGAAGTATAAATTCTCGAAAGTTCTACGATTTATCAAAAGCTAATACGATATATGGAAAGCAAACTAAACATCTAAAAATTCATCGAATATATGCCATCTCTAGTAAGAGTAGTAGGGATACATAAACGCGCGCTGCAAATAAAATCAAATGTAAAATTATTATCGATAGATATAACGCATACGCCCCATTAACACGCAGCTTTTTTTGTAGCATTTTGGAAATTGGGACTTACCAAACTATAAGTATTCTTGAACGTATTATAAATTGGGTGATTGTGCCAGTCCAGGTAAAGGAAAAATATATAATACAAAGAAACAAAAATCCAAGGCTTTTGTGTTAGAGTTCTTATCAATATTAACTATATCTATAATCAATATAAAAGGTAAACACAAGTGTGCTGTCTTTCTTTTTAAGTCTTGTGAATACTTTATTATTTTTATCTGTAAATTTCTAGCAGAAACATTTCTAATAAATAATTAGTTTCAAAAAGAACGCAAATAATCATATTTTTATTGAGTGAACAAACAATTTGTTAACTAAATTCATACGATAAATGTAAAATAAATAAGCTGACTTAGTAATGAAAGACTATTAATGAATATTTACCTATTTTCTTAGACTTAACTAGTTTATCACAAATTACAAATGCGTATTAAAGCACACTGGGTCCTTGTGCTGAAATTCCTCCTCGTGTTTCTGTTGCTTGGAGGACGCCAATGGTGTCTGCAGACAGCAGGTGCAGATGCCGCCTATAATGACCAGGACGCAGAAGGCTGACAATGAGAATGCAATGTTAAGTTGTCGCAGCACCGTTAGAAATGAGGCGGAGAGCAGCCAAACACGCGCCCAAGTGACCACCGAGAAGGCTAACGGAGCGCGTTTCTCAGCCGGCATTGATTCGCCCATGCAGGTAAGTATCATAGCCTGGGCGCAGGAGACGCCGGCCTTGGGAAGCACCGCGAAGAACATCCACAGCACGATCTCATAGACTTCAGGCACTGTAAGCAACATTTTGAATTAGTTTAGTCACATTGTGGTCCCTTAACAGTTAACGTACTTTCCACATCGTTGAAGAACCAACAAAGACATCCAACGCAACCTCCCACAATGCAAAAGGCGCCAGCCCACTGCCACTTGCGTACACTATGCTTGAAAGTCAGATGCATGGCCAGCAGACAGCCCAGGATCTCGGCCAGACCAATGCCCATAGTATTGGGGGACAGATAGTCGCGTCCAAAGGAACGTATGTTGAGCAAAAGACCCATGTGACTGATGAGGAATGTGGCCAGTGCCATGTGCGTGGCCAGCATGTGCAGCTTGGCATGCGGATAGCCACGCCACAGCTCCAGCCAGCGTGCGGGTGGCGTTTGTGTACGCATACGCATGCTCAACTGTTCCAGTTGACAGCTCAAATCGTGGGGCACCATGTGCATGCGATCGTTTATATCTGCCACCTTCAACAGTAGCTTCATTACGTGCTCGACGGCAGCCGAAGGTTCGGCGTACTGCAGTAGCCAGCGCGGTGATTCGGGCAGCCAGGGCAGGAGCAAGACAATGGCAAAAGGCAGCGAGGTGATGCCCACGTACATCTGACGCCAGCTGTGAGAAAAGGCGGCGATAGCAGGCAGTACAATGACGCCAAGCGACCAGAAGGTCTCGTAGAGCAGCAACGCACCCTGACGGTATTTACCCGCTGTAATGTCGCTAACTAAAGGAAGGGGTGAGATTAGTTGGTTAAGGAAAAAACTGTTGGTGGATGCACCTACATATGACCTGACCCGATGTCATCATGAAGGAACAGCAAACAGCCGAGAGACAACGAAAGGAACAGTGTAAGCTGAAGTCATTCACCAGCCCCGTGGCCACGCCACACCCAAGGAGACCCCAGATGCCGGCAATGTAAACGCGCCGAGGACTAAGTACACGCATCATGCGCGTGGCCACAACGCCACCGACGAACATACCAAAGAGATGCCAGTACTGTGACCAGGCCACAAAAATGTCGCACAGGCAGACCAAGTCGAACTCCATGATCAGCGATCGAAAGTTGTCCGCATAGTTAAACTCCTGGCACTGCCGCATGGCATAGTTGCCCTCGCCATAGTGGACGAACACATAGCACTGATCCTCAGTCACGCTGCAGTTGTCCACGCCACCATAGGCCCGGGTATCGCAGGTAAATCCTTCGTTAGGATAGATGTCAGGTGCCGTGAAGATGATGCAGGCCATAAACCATGCGGCAGGAATCTTGCATAGGAAAATGATAAGCAGAGTGCGAAGTTGCCAAACTCCAAAGTCGCCCAATATCTGATTTATAATGTCGCCGGAATGACTCTCCGTTTTCCCCAGATTGTTGTTGTCCTGCGGTTGGCCAATTTCCGCATCCTGTATATAGGATATCTGTGCCAGTGCCGCGGGATGCGGCGAGCAGCGACGCATCTTCGGATTGTCTCCATTCATGCGATACGTTGCAGTCATGGTGTAGCTCGTCCGGCTTACATATGAAATTTAGTAGACACGTCTTATTGCTTTCGACCCTCCAGCATAACTGCGACTTCGCTTGTGCCTCGCGCAACCAGCAAAACACTTGGAGAATCGACAAGTACAGCTGCGATCGGTGCTGCTCAACGATATCGTTGCTAATCAAATTGTCACTGAAATTAATCAGGCCTCGATTGTCCGCCCAGTCTCCATTGCAAATATCAAATGTTCCTAACATATTGTGTCAATATTAAATTGTAACCAAAAGTAATACAGATTCTCCATTGGATCGTTCTACGGGCTGATCTTTTGCTTGGAATTTATTTATTTTGGAAATAACATTCCAGCACACGCCTAAACAATTTTATAACTTGTTAATCAAAACATAATTTAATAAGTATATATTAATTTACCTATTTCTTTCTGATTTATATATTCTATTGAGGTGATAAGATACAATCCAATTAAATTAAAGATATGCTAGAACTTTAGAAAGCCCTGGAGTCTCACTGTTGTCAGTGTTTGCACAAGAGCCGGAACAGATAGCTTGACATATAGATTGATACGTAGATATGTAAATGGCTAAATTCTACAATATACTTGTATGAGAATAGAAATGTTACATTTTGTAGACTTGCACAGATCTGAGTGGGAAAAACCTATTTTTCTGCCAAATCTATCGACTTGCAATCGGCAAACGGGGGAAAAATTGTTAAACAGCGGCTAGCGGGAATTATAGCTATTTTTCAAGAACATTTTTCGTATTTTTAGCTTTTTTAAAACATCTGGTAGCTTCATGTATTTTTATTCTTTATGGTGCCACACTTAAATACTTTTTAGTATATTTTACATTCGAATTGGAGCTGTAAAAACTTCGAAGGTTGCCTCCAGCGATAATACCCAATGTTGATAGTCTAAGCCATCGATAATATCGGAAAATTAATAAAACCGTTAAATAAATTTGTGTAAAATTACATATACACTGTAAATTGCAGTCTATAATTCACTTGTGGTTATTCAACATTCCCAACACGTGTATAATTGCTTGCTATATTACTAGATCAATTGGAATGTTACAGTAAAGACTAGTATACGAAGAACTGCCAAAACAATAGGAAGATAGTACCATATTCTCTTTTTTACTTAAAAGAAAAATGGTCTGCACGGCAGTTGCTGGAATTTTGATAAAATCGTTTCTTCCGGCAACATCATCAGATCATGCATACGTTTCGCCCTAGAGTATACAGAAAGCCATAGAAGGAATACATGTATAGTGTATATATGTTAAGCTAACTTTTTGAAACTTACTTGTTATCGCTAGTGCCGTTTATAAAACCTTTTGTTAAACCATTAAGGACATCTTGTTGTATGAAGAATCGATCTACCAAAAAGCTTAGGCTTATGGGCCACACCAGGCGTGCCCAGTGAACACGCTGAAGAGTTGCCACAGTATTGTTATGCGGTATATCCCGATTGCAGAACTGTTGCCACAATACCTGGCAAGCGATGATCACAGCGAAGGACATAAAGGTCAATGGTATGTGGCTGACAAATCTAAAGGCGATGCCGCTCACAAAAGCCGCCAGCAAATTCAACGGTTTCTCATCCATTTTGTTCGCCAACAGACATTGCATAAGCTAGAGTATTATAAAGAAGTAATACAGATTGATTCTACATCCTTTGACTAACCTTATAAACTCCTATATAGCTGCACATAAATGTGGTCGATCTCAGCTGAAGATTTGTGAGTTTTTTGCTCAGCAACGCGTTGAATATGTCCAGGGCTACGCCTATGCCCAGATAATTGCGCAATTCAAGTAATCCCGCCTTGATGCGTTCCTCCAGAGTCCATTTAGCGTAATCCTCAGGCAACTGAGCTGGCTTAATGAACCAGAAACCCTTGTAGAGCTTCAGTTGTTGTGCCCGCAGCACTGCAAGTGAGCAGACCATGAAAATCAACGTTTGTGTGGTACGTGAGTGCACCACGCCCAAATCCAATTGCCGCAATAGTGTCTCAAAGGCCTGTAGGGAAAGAATAATTAATAGCAAGAGGTGATCGCCTCTTTATTAAACTCACCGAGGCAGTAACACCAGTATTAAGGAATAGTAAAATCTTGCTGGGCACCAGCCAAATAACCTGCGCTGCCACATAGGCTGCTAAGGGCGGTGTACAGCTGCGAACGAAACGTCCATTAATACGACGAAAGACGCAGATCATGTAGAAGATGAGTGCATTAACTGTGCCCGCATAGCTCGTCGTCTTCATATAGTTCTCCACAATGTCCCAAATGCGACTTCTGTTAAGCTTGCGAAAGCTCATGAGCAACGGGAGCTGCAGTAGGTGAAGGGGAGAAACATATATATATATATACATACAGATAGATATAGACTCCCTTAACTGACCAGTAGCAGTGGTAGATAGTACTTTGCACCGGATACATGATTGCGAAATAGATTCCAGAGAAAAGCCTCGGTGCAAGTGTGATTCCGATGATGCAGGAAGCCCGCACAGTTCAGCTGGCAAAGGGGTGTCTGAAAGAGTTTGCTGGACGCGACCATAATTCCGACTGCAATTCCAGACTGAAAGTGCTTTGAGCGACGGCAGCCGACAAATGCAACGGTTCAAAGCGAAAGGTTAATGTGCGTTTATCGTATATAGGGAGAATCGAATAGAACAGACAGTGGGACCCAATTAAAAGATTTTTTAAAAGTGTATTAGTATTGTCAACAATTTCAGCCTATTTCGCTTACGATATGTTGACTTTCGGGAGTGCTCACTGTAGTTCTCAAGTACGTAACCTACACCATGATGAAATTATACCAGGTGGTCTTGTCGGCACCCAAGGTGTGTTCGTTGATTCCCTTATTGTTCGCACACACTTGATACAATTGACGTTTAAGTCACAGTCACAGTCTATACTAAACTATACATATCCGAGAAGAAGAAAGAGAAGACCACCTGGTATCATTACATCATGAACTACACGAGCAAAAATTTATTTACGATTCATATTAAACACAGAAATTGCCGACTATGCATGGACTCCAGCCACAGTTGTAGCCACTGTCACTTGTGCCGCAGCTCACCAAGGCAAGTCTCTATTAGCTCATTAACAGCTCATTGCAATTGCAATGTCTGAGCTGCTCGGCAAGGAGCTTGCTAGCCACAACCATTGGGAAACACAACTGAGTGCAGCTGGGCAACAGCTAAGGTCAACCTAATGCACGAATTGGGCAGTTTAGTTAATGCAACTGTTTAGCATTTATTGCAAATACATAATCAAATAAGTTTAATTCGGGTTAGTCGGCTGTGCGATCATCACTTAGTCAACCTCTTCGACAGTTGGGCCGCTGTTGCTGGCGCGCGATTGTTTGCCTTTGTTTGTGGACTGCTCGGCACCGCAGCCATGTAGCTTGGACATGATGGGACTACAGATGCGTTGGCAATCGCGCAAATGATGCTCGTACTCCTCCTTCTCGGCCAGCGTGTTGGCGTCCAGCCATTTACTCTCCTTGTCGCACTTGTCGCGCACTTTCGAGCGATCCCCATCGTTGAGCACACCAGCTGGGGCATCGTCTACAGCCTGTTTGCAGCCGTAGATGTAGCCCTCGAGGCTATTTCTGGATGAGACGCGCTCACGTTGACGATCGTCCTCGTCCTTGTATTTCTCTGCCTCGGACAACATGCGATCGATTTCGGCCTTGGACAGGCGGCCCTTGTCATTGGTGATCGTAATCTTCTCACACCTGCCGGTGCTGCTGTCCTTGGCGCCCACATTCAATATACCATCGGCATTCAGATCGAAGGTGACATCTATTTTGGGCACACCACGTGGTGCCGGCGGTATGCCGGTCAGATTAAAGGTGCCCAGCAGATTGTTATCCTTGGTCATGGCACGCTCACCCTCGAACACCTGAATGGTCACTGCATTCTGATTGTCACTGTATGTGGTGAACGTCTGTTGCTGCTTGCACGGAATGCGCGCATTGCGCTCCACCAGCTTGGTCATCACGCCACCTGCCGTCTCAATGCCCAGCGAGAGCGGAGCAACATCGACCAGCAACAGATCCTGAATCTGGGAGCTGCCCACGCCGGTCATGATGGCAGCTTGCACAGCAGCACCATAGGCCACTGCCTCATCGGGATTTATGGACAGATTTAGCTGCTTGCCACCAAAGAAGTCCTGCAGCAATTTCTGAATCTTGGGTATGCGTGTCGAGCCCCCAACGAGCACCACATCATGTATGGCCTTCTTATCCATTTTGGCATCGCTCAGAGCACGCTCTACCGGCTGCAACGTGGAGCGAAACAGATCCATATTAAGTTCCTCGAAACGGGCGCGTGATATCTTAGAATAGAAATCGATGCCATCGTGCAGGGCATCAATCTCCAGCGATGCTTCTGTGCTAGACGAGAGCGTGCGCTTTGCACGCTCGCAGGCAGTGCGTAGACGACGCAGAGCACGCACATTGCTGGATAAGTTGTTCTTATGCTTGCGCTTGAACTCCTCCACGAAATGATTGACCAGACGATTGTCGAAATCTTCGCCACCCAAATGCGTGTCGCCTGCCGTTGACTTGACCTCGAACAACGAACCCTCATCGATGGTCAGAATAGAGACATCGAAGGTGCCACCGCCCAAATCGAAAATGAGCACATTGCGTTCTCCCTTTAGATTCTTATCGAGGCCGTAGGCCAAGGCGGCAGCTGTTGGCTCGTTAATGATGCGCAGCACATTCAGTCCCGCAATGGAGCCCGCATCCTTGGTGGCTTGACGTTGTGAGTCATTGAAATAGGCTGGCACTGTGATGACCGCATCCTTCACCTTGGCACCCAGATAAACCTCCGCTACTTCGCGCATCTTGGTCAACACCATTGAGCTGACCTCCTCGGGTGCAAATCGCTTGCGTTCACCCTTGAACTCAACCTCGATTTTCGGTTTCCCTCCATCGTTAATGACCTTAAAGGGCCAATGCTTCAGATCCTCTTTTATCTTTGGATCATCATATTTGCGACCAATTAAACGTTTGGCATCGAACACGGTATTCTTGGCATTCATAGCCACCTGCAATCACAAATGAGAAAGGTGCAATTAGTCAGCATGAAGCTATTTTTAAGTGGATCTTTCCATTCGTATCGCATATAAAGAAATAAATATGGATACAGTTTTCCATGAGTAAACAATACTCATGCATTAATATTGCAGCTATATAACGATTAATCATAATTCTTATATGTTTAAGATCGGATTGCAATGAAAGTACAAATCTATATAGATCAAGAACTTCTATAACCTTGAAATGATGGATGTGTAATTAAAAATGTATCTCTGTATATATAACGCGATGATATATGGAACATATGCATCCATTTACTTGTTACATGCATTCAGCTCCATCAATGTGATCATATGATCATATTTGGTGAATCACAACCTCCACATTTGGTGCGGCTATGGTCCCCTGACTCACCTGGTTCTTTGCAGCATCGCCAATTAGACGCTCCGTGTCGTTGAAGGCAACATAAGATGGTGTTGTGCGATTGCCCTGATCGTTAGCAATGATTTCCACCTTGCTGTTCTGCCACACACCCACGCAGGAGTATGTGGTGCCCAGATCTATGCCAATTGCTGGTGTTTTTCCCATCTCAGCCTCAATTTAATCCAATGGAAATCCAAACGGACGATCCACTTGCTGCTGGTGATGCCGCCGGCAAACTAAATCGATCGCGATCACAACGTTGTGATTTTAACGATGCAATTCGCCTTGCACAGATGTTTTTTGGGCAATTCGAGAGAACGAGTCGATTTCGGGTTTCCTTTTTTTAGTTTTTTGTATATGTATTCTTCACAAACATATATTTATTTGCAATTTTCACACGCCGATAATTTTGATTTTGGTAGGAGATTCTGACGTTTGTGTTCTAGAAACTGTTGTTGCTGATACGTTCGGAAATTGAATTTGGTCAGAATTTGATGATGACTTGATTTGGCCGATATAAATAGAAACACCGGTCGACTAGATACATTTGTACGTGCGTAAGCGTGCGTGTGATTTAAACCATATTTGTGAAAATAAAAAAATAATAATAAATACTAAAATAAAATACTTTATGTATGTTTGTTCCTCAACGTTTTCCTTTCTTCTTCTTCTTTTGTCCATCTGGCCAAGGAAAGCCGCGAGTTTTGAGAACATCCTGCAAGTACAGTGGTTAATTGTAAAGTAAGTTATGTCTTTCCCTGACTTACCTGCACATTATGGCACACATAGTAAGCATTTTCCATAGCAGCATCGTTGAATATGTCGCAACCAATTGACTTTCCAACACCAGCTTTCTTCTTGCTTACTCCAGCGGCGCCATCTTTCTTTTTCTTATCATCACCTTCGCCACTTCCCGCATTGCTGGACGTGGAGTCTTTGCTGTTCCGTTTCTTTTTGCTCTTACCGGCCATTTAAACTTTTCAGAGCCAGCCAAAGCTGCTGTATCGATTAAATAATTTTGAATGAATAAAACTTACGCTGCCTGGCAACCTTTTTTCAAATCCTGGTTAGAAGTGAGCGTTGCCAAAAAACATTTTGGGTAATTATAGTAAAATTATTGAGGAGTTATCATTTGGAAATTTGCACGTTTTAAATTTAGCGAACATTAGTGTTTCCCGGGGCGCCAAGATATAACTTCCTGGAGTTATGGCCAGAGTCGGGGTGCGCTTGTCGTGATCCGCGGCATCCTCGAACTGACCCAGAAAGATTTGTGAGTCAGCTGCAGATTGCAGCAGGTTCCCGCATTGTTAAAACGGGTTTCAAGTTCTAAATAGTATAAATTTAAAACGAACTGAACAAATAAGCTTGAGGAAATAAAGCGTTATCTTAATTCAAACACAAACTGTCAATAAGAAACCAGCTGATTAACAGTGTGACCATAGTCATTTATCAGCGATTTGGTTGATTTTTTTTCGAAACCTGGTCCCACTGGCCATTTCAGCTGGTAATTGTATGTAAAATGTAAACTTATCAGAGACTATATCTCCTAAAACAATAGAAAAATATAAATATTTCATTTACTTAACATTTTTCCTTATTGTTTCCCAATCTATGAAAATCGTGGCGCATCGGAAAGAAATATCGAAAGTTATCGAAGTAACCATTGACAATTTATGTACAAGTACATAATTCTGTTAAGTTTAACAGACGTCAAAATCAACATAACACAAAAAATTATTGAACGTGACAGATCGGCTTGCGCATATTTCTTATTTGATAAAGTCTAACGAAACGAAAAAAAAAACACAAAAATTGATTTAGTCTAGAACGTAGCTGCACAAAATATTCGGATTAAAATTGCTTAGCTAAAGGAGCTGCCCAAAAGTATCACGAAAAATGACACGTAAGTCCACAAGAGGCTAGAATTTCATTCCTGCAATTGTACTATATTATCGGTGGTGCCAGCCTAATTTTGCATATTTATTGATTCAGCGCTCGACATATTGAATATGGTAAACTTTTTATTATTTTGTCTGCAACTACCAAGAAACGTAACAAGTAATTATTGTTTCCCAAATGCAAAATCGATTGCGAGTCCCTGTTCTGCTCTTAATGTGTGAGAGTATTTATATGTGTTGGCGTGCATAGCGGCTAACCTCTTTGTCTGTACGATTTAGCATGTGATACTAAACAAAAGGCAATAATGGGCGCATTAAATATATGTAAATTGAATAAACATTTCTATGCTTATTTCAGGCGGCAATCAACGAGACCTGGCGCGCGCCAAAAACCAAAAGAAACTGGCCGAGCAGACGAAAGGTAAACGAACTGATGCTTTAACTGTGGAACAACGCAAAGCCAGGTAAATTCAATAATTCAAATGTGAAGACTATAAAATATACTAATTTGTATGCAATCATTTACAGGGATGCCGAAGTGATGCGTGAAAAGCAAAAGAAAAAGGAAGAGGAGGCTGCTGCTGCCGCTGCTGGCAAAAGCAAATAGAAGACGGCAATTCCAGTTCATTAAAGCCTCGTCTTAGGTCACACAAAGTTTTCATTAGGCATAGGAAGTTATAACACATTTAGACAACAACAAGCAACAGTGGATAATTCAGTCGATTCCGGACGCATCGATCATCAGCAATAGTGAGCAGGATATATACCCCAGGATAGTTCATGTCAATCAATTGGTTAACTAATGCCACAAATGTGAATAATCAGGCTACAAGACGCAGTCGAATAATAGCAAGCAAAGACAAACACGCAAGAATACTGGGAAGCGCTTGCTTTTATTAACATTATGCAACACTGCTGAATATTATCATAATTTTCTCTATATACCTGACTAAATTATTTACTGTAAAATATATAAATTTTCAAATAAAACATAATATACAGCCAAAACAGCCAAATTATAAAAAATATATAGCTATTATATTATGTATTTGTTTGACGAAAATATATATATTCATAAGTCTGTAGATTTAAACCCCATAACCGTGCAAAAATGCTAAATTGCATTTGCATACTCAATAAATGGTTAGATCTTATTTGTGAGTCCCTTTATGAATTGTAGCTGTTGTGAAGAAAGTTTATTTTCTTTTGTTTTCTCGTGGTTTGCGATAACATAGCTTTTCTTTTAATACAGTTATAAGCAAGTGCGCTTAGAAATTGTTAGTTAAATTGATTACTTGATAAAGAGTAGGGTATTATTGAAAAACATTAGCAGGAACTTAAATATTGTTGTGTCCGTTTAGTTGAACTTCACTTCACAAATGCTAGATAATAATAAACCTTGTGGAGTATCAATACCTTCATTTGGAAGTTATACAGTTGTGATCCATAGTTAAGTAAAGCTGTGTATACAATATTTTATGTAGGTACTTTTAGGTCGGACTAGTACAAATTTAGATAAAGCAGTTAAACAATTCCAAGGTAAATTCTGGTGAAAACATACTCTGGGATTTTGGATATGCTACAATACTAATTTAATTAGGATATGCATATTATATATTTTAAACTGATTGTTTAACGTATATCAGAAGTACCAACAAGTTAGTACTTCTGTATGTGAGCTATAACTAATAAGTATATTTCGTTATAAAATGGCATTCAAGTAATTTAGTTTCAGGTATATTAACTTTGTTTAAAAAAATAGTTGCAAAAGTGCGTTGCATAATCTTTATTTTATCAGTTGAAGACCCTTGTAAATAATGTGCGTAAATATATAAATAATTATTTTTGATAAACTAAATATAGGCTTGAAATCTGAAGTTTATTGGGTCTATACAATCATAAATCTTAAACAATCCACCCCACACAGCATGATAAAAGAGCTTTGATCGACACACATAAATTGATAAATATGAAAGTAGCCCCAGACTCTCTTAGCCTACAGCCAAAGGAACTCAACTGCCAATAACTTGTATCTAGTATTTACCATTTGTTCACGGGTGAAAAGGAATGAAAGAAAGACAGTGGAAGAAACTAACTGGCAACAGGCAAGTAACCAAAAATGGGCGACAGCGGAGCGTGTTTCCATCATATCTATGGCGCGTATCTTAAACGGGCTAGTCAGCGTGGCCAGACCATAGACAGAGCATGGGATAAAACAGCAACCACATTGGGACTGGGATTAAGACAGCGACCGAGACAGACAGGGATTGCAGCTCCAATGTCGCTAGAAGTTGGTCGCGTGCTGAGCAGAGTCTTTGGTCTCTGATCTCTAGAGCGCATTTCCTGGAAGTGGAGCGACAAAAACTCAAGTAATGAGCTGGCTCGCTTAATGATTTGCTCGGGTTGCTAGTGCAAAACGTTGTAACTGATATCGATGTCGAACTAACAAAGGTCCATTGTTAGTTGCTTACTGTTTGTTTGATAAGTCTATGCCGGAACCGCGAGCGCTAAAACAAAAGAAACAATAACAAAATAACAGGTTTCTCTTGACAAGCTAGAGAAAGCTCCTCCACGTCGAAAGCTTGTAGAGCTAAAAACAACCTTTAGGTCTAGTAGAACTTTTCTACGCTAGACGCTAAAAAAGATCAGACGAACGCTACATTAGGCTACGCCCGACGATAAAATACCCCTCGCCCTGTTTTGACTTTAATAACTTTAGTGTTTATTGTCTGATCGGATTAAAATTCGAAGTAGAGCTAGATATTTAAGTTAGCTCAGTATATTTCGAAGTTGAAAGTTGTATGGAGTTGTAAAATTTATTAATTGACTTGCGGGAATGATGGGCGTGGCATCTAACAGTTGAAATAAGCTTGCTCAGCGTATATTATACAGAAATCTGCATGCCAAATTTGGTGACTCTATCTTTTATAAAAGCTGAGATATCGACGTTCAAACAGACATACATACAGTCGGACTTCGCTTAATCGAATAGTGAAGAATAGTGATGCTATGGGGTCTGCCACGCCTCCTTTTGCCCATTACATACATTTGCACAAAGTTAGTATACCCTTTTTTGACCAGTTTCAATGGTCGAAGGGTATAAAAAAGACACTCAAACGTCGTAGACGTCGACGTCAACGTCGATGTCAGCGTCGCAGCAGCCCAACGCGTTCGCACTGCGCAGCGCGATCGCGTCTCTACGCGACTCTCACGAGCGAACGCGCGCGATTTCAGTCGCAACGTGAAACTCGGCGTAAACACAACGAAATCGCGCGCGGAAACTGACGTAAAACGTGCGAATCGAGGCATCTGATTAGGAATTCTAAAATAAATTAGACAAATAAATCGATTGGCAGTGCGAAAAAAAAGTTGGGAGAAGAGAAGAGCAGAAGTGAAGTGTGCGTGCAAATTAGAAAGTGTAAGTGAAACTGGAATTGGGTTCATTTCCCACTTTCGTCGTCGTCGTATTTGGCAGCCAGACGCTGCCGATCGCAATGCTAATGCGAGTGCCAAGTGTTTGACATTATCAGCCCGCTGGCAATTTGGCATGCGAATGCAACAGCAATTTCGAATTGCAGTCGCCTGGGCGGCTCGATAGATCGATCGATCGAGGGAGCGAGAGCAAGCGATTGATCGCCAAATGCAAATCAAGTGATAAACGATCGCCACTGAATTGAACTAACAGGCGTGCAGCGATCAGCGATCAGTTGAGGAGGAGCAACAGCAACAGTATTCCCCCAATGCCCAGTGTGCTGCCAGAGTTCCCGCATCCCCTTGCCCTGGGTTTGAGTCTGAGGCGCGATCGTCTGCCGCTGGCTGTCGCGCGCGATCGTCAGTCGAAGTCGCAGTCGCAGTTTGTTGTTTTTTATTATTTATACAAAATATATTCAATTCCATTTAGCTGTCGCCTCCGTCGCTGTCGTTGTCGTCGCCAGCAATTTCAATATTCAAATGATCATGATCACTTGACTTTGACTTCGTCGCACTCGCACTCGTTCGACACGATCGCGTTTCCAAGCTCTGCGCTTTTCTGAGCGCCTGCAACAACAAGCCGACAAATTATGATTAATACGCTAAACAAAACGGCAACTAAAGTATAATGCGAGTGGAGCCGCTGCTACTGTTTGTTCTCACTCCCGTTCGGGATCAGTCGATCACTCTCTGTCTGTGTATTGCCGTCTTGCAGTCGAGCACTGACCCAATTTCTTGTTGACGGCATTGATGAGAAATTACGAGCAAAACAAAACAGTTTGTTTGTTTTGATTTTTGCTCTTGCAATCGCGCTCTAAATATGTGTTTAGACGTGCCTATATGCGATATATGTAATATACAGACATATTTCCTTAACTGTTGCTCTGTTGCATGATGTCAGCTTCAGCTCCCACATCCCGCAGCACTCGCAACCCGAGAACGTGTTGACATTGAAATTAACATCGCCAACCTGCAACGCCTAAATTTATTTTTGGGCATGCCAGTTGAAAACGGGTGCGGGACCTCCAAAGAAAGTGCGAAACAACAGACTAACCGAAAAAAATGAAATTTGTACAAAGAAAAACTCAATTTGATCGCAAAATCTCTTAAGATGCTCGCAAAGCTCATTGGCCTGCGTGGGCGTATACGTAATATATGCGTAATAGATGTTCTTATGAGACTGGGCCCTTTTTACACATGCCAGTCAGTAACGAACAATAAATATCACATTGAAGCACACAAATTAAGCGACGAGCATAGAATAAAGTTGCGATAATTTGTCAAGCACCTGCTGGAAAAGATTTGCTGAAAGAACACGGCAAGAAAGCTTTAAGACTGTGTGATAAGCAACTGAAAATACATTAATAACATTTAACTTATATTTTTAAACATTCTCTCACTTTGTTCAAAGATCGTAAAGCACTTTCGGCTGTAGCAACGCCTCATTAGGTACCCTGCGAAGTTCAATGACGTCAAGTCATTAAATGCCAAACGAAAATAAGAAGTGAAGCAAACATTAATGCTGTCAAACAAGTTGGCAAACCTGACCTTTAGATACCCTGTATTTACCGTTCATTTCAAAGCATTTTAAAAACATCTTTCAGTTTATTATTACAATATACGTCTGAGTTAATTACAAATTGCATTACTAAGTCTGAGCTGCCCCATTTGTATATTCTTGAAAGGGTGTTGATGCTTGTCAAAATGCCAAAAGAAAGAGCAGCAAAACGTGAAGGTTGAAATTACAAGGCAATCAAGCAGGCGGCAATAAGATAAAACTGAAGACTAAATGGAAAACACAAAACAGTCTATTTCGAGAAAAATGTTCTAATACCATAAATGAGACAGTGCACTGCCACTGCAGTGGCACACCTACGATAAAGTAGGCGTTGACTTTGGCACAGTGGTATCAAACTGAATACAAATCTAGCTAAGTTTGCAAGAAAGTTATATACCTAAAGACAAATATATTTATATATACAATATAATGTGGCACATTCCATTGCACGATAAGAAATAAAAATCAGACTTTTCCAAAACCTTTTATTTTTATTGTTCCCTGGAACTTATACAATCGGAATTTCAACTAATTTTTTGTAATCTCTCAATTAAATTGTTTATAATGTGGTTCCATTAATTATACATTTCTCAGCCCGCTGCCCTGACCGCCTGACTGCGACTAGAAGCATTTTATTTTTCATAAAATATAGGCGAATATATAAACACGAATATATGTATGTAAAATATATATACGCAATATATGAATATGTATGTAGTACTGAGAGTAAAGCGCTCACGACCTTGTAGACTATTTATAATCAATTTTGTTTGCTTCTTTCAAAAATGAATCATTTTTACGGCCGATTTTTATGTTTCTCTCTCTCACTTTCGTTGGGGCGAATCCGTGAAGGATTATGCTAAAGTTAGTTGTTGAACGCGTTCAATGTCTGTTCCATGACCATGAGGCGACTTGGGGTGACGACGTTGACAGTGCAGCAGACAGTGGCATTATAGAATTGAGCAATTAGATGGCGACGTATGAAATGTATCTTAAAGATACGTGAAGCCATGTGCGCACTGCGAAATTGCGAAAGCCACGAGTAATTGAAAGAATGGAAAAAATAAATAAAACATTGCTTCCATTCTGCAGCTTCAAAGGCGGCAATCGAGAATTGCAGCTGCAGCGAGTCTAATTGATTTATACTTATGTCAAGTGATTGAAAGCCATGTCAACACCAACAACTACCATTACAACAATAACAAGAGCCAGACGAAAAGGTTACCCTAGAAATATTGATGTGATCGGTTAGTCCTCATTGGTATATGTCGAAACCGTTGAAGCATAAAAGAAAAAGTTTAATTTATGGGAACATAAAAATATATTGTAAGAAATATCTGATTTTTGTACTCATTGTTCCCATGAAATATATAGAATATATTAGTTCAATCTTTATGATATTACTACAGTTTTTGTTTGTATGGTATACTTCAGTTTTGATCTTAATCTGTTTTTTTTAGAAATTATCCAATTGTTCCTTGAGCTTATCAATACATACGAGACATTAAGCTGATCTGGTTTCTTCTTACACACAGACCCACATGCAAACTAACTTCTTATCGGCCATTGACACTGATAAATAATATTTTATATATGCAATATTCATTCCAAATTGTTTGCCAAAATGATTATATCCTCTGGGAAGGGTATAACAATGCGCAATAAAGAAAGAGAACTTATCAAAGACTCGAGTCTAAATTCGAGTTTCGCTTTGGACTTGTCAAATTTGGTAGAACGATTTTTGACCGGTTTGACGGGGTCTATAGGCCAGTTTACCCCCCCTCTCCCCAATAGAGCAGAGATTGAGTAATCTTTGGCTGCGGCGATACTCGCTTCAATTGTCGGCACAATGTGCTTTTGTATCTTTTGTGACTTGCGCTAAAAGTAGCGCAGAAAATGTCAAACTTAATTACGCGTCGAAGCGCAAACAAATTGTTGCAAGGAAAGGGGGATAGGGGTTAGCCGAGGCAATTCTGTGTGGCCTATCGAAACAGTAAACAAAAGAGAGCCGAAATAATTGGCGCCCGCGTTGTTGGCGGCACACGATAAATGATTAAATGATAAATACAGCGCGCACACAGAACACAAAATACACGAATGTATCTGCAAGATACAAGAGCTGGACACGCGCCGATTGCACAAGCAACAAATTGCTTTAGACGTTTGTGGAGTGAAGTGGGATGTGGCTGCTGATGTTGTCTGTCTCGATCAGGGGAAACTATGTTAGATTAACCCATATCGACGCCTTCATCGATCGCTGCCTTTTATTTTTTATCTGTTCGTTTCTTTGCTCTGCCCGCTGAATTTGAATTTGAAAATCGGCCAGTTGACATGATTTATATTGACAATATTTTCGTTTCGGTTCCATGACTGCGGGCAGTTTTGCTTGCTGGTTGGACAATTAGGTCATGTTTTCATAAATTGATTCTGTTGATGGAAAATGTGCGGCAGGGAGAAGGGGAAAATTGCTTCAAAAATTATAATGCAAAATGAATAAAAACAAATTGTTTTCTGTTGAAATTCACAGCTTAAGTTTACTCAGTCAAATATTTGCGGGAAGTAGAAAAGTCAATGATATTTAAATATTTAACATAGTTGAAAACAATTGCTTGTACAACCATTGTACTGCTACAAGGTTTGAATGCTAATTGTTAAAGCTGTGAATTATTATCTTGGGTTTTAATGAGAACTTCAAATTTATGGGTTAGCTTAAAGGAACATGATAATTAAGTTAGGTATTTTTGGGGCTCGATAAATAACTTGTATAGCATTTAACTCTTTTATTTTAATAGTTTTCAAAGTTGCGTTAATATTCTTAATTATTGATATATTTTATCATTTTGTATAGAATAAACACGTTTTAATTCATTTCTGTATTCAGATTAAAGTATTTAAATTACGTTTCTGTCTCATATGGCACAGGTATCAATCTCTCTCATGTCGAAAGCTTAAAACCCAATTTAGTGTGGAGGTATTTCTCACTTGCTCTTAAATTTTGACGCACCTTTTCGGTAGGTCAACCACAACATATAATCCCTTCTCGGCTGCTACTGTATTACCATATAGACAACTACTTATTCAGGCCTTTCTCGGGTACTCTCCCAAGCACTTCTGACTAACAGCCTTTCACATTTTTCGACATTTAACGGCATTTGCAACTCAAACGAGCGCCCACACATGCACAAGATACAAACACACACACAAATACACGCTGCATTGACAATCGTGGCAAGTTGCACTTGTCAAGCACTTTCCAGCTGCAACAGCCCACATACAACATATTATGAACATCGACGAAGCTGAAGAAAATTCTTGAGAAAAAGTCGCTAGTAAAACGCGCTCATGTCGCGCGCGTGTTTGCCCGTCCGCCCACACATTCGCTTGAACTTGACTCAACGCGACTTTTGTGAGCTGTTTATGAGCACATCGCCGCTTTAGTTTATTGTATTGTAGTATGCAAGCGGAAGTCGGCGTCACCATTATATGAGATATAACTTATTAATGTGATTATTAGCAGATCTCGCTGGGCCAAGCTGCTGAGCGTGGAACGTGGCTAGCGCAGTCAGCTGTCCACAGCTGCGTTCACAAAAATAGAAGCACGACTTGGAACTTTCTTTGCTAAAGTGTTTAATTTAGAATTTTATTTACAGAATTTATTTCCTATTCTTGTTTTGTGGTTCCCCGATATCTTTTTATTAGCTTTTTAGTAAAAATAGAGAAATTCTGTCTTCGCTTACGAGCTATGCTGATTTTACGCATGCTTGTGTACGTATGTATATAATGTATTCAGCAAAGTGAATCATTTTTATTAAGAAACGTTAAATCATCTTAGAAAAAGTAAGCCGTAATTATTTAATAAATATCTAAAGTTGATTACTTTTTATATTTTTAGCTTAACATAATCTTCAAAGTTTCTCTTACAATTGAATTCATGGCAAATCTTGCTGTCATATTTCCTCTATTATTTACAAAGTTGAGTTCTATTAATTAGAAAATCCACGCAGTACAAAAGTATTGAATATTTGCCTTTTTCATCATAACAAATGGTACTATACTTTTAGCCCCAACTGTACACACAGTTACGCATACACAGATATGTACGTGTACATGGGGCACATACTTGACATGCCTGCGCTGCGCTGCATTGCATGTGGGTTGCCTCACAGTCCGGCTAATTGGCCGCTTGGAGAGCTCTAAGTGCTGCTATAGGGTAGAGCAGAGAGTGAGTGGTACGTGGTACATAGAGATCTAGCACAGTCTAAGAGCTGGCCGATCTCTTGCCACACAAATCGGTTGTATCGCATGACAATAGTCTTGGTAACTCTATATGGAAGCCCTAGCTATGCTGTGTGGTAACTGCGCATTTGGTTCCCAGTAAATTCAATTTATTCACCATTTGCACAACAACAACAACAACAGCACAACATGGGTAGGCCGAAAGTCGCGCGCAAAACGCTTCGGAAACGCGTCGCACACGCACCATATGTCTGCTTAATTCAAACAAGTCTAGCGACCTTAGCGAGACCTGCTACAATCGTATGACGATCTATGCCCAACTATAGAAATCGGGGCATTCAAAGTTTACTCTCCCATTCTGTTTACGGCTGCCTGCCTCCCCTTGAGCCCTCTTCTCCCTTCTCCCATTCCCCTTTTAATTGCGTAATTTGCTTTGCGTTTTTCTTTGTGTTTCGTCGCTTTTAAGATTTTTTGAATATTTTTCGCATGCGATTTGTTTGCACAGACAGAGAGAGAGAGAGAGTAATGTTTATGGCTAGAACGAGATTGATGATTACGCCAAGGTAAACCGGAAAAAATATACAAAATTCTCTTGCAACGATCCTGTTGGCAGGTGTGAATAAAGGTGAATGCAATGGAAATTTGTCTTGTTTTTTACGATCCGTTTACAAAAGCAATGCCCCCAAGAGCCAAGTTGGTCGTGTCTTTAAGACTGCTGTAAAGTGTTCCCATGTATGACATGGCATTTTGTCGTGTGATTATCTCATCAGCGTCTTTTATGCCTCAGGCCCCAAACTTGTTAGACAGCACACACGAGCGCTGCATGCATCCGATAGATACGATATGTATCCGTGCGGGCGCCTTGGCTCGATTTGCATGTGCCAACATCAAATTGGAGCTGCTGTTGCATGTTAAGCGATTGATTAATTTAATGACAATGCCCGTGGGGCATACATACTATGTATAGACTGAGTGTACTGCCGATGATATCAGCTTTCTTTGGGGGCTCCTTCAAGGAAATCGAGGCGGTTCAATTGAATTAACTAGCAATTTGGAACGAGTTTCGTCGACGTTGTAAGCGATGAATCAATCCAGCTATATTGCTATACTATATTTCAACCATACAGAAACACATTTGAATATTTTCAGCTCTTTTGTTATTGTGCGATTTCTAAATATAAATAAGATTTGTTGTCTAAACAATTCTCTGCTCGAGCTTTCGTTGACGTCACGAAAAGTTGTTTTATTTATCTCAAGTCGGAATGTTGCTCTTTACCTTTTGCAATGGCAAACTGACTTGTCATAAATACTTCCGTTGCTGAGCGAACAACGTAAAAATACAGATACATGCCAGGTATATACCAGGTACATGCCATATACACCTGTTCCGCAGAGCAGATTAGATAGGCTAAATGAAAAACAAATGCCGGTAATGCATCTCAAAGTTGCAACATTGCCTCATCAACCCGAGCACTTTTATGATTCAGACAAACAGTTTTAGCGTACCTTATTATCAGTCAGTGACAATGGTGGGAGTTTTTATGTCTATATTCATTTGTATACCTTTCATATACCCTGCATTGTAGTATATTAAGTTGGAGACCATTAATTAAGATCTATCTTTCTTACTATATTTTCTTTCCTGGTTTTCTTTCTCTCCGTTTCCCACATTTCTTATACAATTATAAATATACTTATATTTCTTATTATTACTTTTAGACATTTACAAACCGCATTCAAGATGCCGAAACCGCTGGTGAACTCCTGCTGCCTGTGTCAGTCGACGCGAAATGGATCTGTAATCTCTGGAATTCTGGCTATCGTTCTGTCCATTCTAACGATCATATTGATCTTCACAACTCGTGTGCATTTCAAGACAATTGTCTTTGACTTTATACCAAATGATATAGTCAAAATCATTCTGGTAATAAATCTCTGCATGACCATATTGATATCACTGCTGATGATCGCCGGCGTGCTCAAGGTTAGTATCTTCCTGTCGTTAATCCTTTAGCAAATCATCGATTAATGTTAAATTTCATCCCACAGCGTAATCATTATCTGATGGTACCTTGGGTGGTGCTAGGAATTATGATTGCCATTGGTCTCCTCATTTCCGTCATCTACACGGCGGTCGTTTTCTTTATCGACGGCTTTGTGCTAACGGGCGTAATATTTCTGATCTGCGGTCTGATCTGTTCTGGTAAGTGCAGCAGAGTCGGCGCCACCGACCCCACTGAGTGCTTCTCCTTGTGCGGTTTTTAGCACCGGATGGCGTTTCACGCCAGCCGTTTTTACTTTATTGGCGCATTTATCATGCGTCGATTACCTGCATGCTGAAAGCAGTCGGGAAATGGGATGGAGGGAAGAGTGGGAGGAGGAGGAGCTGTACAGAGCAGCTCTGTCTGCGCACAAATGAGGCGCGAAGTGCTTGGCCCGCAATTAGTTTGGCTGCCAAATGGCAAAAAATAATAGATGGCCATGTGAGGCGAAACAGTAGTCACTCGCTAATGGAAGCCACTCAGTGTGGCGTGTAATTGCTGAAGAAATTTAGCATAGCCTTAATATGACTTTGCTTGATGAGTATTTCAGAACTCTTTAAAGGACATTGAGTACCAAAGAGACAACAATAACAAAAGGTTAACTTCCGCATGTCAAAGGTTTTATACTTTATCAGTTTGTGGCATGTACAGGACCAACAGGCCCTTTTTGTAATAAAATGATATACAGACGGACCCTACTTGGAAATATTTTGATAACTACCACTTGGTCATGAATCATGATACAATACATCAGCATTAAAGTAGCATTCAATCAGTTAATGCTAGAATACAACTTGATGTAAAATTATCTAAACAAATCTCAAATTTCGAGTGATTATGTCTGTTAAAAGTTATTGTGATCCAATATTGATGAAATTTGAGTAGTAACTGGAGAAGGAAAAGTAATATCTTGAGAACAAGATATGTTTTCTATTAATCACTCCTATGACATCTTGAAATGTGAAGCTTATTGTTGTAACAGTTAACAGTTAAACATGAGGGATATCAAGTATATTTTGTATACCATGTACTTGAGTCTTAATATAAGACTGTGTATGTACGTAATATGTACATATACTTAGTAAGGTATATATGGAGTCGCAGGATTCAGTTTCAACCTGTTTCACTCAATTTCTCAAATTGTTGCTTTTGCGATAAATTTATCTAAACTACGCCCCTTAATTTACCAACTACAGCAGTATTTATATACATCTATAATGTTTATCAATAATGTTTGTCTTCTTGCAGCTGTGCTCACATATTGCTGGTGTGTTGTCTACAGCGAGTACGCGAACCTGGCAGAGGAGAGCGAGCGAGGACGCTACAACAAGCAGCCCTATCGCCGTTGATCTGAACTCTGGAGGATCCCACGCTGGGCATACATCCTATCATCGCTTTGGCACCCCGCATACACACACCCATACATCTTATATGTTAGTTGATAATACTAAACTTCTTGTTCGTAATTAGCTCATACGTTTAACTAATTATTTTAATTTAACTATTTAATAATGCGCAATCAGTTGAGAAACATAACTTATGTATTTCAGTTTGATGGGCCTTGTAAGTGCAATCGAATTACTTTAACATTGATATACGATATTTATCACAATACAATAATTATTGTTGTAATTTGTATGTAATATTTTTGTATGGAAAAGATAATATTGCTAACACACTCTTAAAGAATAAAACAAATTCGAAATACCTGAAGTGTACGAGGTCATGTTGGGTTTATTGTGTCGTCTCTTCTCTCACATTGTTTATTTCAAAATATATATTTATTTCTCACAAAGTCTATCAAATTTGTAAATTAACTAAAGTATATATGTATGTGGGTTTCTTCGCATTAAGTGGGTGTGAGTTTGAGTGTGTGTGTCTGTGTGTGTAGCTTGTAAATTTCTATATATATATATAGGTAAATTTGTTTACAGTTCATTTCGTGAATATTGTGGCTTGAGCTCCTCAATGCGCTTGATAAAGTCTGTCTTCTCCAAGCAACCGTCACAGCTCTCGTCCCAATCGTTGAGAATCTTCTTCAGATCGCGTACCTTTAACTTTTTCAGATCCACGTTGTTCAGATCGATTTGTTTCTCTACAAAGATAAGGAGTGATTTTATTATAAGCATGTCGAACACGAGGTCATGTGTCAAGTGCTTCATACCGTAACGCAAATCGCAGATTTGTGCATCCTTCTTCTTCAATTTCTCACAAACTTTCTCTGCTGGCATAGCCCAGCTCATTGGTTTGCTCAGCTCATTCAATATACCTGTGGCAGACTCCTCAAGACCGCCCAGATAGTAGCACTGCGCGAAGAGAGAGAGAGAGAGATAGAGTGATACAAATACATACGTGTTAGTCGGGGATGCGTTAGAGCGCAACCTGTTTGCCGGCAAAACGGCCTTGGGCTACTTACGAATCTGTGCTCCTTGTTTTTCTGTGTTTTGCAGAATTTCTTAAATGCTGTCTCTATCAGTTTGTAATCCTTCTTCGTCCCTTCGTCTAGGGAGTCAGCAAATCTCCTCACAGTTTTTACACAAACTACAATTTACATGAAGTGAAAATCTGTTCCAGAACATTTTGTACTTACGTGGCCATCGGGGGCCCACTCGTTTACACCTCTGTATACATACCTTCGCAGTCGTCTTCTTTCAGTGCCAGCGCCGAATGCGCCACGGCGAATATTAAACAGGCCGCTAGTAGTATGTGTGACGTGTTCATTTTGCTTCTTTTATATTTACTTTAATTTAATAAAATGCTTTTTGTTTAATGCCTACGTTAGCTTGCTTTAGCCAACTTGTTAGCTCTCTTGTTCTTTTCAATGTGACCAGTTATACGTATACAATAAATGCTTCGACTCAGAGCAAAAAATACTAACCCAGAATTGGAATATTAAAATAATAACACATGCAGAATAAAAAATGTAGTTCAGCTAAATATTTTATATAATCTCTTAGAATATAATTTTAAATATAAAGTACAATTTATTATCCATATACCCAGCACATTTAAAAAAGTAGTGTTATTCACGGCTTACTGTGTTATTTTTAACAGAGCTCGTAGGCAATCCTTTTTAACATTTCACTGTAAAAATAAATCTAGTGCGCGCAAAAGTATGCATGTTATATTTTTATCTTATATTGTGTAGTATTTTTCGCTTCAAAGTATATTACGATAATTAAACAAGTTTGTTTACGTTTGGTAGAAGAGTATGCAGGTGTCTAGCTAGATTTGACGGGAAAAAGGC
The DNA here is from genome assembly GCA_018903675.1 of Zaprionus capensis. Lineage (NCBI taxonomy): Eukaryota > Metazoa > Arthropoda > Insecta > Diptera > Drosophilidae > Zaprionus > Zaprionus capensis. Next base: position 8,303,114 of record JAEIFN010000964.1, on the reverse strand, counting down.
TTAGTGATTGCAGCACGGCGGTGTACTGCTGGAATTTAAAAAAATCTAGATTTGACAGGAAAAAGCTCAGATGACAGAACTGGTACCGCGAAATTGTCTTTGCTGATTTTTGTACACCTCGAGATCAATTGTTGAATGGAGTGTAGCCTACGGTACATTTCTTCAGATATTTGAACAGCTTTCTGTATTACGTTTAAAAATTTTGTTTGTTAAAAATTATAATAAGTGAATACGCATGCCTTATGAATCGCAATCTTATCTAGATGGTTTTATAACTTAAGCTGACAACAAAATAGTACGAAAAGAGAATGTTTGAATATAAGAGATCTATTTGGGGAGAAGTCGTACAACAATAAAACGAACAGTTTTCAATTGACTTTTACGGTAAAATACCTGAAGAGCGTACAAGATTCGACTTGCCAATAAAGTTGACTCTTCGTCTTGTTTTAGAAACCAGCCGAATTATTTGCTCAGTATTGTCTCACTCGAGCTATGGGAAGCATCGCGGCGCGTGTCTTGCCGGCGTGAGTATTTCGCCTATACGTATATATGTATGTACATATGTAGGTATTACGTGCCCGAACTTGTGTATGTGTGTGTGCTTGTAGATGTGTAGGTGTGAGTACACAAAGTGATTCTCAGCTATGCACTTCGCGTCTCCAACCGAAAGTACCTTGCCCGTCGTGACGTCGTCGTTGTGCGATCTTTGACATGATACAATGGATTCGCGATTACAGTTAGGTTTAGTATTGTTCGTGCTGGCAAACGGTGAAGAGCTCGCTCTACCAATCTCGGCTAAATTGTAACCCCGAGCAACAGCAAAAATACAAAGCAAAAGCGAAATTATTTTGTTTACATTTTGTTGAATGAAATTTGCATTTTATTGCGAATAGTATAATTAACAACTAAATTTATATCGCTCTCATTGTGGAACGAGTTGGTCAAACTGTGAAAAATCCGATAATAAAAATGGCCGAAACTAAATTCACAATTGTGTTACCAACTAACCCGGACCCCAAGTGCGACGGGATGAGTCAATTCACCGTCCGAGGAAGCCTGCTGTCGGAACCCCAGCAGTAAGTTAAAATCGATGAGCTGCCCTTAAAGTCTCGAAAGTTGGCTAACACTTTTCCTAGAACCGCTAAACGCACTTCGCGTGCAGCAATTTGTAGCAACAAAAACGCAGAAAGCTCTCTTTCTGAGAACAAGGAAAACATTTAAATTAACGATTTATGGTGCACAGTCGGCTGGGTGTGCCTTGAAAATAGTTTCGAAAACTATTAATAAGTTTGCCTATTAATATGTAGATTTCTCTAGGGGAAGACGTTTTGCAAAAATTTGTTCTTGACCGTTTGGGAAACTTTGCTGCGCTTATCAGAAGGCAAAGAACATAAGATTCCGACAGTCAGAAGTGTAACAGCTGCCATAATCAATGACATCATCGACAACAACACTTAAGTAGCGTGTTGAAGACGACGCCGAAATTGCCGGCAAAAGAAATGATTCAAAACAGAATATGAAACAAGAAAGAATGGTTACTTTTACCATGCCGAAGCTTTTATACTCTTGCAGTTAATGACATAGGCACAGTGAACAGTAATATAACTTATTAGGTTTCATGGAAAGCTATAGAATATATGTACATACATACATAGTGATCAGTAATATAACAATATAACTTGCAAAACTTCGTGGAGAGTAATTGGAACTGCAATTGGTGGAAGCAGAAGAATGTACATATTTAGAATTCTATTTGAAATAGTAAAGCCTAAATTTGGTATCTGAATGTTCCCGTTGAGAAGAGTGACTTGCCTTTTGTCTCTGATGAGTAATTGCAAACTTCTAGCGAATACTAATGTACCCTCTTCAAGTGTATAATAGCCAGATAATAAATTGTGGCACATTAACAGTTTGGACACGCGGGAACAAGAATTTAATTGTGCCATTCTTCAGCTCGATGATCACTGAGCAAATGATGTCAATAAATCAACATCTTTCTTATACATATGTGCATATCTTTCCTGTATTTCATAACTGGCCTGTCACTGCTTGATTTCGTATCCGGCTTGCTGCTGATGTAAGAGTTCGATTACAAGACTATGCGATTGTTTTCGCTATCTTTACCGTCGCGATAAGACGTCAGTCAATTGCTGTTTAGTTAGTTCAGGCGATAAGGACTTCAAAGAACTGGCTAATATTTGCTTAAGATAGCAGTCTTCTTTATGCATTTTTTATGTTCTGTACATAAATAAAATGAAAATAATATTCTTTGTGTGCCACATATACTGCTTATCTTTCAATGAGAAAACCAATTAAGAAACATAAGAATAGAGTAGTGTTCAAATTGAACACGCTGATGTATTTTGGACTTTAATTCTTATCAGGATATATGGAAATTCCAAAAACCTTCATCATTAACAAATATTTCCGAGAATTTACTTTCAATAGCTTTCAAAGTACTTTTTCCATCCAATCACGGATATCCCCCTCATAGCCCCTTGTGAATAACAGCTCAATCTAGACATTTCGGAAAACAATTGGCCAACTCCAAACATTGTGAGTACCAATTAGCAGAATACAAATATTTGCCATGAATCACGTTTGATAATTCTAAGTGCTAGTTGGTAACAAGATACAATACGTGTGTAGCCGCTGATGGCTTTATATAGCTTCCAATCGTTTACACGTTTTTCACACCTACGCTGGCTGCATGATTTGCATTTTTAACGGGCCCCTTAAATACTTAGATATTTCACACCTGCTCCATAGAGTTTAATATTGTCAGTGTAAACATTCACTTTCTTAGAGGACTTTGGATTTTCAAAAAACATCATGGTCTTTTGTGTTTGTAGAAAGAAGAACACACCTGCAACCCCATAAACAATATATAAATATATTCATAATCAACATCAACAGCCGCGCCCATATAGCCATGTATGTCTGTCTGTATGAACTCCTAGATCTAAGAGACTATAAGAGTTATAGCCTTCAATTTTTGTGACAATACTTGGACTAAACTTTTAATTTATATAATAAATGGATGCTATATAATAAAGTATGCAATATGGAATATCACAGTCGCGCTGTCGTTCTTGTTCAACTCTATCCGTTCTCACTTGTTTAATACTGACATTAATTCGATAATTTTCACTTCATTCTCGTTACAGATTTTCGATAAATTTCGTTAACAGTGTCAATTGCACTGACAACATAACATACCATTTCAAGGTTGTGTTTGCACAACAATTACTGATCGAGAACTACAAAATCGATGGAGAGTGGAGTAATGAGCATAAGGAGACGCAATTGAATGTATTCGATGGTAACAGCGACAATGAAATCAAAATTAATTCCAGTATTACAAACGGTATTCAATCCGCAACTAATTATTCGTTTACAGAATCGACATTTAGCCTAGAGTTTAAATTAGATTACGCAAATTCCACAATTTCCGTATATCAAGTGCGGGGAATGGGTCACAACTTTGTCACGAAATTCGAAACACTCTTCGGCCTTGCGGAAATAAAGTCAGTTCAGGTGTGGGGGGATGTGCAGAAAATAAACGCATTCTCCCTGAGCTACGATTGAGTAGAGCTGCAAACTGCAAAATAAGATTTAAGGTTAGCAATCTACAGTTTTTCCAATATTTGCTTGCACACTTTTCTGGTTTCGTTTGGTTCGATTGGGTTTGTTTTCCATTTGTTTTGGTTTGGTTTCGTTTGTTCTGCTCCTCATCTAACAACGTATTTAGATTAGTTATGTGCACGTATTATATTGCTTGCCACCATGTCGCCTGTTTAATTTGTGGCTCCAGGGTCTCAAACTCACGATCAAATCGAATCATTCTGCTCAGCGCCTGTGCGTAGGCAACGCTTTCGCACTCGACTTGGGACCAAGTTCGACCGTTCCTGCTATGCACATTATTATTATTTTATTTATGCGTTCCCAGTTCTTGCTGTAGAGTTTAGTATATGTACTAGTATTAGTTTAATCACAGTTTTAAGTAAATATTTATTGTAATGTTTAATTAAGCCAAAGAATACCCCCACCTTCCTGCATCCACATCCCTGCACATCCCATTCGAAAGTATTAATAAAAGCCTCGAAGCAACTACATCGGTTTGTGTTACTATTTAAACAATTTAGACCCATTACATGTTATTTATTTTTCCCGTATTGTGTTCTCAAAGTTGTTTCATTCGCAATTTTCAGAATGTTTCCGTTGGAAACGTGCTTCAATTTGCATCGACTGAGCATATATGTGAATGATGCCTGCTGCATTCGCTATGATTCTTAGAAATGATCAAGGATGGCGAACAAATTTTTCCACATTTTATACTTTCAGTTCACAAACGAAACGAATCGAAAACACAAGAAACTTTTTGGGATAAACAACAATGGGGCCTGCCATCTGTGGTCTATCGCACTGAACTGAGCTCTCCGAATATAATAAATTTTACTTTAGTTTTCCAGAAATTAAACAATTGCATTTATTTTTTTCTTAACAGTTTTTGGTTTGCTTTATTGCCCAACAGGTGTGGGCGCATTTTAAAACAACATACAGAACTAACATACATGTACTGGCTGGTTCAATAAATATTTACAGTTAACACAAGTTGTATATTTTAATTAATTCATTCATCTGGCTAAAGATTGCATTACAATTATTGGAGGTTTCGTATTGATATGTTACAAAAATCAATGAAACTAATCACCGTTAATATTTAAAAAATATATATTAGCTTAAGACAATATTATATGAGTCAACTTATATTATCTTGACAGGCTTTACAACTTAAATTTTCAGCATGATAGCCAGATAGCAAATAAAAAACCAAGAAAAAGAACATATTTCAGTAAGAAATAAGAATAACGGCGCGTGCCTTGCCTGATGATGCCTATGCATTAATAAGTAAAACGTGCCCGAAATTTTGTGGCTGTGTGTGAGCATACGTCGGGAAATTCCTAACTGTGTACTCCGCGTCACCATCCGAAAGTACCTTGCCCGTCATGACGTCGCGACGCTGAGCGATCTTTGGTATAAAACATTTGATTCGCGATTACAGTTGGAATTAGTATTGTTCGTGCTGGCAATCGATGTATATCGCGCTCAAAGCAATAGCAAATTTAATAAGCATTTTATATTATTTTGAAAATGACCGGTAATAAGTTCGAATATGTGATACCAATCAGACCAGACCCCAAATATGAGAAGACCACGTTCACTGTCAGAGGAACCTTGCTGTCGGAACCCAAAGAGTAAGTTTAAATCATAAATCGACGGGAATAAGAATTGAATTGTGGATTGATGCTGTAAAATATGATTCATCATCATTCGATTACAAGATTTTGCGATTCTTACGCTATATTTATTGCCGTGATAAGACGACAAGTCAATTGTTTTTTTATTAGTTTACGCGATAAAATGTTTGTATTAAATAGTTGTAATCTATAAAGTATAAATTATATGCAATTTGAACACAGTAAAAAATTGAATTCTGGAATGAAACCTTTATCATGTTACTGGATTTTTAAAAAGAAAACTAGTCATACACAAATATTTCCGGGAATTGAGTTTCGAGGGCTTTCACAGTACCTTTATTTAGAGCTGTTAAGATATTTCAGAAAACAATATGAGAACTAATAAGCAGATGCCGTATAAGAGAATAATTTATCTGATTTTCGTCCATTCATTTTATAATTTGTATTTCAATCTCGATACAGACTGATGATAAATTTCGTAAACAGTTACAACTTCAATGACAACATAACATACCAATTCAAAGTTGAGTTTGAAAATCAAGAAAACCAGTGGATAACCGAGAATTTCAAAACCAACGACATTTGGCACCATGATCAAAAGAGGACACAAACGAATCTATTCAATGGTAACTGCAACAAAATAATTCAAATTATTTGTAGTAAATTAAATTATTCGTTTACAGAATCGACATTTTACCTCGAATTTACATTAAAATACGAAAAGTCAACAATATACGTATACAAAGGTCGAGGCAACAACAATATAACTGAATTTCAAACACTCTTTGGCCTATCTGCAATTGAATCGGTTCATGTGAGGGGGGATGTACAGCAAATTAACGCATACTCTATAAGCTACGGTGAAGTAATGCAGTCTCCTTGTACTCTTGGTTTTCTTACCTGTGCCTGTAGGTAATACTTCCTCATTCGACTTGTACTCAAGTTTGACAGTTGCTGCTATATACCACTATCATGTTTATGCATTCCCAGTTTTTGATATATTAACTATATTGTACCTCGTATTATTAATCTAATGTTTAATTAAGCAAATGAAAAGTTTCAACTTCCTGTGTCCATAATAAATACATCAAAGCAACTTCATTGGTTCATATTACTTAACTAAACAAGTTAGACGAAATTAAATGGTATTTATTTATTTATTTCTCGTATTGTGTTCTCGAAATTGTTTCATTCACAATTTTCAGCATGTTTTGCATTGGAAACGTGCTTCAATTTAAATCGCTTGAATATATTATGATGCTTCCTTCATTCGATAGGATTCTAAGAAATGATTTAATGGCAAAACACATTGTACATTTTATACCTTTCAAACGAAACGAATCGAATACACATTGAGATAACCATAAATTTAACTTTAGTTTTCCGAAAATAAAACAATTGTATTTTTTTAATCGTAGTTTTCTGTTTGCTTTAATTTGTCATTTCTGCCCAAGAGGTGTGGGCGCATTACAAAAGATTTAAATATTACAGATGCGTTTACAACTAACATACATGTACTGCCCTGGTTCTATAAATATATACAGTTAATGCTACTACTACTGAATAGTATGTAATCTGTGTACATACTTCTGATATTAGCAAAGTCATAAATACATTTACATGCTAAAAGATTTCATTCAATTTACATTTATTTGGGGATTCGAAAATTTTGAAAATTATACATACATACATAAATCAAAGGAACGAAGACACTAAAAAACACAATAAATATATAATAGTTCAAATTATAAACGAAAAGAAAATATTGCACCAATTGAGACAAAGTCCCTCGCTAAGCACGAACTGTTTAAAAATGGCATAACCGAATAAATAAATAAGATAAAACAATTTTACAACATGCCTGAGATACGATGAACTGATTATAAGGAATTGAGAGAGTGTTTATGGAACTTAGCCAAAGACTAGAATAGGAATCGAGCTTTTAGTTGAAGCTAAACGTAAGTGTCTTCTATTTTTCCAGTTTACAAACAAGCTGGTTTGTGGATCCGCTGGTATTCTGAAACTGCGGGAAACCCAGCTGCACAAAATTGGCCAGAGATGTTTGTAGACTGGAGTCGGGCGCCTGGGTGATTGTTATGGTATTGCCCTCGAGATCGACGTGCATTATTTGAGGCTGTTGCTGCTGCTGGATTTGCTGAATTTGAGATTGCGTAGCGGTCTGCGCTGCAGGTGCCGCCGCCGCGTGTGCTGTCTGCTTAACTGCATAGGGTTCCTAGGAGAAGTCACAGTTTGAGTCTATGAACAAACTGTGCTGGGCATCAACTAACCTGGTTCACCAGTGACTTGGTCACCTGTTGGACGCCACCAGCCACCGGTTGCGTGGAGATTGTTGTATTAGCAAGGTGAGATTTTTTGTGCATCTCACGATGTTTTTCAAAGTGCTGCTTCGACGCAAAGTTCTTATTGCAAATATCACAGGAATGCAGTTCCGTCTCGCACGGTTGCGAAGTGTGAGTGCTATGGAAAATATATAGTCAGAATTATAAACGATCGGGACTAAGAACTTATTACTAAGATTTTTCTGTTAAACCTACCGCTTGTGCTTGTTTAGATTATCTTTGCGCGAAAAGGGTTTCTTGCACTCCTCACAGGTGAACTTCTTCTGGCCAGAGTGGGAGACCAAGTGGCGCGACAGATGCTCCTTGCGACTGAATGCCTTGTCGCAACCTTCTTCAGTGCACTTGAAGGGACGCAGACCCGCGTGCAGCTTAATGTGTTGCGTGAGATGCTCTTTCTTTTTGAATTCACGATGGCAAGTTGGACAGGTAAGCGTACTAGCTGCTGTTGCTGTGTCCCCACTGGAACTGTTGTTCGCCGTTTGCTGCTGTGGTTGCGCTGACGGCTGCGGAGGTACAGGTAATATTTGTTGCTGTGGCCTTGGCACTTTGGGTCTCTGTGTGGCCTGTTGCTCCGGCGGTTTCCGATTTATTTTTCTTTGATTGGCAATAGTTATTACATTGTTTGGTGCCTGAGCCATCACCAGAGTGGGTGGCATTGTTGGCACTGGCACCGAAGTGGCCTTAACCTCTTGCTGCTTAGGCACTGCCTGGGTAGTAATGCGACTGATGGTTATGTTCTGCTTATTGAGCACCGGCAACTTGTTGGTCCCCGTTACGTTGTTCTGTTGTGGCTTAGTTAACTTTGTGATGGTTGTATTGGACGAAAGACGTTGCAGAGCCGCCACATTACTAGGCGGAGGTGGCGCTGGCGGTGTTGCTTGTTGTTTGATGGTCGCCGTCGTCAAACGTTGCTTATTGAACTCTGTACTGGGCACATTATTGGAGGCAGCAGGGATTGCATTTGGCTGGATTGGTGTCGCTTTAAATTTGTTCTGTTGAGGTGGTTGCCGCGGCGAAGGTAGCTTGAACGTGACCGTCGCATCGTTAGTGATGCTGCCACTCGGCGTGCCACTCGGCTCAGTGCTTACATTACGAATAACGATTTGCGAGTTTATTGCATTTGTATGCGGAGATCTTAGGATTTGCTGGGACGTCACTTGTGCAGTTATTGGTGCCAACTGGGCTGGTTGCTGTTGTCGCTGTTGTAGTTGTTGCTGCTGCTGCTGTTGTTGTTGCTGCTGCTGTTGTTGCTGCTGTTGTTGTTGCTGCTGTTGATGTTGGTGTTGCTGCTGTTGTTGTTGTGGCTGTGGCTGCGACACAAGGAACTGTGTCTGCTGTGCACTCGTTGCAGGTTGGAATGTCGCCGTATTGGCCAGCGTTTGTGGCGTCAACTGCAGTGTGGCTGGAATGGAAGTTGGTGTCAGTTGCATGATGGGCTGCCCATCAGCGGTGGCTAATTGGGGCTGGAGCTGCAGGGAGAGAAAAGGAAATATTTACTAAGTCATAGATCCTATTGGAAAGAAGTATGTGACGTCTTACCTTCATTTGCACTTGATATGTGGTGGGCAGCACCAGATTCTTGGTGTCGATATGCGCTACAATCTGCTGGTCAGAGTTCTCGTCCCGTATGGTGATTGGCAGGAAGCACTTGTTGGGCGAGAGCAAATTAACCGCTCCATTGCCGCCCACAACCTGTGTGCCTGTCAGGCTGGAGAGCAGAGCAGCAGCATTGAATTGCTGAGCAGGCTGTGGAGTTGTTGTTATGCTAGCGCCGCCTGTTGTACTGCCAGTACTAGCACCTCCTGGCAACAGCTGTAATTGTATTTGCGGCTGTGCTCCCCCACCGACGCTGCCAAAATTCGAAAATGGTGGAGCAGGTGCCGGCGAAGAGATCACGAAATTCAATTTAGGTTTCTTGTCAGACGAGTTGAGACCATCGTCGCCGCAAGTTGTGAACTGCGCCTGCGCCTGCAATTGTTGCAGTTGCTGCAACAGTGCCTGTTGCTGCAGTATAACATTAAGGTCATTCAGCTGTTGCGGTTGCAACTGAATTTGTGCAGTAGGCGCTGGCACAGCAGTTATAGTTTGCGTCTGCAGTTGCGGTGCCTGTTGTTGTTGTTGTTGCTGCTGTTGTTGCTTGATGCTATTGGAATTGCTGGCGTTCTCTTTCTTTCCTAGCGGCGTGATTTTTATGTCCGGCTTGAGACGTATAAACTCCTCCAGGGTGCTTGAATGATAGAAACGAAATTAGTGCAAATCAAATTAAAAGGGACGCTCAACTTACTTTTGTTTCTCCGACTTGATTTCAAGCTGGGGCTGTGCTTGTTGTTGCTGCTGCTGCTGCTGCACAGGCTGTTGCTGAACGTGGCTATCAACCGTTATAGTATATTGCTGCTGTTGTTGGGGATGTTGTTGTTGCTGCTGCTGCACCTGCATACCAACAGCCTGCATAATGCTGTTGAGCAGGTCGCTGGACTGATTGCTGCCCAGCACACTGAGACTTTTGCCCGAGTCGTTGATGGCATCCTTGATGAACACCTTTTCGTCGCTCTGGGGTGTGCGCTGGTTCAGCCAGTTGCTGAGTATTGTCTGTGAGTTCTTTGATATGTTACGCATCTCATACATTTGTTCCACTTGCTGGGCACATTGGACACATATCACCTTGGGTAGCCGATCCTTCTCATCAATCTGTTGGATTGCATTAAAGTATTAGATTATCCTATTGAATTGAATGACTCTCATGAATACTTACTTGCACTGGCAGGCATTCGGTAATCTTGAGACAGAGATTTTTGGCGCGACCCTCGGGAGAGAAGATATTAAGTTTCTGTTCATTGCTCGCTGTGCAGATGCGGCACAGATCCCAGAAATTGATGCAGCGCACATTGGACATTTTGGCAACACTGAAAGCGCAAATATTTGTTGTTTGCAAAATAAGTTAACAATTGCAATTCCCGCGTTCGCACTTTGTTTATGTACACACAATAGTTTCAAACACACACGGACGCACACACACAAGTGTTCAAGGTTGTTGTCTGTAAGCTGCAATCAACAACAAACTTCAGAAACTCCCGCGTAAATTGTTATTGCACATTTTGAAACGATTTTGTTCTTGTGTTCCCTTGGGGTTAACTTTTTTTTCTTATTTCTGTTGATTTTGCGCACATTTTCATTTTTATTTGGCAACAAAAAGTTGTTTTGTAAAACCAGACGCCGCAATTCCACAAACTAATTTGATACTAAATAATGCCGAAAAACTACCGTCATAAAAATACTAGTACTGCCAACCTGACCGAAATTCTTTTAAGTTTTTGCGGGCCTGCTAGCACAACGCCAAAAATATAATTTATCGACGCCTTATCGATAACTTTAAATTACAACAATGTTATGCTGTCAACATTTGGGTGAATGTGTAGTTTAATTGTGTGCGTAATTGCGTGACAGCAGAAGTTCTGAGGAAAAGTTCCCGTGAAATTCGTATTTTAAACGCTAATAATATTTAAAATGGGTTCCCGTAACGAGTGTCGCATATATGTTGGGAATCTACCTCCAGATATTCGCACCAAGGACATACAGGATCTTTTCCACAAATTCGGCAAAGTCACATTTGTCGACTTGAAGAATCGGCGTGGTCCGCCATTTGCATTTGTCGAATTCGAAGACGCGCGGTGAGTAATGAAAACCATCTGCACGAATGTGTGTATACGTAAATATAAATGTATGGACGCATTTGTATTTGGTTGCATGCATACATACGCATTCGTATCTACTCCAACATTTTGGTATGAAAACTAAATTTATCCCGTTTGGCGGCAAAACAGTGATGCGGATGATGCAGTGAAAGCCCGTGATGGATATGACTATGATGGCTATCGTCTTCGTGTCGAATTTCCCCGCGGGGGTGGACCCGGCAGTTACCGTGGTAACAATCGCAACGACAGGAGTCGCGATGGTGGTGGACGAATGGGAGGACGAGGCCCGCCAGCAAAGCGTTCACAGTATCGTGTCATGGTAACAGGCTTGCCAGGATCAGGCTCATGGCAGGACCTGAAGGATCACATGCGTGAGGCAGGCGATGTTTGCTTTGCTGATACCTACAAAGATGGTTCCGGTGTGGTCGAGTTTTTGCGTCACGAGGACATGAAATATGCCATTAAGAAGTTGGACGATTCTCGCTTCCGTTCACATGAAGTTCGTATTCTTTAAATAGTACCCGACTGGATTTCGTCTTAATCATAATCTTCTTTTAGGGCGAGGTTGCCTACATACGGGTGCGCGAGGATAGCGGCGATAATGACCGCAGTGGTGGCGGCGGTGGTGGTGGTGGAGGAGGAGGAGGAGGTGGTAGTAGTCGTGACTATCGCGATAGGTAAGTTGAGCCTATTTTGATATAAATATATATTGAATTTGATATTTAAATATTGGTTTCTACTGCTAATTTCTAATTCGAATTATTATTTGCAGATCACGTTCGCGATCGTTCTCGTCTAGACCACGTCGTCGGGGCACACCAACATATTCGCCAGTGCGTCGTCAATCCTATTCCAGGTCTCGCTCACGCTCTAATTACTAAATTATAAAATCATAATTCATTAATCTTAATATTTCTTACGAGCAGGAAAAATTAGGAAAAGCAAGTTCCAATTTCAAGACCCCCCGACCCCCATAAATACCCAAACTAAATGTTTGATCAATTAAGTGAAACTGGTCTTTCGACCAGCATAAGAAAGCTCAAGAAATCTTTTATTCAAGACTGGATCTCGATGCAATGCGAATCCAAAAAAATTAGGAAAACAAGAGTATAACAGTAAACACTTGCTTTTCCACTCAATTCAGAGAAATTCTATTAAATTATTGTTAAATGCATACAAAAACACATCTGACAACATATTTAAATACAAGGAAGTCCCTTACACATTCCTTGTTTAGAAATTTGATTGCATTCATAAACATAATTTAATAGAATTGACCTTTTACTTTTCAAACTTAACAAGAATAATAAAAAGAAGGCCACATCTATTAAGAATAAATATATGTAAACCAAAATAAGAACACAATTATTATGGAAAGGAGAAACATACAAATTATTAATATTTCATTTTATTTTCTTCTCTTCCCCATTTTGCGCGTTTATGTTTGGAGTATATTGAGGATTATTGGAGGAGGAAGGATAAGGATGAGGAGGATCATTTTGATAATGATGGTGAAGTGGAGTGTAAAGTGAATGAAAGAAATTGTGAATTTTAGTGGTAGCAGAAAATTTGGAAAGCGTAATTGCTTCTGAGGAAGTGTTCAGGAAACTACTCAGACTCAGGATTTGGATGATAGGAACAAAAAAAAAAGGAATTGGAGAAATTAGGCATTTTCTTTCAACTCTAGGATGCAACGTGGGATGCAGTTTCCCCACGGCACTCGAGCTCTAATCTAATGGAGGATACACACTTTTGTGATAATAATCTCCTTTGCTCTTACTCCATTTGGAACCCCCATTGTAATCTTCGTTACATCTGTTGGGTTTGTTTTTCGATTCGGATTAAAATCATTTTTTGGGTGTGAGATGTGGAGGATGATGAACGTGTGCACATGGACAGGAGATATGCAAGGATATTGGAATCGCATCCCTTCGTGCTTCACTTCAGCATTCGTTTCACATCGGATTAGGATTTAAATTCACATTTCTCACTACCCTCTTTGGATAAATCCTCATAACACTCACAATATTTCGTGGTCTTTGCGCCCATATCAATGGAATATCCGCATCATCCAACGTTGCACCTTTGCGCCCAACGGTGGATAGTGCCCGATCGGTCCTTGTAATCTTCCTCTATCTCTCCTCGTGGTATGTTTCGATAAATGCGATTTCGCATTTGTTTTGAGTTTATTTATTAGTTTACGTTTTACATAAACTAAATATGTACTTGCAAATTTTAACAATTCTCGTCTTAAATGGTGTCGCGCATATGTGGATGTTTCTTTGGGTAAAATATGTATTCAATTTTAATGTACAATTTGCCAGAGAAGTCCTGCCATATGTCAATTTTTGTGTGTGTATGATTTTGTCGAAGTTTTCAATAGAAGTTTAAACCCGAAATTGAATATTAATAGCGTTAATATTTTGCATGAGGTATGTTTTTATCCAAACGTAAAAACCTAGTAAGTAGTACACACATCCACAATTAATCAGCCCAGAGAACTAGACCAACAAATTGATGATAAATTGATGACAATTCAAAAAATTTGGGACAAGTGCGTTCTCTCAGCTCCCATGTTTAACTAACTCTACAAATTACACACACACACAGATCTTCTTATGAATATATATATATTTTTGAAATTCAATAAATCATAAAAACACGTATAACTGTTCGTTTTTATTTGGGAGGTTGAAAACGGGATTAATGATTCCCATCTAAAAACTGTATCCAAAGCAAACAATATTTCGAATACTATTTGAACATTATCGACAAGAATCTTTTAAACTGAGCAGTGAACACTCGCCAACAATTAAATTATTCTAAAAGAGACGAATGAAATTCTTTTAGTTTAATTTGAAGCCGTAAATAAATTTTAGGTAAACTAAATTAAATTCGTACTTTGGCAGTTTTATTAATTTGATGACGTTATCGATAAACCTGTTAGGGAAATGGAGTGACACCCTGTGTTCTTGCTATGTTATGCTCCATTGGTTATGTAGACGCGACAGTTGCATTTAAGATCAACCATACATTTCCAACTGCCCACTGTTATTAACAGTGCAGATAAATGTTAATTTTTGGTTATTTCTTGATGTCGCTGCTAAACCGCGTTCAGTCAAAAGCTAAACATCGAACATCGTGGTCGTGTGGCGCGAATGATGTGAATGCGGTGAATTGTGTTATTTATAATACATTTACTCGTCTCTCGCGGTTAAAAAAACAACAACAATGCGATAGCAGAAAGTGCGCCAAAAACACGGACACACACACATTTATAAATTAAGTAATTAGTGTGTAAAACGGTTAACAAAGTGCTTGGCCCGTTTCGTTGCTCAATTGCCGCGGGATTTTCAAATAATAATAGTACTTGTTATAACTAGTAATATCGTAAAGTGCATTGGCGCTTGCTCGTCTAGCTAAGCGCGGCGTGTGTGCGAGACCGGGAGACCGCGACCGGCAAACCCAAAACGGATGAGGTGAGGTCGTCGTCGCTGTGGGAATCATTTGTTTAACCCATCATCGTGTGTGCGTGTACCCTGCCCGTGTCGTGCTTATCGACAGTTCAACAGCGACAACAACAACAACAATAGCAACAACAACACAGACGGCACTTCTATACATGCCCATTGATTGAATGATTTATGGTTGATCGTGTTTTTTATTACTATTGTTGTCGTCGGCTTAATTGAGTTTATCATCAGGCTCGAGACAGCAATAAAAGTGAGCTTTAAAACACACACAAAACACAAGTGGACAAGTTTTTAAAATTTAACTTAGAATATAAAAGGTGAGTATCCTATAGATACAATTGTATCTCAGATCTGTTAACACTCTCTCAGAATGGCACTTGGGTGTCTTGAGTGCGGTTGAAACCCAATATGGAAGACTTGGTGTGCGGTTTGCAGCGCATTCAACTGCATCCTTGTGGCAAGATCAACGAACACCGCCAGCCAGTCTCTCTACCTACCTCTCCCTCTCTCACTCTGCCTTCCTTTCACTCTGGCCCTGGCCTGTGTGTGTGTGTGGCCTTTCCGTACCTATAATCTAACTTGCCCATCTGCGCACAGTGCTTTTTCCGGCGTGTTAATCTTTTGTTGTTGTGCGATGCTTATCACGCCTGCTGCTGCTGCTGTAGGTCGGCTGAACTGTTTGTCATTGCGACAGGTGCGTCGGTTCGGGGTGCAGCTCTGACAAAATACCGCAATTTTACCAGTTCCACTGAGGCAAAACGCAACGCCCGAGAACCTCCTACTGCATTGAAATGTCAGAGTTCAGTTTAGTGTGCGACTGATTGACGCATACAGCCCAGCAAAGCCAAGCCAGGTGTACCAGCTGCAACTGCAGAACCCTTTCAAAAGTCAATGGAGCGCGTCGCGAATGCCGTTTATGTTAATTGTTAATTGTCATACCCTTGCAGTGGATATATTAGAGAGTAAATGCATTTGGTTCTTCTTTTTAAATATCTCAACACTGTCTATATCTTCATTATATATGTATATAATTTAATCAGGGGATAGTAAAATCTAGACAAAAACTTAAATATCCTGTATTAAATTGATATTAATATAAATAAATATGATTGTATAAGTCTAATACCATAACCTGTACAAAAAACTTCGAAATGTCATAAATATATTATATTTTATATTTTGTTGGTCGATTGTTTATTTGTACTGCCCATAAAGCAGGATGAGGATCTTAAGAGCTTAACCATTTCACAGGCAATACCTACAATAAAATAGTGTCTGGTATTGCAAATAAATTTAGCATTTTATCAGTGCTTTTAAAAAGCTTCGTTGTCTGTTGAGTAAGTACAAATTTAACCAGTTTGTACCTGCAATTTCGTACAGATTTTTACTGCTCTAAACCATTTGCTTGAAAAATAACCCGACTTTCACCCTAATAGAAAAGTAAATATAGTAACAGTAGTTACTTGTTTGTATGAGGTAAAACTAGTAACATATTTGCGTCCATTTTCATTGATTAATACTGTAAATGCTGCAAATGAAGCTGTTTGAAAAATGTTGAAAGACTTTTAACAAAAGCAAACATAATACTCAATTTGGGTGCCAACGATGTTATTTATCAAACAAGGTCTGTTGTGAGACAATAAAGTAATGATTTATTAACATTTCGGGTGTGTAAGTATGTGGTTTAGCTTCGGCATCGTTGAGAGTGTGGAACTGATGCAATCTTCCACTGATTAACAGTTTATTGTATTCTAATTTCATAATTATTTATTTCTTGTGTATTCAGAGCACTGAAACTTCGTCTATCTCACTCCCTCTTGTTGTCGTGTTTCGCTTTTCGCATTTCCCTTGGGGCAAATAGCATTGCATTTAATTACACACACTTTTTACTTTTCACGCTGCTCAAACTACTCAGACCAGGATGGAGCCAGAGTCTCAGCCTGGCAACACACACAACTTTTCCGGCTTTTCATGTGGCCTGTCGCAACGGCAACAAGTTGCAAGCGTGCCGCCGCCGGGTTGTCTAATTGTTTTGACTGCAGAAATTTCTCCAGGCCTTTTTCGGCTGGTGAAAGAGGCGTGCCTGAAAACTGGTTTTTCCGCCGCGCACTACAACACACTGAGAAAATTAAAGAATTGTGAATATTTGGCCAAGAGCCAAGCCAAATAACCGCAGCGTTCTTTGACGACGCTCTTTTACCGTAATCCGTCAGCCACGCGACAACTGCATGAATAAGCGACTGTCTTTGACTATCGACAACTGATTTAGCCATCCATCAAAACAGGCTCATAACTCGAACACATTAACCGCACAGACAACGCCTCTCTAATTGGCCAACACAAGCGCCCATCGCACAGTGCACAGTAGTTGATGCTGTATAAAATATGATAAAGTTCTAAATATATAAAATAATAATTATGATATTTTCTCTTTTTGGATATTTGAAAAATTACTATTTAATCCTTTTTTATTTTTAATATTTTAGAATTGGTTTGGAAATAAGATAGTAAAGTAACCATTAAAACTAATTAATATTTTTTATTCATTAAAAAGTAACGAAATTAATAATTTACATTATAAGATTAGAAATCAAATATTGAAGTAGCTAAAGTAAGCAGAAGTTATAATTTAATTCTATATTAAAAATTTACTGAATAGGTCGTTTGTCAAAATTAATAAGATTCAAATACCATATGTTTCTTTTATAGACCACTGTACATCGGCCATTAGCCAACGCCATTGTCTACCGCATTTGTGTTTCCTCTGAGCTCTGTCGTTCCGTTGCGTCGGCCAAGACAAGCCCCAGTCATTAGCAATATAATAGCTAATAGCGAATAGTATGAGTGTTATTATGCTGACTCGCTGACATTTAGCATAAATACAGTCGTAAAAGAACCACAACACCCAGCCACACACACGCAGATGGTGGTCGCACGCGTTTTCGGGCGCCGTTTAATTGCGTTGCGAGCGCGTTTTTAACCGGTTGCACACACGGCGGCGAGTTTGCGACACTTTGTGAATGAATATTTAATAGAAGCAGCTTGTTATGCATTCTATAACAAGTGTAAATTAACATATCTATGGTGTAGCCCGGGTCTGCATATATTTACTCCCCACTTGACAGCCACTAATTAGTTTTAAATCAATTTCACTTCTAGCTGTGGCATTTGATAAGGTTCTCGTTATCGCTGGCACTATTGTGGCTATAATATTATTAGCGTTGATTATTGAATGCTTTAATTGAATTATACTAAGATCTTTAGACTAGACAAGCGCGTGCCACTAGAATTGTCTTTATTATTTAATATTGGTTTATTTAATTAGTTGCTGTGATTGGTATTGATGGCTAGTAGAGCAGTATCTTTATACATTTACATACATACTACATTTACAGGGTATACATGCATTTCGACCATGAAACCCATTCAAAATAATTCTAGAAATACACCTGGTCTCATTTATAGCTACAGTATCGTGTTATATACATATATTACTGTCATATGTACAATCGGTAATTTCATAATTTACGTGCTTTATGATAGCTATAATATTGTATAAACAAATAAACGCAGCTACTTCACTCGATTCGTACTGCATAAATAATGCTAATAATACAAGATTGTTCCAGTATACATATATACGCAGCGGAATTGCCGCGTGTCCATGACCGGATTTTAGAGTACAGCAGACTGCAGTTATTTAACCATTTCCTTTTGGGTCGATCCGAATCCTACATTCGCCTAGCCGCTGGGCGCGTTTAAAAACGCCTCAGAAGAGCGTGCATGCATTACGCCAGAATACCCCTGGCAGGAAAAGGGAAAAGGGACAAGGGAGGCAAGGGTGTAAAGGGGCGGACAGGGCCGGCCAAGCACTTGTGATGGTGCTGGTGGTGGTGGTGGGGTAGCGGGCTGGTTTGGTTCTGCATATCGTAATTATATGCGCAAATGGTCGTAATTGCAGTGGCTATTAAAATAATTCAAGTCGTCGCGGTAATGAAGCGCATCTTAATGGGCCTGCGCGAGGGCCAGCTTAGTGGCTGTTGGAGGACGTGAGGTGGCGGGAAGGGTAGGTCCTCGGGGCAGATTACTTGCACCCGCCTGAAGAGGATTAACATAATTTTGCTAATATTTTGAAGCAAAACATCCGGTATAATGCGCTTAGAAATATGAATAAAGGCGGCATTAACCTGAATGACCGCGCCAGCTGCAGGAAAAGCAGAGAGAAGGAGAGAGGTAGACAGACTGACAGCCGAGGTAATGCTAGAATGGAAGACGCACGGGTAGAAGTGGCCAATCTGGGCAGCGGATTCGGATTCGGATGCGGGCTTCAGCTGCATGATGAGCTGCAAAAAACGCGCCAAAAGTAACAGCAGCAGCAGCAGCGACTGCACACTGTCGACTGCATTAAAGTGGAAAATCCTGTCTGACAACATTTAGACCAAAAAAAAGAAAAAAGAAAGAAATAATCTCAACAAAACACACATAATAAGCGTGAAAAAAAGAAAAATGAGAGCAAACCAAACCAAACCAAGCCAGACTCAACGCGGAACCGCCTCGTCCCGTCCCTGCCCCACCCCGTGCCAGCTAGAACAGGATAAAACAGGCAATGAAAAGCGAAGGCGAATGAAAAAATATTTATTATACTATACACAAACAAAGGAAATGCCTAGACAAAGCTGATGGAGTAAAACTATACCCTGTAGTTGCAGTAAACAATTATAATGATTGATTACTTCCTCTTTGCAGGAATATATATATTATATTATTTTAATTAATTTGATGAATCTACATATATGTTAATAATTATTCATTTGTGTATTCTTTCCTCGTAAAATATCAAACATAGTCAGTTAAATGTTCTCGTTTATGAAAAACCATCTCAATCCCTTCGAAAATCATTTTGTGCTGACAAACTGCGTCTGTCAAGAAGTCGCTTCGCAAAATATTTCTCAGAAATATTTTCAATTAACACCGGCAAGGTGAAGCGTTCTGAATGGGCCTTTCAACCGGCACGCTTAAGGTTCTGTTTAATTTTGCAAAATATATTTGAAATCATTTATCACACTGCCAAGCGAAGCCAAGAGGAGCATATAGCATATTAACCGATTTCAAATTTAATGTATTTCTCTCTGAGTTCCTCCAAATAAACTCAAGTGAAATAATTATTATAACAAACAATATATCACAGAAATCATTTTTTTCTGTCTGTTTCTCCTCTGCAAGTTTAATGTGAAAATTAAAATGCTTTTGAGTTTATTTACATATTTTCTTTCACCGTTTTGGCCGAATGGAAAATACGTTTTCCGATATTAATTGTCCGTTCATATAAACAAGCGAAAAGTTATCGATGCTGTCCAGGAAAACAAATGGAATTTAATTGCCTTCGCTTTGTTTATGTGCGCGAGAGAAAGAGAAGTGCAATGGGCAATGAGTCAGAATTTCGATATTCAAGTGAAAAATTGTTGAAAAGGCCCACGAAGGAATAAACATACAAATAATGTAAGTAACTTTTTATATAATATGTTGCACTGGGTGTCCTATTCACATCTCCAGTTGTTTTAAACTGTTGCAGTTTTAAGTTGCCTGACAATCTTAAAACTATAAAAAAAGTGTTGTGATATTCGAAATAAGACGTAAACTCAAACCAATAATGTAAAAGAAATAAATCCATTATTATTCTTTGACTTAAAGTTAAAGAAAACTTAAAATATTAAAGAGTCTCGACAAAAAAAAATATAAACTGACGTATTGCATTATTCACGCAAACATAGAGATGTATGTACACATATACGTATATATATTTACATATATCATATATAGACCAAAATTCTTGTCCATATTCCAATTGTTACTGTTTGTAATCTATCATATATAGTATAAAGTAATTTCCCCCAACTTTGTCGGCCTCCTTTACGTGTTATTGTCTCGCACTGTTCTTGATTGCGGCCTCTGGCTTTGAAAATGTTGTAATAAATTGGAAGCAAATCTATCATAGACGTCTAGGGACCTCGAGGGACCCAACAAACTAACCATTAGCTCTCTTTGTACATGTTAAATAATAAGTCAGGCAGCATTTTGTTAAAGTCAACAGCAGAAAAAGAAGGTAAGGCGAACACAACGGCATTTACTTATGTCATGCTCTGTTCATCTGGCACCCAAACCTGGGGACATACACATACATATACATACATATGGCAATGCACACAGGCAATCACAAGCACACACACACACAGGAACACACGTGCGTGTCGGGGCTGTCATTAGCAACAAATGACAGGCCGTTAACAAAAGACCGGCAACTACTTACAAACATGACAACTACAACAACAGCAGTAACAACAACAATAATAACAATAGGCGCGGCATAAATAATTTCACTGCTTTTCCAATGTTCAATGAGTTGTAAATATTGAATAATTAATTCAACTCTGTGACCGAATAGTAAAATCAATTAATAACCAGTTGCGATTGTAATTGCAAATTGACACAATTGCGCTGGGAAAGAACTGCCGTTGATTGTTATTTATGTGCCAGCTATAAATACGCTATACCCTGTAATTGGTGCCATAAAGAAGCCGATCTCCAGTGTTAACTGACAATATGCATAACTCACGTGTAGCGTATCTGAGAGCCGAACAAACTTACTGCATTCCGCAGTCAAATTGCAGAGGCGTTTGCTTGCTATAATTTCGCAATGATAAATTGTCATCGTGCATATTGATTTGGTCGGGATTATTCGATAGATTGCCAGATATACTGCCGATTACTTTATTGTTTTGAAAGGCGTGAATTATTTTATTGATATCTTATGAATGTGGTTGCAGTTGTAATTTATGTTCATTTGAATTTAATGTTGGGTTAGAAAGAATTTATTGTTTATTGAGTCGGGTTGAAAATAAACTTATGACGTGATCAGTACTATCTGAATTACAATTTTTAGATTGAGAAATTATCCAATTTGTTTTTAAATCAATAAAGTTATAAAACTTTAACGATAAGCGATGATTTGTAGTGTGTATTAGTATTTTAGCTATATTTGGGAGAACTCAACTATAGATCCAGTTCAATGTTACACAGAATAATGTTTCTTATTCTATTTCACTTTTCCCGTATTTTCAGCTATACAAAGTCGGGAAATTTAACTATAAACACTGATTGTATTTGTATATCTTGCTCACACCCTACGTAGACTTTACTGAGAAGTAACTCAAATCATTCTGATAACCACACCTCGATACACATTCTGGACCCCTATAACATATTTCCCTCTTCCCTTCTCCCTTCCCCCTCAAGGGGTGAGTTGCTTGGCCAGTGAAGCGTTAACTATATCAATTTGCCATTCGATTTGCTCGTTTGTTCATTTATTTGCACTGCTCATTTGGGTGTACGGAATGATGCAACTACCTGTTCCCCATTATGACGATGACTATCCCATACTATTTATAGCAGAGTGCGCAATACGAGATATAGCACAATGTCAGCTGTCACGGGCTGGTGTCCACTTTTCCTGAAGATATCAAGATCATTGACTTTTCGAACGCTTATCAGGGGAGTGGGAGGGGAAAGGTGATAGATAAAAGAGGCGGCACCATAAATGGCCAGCCTCGGCTATCGATAATGAGAGGCTGCAGCCGGAGTTGCCTTCACTTTGAGTACTTACCTGAGTTTATTTACCTGCAATCAAAACAGTTTATATTTTTTCTTTTTCCTCCTCCCCCTGCTTCTCTTCCCTTCTGTCTGTTTGCACTTCAAATGTTTATTGACTTTCTGTCTTACCGTCTGTCTGTGTGTTTGATCAGCCAGCGAGGAGCAAACAAAGCGACGAACGAGCCACTCACTTTGGCTATAGCTCACTAAAATGTATTTGCACTCGTTTATTGTGTGTTTGTTTTGAATGGGCTAACGCTGCGTATACGCAATGCGTCTTATGCAGCTTATCAATTCTGGTTCTGTATGTATCGTTTATTTTCTCTATTCGAATTTTATTGGTTTCGTTAGAAGGGCAAGGTTGATGTAAACTTTCACACAGACACACTTGCACTCTCACCTGAAGGGGTGGGGGCGTGGCTAACAGAAGGTGTTAATGATAACAGAAACCAACAGCAGCGGCAAACTACTAACTGGGTTAAAGGCGCGTTGCGGGGCGTGCATTGCGCATACGCAGCGTTGCACAGCAAACTCATAAAAAGCAATTCAACACGACAAGTTGCTGCTGCCGCTGTTTGTTCAATAAAAGTTCAACGCGTTTGCACCCCTTGCAAACTAGAAGAGTAAACGAAAGTTGCCACAACGAGACTGAAATACACTAACTACAGTTGCAGGCCAGACTACTGGTCTATTATACTTCTACTTACAACTCAGTGTGATTGACATAAACTGTGTGCCTTGCATTGCTCAACTTGGGCACAAGTTTTCTAAACTCGAAACTCAATTAAAATAGCAAGTTTAGAGCCTGTCGGCATGCCAAGCTGACATCTGACAGTTGCAGGATGGGAAATGGAAATGGAGACGTAAATACAGGCAAAGAAAGCGACTGTCTTGCGCACATAGAGACGACCTCACTCACTCGCTGGCACACTCACTCATTCACTCACTCAGACAGACATTCAATCATTCAGCCGTTGTGTCTGTTCATTTAGCTTGAAGCAGGTGTGAAAAGTGTCAGTTTCGAAGCGGCAAAGTTCGAAACTTTGTCATTTGAACATTTACCAATTGAGCAAGGCCAAAAGGGTCTGGCTTAATTGATCCACAGAGAGAGGGAGGGAGTGAATTTTGCCACAGCTGGTAACCGATTAATGTTGAAGAGACAGAAAAACAGTTTCCCATTGTTTTAATAAATCTCTTACTGACATTTAAACTCTACTAAGATTCTTCTTTCTCAACTTTCAGAACCCAAATTAAGGCAGAGTTCTTCATCAGGTAAGTTCACATTACATTCAAATTCAATTGGATAACGAAGAACCCACAATAGTGATGGGTTTTTATCGAATTGTGAAATTGTGGAATTCATTCTCACAGTAAATTTACTGCAGCCACACGTAATTTCTAATATATTCCGTGTGTTCGCACTTTGGGCCAATTAAATGCAGTTTCCTGCTCAGTTTTCGTACTTCTCACGAGACCATTTGATTTCTTCCACTCGACTGAATTTAATGCCTCTCGCTTGCAGCAATCACAGCATATAAGGGAGGATGGCATGGGGCAGGAAACGAAGTCAAAGCAACGCATGCAATGACATATAAAATCAGCACCTTGGGGTGCTGACCCAATCACCTTAACTCGTCTCCTCCTTCTTCTTCTTTGCCTCTCCCTTTTCTGCGCACTGGCAACACGTTTGTCGTGCCGATGCTGGCGACGCTTTGACGATTAATTGAAGTGCAAAATCATGAACATGCATTTAATTCATTTTGTCTGGGAAAGCTGGGAAAAACACACATCGATGTAGCTGGGATTGCTGCACGCATTTTGCAACTTATCGATACAATTGGTCAGCCAATTGACCCTCTTCCTCTGCCTCCTGCTGCCCCTTCACCAACATTTGTTGCCTGAACCATTTAAGGGCATTGCAAAAGTTTTTCCCAGCCATCGTGGGGCGTCTAGCCAATGTTATTGGCCGCAGACTGGAGACTGGAGACTGCGGCCGACGCAATTGTCCTTTATTGCCATTCCTTCATTAGGTTTGCTGTATCTGCTGAGGCATTTTAATGCAATTTTTATGCGCATTTTTGCGCACTGTAATGGGCCGCTTTCTCAGTACACTCGACCAAGAGATGCGGAGATTACTTCAATTGTGATTCATGTAATGCATCTCGTTGTTGTCGATGTGTTGAAAGGGAGCTCTGCTATTTCTTTATCGCTGTTCCAACTCACATTTCACTTTTTCCATTCACTCTCTAGTCAACAGCACCTTACCGTATTTACTTCGCAAGTTTCTCGACTTTATTTGACAAACTTTAATTCCTTTCTATTTACCCAGTAAAAGTTTAAGACACAAACAGATGGAAATTACCAGTGCAACATATTAAATTATGCATTTACTGCCATAAAATCCATAAACAGCATGCAACAGTGTTCATAGAGGCGCTTCGAGTTGCCGATCTAAATAAACTATAAAGCTTTATGGGAAACAAAAACAAAATTGAGAAAAAAAGCAACACAAAAGGAAGTTTATCCCGCTCGCACATCCAACGGAGACATAAATTAGATCATAATAAAGTTAAAGAAGAGAAGACTGAAGGCTGAAAAAAAGAGAAAGAAACAGACTGCGACGACCGCAAGCTTATAAAAATAGTTTTCATTGGCTGCGTTGTGTGAAAATTAACAGCATTAAACACATTCGTGAAGGCATAAATTTTAATAAAAGTCGAAAAAATTAAACAGCTGCAGGCAAAGTGAGTGAACGAAGTCTATGCGGGACTCCGACTATGATATGCTCTATTTAACATTGCGATATAATCTATATATTACATGAAATCATCTGCATCTCCTTATAGCGTAAAGATCCCACAAGAACTTAATGCTCTCTCACTGCCAAACGAGGCGTATGAGCAATGCTCCAGTCTCCGCCAGTTTAGTTGTCATAAATGCCAAGGGTTCTTAAATACTTTGTGTTTTATTAGCTCCCGAGTAGCTGCTGCTTTAGTATGACATGTAGTCATGCTTGCGACGGAAACGATCGCCCGCCTGTCGCAGTGTCAAGCCTCGTGTTTCTGGCATTATCCAGACAAAGATAATCAGGCTGACCGCCAGGATTATGCCCACAGCCATGAAGTATGAGAACAAGTCATAGTATCTAGGGAATGCAACTATGGTTATGATGTGAATCACTTGCTCCAGGCACACAATCAGTCCGATGAAGTAGGGCTTCACACGCATGGGGAACGCCTCGCTGAGATAGACGGGCGTAACGGCAGCGAAGACGCCGGCAAAGAACTGGAAGGCAATAGCAATGCTCTTCACCTGATACATGTAGTACGTACTGAACTGGTTCGATGTATCCGCATAGATTCCTGCCGTCGCCAGCATTAGAGCCGCCATGCAGATGAGCCCAACCAGCGAGACACTCTTGCGTCCCACTGGATCCACTAGCGTAATGGTAAGGAAGGTGCCAAACCAACGCATGACACACCACACGCATATAGTCCAGTCCAAGAATCCTGCTGCTATGCTGGTGCTTGTTACTATGGATAAGCTGAGCGGAACGGAGAAGGTGAATGCCACAAGGCAGCGGCAGAAGAGCATCTTCACAAAGGGCATAACGGAAGCAGCCAACTCTGCGCCAAGACTCATGCTGGAACCCTCTGCCACGTACTGCTTAATCTCATCCATGACAGCATTGTAGGAGTTGACGGGCGTCAGGCTGGTCAGCAGGTGCCACAGACATGCACGAGCCTTTGGTTCGTCATTCCTACGCAGGTGGAAGATGGGCGACTCCACCGACATGGCCACCGCACCTGTTGCAATAACGGAGAAGACAATTCCGAATATGCCATGGGCCAAGTTGACTCCAACATCACTGTTCCACTCATAGTCCATGATCACCTGAATCACAATGCCCAATCCCAGACCATATTGCTCAAAGGCAGCCCACTGGCCACGATTGCTCTTCAAAGTCACCTCCGAGTTGTGTATGAGGAACACAACCGTGATCAGTCCGATGCCAACTCCGCCGACATAGCGAGCAGCAACAATGGAGGCGTATTCATATTGTGCAGCTACAAAGATAATTCCATCTATTAACTGCATGACGCCTCCGAGACCCTGAAATAGATTTCCATTACTTCTTGTTCTGTTTTGAACTCACACTTTAGTTACTCACATAGTAAACCCATTTGGGAACATGTGCAACAGTAAATGCTGCCACAACAGCTCCTATAATGACTCCAATAAACCAACTGTACTGGAGCTCATATGTTACCACAATCCCTGTGTTTAAATACCAGCCAAGTCCTTGAGCAAAGTCCATTCCGCCATAGGCAAACAGAAAAATACCTAAAAAGAGTATTATGATTATAATTTAAGATATCTTGCAGTCAGCTAAAGTACCCGCACATATATAATATGTTTATCTCTGATTGCATATAACCTTATAACAAGTCGAACATGGCTTAGATATAATCTGTACATTTAACCGATCACTGTGAGGTGAAGTCCCTTACACTAGATGTGTCAGCAAGTGAATCATGCATAGAATGCATATCTAATAAATAGACTTGGCCCCCCACGAGGTTTTCGTTCTTGGAATATCTCGTGTTAGGCATTATGTCTAGTACAAAATGATGGCTACGAAAACGAAGATAAATTTTCTAGTAAATTTAATTTTATTTTTGGTTTTTATTATTTTACATATTCACTCCGTATAAGGTAACGTTTTTTATGCCTTTTTTTCTTAAACGGAGCTGAACTTATGAGAAATGTTTGCGAGCTGTTGACATATACAATATATACAATTCTCGAAAGCAAATATTCAACATCATTGGCTTTAATTTTATCAAATACTTGACCGTAATAACGAGAATTTTAATTGAGACTTTGCTCGATTTTCTGAGAATATGATTCTATTTAAAAATTTGCAAAAACTTGCTAATGATTTTGAATTCCAAAAAGGCATATCGAATTCTCAGAATTAATACCTATTTACACATGATTTGAACTCAATGCGATAAAATAAAAAACAATTGAAGCTTTGCAACTTTGCAGAGAAGGCTTTCAATAATAATCAGTATAATAACGAAAAGAATCGCTTATCGCAAACACAAAGTAATTTGATAGTTTGAAATATCTATAAATAACATATCGTATGTATTCACATTCTCCTATCAAATGTGGCCCTTTTTGGTATATACATTCATAATAATTCAATGTTTCTGGAGGTGATTTGATTCGTTTGCTCACTTGCTAGTGCGGTATGCGCTTTCTGCTGGTTGGTCCATCGAGTTGCCTTTGGTTTCGGATGGTTGATCACCTCCACTTGCGTTACCTGCTGTGGTGCTGTCGTTATGTATGTGGTCTGTCCAGGGCTTGTGGTTATATACGTTGTTTGAGTGATCTGTCCAGGACCGGGAGTTATGTACTTAGGTTGTGGCGGTTTTTCACAATCTGCAGATATATAACTCGTCTCTATGGGAGGCGCTGTTCCCTCACTATTATAGGCAATTGTCATTTTGCGGAATACTTTTTTAGATATTTTACGCACGTCGGTTTATTCGATTTAAAAGCTACGTAGTAACTGAACTGAGTTGCACATATTTCCCATTATTTATACTTGGACAAAAGTGCGATATCAGTATCTAATTATAGATAACAATTATATACTATTCATTTCAATCAGCATGTGATATGCGTACGGGTATTCCTTGCTCTGATTGGAAAGGTGGTCAGCTACCGATAGACCTTTTATGTTACCCCGATAACAATGTAGGCTGGTTAGGGATTGCGGCAAAACAAAAAAAAACTGATTGTATATTCAAATTACAACTCGAAAATAATTGATAGAGTGCGATATCTGATCTTCGATAGATAGTTGCTACAGCAGCTATAAGATACATAAACAATTATGATCTATGCCTTATGAAGACAGACAAGAACCTAGAGACTTGTCACTTTTTCAACTGCTTAAGTTAATTAAGCATATGTTTCATATCATGGATCAAAGTAGAATATCAACAACTTCAACTTATATTTTTGAAGAAGGAATTCTTTTATTTATTCCCTAAAAGAAATATTCTATGTTCCTTTCACTTAAGCAATTAAATATAAGATTAGTTCATTTTAGGGATCAACAATAGTTTTATTAGTAACGCCAGATATATAAATTGATCCAGGCTCGCCTTTTAGTAGGACATATAGTCATGCTTGCGACGGAAGCGATCAAGAGCCTCTCGCAGCGTCAGGCCTCGTGTTTCTGGCATCACAGCGGCAAGGAAGATCAAACTGAAGACTAGGATAATGCCCACGCCGATAAAGTACTGGAAGAAGTAGTCTGTTGTGTCTCCGAAGGTGGCAATCACTATAATATGGATCACCTGCTCGAGGCACACAATCAGCCCGATGAAGTAGGGCTTGACCCGCATGGGGAATGCCTCGCCCAGGTAGGTGGGCGTGCTGACAATGAACATGCCAGCAAAATACTGGAAAGTCATGGCAACTCGGGATATCTGTTCCATGTAGTAAGGACTTCCCATGTAGGAATCATCGGAGTAGATGCCGGCCATGGCGAGCATCAGACCCGCCATGCAGATGAGTCCCAACAGCGTGACGAACTTGCGTCCCAGCTTATCGATGACACTGATGGCCACGAGCACACCAATGAATCGCAGGATGCTCCACAAGATCATGGGCCAACTGTAGATGGTTAGTTTCCATACAATCGTACTCGTCAACATGGATTTACTGAGGGGATACGAGAAAGAGAATGCCACCATGCAGCGACAGAAGAGATGCTTGATGAAGGGCATCACGGATGAGCCGATCTGCGAGCCGATGCTCTGTTCTCTGCCCTCGGCGACATATCGCTTGGCTTCGTTGAAGATCGCATTGAACACATCACGTGGTGCATTGGCTCCAAGCAGCTGAGTCTGGCTTGTACGGGCAGCATCTTCATTGTCTTTGTTTAGGTAGAAGATAGGCGATTCGACGGACATAGCCACAGTTCCGGTGGCAATAACGGAAAAGATAATGCCAATGATGCCGTGCGCTGTATTGATGGTAATGTGGCTTTTAAAGTTCCATTGGGAGTCCATGAGCACCTGAATGAGTATGCCCAGTGTCAGGCCAAACTGCTCCAGGCCACACCAGAAGCCACGTGCACCACTTAGAGTCACCTCTGAGTTGTGTATGATAAACACAACCGTAATGAGTCCAATGCCAACTCCACCAACCCAACGAGCTGCTAGAATGGGCGAATAATCGGAGGGCGCACTCACAAAGATGATTGCATCGATAAGCTGCATCACTCCGCCGAGTAACTGAAAGTATCAAGTATCATATGAGTGTGGTTCACTCAGATTTAATGACCTCTTACATATATATATCGCTTGGGAGTGTGAGTCACAGCCAAAGACGCCACAACGGTTCCAATAATGACGCCAATGAACCAGCTATAGTTGAACTCAGCAGTTGTATCAACGCCTGTTTTCAAATTCCAGCCAAGACCTTGGGCCATGTCCATGCCCGCGTAGGTAAAGAGCAGAATGCCTGTAACAGAAGGATTAACATATGAAAATATTTGAATACCTTCTTCATAACTCAGTTAGGTGTATCCAATGTTAGCCATGAGGCCATGTTTATATAATACTGGAAATGTTTTCTGCTGAGACGTATTTGGTACATATTCTCCAATCTGAGTTATATTTCTTGTATGTTATTATTGTATAGTTCGTCTCTCCTTTATTCACCTAAGGTTGCAACATGTGCATTGTGCTTGCTCGTCCAGCGACTGTAAGTGTATTGAGCATTTGGATCCTCGATGACCTCCACATAGGTTGTCTGCGGGGGTATTGCGGAGCCCCCAGTGGTCACGAAGGTCGTCTGAACTGGAGGTCCTCCAGGGCCTGTGGTCACAATGGTCGCCTGAACTGGAGGTGGTACTCCTGTGGTTATGTAGGTGGTTGTCATTTTATTCGCTTTTGCTAAAAGAACCCGAAACTTCCAAAGGTTTGCCCAAAACTAACAAAAATTTGTCGAATTTTTCTATGTATCTATAAGCATACTAAAGACGGCGATATCGATATCTAATTTATGATAAAGTTGCTAGTATATAATAATCAACATAATGATATCTTATACACATTGCTCTTTGCGACCAGCTACTGTTGACAGCACAGATACTGTCGTGATTCATGGATTTGTCTTTCCTATATCTTCGTAGTCCTCGCATGAAGAATTTCTATTGATAACAGAGCTTCATTTTTCGGGGCTCGTTTGTATTTCATGTGTTATGTACAAGTTTTAGAGAGCGCATAGATATGTGACTCACTGAAATTAGGTGTTAATGTGTTCGTTCACAGCTGAACTTTATATGGTTGTCAACTAAACTATTTTATCGGGAAATAATGATTGTGTACTGCCTTGACCTAGGCTATACATTTCAAAGTCGAAATACGATTATATTGATAAGATTATTCATGATTTGTTGCGATGATTTTAATTGGTTCTTATGATACTGAAACTACGCAACGCAAATTTTGTTTTTATAGTTTCCAATATATTCTACAACAAGTTTTTCTCTCTTGCTTTGCTGTTTTTATATTTCTTAGGAAATACATGACTTGATTTTAGAATTTGTTTGTGTTAACGAATGTTTATATTTTATATATACGTATATATTTCTTAAAATTCTAATCAAGCACGGCAAACATAACCTTGACCCCTACTGACCATGGGGTTTTTTGTTTAAATAATGGAATTTTGTTTAACAGTCTGCGTAAGTCATAAATTTTACTGAAGCTCACGGGACTTAAGTATAACATTTTAAAGACCATTTAATACTTTGTGCTTAAACAATGTTGTTCAACGGTAATATATATTTTGTTATACAACGACAGACGACTCTCTTCACTTCTAGTTATACACTTAGAAGAATATCTTCTCTGCAGAATTTCTTTAACAATTGTACTTTAGTTATAACTTATACTTAACTATTCATATATTACATCAAATACCCTTGCAGTATGTATAAAATATTCCCTTAAACTGCAATTTAAAAGGGTACTTAAACTGGAAGCTAAAATCAGTTAGTTTTCTCTTCTATTTACATTTATTGAGGTCGAGTTTTGAGTTTTCCTAGTGAGCGAGCACATCGTGCAGGCGACGGAAGCGATGACCGGCGTCTCGCAGTGTCATGTTTCGTTTCTCTGGCATGCTGAGCAGTAGAATAATAAAGATGATTACTTGAATAATGCCAACTGCCAAATAATATTGGAAGAAGCAGTTGTCGCTCTTTGCAAATGTGCAAATCGTAATGATGTGAATCAGCTGCTCCATGCAGACGATCACGGCGATCAGGTAGGGCTTAAGGCGCATGGGGAATGCCTCGCCCAGGTAAGCGGGCGTGCAGGAAACGTACAAGCCAGCGAACATTTGGATGACCATGGAAATGCGGCACACTTTGGCCATTTGCACCGGGCTGATAAGGTTGTCCAAGTTTGAGTAGATTCCTGCCATGCCAAGCATCAGGCCTGCCATGCAGATCAATGCCAGCATTGAGATCAGTTTGCGGCCCAACTTGTCCATCACCAGAATTGCAATCAAGGTACCGATCCAGCGTAGTATTCTCCAAACAATAATGGGCCAACTGTATATGGTGAGTTGCCAGACTTGCGTACTTGTGATAATGGTGCGAGTGAGGGGCAGGGAAAAGCTGAATGCAACGCAGCATCGGCACAGGAACATCTTGAGGAAGGGCACCATGGACAGAGTCAGGTCATGGCCCACGCTGTTAATTGTGCCCTCAGTCACGTACTGACTGTTCTCCACAAACGCGGTTCTATATTCCTCCGTGGTGCAGTCCCTGCTCAGCAGCATCCACTGGCAGGAGCTTGCCTTGTCCGGTTCGTTCTTACGTAGATAGTAAATGGGCGACTCCACTGAGAGCACCAATATGGCTAGAGCAACGACAGCAAAGCCAATCCCAATGATTCCATGCACTTGATTGGCCGCAATGGAATATCTGGGGTCCCACATCGAGTCCATGATTACCTGAATGGCAATACCCAATCCTAGGCCGGACTGCTCCACGGCGCACCACTTTCCTCGAGCGTTATTCGGTGCCACCTCCGAGTTGTGTATGATGAATGCCACTGTGATCAGCCCGATTCCAATGCCTCCAATATATCGTGCTGCCACCATAGCGTCATAGTTATAGGGTGCACTCACACAGATGATCGCATCCATCAGTTGAGTGAGCACTGCCACGCCCTTTATAATGAAATAGCTTTAGTATTGGCAGATAATTTGGTTTGCCATCCTCTATAACTTACGTAGAAATATAACTTGGGCAAGTGGCTGACCGAAATGGCGGCCAAAATGGCTCCAATGATCACTCCAATGAACCAACTGAACTGAAACTGTTGTTTGTCCGCAATGCCAGTGTATATGTTCCAGCCCAGTCCCTGAGCCATGTCCATGCCGCCATACGAGAACATTACCATGCCTAGAGTGCGATTAACGATTGAATGTCAATTAAAGTTGATCACTTTCATTCATGTTTTAATTATGAATTTCTATTTGAAATATTCTAATCATATATTTATCTAGTGTTCCTCAACACACACCTGTAATTATTGAATGTAATCTCTGTCTATTCACACAGCAGTTGATCCTGCCATGGTCTCGTGTATCCTCCGTAACCTCAATATAGGTTTCCTGTTGGGTCATTTTGTAATATTCACTGATTCGCAAAATATCAAAAATTACATCAAATTCGTTCGATTCGCAAGTCGCAACTTGACTGAATTCAATTGAACAAGCGTTTCGGGTTTTATAAGTGAATTATTGATAGCACGCGTTGTATCGCTATCTTACTATTTGATACAAATTGTAACTACGCTGATGAGCGATAGATAACATACTACGGCGACTTGGCCGTGATTCACTTGGCGCGAGTCCAGCACGTTTTGAGTAGTAGGCTACCCCCCTTGGAAATAAGCCCTGATAAAGTCTGCATGGTGGTGACTCATCGGCTATCATAGACTGCAATGTGCTCTGTAGGAATGCCCGCAGTGAATCAACAGTATTAACAAGACTTTATGCTGTGCCTCAGCTATGATAGATCCAGCAATTTATGATTAATTAGGGCGAGTTTAGAGTTCATTTATGTTGATTTTAAAGAAATGATAACTTATTTATAACTCTCTGTTCTATAAATAACAAATAGATTTCTATATCTATATACCTACTTCCCTATCTATCCATCAAGCTGGTTATTTATAAATGTATTCGTATCTGTCTATGAAGATATGATATAGATGGTTATCAAGCTCTTCAGTCTATCGTTCTGGCACACCTTGACCTATCCCTAACTCTGACTGGCCACTTGAAGTGGCATGCCCTCATGCAACATCTTCATTAGCTGACGGTGGCAAACAAACGTCATTAATGTAGCAGCAGCAACCCGAGCCACATCCAACATCCCTGGGGCGTCAATCTCGAGTGTTTGCTTGAGTTGTCTCAAATTGCGTAATGTCTGCACTAGACCCACTCGAGGGGACTTCGACTCTGACTCCGAATTCCGGCTGCGGTTCCATCGTCGTGGCTGTAAGCCAATCTATCTTGTTGCGCATCAAACTGTCAAATCGTACACATGTCTCTGCGTTGCAGATGGAAGAGATGAGGCACCAAGGGGTGGGCACCATGGCTCGGGTTGTCTCAGCCCGTTGCTGCTGGTGCTGTTGCCTGTTGCCTGTAGCTTGTCACTTGTCGCTGCTCGACAAATTATCCAAATGCGACGCCAAATGGCCGATGATGCTTGCAGCCTCTGCCTCCAGCCTCCGGGCTGCTTCAGGCATCTCATCCAGCTGTATTTTGAGACATTCAAGTACATTTTAATGAGTTTATGCACCAAGTTGTCTAATGGCGCAAAAATTATGAGCGCCGCATCAAGTGCCATCAGCACACACACAGACACGCACACACACATGCAGATGTGTACATTATTAGCACATGGTGTCCATAACTCACACTCAGATACGCAGCCGAAGATACAGCGAGATATAAAGTCAGAGATACAGATACAGACAGCGTTGCAAATACAGCAACAGTGGAGCACTTTGCATCAATTTCAACGTACGTATGTATGTATGTACATATGAGTGTGTGTGTCTGTGTGTTGTTGTGCTTCAAGGAAAGTCTGCCTCTGCCACTAATGGAGTCTAATTACTCCGACCGACAGGCGTCAGGCGACATGCGACCAGCAGCGACCGTCGACGACCAATGTGGATGTGAATGTGGATTCCTCCTCCCCGCTCCTTGGCTAATAAAAGCATATTAAAACGTTTGTCGTTCTTATGCTTGACAGAAAGACAGACAGACAGCCAGACGGATGGATAGAAAACATTGGGGCTTGGCAATTGCTCATTATTTATTTTGGTACTTCCCAAATAAAGCGCGCAGCAGCCAAATTCACATTAGACACATCTCATCCAGCTCCCTCCAACACTTGCTATTTTTGGTATACTATATCTGCAAAAGCATCGAACAGATCCAGACAATTTCATCCAAAAGATCTTGTGCGTGTAGCAAGAGCTGTAGTACTATGTTACGCATATGAAGCCAAAGATAACCGAAGAAAAGTTAATAAAACTCAATAATTTTATGCACAAATACACTTTATACAAATAATTCAACTTGTAAAACGTGCAAAATATTTTTATGAATCAAATCTTGTAACTAATAAATAATAATTTATTTGTAAAATTTTATTTTCCACCTCTTAAACCATGGCCTAAAAAAACTATCTACTTATGTTTCCGCCCGGGATTGAACCGGGGGCCTTCCGCGTGTTAGGCGGATGTGATAACCACTACACCACGGAAACAACTTGAGCTTGCGATTTTTTAAAATAAAAACAAAATTTATTAATTAATATTAAAATTAAAAAAAATGAGAATGAGAAAAAAAAATTAATCATTGCCGAAACCCGGGATTGAACCGGGGACCTTTAGATCTTCAGTCTAACGCTCTCCCAACTGAGCTATTTCGGCTCGATGAATGTCCGCAGCCAAATACACAACAACCAATAAAGCCTATTGCCTCTATATACATATATACTATGTACATGTATATGTAGACTATATAGACTTTATGCATTATAAAATAGTCAAGTACAGCGCGGTCCAGTGCAATATGTGCGCTAGCTAGCTCCTGCTGCGCGCAATTCTATAAATATGGAAACTGGGCTGCTTTTCACTTCCAAATGGATTATACTATAAATCAGCAGAATGCACATTTGCTTTATTTATGTGCACGTACAAGTTTTGGGGCAACTTTTTTGTTTTGACAGACAGCCATGAAAATTATGTTGACAGTGGCGTCTTTATAAATTTTGATGCAGTTTCTAAACTTTTTGCAGCTGCTAAATAATGAATTTCAAATAGAATATTCCTCATTTCTAGTTTCTAGTTTCGTCAAAGTGCATTACTGAGAAGACTTACCACATAATCATCAAAGAAAAACATTTCTAGTTCAATGTGGTCAGGTGTTTATAAATTATAAAAACAGAGAGTGAACAGGAGAGAAGGAAGCAAAGAGAAGCGGAATCCCAAAAACATTATTACATTTGATTGTAAATTTAATGACGCTTGCGCGCAAAATGAAAATATATAGGATTTTTAATGGTTTTCAGCGCCGACAACGAAGCGTATCTGACAGGCTAAGAACAGGCATGTGTTCTCTTGGCAACCGTTCAAAATCTGCTGTGGACGACTAATTGTTCACAGGCATTTGTAAATATTGTCAAAATAAACTTTGAACTTTTCAGAAATGTTGGCAATCTATTTAAAAATTAATATTTATAGTTTACAAAGAATTATTGCCATAAAATTGTGATAAAAATGTCAAATTTTAAATTAAAATAATCAGTGAAGCAAACTACAAATAATAAAGTTTACATTTACATTTGTTCATTTGTAATACTCTGAAAATATTTCTGTATTGTCTTCAGTAACACTTTTATCGATCTTCAGTATCTACAAAATAAGATACAAGATATTCAAGCTGAAATAGATATTGTGAAATATTGCCGAAGGCTGCCAAGGAACTGTATCAGGTTCTCTTGTGATTGCGGCTCGTGTCCCTGGAGTGTTCTCTTTGTCGACAAGTGTTTGAATAACCCGATAACCAAGCAGAGAGCTACACAATATATACGATCACTTTTCGTCTCTCTCTCCCTCCCTCTCTCTTCTGGGTTTTTTTGTGCAACTAATGCGGCTTCTGTTTGACGCGCTCTGCTGAAAGCTGATCCCGACGGCTATTGGAATTCCTTGGGCTCTGTCTGGGACCAGCTTCACCTTCTGCCAGTGATTCACATTCTTGAAAAGCGATCGCAGTAGCAGTCAAAATTCTTTAGAAAACCACACACCATCGACCACGCCCACCAAGCCAACCAAAAATGATTTATAATCTGGCTCCGGGCAGAGTCACAGCATTAAACTCTTGCCTCACAGTAGTTTTGACCTGCCAGACCCAAGGTAGGCAACTTTTGGAATTGTAGTTGGTAGTCGAAAATATTTGCAACTTTCTGTGCCATCAACAAATGTTTCGTTCGATTCTCTGTGGCCTGAAGTGACCTGGCCTGGAAGCATTTTCACTGCGACTATTTGCAGCGACAGCGACAACATTCCTGTGATATGTCACGAGAATTTTTAACATTCGCACTAGAACATCTATTTTAGTTGTGGCTCACCCTGCTAACCAAATCAACACACCTTTCCCCTTCTGGTTGTACCAATTTGAAATTGAAATGTGTTGTTAGTCGGGCAGACCTTGAAGCGATCCCAAAACAGAGTGCGAATTGATTTCGCGGTCGCTTTGATTTAACTTGTTCCGAATTACGCGCAATTAGGTTTTATTTGTTAAGGGGTAAAGTATTTTGATGGGTCCTGATTGCGGAATCGTAAGCAATTCTAACCGACTGACTAACTAACTGGTTTTGGTTTCGATAGAGATACAATTTGTATGTATAGATTGAAGAATACCCTGTACCATAAAATAAATACAACCAGGGTAACCTTTTATAGACTAATTGTCGTTAAATTTGTGCAAATAATGTATGTACCATACACACGTGTAAAATACCAAACTACTGCCTTCTCTTTTAAATTTGAGGGAAACCCAACTGCAACAGTAAAATACATTTGTTTATGCAAATGTCGGTCCACTGGCGAATGTCCTGTGACAAACGAGTTCGCAACGAATGCAAATTGACAAACTGTGCTACGAAAAACCGCATTTCATGTCAGTTTCCTGTTGCCAGAATTGTTTTTCCTGCTGTGTAGTGCAATGTTTTGGCATTTCCCCACCAATTTTTCAGTTGTTACTTTACCCTTTTCAAATGTTACATGACTTTTTGCTGTCACTGTGTGTGTGAGTGTGAGTGTGTTTGTGAAGTATGTGTTTGCCCGTTTACTGTAGCAGAAAATTGTCAAAGCTCTTAAGTGGGTCACAATTTGATTTGATTTGTTTATGTCACCGCAGCAACAGCAACAAAAACACCAACAACAACAACAGGAAGAGCAACGATAGCTAGAACAAACAGCAGAAAGAGCTATTGGACATGAGTCTTTTCTAGGTATTATTTATGTCTAGATGTTAGCCAGTAATTGGCCAATTGTGTGTGGCAAATTGACATGGAAAAAGGTTTCCAACTGCTTAGTCAGAGGGCAAGAGCTAGTAGTATACTATACCATGCCGTTGCCCTTTGACCTTTAAAAGAGTTTCATGCAAATATTTCTGCACAAAGACCTTCAATGAAAACGGCTTCTAATTGGCCATTCGTCACCTGTCCGCTAAAATAATTACAATCATTTTTTTTTCCTTTTTGTAAATGTCAGCTCAAAAATTGGCGATAAAAACGATAAATATAGTACAGTATATTGCATGTCTGTATCGTATATATAAAATGGGCAGAGCGCGTGTTGCTAGCTAAGTAATTTGTAAACAATATTGTTGTTAATATTATGTTTTTAGATAGTATCGATTTATTGCACTGCCCAGCAAGTTCTCTGAACAAGACTTGCTAATGACTAAGCTTATGCGGGTCAGTCAGGTACTGTATTGGCTTGGAAACCGTTGATCGTTGCTCATTCGGAACAATTGAGACTTTCTTACTATAAAAGTCTTACTATATGACATTATGTCTGTATACCCTACAGGTATTCATAATGTTTTATAATATATACATATATAGTTTATTTATAATATATCTTTAGTTTAACATCTCAGAGTT
Source organism: Zaprionus capensis (assembly GCA_018903675.1). NCBI lineage: Eukaryota > Metazoa > Arthropoda > Insecta > Diptera > Drosophilidae > Zaprionus > Zaprionus capensis. The sequence continues at coordinate 8,264,387 of JAEIFN010000964.1, read as the reverse complement.
CCCATTATGATGAGCTCATCTTACAACTGTAGAAACCAAGTGCAGAGTATACAAAAGATTTATTTGTACACATTCCAGAACAATTTGTATTCATTTATTTATTGTTAAATTTATTATTGTCTTCCTAGACAGAAGTTGCGTCTGACATGTGTTCGAATCTAAATTCGTACATTGAATTTGTATTCGTTTATTTGTTGTTTCGCTCATAATTAATTTAGCTGCCCCCTGCCTAAACAAGCGCTCTGAATCGCCACTCATATACCCAGACTTATTCAGAATTTGTATAAAGAAACAGCGGAGGCGCATTTGACATTTGTTTCTCTTTTGCTGTTTTCTGTTTGGTGTTTTGTGTTTGGTGTTTTCTGTTTTGTGCTCTCTGTGTTTATTTCGACGTCTGACACTTGTCTGCCAATCCGAACGTGCGCCAAAGTCATTCACATCGAGCAGGTTTTGTATTTCTCCTTCGGTCTGTGCACTTATATAAATTACCAACGGAATTGAATATATATATTTTAATAATTTCAAGGGGTGTTCCAAACAGCTTGATGCCCTGGAACTTTCAGATTGTCATAATCAACATTTCTCACCTTATAAATATTTGTATAATAAAGAAATAAGATCAGATAGATTGCACAACTTCAGATTATACTTAATATCACATATTGTATAACATGTGATAAGTATTTATCTCTATAATATTCCATTATATTCCAAGGCAGGATATTCTCCAGTCGATTTCAAATCTCAGCTTGGACTTTTAATTGCATTGACAGCTATTTTTGGATGAACTGAAAACCTTGTGCTCATTTTCTTATGTATCAAAAAGCAGTTTTATGCTAATATGTTCATATTGGATTACGTTACTTTAACATTTAAATAGCGTAATAAAGCTAACAGCAGATACAAATATGTACAATACTTAGACATACATATTCAGTATATGTTTGGACATTAGTTTGTACAATATTATGCATTTCTTGGAGCATTTGAAACTCAACTCGAATATGAAGTGTCAAAAGCAAAGTAACTGTCTCGTAACTTTCAACATTTAAGCTACGAAGTTTCTTGTAGAACACCTCCCAGTACCGCCCCGCCCCACCCCTTAGCACTTGTCACTCTACGGTCCGCCCATTCAAAGTGGCATTTACCACTTGTGCGCAGATCGTTTGCGCCTTGTTCTCAGGCACGTTGTGGGCTGCCATAAATCGAAGTTAGAAGAGGAGGCGGAAGATGTTGGCACCGAGAGAGAGGCGTGCCCACGCCTCCCCCGTTTACCACGCATGATTTCGTCTTTAAATAGTTAGTTAGTTAAGCGTTAAATTGCCTTGGCTCCACTTAACGCGTCCGTCAGCTGTCCAACTAGCTGTCCTTAACACGAGTCTCTGCCCTCTTAATTGCCTAATTAAGCGACAACCCACACGGGCTGCTCTGGCTACTCTACAGCCCACTCTTGCACTGAGCTAATGAGCCAAGCAAGCGCATGTATCCTGAAGAAAGAGAGAGAGAGAGAGAGAGAGAGCGGCGTCAGCTGATAAGCGGGAGTTATCATTAAATTGCAACTGTCGCCTGGCTGTCGGATTAGTCGGTGGTGTCATGAAGTCAACTCCACTTTATTTGCATATTCATAAATCTGCACTCCAGTCCGGATTCGACTCAGTGCAGCCAGGTCAGCTGTGGATCCAAGATAATTGAAATACTTGTATTTATGTATTAATGTTTACCTCTATATGAATTACGCCTGTCATTTCACTTCTTCTTCTTTGGCTTCTGCTGTGTAATCAGTTGAGCTCTTAATCTGATATGCATTTCTTGGGCCCCGCAGACAGAATACTACATAAGAATTTTACTGAACTTGCTTGCTGAGTCAGCAGAAAGTATCCGTCACTGAAAGATGAATCCGATGATAATTACAAATGAGCTTTGAAAACAGTTTAACAACTGAATTGAAGTTTATGAAAGTTTGATGGCTAAATTTGAAATTGAGAGAAGGTTAAAAGTTATTTAAAGTTTGAGTATTATGAGAATAAACTGAGGTTTTGAAGTGTGTAGGAAGTAAAAGTTAAATTAAAGCTACATTCTGAAAAAATTGCAATATATGGAAAAACAAAAAATTACTTTACGCTTTACTCTTTCTCCCTTATAAAGTTTAAATTTTCTTATATTAAACATCCATTCCAGTTTCAATTTGAATTAGAGAATTGAATGTAAAGAAATAACATAAAAATTGGAAACTATAAATTTATAACAGTTGCCCACAGCTGAAACATTTACTATCGTTTGCAATTCAAAGAAAGAAAGCCTCTGAAAAGTAACCAAAAATGCAGCTTGAGTATTTCTTTGTTATATCACAATTTTTTTCGAAAAGGGTTCAATATCTGGACACAAAAGACAGAAAACTTAAAATGTTTGTAATAAAACTTTACGAGCGCCTAGCAACAGGCAGAGATAAAGAATGGACCTGTCGGGTAGCCAAATAAAAAGAGAAGAGAATCGAGAAATCACAAGACAGACTAACAAACTAACAATGCCAGGAGGAGGAGGTGTATAAGGCTGAAAAAATGAGTAAAACGCCAACAGAATTGAGCAAAAGAAAAGGACACAAAGCAAATATCGTAAAATTCATGAATGAATCAGAAATCTTGTTCTTGCTTTTCATTTTGCTTCTTGTGGGTCTTCGCTTTGGCGATAGAGAATGATTTCTGCAACTGTTGCTAGCCGGGAACCCGGTAACATGTCCGACTGCAGCCTCAGTCGCCAGTCTCGGGCGCAGGTACAGATTCAGGTCCAGTTCAGCTGCAGGCGGGGAAGAGGGTTGCCAAGTTTTGGACATATACATAACATATGTATTGGTATTGGTATTGGTATCACCTTTTTGGGCCCGGCCAGAAACATGTTTCCTTTTTAGGGCCACGGACTTGGGTCATGCTGGGCAGTCTCGCGCAAAACTTGTTCTCTGGGTTCGCTTCTTTATTGCATTTTAAACAACCTTGGGGAATAAGGAAGTCACTGTCGAGAAGGAAGAGTCGAGAGAGCAAGCGCGAATATGTTTGATGCCGATGCCGGCAATTTCCAGCTGCTTTCGGTATAACAATAAAAAAAGGCCACTTCAGCTGTTTTGCCTGCGCTTTCTTCGTTTAAGCCATTGCAATTTTCAACTACGACCACAGCATAATTGAGCATGAATAAACACAGTGTACGAATACACTCACATTCGAACTATATTCATTTGTGTTCATTTCATATTGTTGCTCGCTCAAGTGGCCCATCGAGGCACCTTCGATCTCTCCACTCGTTCGCCATCTATTTCTGTGGCAGCCTGCCGCATCTGCCTAGCGTCTCTTGTTTGCATTCGCATTTTCACATAAATGGGCGCACATTTCAAAGACAGAAACAACAGCAATTTGGCTTTCTTTCCCAACAATTTGCCCGATTTGAAGATGCATATTATATGCATATAGACAGCGCTGTAGGGAAATGGGAAAGGTTATTGTGCAAGGAACACAGCAAATTGTCTTTGTTGCACAGAGTTTTTCTTACGGAATTATTGCAGAAAATATATGTATGTTTTGTAGATCTACTGTATCTACAATGTGCAGAGATTCATTATGTAGTTTAACTAGTTTAAAGTGGTAAGGCTTAACTTCAAAAGGTTTTTACTGTTCTCAGTATAGAAGAGTCAGCTATAAAGAAGACACTGTAAAGGAGATTCGCAAAAGCAGGGTTGTATTGTGTTATATAAAGACAATGGATCTGCAGTAAATGAGCAAACAATTAAAGTTTATCTGCATTGATGCTATAGGAAAATTTAAATAAATATCTTTATGCAAATTCAAGAATAAACATCATAATGCAGAGTTTTTCTTGTAGAAACATTAGAAGAGATCTTTTTCTAATAGACACTAACAAAACGAATTAAATATTTAATCTGAATTTTAAAGGTTATGGCATATTAATGCAAGTATAATAAAGAGTTTTTAAAATATTTGCCTAGAAGAATAAACTCAACATAAAAGAGTCAATGTTGCCTGAGATTCGCATGAAAGAATCGAGAATGTATGTGAGAGAAGTGATCACTTTAAATGAGAAGAGACTGCACCTTGAGATACGTCTTAAGCTCTCACAAATTACCCTCTAAGAGTTCAACTCAAAAGAGAATCAGTTAAAGAGATTCTTCATTCTCTTAGCAGGCGAAGGGCAAAGTAGTTAGGTGCAGTCAGAAGAATGGGAACACTTTGTTTACTCTTGTCGAGGCCACACAAGACAATTTGATTACTTGTTGTAAAGTTGGGCAAATTGAGCTTTTAGTTAAGACGCAGCTCGAGCTAAAGTTAAAGTTAGCTGCACTCTTCACACTGCAGGCGAAGTGCAGTGCGTGGCAGGCGAATCCCCCTGATTGCAATTACAACGGCGAAAGCTCTTTGCAACAGCGACCACTGCATAAATCACACTTAAGGAACCCTTTCGCCGGCAATTCCTGCTCAAATGCAGGTTGCCGTACTCACTTTTGCTGCCTCCCTTCACTCTTCCCCTTTCCCTTTTCCTTTGCTGCTGCTGCATAAGAAATTTACGTGGAATTACCAGAGAAAACGCAAGCGTGGTCGGGAATGAGCAACTGCAGTTTTCACTTAGCCCGGCAAGTGGCACATAAATTTCAGCAAGGACAACGGCGCACTTAAAGCAACTGCAGAGGCAGCTGAAAGAACAGCAGGAGCAGCCGCAGCAGTGGCAGCAGCAACAGCAACAACAACAACAAGAGCATTTCCTGATAAGTGGGCATCGTTCAGATTTGCTTGGCTTCTTTCTTTCTTCGATGGCAGCAGGCAAAGAGCCAAAAACATGAAATCCTTGCAAATATTTGGTGACAAGGACACTCGAGTCGAGCGGAAGGTCAATCGGGGCATAAAATTCAAGACGGCATCGCGACCCTTGACCCTAAATAGAATTGTGAACTCAGCTCAGCTCAAATGACAAATGAAAGATACAGTTCCCAGCAGAATAGATACAAATACTTTTGTGTGCGAGTGTAAATGAACTTCCGGCAATACAAAACAACAGAATATCACAATAGTAGCAGAATATCTTTAACACTCTGTTTCAATTCGAGCTGAAAAGTGTGAGATACTTGAAACTTGAAGTTATTTAAAGAATACTGTTGAATTATCAATTCAGAGTTCTTCTTAATCTTTGCATATAATAAATAATAAATATAAAATATTCTGTTAATGTTTTTCAACATCAACTTTTGCTGAGGTTTACTTAATCCATAAATATTACTACTTGTATATATTTATTATAATTATTCAAATATTCTATTAATGTTTTTTTTAAGTTTAACCTCTAATTTTTAATATTATTTATTTTTTAAAAGTTTTTACAATCTTTACATCTAATCCACTTTCTTTACATTATCTTTACAGAAACTCTTTCGCGTTTAAGTGTCGCTTTCATAATGCTGCGAATGACTTAAGGCGAATTCGTTGCTGGACATATTCGCCGTGCTGAAGTTTGTGTTGTTGCTGTGCGATTAGAAGAGTACGTAAAATGCAGCAAGTGAGAAAGCAAGTGAGCATTGCCTGCCTGGCCGTGCTGCTGTTTAACCTCAATCTGATACTGAGCCAGGCCGAAGGCAAGGCACAACAGCCGGAAGAGCAGCAGCAGAGGCAGCAGCATCGCAGCCAGGCGGGGGGTAGACGCTACTCGCGTGATTCGAATGCGGCACGGGATAGACATCCGAATATAATACTAATTCTGACCGATGATCAGGATGTGGAGCTGGGCTCACTCAACTTCATGCCGCGTACCTTGCGATTGTTGCGCGACGGAGGCGCTGAGTTTCGTCACGCCTACACGACGACACCGATGTGCTGCCCTGCAAGATCCTCCCTGCTGACGGGCATGTATGTGCACAACCACATGGTGTTCACCAACAACGACAACTGCTCCAGTCCCCAGTGGCAGGCGACGCACGAGACGCGATCCTATGCGAGGTATCTGTCGGATGCGGGCTATCGCACAGGATACTTCGGCAAGTATCTGAACAAGTACAACGGATCGTATATACCGCCAGGCTGGCACGATTGGGGTGGCCTGATCATGAACTCCAAGTACTATAACTATAGCGTCAATTTAAATGGACTGAAGATCAAGCACGGCGATGATTATGCCAAGGATTACTATCCCGATTTGATAGCCAACGATTCGATAGCGTTTCTACGCTCCACCAAGCAGCAAAAGCCAAAGCAAAAACCCTTTCTGCTGACCATGAGTTTCCCCGCACCACATGGACCCGAGGATTCGGCACCACAGTACAGTCATCTCTTCTTCAACGTGACAACGCATCAGTGAGTAGAGTTGGGCCTGTAATATTTGCCAGTTTTGTTAAGTTATCGTTCCTTCCGCAGCACACCCAGCTATGATCATGCTCCGAATCCGGATAAACAGTGGATCCTCCGTGTAACTGAGCCCATGCAGCCAGTGCACAAGCGATTCACCAATCTCCTCATGACGAAGCGCCTGCAGACGCTGCAGAGCGTCGATGTGGCTGTGGAGCGAGTCTACAACGAGCTGAAGGCGCTGGGTGAACTGGACAACACGTACATTGTGTACACCTCGGATCACGGCTACCACTTGGGTCAGTTTGGTCTGATCAAAGGCAAGAGTTTCCCCTTCGAGTTCGATGTGCGTGTGCCCTTCCTCATACGTGGACCAGGCATACAAGCATCCAAGGTGTAAGTGCGAATACCTCTAGCAAATCCTCGTTACTAACCAAGTCTCATTACCTTCCAGTGTTAATGAGATTGTGCTGAATGTGGACTTGGCTCCCACATTCCTGGATATGGGAGGCGTGCCGCCACCTTCGCACATGGACGGACGCAGCATTCTGCCGCTGCTGCTGAGTCGCAACCGCGCAGTGCGAGACAATTGGGCAGACAGCTTCCTCATCGAGAGTTCTGGACGCCGTGAGACGGCGGAACAGATTGCCGAATCGAGAGCACGCCTGCTGGCGGAAAGGCGACAGATGAAGCTAGTCAACAGCACATTGCTGGACGATCTGCTGGGCATTGACAGCAGCAGCATCAGCACCACCAGCAGTTTAAGAAGCAGTAGCAGCAGCACTGTGGCCACCCTGTTGAGTTCCATGGGCAGCACAACCACAGAACAGGAGCAGGACTTTGATGAGGAGGACGCAGATACTGACAATGAGGATGAGGATGGAGATGATGCTGCCATGGACAGTTCAGCTGCGGCGCTGGATGATGAGGAGCTCGAAGATGCCGCTGATGAGGAGGCAGATGATGATGATGATGATGAGCTGGAGGAGCAAGAGCAGCAGCAGCACGACAACAATCTGCCACTTTCCCCGTACATAACCAAAATGATGCGCCTCAATTCGGAATGCTCCGATCCAGCGCTGCTAAAGAACTGTCTGCCCGGCCAGAAGTGGAAGTGCGTCAACGAGGAGGGACGCTGGCGCAAGCACAAGTGCAAGTTCCATGTAGGTGACCTCACTGACACCATTACAGAAATCTCTATTCAACTCTCTCTCTTCTCTCTCTCCCTTTCAGCTACAACTGGAGCAGCAACTGGCGACGATGCCGCGCAAGCAATATCAGCGCAACTGCGCCTGCTTCACCTCGACGGGACTGGTCTACACCAAGATACGTACGCCGACCTCGTCCCTGCATGGACATCGCCTGCATAAGCGCACGCATCACAGTCTTGGCAAGCGTCGTCACAAGCGCGAAGCTCAGGAGCAGGAGCAGGAGGAGATCTACCACACTGAGCTGCCCTATGAAATTGAGGAGCTGCTCGATCTGCATCAGTCAATCGATTTGCTATCACAGCACGGACATCGTAGCAGGCGCAGTACAAACACTTCCAGCTCCGGCTCCAGCTCTGCCTCGAACGATGCCATTGCTGGTGTCATACAGCAAATCCAGAGCACATTGGAGACGCTGGAACACAAGTTCCATGCGCAGGTGCTTCCCATAAGGAGCAGCAGTAACGGTTCCCCCTCAGGCCGTGGCAGCAAATTCCAAAAGGGCGGCACGCGCTGCTTCGTGGAGGAGAGCACCGACCGCGTCAACTGTTCCGATGTGATCTACGACGATGAGAAGACCTGGCGCAAGTCGCGCAATCAAATCGATATGCTTATCAAGCTGCTGAAGGACAAGATCAGCACACTAAAGGACATGAAGAAGCAGATGCGAGAGAGCAAACAGCAAGGGAGGCGACGCAATGGCGATCCCAGTGGTTACCATGAGAGTGCAGGTCCGGAGTTCAATATGAGTTACTTCACGGAAATTGGCAGCACTCCACGTTCGGTTTCTCAGCAGAATCAATGGACCAGCGATGGCCAAAAGGAAATTCCACGCACGATTTATGATTCCCTGGAGCACACACACACTCCACGTGCTGATTGCTACTGCGAACCGGATGTGGGCGAGAGGTGAGCACGCGAACCAGTTAGCACCAACTGGAATCTAATCTTCTACTATTCCCACAGCTATGCAGACTCCAAGGAGATGGCACGCGAGGCAAGACGCAAGCTGAAGGAGGAGCGACAGCGCAAGAAGGAACGAAAGCGCATCAAGAAGGCGCGTTTGGAGAAGGAGTGTCTGTCGGAGAAGATGAACTGCTTCTCGCACGACAATCAGCACTGGCGCACAGCGCCCCTCTGGAATGACAGTCCCTTCTGCTTCTGCATGAATGCCAACAACAACACGTACTCCTGTCTGCGCACCATCAACTCCACACACAACTTCCTCTACTGCGAGTTCACCACGGGATTGATCACCTACTACAACTTGACTATAGGTATAAATTGGTGATATAATAAGAGAGACGTTTATAGAACTAGTTCAAGTTACATATGTGCCTGTATTCCCTGTCCTAATATACCCTGTACTTCAGTGCGTATAAAGATTAAAGGCTAAATCCTACTCGTATCATATATATCCCTTCTGTAAATAATATTTCATTAAGAGTTTCTTTATATGCAAGAATGAAACTAAATGCATCAAACTACTAAGCTACCAAGGAACCCACTAACTTTTCTATATACTTTGCTGGCATTCAGTGTAACTCAATCTCTGTCTTGTCTTCCCCATCGCCACTAGATCGCTTTGAAACGCAGAATCGTGCGTCAAGTCTGTCGCCCGCTGAGAGAGCGCACATGCACGACACGTTGGAGCACCTGAAGAGCTGCCGCGGACGCAACTGCAGCTTGAGGCGGCAGCCGCAGCCACAGCCACAGCTGGAGGGATCGCGCACTGCGCTGTCAGCGCTGCCCAGTGCCGTCAATCATGTGCAGCGCAATAACAAGCGCAAGCATGGTAAGTACCGCCCCCCTTATAAAGATAAAGCTAAAGCAGAAATAACTCAGTGTTCGTTTCCTTTTCTAGGGCCACTTGCCGGAAGCGTGGGTAACTTTGGCTTTGTCAGCAGTCGCATTGATAAGGATGTGGGGCCACCGATCAAGCGCCGCCAGCTCTCCAAGTATCACAGGTAAGTGGCAGTTAGATATGTTGTACTTTGCCTATAACTGACTGCTTTTCACTACCCACACAGATGGACAAACTCGCAGCACACACACCTCAAGCGACGCCCCTGGAAACAACAGTCACAGCGCTACTTACCCGCAGAACCTGCGCCTGCGCCCGCTTCAGCTGCAGTTGCCTGAGGCGCCACATTATCTGCTGTCCCAGTGAACACATATCCCATGCGTACCTAGCTTGCCACACCCCCCACACACACACACGCACACACACATACATATGCGTTCTGCTATCTTTTCTACGTAAATAAGACTGTGTTTTTTTATTCAATTTATGTTTAATTATTTCCGTTCTATTATTTGTGAGATCTAATTTAGTTTGAGGACTTTTTCAAAAATAAGCTTAAATTATATAGATTAAGTGATTTAATTTGTATATAATATAATGCAAATATTTACACACATACATACATATGAAAGCGATACATAAATTATTTAGCCCAATTGGTTTACAATTAAATTAATCGAGTTACAAGATCGTATTTACATAACTCTCTAGTGCATATTTGTATTTATTGGAAAACGCTAAAAACGCTAGGCATACATAAACCTACATACTCGTATATGTTACATAACAATCTGTTGTTATTGTTCAATAAAAGGAAACTCAATCGATAGTTGTTTAATGCAGATTTATAGTGCTGTAACTCTTAAGTCGTAACTCGTTCTTTGCTATGAACAAATATCGTAGTAGTGCTGCTGTAGCAAAGTTATTATCATAAATTTGAACAAATATATGCTAACACAATGAATAAATATATATACATTAAAAGATCTATTTACCCAAGGTGTTATCTTTTCATGCCCTACTGCTCTTTTGTTGTGGACATCACTTGGCAACTTGTTTTATCTGAAAGCTGAAATGGGTTACTTAAATTCACACAAATATAGTACATTACGTACATTTTCTAGAGCAACATCATCATTCAAATCGATTAAACAATTTGGATTCCAGCAAGTTTTAAAGAAATAAGTGTTCTGAATATCATTTGCATTGGTAATAAAAATATAACATATAATATAAATATTATAAAAATTACTATATGATAATATAATCTTACAGTGGACTATGCTCAAATTTCCTTGTAGTGTTTTTAGTACACAAATGCAAAATTATTACTTTTTTTTATTAGACTTTATATAGTACAATTTGACCATTAATCTATCCCTGAAAGTATACTATAAGCCGATGATTAAGCTCTTATTGAAAAACATTACAAATTCTATTGCATACTTGCCGTACGCACCTAATCAACCTAAACAGTTCAAATAGATAGGAGCAGGTACTCACCGGATAATGGGTCTTAATTGTTGTATACAATCATCAAGAGGTTTTCTGACAAGTATTGGCTTTATTCAAGCAAACAGGGGGGATTGTACGATTTGAATACAGAGAATGAACTACGTATCACATGCGGGTTCTTTACATTCTGTGAAGTCTTTATCTACGTCTTCCGTTGTTCATAGTTCGTATATAGTACATCTAGTACTAGAGGCTGTAAGTTCTTCAAACAGAGTTACGTGGAATTGTTAGTAGAGCATTATCCAGAGACAGAGAGAGGGAGGATAAAGATGATGTTTATCGTTGATGATGTTTGCTTCAGGTAAACCAGGTCTAATGACACAAACTAAAGGAATTCACTCGGGTCGGTACTAATTCGTTCCACTGTTTTTATAGGTGTGTCAAAATATACATATAAAAGTAATAATCGGCCACAGAGTCATAAAGATAAAGTTTAACAACTGTACTACTGCCATTGTAACTAAACAATCAGTTCAAATCGGACTGGTTTAACCAGGTCAAAGTATTTAAAGCAAATTGCCTAAACCACAAGTTTGTTAGGTTAGGTTGCTATCGACTATCGGCTAGCGATTGAGCACCATAAAGATTAAATATTGACCGATATTGACTGAGTCGGATGTGCTCGGCAAGAGCTACCGAGTGCTAGAAGAGTCAATCAGAGCGACAACAGATCAAATATGCGATCACTTGTGAATATTTGATTGTCAACTTGAGATCTAATGAACTGATAAGTGATAACTGGCACCTGTGATAACTAACAGAGTACATAGATACTAACATATATATCGAAATGACGCTGGCATCGGGCTAATTGAAATTTCCCTGCTGGGGGCAGATAACAGGCCAGATAGAGCAATGGGTTATATGAGTTGTATTGGTAAATAAATAATGTGCGAGAGCATTAGCGCTAATTAAATGTTAGCTCGCTTCGTCGACATGTTTTCCATGCGCCATGTCAAATGTTGTTGCCCACTTGGCAATTCACACTTGACACTTGACGCGCTAATTTCCGCTGCAGCTCTCGATCAAAACAAAGTCACAGAGAGAGAGAGAGAGGGAGAGAAGAGCGTGACTAAGAGAGAGAGAGAGAGAGTGGGAGAGTGGGGCAACTCACTCAAAGAGCTTGACAACGGCTCTCGCTGCTGCTCGTTTCACATGTGGAGATATCGTGTTAAAATTTTGCGCAAGCAACAAAGTTATCAGCTTGAAATTAAGTTTATTTATTGTGACGCTATGCGACTGTGTGCATAGAGAGCCTACGCTATGGGGGCCTCTAATCGAGGGTTGTGTGGTACACTCGACTTTGAGGCGTTGTTGTTTATTGCCAGCCTGGCTAGCGCTTTACGATTTGCGCACCTCCAATCGAGATATCGTGCTGAAATTTCACAATTTTCAGAATCAAGAGCTGCTTGAAGCGGGGCCTCTTTTGTGTGGATTTAATGCTCCGAGCACGTACACAGCACAGTAAAACAACAAATAACTAAACTAAAAAAATCATAAAATTAAATTGCTCGTCGATGAACTCAGAGTCCACAAAGAAAACCAAATTGGGCTGCAAGTTTCAGAAAAACTTAAGTATCCAGGCGTATCCTCATTTCCCCAATACCTGCATTACTATATAATTAGAGATACGTGACTCTATATTGTAGATTATTATTGAACTCCAAATCCAAAGAAAATACAATTTCATAGCAAGTTCCAGAATACCCCAGTCTCCATTGGGATGCAAGGGTGTCCTCATTTTCCAAATAACCGAAAATAATTGAAGATACGTGCTTCTACATTGATCATTTGTTTTTGCCAAAGTTGTTTATCGGCTTGCCTGGTAATTAAATTAGAATGAAGCGAGAAATTTGTTTATTATCAAGTAATTAGCGTTCATTTCAGGCTCCATTTGTTCTACGAAGTGAATCCCTAAATTGGGTAAATATTTATGAGAAACTCTTGATAATAATTAATCGCACACTTCTAGTTAGTTATATAATATAGAAACGTGATTCTAAACCGATTTCACACATCAATATCACATGTGCATTTCTACGCAAGCATAATATACCAACTTTTCCATACTACTCTCTCTTTCTAGCTGAACATGCTTCAAATTCAAGTTAAACCAGTCAAACGAATTGTGTTCAAGTTGCACTTTAAGATACTCTATAGTTAGAGAGAGATGAATCTCTATTGAAATAGATAACTACTTCAATTGTTTCTTGTTATGAATTTTTATACTCGTTCTAAAAATGTCTCTATATGTCTTTCTCTGATTAAACTTTGTATTCAAGATACTCTCGGCCAGAGCATAAACTCTTTCTACATATTTTCTATCTTACTGCTGATTTTCCTTATCTTTCCATCTTTCTTTTTTTACGTTGTTGTTTATTTTCACGTATCGTACTTCATGATATGCAAAAGAGACGCGTTCAAAAAGGTTTTTAAGCAATTAAACTTGGTTTTATTATCGAGATTTGCATGCAGACTCCAGAAACGTTGTGCAGGGTATCAAACTAACAGAAAGCATTTTAAAATTCATCTCAGCACCTTGGGTAGTTATGGCTATCTACAGTTTATAGTTTATCCATATATAGTCTACAATCTCTACGCTACTGTCAACAAGTGAAAATAATGTTGATCCATTTTGAAGCACATCTCCGACCTCATTTAGTATGAGTATATTCTTGATCAGCTAATGTAATGTAGTAAGCCATGATCTGTAATCCATAATTTTAGCTATTTCATCTGGCTTTTTACTAGTTTCTTTAAGTGTACTAATTATTTGACATTCTTCCATAGTGCAAGTTGTAAATTAAGCACAGAATAGTAAAATTTAACAAAACATTTGCTCTGTGCAAAAGAAAGTTTATTATGTTCAATATGTGTTAATTATATGACCAGGCAGCTTTTTATACTTTGTAATATATTTGAAAATATCTTTAAAAATGTTGTCTAAAATAGAAGTCTGATTTTCTTAACAATGTGCACAATGCATAGATTACGCAATAGAATTTTAGCTTGTTTCTTTTCGTAACCGTTTAACAATAAAAATTACGATTTGCGCTCATTTATATTTTTTTAGTGTCGATTATACGACAATAGCTATAAATCTGCTAAAGAAAGTAATTGTAGAAACTGGCGGTTTTCCTATAATTGCTAAGGAAGTTACTGCAACTACGCTTACTCGAGTATATTTATTTAGTCGCCCAATATCGGAGCACTTTATCTTATGGGTTTTATAAGAAAAGAAAGGATTGCACTTGCACTTTTAAAGTTGGTATAAAACTGAACACTGAATATAATTGCCGTGAATAAAATCACTGAACATTTATGCCAAAAACTTTCTATCATATCGCATTTTACTTACCTTGACATTAAATTTTACAGGGTGTCTGGCTATTCAAAACCTTCTCCTTAAGCAACAGTTAGTATTATTAATTAAGCGCACGCGTTTTATTTTGTTTACCCAAAAAAAAACAAGGCTAAAAAAGGAAAAAAACATCGATTCTTTGCTGAATGAAATAAACAGATACATACGCTATATAGCAATATATAATACTATACATAACATATTGCCAGAGCTGTTGCTAAGTTCAGAAGTGAAGTAAGTATTGCAAGCGAGTAGCACTTGACTGCACTCTGATTCGAGTGGGTTTACCTTTGTGACGACAGGTATTTATTGTAGGTCTATATGATGTGCCAACACACACTTGCATTGTGACACACTACACTGAGAGAATGCGCATTGAAAGTGTGCTTCATTAATGGTTTAATTTATTACTTATGGACTAGATAAATAGATTTACATTAAGTATGTACAGAAGGCTCTGCTTGGCAGAGTTAGTGCTGATGCTGATGCTGCTTGGGATGTGCCTCGAGCAATCGCTGCGTCACCTGGCGCAGCACCTGCAGCTTCTCCTCGTATTTGTGTGCTGCAATCAGTTGCTGCTCTTCAGCATGTCCGCCGTGACCGTGATGCGCATGATGATCTGTGCCAAGTCGCGTCTCCAGGCCAGCGTGATGCGCATCGTGATCCGTATCCGTTGAGCCACAGCTGCCGTGACTGTGTCCGTGACCACCACTGGCGCCTAGAGAGAGAGACAGAAAGAGAGAGAGAGAGATAGAGATATTGCCATTAGTTTATGAGGCATGAGTAATAAGCTTATAAATGCACTAAGTTTGTGTGATTGGCTTGAAATCTAACAGAGATTGGGTTTTTTAACTGGAAAATTGCAAATTCTTGTCACTTGAGTGATGCGCACACACGACAAGGGAAAGGGAATCCCAGATGGGACTGCTGAGAATTCCCCAGTGGCTGTGGTGATTCCATAGCGGGGTTTTTTTAACCACACTGGGGTACACAGACGAGCACCGACCGGCCTTTTTGCGACCGCAAGCCGACAAGGTCTATTACAAGGCCAACAAGACAAGGCGAAAATGAAACAACAACAACAGCATAAAGAAGATAAATAAAGTGTGGAAGAAATAAACGATCTTGTCGATCCGTCACCAAAGCGAATGCTGGCTATGTGTGTTTATAAAGAACCTGTTCCCAATTCACCCGAAACAATTCCGGTTGAAGAATCACAAACAGAGGTGTCGCAATCTACACACAGACACACACAGACATGCTAACACATGCGGACACACGTGCCCAGCGTGGTTTGTTTACTCACCAAGCTGTTGCAATCCGAACATAATCAGGAATCCAACAAAGAGCGCCAGATAAGCCCGCAGTCCAGAGCGATTCTTCGACAATATCTCGAAGAAGACGACGTAAATGAGAGTGCCGCATGCAAAGCCCTGCAGTATGGCCGACACCAGATTGGGTCCACCTCCGCTCTGGCCATGGCTAATCAATATGCCCAGTCCAATGCCGAGTGGACTGACCACAGCGAAAGTGAGCACATAGAGCACGGCAAGACTGAGTCGGGTGCGGGCCACAATCAGTTCGACTCCCACACAGAAGGCCAGCACCAGTTTATGTGCCGAGACAGCGCCGAACATGAACCACACCGAGCTGGCTGAGGATTCCAGACCAATGGCCATGCCCTCGAAGAGTTCGTGCAGCGACAGGGCTAGCACAATAAAGAGTCCGCGCAGCGAGGAGGCGAGCATGTCACCAGAGTTGTCTCCTCCTCCCACGGGCAGATGGCTGTGATTGTGATTGGCGTGCGAGTGGGAGTGGGCGTGGCTGTGATTATGTGCATGCTGATGATGATGCACTGCACCATATTTCTGCTGCTCCAGATCGTTCTGCATTAGATCCTGCACCGATAGCGTCGCTCCATTTGAGGCAGTTGCAGCTGGTGCAGACGGTGCAGTTGCCAACGCCAAGTCGGCAGCACTTTGTGAGGACTTCACCAGATGACTGTGCCGTATGCTGTGGCCACGCTCGAAGGCTGCACTGGCTCCGTCGAGATGATTCCTGTGCACATACGTGTGCATTGCCTCCTCGATGAAGTACATGAGAAAGAAGCCGCAGCACATGAGCAGCTCGGCCAGCGGGAAGCTCAGTTCGCCAATGATTTCGCACTCCTGCAGTTGCTCCACCACCTCCTGCACCTCGGGCAGCAGATGCAGGAATGTGGTGGCCAAGAGGACACCACCACCGAAGTACAGCAGACACTTGACCACCGTCGCTGAGCGGGCATTTGTTTGATTCTCTGTCCAGTGATAGAACCGGTTTAGCAGGAAAGGAATCGAGCCACAGAGTGCGCTGGCGCAGCATAGCACCACCATGGCGGTTACCTTTGCCGTCAGCACTGAGCCGGAGTCATCATCGTGCTCGTGATCGTGATCGTGATCATCGTCATGGTCATGATCGTGATCGTGATCGTGATCATCTTGACGTGCCGCTAAGTGGCTAACGGGCTCATCGATTTGCAGGAAGCATTTCAAGAAATCATTCACTTGCGTTTGGTTCATTGTTGTTGTTCTTGTCGTGTTTATTTTCAATCGTATTTATCGAAATATTCCTTACGTTCCTCTTGCTGTCTCCCTCTCTCTCTGTCTTTCGTTCTCTCGCTCCCTTTTGTGCTCGCTTGGCCTACAACTGCCAAAATGCTTTTGTTATTGGGCCGACAGCAGCTGCATTGGGAATTTCGCGATACTTTGCGATTCTGCTTTGAATTTCGAAATGACTTTAACACTCGAACGACTTCAACGAGGGGTAATAATCATCGACCGTCTTGTAATCTTTTCACTTTCGACCCGCGCACGTTCAAGTTTTCTTATTTCAAAAAGGTTTTCTTTTTAACCAACAGCAAGCAAACGGGATTCGCTCAGTGTTAACTCTTTATGAATTTGTTGATTTTTTCTTTTCTTAACCTTTTTTGCTTAATGCGCCGCACAAGTCTTGTTAGCTCGAAGCGATCTCACAGACTGATTGGAACCGCGCAGCAACTTGAGGCTTTGAGGCTTGAGGAGTTGCCTATCATGCACTTGCCCTGCCTTGTTCTCTCTCTTACTCTGTCTGTGTCAGCGCGGGAAGCTCTCTCGACACGACGACGACAACGACGGCGTCGGCGGCATCGCGTCGCGTCGCCTTTGGTACGTGAGCAGCACATGAAATGAGCAAGCGCGCAGCGCAGCAAGTTCTCTTAAGCTCTCTCTCTCTCTCTCTTAAATGTTTGCACACTTCTGCACTCTACTCGAACGTTCACCTGTCATTGTTGTTGAGTAAACACTATTTGTCTTGGGCCAAGCATAAGACACTGTACACACACACACAGACACAGTGTGTACACCCGGTACAATGCTTAAGGCCAATGGAATTAACATTAGCTTGGCAATTTTCTTTTTTTTGATTGCATCCCTTCACTTTTCGCTCTGTTAGATACATAGACACAGATAATTTGACCTTAAGTTTGCATTATGTAGGATTCAATTGCAGCAGCAACAACAACAAAAGCCACTCAAGAAATACTGCAGACTCACCACAGCCAAGGCAAAAGCTTTTGCTGCCGGTTTGTGTCTTAGCTAAAGTGGTGAATAAGCAAACATTGACTTCATTCACGTTTATTTTGTCAATGTTGTGCCTGTTTTGAACTCTAATGTTAAGTTCATGGACTCAGACTCTAATAAAACTAATGATAGGTTTCACACGAGACTCATCTGGTAACCCAAACTAACGACTATATTAGAGCGCGCTAAGTAAACTCACGTTAAAACTTGTATAATAATAGAAACGTAAACACACATCGTCTCTATCAGTGTCACTGCATGTACGTATACCTGTTCTATGGTGTATCTGGCAGTCCCGGCTTATTCGACTTTAGTTTGTTTACTTGTTAATTTCAAATTGTTTTCATTGTATTTGCTGTCGTAATTTCAACCCGTTAACATCAACTCCGCAGACTTAATTTGCATAAGCTGCATTAGTATATTACCATACTCGTTTAACAGGGATTAACTGCACACTGAGAAAATCAATTAGTACACTTCATTACTAGGTACTATTTACTCATGTACATATGTATGTAATATATCAGCACATGTTATAGTCTTTACAAAATCAGTGTTTGGTTCCGTTTGAGTATAAACTACATTTGTAATGCCATTGCAGAGAGCCGCGGTCACTATTTCTAATGCTTAGAAGGGCACATAAATTGGGCTCTTAGCCCACAGTGGCCCGTGAGCAGGCTTGTGAACTTGCTCAATGTTTTCTTAACTTAATTAGTTAATACCTCCTGAAGTTATAGCAGCCTAGGCCCCTACGTTTGCTGTAGGGCAGTTTCAAATTCGACTACTTGTCTGTGATCTTTGTCTGCTAATCTTGTAGAATTTCTCTTTGCCACAAAAAGGATCTTGTGATATCATTGTATCCTTTTTTCCGATTTCAGTATGTCTGCCTTCTCATTCTCTGCCTGGCTGTATTAAAAAATTACAATATCCTTCCCAAAATAGTTACGATTTAGGTTTGTCCCCTCTTGTCCTATAACACACACTTCAGCCTGAAATATGTATACTGGTGTATTTCTCTAGGAACTCGTGAATTTGCATCTTAAATCCATCACCCCAAGGTGAATACCCTGTTGAATTACGGATCCATCAGTAAACCATTATAAAGTATGCAGTTCCATAGCAAAAACTTCAACAAGTAAGATCCACTTCCGTTTGCTAGTTAATGCGACTAAACATTTTTGTCGAGCCTGTATTTTACCCCTAGGCAGTGAAATTAAACAGTATAGTACGCTCTAGGTATCCCAAATCTCGCTATAAAACATTCTTGCATAAACTTATACTGCAATTTCTTGATTACCTTTTGATTTGTTATGTAAACTAATAAATACACACATCGTACAATTTTAAATAATTTTTTTATTTTCTTTTCATTTTTAGCTTGTTTTGTATCGTTTTTTTTCTTGTTTCTCTGTATGTTTCTCAGGGTTCTCATCATCGACTGCTTATCTCTTTTATATTTTTTGTTACTTATAGTTAATAATAAATCATTTTTATACAATATTTATCTCTTACATACTTGTTTTATTCACCGTCATTGTCAACCGAAATGACGCTTCAACATTTCAGCTGTAAATGACTTAAATATTCATGTTTACGTTTCTGTTTCTTTTTTTGTTTTTGTCGCTCGCGTATGCAATAAATTTAAATGTTAAATTTGTTGTTGTTGTGGTTGTTTAAAACTGCTTGCCAGAGTTAACAATGTTAACTGCTTTACCTGCAATTACGAGTAGCGAAAGGCTCTGCGTGCACTTCCTATCCTGCCTTCCTTTCTCTTACTTCCGCTTCCTACCTACGCTCCTCCGTTTTTTTAGCTGCTCTTCTCGATTCTGTTCCTTTAAATATATGTTTGTTAAGTTCTGTTCTGAATGCCATTACTCTTCTTCGCTTGATAAATATACTCAATACATGCGCATTAATTGGTTTTGTATATCAACATTAAAGTACATTACAGTTCGGTATAATCTGTTATGCTCGACTGTCTCTAGAGAAGGATAGCCATTCTCATCATGCTTTGCGTTATAGATCGATTTTATATATAATACAAATGATTCGCATTTTAGCTATACATATGCACTTTCATATATTAATGGAATTTATGTATCAGTTTAATGTGTTGAAATTTGATTCTTGTTTGTTTGTTTTAATTTTTGTTTTTTTTAATTTTTGTTTTTGGTTTCCCACTCTTGAAGAAAATTTGCAAAACACATTTAAAGTTTCATATGATTTCATTGTAAAGTTAACACTATTAGCTTTCTTTCATTATCTGGTTTTATTTGAATTGTTTGTCGTTATAGTATGTATAATTTAATAAGTATAAAAAATGTGTTTAAAATATATGTATACATACTATACATATATATATCATAGAGTTGCTGCTGTTGATTTTCCGCTTTCTGCTTAAATGGAGAGAGGGAGAAAGGGATGGAAAACAAATTCGTTTAGATGGGTTCGAAAAGAGTTAGATATTAAACCGATTTGTTTTCCTCTATATTCTCTTTTATTTATACATTTATAAGATTGGTAAGTGTTGAAGTTGTTGTTGTTGTTGTTGATGGTTATGTCGTGATGGTTGGGGAGAGGTAGCTGCAGGCAGCTTTCTTTCAATATAGTAAGTATGTAAGTTTAGTATCACGTAATATCAAAATAAATAGCTCAGTACTTTGTTTTGTTTTCTTTTCATTTATCATGTGTTTCCCTTCCATCATTATTTATCATATAACAATAATGTGATCTTGATCTTGAGTAGTTTTCTTCCTATTTATTTAGCTACCTTGGGGAAACATAGTAGAGTGCTGCCTAGAAGAGTGTGCTACATTTTGTTCTCGATATCTTTTTTTGTTTTTCTTTTTTGGTTAAGGCTTTTTGTTGTGAATTCCAACTGCACTGCATGCGATCATCCTCTTTAAATTTTTAGTAATTGTACGTAAATAAAATTGACCTAAAACAACACACAGACTAATCAAATAAATGCACTAATCTTGTACAAAATGAATTCAACTACAAAAACATTAATCGCATTTCGTGTTCCGACCTTCGGCTTCAGTTATAAAAATTATGTACAATAGCATGTGTGCACGTATGTACATGTACACACAGTATATATAGTATGTATATATATAAAGTGCATCCAAAAGCAGAGCTAAACAAAAGCTGCCTACACTGAGAGAGACAGAGAGAGAGAGAGAGTGAGAAGTAGGGACTAGGGCAGACGGGGCATGGCATGAAATGGGTGGGCGTGTGTATGTGTGTGTAGAATAGGCATACAACTACATGTACACATACATACATACATATACATATATAAATACATAGCTTGATGCACGTTCAATAGTTATATGCGAATGAATTATCTTTAATATCTTTACGCCAAGTCGAATTTACAATTTGTTATCTCGTCGTCTCGTCTCTATAAGTAGATGAATCAGCTGCATTAACCAACACTGCATGCTGTATTTAAATACGTTTTCTCTTCTGTATATATGTATATAAATATGCTTTACTGTGTGTTTAGGTGTGTGTGTGTGAGTCTTGTTATTTAAGAGCAACTACTCCCAGACGCACGACTCTAAGCAGCCGTCTGGCTTCTCTTTCTCTCGCATTCTCTTTCGTTTGATTCGTTTTGATTTTTATATGGAAATTATTATGACGGTTTGTGGTTTTCTTTTTGTTATGTTCATCGATCATTTTGTATGTATATTATTTGCATTTTCTCTTTTGTTTTCCTTTTTGTTTTTCTTTTTTTATTAATAATATAATTAATAATTATAATAATTTATATAATAAACATAAACGCAAAATTGGTAAATAATAAAAATAATAATAAAATTGTGTGTTTTTTCTTTTGTTTTGCTTGTATTTTTTTACTGTTTTTTTCTGTTTTTATGTGGTTTAATTTGTAATGTTTAGGTTTTTCTGTTGTTGTATTATTATAATGTTTTGTTGTTTTCTGTTTTGTTTTCTGTTTTCGGTTTCTCTATTTTTTGTATTTATATATAAATTACAACGGAAGTGTCGGTGTATTTGTAGTTGGTGTTGGCGTCAACATCGACGCGGATGGAGGATAACGCAACGTGTGCTGCGACGTTGCTTGTTGTATGTAATCCTGACTCGGATTATTCAATACGCTATCCCGTGAGTTTGAATGTGAAGTGGCGCGCAGCAAGGTGACTGCCTCGCGTTCTGGACTACATTGTACACCGTCTAGTCATTTTTGGCGCGTTGATTTCTTCTTCTTTCGTTTAAAGAAACAACAACATCTGGAATATAAGGAACCACTAGAAACAGTTACAAGAGAGAACCAAAAAAAAGAAGACGATATAGATATCCGCAAAGCAAAAACACCAATAAATAATGGCAACGATCGATCGAACGATCGATCCTTTGATTAATTCTATTCATTCGATATATCAAAGGACGATCGTCGCATCGGCATTGTTATCATCATCATTATCTACATACTTTGTTTCGTCGACAAGTTCTACTTCGGGCTGCTGTGTGATGGGTGTGTTGGAGTGTCCGGCCGTGGGATCGTCCGCGTTTAGTTCGCCATTTGTCGAACTCACAACCTGAAATAGTGGAAAAGAAAGAAAGAGGCGCAACAGGCGTAATATGCATTAGTTTCAATCCATTATTGTGTGCTTACACTAAACATAGAGTATACATATTGTCTGCATTCTTATTGAATACTTTTTGTGGACGATTTACTTTTGTCTTTTGTTTTACTTTCGATTTGCTTTTGATTTCTTTTCAGAGCTCTAGTCAAAAAATGTTTAAATTGAAAACGTAACAAAAACAATGGCTCATCTGGGGAGCGCTGAGATAAGATTTAACTACTCGTGTGCAAAGAGACTAATACGCTGTATTGATACCTAATAACTAAGTGACTGAGTAACTAGTGAGACTTGTGTCTATGACTGACTCAACGATGACTTACGATGATGCCAATCTCAGATGTTTCAAATGTTTTTGTAATAAGAGATCACCCCAAAGATCAGCTTATTTTTCCCCCATAATCGAAATATGTAGTTATTAGAATTCTATATTATTTTGCCTATTGAAACATCTTCATACTACAGAGATTGCCTTGCGGTATCCAACTCGTTGGCAGTCAATGTCCAATTGTAATTTCCAAAAAGAATACACACACTTTCACACATATACACACACACACATATAGGAAACAATCACACACACACACATAGAAAACGCTTGAAATTGTAGGACAGGCCACAGGAAGTTTTATGAAATACCTCGCGCTTTCATTGTTGACACTATAGATATTATTATATAAATGTAAATAAAACCTTATATAGCATATTGTTTTGGGTAGGCTCTATTTAATTGGGGGTGTAGTTGCTGGATGTAGTGGGTAGTGGGTAGATATAGAAGATAGTAGTAGTAGTAGGAGATGGTAGACAGTAGATAGTGGTAGTAGAATTGGGTGGCTCATTTCTTAGCTTCCTCCTCGCTTGTCTCATAATAAGCATCGAATGGGCTATCATCGTCTGAGCTTGAATCTTCGGGCAATCTCTGTAATAAGTTTCGGGGTTTTTGTATTCTTCTTCTTAGTCTGCTGCATTGCAAAAGCTATCTCTGCTTCAGCATGAGAGCATGCCAATGGAAATGGATGCGTTTGTTATGGATGAAACATCTTCTGAATGTTGCCGAATTCTCGTTTAACTGCACTGTATTTTGTGTACGTTTTGTATGAGTATCGATGTGAAGTGTGTGTTTGTGTGTATATTGTGAATGTGTGTGTAAGTGCATGCAGTGCTGATCTCCTTAAAAAGACATGCTTCTATGCGTACAACGCGCTCAACACCATGCAGTGATCGATATACATAAATATTGAAGAGATAGATCTCTAGTAGTTAATATTGTTTCTATTTGGCATGCATTCGATTCATCGTCATTTTCATTCAACTAGAATCCAAGCTATATATATATATATTTGCACATTACAATTTATTATTATCGGAGCAGGAAGTTTCAAAAAGAAAGTCCGAGAAAAAAGAACTTGTGGCAACGGAACAGCGAGAGAACAAACAAACCGAACGATAGTAGTACACTTGGGATATATTGAATACTCAGTACCTTGTTGAGCTAATGTAGAGTAAATCAAGTGAAAACATTAGAATTGAAAAGGCCAAAAATATAACAGTCTGCGAGTAATTCAATGAATAGATATTGTTTGTTGTAATCATCATCATCAGCATTATCATTATCATATTATGTATGTATATAAATAGTCTGGGTAGTCTAACATAATTTGTGTGTGTGTGTGTGTATTTATTATGTTTATGCTGATATACATATTAAGGTCGAATGTGACAAATGTACAGGTACAATATAAACATAGATATTAAAGAGGAAATCTCTGGCATTCAACGAGCAGGAGCAACGAGGGGAATGAAAACAGTTTACACTAAAATGTATTGTACTTGTATGCTACACATGTGTCTTTGTAGAGAGCTCTCCTCCGTAGGCAGAGCTCAAAACCCATTTATCACATAGCGCGCGGGTCATCTCTAGGCGGATCATGAATTCATATTTACAGAGAGAAAAAAAAAAAAAACTGAACAGAACACAAAACGAAAACGAAAAGTTCTAGGAGGATGTGGAAGAAATTTTGTAACGGCTTCAGCAGCATCGTGTTGGACTCTGAACTTACCTGCACTGAACCATGCCGATCGGCGGGTGTCAGATTGCCAAGGGTCGCACCCGGCTTGGGTACGTCCGGCCACGCAGCAACACCTCCTTTGGCATTTGTCTGTGGACGGAGGAGCGGAGAGATTGCAGAATTCGTATCGTATCGATTTGGTTCGGTTCGTTTCGGTTTGGATCGGATCGGTTCGGTTGGAGATTCATATTTCGGAGTGTCGGGTTGTTTTATGGGTTTAAGCGAGCGATCAATGCATAAATTTATCAGTTATTTATTTTCAATTAATCGTTTCTTATCAAAAGAGACAGAGACTAGGCGCTAAATATTGTGTCTAATAACAAAAGGTATAAACATAAGCAAGTTCGAGTCGAATGTGCGGCCAAATAAAACTTAAGTTATTACAGTAAATACGCAAAAATAAAGGTTAAATATATAACATGGAAAGCCAAATCAATATCTAACGTTTTCAATTGTGTGTTCGTTGGGGGGAGAGCGGTAGATAAGGTGTGTATGTGTCTTTGTGTGTGTGTTTGTGCGATGGCAGCATCTAAATAATTACACAGTACATACTATGCTATAAGCATATCAATTACAACCGTTCACCAGATATACTAGACCCAAAATAAGCAGCACTTCTGTTCATTGTTATTAGTGCCTGCAATTCTGAATTAAGCACTAAATATCGTTCAAGCTTCGGCGGTATACTGAGTGGAAATAGTAAAGAATTAACATCCAAGTTTCGTATTTACAATACAGTAACGGACTATTTGATTTACTAGAATCCCTTAACTTTAATACAGCATTATACAACAATCGTGGCATTTATGGTACTTGCATTTCTCTAGCTATATTCCTATAATTAATGCAGTCTCTAGACATACTTTCATTATCGTTTTCTTTAACTTTTTTAGGTATTTTGGAATTCAATGTCTAACCTCAAGTATTATATATTCTTCATTCTCATTATCAATATCATCAAAATCGAAATATGAGACGTCCTAAACCAAATTACATTCAATCAAATAGAAAAGGTATATTGTTGTTTTTTGATAAGGTTAATTCCAAGACAGAGAAAGTGAATATAAGTATAAAATGTTTAAGAAAACTATAGAAATAAATCTGTACAAATGTGTTAAATAGAAAACTTGAAAGCTTAAGAAAACACAAACACAGTAAGTAAGGTTTGCCTTATAACCAGTATATTAAAAATAAAAACAAACAGATTAGATATATTAGAAACAAACGAAAATGTAAGAAATCATTGTGGATTCTCACAGAGTTTGAGTCAGTAGAAGAAACTAGAGGAATACTTTACCTTAGCCGTTACATTATGACGATCTTTATTTGGTGAAATGATGACTTCATGGCCAGTTTGCAGAGATCCGACGGGCGTTGACTGTGTGAGCGTGGTTGGTGGTTGGTCAATGATATAGTAGAGTAGTTTATGGATGCAGTCGATTTAGTTGTATTTCGATTCAAGTAGTAGTTTATTTTAGACACACATACACGCATATAGACACATGAAACGGTGTTTATTTGTGTTTTGTTTTTTTTTATTTTTATTTTAATATTTTTTTGTGGCATTGGTTTTGTTTTCGTTGCATTTGTTGACAACCATAAAACGATAGGAGATTTTAAAGAGAAAGAGAGAGAGAGAGAGAAGAGAGAGTGCTGTTAGAATGGTTTCGATTACAGTTAGTTGTTCCATTTATGTGTGTGTTTCTTTCAGTGCTTAACAGCTAATTAAATCGAGCTTGCGGCAAGCGTTTACCAACACTAATCAAGCAATCTAATGTCGCGCATTTGCAAATACATCTACATCTCGGGCGATACGCTCAGTTTTTACACAGGCGTCGTACCTTATCTGATTTATTCTTGGCCAGGTACGAGGGCGGCGCATTCTTAATGACCTTCATCTGATCCAGTTGGTCCTTCGTCTTACATACACACACACACAAATACACACACACAGATGCGATTACAAACAAACATAGATACAAGTAGATAGTAGAATGATTATATCGGATTAACCAGAAAGCGTTACTTGCAATGAAACAAAAACAACTGTTCTTTTTTTTTTTTTTTTTTTTGTTTGAGTCGTATATTTTGTTGTGCTATCGGAAGTGGTCTCTCTTTAATTTAATTTAGTAATTGGCGTAATAAAAAATATATATATCTATTAACAGAAGAAATACAACATCGCGCTGCGATAAGTAGTACTGAAATTCAATCGAAAAATATCGCCATCTTATGTCGTTCGCATCGATACGGTGTAGGTACTGTGGCATCGTCGCTAGCTTGCATGCTTCCAATATAATCGGTAACTTTAACTATTAACCATGTACCATGGTGGAGTGGGGGTGTGGAGGGGGGTTTTCTTCAACATGCTCAACCCATATATATTTGAAAAGTGAATTTTGGAATTACATGAGAGGGCGCAATATTCAAGGTATTAGTTTATGGACATTCTTAGATTGCTTATGTTTCCTATAAATTGAAATTAATTTTAGAATTCGGCACAGAGGATGCTTATGTTGTTGTTCTTGTGTGCGTGAGAATGTTGATATTAAATTTATTTCTTTTTTTAACCGAGAGAGAGCATCGTGAAACGCATGTAATATGTATATGGAGTTGTTATTTCAACTAGGCGTACATACCATTGTCTTCCCTGTCCAGTCGAATTCGCCCTCGTCGGTGTAGCCCTTACGTTCGAATAAGTCTTGAAACAGTCTTCGCAGAAAATCATAGTCGGGTGTTTCGAAAAAATCTAACCGCCGCACATAGCGCAAATATGTTGCAAACTCTTCGGGGTGGCCGTCACAAAGTACCTGCACAAAAATTGATATTCATTAGTTTTGTAATTACAAAGAGTATTTATGTTCCAGCATATCTGTAATATGATATACAAGTTTATAGTGTAGTTTACCTCAATGGGCGTTGCACGTTTAGTATCACCGATTTTTTGATATCTCTCTTTGAGTGTATCAGCCTTAAGGCCTTGCCACGGCAGTGAACCTCTTAAGAAGTACATAAACATATGACCCAGGGCCTCCAAATCGTCACGCCTTGACTGCTCACGTCCCATATGTGTGTTGATTGACATATAGCGAGCGGTGCCAGTCAAGGATTTATGCTCCCGATATGGTATATGTCTATTTGTATCTAAATCAATGTATTCTTTGGCCAATCCGAAATCTGTAAGTGTAATGCATAAGTGAGAATTATATTTAACATTTATCTATCGCATTACTTACCAATAATGTGTATAATTTTTTCACGTTTTGTTGATGTTCTGCCAATGAGAAAGTTCTCTGGTTTCACATCCCTATATATTAAGTGCCGACTATGAACATATTCGATCCGGTGGAGCTGAAGTTTATCATTGTGAATTGATGCAGAAAGATATAAAATTAAATTCGATTAACTTCCGTGATTAGGTAATATATATAGAAAAGTTCATCGAGTCTATCAAGGAGCAGACATTAATAATTTGAATGTTACGTATTGAATTGATCAATCTAATCAAATTCGTGCTCATTGAAAGACGCGAGAAATGTGTTAATGCATAATAATTATATAAAGTAAATTTAATTTTTATTTTTTGTAGTGTCTCAACTAGCTGAAGTTGTGGTTTATTGTTGTTGTTGTTGGTTTGAGATGGCAACGATTTGTTGATTCGATTCGATTTTGATTGAAATAAAACAAAATGTGACACGCGTTTCAAAATGCCATTAAAAATAAACTAAAAAAAACTTATCCAAGTCAACTACTTTAAAATGTACATGCAATTCATTAATCTATCATATTGATATTATTTACGATCTGTACAATGAACGTTGTGTGGCTGTAACAAACTAAATTTGAATTAGAAATAATAAATATATGTATGTGTAGATCAATAATTTCGCTAGATAAGAGAAAGTGACGTTTGTATGTGGAATGATATTAAAATGCTTAGTGATTTGACAATGCTAAACTGAACACGTTAATAAAAATATAGAGTATGTATTAATTAACCCATAACCAGCTGGGTGTGTACCGTCAACATGTGAGCAAAAAAAGAATCAAAAGGGAAGGCAAATAAAGTATATAAATGATATCTACTAAGCAGCATCCTTTATCGGTTCTTATTTCCATTGTTAGTTAGCAAAATTATTAAAGTATAACTTAAAAGAATAATCATAATCAATGATCTAAGAGTTAATTAATCCAATCAATAGCTTCTATAGACAATCATACACACACTCTGGCACACCCTCACTTGCATTCATTGACAATCATTCGAAGGTGTAGTATAGGTTTGGGACTGTGTGGTAGTAAGAATGATATTGGTTTGATCTTGCGCCAGTGTTGGTTAATTATTTTTGGACTTAATTGCTACCAGTGTTTTTCTTGTGTGTGTGTGTGTGCGTGAGAGCAGAAATATGTGTGATATGTACTGAGAGAAAAGCGCGTGCTCGGATAAAAGAAACTGTTGCTTATTTGCTGTTGTTTTTATTTTATTTTAATTGTTTGTTGTTGCTTTGTTTTGATTGTTGTTGTTTGTTGGATGTTATGATTGGTTTTTTGGGTTGTACTTACTAATTGTATAGCTATCAGTAGTACGCTCTTCAAAGTGAAACGTCTGCCGCAAATATCGAACAAATCTTCAAGTGATGGACCAAGCAATTCCATAACAAGAGCATTGTATTTGCCGCATGGGCCGAAGTAATATACTTCTGGAACACCCTCTGCTACAGGTCAACGAATTGCGCAAGTATTCAAAACGTGTGTGTGGGCGGATGTGTGTCAAATATAACAATGTATTTTTTTTATTTATATTTTTAGTGTTGAGCAGCGCACGAAAGTAACGTAGATTTTGTATGGCAAAAACGTTGTTCGTTTGTTGTTGTTGTTGTTTTATGCAAAAAACGAGAGAGATACGGAAATAGAAAGAGAGATAGAGAGAAGAGAAATAGTAAGGAAAGAGACAAATAGAAAAACAAATTTAAGATATTATTTTTGTATTATTTGCAGCTTACATTTCTTTTTTTTTATTTTTATTTTGGTGGGGAACACCAGGGCACAACAAGAGATAGACGAAGAAAAGGGAAAGAGGGGGAGAGAGCGAGCAAACGATAGTGATATACAAGGCTTTTTATTCGAGGTTAGTTTAGCGCGTCTTACGTATATTACCACCTTTTAATTGATCATATTTCGTACTCTGTCTGCATCATCAATTCGGAGAGTTAACAGCGGAACTGTGTGTGCTTAAAAACAACAAGAACAACAAATTATAGAAATTCTCGAAGCATATAAACGAGGAAGCCTGCGCCAAACGACCCTGTCTCACAACATCCTGCCTATGCAGCCCTTGAGCGAATTACAGAATGTTACAATAACACACGTATAACAGTGCCTGTATAACACTTAAAGCTAGTAATAGTAGTGACTTTGGAACGCAAGTCTTAATCATAACTTAGATACTGTAAGATCGTGTGTATGTGTGTTTGTATGTGTGTAATAGGTGTGTGTTTGCTCTTTGGTGGAGCTCATTGTGTGTTGTTGCTGTTGCTTTTATTTTACCACTGTGGAGCTGTGTTAGTAATTGGTTAAAATAAGTATAATCATAGAGAGGCACATACAAAAGTTGCTTCATTAATTGAAGAAGAATAAGAAAATCAAGTGAAAATAAGAGAAAATTCGTTAACTTAGGCAACTAACGAAACTGTTGTTGTTAAAATGCATTTGCAGTTTGATTTTGGTTCGATTTCATTTACGAATAAAAAAGATATTGCTTCTTTATATATTGTATTATTTACATAGGAACATTGTAAGTATATTGTTTTGCCTATTTACGACGCTTAGTATACATGCTTTAATTTATAAAACTGTTGGTTAAATTTTGATTTGGTATTTGGATTTTGTTTCAAATGATCTACAACCCAAGGAAAAGAAGAAGAGAAAAACAAAGTTCTTAATTAAGTTTTATCTACGACAAAGGTATGTTGTTTTTTAAGGTAGTATATTTAATTTGTTGTTGACATTCTTGTTTCCACTACATAAACTAAAATGTATCGACACTAACGTTCATTGTGTTTATTTTGTTTGGTGTAAATATTTTCTAAGGGTTCTTATTTTGTTTTTTTTAGTTAAGTTCGATAACAAAATTGGTTGCTAACTTGAAACGCTAAGCCGTTGAGACACTTTGCATCAAAATGTAATTTACAATTGAAAAAATAATGAGTAGAACAGTTTGAGCGATATGGAATACAGATTTCACATGTTTTTACTATCATAAGCGTCATAAAATCAAGATGGGAATCAATTTAAAAGATACAATACAAACTATAATATACGAAAAAAAGAACATGTGAGATCTGTGACAAACATCGCTTAAACATACATTAAAAATAAATTTGTGTTTGTGGTTCAGTTTGCATAATTAACTTACAAGTTGTTTCGCTATCATCAATACAGTCTTAAGTGAAAATTTACGGGAGCAAATATTGAAGAGATCTTCTAATGATAATCCCAATAACTCTAAAACCATGGCATTGTAACGGCCACCACAAGTGCCCAAGTGATAAATGCGTGGTATGCCTTCTGGGGCGTTATCAGCTGTGGGGAGCATCGGATTTTTGGTTGTACAGGGTATGTGCCATGCCATCATAATGTGGTGTTATGCAAGAAATCAGTAGATTGTTTTGTTGATTGGATTTGATTCGCACAATTCGGGATTTTTTAATTATTTATTCGGGATTCGGCGGGTTTGGTTCAAAATTTCATTTCATAGTTGACAGCGACACATTGGATTCATTGGATGGTATTTTTGTTTTTTTTTTTTTGATGGTTATATGAAGGAACAGAGCAATATACATATAATTCATATATATAGATAAGAACAACGTAAAGTAGAACAGGCGAAAGAATAACGTAAGATTGTAAAAGAAAAAGTTTGAGGTTGAGTTCAGTTGAGTAATCAGCATATAGTATATATACATATATATATATATATATATATATATATATATATAGGTATATACTATAATATATATAGTATAATATATATATATAGTATAATATATATATATTTAAATATACATATAGTAAGTTGGTGGGTATACTATCAGAACAATATAAAACGGGTAGCACAGCAGCAATGCTGCCTACAAATGCAATACTTTTTATGTTTTCATATATATTTGTTCAGTTTTCTTTTTTAATTTGTATTTTTTATCACGCACCGACCTCTGAAATATGCTTGAGAAAATCTATTCATTGGTTCTTATGTGTATTCTTATAGCACTCGCAAAAAAACAAAGTGTTATATAGAGTTGAGTTTACGAGTTTGTTTGTCAAACTAATGAAGGTGGTAACGGTGCAAAACATACTTTTATTTTGTAGTATTTAGTAGTATTTTTGGAGTAAATAGGTCTGTTAGTATTTTTATTTTATTAATAGGTCGGTAAACGGGCATAGATAAAATTAATTTTATTGATTGGTTTCACTTTTTTTTTGTTTTTGGTTTGGTTAATTGTTTTATTGCTGTTAGTGTGAGGGATAATGGGGGTATCTTAGGGATAAGTAGATAAACATTTCAACATACCATGTGATCCTAATAGCTTATAAAACCTATACTCTAAGTGTAGTTGCGGAGCCTTTGACTTCATAGGCTCCATTTTTATTGCTACATGTTCATTGTTGTAAAGATTTTTGCCTGTAAATGAGAAAAAAAAATATTATTACATCTACGTTTATATGACACATAATAAATATATAATACAAGTTTGAACAACCCGACAACAATCCATGACTAAACTTGGAGACTGCACACACACACACACACATTGCATACAAATGCATATCATGCTCAATGCTGAAACGGAAACTGTCCATAACCAGAACTGACCATTCAACCAAGCCAAGCAACATCATGCACACTTGTTGACCACTCCTACCTGCAGCAGCCTCTTTTCCGCCACGCCCACCAACAGCAGGAGCCCCTCCGAAGCAACACAAGCGACGACCTGACCGTTAAGAAAGTTATTTCTTATTTTAATTGCAGTTCTCTAATTTAATTTGACACAATTATCTGTTTATGATTTGTTGATGGGGATATTAATAAAATGTACTTAAAAGTTCTGTGATTCTAGACCTTTCTTAACATTTATTCATATATCTTTATCTATTTCAAGGGGCGTCACCCAACATCAATTAACAGTATGGAATATATCTACCACGGCAATTTTAAATATTGTGTGAACAGTAAAATGTGAATATTGCCTATGGCACAATCTAATAAAATTATCTCTTCTATAGCTGTCAATTAATTATAAACTTCTATCAAGAATTCGACAGATAGTACTATGTATATTAGGATAATTCCACTAGGAACATGATTTGCATTTTATATTCTAATTAGTTGTGCAATGTTTGAAAATCAAATAGAAAATATTTATTTACTGTATGCCAAAGTCTTTCAGGTGCGAAATTATGTCACGACGAATGGCGACGCCGCAGCCAGTCTCGGTTAGCGCTGTTGTTTATCGTCACAATAACACATAAGGCATGTTGATAGAGTCATCATCAAGCGGACGCACACAACCTCACGCACACGCAAGCACTACCTCACACACTACCACACACACACACAAACACGCACTCACTCATGTCGATAATATTCATATGAGCGAAAGGGCGCATGACTTTGATTACAACAAGGCAAATTTGTATGTGGAGCAGAATACACACTCACATATACCACGCCCAATTGCCACGCCCATCGCTGCGACTGGGCGGATTGTTTATTTATTTAATCACACGCCTCATCACGCCCCCTGTGGGGCAGCGGCCTTCCAACCAAATTCTCATTTAGCGGCTTTTGCCAATTTCTGTTTGCCATAAAAACGAAATGCGAAACGTAAACAAAATCATCTTCATTTCCCACTGTCGCCGACTTTTCTCGCAGCCCTCCAAGCTGGCAATGAACGTGTTAAAAAGGCGAAAACAAATATGATCCAACAAAGAGTATTGAGAAGATTCATGGGAAATTATTATCACATAAGGGAAATCTGTTTTTGATTTATCTCCTCTCTTAATAATCTCATTAATAACAAAAGATTTGAAAGATTTCCCCATTTAAGTAATGTATAAACAATATTTTCATAGAGTTTCCTTTGATTTTGTTTATCTGTTGGAAGTTCCTAGTTATAAAGATAACTATCCCAATTAATGCACGGTACTTTCACCAACTAATGTGATTTATTGAACGCATTTACACTCTCTAACAAGCGAAAGCTTCACACTTAATACTCGCGTAACACTTTGTGCTGTAACTCAAGCGTAACCGAAACTGTCATGACCTAGCACAATATGTGAATATATATAGCATATATATTAGTACTCTCTGCATGTTTGTATGCATGCCTACATCTATGAATGAGAAAATTCATGAAGCACAAAGCAGAGCTTACAATGAAAGCAATGAAACATAATAATAAGTAACAAATATTCTTTGATTTTCATATCTTTATAAGCATTTTTGAACATCTAACAAAGAAAGAATTAAAGCTTATGCATTACACTTAATTCACAGAAAGTATATGCTTTGAATTGGTTTACTTAGAAAACAATACCCTGCGTGTGCTAATTAACGATGGCTTTTGTATTTTCTAGTATTTTGCCCCGCTGTTGTGTGTGTTGCATACAGTAATTGCTTAAGTACACATATGCACACACAAATAAGTACAAATACAAATATAATATACCCATGTAGTTTGACAACTAGCCGCGTGACTTATGCAGACCTCAAAACAATACTGACTCAACACTTCAGGAAGTTTACATTTTAAATGACGTTAAGGCCTCTCTTTAGAGTAATAAAGCAATAATCGGAATGTTATTGAGGGACTTCTAAAGGTTTATAAACTTGATTATAGAGTATTTGACTGTGGAGAGTACTTGATATAGTTTTATTTACTTATTTCATACTTGAACTCTAATTAACATGGGGTTAACTCTGGAACTGAAAGATGCAATCCTGATTAGTATTCTTATGTACTTGGCTAAACTGGTTTTCAAGGCATATTAGTTATAGTATAAGAAATGAAGGTTGGATAACATTTAGTGCAACAACAAGACAGTTTTAGCAGCACTAGAAGTGTACTACCTGTTGCCAATAAATACAAGCACAACAACAAAAGATACGTGAGCTGCAACAGATGCATTGTATATGCAAATGCATAAAAGGAAGTGGCAAGCCCACAACAACAAAAAGAAAATGACAAAAAGAGAAAAATGCAATTTTATAAAAGCGTATTTAGCAAACAAAGCAAAAGTGACGACGACAAAACAGATGGCACAGACTGTGGAATGGCATTTATTTGCTTTTTCCTTTTCTTTTATTTTTTTTTATTTTTTTAGTTATCGTGAAAAAGTTCTCTTTGCGGTTTCTTCAGTTGTTGTTGTCGTTATTGTTGTTGTTGTCTCCGCCTTCGGCGTCTCCTTGCCTTTGCTGCCTTTGTTCGACACAGCAATGAAAAGGAATGCACACGCAAAGGAAGTCGCTAACTAAAATGGCTAACCGAAAAATACTTGATGCCAAAGTCGCCTCGCTTGAATGCCAAAATACTTAGCAAGTGAACAAGTCGAGAGAGAGAGAAGAGAGAACGTGATGAAAGAAACTTTGTTTGGGTCACAAACATAATTTACAACTGTTTTGCAGTTATTATACTGCACTGAGTAATGAAACAAGCCGATATTGATGTGATAAGCTCAACAAACAGTGTATAGTATTCCCACTGTACTTTGTATATGTATTGTAGTTGAACCCACTAACCCCAGGCACTGCTGGTTTAGGGATCTATCCATGAACCATTGGATGTACTCCCTGCTCCCATTTACTAATAAATTCATAGTATGACTGACTTTTGTTGAAACTCTTGTACACGATACAGAGGAATAAGGAATATTACCATATTAACATCTCTTATGCCTGTTCTTGTTGTACCTTATCATAACACTAATAACCAAACGTGAAACTCAAAAATAGGTCGGAAAATTTGTAGATAACTACGCGAGTCCGATATGAAAAAATTTCCCTTGACTGAGCCACCTTACAGTTTATGAATCGCTTGTAATTTACTGGCTCAATCTTTATGGGGCCATCATCATATTCTTATAATATACACAATAAAACTTGATTTCTCGGGCTGCACAAACCTTAAGCTATATCACACCACTCTACTACAAGTTTATCAATATATGTATTTTTGAGAACTTACCTAAACGCAATTCGCCAAAGTTACCACAGCCAATTTTTTTGCCGACACGAAAATTTGGTCCGACCATAAGCACACCAGTTGTGGTGCTTACAGATTGGCGGGTGGAATACATGTTATTGCTTCCGCTTTTAACACCGACAATGGTATTATTAGCCACATTCCCAGCTGATGGACCGGCGGTTGTCGTCTGTGGACCACCGCCACTGAAAATAGAAAGAGAAATAATAGAGTAAAAGTGAGTAAAGTATTCATACATATAGACTATACATTAATTAAAGATTTTTTAACTGTATAATAGAAATGATGGCACAACCTTATGAAGGAAAATAATTTCTCAATCAACTTGGGCGCCATTCGATATTACGATTCTCAACACATCTATCAAATACAAGACACATATATTTAACAATCAAAACGTAACTATGCATACAATGTGATTACTATGTATAAAGAATTCAAACAGTTACAGCCGCGACCGAATACTTGGATTAGTTTCTGAGAAGTTATAATTTGTTTTCTTTTTCCTGTTGTAGTTTCATTTCGTCGGTACGTACTCGTTTTTTATTGATTTACGAAACATTCAATTTTGAGAGACGACAAAAGCACAGCAACTTATATCAAAACTAAACTAAACTGCCACATTACAAACACAAGTCTCTCAAGAGACAAATCAAATGAGAATTATGTGAAAACAACGACGTACACACTAAAAATATGATTTATAAATCAACGAATATAATAAAAAATGTTGGATAAAGAAGATACAAATTTTGCAATACAATTTGCATTATTCTTATTTAATATATTGTAATACAACAAAATGTTGTTTGCGAACAAATTTGGACAGTAGGCATTGTATAAATGACAGCATTCAATCGAAGAAAACTTGTGCTGTTCATGGTGTTTATTTGCATAGTATTTCTATTGAAAGTCTGTACAATTATTCGAATGCTGAACATATGAAATTTTCAAGAATCGATTGGATTTTACTAGGTCATTAACCCAGTTCGCAGTTAGAGTAAACAACATGCTTTTCGTAGAAGAATATTTTATTAGATATGTTAAAATGAATGTTGTGCTGATCTCGCAATATTCGCATAAGAAAAATCTTATATAAATTAAAAAATACACAGTCTATTATGGAGTACACAGTAAAAGCTTTTCTCAGACAGGACATTGACTCACAAGTTTTTGTCTGCATATTTAAATAGACACACACACACACAACCAATGCGGATACAGCGCTTCAGAGCAAACCTGTCGAAGAAGCTTTTGAATCAAGTCGAGTCGAATCGAATCGAATCGAGTCGAGACTTTCAACTAGCTGTGCTCGTGAAATCTGCGCGCCCGGGCGTAACGTTGCCTGCCTGACGCCACTTCAAGTCTGTGACTCATTCGCGAGTTGATTTGATTGAGACAAAGGTTTCCATATACATACATATATAAAAAAAAGATATGTTTGTTTGTGTGTGTTTGTACGTTTGTTCTGAGTTTACAATTCCCGCGTCTTTTTTCTATATTATGGGCGTGGCGTGAACAAATCTTCTTCTTGCTGTTGCGAATCTGTTTCAATGTCAGGTCAATCATTCAAATTATAGCAACATAGATGTCCCCCTCCCGTGTCCCGGCCCTCGTTAATTTATCTTTTTATCTCTTTCTTGCCTCCTACACCTGCGTCACGCTTGAACGAAAGGCAATAGGGAAACTCAAGGAGAACGCAATGAGCTTGACTAAGGTCTTAGTTTTCCTGCTCAATAAGTGGCGTAGTTTGTTTTGAATTACCCTGACCTCGCACTAAGGTTATAAGGCAGGAAAAAATGGCTGAATCTGCTATTTAGCTCATGAATTACGAGCCAAACAATGCAAACAGTAAATAAATAGTTTAAATTATCATGAGATTTATAAATAGTGCACAGCTATAGATTTAAATGTTTCTAGATTGATATATACGACTCTATAAACCTATTTCTATGTTCCCTAATTAAGAAATGATTCCAGAGAAACCGAAAACTGTCTTAAATAAGTTGATTGTTTGACAATAAGTATTTTAAATAAGAATACATTTAATTATTTAATGAAAGTAACGTCATGTTTCACGCTAGTTTTCCATTTAGTATACAAATATCAATCTATCGTATCTTTCTCTATCAGACACACACACACGCAAACACACAAATAGCAGTAACAGTGCCGATAATTATACCGTTAAGCGTTGCTACAAAAGGAAAAAGAGCATAAACCGCCGATAACAAATTAAAGTCAAGGCAATAACAGCTAACTTTCTGCCAAAGTAGCTGCCAAATTGCCATCGATGCCATCTGCGGAAAAGGGGATAAGGCGGCAGAGTAAAGAGTAAAGAAGAAAAACAGTAAATCGAATGGAAACTCAAGCGACGAAACGAGTTCTCAGTCGTCTCTCTCTTTGTTGCTCTTGTTGTTGTATTTGTTGGCTGACTCTGCCTGTTTTTATAGCTTAATATCCTGCGGCCAAAACTGGTTCAATCCCCCATACATTGATCGATCGTCTCGTTGAGCTCTCGCACAGTTCACAGTCAACTTATACAGTCTCTTAGCTTCGGTTTGGGTCGTTCGCTTTACAGCGTACACTCACTTTAATACTCTACCAGGCAAGTTGGGTAGATTTACAAAGTCAAAGAACTGGAAACTTCAACACATTCAAGACTTTACTCGAAGGCAACTCAATGTTTATATGTATATGTTAGGGAAACTATGTCTAGTTATATCTGTAATAACTGAACTCAACTGGCAGATAATCAGTTAAGAGCATCTACGCTTCGATACGTACTGCATGCCTCGTTCATGCTGTGTTTTTTGTGCTCGACAAACAAGTTTCTTCCTCTACATGTCGCCTGATTCGTTCTCTGTTCTCTGGCCTTTGTTTTAAAATTGAACGCGGGCTTTTTTTTATGAATTAAATGTGAGAAACATGAAAAAAGGCTTCGACTGCGGATCGGGACAACACACAATGCAGCACAGCTGGCCGGCGAATATCATTGACCGGTTTCAAGATTCGTTGTGAAATTGCAAATAAACTCTACCCTTCTCTCTCTCACTCTCTGTCTGTATCTTTCTCTGTAACTGTTCTTTTTGGATTACTTTCAATAAGAAACCTTTTAAGTTTAAGTCGAGTCTTCTGGCAGACTTTTTAAGCCATCGCTAAGCTTTTATTTTGTGTTACTTAGGAGACTACTTCAAAATGCTTTCACACCGCATTAACATAAAGTTTCTGCAAAGTACAAACAAACTAATTTAAAGATACAAAGATACCTATGCTGTCTTGTTCCAGATACACTATGAAGCAGGATGTGAACAGTGAAAATCAATAATTAAAAATAATCCATTCGCTAAAAATAAAATGCTTACATGCAAAAGGTGGCTGGCTTCACCTCAGCGCACACACACACATACACTCCCACCACGCTTACACATATTAGAGAAAAACGCTCTCTCTCCCTATGAATAAATCAAGCGCAAATTGAACAAATTTTCTACTCAAAGCAAAAAAAAGAAAGAAAGCAAATGAGAGAGGGGAAGAGGAGGGTGGGGCAGACAATATAATCGTCATACACAACTCGAAAATCCCAATTGGAATTTGACAAACTGTTGTCTGTCTTCGCATGGCAACAAGCTAAATAAGTTTTGGTTCAAGTTAATCAGCGTGTCTAGTGTAACCCACGCCACATACTATATAATCCATTATATACATATATACATCACTGTGCAGTGCTTGTCAAACTGTAAATAGTGATTCACTTTGCAAATTTAATTATGTTAAATACAACAACAAAATAGAAACCACAATGAACTCCCACAAATTATATAATAAGCAAAGAGAGGAAGAGGGAGAGAGAAGAGTAAACAGAATAAAGTTACCAAAAAAAAACATTAATTATTGCCCACAAATACATGTGTATCTATTTCACACACATACACATGTATTTTTATACAAAAATAAGTATAAATGATAAGCTATCACTGCTGTTGATCCTCTGCCCTTCTCTTTTCCCCTCCCTTCACATACATATTTCTACTATCAACTCAAACTGTGACGTGATTCGCGTTTGTTTTTCTGAGTTTTTTTTCTGCTATTTTTTCTATTTTGCATTTGGCTTTTGCATTACAATTGCGCGCTGTTGTTGCTATTTTTAGATGCAAATCAATTTCATTATAATTGTCAGACAGCCGTCGTTGAATTTTAATCGAGGCAACAAGCAAAAAAAAATTATAATGCAATTAAGCAACTGATAAACAGGAAAAGAGCAACAAACAGTTGCTGATTTTATATCTTTTGAGGTTAGATAAATACAATGAACTGTGCCTAAAAAATAGATAGAACTGAGTTAACTGTGGTATTTTATTTACTGTATATAAGCTGTGATATTTAGGAAGGAGCTTAAAGAAAATAAATACCTAGGAATTTTTTTAATACTGTATTAATTTGGGTATTTTGTTTACTGATATTTTATAAAAACAGGACCATCAAAAAGACTTTTCACAAAGCGCGAATTAACGATAGTAATCAAATAAAATCGATCTACAAATTTAGCAAATTTTATATAGTCTGCTCAGAGGAGAATTCACAGAGCAGAGTAACTTTTGTGCTTCTGCTCTGCATAACAATGGAACTTTTATATGAGCTTCTAAGAAAATTGACAATTCCCTTTCACTCTGCCATCTACATACTACATACAAATGTATTTGTTTGTACATATGTTATGTATATTTATCAGTTTGCTTGTAGCTTGTTGTCCAAGTCAAAGTTCGACGAGTGAAAAACTTTATAACAGTTTCAATGGGACTGTGTGTTGTTGTTGTCGTAGTTATTTATTTATAGAATCACACAATGATCTAAATAAAACAAATTCATAATTCACAATTCCATTGACAAAATGCCAACAATGCGCATTGTTGTTGCTAATATTACTTACACACACACACACACACACATTTACATATTAACTACTGCCTGCTGGTATAGTTGTTGTTGCTACTGCTGCTGCACCCGATTGTAATCGAATTGCCGCACATAACGTGCCAATATCCATTTTCAATGGCATTTCGACGTTGAAAAAAAATAGAATAAAAAAAAAATAAAAATAAAATGAAGCACAGCAGCAAATAAAAAGCGTAGCCAACGCAAGCATCAAAGCAGCAACAACAATGTTGTTTTTTTTTCTTATTCACATAACACAAATAAACAGCCAGTTGTGCCTCCCCCTCTCTCTCTATCCATTCTTCCTAGCCCACCATAAACACAGAGAAAACACAAGCAAAACAAAATGATAAGCAAGAATTCTCACTGACACACACACAAGCACAAAGCTCTCGCGCAAACGTACCTACACATACAAAATAAGAGACACTTGTACACACATACACACACATACCACACACACATACATGTATGTACTAAACAAGTTGGCTAGATAAGGGCGCGTTGATTAGGGGCAGCGACGACGTCGTTGACAGACAGACAATAGCGAGTCAAAATGAACGAGAGCGAGTGCCGGTAAAAGGAACAACAACAACAACAATAGCAGTAGCAGAGAGCTGCAGTGGGGCTGCGCCACAGCCTCTTGCCTATGTATGTGAGTGTGTGTGTGCAAACGGCGCCTCAATGGCCGATTGACCTTTGCATTTTAGATTAACATTGAATATTTATGTATGTATGTATGCGAGGGTATTGGATGCCTCACATAAGTGTATGCAAGTGTATGCATGTCTGTGTGTGTGTGTGTGTGTGTGTGTGTGGGTGGGGGTTACAGACGCTTTAATTAATTTAGCCTATAGTTCGCCACACGTGCAAATGCTGCAAATCTATGCAAATGAGCTTTAGAGGTCAAACGTTTATCAGCAAAATGCAGCAAAGAAACGCCCACCATAGTCAATTATACACACACACAATTAGACAGACAAGACACATACACACGCACACTGGCATAGGCAAATATGTATAAATTGTCTGTAATTTGCTTTCTAGTGTCTTCTTCCTGCATAGACAGAGCATTTTCGCTCGTTAGCATTGCAAACACCTTTACCTGCCCCACCTACCCCCCACCCTTCTCTCAGCACGCCTCTGCTCTCTATGTAGAGTGCACTCGATTTCTTCCTTCCGCTTGATGGAGGACGCCAATTCTACTTCTCGTTCCCACCCCATAAACCTTGCTCACGTGCAATGTATTCTACATGTGTGTCAGTGTGTGTGTGTGTATGATTGCATGCGTGTGTGCTTTTTTTTCAGTCTCATCGTGTTGCATGGAGGTCAAAGTCGCAGTCGCAGTCGCGCGTACTGTATTTAGTATTTGTTTTTTAAGGCGTCAACTGGTCACACTACAGTTTGGTATGCGGAGACTGCTGGCTCTGTTCAACACATGTTGCAATACACGCTTACATGCATGCATGTGCATGTGCATGTGTATGTCTATTTGTATATTTTTGTATGCAGTATATAAAACTAACCCGGCAAACTCCGTCAAACGGCGCTTCTAGTTCGCTGCTCTCTCACTCCACGCAACGTTGCGGGGGAGCTTGTCAAACTGTAGGCACAGCTGTTTCGCTCTCTTCGCTGCTGCTGCGGCCGTTCACTCGTCCGTGTTGTTGTTGTTGTTGGGGCTGATTGGCCGCTCTTCTTTTCCTCCTTCGTCGTCTTATTGTTGCAGTTGTAGTTATTTTTGTTGTTGGTTTTGTGTGATTGAAACTTGTTTTATTAATTGTTTAATTGTTATTGCAATTTGTTTCTGCTGCACATTGCACAAGAGATCACTTAATTAACGATTACGATCAACGATTAACGATTACGTTTGCGATTAATGCTTGTGTGCTTCATTCAGAGCTCTTCCTGAAAATCACCACTTCGTTATTATGTATTTTATTTGCATTTTGCATTTCATTTTCCATGTGAAATTTTCACACTTCACTTTACATTTCTCTCTCTCGTTGATTATTTAACGCCAACGCGCTTTCTATTTTCCACAATGCACACTAATCTACAACAACAACAACAATGGCGATCTCCATTAGTTTAGTTGTTACTGTGCTTGTTTTGCTTTTGTTTTGTGTTTGCATGTCTACAATTAATGCTCCTCGACAACAACCACAGCCGCAGAAACGACACTGAGTCGAGTTAAACTGTTGACTTCGAGTGAAACATGTAAATATTTTTTAATTTGTCATATCCGCTTCGCCGTTTGCCTTTGTCTTTGTGTCTTCCCCCTCTTTCGCACTCTCTTTCTCGCTCTCTCAGAGAGCGGTAGAGTGTGTAAGGGAAAGAAGCAGACGGAGAAGCTGGAGATGGAGTAGAAGAAGCGCATAGCACACACCGCGATTATGCTGCAATCCGAGACGCAACTTTCGCCCCATTATGAAATTAAAGAAGCGTCGACGTCGACAGCGGCGCCCCCACAAAACTGCTCGTTACCTTTTACAGTTTTTGCAGGTCAAAAGTCTACAGACTTCACACACACACATACATAGAGACATGCATGTGTATGCATGTAGAAGAGACACAGATACCGAAAAGGCAGCAGGCAAAAAATGAATTGTAGAAAAAAGTCATAAATAACTCGAAAAACCAGTTTTAGTTGTTGCCGGTGTACAAACCAGAGGCGGCAGCAACAACAAAGCAACAATAACAGTGGCAACAGCAACAACAACAATAAACAAATGTGCAAGAAGTGCTGCGCTGCTGCCGCTGTTGGTGCTGCTGCTGCTTAGCGCTGCTGCTCTTGTGCGAAAGAGAGAAGTAAGGGAAGAATAACACTTAAAACTCGTTAAAGTTGTGCAGAAGGAAGAAATAAAGCACAGGGGCCAAAAGTAGAGACAGCTGACTCAAATCAGAAAATGGATACACACACACGCACACAATTGTAGAAGTGTATG
Source organism: Zaprionus capensis (assembly GCA_018903675.1). Taxonomy (NCBI): domain Eukaryota; kingdom Metazoa; phylum Arthropoda; class Insecta; order Diptera; family Drosophilidae; genus Zaprionus; species Zaprionus capensis. The sequence continues at coordinate 8,220,748 of JAEIFN010000964.1, read as the reverse complement.
CGCGTGTGTGTGTGTGTGCATGTGTGCGCGCGTGAATGTGCGATTGTGTGAACGACTCTTTAATAGAGAAGAGACAGAAGAAGAAGAGACAGAGACAGGCAATAGATAATAAGTATTTTTACAGTTTGACAGACACAGAGCTCTAAACAACGCTCAGGTGCATAAATAAAGAATACTAAGTGTGCAGGCGTGTGTATAACAGTTATAACATTTTTTTACATTTTTGTTGTTGTGGTAGAGCAGCAAACTGGAGCAAACACAAATTAACAAAACGTCACAACTACAGAGTGATTAACACAGATGTACACCGCACACACATACATACATCCAGTAATGGTCTGTGTGTGTATGTGTGTGTACACCCACACAGGCACTCACTTAGCCACGCATGCAACGACATACAGAATTTCCTCCATGCGTGTGTGCACTTCTGTATGTGTGTGTTGCTGTTCTTGCTGTTGCTGTTGTTGTTGTTGTTGCTGTTGTACGTGTACGTATGCACACCCGCAGAGTGCTCCGCGCGACCGAGCGTTGCAAAAACAACTTTGTTTTATTTTCTTTTTAAGCGAACAGCGGCGACGCGATAATGGCCGCAAGGAAATGACAACTGCTACGGCTCACGATCGAAAACGAACTGAGCGGAGTGAGCAAGAGAGTAAGCAGCAGCAGTAGCAACGACTGAAGGAGAGAACGAACGAGCGAACGTGCGAACGAGTGAGCAACCATTGCGAGAGGGACCGTGTACCGAGAGAGGTCGTACCGAGAGAGGTCGTACCGAGAGAGGACGTTCCAAGAGACGGGCTGTTCTCTACGTTCTCTCTCCTTCTCTCTCTCTCTCGCTCGTATGCTAGCAGATACAAAACACTTGTGCATGTAAGCGTGTGAAAATTAAAATGCGGCAAATGAGCATTTTGTATTAGTATGTAATTATTGTTCTTGTTGTTGTTGTTGCAGTTATTGTCGTCGCACCGTAGGGGGGAGATACATAGACAGGCAATGTGCGAGAGTGCGACTGCGAGAGAACGAGCGACATATTGATAATGATAAATAGCTGTCTGTATGCGCGCATATGTATGTATATCTGTGAGTACTTTGACGCTTGTGTACATGTGTGTGTGTGTGTGTTTGTGTGTGTACATGCGTCAGAGCAGAAACTACAATACTAACTCGTTACACAAACAAAAAGCACCTGTCAAACACATACGCAAGTACCTCTGTATGCATGAACGAGATACACACACATACGTATAACTTTAACTACAGCCGAAGCCGGCAGCAAAGATCTGTGCAGCACAAATGAATGTGACCAGAGTGTTTTGTTTTGTGTTCTTTCTGTGGCTTTCTTTCGCCTGAAGTTGAGTGAGTCATGCGCAGGTGCTTTGGCCTCGTAACTGTGATACGAGAGCAGCTGTGTCTGTGTGTGTGTGTGTGTGTGTGTCTGTGTGAGCTTTGACAGGCACACAATAATAACAGAGTCGTCCGTCGTCCCTCACAATAAATGTTAAGAAAAATGATTCAATTTGAAAACTGGGAAAACCCAGTAATATTGTGATTATTTATTAAGCCTTTACACAACACTAATATCAATAGTATTCAACGGGTCAATGACATTTCCAATTGGACATAGCCCAGAGAGTTTAACGAATTGAGGGAGGTAGAGAGAACACGTGAGATAATTAAAGTTGCACTTCAGCGACTTCAGCTGCAGCTACAGCACATTTTCATTACGAAAATTCATTAACAAATACAAATATAACGAAATTTAACTCATTCACAATGCACTAAACAAGTTTCAAGGGAATCGCAGTAAGAAATACAGCACAAAATTTTGATTTAAGATAAAATTGTGAATGTTCCTGATTGTAGTTTAGGTAGGATAACTCGATACTTGGTCTATGTAGATTACTTTAAATATTTCTGATAACTTTGCAGTTTTCTACTATTATTCTATACTATTCCATAACCTTTTACACAAAATATTTGCCCACAAAATCTTTAACAAAATACTAAGAAAACGAGAATCCTTATAAACGTGTTGCCAACCAAGAAAAACATACAACTTTCTGTATGACTTCTATTATTTAATAGTTTACCAGGGGTTGGAGAAATGTTGTATATAAAGAGTATAACCTAAATTTTTGCCATCCCCAACAGCAACAACAACAAAATTGGAATGGCAACTGTGGCAACGTGGTCGCACCGAAGGAGGCTTGCCTCACCTCAAGTCCCCCCCCCCCCTCCTTACAAAGAGGCAAGAAACCACAGCAGAAAAGTTGCGTGCGGCGGCAGCGTCAGGAAAAGCGGCTTCAATAATCATACTGTGAAAATGCTGAGGAAAACTTGACGAAAGCGACGACAGTCGACAGTGGCACACAGCAAATGCGGGTCAGGGAGAGACGCAAAGGGAAGGGGAGAAGCAGAAGAAAAGACTAGGCCAACTGTAAGCAGTAGCAGCAGCAGCTGTGTGGCTATAGCAGGCATATAATAAAAACAAGGACAAATTGCGGATTTAGCAAAAAGAATGTGAATGTAAAAACGTGTATATATACACACAGGCACACACACACACAATATGAAATAAAAAGTCAAGACAAACGAACCAAGTGACCCATCAAACATTATGCGCCAGCAATGACGTCATTAAGTTGTTGGCGGCGTCGGCTGTCAATATGGCCATCTTGCTCTCTCTCTCTCTATCTCTCTACATACATCATTCCCTCCGTCCCCCCTCCTTGCCCTGCTCCCGTTCTCGCTTTAAGTGTTTATAATTATGTGTGGGTGCCACGCATGGACAAGAGAAGGAGAAGAACATAAGAGGAAGCAGAAGTACAAGTCAGAAGATGCTGACGATTAGCAGCAACATAACATAACGAAGAAATGAGATGTTAAATGATGTGAACAGACGCAAGGAGGGAAGACAAAGAGGGAGAGAGAGAGAGAGGGAGAGGGAGAAAGAAAGATAGAGAGCCAATAGTGTGCACTGCAAGTTAACTGTGTGTGTCTGCGTGTGTGTTGCAAGAAGAAAGGTTACCTGCTGGCTGCCAAAGGTGATGTACCCTTGCAGTACTTGGCATAAGTTTTAACCCAGTGTTCCTTCAGCATATACATATGTATTGTAAATGTACTCATTCTGTAGTGAATTATTTAGTTTTGACTGGGATTTTAAAATGATAATCGAAGTAACTTTTAAACAGGCACAGTTAATATATTGACGAGCTTAAATAAAATAATTTCATGGTTTAAACGAGTTTTTAAGGTTGTGAATTATTATCCTTATTTTCGTTATATTAACATACTGTAAGCTTAAAGGAACAAGGAACAATTTATTAGCAGAATTTTGTTAAGACAATACTATACTGATAATTTCATTCAGTATATTTATTATTATTTTACCTACATTATTTTGCACATATCTACATATGCATGTGTTGATCATATTTAATTCATAATATGTTCTTCTAAGTATTTTCAAATCTCTAATCAAAATGAATACACCCTCTTTCTACTATGGCAACGGCAATCAATGCGTGATAAGTAAACGAAGATTATTTTAGTTGTTGAACACATCCACATGTACACATACACACACAGTAAGTTGGCAATTGCATATTGGAAATCTGCAGTTACTTCAATTAAGAAAACACCTTGCAAAACGACGAAGGGGAAGGGCAGAGGTCACAGTCGAAAAGAAACAACAAATAGCAATGGAACAATGTCAGCTGAGGAAAAGCCAATAGTGTGAAAATTTCATCTAATTAAATTAGATGCCAGTCATGCCGAAAGCCAAAGCCAAAAGCTTGATGGGTGGCAGGGAGAGAGGGGCAAGGGGCAAGAGGGAGCTGTTGATGCCGATGAACAGAACAAGGTGCAAAGTAAAAAGCCTGTCAAACAAATCGATGGGATTTAACGGCCACCAAACAGTAGCACACACATGTAGAGAGAGCGGGAGAGGAGAGAGAGAGAGAGATACACACGTGTGCAGCAGAGCTTAGATCTAAGAAAGACGAGCAAAGTCCATTAGCCAGACGACTGTGAGTCACGGCATGACTTCAAAGCCCTTGAAAACAAATATGACTGACATTTCCAAGAAGTTTTTGCAACGCACACAAGCTAATAAACCACACTCACGCACACACACACATGCCACATACATACATATACAGTGATGCCAACTTATAGATACAATAATTACACACACACACAGACACACATTGCGTAAATCGCAACTCTAACGGAAACTTATTCTTGGGCTCAAATAAGTTGACATGTCCTTGATGACAGTCGAACGAGCGAGAGAGAGAGTCCTTTCGCAGCGATAAGCAGTTTATCGGAAGACACTCTCCCTCCTCCCTCTCTTTCTCACACTCTCCGACACTGTCTGTGTCAAGTGGCTGACAGATATAAGCTGTTCATTAGTGACAGCCACACTCGCACCAGCAACGATGACGATAACGATGACAGGCAGCCAGTGTTGATTAACTGTTTTGTTTCTGTCTGACGTTGTGCGTGTGCCTTTCTTTACTATGTGTGTTCTGCATATGTAAACTATAAACATTCTATTATGTTTGCTTAAATAATATAATAAATGCACATCATACATTTCTATAAGAATATTGAATATACAGATCAAGTAATATTTATGGTAAGTATTTAAAGCTTGCTTGAATCATAGCAAACACTTTAAGGAGTGGTTTCACAACTTAACTGGGGACAGAAGAAATTAAACATTGATATTTATATGTATAATAAATATTTAAGACTTATTATTCCTATAAAGAAAAACAAACTTTGTCTTAATGCAGTTGAAAATGATTAATACAATGCACTTGCATTTATTCTTTCTCTATTATTCATTACTTATGTCAACTCCAGTTTCACAGTGTCCTTTGACAGTTTCTACACTAATCCTACTGATATTACTATGCCACAATTTTAAATGCTGAAGTGCAACAGACAGTGTTGAATACTTTTGTACAACAGCGTCGGCTATATCTTTATCAACGTCTGGCACTTCTGCCGAAGTTGACTCATTAGAAGTGTCAACAAGTTGATCAAGTTTTCTTTTCTTTATTATGCGAACCCTGACCTCGCACATATCCAAAAGACAGACAGCCTTGGCATAACTTTAAAACATATTTTTAACTTTCGCAAATCTTTCATTTTGTCAATTCTTTTAACTCTTAACATTTTTAGTCTATGTTCATTTTCAGCTTTCAATAACAAGTGTCGCTTAAGGCATAAATTATATTTTAATTAATTAATTCTCGGGGAACTTCGGTACACACACACACACACTGTGGTTCTCCCTACTATTGCTATCGCCATCTCACTTTCCTTTCTTAAATGAGGTCAAATGAACAAACACATATCAGCGTCTCTCTGGCAAGAGAAGAGAGCTCAATAACCCCCATTCTCAAGTCGAAGTTAACGCCAGGCTCGCTCTCAGGGTTTGTCCGATAATTACACCATATGCATGCACTCTTATATGCATCATATGCATAATGCATGCGATTGAAGGTTAAATTATTTTAGAGTGCTAGCTAAATATTTAATCATTTAATTATGAAACTATCTCCATAGCTGAGAGAATGAGAGAAATAACAATTGTAGATGAATTGTTTAAACAGTTGACGTGATGATATTACAGTTGACACTATAGATACATATTTACAATATACAAATTGATTTATCCACGAAATAACGTTGGTTTAATATCTTTAATTATTTACTTAGATTAACATACAAAAATAAAGCGAAGAATGAATGAATTCCCATGATGACACTTTTTACTAGACTAACACAAACTAGAGACTGGAACAGTGCATACAAAATAAATTCGTATTTGCACAACTTGAAGCCATAAAACTACGTGAGTAACTATTCCCCGAGGTCTCATTGCTTTCGCTAGCTTATTGCTCCCACAAGGACCCCACAGGGGCCTCAGAAATATGTTTATCTGTATAGAAGTACGTAGACATAACCAAATATTATTTCTTTGTGTTGGAATCCTCGAAAAAATATGGACAGAAATCCCAAAACCAACAAGAAAATTAAACAGGAATGCAGACAAGAAACATTCACAAGACTGTATAGACCAAAATGTACAATAAGAAAGAATGAAACTACAATAAACAAACAACAGACTGACAACCGAACCAACAAGAGAGAGAGACGACAACCTAGAAATGTCAATAGACCCGGCACAAGGTAACAAACCTTCCCTGCTATGCTTCCGCTTGCTCGCTTGCCTGACACAGGAGGCCGATATCACAACAGTCTATACATAGTGTATATATATATATATATATATATATATATATATATATATATAGATAAGGTACATGTACTATATATATTTATTGTATTTGATTCAGTTAGCTTCCTTACTTAACTCTCTGCCAAGAAATCGCATTACGAACGAGAAGAAAATCAAAGAAAATAATACAACAAAAGTTTAAATAGAAAAGCTATTTGCTATTAATAGGCATGTTAAGAGGAAAACAAAAATAAAACAATCCAAATACAATTTTTACTCAATTCGTAGTTCTACATTTTCGGTTAGCTAATGACGAAAGCCAAACCAAGCAGAGTAATAAATAGAAACACGCTCGACGAGTGAAGAAGAGTGAGAGAGCATCGATTGGTTTGCACACGCACACACACATACACACATAACAGATACTACTATAGTATACACATATTATAATGGAAGAACTCTCAGAGCATACAGGTGGCAACAGCAACATACGTTTCTCGTTTCTCAATGGCAACGGCAGCCTCGACGGCCTCGTTTTCCTTAGGGCCAGGCCAGACTAACAAATGTTTGCCAGAGCATCTTTTTGTTTAGTTACATTTAATCGATATCTGCTGCTCTATGAGACTAACATATAACAGCATATGGTTTAGAACTTTGAAACATTGACGAAGTGATAATGCTGCGTATGGGAAACAAGAAAGAAGTTTTTGTTTTCTTTCCAGTTTATAAATCTTTATCTCTTAAGTCAACAAGTATTCTGTTGGAATTCTTATTAGTTTCTGATATTCTTTACTTTCTATTTTTCACAGTGAAAAGTACAATGAAAGAACGATTTCGATTAAATTGAAGATTATATGAATTTCTTATGTTGAAATATAGAAATCTTTCTTAGAGTCAACAGACAGATTGTTCCTTTTTCAATTAAATATTATGAATATTGAATATTATACAAATTTCACTCGTTAGAAACAGAAATGTTTCTTAAAATCCAGATTGTACCTATGAAAGACTATCCAATATCTTATCCGCTTTCAATAACAAATGTTATATTCATTTCATTCAAATATTCACTTGATACACATCCTGTGGCTTCGTCTTATTATGAATTATCTAATCGAACATTAGTTTCGTGTATTTTCAGCTACAATATGATAGCAACTGTGTACACAGTGTATAACAGCGTATAGCAATACATACAGATACAGTATCAATATAACGAGGTTTTTTTTTGAGATAACAAACAGAAGCTTGCTAAAATCATTCACAATGTATTCGGCCATGCCGGTAATCAGTAGAGAGAATGCGATAATGCCAAAATTCATAAGAATCGACGACAATGAACAAATATAAATCGCTTGCTTTGCTATCGTCTGATCTATATCTTAAATCGTAGTGTACTGCGACATGTCATTCAAACATGAAACAATACTAAATTCAAAAAAGATTTAATAATTTGTGTAATATTCGTTTGGTAACCAAAGCGAAAGAATAAAAGGGTTTAATTCAGTAGTTGGATGATATTATATTAGATTTGATTTATTTAATATTGTAGTTAACACTCACCTTGTCTGCCGTTCACGTCTCTGCATGATATCGTTGATATTATTATTTTTGTCTGGCTGGTGCTATGGAGATTGTCGACCCTCTCTCTGTGTTGAATTTTGCTTTAACAAAAACGCACTTCCACAAAAATTTTGAAGGATAATCAACGATGAATGAATGAAATTAATAGCAATGACTATTGATTGTTATTAAGTTGGATCCACAAAATTGTTGTTGAAATGCGTAATTACTTCGGTGCTTGCTGCTGCTGCTGCTGCTCCTCTCAATTTCAACTGTTGAATATGTGTGTGTGTTGTGGTTATTACTTTTGTCTTCTTTCTCTGCTTCGTCTGGTTTGCTGTTGCTGTTTCTGTTTTTGTTTTAGTTGCTGTATTCCTGTTTTGTTTCTCTTGTTGCTGATGTTGCACTGGCAACACACACACACACAGATAAACGACCACAGTCACTCAACGACCACGCATGTCGCACATGCATCCAATGCATGCGGAAAGCAGCTCCTACTGTCTCTTTTAACTCTTCTTCTCCAGCTCCAGCTCTCGGCTCGGCCTTCTCTACACTCACTGAAGTTTGCAACTGCCTCCCTCTCTCTCTACCTCTATCTCTGGTACGGCTTACGGTTAACGTTGTATGATGCGCTCTCTGTCTCTCTGTGCTCTGCTCTACTACTCTCTCCTGTTGATCTTCTGTTGTTGTCTGTACTCACTCGCGGATCTGGTCTCACTGTTATTGCTGCTGTTGTTTGACATTTAATGGTTAAATTTGAGCATTTCTTTATAATTTTTTTTTGTTAAATTTTGTTGTTTTGTTGTTGTTATGCTTAGCATTTAGTGTTTGTCTGAGGGCTCTGGGCTTACTTTCTTTTCAGATGTTTCTAGTGCTATTGTTGTTGTTGTTATTGCTGCTGCTGCTGCGTATGTTGATGGTTTGTTGTTATTGTTGTTGTTTTTGATAAGGAAAGGCAGTAACGTTCTAGGTAGTACTAGGTAAACAAATAATTTTGGCTAACAATTGAACAAACACTCTTTTGCACATTTTTCCCTACAAAATTTCTAACATATTATGTAAAGTTTCGTTGACGTATTTTGCAAATGTAACGCAAACGACAACATACACAGTAATAGCTATTATTATTATTATGTTGTATGTTGGATTTAATTATTATTTAAGTCGTCCCAGTCAAACGAACTTTTTTTTGCACGGTTACGATGCCGCCGCTCACGTTAACAATAACAATTATGTATATTTGCCTTTTCTTTAACGCTGTATCATAACGGCCTGCGAATTTAGAAAACAAATTAAGAGCGTAACATTAATACAGAGATATTTATCGGATTGTTGTTTCGGATTAGTCTTAAAATTGTTATTGGTTTTCAATTTTCTTTGTGCTCATGTACGTAAAAACAACTTGTGCAAACTGATATTGATAAATTAAAACATTTTTAATTTTTTTTTTGTCAAGGAGAAAAATGTCTTTTTATTGAATTTATTTACAAAAATTCAAATAGCACAGTGTACTGAGTTCTCAATGGATCAACACAACTACAACAATTTTGTGGTATTTTGCAGTATGTTTGTCTGCCACAAAACGGTCACACTAAAGCGCTGAGAGGGCCTGTCGCAGCCGCAGCATATGTACAATTTGCCCATTGATTTTCATATTCCTATGGCTGCGCATAGAATTTGGTTTAGGGAATTGTTACCAATTTCGAACATTTTTACAATTGGCAAGCAACAATTTGACAAAACTCAATTCTCTCAAACAAAAAACACCACATGGTGAATATAACGACACAACTCCAACAGCAGCAGCAACAGCATCAGCAGCAGCTGCAGCAGTAACAGTGTGTAAAAAATTAGGCCAATTAGTGCGTATACTTCTTATGCATGTACCACCAATTTTAGATGGGATGAGCAAAAAGTGGCTCGTTTTGGGTTTTGAGAATAACCAAGAAGGCCAAACAATATTTCCAAATACATCAGATTTGTACGTGATTTTTTATTTCATTGCTTTTTAATGTTTTCGGCACGCAAAAAGCTTCTTTTTTCAATGAGACAAACAGGGCGCAACTAAATGCCTGAATTTGGACATATTTTTCACGCACTGCCAACGCATCATTTATATATTGAATTTAATTTGTTTTTTTTTTAGATAAACAAATATTTGTAACTAACATTTAATATTTGATTTTTGTACCTTTTCAAGAAATTTGCACACATATTCCTCACCTACGCCTCATTTTTCATTGCTCACTAACACACACACTCGCGCGCACATACACTGTTACACACACACACACTAGAGCACTGAGCCGATTTCTGCAGTTGGAAAGTGTATGCACGCGACGATTTAACACCAATGCAATTTCTACTTCAACGTGCCCTCGCAAGTATTTGCTGTTTGCTTTTTTATTGATGTTAAACTATAGCAAACATTTTATTAATACTCAGACACTTTGCCATTAAACTGTTTTGCAAAGCCAAACGTACGCAGGAGGGCACGAGAAAAATGGAGCGACTTTTTCTCCTGCCTTGCACACACACACGCACACATTGAAAACTGTTTTGCAGTGTTGCTGTCTCTAGATAATGAAAAATACCAAATTACCGCAAGTCTGCATGGCATACAGCCCAGTTCATACTGAAAATACTGAACCATATCAAAACTTTTTTAACCGGCAACTTGTTTTGAACAAGTCGTAACAAGCACAATTTGTAATTTTGTCAATCTATTCAATAAACATTTATTTCCACAGTTAGGATTTATTATTGTTATTTAATATCTCACATAATTGTCATGTATCTTATTAGTCGCGTTTTCAGTGAATCTGTATTTATATGTATGTATGTACATATGTATATCAATGTGTCTTTAAATAGCAAGTCTTCAAAACAGCACAGAAGTGTATAAACCACAAGGGCTATATTAATTTAATATATATATAACAAACACATCGAATCATCACCTTAAATAGATATTACGCGATTAATAAACGCGTTGTCTAAATGCACTTGTAAATTCTGCATTGTGTTAACACTCATTACTTTTCAACAGTGTGACCAAATTTGAACTTCAAGTTTTATTGTCGGGGCTGTCAATCTTTCAGTTTGTCTCCAAACTAATCGAAATTCACAATTAATATATCGGTGAAGTATTTAGATTGAATAAAACATTTGTTGCAGCAAGAATATTTTATTATTAAATATGACGAGCATTTAAATAAATGTTAAATCTATTACTCTATAAATATAATTCATTAAAATTCACAGAATAGATTTGCATTCAAGAGTAAGGTGACCATAACATATAAAAAGATATATCGATAGATTTTGGAACACCATGCACTAATTTAAACCAAATAATTAGAAGTAAAAGCCGATCAACACGTGCGTTTGTTTGGCATGCTGTGTTAGTTACTAATTTTATATATTGAGTATTTGAAATGGGTAAAACTAAGCCAGTTAAGAGTAAAGTGGTAAGTTAACATATAAAAAAACTATTGCTGTTAAAGAACCTTGGAAATAATGACGTACTACAGCCTCGCGCAGGAACCGCCAACTCTGCTGACGATTCGATGCTGGATTCACACAGTGAGGAAAACAGCGACTATGAAAATTCCGGTGGAAATGATGCAGCCAGCAGCAGCGACGATGGTTTCGAGGAGCCCAATCCCAAGCCGAGCACAGCGCAGAAACGGAAGGCAACTGAACCTGTGCCTAAGAGTGAAATGAAAAAGAAAAAGTCAAAGCACACAGAAAATGTAAAACCGCCAACGTTGGAGGAAATCAAAGAGCTGCGTGACACACAGAATCTATTCCATTCGAATCTGTTTAAGTTGCAGGTGAAGGAAATGCTCGAAGAACTGCAGCTGAAGAGCAAATATACCAGCTACATTGATTCGTGGCTAGAGACATTTAAAACGGCTGTGCAGAACTTTGAGGACGGCCTCCTGGACACATGTCATCTAGAGGTGCCGTTGAATCTGCTAAAGAAGCCATTTAATTTTCAGTTCCTAAAGCCGACATCGCCACCAAAGTTAATTGGCGCTGCCGGTACAGGCACATTGTTGGGTCCCAAAATCATTGTCGATGTATCTCTGGAAATGCCTGCCGAATGCTTTCAAAAGGATGATCATCTTAACTTAATTTACGATCAAAAACGTGCGCTATACCTAGCGACAGTGGCCAGCAAATTGAAGGAACTGCCCGACTTCGCAGCAGATCAATTTGCCTACAATTACCACGCAAACAATCCCTTAAAGCCTGTGCTGGAGATCACACCAGCCGATAAAGTGGGCAAGCATCTGTCGCTGCGCATGTATATCACAGCCCCGGCACAGATCTTTAAACTGAGTCGCTTTGTCCCATGGAACAATAATATACGACCCTCTGTCTTCGGTGACAAATGGGATGATAAGCAAGCATTGCCCTCGACACAGCACTATAATGCTAATGTCCTCTTCGATCTGACGCTGGCACAGAATCATTCACTTCTGCACAGCGCCTTTGCGGGAAGACGTAACTTTCAGGAGGGACTCCTGCTGCTTAAAGTTTGGCTGCGCCAGCGTGAACTGGATGTGGGCTATCATGGATTCAGTGCTCATATACTCGCTGCCTATATTGTATATTTGAATCAGAAACGTCTGCTGCATCAGTCGAGTAGCAGTTATCAGGTGGCTCGTACCGTGTGGAATCAGTTGGCCAGCAGTGATTGGCAACAGGGCATCACCCTCGCACAGCAAGATCCTCCACATGCCGATCATCAGTTGAGCACCCTTGCCGGCTACTATGATGTCTGCTTCATGGATGTCACAGGCTATTATAATCTGTGTGCAAATCTACCCATTGCTGTCTACAAAGCTGTTTGCGCTGAGGCCAAGCTGGCTGTGGATCTGCTCAACGATGTCAAGGTTAATAGCTTCTCGCACATATTCATGCAGAAGACACCGCTCTACACACGCATGGATAACATCCTCAAGTTAGTATTGAAATTGAACTTAAGTTCATCATTTAATTTCTTTCGATCTCTATGCAGAATCACCAATGAAGCCAGCGTAGATCAATTGCTGCAGCTGCATGTGCAGCCGCATTTGAAGTATGACTATGCCAACTATGCGCAGCCACAACTGGTCAAGTTATTGACAGAGTAAGTCACTTAATTACCTTTACCACAACCAAGTTAAAGACTACTCCCATTTTAGCCTATTGCAAAAGGGTCTGGGACAACGTGTGCGTGCTATTCTGCCCTTGGAGGTGCCATCACAGTCGTGGTCTGTGGACAGCAAGGCACCGGTGATTGGTCGTGGCCTGCAGCTGGGTCTTATCTTAGATCCAGAGCATGCCTACGAAGTACTGGACAAGGGACCGGCCAGCAATGTGGATGCAAATGGCGCCGCCGAGTTTCGCAAGTTCTGGGGAGATAAATCGGAATTGCGTCGCTTCCAGGATGGCAGCATAACCGAAGCTGTTGTCTGGGGTGCGGCAACAGATGCGCCCAGGCAAAAGCGATTGATAGTCAAGCAGATCGTGTTGCATCTGCTGGAGCATCAGCTGCAATTGGAGCCCAGCGATGTGCAGTACATTGCCGGTGAACTGGACATGGTGTATACGTTGACACCTTCGTTTAAGGTGTCACTGCTGAAAACTAAATTGAAATTGCAGCAGGAAACCGATGCCGAGGCGCTTACTCCACATGTCATTCACTGTTACGATGCCTTGGCCCGACAATTGCACAGTCTGGACCAGCTGCCCCTGGACATTGTATCGATATCGGGAATTTCGCCAGTGTTTCGTTACTGTGAAGCGCAGCCTTTACTGCCGCAGGCACGATTGTTCGAAGATAAACTACACGCCAATCAGCTGCTGCATGTGATTATACAGTTGGGTCCAAGTGGCAAATGGCCCAATGAATTGGGCGCACTGCGTAGCCTTAAAACAGCCTTTCTCATACAAATTGGCCAGCAACTGAAGGAGCAACATAAGCTGCACACGCAGCTGTGCAAGGATGGTTTGCTGGTCATAAAGCAGGGCTATTGTTTCCTCCTGGAGTTGGCGCACAGTAAGGAGTTGGCACTGTTGAAACAACAGCAGAATGAACGAGGCATCACTATATATGTGGACAATCCAGCGAGTCGTGAAGTAGATCGACGTCATTACGTTTTGCCCAGAGTTAGTGGGGCACTGCATGCTCTGCATCAATCGGAAGGCGCCTTTGGTCCCACTGTGCTCATTGCGAAGCGTTGGCTGGCAACACAGCTGCTCGACGAGGGTCTATGGCCCAGCATGGCCACGGAGCTGTTGGTGGCACATCTCTTCCAGCAGCGACAAACGCCGCACACGACAGTGTCGCCCCAAACTGGCTTCATACGTTTCCTGCAGCTGCTCGCACACAGTGACTGGAACAGCGATCTGTTCCTGCTTAACTTTAACAACAGCTGGACAGGTGAGTCTACTGAAGAGGAGAAGGAGAAGCTGTTTAACATATATTTCAATTTATATTTACCTTGCTTGCAGAGCAACAAATTGCCGACTTGGAGCACAGTTACCGCAGTGAACGGGACAGTTATCCTCCTCTGTGTTTGGCCACCGCCTATGACCAGCAGCATGCGGGTCGTTTGTGGACCAACGATGAGTCTCCTAGCAAGCCAGTGTTGGCTCGAGTCACTCTCTTGGCTCGCCACGCCTTGCAGCTCATCGAGACGAGCTTATTGTCCCAAAGATTGACGTTTGTGCGTCCTGCGCAGCTCTTTGTGCCCTCCGGCGAGGGTTATGATTTGGTTATACAACTCAAATCGGATCTGGTTGCCAATACGCTGTGCTATGATCTGGGCTCGCCTTTCCAGCCCTTCACACAGCGCAATTTCCGTTTGCCACCGGCGGGCAGCAATCAGTTGGCCAGCATTGTGCAGCAATTGAGGGTGAGTCATGATATAGTGGGATATATAAATGTGTAGATAATTAATCTCCTTATTCTCTCTTCTATTGCAGTCCGCCTACTCTGACTACGCCGCCTTCTTTTACAATCCACATGGCGGCAAGGAGGTGGCCATCATATGGCGACCTGCTGCGGAATTCGCACCGAAACCGTTTAAGGTCAACGAACTGCAGGCATGCACGCCCTGCTCTGGCTCTGGTGCTAAGGTGCAGGTACAACGGGATACGCTGCTGGAAGACTTCAAGCTGCTGCTCAAGGATTTCTACTTACGTATTTGCACCCCGGAGCAGTTGAAGCTTGAACAGCGTGCTCACAGCAAACCCAAGAGATATTTTAATGGTAAAATAGAAGAGCAGGAGCAGCAACCAGAAAAGCGAAAAAAACAGGAGCAGCAGGAGAAACCAGAGAAGGGGAAAAATCAGAAGCTGCAGGAGAAACCAGAGAAGGGAAAAAAGCAAAAGCTGCAGAAGAAACCAGAGAAGGGGAAAAACCAGAAGCAGCGGGCACCGGCACTGGCAGGAAAGGGCGCTAAGAAGCGACTGATTAAAAGTAAAGCGCTTAATGCATTATCTTAGTGTAGTTGTATTTTAATGTCCAGAAGTGAGAAAAAAACCCATTAAATAATGTACTAAATCAATTATATGTAAAGTATGATTTTCGACACGTTTCGCGCCTACAGTTCACCCCTCATTTTTCGTATACCTCGAATTACGTTTACAATATGGAGGCATTAAAGGATCCGGTGATTGCTTATCAGTTGAACCGTCATAATCGTCATCACTGGAGCGACCTGTTTTGAATGCAATCTTCTTTTGCTTGGTTGGACTCTCGACTTGAGTTTCGCTCGTGTTTGTTCCCTGTGATCCGGCCATCGATCTTGTCTGGCTTGTCACTGTGGCATTGCTTGGCTTCGCTTGCAACTCGATTCCAGTCATTGACGTCGTTCTCGCATGGTTAATACACTTGTTCGTTGCCAACTCGATGCCAGTCATCGATGTCATTCGGGTTGGATGCAAATTACGGCTTGGCTTCGCTTGCGACTGCAGTCCAGTCGTGGATGTTGTCTTGGTATGATGCATCGGAAATGGTGGGGGGTTGTAGCTCCAATCCATCTGCTTGGCTATGCTGGCAACGGGTGGGGAGGGCGGCACGTTTGCGCAAAAATTTGGAGACTGCGGCCGCAATTGATTAAAGAGAGTGTGTAACGGTCCAGCCTGAAAGTCTGGCAACCAATGATCTCCGAAATTGGTTAGGGGCTGTAGTTGTCCGTTCGGCAACATGCGATTGTAGCTAAAATATCGAGTGTCCTCCACACGCCTCACATCCTGTTGGCTGTAAATTAACATTTCATTACCCACCATCATAGGAACTGAAAAATCGAGTCAGATCAGATAGAAAACATGCAATTTTTGGGGGAAAACTCACAGTGGACCACGGGTGCAGAATCTTCGGACACACATAGCATCTTTCTCGCTAAGGGTCTGTTTATCATTCTGATTCTGATTATAAATTTAAAGTCTACAGAAATTTAAAAAATTTGTCGGTACTGTGTAATAAAACAAACTGAAATAGAACCAAAAGGAAAGCCAACTCAATGAGGTTAAATTTAGTAATATAATAAATCATTGTTCATTTTGCAATTATAACTTTATTGTAAACTAATTTTAATACGCAGCTGTCTTAAGCGCTTAATGTCAATCTGCCATAACTAACTTCGTATTGCTTCGTCTTTTAAGGTGACAGCCACAGGTGTCAGTGCATCCTTTTCCTTATTGCCAAAATCGGGATACAATTTAGCTGTTTGTCCCAGTGGCGTGCAGAGGCGTCCAGAGAAATCCAAGCGTTTGCATGATTGATTGCGTTCTGCAGAGCTGATCATGTCCAGCAAGGATCTGCAAAGAGTTATAAGAGATTATTTAAGATGCAATCTTAACCAGAAATAAAGTCAGATGCCACTTACCGCTGACCGGAGCTAGACATGCGCCGCTTACTGGCCTTTAATAGACTATTGGAACTGTTGCTGCCACCGCCGCCGCCGACGCTGCTCGGCTCTAATCGTTCAGGTGACATTGGCGACTCGGCGTAGGAGCGCAAGTGTGCAGCTGACACCTCCGACTTCCCGGAAACATCGCCATAGGCAACACGCAAACTTTGCAAACTCTCCAGCAAATTCTTGTGATGCGATGTGTGCAAGTTAAGTTGAATTAGTTGCTCCAATTCCCGGTAAAACAGGCGATAGTGTTCCTTGACTTTCTGTGGCTTTGAGCTGCAATCAAGTAATCATATTATCATCAATGCTCAAAGATTATTAGATTAACTTACCGTGAAGCATTGGGTAGGGGCAGTATGTCGCCGCGAGATGCGCTCTTGTAGAGCTCATGAATTTGCTGCTGGCAGCGTACCTCCTCCTGTTTATCCATATCTTCCTTGACCAGCAGATGCAGAAAATGTGGGAGCCAGTTCAATTGACGCTGCAAATTGAACAGAACAGTGACATTTGTGGTGCGTGGAAAGTAGCGTGGCAACCGTCTCCATAGATGATCTCCAGGTGCGCACTTGCTCTTCGGTTTACTCTTCAACGGCACCATGCGCGACATCTTAAGAAACTGACCCAATTCGGGTATGCGATAATCCGCAACACGTCCACCGGGCCCATCACTTATTGAGGGTGCTTCGTCCATGGAGGACCGTGCAATCGAGAGAGAATGTACAAATATTTCGCCACCTCGTGCGGATAGCATATGACTGGTTGTCTTGGAGCCTGTTTTACGTGGCACTTCCAGCAGCACAGAGCGGCCATTGAGCAGGAAATTAATGAGACAAGAGCTCGGACGTGAGGTGACATCCACAGGTGTCACATTGTACTGTCCAATACACGGCTGCAGATCAGCAGAGCCACAGCCACGCGGCGTGCACCATTTGAGCGTGACCGTTTCGTAGGAAGTTCCCTGTTTGATGCTCGTCGGTAATGTAAAATCGGGACCAGAAACTTTAGTGTGTGCAGCCCGTGCGTGGAGTATTTCCACATCATAATTGGCGCTAGAATTGGCATTCTGCTCCTCTTTCATGGGTATGTTGGTCACTGTTGTGCTGGCCAAATCATAGTGGCCCATAATGAGGTGCAATAACTTATCCGATATTTCGGGTGCATTCACCGTATGTATTTCCACATCCAGCAGCGGTGAAATGTCCAACAGACCACGATTAGTCACTAAAGATTCAACTCCCAATGGTACAATGTTTAATATAACCAGATGACAATGATCTATTATCAAACCCTTCTTGCCAGGGGGCGCAACCAATGCGTTTTGCTGTAGTAGTACTGTATTGAAGATGTCCTCTAAACCTGGCAATGATATACAGATGTTTAATACATGTCTGAGGTTCATCTCTGTCATACTTACTCTTCATGCTGGTATTATCTCTTGCTGAGGTGATGCATATGACGCGACCCTCGTTGGTTATTTTCTTGCAACCGATTTGCGCTGCATGCATTTGTTCATCGGTTGGCTCAGCTAGTGCTTCAATAGCAGCCCGTAGACCATGTATGACTGAATAGTCTGAAGATTGAGGTATACTACGCGAGGGTACACTAACCATCATCATTGCATTCGAAACATGCGACATGTTTTGTGTGCTTCCGCTCCATGTATTTACAATGTGTGCTGCAGTATCGGACACAATAAATCGTACATGTTTTTTGCCCGGAAACAGATCCCAAACAATGCGACAATATTCTATGGAGGATTCAACAGCACAAGTCCATAAACTTTTGCTTAACTGTGTGCCACCAATTCCGGCATTGCCGCCGCCAGTTGATGCATCAGGCGAGGGTTTTCCCTTCAGATAGTCCATTGATATATATTGCTCGCTAGATATACTGAAGTAACGAGTATGATCTAACACAAATATTGTTTTCTGGTTACGCTCGAACATGATTATTTAGTTTTTATTTAGACATCAACAGTTAGAATTCAGCATGAAATTTATTTGTTTACAACAGCTGTTGCATCGATAGAGATGGACAAAATACATTTACCTGTGACAAGATCACCGGGAATTTAAATATTAATATTCCAATTTGATTGTCTGTTATTTTGAAGAACTCAAAACAAATATTAAAAGCAAATTATGCATATAACTTCATATATATATCGTGTGTGCTTAACACAAAATATATATCTGGATACCTTTGCCAAAACCGATTAACTATTGGAAATAAAAATTGAAATGACAATCTAACAGATAAACAAAAAATTAGCTTCAAAAAAAAGAAATATTTATAAATAGTTTATAACACACTAGTTTTTAAGATAATATATTTACGCACTTTTCGTTATAGACAACAACTACTTTAATTCGATACATAAGAATAAAATTATCGGATGCCCAAAAATATATACTGATAATCGATGTTTTCTTATTCTTACATCACTACTAGAATCACGTTGTCGAATGTGGGTTTGAAAAAAGCGCTTCTACAGTACTTTTTAATACATTTCGTGCGCTTTCTGTGACAAAATTACGTTTTGAGTGGTTGTCAACGTTATCAGTTCGTTTAACAAATCATAATGTCCTGGTTATTGGGTAGAAATCGTCAACAGCAGCCAACTGAGTTCAGTGCTCCCGATGGCTCTGATAATCCAGAGGGCAAAACAGCCGGCGAGCGTGGAGGTGACACCCAGCTTACGAAAGCCGAGCGCAAGGCCATGGAGGCCTATCGGTTCGACTCCTCGGCACTGGAGCGAGCAGCGGACGCAGCTAAGACTCTGGAGCGGTCAAGTAAGTGTCTCAGTTCACACATATTTCATCATCTTTTACGCACATTGCATAACTCATGGCACAAGTTGTGTTGTATGTATGCGTGTGTGTGTGTATGTATGGGTGTACTGACTAACTCTTTGTAGAACATGCGCGCGAGGCATTGGAGTTGTCCAAGATGCAGGAGAACACTAGGCAACAAGAGTACAATACCAAGGTTAAGGAGTACGAGGCTCATATTGAACAAGCTAAGGTGGAGCAGAAACGAATCGATCATGAGGAGCGACGCAAGACCCTCATCGAAGAGACTAAGCAGCAGCAACAACGTGCCCAATACCAGGATCAACTGTCCCGTAAACGTTATGAAGATCAATTGGTACAACAACAACGGGTCCAGGAGGACAATCTGCGCAAACAAGAAGAGAGCGTTCAGCGCCAAGAAGCCATGCGTCGTCAGACTATTGAGCATGAGATCGAAATGAAGGAGAAGAATCGTCTCAAGCTTCTGGAGCATGAGCTGCGCGCAAAAGCACGAGTGGATCGTGAGAATCGCGACATTAACTTGGAGAAGATTCGCCTGAAAGCACAAGAGCATCGTACAACGGTGCTTGAGGGTATTCGGTAAGTTGTCGATGGTTTAACACACCAAACAGAAGGAAAATAATAATAATATTCTGTTCATTTATAGGACTGCTGGCTCAGTGATCGGTGCCGGTGCCGAGGCCATGTTGACTGATTGGGATAAGGTGCTAACTGCTGCAGGTGGATTGTCTCTACTTGCTCTGGGTGTCTATTCTGCCAAGGGTGCAACAGGAGTTGTTTCCCGTTATGTTGAGGCTCGCATTGGCAAACCAACACTTGTGGGTGAAACATCACGTTTTGCCTTCCTTGATGCACTGAAGCATCCATTGAACTATATTAAACGTTTGCGTGCCAAGCCTGCCGATGCATTGCAAGGCGTTGTGCTGAATCCCAAGCTTGAGGAGCGCTTGCGTGACATTGCCATTGCCACAAAGAACACGCGTATCAATCGCGGACTTTATCGTAACGTACTGATGCATGGACCTCCTGGCACGGGCAAGACCATGTTTGCTAAACGATTGGCCGAACATTCCGGCATGGACTTTGCCATTATGACCGGCGGTGATGTGGCCCCAATGGGTAAGGAGGGTGTTACAGCCATTCACAAGGTATTCGATTGGTCGAATACCTCAAGGCGTGGCCTGCTACTCTTCGTCGATGAGGCGGATGCCTTTTTGCGCAAACGTTCATCGGAAAAGATATCTGAAGATCTGCGTGCAGCACTTAATGCTTTCCTATATAGAACATCTGAACAGAATCCCAAATTCATGTTGGTGCTAGCTTCAAACACGCCGGAACAGTTTGATTACGCCATCAACGATCGTCTTGACGAAATGGTAGAGTTCTCACTGCCTGGAATCGAGGAACGCGAACGTCTGCTTCGTCTGTACTTCGATAAATATGTCCTGCAACCAGCTGCCTCGGGTACCAAGTAAGTGCAGAAATAATCCTCTGATTCGATCAGTTGGTAATTAATCTTCTCTTAAGGCGCTTTAAATTGGACACATTTGACTATGGTGATACATGCATTAAGATGGCAGCGCTGTGCGAAGGCATGTCCGGTCGTGAAATATCCAAATTGGGTGTGGCTTGGCAGGCTGCTGTCTACGCCTCCGAAAATGGTGTTCTAACCGAGAAAATGGTACTGGACAGATGTACAGACGCTGTCCAACAGCACAAACAGAAGGTGAGTGAACACAGTAAATACAATCCCAATTAGGTATCGTCTAACATGATATGAATTCCTTTTGCAGATGGCTTGGTTATCAGAGCAGGAACGTGCTGATCACAAATCTATAACCGGAGGGGCAGCTAAACCACCGCTAGCTCTTAAGGCTGATAAACTGTGAGCCAAGAAATCTGATTTGATGGATGTCGGATTTGTCTGTTGACTAGCATTCAAAATTTGTTTAGTTTTTAAATGGATATTTAGTAGTGTAAACACGGTATGTTTTTCAATCATTCGACCCTTAAGTGTGTGTGTATATATACATGATGTGTATGGGTTGCACATGCATTTACCATTGTACAAAAATGTTGCGAAGCAATCTTTTTTTAAATAATGCAATTAAGTTTAACTTACCGATAATTGTATTATTGTAATATAGAGCATTGCGTATAGACGACGTCGCGTCGATTGTCCTTGATGGTCGATTGGTTATTGTACAAAGATTAAAGCTTTGAATGTAGTTTAAAAAATTAAATTGCCAAAAGGCAATTTTCAATCGGTGGCGCCGACATTATGAGAGATTTATATTAAACTTCTCGTTGGCGTTGCCGCTAATTTGACATATTTGCCCACTGTTTTCAAAATACATCTTTGATTTTATATATGAATAATAAAAATATGATAATGACTGTTAATTGCATTTCTTGAATTCTTTTATAAGTAAAAATCAAACAGGTGGTATAAAGAAACAGACATAAAATTATCTTTTTGTGCCCATAGTAAACGGAATGGCGAAAATGGGTTTGTGTATTTGCTATTCAAACGGAGTTGACTTATCGAAATATCGATATACATATGTGGTGAATCAAAACACAGAAGTAAAAGAATGTCACTTGTTAATTACCTCTATAAATTATAAATTCATGTTTTTATCGTTATTATTATATTCATTATCAAAAGTACAAAACACTCTAGGCAAAAATATATATAAGAGTTAGAAGTTACAGCCATTTCACATAAAATTCGATAATTTTGTATATCGAGTGTATTGCATCTCTAACAGAAACTTGACAAATAAATAAATAACACCCAAAGGATCGTCTGCCTTCGCCTATTAGGTGGTTATGACAAAATGAACCTGCTACAGACCGAGGATCCAGCATTGGTCAACTTTGCTCAGACCTGTCGGGTGTGTCTGGAATCCCATGAATCCACATTGTGCCTTCGCGATGAAATCGAGTACAATGATTTGAATGTGGAACTCTGGCAATTGCTAGAAAACGTATCCAATGTGAAGGTAATTGGTAATTCGCAAATGTCGTTATTATCGACTTGAAATATTTGAATGAATGTTTGCAGTGCATTTGGGACGAGCCAAACATGCCCACGCAACTGTGCCAGACTTGCACGCGTCGCTTGATCAGCGCCTATGAGTTCATACGTGAAGTGGAGCGTTCTTATCAGGCGCTGCACGAGTTGTGCAGCAATCTGGAGCAGGATCAATCAACTGTGGACGTAGTTGAAATGCACATCGAGGAGAACGATTACAAAACCGAAGGCAACGATGTGGTACACGATGAGCAAGTGCTACACTTGCCGCAGGTTGGAAATGACACTGTTATTGAATTACCCGAAGTTGAACTGGCACCGTCTGACGATTCATCCATGTTACCCACTACCGAAGTTGAGTTCAAGGCTGAACCAGCTGAGTTTATCACCGACGTTGACGACACAGTCGACGATTCCGATGTGGAAATTATACAGGAGGCTGATCATCATCAAATAGTAGAGCGTCCCTCCCAGCTGGGAATGCGTTTGGGACATTCGCAAAGCTTTTCATACAAGTGCTCTAGTTGTCCACGTAATTTTGCAAAGAACAAATCCCTTGCGCGTCACTTTGCTGCAGCGCATAGTCAATCCGCCAACGTAGCCGCCCAGGAGCTGGCAAAAGAGCACAGCAGCAGCGATGCTTTGATCTGCGAGCACTGTCCGCGTATTTTTAAAAGACAAGACACATTGCGACGCCATATGGTGGCCTTTCACCCGGAGGTAGTCGATGATGGTGAGACGGACGCAGCTGCACAGGCTGCCACGCCAGCCAAACGGCCTGCCAAGAGACGAGAGTGTCCACATTGTGGCATTAGTTTTCCCGCCTCCAGCCTCACCATACACATACGACGACACACCGGCGAAAATCCCTACAAGTGCGACCAGTGCGAGAAGGCTTTTCCGCGCAGTCAAGATCTTAGCCTGCACAAGCGCCAGCACACTGGAGAGCGACCTAGTGAATGCAAGATTTGCACCAAGAAATTCATCTCACAGAACAAGCTGGCGCGGCACATGCGCCTGCACACCGGCCAGCGGCCCTATGTCTGCGATAAGTGTGACAAGAGCTTTGTGCAGTCCAACGATCTGAAGATTCACATGCGCCGCCATACGGGGGAGAGACCGTACATATGCAATGTGTGCGGCAAACGCTTCGTTTGTGGATCACTCTTGAATATACATCGCAATCAACAGCATCCGTATGAGACTGCAAGGCAGCAGGCAGCAGGTGATGATGAAGGCGATCCCGATCCGTATGAGAATAGTCGTGTGAATAAACGACGTGCCGTGGATATCGAACGGATGCGGCTGCAGCGTGAGAATGAGGCACTTCCGGTCATGTTGCGGCCCTACAATTGCGGCGTCTGTGGGGACAATTTCAAGAGCGGAGCTCTGCTCACCATTCATCGCAACAAAATGGCCCACTACGAGATTGGCAAAGTCAATTACGGTGATCCTTATGAACAAAAATACAAACAACAACAGCAGCAACAACAAGAACAACAGCTGCTGCTGCAACAGCCCCAGGATGATGAGATCAGCAATGAGGATTGATTGACCAAGTGCAAATTAATATGATGAAATAAAGGAACAACACAACAAAACTTTTGAGATCAGCAATGAGGATTGATTGACCAAGTGCAAATTAATATGATGAAATAAAGGAACAACACAACAAAACTTTACTCCGGTTTCAGCAAAGTTTAGTTGGAAACCTTCTTCTACAATTAAAGAAAACTGTTGTGCAAGTGCTGAATGTAGACTTTA
This sequence comes from Zaprionus capensis, assembly GCA_018903675.1. Classification (NCBI taxonomy): domain Eukaryota; kingdom Metazoa; phylum Arthropoda; class Insecta; order Diptera; family Drosophilidae; genus Zaprionus; species Zaprionus capensis. The sequence continues at coordinate 8,196,394 of JAEIFN010000964.1, read as the reverse complement.
TTTTAGGAAATTTATTTGCATTACTCTATTAAATATACGTAAATTCTTATTATACAACATTTTAAATCTTTTATTTTATGATTTGTGGGGCACTGGGGACGAAACAAACTGAATTATATCCATTTATCGTAAAGTTGCCATAAGAACTGTACTCTCATTTGCATATTAAGGGTATTACAGTCAAATTTAACACATTTTACTTTATAATGTTTACAATAAGCTCTCGAAATTTATTAACATCAGCTTTCACCTAATCACCTAACAAGCAACAGATATTGTTTCATAATACAAAACAATATAAAGTATATATGAAGGATTATAAAATTACATTTGATAACAATAAACTATTTCGTTTTGCAGTGATCTAAAGGGGCATATAAGCTTGATTCCTAAAGCAAGTAATATAAGTGTTTTTTATTTTAAATTTACGATACTTAAAAGTTTATTTATGCCAAGATATTATATAGAATTGCCATTGGCACAGTCGCTTAATATTTGTGCCATAATAACAGGGGCATGTCGAAGGTAACTTCTCTTTCTATATTAAATATTTTTACCAGAAGCTTAAAACTATTTAAATAAAATATATAATAAACTAGAATAGTTTATAATTTAATTTGAATTAAAGTAATGAATTATATTTTTTCAAACTTTATTTAAATTCAAATCGATTCCTTTCTTTCTTTTGCACTCAATTCAAATAAGAAATAAAAATAAATTGAGCTGAGCTTTGCAGCTGAAATATATTTAAATTCTAGTTTTTTTTTAATTTTCTACATTTTGTTTTCGTTTTAATTTCCCAAAAAGAATACCCCGCCCAATCGCGCTTGCAAAGCTTCTTCTTATCGCGTAAGTCGCAGTTTCAAAGCGACTTTGTCGCGATACACACACATATGCACCCCTGTCTGCAACGTCCCTGTGTGTCGCACAATAAACAGGGGGTTGCTTTCGCTGTTTCTGTTTCTGATTCTGTTTTGGGTTTGGACTTTTTTTAGGGTTGTACTGCACTTGCACTAGGAATCGAGAGCATTAAGCCCGAGACAACTCTCGGGGCAGTTAACTTATGCAATTCGTATTGCTCAAATCGGTGTATTACGTCATACATATATTGAAGAAGAGGAACACGCATGAATAAATATTGCAAGCGGATCGATGTCGATTCATTTGTCGATTGATTCGTTTGCATAATAAGCGTAAAGCAGAAAAAGAAACCGAACTAAGAAGTAAGTTGCAAAGCGGAGAGCAGAAAAAAAATCAATAAACATGTGTTTGTGTTTCGTTGCTAAGTCTAACTAAAAAAAATTATTCAATATTTTCTGATTGTTTGTGCCGTTTGTTTTTGTTGTTGTTAGAGACGTACTTAAAGCGCAAATGGCTGCCAACATGGACGGAGGCAAGCTCGATGACGAGCATTGTGTGGAGCCGGATGTGGACGTGTCGCAGTATATGATGGATGACTTGCAGCTGGCAGCGGAGCTGGGCAAGACACTGCTGGCGCGAAACAGAGAATTGGAGATAATGCTAAAGGAGCACAAAACGAAGAATGATGAACAGCAAAGGGAAATTTTGCATTTGCGTAAGCAAATCAATGCCATGGCCGAGGTGAACGACTCCAGGCTGAAGGTCTACGAGCAGTTAGAGGTGGGCATACAAGATCTGGAGCGGAGCAATCATCGTCTGACGTTGGAGAAGTCACGCGACAAGAAGCAAATCAAATCGTTGGGAGCCAACATTGAATCACTTGAGGCACGCTGCGAGGAGATCACACAGCAGCTGGAGGAGACGCGACAGTTGTTGAGCCAGGAGCGGCGTAAGAATGAGAAGCCTGCCAGCCATCATCATCAACATCAGCTGCAGCAAACTGTTGACCAAACGTGTCTACTTAAGCCATGGACAGGAGTTCATGATCAGCATCGCCGTGATGAGGCCGACTTGAGTGCCACCACCACGCCCACCATTGAGAGTTGCGCCTTTGTTGCCAAAGCGAATTCAACGGGCATTTCGGATACATCGCAGCACGCCAATGACGGTTCAATCTCCCTAAGTGATGTTAGCAGTCCCAAAGAGCTGATCGAAGCCGCTGCCGCCGCAGCTGCTGCTTCTGCGTCTGGAGATAAGAGTGAAGATAACGAGGAACTTTTCGGACTGATAACCGATATGGAGTCAATGCGTCGTGACTTTATGGCCGAGAAGCAGCGTTGCTGTGAGCTGGAGGAGCAACTGGTCGCGATTATACAGGAGAATCAGACGCTGCAGGGTCGCATTGCCATATCGAGCACAAACGAGGAGATGATGTCCATGCACGATGAGTTCTCGCTGCTCGATGATGTGCGGCAGGGGCAAATGTGCAGTCGCTGCTTGCGTGCCATGGAGGAACAGGATCAGGCATCAAACATCGACGGACAGTCATCGGTTGCGCCAACCGAGGATGATGATAGATCGCTGCTTGGCAGCGAGTTTAGCGCACAATTGGCCAGCGAAACGCCAGCGAAGCTCGATGCCCGAGATCTGGTGGACCGGTCGAATCCATTTCATGACTTGGCCGAGAAATATAAAGCCCTCATGGAGGTGCAGCGTACATCAAATGTGCGTAAGAATAATGACGTCCAGCTCGAAAAGGAGCTCCCCGCCTGTGGGGATACGCAACAGGAAAGCGCACAGAGCAACAACAAGACGACTTTGATGACGACGACCTCGACGCAACGAGGACGTGCCTCAACAGAGTTCTCAGAGGCGGAGACAACATCGTCTGGTTTCTGTGAGGAGACGTGCCATAAATATACACAAACAGAGCCGCGACCAGGATATTTACTTTGCTCCATCAGCAATGGCGAGGAATGCAAATTGAGTATTTACGACGATGTTAGCCCCATTGACACCCATTTCCAGACACGGCCAGAGTACAGGGAACTATTCAAGGAGATCTTTGGTGTGTTGAAGAAAGCCGCCGACAACAAGGAAGATGGCGACAAGTCCAAGATATCTGATGAGGATGCTGCTGAGGGCGATACAGTGCCGCAAATCAACGAAGAGTTCTCGGTGGACTTTGGCGATGATACACAGAGTATCATCTCATCGGTGATGTCCGATCAGTCGTTTGCCATGTCCGAATGTGTCACCAAATTGGAACGCAAGACAGCTAAGAAGCATATCAACGAGTGTAAGAATCAAGAGAATCGCCTACCGCAGGCAACCAGCTCTAATTCTGTGGCACAACTGAGTGGAAAACCTGGAGCGGGAGGAATTCATCCAACCATTGAAGAGAATGGTCGTGTACTCACTCCAGTAAAGCGCGAACCTCTTGAGTTCTTAACCGTTGCCGTGGGCGTAAAGAAGAAGAATCGTCGCAAGAATCGCAGCGGACTACGGGAGTCACCTCTGGCCTCACAGCCTTCGCCATTAGCTCAACCATCGCCATCTCATCATGCTCGTCGCACACGCAAAGACTTTATACCCATTCCTCCTGAAATGTTGGCCAACCCACTGTCGTCGGAACGTATTGGTGTGCGAAGCAGACCGGATCGACACAACGCCGCCGGCACTGAATGGAGTGGCTCACCGATGATCATTTACAATCGCAACATTAACAGCGCATCGCGTCCAAAGCAACAGCAGCAGCGCAATGGTCGCGTTATCGAACTGAACGGTGAGGAGTATCATTTGAATTCGGTCTCGCAGGAGTTCCATAAGCTCAAGCGACTCGATCTGTCCTACGCTGAGGTTTTGCGTCGCTCCGATGCCTGCGAGCAACAGAGTCAACCGATGCGAGTTCAGCGCACCCAACAATCACGTTGGAAAAGTCAAAACAATCGACGATAAGCTCAACAGACTCAACTTAACTCGAATATACATTTAACGATCTGTAATTCTATACTCGTATTATCCTTATACTGTCCTAGAACTAATCACAATAGGTAATTATCCGCCGCCTTTGTCCAAATGAGATTTTTATATTGTACATTTCTTAACTGTTCTTAACTAAATTGTATCTGTGAATTGTATATTTTGTTTATCTTTTTAATTTGTCGGCCATATACCCCAACAAAAGGATCTCTATTTTTACACTAGCCGATTTCTTTTTGAATACTCTTAACCAAAAGTTCTGCATGACTTCGTTTCGATTCCAAATAATGCTTGCTACTATAAAGTAATTAATGTTTACGATTATGTATGAAGAAGTTCTTTAAGATATAATAAACAAAGCAAGTGTGCCAAGTCTTAGATAACTTAACGAAATTCCCAAAACGATTTATATCTTTTAAAGACTCAGGCTGGGTAAATCCTAATGTGTTACTCAAAGTGGATATCTCGTCATTGTTCGTAATCAAATTAAAGATTTAATTTTGTATTTTATTAGTTTACTATGTTCTTTAATAAATCTGCATTAGGGTGGTGTATATCAACTCGTAAACAATCAGAAGAAGACTAAATAAACATATATATATATCTATATTAATTTCAATGACGCTTTCGGTGCTGATGTTTCGTCGTGGAAGCGGACGACGACGCATAGGAGTTGTGTGTGCTGCGCGATTTGGAGCGTGATCGGGATCGAGTGCGTCCTCGATGCTTGTTATAGCTACTGCTCTGGTGGCTGCGACTGCTGCTGTGTCGCGAGCTGCGCTTATGATCACCACTAGCACTGTCATCATCGCCGGAATTACTTGAGTCCCGATGCCGTCTTCGATCCCGACTATTTTGACTACTGCTGTAATGAGCGCCTCGTCGATCACGATCACGTTCGCGACTGCTGCGATGTCGCTCAGAGTCTCGTCTACTACTGCTAGTGCTACTGGTGTGGTGACCCTTGCGATGAGCTTTGCGACTGCTCTCACTGCGCGCTCTACTGCTGCTGCTTCTGTTGCTCTGCCGATGGCTTCTGCTGCTGCCGTGTTTCTTGGCAGCATGACTGCTGCGGGTGCTGCTGCCGTCAGTGTTAGTGGAGGACTTGGAACTATTTGAACTACTATTGCTGTCACTGCTTGAGCTGCTACTACTCCCGCTACCACTGCTGCTGGAAGATGACGAAGACGAGGACGGACGACGTCGACTCTTTGACTTCTTTGTGGTCTTGCTGTGAGCCTTATTGAGTGCCTTGTCCGCTGCGCTTAACATGCTTGCCATGGACTCGGGCATCTGTAGCAAATTAGTTGCCGGATTCGGCACTGGCTTTAGCTTCTGTGGCATTATGCTGCTCTGAACAGAAGCAGCTGCAACCACCTGGCTAACATAGCTCTGGCACTGCTGTTTGCCGTCTTTGTTGTCACTGAACCGTGTTGTTCTTTCCTTGCGACTGAGGCGTTTACCTGCGAGCGATGATATAGAGAACTTAATGGACTGTATTCAAAAGAAAAGAGATTGTCACTTACTATTGAACTGCTGCAGCTTATCTGTTGCAGTAGATTGACCAGCTGCCGTTGATTCTTCTGCCGTTGAACCGTCTGGCTGCCGTGCAGCATCCAATCTCTCCTGCTCCAACTTACGATGGTATTGCAATTTCTTTTCATCCATCTTTTCCTGCAACAACACACGCTCCTCAATGTCATCAATGACTCGCTCAAAGGCGCGTTTGCTTTTACGAATGCGCGTCTGTATAGAGGAAGAGATTGTGATTATATAGTATATATAATGATGTATAAAAGAGCTATCCCACCTTGAGATCCTCCGCACTCAGCTCATCGCTTTTGTCTCTTGCCTCTTTGGCGGCTGAGTCGAGGGTATGTTCGACTTGGCCACCATCATCGCTGTTGTCCTCCTCTCCGCTTTCGCTGGAAGAATCGCCATAAGCCGCTAAACCTATAATTCAAATCAATCAAGTGCTAGTGGTTGCTGCCAGGCATAGTTTGTCAAAGACGCGTATTTATTTTCTTTTTTTTTTTATTGAGGGACATTTTTTGTTATAGTTTTCAGAGTTGAAGAATTTGTATTTGTTTTATAGATAGATAGAAAAAGGAAGGGTGCCACCAAAAAGTTACACCTGCTCAGAGCGAAAAGCGAATTTATTAAATTTCGTGGAAAATTATGCAAAATGGACACCGATTGATCAATTAAAATATACAAAGGCAAGCAAAGCAAAGAAGGACTCAGGAAAACATATCCCATTCCACTATATTTTTTTGGGAATAGGAGTATTATAATAATTTAGGTAGAGGGGTACAGTTGATTGGGAGATTAAGCAAAACTTTAACTACCTATTAAACAAAAGTGTACAAGAACTTACGAGTTAATTTGGAATTTGTTACTTACCCAAGTTGCCGGTAATGGAGGATAAGGCGCTTTTGCGAATCACTTGGGCTGATGACGCTTTTGATTTACATACACATATACATATATATATAATATTACGATTATATATTAAAAATTCAGCATGTGATTTAAATATTGTTTTTTTTTTGTGTTTTTTTTTGGTAAGCAGTGACAATATATTAAAGAATATTTAAAAGGCTCGAGTATTGCCAAAAGGATTTCCTCCTCCAAACGTAATTGGGCTTCGTTCTAAGCCTATATATAGCTCAAATTAAGAGCTTATCGATATTCACACATTACCTGTACTTACACATACCATATGTAAAAACACTTACACACAAATAACCTAACTGTAAAAGATTTTATGCGATAAGCTTAACTTTCTAGACGTATAAATAATGTACCTTTAGCGCGATGCGCTTTGAGTGTTTCACTAGCAATTGCTGCAATCTCTTCGTTGGTTGTTTCCAGGAGTATTTCGGTTAGTGTGCGACGCACAACAAGCATCTACATATATAGATTGGGTTTTTGGATAGATTGGTTTGCACTTATTAATATGCCTGTCGTTAACAATGTGGTACCAGACAATGAAACCTTTAACTATTCTTAAGATATTTATTAAGAAAGCTATTGAATAATTTTGAAAATCAGATAGAAATCTTTAAGACGAAAAAACATATTTACATAATGTTCTGGAACAGAATTCATATGCAGATTTAGTAGATAATTAAGCAGAACAGCTATTTTTGGTTTCATTTTCTGGATAAACAAACGTTGTGACAAAACTGTGATGCCTACCAAATCTGCAAGTCTTTCTTCGTAGTTTTTACCACTTAATGCAGCTTCAGCAGCATTAGCTGCCCTGGCAACGCTGTCAACATTGTCTCGACCGAGTGTATCTTTCGGTTGTCGTAGTGATTTCAACTTTGGATCATCGTCATTTACGGGCTTCTCATCGTCCTCCTGCTCGCTGCCACTTGCTTTACCCAACACATCAGCATTAGCAACATCGTCATTACCTAAAAGCTGAGGCACACTGGATGCGTAAGGTGCCTCCTCATCGTGAGCGGCATTTGATGAATCTTCGCTGTCGCTAGGCTGAATTTCAAGTTCATATTAATGGCATTGGGCGCATTGGGGGAAGTGTATATCCACACACTTTGGTCTGCTTGCTGTGTATGCATATATTTCTTGTGTGCGCACTTGGGCAATCAATTTAATTCTTTTTTTTTTTTGTATAAATTGTTGCACTTGTCTCACATCATGTGTTGCACAAGCCAAAATTAAGTCAAATGCAGCCAAAGACGCGCTGCTCTACTTACCACGTTCGTTATGTTCAAGAGATTAACAGGTGTTGTTAGTGATTTGCTTGATACTTGCTTAACATTGCCTGATGCAGCAGGCGATTCACTTTCCGGTGATGTGGGGGCCTGTTGTCGTTCTAATTGCCGTTGCTTTTCGCGTTCCATTTTCTCTAGACCCTCCCTGTCATTGATTTTTGAAAGATTCATTGGAATGAGTCATTATGTTAGCAAATTTGAAGGTTTTTCATACCTTATCCACGCTGGCAACATTTTACGTTTGTTTGCATCAATTTCACTGCTGGTGCTTCCGTTGTTTGTTTGGAGCTGCTGCGTTTGCGGTATGTGCTGTGGTTCATTGGGATTGCAGACGTTGAGTTTCAACAACGATGGTATATGAGCTGTGGGATTTGCACGTGCTGGCCAATTGTTCCACTGCTGCTGACTGGAACCAACTATGAATTGAAGAGATGTTAACAATTATTCTTTGAAATATTTGAATAGGAATTCTAAAGATTTACCCGCATCGTTGTTTGCAACTGCAACTGATACATCTGGAAGACCGGTATCTAGCCATGGAGATTGCGCAACTACGGGCACTCTAGGTAGCGAGTCAGAGGTTAGCCCCTGCACTGCATTTCTGTTGTTTTCATTTTCTTCTTCTTCTAAGTCCATGTCCATTTCTGCTTCGCCGTGTTCTTCAAAATGCGTTAGCTTTTTAGGTGGATGCTGGCGTATTTCTGTGTGATGGTACTCAGGCGCATTGCTGATTATCGGCGGTGGAGGTGCAATGGGCATGTTTAGGCTAAAATTAGCTAGGGGCGGACCTGGCGCTGGTGCTGTCGCTGAATCTCTCATGTGTATCCATTGCTGGGCCAGCTGGGCCCAATCGATGGGGCCTTGGGGCATGTTAACCGGCATTCCAGGTGCTGCCGATCTTAGTGCATTTCCAATACCGGGTCCGTGGCTAGGGCCTGGAATTGTTCCGGGCCCCCCGGGTGCAACTAGAAAATGCGGCGGTTGCGCCATATATTGATTGTGTTTATTATAACCCAGATCTGTGTTACTATTGCCACCGGGGAACATCTTTAATGTACTATTAATTTCACTTTATATTTAATTATTAGTAAGTTCTCTACAATTTTCTAAAACAAATTTCCGACGTTTACGCCATTTTTCTTGCTCTACATAGATTGACAGTCGCGTTGCAGCAACAGAAAATATCGATGTTCATGTAACAGTTACTCGCATAAATATTTCGTCAGTTTTAAGTCGTGATATTTAAACACAGTGAAAAGCGAAATATACAACGAGCTTAAATTAATTGTCTAAATGCATGGTCAATGTGTACGATGGTTTTAAACACAAATAATAGAAAAATACTACCATAGATCCAATTTAGTTTTATGTAGTATTTAAAAATATCTTAGAATATTTGAAAAAATATATGATTTATTTATTTTTATCAGGGGCTTATTATAATCGCATGTTTAAATCACTTGCTCTTCACAGTCGCATATGTATTTTTTGGCAGTCGAATTTGCTTATCGCAATTCACAGCGAAACGTACACACGCGCTTCACAATTCAAACGAACGGCATTTTATTTCACACAGGTCACAGGATACCTGAAGCAAATTTTTTCTAATAGAGTTCTTAGGTTGTCAAAATTGGAATTTACTATTAAATTTTATAAACAAATCATGTCTCACAAGACGAATAATGTGCTGCAACCTAAGGAAAATGCATTTATAAAACCTGTGGCAGGGATTTCATCTTCTGGCGCCGCAATTGCAATGCAGCAAAAGCAATTGTTGTTAACAAAAAAGGTTAGAAGAATCAAGCAAGATTATAGTGACTTTAATAATATTGTATTCTTTATACTTGTATGCAAAAAGCCAACAATTGAGAATGTTGTACCTGTGGCTAGCAGCAGCAAAATTGGCGGTCATCTTGCAACAGTGGCAAAGACTGCGTCAGTCCCTCAACAAAAACAACAATCTCTAGCAGCAACAACAGCTGTAAAAAAGATTAACTCCGAAAATGCAGTACCATCGAGCAGCAGCAACAACACTACAGAAAAGGAAAAGACTGGTATGTGGATTTATATACAATAAGCCAATAAGTGATTCAATAACAACTTAAATATTTATATAGAAACAGCTGATAAGCCAAAAAAGACATGGTCGTTGAGTAATTTTGATATTGGCCGCCAATTGGGACGTGGTAAATTTGGCAATGTCTATTTGGCACGCGAAAAGGAATCACAATTTGTGGTTGCTCTTAAAGTGATGTTTAAGCGCCAGATTGGTGAAACAAAAGTGGAACATCAGGTGCGCCGTGAGATTGAAATTCAATCGCATCTTCGTCATCCACATATCTTGCGCCTGTATGCCTACTTTCATGACGACGCACGTATCTATTTGATATTGGAATATGCTCCACAAGGAACCCTATTCAGTGCACTGCAGGCACAGCCTCTCAAGCGTTTCGATGATCGCCAGTCAGCTACATACATCAAGGCCCTATGCTCAGCTCTGTTATATCTGCACGAACGTGATATAATTCACCGGGATATCAAGCCAGAGAATTTACTCTTGGGTCATAAGGGTGTGCTCAAAATTGCCGACTTTGGTTGGTCTGTGCATGAGCCGAATTCGATGCGCATGACGCTTTGCGGCACCGTTGATTATCTACCGCCTGAAATGGTGCTGAACAAACCACACACTAAGAATGTTGATTTGTGGAGCTTGGGTGTGCTGTGCTTCGAGCTACTGGTTGGTTATGCTCCGTTCTATTCGAAGAACTACGAGGAAACGTACAAGAAGATACTTAAAGTGGACTACAAGCTACCGGAACACGTCTCAAAGGCTGCAGCTCATTTGATATCGAAGCTTTTAGTTTTGAATCCGCAAAATCGCTTGACGCTGGATCAGATCATGTTGCATCCATGGATTGTGACACACACGCAGTGAATTTAAATTTATTTCTTGGTAGTTTTAGTTTGATTTGATATTGATTTTTATTTCATTGTTTCATGTTCATTTAAGTTTAGATATAAATATGAAGTTTAGTTCGATTTGATTTTGTGTGCGCGCATATATAATTTAATTATCGCATTTAATATAGTTATCGTTAAGAAGAAAACAGATAAATCATTTTAATTGTAACATTTATGCAATTCAATTTATTATGCTTCAAATAAAGTTTGTGTTCTCTATAGACACATTTTGTTCATTTTTCAGTTTTCACTTACGATCTAATTAAATACAAAACTAGTAAAGGGTATATTTAACTTAGCGTATACTTGAACATACATATTATCAATGTGTGTGAGTGATGAGTATACAAACAATTGTTTAAAGTAACCAAAAAAATGCAGCAGCATAGCAAGTTTTTATCACAGAAAACAAAGCATATATACCTACAGATTTGAGAATGAAATTTATAGAAATCAAGGATATAATCTTTACAAAGCCAACTGCAAAATAATTGTCCAAGCAAACAGTCCTTTTACAATTGTATTTACAGTACAATTTACCATAATTCAAGGTATAATTTTTTCTAAATAACTCTATAAACTATTTGTTTTTAATTCCACGATTGAGAAACGTAAGGTATAAATAAAAAGTATAATATTTTATATAAAATCAGTTCACAAACTAAAAAGTTAGTCTTATGAGATATAACGTCGCGAATCTTTTTAAATATTGCAGTTGACTTTAGCTGTTTTCCGTGCATGAACAATTGAAAGAATTTCCATTCTATCATTTAATCGAAAAACTACCGATAAAATGGATTCGAAACTTATTGACTAATGTGGCTGGATTTCGTTTGAGTTTTAAATTATCTACCAAGTGAGTGTGCCAGGAGTGAGATGGGGTTGAGAAATGATAATTTGTGAAACTAAATTAATGCATCTAAGTTGAGCCTATTAGTTTCTAACAGCTGCATCTGCGCCTGGCTTGCGTGCCGGCACATTATAGTCGTCCTCTGAAAATGTCAACCAGTTAGAGAGTAAGAACTAAGTTACTTAGTATAATTGTTTACCATCTTGATCTTCATCCATGCCATCTTCCAGATGCACAAATTCTTTGCCCTGATCGGCGGCTATTTCGTTGTTCAAATTGTCCCCATCAAGGAGATGTTGTGGCTGCTTAACGGCCACATCGCCTAGCATAACATCGTCGTCTTCATCGCCACCAGCTCCCCCAGCACCACCAGCAGCGCCTCCACCAACACCACCCACGACGGCAGCATCTGCATCTAAATGCAACTTGTTGTCTGCTGCCTCTGGCGCAAGACCGGCTCCAGCTAGATCGCCATCAAATAAATTGCGATTTGCGCCGGGCAAATTGAAGTTCTGCTCATTCAATGTATCCTTTACCTCATGAGCGCCAGAGTCCATGGCGCCTTGATTCTTATTCGCCTCCAGATCGTTTACCACGTTGGCATAGCGATTGTTATTCTCGTTTTTGGGTAATTCCTCGGCTGCAGTATCAGCATCAGCTGTCAGCTCTCCTTTGCCATCAAAATTGTCGGGAATAGGTGCCACATTCTCTGGCAGCTTGCGTTCTACCTTCTTGCCTGCCTCCACAGATGGTTTGGCCGGAGGAATGGCCAAGGGGGGCTGGCCCGTGCTACTGCTGCTGCTACTTTGCACTTTGGGTGCAACTGAGGCATTTGGTGCGGCGTCAACAATTGGAACTGCACTCGAACTAGACTTGCGCGGTGGACTTAATGGCGAAACGGGTCCAGCGGCGCCGGCAGCTGCTGCCAGGACAGGCTGTTCTTGCTGTTGTAATTTTTCTGTATCATCCGCTAACGTTTTAAGCCCCTTTTGGACAATCTGAAAATTTTCAACAGAATTTAGTATCAGGCTGTGATTGTTGCGCACATCAAAGGGTTGCAGTCGCTGCAGTTCCATTTGCTGTTGCTGCTGCAGTTGCAGCCTCACACCACCGCCACCAAGAGGTTTTTTAATTGTAGCGTTAGCGTTAGTTTGTTGGCTTGGCTTGGCCACGCCAATCCTGTACAGCCCTGGACTCACTTGTACTTGCTCGTTGAATGACTTATCGTTACGCGGCTTCTCGATGCTATGCGCCAGCTGAGCTGGACTGGATCGCCGTGTGGGCGTTGTCTCCGCGGCCAGTAAATCAGATGGCTTGTTAAGTTGTTGCTGATGCGATGATTGTTGAGATTGTGGCACATAATTACAATTGGTTTTATATTCACTGAGTTCAGTTTGCAGCTCGTGTGCCTTGTGCTCCGATTCCTTCGACAACGTGTCGTACTTAGTCTGCGAAAATATATATATTGAGCATAATGTATGTTAATGGCACAAAATCAAAATATATTACCTTCCATCCAGCTGCATCATCATGTTTCTTGTCCTGCTGCAACTGCAGCAGCGCTTTAGAATCATCCAAATGCTGCTTCTTGGTCTTGCTCAACTCTGCCAGCAGCTCGTTGTATTTGCCATCGAGCAACTTATACTTATTTAGCTGCTCATCATATTTTTGCTGCAAGAATCGCTCTGATTCCTGTTGCTTTTCCAGTTCTTCCTGTAAACTTTTCTTATCACTACGCATGAGTTCAACCTTCTTCTCTGCTGCCACTTTTTCATCCGTCAGTGCTAACAACAAATGAAACCGTTATACACAATTATATATATGCATATTATTCCAAGTGAGAATATAACCTACATTGTAATTGCACGTTCAATCCCTCCTGATTTTGTTCGCAACGTAGGCGAAAGGCTCGAGTCTCGTCAAGCTGCTGCTGGGACATGTGGTAGATGACGATCATGAGAATAAGCACGGTAAACATGCTCATTAAAATGCATATTCGTACGCGCCCTGAACGCGCAAATCGTGCCGTGCTCATTTTCAGTAAACTATTTTGAAAATTTATTCGGAATTTACCAATATTATTATTGTGTTTGAGTTTGCAGAACGAAAAAACACTAGTGGAAAGAATTTCAAGTGCTGTAAAACGCTTTTGTTGTCTGTCAGACCAGTACTGATTAATGCCTGCTTTTCTTGTTATCGATATATCGAATTGATGAGCTTTCTTGACATATGTTTATTGTTGTTTTTTTTTATTTGTTTTCAAATGAGCTTTATCGCACTTTGCGCTTATGCTGGTTGCAAAAAGAACTGAATTATACAGTAACCACCGGCAGCTCACACCGAGAGAGCGAGTTTTTCTTGCCGTAGAAAACATAAACGACTGTGAGCTTTCGATGAGGCTGAGTGCCGTCTGCTGCTGATGACAACGCGCTAAGAATCCGTCAAAAACGAAATACATACATATTTGATTTTAATACACATCTTTGTTTTAAAAGTTGTATATTCAACACGTTAAGTGTAAAGCAAACAAGTCAATTCGATCAGCTGATAGAGATATAATTTACTTTGTGAGTGTGATCAATTTCAACGGCGTCGTCGACACGCACACACACGACAATTTATTTAAACATATTAAACACACATGCACGTAAATACTCATGAACATATATATATACATACAATACGACATTTATGCAAAGCAGAAGTGTGTGTGTAAATCGATTCAGTTTATACCTACATAGATATCTTCTTCTGGCTTATGACGCGTGTGCGTGTGTGTACCTCAATTAATGTACATACTCAAAAATATACCTAAAACGAAACATTGCCAGAGCAACAATTTTATATTTTATAGAAGTGTATCACCTTGAGTGCTCGTCTATGAACTATATGCAACCAATGAAAAAAAAACAATAAAACTTCCAATAAGTGTCACACTTAAGTCATGCAGTCACCGACACAGTAATCGATAATGTGATATGAACTGATAATAACTTTTCTAAGATGTATTTGTGTAAACATACATACGTAACCACATACCTGCTTTCATAAATATTCGGTATATGCGTATATAAAACCCATAGCTATAATCTAAATAAGTTTATAGTGCCATATCATATAGTGCCATATCAGTCTTTCTTGACGACATTGGACAAAAAAGCCGTTTTCGGTCTTCTTGTCAAGCGTGTTTGCCCCTCATATCTTTATGTTTACTAGTTATGGCCTGCTTTTATATAAGAATATGATAATAAATACGAAAGAAATGATAACATTGCAAAGATGCTGAATATATAATTAGAAAACTTTAAAATATGTACGAATTTTGAGTGTGATCTTGTCAAACTGAGTGCTTTTTTAGCCTTGCACTAATTAATCGAATAAGGTTCAGTCAAGTTTTGATAAGATATCAATTGAATACTATTTTTGGACAATTCTGTGAATGGGTTTTATGATTTTTGTCTGGGTATTATTATTATCTGTTTGTACAGACACGTAAATTTATAATATTTAATTTCCAGTTGTACGAGTTAGGAAACTTGAGATTGGTAAACAAAATAAATACAGTTCTTTTGTCATAGTGATTAGAAATATAGATTATTTACATTGTTAGGGTATGTTCAAGGGATTATGCGATAAACATATAATACCAACTGCAAGTACATTACACATGTACACATATTTATTGTACCAGTGCGCTTATCAGTCCACACACAGTGGGGGGAATGGCACTATTAGGTTACGCCTAATGATCGTTTGCAACTTATAGAATACAACTAAATTATTTACTCAATTAATTTGCACTTTGGCGTTATTGCGCTAATAAAAAAAGAGCACATTCATACTATATACTGTTGAATTCACAAAGTGAGCATCATTTACACAGTAATGTTTTAAGAACTAGGACTTACTCTGCGGTATTAGCGTTAAAAGTTTAAAATCAGTAAGCACAAAGCTGGTAAATTTAGGCAAAATAAACTTATCGTTTGAGAATGTCAGGTAGAATGATCAAGAATGTTATGGTCTTGGCTAATTAGCACAGATATCTGAAGCACTTAACGTTAGTAGGTTAATTTTATATGCATAAATCTGATGCATATTCATATACATATATTATATTTATATATGTACATACATTTGCAAACGAGAGAGTATGACTTTATAAGGAGGGGGGGTGGTGTATATAACATTTAAGATTATTTTTTTTATTTTGTAAACATTCAAATTCTGGTTTTATTTTAGAAAAATGGCAACAATACAAGACTCACAGTTAAAGATAAAAGAAGAACTGCAGCCGAAACAGCATAAATTCGCGTAAGTTATTTTGAGTACAGCACAACATTGATAATAAAATATACACGGAGTAATCAGAGCACATACACATACATATATTTACAGATATGCCTATACCAAATTTATTTTTATTTCGCTGTCAATAAGAAAAGTGACAGATAAGTCAATGCCCTCTTTTTGATGCTCTTTATCTCCGTTATATACGAAACATATTCATGGTCAATATTACATAACAATGCATATTTAACGCATCTGCAGAAATCCTTATTAATTTTTACATATCGTACATTTCGTTGGGCGGCATCCCAAACAAAAATAGCGTCGAATTATTCGCACACACATGAATTAGTATATATATACGTACATATGTGTAGCGTGCTGAGAAATTCGTATTGAATGCGCTGGCAAGTCACCAATTATTTTTCATAATCTACGAAAAACAAAAAAAAACAAAACTTTATTTTTGTTTATTTGCTTAGTTCCTTTGTTTCTAAATTATGCTACAAATCGATTGGCGCGTTATCGATATACATGTAACGTGCCATCGTCCACATGCAAGTGCCATCTGCAGCGATGCAGATTGTCTTGTCAATGTCAAGGTCGTCTTAGATTTGTTGTGTTACACGGACAAAGGTTAACGCAGTACAAATAATTGTCAATTAGCCAATAAAATACGAGACTTGCACCTAAATATTTTCTCTATTTTATTTACAGATTACTACCAAAGGTTCTTAATGGAGGTATTGCCGGTATTATCGGTGTTACTTGTGTATTTCCGTTGGATTTGGTTAAGACTCGATTGCAAAATCAACAAATTGGTCCAAATGGCGAACGTATGTACAAGAACATGTAAGTGGAGCATTCAATTGATCTTCTATATATGAAGGAATCATATAATATTATCGTTCCTTCCTTAGTTTCGATTGTTTCCGCAAGACATATGCTGCAGAGGGATATTTCGGCATGTATCGAGGCTCCGGCGTTAACATTCTACTGATTACACCTGAGAAGGCGATCAAGCTGACTGCGAATGATTACTTCCGTTATGCGCTTACCACAAAGGATGGTAAATTGCCACTTACCAGCCAAATGCTGGCAGGTAGCTTAGCTGGTGCATTCCAAATCGTTGTGACCACGCCCATGGAACTGCTAAAGATTCAGATGCAGGATGCTGGACGTGTGGCAGCGGCTGCTAAATTGGCTGGCAAAACTGTCGAGAAGGTATCGGCTACACAATTAGCCGCACAACTGATGAAGGAGAAGGGCATCTTTGGCCTGTACAAGGGCATCGGTGCTACGGCGCTGCGTGATGTAACATTTTCAGCCATATACTTTCCATTATTTGCTACGCTCAATGAATTGGGGCCACGTCGTAAGGATGGCTCGGGCGAGGCAGTGTTCTGGTAATTACCATTGTCATTTCAAGTTGTTATTTGTTCTAATTGTTATGCCTATTTAAGGTGTTCCTTCCTGGCTGGTTTGGCCGCTGGCTCGACGGCTGCTCTGGCAGTGAATCCATTTGACGTGGTTAAAACGCGATTGCAGGCCATCAAAAAGGCCGATGGGGAACGAGAGTTCAAGGGTGTTGTCGATTGTATTACGTATGTCAAAATAAGTCTATTGATTTTGATATTTGTATATATATATCTAATATGCTTATCTCTTCCACAGTTCAACTTTAAGGCACGAAGGACCCACAGCGTTCTTCAAGGGCGGCCTTTGCCGTATGATTGTGATTGCTCCACTGTTTGGTATTGCCCAGACGGTTTACTACTTGGGAGTAGCCGAAAATTTGCTCGGCGTAAAGAAATAAACCATTATCCGATCATTGAGTGATTTTTGCTCATACTTCCTGAATGTTAAATGTATATGTACCATGCGTTAATGCTATATTGTTATTGTTAAAGCTGCCCCAAGTATCCAATTCAAAAATCCGCCATAGAGAAATCAACTTAATTATCCCTTCCATACTTATGTCTGTTGATATACATACCGACAATTGCAAATGAGCTTCTATCCCGAAATGACAATAAGAATATGGATATTATTACAATTATTATTATGTAAGTGTTTATGTTACAGCATAATTAGAAAAGAATTCTCTCTATATACATAGATAAAACATATCTAGCTTCACAAAGTTTATATATTGACACTTGAGTAATATATTGCATTTTAGTTTGATTTAAGACAGCCGCTTAACTATTGTAAACATTAAAAAACAAACGCATTGGATAAAACCGTATATACTATGCAAGCGAATACAAACATAAATAAGTGTATTTCCATTCTCTATTTTACAGAAGCGTAAAACTAGTAAAGTGTGCAATGCTGAAGGGCTTGAAGTTTTCAAGCCGGCAATATGAAGATCAAGATCCTATATAATAATTCCCATACCGTATTCAATATCAACAAAGCTCAAAGGTCGGTGATCAGTCTATTTATTTTGAGGTCTTTACTTTGAGTAAGACAATGGAACTAAGAAACGACTGGACAGTTTCAGAATATACTTAGCATCTATGTTTTAGATAATTGGAACCATATAATAAACCTTTTCCTACAGATATCCCTTAGTTTAGTCTGTATCATCGTCGTAGTCTACAAATGCAATTTTTCTGGACTTCGAATAGACAAAGGGATCGTTTTGAGTCTTAGCTGCTTGTTGAGTTCGGACTGGTTGAGTGTTTTCTACCGTCTCCGTAACTGCTCCTGCGAGTTCTTTTGATTTGGGTGAATAGGTCAGTTTAAAACGTTTCAAATATTCCGGCACAGACGGAGCATTTCCCTTATTGTGATAGCCTATTAATCCACTTATATGTAGCGGTCGCAGCAGACTACAGAGTTGTATGAGATTCATTCGAGTGGGCACTGGTGACCATTTCAACTTGTCCAGTAGGTCTTCAGATGAGGCAATGCTGGGGCACTCTTCAGTTTCATGGGTGTCCATTATATAGACTTTTATCTGAAAGCCAGGCTGGTGAAAATATCGAAGGTTCGATGTCAAGCAGCAATAATTATGTAGAAAGTTGCCCACCATTTTAATGCCACCATGCAATGCTCTGGTTTGGGCCAATCTCTTGGCCAGAAACTCAAAGCCAAATAGAGGCAACTTTATTACAATGGGCATGTCGGTTTCCTGGCGATCCTTCAATAACTCATCAGCAATTTCATTGAAGTCAATGTGTTCAAATGGTTTATTGGCAGCTTGAATATTAAGAAATAAAATTTCGGTGCCATTTACGATCCACTCTTGGTAGGTGGCATTGCCCATTAAATAGCAGAGATCCTCCTGTTGTACAGCCGAATAGTAATAGAGCAATCTGCCACCATGTAACTTTCGAATGAGAAGCATCAGACTGTTTCCGAGCTCGCTGCCGGGACAGAGCATAACTTGCAGTCGTTTGCCGTCGCTTAGACGCAGTACAAAGGGTTTTCCAGCCTCCGTTATGTGGAAATCCTCTTTAGAAATGTTGGCATTACGTGGGCTTAAATATAGCAATAATTGTTCGGCTAATGCTGCCGTCGTGTACATCTTACAAAACTTCTTGGGCAATCGATTCACTTGCTTCTGCACGCCATATAAATTAGTAATGAACACTTTATTGTGCTTCTCATACAGCTTTGGTATCGCATCCACAATAATTTCTGGATAATCTTTCAGGTGCATATTGTTGCTGAAAGTTACAGTTCAAATCTATTTCAGGGATATTTGTAGATTCCTTATCAGTTATTTGTTTTCTTCTTTCCGAAATATGTAGTTGGTATTAAATATTCTATTCTGTCGACAGCTGATCGAACTCCAAAGGAAGCGCGAAAAAATATCATTGTTATCGTACAAAATATCTATCGATATTTACAAATGATTTATCGGATTTGTTATTGGATTGTAAAAGACGGACATGACGCCCTTTTGTTTCGTGTTGTTTTGATTAAAATAAATTAATATATCAAATAAATATGTATCTCTCTATCAATATTATACACATAAATGAATTGAGTTTATTGGAACGTGAGAAAATTGACTTCTTCCACTCGCAAGGAATATCCCATCGAAGTATATCCAAATAGATCAGGCGCAGCCCACAACGGTTGATAGATATTTAAAAGATTCAGAGGCAAAAAGAAAAAACTTCAAGGCACGAAAAATAGCGCTAACTTCCAAAGAAGAAATAAAGGTTCTCCGTAAGGCATCCAGTTCAACTAGGTCATTAGATGACATTGAGGAACTAACAGGAGTTGTCTCAAGACTTTCAACAATTAGACGTACAATAAGAAAGGCGGCAGATCATAAATCAAAAACTAAACTATCTCAGAAAGTAAAAAAAACGGCAAAAAAGAGAGACATTGTAGGTCATAAAGGAACAAGTAAAACATAATTTAATGAAAAATAATAATTTTTTATTATGAGTTAAAAAGGGAATTACATGCTCGAGAATCGAATTCAACATTATTTGGGATTTCCAAACAGACTTTATCCATTTGCGACAATAAACTCGTGAAATTCTTGTATTCGCATATTAGTTTTAAAGATTAAGTTTTTTAGATGCATTCCAAAACCGGATACCTCTCTAGCAGACCAACTCTCATATCACAATCTATACAAAAATTGTAACCAGCTTTACATTTAGATAACATCTGCAGGCTGACTACTGGGTGTGGGTCCAGCATCTGTGCTCAAGTCAACGTAGCGTCCGCGTTGCCAGTAGGCCAAAGCTGCGCGATACCATTCGAGAAATATGGCCTGACGATACATGATAATACCCATATGTAGGATGAGCAGACCCATGATCGTGATGATATTTATAATTTCCCAATCGTTAAAGATCACAAATATCCAGATGAAGTAGATGTGTGCAGTGTCCGCGAGTAGACGATGGGAGCTTGATGAGAATCTAGGGATAAACATGCCCACACAATGAAATATAGCGCAGGAACAAGTGAAGCCCACCAGTGCAAGGATTAACGTAGTATTGCCATGTAGTTGTGGAATTAGATCGTTCCAATCATCGAAAACACCGCGAGAGCTGACATTAAAGGGTGCAAAACTTGGCACAAAATTCAGGCAAATAGCCAGGACGACAGTTATGGCAATACCAAAGATGCCTTGCCAACCGGCCACCTGAATAGGTACCAAATCATTGGTCTTCAAAAGCTTCTCCTCGTAGACAGACTGCAAGGCGTGCAGAATCTCCGCAGTTATAATCAATAAATCTCCAGTGAGTATGGCATTGTGATCAGTGTATGGTATCGTCTGCTGATCGTACTCAACGCGCTGCACATCTATAGCCACTATATCAAGAATGCCACATGATATGACAAAGATAGCAAGCCAGTGGCGAGAGCTCAGTGTTTGATTTAAGAACATTGTGCTGAAAAAGCCAACAAAGATCAGTGCAACACCTAGAAGGGAAAGGGAAGGCAAATATGCATGAGAGCGAGAACAGATTGTTGAAAAGCATAATCATACCTCTTATCATTTGGAAGCTAGTGGCATAAGTCAAAAACAGGCCCATGAACAGCATTACTGTAGCAATCGAACGAAGCAGAGAGGGCAACAGCATCTTTAGCGGATGTAGATGATTGGTGCCGCTCGTCAAAATCTGTTCCTGTACTGAGGGCTGTGAATATACACAATGAACATATATATATTTATATATATATATATTGATGATCAAATGTTACTTACACCACGACGAGACAGCAGTAAATGAATCACTTTGTAAACAGCAAACCAGAGAAACTCGCCCAGGAACATGAGCAAAGTCAGCACCACTGGATGTTGAAAACGATGAGGTGTTCTATCGCTGCCCTCCACCAATTGATTGCTTATCCATCTGAAATTGATATCAAGTGTAAACACAAATACACACACACACACGCATACATTAGTATGGATGTTGAAGATTTTCCATAGTTTTGCGCAGTTTTCTGATCTGCAATTTGGTAACTTACTTGGCCAATAAAACATTTGCGGTGCCGCTAATTACGAATAGCAATGTTAAAAATATGTGATAATGCATTTTAGAGCATTAAATGTGTTTTAATCCAATTAAAGACAATATTGCTCTTCTTTGTGTAATTCCTGATGCGCAACGATAACGACAAACAACAACAAGGTGTTGAAAGCAATCGGTTTAGATGTCATCAAACTGCACTGAAATTGTTTTAAAATGTATTTTCGCGGCTTATACTTTAGGTCTGTCGCTTCCAAAAGCTCATAGTTTACTAACTTAACAATTGTAAAATTTATATTGTTGTTATTTGCAATGAAAACACAGTAAATTTAGTTGTACATTTTTGCTTACCAAAGCTTGCCGTATTGTTGAATGTTTGCTAACGTTGCCACCCGAATACATTATTGACAATCAGCTGTTTTCGCGAAGTGGCAATGCTTTCCAATTGCAGTGTTATTTGAAATTTTAAAACAGTTATATTTCGGTGATTTGTTTTTTATTATAGTCAAACTAAACAAATATAACAATTTATACATTTTGCAATAAACATTAAGGTTAAATAAAGTTTTACAATTCAGTTGCATTTGTAATTAAAAACAGCAAATTTCGATTATTTCCCGCAAAGATTGCTAGTGCTGCCAGATTGTGTGGCAGCAGTTATATGGCAGTACAGCTTAGTATTGCTCGTGCTCATTAAAATTCAAATATTTAAATACAAAACATTGCTAAAATTGTGTTGTTATTAGTTGTTTTTATTAAAATCAAACTTAAAAAATATCACAGGATATAGATTTTGTAAAGAGTATTGAAATTAATAAAGGTTCATAGCTCGGTTGCAATTAGGCGGTCTTTGTTGCATTTTGTGTTGCATTTTTCCTGTGAAAATATGAAATTGTCATTAGTTAATTTATATCAAATATACCGTTGCAGCATTACAAGCAATAAACAAATAAGTGATAATAACAGCAAAAAGCAAGTGTAATTGTTGTTGTTGTTGTTTGTTGTCTCACCTGGAGTGTTTTTTAAGTGTGATGTTTCTTAAGTAAGTTTTGTGTACATTGTGCTATGTTGTTTAGAGCTCATCTCTTTGGTTTCCCATTGGCAGAGTAACCTCCTCGACAGTGCCCAGACGAATTGTCTGATTTGGTTTGACATACTTTGGTATATATTCAACAGTGTCGCTGTTGCTAAACACCGAGTTTTGTGAATTGTCCGTTGGTACCGCGGGATCGGGGCTTGTGAGTGTAATTTTTGATTTAGTCGCCACTCTGTGGATGGTGGAGGAAGGGCATGCATGCCAAAGTGGTTGTGGTTATGTTGGAGAGTGTGGTTGGTGTGGAGTTTTAAATGTATAATGCTATTTGGTTAGTCAGGCGCTACATAAACGGGGTTAGTTCCAGTGCAATATCAACGAGCTTAACTTTGAACTTGTACCTTAAGTACAGCTATTTGGAAGTGAGTATAGTTGAAGAACTTAATGGGTAGTCATGGGGTTCATAGTTCTATTGACGCTGACGGGTTCCACCGCGTGCTCCGCGCAATTTTTGTGGATTTCTAATTATATATAGATCGTACACATCCGAATATATGTATATACACACACATACTTTAAAATATTCAAGCATATTAGTTAACTATTGGTTACCTGTCCCTGGCCTGCATGCTGGCCTCCACATCCAGACTGCGCGGCTGGCGGAAATCACATTCCAGCGAGAAAGCCGAATCTCCTGGTGTAATCAATTCCGGATCGTTCTGGATGACAACAATGTTGGTATACAGCTCACCATCCTTGAGTGTCTGGCATTGATCCAACTGGAAGTTCATCTCCAGCTGTCGAGTTCCCTGACTCACGTTCGGCTTCATAAAACAAGGTGCCGTCTGCTTATAGAAACTGCCGCGCGTATACATAACGCCCGTAAAGGGTTTCTCTGTTTCCAGCATAACATTCATTGAGTTGGCACCGCACTTCAGATTCACTTTCTGTATTCCCTGGTCACTGCCTTCAATCTTGAATGTGTCCGATAAATCTTGTTCCCAAATTTCTGTCGAGAAATGTAATAAAACGAAAAGTTAAATAACAATATTTATAGAATGTATTTTAAAGTGAAATATGATATTTATCTGACTCTTGCCTGGCTTTCAAGTACCTACTATAAACACAAAGATGTTGTTCTATAGATTTAACGGACCGGATAGAACTGATATAACACAAAGGTGCCAAAGGCGCTGTTTTATGTTGTTAACTCTTTTCTCGTCTTAGCTTTTTCAAAATATCACTCTCCAAACTATCTTACACCATTTCCTTTTTTTCTATGTCTATAATATCCCATTTAACCTTTTATGTTCTTTAAATTCGGATGACAATATCAAGTCAAAATCAAGTTTATATTTTAAATCTATATGTGTTTACGTATTACAAAAACATAGAAGTTAATAAAAATATCAACAGACCAAGAGTAAAGTTTGTTACTTGTTTCAATTGCAAGCTTCAGTTATTATTGGTATTTTTTTTTGAAAACATTTCTCTCGGAGAACAAGTTGACGACCTTTTCAGCACCTGCATCATTATAGCTAACCAGCAAACCATAACACACAAGTTCAAAATACTTTAAGCACATCACATTTCACTCTTCCGGCTAGAAGAGAGAAAGAACTGCTTAAACCGGTTCTTTTGTTGATGCCTCTGTCTAGAACTGTTCGAACTTCTTTCCTTTGCAAGTTTCTTCACGCCCAAGTAGAATGAATCAACAAAAGAACCTACCTTGGTTCTGCTGCTGCTGTTGTTGTTGTTGCTGCTGCTGCTGCTTCTTATTACCTGCTGCGTAGGCGGCTTGCAGCACGTTGCAAGCCAACAAAAGCAATATCAGATTATGCAGCTTCAACATATTGCACTTGTAATCGGTTAATTATTTATTTTTTAAATTGACGTGAATTTAACACGTGAAACACGAAGCACGAAACACGTCTGAATGAGTGAAAGATGAAAGCAAAACTGACGCTTTGACGGCGACAGCGCAGCGCATATAAACGAACTGCGGCGACAAAGCTCGGCTCGGCGAGAGTCTCAGAGAGCGGCGAAGTGAGCGAGAGAGAGGAAAAGCGCGTGCGCAACTGAGAATCTGGTCAATCAGCTGAGTGTGATAAGACAATAAAATTTATTGGCAAATGTGTACACACTGTGTGTCCGTGTGTGAGTGAAACAAACATACACACACGTATTTAAACTATTGCGAGATGAAAACGCGAGTTTAAGGAAAACAAAATACATTTCCGCTTTTCCACGCTGCCGTTTTGTTGTGCATTCAATTTCGGATTGCATTTTCTGCTTGCTTGCGGTTGTTTCTCTCGTTGTTGTTGTTGTTTCTCCCCGATGTGTTCATTATTCAAAATGTTATTAAACTTCCCCGTTTTGCGTTTGCGGCGGCGCCGTGTCGGTTCGACGGTTCTCCACACTGATTTGCAGCAATTCGTGCCTTGTTATTTTCCTTCTTTTTTACTCTTTCTCTCTCCGCATTTTATTTGTACATATTAACAATTGCGTTAATTAAAGCCTAATTAGTGTATTAACTAACGGCCAGGCTGGTGACCATGGCAGCGAAAGGTGGAAGTTGCATATTCGGTTTCTTTTGGACAACCCAATGCAAAAACCACGACGATAACTACAGTCGAGAGCGTTCGATGAAAAGATACCCTGCGAACAGGCTTGGAACTAATACAAATATTATATATTAACAGTTATAGAAGATTACTGTTAGTTGAATAATTTCTTTTTTTATTGTTCGATATTATAATAAGCTAACTAAATGTCGAAGACAGAAAGTTGTATCTTTTATATGTCCTTTACAAATCAAATACAAAAAAAATTAATTATTGATTTGCGGAGGCGGTGGGCGTGGCAACCAACATTTAAAATGAATTTGTTTTGCATATGGTAAACAGAAAGCTTCATGCCAAATTTGATGTCTTTGGCTTTAATAATAGCTGAGATCTCGATGATCAAACACATGGATAGACAAACGTATGTGGCTAAGTAAGACTCGTCTAGTTATCCTAATCTAGATTGTTGATACTTTGTAGGGTCAGCCACACACCACATCTGTTACATACATTTTCACAAACTTAGTATACCCTTTTGTTAAATTTGAATGGTCGAAGGGTATAATGATAAAATGCAAAAACATACATTGCAAGAGCTTGGTCAATTAGCCGGATTGTAGCGGGATAGTATAAACTGGATAATGGATTTACTCTTTCGGCTGAACATAACCACATTAATCACATAATTGTCCATAGTTTTCGCTGATGAATCGGATTGTATAACTAACATGTAATATTTTCAGAATCATAATTTATTAAACTCAGTTGCAGTTGTCTTTAGGGACCCTACATAAACCTTGTTACGGGGCTGGCTAAACTATTCCCAATTGGTATACTCGTAGAACTATGATAAGTTCTTCAAGATAGACAAACAAAAATATAGTACTATTGGCAATAGAAGATAACCTTTTTTATTTATAAAGGAAATGCTGCCAATGGTTCGATAAGGCTTATCAAAATCGTTTGTTTTGCGATAAACATACTTAATAAAGGTAATTGGCAAAGCTTTTCCCAAAAATTATAGTATTTATACAATATACAAAATCTTTATAGAGGTCATTGGCAAAGTTATTAATACTGCAATGAATTTAACGATCTACTAAAGTTTTCTATGCATTTTATTCAAATCAAATCAAATCAATTTGTTTTTATTTTATTTATATTAACTTTGTATACAACAAGGCTTAGTATCTTTAATTTAAAGTAAGGGAAGACTTATTTAGTTACTAGCCAATATATTGAAAGAAAATTTAAAATAAAAACAATTTTTTTTTTTACAAAATCAACAACTCATATAATAAGTAAAAACCTTATTGTTGTCTCTTCAGTCCAGCCCAGTAGCGTTTCAGTTCGATGCCTTCCCAGTTAAAAGGCTTCGTCAAAATGCTGTAAAAGATTACAATTGAACAATTAAAAAAAAACAAAAATAAATGAAAAACAAAATAGAGAGATCAATGTAAAAACTAAAGTTATGCGCAGTAGAGAAAGAAAAGAAGAAGAGAAGAAAGAAAATGCAAAATTACACGATCAAATCATAATTCAATCGAGACACGAAAGCCAAAACAAGTTCAAGCACGTTCAGACGGTGCCCGAGGGAAGAGAGCTGCTCGATAGAAAGAGAGGGCGAGAGAGGGAGAGAGTGTGAGAGAGATTGAGGAGTCTGGAAAGTTGCCCACTGCCTACTGCACCGATGGCCAAGATCGACAATGAGTGTGCACCTAAATGGTCAACATGTGACTCTATCTCGCCATATAGGTTACTCTCCCTGTCTCTGTCTCTCTCTCTCCCTCTGTCTGCCTGTCATGTGCGACTGCAAATGGAGTCGGATATGATGCAATAGACGTAACATTGTATCCGAGTTGCACAATTTCGGTCAACTTCCGAGTTCGCATACGATCGCCACTCACTTTTCTTTGATGTGCTGCAGCACTTCCTGCTCCTTGGCATCGAGACCGTTGTAAAAGGCAGTTAAATTGATATCGACCAACTGGCGGGTCTGCATTCCGGTCAGAAAGGTGGCTACATCGGCCAATTGTATGGTATAGTACATGGCCAGTTTGCCCAGCTCGACGCCACGTTCCCGGCACACTTGGGCAGCCTGTTGGGCAAGTTGTTTCTGCTCGTTGGGAGCCGGATGCCATGACTGTGGGCCGGCATTGGTGAGCATGCCCAGGGCATGGGCGGCGGCGCAAATTATGCCCAGATTCTGCGACTTGAAGTAATCCAAATACTCCAGCAGTGTATAGCGGGCGTAGATCAGCACGGTCTGAATGAGAGATAAAGAGACACAAATATAAGACAGAGCATAAGTTAAGAGTTAGATTTCTCTTACATCGAATCTGCCAGCAGCACGTGAGGTGCATTCCTTAAGTATGTCCACGGGATATGCGGATACGCCAATGTACTTGGCCTTGCCCTCCTTGATCAACGCCTCCAGTGTGGGCAACGTTTCGTTGAGCACAATATCCAGATTGGGTGCAAATTCAATATCGTGTATTTGTATAACATCCACATATTCCAGTCCCAGCAGTTTCAGACTCTTCTCGACGCTCTCGCGCGTCTTCTTCGCACTGAAATCAAACATGTCCTCGTAGTTGAGTTCGTAGCGTGCCACCTTGGTGGCAATGTAGTATGCCTCGCGTGGCACATCCTTCAGTGCCTGACCTAGCACCTCCTCGGAGCGACCTTGACCATACCAGGGCGCTGTGTCAATGTAGTTGATGCCCGATTTCAGGGCAGTATGCACTGTTTTGATGCCCTCATCAGTCTCAAAGCTGCAAGCAAGAAGAGATGCGCTTTGAAGACTTATTCTGATATTATCTGACATACATCATACATTTATACATCTGCATAAATGAAAACTACATTTAAATACTATAGTATATCAACATTCACTCACATCATGAAAATGTGTACTCATGTTTTAATAAATAATCCATTTGCCGTTCTGAATGCATCCATGCAGGACTTTAATTCACTTTCATTCTCTCTCGTTTACTTTCCCTCTTTCTCGCCTTCAAATTCACTCTTCACGCACCTTTGCTCTCTCTTTCACTCGTCACACTCACTCTCTTTATGCCTATTCTCTACATACCCATAGTTTGCACAGAGCGCACCGCCGCCAAATGAAATCTTGGAGACCTGCAGGCCCGTCTTGCCGAGCGGGCGATATTCCATGCGCTTTACTTGTTCCTCATCGTGAAAGCCCTTGACATAAGTTGCCGGTAATATTCCAGACATTTCAATCTATTTTTGACTTTTATATTGCACAGTCTGTTGAAATTCGCTCCACACGCAATCAGGCCTCACAGAGAACTGATAGCGGAGAATTCTACTAGCATGGATTCGGCTCTGCTTTGTGGGTGGGTATGCAGCATACATGTGTGTATGTGTAGTACGAAGTGCACTTGAGCTTTTGCGTCTGTTGTTGTTGGTGTTTCTATTGAAAAGAGAGCACGCCCCAAAGAGAATTGATAGCGGCGAGTTCTGCCGGCATGAATTCGTCTGGGCTTTGTATGCATGTGTGTAGATGTGTTCATAGTACGAAGAGCACTACAGTTGTGATCGGTTTTGTGCTTGTTGTTGTCTTTGCTGCAAAGAGAGCACGTTCCAGAGAACTGCACCTGCGCC
This sequence comes from Zaprionus capensis, assembly GCA_018903675.1. Lineage (NCBI taxonomy): Eukaryota > Metazoa > Arthropoda > Insecta > Diptera > Drosophilidae > Zaprionus > Zaprionus capensis. The sequence goes on along the minus strand of JAEIFN010000964.1, from coordinate 8,167,526 downwards.
TTCTCACTCATCTGTCTGGTATATTTATACCTATAAGCACGTACATACCCCTATAGGGACACACTCACACAGATCACGTATCACGTATAGCGTATACAGATCACAGAGAGAATAAGTAAACTTATCAGTAAATTAAGCTCACAAAGTTGGGTTAGGCCTGCTTTGTTCTATCTAACCCATGCGATAACATTTGCGAGTGGGAGAGGGCAAGGGAGACAGCAAGAGAGCAAGAGTACTTTTCCACTGAGTGCGCGCATTGACTCCCACTCTCTTTTGCAGAGCCTGCAGATTACAACTTACTCTTAGATGCTGTTCAAACACTCTGTGCGAGTGGGACAGGGCAAGGCAAACAGCAAAAGAACAAGAGTACTTTTCCACTGAGAGCGCGCTTTGACTCACACTCTCTTTTGCAGAGCCTTTATTGCTTCACTACTAGGTATATCCCAGTCGAGACGTCAAGATATTTTCTGGTTTTGATAACATGACGATAGTAGTAAGTCAATAATGCGCCTAAGTCTCTTTGGGTGTCTGACAATCATTAAATAAAGTTATCTTTCTATTTTTCCAATTTATTATTTATTGTATTTAATACTCAACTTATCAATGGATTTACATATCAATTATCTTTTATTTAATCAAATCTTGATTTAAGTTGTTGTTCTTGAGTATATATTTTGAGACTTTCTGCATTGAATTCACAAGTACACATACGCGTATCAATTATCGATTACATTAGGCTCAAGAAGTAAGATTAGGTATATAATTTGGGTATATTCTAGTGTAGTAGTCTCTTGTAGTCTCTTGATCTTACTTAACAATAAATACATTTCTGTCTCTGATGACATGTCCATGGTAGGGTGAAGACAATAATTTACCCAAATCTATTCCATACAGAAATTGTTGTCTTATTTATATTTATTCTAAGCTCTTAGTTATTTTGTTCAAGCAGATATTTGAGGACCTCGTGCTCGCAGGAAGTCAATCCGGCGAAGAGCACATGCAGGCTGAGCTTAAACAGATCGCAACAGCTTATGTGGACTAAGAGAGTGTCCGCATTGTTTAGCTGCATGGAGTAGTAAAGCGCCAGTTTGTCGAGCTCCACGCCATGTTTCTTACAGATCTCGTCTGCGTTGTGTTTCTTTGCCTGTAACCACAGCAGAATGTAAGGATAATCTCCATAGATGACACCCATTTCCAGTTTGCGAAAGGCTTTCAAGCAGGAGTTTTCGATCAGTTTGTGGTTATATGAGAGCACCAACTGGACACGACCCTTGGCGCGTTCAACGCACTTCTTGAGCGTGTTCACGTTGTCGGCGGCGATGCCAATGAAACGCACCTTGCTCTCCTTCACAAACTCCTCTAGCACGGGGATTGTCCCGTTCAGCACCACATCCAGACTGGATACATTGTCTATAGCATCTACCAGCACCACATCCACATAGTCCAGGCCAAGCAGGCCCAAGCTCTTCTTAACACTCTCGCGGGTCTTGGCGGTAGAGTAGTCGAACATATGCTTGGTATTCATTCCGTAGCGCGCCACCTTGGTGGCAATGTAGTACGCCTCGCGGGGCACGTCCTTAAGCGCCCTGCCGAGCAGCTCCTGTGCCTGATCAAACCCGTAGATGGGCGCAGTGTCAATGTAGTTGATTCCGGACCGAATTGCCTCATGCAACATTGTGATGACCTGTTCATCGTGGAGCCTTCTGTAAGAATCAATTTCTAGTGCAAGGGAGGAGATTTTCAGGCCGGTTGTGCCCAGGTTTCGGTATTCCATGCGCCACACAAGCTCCTCATTGTGGAAACCCTTTACGAAGGTGGCTGGAAGTGATCCCGACATTGCAATAGATTTGGTCAAACTGTATATTCTCACTCATCTGTCTGGTATATTTATACACACTTGATTGTACACACACGCACGTTAAGGAGATCACAACGAGATAAAATGAAAAATGAGATAAAATAAAATGAAAAAGTAGATGAGGCTCAAGAAGTTGGGTAAGGCCTTCGTAGTTTTGTTTACTGCTGCGTCTTCTGCTACAAATTTGCACTGTAGATATTGTGTGAATGGAATTTGGTTATATCCCAATAAATATACAATATATAATATTGTTTTTGAACATTCAAAAGATTTAATGAAATTCGCTAGCTCCAATTCGACTTAGATTTTATTTTTCTTGCTTTCTGAGCGTAAATTTCAACATAAATTTAATATCTTTGAAAGTGTATTCTTAAATATTATTTAATTAAAATTGAAATAAGTATTTTCTCAGATAGCCAAATTTTCGTTATTTATTTAAATTTCCCTTAAAATTAAAATTTTAATCGTACATTTATCGTTATCGATTAACCATTTATCAAAGTATGCACTGCGTATTTAGTCGTTACTTTACATTAAATCAATAAAATACTCATTAATTTCACATTCAGCTGTCACGAATCGATATTAATATCGATAAGTGGAACTAGTTCCGGCACTCACGCATGGCTCAGCTGTCAATTTGTTTATGTAATTGCGAACAGCTGTGAGAAAGTGCTCACTGGAATTATGATTAGCTTAAATATTCGCCAAGCTGTCAGGGCAACAGTGAATCAAGTGAATCAATTGTTTGCCACCAGCTCCACAAATTTCTCTCTTCAGACAGCCGGCATGTCATCAGAGAGCGAGCAGTATCCGCCCATAGAGGCGACCATGAGGAAGGCTCTCAAGACGGAACTTAAGCCGGTTTTCATGGAAGTCATCAATGAGTCGCCCATGCACAACACCCCCAAACAGGCCGAATCGCATTTTCGCGTCTTTGTGGTGTCGGACAAATTCAATGATTTGACCCTGATAAAGGTATAGTGACCTAAAGAATCATTTCATATTCTCTATGTTGATTGCAAATCTTCTCCGTGTAGCGCCATCGACTTGTGAATGACACCATAAAGAAGGCTCTGCAGGCGGCCGGCTTTGAGTTCATGCACGCGCTCTCCATCGAGACAAAAACACCAAAGCAATGGGAGCCAGAACAGGAGCCGGAAAAGAGTCCTCCCTGCTTGGGGGGTTTTGGTAAATAAAGCGCAGCCGGCATCGAAAGCAGTCTGAATTGTTTATGTACAAAAGGAATATCACCACAAAATAAGATAAAAAAAATGCGAAAACTAAGTATAAAATGGAATACAAAATGACTCTGTTGGGGGGGGGGGGAATGGGATGGACTAGAGTACACATACTGGAAACTACTCGGCAGCTGGCAGTGGCAGTGCATCCACTTGCCGACGTGCAGAGAGAATTACATCGTTGATACCGACGCCATCGTAGGCAGCGCCGCACAGGGACAAAGGCAGCTTGTAGAAGCTTATGTATTTCCTGATATTCTCGACGCGTCGCTTGTGACCCACCGTGTACTGTGGGATGCACTTGTGCAACGTGTGCACGCGACTAAACTTGGGCTCCTCCTTGATTTGCAGTATTTCGCGTACATATTGCTGGGCCACGTCGCGCAGCTCCTTCGGGCTGGTCTGCTGGTCGAACCACTGGTCGAACCAACGTCCGCCCATCATGACAGTGAGCACCGTGTTGCCGGCCATGTCAAAGCAGCAGCTGTCGAAGATCACTCCCAGCACGGGCAGTTTCTCCACGGGCGGCACTAGCAGACCGAAGCCGTTGTGCTGCAGCAACTGGTCACTGTCGTACTGCAGATTGACCACAACCACATCCACATAGGGTATGCTGAGCAGTTGGCCAGCCAGCGAGGGATGTTGCGCCTTGACCAGCGGCGCCAGCTGATATGCCGGCAGCGAACTGATCACATGCGGCACTCGCACAACGGCATCGCGTACGTTCAGCTGGACGCCTTCGCTGCTGAAGTTAAGGTTGCGGCAGCGGCTGCTCACCTGCACATTGACGTCGTGCTCGTTAAGGTATTTGCGCAACGAGCGGGGCAGTTGCTCCAGGCCATCCGTCAGACTGTACATTGCCCACTTCTCTTGCAGCGCACGCTTGTACAGTTGGGGAGGCTCATCCTGATCGAACAGCCCAACTTTGTTCTCGTCTGGCGCACCCCTGAAGCGAGAGAAGAGCACGCCCTTGAGGACGCCGCCATATTTCTGTTCCTTCTCGAAGAGACTGTCCATGAGGAAGCGCACACTAATCTCGCGCGCATCGCCGGCACAAATGCCACAGATCATGGGACTGATGGCATAGTCGGCAATCTCCTTGCCAAAGCGTCGTTCCGTAAAACTGTAAATCGATTCATCTCCAGCCTTGGCCAACGTTCTGCCTGTGGTCAGGTCATGGAGAATTGCTCTGTATAGCGGGCGCGTGAAAGGCGGTATGGTTTTTAAAAGACCCGACGGACTGTTGGGCAGCATGCAGACTTGACCTTTCGCGTAGAGCATTCGATTCTTGGCAGCGACATGTGAGCTTGTTATCGATTTAATTGGCAGCTGCAGCTGCTCCACCAGCTCCAAGGTATTCGCTCCGGGCAAGCCCTTGGGTCGTATCGTTCGTGGCCCACTCTCGAAGAGGAAACCACGGTCCTTGTGCCACTCCGAGCGTATCCAGCCGCCGACGCGTGGCGATGCCTCGTAAATGGTAAATGGATTGCCAAACCGGCGCAACATGTAGTAGCCTGCAGCCAGGCCACTGATGCCGCCGCCAAGCACGGCCGTGTTCATGATGCAGCTGCTGGGGTTATTTGTTTCTAAAGTGTTCCTTAAACTTTGTTTTGGCCAGACTGACTTTCGAACGGAATAATCTTTGTGACAGATAAATCGCTGCACTTTATTTTTCCGACAGTCATAACAATAGCGATGTGTGTTATTGTCGTGCCTGTGACTTATCGCAGTACTTACAGTCACTGCAGTGAAAAGAGTAACCGATTATTTTTAAAATTTATGGTAAGTGATCGCTAACAGAGTTCTGTTAAGTAAGCTGCCAACTACTTGGACTGCTTGCACTGATCTGCAATCCCATGACACGATCCCATGTTGCTTTAGCATAGCCACAAACCAAGAGACTATATATGTTTTGGTCAGGATACTTTTTTTGCTCTTGCTGTTGTAAAAAAGCTAGACTTTGACGGGGAAAAACTGAACGGGCAAAACCAATTTACCTGCTGATTTGAGTGTCAGATATATTATATTTCTTTAAATATTTCTTTAAGTAGTGCACTGCTTTGACTGAAATACAAAGATAGGATCACAGCGATTTTCCAAACAGATACAAGCTAGATATACAGCAATCCGCCGTTTTCATGTTTGTCACACATGGAACTTTTAAAAAAGCTAGATTTTACAGGATGCATAATGCACAAAAAGATTATTTTTTAATGAAGCTCAAAAGTAATTTAATTATTTATACATTTTGCTTGAAATTTGTTAAGTATTGACAAAAATGTAACCTATAAATATTTATAAATAATTAAATTATACAGGGTGTACGATTTACTACTTAATTATTTGATTCTCGGATACACCACATGTAAACATAACCTATGAATGTATGCACAGATGTATGTATGTATATAATATGCATGTACGCACACACTGGCGATGCATTTTGGCGCCAGTTTTAGTGAATCAAGGAAGCTCTCTGCCTGCTGTGCCAGGCCCCTAGTGCGACTCCGAAAAAGCTCAATTCGAGCTTGAGCTGCACAGGGCGACGAGTCTCGTCGGGTCGACAGCGCGCAGAACTGTATACGCTGTTGACGAGAAAGGTTGGTTTTCTTGCTGGGACTTGTCTGTGCGCGTCGTGTCTTGTCTCTGTTTGTGTGTTTGTGTGGAAAGCAAGGAAAAAGTTCCTTAATAAATGTATATGTATGTATATGTGCGTGTGTGCGTATGTGTGTGTGTACACCACATACTGTGAAAGTGAAAATATCTGAAATACGTATGCCAATTAAGGAAATTAATCCTCACGAACATGTCGAAACACGTTCGATTCGAAATTCGATTATAGAATTATTTAAATATCAGGTTAAGGCCTGCTGAAAATTTCTGTACTCGGTGAAAATCGGTGAAAACAGCAAAAAAAGCGAGGAAACGACGGAAAAAATACAATATATTCGCGTGTGACATACATACGTGTACAGGCAAATGTACATATATTTTTAGACAGGGAATTCAATTAAACAACAATTGCTATATTAGAAATATGTGTGTGTGTACGTGAAGGGTACTGGGACAGAGGAAAGAGGAAAAGAAAAGATGAAAAAGGGAAAATAATTTTGCATTAAATTGTCTTTTCATTCTTCGTTAACAAGGAACAGGCCCGCATATAGAGCATGCAAAGAAACATTCATTCGCCCAAATCTACATACACACACACGAACACACAATTTGTATGTGCAAATATGTGTACATACACGCATACACACAAACACACAGACACGCACACATTGCGCCAGTTTCATGTTAAAACGCGCACAAAACGAGCACGACGACGTCGACGAGGAAAAAGGACACGAAGATAAAGTCGATGGGCAGCCGGAGATACAGTTGTATCGTTCGCAGTTGCCGTTAAAGCCGAGCCGCGCTTCGTTGTCATCGCCATCGTCATCGTCAATGTTATTTTTGTTGTTTCCTACTCTTCGTCATTAGCGTTGGCGTTGCCGTCGACGTTGGCGTCGGCGTCGGCGTTGACGTTCCTCGTGCGCGTTCCTTGCTAAAATGTGTGTCAGTCAGTCAGTGCCCGAACCAGCTTGTCTGTGTGTGTGGGCCTGTGTGTATGTGCTGTACCAATTTACTCTAGGTACGTGTGTGTGTGTGTGCTGCACTGTCGGCCAGTAGATACCTGCATGGAAACTTAGCTTAATTCTAAACGAGTTCAATGCGCGCCTGGCCAGGCAATTCCACTGTTTACATTGTTATTTGCCAGCAATGGCAACACTGGCAGAGCACACATACACATATACACATTTATAAATTCATACATACATATGCAGAAATTGTAACTACAGCTAGTTAGCGTGCTTAACTTATATTGCCTGCTATTCATAAATATGCAATTCTTGTTTGCATACACACACACACACACATACATACATGAAGTGCGGAGTCATGCAAAGCTTGCACACGCACATCTGGACCATGCCTGTTCCCTGTAAGTATGTGTGTATGTGTGTGTGTGTTTGGGGGAAAACTTAAACTAGGGCAGTGTGTTTCAGGCTGCAGCAGCAGCTCTTGGAAGCGTTCATTGCCTCGCACATGCTTCACGCGCTCGGTCCTTTCTTCTTCTCTCTTGTCTCTTCGTTCGTTGCCCTACTCTCGTCAGCCTCTGCCACTGCCGCATTGTGCCAGCTGCACACAGGGTGATACGTATCAAGCATTGCAGGGTGATGCATGTAAAAAGAAACAATCAAAAACAATAAATACAAATAAAATAAAGTTATTTCTTGTGGAATTCGTGCAGACATTGCGTATGCTTAATAAAAATTAATTTGTGCCTTCGGAATCGAAAGGAAAAAGCGTAACACACATTCGGACTACGGCCACAGCGCATGTGCGAAAGTGAGACAGAACCAAGCACACAGAGAGAGAGTGTGAGAGTGGCACGAGTCAAAGAGAGAGTGAGTAAGAGAGAGAGAGAGAGTTGGCAAGGGGCTGTGAGCATCGTCGCTTGCAATTCCAAATAATTAATGCTCAGCTGCTGTTTTGCTTTGAAGTTTGCTTCGCGTCTTTATTTATTTATTTACCATACCAGGCCGTGTCGTCCTTCTCAGTCAGTCAGTGTGCGCCGCGTTGCCTTGTTACTGTCGCTTGTCGCTTGTCGTGGCGAATTGTAAACTAAGATTGCAAAGAAATTGTTGTTGCCGTGCGGGATAATTTAACTTTACCAATCACTGGGAAACGTGTGTGTGAATGTAAATACAAATATAAATTCAATGAATGCATTAAATTCGATTCGTATCTGAACTAAATAATTGAATATTCTGTTATTAATTTAAAATAAAAGTGGAAATTAAATGAAAAGTCTTTTAATACTTCAATTTAAAGCAAATCAAATTGATACAAATAAATTACAAACAAACGCACAATGAAACTGATAACGCTATTCTAAATTAACCAAAAATTAAGAACAAAACCAGAAAAAAATCAACGGTAGCCAAGTGAGCTGTAATTAAAATAATAAAAAAACAAAAGTAAATGATATAACAGTCAACTACGATGACGACATAGGGAAAACAACAAAAAGGAACAGGACAAGTTTAACGCGGGGATTTGGAATAATTGAGTACAACAACAACGACAACAGCCAGAGCTCCAGAACGACTACAACAACAACTGCAACAACAAAAGGAACACCAGCTACTACAACAACAACAAATCGTCTACATTTTGATGTGCGATTTGAGCGTGTGAATGTTGGCAGCCCTGGAGCCCTGCCTCGGTGGTTTAGCCTGTACTAGGTAAGTACCAAAGCTTACAAGCTCTCCCCATGCTCTTCTCTCCCCACCACACCAAAACTGTCGCACTCTCTATATAGAGTTAAAACGAAAGAAAACCAAAACAAAAACACTTTTCCCCAATCTGACGCACAACCACACTCCTCTGCCAACAAAGCGAGAAGCGAATATGAGCACGACGGGCCCAAGAACAACAACGACAACAACAATCGAATCGATAACGGCTGCTAATTTGGCTCTAATTGCAAAAGAGAAAATACAATCGAACCCGATACCGATAACAACAACTACTACGAAACAGTTAGCATGGCCAGCTGGTGTCCCAATTGCCATGAACTGCCGCCGTTCTATCCGCCCATCAACCCAAAGGTAAAGCCAACAACAATAAGTATGCTCCACTTACCATACTCCGTACTTACCCCCGTCGTGGCTTAGGTGTGTGCAATCAATGTAATCGATCAATCAATCAAATATATGTACTAAATATTGTATATATATATGTATGTATGTGGCTAAGTAAATCGATTCTAGTCCATTTCATGTCCGATTTGATTAGTCCTAATGAAATTCAGTTTGCGTTAGGCAAAGGAATAATTTCCATACATTCACGAAGTTCATTTCATTAGTAAACAACAGCTCGCATGACCTTTGCAAATGTGGCACACACACACACACTGGCGTACACACCTACACAGGTAAGCCCTTCGGCCTTCGACCATTGTCGCATCGCGTCGCTAGCGGTCAACGCAATCAGCGAAGACAATCAGTGGGCCAAGTGCGATCCATAAATTGCTCAAAAAGTCGAAGGGTATTTGTCAGCTCGAGCTGCTTGTCGTGTCGTGTCAGTCTCTGTCTCAGTCTCTGTCTGTGTTCGTGCCTTTGCTTTGCTATTGTTCTTGCTTTCACCATTTGACAGACATGCGTCAAATTATCTGGCCACTGTTCGCGTCCGTGCCTGCACCCGCCCGCCCTCTTCCCCTCTTAAAGAAATCGATAGTTCGCAATGTAAATTATTACCTTTTGTTTGCCGTGTGACTTCATCCGTTTGCCGGGCCCCCTCCTTCCCACCTGCCACGACTACCTGACAATCAAATCGACTCAGTCTTTGTGGCATAATTTATATCGCGCTGCTAGCCACTATCTAGCCACCGCCCGCCTGTGTGGCTTAGGTTATATTAGTCGCAGCAGGTCGTCGCTACGGAAAACTCATATCTTAAGTCCACGAAAATTCCCCCAAAAATAAACCCCAGAGTGCGCGTCGGTGCCCGCAGCGACATTCCGATAGACTGGAGCAAGTAAAATCGATCTGCGTTTTTGCATAAATATTTACGATGACACTTCGTATTCACTTGGCATTCATATTCCGAATTACTTTGGCTCCGTCATTTTCGCTTGTCCTGGTAGTCTATTGTAGTTGTACCCTAGCAGGGTATATTAGTTTTACTCAAACGTTTTGCAACGCAGAGGGAGACAAGTGTACATATAGGGAAAGTCAAAGTGAGGATTGTCTGTCTATCTGAAACACTAGAACTAACTTTAAGTTAACTATATTGGCTTATTTCCGTTTCTATATTATATATAGCTGTTATAGTAAGGGTCATTAAGGGTAATTGTAGAAAACTGCAACAAATTATTTACATGCTTTGTACGACAGTGTTTTAATATAAACTAAAAAGAAATCAAGAAAGTATTTCGTAAATTTCCTTCTAGAATTCTTTTAACCTTTCACATAAGCAAATCTACTTTTATCAAAGTAAGTTAATATTGTATAATTAGCAAGGAGTTATTGCATTAACTGTAAGAGTATCAAAGGTTCGCCGCAGATAACCTTTCTTTCTTGTTTTGGTTTGTCTTGGCCGTAGCTTTGTATTGAAACAAGCGATAAACATTCTTTTGTTTATTTAGTATTCACTCAGCGTACACAGTTCGTAGATCCACAGACATTTGTTTATAGATTCGCCGTCGTATGTTTGTCTAGTCTGCAGCAGCTTAAGCGCATTAACAATGCATAAAAATGATTGATTTGAGTACTGTGTGAGTAAATTTAATGGCAAATCAATAAAATGGGTATCAGATTGTTGTCGAGCTAATACTTTTCATTGAGAGTTGTTTAACAAGAATTTAAATTGTTATTCATTACATATTCAATTGTTACTCATTGCATATTCAGCAACTACTCAACTTGCTTGCTCGTTTTGCGGAATTCTGCATCGACATTCTTAATAGACGCTTCCGGAATGCAATTGGAGAACTTGTTTCGCCAGCTAGTGTAATATTACGTATACGTAGCATGATGCATGTGCTCAAGGTCAACGACAGTTCTTCAAAATATTCATCAATTGAATTGAACTAGTTTATAATTCGGCAAGTGCAATGAAGCGATCAACTGAGGCGCTATAAATAAAATGCGACTGCCGTTTGATGATAATGATGATGATGAGCAATTATAAACAGTACTAGAGCAACTAGGTGGTATATACACATATACTGCGTAGTCGGGACTGTGGCAAGAGCACACTGGGTCAGCTTGTTGCCAGCTTTGAGGGGGTGGCCCGCAGGAAATAGCAAACAAAGCGCGTAAATTATGAAACGACAGCTAACTGGCGACATGGCGTGACAGGGCAGAGTTAGCTCGGGCTAACCTGGCGCAGCTCCGCAAACAGCAGAGTAGGGGCGGCAGAGGTATTTCGCACAGAAAAAGGAATGCAAAATTGTGACTGCCTGTCTGTGTGTGTGTGTTCGTGTGTGCCTGTGAAAAACAAGAGAGCTCATAATTTATTTATTTATATTTACCCTGCCGTTGTTCTTGCTGTAATAATAATTAGTTGTTGGCAACTCACGCACACAAATATGCCGCACAAATATCTATAGGATACAGCTTTGTTGTATGTGTCACTCACACATGTGCGTGAGTGTGTGTGTTTGTTTGCCTCCACCTGCGCAGGGCATTATTATTATGTCGTTGAGCTTAGTAAAGTATGAGTTTAATGTAGCTGTAATATATGAAATATATAAATATGCTATATAAAATAGAAGTCGAAAATAAAAAAAATATTATTTAGTATTTAAATTACAAAATTTAAGTGATTTGCGAATTCTAAATTTTGTTTTTTGATCTACAAAAAAAAAATTTGAATTTTATATACGAGTATGTACAAATTAATTATTTATTAAATTAATCATTAATTATTTGAACCAAAGCCAAAGTTTCGTCATTAAATATTTAATTTGCCATATATATTTCATGATTTTATAGCAACTTAAATGTTTAGCAAACTTAGCTAAAGTGTATATATGTAGGTTTATATATGTATATAGCAAAGTTGTATACAAAATCGGCGACTATAAATATTTAGCAATTTTATGATGTTATTTTAAATGGTTTTCCAATATTGGCATCGCACATGAGGGGAAGTGTATTTCCGCTGTGGTGGGAAATTCGTATAATGAATTTTCTTTATTTTTCTTTTCGCTGCTTTTTAATTAAATTCAAGTTTGTCGCCCGCGCTGCCAGAATTCGCGGTCGCCTAGAGAGCGGCAGCGAGAGAGAGTGAGCAAGAGAGAGCGGTAGGGAGAGAGAGTGAGCGGGCCTGAGAGAAGATAGCACGGCGGGCAGGCAGGCCGCTGTGCTTGCTCCTCATGCTCATGTCTGGTTAGAAGCTATCGTCGGACTTTTATAATGTTCACTTTCCCGATTGTTCAGTTTCAGTTGGTGTGCGACATTTGTGCGGTACGCTCCGGTACGTTAGCGTCCATTTTGTTAGAGTCGCCTTCTTGCTGCGTTCGTTGACGCGCGCGTCTATGTGTGTGCGAGTGTGTGTGTGTGACAAATGCAGATGTATAATATACACGCATATATAGTATATATACAGCATACGCAGTGATTCACTGAGTGCGTTGGCCCCCAGCACACGAAAAGCGTGCAAAATATCGCGCTGCTCATAAATATAAATACAATTATTAAAGCAAAACTGGCAACCATTTGTGCCATCGATAAGTTCAAAGTTCAAAGAGGATTTGCTGAGCTGTTGCTGTTGCTACTATATTCGCTAGATTGTCGCATGGATCTGATGCTCTGATATCGCAACAAATTGTCGCCGCGTTCGTGTGTGTGTTTGTGCGTGTCGCGTACATTGCGAGATCACTTTAAAAATAAAAGATTTGTTTGTTGCTATTTTTAAAGGCGTGCCAAGTTTTAATACCATTCTGTTTCGTTTCATTTCGTTTCGTTGCGTTTTGTTTCGTTGTCATTGTCGCAGCGCATTCGTGTCTGTTGTCGTTTTCGGTGGCGTCATTGGCCACTTGGCCATGTCCAAAGTTGCCTAGCCTCAGCCTCAGCCTCAGCGCGACCCAGTCAAAGACAGACATACAATCAGTATCAACTGTTCAGTGCATATATAAAAGTAGATTCTATATAGACTATAGCAATGTAATCAACTGAAATGGCAAGTGGATTGATCGGCACAAATATCAGCGCAGTGACAAATGTAAGCTCGTCTTGATAAGGCTTTTATATATTGTATATATAGCTTAGCTTGACATTGCCCAGCAGCAGCTTGTGTTGTGTGTACCTCAGGCAGTCGCATCTGACAATAATAAATTTATAATTTATATTAATTTTGTTTATATTTATGCGCAATTCGGCGCAAACTTGAGCCAAATTGAGCGAATTTTAAATGTCAAACGTGACGTATGTGTAATATAGCGTAAAAGACACTTACACTTACACACACATACAGAGATACAGAGAGACACATGTACATACATCAATCTGAGTGCCGCCTTGTGCTAAAAATGTTGTTTCACATTAAAAAGATACTCATACTCATGTTCTGGCTAATTGTCAATGAATCATTTGATAGCGCATAACAATAATTGATACAATCTTGGTTTTTCATGTATTTTATATATGTACTATATGTTATTTTCTAGGGGATGTCGGGGTGTGATCAAAGCACTGTCGAATCATTGGCCGATGATCCAACAGATTCACCATTCGATGCCGATGATTGTCTCAAAGTTCGCAAGTATTGGTGCTTTCTGCTATCCAGCATATTCACATTCCTTGCTGGCCTGCTTATCGTGCTACTATGGCGTGCATTCGCATTCATCTGTTGCCGCAAGGAGCCGGATTTGGGACCCAACGATCCCAAGCAAAAGGAGCAGAAGGCGTCACGCAACAAACAGGAGTTCGAGGGAACATTTATGACAGAAGCAAAAGACTGGGCTGGAGAGCTTATCTCGGGTCAAACAACAACTGGTCGAATTTTGGTAAGTACTAGTAATATTCCCTAGACTTTCCCTACCTCTAGTCTCTTTTTAGTCAAGGTTAGCCATGCATTTTTCATTGCATTATATGACTTTCGTTCACTTCGATCGGTCTGGCAGTTGCGTGTAGAATGTAACATTTGCCACACATTTTTATTGTGCCACATTTCGTGGCCTGTTTGTTGTTCATGTTTGTTGGTTGCATGTCAACAACGGAAGCAACCCAGTAACTCGACCATTTCCATGTGCCGTAAATGCTACCATACTCTATATGTAGTGCTTGCTCACTGATTAAATTGATTTAGTTGCCCTGCTCGAGGCGGCATTGCTTTGACTCAGTTTAGGCACCTGATATATTACTCTAGTTGGGAATTACATATTATATTTTATTTTTTCGGGGCTCCTTTTGATAATTAATGACATGATAATTATGGAAACCAGGTGCCAGGTGGCAGGTGCCATGTGCAAACAGCGCTATTTCAACATTTTGCATATGTCACACTGTGCACTCATCAATTAAACTGGAGCCCCTTGAATAAGCCAGGCGACATTAGAGGTATTTCGAGTAGGGTGTTAACTTGGCTTAGGCACTAGCTGGGGATCAGGCAACCACTTTGTCTGAGAAGGTATGTGCTGGAAGGTATATGTGGAAATTTAAAGGGATTTTCATGTTCAACTAATATTCGATTAACGTAGGGAATCAGAAAAATGTTGACATTGCAAGATATATATAATATATTGATATAATATTTGCATATACTTATGTTATGTGTGTAGTAGATACAATGGGGTACAGAGGATGCTAGATGTTGTAAAGTAAAGTTTATTGGCTTTAATTTAAGGTTTCTATAAACTGGTTTACTATTTTACTTTTATCTATTCAGTACAATTTCAAAAGCAATAAACGAATAAATTAGTTTCTACTCAAAACCAGTTTTATATGTTTTATGATTGAGAAAAAATGGTTTATAGATTCGATTTGTTTAATTTAAATGTAGAACGAACAATATACCAATTTTTTTTTTGATTAAAGTACCTTTAGCACTTTGCTGATGAGAGTAATAAGCTTCAATAAATAAGTAACATATTGTATAAATAAGTATGCATATTGTATAGTATAGTATAGTATATTTAGTATATATAATATAGTTTATACACTAAGTGCGACCTTCTTTAGGGATTCTGAAAAACAATATTCTTAATTACTGTTGTTCCTGTGTGAACATCTAATAAGTAATTTCAAGATTTACACCTTATATAGTAGTCCTCATTTGTCTGCACATTACCTAACGAAAACCTTTTTCCATTTACTTTTATAATGGGAGTCGATTGCAAATCCAACTTTTAGCCCTCAGCTTTATTTTCCATACTTGAATACACATATGTATATACACACGTGTCTTCTTTGCTGCATGACATTCTGTCATTATAACAATAAACTCGTGAAGACAAACTAGGACTGGGAATATTCCTAAAGTTGAAATGCTTACGCTCATGTCCACGCCCCAGCCACAGCCCAAACAACGTCAATGCGAACGCCCGTTTATCGATAGTTCTCTTATATGGCGGCCGAGGGGCTCTATGGGGGAGCTATGCAAAGTTCTAACAAAATGGCAATAGCAACTCACAGTTAATAACGGGAAACGGGCGAAGCGAAACAAAATAACAAAAGATATGCGAGGCAGGGGGGACGTGGCAGCCACAACATATAGCAGTAAATATTGTGGGTGCGTGGCGCACGTCATAGGGAAAGGGCTTAGAAAATCAATAAAAAACTTGCCTGTTTCCTCAGCGAAAGGAGCCCAGCAACCCCGCAGCGGGGTGAATGGCAAATGGCAAACGAACAGCGGCAAACGCCTATTGCCCAAGCGGCCTACTGTGCCAGCAGGCCAATTCTCTGGCAGACTGCGGCACAATCTTGGTTGTTGTTTCTCTGTTGTTGGTGTTGTTGTTGGCAATTGAGTGCTGTTGCAGCTGTTGGCGGTCGCCTTCGAGTATTCGCTTTTCACAAAGCCTTTTGGCATTTGCTCGGCTATTTATACCCTGCGACATATGAAAATGTATATAAAGGGTATATTAACTTTGTGGAAGTGTATATAACAGACAGCAGATGTTGTGTCAGATCTTATACAATATCAATATATGTACATATGTTCTTGGTAGAGGCTTAGCAGCACTATTCGTGTGTCTGCCTGTCTGTATGAACACGTATATCTCCGGTTTTATACAATATAGAGTTTCTAAATTCACATAACAACATCATAAAGATTTTATATACACATAATAGGTACATCTATTTGTAGTTTACTAACTAATTATTCCTGTTCAAGAACTTATCCCAAATTGATTAAAGGGTATCTGAGAATACAAACGTTCTTTTCCTTACTTACTTTTTCTTATGTGTATGTATTGTATTACAGGCACAAAATAACATACAGATGTACATATTCCACACATACATACGTATTTGCTTGATTGTTACACAATCGCAGGACTCTCATTTCCATTTGATTGTACGACCTTAAAAAGTGGCTAAACTGCTAATTGGCCTTGCATTTCTTGAGGTGACTTCAATGCGGAAGTTGCCAGAAAAAAAGTCCTAAGGGAAACAGTTAACTGCAAATTAACGGCGGGCGTGTCCAACACATCCGATTGCACCAGGTCAGGCCACCTCAGGGGCAACTTAAGCAAACAATCCTAAGAAAAAAAAAACGCATTTTGCAGACCCATTAAACTGTTGTTGCTGTTGTTATTGTTGTTGTCGTTGGCCCCGTCCGTGATGTGCGGTCGTTTTATGAGTAAATTGATTGCTCTATTTAGCGAGAGCAGCTGGCATAAAAAATGAAAAAGAAATAAAAAAAAATGGATTCTATATGTGTTTTTAATAGTATGCTAAATCATTTTGAAGAGCCTAGATTGCTGCTGTAGAGGTGGCAACCCTATTAGATACCCTACAATGATAGAAAGTAAAAGTAAATATAATTATTATATATAAGACTGATTCTATTTTATCATTGATTTATCCGAAGTAATTAAGGTATATGTACCATATATAAAATGTAGTTCGGTGAATATGTTCATAATATATGTACAACATACAACCTTTTTTCAATGCCTACAGGGTATAAAATACACTCAATCAATTATTAAATTTAAGCATATTTTAAGTTCTTCACAGTTGCTGATACTTCAGAAGTCATTTACGCGATTTGGTTTTGAAAAGCGACACGTGTTTTCTCAATTCCCAATTCCCAGTTCGTACGACATTTCAGATTCTCGTGCCAGTCGTGGCGTCTGTGCCCTGCGGCTTAAGTGGATTTCGCGCCACATCAAACACATTTCCGGTCGAACAAGCAACTAAGTGATTGACCCAGTTTCTTTACCCACCAAAAGGAACAAATATAATCAACAACAACAACAAGAACAAGAGCAGCAACAGAAGAAACATTGTCAGCATAAAGTTTTATCATCTTCTTGGCCGAGTTACGTTCACGTCGTCGTCGTCGTCGACGGCGTCTTGACTACGGGGGCTGCTGCATTGATTACCTTGTCGTGGTGACGTCAGCTTTGTGGGCTGTACGACAAACTACTGACGTGCATTACAAAGGGCAATTGCGTCACCGTTGTACCGACGTGATTGACATTGTAATCGTTTTTATCAGCATGCGCTGCTCGGTTTGTCTCTTTAATAACATGAAGGCACAAGTGATGACCCATGGCGTATACGTAATATATAATATGAAACCTTCTTTTGCATGCTACTTAAATGACTTTCGGAACTATTTGACAAGGTTTGCACCTGCCTTAAGCTAAACAGGTGTATGGGACCTGGGTTAATTACATGGATTGCGTGCGGCCTTTGCAAATTTCACTTACATTTTCCTCGTGTTTTGTTCGATTATCAAAGCAATTACGTCTGAGTGGGCAGGACAGGAAAGTCAAACATTGGGTATAACAATTACCTGCGATTATAATAACGTAAATCAGTTTAGGATGAAGTCAAAATTACGCAAGCTACTAAGGTTTTGGCGTCGTTTCTCTATTTTTGCCCTAATCAACAGTATAACCTTATTTAATTGGCAATAAGATTTGAGGAAGGTTATTGGCATTACATATATTATAAGATTTTGCAGTGTTCTTGGCTTTTATTTAAGTCAGTTCACTCTATGCCAATTGCTAGCTCAGGCACAGGCTGGCGAAAGGCCAACTATATATATTTAGTGCAGACTACAAACTATCTACTATAACAAACCACAAGACTGTGATTTATGTGCCCAGATGTATTCGTAATTACCATATTTATGCAGTGGAAATCCTGTTGCCATGGATATTGGAGATTCTAGAATGAGAAATGTAATGCACAAGTGCATTACTTTCTTTAAAAATATATATTTAGTTTTGTGTATGAAGATTGTTAATCCTTATGCGTATTTAAAAGACCTAGTTGCTTTATTTTTATAGCGTATTATAATTATTGTCAACTGGTAATATATGTAACAGGCAGAAGGAGTCGTGGCAGAACTCTCAAACTTAAAAACTGGTTTATAAGCGTTATTTTGATGCAGAACAGCTCATTTTTGGTTAACACAATAACTCTCAATACCTAAATGATTTATAAAAATTTGGTTGCGATCGGATAATTAATATAGAAGTTATTTAAGAGTTAATAATTTCCAAACCGCTCCCTAAAGTATGCAATACAAAATACGCACAACATAGAAGTTATATATCTAAGAAATCCTTTTAGTCAGGAGGGTAGCTGGTATTTTACAGTCGAGCACACTCAAAGGATCATTTTATTTAATTGATTTACACAAAAATCTTTTCAATGTTAATTTTTTTTAAAAACTATAAATACACTTTCCAGTGCATCTCCTATGTTACGACCTATTATTCTAAATATGATAACCAAATTGAACAGTTATGATCATTTCAAAACGAAACTAATTATCTAATTTATTTTCTTGCAGGTCGTACTCGTATTTATACTCAGCATTGCATCTCTCATTATATACTTTGTTGATGCATCTAGCGAAGAAGTCGAAAGATGCCAAAAATGGAGTAATAACATTACTCAACAGATCGATCTCGCATTCAATATATTTTTTATGGTTTACTTTTTTATACGAGTAAGTTTCACGTCTCTTACCTTCTGTTTGTTTATTCTTCAGTCACAAACAAAGACAAATTGGTTGATCCTCTTAATAATTAATTCTATGTTAATCAGTTGGAATTTGCTTTTAAAAATTCTTAAATACGATTGTGTTTTCTTCATTAACAATTTTTTTACAGTTCATAGCGGCGTCCGATAAGCTTTGGTTTATGTTAGAAATGTACAGTTTTGTAGATTATTTTACAATACCCCCGTCCTTCGTATCAATATATTTAGATCGAACTTGGATCGGTAAGCGCAAAACAAATTTATTAATTAAAAATCAATTAAAAATTCTAAAACTTTATGCATACAAATCGGTTTCTAGATTAAATAATCATTCATTATTTTTACACACAAATACACTCTCGCACAAATTATATATGTAAATATACCATATATATACTAGCATTTGCTCAGACAATGTGCCCCGATCGATTTGTATGCATGCAATGTGCTTTACTCTTCATGCACACACACATATGTGCGTGTGTATGGTTTGGAAGTGTATCTCGTATCAATAAATGTATATATCACAAACAGGTCTTCGATTTCTTCGAGCGCTACGTCTCATGACTGTTCCAGATATTTTACAATATTTAAATGTACTAAAAACATCGAGCTCAATACGTTTGGCTCAACTAGTATCAATTTTTATATCCGTGTGGTTAACAGCAGCGGGAATTATACATCTGGTATGTAGACACACACACACAAACACACACACGCAAATAAATACACATACACACACAAAACACATATAGACATATGGCATGGCGACATGCGCGTTTTCCAGTCGGTTTTGTCAGAGTTTTGCAGCGCGTGTCTAAAGCCAGTTTAAAAAATATATTACGCATACGACGCGTTGCAGGCTTTGACAAAGCAAAGGGCTGGGAGAGCGTGCGTGGCGCTTGATTGCAAGTGTCCAATGGCATAGAGATTTGAAATATGCATATCGATTTTGTCGCTGATGCGTGTTTTGTTTTGCAATTGATAAATTGCAATTGCATTTACTTAAAATTTAGCTGGAGAACTCTGGCGATCCGCTGGATTTTAATAATGCTCATCGTTTATCCTATTGGACCTGTGTCTATTTCCTAATTGTGACCATGTCAACGGTAGGATATGGTGACGTTTACTGTGAGACTGTCTTGGGAAGAACATTTCTCGTGTTCTTTCTGCTCGTCGGCTTGGTAAGTTCAACAACAACAATAACAACTGCGACACTGAAGCAATACAATAACACAAAAAAAAAACATACAGTTAAATATTTTCAAACGTACAAAATATTTAAGCTTTCTTTTAGTTACACATATAGACAATATTTTCTCTATTTGTCTCTCTCTCTCGCTCTCTGTCGATCAAAAACTTTCTCTCGCTGTCTCTCTTTGTCTCGGCCCGTCGACATCGAGACCCATTGAGCCTAGGCGAATGTAAACAGCGGGGTTCGCAATGCTATAATATGTGTGAATGGTTCAAGTTTTGGTTGTTTGCCTAATGTACCTAGATAAAGTTTTGCTCTAAACTAGCGTAACATATTTACCAACATAAGCATCCAAAAAAAACATTCAAGTAGATCAATTACCAAGTACCAAGTACCGAGTGTAGCACCCTACATACTATACCAGAAATACTCAACCCGTACCCGAACCTGCGTTTGTCCCCTTACAACAACATACAACAACTACAGTTCGATTAGTAGAATAAGGAATTATGAAACAGTACTCTATATCTTAATAATTAATTAATTACTCTCTTTATCAAACGTATTTGAAAAAACTACGCTACGTTTGTGTAAATATACATAGAACGACTTAATAACGCTGCACCAATTCGATTTTGAAATGTTTACTTTGAGACTCGGTTTCATATATACAACTACAATATATTATACTATCATCTTGCGTTTCGTTAGCTTCTAAATCACCAAAACGCGTCGCGAATTGCGATTAAGTCACTCTTTCTCGATTTACTATATACTCGTACTATTTCGCTCATGCACACACAGAGACATCTACATTACCTTTACTTATGCAGCAGCTGCGTAGATGATTCGTTTTATACAGTACAGTTGTTTCTTGTTCTTGTTTTTATTTTCTTATGAAAGTAAAACATAAACATCAACAAAACAACAATGCATGCAGTTTTAAATTTTTGTAATATTTCCATTATTCAATTTGCTTTTGTTTTTTTTGTAAGAAAAACTTGTAGACACGACACACTTTGGCAAGAAAAAACATAGACACAAACAGCAGATACGGACACTGATGTCATGACTCGTGGAGTAACTTTATAAACAGACAGCAGACAGGGTGCTTTTCATACATATGCATATGTTATAATCAAAATAATTTCTAACAAATACTTATATAGATATTTGTTTTGCATGCTATAAGGCTATAAGGCTGCCACCAATCGGATTGCAAAATAAACCAAACTGCTTTTAGGTTATAAATTTTATACAGATAGGCACGTGGAACTTAAAAGACTCTTTTTCCTATCGTATGATGTTAGTGTGTGAGTGAATTAGGCTAGCATTCAGGCTGGAACCTATTGATAAGACACAAAATATCACTAAGCCTTAAAATATATATTTTCATTGATTTGCGTTTAATTGTTAATCTGTTAATTTACCTATATTCGTCTGTGTGGAATATATATATATTTTAGGCAATGTTTGCCAGCAGTATACCGGAAATAATTGAACTCGTTGGTAGTGGCAATAAATATGGCGGTGAACTCAAAAGAGAACACGGAAAGAGGTAGTCTATAACATTCAATATGCAATATAAAAGACATATATAACAACATCACATTCAATTTGAAATACATTCTCGATATAAATCAATATAAAACCTACTAAATACTAAGAAAACTGAGCTACAAAACGATCTTTAGAATATATCTTGGGAAATGGTCAAATAATCTTTTTAATTTCTCGTTTATTTAACCAAACTTGACTCAAGCAAAGCAAATCGAATTGAATCGAACTAAGGTTTAGGGCCCCACAGATAATTTCGATTTGTATAATGCTCTAGACAATATACAATACAATTGTTAACAATTAAATTCATGAATAGCAATTGATCGTAATGAATCGTATCGTGAGTCGTATCGCAATAGTCATGTTAATACTCAATTATCGAATTTATACACTTTCTTCTTAGTCTGTTACCCTTTGATTTGTTTTTGTTTTTTAGTTAACCAAATCGATTTGTATTTTGGTAACTCGCATACGAAGTTGAAATAATTGAAATACCCTTATCCTCATCAAACGTAGTAGTTGCAGTCAACTCTGGACAATAGAGTCATGTTCAATCGATTATATTTTCCAATAATTAATAATATATGTTTACCATGACATTAGTTATCGTATGCGTTGCGTGACACTATTTGTGAGTGATCAAACATAATCAAATTATAAGTTCTATACTTAGATTCATATTTTATCAATCAATATAAACCTTTTCTGCAGTTCTTTCGGTCCTATATATACTATTTAAACGTACTCAGAGGGTTTTCTTTTGCTTTCCCCCCACTCCCGTTGATTCGTTGGCGATACGCTGCAGACACACGTTATAGGCGTGTGCTATACATTAAATTTAGCCCGATTTTGCATTTCTTTTGGTTTATTTTTTTATGTTTTTGTTTAGTTATGTTTCATTTCGTTGCGTATTCTTTGCAATGCTTTAAACGTTTATGTATTAACCCACCAGAACTGCAAACTACATGTGTTTTCAATTTGCAATTGTTGAAGGTTTGTTTTTTTGGACATCTCTTTTTAAAGCATTCTTGCAATTAAAATACTTAGGCGCATTGTTGTTACTACACCATAAAGCATCGGTCACGCATTGCCAATTTAAAAGTAACTCTCAAAGTAATCTCAAAGTACACGTTAACTTAATATATTTTTTCATTTTTCTTCGAATTCAATGATAGCAAGAGTAAGCTATACTATTATACAATAATCAAATTGTATCTCCTTAAGTGATCCCAAAAAATAATCAGTTTTGTGTCAGTGTCACCGTAACATACAATAGTATATCATACATATTTTTCAATCGATTATTTTCAACTAGTCCTTATTGTTTTTGATCTTTTGATAATCAAGTGACTTTTTCCAGTAATTTAACTAAACAAAACTTGCAAATTGTTAATCCTTTTGCCTGCCCTGAATTACGTTCGACGAGTAAAAAGAATATATTATTTTGGAAATAGTCTTTACGTTTCGGCTAGCCGAATTCATTTATTCACCTTATACTACAGTACAGTATATATCATTGACTTTGAGGATGTTAAGCATACATAACGTACAATTTCTTGGTTCGATTCATAGCATTAACATATAGAGCGCACCACCTAAATTGAAAAGTATCGCCCTCTTTTAAAAAAACTATCCCAAAACTAAAAAATTAATCAAAAACCAGTGAGCGAGACTTCTCTTCGTCTCTCTTTGTCTCTCTCTCTGTCTCTCTCTCTGTTTTGCTCTCTGCACCCTGTACTAGGCAGTCTTTGCACTTCGTGTACAGCTGTAAAACTGTAAATTTTTAGACCTAAAGTAACAAGTTGGACTAAGTACGAGATATATATATATATATAATTAGCTAAAGGTAATCGTGACGATCTTGCGACAAGTAAGCAAGTTGTATATGTAAACTAATGTACAATTAGATGTATTGTGAGTGTGCAAGTGAATCGAGTTGTACATAAAAAAAGTGTGAATGAGTGTGAGTGCATAGTTTGAATGAGCTGATGAAGTCAGCGTGTGGGGTGAAAGTTGTGCTCCTTTTGCTTTGTGTTCTGCCTCGTCTGCGTAACTCGTTATCGTTATCGTTATCGTCGTCGTCGTCTTCTCAAGTCTTGAGTCTCGTTCATTCTCTTAACACACCCAACCAGACCAGCAATAGCAACTACAACAACAACAACAACAGCAACAAGAATAACAGCAACAACCCGTTAGACAATACTAAAACTGCAATTGTAACTGAAACTGAATCTTTTTTCGGCACCTTCTTTCTCTCTTGCTCTAAAAATGTGTATTGTGTGTGTTGTTGACTTTAGGCCGTGTTCGCTAGTTGGATACCAGAAATCACTGAACTGGCCGCCCAGAGAAGCAAATATGGTGGAACATATAGCAAGGATCCTAGAAAAAGGTACACGAACACGTTGCTGGCTGTACCATTCAAAGAAAACGAAAAACCGAACATAAAATTTAATAAAACAGATAACAACAAAAAGAACACAAAAGAAAATAAAATAAATCACAAAAAAATAGACGATATTGAAAAGCAACAATCGCTACAATCGAATTAACATTGTTTTTCTTACATTGCATTCTTACTAAACTTCAGAAGAAGCAAACAAAAAAATGCTGATTTTATTATAATTATTATTTGTTATCCTTTAGTTTTTACCTTCTTTTCCTTTTATTTCACTTCTTTTTGAACTTCACTTGAATTTGCATAAAAATATCTACTAAAACTAAGCCAGGCAACTGCACCATAGAATAAATAGTAAACAGGAAAAACAGTTGCCGATCGGTTTGAGTTGGTATAATTGTCATGAAGCAAATCAAAACTAAAAAGATATATACAATCTGTATTCGTATTATTCAATCCAGAGAGGCATTGGTTTCTTGGTGGCATGTGTAGAAGGGAAATTCTCCTTTCGAATTGATTAAAAACGTACATAAGCTAAAAATCGATATCTGTAATTGTTTGTCAAATCCTTCTGTAAATCTTGTTGTTCTTTTCTTTATCTTTATACATACTTACTTTATGCAACAGACACATACAACAAACATATAAACACTTTTCAACTTTTTGGCTTCATTTTTGTGTGTGCAAAATTAATTAGGCCAATACTTTTCCCGTTAGTTCAACTAGATAGAGCAGACGAAGGCGTCCGAAGCTGTGGCTGTACGTGGCGTATACGTTATGTGTGCAGTGGTTCTTTCTTCTAACGATTTTCGAATTCTACTTTGAATTGTTGTGCATCTTAAATGTTAACTAACGTACACACATACTATGATTGTAGATTGTAGCGCCTGACGGGTATGCAACACTTTTTGCCCAAAACAACTGAGACACCAAAATCAAACAAGTTAATGCTCAGTTTGAAACCTGTTTCTCTATCCACTGCTAAATCATTCTCCAATTCTTATCTACTCTACATATTCACATGTATGTAGTTATTATTTTGTGGTAATCATTTAATTGATTTCGTTGTTGACTTATTTACATACTTATTTAACATTTTGCTGCATAATTCAAAGCATGCTCTCTCTAAATTGGTAGCATAATTTCTAAATTCCCGAATCGATTTCAAACAAGCCAACAGAGCAAGCAATCACCGTCCACACGCATATACATATACCTACAAACATATTAACACCCATAACTAGTCTTAACAACCTTACGATATACGCGTTCCATTTACAGAAGGTTTTGAATTCCATTTTACACAGAAATCGATGTACTTCAGCAGATCTCGTGGCGCAGAAATATGAAATATTATATATATTCATATGATGAGAAAAATTAAACTCAAGCACTTTTTGCTCGAGAACTTTCAATGAAAATACAAAGAATTTTTAAAGAATATATAAAACAACAATTAGTCTTAGTTTTCCCTTTGTTTTTGGTTATGTTTCAGCGCAGGCAGCCGCGAGTTTTTATGCAACTTCAGCCAAGTGAATTTGTTTTTGCAAACTTCGTTTTCTTTTGCAGTTTTAGTTTGTCCCCCTCCCGTTGTTAACACAAGTTTTGACTCGAATACAGTACGAAATAGCTTTTTACTCTGTTTGTTTTTTGGAAAACTACCGAAAAGGCATAATAATAATGTTAACAAATTGTTTGTTGGTTTGTTTGTTGGAATAAACACATACACATACACACACATACACGAATCCAAGTTGCTGCTTTAGTTTTCTTATTGATTTTGTCTATGAACATAAAATTATTCGGAGTTTTGTACAAGTTTATAATTCCTATACATATTAAATACCAAATGCAGTAGATACTTTTGCAATTTTATCCACTACCTAATACATATTACTTATTATATCGAATTCACTTGTAATTACAGACATACTATACCAAAAATATACCAAATATTGTCATGCCGTGGCGACAAAACAAAACATATAACACCTATACTTAATCATCTCTCTAATTAAAGTCGTTAATTTGCTTGCACCTACTTAGTATGCCGCAGCCACGCATATAACGAGTAATAAAAACTGCGCCAAATTGCGCTGTACAACAAACAAAAGTTCTCAATGATTTAATTAAGACAATCGATTTATTTCGTTATAACAGTAACAGTTGCAGTATCTGTGTATCGTAATCAGTATCAGTATCAGTATCAGCATCATGACTACATCTACTCAAACTGAAACTCTTTCCCCGATTTCCTTTGCCCAAAGTATAGACTCTCTCTCGCTCTCTCTCACGCACATCATACAGATACGAGACTTTTTCAAATGAAAGCACATAAATACACCACGAAGACAAATTGAGTGTAATTGTATATCTTGTTGTAGCTGTAGTTCCTTTTATTATTAGCTAATCTATAGCAGGCACCATCAAGCAAAGGTCCCACTCGATTTGTTCTGATGGCTGCCAGGGTACTTGGCATTTATTTCCTTTCAGGTATCTACTTATGGCTGGCACTTATGGCGTTTCTAAATTACTTTAGATATGCTCGTGTATCAATTTTTGATTAACAATTACACATACTATTTAACATTTAAATACCATTTAAATTCTACTGTAGCCCATACACGTATCCCCAAGAAATCGAAAGCCTATTGCAAAATTGTTATTCTACACATTATACTAAATATAGTATGACATGACATTGTTAGAGCAATGAGAATAATAGGTCTGTTCATTTGTGAAGAGTGTAAGAGAAATGTACTATTATTATTAAGTTTAAATTGAGTTAATACGATTGTTTTATTGGTTCTGTAAAGATATTTTGATTTCCACATTTAGAACCTTATGTTAATACAAATTGATGAAGTTTGGCGTAATCAAGAAACAAGAAACAAACAAAATACAGTAAACATAAAAAAAACAAAACAAAAATTGAAATGAAGATGCAGCACACGAAGCGCCGTTCACATCGTCGACATATTTCTAGGTTATGTCTGTTTCTCATTGTTTTTACCCCCGGTATTCCACTCTGTCTCTCGTTTTGTCCCGTTCCCTCGCGTGCTTTTTTAGGAATCCGTGATACGTACAGAAAGTATATTAAAATTTGCATTTTATTTCTATCGATTAAAGAAAATCAAATCCGAAAAACAAAATACTTCACTATCATCATTATCTTTCATACTGTAAACAGGCGATTTTTGCAAGTTGTATACCTGAGATTATAGACTTGATTGGAACAAGAGCCAAATATGGGGGCACATTAAAAAATGAAAAAGGGCGAAGGTGAGATAAACTAAATTTCTTCTTACAATCAACAGACAACTAAATAATCAACAACTGATTTCAATATATATATATATAAAAACCAAACCAGTCTACTTACTACCACAAATAAACCAAACATAAATCTAAGTCAAACAATTGTTTAAATCACTCGAAATGTTCAATTAACAAATGTCTTCGTTTTTGACAATGTAAACACCAAATCAAAATGAAATTTCTCCAAGTAAAAAAAAGTAAAAACAAAACGATTTTAGAAAGAAGTCAGTAATTAATAATAATCATGATCTATGTATGTGCAGAATTTACTTTTACTTTGCGCTTCATTCATCCGATGATTTTTTCCAATATCAAATGTGGCTGAAATTTGATTTTGATTTTAAAAACCCTTGCAACAAGAAGAACACACACATACTTGCATATATAAACTATACTATATACACCAATATAAACCAGAGCCCAACACTAAATACATATAATACCAAAGCCCAACAAAACACGGCCGACTATCCAAGCATATTATGAAATGCGAGCGAAGCAATGAAAATTACGCAAACTGCAATGCGAGCCTGTATAGTCAGACAAACAAGAAACTAACTATCCAGAAACAAGAAAATCAATCCATTCAGTCACATAAACTTAAACCGAATTCAAAGCATTCGATACAACACATACATACTCGAACACCAACACATATAACATGATAATCCTT
The DNA here is from genome assembly GCA_018903675.1 of Zaprionus capensis. Classification (NCBI taxonomy): domain Eukaryota; kingdom Metazoa; phylum Arthropoda; class Insecta; order Diptera; family Drosophilidae; genus Zaprionus; species Zaprionus capensis. The sequence continues at coordinate 8,139,569 of JAEIFN010000964.1, read as the reverse complement.
TCACCACGATAAGCCTCAGAACAAAATTACAAAATGCAAAATCAAAAATCAACGAATGAGAAATTTAACACTGATGTAACAACTATGCTTTGAGTTTAAGTTCTCAACAACTCATTTCTTTTTCAGTTTTCTGTGTTTCTTATTGATATTTGGATTCTTTTTATTTAACTTTCTACATATATTATATATATGGTATTTCGAGTTAAATGTGGCGCAACTTAGCGCGCCGATTCAGTTTCCATTGTGGGTACCCAGCGCTGTGGTGCCTTAGGTATTTTAAATTGTGGTATTGTTTTAAGGCTCGCCCCATCTCGATTGACACGTATTTTGTTTTCTTTGGTTATGATTGGCATTTTGAGATTGACTATTGAAACCTGTTCCAAAACTGTATCGTACTTAAAATACTGTTCTAAGTGTATAATGTGCGTACTCTTAACTACCATATCAAAACTATATTGTTGTACGTTTACTACATTCTAATTGAACGCCAAATTATCAAAACTATCTCTTCTGCTATATACTTCTTCCACCCTCTTTATAAAAAACATTAAATATCTTTCTCTAAATTTGTATTCTTTTTGATTTCCAATAGTTTCTCTGTCGCGCTGCTTATTGGCGCAGGTGTTGCACGTTTTGAGTTTCCGTATTGGTTTCGGTTTCAGTTTGAGTTCCAGTTTCATTTTCAGTTCAATTGAAAAAAATAAAAAAACGAAATGAAAAAAGAAGCGATAGGACTTAGGATCACTTGGAAAGGTTAACGTCAACGATTGGAAAATTGAGAAACTGAAAACTTAAACTGAAAATCGCGAGCCGTAAAGCGTATTTTTCGTTTGATTCGTTTTGTATGCCATCATCTAGTCACATTGCATTGTATTAGCCCTTCAAGAATCAGTGATTGGTGTTTAATATTGTGTTACATATTCGTAATTGTCTATATAGTCTTTGATATCAAAGTCGTAATTCGTATAAATACTATACAGTATATATATATATATGTATATTATGCAAATCAATTTTAAACGATCAAACATTTAACGATAATAATGCATATACAATATAATAATCCATAAGAATAAACCTTTTTTACGTAAATATTAGAAAAGCATTAAACAATCCATGTATACACATACATACAAACATTTCTTTTAAGATTATTTAACAAAATAATCAATTTTTACGATAGACAGCAAGCTCTGCAACAAAATACATTTTTGTGTGGTCCAGGAAACGAAAATAATACTCCACCTTTTTGGGTAGTTTTGATACAAAGCCTCCAGTTGTAATAAGTATTATATGTGTGTGTGTGTAACATACTATAACTAATAAATATGACAATAATGATGCTCATAAGCAGTTCTATACATACAAACAATATAAATATTTTATCTCATTCTCTGTCTACCCGACTGTCTATCTTACTCTCTCTCTCTCTTTCTCTGTCTGTCTCTCAGTTATCAGCTATCTCTTATCAATGTTGTAGATTTCGATCAATTTGCATTTATATCTTGTATCTTCCGCTCTGTACTCAACATCACAAATCTATGTAAATTTTGATTTGATCAATTCTTTTGATTTCCCTTATAATTTTCATACACTATACCATATTTGATCAATCTCTGAAATTGTATAAAGAATCATAATAAATCAATATAGTACAATCAATAAATAAACGAATTGGCGCCTATAACAACATCGCAAACATCAATCACATAGCGTGATACTATCGATAGCCAGAAGGTGAATAACTGCGAAGAACTTTATAGTATTTGCGTGGGGGCTATCAACAATCGAATGCTGATCGAATGGAATGGTATTTGTTCAGCTAAGAAGAGGATCAAAGTTTAATTGCATAGGTTGCTGCTGATATTGAATTGTGATGCATAACTACTCCGTTGTTTTTGGTTTATAGGCCTGTAAAGTGTAATGCCCTCTTAATAAATCCGTGGTCTTAGGTGAGTGGAGTTTCAGCTAGCCAGCGAAAATGGAAAAGTTCACTCGGTCATCTGCAGACTGCAGAATTTGAAATAATCCGTAACATGTTCCCGAGATCGTTTCCACTTCAATTTCCAAATCCTTCCAGAACACAAACATAACGCTCTCTTTTCGTTAATCTTTTTTTTTCGTTTTTCGTCTAGCTCTCAATCTACTCTGTATCTTTCATTCTGTTTCATCGACATTTCACTAGCCGTCAACACCTTATACCAATCATGGCACATAGTATAGGATTCATAATATTTTCCTTTGTGTTTGAGCAAAAAAAAAAAAAGAAAATAAAAGCAAAGGAAAAAAAAGAGAAACTAATAATTAATAAAATGCGTGGCCAGGCATCAAATTTTCAAATCTTTTCACCTGTTTTATTCATTTCAGATGTGATTGAATTGCATTCTAAATACAGCAATTAATTATATCATGAATACTCAGCACATATATTACTTAGAATGAACCACATAAGTCAATGCAACTTACATAGTTTAATTCTTAGTTGCATTCTTTGACACATAGTTGATCTATTCACCTTACTAGCTGACGTTTTTAGCCGTGCATCCACAGTTATGATACAATTTATATAAACGTTTTCTACCTACAAACATATTATACAATCAAAATAGAAAAAGATCAGTTTTTAATTTAAATAATATTAAAATTGAATTTTGAACTTTAATTCCTCTATTTGCAAATCTCAATTTTAATTCGAAAAGAATTATGTGCCATTCGTTCCTTGAATAATATTTTGTTGTAACTATGAAGTTCCTTGATGATAAATAAACATTTATACCTCTATCTGAGGTTACGATGAATATCAATTCAACCCATGATGTGGTTAGGATTCAAATTACCCACAATTTCACTGAAACACAGAAGAATGCATGTTTTTTTTTTTGGTGCACCCATTACACTCGCACACAAACGAAGGTATATATGCGTACCTATAGTATTGGAGTTTGTCTGCCTGGTTGCCTGATTGCATGCCTGTAATATCGTACAGAATATTGTATATCCTACAGAAACCAAATGCTAGAGGCCTGTTGGAATGAAATGATCATCTTAAACAACCACACAAACTCTCAAACAACATACCTTTATTGAAACTAAATAATTACTATATTTACAATAATTTTGTAATTGTAGTTGCTTTATACGATGCATGTAAGTTGATTATATTGCCAAAGGTGTGCGTAGCTAAAATGTTCAGTTAGTAAAAGCCCATTTTAATTTTGATTGAGCTCATCCTAGTGCAAAGGTATAGCCACAATTGCTATGCTGTATGCCTGTATAATTTTAATTGCTATGATTTATTCGTTACCTTAACTTGCGTTCCAACAGATTTCTGGGGTAGCAGACTAAATTATCATGCATATTGCAGTATTTATTAGTTCTTTTGTTTTTTGTGTGTGTTTTTTTTTTTATTTTTTATTTATGGTCAAATTGTATGATTTCGTTATTTTGATTTCATATGAATATACAATGTACCTTTTTGATTACAATGATGTTTACTGTTTTAACTACAACAAAAAAATTATAACACTGACATGTTATAATATTAGTATGATAATAAAAAACAAATCAGTTGATAACCAGTTCAAATAATATGAAAATATTAATCGATAAATGAATAAAGAAATGTATACACACTGAGTATGTACAACAAGTACACGCATCTCATTTATCATCACGAACACCCAACATCCCAACATTAACTGTACATTGAAACACACACAATAAGCTGACTAACAGTTTCCTCCATCATGTGCTTATATTAGCACTTGATGAATGAAGCGTTCCAGCAAGTGATTGTACTTGTAATTTAATATTCAAAGTATGATCACTTGTCGGGTTTGTCCAGCGCCACTGCACACACACTTACACACACACAGTAACATATACGCACCCACATATAATTCGACATGCAGCGACATGCATGGCTAACATTAAAATCTTTACACTTACACTAACACAACTGATACACGCACACACACACATACACAGCATTTAGCTTAACTCTTGCTTTGAAACGATTCTATACTATTGCCATTTACTAATGTATATATTTCTCTCTACACCTCACAAACACAACAATGCAATTTTCGCAGACATATTGTGGTATGCGGTCATATAACATACGAATCCGTGTCGCACTTTCTCAAGGACTTTCTCCACGAAGATCGTGAGGATGTCGATGTCGAGGTGGTTTTTCTTCATCGGTAAGTTACTACATATGTGTATATATATTATAATATTATTATATTATATACCAACTGATAATTTCATCATATGATTTCGTTTCGTAATATAGTATATAATTTAGTTGAGTTGAACTATGACAAGTAAATTTAGTGCAGTAATTAAGAAGAAAAAGTATCTGTAAAACGGAAGTCCACTGGTCCGGATAAGTCTTTCTATCGGCAGTTGATTTTCGCTTTAATTAGAGATATAAACTAAGTCTAGATAAAGGCACTTTAAATTTAAGTATTGCATTATTCGTATTAGTTTTTAGTTATCACGGACAACAACAATAAATTATTACTTTCCATTTGTGTACGTACTTATACTTGCCTTTAATTTACATAATATAATAAATATTGAACTCGATAATCATGATGATGTAACGTAACATGATACATGAACTAAATAGCAAAGAGCCCGACCTGGAGCTAGAAGGACTGCTGAAGCGTCACTATACAACAGTGGCGTTTTTTCAGGGCACAATGATGAATGCAGTCGATCTGGAACGAGTCAAGGTACACAAATACACACACAAACAGTTACAAACACAAACTACACTCTAACAGTACAAACAAACAAATACACAAACAGATACAGAAACACACACAAAGATACTGCAGCAACTGGTCAGTCGAGGAGTCGAAAAAACTGTGTAAAGCAAATCGTGCTTTGCCGCAGAGTCCAGAACTCAGTCTCATAGCGTCGCGTCCAATTGTGTATGTGAAGTACATGTACGTGTGTATGTGTGTATGTACATCGCAATGACAACACGACCACATACAAACATAGTTAGCAGCGAGCAAGCAACAACAAACAGTGCAAAGTAGCGTTTCACTCTTAATAATGCCAACCTCTAGTCCCCTAGCTACTATATATACATACTTAATAGTCTGCCAATGTTTGATGCGACCCTCGCGCCCAATTAGCCAACTATTATTATACACCCCTCTTTCAAAATTTGCTCGTTTTCACGTGTTGAACTCTTTGTATTATGAATTTGATTTATTTTTGCAATTTAAGATATTTTCTTTTCTTACTTGATGTCTGACATCACCGCACATCGGCCAGATTCTTACTGGTATTATAATTTTCCAGAAAATAATACCCTCTGGAAAATACTTATTACAATTTGTACAAGCATTTGCTTGGCAAAAGCAGTTCTTAAGGAATTCTTTTTATTATTTTCGATTTTTTTGTAAATCACTTTATTTCACTCCATTCCATTTGAAACTATATAGTATTATTTGAAAATTTGTTCACGTTGGCTTTGAGTAATAATAACCTGCGCAATGGAATGTCCTTTTAGCTGAAATTTTATTCAAGTTTGAATTTTGTATCTTATAATATTTCTTAATTCAATAATAACCTAGATAAAGTCAATTTTAAGAATATCACATTTTTTAAACATACATACTTTTGGAGTCACTGCACCTTATTATGCTTTACCTACATCTTTATCGAATTAATCATAATATATATTACTCATTCTTTCATATTCCCATTGAATTTTGTTTTTCATTTGCGCTCAATACATTTTTAACTTAATAGACTATTTGATAATATCTTTCTAAAATTAGATTTAAGTTTTCATCATTATACTACAATACATGCGATGTAAATTGTTTTTACATTGTATGTACACGTGAGTTATGTATTATTTTATTACTTATATAGTAGCTAAGATAAGCTCAGATTATATAAGGCAACTTTGCCAGCCATATAACATATTATAGATATTTCGTTTAGTTTATTTGAGACTAGTTATGATAATAAAACAAGACGAAAGTATCGTAAAACAATGCAGACTCTATATTCTTTTTGCCGTTCGCACTCTTTATTTACTGACAAAAGGCACTGTAATTCTTCGCATTATTTACTATTATTCTTTCTATTTTCATTTGCATACTACAATCTGCACAATTACCAAATATCTGTTTTCAAAACCACACTACAAACTTATGGTTTGAATATAAACCCAACCACCAACTGTCTACATTGGAACATCTGAATATATCACAATACTACTCTAAAAATATCTGTTTTAATATTTTCAAAAAATAAAAAACAAACATTACGTTGGTCACAAAACAAAAACCCAAAAAAACAAAAAAAACTTTACCAAAAATTCTAAAGTAAACCACCCGATTTGGAACTTGAGGGTTTATTCAAACGTCATTTCACCACCGTGGAGTTCTTCCAAGGAACCATTATGAATCCGATTGATCTGCAGAGGGTTAAGGTAAAACATTTCTTGATTTTATATGTTTCTATATGTTGGTTATACCGTATGTTCATTTATGTATTTGTTTTATTTATGTATTTCCGTTTGCCGTTTGTTTTCGTTTCTTCTGATTTGTGCGTGTTTGTCAACTCTTATCAATCGAACTCAACAGACTACCATACCATAGCTAATTCTCCTTAACAAACCTAACATACTTACAAAACCGAACGCTAACCGATTATACTCACCAAAATACTGTATATCTATGTATATGAACTATACTAAATATGTATTCATGCAATGTTTATATGTATATGTATGTATGTATGTAAATCATAGCTATTAATGTGCTCATTTATCGTTGTCGCTTTGGTTCTATGTACAAATCATTGACAAGAATCGCATTCACGTACTTGTACTTTCTCATCAGAATGTGAGTCAGTTAAAGTAACAACACACCAACCTACATACATTCATACTGACCTATACACGCGTCTTCACAATGCTATATAAAACAATATACTACAGACACGAATACACTGAGTATGGTTGACGTTGTTGTGTACGCAAGCATTAATTGTGAATCATTTTTAGCTTAAGCGGCAAAACTTGCAGCTATTTATATTGGTTATTATTATGTATATATAAGTATATAACTAATGTAATATCTTAAGTACATTTAACGTTTTACTATCAGGAATAAAGAAAGCACTGAGCGAAGCCCAGGTATAAGTTACGTTCTTAGGTTCTCATATTAGAATCAAGCAATAGGTTACAGTTAGGTTTTGTATAAGAAAAACCAATTTATAACTAAGTATGTACAAAGCATGATCATAACATATATAAGAAAGAGCCAGAGTTATTCCTCTTATCAGAATTTAATTTTTTTAATAAAAGTGAGATTATATATTTTAAATTTATTGGACATGCCCCTACGTGGTTAAATGGATGGAGTTGAAAGATAATATGTTCTGAATTGATGCTTTTATAATTAATTTAAATTGAAAACCAACCCATACCCTATAAACATTGTAAATAGGTAACAGAATGCTCTGCAAAAGTCGATATATTTGTGATTTCTGTGTGTCTAAATAATTCAATACAATTGATATGCAGTTTTTATGAATATTAAAATGATGTGAAAGTAGTTTAGTCATACAAAGATAGCACAGGTTTAAATTAAACTCTTTCAAATAAGAAAAATATCTAAGATAATATCAATATATAGAGTATCTTACAGCCGATTGCTCTTACAACCTTTAATGGCTTATTTCAATTAGTTTGTATGAACCTAAGATTATCTTTTCCGTACGCAAGTGCTCTGCTATCTCACTATGATATAAATGTACCATATATAACAGTATGTTTAAGCATACATGGGCGGGAATTTAGGGCAGCATACAAAGTGTAAGAGTAAGTGCACACAAAGGATCGAGTGCACCAAATGCAATCGATAAGCCCTTTGTTAGCATTTTAATTTCCAAATTAAATTCAATTTCACTTAGACAAAGGTTTTACCGCAATGCAAATACAACAAAAACAGCAAGAACAGTTATCTTGCTGGCTTTTCCAATATCAATCCGATATCTATTGTTTTTCGGAAAGTGAATGCTGCATGCTGCATGTCGTTTGCCCGTAGGCCGCCGTGTTGCATGTTCCAATTGCAGACCACACAATGGCAAGCTTTTATTGTGAATTATGTATTCTATTTGTATATATATGTATGTATATATTGTGCCATTGTGTAATGCGCTCTTAAGTTTGCTCTCTTTTTGTTTGTAAATTGCTTTCAATTTTGAGTTTCTTGATTCCAAAGAACACCCCAAAAACGACACGAGTTCTCTGTTAACCTCTCTTTCTGTCTACCTTCTCACCCATGCACCGAGCGTTCGCTTTTTGAGTTCCTTACTATCTATTGTTGTTGTTACCTATGAAACGGATTACCTATGAACTACACCAACCAACCAACCTTACAACCAACCAACCGCTTACTGTCTCTCTCTATTTGTCGCCGGTGTGTGTTGCCAATAATAAGTTAATCGAAGCCAAGTACTAAATATGTGTGTGGCAACTGCAACTTGTGTGTTAAGTGCCGTAACTCGAGTACACACATATACTAACACACACACATGCCACTCACCTGTGTAACATAAATATACTAAGTACTTACTAGTTGTGCAGTCGATGTACGTGTAAACCGCTTACTAACTTCAACTGTAACCGTTAATGCGACAGACACTCATACAGAGGAACTCACATACTCGCAATCACCCACCAGAAGAAACTAACAACAACAACAAACAAACAACAACAATAACACACATATGTAACTACATAACATACTAACTAGTACACGTTGATGGCCATATTCCCCACTATTTGAACAGATCAGAACATAACATAAAGAACATACCGAAACATACGTCTATAGCTGTACAAAGACATAGACAATTGACTAACACCAACAAAATAAACTGCACTCGTTATACTGAAAGTCCTTGCTAATAGTATGTTTTATCGCCCATTCCCAACTCCTTCTCAACTACCACAAAAAGGTACACGAAGCCGACGCCTGCCTGGTGCTAGCTAACAAATATTGCCAAGATCCCGACGCAGAAGATGCTGCCAATATAATGAGAGTTATCTCAATTAAGAACTACAGCGACGACATACGTGTCATTATACAGCTTATGCAGTACCACAATAAGGTAAGCCAACCTCAAGTGATACAGGACATTATACTTATACTATATATATATATATATATAATCTTGTTAAGGCGTACTTGCTGAACATACCATCGTGGGACTGGAAACAAGGCGACGATGTCATTTGCCTAGCCGAACTGAAGTTGGGCTTCATAGCACAGAGCTGCCTGGCGCCAGGATTCTCCACCATGATGGCCAACTTGTTCGCTATGCGATCTTTCAAGACGGTAAGTATTAACTGTGCTAGAGTGCGGGAAGGCACAGCAGGTTACTCCCTAACAAATAAAAACAACCAGACACAGAAGCACACTGGGCTTAACTGGGGCATATTCAGAAAACAGGCGATAAATACCAATAAGAAAGAAAACAAATACCAATAAAAAAAATCATGCTGAAGCGAGAGATGTGAATGGATTAATCAAGAGGCGATCGGTGTAAAACCTTTATCAATCATAAATCTATATTATGTACGTCTTTAACCCCATAGTCGCCAGAAATGCAATCTTGGACAAATGATTACCTACGCGGCACTGGCATGGAAATGTATACAGAAACATTGAGTCCGACATTTATTGGAATACCTTTTGCTCAGGCCACTGAGTAAGTTGCGCAGCGGGCAGTCCAATTTCTAAATATATGCTATAAAAAAACAAATATCGTATCGTATCTATTATACTACCTACTATTCAACTACTTGTTAATCGTGCAGCGTTGAAAATATCGTACCAAAACAAATATTATACATAAACACACACACATTAAACACATACATACAGACACACAACTATTGTTTGTTTATATCTTCTGATCAGTTTTGATTGATGTTGTAACTACTTTCATTGTCTGCTTTGATTTCGAGAGAGATTAAACGTTTCCGATCTAATGAAGAAGCGTTTACATCGACCTCAACAAATATCTGATGAAAAGTAAACGTGTAAAATTGCCTGCCTCTGGTGTAATAGAATTATGGTTTATTACTCACACACACACACATAAGTATACACACAACAAAAGAAGACAGAACACAACTTGAAGTACACTGTGAAAAACTAGTCGGTGTTTTATGCTAATAACTCTTTGTGTACTTAATGTTCTCAATGTTTAAAATGCCATCAGTGTTTGCAAATACCAAAATACCAAAAAAAAAAAACATGTTGCTGAATATTGTTTTCTTTTCCATTAAGTTTGCGTCAGACAGCTCTGCTAGGATAGACATCACAGATAGACACACACACACACACACACACATATCACACACACACGCACACCTACACTCAGGGAGCATTTCAGTACGCTAATTGTATGGTATATTTGTGTGCAGCGCGCTCTGTCTCTCTCTCTCTATCTCTCTATATTCCATCGCAGAGCTAAGCTATACCGCGTGCATTTGAGTTCAAGTTGTATTTAGTTTTTAGTTTTCTTTTACTTTGAATTTTGCTCATTTGATACGATTTGATTTTGGTTTCGGTTGGATCTTTCATAATACCCCCCAAAAAATGCCCGATGCTAAAGTGTGTGTATAAAATGCTGTGCAGTCTGTTAGAGCAGCTTGAGAATCAGTTGAATTGTTTTTAAGAAATGTGCCAAAAGTATTGAGCTTGACTAAATCTAAGCCTGATTATCTAAGTCACACTACTTTGCACACCCGAAACACGCCCACTCACACCGACACGCCAGCGATCCAATGTTCCAAGTGTGCCCAAGTATGTTGTACATAAGTATGCCCAAATGCGAAAGATAAACAAAAAGAAATAAGCCCCATTCTGTAGTGCCTCTCGAACCGAGCCACAGTCGAGCCGCAAGCCTGGTCGCATATGTGTCGATTTTACAACTATAATATCTCACAATATACACTCTGAAATCCAAAAAAAACTGTAACATGAAGAACCAGAACCAGTACAGAACAACAACAAGAAACAACAAGAAACAACAAACAATCGCCAAGTAGTTACATTAGCGAACTTACTAAATCCAAACCACAACAAAACCATTTTCTAACTTTCAGTCACCAGACACACAGGCCTGGCAAAATGATTATCTTCAAGGTACAGGGTGTGAGATGTACACCGAAACTCTATCACCTTCATTTACCGGCATGACATTCCCACAAGCCAGCGAGTAAGACTCCAAAATGAGAAATTAGCGAACAACAAATTGCAAAAAAAAAAAACAAAAAAAAATACCAGTTCAAATAACTAATAGTTTTAAAGAATCAACTGTATAAAAAATACTTTTGCCTTGTACAATATGTTCGATTATCTAATTATTTTCTATAATTTATCCAATTTTAATTCGTTCCATTTCCGTTTGATTTATTCCTTACTTATACTAATTACTTGTAACAAACTATAAACAACTTTTTGTCCCAATTATACCACTTAAGTACTACTCCTACTTGCTCCTACTACTTACTTAGCTACTACAACATACTATATATACTCAAATCAAATGAAATATATATCTACCTAAAGAACCCTAGCAGCAAACATTGATCAAACATAACGTAATGAATACATACTGTATAATTTGGTTTTTGGATTTCTATTCGCATTGCATCCGAATTCCATAAAGTTTAAAGTGCAAAGTTTTGGATCTACTATATATCTCTAGACACCGTTCGCTTGTTACCAACTAACTAAACAAACTTCGCTCCGATCAATTGTAGTTTAAGTCCAAATAACAGATGTTGCCTTTATGAACTAAATGCATACCATATATACTACATAAAATATCATATATAATACAACATAGCACATGCGAAGATCTGACTATTTTACTTTACTGCGCCAGATCTGAACCCAAATCGACCCTTAGTTCCGCTCATCGCATGCGTGTGTAACGCTTTGTGTGCAATCATCGCTCCACTTTCCCACTCCCTTCGCCGTACCTCTGCTCCACCCTCACCTTCATGTTCCACAGCTGTATCTACGATTACTACGAGGCATTTGTTTTTCTCTCCTTTTAAACATCGATAACTTAGTTTTATGTTTTCATTTGTGTAATCGATTTTTGTAAGCATTTTGTCTAGTATTCGCATGTGATTTTGCCAGCTCTTTAAACAGTGCAACAAACAATGCAAACATTTTGTTACAGTGTACGCTTTCAACGCACACACGCATAAAAAATAAGAACGCATGCCAAGTTTTGAAAAGGTTTAGCTACACTTTCTGTAGTGTAGTTACTTACTATATAATAGATCTAACTATACTCTTTAAAACACTCCATACAAGACGGGAGTAATTCAAATATTCCCTTTCTGTCTCCCTCTCTCTCATATTTCCCTGTTTGTCGCGTTCAGACTGTGTTTCTCCAAGCTCAAGTTGCTGCTGTTGGCCATTGAGATCAAGGGTGCCGAGGAGGGAGCCGACAGCAAGATATCCATTAATCCGCGTGGCGCCAAAATTCAGGCGAATACGCAGGGATTCTTTATAGCACAAAGTGCCGATGAGGTCAAGCGGTAAGTGAAGTTCCAATAGTAAAGTATCTTAAAGAAAGTCTGAATCATGATATTCTTCTGTTGTTTCCTTTACAGCGCGTGGTTCTACTGCAAGGCCTGCCATGAGGATATCAAGGATGAGACACTCATCAAGAAATGCAAATGCAAAAACTGTAAGCAGACCTTTGTACCATTTATAGAGAGTATCTCGTATATGTATATATATATATCTATTTGGGTTTATTTATTTCTCTTTACTTGAATATTGTATTTCATTTTATTCAATTCATTTTTATCGAGAGTTACGTGAAAAACTATAGCCTAAATAATGTTTAAGTACAGGAATCAAATGAATAGATTTAAGATTTTCTTTAAGATTCAGGTTCAGTCTTAATATACATATATTTCATATAAACCAGCGATTTAATAGTCGCAACAATAGCAGTCTCTCTATTATAATCTCCCCACAGTTCTATTGATGATCTAAAATTGCATTCTATAAACATCAACATAACTGTAACTATTTGTCTTGTGTCTTTCTACTTACCATATTAAAACACATGTTCTTCTATTATACACTACTACCTACATACAACATACATATATCTATGGGCCATAATTGATATGTACATAATGTGGTTTTGTGACCCCTCGAAATGTCTTGAAACCGAATCGACAAACGTCACCAACGACTTCTGCCTACGTATAACTTCTGCACATCATAATCATAATAATGAAACCATAATGAGAATCCTTTTGACATGTTTGCCACCTCTCGCATATGCATATAATCGTACATAATTGTCAATACATAACATGCAATGTATATGTACATGATATGCATATGAACTGATCTGCAAGCAACTCAATTTCGAACAATATCAAATCGAATATAATGCATAATAATACAAATAAATGTCATAACTTTGTCCCACAGTGACTGTTCAGCCCAGGAGCAAATTTGATGACTTAGGTAAATCGAAATTATTCAACACACACCAAAACACACACACAATAACAACATACAAGAATACAAGAATGTCCAATGCCACCAACAACCACCCACTGAGTTTTAAAGTTTTTTTTCCGTACCCAAAATCGAATTTGTTTTGTTTGTATGTACGTTAAATACAGCAAATATACATATAACGCCAATATGTTTGCCCAAAACTATTTTCTATCCTCTTTATCTATCATAATCTTCTATTATGTATACTTACTATTTACATATTCAACGCACTTTACCTTACCGGGTACACTGTGAAATTAGTTTTTGTTCGTTTGACTTTACCTCCTTCCTTCCAAACGGCCTATTGATTTATTAGTAAACTCTGCAACTTCTTTCAGCACCCCAAAATGTGTGCAGTCATCCCAAGCCATTCAATCAAATCACAAAATGCATTCAAGGAATGCTGTCATACTGTCCCATATCTTCGGATATACCCAAAACCTAACACCTTTTGTTATGATATGCGCATCCACTCGTATATACATATAATCCACCTATAATCCAAATCGACAATACTTACATCGGCCTCATAACATACATACTAACTAATATACCACACGTTTCGATATATCGTACATAACAAATACTCTTTCTGATGGCTTACACCATATGTACCCTTGAACTGTAAATATGTTTGTGCAATATGCAACCCTGTTTTTTTTCCATACGACCACAGAACTTATAAACTTATCATATTTCACTTATGATTTCATCAAGAACGTATATTGTGTGTTTAAAAAGCGGAAATAATGGCTTAAGTTTTACTTTGAGCTTCGCGCCAACTGTGGAACGTGTTATCCCAAAAAAAAAACAAAAAAAATTCTTCCCCAAAAATGATAACGACTTGAGTAATACAGAAAATATATCTTGTTTGTCTGCATGAAAAGGGATATACGATTGCATTTTATCTATTATTTAAAAAAAAGAAAAGAAAAGTTTCCAGCGCTTTTTGAAAATATCTTATTTAAAGCAAAACTGATCCAAGTATTGTATGTTTAATACAAATTTTGAAGTGCACATTTTTTTAAAACTATGTCTAGCTTTCTCTCCCCGCCCTTCATGCCCACCTCCTTAAATTTTCGTTGACAAGTTTCGCTGTACTCTATATTTTTAAACTTTATCTATGTTGAAAAAAGAAAAGTAAGTGAAAACTAATGAAAAAAAGTGCATGGAACTGAGCACTAAGGCCGATTTTAACCTCACTTTCACCAGCAAACTTTAAGCTCTCTTTACGATAAATACTTTACTAATTTTGAAACTCTCTTATTTATAACTCCCTCAACCTATGAACTTACCTACTTAAATTTAATTATACTTACTTATATACTATTTAAATATATACTCCCGTTAATTAGTAGCAATAAGTTATTGAACTGCCATCACAAGTTGAAGCCAACAAAATGTTTTCTTTAGGTTTTAAGTTTCTTATCTTCATGGCGTGGCACCAACCAAGTTTCTATATAAACCATATATTCTATGCAGTTTGTAAATAAGAACATAAGTGTAGATGATGCTCGCGACAGAAAAGTGTAAATAATCTTAATGCGAATACTCTCATCATCTATTTTCCTGTACTAAGTCAACTTTAGTGTGCTCATCCAGCGCGATTGACACTAACGTGAATGTATTTCTGGTTTCTCTGTAGCCTAACACAACTATTCTATACTACTTATATACATATATAATATTTGTAAATAATCGGATCTATATCCACATATGAATTTAGCTGCAATGTTCTTAAGTAGTTAGTAAGTAACATAACATTTGTATGCGTTGCCTGCGTAACCAGGTGCCCAGAGCCCAGAGTTATTATAGTGCCTAGAGCTTAAGCTGCGATCTCCTTGAAGCTCTTACTCTATCATATTTTGTGCGTGTGTGTGCGTGTATGCGTTGCCACTGCTATGAGAATGTTGTACATGAAACACCTCACCATCTTACAGATGTGGGCATGATTATGATGCAGACGGGGATGGTCAACCAAGGTATCACATCGGTGATGAATACAATGGAGGGTACGCTTTTAATTTCTATACGAACAAAACAAACCAAAAAAAAAAACTAAAAAAAAAATGACAAAACATTTAATAATAATATTTACTAGTTTCGATGCTATTTAAATATTGTTAAAAGCCAAATTAGTTTATTTGTTGCTGCTGTAAAACAGTTGAATCGCCTACCTAATCGTATGTTATTTGCCAAAAACTCTCTTCAAATCCAAAGATACGACAGCAAACTGTTTTGAAGACTGTAATTTAAATTCGGTGCGTCGAATTTCAAAAAAAAAAAAAACACGAAAAACTTACAAAAAAGTAAATCCTTCTAAAGCTAAACAAAAAATTAATTAAATAAATTTTAGTACCATCCAATTGCCGTAAACCCCCGAATTAATTGGTCTAATTATTCCCCGTCTACAAAAAAAGTTACGTGTATGTACATTTTTGTTTTACGCTACAAGATCCCTAAGCTGCTAAACGCCAGAACCTGCATATGAACCAGAAAATAAGAAACCCCGTCCTGCTTTACTCAAATGGATATTTTAAGGCTGGTGGAAGAGTAAAGAAGAATGTCAGGAAGTGGTTTAGTTAAGCATATCTCAGCTGCGGCAGAGGTCCCAGTTGAAATGTAACTGTCACTCAGTATAAATATAACATTCTATATAGATCGATGCATTAGTTTGCGAAGAGTTGTCGTTTGGTTCCTTTCGATGGGCGCGTATTGTTCATAATACAAATCAGTTCATAACTAGTTTTTATGCTATTTACATCTTAATTACAATCATATATTCCATACCATAATATTAAACGAAATTAAAAGTACGTGTGATTTATTATTATCATATCTGGGATACTTTTTATTTGGATGATTTTGATCAATCTTTCATTTGGATTAGGTAATATATACATATATATTATATTAGTTTTTGGTTTTATGTACTTATATAAATTATTACATTATGAGTTCATTGTTCGAATATGTTTTCGATGAGAATTTGAAAACCAAACTTTACGAATCATGACCTTATCATCATTTACCTATTCACACAAATCCTATACAATTCTGTTTTCATGAAACAAAACAGTGGCCACCTTCCGGAAAGGCGTCCGAGCCGTACAAATGGTTGGGCGTGCAAGTACGTATAACTCTCTCTACTCTCTCTCTCTCTCTCTCTCTCTCTCTCTCTCTACTCTACTCTACTCTCTATTTCTCTCTATATACATATAACTTCTCCATGTTTCTACTCTATAAGCAAACGAAACATTAAAACACACCACAACGACAGACAAATCCGAAACAAAGTCTTTACATAACTACTGCCTAATACTAACCCAGTTAAAAGTCCTCACAAACTAACATTAATCTATACCATATATATAATGCTTAACTGTTCAAACAGTTCAGATAGGTCAGCCTAACATATGAAGAGACTTGATACAATTTCGGTTCCGTTCAAGATAACATAATGTTAGCCCAATACATGTTAAAATACACACACACATATACACAACAGAGAACAGGAGATGAAGAAAACAAAACAGATAAACACAACATGTACACGTAAATTCGTTCCTCTATTCGTTCGTTCTCGTAATTGTGTACTTTTTCATATTCAACTTTTATATATTAACTACTTTAGTGTGTGTGTGTAGTAAAGTCGATGATAGATAACAATTCCGATTTCTTTTCAAAAATACGATAATTCAAGAGTTTATAAATTTGATCTGAAGTGTTTTCGTATGTATTCCATACTCAAATGTTGTATCTCTTAAGCCAAGAAGCCAATTAATACTTACCATATGTTATTATACTCCAAGTAAATACATTCCACACATACACATAACATAATTTACATTAATATTTTGTAAAAATCCATGTATAGCGGTTGACATACCATATAAATACACAAATGTATACATACATATGCGTACACATCACTTTGTGTTCCTTTGGTCTTTAGTTTCTCATACTATTCGTTAGCTTCGATTGAGTTACCATAAGCTCTATATACGGAATAACGGTATTTACTTGTTAAGTTCCAATTAGCGAACAAAGTTGGGACGAACTCACACATCATACCACCATATATATTGTATAAGCAACAACAACAAAAAAAAAAAACAACACTGTTAATGATATAATACCGTATATACATACTTCATACATTAAATATGTATTTTTCTGACTCTGGGGTTTGCTCTTTTTCTTATGTGTATATCATACTTCCATTTACTCCCTACTCGTTCCCGTACTACTTCTACTACTACTACTACTGCAATACTTGTACTATGTATTTATGTGTCTGTGTGTGTGTGTAGAAGACGATGAATACTCGTTGTCAAGTAAGTCAAACTAACTCAAGCTACTATCTCATATACTACAAGTACTCTCGAACAACTACAACAACAATAACAACAACAAATGTTAAAGCAGCATCTGTATTTCATTTCTTTAGGATTCACATTTAGAACAACTTATCAATTCTCATGCATTCTCCATATTCTTTAGTGTGCCAGTGCACGTTCTTTCCTTTCGTAAATACATTCATACCGTACATATTTTAAATGTATTCCACACTTTTTCTTTCCACTTTCCCGTACTAAGTAACTTCGAATTTTTGGAGTGTCGTTTGTGTTGTGTATTTGTTTCGTTGTTTTTGTTTCCAAAAAGAATATCATAAGAATATTACTCAAAAACATTATGAAACATTTAGAAAATTCAAATAGCCTTTTACAATCATGATCACAAGCTGAACTGCCTTTGAATCGCCAATGCACAACGAGCGATACTTTTTTTCTATAAGAATGTCAGAAATTGTATTATTAACTTTGCTTTATAGAGAGTTAGTGCCAGATGAACACCATATAAAACCATTTAGGTGGAAGAGTCTTCTTCAATCGGGTATCAAGTGGGCCTTAGATATCGTAACTGCCGCATAACTGTCGAGTTTCTCAAGAAAAAAAAACCAACTTACTAATAGTTAAATGAGTTAATTTTTAATAATAATCTTAGATTAACTAAGTAACAATCGTATACTCGGAAAATAATAATGTTCTTGAACAAAATATGCTATAAAGTTTTATCCAACTGCAATTTGCCTATGCCAAACGCCTGCTTATGTAATGTACATATTTCTATAGCATTTTGTGTTGTAGTGTGTTAATCACAAACTATTATAATACATCTATATATACATTGAAGCACAACCACGGATTGCCTGCATGTTATTAAAGCCTTGTCTTGTAGCTTCCCTGTTTACTCTCTTGCATGTTTTATACATATATTTAAAATATATTTAACCCTAGAACATCCCCGAAGTCATTTCCCAGTTAATCACTTGATATTCCCGAAATCTTCAGTTATCCAAATGATGATCTTACTTTGCTTTTGTGTTTAGTCAGCCTTCGATTTTGCATATAATTCGTACGTGCTTTGTAAACCGCATTTAAAAAAAAAAAAAGAAAAAAAAAGAATTTTACTTTTTACAAACGCAATATTCAGTTTAATTGAAATGATCGAAGAGCAAGAGTTAAAGCTTCTCACAACCAATGAAGACCATTGTCTTGTACACCCCCAAAAACCAACCAACCCAATAAACAACACGAATTTGATAACTTGAAGCTGTGCTGCGATAACAATACCAAAAATATCTTACAGATGAACACCATCCTGCACCCACATTTACGCCGCCAGATCTGCCCAAGCGGGTGCATGTGCGTGGATCTGTATCGGGTAATGTCTCAAAAATATCTCAGCAACCTTATCAACTACCTATATAAGTCAGGCAAAATTATACCATATACTATACTAAACACCCACACAATAAAAAGAGAGAAAGGTTATTTTAGCCACATGACGCGTCCCCCAAAAAGCACACTACACTTTTTTCCTCACTCATCCAAGTACTCGTGTCTTTCGTTCTGATTTGCCTTTATCATTTGTAGTCTCTCTCACACATGAAAAAGAATATATATATATATATATGAATGTATATCATATATATATTGGATTATCAACGAATCAACAACTATAAAAATCATTGCAATTAGCTGTTTCTTTTGCGTTTGAATCATATCGATGAGATCACGTGATTTGCTTATGTAAAAATCGAAAATGACTAACTAAAATTAATAATCCCAAACGATAAATGTAAATTTTTTAAGTACTATACATACTACTTACCATAACTATATGGAGAACTCTCTGTTGCTAACTCTGTTGTACCGATAACTTGTTCCTAACAGTCATATTTGATATTTATCTGATATTGATGTCTAACTTATTTTGAGCATTTTTCTTTACTTATTTTGTAAACATTTTCGTGTGTGCGTGCGTGTGTTTGTTTATTGTGTTTTGCTTTGCCTACATATTTGCTTGTTACATATAATTCGTTTATTCGCTCACAGCTACAACAAATGCAGACTTACCATAGCGAAAACCCCCGCCCCCACTCACTTTCGTATAACCCCCCACTTAAGAGTACACGCGGCTCAAATAAACCTTTCTTGATTAACCTGACCAATGCATTTGTATGACTAAACAAGTTTCCAAAGCACTTTGCCAGCCCCAGCCAGCCAGACGAAGTAAAGCCATACTAATCGAATTTATCTGCTATCTCTCTCTCTCTCCTTCTATCTGTGTGTGTGTAATTGTTAACAATGCCAATCGCTACGCCAACGCCTACGCTATTTGCCACAGGTGATATAACACGTGACAGGGAAGATACAAATCGTAAGTTTGCCATGCTCGGTAACCACTTGTGTGGTAGGTGGGGGGGAAATAAGCTTGTGGTGCTAGCAATGTCAATGACTTCGGCTCAACGTGTCTCCTACTCCCATCTGCTCTTCTTTTGCAGTACTCAATCGCAATGTACGACGGCCTAATGGGACGGGCAACGGCACAGGTGGCATGCACCATATGAACAACACGGCAGCTGCGGCAGCCGCTGCTGCTGCTGCGGGCAAACAGGTGAACAAGGTGAAGCCCACGGTGAATGTTAGCCGGCAGGTGGAGGGCCAAGTCATATCCCCATCGCAGTACAACAGGTGAGTGACCACGGCGAAAGAGACAGCCCCCAGCCTAGTCCGAGCACTCTCAATACATGTAAACCGGGGTCAGGGGGAACAAGGGTAGCACTGAAGCAACCTATACCACCCACTTGTACACAGAATACTCAGACAGCACTCAGTTCACAGTTTCCAGTTATCAATTACACGGTAATTGGAAGTCAGCAATCGAAGCAGTTGAAGAAGTATAAGCAAAACAAAGAACACCACCTTTTAGGCCTTCGCTGTGCAGCTGATTTCTCTTTGATTTCCTCTTGTGTTTTTTCTACTCTGCAATGCGATCTATAACTAAACTTGAGTTCTCAGTTCTCAGTTCACGTTCTCATTATCGTTTTCCTTACTTACCCACTCAGTTCGGTGGCCTTCAAAGGGGCCACGCCCGTACATATGTAAATGCTCTTAACTTTAAGTACTTATACATACATATTTTATTTATCCTAACACCTAACACCTAACACCTTAACAAATTGTCTCACTCACATGAAAAAGAAATCAATAACAACAACAAAACAAAAAATACAATCCAAACTATCCAAAAAACAAAACAAAATACAACAAAATACAGAACAAAAATAAATACAATTTTTAACCAGTCTAAATGTATAAAAAACGAAAAACATCTTGTTTCAGGCCACCAGAAAATGATGCTAACCCTTATGCGGGCTATCAACTTGCTTACGAAGTTAAAAAGCTCATGTATGCGTCCATAATTTCCTAGAAACTTAACTTACAAAAACAAAACAAAACAAAAAACATTTACAAAAGCCAAAGCGTTTTTTAACTTAGTATTCGTATAATACTTATTCAAACTATGCGCATTTTGTTAACACACATTAATTGGTTGATTGAAGCTACTATTCCATATCATACTCAGTTCCAACAAAAAAACAAATATCATAACCGAACGTATGCGTAATCTTTTACGTTGCTCTGTCTCTCTCTCTATCTCTCTCTGTGTCTCTAACTCTCTGTGTGCATTTCTATGTGTCTATGTCTATATATAATATATATAAATTTGTGTCTGTCAGAATGTGCGTATGTTTGTCTGTTTGTGTGCGTGTGTGTGTGTATGTGCATCCAATTTCATCTGTATTTGCATCATGTACATCAATACTACATCTACTTTAAACATGCTGTCTCTCTATCAATCATTTACTCTCTCTCAATATACATTAGTATATTTTATATACAAACATATATTAATGTAAATGTGTCTGTACAAAATAAGTTGTATCACTTTATGTTTGCGTGCGAATTAAAAATACCTAATCATCTAACCATCCTTAACTCGGCCTTAACTTAATGCAATGAATAACTTGTCTCGCCTTTTCGTTTTCTAAATGTAAATAACAAAAACTACTTGTCAATTTTATTGCAGCATTTCGATTCGCTTTTTCATCATTTGTTTGTCTACTCGTTTGTTTGTGTACCATCTTCATTATATTATAATACGTACCCGGGTATTTGTAAAGAAAAACTCTTGATCGATATTGATCTTAACGGAAGTATCGATTTTTTATTGAATCTTGTTTTTCTCTTACATACAAGAAGTATGTGAATAGTTTGGGTACTCTAACTGAAGCCTAAAAAAACTTTACTATGTTATAGCAATAATCTAAAAATATCTAGACTGGAATCGTTTAATTTGTCATATGAACTAGTTAGTACTTATGTTCATATGATTTTAAAACGGTTTTTGGATTTATTTTCTTCTTTTTCAACTAAATGATTTTCTTTATTATATATATTTTAGTTTCTGGTATTAAAAATAAGATATGATTTTGTGTTTTGTGTTAAATTGGATACTTCTTGAACGAGTTGAACTCTAGAACTTATAAACAATTTGTATATTTTGGGTCAGTGTTGCATGTGGCCTGCTCTCGTGCATGTCCGAAAAGTTCACGCCCTTATTTACGAGGGCAGGCACATGTGTGTGTGTGTGAGCCGAGCTGATTTCACCAATATCGATGGATTATTACGATCAGCGATATGTAGATTCACTTATTCATATTCACTAAAAAAACTTATTCGATTCGTATTTACTCATTATGTTTAGTACTCGTAATTGATTTGGCAACTATTTTAAAAAGCACCAGCTCTCTTCTTCTTCTCTCTATCCACACACCACACAAGTATTTACTATCTATAATGCTCTCTAGATATCGTATCCGTATCGAAGACACGATTTTTTTGTAACTTTTTATCAGCTCCAAGTACTCAATCAAGTATAATTCCAGTACTCATTTTCTTTTTGAACGAAACTCGTACTCGTAGCGTTACGATGAACACTTTGCATTTGGATGTAGCCTTTGATTTTGATTGATTGATTGATTGATTATATCTTATCGTACTATATGCCACGAAATTCTAAAATTGCAAATTCAAATTCAAATTGAATCCTAAAACTCAGCCAGACTTGATGCGGGCTAAATACAGCTAACACGTTTCCATAATTTACTCCGTTTGCCTCCAGGCCAACGAGCCGCAGCTCCGGCACAGGCACACAAAATCAAAATGGCGGCGTTTCACTGCCCGCCGGCATTGCGGATGATCAGTCAAAGGATTTTGACTTCGAGAAGACCGAAATGAAGTACGATTCGACGGGCATGTTTCACTGGAGTCCGGCGAAGAGCTTAGAAGACTGCATACTGGTAACCTAATTTAAACTGTATTCCTTAAAAGATCATCTATATATATACTATTTATTTATATTTCGCCTGCAGGATCGCAATCAGGCGGCCATGACGGTACTCAATGGCCATGTGGTCGTCTGTCTGTTCGCCGATCCCGATTCCCCACTGATCGGATTGAGGAATCTGGTGATGCCTTTGCGTGCATCCAATTTCCACTATCACGAGCTGAAGCATGTGGTAATTGTGGGCTCCGTTGATTACATAAGACGCGAGTGGAAAATGCTGCAGAATCTGCCCAAGATTTCGGTACTCAATGGTTCGCCGCTTAGTCGGGCCGATCTGCGGGCTGTCAATGTCAATCTGTGTGATATGTGCTGCATATTGTCTGCAAAAGTTCCTAGCAACGATGATCCCACACTGGCCGACAAGGAGGCCATTCTGGCCTCGCTGAACATCAAGGCGATGACCTTTGACGACACGATCGGTGTGCTCAGCCAGCGTGGACCGGAGTTCGATAATCTGAGCGCGACCGCTGGCAGTCCCATTGTGCTGCAGCGTCGCGGCTCCGTGTATGGGGCCAATGTGCCCATGATAACAGGTAAACTGCATCGCACTAAGTTGGCCGAGTTTACGAACGACCGAACGAAAGGCGTCCTACCTTCAAGGCGGTGTACGTCAGACTGATCGGGCGGGAATGATTTAGGGAAGGTTGGGTTATGGGTTAATTATGCATATGGGTTTATGCCACGATCAGTCTCGTACGCTGCTGCAGCTAAATTGCGGTAAACTAATGGACATTGTCTTTTATTGTTGGTTGTCGTTTTAAGAACTGGTCAATGATAGTAACGTGCAGTTTCTCGATCAAGACGACGATGATGATCCAGATACAGAACTGTATCTAACGCAGCCGTTCGCCTGCGGCACTGCGTTTGCTGTGAGTGTGTTAGACTCGCTGATGTCCACGGTAAAGTCATGCTCCAAGCCACCAAAGTCTTAGCTATAGTTCAGTTAGGAGTCACACATTACATTACCTTATTCCATTATTTTCTTTCTCAAAAGACTTACTTCAATCAAAATGCCTTAACGCTGATTCGCTCACTGATAACGGGTGGTGCCACGCCCGAATTGGAACTGATACTGGCCGAGGGCGCTGGCCTGCGTGGAGGCTACAGCACTGTCGACAGTCTGAGCAATCGTGACAGGTAATGTTTGGTAGAATTCAGCCATAATGTTCAGTTATAATACTCCTTCCATAGATGTCGCGTGGGTCAAATTTCGCTGTACGATGGGCCGCTCGCGCAGTTTGGTGAATGCGGCAAATATGGCGATCTGTTTGTTGCCGCACTCAAGTCATATGGCATGCTCTGCATAGGACTATATCGGTTCAGGGACACCAGCTCCAGTTGTGATGCGAGCAGCAAACGTTATGTAATAACCAACCCACCCGATGACTTCTCATTACTGCCAACAGATCAGGTGAGCTACTTGTATGATTCTCCTACACTCTAACTCTATATCTTACTTGTTCGATCGCTCTTAGGTATTTGTTTTAATGCAATTCGATCCGGGGCTGGAGTATAAGCCGCCTGCAGTGCGTGCGCCCGCTGGCGGACGCGGCACCAACACACAAGGCTCCGGGGTCGGTGGGGGCGGCTCCAACAAGGATGATAACTCTTGATTGTTACTGTGTAGCGCCTTAACTGATGGTCCTTATTCGTACATTTGAACGATGGAGAAGCTGATTGTGTACAGAGCGATGCATTTGTGGGGCAAATATTGGCAGAAAATTTGGCCCAATCCCAGAAAACCACACGCCTTCCGAGGCGCTGTACAAGTATAGTAGGTATAGGCAAGAAGAAACAACAACAAAATACAAACTGTACCACAAATGCATCGCTCTGTACTTTTATACTTGCGGAGGCGAATGCAGAGTTATATCCTCTCTTTAAGCAATATATATCCAGTCGTCTAACATCGTACCGCATATGCCGCTCTTGTCATGGCATTGTCAGATGCCTCCGCAAATATAAAAGCCACAAGCTTTATCGAGGAACATACCATCCCATCATCCTCGGTATCCATCGTTCAAATGTCAGCTGATTGCTTCCCACACCATTCCGTATGCCTTTTAGAACCTTGAAATTTTAACATATATTCTGTATCTATATAATTTTTAAATCCATTGTATCTATCTTATGTATCTACTATATTTTCTCTTTTTATTCTTATTACTCTTTACTTTTGATTTCCACTTATGTTTTCCTTATTACCTTATTAAATAAAACTTTGTTGTGAAATTCTCCGTTGATAATCTTTATTATTTCTTAAGCAACAATCATTAGTTATTATACAATGGGTACGTATTCTTAATTCATATGTTCATAACTCATTTCTTACATAATTTTCGACTTTCAATTCAATCATTATCAATTGTTGTCTTAGTCTAATTTCATGATATGCTTGTTTTTTTTTATAATATGAGTTCACTTCATGGCGCTATCATATGCATTACAAACATATTGAACAATTCGAAATGAAAATTCATCTTAATGGTGTGACGTAAGCAATTGGGAACCATTAGTGAGGTAAGCTACACATTAAACAACAGATCGAAGAACCAAATCGATAGAGAAACGAAAGATAAGAAAGATAAAAGAACACATGCAGAACAGAACCGAACCGAGAACAGAACAGAATAAATGAAATGATGTTGTACAAAGTATCGCAGAGCGTATGACCTTATTATGTGAATCTGAGAATGTCAGATATTAGGGCATGCCGAGAAACAACAAAGATCAAGAACAAGAACAACTACGCCACAATTTACATATACAACTACACATGCAATGCATACATACACGTATATGTCTTGTAGTAGAAACTATAACACCAAAAATAGAGATACGAGTAGTGCTCGACCGCACTTGAAACGGTATAACCGTGTTAAACGGGGGCACATTAGGCCCGAAAACCGAAACTGGAACGTCAAGTTCAAGTCAAGTGTGTCAGCATTCAAGTTCAAAAACTGCATTTAGATGTTTCTGAGCATGCGCAAAACGATTTATATAAACATATTAAACATGTAATTTAACTGTATTGTTAGCCGAAACACAATTAATTCTTAGCGATAATAAAACGAAACTCAAAAGAAACATAAAAGAACCCACAATCCGCTACAACTTGAGTCCAAATTGGACTCTCAACTCAATTCGAAATTTTATATAGCAAAACAAAAAAAATCTTAGGGCGCCAGCTTGAAATGCAAGAATGAAAGAGACAGAGAAAAACAAATACGAACGGTTGTTTCGAAAAAGCAAAAACCTTATCGCATACTTAAACATTACTAGGAGCATATACATGTGTATATGTGTGTGTGTGTATATACTCAATAAGCCGCGTGAGAGCTAATGCAGAAGTAAAACAGAAAACAGAAATAAAACAATAGACATACCACATACATACTACCATATAACATTCCTACACTACTAGCAACGACACCTTTTCTGTATCAAGAGTCATGTATAAATGTCGATCAAGGTGTTGGCTATAGCTCTATGTGTGTGTTTTCCTAATATTTATTTTATTCAGTAAATTTTGAAGAAAACTAATGATACAATTTTATGGTATTCCACATACGAGCTGTCGATATTTATCGAATATATAACTCATAAATACATCTAGTGTGTATGCTGCTGAAGTTGATACTATTCACACATAGTGCTACCTGTAGATAGATTCACCTCTGTCTACACACACACACACAAACACCCACACACGCCGAGCAGTGGACAAAATGTAGCTAGTAATACTTTATAAGGATACTTGTCTGACGTATGCGCTTTTTACGTGCGTGCCTATTGCGATTTACGAGCAGCAGCTGTGGTGTTCTAAACGATATTTTAGATTAGTCAATGAAAGACCTTTAGTCCGATGTTTCTCTCGCCTCTCACCTTCTTCTTCAGACTCTCAGACGCGCTTGCGCTTAAGCTTCAAAAGAAACGCTCTGTTTTTGTACATAGTTTGTAAATATTGAAAACTAAAGAAAAACAAAGAAGAAACTATTCTATAAAAAACTATGTAAAAAGGCCTCTTGACTTCGATAGACTCCTCTCTAGGTTGGGTTTTTCTTTTGTTTTTGGGATTCTGCATTATTGTTTTCGGTACATTTGTTCAAATAATAAACACTGCCAAAGCGTATAGAAATCACATTTAATCAGACCACAAAATATGCAGACGACAGTTAACCAGTTCATGAAGAAGCAGAATTTGAAGAGAAACTGGGATCAGGCATTATATTTGATTTGTATTTTGTATTCGTTTGTTTACGAATTGCCACATAAGTTTAGTGTTAAACAAAGATTAATTACAGTAAATCGAATTCGAGCTTTTAATATAATAAAGATATAAACACTTAAGCGCAATTAAGGATAGAGAAAATAAATACAGTTAGATCGGGTTTTGTTCATTGGGTTTTTCTAAGTAAAACGAGCGTAGCCTTAGGTTTAGCCAAAAACGAAATCGGTAATCGGAAATTGGAAGAACTTGACAAAAATTGTGAATATGTATTCAGTATGCGCCTTCAGAGTTATATCGTATAGAATGTGTATGCATGTGCGTATGCCTGCATGTATGTATGTATCTGTGTATGTATGTACGTGTGCAGTGTGAGTAAAGTAAAGTAAGAATAATAACGAGAGTAAATCATAGCCTAGCTTAGAAGGACAACCGATATAAGATAATGCGGCAGCCAGTTCATTTATTGTTAGCGCTATTTAAAGATAATTATATAGATAAAGATAAACATAACATAGATCAAGTATAAAAGTAACAAAGTAAAACAAAGAGCATTTGCAATCCTTACGAAAGGCGTAGAAGAAACCCAAAAGTTAAACATAATTTTAAAAGAATAGAATAGTTTTAACATTTTTAGAAATATAATAATAATAAACTCACTCATACACAAGACACTCACTCACACACAGACACAAAAAACCCCCACACACACACACCGACACCGACTCTCAGACTCGACCATGCACGTTTAGATACAAGAGCGAATCCATAATAACAAGAAAGACAACAAAACGAACTCTCGATGTTGTGAAACTTGATTAAATCATGTTTACGCTAAAGAAAACAAATATTATGAAATATTAAATCAAATGATATACAAAAAACGCAAACGCAAAATCGACAACTACCCACAAAAGCTTATTAAATTCAACATTTTGAAAAGGACGTAAGAAATGAGCCGAGAGACGGATTCAGATCGATACGAAGATACACTACGAAAATGTTCACTTCGGAAAGTTTCCGCATAACCAATTTCTGGGTATCTCAAATATTCGAACCGATTTATTAACGCTCCAGCTTTGTTAAAAAAAACCAAAATATTTATATATACACATATATATATAAATTATACTATATCGCCTAGAAATACTCAATGCCATATACAAAACTAAAAAAACCTAAAAAACACAAGTGCAACGTTTTGTAGAAAATTTCGCAAATGGAAAAGTAAATGTAAAAAAAAGTATCATAATCGTAATGTATATGTAATGCATTTTACAGTAGTTAGAGAGACATACTTTGTATAGGCATCGGCTAACTGTACAAGTTCGAAAACCAAACAAAAGAAACTAAAACAAATGTTATTTTTTAACGATGCATACTAAAATGAAAATGTTATTATATTTATAAACGAATGGGGAAAATAAAATCAAATTTTATTATAATTTTACAGCACTTTCACGAAACTCCCTCATGTATGTGTGTGTATATGCATATACCATATACATACATATACACCCGCACATTCACACGAATTATTTATGTACTGTGTGCATTACGAAATGTATAATAATAAATGAAGAAGGAGAATAACGAACGATCAGCTAGTCGACATATTTGTAATTAATAATTTTTTAGTTTTTACTCGCAATTTATAAAATATATTTACAAGTAAAAATTCTGAGAACTAAACATAAGTTGAACGATAAATTAATTGCTGATAACAAGAACAAACAACAAAAAATTATTTACATCAAATTTAAATGAGAAACCCGATTCGAAATTCGAAAGCGCATTAATCGAAATTAGTTTTGTTTAATGGAGCAGCAGAAGAAGAAGAAATTGTGAAACATAAACGAAATTTTAAATAACAAAAACAAACTAAAACACCTAAATCATATTTTAAACAATTGTCTTAGAATAACATAAACTAATGATTATAATAATAATAAAAATGGAATGCAAACATAAATGTAACTAAATAAATGGTATAATAATAATATTATGTTGTTAATGTTTAAAAAACCTTGTTAAAATAATATTTCAAAAGTAAAAATACAGACACAAATTTAAAACAAAAAACAAAAACAAAAACCAAACCTTTAACGCTCTGTCCCAAAACTGTTTTCCATAATAAAAGTGAAATTTTGAATTACGACGGGTGGGTGCTCAAACAACAAGTCCAAAAACTGACCCACTTATGGTAGGCCAGCACCAGAAATTCCATCGACCAATTGTGTTTAGAAATTTGCAGACACGTCTCGCATAAAACGCACCCAATTACCATCGACTTTGGGGCAGCGTGGGGCGTGTCGTTTCATAAGCACAGTTTGTCGCACTGTGAATTAATCATGTGGCGTTGTATAATCGCAGATCTGACTAAATACCATCGGGGAAGCCGACATTATATAGCTTAGAGAGCTAACACTTATACACTGTAGGTGTGCTTGAGTAGAGAAATATATTCACACCAATTTTGAATAGAAACAAATCATCAATTACAGGAATAACATAATAATTGTTTGTATATGTGGATACTACTACACTGTAGTATAATTAGTTTTATACTGGAAAATGAACTATAGTTTCTTTGCTTTACTCTAATATACATATGTATGTATATATATAGGTTACTTTCAAATATTATCTAATATATCTCTTATATATATTGAAATGTAGAAATAAATGTGTGCACAGGGAATACAAACGGCAACAACAGGTGCAAAGTGGAGTGACGCAGAGCCAAGTTAGCTACCTACATTGTTGCATTTCATAATGAAGCCGCAAAGCTTGTTCTCTCCTGCGCTGCCGCCGACAGCAGGCGCCAATGCAATCCGCCAATCCGCGACAGCGAACCCATTCTATGGTCGCTGCTTGCAGCTCATGAGCGCCTGGTTTACATTGCTTTTTAAGGCATTGCAGAGCGAGTCTGGCAGCGTCAAGTTCGTTGCCCAAGTCTTTTGTTTGCCAAGGCTGAGCTCGGCCCGAGAACTGGCTAACACTTTCGTTGGTCCGGCCTGTGCGTGCGTGTGTGCAACGTGTCTGGCACTTGCCACATGCCACTTGGCGAGATTAAGACACCGAACTTCCATGCCGGCATGTATGTGTGTCTGTGTGTGTGCATGTGCTCGCGTGCTAACTGCGAACAAGTTTTGTTTTCGGTTTTTGCACGAGACGAAGACGTCGCAAGCCGACAGAGCCGACTACTTTCTTTCGTGGTCGCCACTTCCAGTGAGCGACGCGTCGGCAGAGTGTGGCAGCCACTTTAGCTTCGCACAGATTGCGTGTACTTCCAGTCACAACACAGAGCCCACAACCCAAGCCAGCGTTGGCCACTGCGCTCAGTTGTCTTCGCGACTTGAACAGGTGCAGACGCGCTTTACTCTTGCAACAGTGCAGCGCACACTCACACACTGTCTCTCTCTCCGTTTTTCGTGTGTTGTTCAGTGTAATTTCTAGAGGGAAGGGAAAGCGCCGAGGCGCACGTGGTCATGAAGTTAATTGACGTGATCATCTACCTAATTGCTGTTTTGATCTTCATCTACTTGCTGCTGGAATAAGTGTTCCCTCGTTTACTCGTGACGCCCCAATTCATTCAATTCAGCCCTGGCTGACAGCTTTCTTTCGCCAACAACAATAGCAACAACTATAATCAGTCTCTCGTCTGCCAACAAAGAAGCCAAATGAAGGTGAGTTTCAGTTGAGTTTGTTGGCCACAATTATCGATGATAATTAAAATCAAATTTGCTGGGAGGATCGCATGCAAATCGACTGCAACACTGCAACAGTGCAACAGTGCAACGTGCAACGCGCCGGCACTGTTCGACATTCACCTCAATTGTTTCTTGTATTGCATTTTTTCTCTCTTTCGAATTTCAATTTGAATTGCTTGTGCTGCATGCAGACAATGCCGTCATTCATCTTCATTGAATGCCAATTGCCGATGGATGTCGCAGCAACAGTTGCTGCTCTTGCACTGTTGCACTGTTGCACTGCGCGATTGGCAGCCAATTGCGTGCACTTTCATTTGTAACGGCATCAATCGCAATGGGAGCACTTGATGCGCCAAGTTTTCGCTACAATAACTGTAACAACAACAACAACGAACAATAGATTCACCGCTTGCTTTATGTGCACCAATTACATTTGCCCAGCCCCGTCCAGCACTGCCACTGCCACCGCAATCACCTCAATGTGCAACACAGTGTGGCGGGAAGACGCGACAACTCCAACTGCAACTGCAATTGCCAGTAAACCGTTGCCTTCTTCAAGTCTAATGTTGTCTAAATAAAAGTTGCTCTTCAGGTTCATACAGCAAATTGGGTTAGCTGGCAAATCGAATTCGAACGTTTTATGAATTGCATTTGAGTCCAAGTCCAGTTACGCTTCGTGTGTTTCGTTAAGTTTGTTATCTGAGTCATTCGGCAATTACTAGTTCTGTTGCATCTACTGATCTTAGCTATAGATCTAATACATATATCTGTATTTATTTCTACAAGAATCTAAGTTCAACAACTATTTTCTTGTCTATCTGAGAGATTACATCTCTTGATTTTACTATAATATGTAGCGGCTGCTGATTTTAGCTCACTTTTTTCTGTATAAAATTAGTTGCTAGTGTCTTTTATTTTCAATGGCCTAAAGAACTCTAGGCCTGAAGTAATCTAGTCCGTTAATGCTTTTAGAGCAAGTGCACTTCAAATAAATTCTCCTTATAGTTTTATTTCCAGCTTCCTTCGAATTATTCCTTCAGTTCGGACAGTAACTTTATTGTACATTCCAATTCAATCAATTTATTCGTTAATTAGTCTTATTATAATAACAACTAGCTGGCACACACAAACATACATACATGTTGAAGGAATTCTTTAATTAAGTTTGTTGCCTAAGTCTTTTGTGTGCCATGTCTCTCTATCTTTAATGTCACATCGAATCGAGCCTTCTTCAAGTTTGTTGCATCTGTCTCTCATAATAATTTTTTATCAATAAAAGTCATGCATGATCTAATTTGTATATAGTTTATATACATATTTGAATCTGTCGATGGCTTTGTAGTGTTTCCATCTTCAAGTTCATTGCCTTAGACTTATGCTGTTCGATAGCCTTCCGCTTTGTGTATTGGGTTACCTTCTCTGCTTCCCAGCTTGAGTGTCACATTGAACCTTTGTCAGGTTCGTTGCCTAAGTCATTCGTTGTTTCTGAGAGCCGCCCATGTCCGTGTTGTGACTTTCTTTAAACAGGCTGCCATTAGCTATGCTCCGGCTCAGGTTCATTCACCAGACACCGCAACGGGCTCTGGGCAACGGACAATGGGTAGCGGGCAGCGGGCAGGGGGTAGCGGGCTGTGGCATTTGACTATTATTTTGCATATTTTAACGGGGCAAGGCAACTGCTGGTGCGACGGCAACGCTTGGCAAATTGCAGGCAAGCAATTTGGTCTCAATTACGTCGGTGACTTTTGATTAGGCAAACGCAGCACGTAATCAGAGAGCAGCGCTGCCCACTGCCCACTGCCCGCTGCACAAGCTGCACAGGCCACTTGACGCGACAGTTGTCGGTTTCACTTGTGCTCTAACTGACTGCCTAACTGGCTAACGGCACAACATTGTCATTGCCACTGTCAACGTCTCGGGCGGACAAGTGAAATTGTTGTTGTTGTTGTTATTGTTGTAACAATTACGCTGCCAAATTGTTGACTTCCCGGGGAAGACAAGTAGCCAAGCCGAGCCAAGACGGGAGAATCGAATCGATGCGACAATTCACTTTCATTCTACGAGGCACGTTTAATTAGCAAGTAATGCACAGACAAATACAGACACACACACACATATATACTCACATACACGCACGCATACTTACACGTGCTTGCAGTACACACACGTAGCCACAACTTAATTTTCGGCTAAGCAGCTTGTCCAGCTCCGTTCAGGGGACGTGATGAAATTTTAGAAAACCGCCAATTTACTATATACAAATTAAGGCCATTATTGTCGCCCCCTCGCTGCCCCTTCCCCCTTTTCCCTCCTGCCCGTGTCAGCTTATCGCTGAGCGCGCTTAGAAAGTTTCAGTTTGTTTGTTTTTCCTCAGCTCGTAAAATAATTAATTTGTAAATTGTTTAATGCATTTTTGACACTTTTACTTTGCTTCGGTTTTCAGCCACTCGTCCTCCTCCTCGTCGCCGCTGCTCTGCTGCTGCTGCTGGGCCCGGCCAGCTGTGAGTCTCCCGTGGGCAAGCGGCCATTGATCTTTAGCGGCAGCAATTGGCCACCAAAGAGCGCCAAGCAGCTGGCAGCACGTCCCGGCGCCGTAGCGGGAGCAGGGGGCAAGCAGCGTACGCTGGTTGTGCAGATCCGCAGCGATCAGCCGGTGCCGCTGCTGCTCAAGGGTCGTCCAGGCGCGCATAGTCACAGTCATGCGGCGCACACACATGCGGCACATCTGCACGGCCACTCGCTGGGCCATTCGCACCTGTTGCACGGTGGAGCACCTCATCATCACTTGCGTGGCTCGCGTCCACTGAAGCTTAGCGCTCCAGTGTATCTGAAGCCCGCGAGCAGCCTGCGCAAGCCACTGAAGATCAAGCTGAACAACTCCAAGCCGCAGTCAAAGCCAAGCTTTGGCTATGAGAAGCCCTTCAAGTACGAGAAGCCCACGGCGCTGGCCTACAGTGAGCTGCAGAACTTGCCGGTGAGTAGCCAAGAGACATCAACACCAACACTAACAGCAACACAGACATAGACATGGCACAGACACAGACACAAGCGAATCCTCACACATTGCATCCTCACACACAGCTGGAGCAACACAATAGCTACAACAACGAGCACTTTGCACCTATTTACACGGTTCCCGCCCCCAATCTGGCACTGGCACATCACGATCACGACAATCAGCTGGAAGATAGCCCCGACACCGCCTACCTGCCCCCCACCCCACAGATCCCACAGAGCACACTGCGTCCACAGGCGCAGACGTATTTGCCACCCGCCGCTGCGGCGGGCAGCTATTACAGCGTGCATGAGGAAGCCACAAATGATCAGACGATTCTCGATCCCTTCTCTGGCTCGCAGAAACTCTTTGCCCCAGATCCGGATCCATCGCTGCCCACCAGCAAGGTGAAGATCGCCACGGAGAGCTTCAACACCCCGAGCAACAACAAGCCTCTGCCCGCAGATGTGCAGAGCAATCATCTGCCCGCCCAGCCTCTGGTGCAGATTGTAGGCGCCCAGACTGCCGCCCAGACAGCAGTTCCCATCTATCCCATCCAGTTCGCCCATCAGACGACGCAGCCCTTCGCCGTGGCACCCGTTCTAGCACCAGCGGCAGCACACATTCCCATCTACAATCCCACCTACCTGGTCACCCAGTCGAACCAGCTGTACTCGCAGCACAAGCAGCAGCTGTTCAAGCCCAGTGTGGAGCACGTCATCGAGACGGGCTATGTGAACGCGGATCTGACGCAGGAGGTTGCCAGCAACGGACAGATACTGCAGGCCGCCAAGGATCCGCATCACAATATTCATCCAGTACTCGATGCAGCTCCACAATATGCTGCCCTCATTGCTGCGCCCGCGCTGAGTGATCCCGTTGGGGAGCCCGTTTACGAGACGGCGCCCTTCCATTTGCCCAATGTAGCCGCTGCTGCGGTGGCCTCCACGGCACCAGAGGGAGGCTTTGTGGTATCCAACTACTATGGCAACGCACACGACTCTTCGCAGCTGCTGCAAGCCTACGCCGAGGAGGAGGCACGCCGACAACAGCTGGAAACGGAGCAAGCCGCCTATGAGCTGCAGCGGCAGCAGCAGCAGCAACAGTTGCATTTGGAGGAGTTGCACGCGCAGGCCCACGCTCAGTTGCAGGAACAGCAGCAGCAACAAGAGCTGCAGCATCAGCAGGAACTGCAGCTGGAAGAACTTCAGGCACAGGCCCAGGCCCAGCACTTGCAGCAACAGCAACACCAACAGCAACAGCAGCAACTTCAGTTACTGCAACTGCAGCATCAACAGCACCAGCAGCAACAACAACAACAGCAGCAGCAGCAGGCTCATCCTCAAGATGCAGCAGCCGCCGCCTTCGAGGAGCATCAACGCTTGGTGCAGCAGCAGCTTGGCAGCAACACTCCACTGCGCATATTTGTACCGGACGAGGAGGCAGAGTCGGTAAGTTGCACGTGGTTTCATTTAAATCTTTGTCCTCCTCCTCCCTACAACTTTTCTTTCTTCAAACAGCAACGTCTGCAAAAGCGATCAGATAATCTGCAAAAGGCCAGTGTGAAGGAACAACAGCAACAACAATTGGAAGATGACAATGATTCCAAGGATTTGTTCCCCGTTTCGACTTCTGTTGAAGTTGCCGGCGGCCAAGCGGAAGTCAGCAGTAAATAGTTATTTGTTTTTGTTATGGCGTAGCCTGTAGCGGTTATCAGATATTTATTGAACACAACTCATTTGTAAGCATTCATATATAACGCAGTCGATAGTATAATAAAAAATATATTGAAAAAATAAACCATTAAATATTTAATCACTTAAATTATAAAATTACGGTGTTTAGCTATCGATAGGCATAACGTTCCTTGCCACTATCGATAGCTGGGAGTAATTCTGTAATAATCCAAGCTATTTAAAAAACTGTTTTATTTTTATTTTTTATTACCGATGAATTTGTAAAGTTAAAGAAATTCTTAATTTCATTTATTAAAAAAATATAATATAAGAATTCCTTAATTTGAATTACGATGAAACGCGCGTAGTTTGCCTAAGCCACGGTCACACTGTGCAAGCTATCGATAGGCAGTCCATGTGCTTGGCTTCCACTATCGATGGTTGACAGTCACTTTCGCATTAAGTTGGCAGTCCATCTAAGAAGAAGAAGAGAAGCATAAGTTAAAGAATTGCTGAAATATAAACTAGCGCTAAAAACAGTTAAAATGATTATACCAATTCGTTGTTTCACTTGCGGCAAGGTAATTGGCAACAAATGGGAGTCGTACCTGGGGCTGCTGCAGGCCGAATACACGGAAGGGTAAGCAAACTGCCACTTGTTGTTATTGTCATCGTGATAACCTTCCGGATTGCTGCCCCATTTCAGTGACGCTCTGGACGCACTGGGCTTGAAGCGCTACTGCTGCCGTCGCATGCTGCTTGGGCACGTGGATCTGATTGAGAAGTTACTCAACTACGCGCCACTGGAGAAGTAAACATACGCATAGACTTATAATGTATGGACCTTGAAATACAAACTTTAGATTTTATTGTAAAAACAAATTAAAGCTTATAAAAACCAACCATGACTAGCGATTACAACTTGTCCATGAACCATGGCTGCCCGTTGTTCTCGCGACGCTTGGTCAGGATGTCACAACCCGTGTTGGTGACCAACAGTGTCTGCTCAAACTGAGCCGAGTAGAGGCCGTCGCCGGTGACCGCAGTCCAGTCGTCTGGCCAGGATTCAGCCTTTTGAACACCTTCGGATATCATTGGTTCGATTGTGAAGCAGTGGCCAGCGGCCATTACACCCACGGCAGAGTTCTCTGTGGACAAGTCAATTGGTCAATCGAGGTTCTCTAGAGGTTATTGGACATTGACTTACTTGCATAATGCGGCACATTGGGCGCCGTGTGGAAGACGCTATGGATTCCATGGCCACAGTAGCTGCGCACCACACTGAAGCCGTGAGGCGCCACATACTTCTGAATGACATTGCCAATCTCCCGATAACGCACACCTGGACGCACAATCTCGATGGCTTTGGCCAGGGATTCATACGTGATGCGCACCAGTTTCTTGTGCTTCTCAGCGACCTCGCCAACGAAGAACGTCTCGTTGAGGTCACCATGGTAGCCGCGATGATAGACGGTCACATCTATGTTGCAAAGGTCGCCATTCTCCAATGGCCTCTTGTCGGGTATGCCGTGACAGATGACCTCGTTGACACTGGTGCAGCACGACTTGGGGAAGTTGTAATAGTTCAGTGGGGATGGGTAGCAGTCGCGTTCTATCGCGGCTTCATGCACTATGCGATCCAGTTCATCCGTGGTTACACCCACTTCAACAGCTTTGGCGCCTTCGTCTAAACACTCCCTACCAAGCCGACCGGCAACACGCATTGCTTCGATTTCATCATCATCGAGTATCTTAATCTTGGTTCCACGCAGCGCTTCTTCCGACAGCGATCGTCCCGCCGGATGGTCGGCATAATCAGGTCGTGCAATTGCTTCAGGCACTGCTCGCTTGGGGGTCTGGGGGAACGGACGCAGCTTCCCCGTGAAGCGAAAGTGTGGCCACGGATTGTACACACCGTTGTCACTAACAGCAGTCTTCTCTCCACCAGCTAAGTCAAATAATTAACAGATAGTAAACTCAGTTATAAACACAAATATTTGTACGGTTCACTTACCGGCTAAGGCATGGATCACTTTGTGCTCCTTCCAGTAGCCTTTAAAGCATGCCTGTGAACAGAAGAATGAACCCTTGATTCCTAGCTTGAGGCAAGTTGGGCACTGAAGTGTTGCTTCCTTTTTGCAATCAGTTGTCTCGCATAATTGAGTCATTTTCTTGATTGAAAAATTATTTCTAAAAGGTTTCCAAAATTAGAACTTCGAAGGCAACACATGAATTACGACGGCGATACAATGTGTATAATATAAGTCAATCGATAGGTACCCAATCTATCGATGCATAAATTATTGTAAGAAGTTTACTTTTGGCGGGTGGTATTAATACATAAATGAAAGCCAAAAACTATTAATAACAATATATTGATACTTGTGTCATCAAAAGTTTTGACCACTACATAAATTTATTTCAGCATGTAAATATAAGACATTTAACGAGCACAGTGTTCAAGTGATTTATCGATACCATGAGCATTTCTGGAACGCTTAAGAGTATGCAGCTAAATTTTCAAAAGTGGAAAACAAGAGTGAGCAGTGAACTGCTTGCGCTGATGTGCAATCCCATGTTGTATTTAGCACATACACAAACCACTGCAAGAGGCAGCCTTGGCCAGATTATCTGCTGTCCGCTGTTTTCGTGTTGTCCCGCTAAGAAAAAGCTGAATTGGCAACATCAACTATTTAGAACTTATTATTTAAGTAAGCTAAATATTTGATTCAATAAAATATATTATGATTGACATTATTGTTGTATGGTGCAATAGGCACTTCCTCAATATGAAACAGAGATTCAGAATTCAAAAT
The DNA here is from genome assembly GCA_018903675.1 of Zaprionus capensis. NCBI lineage: Eukaryota > Metazoa > Arthropoda > Insecta > Diptera > Drosophilidae > Zaprionus > Zaprionus capensis. Next base: position 8,100,784 of record JAEIFN010000964.1, on the reverse strand, counting down.
CAATTCAAACTGATAGTGGGGAGAGCCACATGAGAAGCACATCCCACATCGGGAGATAAAGTCAATTTCAAACTGAGGCAACGACAGCGGCAACAGCAACGGCAGCTGTTCTCACTCAGCGCATGCTCTCGCAGCATGCTGGACACAGCTGAGTTTCAGTCTGTGGCATCTTCTGCTCTGTTTATGTTTGGCATCTCTCAAATCGCGAGAACCTTTCGACGTGAACGGACGTGTGTTTCGGTAAACGCGGCGCAGACAAAAGCAAACGAAAGAATATTAGCAACAAACTTGATCCATAAGCCAAAAGAAAACGCATCGACGCATAATTGCAACGAAGGATATCAAAGGATAGCAAGGCACAAAGTGTAAGAAGTGTTCTGAAAGACAATATACTATATAGTTCCAGTGTTAAATGCATGCTGAAGGTGTTTCTAAGGCAGCTACAGGTGTACATGAAAGCGAAAACATATCAAAATGTAACGGATAATCATAGAGAACTAACTTGTCCAAGAAATTGTGTTACTCAAGGATACTTATGTGTTATTCATATGTAATTGTGTGACTATATAGTACTTATGTATGTGATATACCTATGTAATCACTTGTCAGACAATCTGTCGTTCTGTCTGTCTATCTCTCTCTCTATCCGAATTTGTCAGTTTGTCGCGATCTTTGCACTCGCACTCGCGGCCGCTGTTCGTTCGTTGATTCGTTTCATTCGTTCGATCGTTATATGCGTTTTCCTTATCATCTGGCGTCGCAGACTCGGGGATTGTTTTCGCTTGCAGTTCATTGCGGGCAGACGCCGCAAAGACGCCGCTTTTGCTCTATGCCTACAATTTGAGTTTGATGCGTTGTTTTTGTTTTCGTTGTCGCTGTTGCTGGCATAGGAGGAGGGGGAGAGACAAGGCAACAGCCACAGCTATAAATAAGAAGCGGCACGCGGCAGCCTCTGTGTACATTGCCCCCCGCTGCCTGCACCTAATTTACACCAGCAACAACAACAACTCTACACCGGCATTTATGCTGCTGCTGCTGTGGGTGTTTTGCATTTTATGCTTGGCACTCTTTCCGCGTGTCCGTTTTCCGCTTTCCATTTCACACTCAAAATCAAACGAAACGCGAATCGTCAATTGTCAATCGGCAATCGTCATCATCATCGTTCTAAAGGCCGTCGACGTAATTAAAATAGAATCTGCTCTCTCTCACACTCTCTCACACTCTCTCACGTTCTCCCACTCTCGTTCGCACTTCGCCTGCTGCCTCGCTCACTCTTCGCATGCTGCCTTTGCTCACTGTGTGTGCGTGTGGCCTGCTGCGTGTCTGCCTGTGTGTGTTTGTGTGTATTTAATAAGGCATTGCTTTTGCTTTGTTGTTGCTTTGTTCTGTGCAGGCTACTGCAATACGGAACAGCCTCAGCAGAGCAAGAGTCAAGGCAGCGCTGCTGCTGCTTTGAACTCGATCAGCAGGAGGATCAGCAGCACTCTGCTCTCTTTGCTAACTACATTGTTGTTGCTGCTGTTGTTGTTGTTGTTATTGTTATTGCTGCTGTATATTTTTTTGTTGCCTTTGGCTTTTTGGCCAACGACCGCTGAGCTTCTGCTTTGGCCAGACAATCGCGGCAATCGTTGCTGCAATTAAAGGTAAGGACACAAGAGGCAGCGCAGCCAGTGAACTTAATTGGCTTCGTCTCTGGTGCTGGCCATGGGCAAAACACGCCAAATACATAACATATTTTCATCTGTGCGTCTACCTGTGCCTGTGTGTGTGCGTATTCGTGTGTGTGTGCCACGCATTTGTTGGAATTGCGCCTCGTTCTTGTTTTCGCTGATGTTTTTTTCCCGATTTTTTTGTCAGTTAGATGAAAATTTATGCGTCGCAGCAGCAGCAGACAGAGGGAGAGCGGGAGAAAGACAGAGAGAGAGAGAAAGACAGGGAGATAGCGGGAGAAATATGAAATTCAAAGTGTAGGTAGTCAGCGACGCTGTTGACCCTGCCTGCCGCCAGGCTGCTGTCTTCTCCAGCGCTTCAACACTTCCGCTTTGCCAGAAAATCAACTTCCGCTGGCAAACAATTGTCAGAATGAGGAGTGGGGAGGGGTGGTGGCGAAGCTTTTGTAGCAAACGCAGCACGCAGCACAAGAGAGACACATATTGATATTGTTGCCAGGTTGCTTACGCTTCAGTGCATTCACACACACGCATACACACACACATACACAGACAAAGACACACACATAGACATACGCACACACACACATAGACATACGCAGAGAAATTGTAGCTGCTGCAAACGCTTTTCACTTTTGCTTCACTGGTTTGGCTCTGACATCCTTACCCCCCTGTTCCTTCGCTGTTGCCTTCCCCCTCGTCTTGCACACGCTTTCCCCTCTTCCTCTTTGGTCTTGGCCGTCCTTCCCTTCACCCCCTCTACGTTTTGGCAACCATTTTGTGGCATCTTTGCCTGCTTATTGCCATCCGACGCCGTTAAGCGCTTTATACAACCTTAGCACCCGCTCCCGCCCTGCCCCTCTGCAGCTACCCACACCCGCGCATTAAAAAATTGCGCGCGTATGCAATTCTCGACAATCTCTCGACCATCCTCCACCTCCAGCTTCCCCTTGTTCCCACCTGCCTTCTGCCTGCTGCGACATTTCATTTCATATTTCTGCCAACTACGCTTTTGAATAGAATACATCTTACTTCCTTTCGCCTCTGCTTTCCCCACTTCTCTCTCGTACCTCCTTTTCATCTCTCCCCCTCCTCCGCGTCTCTCGTTTCGTATCTTTTTTGCGCTTCGCACGCACTTCTACTTCAGCTACAGCTACAGAGGCGGGGGCGCGTGCTCAACAAATTTTTTCTCCTTTTCTTCCTATATTTTTGGTATTATTTTCGACACTCTTCCCCTTGCCCTTTCCCTCTTCTCTCGCTTCCCTTTGCAAGGCTTTGTTATGGCAATTTTTTCGCATTTTGCCAGCGCAGCAGAGAGAGAGGGAGAGTACGAGAAATAAAAGCAAATTATGCTCAGCAGGTGCCGGCACTGAGCAGATACCAAGCCAGATACAGATTTGTGACTTTAAGCTGATTCCAAAGGCAGCTGTGGAGCAGCCAGTTGCCAGTTTAATCCAGCTACCGATTTTCGGCTATTTGATGCATCTTTTTATGGACTTCGAAATTGTTTTGAGCAGTGCACGTGCTGCCAAAGATGGAAGAGTGTGGTCTCAATCGATGATGGGTAGTTTGTACGCTTAACAAGAACAGAATCACTTTGTGGCAGTGTAGACGGCAGTGGGACGCTTCATATGCCCAAAAATTTTATATATTCTTGATCAGCAACGATAGCAAACTGCAGAAGTCTAATTTGTTTTTAAGCTTACTGTATAATATACACATATTAAGTTTATTTCCTTCCTGAATGACTAAAACGATTACTAATCGATACATATAAGAAACGATAATGATTAGTGTTCGGTAATCATTTACTGTTTTTTAATGCAAAGGGTATCTTACTGTCGACTGCAGCTTACTTCACTTGTTCTTTATACTTAGCCACACATTCAGAGATTTTCCTTTACATATACCTAGTATATCTTTATCATCGTTCGCCTCCTTGTGTCTCTTCTTTTGCATGTTATAAAGCAAAGTTAATGATATGTCGCAACTGGGTGAGCAGGGCGACAGCCACCTTATCGTCTCGTCTTTGTATGCCTGTGTATCTGTGTGTGTGTGTGAGTGCGAGTACGAGTGCACTTCCAGCCGACTGGATCTCGGATAAGGTTCGTACATACTTTGTCCGTGTCGACATTCTGCGCCTGAGCCCCTCCCAATTGCCCTCTCCCTGTTTTATGTGTACCATAATTAATTGAAATCTAAGCACATTCCCGTATCAGTTGTCTCTTCTTAATTGCATTGTGTAATTTCTCGTTTGTTTTTCTCATATCTCTTGTAATTACATATATTATTAATTATTATTAATGATATCTTGCGAAATGTACATTAAACTTTTGTATTTAAGAGAATGAGAGCGTGATAATGGTCTTAATGTGATGTTTCAAGACCTTCTTGTTACTTTTTAAAAGTTTAAAAGAAGAAATATATTATGTATACAGAAATATATACACTATATATACTCTACACTACACAATATTGCACTCAAAATTGGTAATGATTCTTGCTTGTTTTGTGCTCTTTTGTTCTGGGAACTTCAGTAATTGATATCTCGTTATTTGAAATCAGCTTACCCGGTACTTCCTTTTTACATTTACCCTTATTTTGCAGTCGTGCAAGGATTGTACAGGTTTAAAGCGCTTTTCACTTTCCACTTTATGCACAAAAGTTAAATTATTTCAGGAGATTAAAAACTTGCATCAAAAAACCCAAGGATTCCATTAGGCATTCCATTATTTCGCACACAACAAAAGTCCATTCGGCATTCCCACAATGGCAATTGGCTAATAACTTTCTCTCTCTCTCTCACTCTCACTCTCTCTGTTTATTATTAAACTTTGTGCGTGATGTAGTGTGTGCTTTAAAATTGAGCCGGATCAAAGTTCATTCATGCTTTCATTCGCACGCTCTGCAAGTTTCCATGGCGGACAAATCATTGACGAGTCCAAAAAGTAAGCCTAAAATCCTGACGCTTTTTTCGTCTCGGTTTACTAGGGACAAGGCAACGAGGGGACAGTGGGACAACGGGACGGACGGCCCTGACAGTCACTTTTATTTGCCAAATTAAAAGGATTTCATTTGCTTTTCATATTTGCATTGGTTTTTATCGCCGCAGGCAGGCGAAGGCAGCACGGTCCGCTTCGGGCCTCCAACCTCCTTCTGCTTCTGCCTGGTGCCTCGTGCCTAGAGGGGCATTGGCAGACAATTTTGCCGCGCAATCAACATAAAAAGGAATCACGGTACGGCGCTGTTTTTTGCATTCTTCATTCTTCTCTCTCTCTCTCTCGTTCTTTCTCTTTTCTCCTTCTCTTTTTTGCTGCTAGCACAGTCAGTCGCAATTGTTATTTATGGCCATAAATAAAGGAGCAGGCGCACTAACCGTAGTTGACGAACCTAGGCGCCTTGGCATGCAAAGGTGCAACATCCCAGGGGGAGAGTCTCCTTCCATCCTTCCCCTCCTCTTTGTCCGTCGATCTCCGTTAGCATTAAATATTGCTTAACCCGACTGCTGCTTATAAATACTTAAATTGCATTATATTGTTCATAAGCGTCTCGCCGGAGGTCTTCCTCAATGACCATGAGCTCCTGTGCCCCGTGTGCTCATCCTATCTGCCAACCGCATCCGTTGGGCCTGCGGCGCCTGCCTGTTCCCGGTTTCTGTAACAGATTAAGCGACACACAATGTGGCAGGGCCAGTGCCATTGGCCTATCTATCCCCACCCTCCTTCCCTCTCTCTCTCTCTGTTTGCGCTATATTTTATGGTAGAACTTTATTTACATGCACATGGTTCCCCACGCGGAACCAGCCCAGACCAGACCAGACCAGTCCGTCCCAGTGGGGCGTGCCAAAATGCTGTTCAGGGCGTGCGCTGCTGGTGCGGCAACAGTTGCACCTGGAACTGGCAACGGTGGCGAGGCCACAGGTGCGAGCGTTGGCCAGGTTTAATTATTTGCCTTTGGTTTTTGTCCTGGCCTTTGCTCCTTTTCAGCAGTTACTGCTCCTGTGCCTCCTGCGTGGCCCCAGGTGCTGCCTTGCTTGCCTGCTTGGCTTGTTTGGTTTGTTTGCCTGTTTGCTTGTTTGTCTGTCTGTCTGTTTGTCAGGCCGATTGCATTTTACGGCCGTAAAGCAGTTAAATCTCTCACGAAAGTTGGAAGAGGTAGGCTGGGGTGAAGGGATGGAAGGGGGTAGTGCTGCTGAAAGTCAGGATTGTTCCCTTTTGTCTGTGGATTGTCCCTTTCAGCTGTCGAGGGATGTTCCTACAATGATAATTGAAATTAACTTTCTCTGTAAAGTGCGGATCATTGCAGATGTAGCTGGCAGATTAAAGTTGCACCTGAGAGAGACAGAGAGAGAAAGAGAGAGGGAGAGACGAAGACAGCATAAAAGCAGAAAGAGCTGTAATGAGGATATAAATAGTGTGTGAGATACACAGAGAGGCAGAGATAGAAGAGGCCAAAGAGATATATAGAGAGAGCACAGACAGAGGAAGATATATAGTATAGACAAGGAAGAAAGGGGAAATAACGTAAACTACAGAAAAGAGAGGAAGAGAAAAGCAAAGGGAGATAAAGAAAGTCATGGAATATGGGTATAAAGAGAAAGAACCAAGTAAGAAAGAAAGATGTGTAGAATGATATGCACTGAGAGACATGCAAGAAGAGAAAGCGAGGAAGAGAAAGAGAATTGCTGTGAAAGGGAGAGAGACAAACTATACATACAAAATAAATATATAGAATAAAAGGATGAAGTATAGAGATAAAGAGAGAAAAAGATGAAAGAAAGAAAGCTATAGAAATAAATTGAAAGAATTAAAGACAGAAATCCATACAGAAAGTAGGAAAGAGTGTTAAAGAAAGAGATAGAGAGATACGGCATGTCTAATCTTCCATACATTTACCATCACGTTATGCTTAGATCAATTTCGTCAATCCCCCATAAACGGCTTAAGTTTATCCGCTTATGTTATAGATTGCATATGTCGCATTTAGTTCGCTGTTTGAAAACAATTTCAGGCATTTCCCCCGAAAGACGCCGCACTGTCCGACAATGGCGAACAACTGTTTCCTTTTATGTGCGTTGCGTTCTCCTTGACGAGGGTAGGAAATTCATATCCTGCGCCAGGGCGAGTCGAGACGAGCCGAGGCAGCGCTGCCCTACATAGTTTGCAACTTGAAATGTCAACTTGAACTGTCAGTGCGACAGGGCAAATCAAAGCGAGAGCAAACGAGATCTGGCTGCTGGAACTGGAGCTGGAGCTGGTGTCAAGATTTGTGCTTGTAAAACACCAAAGCTGACAGGGGCGAGACGTGGCGAGGGCAGAGCGAGGGTTGAGCCAGCGACTCCACTGGCTTAGCTTGGCTTGGCTGAGGCAACCCTCAGACAGGGATTCCCACACACCTTCCCCGGCCCTGCGACTTGGTGCTTGTCATTGTCAGCTCATGTAGTTGGCAACGCTGGCAACGCGCACTTGATACGCCTGATTGATGGCCCGACCCGACTCGAAGTGAGCTGGGGAAGCATTTCCAGATTTCCACAGATTCGAGATTCGTCTCGAGTTTTTATTTCATGTAATTAAACTAAATGTGCAGGACACCCCCTATATACATATATATATAAAGATGTAGCATATATATTGTATATATATTCATTTATGGTATATACAAACATATATTCTGTTATGCGAGAGAGACATTCATCATCTGTTGTTCGCCTTGTTGTTGTTTATGATGATGATTCTACGCAGTCGTGCAATGAAATTTTAATTTGTTTACTTCACTTCTCTAGAAGTGACACCGTCCGCGAACTTTCCTCATGCCCCACGATAAGCTTCCATAAGCGCCATGTGGGGGTGCCAGGCGGTGCGAGGTGATAAGCAATCCGAAAAACACCCAAAACAGAAGCCTAGACAGCATTTGAAAGAGGGTACATTCTGGGTACACTGGCAGCAGTCCTAATCATGGCACAGTGTGTGCAAATAGTCAACTGACTGCGCTCATTAAGTTGTGAATTAATCAATTGCATTTTTCATTTACCACCCGCAATGTGCTGCGGCACATGGCTGCCCATGCGGCGTATACGTAATTATGCGAAGCAAAGCAATATTAAAATGGCGGCTGCTGTTGTCGTTGTTGCTGCCGTTGCCGTTGCCTAACTGTAACCAAAATGAAATGAAATTAAGAAAATATGTTGCACTTTTTTGCCCGCCACACACACACACAGTTGTAGTTGCTGCTGCTGTGTCGCAAGTTGCCACAAGGGTTCTCTTCTTCTCCTTCTCTTTCACATTCTCTCTCTTTCTCTGCCTGTTTCTGTTTCCTTTTACTGTCGCTGCTGTTGCTGCTGGAATTGTCTTTGGCTTTATTTGCTAGTTGCTTGCCACAGTCAGCTAAGTCGCATCCAGCTATAGCGCCTCCTTCTCCGCCTTCTCCCCCCTCCTTCCGCAGAGCCGACTTAATTTGCCATAAAAAGCCAGGCCCGCCACTTGATTTGCTTTGTTGTATTGCTTTTGTTGTAGCTGCTGCTGTAATTGTTGGCTGAGCACGCCGGAAATTAAATGATTTAATGAAATTGCCAACATTTGCTGCGTTCCAGGATCGACAACGGCAACAGCAACAGCAACGGCATCGCAATCGGGCGACAATAGCTTTAACCCGCTTCAGTGTTTTAGTTAATTGAAAAGGTTTTTACACAATTGGCCAACAAAGTTGGGTACACAATTGTTGCCCCCAGGGATGCGGGCGCGTTTCCCTGCCCTTCCCTGACCTAAGTGATTTTTAATTACCTGACATTGTGCATTAATGATGGCACGCATCCCTCAGCTCTCAGCTCTCGTCTCATCACTCCTGTTGCTTCTTGATGCGACACCTTTGGCTCTGAGAGTTAATTGAGTGCTAAGCAGAGATCCCTGACGGACGGAAGCACACTGCCTTTTATGACGGACGGCCTGACAGACTGAGAGACAGACTGACTGCCTAGTGTGGCTTTCTTGCCTGCCTCCTCTCTGCCCTTCTGCCTGGCAGGCTGCTCATCCTGCCTGTCTCTTTTTTCATTGTCTTTGGCTTTTCTTTTTGCTGGCACACGTTGCCATATGAACATTTTACACCTGCTTTCTTACGTGAGGCGCAGCAACAGCTGCACACACACACATACATATGTGCAGCTCAGCTTCTTTGCTCCTGGGTTTTCCTCAAGCCTTCTTAAGGTTCCAGCTAAAAGACTGCTTTGCATAAACCTACCCAAGTTCTACCAACTCAACTGTTGACTCCTGGGAATGCAGCATTGAATTAACTACCTCACTAACTGGTTACTCGTTGGGGCCCTAGAATATACATTAGATTAGTTCGCAAGGTGTAAACTTACTTGTTGAAATCTTACATGTTTTATTTTAATGTTATATAGGCATCTGATAATATTAAAATATAATAATATTTTTGCTTTACCTTAGTCTAGTTAGTTTCAATAGTAACTGCATGATTCGTCTGTAGAAATAATGTAGAAATATGGATAATGACTAGCCCTAGTTCATTAAGGAGTAAGTCAGATATAGAGTGACTGGCAAATATGTGTGGGAAAATGGACTAAGTGCTTTTCTTCTTCTCCCTTTAACCCCTGTGAATATTTGATGGGCAAGCAGTTAATGGAATAATCTAGTCTAAAAAGAAAGGTTTAGGTAGATTGACACCCTCAAAAGATTACTAATTGATGTCAAATTCGAACATTATATATAGAACAAAATTTAGCTGAAACCCTGATAAAATAGTAGTTATTAGATGTCCCTTTTCATACCTCCTCTTCTAGGAAATTGTAAGCGAACTATCATTAGAAATGTCAATTGTATGTATGTCTTTGTGCTATAGTATCTCCAATGAGGGACCAGGGTATTTTCCAGCGCAGCTGTGTCACTTTTGGCTTGGACTATTATCAATTCAAGTAGCCCTGTTCGCCATGACATTGATTAGCTGATTAAAACGTAGTACAAACGAACAAATAGAGGCACTTGGACAAGGGGTTCGGGTTATCTCTGCCGTATTTGCACATGAAAACATATGTGACTTTGTGTGTGTGTGCGAGTGTGTGTGTGAGGCAGCGTGCTGCCTTGTCAGATCCATTTCAATTTCAATTCACATGCAAATGTAAACGGTAAAGGGAAGCGGGTTAGGGGGTTGGGGCTTGGGGGTATCGACAATCATTACTAATGCGACAACAATAGTTTCGAAACTGAAGCTCATTTCTCAATTCTCTGCATCTCATTGCAGGCCACGTGCAGTGCCAGCGAGCATGCAGCGCTCTTGAAACCAGCTGATAAGGCAGAGCCAGAGAGAGACCGAAACGAGTGTGAACTGGAACAAAGCAAAGAGCTGACAAGCAAAGAAGCAAAGAAAGCAGAACGACAGAAAGACGCCGCAGCTGGAGCTGATGGCGCTACAAAGGGGCGCACGCATTGGACGTACAATGAGCTATGCCAACTATGGACTGCTGGTGGGCACCGCAATGCTGGTGCTAATCTCGGCGCATGTCAAAAGCGCCAAACTGCAAGAGCAGCCAACGGACACGGTGTCCATGGATCACGTTGCCGTTGACAAGCAAAACGAAGACTTGGCAACCCCGTTGCCTTATCAACAACAGCAACAGCAGCAGCAGCATGGCCCGCCTGGCCATGGCACACGCCTGCACAAGCGACTGCACAAGCAGTCGAAGCAGGCGCACAATCATCGTCGAGCCTATCACAGCAAGTACAGCATAGAGCAGCTGCTGCACATGCATGTGACGCCAAAGGTTTCCAATGACATCGACATGGACCCCTGCAAGGCGGGTGAGTACTATAGATGGATAGATACCCACATTGCTGATGCTCGCCTTCGCTGCCTGCTTTGCCTGGCTGGTTTACGCATCTTCCAATTCTAGCGGAAAGTGGTTTTACTGCTAATTCAATCCCTAAACCAGCTGTAACTAAGCTTGGCGTGCTCAGTCTCTACGGGATGCGCTCGAACCTCCTTTAGTCGTACATTGTCTTCAGTTTGGCCAAAAGCGAAAAGTCTTGTAAACTCAATTCAGGCACACACACACACACGCAGTCTTAGCACACGTTGAGTTCCCTAAACACATTTGCCAACCTGCACGCCCCACCTGCCCCAAGTTGCAGCGTCGAAAATTAAGCGTCATTGTGGAACTCGACGTTGGAGCTTGCCTTGGCGGATCAACTTGCCTGGCTGCTCAGTTCAATTGAATTTACCTCGGTTTTCACAGCGAAATTGACTCGGAACGGGCATATCAATGCCTTTCTGACAGCCACACTGTCTGTGTACCTGTGTATCTGTGTGCACTTGTGCTCGTCTGTGTCTGTGTGTGTTTGTGAGTTGCTGCTTCTTCGCTTGCAATTTGTCTGCCGCCAACGCGACCAACTTCCGTGTTCCGCGGCCCCAGTCGGGTAGTCGAGGCGTCGAGTCGACTGTCGCGTCTATCTGGGGCGCTCGCGTGGGCCACTGCGTCTGACTCTACTCCCGCCAGTCCCCCCTCCCAATCTCTCTCACCGACTTATAAGTATTTGCGCACATCAATTGTCAAAAAGTTGGCTCCACGAAATACGCGAACAAACGATTTGCTGCTGTCGCATGCCAGCGGCAATCCCAATGCAGTGTCGCGTGGTCCAAGGCGTCGGTACAGTGGGCAACAAGCAAAGTATTCTTAGTAAATATGCAATATATATATATACAAAGATATAATATATCTAATTACAAATAATCCTTGTAAATAATGTGAGTTAGTTATTGAGATTCATTGGCATTTCATTAAAACTGAAGGAGAGCAACAGAGACTGTCGAGTTTGGTTTATAAGATCGGAAATTTCTGCTACTGCGTGTTATAAACTACTGGTCAACATTCAATTATACTGTAGTTTATTTACCATACCATCTAAAGACTAACTAAATTAATGCCATACAAGTGTCCCTAGCAGATGATTTAACTTGGAGTATTGAGCATTTTCTCGCCCATAGTTTTAGATAATGTTGATCAAAATAATTTATTAAAATAGAAGGAAGTTCTATTAGGAATTCTAAACATTTGTTAAGATCACCCTCAAAGTACAAAGTATAAGTGAATTATTCTATTAGTTTTAAACTTCTGAATATTGTTAGTAAAACTTATTATTTTGCTTTACTGTATACTTCGTTGGCGACTTGCAGTCTCGACTGACCGACTGGCCCAGTCAGGGTCGCCTAAAGAACTAGACCAGTCAGGGTTTTATATGTGGGCAGACTCCACCACAGTCGCATGAAAAACAGCGCTTTATTTATGAACCACTTTCACTGATTTTTATGCTCGCATTTTTTGGCACGTTCAAAGATGCAATTTGCGCTGTCCATATCAGACTCTCCATAAACACTTATAGCACATCTATGTGTAACATATTTCTATATGTGCATCTGTACTTGTAGAATACAAACACAAGCACAGCCTGCAAATGACTCTCAGCACGGAAGGGGGAAGATAAAGAGCAACCTATTTTTGTTGGTTGCTAAACTAATTCGAATTTTGGAGTGAACTGTGAGTGTCTTCACAGATGTACTATATATTATACATATGTGTGTGTGTGTGTGTGCGTGCATAAGCTTGTCTAAGTCGAGTGGTTGCACAACCACAATTAAATCTGTTAGAGCAGCATCAAGTCGCTGCCATGAAAATGAATATCTGTGAAACATAATTAGAACTTCATTAGGTACATTTTGGGTGCATCCCCAGACAATTGTCTGCTTATTAGATTCCTCTGAAATCGCATTAGCATAAGTGGAAGTGCATAATTCCCTCATCGTGTGTGTGTATAATTAATGAAGAAATTACGTAATTCTTGAAAATGTACTTATTATATTCTTGGCAATAAATCATAATAAAATATTATTGTGTAGGAAGTTCTTCCCTTTTGGGAGACACACTTTACTCACACTTGCTTGCTAGCTTAAATATTTCAAAGAATTCTTCAGGCTTCAAACAAAAATTTATGCTAGAATATCTTCTGACTTGTCTTTATTCAAAACAATTTGTGGCCAACTTTTTTCATGTTTTAATACAAACTATGGGCAGCTTGTTAGTTTATGCAAATGTGTACAAGTTTAAGGCACCGAAGTATACTGAAAAACAATCTGTACTGGTTCCAATATACACACACATATACATATTGATGTTTTTACTATTTTTAAGTTTGAAGATCAAACTTTGTTTATTATCTCTTCTTAAGATAATAAACAGTTGGCAATATGAAAAAAGTTGGCAGCACTACTGCTGCACATACACTTATCGATATATCGATTAGACTGCGGCTTTAACATTATGTTATAATTATTAAAAAAGTCCGGCTTAGTATTTAATATTCTCTAAAATAACCCAACAATATAACAAAAATGTCTAAATTTAATTGCATTAAAAACATAATTGAATCATTAAACAGTTCACGACATTATTTAAAATGTGCTGCAATACCCTGCCTGTATATATATATTTTATGTATGTATATATGTATGTATGTATATATGTAATATAGGATTAAAAACTCGCCGCTTATCTTTTCCCGCTACTTAACTGCTCGGGCAAACTTTACCGTGCTTAACGCGAAATGTTATAAAAACTATTTGAACAGATGTAGGTTTCAGTTTTTTCAGAATCCTAAAAAGTTTTATAGTTTTGTTAACATGAAGCGTAAGTCAGCCGTCTTTCCTTCTAAACTTTTGTTTGATAACGCTGTGGCGGACACAGATCAGGCCATGGCCGATATGTTTGCTAAGTTTTTTCAAACAACTTATTCTTCTTCTACGCAGAGCATTCATTCTTATCCATATAGTGTACCAAGTTCAAATGGCATCTTCACACCGTTACTGAACGAAAGTTCACTTTTTAAGGATCTTAGCTTAGTTAAACCAGTCTTTTCACCAGGTCCCGATGGTATCCCCGCCTGTGTACTTAGATATTGTGCCAACTCCTTATGTAAGCCATTGCTCAAATTATTTTCGCTGTCCTTAGACACCGCCTCCTTTCCTTCCATATGGAAGGAATCATTCATTATCCCTTTACTCAAAAAGGGCAGCAAGGCTGATGCAAGTAATTATAGAGGTATCTCTAAATTATCGGCTATACCTAAATTCTTCGAGAATGTTATAACCCCTCACTTGCAACACTTTAGCAGATCCGTTATATCCCCTTTTCAACACGGATTCGTGAAACGTCGTTCTACCACGACAAATTTGCTTGAGCTGACATCCTTTGTGGTAAAAGGATTTCAGAAAAATCTTCAAACTGATGTCATTTATACTGATTTCAGTAAGGCATTTGACTCAGTCAACCATTCTCTTCTTGCACATAAACTGAATCTCATCGGTTTCTCACCAAAACTTCTTAGTTGGATTGTGAGTTATTTGGGTGACAGAACCCAAAGAGTCCTCTTTAAGAATAATCTTTCTTACCCCGTTTATGCCACATCTGGTGTTCCCCAGGGAAGCCATTTAGGTCCCCTGCTCTTTACACTTTTCATCAATGACCTCCCAACGGTCATACTTAACTCCCGTACTCTCATGTATGCTGATGATGTGAAGCTCTGCTTTCAATTTAAAGACGACTCCTGTCATTCTCGCCTTCAATCCGACCTAGACTGTTTCTATTCTTGGTGTCGTGCAAATCTTCTTAACCTGAACAGCTCCAAATGCAAGCTGATGACATTCTCACGAGCCTGTCCAAAGTACGTATCTTACTCTCTTTGTGGTTGTACCTTAGAAAGAATTTCCCTTGTTGATGATCTAGGTGTCCGTTTGGACCGCAAACTCAAGTTTTGCGAACATATATCATCAATGGTTAATAAAGCCATGGGTGTGCTCGGCTTTATTAAGAGATGGTCTAAGGAGTTTGACGATCCTTACCTAACTAAGACTCTTTTCACCTCGCTTGTTCGTCCAATTCTCGAGTACGGATCATGTGTCTGGAGTCCTCAGTACACAGTTCACAAGGATCGCATTGAATCCGTACAGAAAAACTTTTTAATATTTGCCTTGCGTGGCCTTAACTGGGACGTAAATTCAAGACTTCCTTCCTATCCTAGTAGACTTTTGTTACTTAACCTGCCTTCCCTAGCAAATCGTAGAACTATGCTTGGTGTTGTATTTATTAATAACCTTATACAAGGGGACATAGAGAGTAACGACTTGCTTAGTCGACTACACTTCTCTGTCCCTGGTAGATTCACCCGTAACTATATTCCTTTAAAACTTTCCTATTGTAGCTCGAATTATGCCCTGCATGAGCCTTTCAGGGTATTATGTTCGGACTATAATAAACTATATTACATTGTAGCTAACAACAACAATAATTCTGTATCTTGCTTAAAATCACTAATCCTCACCCACCTTTCTAGTAACTAGTTAAGTACATACTCATCTTCTTTCTAGTAGTAACAGTAGTACTTTTTAAGGCTTTGCTTACTAACACTAACTCTCCTGATCTGATTGGGTTTTTCTGGGTTTTCCCCAATCCTCTGCAACAAATGTTGGATCGGCTCTTGCATATTTTTTTCCCAGAGTCAGAGTCAAATTTAATTTATATTTAATTCTATTAAATTTTTTTCTTTTTAAATTTTTCAGTTAAGATTTTACTCTAAATTTAAATTATTAATTAATTGTTTTTTCTTACTTTTAAACAGTCGACTGACCTTAGTCGACTATAAACTAATTAAATAAATAAATAAAATATGTATGTACATATCTATTTTATACATTCATATTTTCTGACGCTATTAAACATGCCACAGAATGCAAAATGTTTGCTTATATTAGTTTCCTCGTCCTCTCGTACAACTTATGCCTGTCGCACTGTTTAGCTCCGCATCTTCATAGACACTGCTGGACAGCATAATAAGAACACGTGCCATATTTCAACTTAAATGAACAAACATCTGACAAGGTTGATGTTATATAAAGACAAATCCAACCAAGCAGAAGTTAGCACTTAGACTGTGTACTTATTATTTTGACCAGTAGTGTAGACACATGCATATATAGAAGTAGTAGGAGGTATTTAAGTATGCAGCACAATATTTTGGCTGGCAGACGGCATCGAGTCAGCGAGCATTCGCCGGGGCAGAATCTCTAAGAGAGTCTGCAGACCGAGAGTGACAGAGAGAGGGAGAGAGGGAGTGGGCAGAGGTGCGGATGCAGTTGCGCTAATGAATTTGCATGGGCCGCAATGCATGCAAATTTGATCAAAGCGATGATGACAGCAAGCGACGCCAAAGGATGAGTTTCCCTGCACAGTCAGTGTACAGGTGTGTGTGTGTTTCAGTGTGTACATCTGTGTGTGTGTATGTGTGTGTATGGGACTGTTTTGCTGTCACTCTTTCGCCAGAAATCAAACCGCAAATGACACTACAAATGCGAAAATGTCGTGGAAACGTGAAGCTGCAAACGCCGTTGCTGCAGATAACTAGGCAAAGTTGCCAACAGTAATGATGACAACAACAACATCCTGCCAAGAACAACAAGTACAGCAACAACATCGCGAAAGACCGCAACCACAGCGCAACCAGAACTGACTGTTCGAGCTGTTCAGGCTTTCGCTAGCCTCGTCTCGGGGCATAAACAACGCTGGTCCTGGCGCAGGACCCGTGCGACTGCAAATAATTTACCACCTCCGTTTAGCTGCATTCCCCCACTGCCGCCCACAAACAGAGAGAGACAGACAGACAGACTGAGAGAGAGACAGATAGGCTGCATCCCTGATAATAGGGTTTTCGTATAGGAACTAACAACATGGCCCACAGGCAGACGGAAGCTGAAGCTGTGCACAACTAACGCCATTTCTCATGGCCGTTGACTTTTTCAGGCTCACAAATAAAAAGTCACTTAGCACAACGTGCAACGTAGTACAAGGGGCATGGAATAGGGGGCCACCTGCCAGCGGTAGTGGCAGCGGTTTCTGTCAGACTCTATTCACAATTCACACTTTTAGCGGCTTTCTGCACAGACGAATTGAGCTAGTTTTTGCCGTAGTTGCCGTCGACGCATCCGGATTAGCTTGAGTAGGGGACAACAACAACAAGCAAAAGAGAAGGAGGTGGCAGGCGGTAGGGCATAGTGGGATATCGGATTGTGCGGTTGCCTTAGCAACAGGACGAGCTGAAAGCGAAGTGCGAATGTTATAAATAGCAGACGAGCTTATGCGCTTTGTAAAGTCTATAAAAAGTTTGCAAAATGAATAAAGTTGGCCACACTTTTGCTATCTGCAGTAGTATTCAACGATATAATGATTAACTGTATCTTTAAAATTATGTTTACATTAGTCTAACAGCGGTACATCAATAAGTAGTAAACATGACACATCTATGTTTGTTGATATATATATTATATATAATGTATATATTTATGTATTTAATATATATTTATCAAGCTAACATTGATGTTTCTGCAGGTCTACTCCTCAAGAATACTCTTTACATTTTAAATGTTACACACATAGCAGTAATTATCAGTAACATTATGTTAGCGTTACTCTAAAAGTCGATGAATAATGAACATAATCGAGCTATTATGTTATGTTAACTTTACACTAACAGCGATAAATCGATAAGTGATCAATGCTCGCATATAAATAGTCGTCCTGTTCACCTTAACAGCAGTAGCAGTGACATTATTTTAATTTTACACAAACAGCGAATACATTGATAATTATCAAAGCCATAGCAATGAATGTTCTACCTGTTTAAAGTGTTGCAAAACGCTACACTTTAAAGGAGTTAGCTAACACACTCTCTGCTCAAGTCGCTGTGCCCGCAATTTGACCTAACTAGCTGTTTCTTTGAGGAATTTAACATTTCGCTTTAATTGCAGTAAGTTTTGTAGCTTCTGCTGACTTGGGTGCTTACCCCTTGGGGGTTTTGGTTTCGTGCACCTGGGCACCCTATGAATATAGTATAAGCATTTGCGCATTTGTAGTTTCACTTTGGAATGCATGTGAAAGGTCCAGTAAGTGCCATGACCTGCTCTACTCCTGCATGTACAACTGTAGATACACGAATGTAAATGCATCTGCAGCTGGCACTGCAATTGTGTGTGTGTGTGTGTTGTAATACTAGTTGCATTTGTTTAAAGTAAAGAGTAGAGTGGTGGTAAGGGGGTTGGTGCTCAGTGTGACAAACACGCAGCAACATGTGTAAATAAAATAAACTTCATTTAAGCTGTTTGCATAATTAATTAATGCCAAAATGGCAGGCACACCCCTCTCAGTGTGTATGTATATATGTGTAAGTGCAACATTTGCTTGGGGGCGTGGCTCATGCACAATTACTATGCGGACGCGCATACACAAGCCCGCACACACATACACTGAGTAAGCTCCCCAACTGGCAGATAGACAAACAATTGCAATGGTCTGTCTGTGCCTGTGTGTGTGTCTGTGTGTTTATTATATTGCAGCTTAAACAGCATGTTACCATCGAAATCAGCTTGCACATATCACAGGCATAAACCTTATCAACTGTCTGACTGAGCAGAGTCCACGGTTCACCTGCTCAACCTTTCATTGCATACTTCGAGGCGCTTCTGGCTCGCCCCGGCCCTGTCTGTGTGTGTAAATAATATATGTCTGTGCATGTAGGTGTAAAATATATTCAGCATCATGTCGATGCCAGTAACTGCTGTTGTTATTATTGCTCTTGTTGTTGTTGTTGTCCTTCTTGGAATCATTGTTTATGGAAATTTGGCATAAATAAGTAAGCAGAGCAGCGAGACAAGCTCGCAATCTGCTCGCCCGAGCTAATGCCGCAGCACTGAGCCCCTGATTTAAGAGGAATACACATAATGCGAGGCATACATTAACATATCTATGTACGATGCTATATATACCATACAATGTACAATACATATACATATGAATACTTAAATCTGTCGCTCGCTCGCCCACTCGATGCGCCTCGCCCCGCCTCGCCTGGCTTCGTTGTATGTTTGTTTGTGTGTCTGTGCGCATGTATAATATGCAAATTCTAATTTCAACATGCTAATATTGTTTTAATTGTTAAGCCAATGGCTGGAAAATGTTGCAAATCGGATGAGAGAACAGCACTCTGCACTCAGCACTCTGCACTAAGCTAGGCACAGCCAGCAATTGGCAAAGCATCTACGGTGCCAGAGATTTCTCGATTTTTGCCATGTGACAAGTTCGCAAAAACGTTAGACGACAATTCAAAGACAAATTGAAAGCGTTTTTATGCTGTGGCAAAGTAAAGTCGGGTTATGATACCCTTGTCTGTTAAATATAGAAAGCTATGTTAACAAACACGTTTCTATTTAAGGCACGTTTCAGATTGTATAGTTGCAACTTATCTGTCGCCTTTTGTCTAAGATTGCAATCCTTATCAAACTTTTACAAATCGTACTTCTAACCTCATTTATACAAAGTTCTGTGATGGTTTTTTATACTGTAATATCGTAAAAGCACGAATTAATGTAAGCCAGGTAAAGGGTATAAAGCACTCCTCCATCCTTTCTCGTTTTTTAATTGAATTATGATACTCTTGCATGTGAAATATAAAAGGCAAAGACATGTTAGTCAGATTATAACTTTTTTTTATGTTAAATATAGAAGGCAATATGTTAACAACACGTTTCTCTTTAAGGCACAGCCCAGAACGGATCCATATAACGAATAACTAGTTGCAATTATCTCTCGCCGTTTGTCATCAAGAGATTGCAACCTTTACCATATCTCACATTTACAAATATCATTTCTAACCTCATTTACACAAAGCTCTTTGATGGTTTGCAATACTGTAATATCGTTAAAGCACAAATTAAAGTAAGTTAGGCAAAGGGTATAAAGCACTCGACATGTTGAGCATCCTTTCTCGTTTTTTTCGCTGGTTTTTCAGTTGAGTCTGTCGCCTGGCTTGCAAAGCAAATTGAAAGAGCTTCATACCAAATGCTCGTTTGTATGTGTGTACTGTATATGCCACATAAAATTGAATGCACTGACTAGAAGGAGCAAAGAATAAAAAGTACGAACATGTGATGGGGCTTTGCTAGGCCTTAGAGTTCGTTTATAAATAGTTTATATTTGCCCATTGCAAAGTCCTGGCAATAATCCTTGGACTGACTATTAGCATGTTACGACGTACTATTGATTAAAAGTTCCAAGTATCGAGTAAAAACCTTGGCTTTCCTGTTGGCCCACAATGTTTGGCTAGTAACGTTTCGCTTGTTCCGATTTTCGATGCTCGATTCTGACATTCTGTTTGTTTTTTACTCGTATGTATTTCGAAATATACAACATTCCCTTTTGTTGTCGGGGCACAATTATCAGATGCAACAACACGCCCAGACAGGGCAGAGTGGGTTGGAAGTGTTGGCAGTACAGAGTAAAGGTGCATGCTGCATCCAGCCTGCTGCACGGTGAGTTGATTGAACCCCACAGGAGGTGCATCCATTGTATGTGCCGCTAGGCTGGCGCACTCATATCATAAAATTCGAGCCGAAGTTGTGGGTTAGTCCCATTCGGATACAAACATATCATGTGTGGCTGCGATAAATGTTTGCTTTCGCTTCGTTTCGTTTTATTTCGTATTCAGTTTTTTTCATTTTTCCCGCATTTCAATAGGAAACTTTACACGCAGAATATTTTTGCCCTCAATGACAGCGTTTTTGTAAAAATGACGTCAAGCGCGAGACCGGGAGACAGAGACAGAACGAGAGTGGGAACGAGAGCGATAATTTATATCTTTTTTCGCCGCAATGTGAAATAGTTTGTGCATTTGCAGTAGGCGCAAAGTGGCCAACAGATGTGGGCAAATCAATGGCAATGGGGGGCGTGGTTGGGGCCATTCGTTCTATCAACACAGTTGCAAAAACTATTTTGACGCTGTTTTTCAGCACGAATTCAAGCGAAGCGGATGCGGGTGTTGGGGAGGGGGGGGGTCAACCTCAACCCCTTGACCCCGTGGACCCTTTATTTGAACTTAAGCTCAACAACGATTTGTTACGCACACAAAAAGAAAGATCGATGGGCATGTGGACAGTTGGAGGTTATGTTTGATATATATATATCTTTATATGGAAACCATTAAACCTCTGAGAATTTTGCACTTTAAATAAATCATACAAAGTATAATTAAAGCCATATTTGCACTTATATTGAATTATGGCATTTGCATATGGAATCTATGGATTGTATGGAATGTATTTGTTTTATTTATTATCATTTGCCATTGCTGCCATAAGTGGAACATTTTATCCCGTTCGCACTCATGAGAAGTGGCCTCTCAGTGTTGGTTAATGACTGTTTAAAATGTTGTGTTTTAACATTTATCGAGTGTGCTTGAATGATGAATGTGTATCGAAATATATATAGAACTAGGCTGCGTTTAGGGTGCTCTACGGAAACGGAAACAGAGCACATAAAATCCATGTCCACATGCAAAATCATTTGACTTTGTTGGTCTCTCTCTCCCTCTCTCTCTCTCTGAACAAAATGCCGGAAGAACTATGGGAAATGGGTAGCAGTAACATATCTAAAAGCAGTGAACAGTGAGGGGGTGCGACGAGACGGCATGCAATCTCAGTTAGTGCCCGGTCCGGGATTAGTTTGTCCAGGGCTCTGCGTGCGGCGTGCCCTATTTGTCTGCTTGTATTTGCTTTGATTTCATCTTTAATTTCGGCAACGCTTGTCTGTCCTCCATCCGTCTCTCCCCCATCCGTCCCTCCATGTGTCTGTCCATCCTTCTATCCACTCGTCTGTTCAGCTTGTTTGCCGTTCGCTTATCAAAACATAATTTGAGCCTGATAATTTTGTGCGTCCGGACTTACACAGGATGGCTGCAAGGCTTCCACAGCAAATTAAACATTATTGTTATGACAGTGCCACACACAGTCGCACACACACACACATACGTATACACGCAAACTTAATTACATATGCATTCTCATGGCATATATGTATGTATTCTGATGGCTGTTTGTACATGCAGCCATAAATTGTCCGTCATGCAAATGCATTTCCTGCTCGCCCCCTCCCAATGTACATGAAAAGGTCGCAGAGTCAGTGTCAGTTTAGATTTAGCTGTCGCGTGTTATCGGTTATCGGTTGTGAAATATATTCCAGCAAAGTGCACAACTATGTAGAACTAACATTAGCTTTGCTCTTATTAAACAAACTTTCAAGCAGCAACGGATGGCAAAAAGAAGAAGGAAAGCTTCAACTTCAGCAAGTCGACGAATCAATACACTTGTTGTTTATACAGAAGTCTTTACTGAATGTTTATCTGCCAGTTATAAATGTATAATATAAACGAGTTAAGAACTCTATCTTTAAGAACTCTTGCTTACCTCTATGAAAGCTACAGAACTGAGTATTCTAGGTTCAAATCAAGTTGTGCCAGCATACGAGTATTTGATGTATAATGAGAGGCAGCCATAAAATATATAAGTCTGATTCGGATTTGTTCTTCTATTGTAGAATACTACTACTACTACTACTCAGCAATGTAAGAGGCAAAGGAAGTTTGACCTCTGATCAGTAAAATATCTTCATACTTCGTTGCATTGCAAACTGCTCGCCAAAATAACTACTCCCTCTACAAGAGTATTAAAACAGAGAAAGGGAAAACTTGCACATCGGTAATCAGGCAGATGGGTCAGAACAAGGGGTGGGGGAAAGGAGCCCCGACTGGATGTGCTTTCTCATTACGCGGCTGCGACCCGTTAAACCCCGTTCGCGCTGTTGTCCTTGCTGCTGATGCGTAAAGAGCATTCGAGAGCTGAAAATATTCTCGTTATTTTTGTTGTTTTCTACTGTGCGTGTTGCCTGATGCGCATCGCTAGCAGGCAACAGCAGCCGGCAGCCAGTAGGAGCAGCGGACAGAGACGGCAAATCACATAATCAGTTGTGTAGTGGTTTGTTCGTAGCTGTCTGGCAGCTGGTTTATTTTTAATTAAACTCCATTCGTTGCGTGGCAGCAACAGCGACAGCGGAGTCTCATAAAGTGGGCGTTGTCGGTGGGTGGCCATGTCGGTGCACACGCATTACGCATACGCCACGTCGAACGGAAAATGGGGAAATGGGAAATGGAAGCTAAACATCGGGCCCCCAAAACTGCAACTTGGCAAATGCGTTAACATGTTTGTGGTCGCCATAAAAAAGGGTTCACAAACTGGACCAAACACACAGTAGCAAGCTCATGCCTCTCTTTCTCCCCACCCCTGCCTGCCTCGTTGCCCTACGCCCACGCACTTGGGGCATGCGGCACGTCGCTGCGTCAGTTCGTTAGTGTGAAAGATGCGGGCTTAAGGGCGCAAAGCGGGGTGATGCTCAAAAATTTAATTACTTTCACTTGTGCGAACTGTTTGTCTGCCAGACAAGGCAAGCAGGCGGGCAAGGGGAGCAGCTAGGGGGTGGCCATTCAGACCGCCTGGACAGCTAAAACGGCAGCTAAAGGCA
The DNA here is from genome assembly GCA_018903675.1 of Zaprionus capensis. Lineage (NCBI taxonomy): Eukaryota > Metazoa > Arthropoda > Insecta > Diptera > Drosophilidae > Zaprionus > Zaprionus capensis. Next base: position 8,077,660 of record JAEIFN010000964.1, on the reverse strand, counting down.
TTTAACTTAAATGTAATGAAATTGTACACAGCAAACTGAGAGGACGGAGAGATACGCACGTTTGCTTTTGGCTCTGCTTTTGCCTTTGCTTTCGCTCGTCTCTTCTTCCCTCTCTTCTTCCTGCTCTTGCATTTCACGTGGCATCTGTGCGTGGGCAGCATATTCTTGCCAGGGGGACAATGGCCGCAACTAGTTGAGAGAGAAAGAGAGAGAAGGAGAGAACTGACAGTGCCGTCTGTCGGCGCTGCTGACGCATTATCCGCCAAGTTTTGCCGCCTGCCATCACTGGCTTTTCTGCAGCTGCCACTTTTCAGCAGCACTTCGCAGTTTGCACTTTTCACTCTTCCTTATACATACCCCTTTCACCCTCTTCCCCTCTTCCGCTTTCCATTTACCACGTTCACTTTGGTTAACAGGTTTAAATGCCAACTGCAAGTGCGCTAAGAGCGTCGCCTCCATTTCAACGTTTAGCATTTCGAAAGTCTTTCGCTGTGTGGCTGTGACGCTTCTGAGGTTCTTGTTCTTGTTGTTGTTGTTGTTGGTTTTTTGTGGACTTTGTTCTCCATCAATTCATCAAAATTGCATATCAATCATACGCCATGTTGTGCCAGCATGCGTGAGTCTGCATGAATTTAAAAATCACAAGCTACATAAATGTTTTTTTTTATCAATCAAAAACAGAAACTTTATAAGCCAGTTTAGACATAGACTAGTGGTCTACCCTGTAAAAGAGTCTTGTGCTGAATAGATTACTCAAAGAGATGAGCAACTCATTTTTGAAAAGGAAATCAGTTTGCAATAACGAGAAAAACTTCAAGCTACACTTGTACGTACAGGGTATATTCTTATACATATATAAATTACCTGCACACAGGGTATGCCTATATATTTCTATATACAGGGTATATCTGTATACATATTATATATCTTTATATCTTCATATGTTACACATTACCTCCTCTAACTTGTATTCACATATGTACAATCTATATTTGTACTTCAGGATACTTTTATATCCATATCTATATTATCTGCACACACTCAGTAACAGTCATACAGGGTATATCCTTATACATATTAGCTCACTCACATATGTACTCACATATGTACATGTACAAGGTGCGCACTGTGTGCTGCATGCAATATTAGAAAATTCGTTGAAAATATATTTTTGCTGTTACAGCTTGGTATTTTCACTAGATTCTTTTTGCACTTTTCACTTGCAGCGTAGCTGGATTTGATTGCAATTCAATTGGTAGTTCTCTCTGCCTGGGAACAACTAATTTTAAGTTTTCACTTCGCATTGCAACTGCAGTTGATAGCAATGCCTCCATGTGGGCACCTCATTGCCACATTCCAGTTTCCATTAAGTGAGCCCAGTGAAGCTGAAGCTGAAGCTGTGGCTGAGCCTGAGCCTGAGTTCTGAGCGCATAAGTTCCAATCTCAGCAGGCACTTTTGATTTGTGTTTATCTGGATTGCAGGATACAAATCGATCTGTGTAGCCATTAGAAAATGGGAAACTGAAGCACAAGCTAAAGAAAGTTTGTTGTTTAGCAATCGAATATTATTTTGATATGCTTGGTATATTAGTTTGCAGTATAAAAGATGATAAGCAAACAGTCCAGCGTGTGAAGCCCTTTTCCCTTTAAATTTGTTCATTGTTTTAGAAAGGCAAAATAAAAATAAAACTTGCTTCACATGTGCAAGTTTACAGTAGAACTCTACTTTAATTTTCTGTGTTTAATTATTAATGTTTAAGTTTAAAATTACATTTACAATTAATGACTAATTTTTAATATTTTGCTGTAATTTGTATTATACTATATTTCTATAGAAGCAAAAAATTTAACAGACGAGTTCATATTTTATATTACACTGGAAAACTCAACTCATTTAATTTAAAACACTTTCAAGTTTCCGTTTACAATTATAATTGATGAGTTATTTGTATAAATTGACAGTCGCTTGTCATAGTTTTTTCTCTGAACATAATGTGAAAATTGCTTTTGCTGCCGTCGCCGTCTCATTGCATTCCGAAGTTTATCACCGGTTAGGCATTTGCTGTGCGTAGCTAAGCTCGGTTGCTGGGTTGGATGGGTCTCCCCAAAGTGCTGACCTAGTTAGTGGGGAATCGACTTAAGGCTTATTGGATTTGTAGCTTCATTGGTACAAATCATGCTCTGCTCACAGCACAGGCGACAGATGATGCGACAGAGGACACGATTGTGCTGTTGTAGCGCAGCGCAAAGTGGAACGCACCTCCACGGCGTAAAGAGTTAACTTAAATCCCGTTAAATCAGAGTGTGTATGAGGTGTCTAGAATGCAATCTGCCATATTTATGTAATATACTCATACAGAGTATGTATATTGTTTGGTATACTCTGGGTACATACTATGAAATTCTGCCTGCAGGCTGCTTTGAATTTTGCATTTCAAGTGAACTCTTTACTTGCCAGCTTGTCAGAGGTTTTTGCTCGAGTTTGGCTACATTTTTGATTAGGAATATGAAACGATAGCAGCAAAAGTTTTGTGTTCCAAAGCAAGTGCTTCTCCTGACTTGTAGGGTTTCAGCAAAAACTGGAAAAGTAAAAAAGGCAGTAGATATCAAATATTATGAAACTATTTTGAGGAAAGTCATACAAAGTTTCGTCAGGGAAATAGAATGTTATCTTTCCCTTCAGTAATAATAATTCTAACAATATTAAAAATGATAGCAGTAATAATAATAATAGAAAATATAATAATACTAATGCCACTAATAATACTTATTGAAATATAAATAATTATAAAAATAATCATAATTATATTTTATTTATTATAATAATCATAATTATAATTAACATACAACAATAATCATATTATAATTATAAATATTATAATAATAATATATAATAATAATATCAATATAAACAGTGATTTTCGTACTCCATCGTTCCCAGGGAGCACTTAATCTGATACGAATTTCGGTTGCAGACGAGGTCCGCCGTAATTGGCCGTTCTTTATGTGTTTTATGGCATGTGATATAAAGAAACGCACTTAATTAATTTTATTCAACATGCCCCGGCCAGACATGGCAACAATTTCATATTTTGCGTATTAACTGTTATCGTTGTAGCCGTCCGCGTGTGTGTGTTTGTGTGCTCACATTGTGCATACGCCACGTACACCACGTCGGCTAAAGCAAACAGACTAACAGACCAAGCTGCCCGCTTGCATGGTTGCCCGGTTGGTTGGTTTGAGATTGGGGTGGACAGTTGGTCAGAGCGACGCAGATGCACTGATTAAATGGATATGCAGTGTCTATCCAAGCGCTCTGGCCAAACAGTAAACTCACTCCTGCAACCATAACAATAACACATCAACAAAAACAACATTGCACACATTGCGTGTGTAAATTGTAAATTACCAACAACAAAGCGCGCGATGTGTCCAGCTGCAGTTGCAGTTTCATTTGCAGTTGCAGTCGAATAAATGCAACCGCATGAACAATTTCAATTAAACGAAGAATTTATGCATCATTTATGTGTGTTCTTTGTGCAACTTGTTCCCGCTTTCCCTCTTTCACTCTTGTTTCTTGTAATTAAACAATATGTTAGCACACACTAAAAGGTTTCACTTGCAGGTGGCTTTATGGGCGACATTGCGTTGGCCGACGGAGATCCCATTGTGGCACACACGCCCATAGACGACGAGCTGGAGGTGCAGCAGGACCAGCAGGCACCAGCCGAGAGTGTGTCAACCAAATACAATGCTACCTTCCAACTGGATCTGGAGAAGCTTAAGCAGGAGGTTTACCACGAGGGGCTGCAGGTGGAGGAGGAGGGACTCACCGACATCATACGCAAGAAGACCAAGCTGCCAGGCGTGTCGGGCATTAGTCAGACAACTGGACAACCACCTGCCGCCAAAGCCGTCGCTGAGGCCAGCGCCAGCAACGACGCCAGCCTGGTAAGCTGCCTGCGAAAGCCGCCATAATCCACGCTCAACATTCCCTTCTCCCTCTCTGTCTCTCTCTTAGAGCGCCAACGAACCATTGAAGCCCAACGCGCAGACGCCCTCGGACATTGCCCATCCGCCCAGCTACAAGAATGAAGTTCTCTCGCCCGCACGCCCCCGTCACGAGCGACTTCCCACGGCAGTCATTGCTGAGGTGAATCTCCCATTTGCTCGTCTGCAGTTGCAGAATAAATCAGACACACCGCAGCTGCACCGCAACGTGGACACGCGTAAAATACAATCGAATAATAAGGACATCGATGTGGAGTCGGGCAGCAACTTCGTTGCCGAGCGGCGTCAGCACATTGTGCCCACCTCGCTGCCCACACAGCGCTCGACCATGGCCAATGTGTACAGCAATGCGGGTGGCAATGGAATGCATTTGGACAGCGAAGATGTTGACTTTCTGCATGCACAAGGTGTGCAGCGACGCCGTCATCGGCGTGGACCCAAGCATCGGTAAGTTGCACTGGCATACGCTGCGTATACGCAATGCTGAATTCACATTCTTACAGTTCGGAGCACGCCAGCATGGTGGAACGTCTGCGAGAGGAACTCACTCGTCCACATGGCGAGCGACGCCGGCAACATCATCATCATCAACAACAGCAGCATCAGCATCATCATCATGGCAAGCAGCATCAGAAAGTTCGACAGCATCGTCGACGGGGACGCGGACCGAAATTGAATGCAACCTCCGAGGCGCAGCCGCAGGAGCAGCTTGAGGCTGAATTGGAGCGCTCCAAGCATGCCGGCAAGGCAGAGTAAGTTTTGTGTATTAACACACCTACAATCTCCCCTCCCCCGTCCCCCCTATACGCTGTGCTCACTCCCTTGGATCAATGCCATGAGCTGTTCCACAGTTACCACAACCGTTTCCGTTGCCATTTCCGGCAGCCGCAAATTACTTGCCATTCAATTCAAAAGGTTTGCCCATCAGCCTCTCACGCACACACACAAACACAAACACACACACACACTCACATTCATGTAAAAAGTTGGATGTGTGTGTGCAGCTGAAAAGTTATGAATTTTAATAGAAATTCGCGTGCGAAAAGTTTCAGGCAGCGCCGGCAACAAAAACAACGTGAACAAGAACGTTTTTCCGAAAAACTGCTGGCAATTAAAATAACGCATACGCCCCGTGAAACTTTACATTCGCTCTCGTTCGCTCGTTCGCCCGCAACAACTGTTGCATTAAGCATTCAATATGGCCACAACTGAATCTCTCTCCACATTTTCGTCTTCCGCAGCAGCAGCAGCGGCAACTCGCAGCGGGAACTGGAAGCTCATCATCATCATCATCGCGTGGCGCGTGCTGTGACCGCCAAAAAAGAGCGCATCTGGGATTACGGTGTCATTCCCTACGAGATCGACGGCAACTTCAGTGGCCTGCACAAGGCGCTCTTCAAGCAAGCCATGCGCCACTGGGAGAACTCCACGTGCATCAAGTTTGTGGAGCGCGATGCGGAAATTCATCCCAACTACATTGTGTTTACCATACGCAGCTGCGGGTGAGTCAAACATGTCACTGTTTGGGGTTTAATTTGAATACAGTATTGTTATATATGTACATATAATCAATGAGGCAACAGGAGAGAGTTTAGCATGTTTCTAGTTGTGAACAGTTAAATTACTGGTGGAAAGTGAAAGATAAGGATGCTGACTGCTATGCAGGTGTAGGTGTTATATATCAGACTTTAATTAAGTAAGGTCGACAATTCAAGTGTGTATAGACAAATATAGTAAATGTTGGACATAAAGAGTGAACAATGAAGTTTATATAGATATATATATTCGAACAGGGCAGTCATTTCTTAATCATAAACAGTCAGAAGCTAGATTTAAGTGAGCTCCAAAGTTGAGTGTCTTAATATATAACAGGATATACACATCTTATTTGCCAGTGTATAGCTTATGAATTGGTATGAAACTGTACTACAAATAGGTATAAATCACTACTGAAAACTAGTATAATTTCTATACAGAACAGTAATAGTAATATTACTCTACTAGATGAAAAGGGGTAAGACCGTAATTAATAATAAATTATATAAATCATTGAGCTATATGTACTGACTACACTTCTGTGGGTACAGCATGATTACAATCATGTCTAAATTGCTATAAATTGATGTTAAATGTATGATATTATGGTAGTATATATATGTATATGTATATTATTATATTATGCACATATGTATATAGATCTTTAATATATAAACAATTAACTTGATATTGATATGCATGATACATATATAAATATATACTGCCAGCAAGTATAGTTATATACAGCTATAAATTGGAATATCTCTCATGCATCCCGTTTACAGCTGCTGCTCGTTTGTGGGCAAACGCGGCAATGGTCCACAGGCCATATCGATCGGACGCAACTGCGACAAGTTTGGCATTGTGGTGCACGAACTGGGTCACGTGGTGGGCTTCTGGCACGAGCACACGCGTCCGGATCGCGAGAAGCACGTTGTGATCGAGCACAACAACATAATGAAGGGTCAGGACTATAACTTCAACATGCTCTCCGTGGACGAGGTGAACTCGCTGGGCATGGCCTATGACTATGACTCGATAATGCACTACGCGCGCAACACCTTCTCGAAGGGCACCTACCTGGACACCATATTGCCCATTGAGGTGAAGGGTCGCAAGCGTCCCGAGATAGGGCAGCGTCTGCGACTGAGTCAGGGCGACATCGCACAGGCGAATCTGTTGTACAAGTGTCCCAAATGCGGACGCACCTTCCAGGAGAGCCAAGGCATCTTCGCCAGCCCCGTGTACTATACAGCGGGCGCAGTCAGCAACGAGACAGAGCACTGTGAGTGGAGGATTACGGCGACACATGGCGAGCGTGTGGAGCTGAAACTGGAAAACATGGTAAAGGATGCAAGTGCAGGCGAGATGGGGAACTATCACTGATTAAGCCTCTTCTCTGTTTCTGCAGAACATCTTCAAGTCGAACAACTGCGAGACTGACTACCTGGAAGTGCGTGATGGCTACTACTTCAAGTCGCCACTCATCGGACGCTTCTGTGGCAAGGTGAGCAACGAGATGATCACCACACAGTCCAGCCGCATGTTGCTCACCTATGTGAACACGCATCGCAGCGAGGGATATCGCGGTTTCAAGGCGGAGTTCGAAGGTAAGCCGAGGAAGAGGAGGGAAATGCACACAAGGCATACAGATGACACTGATTATCTCTCTCTCTCCCTTCTGTAGTTAAGTGCGGCGGCGAGCTGTCCGTGGATGATGCAGAGGGACGTCTAGAGTCACCCAACTATCCGCTGGACTATTTACCCAACAAGGAATGCGTGTGGAAAATAACCGTGCCGAAGGGCTTCCAAGTGGCGTTGAAATTTCAGTCGTTTGAGGTCGAGAACCATGATAGCTGTGTCTACGACTACGTCGAGGTGCGCGACGGACCAACGAAGGATGCGGCGCTAATTGGCGTTTTCTGTGGCTACAAACCGCCACCGAACATGAAGTGAGTGTGCTGACAAGTGCCGGGCAGGCGGGGGGTGGGGTGTGGTAAGGCAGACGAATGTTGCTGCCGGCCCAGTCGTGGCCCTAGCATGAAGCCCCTGCCCAGGCTCGACGCAAAGTGAAACCCATTCAACCAACTCTGCTTTTGTACGTCGTCACTTTCAGGTCAAGTGGCAGTTCGATGTACGTGAAATTCATGTCGGACACATCGGTGCAGAAGGCGGGCTTCTCGGCCGTCTTCATGAAGGAGGTGGACGAGTGCGAGACACAGAACCATGGCTGCGAGCACGAGTGCATCAACACGCTTGGCGGCTACGAGTGCAGCTGCCACATTGGCTACGAGCTGCACAGCGACAAGAAGCACTGCGAGGGTGAGTTCAAGTGCTTATTCTCGCCTCCAACTACCTTCTGACTGTGCCATACTCCATCCTCTATCCCATTCCAGATGCCTGCGGCGGTGTCATCGAGTATCCAAACGGAACGATTACATCGCCCTCCTTTCCCGAGATGTATCCGTTGCTCAAGGAGTGCATTTGGGAGATTGTCGCACCGCCCAAGCATAAAATCTCATTGAATTTCACGCATTTCGATCTGGAGGGCACTGCGCATCAGCAATCGGATTGTGGCTACGATTCGGTTACCATTTACTCCAAGCTCACTGAGAACCGTCTCAAGCGCATTGGCACCTTCTGTGGCAGTGCCATTCCCCCCACAGCCACCTCGGACAGCAATGCGCTGCGCGTTGAATTCCATTCGGACAAGTCAGTGCAACGTTCTGGATTCGCGGCCGTCTTCTTCACGGACATCGATGAGTGCGCCGTGAACAATGGTGGCTGCCAACACGAGTGCCGCAACACCATCGGCTCCTACACGTGCTTCTGCCACAATGGGTACTCGCTGCACGAGAACGGACACGACTGCAAGGAGGGCGAGTGCAAGTACGAGATCTCTGGCTCATTTGGCACCATCTACAGTCCCAACTACCCTGACAATTATCCGCCCAATGCGGACTGTGTGTGGCACTTCTTAACCACGCCAGGGCATCGCATCAAGTTGATCTTCAATCAGTTCAATGTGGAGTCGCATCAGGTGAGGTCGAAGCAGAGTTTGACTGAGGATCGATTTACTGAGCTCTCTCTCTCTCTCTAGGAATGTGCCTACGATAATGTGGCTATATATGATGGCGAGTCGGAACTAAGCTCTTTGCTGGGTCGCTTCTGTGGCGACAAGATTCCCTACCCCATATCATCATCGACCAATCAACTCTACATGGTGCTCAAGACGGACAAGAATAAGCAGATGAACGGATTCACGGCGATGCATTCCACTTGTAAGTGTACACAGAGTCTTAACCCAGCAGGAGACTCATTGTCCCTCCCTTCTTGATCTGCAGCCTGTGGTGGCTATCTGCGTGCCACGAATCACATCCAGCAGTTCTACTCGCACGCGCAATTTAGCAACATGGACTACGATGACAACATGGACTGCGAGTGGACCATTCAGGCGCCTCCCAATAGCAATGTGCAACTGGTCTTCCTGACTTTCGACATTGAGAGTAGTGAGAATTGCACTTACGACTACGTGCAGGTCTTCTCGGGCATGGAGGACACCAGTGGACCCATGTACGGACAGTACTGTGGCAACATGGTGAGTGATATAACAAGTCCAGTTAGTCTACTTACTTATGCACTTTATCCGTCTGCAGTCCCCGCAGGACATCATCTCCATGACAGACTCACTGCTGGTGCGCTTCAAGACGGACAGTTCGGTGCCCATGAAGGGTTTCTCTGCATCGTATGTGGCCGTTGATCCGTTCGAGAATAGCGACGAGGATGTGGAGAATTCGTATAGCTCTGAGATGGTTACACCGTTTCCAGGCTCCTTGAGAAGCATGTACAAGGAGGATACCGAGGAGACAGACGACTACAGAGACTACAGTGACAATATGCTGGTGAATGCTCAGTACAGTCGCAATGTTCTGCCCCTTCGATCGTGGGCTACTTAGAGACAGGCCTCAATCGCTGGACACGCACAACAATCATGACAATATTCGAAAAAAACGGAATTTATTTAAATAATTTAGGCATATCGTCGCGTACATATAGCACTCTCTCGCTCTCTCTCTCTCTCTCTATCTATCCCTCTCTGTCTTTCTTAACATAATCATAGACTTCGTTTCGAACATGTCGTATCATACATATACATAGATATTCAGAACAAATCGTTAGGTTATAGAATGCCAGGCATATCGCGTAAAAGTGCAAAAACAAAAGAGAACAAACTACTCGAAACTATTCGAAATTATTGGACCGAAAGATGAAAACTCACTGAGAACAATCATTTGATAATTTCCATAGCATTTCCCTTGAGAGTTTCGGCCGATTTACATATATCTACATACCTGTTTTAGTACTAAACTATTTAGTTTAAGTTTAAGCCCAGTGTGCAATTCTCAACTGATTTAGCATGTCCCGAGATCGACTCGTGTTACTTCCAATGCATTTTCGATGTCTTAGAATTGCACGTGAAGAAGAAGGAAGGAAGGAAGGAAAGAAAGAAGCCAATTGTGTGTTACTATAATTCTCGAATCTTTGAATCAACTTAATACGTAATTAAATATATAATATACATACATACATATACACATACATACACCTACAAATCTACAACGGATGTTTTCATTTCATGGCTAATTTATGGCACCTACAGCGGCGGCATCTGCAATCGAATGTTCAATAGGATTTATGACTGGGAATTACTGCGAAAAGTTTCGTTCAATCGTCGAGGATTTATGGCTGATCCATTAATGACCTGCCCTAAAATGCCCAAAGCCGGCACCTGATCCTCAGCTTAAGCCAAGAGCGCAGAATGTCTGCTGCCAGCTCAGATTAGCTAGGCTCAGCTCAGCTCAGTTCAGTTCAGTTGGGACTCTCAGGTAGACGAGCGACAATGTCAAGGTGTAGGAATACCCAAATCAAACCCATTGAATGCAAACAATAAACAGCAGGCACGCAACACAATGGGAATGAAGCTTCGCTTCGCTTCGGCTCGAAGCGACTTCGGTTTCGGCTGGAAGTGAAGAGGGCTCGCACTGCGTTGTTCCAGTCGTCGGGGACGTCATCGACGCATACCAAACTGGATGCGATGACGACAGATCGTTGCTAAGGTTGCCATAGCGACTCCTGCCTGCCTGCCTTTTGTTTCTCTCTCTGTCACTTTCTCTCTCTCCCTCTCTCTGTACCTCGTTGTTTTGCTCTCTCTTATACCTGTTGAATCCGTGGAACCCTTAGGAATGTGTGTATTTGTCGAAATATAATTTGGCAATCGCAGCATTCGACAGTTCAGTTATAATTTTCAGCTGACGCTGCACGGTCGTTCTGAGCCGCACATTGTGAATGATACAAACTAAAGATATCGATACAAATAAAGATTGAAATACAACTACAGCTAACATAAAGATACAGATACAGATACAGTTACAGCTAAAGATACAAATACAACTGATGAAAGGATTACAAAACGTGCGTGATGCGCTTGAAAGTGAAATTGTTTCTTTGGTTTGTGATCGCGCGCCTTTCTCTGTGTATGGTAGAGGGCGTGGCACTACAAGGCGCCTCTTTGGATGATTGTGATTTCGATTTCAGAGAGCAGCCCGAAGATTTCGCAGCAGTAAGTGACGAGTACAAGAAGTAATCGAGCAGGAGACTGACATTCTCTCTTCATTCTTTTAGTCTGCCTCCGCCTTGACCTGGGATTGGGATGGGAACCGTGACTTCTGGCTGACTGCCAGTCTGAATGAAGCCACCTTGAAGTCCAACGACAATAGTGAAACCACGAATGGGGAAGGAGACACCAGAAGACACCGTTTAGGGTAAGTTGGAAGGCAGATGTAGATTCAAGAGTATTTCAAGACTGCTTAACGCTCTCCCTTTCTCCCCCTCGTAGCCATCGCCAGCGCCAACGACATAGATCAGCCAAGCTTGGACATAGATCATCCCATGTAGTGCCCACTCCAAGTGCAGCACCTGCTTTGCTCTGGACAGATGCAGGCAGGGATGTGCTAATGCCACCACAAGCAGCACGAGCTCGCCGTGCTGTGACTGTGCGGCAGGAGCGCACCTGGGACTATGGCGTGATACCCTACGAGATCGACGCGATCTTCAGTGGCGCACACAAGGCGCTCTTCAAGCAGGCCATGCGCTACTGGGAGAACTTTACGTGTATCAAGTTTGTGGAGCGTGATGCCAAGCTGCACACAAACTATATTTACTTTACGGTCAAGAGCTGTGGGTGAGTAGAGCAGCTCCGTTCCCCCTTCCTTCCCCTACCTAACCCATCTGCGTTTCTTATGATAGTTGCTGTTCCTTCTTGGGCAAAAACGGAAACGGACGTCAACCCATTTCGATTGGACGCAACTGTGAAAAGTTTGGCATCATCATACACGAATTGGGCCACACCATCGGCTTCCATCATGAACACGCACGAGGGGATCGGGACAAGCACATCATCATCAACAAGGCGAACATAATGCGGGGTCAGGCGTACAACTTCGATGTGCTCTCTCCGGAGGAGTTCGATGAGCCACTGCTGCCCTACGACTACAACTCCATCATGCACTATGCCAAGAACTCCTTCTCGAAGAGCACTTATCTGGACACCATTACACCCATTGGTCTACCCACCGGTGCGCACATCGAGTTGGGTCAGCGGCGTCGCCTCAGTCGGGGCGACATTCTCCAGGCTAACCTGCTCTACAAATGCACCGCATGTGGACGCACCTATCAACAGAACACGGGGCAGATCCTTGCTCCGCACTATCTCTACACGGGCAACTTGCTGAACACCGAATACGAAGGCAGTGGGGATGTGGTTGAAGAAGCACCGTCACCTTCACCATCGAGACCGAGTGATATTCATGCCTCGCTTAGTGTCTGCGAGTGGCGCATCACGGCCACAAATGGGGAACGGATTACGCTGCACGTGCAGGAGCTGCAGCTGCTCTACTCGGAGAACTGCACCGAGGATTATCTGGAGATACGCGATGGTTACTGGCATCGCTCGCCGCTCGTGCGTCGTCTCTGTGGCAATGTCAGCAACGAACTCATCACCACCGACACCAGCCGCATGCTCATCAACTACGTGAACCGCAATGCGGCGCTGGGATATCGTGGATTCAAGGCGCGCTTTGAAGGTGAGTGTAGGCAGAGTAGGTTCCTCCAGTTTGGTTAGCATAACTCATCTGGTTTTCTTCCTTTCACAGTGCTCTGCGGAGGCGACATTCAACTGAACCAGGATCAGTCAATAGACTCCCCCAATTATCCCCTGGAGTACATGCCCAACAAGGAGTGCATCTGGCGCATAACTGCACCTGCTCACCACCAGGTGGCGCTCAGGTTTCAATCCTTCGAGCTGGAGAAGCACGATGGCTGCATCTACGACTACATAGAGATACGTGATGGCGCCCACAGTGACTCCAAGTTGATCGGACGTTTCTGCGGGGACAAGCTGCCACCGAATATCAAGTGAGTTTCAACTGGGATTCAGTTTGAAGTTGCCCTCTAACTCTGCTCTCTTTCTCTCTCTCCTTATTTAGAACTCACAGCAATCAGATGTACATCAGGTTTGTTTCGGATGGTTCCGTGCAGAAGCTCGGCTTCTCCGCTGCCCTCATGCTGGACGTGGATGAATGCAAGCTAATGAAGCACGACTGCCAACACATTTGCATCAACACCTTGGGCAGCTACCAATGCGGCTGCCATGCCGGCTACGAGCTGCAGGCCAATGGCAAAACCTGCGAAGGTGAGGAATCCTTAAGGCTTCCTTCATTGTCTGCCATCATCTAATGCCATTAATCTTTGTTTTGCAGATGCTTGTGGTGGTATTATAGACGCAACCAAGTCGAATGGATCACTCTTCTCCCCCTCGTATCCGGACTTCTATCCCAATGCCAAGGAGTGTGTGTGGGAAGTGGTTGCTCCTCCACATCATGCGGTCTTTCTGAATTTCACACACTTCGATCTGGAGGGCACCAAGTTGCAGTACACCAAGTGCAGCTATGACTACCTCATTATCTACTCCAAGATGCGTGATAATCGGCTCAAGAAGATTGGCATCTACTGTGGCAACGAGTTGCCTCCGATTGTCAACTCGGAGCAGAACATTCTACGTATTGAGTTCTACTCGGATCGGAGCATACAACGCAGCGGCTTCGTGGCCCACTTCACCATAGGTAGGATATAAAACTCCTTCTTTAAACCAAGCCTAATCTTCGATTGATCCTTTGCAGATACGGACGAGTGTTCGGTGAACAACGGTGGATGCCAGCATCGTTGCCGTAACTTGTACGGCGCCTATCAGTGCAGCTGCAGGAACGGGTATACGCTGGACAAGAATGGGCACAACTGCACGGAGACCAAGTGCAAGTTCGAGATCACTTCATCCTATGGAATGCTGCATAGTCCCAACTACCCCAATGATTATGCACGCAATGTTTACTGCTACTGGCACTTCCAGACCGTGCTGGGACATCGCATACAGCTGACGTTCCACGACTTCGATGTGGAAAGCCACCAGGAGTGCATCTATGACTATGTGGCCATCTATGATGGCAGATCCGAGAACAGCTCCACGCTGGGCATTTATTGTGGAGGCCGAGAGCCATATGCGGTGATCGCGTCCAGCAACGAGTTGTTTATGGTGCTCAAGACTGATGCGGGTCTGCAGCGCAAGGGATTCAAGGCATCGTTCGTCTCCGAGTGCGGGGGATATTTGAGGGCAACAAATCACACGCAGATCTTCTACTCGCATCCGCGTTACGGAAGTCGTCCGTATAAGCGCAACATGTACTGCGACTGGCGCATCGAGGCTGATCCCGATAGCAGTGTGAAGATCAAATTCCTGCATTTTGAGCTGGAGTATTCGGACCGCTGCGACTATGACTACCTCGAGGTGACGGAGGAGGGCAATGCGATGAACACGATTCATGGACGCTATTGTGGGAAGCGGAAGCCACCGATTATTGTGTCCAATTCGGATACACTTCTGGTTAAATTCCAAACGGATGAAAGCAATTCTCTGCGTGGCTTTGCCATCTCTTTTGTGGCCGTTGAGCCGCCCGATGACAGTGCTGGCGAGGATTTCGATGCAGTCACTCCGTTTCCAGGGTATCTTAAGAACATGTATGCCGAGACGGCCGCTGGGGATGCACACATTTTGCCGCCTAGCAGACTTATGTAGTATTTACCTTTTAATATTTACTTTAAGATTTGTTGTTGGAAATGTTGTATATAAATTATCAAAGAGATGAATGATTGTTGTAATTCTATGAGTTATGAATAGTATATACCAATAGTATGTATTTGAAAATTAATAATAATTATTTCATATACTTTGTTTTTTTTAATTGCACCAAATTTGAATTTCTTCTTCTTTTATAAAAATTGCCATGCACTGGTATTTTTCGGCGTTGCCACTCATCAACATATCGTACACATCACGTACTAAAAAATACCAAAACGTCTGCGAGAGAAAAGCAACCCTAGCAAGCTGTTTTCAAAATGGCAACGGCGTCAGCGGCGGCGCTTCATTTCGAGTCTACATTTTAATCGTCGCTTCGCGCGCGAAATGTTGTTAATTGTGTTAATTGTTGAATTACTTTTTCAAATTTATTAATTTGTTCGCGCATTGAAGTATTCAGTTGTGTTATTTATTGTCATTTTAACAGTTTTTGTTGTTTGCTAAATTCGGCGTTGATTCGCTAATTTCTACAATCAAGATGAGCGCCTTTGAGGTACGTACGATACCTGAAGACAGTAAAGGAATGCAGTCAACATTAATTGTGATTATCAATTTAGATAACTGTGACGCCGTCGCGTATCAAACAGAAAAAGCTCGTCGAGGGACGCGAACCCGCCATCGTGTACATGGCCCCCTTTTCGGCCAAGGCAATTGTTCAATTCGAGGATGTGCCAGTTACAAAGACAGCGAAGCGCCTTGTGCGCGTGATTAATCCTAGCGACGAGGACATTGAGGTTAGGTTATATAGATCACTCGTAGTCACCCTTGGCAACGCATACCCATACCCGCTTTATTTGATCAATTTGCTTGTAGGTCAAAGTCACAAAGGCCATGAAGGAGGAGCACAATCTCAGCCTCGAGTGGATGGAGCACATTGTGCCTGCACGCGATGAGGTGCAAATGGAATTGGTTTGGACACCACAAATAGAGGTGGCATGCAAGGAGACCCTTCAGCTGCTGGACAACAGAAACTTCCGCAAGGAGGTCATGATAATATTGAAATCGCGCAGCAACCAGCCAGCGAGGGTGAGCAGCAAAGCAGCCTTAATCCATTCATCCCTTCTGAATTGTTCCCTTTTTCTTTCTACCTGAAGCCTGTTCGCAAATTTCCAACCGTTGGCAAGACGTTGCAGCTTAAGTCGCCGACGGGCAGTTCAAAATCACACAAAACAGTCACTGCTGCATCTGCTGCTGCACATCAAAAGAGACGTCAGTCCTGCTCATCAGCAGCCCCTTCAACGGCAGCAACCACCTCGAGGCAGCAGTTCCGGCACAGCGTGCTGCCCTCACGTGCAGCAACAACTCGTGTGGCGCCGCTGGGCGAGCGTAATGTGTACTCGGCTGCAGCACAGACACATAAGCATGCTGCGGCTGAGGAGAAAACATGCCATATCTCACCACAGCCACGCAACTGCAAGGAGAACGTCAGTCCCAGCACTCCAAGCTCCAATGTCTTCAACTTGATTGACAAAATGCAATTCACACCTATGGGCGAGGCAGGTGCATCAAGTACTATGTCTGATAATCTGGCTGCTTGGCCCACTCCTACCTTGGGGACGAGTGCAAATCACACACATATCCTCACAAACGAACTGCGACCACGTCGCCTTAACTGCGTGGCAGGCGAGGATCAAAATCTGTCTGGCTATGTCATTGCTAACAAAACGTTCGATGTCAAACAATTCGATTCTATGAACTTATCTACGGACACTTTGGATTGCTCGCGCACCGAACAACTTTTACAGACACCAACGCTGACGCTTAACAAGACAACAACAATTGTCCATGCAACACAAACACGTGCCCTGTCCTGCATTCAAGAGGAGGACGTCAGTCCGCCAACAGATCTCAAGTCTTCACCGAAGAGCAAAGTGCAGAATCTCAAGCGGGACATCGACCTCGTCGGTTCGCCGCTGCGAAAATACTCGGAGTCAATGAAGAATCTGTCGCTGCTGTCGCCGCAATCGAAGATCGCCATACAAGGCTCCATGCCAAACCTGAATGAGATGATGCAACTGCGTTCCATTGAACAGAATCGTTACTATCAGCACCAGTCGACAGCAATTTTGCATAAGGTCAAGCCGATGCCGTCCCTAGATAGCTCCACTTGCAGTGAGGCCAGCGTGGTGTCCCAGCAGGATGTGCTCTTCGATCACTGCGAGATTCTCGCCCAATCGAGTCGCTTCAATTTGCACGAAGTGGGCAGCAAAGCAGGCAAAGAGAAAAAGGACATCGTGGGACATAAGCGACGTTCACACGAGCTGAGTTTCTCGGACACGCTAAGCAATGAGTCACTGCAGCAGAATGAAACGCTCATTGCCATTTCACCACCGAAGAAACAACGTTACGAGGGCGCTAATCTGGCGCCGGCCAATGCTTCTGCAAGGAGTGCTAGCAAGGCTTGGCCACACGCTCAGTCCAAGAAGTTCAAGTTGAATCACACATTGTTGCTGCTGAAGAAACCGATTACGCCGCGCAAGCAGCGGGAACCAAAACTGAATCCCCCCGTCAAGCTCTACGACTCCGATTTGTATTTACAAACTTATATAAATCCCGATCCATTTGCTGCCAGCACCACAGCAGATCCCTTTCTCGCCTCGACAATGTATCTGGATGAGCAGGCAGTGGAGCGTCACCAGGCTGACTTTAAGAAGTGGCTAAATGCCCTGGTCAGTATTCCTGCCGATCTGGATGCGGACAGCAATGCCAAAATCGATGTGGGCAAACTGTTCAATGAGGTGCGCAACAAGGAGTTGTCGCTGGCACCCACCAAGGAGGCGCAGTCCATGAATTACCTTACCTCCTTCCGTCTTGAGTCGCTGCGTCGCGCTGCTGTCGAGCTATTCTTCGGCAGCGAAATGCGCGGCCCGTGCTCTAAGGTTGCCGTCTATGTGCAGAAACAGGCGCTGCGCATACGCAGTGATCGCAATTTGCACCTCGATGTGGTCATGCAACGCACTATACTGGAGCTGCTGCTGTGCTTCAATCCGCTCTGGCTGCGCCTCGGCCTGGAGGTGGTCTTTGGGGAGAAGATGCATTTGCAATCGAATCGAGACATTGTGGGATTGAGTCATTACATCTTGAATCGCCTGTTTCGCAACAGGTTCGAGGAGCAGAAATATTCCAAGGCCTACACGCTGACGGAGGAGTACGAGGAGACCATAAAGAAGCACACACTGCAGAAGGTTCTGTTCCTGCTGCTCTTTCTGGATCAGGCCAAACAGAAGCGCATTATCAAGCACAATCCCTGCCTGTTTGTCAAGAAGTCTCCGCACAAGGAGACCAAGGATATTCTGCTACGCTTCTCCTCCGAATTGCTGGCCAATGTGGGAGACATCACACGCGAGTTACGTCGTCTGGGCTACGTGCTCCAGCACAAGCAGACCTTCCTGGATGAGTTCGATTATGCGTTCAATAACTTGGCTATCGATCTACGCGACGGTGTCCGCCTCACACGTGTCATGGAGGTGATTCTGCTGCGCGATGACCTCACTCAACAGTTGCGTGTTCCTGCCATATCCCGCCTGCAGCGCATCTTCAATGTAAAGCTCGCCTTGAACGCCTTGCAACAGGCTGATTTCCAGCTGGGTGGCGACATCTCTGCGGCCGACATTGTCGACGGGTATCGCGAGAAGACTCTCTCTCTGCTCTGGCAGCTATGCTACAAGTTCCGCTCACCCAAGTTCAATGCAGCTGCTCGTGTGCTGCAGTTGTGGTGGCGTCGTCGTTGGCTCCACGTCTACATCCGACGGCGCATACGTGAACGTGCAGCGATAAAGATACAATCCGTTTTCCGTGGTCACCAGATGCGCAAGTACTTCCAACTGTATCGAGTGGAACGCATCGAGGCAACCATCGTGCTGCAGAAGTACACACGTCGCTATCTTGCACAGAAACATCTCTACCAGACGTATCAGAAGGTTGTCAGCATTCAGCAATGGTGGCGTGCTCTGCGCCTGGGCCGCGTGTGTCGCCAGCAGTTCCAACGCTTGCGAGAATCCACCGTATTCCTGCAGCGCATTTGGCGACGTCGGCTCTTCTCGAGGAAGCTGCTCGCTGCTGCCCACACCGCGCGTCTGCAGCGTGATCAGTTGCATCAGGCTGCGGCTGCCTGCATACAAGCTCGCTGGCGTGCTCATCGTCTGGCCAAGGAACAGCGTAGAAAGTACTTGGAGCAACGTAGTGTGATCATTCTGATGCAGCGAAGATTACGCAGTAAGTGGCTTATGCAACGCACTCGCAACGAGTTCCAGCTGCTGCGACAGTCTGCCATAAAACTACAGCGACGATATCGAGGACACCTGAAGATGCTTGAGGAACGTCGTAGCTTCCAGCAGCAGCGTTGCTGTGTCATCAACCTGCAGCGTCGTTGGCGTGCAACGCTGGCTATGCGTCGCCAGTTGCAACAGTATCGCAAGCTGAGCAGCATCACTAGATTGCTGCAGAGCAAGTATCGCGCCAGGGTGCAAATGCGTCGCCAGCGAGAGGAGTTCTTGGAACTGCGACACGCTGCAGTTGTGCTGCAGCAACGATATCGAGCTAGGCGGAAGATGCTGAATGCACGAGAGATTTATGCAAAGAATATTCAAAGTGTCATCAAGCTGCAAAGGCGCTGGAGAGCAACGCTGGCAATGCGTTGTCAATATCATCATTACCAACAACTAAAATCCTTCACGATGTTGCTTCAGAGCCGTCATCGTGCTCGGGTTCAGATGCAGCAGCAGCGACACGAGTTTGTGCAGCTAAAGAATGTTACGATCATGTTGCAGCGACGTTGGCGCGCACTGCGGACAATGCGCGAGCAGCGCGCACAATATCAACGGCTGCGGCAGGCAGCGGTGCTCATCCAGAGACGTTTCCATGCCGACAAAGCAATGCGTTACCAGAGGGCCAAATATCGTGGCATTCAGGCAGCTGTCTCCTGCTTGCAGATGCATTGGCGCAACTATTTGCTGGGCAAGCAGCAACGCGAGGCGTTCCTGCAGTTGCGGCAGGCAGCTCTAATCATGCAGAGGCAATATCGTGGCACCTTGGCTATGCGCCAGCAAAGACTGATTTACCAGCGGGAGAGAATGGTCATAGTTCAGGTACAGCGTCGTTATCGTGCCCAGTTATGCATGCGAAAGCAGCGCGATCTATTTCTGCATCAGCGAGGAGTCATTGTGCAACTGCAGATACGTTATCGAGCTCAATTGGCAATGAAAGCGGCACGTGGCAACTATCAGCGACAAAGGCAGGCGGCGACAAGTATTCAACTCTGGTGGCGTGGACTGCAGCAGATGCAAGAGAAGCGTGGAGACTATCGACGCCTTCGCAGCAGCTCCATGACTCTGCAGCGCAGATGGCGTGCCACATTGCAACAACGTGCACAGCGTCAGTGGTTCCTACGCACAGTGCAGCAAGTTTGTGTGCTGCAGCGATTTATGCGCTCCGTGCTGCAGATGAGGGCAGAGCGTGAAAAGTATCAACGCCTGCGACAGGCTGCCATTGTTATCCAGCGTCGTTTTCGTGCTCGTCAAGCAATGCGCAGCGCACTGCGAGAATATCAACGCCTTCGTTCGGGGACCATTTGGGTGCAACAGAAGTTCCGTGCTCAGCGCCAAATGCTTCAGAAGCGTAGTGAATTTCTATTGCTGCAACGGGTTACGCTGCATCTGCAGGAGAAGTATCGTGGCAAGCGCTTGATGCAGACGCAGCAGCGTCGCTTCCAGCTCTTGCGGCATTCCGTTGTGGATATTCAAGCTCACGTGCGTGGCTATTTGGCGCGCAAGCGTTTCCAGGCTCTGATGACCCCGGAAATGATGGAGCTGCTGCGGCAGAAGCGTGCTGCCAAAGTTATACAGCGTTACTGGCGTGGCTATCGCACACGTCGTCGCGTGCGTAGTGCACATCTGCAGGCCATACGGAAGCGTCTGAAGCAACTGCGCCACGAGGCAACGGCCATTAATTCGGTGCGTTCCAAGGTGCAGGACTCAGTGCGCATCTTGAGCAGTCGCTTTATCGCATCGGATGCGTTAGCCGTGCTCAATCAACTAGGTAAGCAGCAAATAGGGTTCTCCAATTAAGCACTAAACTAATGGAATCTTATCTTACAGATCGTCTCTCGCGCACAGTGCCCCATCTGCTAATGTGGTGCTCGGAGTTCATGTCCACATTCTGTTATGGCATCATGGCGCAGGCAATACGCTCGGAGGTGGACAAGCAGCTAATCGAGCGCTGCAGTCGCATCATTCTCAATCTGTCACGGTATAACAGCACCACAGTGAATACATTCCAAGAGGGCGGCCTGGTCACCGTTGCACAGATGCTGCTGCGCTGGTGCGATAAGGATAGTGAGATCTTCAACACTTTGTGCACACTCATCTGGGTCTTTGCCCACTGCCCCAAGAAGAGAAAGGTGAGTGAAGTCAAGGATAAAGATTATTATAATATTATTCTCGCATTTAGATCATTCACAACTACATGACCAACACGGAGGCCATCTACATGGTGCGCGAGACCAAGAAACTTGTTGCCCGCAAGGAGAATATGAAGAAGAATGCGCGTAAGCCGCTGGTCTCGATCTATGGTCGCCAGGGACAACAGTTGCCCACCTTCTCGCCACGCGCCTTGCCCAGCCTAGAGCCGGACTTTGGCATCATACGGGGCAGACCCTACACATTTATATCATCGGTATTTGCATTCGATACGATTCTAAGCAAACTCCAGATTGATATAGTGTAGCTGGGCAATCCCAACACGTGCTAATTTCATCGTTGTTTGCATTCGATACGATTCTTGCAAACTACAGATCGATATATGCGTAGTCTAGGAATAGTTAGTTAAGTCGGCCTAGTGCACTCATCTAAAATTTAGTAGTTAAATGTTGTGAACGTGGTTTATTTATGTTTTATGTTAACTCTGACTTGTAATATGTTTAAAATGATTGATTGAATAAACGATAGGTTTTTTATAATACTCATTGGCAGTCCTGTCTTTAGAATATATATTGTGTTTATTCGTTAGAATCATTTCATGAAATGGGAGAAACGATCTGTGAATAAACATGCTTGATAGAATGTTGAGGCACAACTAAATTCTGTATCACTATGAAGTAGCATTCAATAACATTTCATTGATTTGTTTGTATTGCATAAACAGATATTATTTATTCCCTTCAGAAAGTAGCATGCCAGACCCCAGAAAGTATATACAAGTATATTCCTTGATCAGGTCCAGTAGTTTAGTTGATTGAACCTGTATATTCTGCACAGATCAAGTTTATTTCAAATGTTGGTTGCCACGCCCATCTTAGCATAACTGCCTGAAATATATACCTCTTCAATAGGTTATTCAAGTCAACTCAGCACCCGCAGTTTCGAGTGGGCGTGGCATAGACGTAGTTACAGTCGAAGTCAAGTGTCGGTTTGCTTGCACAATTTTGCTGCGCCAAGTTTGATGTGTTTATTGAAATATATTCACAAAACAAGTAAAATATTTTAAATTTAGTTAATCACTTAGTTACATCGATTCACCAAGTAGTATATATCGTATATATATAGTATAGTTTATATAGCACTAGCTACTAATGTTAAACGCGTTAATCGGGTGCAACGATTTGCTGACTCTTTGCTCGTATTGTGCGGGGGTGGGGAGGGGGGAATTGAAATTGATATCGAATACATATACATCTGTCTATATAGTAGTAATGCCCCATTAAAATGTACATACATATACATACATATATATATTTGTTTAATATATAGTGTATGGTATTTATTAAAATTTGATTAGATCGAATATGCAATAATGTATAGTATATATAATTGAATATATACTTTAAATACTTGTTTTATAAATATTTCACTGCACACGCCAGTTTTCTTTTTTTTTGTGATTTTTTTTTTAAATTTTTGTTCACCATTTTCTCTTGCATTAAAATTAAAAAACGTTGCTGCAGTTTAGCGTTTCGATTGAGGGACTAAAACTTAAATGTAAAATCTTTGTAAAGTTTTTGGTTTTGCTTGAGATTAGTTTGGGAATGCAATTTAAGTTTGACTTGGGTGCAAGTCGGAGCCAACAACAATTTTCATTTTCATTTAGTTATTTTTGATTTTGGTTTTTCTTTTTTGTTTTTGATTCAGCAACATGGCATACGGCTGGATTAGGTTGGGTATGCCATCTGCCGGGCGAGAATTGACTTAACGTCGTCCCAGTCCAAAGTTAAAGGGCTGAGGACGCGTCGTTCGCTTGTACGGACCGCCCCTGCCTCCTGTGGAAAATGGAAAGAGGAAAGAGGGGAATGGATTGTAAGAGATAGAGGAGAGAAGGCAATTCCAACTCTGATTGTCACTTACCAGCCATGAAACCCATGGGCAACGCCCTGTAGTCGATCTCATTCTGATCCTGATCGTAGTCAAAGTCGTTCCGCTTGCCCAGACCAAAGGAGTAGGGACGCGCTCGCTTGCCCAGTCCGAAGTTGTAGACTGGCAGACGCTTCATGCCGGGTCCGCCGTTAGTGTACATATACGAGCGACGGCCCAGCCCAAAGGCGTAACGTTCCGCCCGCTTGTCCATGTCGCCCACGTTCTCCACTTCACCATCTTCGCTGGTGTTCATCAGCAGATCGCCGTCAGCCTCGTTCCCCACTGCACTGCGCGGCTCTGGGCCACCAATGGCCGGCGAGCTGCAAACGTATCCCAGGCAGCAGATCGCCAGCATCAGAAGTTGGGCGTGCAGCATGTTCATTGTGTCGTGTGGCACGTGTTGCGGGCACGTATCTCTGTGTGAAAACAAACAAACGTTGGTGGTTCAAACATCAATTCGCAGGGTCCTCCTCCCTTCAGCCACGCCCCATGCTGCCCTGCCTAGTTTACGAGTCCCGTGTCCCCGCAGCTGTCAGGACACTTTTGTCGCTGCCAATTGTCGGACCGCAGTTATTTGTTTACAAATATGCATGCAAATCAAGCTGGGGGGAGGATAGTCCAGTGCACTGATCGACCGGCAGATACCCTTTTGAAATATGTATACTATAAAATAGTAAAGAAAGGTTTACCTCATTGTTTACCTTTGCAATTTGTGGCCCATGTTTCGGCGAAGTTTTCTTCACCATTTATAAAATTCGGTGATGATTAAAAGAATTATAATCCAAAGTATTTCTATTGAAAATCTCTATTATCGAACAATTTCAAAGTAAAATTAAAGTAATAAAATTAAGCTATCTACTTTATATGACAAATCAAGGACTATTCTAACTCTTAATTTTGTCAAAATGAGTTTCAACTCCAGATACATTCGGAGTATAAATTTATGAATTTTCAGTTATTATTTGCTTTCCAAATTATATTATATATTAGACTCCTACTTCAAATTATAATAATCGATCCTATAATTTATTTGTAAATCATAAAACTTCAATGATTTTAAAGCCATTTGATTAACATTTATCTAGGAAAAAATGTATTACTTAATATTATATGATTATTCTATAAATATGCATAGAATAATAGAATGATTGTTTCGTATTAAAACAAATTTTAATCCATATGAATGTCATATACCATATGAATGTTGTATACATAATGTTATGAAATTTATTCAGATATCTATGTATGTGGTCTATAACCAATATACCCTCTCTCTGGGCAAAAGTAAAAATAACAAATATTGCGGAATTCCTTCACGCGCAGACAAACACACACACACACATACACTGTACATATGTCAAATGGCAACAAATTTCCGAGCTTTGACAGCCCGTTCGCAAAAAATTGTAACAGCGGAAAAGAGAAAGAGAGAGTAGGAGGATGGCACGTTTAAGAATGTGGTCTAGTTCGCTGGGAAAGAAGAGCTGGAGTTGGCAGAAGGACTTCAGCCTCAGCCGCGATGCAGCAGATAAGTTTTCTGCTGTCGCTGCAAGGTTTATTTGCTCAAGGGTTGAGACGGGGCCAGGCAGATGATTGCCACCTGCCACCTGCTGCCTGTTGCCACCTGCCGCCAAAGGCAGTGGGCGTGTCATGATGCTTGTCATTGAAGTTTGCTGAGTTCGGGTTATGCACAAAGCTAATCCGCGAGTGATGCGGCAATTAAGTCTTCAGCTTTAGCAACCACCGAAGGTTCTTGAAGTTTAAGCTGATTTCCAGCAGAAGCCACGGGCGCATTTACAGTTAGCAGTCTGGTGGTGCCATTAGCGTTGGGGGCGTTGTTCTGCTGCGAGTGTTAAGTGCCGGGAATGTCATCACGCCATCGTTGCCATCTTGAGGCCATCAACTTTTGTAGCACTGTCAACAGATGACAACGCGCTGTCGTAAAGACAACAACACTGGAAGAACATCAAGTGTCGAGTGCATTTCCACTTCCGGCGTTGATGCAGACGCAGCTTCAGCTCCAGCAAGTCCTGGCTTAACACGCAGATCACGTAGCTGCTAATGGCGTACCAGCAGCACTTGTTGTTTACACAGGCAAATGAGAAGTCGCCGCTTAAGTCCAGTTTTTCATTAGTACCGAAGGATGAGCAATGAAGGCTGAGGGCACTTGGCAGACGCGCCTGATGACCTTCTCCATCTTCATCCTCCTTCCCCCAGGGGCGACAGCTGGCTTAGTTCCCATTGCCGATTGACGGCGTATCGAATCCGCACTACGCGTTGCTCCATATAATTATATGCAAACAAAGCAGCGGGGGTGGAGCGAGGAGTGCAGAAGAGCTTTGACTTTTGAAAATATTCATAAATTGCGCATACGCAGCGTGGACAGCCATAAATTGCCACCTCTGCCGTCGCTTTCGCTTCTGCTGTTTGCTGCATGTGCAACAACACATGACAACAAATCATGCAACAGGTTACACACACACACACTGGCACACCACAAGGCAGCCAAGGGCAGCAGCGACCCGTCCATGATTTACAATCATGCAGCAGCTGCACGCTTTCCACGCCCTGCCATAAAAGCGACGAGTTGTGTCCGCGTATGTTCTCTGTCTGTGTGTGTGTGTGATGTTGATAATAGGCGGAAAATCGTCACATTCCCATGGAGTTTATCAAGCGACAGCGCCGGCAATCGTAAATCTGCTAGAGAGAGAACTTTTCTAAAGCGACATCCTGAGACGTGTCGCCGGCAGCGATAAAAACCTGTTTGTTCCCCTGTTTGGCACAGCGAATATTGCAAACAATAAACCTTTTGCCGCAACGGCAAATGAGACTTTAGCGCGCATTATCTGTTTATGAATTTATCGCCATAACTTTTGCCCGCTGCCTCGAGCTGTGGCCCCGTCGTGGCTTTCTCATATCCGCAGCGGCGATTAGATTGTCCGCAAGCGAAAATGCAGCGGAAATTCAAAAGGTTTCTTCTGTTCTGCTCTGTTCTTCTTCTAATTAAGTTGAAAACTTGCATTGGCCGCGCAAAGCTCAAGCAAAACAGAAGGATGAGAGCGATGAGAAAAGAAAATACGACAGACGCGACGCCGGGAAAATTGAAAATATGCGTGTGTACACACTGGCAACAATTACTCTCACACCTGAGCTGTGGACGAGCAGAGGGTGAGCTGCAGCAGGGGGAGTGACAGCAGATGCCTTCGGCTAAGCTGCGCAAATGAGCCAAAAATTAGCCAAGCTCAATTGAAACATACGCAATTTGTTTAAATTGAAAGCCAGCAAAAAGTAGATGTAGCATAAGGCAGTAGGGCAGAAGGGGCAACGGGGGTTAAAGGGCAGCGCAGAGGAAGCTGCTTAATTAAGTTGCGAGCAGGTAATGAAGTGGCTAACTTCTTTATGCTAAGTTATGGCGGTTAGCCGACGGAGCCGTGCAATAATGAAAGGGCCGGGACTGGTAAAACACATACGCACATTCTCACTCTCTCTCTCTCACTGTCTGTCTCTCTCTCCTTTCTTGCCAATAAAATGCATGATTTCTTTATATTCTGACTTTAACCTTTATCATTTTGTCTCTCTCTGTTTCTTATTATTCTTCTATACTTAAATCTTACTCTCTCTTTCATTTCATCTTCCTTTTTTGCAGTATTTCTCTTACTCTTTCTCCTTGTCTGCCAATAATTCAAATTATTTGTCCATTTTTATTTTCCTCTTACTACACCTCAGACTTTCATATATATTTTAGTTTATGAGCTACCCCTTCATCCTTGTTCTTTCTCTTACTCTATCACTTTTATTTTCTTGCATTAATAAAATAAATAATTTGTTTTTTAACAACAAAATACATGTTTTTGTTCTATTTTCTAAACAAATAACTCGCACTGCCGGCTGTCTTCGACCTCATCTTTCTTCAATCAACATTGCCCTCGCTCGATTTGTTTATTTAATATTTCGGATTTAGCTTTCGGGTTCGTCTGTTATTTATTTAATTGCAATTTGATTGAGTCTTGTCGCCTTTTGGCCCTGTTTGTCCCTTTGTCTTGTGACTTGTTTTGTTTTGAGATGCGCAGCGACTTCGCCATGACAAGTTACATGTGTCTCCCTTCATACGCCCTGTTTCCCCGTTGTCCTTCCGCCCACCTCCCCCTTAACACTCTTATTTCTTCTTGGCATATGTCATTTGGCGCTGCGAGCGATTCATATAATCAAATTGGTTTCCCACGCCCATCGACTCAAATTGTATTCGATTTGCCAGTTTTCTTTAGATCTTTTCGCACCAAATAAAATTGCATACTTATGGGAGATTGCGAAGCAGCTGCTATTATAGAGTTATCTGCTATTGTCAATGGAATAGAAATTGTTGTGAGGATCAAATTGCATTGTATAATAAATGTATTTTACATTCAATATACTTTCGAAATATTTTCTACAACAGTATTCAAATTACACATATAAATGTGAAGTGTAACGGCGAGTTTTAGATGTTTAAAACTCTCTACTTTTACATTAAAAGGGAAATTATAAAGGAATACTTTATTAGCATTGATATGACTTCAATGTACAAAATACTAACTGCAAGTTCTTCTTCATTCTATAAAATGCTATATTAGGTACTTAATTAAACAGAGATCTGTTGATTATAATGTTCATGTTATATTAATTAATTTCTCTTCGAATAGCACGAAAATTTAATATAATAATAAGATATTTGAATGTGCGTGTACCACTTTATGCATAATTTGCGAAATGAAAGAAGGATAAAAGAAAAAAGGATCATTATTACATATAATTTTGATGAGAGTGTAAATATCAAAAACATTCAAGCAATCTTTGGTCCCTTTACCTTATTTCAGAAAACGATTGCTTAAGCAGCTCAGAAATTGAACTCTTACTAGAATGTATATTATTTGAATCTTTGCCTAATTACAAAAATCTTAAAGATCTTTGGGTAAAATTATATTAAATTGATGTAAGGTTCAGAAACAAAACAAGACTAACAGACTGATAGGTACAAAAAGCAAAAGTTCCTAAAACAGAGCTGATAAAATTGAAATTATCCTCATAATATAAAGAATATTATTAAATTTCAAATTATGCACAAACAATTGAATGTAGTCAGATTTATTATTCCTTGTTTCTATTTCCACTTAAAATTCTATCTGAGTGTGTGCATCGCATAATGAAAACTGAACGGAGCGGGAAATTAAAATGTGATTGCACATCAAAGCGATGAAAATATTGAAGATATATATTCAAAATTTCAGTGCATAATTTCAGGCGTAATGTAAACAGTGTGCTTGGCATATTATAAATATGGTGTGTTTTCACTTACGAATGAGAAACACTTGTCTAGCTCGTCTGCGAATTGCAACAAACGAAACACACACACGTGATTTTTCGGAATAGTTTGTCGATAATTATTTGAACAACTATAATTCACAGTTATCACAGTTCACACTGATTACTTGAAACTGGTAAGGTAAGCTCGGCCGAATGAGGCAACTTCAACTGCGAGTGCTCCTGCACGTTGACAGATCAAATGTCGGTTAACTTTTGAATCCTCAGCCGTCGATGCGTTCGTTCTTATAGCCAGCCGAGCCGAGCCGAGACGAGGCGCTTTTGCGCGCGCTGTTTTCACCGTGCGAGGCCGAGGACGCCCACGACGACGACGAGGATGACGACAATGTTTGCAGCGCTGCTGCTGCGCTGTCTCTGCTCTGCTCTGCCATGCTCTGCCTGTGTGGTGAGTTTTGCGGCGGCATTTCATCACAAGGCATCCTTGCCGCCTCACCCGAGTGTGTAACAAGTGTCCGTGACCATGTGGCGTCTCCAGGCAGCTCAGCTTCGCGACCTTGAGACAGTGGCAGGCAGAAAGTATGTAAGTTAACTTCCTCAAAACGGAGCAACATAATGCTACGAGGTGTGCCCCGTTCTCCTTGCCCTTTCCTCAGTGCATTGCCCACGCATGCAGAGACATGCAGAAACATGTGTGGACATGTATTTGCCTGCAACTATTTCTCAACTGCATTGAAAAATTGTCAACTAACACTGCGCTGTGCATTAGTCAAATGCAGTCACACAGCTTGCCCCACGACTTGCCACAGCTTTTGCTTTCCTTGGCTTTCCTTTCCTCAGGCTCTGTCGCTTTGCTTTGTGGCAGGCCAGCTGACAGGCCAAATGACATGCACGCTATTTGTTTGTCTGCTCCTGGTGGGTTCCCCACCTCAATATGCCCCACATCCCTGACATCCCCTATATATGCTCGATCTGCTTGCCTTGTCTTCCTTTCAGCTCCCTGCCAGTTGTAACATCTCAAGGAATTCACACATTATTTATTTATTTCTTTCGCATTCCTCCTGCGGCTCTCCTTTTTAGCGCCACTCTTTAGTTCTATAAATGCAGATGACGCATTTGGGTCCCTTGATAACTATCTCCCAAAAGGTTAGCCAAGACTTTGCCCTGCCTGCAACTATTTCAAATATTTCGCAAATATTTTCGCTGCTTACTGTCAATAACCTCTTATTAGGGGTATCTTTAGTAAATATACATATATTGCTATTCTCAAGTATGACATGGAAATCGAATATTTTGACTATTATTACTTTTACTATATATGGATTTGTATAGATAATTGGCATTGGAACAATCGACAAAGACTTTAATATGCAATGGTGTAATTCAATTCAGAGAGAGATGTTTAAAAATAAATTGATATACCATTGTTTGTTTCTAAATAACCATCAAAGATATATTGTTAACCTATCATATATCAAAGAAATATATATACTATTCAAGTAGTCAAACTTGACAGTAATGAGATTCATGTATGAATTTATTTGAGTGTATGAATGTATAAATTTATGTGTAAAATTTAAGAAGCAAACTTTATTCATGTTCTAAACTAATTCTTAATAGAATTTGATGAATTTCCTGCTAAATATAATGAAGATAGCTAGATTAACTAGAACTCTCCATGGGTAATTCCTCATGCTGATGCAGCTCTATTATTGATTATATACTAGTTATATTACTGTTGTTAATCTCAAACTGGGATTACTGTTTGTAGTATCTAATCGATATTCAATATGCATGCTAAACATATATTCTCTATATTTTTTCCAATATTTTTCAAATAAATTGTCTGCTTTCAAATCAAATCAAGCAATACATATGCATATACAGATGTATATGAACATTATATTTATAACCTTAACATGTACAGATGTCAAATCCCAGCACCCTGCACTTAGCAGGAACTGCTTAGTTTGTACTGTAACACACACACACACAGGCACACAAAGTATTCTGGCTAATTCCCGTTGGCAATTGCGCCCGCATGGCAAATGGCCAAAGAGAAGGTCATCAGGGGTTGCCCCCGCTGAGCGCGTAACTGTAAATAGTTTAAGTAAGTAATAGAGAAATCGCCGACTAATTGCAAGATATTGCATATCGCGAACAGGGGCAGGGGCAGGACGGGGGTCAGTGCTGGGACCACCTTGGCACCCCAGTTCTTTAATTCAATTCCCCCTCAAGTTCCTTGTGTCGTTGTCGCCATGTCGCTAATTAGCTGGCGTATCGGGCGTATGCGTAACGCGCGCACAGCGTGAAATTATTTGGTCGAAATCATGATGAACGTTATGAAATTGCATTGAGATTTGCCCAGACCGTGCGCGAGGACCATAAAAAGCTTATAGAACCCATGGAAGTGGGGACTTTAGGGACGGCACTTGTTGACGCCGTCGTTGATGACGCCATACGGCATGCAAAAAGTCGCTCCATATCGCACACAGCACTGTGTCCAGGTGCCGAAAGCTTTTTCTGGTCGTAAATCTTGAGGCCCCGATAATGACAGCTATGACGAACATGGCGTGATACTCTATCCAGAGCCAGAGCAGCGCAGCCAAGCGCGCCAAGCGTGCAAACTAATCTCAAAGGTCGCCGAGTCGCAGCACACCGGAACAGGTTAATAAACACCCCCACTCCCCGTCCCTCTCGATGTCCCTCGGCATATGTTCTGTCTGTATGTCGAGGATATCGGCAGCAGCCATCTCTTGGCCCAGCTCGGCCTATGTTGCCCAAAACAGCCGGCACTCGAGTAATTTCAATTTACTGTTCCAGAAGACAAGTTCAGCAATAAATCATCATTGCGGCTGCTGCGGGGCAACAAACCTGCAGCAAACTTGCCAGCAGCATGCAACCAGTTAGCCCACACCTACTCCACACACACACATACGTGCATATAACACATACACACAGCAGTGCACGCTGCACCGTCAACTTCCCACCAAAAATGCATAAGCAGAAAAATAAACGTCAAAGAAAACAATTTTATACCCAGCAACTATTGAAAAGGGGTATGCCAACTGTTTGCTAGTGCATGTGGCAGACTTTATAAGGCATATTCATATACAGCTTATTCAGATATTAGCTAATTTCTTACTATAATAACTGAAACTGCTCAAAATTTATATTTCTATTCAGGGCCGTAGCGACAGTTTTACAGATCATTGTGCAACACTTCTCGCGGGCCCCTGGCAGCTGAGGGCCATGCGCACCCTTAGCTACGGACATGTTTATATTAATTTTTATTAATTATATTGTAAATATATACTTTGGTATAATTAATTTATGGTTAATTACGATACAAATTCAATTAAGAGTAAACAATAATAATATTTATTTTGTATTTCATCTTAGATGATCAAATGCAGCTAATTGAAAGGGTCTATTATTCAGTCAAGTATTTGTAATGTTATGTTAACTTATTGTTATTATTAAGCTTTACTAGAACCTTCAAATCGATTGAATTATAAACACAGAAGTTCTTTATGAAACAGATCAAAGCCTTAAGAATTTGTAGTTATATGGTATATAAAAAAGCCAGTGCTAAAGATGGAGAAACAATTATGTTCAGTAAGGTTTTTCATATGAAATATCGATGTTTCTCAAGCTCTAGCCAGTGCTGGTTAACGTATCCAGGGTAACTTACTGTCGCGCGCACTCGACTGTCGCTTCCCTTACTTGTTTCTAGTTGTTATATGACAATAACAACAACAACAACAACAAGAGAAAAAGAAGAAAAACGAAAAAATTGAAATCACGATTTGTATGCAGGTTTTCGGCGATTTTCCCACAACGAGTTTTTTTTCTCGCTGGATTTTAATTGATTCGGCGCATGAGAAAAACGCAGAGAGCAATGCAAACTGCACTTGAGATCGAGATCCAGATGAACTTATGAGACGCTAGATATTTGCGGCAGCAACAACAAGTTTGCAGAGATATGCACACACATACACAGAGACACACACACACACACTGGGGCAGAATATATTTAGAACTCCAGACTGCGCGATATTTACATCCAACATGTGTGTGTGTACTTAGTTACTTGGCCATGCCTGTGTTTCTGTGTGTGCGTGCGTTTGTGTGCGTGAAGCAGAAAGTCAGCAAAGAATGCTGCTCTCTTCAATGCGGCGCAGCTGCCGCTGCCGGTTTCTTCTCAGTGACACACTTTTTTGTTGGAACGGCGCGCCGCAGCCAGAAGTAGGTGAGCAGTCGACGTCAGCGTCTGCGTCTGCGTCCGCGTCTACGCCTGCTCACACACACGTACATACGTTTGTAAGCTTCATGCCTGCAGAACAAACTCACACACACTTACTCACGCATCTATGTGTGTTTGCTTGTATGTGTGCATTTGTTATCCATTCTACGCTTCGTTGCATTGAAATTTCTTTTTCGCTTTCTTTTCGAAGTCTACAAAGTGCTTACAGAGGGCTTACGCTCTCCCTTTCTCTCTTTCCCTCTCTCTCTCTCACACAGACTCGCTGTCATGCTCTCTAAGTGATTGTCGCTCTTTGTGCAGCTTACGCTCTTTTGCTCTCTTGCGCGTTCTCTCTCTCTCTCTATCTCTGCCTTTCGCAGCTGTTACTGCTGCCACCCACTGAAGCCGACGTAGCGACGACGCTTCGCTGTGCCTTTAACTACGCAGGCACACACATACATGTATGTATATGTTTGTCTGTATGTGTGTGTGTGCTCGTATATGGGTCAACTTGAAGTTCTTGGAGAGAAAACTGGTAGTGCCACTTGCTGCTTTGCAAATGGACGAAAGTGATATGGCCATTTGATCGAAAGCGAATGTGCGCGACGTCGCAGTCACAGTCGCTGTCGCTGTCACTGTCTGCGTCGGCAGAATGGCTGTCCACGTTTATGTCATGCATTCTTAATTTGCCTGGTGATCGTGTGTTAGAATCGCCGTTGTACCTTGGAATGAGGTCAGGTTCAGCATTGGAAGTAGACAGAGAGAGAGAGAGACAGGCAGAGGGAAGTGGATTAGGTTGGCAGGCCCTTCTCCGTCGCACTTGGATGGAGAGTGAGAGAGAAGGCAGAGCGGGGCTGGCAGTCCCTTCTCCGTTGCGTATGCAAGGTGCAGCTGTGCAAACAGGCTCCACCTGTCGGGCAGATGGTGTGATTTATGTGCACTTCTCTTTGTTTACTCACCCGCTCCTTTCTGCCTCCTCTTTCCTCCTATCTCCTCTCTTTCTATGCAATTGAATTATGTAAATTAACAGTCTACAAGTTTTTTGGGCTCTTTTACAACACTGCCGCGTGGCTGCTGTCGCTGCCAAAGGGTGAATGAAACTTGACGAATGCCAACAACAATAATAATAACAGCAACAGCAACAACAACAACAGTGGCAACAAAAGCTGTCTGTTTTGAGCGGCAACAGGTGAATCGCTGCTGCTGCTGCAGTGCTTTGTGATTTTCACCTGACGGGGGACGGGAAAGAGCGACGGCGACTCACGCGCGTGCATTATAGTTTTCTTGTTGTTATTGTTGTTGCTATTGCGAGCGTGCGCTTGGAATTCGCAAATTGTTTTCAAACAAAATCAACAACGAACAAAAATGAACAAAAACAGAAAAATACAAAACAATTCGCTGCAAAACGAACGAACGAAGACGCCGACGTAAAGATTACACAAGCGCAGCGTCGGCGCAGGCAGCACAAATTACATGTCGAGAGTGAGAGACAGAGACACACACAGAGAGAGAGATAGAGAGAGAGAGAGAAGGGAAGCGGCCATTAGAAACTACACACTGCAATCAAGAAAGCTCTCGCGCGCGCAGCTTAAGCCGCAGCTGACATCAACGCAGACGTCGACGTTGCGTCGCAGCAGCAGCAGCCTCCCAATCCGCAATCTGCGCTGTTGCTACACTGGGGCAAAGTTTTAAATAAGTGATGCCACTTAATTGCTTCGAGTCCATTCTTTTTATGGGCACTGTACGAAAATGTCTATCATAAAATTGCATGGAAAATTTCACTTCAGAATATCATAAAATTTATTTTGCAGTTTTTACCAGTTTACAATTGAAAAATCTAAAATAAATAGTAATGATAATGCAAATCATGTGATCGTTGTTTATTATTAATTAAATATTCTACAAAAATATATATTATTTTATATTTTCTTTAATTCATTTAACCATTTATTTATTTATTTAATTTCATTCACTTTCCCGTCCCACTGTAAATGCGCCTGCAAAGTGTAGAGAAATTTATCATTTCACTGCAGTACCAACAATAACAACAACAACAATAATAAACAGCAGCGATCGCAGCGCAGCAGCAGCAGCAGCCAGTTTTATTTATTTTCGTTGTTGTTGATTTTTCTTTTTATTTTGGCGCTCTGTTGGCGCTCTCGTGTGCCTCACACGCGCCCAGCTGACGACTGCGCTGACGGCGACGCCGACGCTGCCGCTGCCGTTGATCACGCGCTCTCCACTCGGTAGTTGCTCTCTCGCCTGTTGCTCTCTTCTATACTGAATGCTCATCGTGGACGTCGTCGCTGTCGACGTCGCTGCCTGGCTGGCTGGGGCTGGTGAGGGCACAAAAACAACACCAAAGTTTTTCGAAATTAGTTCTAGTGAGTCTGTGAAAGTGTGAGCGACTACGACGACGGAGGCAGCGCAGCAGAGCAGAGCAGAGCACAGACAGCGACAGCAGCAGCAGCGACAGCGAGGAGCAGAAACAACTTTACTTTGCTTTACGTTTTGTTTCTTGCACGCGCGCGTTCACCACGACGAGCGGATCGACGAAGCTCAATTGAACCAAACTGAACTGAACTGAACTGTTCACAGATCGAAGTAATATATCCACAGTATCCAGATCCACATCCATATTCAGATCCACATCAATTGTACAAGTGGAACAGAGAGAGAGACACGTGTAGGAACGAACATGTCGCATCAGTGCAGCTGCGGTCGCGATCTGAACAACAATTACGTGTCCTATACGAGCGCGTACGCCAACGCGAATGCGGGCCTGGATCGGGATGCCAACGGGAATGGGAGCGGCAAGCAGAGCTCGGTGGCAGCGCATCACACACAGCTGACGGCCAAGGTGATGTTCGGCACAGTGGGCGCCATCAAGGAGCTGCGCGACAAGCAGGATCAGCAGCAGCAGCAATCCAGGCATGCAACAACACGCGCCGGCGAGCGACGCAACTAAGACAAGTGGGCGGTTGTGCGGGATGGCGCTGGTGGGCGTGGCAGAGATCCCAAAAAACAGATCGAGACTTGGGACTTGTATCGAGTGCCAGCCGCAGCGCAGATCCAGCTCAGGCCCAGTTCGGGCTCATGTTAGAGGCTTCAAAATGTGCGAGGGGCAAGGCGAGAAGGAGAATGGAATAAGTAAAGACGAGAATCACATTCCGGGGAATAAATAATGCCCGAGGAGAGCCCACAAACCAGTCAACCCGTTGCACCTGCCCTCACCTAATCAAAACTGCAAACTTCCCATACTCTGCTTTGCATCCCCAACCGCATCTGCATCCATCTATTACTTCTTCTTACTGTCCCTACTATTCCCAGTTTAGGTTCGTCATAAGTTTCACTTACTTTAGGTCTCTCTCCCCCCCTTTCTTCGCCACTCCCCCACACCATTTGAAAGGCTTCAGGGTGTTACTCTTATTCGAATCGTTGCGAAGTCGGGAAATTTCACAGATTCGGAATCGGAATACACATGTAAATTGTTAATCATATTTATACATACACTTACGTCTAGGTACATGATATTCTATAGTGCAATACGTTAGCTACATACATACTCACCCGCACACACACACACTCCCACACACACACACACATGTATACTGTAAGTTTGTTTTACATTTAAGTGCGACTCTCTCGACAACAACAACAACAACAAAATTTAGATTGTGCTTTGTCATTTTTTGGGGGCCGCGTCTGGAGATTTCCAGACAGTCGCAGCTGCTATGAAATGCAAAGCACGCACACAATGGCAGGCATATTTCCACTACACACACACATACACACACAAACAGACTATATAAAAACCTTCTAAAACTGATAACTTTATAATTATATTCCACTCTGACCACAACTGATTGCACTCTCAATGAAAGACTTGGAATGCAGTTGCCTAGGAATAAAACACAAGATTATATCTGCTGTATATGTATGCATATACATACAATACTTTATATTCTCTGTGGGGAATCCAAGTACTTTAACATACTGGCCAGCGGAAGAGAAATGTTTTTAAAACCTGAACTGACCCTGAACTTTTCCAAACTAAACAAGAAGGATTGATAAGAATTGGAAAGTGTCTGTTTATCTTATTTATTATATCTAATAATACTTTTACGATTTGTATGTACTACCTACTACCTATTTATAACATTAAAGTTAGCATAACACACAGACACACACACACACACACAAGAAAATCGAATAAAATCCCAAACTTTTTAATCAACAAAACTTTTGTAAAACTCTTCGAATTATACGAAAATTTCAATTAGCTGCACACAAAGAAAGGGTAAACATAATACAGAAAGGAATAAGAAAGAGGAGGAGTGGGAGGAGGCAAAGGAATAATAACTTATCAACAACGATTTAAGGGTGAATATTAATGATGTCGTGGGCGACAGCAAATCGACGTCTTGTTATTGTGGTTCCTGTTGTTATTGCCAGTTCTCTTTACCCACTGCAAGTGAATGTAAAGCAAAGAAAGAAAACCAGTAAATAAAAACAGAAATAAAAATAAAAAAGTAAAAGATGCAAAACGAAAGCGAACTCTGCCACTGTCAAATGCAAAGCAATCGGTTCTTTATCCAACTTCGCTCTTGCCTGCACGCTCTCCCTCTCTCTCTGCTACGCTCTCTTCTAATTGTGACTCGATTCTGACGGCGGCAGCGACTGAGATGGCGACTGAGGCAGCGGGCCAGTGTCCATCTATAGGCGAGAGTGTTCTCACACGTACGTATGTATATGTGTGTGTAACTGTGCTCGCTCACTTGGTCTTACGCTCGTAACAGTGACCCAGTCTCAGTCTCAGTCTGCCTTCGATCTCTCTGGCAGAGTAGCGGCAGAAGCAGCAGCTGCGCAGAGATTCTTGCAGCTTTACTCACTTTACTTACGTTCCATTTCATTTCGATTTCGACGCCTACAAATGCTGTTTTCTCTCTCTCTCTCCTACTCGCATTCTTATTGCGCACACTAATCCACACCAAAAGCAGTTCGATCTATATTGGCTCTCATTCTTACCCTCTCTCCCCTTCCCTTCGGCCCCCTTTGCCTTCTTTATTAGGTGCGCG
Source organism: Zaprionus capensis (assembly GCA_018903675.1). Lineage (NCBI taxonomy): Eukaryota > Metazoa > Arthropoda > Insecta > Diptera > Drosophilidae > Zaprionus > Zaprionus capensis. Next base: position 8,039,902 of record JAEIFN010000964.1, on the reverse strand, counting down.
CACTCAGTTCAATTGAATTTAATTACCCAAGTGCGTGGCTGCTTGTCAGGCGAATTTATTTGCTTACGTATACTTAATTTAAGAGGCGCATACGTAACGCAAGTTACTTTGCGAACATATGTGTAGATCACTTAGATCACTGGGCAGATTGATAGCAGCTTGCTGATGATATAATATGGCAGAGCAATTGGTCATGCAACCCCCTTCGTTTACCTTGTATAGGGTATACTTCAATTTGGAAGGTTATATTTGTAGCATTATATAGTAGATACATTCTGGTTTGTATGAGGGTTTATGTATGTTGAATATCAATCTAGTTTTTCATAGAACTACAACTTGTAGTGTAAAGAAGCTTTAACATTTCTGTTTATCTGATAATTCATTTGATATTATATAGCATATATATAATATAGTAAATAGGAAGTGGGAACTAGTAAATTTGTATTTTTAGAAACACTCATATCGAATATAAAGGTAAACAAAAGATAAAATCATGTTGGCAAAACGTAAAGAAAAGTGAAAACAAAAAGCCAACTAGATGAAGTTAACTCGTTTATCTAACTACTCTTAACTCTCCAAGAAGTTGCCTTAAACTTGCTCATTCGTATGATCTGCCAGCTTCTATGGAATTTCGATTGTTTCTCAGTCCAACACAAAAAGGGAATAACTGCAGCAATTGGGATTCCCCCTCTGCTAATCATAGTATCTACCGGGCGAATCATTATGGATTCCGTGATTCAACACACGTTTAATTTATGAGGTGCAATTTTAAAGATCTTTTCGCTGTTCGCCTCAGTGCAAAAAAAAAGATCTTTGTGGGCCCCAGGTAAAATATGCTGATGATGTTGTTGCTTTCTGCTTTGCTTTGTGTGTGTGTTGGCTTTGTGGGTTGAACTTTTTCACTTTTTCTTGTGGCAAGAACTTTCTCTTCTAATTGAAAGCAGTTCGATGAGACGAACGATAAGCTGAGCGAACTGAGCGATTGAGCTCGATGAACAAGCTCAAAGCGGGGCTGCTGGTTGGCACTGGGTCTGGCATGGAGCCCGAGGCTTCGAGGGAGCAATATATCCAGCGAGAGGCATTTCTTGGCGAGTGACGATCCGCAGAAGCTGCTGCCTTTCGAGTTGTAAGACGCTTTTTGCAGCCGCGGGCTATTTTATCTCTCAATTTGAATACCGAAAGAAGTCGCAGCTTATTGAATGCTGCCTCGACTGTCTCTGCCTCTGCCTCTGCTGCGCTGTCAGCAGCGACGGCGGAGGCGATAAGCGCCAAACTGAAAATAAATAACAAACATGTAGGAAGAGTAGAAGAAAACAAGAAAAAAAGGTAAGCCTTGCCACGCCGAATCTGTGATATACTTCCCAATTGTTCCTTTCTTAATATTATATAAAATAATTGTTAGTTTATTGACAAATATTTAACATCAAATAAGTAATTAATTTATTTCGAACATTATTATGAAGTAAAATTGAGTCTCATAACATTTTTTTCTTTCTATATTTGACTGTTTATTCCTATTAATACAATACCATTTCAAATTCTAAAATTTATGAAGTTTGAAGACAGCATTTGAAATCAATCTTCAATTAAATTAACAAAGTTTATTTTCAGTTTTTAAAAAACTAAACAAATTTGTATAGGAAAACGCTCGTTGTTATCTATACTTTCTTATGAAATCTATGGTATATACATAAATATAACTATATATATATCTATGTAGCGATATAATGAATTTAATATAGAATTATTTAGAAAAAGGTAGACCCTTCACATTGAGTAAGCGACGCCACAAGAAAGGTCGCGCAACAAATGTATTTTTTCTTGAGTTTTGTTGAGATATTTCTTAAGCTGATCAAGAAACTTGCCAACTGCTGGCTAAAGGGAATGTACCCTCTGCAAGGGTATAAAGAGCAGCAATTGCTGCTGATGTTGCTGCCAGATGGCAGCCCCATTCAGCGGCAGCGGGAACTGGTCGCTTGCCTGGAACTCTTCACAGACTCTTGGTATTTTTCTTCTTTTTCTACATATTTCTTTTATTTTTGTTGTATTTTGGTGAGCGACGCCGCGACGCCGTGTGGAAGCTGTGGCATGGCGCTGGAGCTGGCTCTGGGTCTGGCTCTGAGTTCTCTGGTTTCAGTGTGTCTCCGCCGTCAGTGTCTGCGTCTTTTGGCTTCTAATGGCAGCTGTAAGGTGAGAATCGATTTAGTTCGCTTTACGGCGATCAAAGATACAAACGCGAAAAAGTTTCTATTTGAGTGCGGTACCGCATACGAAAACAGTGAACAGCAACAGCGTGAAGACGCAGTAACGGAAACGGAAACCAGGGCAGGAGCAGCAAATCAGCGCATCCGACTCGGAGGTGCAATCAATCAAGTAATCAATCCGCCGGCCGAAGCTGCTCAAACTTCATTTCCAGCTAATTGCGGCAGGTGTTAATCAATTTGGCTACAAATTGCTAACTTAGGTAAATCGATTTCCGTTTCACACTAAAATATCATTAGAACTTATTGCCGGCTGCCATAGTTATTCGCAGCGCAGTCGACGTCGCAGTTAAGCGAGCGTGTCGCACAATTTTTCGCACCTCAAGCAAAGCAAAGCTCGGGAAATTTCTCTGTGGCTTCCTGGCTGCAATTGCAACAAGGTGGCAAGGCCGGCAGCGGGGCAGGGCCGAATAAGGCCCTTATGCAAGTGTGGCCAAGCTTAATTGCATAATTTGTTGAGGCAAAAAACTAAAATTTAAATAATTATAAACAATTTGAGTGCCAGCTGGGCAGGGCAGGTGTTAGAGAGGGTTAAGCAATACTTGAACAGCAGCAGAAGCAGAACAGCAATGAATTTAACAATTTTAACATTGATCTGATCTTTAAGAAGCAACAAATGGGGACTGGTAGGCGTGGCATTCAATATCTACATACAATTTATCCTGGTATGCCATAGAGGAACCTTAATGCCAAATTTGTTGTGGCTAGCTCGGTTAATAACTGAGTTAAAAGCGTTCATACATATAAGATATAGATATTGTATACAATAGTTAGCTAGCTCCCCTTCTTACGCACGCCTCTGTGCTGCTAACAGCTGGGCAACAAGCGTTAAGATTACGGGCCCACATTTCGTACAAGTTGCAGGTAATACTTGTGTTTACAAGTATTATATGCACTTATTATGCAGTTATAGAGAACCGCCACTCTTGACGCCAGTTATGCGTCCACTGAAGCATATAATGTGTACGTACTACTCCGTGGTATTGCATCAAGTCGACGATGAAAACGAAAACCATATTAAACAAGGAAAGCCACAGACAGAGACTACAACTTGCAACTTTGAAATACCTTTGAATACCTTAGATTTTAGCTGAACTGACTTTTTAAAGATGTCTTTATATTGGCATAATTAATAACATTTTATATGGATTTATAATATCGCTTTACTTTTAGTAAGTATATATGTATACTACTGCTATACTTTGTTTACAAGTCAACACTTATAAACATCTTATAAAATTCTCTGAGGCTGCACTTTGTCTTAGGAAAGCATTTGCCTTTTCAGCTTATGGCACATTTTTCAGTATTCACATAATCAAAATCGTCGATTACAACAACAAAAAACAACAACAACAGCAAGAGTAACAGTTGATATTACGACGCAACACTATCCATAATTAAAGTTAATTGCCTCGTTTATTGATTCAACTTGGCTTTTTCATCACTGTTTTTTGCCTAGAGAAGAAATCAAATTGTATGCAGTAATTTGCCATGACTTGCAGCTATAGTAAATAAATATTTAACTTGAATCAAGCAGTGTGCAAAGAAAATTTCTATTTCGAAGATATTTTTATATCCGCTGCCCAAAGGGAAGAAGGGTATTATGGCTTCATGCCACCCGAAAATGTATGCAACAGGCAGAAGAATGCATCTCCGACTCCACAAAGTATATATATTCTTAATCAGCATCAAAAGCTATCGATATAGCCATGTCCATCTGTATATGTCTATCTGTCTGTTTGGTCAGTGACTATAATAGCTAGCCCTAGCAAATTCGGTGTCAATATGTATTATTATTGTATGCAGATAAAGTTTATTCTAGATTTTGGCTACGCCCCCGTAAATCTATAAAAACGGAATTCCAAGTGTAATTTTAGTGATGGAGAATTTATTTGTGGTTAACACAATAACTTTCAATTCCCAAATGATTTCAGTAAATTTGGTTGCGATCGGATAATAAGCAAAATATATTTAAGAAATCATTTAAAATATGTATTGATTTCCTGCAAAGTATGCAATACAATACATAGAAGGTATATATTTAAGTGTTTAATGACAGACAAAAAACAATCAACTGTAGCTTTCGTGTTTATTCATTATAAATATTTAAAAAAAAAAACAGAATAGTTTATAAATTGAAGCCACAAGTGCCATTGCAAGAACTTAGTTTATTTATTTTGCAGATAAAGAGTTAATTCCTAAGCCCCGAACACCTGTATAAACAATATGTATATATCGTGAAATATATTATAACAAATCTTGGGCAATACTTTGAGTACAATATATCTGGTACGTTGTAACTTATTTATATACTAAGTGTATATATCGGGGTTATTTATATATACACTTTATGGGGGACCCTCCTTCTTTGAAAAACACCCCTTGCAAGGATAAGCAGGGCTGTGGTTATGCGGGATGGTTTCTTGCAGCAACATTAACTAGTTAAAATCAGCTTATTTTACTAATAAGCCATATAAAGACGAAGGCGGAGGCGACTAATAAACTAATCTACGCATTCTACTTGTGCATATCCAGGTTTCCACCCAGATGGGGCACAAGTTTGCCATGCTGCAGCTGGCATCGCTGACTATGCTGCTGGCTGCAGGCAATGGCAGCGGGAAGGAACTGCAGTGGGAGAGGACAAGTTATGCCGGCAGCAAATCGCCCACTCACGAGCTGCCGCGACCTTTGACTCCGCCCATGGAGCTGACAGACAGTGGATACGCGGAGAGGAATCCCCGGTCGCGTCGACCCACGCTGATGGATGTGGCGTTGCAGCAGAGCGTGCAGCAAGGACTCAATGCTATGGCAGAGCTATATGGAAAGATACAGCCACAAATGCTGCTTAATGGTGGGCACAATCTGATGCTTTATTGCTCGAACTGCAATGTTTTCTCTCCCTCTCTCTTTTCCGTTCTTTCTTCGTATCTCTGTTGCAGGACAAACGCTTGAAGAGAATCATCCGGCTGCTCTGCTGTCCCGCTTCAATGCGCCAATTGCGGAAACCGAGAGACGCGAGATGGCCGCCTATGCGACTATAGAAGCCACCAAAGCCTTTCGCCACAAGTAAGTTTTCGGGCGGAGCATCATCTGGGTGGATGGATTGCTAAGCAACTCGTGGGGACACGTACAGACATAACGGACAAAAGACAGATATAGACGATACATGACCAACATATGAGCAAACTTACTGACCGTTGCGCGTAATAAAAAACTGAAGTGCATCGCGGGTGGTGCATGAAGTTGTGGAAATAAAGTTCTTTGAAAGGTCTTTGAGAAAAAAGAATGTCAAGGAATGTCTATAAAATAAAGTAATAATATTAATATTATGTTGCGATATCTATATTGTACATAGTCGAGAGAATGAGTAAATCTCTTTGAGGGTTTTGCACAATCCTACAAAGCTTTTCTAAAACATATTTGAATATTCTCATGAAAGTGATGCAAGATGAAGTAACGACAACTATAGAGTCATGTTTTATAAGCACATTATCTGCAAATGATCAACCTTTATATGGAGAATGAGAAAATATCTACATAAGGATGTCCTAGATCCGAAGCAGCTCAAATATCCCTCAAGAAAATATCAGTTAGGTTTCATTAGGCAAGTCGCTCAGCTTTTGTTCGTGTATTTAGGTCTCTTTACACCACAGCTCAACTCTCTTTGGCAGATTCCCTTTCAAGTAACAAAGATAAATCTCGCTTTTTACTGAACTCTAGCTGAAAACTGAAAAGAGTGAAGACAAAAGAAAGACTCAACTTTTGTCAATCGACCTGGCAACCTTCGCTTTCGCACAACCAACTGTGGGGAGGGGATGTAGGATAGGGTGCTCTCGTTTGGTTTGCCCGCGGGCAATCTAATGCGAAAATACCGCAAATAACAATATGTTCGAAACGAGATGAGTACGCCCCTGCAGCACTACTCCCACGACCTCCCACAACCCCTTTCCCTCTCTTGCTCCCTGCTGCAACCGTTTGCCAATTGTGGCAACTTTCTCGCTTGATTAACGAGTTCTACGGCTCTCCATGGCACCCAGAGCGGGGACTAATGAGCCCCGACGTTGAAGTGCGCTGACCAAAGTGCTTCAGAGAGCGACAGACTGACGACAGACAGACGAGACAGACAGAAAAACAAAGAGACAGACAGAGAGACAGACAAACAGAGAGAGATACAGACAGAGAGACAGTCATATAGACAGACATATAGACAGACAACTGTCGAGCGCCGATTGTTGCTCGCTCAGCGACTCTCAGCGAGTCAACTTTCACTTTGACATTGAAATGGCAGAAAATTGCAGGCCACAGCAGCAGCGATTTGCTCTCGGTACCATTCCAGGCCATGCCAGCGAGGTGAAGGTAAATTTGAGATGCCCCCCAGAGCAGCATTGAGCAGCATTACTCCCCTTGTACCCTTGCCCATCCCTGCTGTAATCCCCCCAACAGTGGGCAGTGCAAAAGTAAACGACCTCTTTGGCCGCACAACGGAAATGGCAGCCAGGTAGCTAAGCAGCTAAGCAGCCAGGCAAGCCTGGCCTGTAGTTTTTCCAGTTTGCGAGTTTTCACTTTTCACAACGGGTTCGACGAGGGGGTTGGCCTTTGGCCGTGCAATTTTCCACAGCCAGAACTTTCACTCGAAAGCGGGCAGAGTTATAGATACACATATACATACAGCTACAGCTACAAAGACTGGCACTGAGACAGCATCCAATTGCAGATGCAATGAGCCAAAGCTGCCCAAATACCTTTACGTAATTGCACTCGGCTCGACGTAGTTCAATGAGCTGACAACGATAACAGTGCGTGACAGAGACCCCGATGAAGATGGAGATGGCGTGATGTCCATAAGTGTCCAAATATGTCGCAGCTCTTAGTCTTTCCATACCCTGTTGCCAGGGCGTTTAGAAGGTATATTGAAATCAATGGGTTGCATGAGGGAAATGTTTTTATTGATCGTACTATTTATATTTTATAGGAAAGTGTAACTTGACAGAGCATATCGATTAGGTATAAAAGGTGCTGAGGGTTCCTTACTATATAGCTTAAAAAGTATAGAATATTCTTGCAAGGATCTTCGAAGAACTATAACTTTATGCATACCCTGTAGAATGTGTGCTTTGAAGGTATATTTAAGCTACCTCATTGGAACTAAATGAATATTAGCTTACCTCGACTTTCGAATGGCTAATGAAACTATTTCTCTTTACGATGATCATAATTACTTATTGCTAGATCTACAATACTATATATACTATACTACAGTATTTGTTGTTTCCTAAATACTATAAATCATAAACACTATATACTAGAGCTAAGTATATACAGATCTATCAGATCTACATATATACTAAAGTATTTCTTGTTCCTAAAGCTACTGAACTCACAATTCTCCTGCCAAAGATCTGCTAGTTTTGTTTTCTTATCAATGCAGGGTATCTGCTAGTTGAGCACAATTAAATGCTGACTGCGCACAATCAAAAAGCCATCACAAAATACTTATAATAATAAAATAATTAAAAATCTGCGCTGAGTCTTTTCGCGAATTAGAAGAAAGCGAATGGAGGCGAGTGATTGTACTTATATATCAATACATTCGATACATACTCTGTATGTATATTTATCAATACTACTTATTGTGGTAAATGTGTTAGAAAAACATTCAGGGCGCCCTTTCGTCTCTCCCTTCCCCATCTTTTCCTCCTGCTTGCCTTCTCTTGGCCTGTTAATGCTGTCGGCGTTCGCAATTTGATTACATCAAGCGACGATTACAAAGCAACGACAGCAACACAAAAGGCGCAACAAACAACACGACAACAACAACAGCAACAACAACAATAACAATCGACAAGCTAAAGAAAAGATACAAAAACAAATAAAAAGCACAAGTTACAAAAACAACAACAGAAAACAAAAACAAGACGCGACTTTCGTTTTCTACCAGCTTCAGCTTCAAGCAGCACGAATTCGGCCTCAAGCTTCATTCACACACACACACACTCCCTGTTTGTGTGTGTGTGCGTGTGTGCAAACTGTTTATATAAAATTATATACATATATAGATTTTTAGTTGCTACTCGAGTCAGTTCATTGACCCAGGGCTGTGACTGGGGCTGGCTCTGTGCGACTGCGCTTGTGTTTACGACTGCGAACTGCGGATTGCGCATACGCCGCGTTGGCTAAGGTAAAGGGTATCGCCGGTATTTAAATGAAAAGCGAAAATTAAATGAAAATCCCCAAGACTGAGCACCTCAACGTTGGTGAGAGAGTTACAAAAAAACTGTCAGCAAGATGAGCACAAAAAATAAAACGTTGAACTGTCATTTTCCACTTTCACCAACACAGCAATTGCAGTAACACAAGGTTTGCTGACTAGTGTATACTCTTTCTACTAGATTATAACTAAACATTGACAATATATATGGTAAATTATATAAGATGTTAAATTACATAAGATTTCAATAGATAGCATTGCATATTTTAATTTAACATTTGCCTTCGAAAGTTAAGAGTTCTTTGTATTGTACAAGCAATCATCTATATTATAACTATTTTCAGATTTTGAACATTCAAAAATTGAACATTTGAAGACTTTGTAGACATTAATTATTGTTACTGTGCAACAATTCGCATTTGAGGTTGGAGGTTTCAGTATTGCCAAGTTTAGATTGATAAGGAACCTTTAGAGAATCTTTAAAGTTAGGAACTGGAATACGTATACATATGTACAGTTAGAACAGCTGAATAGACTAAGAAATCTGGAAGAAAAATATATTTACACCTATATTTACACCTTTTATTTATCGAAAACTAAAATACTGTTGATAGTCTCATAAAAATATATAAAAAAAGATTTTTTAAAAGTTTTGAAAGCTGCAAAGAGGATCATGAAATCTAATGCACGTGAATTGGAATGTCCAAAGTCAGTCAGATATCGAGATATATAATTAAAGTGCCATGCAGCTGGCCGCTTTTCATGAGCTCTCAATTATGCCCGGCGCGAGGGAGAGTACCCCCTTTTTCTGCTGCTGCTGGTGCGCTAATAAATGTTAAAGCGTTAAATGGAAAGCCGCGGCGACAAATTAAAGTCGCCTGCCGGCAAGTTTTGATTTCTTGTGCGTTTTCCCAGCTCACACACACACAAACACATGCACACCTTGCTCGCACGCTGCTTTAATTTGTTGGTGGATCCCGCGCGACATGACGAACTCGTTTGCAACTCCACGACTTCAACTCCATAAATAGAAGCCGCCGTCGGTTGTGGACAGCACTCGAAGCCAAAGCTTGAGCGCAGCCATGTCGTTGTCCCAAGCCGAGGATGAGGATGAGGCTGAGCCAAGTGTAGATACAATTGTAACTGAGTGAACTCTGTGATCTTGCAGCTTCCAGCACATCGATGAGCTGGCGAGGCAGTCGCACGCGCACAAGATCTCGCTGCGTCGCACCGCACTCGAGGGACTGTGCCCGGTGCGAGATCCGCCGCCCTGCATGCCGGCAGCGGAAAGGTATCGCACCCACGATGGCACCTGCAACAACAAGCGGCGGCCACGCTGGGGCGCCGCACAGATGCCCTTCAATCGCTTCCTGCCGCCCGAATATGGCGATGGCGTCGACAGCGTGCGCAGTGCGTCGGACGGCAGCGTGTTGTCCTCGTCGCGCTTCGTTAGCCTGCTGGTGCATGGTGCACGGGAGGGCGAGGCTCCGCTTACCCTCATGATAGCCCAGTGGGGTCAGCTGCTGGACCACGACATGACCTCTACGGCGCAGCCACGGTAAGTAGCTCGAAGAGTGACCCATTCCTCAATTAGTTTTAATGAGCTGCTTCCTTCCTTCTCCATGCCTCCTCAGTGCCATCAACGGCTCCATACCCAGCTGCTGTGGCGGCCAGGACTTTCATCCGTCGTGCTTTCCCATCAAGGTGCCGCTAGACGATCCCTGGCTGTCGCCGCTCAAGGTGCGCTGTCTGGAGTTCTTGCGCTCGGCGCCGGCGCAGCGTCGCGACTGCGTGTTGTCGTGGCGCGAGCAGACCAACCAGGCCACCTCCTACATAGACGCCTCTCCGATCTACTCGAACAGCGCCAAGTCGTCGGACAATGCGCGTGTCTTCCGCAACGGGCTGCTCATCTATGGACGTGGCAATCCCGCCGAGGATGTTTGCCAGCGCGGCGCCATTGCAACGCAGTGCATCCGCTCCGGCGATGGCCGCAGTGGCGAGCAGCCTGGCCTGCTGGCCATGCATCATGTGTGGGTGGGCGAGCACAATCGCATTGCAATGGAGCTGAGCGAAATGAATCCGCATTGGAGCGATGAGAAGCTCTACCAGGAGACGCGGCGCATTGTGGGTGCCATGTTCCAGCACATCACATACCGTGAGTTCCTGCCAGTTGTGCTGGGCCAGCAGGTGTGTTCGCTCTTCGATCTGCAGCTGCTCAACACGGGCTTCTATGAGAACTACGACGCCAAGGTGAATCCCACTGTGGCCAATGCCTTCTCCTCGGCTGCCTTCCGCTTTGGCCACTCGCTGGTGCAGAACTCCTACATGCGTTGCGATCGCCATCACAATGTGATCAACAACAGTGAGTAGAGATTGGATCAGACTGTTGGCAACAGTAATATTGCATCTCTCCTTCCCCCCCACCCCTGTAGATGTCAGTCTGCACGAGGAGTTCCAGAACGGGGACATTGGCTCGGCGGGCTCACTGCATCGCCTGCTGCGCGGCATGGCCTCGCAACGTGCCCTCAAGAGGGACGAGTTCATCACGCCGGAGCTGACCAATCATCTCTTCCAGACGCCCGGCTTCCCCTTTGGCCTTGATCTGGCTGCCATTAACATACAGCGAGGACGGGATCACGGCCTGGCGCCTTACACCTCGTGGCGTGTGCCCTGCGGCCTGAGTCCCATTCAGAGCTGGGATGATTTCGGTAATCCTTGAAGCCACTTTGCAATGCTTTATCCCTGCTTATAAACCCCTCTTCCCCCCTCATTCTCAGCCAATGTCGTCGGCCCAGAATCAGCAAAGCGCATTGGCCACGCCTATCGCAGCGTGCACGACATCGATCTCTTTGTGGGCGGCATTGCAGAGCGGCCTGTGGTGGGTGGCCTGGTGGGACCCACCTTTGCCTGCATAATTGCGCAGCAGTTCAGCAATGCGCGACGTGGCGATCGCTTCTGGTATGAGAATGGTGGCTTCGAGAGCTCCTTCACGCCTGCGCAGCTGCACTCGCTGCGTCGCGTCTCGCTGGCGCAGGTGCTCTGCCGTGCCGTGGGAGGCGGCACCTTTCAGCCACATATATTCATTCCAGCCGAGTTCTCGGACAACGAGCGACAGACCTGCGGCACAGGCATACTGGCGTCCATTGATCTCAGTCCCTGGCTAGAGCAGGATCCCTTCCAGCCCGATCATGTGTTCAATATAGTGCCAGGTGGAGATGCCACGCCTCCGAACATTAAAGAGGACAAGGCGGGTTTCTCCAATCGTGTGAAGCCCGTCAAGCCGCACGTGGATCTCAGACCCAACTCAGCTGCAGGTTTTCAGCGTCCGTCGCCGTCGAGTGGCAACCAAAGCAAAGTGAACGACAAACTTGACCTCAAACGAAAGACATTGACCACGAACAAGACACCGAACCGTACGCCGACGCCGACTCGCAAGACACAGGCGGCCAATGGGATCAGCAACAAGCTGGAGAAGTCGCCCAAGATAACGATCAACATAAACAATGTGATCACCAGAAAGCCAACTGCAGGCGCCGCCAAGCGCACTGTGATCATCAACAATGTTCCCATTGAGCTGCGACATGCCGAGGATGGCAACGCAACGACGACAACGACAACAGAGACGACGCCGGACGAGGACCTACCCGAGTTCCGGGAACTGACTTCGAACTCGACTGAACAAGTGGACTCACTGACAGAGACGATGACGACTGTGAACAGAACACAACGAGGCATTGTCGAGCCTAAACGCAACTCGGTGGGGGATCCTCGCCTGCTGCACAACCGTACAACGACACGGACAACCTCTGGAGGGTCCACCTCCTCTAGAGCCACTTCGGGCACCACCTTCTCTAGTGCTACTGCGAGCACAAATCGCGCACGTACTAGTCGCACCACCAAGTCCTCCAAACTGTCCAAGACAACTAAACGCAACGTTGAGCTGCGCAGTCAGCAATACGCAGGGAACTCCCAAGGACGACCGATCTATCCACAAAAGGTGGTAGTGAACGGACCGAACTCAAATGATCAATACGAGATCGAGATCAATATACGACAGACGAACAAGAGTCCCGTACAGAGACCCGACTACTCCGACTACACCACGTCGACTGTTTACCGACCTTTCTACGGCAACTACGAGAACAGTTACGCACCACACTACATGGACTATGGCAGCACCACGCCCTCTTACGCATACTATCCTGCACCGAATAGGGATCCTCATCCATCCACTATACAGAAGACGAAACCTCCTACGATTATCTATCTAAATGACAACGAGGACAGACGCACCACGACGCGACAGCCGAACATTTTCCAGAACTTCTTGAACTTTGCCACCAACGGATTGAATCCGCATGGCAATCGGCGACCCACGCTGGCGCCAGAGCCAAGTCCCATATCATCTTCTGCGGGGCACAAGGAGCAGCAGCAGCGTCCCCTTGTCTACGGGGAGAGTCCCCTTAGTGGTGGCACCAGCAGCAGCTCTGTGTACGCCCCGCGGCCTTCCTCGCTCTCAGAGTCTTATCCCGTTTCGACCAGTTCGCATATTGGTGGCACTCTTGGCTCTAGCTACCTCCATGCATCGAGTAGCGCCGCCAGCTCGGGTCACTTTGGCAGCATCTCCGGCGTGGCCAGTGCCAACGGTGCCGACAGCACGTTCAGTTTTAATATACGTCCACGTCCAGAGTCCGTTCCGAATCCTGTCTTCAGTTCCTATCCACGTCCGCAGAGTCTGGCACAAGGGGGTGGCTACGGCTTGGTTACCCAATCGCCATATAAGCCCGACTATCCACATAATCAGCCTGAGCTCTACTACGATCGTGAGCTGAGCAGCTCATCCAGCAGCAGCGCGTCCAACACGAGTCCCTTCTCCAGTAGCCAAACGGGCTACAGACCCTTGACACAGACACAGACTCAGACTCAGTACTATGGACGGGCACCGGAACTGAAGGAGGCGGACACACCTAGTACGGATCACAAACTGGACATACAAGACTATGACTACCTAAGCCGGACACTACTGAATGATACAGCCCCGGACGAGAGCACGACAGACAATGATGACAGTGACGATTATGTGAACTACGACGAGGACGAACCCAACAACAAACACATCGACTTTATAAAGCTGGCAAAGCTGACGAAGGCAGACAACGTGACTAACTCGGCCAAGACATATGACAAGGACGGATATATGAGACCGGAACTGATGACGGACAGAGCTCTAAATGCCACAACGGACAACTCGAACGGAACCTACCTGGACGACAACTACGTAATGCCCGTACTGGCCAACGAGACGCGGACTGTGAGCGCCACTGAGATGCCTAGACCGCTACTTTCCACCTCAATGCGCAGTACAGTGAACAGCAAAGTGACCGTTTTTCCGGACAGTGTGGCCAAGCAGCTGGGTGGGGCCGACATACTCGCTGATACTTCGGACTATGACGAGGCAATACAGCAAGCGGTGCAGCTAAAGAAACTCACCGAAGTGGCCTTTGCACCCATCACAGTGCTGACCAAGCCGGACAGGTGAGTTTACTTCAAATTTAAAGAGAGTATTATTGATTTCCTTAATTCCCTACCAGACCTGACAACTGGGTGATCTTCAACAAGCCCAGCGAGGAGCCACTGCTGCCACAGCCGCCGGCAGTGAGCAGCAGCGGCACGGGAGCGGAACCCACAGCCGAAGTGCCGATGCCTTTCTACAGCCTGAAGAACTTTAAACAGAGCCAGGCGCCATTGGATGATAGTAAAATCGATGCCAAATTCACCTAAGTTTTAGTATAAACACATAGTTGAATTTAATTAATTAATTTATTTATTTAAACACTCAATATAACAAACAAGCAACGATGTTTGTCTTTTACTTCTGCAACATTCAAATTTGGCGCCAATGCACTTTCTTACAATGGCCGATAGAGGCGCTAATTTGTTATGCTTATTCGGCGTTGCCATATTGTCACATTTTATTTGACTACCATTATCGATAGGCCGATACCAGCAAATGCGACTGGGCACACTCATTTGCTGTCTGTCGTCCTGCCACCACATTCAGCAGACACAAACCGAATAAACTGAATAAACGAAGTAGGTTTTCGCTTCCAATGTAAAAGTTTATTAAAAAGGCTGTGCAATAAAGCGAACGGGACTCGATGTTTGCGGCGACGTTCAACTGGCGTTGCTTGCGCTTGCTGACAAACAACTAGTTGGTTATTCAGTTTGTTGTCATCCCGTTGTTAGTGCTGCTGCTACTGTCGGTGAATTTTTAAGTCTGATTTTCGAGTCTGTGAGGCAATGGAGACTGATTACCAAAATTACGTCGAGTCATTGTCGGGAGTATCTTCGGATGACGATGATATCTCTACGGTGGATAGCTCCGATGAGGCTGAGGAGTCAACACTCTCCAACACATCCACATACCCTTTGCAGGCGCCTCAAACGCGAACGCGTAACTTGGCGCAAATGTTGTACGACAGGGAGGTATGTTGAGACTCACACTCGCTCACACACACAAACATACAAACTCTTATGTGCACCTCTTCCCCTACTTCCCTACAGCGAACAGGATTTTTTTCCGGTCTCTCTCGTGGGGGTCAAAAACAAAAGCTTCCATACGAAAGGGTGCCAAATAGATTAAAATTGTATCTCAAGGACGTGTTGGCCAACAATGCCATGGAGGGGTAAGCAAGCCAATCATCTAATAAGCAATTATATTGTTTAATCTTCAAATCCCCATTCCCGCATACTTTCAGGCACATATTCATGGGGCTGACTGCCTGTGGTCAGTACATGATCAGTCATCGCGTTGTGTGCAACGATAATACGTCGCTAAACCATTACTCTTTCAATGTGGGCTACAAGTATACGTATGTATCTGGGGGCTCTCCTAACCATAAAAGAATGCAACTAACTTGCCACATTTCAGTTTGTACTTTTGGCTCTTTCAACCGCACAAGAAGCTGCGACACTTCTTTTCACGAAGACTGTTCGATGATCATGTGGTGGACAATCTCAAGACTGTCACCATGACACAGTGGAAGAATGCAGATAAACAGATTCTGCTGGTACATGGTGCCGCCACAGAGGAGAGTGAAGAAAGCTATATAACATATGTGAAAGTTCCTAAACTTGGTTGTTTGGAGTGTAAGAAGCTCAACGATGACGGTCCATGTAAGCGAAAATGATGCAAACATAATTATCACAAGATAATAACTAATGTTTTTCATATAAACAGATTCCTTTTACAACGCTCACTGCCTAAATTGCCACTTGACAGTGCACACAAAGTATTCCTCGACCGAAACGGATCCCCGTTTCGAGCCGAACATAAATCTGCTCTGCCCGGAGCGCATTCTTATTATCTCGAATGGTTTCATGCACATGCTGCGCATCGATGTGGACACGCCGGCCGTATCCAGCAGCAGCAGCAGTAATTGTTTGCCACAACACAACTACAACCTGCCCTGCATACAGCAAACATTGCTGCTGCCTCGCACTCCACAGGCCTGCGAGGAGGATAGATTCTCTGTGCCATTCACCGGATCCGAGGCGGACAGCGAGCACAGTGTTGTGGCGCGCATCATTGCCGATTTCAGTGACATTGAAACGGAGCACACTCAACGCACCAACCAACAACACTCAATTAACATTTGCAATAGCAACAACGAAGCGTTCCAGCAACGTTCCAATTCGGATCAAAACAGTGTGAGCTATGAGAAGATCATTTTCTCATCGAACTGCAGTAGCGGCGGCATGGCTGCAACCAATGCTACCTTGATGGAAACCTCGCTGCCTGTGGCTATTCAAAACGCAGTCAGCTCCAACGAGTCAAGTCAGTCGAGGAAACGAAATCAGCGCATAGTCACAAAATCCTATCGCAATGGTATCACAACAATTGATATGCAGGTAAGATCTCGATCTATAAATAAAATTAGTATTTTTCTCTACTATAAATATCCTGTACTTTCCAGAACACATCAAGCTCCAGTTCTATGACGGACAAATCGAATGCCTACGAGTTTTCAGAAGACAACGAAAAGTATGAGAAGATTTCAACGTTTCGCAAACGCCGCTTGGCCGACAAGAAGTATGAGTTCTCTGAAGATAACTCTGAGAATATCATACCCTTTACGAAGATACGTTCAGCGGGACGTACGACGTTTAGTCCGTCGGCGGCCAGCTCAACTGCTCAGCGAAGCTTACATCGTTTCTCGCCCACGGCACACTTCTTCCACAATTCTCCATGTGCTTCGCCTTCGTCGTCGCCACACCCCGCCCAACCGGCTCATACGCCGCCCCCGGCGACACATCTCGGATTTCGGTCTCCTCCTTCCGGCTCGAATATGATGCGTTCGCCCAGCCGCAACGCGAATCCTGCCACAGTTGCTGCTCAGATGTATAACCAAAAGTCGCCACCGCTGTCGCAGGCAACACTGCAGATGCTCAGCTATAAACCCAATGGACCTTTGGGAGCACTGTCGCCCCTGCAAGTGTCCATGGCCAAGCGCTTTGAGATTGGCGGCTCCATGTCCCCCAATGCCAGTCTGTCGTTCTTGTCACCTCGTCGCGATGAGCAGCGCATTGTTGAGATGCCTGTACAGGGTGGTGTCATGCCAGAGAAGCCGGTATGCACCAAGAAACTAAGACGTCGCTATGTCGACGAAGACGATGCCACCTCTGTGATTACCAGCGAAGAGGGTAAGCTAATCTGTTCTCGAACTTGTTTTAAACTTATGTATAACCACCTACTTGTCCATAGATGACTGCATCTCCCCAGGCTATCATACTTCCCTGCCCATGGAAGTGCACGGCTCATGCTATTCGGAAATGCAAATGATATCACAGGCATCCTATCAACGATTACGTTGCAGCAGTGTCGTTATAACGCAGCATTCTTTTGATCTTGAGACTTTTACATATTATGTAATCAGCATGCTCTGCCAGAAACATCAGAAGATCTACAATGTGTTCTACGACTGGGCATACGAGTTCATCAATGTGTGCCCAATAAGCCAAACCATCAGTTGTTTGCTGATGGCACAATTCTCGGCACGGGATCAGATGCCAACAACATCGACGAATTGCGTTTACTGCACAGGTCGCATGGGATGCGTATTTCACAATCGACAATATGAATGTCGGATTCTATTCACTTGGAACATGGAGACAGGTCAATGGCAGGTCCTTGATTATGGTGAACTCAAGGAAATGCACGAACTGTTTAGTCCACTCAAACGGTTGGGCAAATCTCGATTGACTTTTGCACAATTAGCCCGACAAACTGCTCGCGAAATGGCACTCAGTCTGAGTTCTCTGCCAGATTATACCAGTAACTTGCGGGTGCTTAACGCAGACATGAAGAAGTCAAAGTCATCGATTTGTGATCTGGACAACATGGTGGAGTTTCATCTGAAGCGCACTAACTACAATGAATTGCTATAAGCAGTGACAGTGAGAACACGACTGTTCTCTTCGTAACGTACAAGTGCATCTAGTTCAGTTTCAAACACATCAAAACTTGCGCTGTATTTAGTCTCTAATAAGTATACATTTTTAGTGCAACGAAACGCTTTTGCTAAAGTTGAAATGCGTCCTAATTTTGACTGACGTCTTTTAAGTAAAATATAATTTGTAAGTAGTTCTATGACATGCCTCTAATAAGGCATATACTTTTGATATTTCTCGTAATATTACCTTCTACTTAACAAACACCAAACAGAAAGCTAGTTAGTAATTCTACACTATAAACAGCGTATAACTCATACACGTACATATGGTACCAACTAGTTAGTTGAGGATGTTTAATGGGTATTCGTAAATATACAGACCTAATCAACAACAATATTTTTGAAATTGAGTGAGTTACATTTTGAAAATAATATAGATAATAATAATATACCGAAAGAAACATGACAAACAACTTTAAATTAAATACACCTATTTAGTATGATTTCAATGCTATAAAACTGAAATATTTCCTGAAATAAAAGTTGATTTATTTTATGAAAATCAAAAAAACACCACGTTGTCATTTCCTTCTTTAGGTATCGTACACAGTTAACGACGCCTGTTTCTGTGATTTCCACTTCAATCTGATGAAAAATGTGTATATTATTAGGATTTCACTTAATTAAAGAACTACGTGTACAACTCACCGTTCAGCGAGAGCTTTCAGAACATCTTTCTTCAGAATTGTTACCACAAACAATATAATTCCCTGGGAA
This sequence comes from Zaprionus capensis, assembly GCA_018903675.1. Classification (NCBI taxonomy): domain Eukaryota; kingdom Metazoa; phylum Arthropoda; class Insecta; order Diptera; family Drosophilidae; genus Zaprionus; species Zaprionus capensis. The sequence goes on along the minus strand of JAEIFN010000964.1, from coordinate 8,021,204 downwards.
CACGTTATATAATCTGCGACTTTTGTCCAATTGTTGCGTATATCAAAAAGTGTACAAACGTAAGTTATGATATGCAGAATCCACACAACACCAACAATTACGAACAAGCGCAATAACATGACAAAACTAAAACAAAATATACATTTAATTACTTTAAATCCAACAACTTTGCTAAATGCGTACTTTGCTAGATTCCTTAATTGACATTGACTCTCGGATTGTTTCAACTGGCGTCTATTGTCTCTGTTCTGCACAATTATTCGCATAGCCGTCTTTATGAAGAGCACTATGTTGATCGTTATTAAAGTTAGCATAGGACCGTAAAAGTAAATCGACGCTGTCCAACTGTAAGCTTTATAAAACTTTTAACAACCTGAGTGATATCGACGGAATTATCTTACTGTTAATCCAACAATCGTAATGTATAAAGCCAGGAATGTACTCAGTGTAATCTGTAAATTCTGTCAAAATTGTGAATGCAAATAGAACTGAAGCCACGCTCCAAACAAATATGTTATATTTCAGAAATCTGTTTTTTATACCAACACCAACGTTTTGGAAGGTTTTCCATAGATTGTAATTGATAATCAATAGCCAAAGAAATGAGGACAAGACAGCGATATATCCAACACAGCCTGTGGATTAATTAAAAATATAAATAACCAAAAGCATAATAAAATATTTACGCAAATTACCAACGAAATAGCAGATAAATATACCATCATCTGGTTCCACCCAATGCAGGTTTGCGACAATCAGGAATGAGAAGGCCATAGAGAGGCAAATAAAGTAACAAGTGCAGCATTTGCCGTGGACACTTCTAAAGTTCGGTAATATTAGATACACGACTGTTATCAGAATCATAAAAAAGACAGACACCACTTGAACTGTAAATAAATTGTTTTTCTAAATGTAATATGTTTCATAAACTATATATTTTTCAATATTTAAATGGAGATCTTATGTACTATACACATTAATCTGATATTATATGATATATATGTTATGTTAAATTATATTACAATTGCTTACCGATATCTGTAGATCTATCAGCCTCTTCGATACAGTGATGAGGTATTATTTTGTATATTAATGAATTCCCAACTTGTAACAGTTCTGAATTCATGCAATAATCTCGCTTAGATAAAAAAGCAGAATCTTTATGACGGATCAGTGTGCCATTCTGTAATTTTAGTCGATAATTACAGCATTATTTAATTTTTACTTAAGCTATCCGTTTCGAACCTCGAACAATGTCCAGTTATGGGTTGCATCCCAATCTGTACTCAAGAATAAGTGCTTCTCACACGGTATAGGTAAGTCTTTTAATAATGCATATTCTCGAATATCCTTTTTAACAGATGTTCCATTTTTCAGCGTTATATTGAACAATGTCTCACTTTTCACCAAATTAGAAGCATTTGCACAATTTCGTTCTCCCTTAACGAGCACTTGACCAAGCGGACAGCACATTCGAATACATGGCTTGTCTTGGCAAACACAACCTCTAGTATGTTCTAAAACATCTTGTTCATCACCGTCGAAAAAGATTTCTTTGGTATACTTTCCAACCCTTTCTTTCGGAATCAATATGCCGTCGTACAAGTATGATCCATTTTCGAATGGATGACTATTCGTTAGATCGACTGTATCGAAATAGTCGCAGCCTGGAATATCGCCAGAAACATTAGCTATAAATATACTCCATATTGCGAGATTCACAAATCGGTTTTGTACTCTCTGAGAGTCTACCAAACTTTTTAATATAATCATAGTCCGGGCCTCAAAAGCGATAAATATAAAATTTATCCGATTAGGTGCTAAGCCTTTTCCGCAATAAAGTCAACTAACTGGATAACTTTTCTGCGGTTAAAATAGGAGTAATTTTTTTAAATTTTGAGCTCAAATAAATAAATTTCAGTACATAACAATACCCTTTACATATTTATGGGACGAAGAGTGGTATTCAATATATCATTAAGCTGTTACAATTTATACTTAAATTTTTTTATAGTTCACTGCTGGGTTTTTTAAGGACAAGCTTTTGAGTTCATTTAACACATTTTTATTTTGTTTATTCTAATACTTTTCTCTTGTCTAAGAAGTATCCCGTAGTTGATTGTATATTTTGTATTGGAATTCTTTCATTGGTTAATACAAAACAAGCCCGCCGTAACGTACCCTTCGCCTTTATAATTCCCAACAGCAATTTCTTTACTTATTGCTAACTAATGTTCACGTTGCAGACGCGCAAGAACTAAGGCATCGCAAGACATAGGCCGCGATGTCCGGAACTATTGAAAACGTTAACTTGAAAAACTTGTAAATTTTATTTTTTTATTTACTGGGACTTTTTACATTGGTCAAAGGGTATTCCATTGTTGGGAGCATTCGATTGTTGCTTTCATTACTTATTGTTTTATGTATATAGGATTGTAACGCGGCTGCAAACAGTATACTTAAGAAACTTATCTGACTTGCGATATGCAGAGCTATAAAAAACAAACTATACCCGTATATTTATGGTATACAAAAATTCCAGCTTCCACGAATTTCAAGGTTTTCTTATCAAATTGCGGCAAAGGCTTGGCTGCATTTAGCGTGACCTGGATGGAAACCTCGCTGCCTGTTTCTAGTTACATAATTGCGCATGTTTTATAGGGATTTTTAAATATAGCAACCACAGCAACGAAACAAAAATTAAAGTAAAGAACATTAATATAATATATTGAAAGCAATCTGATAATCAACTTGTGATTTCAAATCTATAAAGACACATTTTTTTAAATCAAAATTTGTCTTCTTTGCGTCGTACAAAGTTAAACACGGTTCTGTATTATTCCCCTTAACCTGATAAAAATAATAAATATATGTTATATATATGATTCGTTTCCATTTGATTGCATAACAATGCGTATAACTCACCGTTCAGCCAGAGCTTTGAGCACATCTTTTTTGAGAATTGTAACCACAAACAATAAAATTCCGTGGGCAGACGTAACACAGTCTGCAGCTCTTGCCCAATTGTTGTATATATTACAAACTGAGCATATATAAGTTATAATTTCAAGAATCCATACAACACCAACAATTACAAACAATCGAAATAACATGAGGAAACTAAAATAGAAAATATATATTTATTTTTAAATATAAATGACACACCTGGTCATACTTAGGCAGATTCCTTAACTGACATTGACACTCGGACTGCTTCAACTGTCGTCTGTTGTCTCTGTTTTGCACAATTATTCGCATGGTCGTCTTTATGAAGAGGACTATGTTGATCGTTATTAGAATTAGCATAGGCCCGTAAAAGTATATCGACGCTGTCCAACTGTAAGCTTTATAAAACTTTTAACAACCTGCGTGCAGATATCGACGGAATTATCTTACTGTTAATGCAACAATCGTGATGTGTAAAGTCCGGTATATACTCAGTGTATTTTGTAAATTCTGTCAAAATTGTGATCGCGAATAGGACTGTAGCTACGCTCCAAACAAATATGTTATATTTCAGAAATCTGTTTTTTATACCAACACCAACGTTTTGGAATGTTTTCCATAGATTGTAGTTGATAATCAATAGCCAAAGAAATGAGGACAAGACAGCGATATATCCAACACAACCTGGGGATTAATTAGAAATGTAAATAACCAAGAGCATTATATAATATATAAGCATATTACCAACGAAATAGCAGATAAATATACCATCATCTGGTTCCACCCAATGCAGGTTTGCAACAATCAGGAATGAAAAGCTCATAGAGAGACAAAAAAAGTAGCAGATGCAACATTTTCCGTGGACACTTCTAAAGTTTGGTAGTATCAGATACACAACCGTGATCAGAATCATACAGATGACGGAGACCCCTTGGACTGTAAATAAGCTATTTTTATAAATGTTTTACATACTATACGTATGTTTGTATATAGACAGCATTTTCTATTTATGTATGTAATATTCGAAATGGTAAAATGTGTGTAACAGTCTGAAAAAGGGGTTTGTTTTCACTTTTAAGATTTCTTAAAGCTTTAGAATTTGGACTGGTACCATAGAATTTGGACTCTTACCCCAATCTGTAGTTCTGTCAGGGTTTGGGACGCAGTGATGAGGCAATATTTTGTATATGACCGTCTTCCCATCCGAATCATATGTCCGATGTGGCTGCATGCAATAGTCCCGCTTAGATAACATCTCACGATCAATATGACGAATGAGGTAGCCGTTCTGTGCAGTCAATTGGTTAATAAAGCATTATTTAGTTTATGCATGTCCATCACAAACCTCGAACAAAGTCCACTTTTGATCAGGATTCCTTTCGGCATCCAAGTGTAAATGGTTCTTACACGGTATGGGTAGATCTTTTAATATTGTAAAGTTCTGTAAATTTCTTTCGAACTCATTCCCATTTTCCAACGTTATGTTGATAGTATTTACATATTTTATCCCATTGTGAATATTTGTACATGACCTTTCTTTATCCACGACTTCAAGATTAGGCTCACAACAAAATCGGATACATGGCTTGTCTTGGCAAACACAACCTCTGATGTGTTCTGGAACATATTGTTCCTCACCATCGAAAAAGATTTGTTTGGTGTACTTTCCAACCATTTCTTTTGGAATCAGTATTCCGTGGTACAAGTATGATCCATTTTCGAATGGATGACTATTCGTTAGATCGACTGTATCGAAGTAGTCGCAGCCTGGAATATTGCCAGAAACCTTAGCGATAAATATACTCCATAAAGAAAGATTCAACAAATATTTATGAATTCTCTGAAAAGTTAGAGAATAATAAAGTTCACTTTTGCGAGTCTTAAATCGGAATAAATAATGTAATTCGATTAAGAAAAATAAAATTGACGCGGAAGTTTAATACTAAACGTACCAAACATTTCAAAACAGTTAAAATTCCAACTTGGAAAGCCATGATTTGAACACTTTGACAGCTTTAATGCTAATGTTATGTGAAATTCATCCGTTTAGGTCTTAAGCCTTTGCCGAAATACAGTGAACTGGATGACAGAAATGGGGAAATATTTTTTTTGTTCATCATCGGTTGAAATAAATAAATAAATAAATTGTGATTAATGGGCATTTCCCAGAAAAGTCCACCAACCGAAATTATTTGAAATTTAATTTTGCGAAAAACTATAGGGTTATTTCCGTTTAAACTTGGTACACAGACATTCAAAGGAAGTGCTTACTGTACATGCATATGAATAACGGAAAAACCCGGATCGGATTTATGTGTTGTATGAGTTCTATCGGCCACCTTTTAGTAAATAATAAAAATGCAGGATAAAAATAAATACATAGAATAGCAATATATTGATTGAAATCCTTAAACCGACTTTAAAATAAAACGTACAAATGTTGCTATTTTTAACAAAATACATTTGTGTTGAGGTAAGTAAAACATTTTTATTTCACGTAATCATCCTTTGTCTTAGAATGCTCAGAATGGTTCTTTGGTGGTTTCCCCCTTAATCTGATAAATGATTAAATATATAAGTACAGTTTGATTTAATTACAGAACAATGCGTATTACTCACCGTTTAGCGAGAGCTTTGAGAACATCTTTCTTAAGAATTGTTACCACAAACAATAAAATTCCTTGGGATGATGTAATGTAGTCCGAGTATTTGATCCATTTTTTATCTATTCCACAAAGATAGCATACATATGTCATTATATCAAAAATCCATACAACACCAACAATCACGAACAATCGAAATAACATGACGAAACTAAAAAATAAAATATAAATTAGAATATTTTTTAAGATAATATAACTCAATCTGAGAATACTTCTTTAGCTTCCTTATGTGCCTTTGGCACTCGGATTGATCTAATTGCCGCCTATTGTCCCTGTTCTGTATGATAATACGCTTGGCCGTCTCTATGAAGAGGACGATATTGATCGTGATCAGAATTAGCAGAGGCCCGTAATAGTAAATCGAGCCCGACCATCTGTAAGCTTTATAGAAACAGTTATTAAACTGAATGGAAATATCGAAAGAATTTTTGTACTGTTAATCCAACAATAGACGTTTATAAAATTAGGTGACGTTTTAGAATTTATCAAAGCCGGTGTCCATAATCCTGAAATTTCTGCCGAAATTGTGATTGTAAATAGAATTAAAGTTACGGTCCAGACAAAGATATTGTATTCCATAAATCTGTTTTCGATAGCAACACCAATGTTGTGAAAAGTTTTCCACAAATTAAAGTTGATAATTAAAAGCCAAAGAAATGATGACATAATAGCAATATATCCAATACAACCTGAGATTGTTTAAAAACATTTAATAACCAAGAGCACAATATTGAATTCAAAAAAATTACCAACAAAGTAGCAGATCAACTTGCCGTCTTCTGGATCCACCCAATGCATATTTCCAACAATAAACAATGAGATTCCCAAGGAGTTGCAAATAAAGTAGCAGATGCAACACTTTCCGTGGACACTTCTAAAGTTCGGTAATATCAGATATAACACAGTAATCAAAATCATAAGGCAGATAGACACCACTTGGACTAGAAGTAAACAATTTTTATAAATGTTCAATGCTTATATGTAGATTATAAAATATGTATAAATATTTTTTACAAATATTTGTAATCAGCTAAAGGCGTGATTGACTTCATAAAATTTAAGTGGCTTATTATACCCTTCGACCATTGAAAATTGCCAAAAAGGGGTATACTAACTTTGTGCAAATGTATATGCTAAGCATAACTAGCCGAGTCGATTGAGCCATGCCCGTCTGTCTGTCCGGAAGTCCGTCTGACCAGATGAACACACAGATCTTAACCATTATAAGCACTAGAGATACAAAATTTATATTTAAATTTTATATACTCTGATTATTTCAATTTGATTTTTAAAGTTTATTTCAACTGTTGATTGCCACACCCACCGTTTCAGCAATTAATTTATTCGATTTTTTATCTCGAAATGTTCAAAATTGAAAAGAATTTATTATTCGGTCATGTACTTTTGTCGGGTGTTTGTGCGAGCGGCTGCACGGCCCATGTTATCGGATAACCAAGGCAATTTCTGGCGACTCCTCGTACGGTTCGGTTGATCGATTTTGGTGGTCCGTAGAATGCGTATGCAATCACGTTGGACTATTACGCTGCTGCTGCTCGGCCTGATCCTGCTGGGGGTCCTGGTTTGTGTATATCAGGTAACCCAATCGCCGCTGCTCAATCAGTATGGCATCCTGCGGGATTATCTGGAGGAGAACAAGCCGGCATCGCAGCCAGCTACCAGGAGCATTTTGTTGTGGAGCAGCTTTTTCGAGGATACACGCTGGAAACTGCCGGACGACAAGCTGGGACCGAATCAATTTCGCGACGACCTTCGCTGTCCGGTCTATCAGTGTGAGCTGAGCAATCAGCACGATTTCCTGCCCAGTCTGGATATGTACGATGCCATTGTCTTCCATGTGGCTCAACCGTTTCCCTTGCTCATGCCATTGCCCTCGCTACGCCGCCCCAAACAGACCTACGTGTTCGCCCTCATGGAGCCGCCGGGCGAGACGAAGCATCGCCTAAGTGACGAACAGAATTTCTATAATCTCACCATGAGCTATCGCCTAGACTCTGACATTGTATGGCCTTATGCTCGACTGCTGGACATCCAGACGGGAGCTCGTGTGGCGCCCAATCTGTGGCCACAATGGCGACAGCCACCCACGTCGGACAGCTGGAATGACTCCGAAATCCTAAACCTCTGGCCAACAAAGACCAAAATGGCCGCCTGGTTTGTGTCACACTGTGAGACGCTGTCGCAGCGCGAGAAGTTGGTCGCTGCACTGCAGCAGAATATCGAGGTGGACATCTACGGCAACTGCGGAACTCTCAGGTGAGTTGCAAGACAGCAAGAGAGAGAGAGAGAGACACTATTTAATACTACTCTACTCACTTCTGCAGCTGTGCAAGAGGCGATCCTCACTGCGACGAGATACTGGACACGGAGTACAAGTTCTATTTGGCCTTTGAGAACTCACTGTGCGTGGACTATGTCACAGAGAAGCTCTACGGAGCATTGGAGCGCAGCATTGTACCCGTGGTCTTTGGCGGGGCCAACTACACGCGCTTCCTGCCGCCACATTCGTACATCGATGCGGAGTGCTTCGAGAGCGCAGACCAGCTGGCGAAGCACTTGCGATACGTGGCCAATGATGTGAACGAATACATGAGCTACTTCTGGTGGCGACAGTTCTACAAACTCGGCCAGGAGTCACCATTCTGCGAGCTCTGCGCGCATCTGCACAACCCCGCCACGGCGTATCGGACGCAGTTCTACGGGGACATTGAGGCCTGGTGGTTTAACAGTTGCCGCTTTGAGTCGCACATTCGATTTTGAAAACGGTGCATCAACAGCAGCAGCAGTATCTTGCATGCGAGTGGGACGCGTGTTCCTGCAACTCTTAGCTAAATTTGTTAATTAATTTAATTACTACGCATAATGCGAATAGGTGACATTTCTGTGCCCATTATATAAATAATTAACTTTTGGGCGTAATCGAAGTACCCCTCGCTTTCTCTCTATTTGCATGTGTCTATTGGGGCACTAATAACACAGGCCCACAAAAAAAAAAAAGTTTCATGATCTGGGTAAGCGGCATATGCAGTTATATGTATTTTGGGTCGCTGAATCCGAATCCGAGGTCAGAATTTCGCCATCACGTCTGGACTTCGACATAACCTCACAAAACTGAAATCCCTTAAAATATCCCCCAAAAGATATAGAATCCTGATCTGAGCATGCGATATATGTTTTATCATGTATTTTGTCCTTCTAAGTCCGAATCCGAAGTCAAAATTTACGTAGCACGTGTGAGTTTCGACTTAACCTCAAAAAACTCGAAAAAAATTTGAAACCCCAAAAAATAATGGGGGGCCATGATCGGGTCATGCGATATATGTTTCTATATGTTTTTAGACCTTCCGAATCCGAATCCAATGTCAAAATCAGTCAATCACGTCTGAAATTCAACCTAACCTAAAAAATTTTTGAAAAATTTCCAAAATTTTAAATTTTTTTGATAATTTATTACTGCATTTGTGCTAATATGTGGAATTACGTATTTAGTTTATGTTTTTTATAAGTTAAAATACAGTTTTGAAGTAATAAATCAGTACTCATATGAACCTATTTCGAATACTGATAAAATAATGCTCAAAAGGGTGTATATTCAAAAATAAAGCTAGTTTTATATTAAATTTGAATACACCCTAATCCAATATTAAAAAAAATCAAATATTTTGGAAGTTTTTAAACAAATTTTTAGGTTAGGTTAAAATTCTGACGTGATAGGCTGGTTTTTTTCTCGGATTCAGATTCGGAAGGTCCAAAAACATATAGAAACATATATCGCATGACCCGATCATGACCCCCCTTATTTTTTGGGGCTTCAAAAATTTTTCGAGTTTTTTGAGGTTAAGTCAAAACTCAGACGTGCTATGTTAATTTTGACTTCGGATTCGGACTTAGAAGGACAAAATACATGTTAAAACATATATCGCATGCCTAGATCACGATTCTATATCTTTTGGGGGATATTTTAAGGTTTTTCAGTTTTGTGAGGTTATGTCGAAGTCCAGACGTGATGGCGAAATTCTGACCTCGGATACGGATTTAGCGACCCAAAATACATATAATTGCATATGCCGCTTACCCAGATCATGAAACTTTTTTTTTTTTGTGGGCCTGTGTAATACATCAAAATGAGTATGCACATGAGTAAGCTTGTCCCTCTTGGGTGTAAGTATATGGGTAAACGAACGTTTGTTTATGTATGTATGGTATCTTCCGATATGAGTAGTAAAAGGCACGCCAGAAGCGCCAAAGAGTTAAATGTTCTATGAACCATGTATGTCTGTCTGTCTGTCTATCTGCCAGTCTGTCGGTCTGCTTGTCTGTCTGTCTCTAATCTCAGCTATTATAAAAGCTAGAGATACCAAATTTGGCAGGAAGATTCCTGTATATTATACGCTCATCAACTTTATTTAAAATGTTAGGTGCCACGTCCACCGCCCCAGCAAATCATTAATTTAATTTTCTAAGCGACGTATAAAAGATACAACTTATTAATTTAACATTTACTAAGCTGATTTAAATACCTACTTATCCTCTAAATTTCAGTTTGATCGGACAATGAACACAGAAGTTATGCAAGAAAGTATGAGAATAACTCTAAGTGCTTGTGTCAGATAACAAAGGAGGCATTCGAACGCGAAGCGGAAACGCCATTTGTCGAGAATAATTTGATAGCATGCACATGTATTTATGAATTTAACAAACTAAACAACACCGGAACATAGGTCGAAGGGTATCCCACTGTGCTGCTAGACTGTTGCTCTCGTTTTTGATTGGCATCAATGCCGATTCGATAACAAATTAAAAACTGAGCAGATCAAACCTGTATACATATATAGCTTAAAGCTGTTATATACTTAAATCGGACTATTTTCTATATATACCACGCACTTACCACAAGTTGTAGTTTTGTCAACGTTAGCGAGACAGTAATGAGGTGCTATTTTAAATACTGCCGACGTCTCATTTGTATCAGTATGTGATTCTAAATGTACCATCATGCAATATTCGCCCTTAGTTAACATTTTATTATCTAAATTGCGTAAGAGATTGCCATTCTAAAATGTTAATTGATTACTAAAGCATTCTTTAATTTATGATTCTGTCTCAAACCTTGTACAATTTCCACTTTTGGGAAGTACTCCATTCGGTATCCAAGTGTGAAAAGCCTTTACACGTGATGTGATTTAATATTGTAAAGTCATTCAAATCGCTTTCTACATCAGTTTCATTGTCCTGCGTAATTTTGATAGAACTTACATATTGTTTCACATTATAAGGATTTCTACATATCCCTATTCCGGTATCGAGCTCAAGATTAGACGCACAGCAAAATCGGATGCATGGCTTATCTTGGCAAACACAACCTCTAACGTGTTCTGGAACATCTTGTTCGTCACCGTAGAAAAGGTACTGTTTGCTATAATTTCCGACCTGTTCTTTCGAAATCAGTATCTCGTCATACAGATACGATCCATTATCGAATCGATGACTTTTCGTTAGATCGACTGTATCGAAATAATTGCAGCCTGGAATACTGCTAGCAACCTCTGTCATAAGTATACTACATATTGCAAGATTCACTATACTTTTTTTCCACATCTGAAAACGTAGAGAGTAGTAAAGTTGACGTAAGCTAATATTAACTCGACTATGAGATAAAAAAATAAATCAATTGTTCCGAGAGTTGAATAGTAAATGTACAAAACTTTTCAAACTGCAAATCACGGTATCAAGAGTTATAATTTGTCTGCTTTTGGTAGGTTTATGTAAAATATATCCGTTTTGTTCTTAACATAAGCTTTTGTCCAAATAAAGTCAACTGTATAGTATATTAGGAATTCAAATTTTGTCTTCTTAATAATTGTACTTTAGTAAAACGATTTATATAAATTTTACGTTTGCAACCATATTTTGACTAAGCCGAAACGAATTAGTTATAAGGAGAACCGCACACAGCGAGCACAGCAATGATACTGAGTGATCTACAACCGACATGTAAATCCATACCTTAGTCTAGGCTGCTAACTAGCTACACAATATCTATAAGTACATATATCTCGATTTCATTGCCTGTTTCTCTCAGTTTCATCTGTAGCTGTTTCAGTTCAGTCCAGTTTTAAAAGTGAAACATCTTCGCTGAAAACTTTTTACCTTCTCGAAGTCTAATAATCACCATGCGGGGCGTGGCAGCTATGGCGTTCGTAAGTGCCTTTGCCGTTCGATTTTGCTTAGTAAACTTAGTATTTATTTTGTGTAAAGTACAGTCAGTTACATACTGCATTAAACGGGCTTTCCCATTTGGTTTGTATATACAATCATACAGAATTATTTACAAAGACATAGAAAGTTATCCCTTTTCGAGGTATACGACATGCAAAATCACCATCAATTATTTTATCTAGAACACATAAAAGTACCCGTAAATAATTTAAAAACACTACTAACATAAAACTTTGCTATAATTCGTTTCTAAAATTAAAATTTTTGTACTCCTTTTATTTTATTTTTTGTTTCTTTTTACAAACACGTAGGATGATAACAACAAGCAAAATAAAGTTGAGCATTATTGTGATATGGGGAGAAACCAGCGATACGTGTACATTAAAAAGTACATAGGTTTCAAACAACTTATGTAGGGGTATACATAAGTTCATTGGAAATCATTAAACTATAAATATACCTATGCCACGTAAGTATGTACATATATAAAATATATACAAAATTAGAACAATTATTATAATCACAAGTTGTGCACTTTTTGGCTTTAAATTTTTTCCGTTAAAATCAATAAAAACAGTTTTTACGTTTATCTTTATTTAAAAAATCTCAAAAACTAGTAAATACGATGAAGTAAACATCTAAAATAAACAATTCTCATAAAACATAAATAATTGGTACATTCCAGACGTACAGTTATAACATATTTCGGATTATGTTGTTGCTCATTCCTCATTGTTGGACTCATTCTTCGACATCAAGCGCATTTCACTCGAAGCAACTTGACAAGTTGTTGAAGTGGGGATTATTTCTTTCGTGCCGAATACACTGTCGAATATTATATTGAAGATTACACTCGATCGATATGCAAGTGTTACTCACAGTTCACGTAATGATTTCAAGACGTCTCTCCTAAGAATTGTTGCCACAAATAACACGATTCCCTGTCCCGATGTGAGATAATCGATTATTTTTATCCACACTGAATCCGTAACGTTTTCATAACACAAAGATAAAACATAAGACACGATCTCCAGAATCCAGATAACTCCCACAATCACGAAAAGCCGGAAGAACATGCCAAAACTGAAAATAGATTTATTTTGAAAACCTGAATACTATAATCATCCAACAAGACGTACTTTGCGATGTTCCTTAAATGACTCTGACTCACAGACTGCGCCAAGTGTCGTCTATTGTTTCTGTTCTGCACAACAATACGCATTGTCGTCTTTATAAAGAACGTTATATTGATTATTATAAGAATAAACAGAGGCCCATAGTAGTAAATCGATGCTGTCCAACTATAAGCTACAAATATAATACAAAAACAATATCATAAAACTTCTGCAACTATTGGATTATTTAAGTAATCATCATACTGTTAATCCAACAATCATAGTACGTAAAACCAGGTTTCCATGGAAGAAAGTCAGTAAGGTCAATAGCAACAGCGACAACAAGGAAAATCGTAGACAAGCTCCATACAAAGATGTTGTATTTACAAAATTTAGATTTTTGACCAACTCCCACATTATCGAAAGTCCTCCATAAATTGTAGCTTATAATCAAGAGCCAGATGAAAGTAGACATAACCGTGAAATAGCCTGAATAACCTACGAATCCGAATTGAAGTATTACTCAGTGATATGTCGTGCAATGTGCCTGACAATATTACCAACTAAGTTACAAATCCATCCGTCTTCTATCTCTACCCAATGTAGATTGGCAACAATCAGGAATGAGAAGCTCAGAGAGAGGCAAATAAAGTAGCAGATGCAACATTTTCCGTGGGCACTTCTAAAGTTCGGTAATATCAGATACACAAGAATAATCATAATCATAAAGAAGACAGAAACCACTTGGACTGTAAATAAGAAGTTTTTATAAATGTTATAAGTTGTAAATCTTGTATGTTATAGTATCATATAAGTAAATTAGTTTGTTTCAAGATTCTGCAAACATGCCACGTACCTTATAGTCTTGAAACTTATCTGCTTACCGTAATCTTTAGATCTGTCAGGCTCCGGGATGCAGTGATGCGGTAAAATTTTATATATAATATCTTCACTATTCAAGACATATGATAGTTGATGTTGTATGCAATAATCCCGTTTGGTTAAAATAGCAGCATCCAAATGACGGATAAGTGTGCCGTTCTATATAGTTAGTCGATAACTTAAGATATATTTAAAGTTTATTAAAACTTTCTGCCTCCTACCTCGAACAATGTCCAGTCATGGGCAGGATTCTCTTCGGGATTCAAGTGTAAATGCTTCTCACACGGTACGGGCAAATGTTTTAATATTGTAAATTCTCGAATGTGCCTTTTTACCTCCGTCCCATTGTCCAGCGTTAGACTAATCATAGTCACAGTTTCGACTTTATTGGAAGCGCTCTCGCATTTTCGCTGTCCATCAACGAGTACTTGACCAAGATCACAGCACATTCGGATACATGGCTTGATGTGGCAAACACAACCTCTGGGATGTTCTGGAACATCTTCTTCCTCCCCATCGAAGAAGTATTGCTTGCTATAATATCCAACCTGTTCTTTGGGAATTATTATGTCGTCGTATAGATATGATCCATTTTCGAATTGATGACTATTCGTGAGATCGACAGTATTGAAGTAGTCGCATCCTGGAATATCCCCGGCGAATACATGTTTATTTATGCAGATTATTACAACAGCAAAATAAATAAACATTTTCTACGATAAAGGAATATTTTTTTATAAACGCAGATCCACACTATTTAGATTGATGTCAGATTGTAATCGGGCAGGAATGTAATGTTAATATTGTAGGCAATGTCATAAGATCTCATAGTGAACGATTTGAGCAACGCTATTTTTATACCCGTTACCCATAAGGGTAGTAGGGTATTATAACTCTGCGGCAACCGAATATGTATGTAACAGGCAGAAGGAGGTTATCTGATCCCATAAAGTACAATATGTATATTTTAAATCAGCATGAACAGCCGAGTCGATTTAACCATGACCATCTGTCTGTCCGTTTGAATACAGATTTCTCAGAGGCTATAATAGCTAGGGCTACCAGGTCTGGTGTCAATATCTGTTATTATTGCATTCAGAGTTTTGTTTTAGAATTTGGGCCTTTCTCTTCTGCATCCGTCAATCGATAAAAACTTAATTCTAAGCTTAAGTTTTAATGTACAACAGTGAATCTTTGGTAAAAACAATAACCATTTATGCCTAAATTTGTTTTCGATCGGATAATTAACATATAATTCATTTATTAAAGAAATAATTGTAAAGAGATACTGATATCTAAGGGGCTCCCTGCAAAGTGTGCAACATAAAAGTTATATATTTAAGAAATCAGAAAATAAACGGGTATATCACAGCCGAGCATACTCGTTTGTAGCTTTCGTGCTTGTTACTGCTGAATTTTATTTGAAGAGAGCGCTTGTTGAAATGCAACGAATGCACAAGTACGCTCTGAGTGAGTTGCACAGTGAATGCAAATTGAAACGTGCTTTCCGCTTTATCATTACTTTTCGCGCTCACTATGATATCATCTTTAGCATAAGCTTAAATTCTTTTAAAGCTCTTCTTACCAATAAGCAAGTTGAAAACACCGGTAAATTTGTATTTCTGTTCATTATTATTTTAAATTCTTGCTCAATATAATAGCACGTGTGGACTTTTAGAAAGATGGAAACCAACTAAAGAAAAATATACCAACGTTATTCATTTGTGTATAAAAAAATTTGTGATTCTTTATAGAGCGATTGTGGTTTAGCAAACACAAGAAATATGAAATATATTATTGACGGCTCGTTCCGACCTATTTACAGCGTGCAGCAATAAAAAGTATGTGTGTCCAGTTTCATCAAGATATCTCTAAAACTTAGAGACTAGTTTGCGTTGCAACAGACAAACGCATGGAAGGATAGACAGAGGGACGGACAGACAGACATGGCTAGATCGACTTCCCTGGTGATGCTGATTCAGAATACATATAAGGTCGGAGATGTCTCTTAAGGTGCGTTGCAAGCTCCTGTCCAAAATTAATATACCCTCTTCAAGGGTATAAAAACCAGAAACGCCCGCTAAATAATTCTTTCACCTCAGTTCTTGATAAATAAAGTCCTATCATTAAAAAATCTTTTGAACAAAATCGGTGACACAGAAAGATGACAGAAGCTATTGCACCTAAAAACAACTGTGATTTTTTAAATCAAATGCAAAATTTCTAGTTTTTGCAAGTAATTTCAGCAGTAATTCTTTAAAATTTTTTCATTTGGTGTTGCACAGTGTTAGAAAATGATTGCGATCGATGGCATCGATACTTTTAAGCGATATTTACTCGATTACTAGAAATAGAACTATCGCCTGCCATTGTTAATAACAGTCACAATGGTTTAAATGATTTGCTATTTCTATGAACACCATGCATAACAAGAAAATAATATTGCGGTTTCTTTGTTGCTTTATCAAATTGAAACAAAAAGAAATTATTCATTGTTATATTTGTGTAACGAAAGCAAACTTTAAGCACTCGGTTGTTGATCCCTGACCTCGATTCGATGTGATGGAATAATTAATATAAAATCAATATTGTTTTATATTTTAAAAAAACCCATAAACATCATATTTAAAATGAAACATCTTATTTTCCAATTTTATTCGGTACTTACCTTTTCAAATTTTCCATTTTTTAAATTTTATTCAAATTATTGTTCAATTAATTTTTCTTTTCAATTTTTTCAACTTTATTAGATAAGAATACATATACATTTATATAAAATATATTAAACAATAACGTAGTTATATTAATTGTACTGTAATAAACGTATTTCATCATATTTAAATCAATAAACAAATAATATTTTGTGCAGTAAACTTTCAGTTTAAAAGCATCAAAAAGTTTGTTATTAAACAATTTGTTGTTCGTTTTCATACTCATTGTTATTAATTAAATATAATAACGTGTCACAACGGTTAAGCTTGGATTTATAGTATTTGAAAACGACATAAACAATCAAAGCTTGAATATTTACATTTTCAGAGAGAAAATCTCATTTTAAA
This sequence comes from Zaprionus capensis, assembly GCA_018903675.1. Classification (NCBI taxonomy): domain Eukaryota; kingdom Metazoa; phylum Arthropoda; class Insecta; order Diptera; family Drosophilidae; genus Zaprionus; species Zaprionus capensis. The sequence continues at coordinate 8,004,302 of JAEIFN010000964.1, read as the reverse complement.
AATGAAATTTACTGTAACCTTTAACAAAAGTGATTTAAAGTACCTACAAATAGTTTCAAAGTTTTTATAATTTGCCCAAGAAGATTTAGAAAGTTCTTGAGCCCTAAGAACCTAACGAAAACTGGTCACTAAGATGTAACACTTAAATGAAGAAATTTATATAGTTTAGTTTCATTCCTAGAATATTTACACGCAATTTTTTTTTTGATTTGTTTTTTTTTTTTTGTAATAGTTTTTTCTCAATTTTGTTTAATATATATTTGACTAGTGCTTTAGGTGTATATTGTATATATAGATATATATTTAAAATACGCACTTGGAGCCCAATTTGAAACCACGACGACACTTAGTTGTAATTACAAAAATATTACAAATCTAAAAATACATTAAATTCACAATTAGCTTAAGTTGCAATCCATTCAGATCTCAGTTAGCATGGGCTGGATTCTTGGCATTATACATAAAAGTGTATACTTCTTTTGAACATTTACATACAGTTTCTCTTTCTCTTCCTACATTGGGTTCCCCCTTCTAATTCCATTTATCTCAGTAGTAATTCAATGGATCCTTGTGAGTCCATAAAAATATATATATATATATCTAGATAAGACCAACAATCTTTAGTTCAGTTAGTCAAGAGTTGGGCGCGTCTTTGTAAGGCGTTCCCTAGTACCTAACTGTAAAGAGTGTCTAGTTTTTACAGAAATACATACATAAAATATTTGATTATTCATATGCACACATATATAGTATAGTTAATTTGTTGTCTGTTTATGTATAGCGGGTGCAGTCGAGTGACTCAACTGGCAACAACTCATTTTCGCACAGTGTTTGGAATCAATCATTTGATGATCATTCACAGAAGTAGTGAGGTAGAAATGTTCTCTTCCGCTCTGCTGATCTCCCTTCTACTGATCTTCTCCGATCTTACCAGCTGTTACTAATCGCCTGCTCCAGCTTGGCTTTGGCAACTGCTGCAGCCGCAGCTGCCGCGGCTGCCTGTGCTGCTGCCGAGCTAGCGCCCAGAGTGCCAGCCCCTGCGCCAACTACGCTGTGTTGTTTGCCCACAGCAACAGCAGCGGCGGCAGCTGCAGCAGCCAGCAGCGAGGCCGACGACGAGCTGGGCATGAAGTTGACATTAATGTTAATGGGATGAACCACAGGCATGCTGGTGTAGCTCTTCTCGAGCAGATCGACTCCATTGAGGTACGGCACCAGGGCATTGTAGTCTACATTGAGTGGCACGTAGTAGTTGCCTTGGCAGTGCAACGCGAAAATGGGCACTGTGAACGAATGGCGCGGCGGGAGCGGCGCTGTAGTACTGCTAGGTGTGCTCAGCTGGGCGCCACCGCCGGCACTCAGCTTGGCCAGCAAGGGGCTGGAGTTGGAACTGCTGTTGTGTAGCTCCGACTTGATGTCTTTTATGTCACTGAAGTTGAAGTTGGGTTTGTCCTCCCGCACCAGCATCATGGGACGTGATGGATTTGGGTTGCTCGCCTCGCTGTGTACATCGGGAAGCATTGCATCGCCGTTGCATGCTGCTGCTGCCGCCGCTGCTGCAGCCTCGGCCAGCTTGCGCTTCTTTGCCATAATGGGAGCTATTTCTGGTTCGGTGCCATCCTTAGAGTGCTCGGACAGTGTGTGCAAGTGCGAGTGATCGCTCTGCAGATGCGGCGCGTGTTCGCTGCTCGTCTCCTCATCGTGCAGCTCATGCACGAAGCGCTCCTTAATGTGATTCTTGTACTTGTAGTTGTTGTTGTGCTCGATCTCGTGCGATGACTCCGAATAGTTACGCATACGCATCGACATCAGGCTGTCCGTTGTATGATGATTGTGTGCCAGATGCGAATGTTGCGAATGATGCTGCAGCAGCGCATCCCGCGGCGGAGGTGAATGCATGTTGGAGGTGTCCGTATGCAGTATCGGTTCGCGGGATGAATCGAAATCATGCTGACTGCTGTCCGTATGATGATGTGGCGCCGTCGAGGTAATCACTGGCGCCTGATGCGGCTGCTGCTGATGGGCTGCTGCAATGACACTGGCAACTGTGGCAGCAGCAGCAGCGGCCGCCGACGAGGACGACGATGTCTTGCCTGCCAGCGTGTGGCATGCAGTGGACGCAGATGTTGTCGAACTGGCCGCATTACTGCTGGCCGCATTGGAGCCTGAGCCCGAACCCGAACCGGAGCCCGTTGAGTTTGTGGGTATATTGTCAACGGCAATGCCATTGACACTGCCATTGCCAACGTTGACAAGCTTGCTGGGGCTCAGGCGCTCCATGCTGGCATTCGAAGTGCTGGCATTGGTCACAGCGGCGGCAGTGGCAGCAGCCGCAGCGGCGGCCGCATGCTGATTGCGCTGCAGCTGATTGAGATGATTGCGGAAACTCAGATCCTTGACGTCGTTGTGGTCGTTGCTGTGCTCCACATCGGAGGCGCCCAGCATGTCACGCAAATGGCACAGCGGTTGATGGTATGCCTGGTGGGGGCTGCCACTGGAAGCGCTCACGTTGTCCGGCATGTGGCAGCTGCGCGACGACTTGTAGCAATCAGCTGTGAGAGAGAGAGAGAGAAATGAGCCATAATCAAATACAAGTCAAAGTAATGACACTCACCCTTAAACACCTCGTCGATGTGCTCCTGCAGGCGCGTCAGCAGACGATAGCAAAAGTCCTGCATCTGACTATCGTAGAGGAACTTGGCAGCCTCCTTCATGCAGTCCATGTAGCCGCTGCGATACTCGCTCTCCTTCTGCAGGCACTCGCTCTGCAGATGCTTTAGATGCCTGATGGCCATCTCGATGATTTCGGTCTTCTCGATGCGGCCACGACCCTTGCGCTGGTATTGCGGTGGTATCAGGCGGGACAGATCTGCCAGGCAGGAGTTCATGCGATCGCGGCGACGCTTCTCAATAATGCGATGCGACAGTGGATCTTGCTGTTAACGGGGGGAGGTAGAAGAAAAGATCATTATGTTAACACAACGAGTCACAATGAGTGTGGGGGGGTAAAATATATCAGACTATTAAGTAAAAGATCATGATGTTCTTGGACCATTATGCTTATCGATTCTGGCCAGAGTTGTTTTGGTTTTCTTTTTCTTTTTATTTTTCTTGTCAATCAATTTTTATTGTAATTACTTTAAAGCGAATTAGATTCGGTTTTTTGGGTAATCGTTTTATTGTTTATCATTTATCTCATGGTTCTATGGTTCTACAATAAAAAAGGGTCAAAAGCGGCGTCATCTCTCTCTCTCTCTCTCTCTCTGTCGCATTCGCTCTCTCGGGTTGCAGGGGGCGTGTCAACGTGGGCGTCAATTGGCGTCATCGATTCGACCGATTCGAATTCACATTTAGAGTATGAGTTGAGTATATAGCATATTAAACTAGATTCTACTCGGCGCTGACACTTTTGATCCTTTGATTTTGTATTCGATTTATCGATTTCTAATCGAACTAATCGAATGAATCGTGTGTGTGCTTGTTAAGGTTTTTGCGATTTGTTGCGAATATTGTTCGCTCTAAAATTGTAATATTTACCCTCGATGTTTTATTACGTCTTCCGGTGGCATATTCAGCATCGTCCTCGCTGTATGCCGTTGCCGATGTTGAAAAATTTAAACTAGATTCTGTGCAATAAGGAAAACTGGAGACAGCTGCTTCGCTATAATTCGTATGCGTTTTGTTTCATATGCAAAAAGAAGTGGGAAGGATAAGAAACACAAATAAGTCCAAATCTTTAATTCAATTTTTCAAAAATCATGTTTTCATTTTGTTTTTTGTTTTTTTCTGTTCAATTCATTGAGTTTTCATTGTTTTAGTAATGCATTTATTAGGCGCATAACTTATCGACTGACTTAAAGTAATAACTTAATAGCTAATTATGCTAGGATTAAATATATATATTATATTTATTATGTAGTTATGTGGGTTGTTGTTGTTGGGCAATGCTTTATTTCGTTTCGAGAACAAAAAAGGTTAGAGATATGGTAATAAAAAATAAGCCTAGGCTGTAATGGTGAGAAAAAAGAAAGTTTATTAATCGTAATTGCTCTGTACACTGTACACTGTATAACACATTGTCAGTTTAGTCGATCATCTCTCTCTGTCACTGTCTCTCTCTTTTATTCTCTCACACAGTTGGCAGTGTGTAACCAGCGGTTAATCCCAGAGTTCTTCCCAATTTCACTTGCTTGGCTAAAATCAAACGAGCGTTTTGTTTTGGTATTGTTTTGTTTTGGTTGTAGTTAAAAATATAAAAGTATATAAGATACATACTATAGGTAATACATACAGTAAGCATAGAAGAGAGTAAGCATACTCAGCTAATACCCGTTGTAAACTCAGAAACACAAACACAACAATATTTACACTTACACTGTGTATATTAAGTATATAATAGTTGGGAAGTTTTTATAATATCTAAGTTGAGTTTTAACTTATTTGATTGCTGTTCATCTCTACAAATATTATTCATTTATTACAGCGCAATCTCTTCACACGTTGTCATCATCAATTCTTAAATTAGACTACACGTTTTAGGATTCTATCAAAAAGAATATGTTACACAGACCAGAAATATTCAAAATTCATTCGAAACAGGGCGAAGAATGCTAGCAAAGCTAACTCTACAAAGTGTTGTCAAGAAAGATATATGATGTATATAGAGGCTACATAGTATATGCGCAAACATTTCATCAGTTTCAGTGAGCAATCAATTTGTACAGTGACCAAAACAAACAAAGCGCTAAAGAAAAAAGGCAAACAGAAGCGAAAAACGAAAAGGCAACTGAGAGAAAGACGAGCCCAGAGACGGGCAGCAGAAAACGCTAGAAGATTTGCGGCTACACGGACGATAAGAGCACGCAATGATTGCTCGAATGTGAGAGCGATATCGCACACACACACACAAGCATACACATATATATATATACCAGTAAGCACCGGCGCATGGCGCTTAGAACTTGTTTACCCCCCGCCCCCTGCTGAGCAGCGTAGGCAACATTTTGTGAAATTCACTAGCATATCTAGCTAGCTAGCAAATTCGCTGTCACATTTCGCAGAGCATTTAGCACGTTTTGTTGTGGCTGCTAAGCCACAGCAAGTCTTGAGAGTCACGCACAGTTTACGGTGCGTATGCGTAATGTGCGAGTTGTATATTCAAATAGCAAAACAGAATGTATACTGCAGACTGATAGATATGTTTATATACTATATTAGATTATATATATTTGTAAATAGTATCGTCATTGAGTCGAATTTCTCTCGGGTATCCCGTGTGCAGGGCGTGCTCTCCTCTTTTACATCATTTGGTGTTGAAACTTTGCACTCATTGCGCATTGCAAGGCGTCACTCGGCAGAATCACTCGCTTGATTCATGAAATGCAACGACGCGATGTTCTGCACATTGAACCCACCGAAAGACAACGGACACGCCCCCAGTTGCAATCCGCCCACATTTCGAGGGCCAAGAAGAAAACACTAGCGCACTTCTCAAGCTATTAAGTAATTGGCAAATAGCGCCGCTCGTACGAATTTAGAAATGAGCCAGCCAAAATACACACACACACACAGATGAACACACAAAGACACACATACGTACTGTTGTCTCTTACAAGGCAGATATTGGGGTAAGCCAAATGACGCCAACTGTTGATCAGCCGCCCGCAGCTTGCCAAGAGCATGTACATTGTACAGGGGCCATTGGACGCACGTTTGGACGGTGCGCGTTTAGCCCGAAGACAATCAGCGATACTGATAACAGCTATCTACAACTAACATACATATATACAGGTGTATTTTGCACACGCACTTACATTCTTGATATCGTGCATTAACCTAAAAATACAAAATTTCATTTGTATTCAGCAACTGAGGCAGGCAGGCAGCTTTATGGTTTCCTGTTTTCATACCCAACAAGGGAGAGATAAGGAGACTCTTGTCAGCGACACGTGATAGACAGACACTTTAAAGTACACACACTCCTACTGTGAGTGTGGCAAGGAATACACTCGAAGATACACTCGATTGATTTGACTATCGTACTTCATTAGCACTCGTCCAAAGTTTGGCTAGTTATCAATGGGGCAACGACTACTTGGCGAAGTATCTAACTATCTGACATGCATGGTGTGTGTGTATTCAGATTATTAACAAATCTTAACAGAGTTGTAGATCAGATGAATCATTGACTGAGTCATTCAAGTGGAAACTTTTTTGGTGTAAAGAGTAACAAGTTTGATTTACTGTATCTGTATTCGTTGTTGTATCTGTAGTTGTGTTTGTATCTGTATTTGTATCTGTATTTGTATCTATAGTTGTTTCTGTCTCTGTCTCCGTCTGTCCTCCTTCCAATGTCAAGCGTTTCCGCTAGAGAATTTGTGTCGTACACAAGACCTTCGCAGGCAGTGGCAACATGGCAACATTTGTACATATATTTCCACACTTGCAAATGGAAATTTGTGCTGCGTATTGTGAAATCAACAACAAAAGAGAGAGAAGAACAAGACGAGGCGAGGCGAAAATACAAAGTAAACAAACAGTAGCAATAAAAACATAATAAATTGTCGCAGTCTTAGGCAAATTAGACGACGACGACGTCAACCATCAAATGGAAAACAAAAGTGCTCCAGACTGGAGAACCTAGCAACACACACTGCCCCCACACAAACATGCTGTTCATGGGCCGCAATAACCTTGACTGCACCTGCAGTACGCGACGCTGGCTGCAGCTGATAAGATAACCCCCTCGTCGTATACATATATGCACAAATACAAATGCAGTCAAGCTAGTCGCAAATAGTCGTAAATACAATACTTAATGTGTTCGCATTTTATAAATAATAAAAACTCGTCGAGCGATCACGTGAGAGAGCGCAACAACTGGAAACCTCACGTCAACCGGTTGCAGCAGCGTTGCTTGCTAAAAATATATACGAATTTGAGTAGCCATATGCCATACGTATTCATACTATGTATGTGTGTTTGTGTGCCTGCCTCAGTTCAGTTGGACACGTGATATAATGGGCAGCGAGTTTGCAAAGCAAAACATGCAAAGTGCTTAGCCATCAAGTTGCTTAGCCATCGAAGTTTGTTAAGCAACTCAAGCGAAATTTGTTTGCTCAGCAAAACGTGTGCACGTGTTGAATGCGCGACTTGGCAACAATGGATGAGCAGAAACGGAACTGCAATGGGGGCAACAGACCCCCATACAGACCCCTCCTCCTCTCTCCCCCTCTTTCACTCTCGCATACAATTTAATAAACAATAGCAAAAACAATACAATACATAGACAAAAACAATTCATAATGAACGCAAGCTCAATTGAGTACAAAGACATTACGTATACGCCGCTTTGTACGCACATAAATTGTACAGAAAGTAAGTTTAGTGCAGCGGAAATGCAAGGTACACGTGAGCAATACCTATATATGGCTAGAGATGCATATATAGATAGATTTAGATACATATAAATATTGTATTTCCTAGCAAAGATTCTGAGGCTCTTTACTGCCCAGCCCCGCCCACATTCCCATGCAGTTCTCACATGCACTTGGTTTTATATTACACAAACACACACACATACACTTACATGCTCTTGGAATTCTCTTAATAACTAGGTCAGAAGACATAAAGATCCGTCTATTTAAATCATTTAGCGGCAATCAAACGGAATGTGTCCATCTGACGAACGAATTGCTGACTCACACCACAGGCCCCAACAGTCCCAAAGATCGCAAGAGTCACGCAGTGCATTAATCACAACGAGGAAAAACACACAGAATACACACAGTATACACACACACACACACACTTAGAACACAGACATGTGTGCACACACAAGTTTTGTAAATTTCTCGATTTTGCAGCACGTTTGTCAAACGAGGCACGAGGGATCAAGAGAGCTCTTCGAATGTGTTGCATATGAATCGACAGACACACACACATAAACATCTGTGTATATAACTGCATGGAGGAGATCGTGTCTACGTGCCAGCGATTGAAAAGCCAATGGACGAACGATGATCGCACGACGTGAAGCCGAATGGAAACCGAATTCGAATTCGATTCGGAGTTAAATTTTAAAATTGGTTTACGTTGAATGCACAACACACATACACACACACAGCTACACCCCCTCACACACTTATAAATATATAAAATAATAAAGTCTTATTTATAGCACGCAAATATGCGATAGATTTTGTTTTGTAAACAACCTTATTGGCACACACAGTCCAGCAGGAGAACACAGTATTAATATTAATTGGACATATATCGATCTCTCTATTGCGGCTTGCTTTGACGTGTTGTCTTGCTGAACATTTGTGAGTTACTTAACCTACATGACCTGCAAATCCGTTTGCATCTGCGTCATGTAACACAAACGTAGCCAGCAAACAAACACACTTTTCTCAGACTCTCATCTTCTCTTCTTCGTCAATGATTAATCACAATTAGCATTGGGCACATGCTTATCACTGGTTGCTCACAAGTTGTTGGGGTCACTCACAAGTTGTCGACAAGATCCCGAAATCGAAAACAACGAGAGACAGTTGCGTTTATATATATAATCGGGGTCTGCCCAGCAGCTGCCTCGTCGTGCAACAAACCCGAGATCTCACACTGTGTGTCTGACAGCCAACGTCGTTGCCCCATTCCGAACTTCCCCCGCTCATCATCATGCTCCAGCGCGGCTTCTTATGTGCTACACTTACAATACCATGCGTATATATACTATATATGTATACTACATATATAGTATGCATATGTTTACATATATATCAATGTTTGCAGACGTGTAGGTTATCTCGCATGTGCGTCACGACCGTTTCGCTTTTATCGCGTGTTTGCTTATCTCGTTTATGGATGACTTGTTTGCAGTTCGCTTGTTGATTTGTTTTTCTTTTTTTTGCTCCTTCTTCTGCTTCTTTCCTTTGCTTTATTAACGCATCGTGTAGTGCAAATTATAAACATTTTAAATTTATGACAACCAGCCAGAGACGCGTGTTTTCTGCGAGTCCAGAAACCGATAACGATAGCGATAATAAGACGATAATGTGTTGTATTGTGTGGTGTGTTCTATACAGTTCTATGTAGGAATCTCTAGACAATACGAGATGAATACGCCGCTCTCCAGCTAATTACTTCCCTAGACAGTCTCTTAATTAATGGTTCACGTGATGCATAAGTAATGTGAGTAATTGAGAGCCTGCTATGAAAATTACTCATATTCATTTTCATTAAATTTCGACTGAAGGTCGACACTTTTATTAATAAACATATGTATATATTGTATATAGTATACACACACGTGCCTCTGTAACGTATATCCTTTTATTTATAAGTTGTACATATATATATATTGGGTATACCTTGGACAGCATTGAACAGTGGATACCAGAATAAACGAATAGCACAACCAATGTATATTGAACAACACACTTGCTGACCTTCAAAAGGACACCGACTGGTACACACGCACATCAGTCTATGTGTGTGTGTTTGTGTGTGTGCTGCACACGCCAACACGCCCACAAAAGCCAGTCAAATGAGCGGGCCAATCGTGCTGTTGTTATTGCTCTGGTTGTTGTTATTGTTGCTATTTATAGCCGACGGTTTGGCCGTTGACATTTTGTAGTGGAATAAGCTGGCTTTATAAAAAGCAATCAGTCCGGTCTCCCAACGTCTTATTTATTTATATACACACGCACTCACACACACATTCTATATGTATCGAAATGCTCAAAGAGTATACACAATATCAAATCTATATAGTATATACCTGGCAAATCAAAAGCCAATTGAATATTTAGTTCGGCGCGGCAAAAGAAATTCAAGTTCAAAACAAAAACAAAAAAAACAACGGAGAGTGACGGGGAAAAAACCCAAACTGAACGTCACGTTTGCCAAATCGTGTGTTATAATTTGTTTGTATTTTCTCTTGTTTTTCGTTTTTTTTTCTCGTTTTTTTTTTCAAAATGTTTGCATAAATAAATACATAAACTAAAAATATATTTAAAAATAGAGGCGACTTTGTCTCAGTGGCTGCCCACGTTTTCTTTAGCTTGATTTTTCAATTAAATTCGCTCAGCTGCCAAAAATAGTAACACATATCAGACTTAATGTACCACACACATACACACACGTACACATACACACGTACGAGCACACACAGATAAACAGAGTTACTTAGTCTAAAACTTAAATTTGAAACTAACAATTAATTATGAATAAACTTAAACGCGCACAGGTGAAAGTGAGAGTGTTTGGTTGTTGTTGTTTTGGCTTGAAAGAAGCTGCTTTTTTCGGCTAGTTTCCTGCAATATACCTACCTCTCATACTTAACCGGATGTGGGGCATGTCCATTTGCTTCGCTCCAATAGGGCTCCATATTGTTCTGGCTGCTGCTGCTGAGGCTGCTTCTGCTTCTACTTTTCTGACTGCTGCTGTGGCTGGAGACGGAGATGCTGAGCGAAACTGCTTCGTCTGTCCTCTGCTGCAGCTGCGACGTTGCTTGCAGTTGCGGTGGAATGGTGGAAGGTGTTCGCCTACGTCTCCGTTAATGCAGAAAAACGGCCAAATAAAACGGCTAAAAGTGCCGGCGAACGAAGCTAACGTATGAAAGAGCGCGCACGAGTTTTATGACAGCGCAAACAGGTTGTCGGCGACGGCGAAATCCCTCGCGGCGAATTACGAATTGTTACTTTGCGACTACGTTACGTCGCGGCAGAGGTTGGTGGTGTTATTAAGTGTTGTTGTTGGTGGGGTAGTCTGGTACTTTCTGGTGGGTTCACTTTAGCATTAAGCTTACACAGGTATTTGAATATATAGTTTTGAGCTATTACGCGTTGGCATTGATTGTTAATAACTAATTCACACACAATTAATCTCTATCACACACACTCCACTGTTGGGAATATCCAATACTCTTTGCACCCCTGAGACACTGACACTGCTTTCCGTTTTAGACGTATCTGTAGCATAACATTTCGTCTTTATATCGGGGAATATATTTATATGTATGTGTATTATTATTATTATTTACGAGAAATGAATTTGCTCCGCTGTCTGTGTTGTTGATTGTTGAATGTTTGCAGATGACTGACTGGTTTACACTTATCAGCAGTGTTGGCCTTTTGTTGTTGTCACAGTGTCGAGCGATAACGAAGAGACAGAAACGGGTGCGATAACACTTTATATACACAAACTATATACTTATTTATATATATATGTGTGTGTGCGATAGGTGTTTATCGCTGGGGCGCACTTGTTAGACCACTGTAAGCCTCCTCGGGCGCAATGTACACATATAATTATAATGGGGACTATTCCTTGGGCCCACGCGCTTTTTACTACTGATGCTGCTGCTGCTGTTGGCTGCGTCGGAAACCTTGAAATTTCTTCACACTCGGCACGTCTCGCGGGACTTGCTCTCTCTCTCTCTTTTGCACACACGCACACAGCACTGAGAACGAACGAACGATTGTTGAGAAAACGTGAAACGTGATTCGCTTTTCTGTTACACGTTTTGCACTTTTATTGAATTTGTTGTATATTTATTTTATTAATACACACAACTTCCTTCACAGTGTTGCACAGTGGAATTTTACCAGCAGCCGAGCTAATTTGTTCGCGTGTATTTGTACGTTCCACTACACAGCACTTCTATATGTATGTATGTATGAGTATGCGTATGCGTATATATGTGTGTGTGTACATATGCATACAATTTGTTGTTGCTGCCCGCTCGGCTGTTGCTATATTTTTTTTTATTTTTGTTAAACAAACAACTGCGCTGTCCGAAACGTCGCTAACGCCAACTGCTCACTTCGAACGGCTGAATTGAAATGAATGAAAAACACACGACGAACGGGCTAAAATTAAAACCAAGCAAGTAGTTCTAAAAGTCGCACGTCGAAAGCTGAATACACTTACGCAGAGTACATAAAGTGATTAATGTGAAAAAGTGTAGTTTTTTAGCTTAGTTTTAATCGATAAAATCACAAACTTTTTTAAATGCGTAATAAATTTGTATAAATCAGTGACGTTGCAAAAATAGCGATATATCGATTCACAGGGACTTTTTCAAACACGATTAATCGATGTGTTCTAGTTGAATCGATGTTTTACGACAATTAGATAAGCTTTGATCATTATTTAATTGTCCGATAAATATTTGTTTTTTTTATTGTTTTTAAAAATGTAAGATTGCCATATAAGGAAAGGGTATACAAACACAAAACACGAGACCAAAAGCTGTGAGCAAAATAAGAGAGTTGATGACGTGCCTCGGGTATCGTGAGAATGAAGCGTGAAAATGTAAATGGCAAAAGAGCTAGAAAACGTGAGAGACCCAGAGAGATAAACCGCCCGGCTGGTTGACTGTGAGCGAGCGTGCGAGAGAGAGAGAGTGCTCTTTATCAAGTTATGCTGGGCTGCGGCTGACACTGCAAGAGTGTGAGTGAGATTTGTATCAGTGTGTTGGTATGCGTTGGCTTTTGGCCTGCCGTTGCTGGTGTGTGTGCGTGCGTTGATGTTATCGCATTTCGTGTGCGGCAAACGTGATTGTCACAGTGGGACCAAAGCTGTAAGCCCGAATATATTAACATAAACACAATTGCTTTGTATTTTTAGTGACTTTATTCTTTCAACTAATTAAAATTCTGTTCATTTTAACATAAATACATAGGTTAAAATTGATGAAACTTATTTTCAGCCATAAATGTAGTTCTACTGGCATAACAATACCATCTAACTTGTAGAATTTACAATATCCAATCTGGTGCTATATACAACATGCATGAAACATTAAATATTCATAACATAATCACAACATGTCGAGACAACTGTGCATATTTTGATGACTAGACTTCTCGAGTCTAATGAGAAAACGCGCGCCATAGCAGAGAGCTACTCATAAGAGCTTTTCATAGGCCTATTCGTACGATGTGTACAAATATCTTGTCTGTATGTATGTGTATTAATCATATCGGTGAGCCCAATTTATGCACGTTGTGTGTACAATGTTTATGGGAACTATGTATGTATATGAGAATTGTTATTATTAGTTGCAGGTATAATACAATATTATTCACCATTTGTTGTCATGCTTAATTTCGTGCTTACACACATGCATGACCAACAGCTGCAACTATCGATAGTCCCGAGAATAAAGTGATCGCCTTCACTAGCAAGAATCATCGTCGTTATCTCATTTCATTTGCAGAAGTAATTCCTTGTTTTTATTTGTATTATTTTTGTTGTTATTGATATTGAATTACTAGCCTATACCCGATATATATCTATACATATATTTTTACAGTGGCAGATAACTGGCAGAGACAACCGTTACACAGCGCTTATTGGTCATCGGGGCGTGCGTTGCGTGCCTTTGTTGGCGCTGTCTGCTTTCAAGTTGAAAGGCAAAGACGAAAACGACGTAGAAACCCAAGCCAGCGAAATTAAAAACAATAACAATAACAGCAGCAGCGACAGCACATAATAAAACACGTGAACGTGACGAATTCCAAAGCGATTCGCAGCTGTTACATTGGGCGGCGGCAGCGTCAACGTTTGACGATGGCAACGGCGAATTGCGATGAAGTGAGCGAGCATTGCTTGGCAACAACACGATTGTCTCAGCACATACACTTATACGTATACATACGTACTTATGCATACACACACATACACGTACACTCGCAGTCGGCCGACATTTTGTTTTTACATTACTTGGCACTTGGCAGCGCACTGCGTTCGCTTTATTAATCGAAATAATAATCATACGCTGCGTTGGCCCATCACTAGACGTACGTGCATGTGTGTGTATGTGTGCATACATATGCATATGAGTGGCTGGCGCAACTCACTGCTCTTTATAGCTTGTACACAGATTCGCTTTCTTTCTCCCCCACACTTTGTCTGTCAGTCTCTCTCTCTCTCTTTTTCTCTCTGACTCTCTCTCTCTCGTTGTGGCTCTACGCGTGAGCAGCTTTTTATTCAAGACACGTTAAAAGCGGCCACAGGCAGCGCAAAAAATTCATAGCGCATGACGTAATATCTCACGCGATGCGAGCGTGTCACTCATTTCACACACACACAAAAACAAACACACCCAAATGTGTGCGTGTGTGTGTGTGTGTGAATGTACTCGCATAACACATGCCAGTTTGTTGTTGGTCACGTGTTGTGCAAATGCCAGCGCTGTGTGCCTATCAGCTCTTTGTTTATACTCAATACACCCACTGTAGTGAGTATGTGTGTGTGTGCATGATTCTGGTCACTTTATTTATTTCCAGCACTTTAATTAAACTGAAAATGCCAGCAACAAAGGCAAATCCAATCTATTTTTAGCTCCCTCGGCCCAAAGGTCAACCCAAGCTAACTGAAGCAACAAGTCACATCGATCGAGTAATGTCACAAACGTGTCCCCAGCCCCCAATGCGCAATGCGCAATGGCATTGTGGGCCGAGGGGCGTGGCAAGGGAGGGGGGAGGAGGCTGAGCGACTCGCCTTCTCGTTTGCATAAGTTACAATCGTGTTTCTTTTCTTGCTTTGCTTGTTGATCTCACAGCTCAACTTGGATGCTTGAATGCATTACACACACTGACTAACACACATACAGAGACTCACACTTTCACGTATCTATATTTGAATTATTAGTTTATTATATATTGCGCATTGAGGGCGGCACGTGCATCAGCTCCTAATGCAGCTGACGAGTCACATGTTATTACGTATACGCAGTGGAACCAGTCGAGCATTACAAACACCCACACAAACACACGTGCTAACACGCAGCGAGGGCACGTGCGTGTGTGAGTGATGATTACTCACGCGCCTCTCACTGCTCCACGCCTCCCTCCCTTCCCATGCCCCCAAGTGAGGGCAACCTTATCAGAACTTAAAATTTCTTAATAGTCCCAAAAGAAAAAAACGTTGTTATTCTCCGCCAGTTCTCCAATTTTTTCCATTTACACGTCGCGTATTTGTTTAAACAGTTGATTTTTGTTATGGTCACGTGTCGTGGTAATCGGAATGCGTTACGTGGCCGCCTGTGAATTTCCATGGAAATGAAATGCAATCAAGCGATACACTCGGCAAACAACAACAATAACAAACAACAGACTGGGTAAAGTTGTTTTTATAAACAATTCAACGGCGTGATAAAAAATAAACACTTGTGGATTGTTTATGTGTTTATGTGGGCATGGCACTGGCCCAAGCACTGAGACAGTAGCACACAACAACAGCACCCTTCACTGTGTGTGTGTGTGTGTGTGAGTTTATCTACTTAGTAAACCTTAGCTTTGGTGCCGCTGCACGTAGTATTTGTATCTTTATGGGCTCGTGATGGCGCTGTTGTTTGTCAGGCTATATAATCTCGGGCTCATTGCCGGATCTCGTGTAGATACCTAGCGTAGAACAGTAGCATCAACTTGGGTGTAAATAGTTGTACAGAATGTGGCCATCTAACGAGAATTACAGAGTATTATAGCTCTACAATTGCATACATCTTTATATTTTATATGTATACCTCTATATAGCTTATATATTCTTGATCAACCTAAGAATTTAACCTGATATTTCATGTTTATACCAGTTTGCCGATGAGTTTGTATGATATTCCATATATACCAGACCTATACCTCTTTATTTGAGCTGACATTTTAGTTTGAATTATATATTCTTAATTAGCACAACAATTTATGCTGATCTCTCATATTTTCCTCACTTTGGAGATGTTTCTCTACGAGAACGATATGTCAAAATTAAATTATGTAAGCAACTAAAAGTTCGTTTTATTATCTTGTATAATTCCACTAAATTCCATCGAAACCCGACGACATTATCGTTATAGAGTACACGGAAAACCCTATCGAAACTCAAAACATAAAGTTGATTGATTAAGATTGATTAAGAATATCTAATAGCTAAGTACCTGCCTATAAATAATACTCATAATAGTCGTATTCGTAGTATGAGTAGATATGGTAGTAGTGGCTTTAGTTGGCAAAGGAACTGCTAGTCATTCAGTTTCATTCAATAATAATCTTTATTGTCATCTGTTCACTTCCATATCAATTTACAGTCCCCAATTTAATATTTACATAAGTTGTTCACACTCAAAAATGACTAGACATGTGCGCAGAGAGGAAAAAAAACACTTCCTAACCTAAGTACCTTCCACATACGCAACCCTGTGCACGCCCCTGGCAACAGGTTGGGGACTTTTTAACTCCATCATACTCTATGTATGATAACATATGTACATGCCATACGTAACTCATGTTTGCACCTGCAATTAGCACAAGCTAATTTCTAATTAATGAGCAGGGGCGGGACTGAAAACAAACCTACTAGAGAAGCCCGCGAAACGGGACACATAAAATGGGTGTGCACTAATAAATTTGCTGAATATATGTACGCATATATACATATGTATGTATATGTATAGCTATATATGCTTGTAAGTGTGCAAATTCGATTAGCATCACACTAAACAACTGTGTGTGTGTGTGTGTGAGTTTTAAAATAGTCCGTTCCGTGCACGCTTTTGGCTCATATAAATAAATAAATAACGCGAGCGTAGAGTAAAAAAATCTTATCAGCCTGCCAAAATTTCAATTTCAAAAATCGACATGGAGGCATTTGCATGTATATGTGTCTGTGGGTGATAGAGGTACAATAGCTTTGAGTGCATGTGTGTGTGTTGTTTGTTGCCCGTGAAATGTTTAGAAAATGGCGCTTTGTGGGCGAGCGTCGAGTCGAGGACCTCGAACACATGTCGCAGCGGCTGTACAAGTAAAGCAAGCAACGGCTAAGGGCACTCGACTGTTAGATACCCTATAAACAGCTGCAAATGAATGTATTAACTAACACTTTCACTCAGAAAGGAGATTGATTGCGGATAATTGCTGTTGTAAGAGTTATTGATTTGCCGCCACCAATACATGAGTACGGGAATCATAGAAATAATATATAAAGTCGTGCTTTAATGATGATGGAAAGAATAGAACCAGCTGCTGTAAACACGCATTTGCAACAAATTAAAATCACCCACTTTCAATAAGTACAGGGTACAAAGAAAATCAACACCCACCCAATGCTAACAGTGCCTGGAGGGGAATATACATTCTTGGCACATACATGTCAAGAATAAGTTTACTGATTTTATTTATTGAGTTACAAAGCAAATACAAGGCATAATAAACATACATACATACATACATATATGTATAAATACATATGTTTGTACATATTTAGTATACTACACTTGATCCCGCACGTGTCGAACTTGTAGTCTAGTTCTCCTTGGGCACTTTAGTAACAGAATGCGAGCAGAACTGATCAAGTGTATTTGAATATATACAAGTGATATCGATTTCAAGACATGATTTATATAGTATTTCCCAATCAACAGCTGTATAAACTTGAAGTAACATTTGCAGTCTACTTCATTACTATTATAGATCTTATTAAATGTTAACTGCAGTCTATTTTAATATTATAATGATTTTCAGAGTAGCTCTGTATATGATAAAGAACCTTCAATTACACACTGTGTGCTGTAAGGTAGCCATATATCACTCACCCCACTTGTTTACCCGTTTTATCATAAGGAATGCGACTCAGTTGCTGCTGTCTCGAGACTTGACTCGACTTCTACAACTTATGTAAAAGTTACAAGTCGCGTTACACGTTTCGCATTCAAATTCTGCTGCTGCTGCTGTCGATGGAACCGATAGAACCCCGTCAAAAGCGGGTTTTGAATTTCCTATTAAGCACCGGCGACAAGGTGACGCCGCAGCTTGGCTTTGTTTGCGATGTTGCCAGTGATAATTACTCCAAGTGTTTCTAAGATACACATACATGTACACAAGTACACACGTATATAGCTAACCTCGATCGGTATAGGAAATCGATTAGATAATGTGCATCTAATTGAATTGAATTTGCATGCGACTTTTGGGAATCGAAATGGACATGGAAATGTAAATGATAGCTGTGGCAGCCCTTGACCGGCTGTAAAGATATTAACACACCCGTTACGCATACGCCACATGTGCCACGTTGTAATCCGAGCCACGAGAAGAGACAACGTTATGTCAATTCAAAGCCGTGAAGCACCGACAATGTTGCAGCACAGCACCGAACCCAGTTACGTGCAACGTCTATCTGTGTGTGTATGTGTGAGTGTGTGTGCGGGCATTTGCGCAGGTGTGTGTAATGAGCCATGCCTGTTGACGCAGTTCTCGTTCGCGTTCTCTTGTATCCCGCAGCGGAAACGTGCCGTCTGAAGGCGTGCGCCTGCAGATGACAACAGTAAAGAAAAATGTCATGAAACGCCACATTCGATACGTTTAACTGCAATCGTATTACACAAGTGCCAGCGGCAATATTAATAATAAGAGAGAGAAAACTGGCAGGAAAAAAACTATTGAAAACACGTTCACCTTCTGGGCTGACCGCTTGTTGCGATTCGAAACAATCGACGAAAGCGCAAATATGCATATAACGTTTGCTTGGACGGACTATGGCCAATTGGCGGGTCCACGGATCCGCCTAATGAGTAACACGTGTGCAAGCAGTGCAGGGCGTAGCGAGGGGCGCGGCAGTTGACAATGCACACTTGCACTTTGTTGCAGCACACAAACATACATATAATCACTATTCTTCCATATATATTTGCCTTAGTATGTAGTGATGTTTGCTTTGCTTCATTGCTTCATTATTTGCTGCCGTTTAGTAAAGGTGCTAAAAATTGCGCATTGCAACAAATTAATTAACAAATATGCACGAAATCCGCTGCAAATTGATCACGTTTTTGCACGTTTGACTTTTGCAACTTTAGTTTATTTATAAAGTTAACGATTTGCAATAGTTTCCGTCAAGTTTTTTAATTTCTTTAACTTGAATCAAATTTAAATTGCCCGCCAATCGTGCGTGTTGACGCACCAATGTGAATGACATAAATGTAGGTTATACAGCACTGTTGTGCTGCCACACCGTTAAGTTGTCGGGGGAGTTGGCAGCTGCGTTACACGCGCTTCTTAACACTGCACAAATGCCGAGTCAGCTGCTTTGCATTTTGATGCAGCAATATTTTTAATAAAATTCTTATAAACACAAACAATAGATGTACAATAATTTTAAACAATTTATTCCAATAAGAAACGTGCAATATTATATATTATATAGTGTGGCAATCAATGCAGCGTTGTGAACTTATATGTTACATTCCGAATTTCGCATTTCGACCAATAAAAATGCCCGCAGTTTGTTGTTGTCCCTGTTGCCCCATTGTTGCCAAGGAAACCAAAAAACCCAAACACAACAAGTTACGTCGCAGCTCGGTCGATCTTACGTTAGTGTGTGTACGCCACACTTCCTTCCGGTCTAATTTGTATACTAAACTTATTCGGTATTGCTCAAACGGATTTGCTTAGCAAACATTTCTCAATTCAAATTATTCAAAACTATTCAAATTTATGTAAAAGAAATGCTCAAAAAGTGCAATTACATTCGAATTTCCCGGGAAACTTGCTGCAATTTACTCTAGCTCTAACTAGCAATGGATACTAAGGATACTACAAATACAAATACAACTACGCCGTCGATATGGTAAGTGCTAGAAAAATCCATTGCGCTAATTTAACGGACACACTTCATGGGAAAAGAAAATGTCGCAATTATCAGAAAATCGAAAGAAAAAAAAAGAGAAAAACTTTTTTATGCCGGCTACCGCTGTCAAGTGCCGCTGGCAAAGATCAAACGCTTAGAACTTTTCTCATTTCGAGGGAGCAGTGGAAATATGTATTCTGAGGAACTTGAATTAAATGAGTTTTCATTGAACGGGAAAATGAGAAAATTAAGCAAGTACTCGAGAGTCACTTTCGCTGGCTCAACATTTAGAAGCAATTAGAGAGACGAGTCCTTTTTGAGGTCACACAAACCGAAGCACAAGTTACTCACGCCCTCCTGCACCCTCGCTCCCCTCAAAGCAAGGGGCACAGGTAACGGTTAGACCGAAAGACATATGGCACAGCCACAGCATGACCGCGCCGCCCGCCCTACCACGTTCTGCATCCACGTGTGCGTGCGTGAGCGTCTCCTGCGGCTGCCACACGGACATGGCCGGTTGCACATTACAACGAACGCGCAACTCCTGCGAGCGGAGCAGGCACCAGGTGTAAAGTAACCATCTCGCAGCATATTTCCGCTTTGCTGCCTTGCACCGCGTTCTGCTTGACTGCCCCCCAGGAGACAGCGGCAAAGGAAACTGCTGAGTCCGCTGGGCGGGGGTGGCCAGAGCAGCGCATGCCAAGCGAAGAATACCTACCTGCCTGTCAGTCGTCAAGACTGGTGTCCACTCAGATGACTGTCAACGTCAAGTGAGCTCATCACTCTGACAGTTATTAAACTTTAATGTCTCATCATCGATGTCGACACGACTTTTATTAACTAATAGTTTTGATTATAGATGATACTCTATTCTACATTTGTGTATCAACATATAATCTACAAGAATTGAGATGAAAGTCTTTTCAGAATCCGACTATAATATTGACTATATTCTTTATAATCCTGAAAGCAAAGCGGATTGCGTTCTAGAATGCGGATAGTATCCCAATAGTCTAACTGACAGTGGTTAACTGATCCTTAACAGTGGTTAACTGATCCTTATAAACCGGAATCACTTTCTTGTATTAGAGTAAATCAGACATACTTTGGTCATTAAGATGACTTGAATGTTTTCTTTGATAATTGTCCGATCGGATTAAAATTTGGAAGTGAGGTAGATATTATGATCAGATAAGTACAGTCTGTTAAGTAACTCTTTACACATATGTACATGTTAATCTACACTGTATGTATAAGTCAAAAACAGAAAGTTGTACCTTTTATTGCTTACAAAACAAATTGAACGATAAGATAATTGATTTATAGGGCGGAGGGCGTTGAAATAAACTTGAACAAAATTTTGTGTCTTTATAATTTATAATTATATACGTATTTGTATATGTATTGATGACAATACGATATTCAAATTTATTCATTTTTACAAAAGCACTGATATCGACTTAGTCAATCGATTGTTCTACGAAAACTATAATACCAATGTGGCTAATATATTACCGGAAAACTGCTAAAAGATGCTCAATCCAAATACCAAAATTTGACTAACGTCGGGAGCCAACTTTGTATTCAGGTTGGTTACTTGTCAGACCACCCTGGTAATAGCTGTGATCTACACGATTCATATATTCCTTATCAACAGGATTTAATGAACTACGTCTCTGTCTAAAAAGAAAGTTAAACTTCAACATGGCAAAGGTTTTATGCAAGAACATCTTTCACAGATTCTTCCCGAACTAATTATGCTTATATGGAATGAAGATATTAAATATATATTCAAGAATTCTACTTGTTGGGGACATAGGATACTAGTCGACAGTCTTAATTTTTGTTTAATAATTCTTGTAAACGATACATTATTGGCAGATGAACAATCGCTGAGGACATGTGGCATACTCTGCACAGCATGCAAGAGATTTCTTTCTAGCATAATATAAATATATATGTACCCCTGATCAATTCTACTCAATGCACTTAATCTAAGCAACTTAGAAGGAAACTTAGAACTATGACACTTTTTGGTAGAAGCGTCACGGTAATTGAGCCGCCAACTGTTCTGTTCATTTCTATGCCAACACAGCTGCCGCGGAGCTGCCAAGGATCCCAATATGGTAATGCTTTATCAAAGGGGGTTAAAAGGACTGCGAGATCAGGAACGTAACAGGGTCTCTTGCTGGCCATTTGCCTGGCAAGTGAATGAGCCACCACCACCACCAGCAATGTGAGGCAGCATATTGACCAACTCTGTTACCAATTTACTACCCCCTACGCCTGAGCTCTGCTGGCCACCTGCCCCGAGAATAATAATAATATTGTAGTCGAGCCTCTGCCTCGTG
Organism: Zaprionus capensis; assembly: GCA_018903675.1. Taxonomy (NCBI): domain Eukaryota; kingdom Metazoa; phylum Arthropoda; class Insecta; order Diptera; family Drosophilidae; genus Zaprionus; species Zaprionus capensis. The sequence goes on along the minus strand of JAEIFN010000964.1, from coordinate 7,982,328 downwards.
TTGTAGTTGCACATTCACGTTCGTTGAGAGCACTTTATCCAGCTGAGGATCCCGTCGGAACTGCAACTGCGAGGTAAAGCTCAAAATGGAAAATACAGCTGAAAGCAAGTGAGGAAAACAAAAATGAAATAAAAAATGAAAACAAAGCGACAGAAAAAGGCAAAAAAAGCAGAAACTCGCCAAACTTATTTGATCGATAAATTTCCGTGACGCGTCCCTAGTGATTCCCAGTGGGTGTATGCATGTGTATGTGTAATACGTGTGTGTGTGTGTCTATGTTTGTTTACCTATGTGTGCGTGTGTGTGTGTTCAAGCTACATTCTTCACGCGCTCAATTTATGAACTTATCGGCGTCGATTTTATATTTGATTTGTGTACTAAACCAAAAGCACTTTGCATTTCCGCTAGGACGACGAATTAACCCTCCACTCTATAAGGGCAGACCACACAACCCTCTCCCCCAACACACACAGGCACACACTAGCTGCAGGCTACTCACACCATGGCAAATTATAAACGACGCGCCGACTTCGTTTATTGTTTATAAACAACAACTTGGACCTGCAAGTTCGATTGCAGGTGACGTATGCCGGGTCGACGACGGGTCGAGAGTCCCTTAAGCAATATATGTACCTGTGTATGTATGTGTGTGCAGTGGCAATGTATGCAACGAGGCGCCACATCCCAGTTCCCAGTACCGTTCCACAACTCCAGTTTGAAACTACACCCCCACTACCAGGGCCAGTGTGAGTATCCTTCCGGCTAGACTTGACACTGCCAGCGGCGCTTGAGCAAACATTATTTACATTGAGCCGGTTGCCCAGTGAACAACAGTGAACAAGTGTGTGGCGGCGTCCAAAAAGGAATGCAATGTTTGGAATTTGTGCAATGACAGGCGGCAAAAGTGAAAGCAAATCGACATTGAATTAATTACAATCAGGCAGGTAGCATCTTTGACAAGTGCCAAGCAGCCTCTCAATATATAAATATGTATATAAGTATATAATGCATACATGCACACATGTAACTAAGAGTAATCCTCTACTCGTATAAGTTTAGCGGAACAGTTCAATTTTGAATGTTTTCTTTCTGCGCCTAAAAGATGCTTTGCTCTGTGCAAAACAAAATGGCGTCGTAGAAAATATATATAGAGCGACATCTGAGGCAAAAGAACAAAGAGAAGGACGCAAATCAAAGTATGAAGAAAATACCTGTGAAATGTTTAATTTCATAGCAACGCCCCAATGCGGAAGCAGCTCACTGCCACTCCCCCCTGCTCCTGCTGCTCTTGTAGGCCGGGCAACAAAGCCATCAAGTGAGAATGCCGAAAACAACAACAACAGTCGAGTCACACACACACATAATTTGAGTGGGATATACTTAGAAGTACTGCGTGGGGAGCTCCTTTTTTTTTTGGGGGGGAGTCCAACAAATTCATCATCTAAATTTAGCTAGAAATATTTCGTTTCTTTATGCGCAAAAATAAAATAATCTTTTCACTTTCTTTGCAGCTACTAAAAACTTAAGCAGCTCAAACTAATTTTAAGCACCACAATTGCCTTAAAACACAACTGGAAATAGAAAGAGAAGGAAGAGAGAGAGAGAGGAACCGTGTAAGAAAGAATAAACGAAAGAACGAGAGAGAGAGAAGAAAGAGTCAACGAATTTCGCATAGAGAGTGCATGCAACGAAGCCTTTAGCAAAACTTAATAAACAAACGATCTGTAGATATCAACACGAGTGTGCAGCACCTATACACACACATAAATACACTCACACACACACAGTTCCTCAAAACACAGCGTCACCCACACAGCCTTAAGTCCCAAGCAAATGAGAAATGAGCACGAGATTGGCAACGCAGCGTCAGTTCATCATCTCTACCAGCTCTGCCGCCGCTGCTGCAGTTGAGGCAGCCGCCGTGGAAGCAGCCAACTCAATACAACTTGAAACAGATGAAGAGCAACAGGAACTGGAACTGGTGTCCAAGTCGACGGAGGATGTGTTGACAGTAGTAGAACGACATACACCAGCCTCGCCTGGCAGTCATGGCGAGGAGTTTGAATTCTGCACTGAAGATGGTGTCGTTGTGGCTGCCACACTGGAGGATGTCATGACGCAGGTAGCACTGCTTTCTTCCCCCCACACTCTCTTCCTCTTCTATTTCAATTGGGTTTCTCCTTGCAGAATTGTCAGCTATTGCAGAAGAAGCTGAGTGAAGGCATGGACGATGATGCCACAACAGCTGCAGATCAGCTGGAGGTCATACGCGTTGTGTTGCCCATGGACACGAGTGACTCTAGCCAAGAGGCGCAGCTTCATGCTCATCTGCATGCCGTGAACAGTGTCAGCAGCAGCGATGCCGGCGCCACAGTCACAGCCAACAACAACACCGACACCATACACACCTTGCCGGGTCTGGGTGCAATCAAGGCAACTGACGATCTCGTGCAACAGGTTGCCAACGGTCAGTTGACAGTGGTGCATGCCAGCGATGATGACGACGGAACTCCGTTCATCACAGTGACGGGTGAGTCTTAGTATATTTCATAACGGGTAGAATATTTAGTTATTACTCTTTAAACGAAAACTTTAATAACTTGAATAATATACGAGAATAATAAACACTATTTGAAATAATCTTAATCTGCGTCTGGTTCATAGAAACCTTCATGACAAATTTGCTGTCTCTAGTTGTTGGAGTTGTTGACGAACAATCCTTAAAGAACTTCTTAAGAGTCTATCACAGCACAATCGATTTGTTGACAGTATAATGGTACAAGAACATAAAACCGGAATGAAAGAATACCTTCAACATGTCTATCTCCTCCAATCGTCCCTTTACCAATTATATATAATGGTGTAGAATTGTATACTATTGAATGTATTCCTTGATAGCTATAATAACTCCAATTACTGCATATAAACAAGTTAATAATGAATATCTGTATTTGTTACTGTTTGTTCCTTTGTAAGCTATAGGATATACAATAGTTGTCCTACTTTAATATCATTGCTAAAGTGTATAGTCATAAGAGTCTAACTTTGATTGGCACTGCTAACTTTAATTACTTCGAAAATCAAATCTGGTCTTCATTCAAAAACCCTCATATCGGAAGATATATTTTTTTTTTTGATTACATTTTATATGATTATTATTTACAAAGAAAAAGTCAGACTTATGATGAGTAATCTTCTGGCTTATAATATAGTAAATATGTATGATATCTAAAGGCTTCTCGAAGAGCAGGTGAACATATGTTAGAAGTTACTTCAAATAGGGCCTCCTACATAAATTTGACAACTACTTGCCAATATTTCGTTATGCACTTGTATTTTGATTTGTTTTCCTTTGTCATTAAGATTTCTTTTGGATTATATACAATATATTATTAGACATTTCCCGGAAGAAAGCCAGATAATTGTAGTTCAACTTGTGTTAGTTATTTCTTTGAAAAAATGGGGACTTACTAACTACTAATTGCTTTGATTTATGAAGAACTGTTGATGTAGCAGTAAGATTCATGGGAATCATTATCAATATAAATTTTAAAGTATTTGCTGAGATTGTAGTGAGTAATTATTAAATATATGTATATCTTCAAAAGAATTAGAGAATTAAAGAATCGAATCTATGCCAACATATTAAAGATATAAATTGGTTACAGTAGTAATGTAAATAACTTAACATTTGCTTTAAATAACAAAGGAATACAAGTGCAAATTTCTGTGCATGGAATTGAAAGTAAATCAACTTTGCCCAATTAAAATAATATGAAATAAAACTACAATAGACGTTTGGTAGATTGTTTTTAAGTACAACGAGAGAGCCTAAAGAAAAGCCACGAAGTTTTATGTTATGGTAAAAAACACGCAGCAATTGCGAAGGGAATTACATCGTTGCACTAGCAGAGAATCAAAGCGGAAACCAGCAAACAAACAACAAATGACAATGGCAAAAAGTCGCGCCTTTGTAAACAAACATAAGCACAGGATCAGCATCTTCGAGTAGGAGTGAGTGGTGGGAGGGAGGGGGAGGGTGAAGGGTGAAACCAGCTAAATCCCTGTGCATTTAAAACGTTTGCTTGATATCACAATTAAAGGGACTTAATTTGAAAACTGAAACGAGCAGAGATGAGCGGGTAACAAAACCCAGACAAGCAGACAGACAGAAAGGCAGATAGAGAGACTGGCAGATAGAGAGACAGGGAGACAGACAGACAGTCGGATAGAAAGATTCAACAGTCACCCCGTTGCACGGAGAGCGAGAGAGTTACCTGTGCAGGAGAGCAGGACACGGCACCGGTTACGGCACGTGCAGGACAAGAGTAACAACAAAAAAATTGTAGCAAAGTGCAGCTGCGTACGTTAGAGGGAGATGGAGAGAGGGTGGTGAAGGGGGAGGGGGAAAGTATCACTCTGTCAATGATACCCTACACACGTACGCACACGTAATTATTATATTCCACTTCAGCGCTGCACAATGAATTAATCGAGATTACACTTGGTGAGCACTATCTATAGCAAAGGATCACACGGTGCCGGTGCCGGCTTTGTGATGTGGGGTGTGGCAGGGGCACGGGCAGAGGCAGCGATTCTTGCGAACCTGGAAATGTTGTTTGCTGTGATACTTGATTTTATTAGCACAAATTACCACCACCAATTGGGCCAAACAAAACAGTAAGGCAAGTTCCGCGTGTAATCACAACAAATTGATGTGAGTTTGGGTATCAGTTCGTGAATGGGAGAGCTCTTCTAACCCTCACAGCGCGACGACTCATTAATAACCGCCCGCTGTGCGTTAATACCTTTTTATGCACGCGAATATCAGGGGTATCTTAGAGCTGTCATTGAATTAGATACATTTCATTTAAGTAGTGATTATATGCAGATATATTCTGTATGTATAAATAGAATAACTTTCTTTTGCATCAAATCTAATGAAATTTTGATCTCCCTCTTCAATTTATAGTTACAATCTTGTATTTAAGTTTTATGTATTTTAAAGTTTCATATAGAAAGAGTATACCAACTTCGATTAGTTTCATTTACTCTCTTTTTACACGTGTAACCTTGTTATGCTCGCAAATATCGGGGGTATCTTAAAGCTGTCATTCAATAACATATTTTAATTAACTCAAGTCCATACGGAGATATAAGATATACTCGTAGAATGCTAGAATTTATATTCAATCTAACCAGAAATGTTCAATATGTTATTTCACTTATTCTCGTGTTGATCTTATATCTTATATAAATAGTAGATATTCTACACTTTCTTTTGAATCTACTCTGAATTAATATGTTTAAATGAATGTTTATTGTAGTAATCATGATTTGGAATCTCTTGTCAATCAATAAATAGACAAATTATGTATTTAAGTAGTATATATTATATAAAGAAAGAGTATACAAACTTCGAATTGTTTGATAATCCTCTCTCTCTTGCTACACTACCTTGTCATATAGTAGAATATTTGACCGTCTATTGTACTATTAGTTGCTCAGTGCCACTTGCGCGTCTGAAGAGGGATTTATTTCCGATTGAATCGACTTAGTTAGAGGGTGGGACTGCTCAGCGAATTGACGATGCAGAAAAGCTTAAAATTTAATAATGGCAACACACGAACTAATGAAAACGAAATCCTTACCAGCTGACTAAACGGAGGAGAAGAAGTAGCTTACCTGGACGACATTCAAGTGGATGTGGGTGGATGGGTGGTAGTGTGTGTTTGAGTCATTGCTACTATCCATCGGTCAGGGAAAATCAGCATATGGTGGGTTTCTTTTAATTGATTGAATAATGGGTTGGAAATAAAGATTGCAATCGCTTGCTGGGCAAAGTAAGATGCATCTCAAAGCTATCTCGGGTTGCCAATCAACAGCAGTAGCTCATCAGAGGGAAGCTCTACAAAAGTGCCCTAAAATTCTATGAACCTCGACTCTTGTGTGTTGGCAAGGTGCAGTCTGATTACAAAAGGTTAACTGTTTGTTTGTGGTTGTTGTTGTTGGTGTTGTTACAGCAGATACAATAGATGCGATAAGCTGCACGTCCAATTCAAAGTTCAAAATCAGAAAGGGACGAGAGATGCTTCTGCCAGCTGCACTTGTTGGTTATCCTGGCAATTTACCTCATATGTATGTACAATATATGAAAGCATAGAGAACCTTTTCTGATTTCCGTTTAATACAAACAAAGTTCTTTACATTTGCCTGCCTTCATATTCCTCTGGGAATAAGCACAAGTGTTTCGCCGATGACGCGATATTATTGAAAAGGATAATCAAATTCATTTTGGTTCATCGATTTTTGTAGTTTATTGGCTAAGCTATATGAACTTTAACTTATTCAACTTTTTAATGTATAAAAATTACGTTATGTTTAACAGATTACATTAAGTACTGCTTTTTAAACGTGTCTCTATAGATCATATGTTAGATCTGTAGATTTTACACACTGATTTAAAATCTCAAGACATCAATTTATATTATATTTATAAAAAAAAAAAACATTTAATTTGGAAATTACTTTTTCTTATGAATCCCTTTTTTAGACAGTTAAACAACATACATAGAAAATACAAAATAAAACCAGAACTAGAAAAGTTTAGCTGCAATATATTGCATCTATACAATCGATCGATTTAACAGAACTATATAACACATGTACACAATTTTGCTGTAGTCTGATCTTAATGAATTTTAATAAAATTTTTGAAAACAAAGATAGATTTAAGTCCGATAGAGCATTTTAACACTTCATCGAGTTGAACTTAATAAAGCAGAGACTCAAAACAGTGCTAGCAATGAGTTCAATCATGAAAATAGTAAAATTCAAACAAATAACAAATAAAAGAATCACAAAACTCGTAGATTCTGTGACTCAGCCTCTTTGTTTAAAGAGCAGAGCATATTAAATCATATGTAAATAATTCACAGAATATTCAAGCTGTTTAGCATTATTTTGTACAATTTGTTTGTCAACTAAATCGGGAATATAAAATTTCATGTAAAAACTTTGCGCTTTCCTTTTTTATAAAATCACGATAAATTTGTCTGCATTTTTTGTCCGCTACTGAAAAAATAGAATATCACGTTTTCATGGTAAATGTTCATATTAAACATAAGCTCATTTGTGGAGCGCATGGGGAATACCAAAAAGAACAACGCAAAAATATGAAAAAGTAAAGAAATATTGTTTACAAACTTGAATTTGATTATTAAACTAAATTTAGAATTGAAATTTAAATGATGAGAATGCAAACAATATAAATTTGTTATTATACACAAAGAAGCGCCATTGTTGCAACTGTTGCATACTTCAATGGGTACATGTGTTCCATGTGAACCACAAGTTGAAGTTCATAGGAGATTTGTCCAAAGGCCACAAAGCTGCTTCACATGTCAACTTTGCTGCGGTGCACAAGAATACGAGGAGAATTCTCATTAAGTCTGGCTGTAAAGACCACAAGGATGACAGAGTAGTGTCCCTGTATTTACAGTTGAGGGTGTGGACAGCACCACAAGTGGACCGCAAAGTCTCCAACTGCAAAGTCAAAGAGATGATGGCACACAGTCCAGCTGCGCGGGCAAAATTAATATGCGAAATAGTTGCACGCTGACGAGGCAAGAGTCAAAGAGGCAAAAACGAAAGAAATATGTGGAAAAATCATACGCGCGTGGCACGCACTGTGCGTTTGCCACTGTGTGTGGCAGTCAGCTAGGCAGGCAGGCATATGTGTCATCACAAGGCCCACCTGCGTGCTGCCCCTGCCCACGTCGGGCAGGAAGGCAGGCGCGTGCCGGCAGCAAACGTTTTGGTTGGCCAGGCCACGCAGCATCCGCTGGGGGTTGTTGAGCAATCTATCTGTGTCTGTGTATCTGTGAGTGAGTGTGCGCGCCTCATTCTCTGCATGTGTGCGTGCATGAGTGAGTGAGAGAGAGAGAGAGAGAGCGTGCAACCTAGCAACCACCAGGCTGTGCGGCTGCAACAGGGTAGGCGTCTGGTGTCAGCAGTGAGCCCGGATGATTGGCTGCGTTGCCTTGACGCCGACGTTGCTACATGCCGCACTGCCTGGCTGTTGCTCTCTCTCTCTCTCTCTGTCTCTCTCTCGCTCGCTCTCACAGCAGTCGCACACTATATCTTCAGGCTTCGGTCGGACACTTGTTCAGATCCCAGAAAATGCGACTTTGAGCCCGGAATTAGCTGGCGCCGCTTGAAAAATAAAACGTTGCTGCCTCCGTTGCTGCCTCTGCCTGTGCTGCTGCTCCAGCTCCAACTCCACCTCCAGCTACTGTTGCTGGCGTTAGCTGCTGGTCCAGTCGAGGAGTGTGGCAACTTGGTGTGGGTTGGATTATTTGCTACGACGACTACGCTGATGCGGCTACCGTTGCCGCCGCTGCGTCTCGCCCTTGGGGAGGCTGCTGGCGCTGGGCAGGCACAAATCATAACAACGCAGCGTCAGAGCGACCAACCAACCAACCAAACCACCCACCCACCGAACCATCCACCCAACCATCTACCCACAGCTACCATTTACGCATCCATCAGCGAGAGCAGCCACCACCACCGCTGTAATTTAATTCGTTGCTGCGCCGCCGTCACTGTTCCTCGCTCCTCGCTCCTCATCTCGCTGCCGTGTTGCCGTGTTGCCGTGTTTGCCGTTGCCGTCGCTGTCGCAATCTCATCGTCATCATTATTTTTCGGAGGCATATTGCTAGGATAACATTTGATTTTGAGTTCAGTTGTAATTCTACCGTTGCTCTCGTCGCTTCTTGTCGTTGCTACGTCACAGACACCGTGCTCCGTCCGACTCCGACTCCAACAGCGATACTGTGCCACGTTGCTACGTCACAGCAGCTTCCGCCATCGCGTGCCACCCACTTTGCCGGGCATTTGTTGATTTTCACTTTCACTTTCGACTTGTTACGGTTGTTCCTCTGTCCTTGTGCTGCCGGCTGCAGTTGCCCAAAGCAACCAGCGATCATCAGCGCATCTCGGTTTACAATCGCACAGCCTGTTTACGCTTGCGGACATGTGAGGCCACTGTGCCACAGTCGCAGTCACAGTCAGCTGTTTAGGCGGGATTCACACACACCAACACAAAGAAACACACACACACACAGCGTCCACAATTAATTCATTTGCGAGCTGCCCCACTCGAGAGAAAAATCCAAACGAATGCATTCGCGGTTCGGCTTTGAGTGCCAAACGCGTCACCAACATCAGCAGCAGCAGCAGCAGCACCAACACCATCAGCAGCAGCAGCAACAACAGCAGCAGCATCCTCATCATCATCAACTTTCCGAATTGGATATCACAACTGCGCCACCGATCGCTAGCGCCGCCGCTGCGTATACAAATCTATTGGAGAAGTGCCGTTGTAAGCTGCAACATCAGCAGCAGCAACATCTGCAACAGCCACACCACCAGCATCATCACCAGCAGCAACAGCAGCAGCAGCAGCAAGGGTCACAGCAGCAGCAGCAACTAGCGCATCACTTGCTGCAGCCCCAGCATCATCAGCAGCAGCAACACCAACACCAACAGCAGCAGCAGCAACAGTTGCCGTTGGCGGCGACAGCAACTGCAGCACTTGGACCGCTGCCCGCCGCCCAGCTGCAATTGCAACTGCATCATCATCATCATCATCATCACCATCAGACGTTCGTGGCCACTGCCAGCGCCGTCAACTACAGCAGTTGCACAGCTATCGGAGCTATTGGGGCCGCTGCAGCTGCCGCCTCTGCCTCTGCATCGACAACAGCAACAGCAGCAGCAGTTGGAGCAGCATCCACAAGCCCGGCAGCAACAGCAACAGCAGCAGTTGCCGCCGCAGCAGCAACCACAGCGATGTATCACCACCATCACCATAGACGCCACAACAATCTGTCCTACTGTGGTGGTAAATATTTAACAACGCATGTATTACGAGTACCAACAATTCCCCGATTTCCCCTTGTCTCCTTGCCCCCTTGCTCCTGCTCTAGTGTGAATCCTATCAATGACTTTTAATTGACGCTCTGTTTGCGCTCTCCACGGCGAGTGTGCAGGGAGTGCAGTCTTCACTGTGATTTGACTGTACCACAGTCCTTGTTTGCGTGTCTCTATGTGTGTGTTTGTCTGTGTGGGTATGTCTGTCTGTGTATGTGTGGCTGTGCATGTTAATGTGTGTGTCAAGCTTGGGTAGCCCCAACGAAAGTGTCCAATGTCTTCCGCATGCTTCATTGTCCACGTTGAAAACTTTTAAGCGAAAGACATAAAAGTGTCGCACAGCACTTTAAATGCCCTATCGAAAGAGGAAAGTCAAGAGTTAATGTAGGCAAACCTTAAGAGATCATTTAGATGGATAGATTGACCTAAATGTAGACAAACCTTAAGATTTCATTAAGACGGATAAATATATATATTTGTGCTTTATTTTCCCTATAAATCAACATAATATAACATGATTTAATACACAACTGCATATTTTAACTGCATATTTTACAATTTGTCATCCTGGAATTATTAACATTATATATTTACAAACAAAAGTGGGAAGAAAACTATTGATTTAAAGAGATTATTAAAAGATTTCATTAAATTCAATTCGATTTACTATACTGCGACTTGTAAAGTGTAAATTCAGTATAAACATTGAATAGTAGTTTGAATAGTATAATATAATATATATAACATCATTCTAATTTGTATATAATATAATTATAAATAACTAACTGCAGATCTTTTAATTTACTTTTACAATACAAAAGGTTATATCTTTAAATAAGATTCAAAAAGTTAGCTTTTGGTTGAGCTTCTACATGTTTAAAATAAACTTCCCTTCAAAGAGTTGTATGCCATTAAATGCACAACCTTTCGTGTGAAGAAGTAGCATAAGTTACAGTTCAAATAAGTTCATACAAAGTTAACTTATTAATTTGTGGGGGCGCTGGGCGTGGCATCTTAAATTAATAAATATATTTAGCTACGTATGGTGTATAGGAATCTTTATGCTTAATTTGATGTCAGTAGCACTAATAGTTGCTGAGATCAACGCGGTCACACAGACGAAAATGACTAAGTTGACAAAACTATTGATAATGACTATAAATTTTTGCACATTGTGGAATCTAGCACGTCAATTACTGTCTGTTAACATGTTTAATAGGCAAATAATAGTCACTTTTGTTTTGAGTAGATAGAATTAAAAAGAACACGTATATTTAAGTAGGTGCAATTCTATTCAAAGAGTAACATCATCAACATCAACCTTTTAGTAAAGTTCTTCATTTCCAAAGAGAGCTTTATTAAGGCGGAGAAATCTAAATGAGGAAAATAACATAGTTATTAAATATTCTATTATATTTTCTTTATAAATAAGCAAATATTTTTGCTTTTTAATTATATATACTCAAAACAATAGAGACTGAAGATCAAAATGTATTTTAGTAAACTAAATATCTCTAAGATATATTTTGCAAACGAGCAAATTGAATCTGTATCCTTTCTCTGACTACATAATTCTTACTGCCATACATACTTTTTATTTAGTATTGTAAGCAAGAGCAAATACTCTCGGCAGTCTCTTAATAATTGCTTTGCCTGCTTCTCTTTCAGTTTCCGGCCAGGAGCAGAACTATCAAGTGCAATATGTTGATTCGGAGCTTTACCACAGCAATTCCAGCCAGACGCAAATGTAAGTAAGATCTGTTAGTGCCGCATCCGACAGAGAGCTTAACAAATCTCGTCCCTCCCTGCCTCTTCTCCATTTATCGACCTGCACAGGACATATCCGTTTTGTCCAGTGGGCGATTACCAGGGCAATGGCCAGACATACTACTCCACCACGGCGGCGACGGGTAACTACACAACGACGACGGCAGTGGGCAGCACGGGGAACGCGCATTCGACAACGCTGCCGTATCTGGTGCCCGTGGATGAGAGTCTGCTGTTGAATGGGTCCTCGCAATCGCATAGCAGGGACTCGCCGCATAGCCTGACGGTGAGTATTGTAGGATCGAGGCTCGAGGTCAGTGAGCTGATGGCATTGACTAACCACCCTCCTACACACACACAGAATGAGGTTGCGTACATACAGGAGGCACAGAGCACACCACAGACACCCACATCGACGACGACCACCAATTCGGCCAGCGGCGGCAGCATCGGCAACGGTGCCGATGGGGCGTCGCCCGACAGTGACCAGAGCGCCATGGGCACCTGCAACAAAATTGCCTCGGCAACGGTAAGTGGAAGGGGGGGAGCAGAGAAAGGTCTGCTGCTGTTCATGCTCCGCCTGGCAGCAGTGGAGGCCATCGAAGCAGCAGCAGCGTTGCTAACCATCTCGCTCGCACATTTGCAGATTAAGTGGCTGTCGCGCAACTACGAGACTGCCGACGGCGTCAGCCTGCCACGCTCGACACTGTACAACCACTACATGCAGCATTGCAACGAACAGAAGCTGGAGCCGGTGAATGCAGCCAGCTTCGGCAAGCTGATACGCTCGGTGTTCTCCGGCCTGCGCACACGTCGCCTGGGCACGCGCGGCAACTCCAAGTATCACTATTATGGCATTCGCATCAAGCCCGGCTCGCTGCTAATCAATCATCATCAGTCCATGGACGATAAGTCACTGCAGGCGGCCCACTATGGCGCATCACCGGGCAATGGTTCCCTGGCCAATGTCAGCAGCAGCAGCAGCAGCGGCGGCGGCAATAGCAGTGGCGGCGGTGCTGCATCTGCCGGCGGCAGCATCAATCAGTTGGCCAACTCAAATGGCAGCAATGGCAGCATGTCTGCGGCTTCGAGTCAGCGAGCCGGCGGCGCCAAGAAGCACAATTTCAAGCCGGAAACCTACGAAGCATGCATACAGGTAAAGTTCTTTCTTCTTTGTTTGCTTCTTCCAGTTTTAATCTTCGCTCTTCTCAGTATATTGGCGACGGCGCTGGTGCCATGCCCGTGTTTCCGGCCATCGAATTGAGTCACAGCTTTCACAGCGAGCTCACTCTGGAGGATGTGGACACATTCCGTGCATTGTATCGCGAGCATTGCGAATCATTTCTGGATGCTGTGCTCAATCTTGAGTTTGGCACCGTTGAGTTTCTGCTGCGCGACTTCTGGCGCACCTCCGACAACAACAATCTGGACGAGTGCGAGGAGGAGAAGTACTTGAGCAAATCGAAGCTGTATCTGTTGTGCCACTGCGCAGAAGTGCAAAAGTTTGTACGTGAGGTGAGTACAGTAACTGACAGAAGTTCTGCGACAGCTTTTTTAGCTAATGAACAATGAATTTAATGTGCAATCAGAGACGAAATAGAGTTGAAATAGTTATTAATAATTAGAATTCATATACAAGCACTAAAATATACAAAAGAAAAAGGAGATTCCTTTAAGTAAAACTATTAAAAACAAGTAAGAAAACTAGAGTAGAGTGTGATCGACTAGTATATATCCACTATACTTCTACTGATTGCCCAAAAATATATGTTTCTTCTATGTTAAGCGTATTTTGTATAGCTTACTTACAAGGCAAGCCCGTGAAATCTGTATGCTCATTGAAATTCTTAAATAACGCAACCAAATTCAGTAATCTTTTGGTTTGTGATATTTATTGTGTATTATATAGTGTACACTAAAAACAATTTTTCTAGCCTTAAAATTACACTAGCAATTCTATTTCAATCAATTCCCAAGGGCGTAAAGAGGCGTGGCTAAATTCTAAAGCATACTTTAATTGACTGCTATACACACGAGAGTTGTCACAAATTCTGATGAATTTAACTAGTCTTTAAGATATAGACGTTCATACAGACATTCAGACAGACAGAGCTTTCCCAGCATAGCTATATCAACTAAGCTGCTGTTCTACTGCATCGTTCATTAATCTGTTTACTTTCTCAACTAGGTGGACTATCAGTTCTATCAGAATACAGTGGATGTCATAATACCAGATGTGCTGCGCTCCATACCCAATGCACTTACTCAGGCCATACGGAACTTTGCTAAGAATCTGGAATTGTGGCTATGCGAAAGCATGCTGGGCGTGCCAGAGCAGCTGGCACAGATCAAGACCAGTGCCGTCTCGGCCTTTTGCCAGACACTGCGACGCTACACATCCCTCAATCATTTGGCGCAGGCAGCACGTGCTGTACTCCAAAATAGTGCACAAATCTCCCAAATGCTCAACGATCTCAATCGCGTCGACTTTCACAATGTGCAGGTGAGTGACAACAAAACATAAGTTCTCAATGGGTTAACATCACTTTAATGGGTTAATTTCTCGCACAGGAACAAGCCGCTTGGGTTAGTCAATGTGCACCGGCGGTGGTGCAACGTCTGGAGAATGATTTCAAGGCGGCACTGCAGCAACAAAGCTCGCTGGAGCAATGGGCCAGTTGGCTACAGCTGGTGGTGGAGTCGGCAATGGAGGAGTACAATGGGAAGCCGAGTTATGCGCGTGCTGCTCGTCAATTTCTGCTCAAATGGAGCTTCTACAGTTCCATGATCATACGCGACTTGACGCTGCGCTCTGCATCGAGCTTTGGCAGCTTTCATCTGATACGACTTCTATTCGACGAGTATATGTTCTATCTGGTGGAGCATAAGATTGCCGAGGCGCAGCAGAAGACGGCCATAGCGGTCATTTGCGAGCGCATGGTAAGCTAAGCACACACACACACACGCACCTAGTATTGCCCAGAACTAACCTCCTGTCAACCCTTTGATCAGAAGAAAGAGATGGACTTTGAATTCGAGTGCCAGTTCGCCTACATAACCAACGATGGAGAGCAACAGCAGCAGCAGACAACAGCAGAGGGAAATACACGTGCTGGGGATGCAGGGGGAGGAGGAGGAGTCGAGGCTAATGAGGCCAAGCGCTTGAAGCAGGAATGAACAATGGCTATGGAGCAGCAGACCGGACTTTATATGTATTTAGAGTTTTTGTAGATTTAAATGTAAATTGATATAATATTGTGCTATTTTTTGGAGAGAAACAAGCAGAGCACAAAGCACACTCCACTTTTACTACCGTTCGAGAAGTCTCTACACTCTACACAACTGTCGAAAATGTTTGTATGTTATAGCTTAGGTTCATGTCAACTGTGTAAACTTAATCGGTTAGCTTTTTAAGGCTTTATATGTATGTATGTATATGTATGTCTATGTATATGTACAAGCAGCGGTAAACAAGGCAAAATCGAGGCCCGGCCCGGCATTAAAGTGAAGAACCGTCCAAGCAGTCACCAAGCTAGTCATGCCCAGCAGTCATGGCGTCTGGGCTTGTCTGATCTGATTTTGTATTCATTGGATACAGTTTAGTTTAAGTACTCGTGCATTAGTAACATACGATTTCCAAACTTGGCCTCTAAACTAAACTACACTTGTGTTTTAAATTTAAGCAAACAGTTTTGTCTGGTTTCAGAGCGATAACGTGTATGGTACACACTGTACAGGGTTGCGCACGAACATATCTACAAATCTACACCTACGCACACACGTATAGAAACACTTAACACACTCACCGGCATGAGCAGGCATGCAAAACTGTATAGGTAATCACACACACACACAGCTCATTTCGAAATTAGCTTGCTCAAATTACGAATAATACATTTAATTAAGTAATCTAGGCATTAATTTATGTGAACAACAACAACAACGTAAACAACAGGCCTTAAATGTGCAAATATCAACACTCAATTTATGAAAATGAATACCTTACTATATACGTTCGTAACATGTATTTCATTAATGCATCTGACTATATTTGTATGCAAGCAAAGAGATAAAGATGACAGAGAGAGAGAAATATTTTAACAGAGGCGCTTATTAAAGTATTTTATGCCAGTTTAGGTACATACGATATTTACTCAAGCAACAAACAAATAAACATTTTGTAGGTCACCAAGTCAGGACCCACAAAAGACAACAAAGAAGTGCAACCAAGCCTAGTCTATAGAAACCATACTACGAATACTACTAGAAAAGCACCAGGGCATAGTTTTATATTCGGTTCGTAACGAATTTGTCAAGCTCTAGGTTCTTAATGTTCTGACACAGTCACAAATAGCTTGATCTCGTTGAACATTTCAAACTCATTCGAACTCATGTACTATATTATTCATTTTGTAAGTCTAAACTAAAGTTTAAATCTCTATCTGTATGCTGTATGTTTCCCCAATATTGTTGTATGATGATCTATGTTTAAGAACTGAATTTTATTATACAAAAAACTTACCAATTACTGTGCAACGAAAAGCTTAATACCATCACGTCATCAATTTATACAACTTACTATGTCATTTCGTGTATCAAAGTCATGGGAGTCAGGAAGCTCCTGTAGAGCAACTGAAACTCATTTCTCAACATGCAAACACTTAACTTGAGCTTTATTGGTTGTAAAAGTATAAAACACAATACAGAAACAGAACACTATAGACCATACAAAATTGAGATTTTAACTAAAATGGGAACTACCTATTTATAAATGTGAAATAAAGATGTCTAAAAACCAATTTAATCATCGAGCAGTATTTGTTTTTCTGATTGGGGTAAGTCGATGAACTCGTAGAAAACAAATTTGCTTAAATATATCTGTTTCAAGAATGTTTACTTACCATATTTGAAGTCTTTACTACCATTGGACTCTTATATAGATGTACAATACTTGTAAACTATGTATGGTAAGGCATATAAGGTATGATACAGCGCCCTGCAGCACAGTAAACCAGTCTCTGGTTTGTAAATAAATAAACTCTTGATAAACTTGTAAGTTATTTGAATTTTTTATTCAAATTCTTTTTTTGGTTTCAATTGTGTTTTACATATTGATTTTCTAACAACTTTATACAAAAATTGTTTATTTTGATAAATGAATTTATGTATAATCATAATCGTATCGTATCTAGTTATTTTTAAAATATAATTTGTTAAAAACTAATTGCGTAATAGTAAATTACAACAAAAACTGTATTCTGCATATATTTTCAAACAATTCGTTTCGTAAAATCAAGATCGTAATTGAGGGAAAATATAATGGAGAACTACTACTAAATATATATTTAGCTTACAAATTGTGAGAGATGTGTATGATAATAATTATTTACAGTAATTATTTTGTTTGTGTACTTAACGCTTACTTGCATTAAACTTAGTAACTGTTTGTACTTTGTATTTAAATCTGAGGTCCTGTTTACACTCATGTAAACTGAGTCCTGAATGTGTGTTGTCTGCTATACGATTGATTAAGTTCTTTAAGTCTTTTCAGTTTTGGAAATTGACGACAATTCTCATTTGGAATTGCAATGTCGTTGGTTTGGTTGCTTGGTTGGTTTCTTTTAAATATGTATTATTGTTATTGTATTTGAAATTAATAATTATATTTCATTTACAGCTTAATTGGTATACAAAAATGATTGGTAAAAAATATTTACATTTCCATATAAAATATACATTTCGAATATAAAATACATCAAAAATTTAATTGACTTCTTTCAATTGATTTGATAATTCGTTTGTTATTATTACTTGTATAAAGTATATATATATAGTATATATATAATTGAACACTTGGCAAAATGATGCCAAATTCTCTCGTTTGAATACTGGACCGGCAAGTTTTGGGTGGTTGTCCTACACAGTTTATTCTATATGTATGGAGTGTTTGCTGTAAATGCTTATAAATGCCATTTCTATGTATAGTCAACAAGTGTGGAAATAGTATAAACAGTTTGTTGTTTGTTTCACTTATTTCGTTGTCAAGATTTGTTTACACATTACACTTAAATATAGTTATACAAATACATGTTTTGTTTTTGTTTCGATCCACAAATATCTGATCTGATAAAGAAAACAATCGTCATACATACAAATAACAACGATTGCTATATAGATTTGTTTTCTCTAGAGATCAGGGTCGAATTTTATGTTGTTGTAGTCAAGATTGGGAAATTAGTGATGAGCACAATGGTTTGTCATTGAAGTAATTATTGACAATTACTGGAATTATGAAATACTTGAGTATTCTCTCTCAAGCGTCAATTATGTTTCTCATCTTTCGATTACGAGATCTTATTAAACATAAACATTTATTTGAGAGCCCTTTCAATTTACATAGAAATATATATATATGTGATTATCAAAAAGAAAACGATTACTTCAATTGGAATAACAATCTTACTTTTGAATCTACTGAATCGATACGGGAGAGAGAGAGAGGGAGAGAGAGTATGTACATAATGTGAATGTGAAGTGAGACCGGGCACAGTCCGAACTGAACTGAGCACACAGTGTACACAAAGGGACTTAGACTTAGAGATAAATGTTTTAAGCGTAGCTGAGGGCGGGGGAAGAAACCCTTCCTAACGTTCTAAACCGAACACTAAGTGTGCAAAATGTATGATTTGAATTTCGTATTGCATGAAGTGTTGTTGTTGATGATGCCAGGCAGGCTCTTCTTATATAATGCGATTAACCAACGGCATCTTACGACGATTATATGTGGGTGCAGTTTGTTGTATCACCTGCTGCACCTTAACCTTTTGGCCATATTGCTGTTCCAGCTCACCCGCCGGACCGATGGCATAGTTGATGTCGAGGCGAGCTCGCTTGGGCGACTGATAGCCATCGTTGGCATTAAGATCGGCAGGATTTAGTTCTATTATGCTGCCAGCATGCCCATTGGCAATGGCTCTGCGTATCGCATGCTTGTCCTCCTCGATTTCAATGGCGTCGTAGAGCTCATCAACCTGCGCGAAGAAGAAGAGTTTAGATTGAAGATTGTAATTCATTGATGCCAAATGGAAACTCACCTCAATATCAAACTCGGCATTCTTCTGTGAAAGCAGCAACTGTTCGTGGGGCAGGTGATTGTTAGACTCATGACTGTGTGCCTCATACTCATGCAACACATGCTCCTCATCCTCGCTCTGTACCCAGCTAAAAGAGAGTAGAAGAAAACAGTGTGAGTAACACGTAGAAAGTGATTCAGTTTCTCGTTGAACTTACTCGACATCATCGTTCTCCTCCTCCTCGACCAGCATCGCATCGATGAGTGTCTCATCAAAGTCCTGCTCCTCGAGGTCGGAGGATTCCTCGATTTCGGATTGTGAATCCATCTCCACATCTGAATCGGCCGAGCCGTGCTTCATTTCACCACGCTCCAGCGACTCCAAGTGCTCAGGATATACCATAGCTCCACGTATAGCAGCGGGATCTTTGCGTGACCACTTCTGCACCTCCTCGTCCATCTTGCAGATCCTCTCCGGGTTCATGGCCCAGCGACAGCCCTTACGCTGATTGCCATTCGTTGCAGGACGTTCGATCTTCTCAAAGCATTTGTTCAGCGACAAATTGTGGCGCACACTGTTCTTCCAGCCACTGGGAGCATTCTCAAAGTAGGGAAAATGCTGGCACAGGAAACTGTAGATCTCGGAGACAGGCAGAGAGCCGGCGCGGGAGTTCTTCAGCGCCAAGGCAATGAGACACGAATAGGAGTAGGCGGGCTTGGGGAACGACGACGACGCAGACGAGCTGCCATTGCTGGCTGCAGATTTATTTACTTTTACGCTGCTGTTGCTGCTGTTGAGCGGTGCAAAGGAGAGCGGTGACGACGATGTTGTGGATCTGCCATTTGTGGAGGACGTAGTCGACATGGACGAGGGTGATCCAATGCTGTTGCTGCCGCTGCTGCCACCACCATGCAAGTGATGATGCGGCGAGTTTGCAGCTGATGCAATGCTCTTTGGTGCATTGCCGCCACCACCACCAGCACCGCCGCGCTTTGCCATTGCCCCAGTGTGCAGTGTGGTCATGTTCTGCAACGGACTTGCCTCGCGATCTCGCTTCAGCAATATGTTGCCATTGCTGGTCAGGGTGGTGGTGGTGCCTGCAGCTGTGGATTGCTGCTTCAGTTTGTTGTACGTTGCACTGTTGGCAAACGTGAGACCACCAATTCCCGGTCCCAGTTTAATGGTATTTGTGGCTCCCGTAGTTGTGAGCAGACTAGTGTTCTTCTGTGTGCTGCCGCCATTGGTGGTGGCTTTTGTCTCCTCCGACAACGGCAACGTTTGCACCTTACGCAACTCTGTGCCCAGATCCTTGCGCACCGCATCCAATGCCGGCGAATTGCGACGTTGCAGCAACGAGTTTGTTGCCATTGTAGCCGGTGCTGTGGTGCTGCCACCAGTTGCAGCACAAGATGTAATGGGCAGTGCCGATATCTGCTTGGGAATGTGCGCCATCACCTGCTCGCGACGCATTGACCCCGCGCTGACCTTCATTTGTGCCGGCGAGAAGGTCAAATGTGACTTGTGCTGATCGCAAGGCGACGCGGGTGTAACCATCTCCCCCCTGGCAGAGCTGGCTCTGCCTTGAGCTGATGATGCACCAGCACCACCACGCATCTTCTGTGGTGAGCCAAGCAATGCATTGGAGCCCAAGTTCGAGTTGATTAGCGGCATCACTGAAATGGGATTCACACAGGCACCAACATCCGCATAGTAATCAGAGGTTGACCAGAAGTTGGCACACGACCCCATCCACTTGGCTGTGGGTGAAGCATGCAACGCGCTGCTGGCCAACAGATTTGCATTCGCATTGTGCGAGTGAAACGATGACGATGACGTTGATGAGATGCTGTTGCTGGTGTTGCTGTTGTTGATCGCCGAAATGGCCTCCAGTGCATGATCCAGCGAGCTCATGTCATTCGAGGCGCCCACAACGTTGGCGATCTCAGCGCGTATGTCCACATCCAGCATATCCTGCATGGAATCGGATACGTAGAAGTCCAGTGAAGGTCCCGCAGCATCCTAAGAGATAGAGGGAGAAGAGAGAGAGAGACAGAGAGAGATAAGAGATCAGTTGAAGTGCATTTGAAATACTTAGAAGTTGAAGTGCATTTAAAATCTCAACTAATTTTATTGGCTTAGCTTATTGTACAGTTTTCTCATCCATCTCCTTCACTTGTTGATATTCTATACTTTGTATATATCATGTAAATAATATGTAGATAAGATATTTCTGTTTATAAAAGGATATTCCCTTGCCATGCCAAAGCAGGCACATGCATACAAACATAGTGTGTAAATGTGTTGGTGTGCACGTACTTTTCCTTTTACTACATGCAACAATAAAAACAACAACAGCAACGCATGAGAATGACGATGGGAAACCGAAAGCAGCAGCAGGAGTCGATGGCCAAACCAGTTTTATGCTGCAAAGGCTCAACAGACTTCAGACCTCAGACTCAGACACAGGCAGAGCCAGAGCAGACTCCGTCTGTGTCAGAGACACACACACACACACACGCAGAGATAAACACACAGGCTGCACATACACAGCCAAGGCAGAGCGTAGTTATGTACAGCTGCGTTCAAAATATTAGTAACACTTGCAACAAATAAATTGCAGCTTATTCAATTATTATCTGTTAGTACAATAGAGAAATAGTCGTACTTTTATATAGCGAATCTTGGGTAGTTAACTCATGATTTGATAAATAGTTCAACCTTCATCTGATCTACCCTTAAAAAGCAATGAGAAATATCAACATCCTTATCTGTTTTATGAAATCAAAGAACATCTTTTAGGAAAGGGGAATACCCTTTATATCTGCACTTTAAGATCTGCTGCACCCTTTGAAAAAAACACAATCGAATATTCCATATAAATCTAGGTAATTATTTAAATTGATTTATATATGTTTTTTTACAGTGAAAAAGACTAAAGAGATAAATAGTGAAACAGTAATAAATCAATAAGGATATGATCTTTGTACTATAAATAATATAAAATAAATTAAAACTAAATAATAAATTCCAACTATTTTAATTTGATTAAATATTGTAGGAACCTATTTTTGTGAGCTTTGGTGTGTTTGTATGTATAACCTCAAGATGAGGCGCCAAGTAATGTCCAGCAAGACAAATACATACAGACATTATATTGCAACACATGCATGTGTATGTATGCATATGTAAGCGACACACACACGCAGTGGAGCCCGAGGAGACCATTAAGAAGGCCAGCGTAAGACATATTAAACCGGATATCAGCAAAATTGAAAGTTTTATGCAATATAAGACTGAATCAGCAGCATACAGCATAAACAATAAACAAAAAAATTAAACGAAAACAAGAGATAAAAACTAATATAAAGTCTTAAATGACAAGAAAGAAATATAATATAAAATATATATTATAATATTTTAAATAATATACAATATTTGTATATGCATGTTTATTCAGCATTGAAGTGTTCGATACGCATGAACGATTCGCAATAGAGTCCACTTGGAGCTGGATCAAGCATTCACCATAGTTTCGATATATTTATATCAAAATGTTGCTTAGCTGCAGAAATGTTTCAGCAACATTTTGATGTTTGAAACTCAAACGAAGCGATAAGAGCGAACGAACGAACGCAGAAAAAAGGGGAAAAAACATCATGCATACACACACACACCTAACATACACATGTACACATGTTTGTATGTATGCATGTTCATTGAAAAACGAAAAGGAATTAAAGCCGTACATAAACAAAGGCGAGAACAGCACGAAGCGAACAGGGAAGCAATACAAATACAGCAGAGTTTTGTGTGTTTGTATGTATGTATGTATGAGCAGCGACGTTAACGTCGACGTCAGCTTCATGTTGAGTTTGAAGAGAGAAAACAGAAACTGAAACTGAACACTGGGTACTGAAACTCTACTGCTGCTGCCGGTGCTGTTGTTGCTGCTCTTTGTGGTGGAAAAAACATAGAACATCGCAACAGCAACAGCGCTGCTCTCTGTTGAGTACACAGTGTACAGTTGGCAACAAAACATTCTGCAAATTGAAACATAAACAGAGCAGTAGAGCTGAAACTGAATGCCGCGCTGTCGCTGCCTCAGTCGCTGTCGCTTTCGCTGCTTGCCGTCGTCTGAGTACTGAGTACTTTTTGCCTTCTGCTCTGTTGGCGAAACTTGAATTCTGCTACGTAAAAAGGGTAGTAGGCGCTGCTGCTGTCTCTGCTACTGCGGTGTTGCTGTGTTGCAGGAGCCAGCGACCGCACATGTTGAAGCATTCTTACAAGTTTTTGCATGTTTGTGAGTGTGTATTTTTTATGTTTCGGGTATTAGGCGCAGCTTAACAGTCGCCTGTTACTTCTTGGCTGATGGTGGTGGGTGGCAATGTTATCGTGTCCGTGTCCTTGGACACATTCCATACCATTGACCCGCCCTTGGGTCATGTCTGCCTGGCTGTTCCCTTGCCGGCATAAAAAATCAATAATTGAGGCATACACACACACACACACATTCGCGGCCTGTCCCTGAATGTATGATAAGTTACATAATTTAGCAGGATATCATAAACTTTTGCAGGCCGTCTCTGTGTCTGGGTTGGCGCTCTTTCTTTTATCAGTGCCGAATATGTTCCAAGGAACATACGCGCCTACACGTGTATATGTATGTAATATATGTATGTACATGTACAAGATGCTCCTCTTCATCTGGACAAAGTTAGACTTCCTTTATTCATCCTTTACTAGTGGCAAGCTGTAATTCTTCAACTTCTTCCATGCACACAACAGTTCTGCGTCCGAAGTAGCGTGCAACAATAAATAGGGGCACAGCAGGTGTTGCATGTTGCCAGCTGCCGCGGCTGCCTTTCCTTATCTTGTAATGGAACACAAGCCCTTGCAACGATTATCTATCGATTGTTTTTAATTGCTTGGCACAGGAAATTGTTAATGAATTTTCTATTCTTGGGTTGAGTGGGAATCAAAGAGTAATGAAGGTTCTTCAAATCCTTTGATCATTGAAAATACTCATGATAGATATGATATATAATGTATGCAAATATAATATATTATACCGAATACTTATGTCCATATATAAGTATATAACTGTTCATTACCTTCCGTTTAGTAAATAGAATAAGCCTACTTTAATTTTAATTTTAAATTATATTAAAACTTTTGTATTACATTGAACAACGTCAGAATCCGACAAGAAATTGTTTTATTTATGGTATACAATTCTTTCTAGCAATATCTACAAATATAATATCAACAGAAATGATCCATAAATCGGAAAATCCATTCATGGTTTGCTTTACATTTTATTGAGTGCTTTTTGACACATTGTATAGAGTTTATCAGTCCCTGGGGAAAATCCAAGTATAATTTAAAGCAACCAATCATACTTCCAGTTTGAATGTGTATTTTATAATATCTACATTTTAACTGCATACATGAGTACAATCCGTTCAAAATGAATGTATTATTAGAATTCTTGATTTTTATATGATTACTCTATAAATGTACGACCCGACAGGCTGTTGATCAAATATTTAAGGGTATTAAACACACATTTTTGATCAGGAATTGCGCGTATAACATGTGTATGTGTGTGTGTGTATGCTCTCTGATAATGGACCTTTCGCCAGACAGTCATACCAGGCAAATAGACCAGGCAGCTGCAATTCACAAACTCGGGGGTTGTTGTTGAACACCAACATATACGAATGTGTATGCATGTAACTGCGTGTGTCTGTGTGTGTGTGTGGGATTCAACATACATACATACAGACATTCGCATATGTCTGCATGTAATTATCTGCTGCTCTGTAATTTGTGAGGTGCACATCTCTCTCTCTTTCTCTCTCTCTCTAAACGGAAAGAAAACTTCCTGCTTCTAATTGGTTTTCTTTTCCCTTACAATGTTGTTCTTGTTCTTTTTGTTGTTGTTTGCTTTCCTACCATCATGACCTGCATAGTAAGAGAATACATATATGGTGCAATTCCTACACACACCCACGCAACAATTTATACTCCCCCTTCACATCATTAGGGGGTTGCCCCTTACAAAAAAAAAAATAAAATAAAAAGAATGTTTTCGAAAAAATGTGACAAAATAAAAAATACATTGAACAGGCGAACAAAATTGGCAGCAAGGTTATCAACAAGAAACAAGAAACGAGCATTTTTCGGTTTGCAAGAACTTTTACAGGCTCAACTCAACAGTGACAGAGCCTCATCCCATATGTGCCAAGAGAGAGAAAGAGAGAGATACATACACACAAACACATGTGTAGTGTATACATATGTTATGCCCTACACACAGAGTAAAGGAAGTCTGTTTGTATCATGCAAGTAAATCATATCATATCATGCAAATAAATATAAATATATGATTTACTTTAGGATTATTATTAATTACTATTATTATTATTATATTATTTTTATTATTATTTTAAAATTAGTTGACCAAAAGGTACGAAATTGACGATATAAGGTCAAGCAGTGTAGAAAAACAGGGCTGTTAACGGAGTTCTTTGTTAAGCACAGCAGAGTTACAGGGGTACAAATTTTAAAGGTTGCGGTACAGATGCCCTAACAAAATAATAATAAAATGATGGATAAATGATAAATAATATATAAAATATTCTACAGATAAGTTTCAGATATAGAATAACAATATAACGACATAATATCATATATAAATATGTTATACAAAAGATATTCTTGTCTTGAAGTCTTGAATCGATTCTTTTCGTTTACAGGGTACACAAGAAGGCAAACTTCTTTAAGGCAGCAGAGCTTGTTGTCCAGAGCAGCTGCTGCCGTTTCTGATGACCTTTTTAAATTGTGCAACGAAGCAATGCATCACACACACACACCGTATGCATATGTAAGTGAAACACAAGGAGTGCTCACACTGAGCCCTAACACCCTTGACAGGGTCAGAGCAGAGCTCATTCGTGGCCTAGACACTGCTGTTGTTGTTCTTTTTCTTTTTGTTGTTGTTGTTGCAGCCTGGGGTGCATTTTATTTTCTTGTATTTTCCTTTGCTTTGCCCTTGCGCCTTCCCTTCCGTCTTCGTTTGCCATCTGCCAGCCATCCTTTGTCTCCGCTCTTACCTCAGGCTGTTACATTTCTTCTCTCCTTCTGCATCGCCTTCTCCCCTTCCCTCTGCAGCTTTCACCTTAAAATCTTAATGGCTTGACACAAATCCCAGGACAACTCACAGCTCAGCTCAGGTAAGCGAACAGTTCCCGGACATCGTCATTTTAACAGACTTTACAGCAAACGCGACTTATGTCTTCCCAGTATTTATGAGCGCCTATTTGTAAATTACTTTATGGTGCGGGACACTTCATGCCAAGACAGCGAGAGAGAGAGAGAGAGAGAGAGAGAGGGGAGATGCAAATCCAAATCCATGCAGAGCTTTAATTTTGCGGTATTTTTCTTAAAATTATATTTGAACATATTCAATGGGATCCCAGGGGCAAGAGCAGTACGTCACTGTGTGTGTGTGTGTTGGGCCGTGAGAAAATCTATGCGGCATACAGCTGGGCGCTCATATTCAAGCAACAACGAACAACGACATGTTGCCTCCGCCTCACATAAGCAACGGTGTAAGGGGGAGGAAAGTGCTGCCGGTGGGTGTCTCTCTCTCTCTCACTCTTTCTCTCTCCCCCTTACACACGCAAGTCAAAGTCAAAAGTTTGCCGGCACGTTGAACTTTGAAGTTTCTGCCCTTTTGCGCCGACACTGGGAGAGTGAGAATGTAAGCTTTCAATGAGAGAGCGGGCGGGAGAGAGAGCGAGCTATTTGACTTTTTTTTTTGCATTTGCTTTGGTTCTTGCTCTCTCTGTCTCTCTTCCCCTCACAACTTGTGGCGTTTGAAGATGAACACGTTTCGTTGTGTTTGCTTTTCTTTGTTTCTCCTCCACACTTGCACATACTAAAGCGCAGATCGCACGCACACACACACACTTGTGGATGTATATTGGCGAATTTATACACGTTGCATTTAACAGGCGCACATGTCTCATGTCTCATTCATGCATTCAACTTTGTAGGAGGTCAGTACTAACACTAGAACTATGCATACAAACATACATGAAAACATACAAACATACACACACGCAAACATACATGCACATAAGTCTGTATGTTAAGTTTGGCTTTAAAACAAAAGCCGGCGACAGCGAGCGAGGTGAACGATTGGCCTTCAAAAGTTGAAATCGCTAAAGCAGAAGATACCCTATACAAAGAGACACACCGACGACAAAGCAACAACTCACAGCAAACTGGCAAAAGTCACAAACATACACACATGTAAACATCCGTATGTATGTGTGTGTTGCTTAACAATAAATAAGCAAGCAAAAAGATACAAATTACGTATGGGAATTAACAATACATACAGATATACAAATGTATATATGTATGTATGTGTATTGTAAAACGTAATTACCAATAGCCTCTGTTAAAAGATCTCTTCACATTTCCCCAACTCCAACACCAACGAACCAGCAACAACAACAATATTCGCAACTCTGTTGTTGTCTGCTAACTTTTTAGTACACACAACAGAGCAGAGCACTGTTGCTGTTGTTCATTAACATGTACAATACATTAACATAAGCTCGGTCTCCACACATGATTGTACCATAGCCAAGTTAATCACCAGAGAGCAAAAATAACTTGAGGAAGTATGCGCGAAATTATAGAAACATACTATCGCTATTATTATTATTATTATTGTTATATTTGTATGCGCAGCAGTTCTGTTCCGGTTATGACCGCCGCCCGCCTTCCCCCATTAATCAATGGTTCCAGAGAACAACTTCAAAGCACAACGATCGCACTCACAAGATTGCGCACACACACACACGGAAATACATTCGCATTTGTATGTGCGAATGTGTGTACATACACATACATGTACACATTTTGAGATATACGTGCAAACTACCCGCTTCGGCGAAACTGGCGAATTCAAAATTTAAAAATTAAACGTTAAAGCGAATTGGCGACGAGCCGCTGACTAGCGAGTGTGAGAGCGAAGCAAAAATAACAACAATAATTCGCCGCACTGGGTGTCAGCGAGCGAGTGAAAGAGATGCAAGAAAGTGTTCCTCTTGGGGCCTGTGTGTGGAGGGGCAATGCAGCTGCAGAAATACTAGGTTGAATTTATACTTTGGAGAGAACTGGTGTCGCTGCTTTGTCGACGACTCTCTGCGACGAAGAAAACGAACGTTACGAATTTGAAATAAACGATAAAGAATCATGCTTTTTGTTACTGTGTGCGTATGTAACCGGCCGGCAACACGGCACACATGCGGAACACAGTGAGAGAGAAAATCGCAAAAAAACAAAGAATAATAGAACAATACTTAACAGCTCTCGTCGTGTGTTTTGAGCTGTTTTGTTAAATAAACACACCGACCTGGCATATATACTTAGTATGGATGTTAATTATGTTTGTAGGTATGTACATACCGCATATTTGCTGAAGAAACCCTCGTGTATGCCGCTCGAGTAATCCTCTAGTTCGAACATATTGTAAATTTACTTAATTTACTGGATTTACTGCTGCACATAAACTTTGTTTTGATCGGGTATTCTTAGTCGACGTTCCTTTAATCCTCTTTTGATGATTGTATGTGTGTTGGTGTATATATATGTGAACAAAAAACCGTTGCGCGCCTAATACAGAACCAAAAAAAACAACTGTTCTTTGGCTACGAATTTTACTTTTTATTTTTATCATACACTTGCACTCTTCATAAATATATAGACATTTGTGAACACGATTAATTATCTTTTATTTTCTTGCACTGACACATTTCGCACGTTACCAATTTTAATTAATTCGTTTTCCTTAATCGGAAAATAATATTTACATCCAATCACAAATGCGCGAACCGCGTTAAACACGTCCGCTTCGTTCGGCTTTGTTGTTGCATTTGACTAGGGATGTTGATATCGTACTCATTTATCGATAATCGTAGATGTAAGGCGAAAGCAGTTGCCGATAACAGTGTTCGCTAACGACGTTGCCGTCGATATACTATTATTCAATACTGTTTTCAAAAGGGAAATTTATGTGCTGGAATTTCGTTAGTTTTCAAAATATGAAAAAATGTTTGATTTATTATAAATATATATATAAATTTTATTAATGTTACTCTGTAAACCACCTTTTGTTCATTATTCTTTAAATTAACGTCACAGAATGAATGCATTCAATTTGCCAGCTATATGATCTAATAGTGTTGTTGTTAAGTATACATTAATGGAATCACGTGTTTATATTTTTACTGTTAACTATTGTTGCTAGGCGCATGCAGACGTACATAGATCATTAAAGATCAACTGTGTTAGGTTCACCTTCATTACAATTTGCATATCTATACATTTTTTAACAATTTCGAAAAATAATATAAATCTAGCATTTAATTCACAGGAAAATAATCAATTTTTAAACAATCGTGGCAAGAACTTCAAACTCAAAACATTATTTCAATTAATTACAAATTATAACGAATACAAATTCGGAAAATTAAAAAAATAAACATTCATAGTGCAAAATTATAACATTAACAAGAAAATATTGTGAATACCAAAAAAAGTTAGGAGTACAGCCGACTGAACTGAACTAACTGGGTTTTTTTCACTTAAGAACTACTTTCTATTTCTACCAAATATCTCTCTCTTAAATCGTAACGCCGAAGATTTAGCCGGATTTGGATTCGGATTCTTCTCTCTTTTACCCTTGGGTGTGCAGGGCAATTCTTTGAACCAACTGTGATGCGGTGTCGATGGAATCTCCTTGAAATACTTTTGTTTCGGAGTCGAAGGCTCGACCTGAACAGGGCCCGCCCTGTTCTTGAATGTGGTAAAGTCATCCTTCTCCAACAGGGACTCGACTGCGTAGCCAGCAGTCGTTTTTATACGTACGATACTATGATTCTCTTCATCAGAGCTCTTACCTGGTGAAACCTGCACTTTGTTAGACCCATTCTTAGTTGTATTTTTCTGACCTTGGGCCTTGGCCTTAGCCTTAACGACGACTTTGCCCTTATCCTTTGGTTGACGCGACAATTTGTGTTTCATGGTCTGAAAACATAAATATATTTAGTATTTTTAAGGAGTACAAAGGATAAACTCTTCAAGCTCACCTCTTTTTTAACTGTAGGAAGAGGCACAAGAATCTGTATGGCTTGCTTCACCGCATTCTTCGTGGCCTGCAGACGCTTTACATTCTTCTTCAGCTCCTTCCCCTTATTGTCTTCCTGGTTGTTTTTAACCTCCTTTAGCGTAGTCTTGACAACGCCATCAGCAGGTTTGGCATCAGATAGGAGTCGCTTCTTTGGAGCTTTATGTTTTCCCTCCGCAATGCGCTGCACAAAAAGAAAATTCAATTTACTCTTAGTTCATGTGGAATCTTACTTCAAAATGAGGTTACTAACTTGCTTCTTCTGCTTTAGTTTAGCTTCATTGGCCGCTTGAAGAATATTTTCACAGTACTCCAGATATTCGGCTGCTGTCTTTGGCAACTGCTTGGGTTCTTCCTGCTGCTTAGCTTGGTCTCCTGCTTTTGGTTCCGCCTGCTGCAAGGGCTCTTCCTTTTCCACAACAGAAGATTGAGACTCTTCCTTTTCCACAACAGGAGATTGAGGCGATTCCATGCCAGGCTTAATAGGTTCTTCCGGTGATTCCAGGGATTCATCATTCTTTTTGGACTTCTTACATTGAACCTCTTCCATTGTACTGTCGTTCAAATCATCCGCAGCGGTACAAAAGCTCTTTGAGATACGAGTTCGCTTTATCTGCAGGCGTTTCTTCTCCTCCAGCGTTTCAATGAACGACTGCGATGGCTTGAAGTCGATATTCAGGTGTTCACTGCGGCGACTTGCCTTAGGCTTTGGCTCAGTGACGGCCGCTTCTGAGCCCTGGACATAGAGCGTTTGCCGACGTGACTTCTGCAGTGGATTGAACATCTTCTTCAAATGAGATAAATCACACGAGGCCAGCTCAGACAAGAGCGCCGCCTCAGACTCATTTGTAGAAGATTTAGACGGTTTTTTAACAGGTTCTGCCATAGAATCGGCTTCTGCAACTTCGGGTTCCACCACCTTGTCCTCCTGTTCCGCAATAGTCTCAACATCTTTTGAAATGGCGTCTTCTTTCTCTGAATTCTCTGCATCGCTTTCATTTTCAGTTTGCTTGGTTTCTTCAACTGGAGGCAGCGAATTATCTTTAGTACTCTCTTCTTCAGTTTCCTCGGCCGAGTCGAACACTTCGTATATGGTCTTGTTGTTGGAGCTTTTATTTTTGCTGATCTCCTCATCACAGCTCATCTCGGGGCTGGAGGGCACAAAGTCAACCTCCTCCTCCTCCTCCGAGACGATTAAATTGTGGACATCTTCTTCTACCTTTAATTTTGGTGATGCAGTTGTATCGAGTCGACTTGATTTATTCATCTTATTCTCCACATTCGATTTATCATTCTCGTTCTCTTCGGCCACAGCATCCTCCTTGGCACTTGTTTGTAATGATTCGCTGTGCTCCTCCTCATCTTCTTCGATAGAGACTTTAAACTTTTTGTTTATATTATCCTCAACCACCGAATCATCGCTGCTGTCATGAACTACAATACGTCGACGCTTCTTGGGTCCCTTGCCATCGTTATCAATAAAGTCGTCTTCTTCGGCTGTCGAGAAACGCAACGAGCTATTCATGCTATCACCATCTTCATCATCGTCTGATACGATAAAAGACATTTTCTCCTCGTCCTCATCATCTTCTGATGGCTCCTCATCTGTGTCCTGACTGCCCACAGATTCGCCGTCATGCGGAATTTCATTCTCTTGAATCTCACGACGTTCGGAACTATCCATTGAATCACCCGAGTGATAATTTTCAATCACTTCAACTTCATTGTCAACAAACATGCAATTGGCTCCCTCATCCTCATCCTCACCTTCCTCATCGTGTTGATCCTCGTGAGAGTCCTCCTCCTCTTCGCTACCACTAACCACAATATTTGAGGATATTTCTTTTTTAACTACAACATCTTCCTCCTTCTCTTTGCTCTCCAAAGACGCCAGTGATCCAATCAAATCAATCTTTGGCAGTGGCTTCATAGAATCCTCTTCCTCATCTGCCTTCGGTTCGGGTGCATCCAATTTAGCTAGTGGCGTCGAACTGTTGCGGCGTCCCTTCAAAAAGCTCTTTACAGGTGTCTCATTCTTGATATTGAACTCTGGTTTTATATTGACAATCTCAGCCGGTGAGGCATTGATGCGTGCTGGTGTTTTTGGAAACTTCGGCTTGGATACCTCGACAATGGGACTGTCGGAATTGAAGGCCACCGTCTTTCTGCCTGCAGACGTTGGCTGCGCCTGCTCTACCACACGAGATATAGTTCTTGGTGTCAGATCGGTCAAACGAATATCTTCAAGGATCTGGGTATCCTTGCTTTGAGCTGATTCTGTTGTTGTTGGACTCGCTTGCTTAGCATCAGCATCATCCTCAGTGATTGACACTGTAGTCTCCACTTCATTAGTATTTTCCGGTTCAGTGGAAGCCTTAGTGGATTCATTCTGCTCCTCTGATGCTGCCTTGGTGGATTCATTCTGCTCCTCTGATGCTGCCTTAGTGGATTCATTCTGCTCCTCTGATGCTGCCTTAGTGGATTCATTCTGCTCCTCTGATGCTGCCTTAGTGGATTCATTCTGCTCCTCTGATGCTGCCTTGGTGGATTCATTCTGCTCCTCTGATGCTGCCTTAGTGGATTCATTCTGCTCCTCTGATGCTGCCTTAGTGGATTCATTCTGCTCCTCTGATGCTGCCTTAGTGGATTCATTCTGCTCCTCTGCTGGTGTTGTTGGCAACACCTGCTTAGTCTTTTCATCCGCAGTCATATCATTTTGTTTGCTCGACGGTATTGGAATTTTGGACGTAGTCCTGCGCACGTTCTTGGGAGTTTCCTCTTTCTCCTGCTGAGTTTCCTGTTTCTCAGCTGCAAGAGGTTCATCAACTGTTACTGTCTCGGCCATTTCTCGCTCGCTCATGGCATTCAGATTCAGATCTTTGGCCTTTGGTGTGGCAGCTTTGACAGTTTGCTTTTTCT
Source organism: Zaprionus capensis (assembly GCA_018903675.1). Taxonomy (NCBI): domain Eukaryota; kingdom Metazoa; phylum Arthropoda; class Insecta; order Diptera; family Drosophilidae; genus Zaprionus; species Zaprionus capensis. The sequence goes on along the minus strand of JAEIFN010000964.1, from coordinate 7,949,430 downwards.
CCAGAAGGATGTCCCTTACTTTGATCTGAAATTTGGGCGTATTCGAAGACTTCTTTTTCGATGACGATGTAATAGCAATGTCCGACAAGACTTTGTCAACCTTGGGGGTGGACTTTGCTTCCACAACTGACTCTTCCACAACTTCGGCTGCGTCTTCTCTCTCTTTCTCGTCATTCATTTTCAGTTTTATTTGTTTTTCTTCTTTTTTACCAACACGCTTTTTTTTCTCTTCCAGGGAAGTATCCATATCGAATTGCGGCTGTGGAATATTGTTTACTACATGGCTACCAACAACTGGTGGTGTTTTAGACATGGAACGCGTGATACGCCTTTCCTCTGAGTTCAGCGGCGTAGCTGAACGACGCCCCGAACTAGCACTCTTTGGGGATTCATTGAATTTCGGCCTCTCATTGCTCAATCTCGGCTTGGGTTGCTCCGCCTCCAACTCGGCAATGTCCTCTTCCTTTAGTACCAACTGTTTTCTAGCGGACTTAGCTGGAGTGCGCATCGCACGCTTGGCGGCAGACAAAGCGATGGGAGTGACAGGCTCAGGAGTCTCTCCACGTGCAATCGATGCACGTGTAGTACGTGTGGGTGTCCTCACATCTGTAGTTGCCGAATTCAAGCGTGCTCTGCGGTAAGGACGCGGCGACGCTGCAACAATCAATAAAACAATACGGTTCTATTTACCAGAGTTGCAACCAATTGCGAAATGCATTATAACTAACCTCGGTCGGGCTGCGTGTCAAGGAGCGGCGTTGAGGGGCGACTATCAGTCTCAAGCGCCGACATGCGGCGTGTCCTTGCTCGAGTTACTTAAAGAATAAATTTAATTTATATTCATTAGTATTAGTGATAAATAAAAGGCGCGAGTTGAGAGCGAAACTTGTTTTCGGTTCTAGCGATCGCGTCACTTTTCGAATTCAAACGGTAAATTCGGCAAGGCGAATATTCTTTCAGCAAGCGCAACCGATAAGCTTTAAGTTATTTTGATTACAACTTACCACGAGGCACATCATTGCTATCCTCTTCCATTGTCTCTGTTCAATTCAAGTTTTTAGCTACAATTTGTCTTATTCTATTTAATACACAAAATAACCTAAGCAGATTACAATTACGAAACTGCCGCGGAGGCGATACGAATGACGCTAAACTTAGAAATGAAATAACTCAAGAATCGGCATCTGAATGGCTGAAACTGGCTGGACGCCGCCAAAATGTACATGTGCGTGTGTGAGTGGTCTTTGCTTGCTTTCCAACACTGCACACACTGTTGCAACCAAGTGATCCGCGGGCGCGGATCGATCTTAATTTGAAAGTACAAATTAAAAAGTTTAAATCTTTTTGCAAAAAGTTACTTGCAGATGAATATGTTTGAATGAAATGTGACATGAAATGTGTTCTGAGTAAACACCGAAGGCAACATTGATCCAAATTTTATTTCTTTGCTTACTTCATGGGAAAACTAAGTAAGAAGAGAATAAGAATTGGAAATTAAAGAAATAAATTTAATATAAGAACCTAGAATCATATCAATTCTTTAGAACCACTCAAAATTTGTTTATTAAATAAACGGATAGAGTGTAAATTGTAATGGTAGAATAATATTCTTCTGTATATATATCATTATCTTTGTATTTGTCTGTTTAAAAACCAACAATAGATACATATATGTAAGTAATTTTATCAAGAAAAATGCAGAATTGAAGCACTCGAATTTGTTTATTAAATAAAACATATATAGAAGTGATTTTTATGGTGTAATTAACATGCTACAGTTACATCATATTTTGTTTGGCCAACTCCGGGTTAAATTGGCTGTTGTATTTTTGGACAATGCGGGGGGTTGCTGCGGGGGTAGGTGCCGCCGAGGCCGCCACGGGGTTCACAGATTCCTTAGGGGCAAATAATAGATCCTGGCGGCGTCGCTCTGCCGCCTCACGCTGGAGACGCTCCTTGCGCAGCCTTTCAAGCTTATCCCGCTTAGCAGTTGCCTCACTTGCCCGCTCATCACTCTTGGAACTTTTGTGTTTATGTTTCTTGTGTTTTTTATGATGTTTGTGAGACTCTTTTTTGTGTTTCTTGGACTTGGATGAGTCCGTGGTGAGTGTTGGTGATGACGGCGGTTTCGAGTCATGTCGTTTGTTCGTGCTTTGTTTGGGTTTCGTTTCTTTTGCGTGTGGAATCAGCGCGTTTATCAATGTGAGTGGATCTTGTGATAGTTTCTGTTTTAAATGACGTTCGGTGGCATTGCGATCCTCGTCGTCATCCTGATCGAGGCGGCGACGCTTTGGTGCCTTTTCATACCAACTTTGCACTTTCAGCGCTTCATTTGTATCCTGGCCCAAATAGGTGAGATAACCAATTTGCTTTTCATACTTCTCCTGCTCTTCCTTCTTCTCCTTTTCCAAATCCTTGTTCGTTTTCTTTACGTGGTTCTTGTAGTCTGCAAATAGATCCACTCCAACGTCGGGCGGCGCCGCAGTCTCGTTGGTTGTAGCCCCAGTAGATGTTCCCGCTGCTGCTGCTGCAGAAGTCTTTTCGGGTAAGCCAGATTGACGACGCAGATAGTTAATACGTGCCTCGCTTTCCTTTTAAATATATGTGGTTAGTGATTTTCATTCAATTTCGATTATATTCAAGACATACGGCTAATTCCAATTTGTCCTGTTTTTTTTTATCCTCTTCCTGTGCGGCTGCTTCGTCCCGGCGCACACGGGCAATATTATCTTTGGTACGCACATGCCAGCTGTGAAATATGCATTAAATATTGTACTAAAACAATTTAATTATAACAAATATTTGTCTTACCGTTTTTTTGGCAATATATTCATGTTCACCCAGTTGCTCTCAAACTATTCTGATGTGCAAATGGTAAACAAAACGCGTTGCGTTGTGAATATCAAAATGCAGTGTTGTACAGTGTGCTAATTAAAGTTAATCAGCTATTTATTCAATAAATTTGTTGTATATTTAAATTATTCGATGTAAGGTGGCTGACGTAAAACAATCACTATTTTGTTTCAAACACTAATATAAAATTATCCCCTAAATTTTACACAACTCTGAATTGCAGTTTTTGACAATTGGCAAACGCAAATGCGAATGGCAAATCAAATACTCATCTGTCAGAAGGAAGAAAAGGGGGACACATATAGAAAAACTGCAGCGCAGCAGCAAGAGTCCCGAAGAAAGTAATTTTATTTGTGAAGAAAAAACGCATTAACGACTTGTGAAACCAATCGAACCGAATAATTGACACAGCTCGGGCTGTCAATAACGTAACGCAACGCGCGCACTACGCTCGCATGTAGTTACAGCATGGAGCAGCGTATTCTAAAGCAAGACGGATACTTGGATGTGGGCGACGACAGCAGTAACGATGGTGTTTTGCCTGGTGGAACACCAGTGTTCGAAATACGCAACATTGTTTATCATCCGCAGCTGAATGTCCTGCTTGCGTTTGGCGTCAATAATCTAGTTAAAATTCTAGACGTTAATTCCGGCGTTACACTCCAGACGTATCAATTGAGTACAAATGGTAAGCAGCGCAAGCACCAAAATGCAGCAGCAGCTCAATACATACATACATGTGTATATGTTCAGGAAAAGTGACCACACAGACGCACATATAATTCCACACACACAGGCACACACGCGCAAACATCAATTTATTGCATTGTATTTTGTAAATGTTGCGTCTGTGTTTGTCTGACTTCGATGTACATATATTCAAACATATGTGTACGCAGATACATATGCATGCATGGATTTGCTGTGTGGTTGTTCTTTGGACAAGAAATTGGTGTATGCTTAAAGTATACCCTCTAATAAATTGAGATGTGTTGTGCTTCATCTTCAATTTGTTTGCTACAATTGACAACTCTGCTTTCGATTCGATTGTTTTTGTTTTCCTTCTTATTACGCAGTTACGCATACGGTCAATTGTTTTAGAGGTATACACACACACACGCACACACTTGCACCCACACACCCATGTGTTTGTTTAGCAAAGACTAAACTTTACAATGAATCAACAATTGGGAGTACTTAATAAAAATCTTGTGAAATTCCCATTAGTTACCAATACATGAACAATGCTTGCACATTCTGTAATTTTCTTATTGAGTCAAAGTTGTTGTGGGCAAAGAAGATTAATCTTTGAGGTATTTTTAATATGTGTACAATTTGTTTTTGTTTTTTGTCGCAGCTGAGAGCATTATCCATGGACGCTACATGCCATTGCAAGATAAAATCTTGTTCTGGGATGGTCATAATTTGGGACTGCGTGGCGATTATAATGGTGTCTTGCTTTTGGACACGATTCTACAGTCGCCAATTGGTCAGAATGATGATTACATCAAGCTGGAGCTCATATTATCCGAGGCGATCATCTTTCAGAACTGCATAAATGAACTGGAAAGCGAAGGTCTCGAGTGTCCGTGTGACATTAGCAACGAGCTGACACAGAAGATAAACCAGGCTCAGCTAAATGCCAAAAAAGGCATAAAAGCTCAACGAGTAAGTATTTTACATGCATTAAATAAAGAAATGACAAGATAAAGATCAAGGTTTTGAAAGTTTAGATTGCCTGATTCAATTAATTAAATTCAACCTAAGTGGAAAGAAAATTAACATTTAAATATTTGTATGATTTACAGTGGAATACCATTTGCCTGGAGGTGCCCTATTCCAGCCTCAAATTGGTGGCAAACAATGTGGTCATATTGTTGAAACGTTTGGAACGACACATTCCGGTTTTGGCCATAGCATCGGCCATCAACGAGAGACTAACTGATATGCTGATGGGTTCCCGTTTACCAGACTATGGCTGGAACTTTAGCAACTTTCAACGTGTTCTCATGCACTCGGAGGCAGTGCGACGGCAGACGTTTGAGAAGTGGCCACATATGGATTATAAATGGGCATTGCCGGATCAGATGGCTCAGGCGGGCTTTTATCATCAACCGTCGTCGTCGGGAGAGGATCGTGCCATGTGCTTCACGTGCAACGTGTGCCTGGTGTGCTGGGAGAAAACCGACGAACCTTGGAGCGAGCATGAACGCCACTCGCCGCTCTGCCCGTTTGTCAAAGGCGAATACACGCAGAATGTGCCACTATCCATCAGCTATGCAACAAATCCAGCGCTAACATCTCCTGGCCTCGGCTTCGATATCATCTCAAACAGCGACTATGCCAATGTACTCTGCACCAGCTGCACTCAGACCGGCGAGCTGAGCGTGTGGAGCATTGAGCGACACTTGAAACTGATGCACAGCTTTCATGTACCCACTTTGCTCAAGGAGGTCTTCGAGGAGAATTTCGAATGGGCGCGCGTTACGGCCATCTGTGTGCTACCAAATGCGCGCGCCCGCACCAAAGTTAACTATGTTTACTCGGCCAACTACAATGGCAGTGGTAACAGTAGCAGCGCTGCTCATGCGGCCAGCTTGCATGGAAGCAGTAAGTTTGGAGGCGTGAATGCACAGCATATAACATCCACTTCAACACTGCGTGCCGGCGTCGTTGGTTCCAAAATTGTGCTCGGTGTTAGTGTGCGTCAGAGCAGTGGAGAGATGGCACTGCGTATGGTGGTTCTCAACATTGTCGAGCTAGAGCGGCACAACTCTGAAAACTCTGCCATCATCAGCAATGACAGCGGCAGTGTTTCAAGCACTGCAAGTCAGATGAAGAAGACTTCATCACAGTTGGGAACTAGTAAGTGCAGTCTTAAATCCTGATAACTAATTCTTTTCTTTACTTTATTTAAGAACTTCCTTTCCTTCTTTTAGCTTCTAGTGACTCAAATGTGGTTGCCAGTCAAGTGAGTCTGGAATCTTCTAAGGATGATGATAAATCGCTGACGCCGTATGAGAAGTTTGCAGATGGATTTGATAGCAATGGATTTGTGTCGGCATTAATGACTTACAACAAGAACAACGGTGTTAGCCAGAGTGGCAATAACTCGTCTGTGCTGTATGACTTTGATTTGTCAACATTATCGCAAATATTGGAGAGTAATTTGGATGATTCTTCTTCCGGCCTAATGGTCTCATCCAACACGGTCAATGTGAGCAACAGTTTGCTGGGTATGGGCAATGATATGGATAAGCTGATGGATCAGACCGAGATGTCACAACAAAATAACAACAACAACAATGAAACAAACTCTCTGGGCGTTGGTTCCACCAGTAACAACAATAACAACGGCATTATCATCAATGGCAGCAGTGGGCCAAGTGAAAAATTGACAGCTAGTGAGGAAATTGATTGCATTGTGGAGAGTTGGACCAGTGTCAAGCGCATGAATGCCTTAGATGGGGCTCACAGTGTTGACGGAGTTCCGTTGGATGTACAAGAGATTGTAGAGATAGCGGAAATAATTCCCACAAGTCCCAAGTGTAATCAACTCCTGGTTAAGTTGCAGCGTACCAAGGCTCCAGAAACAGAGGCTGCAAAGATCATAATGGCAACGGTGGCCAAAGAAGAGGAAGAACAACACAATGTATCCATGGATCAAGGTAAGAACACATTGCATTATATAGAATTTATCATTGATCATTCATAATACATATACTTGTTTAATTTGATTGCGTAGTCATAGAAAAATCAATACAACTACAAGAACAACTAAAATTCCCTTGCGAAATAGTTGATAATTGGGCTTTTTTTTATAAATTTAATTAGTCTGCACGATGAGTCTTATCAAATGAATTTTGACAATAGGATTACGCAGGTTCAGATGATTATACTAAAACTTGCACTCATTAGATAACCCATATAACCTTTTATTCTATTTTATGAACAATATTTTAATTTGTATAACATATATTATTTGTATTTGTTACAGACGACAACAACGCTGAATGTAATGTAGCGGCGCAACTGCTTCTATTCGATTATGATGACATGCAAATCTCAAATGACTACACACTGGCGATGACCTTTAGTCGTGCCAAGTGCCCAAAACAGCTGTGTATCCTGCCACCGTTTTCCTCGTCTGCCTCATCGGAAGCCAAGGAGGCGGGCTCTATTTGCGTGGTGTGTGCAGATGGCAGCATTGAAATTTACTCTCTGGCCGATTTTCAAGTTACTTCTGTCATCGAAGAGGAGGGCGAACAATTTGGGGCTGTTGTCTATTGTCGCAACTTGGACAGGCTCTGCTGTTGTTCGCGGCAAGGTGGCATGTTGTTTTATTCACTAAACGATGGTGAAAACGATTCAGGAGATGAGCTATTAGAAATGGAGGAGGACTGCAGTACAACTCTGACACATGGAATGGATCTGAGTGTCACGGATGGTATACGCAATATGGCAGGTGCAGACACCACCATTGGCGATGGTATGATTACCGTGGATGTTAGCAACGATGCAATTGCTGCTACAACAAGTCAAGGTGCAAATGTGCAGACATCGCCTTCGGCCATTTCTCTTATGGGCAGCAATGCTAATCTGTTGGCATATAAAACCTCTGACCTCACGCTCGAGGACCTGCGTGTGTTCTATGCGTTGACACAGTTCGATGATAAGTTGACTGTGTATTCAGCTGAAGTGCCTAGCTGTTGGAATGATTTGGGCCAAGTGCAGAAACAGCGTAAACAGTCACAAAACATGCGTCATGGAGGCGATGAACGTGACTTTACAAAAACATGGCGACTTCATAATGACGCGTAAGTGTTATCTGAAATTTCCTGAATTGTACTTGCACTTTTCTAATGTCTTACTGCCCTTCTAGAACCACCTGGGACGAACACATTATTGAGCTTAATCTGGCGCAACCAGTATCTTTGGGTCACATCGATTTAAAGTTTACCGTATACCAACAGTGCTCGAATCCAGCAGCCATACAAGTCACTCTTCTTAAGCAGAACACAAATGGCTTTGGTTACCGCATGAAGGGTCCACACGCCAGCTACAAACCCAATGTCATTGATGAAAACATTGATCTCTCCTACAGTGAGCAAAGACATTACTCTATAAATTATATATATATTTATATGCTTCACGTATGATTAATGTGTATTATTCATGAACACTTTCAGTTGCTAATGAGAATCCGGTGCTTAGCGAAGAATATCTACTGGCCCACAATGCTGAGGTACTAGCAGGTCCAATAGAACTCTCATCATGCATCGATCTGTGTGATCAAGGCGGCACCGCAACGCTTACTTCGCCAAAACTCTTTAAAACACGCACTCGCAATTTCCTCTTGCATATTAAGACTGTCTCTGACCCATCCAAGGAAGGACAGAGCAAAACGCGAGGTATGTTTACTTTATTTCATGTATTAGCCAGAAAGTATTATATTATGCTGTCAGGCAATAGTTACATTAAAACTAGGAAACTGTTTTGTTCGTTTCCGGATTCGCGGTAGATTAGTTAGCAATTTAAACTAAAAATTATTTTCTATCATCGGTCAGCTATAGTAATATTGCTATTTGGCATATGAAAGTATTTTTTTGTATTTGTTGTATTTGGTTCCACTCATCCAACAATTGCAGCTACGGAGCCTCCTCAGAATAAGCATCGAGTTGAAGATCACTCTAGAAGTTCAAGAAACACTCCTATGCCAACAACGATGAAAGAATTTATTGTGAAAACAGGAAAAATGAAACTATTTTCAATAATGAGCGCTCTACCTAACAAATCTAACAGTTCTGATATACTTGTTGAAAAAATTGTACCCAAGTTGGGGCTATGGGGGCCACCAAACGTTGCAAAAACAACACACTCTGTTGGCCAAGATACTGTGCATAAAATAGATGGTTTCCGAGGTTATTGCTACTGTTTAAATTCAACTACGAAGTGTTTTGAATATTTACATTTTGCTCGTTTACTGTAGGTTGTGATTGGCTACACGAGATCTCAATAAGCGTAAGGGCTGTTAAATCACACAGTCGCATTACTAACGGACGCATTCAACGCATTGCCATGCTGGATAGCAATGGATTATTGGAACAACTCCTACGAATTGCCAGCGATGTCGAATCGACGCCATTGACTAAAAATCTGGCACTTGATGTGCTTAATTGGATTTGTTTCATACGCCTGAATCGCTTCCGTTCACCAAAATCAGAACGGATTAAAGATCAGATAAATAAACAGACTGCCGGCAATATCAATGATCTGCTAGCACAACAGTTCGAATGCGTTTGCCTGGCCGAGAAGTATATCGATCAGCTTATCCGCAACTGCATTATTTACAGTGAACGCAGCACGGCACACAAGTGCGTTAAACTAGTAATAATGCTGACGGAGTAAGTAACAATTGCACTGCAAAACTTTTACATTTGAATTTATTTCTGAACTTGAACCTTTACAGGGGCGTGGCCAACTTGCCGACGGAGCTACAGAAACATGCTACACTGGATGCCAGCATCAAGACAGCGATTACCAATACATTTCATGAGTTGCCTCAAGCACGTTGTGGTAGTGCAGTTCGTTGGTATACAATGCTCACGTGTGCTACTTCCACTGCTGAGTCACACAATAGCATATCGGAATATGCAATCAATCTTCTAAAGGACATAACTAGTGAAATTGATAAACGTTGGGATCCATATTGTGCGCTCTTAAGCACACGATTCGGACTCTATGGCTATCCCTTCGAGCCGGAAATATTTGATTTTGATTTTCCCAATATAAATCGACATGGTTCAAGTTCATCTGTGGCTCTCACAAATGTCATACGTAGCAGTGCGACTATTTTACCAGTCACCGGTCTTGATATAAAGCGCTTAAGCTCGATTGGTATGTGAGCAACTGGATAAAGTTTTAAGATTGAATAGTTATATAATTTGAATTACAAATTCTTTTATTTTGTAGATGGCGTTGACTTCCGTACCTTTCCACATTTGATTCGTGGCAAGAGCATTAGCAATCAGTTGCACGGTCTGTTGGAGGTGGTGCAGCTGCACTTCCATTGCGTTGCAAAGTCAGATGCCACGCGCATTGACAGCATTGATAGTGTTCTTAATGGACCGTCCAGTGTCGTCATTGATGATGTGATTATGATGCCAAAGATGGTACCAAATAAAGGAAAGGATGAAGAATTGGTGAGTTGAGCCTGACATTTGAATTGTTTCTAATTTTAAAACATATTGCATCACTTAGCTAAGCGATCTGGTCAACGATGTGCAGTGTCTGGTTGAAGAGATGAAGGATAAAGATGCTAAGACCCCCTTTAGTTCATTTGGGATGGTAAATGGCTTTAAAGATAAGGCTTGTAAGTGTTACAATTAAATACAAATTGACCAGTTGTTTCAATATTTATATTATTTTGGTTTTCAGCGGTATCATCCCTAACTGACATTGAGCATGCACTGAAAGAGGAGGTAAAAATCGAGAAGGCAGCGATCATTGATAAGCTGAAGATTTCAAAGTTTTTGCCACAGCTCACACTCTGGAACAATTACTTCCAAAAAAAGTTTGGCATAAATGAGGAAAACTCCTACGATGGTTTGGGAGATCTGGACAATTGGGAGAAACCTCTGTTGAAATCCTATCTCGATGTGCTGCCAGAAGAAGCATCGCTTTCACAATCATCCGATCAATCCCAGGGAACGTCACAAACTGGCACTAATGATACAATACCAAACATAGCCGATGATGATGCAGAGCGACAGAAAATAACGGAAAATCTCTGTGCCAATCCTTGCCCGCCAATTGCTTGGCACAAACTATTGACGCCACCGCCAAAGCTAATGATTGTAGTTGACCGAATGCATTCAGGAGCTCGCCGCTTCGTTGTGCTTGATTTTGGCCAGCACGTTCTGCTAACGGATATAGTGATACCTGCCTGCGATGAACTGACCTCTTTAAACATTGACATTTGGTGCTTTGACGAGGAGACGGACTGCACGCGCCTGGTGCAGGTGTCCGATATACAGACCAAAACGTTGGTTTTAAGCGATATGCAACCACCACCGATTTGCCGATACTTGAAACTGACGATTGTCGGTCGTATTGGTATGTCATCCACAAAGTGTAAGGTTCCCCTGGGCAGTTTCTTTGGACATCCAATTGTACTGGAACACGACGGTTACGGTGATCAGCTGGTGCGCTTCATCAAACAGCCTGCACATACACTTCAGGCCCATCTTAAGTCACTCAATGCATTGTACGAGGATGTTCACTGTCGATTTAGTCTGGCAAGTTGTAAATTGATGGAACTTCTTGCACCGATGCGCAACAGCGAGCTCTCGAATGTGGCTCATCTGCAGGCATTTATCAACAAGCAACGCGACGAGGAGCTTAGCTGTGGTGGCATAGACAACAACAACAAGGTTGTCTCGCTTTACGATGAATGCATGCTGTTGCAATATCAAATCAACGTTATTCGCAATGTAGTACTGCGTCTCGATCGAGCAATATCACCCAAGTCTCATCGCATTCCATCGCCAGCAAATCCAGTGCTTATTGAGGAGTCATTACGCTCTGCGTCGAGGGATAAATTGCGTGTATTAAGCCTAAGTCTGGTCGAAGTCTTGTTACATTTCTCCATTGAGTATGGAATCAAAAACATACTGCCTGTGCATCAGCGTTTCAATGTAACTACGGCTAAGGCATTGTTCAATTCTCTGGTCGTTTATGGCGATGCTCAATTACAATTGGCAACATGTTCCCTGCTCGTTCGCATGTGCTGCTTCCAACCATGGTGGGGTGACTTCCTAGCTGACACGTTCTGTAGCTTGTTTTCGGCTCAAAACTGCAAGGCTTTTCCACAAGATCGGTAAGTAAAATTATATAAACCTTCTAATTTTCTTTCATTAAAGATTTTCCCCTTATTTTACAGCATTTTCTTCCTGCTTACGTATCTGGGACGTCGTAGCATTGCCATGGGCGCTTGCCGTTCGATTGTCATTGATGCCGTGCTTAAGACTCTGGTTAAGTTGTTGGCGCCCATTTCACCGCATTACAAATTCCAATCCGAACAGCCCAGCACTTCGGCTAGTGCAGCCGAACGTAGCGCAGCTATGGGAAGCACATCAGACTTGCAACTTATAACGTGGTTGTTATTGTTCCTTTCTGTATGTCTAGATGACAACAATGAACGCAAAGATAAATGTAAGTTAACCCATACTAAGTAACCGTATACGATATAATAATATATTGTTTACAATTTCTAGCTGCAGCGCGTTGGGATTTCATGAGTTGCGAAAGCGACTTCACAAAGACTAGACCCAACAATCCACCCAATAGCAAGCAACTACGTTGCTTAAAGAAGCGGATAATACAACAAAACAAATATTCCGTTCAGCCCTATACGGATTGGGGGAAGAAAATTTACATGATACAAAATGAGGTAAGTTGACTATACTATAAAATATATTAATACAGTTATTATACAATGACATATTTTAAAGCATCCCGGAATATTTATGGAGCTTTCCACCAAGTCTAAGGCTAGTGGAGCCAGCAAAGCCACGTCAACTGGCGGAAAAATAAATATGGTCGCGAGTTCCATGTGTGCACCCAGCGTCAGTGCCAGCAGTAGCTCAGTCAAAGGCACCAGCACTTCCAATTCATCGCCCAAGCACTTAGATGGTCTAGGCTTAAGTGCCGATGGAGACAGTAACTTTGATAAGGGTCTAAAGACTCTTAGCATGGCTAATATCAAAGTGGTCATACGTGGCCTGTTCGCACTGCTATTGGAAATGGATTTCGATTGCAATATGGATCAATTCTTGCTGACATGCAAAGTGATAGCTCGTCTAGTGGCTGCCTGTCGACCTTCTCTGCGACTGTGCAAAATTGTTACAACAGCACAACTTGAACAGCTCATACGACTGGCCGTGTGGAATGATCAGCAGCAGCCTTGGGCGGTACATGCTATAACATGTCTGCTGCAGGTAAAATAATAATATATTATTCGTGTACATAATTTACTTATTAAAAATAATTTATATTCATATACAGGATCTATTGGACGCTGATAAGCAGTATAGGGATAATGATGCCACACCAACAAACGATGGAGGTCGATCGGTGGTGACTACAGCGGTTCAGGAGACGCGTGACCTCTTTAGTGATTTTACTTGTAAGTATCCTGCAATGAGAATGGGTAGTTTTAATTTTAATTCAATTTATCTTGAGCGGATTGCATTGTTTGCATTTTTTTTGCTCCCTTATTCTTATTTGATTCGATGATTTGATTTACTATAAATAATTATATGCTTGAAGTTAAAGTTTTTGGACGAATTGGTTAAGAAAATATTTAAAAATGAAGATATGTCATGGTATATTTAAGAATAGCAATTTTTCTCACTAAGCTGTCTTGGAGCTTTGCATTTATCATACATTTGTTCTCTGATAGTTGATGAAAAGCATATTTCTCATCTTTTTAGCTAACTCTTCCTTCAACGCCGCACAAGCTGTGTTATATATGCCGACAGCAAGTGAATTTTATCAGCAGGGTAAACAGAGATTTTTCAATTAACCGCTGAACTTTTTCTCCCACTCTACATGTCCTTCGATTCGGATGTATTTTGGCGGAGAGTATTTCCCCCCAGGAATCTACCGAAATCGATGAGCATACACAAAAAAATAGTTATGCTTTTCTAGCCCAACCGACTCAAGTAACTTCTTTGTTGATTATTAATTCAAATTCTTCATCATTTCAGCTGTTAAATACAATTACCTACCGTCTCTAATAGAGTGCGAGGATACAGAATTCGACGAGATGCTTAACGATATCGATATGATCGAGCGCACCAAACCAATCACAAAGAAGGAGAGTAATGCATTGTGTAAAAACACTTTCAACTTCTTTTGCAAGTCCATTTCTGTTGCCATGGACTCTCGCCTGGATGCTGGCCTGGAGTTGCATGTAGAGGCGCAGCTGCGTCGCTTGACCAATCGCACATCGCTGGATCTGTACTCTTCATTGCCGCAGGTGCTGACAAATGAATTCGTATCGATACCACCAGAAGCAGCACCCTGGCCAGAGTATCTAACGCAGCTGTGGTCTGGCCCCGATTACAGTGGACGCAATACGTATATTATGCTGAAGAATGTGTTTGATTCCATACTTGCCGATCTACACTATGAAGACACGTGGGTGCATTTAGAGCAAGTGTTGCAAATGTGGCTGACACTTAATTGCGAGTTGGCTGACAAGCCTTATTCATCGGGCATAACTCAAAATGATATACCCAAAATACCGTTTGGTGCTAATGCCGTACAGGGACTTTTGTTGGCATTGGCCTGGCACAATGATATAAAGCTACGCACTTGGTGCTTGGGCTTCCAGTGTCTGTTCCTTGCATGTAATTCATTGCCCATTGGCGACGATGTTACCGACTGCACGCGCATTAATGAAGTGATTGTCAACGATGAGAACTTTGAGAAAATGCTGCTGCGTTTCTTCTCGGGATATGGCTTGAGTTCCTCTATTATTACAAATCGATGTGTAAGTTTGACAATTGCTAATGAAATTGTGTTTTTTATTATATTATATTGTTATATTATATTATTATATTGTATTGTTATATTATATTATTATATTGTCTTGAATTCATTTGCAGGCCGGGCCAACCCTTTGCAAGCATCTCCATGAGCTTGTACTTTGGCTGCATAGCATGAGCGAGAACAGTGGCGGTCTTATACCCTGCAAGCGCCGGCTGAAGGACATTTTGTTGCACGTAGTGCTGCAATTGGTTCAGCCAGGCGGCGCTATTAGTAACCAGCAGGGCCCAATCGATGCTCAGAATCAGTTGGTACGCGATTTGCTTTTAATGCCAAACGACAAGGGCGATCTGAACATTGCGCTCAAGATTATTGAAAGTGTTTGTAAGTAGCACAGCTATTAGTGCCCTAACCTACACAGATTCATCACTCTCTCTCTCTTTCTGTTTTTATTAGCTTTTCTAGTCTTTAACAACATTTCCAATGGTGAGAAGTTGCAATGCCAACGCGGCAACGAGAACAGTAATGCTGGCAATAACTTCAGCAATCTGTTTGCTAATGTTTTGGGTTCGGAGAATCCAACTAAACAGAATGCCAATATATGCGACAATTCGTTAATTATAAATTTACTAAAATTGTCATCGCATATGGTGCTCACAGAGATGCCCAGACAACCAAGCGTAAGTTGTATAAATATATTAGTTTTTAATGAATTCCTTTAATGATAGATTTCTTCTAAAGGAGGTAACTATACCTGAGGAGGAGGAGTTGTCGAATCAGAGCCAAACGGACGAAACCAAAGCGGAGCAACTTAATACAGAAGGTCATCGCAGCAAGGTTCCTTGTATAGCGGATTGGGGTACATTTCTTTTCTATCTTCTTCTATGTTCCATGTTTATTTCATAATACAACTTTCAGTTCTGCGGCAATTCCCAACTATGAAGCGATTGTTTGGAACCTTATCTCAGTGCTCAACGAATACATTCACAATGATGTCCTCGAGCTGTTTCTTTTCGCTTAAAACAAATATGGTACTGGATGAGCCACAAACAATTGCGGATGCCGTTTTCAGCTTGATGATCACTCTAAGTGAGCGAGCCTCCAATCCCCGCTTAGTGGTTGCTCCCATTTGCCAATATCTGGAAGAGAGTAAGAAGTCCTTTAATACTTTTGAATGTTTTCATATTATAAATCTTGTTTGCCTGCAGCCACCATACAACGTAATGCGACCTTGCCACGCCTACAGCTATCGGAGCCCTTCCTTTGGTACATATCCAAAGTGCTCGAAGTGACAGCGGCCGTGCAGATTTTCACACAACTGGGTGGCATACAAATCATATGCCACAATTTGGTGCGACTTAATAAAACCATTATTAACATGCAGCCTGGATTGGTGAGTGTTCTATGTGCTTAAATATCCCTTGTATTTTTCTAAATTGGTTTTATTATCCATTCTAGATATCGATGATTATGCAGCATATGACGCGCAACACACGACTTAAGCTCACAAGTCATGTGAACAATGCCAATGCCTGCAAGAAGACAACAACAAGCACTGGTGCACCAACAACAACAACAGCTGCACAGCCTACACGAAACAGCAGCGCACAATATGATGGACTCATCAACTTTGCTCCATTCTCGCACATTGTGTCAGAGAACGATGCAGCGCAGAGCGCAGAGATGCTCATCTCAAATCCCAATGCCACACATAGGCGACCACGATCTCCAGCCTGGAGCTATATGTTTTATCCAAATGAAACGCATGTTGATTTGACCATAACGCTGCCAACTGCTATTCTGCTTAAGGAAGTGCAACTGGTGCCACATACGTCCAGCTTGGCGTCATGTCCATCGGCCGTAGCACTGGAGCTATCACGGGATTACGGCGTTGGCTCCATACCTGTGGGCGCTCCAATGGCTACCACAGGCCTCACCTGCATACGTCTTAAGCTTGCCAAAGCGGAGGTGGCTACCAGCATTGTGTTGAGGTTGTACAAGTAAGTGGAACGAGGGAATTTCACGTGGTACAAACTTGATGTTGCAACATGCTTTGTTTGCTTCCAGGCCAAAGGATTGCGGTAATGTGGGATTGGTGCAAATTGCTGTGCTGGGTCAAACAATCTTTGGCAATAGAATGCACGGCCTACGTGGCCAAGGCGCGTTCGGCGAGTCGTTTATGGCCTGCTCTACACCATTGCCCTCCGGCGGATTGTCTGGCATGGATGTGGATGCAATGCCAGAGGACGATGCATTTGCCAAGACAAGTATAGGTTGGGTGCGCATTCTATCGCGTTGCTTTCACGTGGCTGCATTGCAACCAGATAGCAAATTGTCGGATTTAATTGCATCATATCCAGCTGAATATCCTGGTTTTCTTGAGGCCTGCTGCTCGTTGCTAAACATTATGCCAATGATACCGAGCTTAGCCCAGCAGCATCTTGAGACAATTCTTATAAAGTTGGGCGCCTACAATCACGAACTTAGTTTGCAGCTGCTCCGCACACTGCTGTGGCATACCACACCACAAGGTGAGTGACTGATTGATTCATCTTCTATTGATTTCTCTTAACTTCTCCTCTCCCTTTGCAGTATTTAAGCTCTCCAGCGATGCTGTGTGCGATCTCATCTATCAGGTGGTTATCGGCTCTACGCATATGCTAGACAAGTTGCGTGTACTGTTGGATTGGATTATGCAACTGCATGACAACTACAGCAGGCAGGCTCGTTGTAATAATCCGCAAAGCGGTTTCGTCAAAGTGATTGCCTCAATTTTGTGGGACGTTCAATTGCAACAGCAAGTACCAAACCTCTCGAATCTGATAACAACATCATTGTTTGAGACCTGCTACCAATGGATTGCTGAGCTGGAACACGATGAACCGCTGAAGAGTAGCTTTGATGCTCTACTCTGTGCGCTATGCTACATCAAGCCCGATCTATTCAATCAGTTGCTAGTCAAGCTTGGTGTCAAGCTTGAACAGCAGTCGCGTGGCAAAACGGATGACATCAAGGTGTTAAGTGGCAGTGCATGGTTCCGTCGTGAGGGCAGTGAAAATCTCACCCAACTGCTGCAGCATCCTGCGTTCCTTAAAACGCTCGCTCTGGCCTGCCAATCACCGGTGGCTGTCTATCAAATGTTGGATTCGGGACTGCCCAAGCTACTGGCACATGCCATTTACGAGTACTGCACACACATGTTGCCCAACGCAGAAGGTGCACCAGCACATGTGGAAGCAGCAGCGTGTTGTAGCAGTCAAGCGGCAGCCGCTGGCGACTCATTGCTAACGGATTTCGATAAGGCTGAAGCGAGTGGAGGAATTGGAGCTGTGCCCCTGTTGAGCAGCGCAAATGTGCCAAAGGTGTTGGACTTTTTCTCAGATTGCTGTGTTGAAGGTCCCATGCGGGATTGGCTGGGCAGCATGCAGGGTTCAATGTTCTGGAAGCCGCTGCTACAACTGCTGTGCAACACACACTTGACGCAGTTCAGCAAAAGTCTGCCAATGCAACAGTCCTTCATTCGTCTCGAGCGGGCGACAATCAACTTCTTTACTCGTGTGAGTGCCTGTCATCCGGCCAATCAGGAAGTGCTCACCTCGCTGCTCATTGGTGCCATCATATGCAAGCCTTTGCGTTCGGCAGGTGGTAATCGACCCACAATTTCCGGATTCACCCGCCAGCTAGTATTGCAGCTGCTGTTGGAGAACGAACACATTACGGTGTGTGTGCGCAGTCAGCAGCCCTTGCAGCGTCGCGATACTTTGTCTGCCATCATGGGTGGCAGCGGCGTTGGTGGTGCCAGTCATAGTTTACCTGTCGCGGCAGTCAATCATCATCCAGCGAAACGCAGCAGTGCTCATCAAATGCTCTTCACTGCGAACACAAGCACAACCTGTCAAGAGATTATGCAGAACTGCGTTAGTGGTAAGTGATGCCAACTGAGCTGCGCATAATCCAGTTTATACATTTATATTATTTTTTATATTTAAGAGTTGCATTTGTATTTTATTGTTTCGATCTTAAATTGATTTGAAATATTATTTTGTTGATTCCTTCCCTTTGATACCCTATAGTGTATAGTAACTTAGTGTATCAACAATCAACAGATCAACAAAACGGCGAAGCCTCGGGCGGCAGTGTTCCAGGCACAGCAAAGCAAAGCGACTCTAAATCGGTGGACAAGTCGTGCTTTATTAACTTTAACAACATGGAGGCCAGCACCATGGAGTTCCTCACAGTTGGCGCTGCAGTTGCTGCAAAGGATAAGCGCATTAAGGATGCTAAAAATCAAGCTGCAATGAATAAGGATAAGGAAACACAAACGGCAGCAATGCAAATGCTTCCCATCAGTAAGTGACGATATATTGAATGACTAGAAAGAATCGATTGATCATATTTATCCCTTCACAGACACGTTCAATATCGAGGAATTTCTATTGCAAGCAGCGCACGCTGGAAATGGTAGCCAGTTAGTTGTAGCAGACTATCCCGACATAGTGCTAGCTGGAGATGCAACAATCTCTCAGATACTTGCCACATTGCAGGATGCAGGACATTCATTGTCCGCACCTTGCCTAACACTGAATCTAGTGCCACAGTGCGCAGTGGCCGATGAAGCTGCCGAATCGAAGAAAATCAAGGCAGCCTGTACGGAGCCACTGCCATCGCCTTTGCAGCGATTCTCAAGCAGTGGCGGCCTATCCCTGCTGGCTCATTATCTGCCAACTGTGTATCCTGAGCACGTGGGACGCAAGGCAACGACGGTGGCTACCGAAAAAGAGAAGAGCCCACCACTGTCCGATTGGGTTAAGCTTGAGCCCAACGACGAAATCTACGAAGATCTAGAGGACACAATTTGTGAGCCAGCTGCCAAGCAGATAACTGTCAGTTCTGTGCCTCAGCATTCGTTGGCTGCGTTTGGTCTGTTCCTTCGCTTGCCCGCCTACTCGGATGTCCTGCTCAGGGATAAACATCGTGCACAGTGTCTTCTACGTCTTGTGCTAGGAGTAACAGGCGATGGTGATGGCAGTAAGTGCACGCTTTAAATACATTTAATTTTGTTGCTTATTAACAAGCAATCTTTTTCTAGATGATATTTACAGTCTGTCGCTGGCGCCTTCGCTGCCCACATTACCCTTTGAAGTGTTCCGTCAGTTGCTGGACAGTGTTTCACTGTCTACAGATGACGGCGTTCTTTTGCGTCGAGTTGTTATTGAAGTTGGAGCCATGCATCTTGTGCTTAACTGTCTTGGCATCTTCTCGCATCAGTCTCATAATAGCCAGATTGGTGTGGTGTCCAACGAACCAACATCCAGCAGCAATAACAATAGTGGGAACAACCACAGCAATGGGAATGGCCATGTGAATGGCACCGCCAATGGTAACGGCAACGGCAACGGAAATGGAAACGGGAACATACATTCCGGAGCGACAAAAAGTAATTCAGCAGAGGAACCGGTAAACAGTGCAGCAACATCGGATGATAAGAGCCACATTTATTGGGCAAAGGGCACTGGGTTTGGCACCGGCTCTACGACTCAATCATGGAACGTTGAACAGGCGCTGATGAGGCAAAAGAGTGAAGAGGAGCACGTGACTGTGTTGTTGCTGGTGCTATCCAGTTATATAAATCCTGGCGATTGCATTCCCAGCGATATGCGTGGCGAGGATATACTCGCCTATCACGATGTACGCGATCAGATTGGCGAACTGCCGCCTATTTTCCAAACGCTTCTGCAGCAATCGTGCCTTATACCAGCGCTTAGCTCATATTTGCGCAACGATTCGGTTTTAGACATAACACGACACATTCCACTCTATCGTGCCATACTGAAGCTTCTGCGTGCGCTGTCGCTGTCTAAGAATTTGGTTTCTCTGCTGCAGCCGATGCCAAGTGCTAGTGGGGAAAGTACACCACCAATTGTAGAGCTGCTAAGGAACATGAAGACCTGCGTTGATACCTACGCGAAGCGGCTTAAGTGAGTGTTTTCCTTATTTTAATATTCCTGAGTACCTAACGTTTTTTATTTTCATTTTGCAGAGTCAACAAGAAGTCCAACATAAAGGGAAACACTCTTCCACTGACATTGAATATTGATGATGGCGATGACGAAGGTCTAGCACTGCTTATACCAGATATACATGAGACATCAGTGCTGGTTCAGAAGACCACAGCTGCAGATGCTCTGGTTAATATGCTACACACAGATGAGGATGGCATGGGCGCATTGGAGCGACCAATAACTAAAAGCGTTGAGGAGCGGTATCTTGAACTAATGAAAAAACGCCAATTCGATACATACGACATGATTGTCGAGTCGGATAATAATAGTTTCCGATTCGTAGTCTCGCATCATTTTGAGAAAATGGTGAGACTGGCCGGAGATCGCTATCATCCGTCACGGGTTAAGCGATTGGCACAGGAGGCGGTTACGCTGTCAACTAGTTTGCCGCTGAGTTTCAGTAGTTCTGTATTTGTGCGCTGTGATACGGATAGATTGGATATAATGAAGGTAAAATAATTGATTATATTATTGACTTGCATTTGTTGATTGATATTGTCTTGGTTTTTAGGTGCTCATCACTGGTCCGGCGGACACACCATATGCCAATGGCTGTTTCGAATTTGATGTCTTCTTTCCACCCGATTATCCCAACTTACCCATGCTTATTAATCTGGAGACTACAGGTCGTCATTCGGTTCGATTCAATCCCAATCTCTACAATGATGGCAAGGTATGCCTGTCAGTGCTTAACACCTGGCACGGCAGGCCCGAGGAGAAGTGGAATGCGCAGACGTCCAGTTTCCTGCAGGTTCTCGTTTCCATACAGTCACTGATATTGGTGCCGGAGCCATATTTCAATGAACCTGGCTTCGAGCGCAGTCGAGGCACACCCAGTGGAACGAACTCGTCGCGCGAGTACAACAGCAACATCTATCAGGCGTGCGTGCGTTGGGCAATGTTGGAGCAAATACGTAACCCCAGTCCCTGCTTTACAGATGTAAGTTGTGCCCCTCAAAAAACGCAAAAAGGTCAATTATTGATTGTGTATCTTCTATTTTAGGTGATACACAAGCACTTTTGGCTTAAACGCGAAGAGATTTGTACACAAATCGAGGGCTGGATCGAGGAACTGAGTAAGCCGCAGTATACGGAGCGAGCAAGTCGCACTATATCCTTCAACTCGATGATGCTGCATCGGCATTATCGGCATTTGCGAGAGGAACTAGCCAAGCTGAAGCCTCCTCGCGGTCTGGAAGACTTAGATGCGCCATTCAATCCGGTGGCCACACTTCCGCCAATGGATGTTTCCACAGCAGCGGCAGCCACCGCAACGACAAGTGCACAAGCGGGCGCCGAGGATGGTCTGGTCCCGGAGTTGAATCTGATGGTTGATAATGGGGACAACGATCTGCCAATATCTGCGGATTTCTATAAAGTAATGGATAAGTCCGAAACTTTGCTGCCTGGCGAGGAAGATGTTATAGAAATTTTAAGTGATACGGAGAATGAGAGCAGCGTGTGGCAGGATAAGGAGGACGATACACCATAAACTGCTCTTAGATGCCGCTCTCGCGCACTAGACAGTTTTAATTTATTGTTATAAGTTTTGTTTAATGCTCCTTTTGTTTTGTATAATTTTTGTAAGAGAGACTGCAACTGCAACAGAACTTGGTGTGCTTTACATAAAAAGAAAACGTAATAATTAATGTTATTCCCGATGATGATGATCCCTTTTGAATGAAAAATGAGTTAAATAATATATAGATATATAAAATACATATTAATCGATATCCCATATATACCATATACACTTCCTCTCAATAATGCGCGTTGAAGAGCTGACAACTTTTCACATACCATATAAAACAGACAGATATACCTAATCAATGAACTCTTAAAGTCTATTATTGTACCGCAGTTTTTATAAATGCTTTATTAAATAGATCTATGTATTATATCGGTATAATAAAATTAACCATGTGTGTATAGCATAAAATATCAGAACTTTAAAAACAACAACAAAAGAACAACACCACCAAAATTAAATTAAATGTGTATTAAACTATGTATGTGTGTAGAGATTTAGTTAAATATTATTAACTTACGAAATGTGCAGTTACTTTTACAATTAAAATGCAAATATTAAATAAATTTTATTTCTTCAACATGGCAATAAGGGGCGATGGACATATTTTGTCGTATTTTAGCGCAGAGATTATAAGTTCTCTTCTTCCCTTCAAATATTAAATGTATTAACTGGATATCATGTGCTATCATGGTCAGAATGCCAGGAAATCGCAATTAAACTTACCACATTCAACCTTTATCCCTAAAATTATGCTACAATTTTTAACCTTGCTACATTTTTGAAAAAACATTTTACACTAGAAAAAGAATGCGAACTAATTGAGCACTGTCACGAAAGTCTCACAAGGTACTTGTACACTTTGCCAGTGTTCCTGACTGTCCGAAATCTTTACTATCTCTTAGTTTACTAAACTATGTTATATGATATAACAGCAGAGATGTGTTATCTACTCTTCAAAAATCTCTATTAATTCTTTTATGACAAATTGTAGATATTTATAAATGGTTGTTTAGTCTCAAAAGAATTGCCCAGCAAAACGTTAGATATAAAATAGGGTTTATCAAGCTCATGAACGATATCTATATGACGATCTTTTCGGCACTTTTACAGAGCAGCAACCGACTGCCTTGAAACGTTTTATTGCCTGGCTACCATGATTAACGAAAAACTTTGCGAGAATAGTTTACACACTAATGAATATTCCTTCACGATTGTTTTGTCGTGTTACCCTCTCAGTTTACGCTCTCTCTCTCTATATTCGATGTTGCTCTTTCCTTGTTTGCGCTCTCACTCTAACTGTACATTTAATTGAGCTAATTTCGACAGGCATTGACGGGCAGTATTTCTGTGTTGTGGCGCCAGTTTCTTTGCTCACTTTTGATCAGTCTCTTCCGAGCAGTCGAACAGATCACACTGCAGATCACACATCAATTTCAACTGCTCGGGTTACATCTGCTGCTTTTTCTGATTTATGTCTGGCTGTATATTGTTTCGTATTGTATGTGCTTAAGTCTTCAATAACCAATGGAGTTAAATAGTGTTGCAGTTGGCGATGGTTCGGCAGTAAGTGAAGAAAGAATTGCCTTTGAGTGGTTTATATAAGTGGTGGATCTTTGTGCCAATTGCACTCAATTGAGAATCCCTTTATGCTGATGCTTATCAGCTGATATCATGATCAAGTGTGCATTAACGAAATATTGCAGAATCGGCATCAACAATAAATATAATATCAAGAGAACTTAAGATACATACATATATCAAAGATATGACAACCAATATATTATACAAGTATATTGGCAACATTTAAAGATTATCCGAAATTCGATTTCTGTACGAACCACAAAGTGTCCTACATATGTATATAGCATAAGAATCGGAACTAGTAATTGGAGATGTCTTGTGACTTCCAGCTCAGACATAAATAATTGCAATTTGTCGCTGATTCTAGTTAGCAATTTATGCCAGTGATTTATTAAGTACACTCGATGCTAAGGTATTTCCATTTTATCTATAATTTATTGGTTGCTTATTAATTCGATCTGACGAGTTGGAACCCCATATTAAGTCGACAATTTCTGGTCTGATACTCACGCTCAATTGATCGAAGTGCCGACACGAGTGCGAACAAAACAGTTCGAAAGGTGGGAGGTAATGGGGCAAAGGGGTTCACCGGTGAAAAACCAACAACCAATGCATCAACTTTATAAACAGATGCTAATCAATTCGAGTAATAAATTTTATATAATTTTTATAAATCTGAAAAAAATGCACTCCCAGCGCAATGTGATTTTCATCTTGGAAACAATTAGAAATTAACATAAGTAAATAGATATGGAATAGACATGTTCATTTCATAGTTGAATTGATTAGCGTTGCTCCTACTTAAATAAGTTTTACGCTCTTAACGCCCTAGGCTGATGCGGAGAAGACGAACAACAGACCGACGCCAGTGGGAGATGTCACGATGCCGCATTCCGAGAAAAGCAAGCCGCAGCTGCTATATGCCATCAATGAGAACCCTGGTAAATTGCCATACTCGGCACAAACAAACAGGCTTATCATATATATTATATCTCTCTCTCTTTACTAACTCTGTCCCTATCTATTTCTCTCTTTTAGTCTGGTACCTTAGTATATTTTTGGCGTTCCAGCATTATCTGACTATGATTGGTGCGATTGTATCGATACCGTTTATACTGACGCCAGCACTGTGCATGTCCGACGAGGATCCCAATCGTGGCATTATCATATCTACCATGATCTTTGTCACGGGAATTGTCACTTACGTCCAGGCCACATGGGGTGTACGGTTGCCCATTGTACAGGGCGGTACCATATCGTTTCTGGTGCCCACACTGGCCATTTTGGCCCTGCCGCAATGGAAGTGTCCACCCCAAGCCGAACTGGATGCCATGAACGTGGAGGCGCGCGAAGAGCTCTGGCAAATACGTATGCGAGAACTCTCAGGGGCAATTGCAGTGTCTGCCATGGTGCAGGTCGTCTTGGGCTATACTGGGCTGGTGGGCAAAATACTAAAGTATGTTACACCGCTAACAATTGTGCCCACTGTCTCCCTGGTGGGGCTGACGCTCTTCGAGCATGCTGCAGATACCGCCTCCAAGCACTGGGGCATTGCCGTGGGGTGAGTAAGCTTTGAGGAGTAACAATTACCTTATTTACCACGATCTATATATATCTATATATATTTCTTTATAGCACCACTGGCATGCTGACGCTCTTCTCGCAAATCATGTGCGACGTCTCCATACCAGTGGTGGCCTATCGCAAGGGTCACGGCTTGGAGGTGCGTCAGTTTCAGCTGTTTCGTCTGTTCCCTGTGCTGCTCACTATTATGATAATGTGGGGACTATGTGGCATTCTCACAGCCACCAATGTCTTTCCGCCCTCGCATCCATCTCGCACAGATGTGCGCCTCAATGTGCTCACCAGTGCCAAGTGGTTCTATGTGCCGTATCCCTTTCAGTTTGGCGTACCTTCTGTTACCTTGTCCGGTGTGCTGGGCATGTTGGCCGGCGTGCTGGCCTGTACAGTGGAATCGTTGAGTTACTATCCCACCGTATCGCAAATGTCTGGTGCACAATCACCGCCATTGCATGCCATCAATCGAGGCATCGGCACTGAGGGATTGGGCACAGTGCTCGCAGGTCTGTGGGGCGCAGGCAACGGTACAAATACTTTTGGCGAGAATGTGGGCGCCATAGGTGTGACCAAGGTGAGTGCAAGACGAATATGAATACATGCACTATAAAATTCTGTATCTTTTCCCTCCCTTAGATTGGCTCGCGTCGCGTGATTCAATGGGCTGCTCTAATAATGGTGCTGCAGGGCGTGATTGGTAAATTCGGCGCCATATTCATTCTCATACCCGACTCGGTGGTGGGGGGCATATTCTGCGTCATGTTCGGCATGATCATTGCCTTTGGACTGTCCACACTGCAGTACGTGGACTTGCGCTCGGCACGCAATCTTTATATTTTGGGACTATCGATATTCTTTCCCATGGTCTTGTGTCCATGGATGCAGGCACATCCGGGCGCCATTCAGACGGGCAATGACACAGTGGACTCCACATTGACCGTGTTGCTCGGCACCACAATTTTGGTGGGTGGTTTTCTGGGCTGTCTACTGGATAATATTATTCCTGGTATGTTGCAGACTTGACTTGATAATTGAATGGCATTTTTAACATATATTTTAATCAGGCACCCCCACCGAACGTGGCTTGATTGAGTGGGCCAACGAGATGCCATTGGGTGATGACAATGTCAACGATGGCACCGCCACAGACTACGATTTTCCCTGGGGCATGGATGCCATTCGCAGATGGAAGTGGACCTACTATGTGCCCTTCCTGCCCACCTACAAACTAAAGAAGCAAACCTAAATAGATTTCAGCTTAATTGATGGTTGTATAATCTGAATAACGTTACATGGGAGATCGATATCTATGTTGATAGCTTCGTTCTCTACTGAATATATGTATAATGTATATTAAAATAGAATTTCCATTTGTTTATTTTGTAGTTTTACTTTATTATCCTGTATTTTTGCTTTTCTTTTTTTATTACATTTTCGAACTCGGAATTTTCTACCCACTAGACGACTGTGTAAATTCGCTTATTGTTTTCGCTATTTTTGTATTCCTCTAGTATTTCTTGATTCGTTCACTTTACGCATATCTTC
Source organism: Zaprionus capensis (assembly GCA_018903675.1). Taxonomy (NCBI): domain Eukaryota; kingdom Metazoa; phylum Arthropoda; class Insecta; order Diptera; family Drosophilidae; genus Zaprionus; species Zaprionus capensis. The sequence goes on along the minus strand of JAEIFN010000964.1, from coordinate 7,922,727 downwards.
TATTATCTTGCAATAACATCAATAGTTTCTAGTAAACGACGAAATGAAAACCTCAATTTAATTTCGAATATTACCTTAAAAAAGACCACCCCCAAAAAAAGCAATCAGTTCTGTATTGTGGCTTCTGAATAAAATGTGTTGTTAAAATTATTGAGAACAATTTTAACGCATTTTTCGGCGCGTGACTCTCTTAAAAAAATAGCATATAAAATATTTTCAAAAACCTTGTGTTTTTCACTCACTCTCTTTCTCATTCTTTATGTAGAACTTTCTGTTGTTACTTACAAATTAAATCAACTTTAAGGCTAGGACTAAATCTAATAAAAAACGCCGAGGGGTAACCAAAAGGCACAATCATGTCGAACTCGTATATATCGGGGGCTATAATGGTTGATCTTTCTTTCACCATTATATGCCAACATTCAGCTACGGTTGTCGGTCTCTAGTTATAACGATAAAACACTACAACAACGCTCTCTCTCTGCACTAAAAAACTTTGGCTATAAGTTTCTATACATATATAAAAACATATCAAAAATCAGTTATATATCGGTTATATCTAAGGGGAGTCTGTATGTCTGTCTGTCTGTCTGTCAGTGCCTAGAATCTATGCTGATTATGCTGTTGCGCCTGTGGTGCCGGCTGCAGCAGCAGCTTCTGTTTGCTGATGCCACCGCTGCTGGCACGCGAGGATGAGGCCGAGGCCGAGGAGGAGGCAGTCGTGTTTGGGGGCGCATGCGAGGCTGCTGCCTTTTTGCGTTTCGAGTAGTAGCAGAAGATGCAGAAGCCATTCTGCGGTGTGGAACATCAAATGTTTGTGGGGCTGCGTGTGGCCGACGAGGTGCGGTAACGTCCAGAGCCCGAGCTATTTAGGAAAGAGCAAAAAGAAGAAATGAGAGGAAAGCAGACACAGAATTAACTGCACAACTTACCGCGATATGCTGCTAGTGTAATCTCGCATTGGAGTGCGTGCCTCGCGTCGATGATAGCCTGTGCCAGAGCTGCTGCTGCCATGGCCACTTGTAGTCGGTGGCTCTAGCAGCGACATGGTGCGATGATCGTAGGGCCGTATAGAGCGACGCCCCAATGTGGCATAGCCATCCAAGTGGCTGGTGCCAGTGCTGGAGCTGCCGGAGGGCAAGGTGCCGTTGAGCGTATACGATGAGCGACGCTTGGGATTGTATGTGTTGTAGTAGCCATTGGAGGCAGAGGAGGAGGAGGCAGCAGCCCCGGCACCTATGGTGCCATTGCTGGGACTCGAACTGGATGAGCTCTTGTAGCGCATGGCCACGCTGGAGCTGCTGTAGTCGTGCGGCTCATAGCGTTTGCTGCTCAGGAACGATGGCGACGTGTTGCGAATGTCATTGAGGCTCTTGCGAGGCTTACTTGTAGCGCCTGCTGCACTGATGCTGCTGTAGTCGAGCGGCGAACGATACACGGGCGGCTTGAGCTCCGTTCCCACTGGACTCAGTTTCAGTGGGCGGAAGAACTGTTGTGTTATGTCCGGCGAATGGGCGCGTGTATCCGTCTCGGCTGCATGCAACTTCTGGCTGGAACGCGCCTTCACCGCAGCCTGCTGCTCCCGATAATAGTCACGCACTGCCGATGGACCCACAATGCTGCTGGTGCGCCGTGGCTTCTGTTCGTTGAAGCGACTGTAGAAACTGCGACGCTTGATGCGATCGATGACACTCTCATTGGGATCGGAACTCTCGGAGCAACGTGTGGGCGACGACAGTTGCGAGGCGCGTGACAGACGCGACACTGTCGGCGAGGGTGTGGCATGCAACATGTAATTATCCTCAGAGCAGATGGACCAATTATCGAAATACAACTCAGGCTCCTCCGTGGGTGACATGAAGGTCGACGTGGAGGCGCAGTCATCCTGAAAGCTACGCGAATCCGATGAATAGTTGGCAATGTTCTCGAACGAAGGCGTCAGCAAATTATTGCGATTGATCTCGTGCGCCGATGAGGTGCGATAGCCTGAAGTCTGTGAGCTTGCATTGCCATTGTTGGTGTTTGTGTTGGTCGTGTTGGTGTTGCTGGTGGTGTTGGTGATGCTGTTGCTGGTGTTGGTGATGGTGTTATTCGAGTAGTTGTTGTTGTTGTTGTTATTGCTGGCATTATCCATCGACTGTTGGCTGGAGCTGTTGTTCGAGGAGGCGCTCTTGACAGCGCCCGGATAAGGCGGCAGATTCGAATAGAGTCCGTTGCCATTGAGCAGCGCTGGATTTGTTTTGCATCCTCGATAACTCGATAAATTTGTGCCACTTGTTGTTGTTGTGCCCGTTGTGGTGGCCGCGCCCTCGTGACTGGCCATGGCACCGCTCAGATCAAGCATGAGTCCCTTGCGCTTCTCCTTGTTGCTCTGCAAGCTGCTGCTGGCAGTGGCTGCTGTTGCTCCTTGTGCTGCTGCTGCTGTTGCGCTGCCCAACTGCTGCTGCTGCTGACAGTCCGGACAGGCTGCCTCACAATTGCAGTTGACCTCGTTGCTCATCTTGCTCACATTCTGATAGATGGGCGATGTGGGCTCCTCCTTGGCCAACTCCCGCTCAATGTTGCTGGTAGAGCGTGTGCTGCGCACGCGTCGCTGCTCGCTGCTCTCACGATCGAAACGTCGCAGCAGCCCGCCCAGCATTTTATTGACAGCGCCATTGGGTTTGCTTGCGCCACTGCCACTGGTGCTGGCGTGCAGCTCCTCCACGCTGGCCGACCGCTTGGGACTGCCCACTGTAGCAGCAGAGGCAGCGGGCTGACTGCGCGGCACAGAACGTTCGCGCAGCGATCTCAACATGCTATCAAAGCGTGATCGCTTGTCCACACGTTTCTCCTCAGCAACGCTGGCCATGGATGCCTGCAGGGATTTGTCCAGCTCTGCGGGCTTCTTCTTGCGCAGCAGCGTCGAGTTGGATTTCTCTGGCGAGCTGCGCTCCTCTTCCGCTGAGTCCTGTGTCTGTGTGCAGACCAACGTTGTGTGCGTGGTGTTGTTGTTGTTGCTGTTGCTGCTGTTGGTGGCCGCTTTCTTTTCTTTGCTCATTGCAGAGTCACGCAGCTTCTCGAACTTTTGGCCCAGCGCGTAGAGCAATCCCTTGCTGGCTTTCTTCTCTGGCGATTTCTCTTTGGATTTGATCACTGGACTCGTCTCCTTAGAGCTATCCGCGGGCGTTGTTGTTGCTGTCGTTGTTGTCGTTGTTGTGGGTGTGGGCGTGGTGGTGGTGGGAGTCACTGGCGTCGGTGGCACCAGCTTTGATTTCTTAGAGACTTTAATCAACTTCTTAATGCTTGTTGGACGCGACTCTGGCGCAGAGGAGTCTGTGTCTTTATTCGTTGCCGAGCTTGGCGACTTCTCCTCTGAATTGGATTGGGAACTAGCCACACCAGCCTCAGCTATGCTGGCTATGGCGACGCCACTGCGTGTCACCTTGCGCAGCTCCTTGGGCATTGTCAGCTTGGTGGCCGGATAACTCTTGGGTCGTATCAGGCGACTCTCTCGCGTTGGCTGCGTGTCCAACAAACTGGCATCGCCTGCTGCTCCAGCTGTGCCAGCCACAGCAGCAGTTGGCAATTTGCTGGGCAACTTGCTGCTGCTGCGCACTGCAGATGATATTGCTGCCGTTGTTGGCGTTGTCTCGGGCAGCGTCAGTGCCAGATCTTTCATGGGATACGATTTGGGACGACTCAACTTGGTCTCCTTCTCTATGGACGTAGCTCCTTCATCTGCTGCCTTCCGCACAACCTTTTTGACCTTTCGCACCAGGGTTGTTGTTGTTGTCGTTGTTATTGTTGGCTTGTTGACTTCCCCCTCATTGTCCTGCTCCCTTTCCTTGGACTTGATGCGCTTTAGCTTCTTTATGGTGGCGGTTTCCTCGGCGCGTTCAACTGTTGCTTTTTGCTGCTGCTGCTCGTCCTCGAGCTCCTTCTGGCTACGCACTGCAGACAGCAACTGCAACTCTTGCAGTATTTTGTTGGCCAACTCATGCTTGTCCAGCTCACGGGACTGACTGCGTCGCTTCTCGGGCGCAACATCTGCAAACTGTTCCATACTCTTGTTCCGCGTGTGCCGCTTGTGCTCTTCCACTTCGGCCTCCACATTGGGCAAGCTGTGCTTGCGTTGCTCGAGCCGATCACACGATTTCTCTCGTATCTCGCGTAGCACACTCTGCGAGTCCCTCTCACGATCACGCGCTGGCTCATCGAAGAAGTCTGGACGCAGAAAACGTGAGATGCGGCGCTGCGAGGTGCGTCTACGCAAGGAGCTGCTGCCGTCGGCCACACCCACTGACACAGGTACACCCACTGAGGGCGGTACCAGTTGTGTTGTTGTTGTCGTTGGCGGTGGCGACAGGTAGCCACTTGGTGGACGACCCAAGGCAGCGCTATAACGCCTCTCTGGCAACTCCTTCGTGCCACTGCTGCCATTGCTGGACTTGCTTAAATAAGGTGAATAGTATTTATACTTCTCACTGATGTCGCTGGTGTAGTTGCTGTTGCACAGCGACGATTTGCCATAGTCATCACGGCACACGCTGCTGCTGCGACTCTTGGCGGAGGAGGAGGATGCGTGCTTGCTAGCTGTCGCAGCAGCCACCTCTGCTCCTGCTGCTGGGGGTCCCTGACTGGGCGCACGACTCAAGCTGCGTCGATAGATGGCCGTGCTGGCCGATGTGGTCTTGGGCGCATCTGTTGCCGTCGTCTTGCCTTTCTCTGCCTCCTCCTGCTCGGGCTGCTCTGGCAGATAGCTACGTCCACTGCTCTGGCTGCGCTTGTACACCTTTATCGCTGGCGTGTTGCCCGCACCCGTCTGCACGCTCAGCGTGCGCGACAGTTTGCGTGCTTGTGTGGGGGGCAGCTTGGCCAGCAGCTGCTCCTGAAATGATTTGGGCAGACCCGGCGTAATGCTGGACAAGGTTTCGAGATCTTTTTTGCTAAGGCGCAGACGCGACAAGTCCAGATCGGCCAGATCAAGTGGCTCCTCGCTGTTGGGTGTGGTGGCTTCGGTTGCCACAGCTGCTCCCGTTGCAGGCTTTGCGCCGTCGCCATTCTCCACAGATCGTGGCTTGCTGCTCTTCGATTGGTGGCCTGTGAATGGTAGAAAGGGACAGACAAAATTCACTTTCAGTGTTGCGTGCTGGCTCCAGAGAATGCGGCAAATGTAGGAGGTGGGGGGAGGAAGAACGAACGTGTCATGTTGTTGCTGTGGAGCCAATTGGCAAAGCTCTACTTACTTGGCAGGAGGATCAAGGAGGAGGAGCTCTGCTTTACGCTCTACCTGTGTAATCCGAGTCACCTGTAAACATTTCTTTCGCATTTGTTTGCAACCAAAAGAACTTTGCTTCGATCTCTAGATACAGTAACATAGCGTAGGCGGGCGGGGGCAGGAACGATGGGGGGCGTGGTTAACTTCAACTCGTTAAAGCAATTAGGAATCGTAAATTGATAAATATGCAACATACAAACAACAATAACAATAGGAAAAACGTTCCATACGATTAGCTCACGTGCAGTAGAAGGAGGCGGTGGAGTAGGATGCGGAGCAGGACGGGCAGAAGGTAACGTAAAAGAATAACAATTTCGTTTTTTTCTGTTTCAGTTATGTTTTCAGTTTAATGTTGTTGCTTTCACGGATTTAACGCATTTCTTTTTGTTTATTTCAATTAGTATTAGTAATTTAAAATTAAATTGTATAAAAATATTGCTTAATTTAAATGCGCTGGCGCTGTGTGTGTGGCTGTGTACGTGTATGCGTGCGTATTGCATGAACTTGACTGCATCGATGCAGTTATCGATTCTTGCAATCGAAATCAATGTTGAGCAATGCACACAAAAATACTAAAAAAAGAATCGTTACGAAATTAAATTAAAATCACAATAAGAGTCAATTTGTATTCACAATTATGCGATCAATATGAAGCTATCTCCGATAACCAGCGGAGATCCTTAGTTCGGTGCGACAGTGTTAAACAATTTGTGTGGGAAATCCAATCGGAAAGCATTGACTTTAATTAACTTTGCCACACGAAACAGCAACGCGGCAACGGCAACCTGCAACGCGGCAACCTGCAACGCGGCAACTGCCTCTGCACACTCAGCCTCAGACTTATGGCCGCTTGTGGTTTCTTGTGGTTTTGATTGTGGTGGTGCAGCTGCTGATGGTCTTGTTGGCGGCTGCAGCTGTTGTTGGGGGTGTTGTTGTTTTTGTTGTATTGTTGGCCACGGCGACGGCAACTTTGGTTGTTGTTGTTGTCATTGCGGAGTTGGTATTGGCATTGGCATTGGTATTGGTGGTGAACGGGCTGTTGTTAATGGTTATGACATGCTTTGTGGTAGGCGTGGTAGTAGTAGTAGTAGTAGTTAAAGATAAACCAACTGTAAACGAAATAAAAGCACAAAAAGTGTTGTAAACGGCCAACAAATTGAACAACGGATGAAACAATCGACACACACTTTGAAGTAAAGTCAGGTATGTGTCGCGTAAGTGGGTATGTGTGTGTGTGTTTGTGTGTATTGTCTCTCTGTGTGCGTGTGCGTTTGGGTGAGAGAATGAGAAATGACAGTTGAAGTTAAGAAAATAAGAACAACTTGGGTTGCTGATGATATAAAAAATATGTTTGCGCTCTTTTTTTTGTTTTTGTTTTTGGTATGACAACAATTAGTAGCTGAACATTATTTTGTTGTTGTTTTTTTTATCTGTACAATTATCGTATTCAAAGTTTTGGACATTTTTGTTTGGTATATTAGTTCATTTTCTTCTTAGCTTGGCTAAAATTATTTCCATTTCGTTGTACAATACATTTTTCCTTTCGGTTTTGAGGTGAAAAATAGCCCAGAACTCAGAAACTTGCTTTCGGTTTTCGATTATTTTTAGTATTAATAATATTTTTGTTTGTTTTTGTGGTTGATCAGTGGATCAGCTTTAAACACAGCATTAGACAGCGTGGACAGACTAGTAACTACATTGATAAGCTTCAAATGCATGTGCTCGTGTGTGTGTGTGTGATTGGGTGTGCATGTGTGGGTGTGTGTGTGTATGAATGGGTGCTTAGTCGGGTGTTATAAATTAATTTCTTGTACAACACAAATTTGGTTTAATTATTAAACTAAAATAAACATGAACAAGAACTCGAAACTCAACTCAAATTTGTTTTTGTTAGAGATTTTCCATTTTGTGTTTTTTTTTTCAAATATAAGAAACTTTTAATCTTTGTTTTGTGGTATTTAAAATGTGTGTGTGTGTGTTTGTGTGATAAGTGAAACTAAAACAAATTTAAGGTAGCGGGGCCATTTGCAAAACTGTACAACAATTAAATTTATAATATTATTATTATGTAGGTAAAATTGGTTGAATATAAAGTTTTATATAACAAAATTCTTTTGGTTGCCAAACACAATTTGCAATTAGAAAATTTGAAAAAGAAAATAAAGTAGACATTGTTGTTTTTTCGAGTTTTTTTGAAGTTTGTTTTTGTATGTTTATCAAAAACAAAAGTGCTTCGCTTTATTGTCATCGAAATTGTTCTCTCTCTCACTGTAAATGGTAATAAAATGATTTATGGGGTTTAATTAATTCACTTAGCCACACGGGTTTATTGCATTGTTGTTAAGATTAAGTACATTTCCTTGTTGTTGTTCTTTTTCGGTATTTTAACAATTTTTGGGTAAAGTTTGAGTAACAAAATTTAAAAATTAAATAGGTTCACGTGGCAGCGACAGCCTCAATTATATTCCACATATTGGGAGAATATTCTATTGAATAATAAACATGGGCCAAGTTAAACGTTCTATATAGACGATATAACTATTGTATAAATATAATACAGCATATGTGTGTGTGTGTGTTTATGTGTATGCGAAGATATTCAAAACTTTGAATACGATTTGATTTTTCTCTTTAGACCTTTATTTGACCAAATTTGTTCTATCATCAATGCAATCAACATATTGCATAACATTATTAATGCTAAATTATATCGAAAATTTGTTAAGCAAATTATGGAAAAACAAAAACAATAATAAAATAAATGTAAAGTTATAGTAAAATAAATAGGATAAATAAATAATAAAATATGTATTAAAACTGTGCAAACATTATAAAGAGAACAATAAGAGTCACATTTAAAACTGAGTCTGGTTCTGGTTGGGGTTCGTTGGGCTACGCGATAGATATAGAAGATATGTCTCTATAACAGCAAAATCATGTAAATACATATATATGTTGGTATATGTATGTATGTGTCTGTGTGTGTGTGTAAATCATAAAGCGGCAGCAGCATTAAAGGTTAATAACAATAGGTATGTATATTGTGCTCTAGGACAGATAGCATAGAAAGATAGATATGTAGATAGATAGATAGATAGACAGATAGATAGATAGATAGAGATATATAGATAGTTTGGTAGATAGATAGTTACATATAGTATAGTAGATAGATAGTGTACTATAGAGTACTGAGCACATACTAATTGCGCGCACAGAGAAAAGTTCGAATTGAAATAAAAATATAACAGAAAACAGGGGTATTCCCCCCGATTAACATAGTTATTGGCATTTTCACTCGATTATAATGGTAAACACTTAATTAATTCTTTGTTGAGTTACTTGTTTGTTTACTTTTCAGTGTGTGTATATGTGTGTGTGTATGTATGTGTATATTCAGGCTGCACAAACATATTTTAGACTAAATACGTAGGTAGTATTCATTTGTTTTCTGTTTCTGTTTCTCTTGCTGTTCATGTATCTGTATCTGTATCTGTATCTGATTCTGTATTCAGTTTTCTGTTGTTTCTGTTTTTGTTTCTGTTTCAGTTTCGGTTTCTGTTTTGTTTTGAGTTTTAGCATACATCAACGACTACTAGAAAAATGTATACAAGTACGTATATATACATAGATATATGTATATGTATAGTAAGTATGTATGGTATATTAAAATTGAAATATTTCTTATTTACGTAGCATACTTTCGCAGCTTGCTTTACGTTGTGTTACGTTCGAGTGTTGAGAGTTCTGCACTGCTCTGCTTTGCTCTCCTTAGTTCTTCTTTCTTCATCGCTTGGCATCTGTTCTGCCTACTGATCTAAATATTTACTCTTTAATCTGTGATATTCACCTCTTGGCAAAGTTGCGCCGGTACGCGAGAACATCGATTCCATATCGCTGCCCAGATCGCGGGACATGCTATGGCGCCAGGGTGCGCCGAGTCCGCTGCTATTACTGGCGCTGTTCAGGCGACTAAGTGAGACAGAGAACGGAGAGAATGAGACAAGGTTAGTTCGTTCAGTTTCCTATAGAGAACATTTGGCGTTCGAGTGCGAGACAACGTTTACTAAGGAGGACGGGCACATTACGTAGACCAACTTACAGGCAATAGCAACAACACTTGGGCCAATCGGTCAGCCAGTGATAAAGTCGAATTGTAATGCTTGAACCCCTTAGCAAACGTTCTCTGCACTGGCCAGTTAAACGGGAGATACAATCGTAGCTGGGTCGAAATATAGTATAGTATATATAAGCATAGGAAAGAACCTTCGAAACGAAACAATATGATGCTGAATGGGATTGTGCTGCTTGAGATCATTAATGTTTATCTTTTGTTCGCAATACTTACAATTGCTTCTTCTCAACGGTTTCGATATAGCTATACGTAACTTGTGACCTTTAGTCAAGCGATTGTTATGTAAGTTTGTTTATTATTTTTAAGGTTATGCAGCATGTATGAGAAAAAATGTATATATAACTAGTTTGTTAGTGCTTACTCTTATAGCAGTTTCTATTTCACTTAATGCTCAATTAATTTCTTTTTTTAACTCACCTGCTAAAGGGACTGCTCTGATTGCTCCAGAAGGGTCGATGACTTTGTGCCTGCCGCGAAAAGTCTGTGAGCAGACGACTAGAATGACTGGGAAAGCCTGCAGTGAGGTCTCTGTTCACGTTCATGCGATCCGTAACCGCACGCACCTGCAATAAAAATATGATTTATGAGCATAAATATAGAATAGTTTGGGTATTTCGCAATTGAAACTTACGCGTTGCAACAATGTCGAGAACAAATTCTCCGCTGTAAGTATCTCAAAGCCATCATCGTCATCCTCCTCGCCGGAGCTTTGTGAATCGTTGTCCTGACTAATTTTCTTTACGGGCCTTGAGCTCCTATGGTAAAAGATTAAAAAGATTAGCATCAACTAAACTTTAGATATGTAATTAGAACTTCGCCATGCTAACCTGAGTCTGTGCGGAGTGAAAAGCGATTCATCGTCGCCGCCATCGCGATTTATCGATGTTGTGCGCATCTTCTGGAATGGCGAACCCTCATCGAAACCGGTCTCGCTGAGTAGTGAGCTGTAAGAAAGGAATTGAAGAAGGTTTTAATACAAAAAGGTTTCTTTTTTTTAACCCTTTTCAGCTGCTTACCCAATGCGATGCGATGGACGCATACGACTAAAGGTCGTCCGACTGGAGGCGGTTGTATGACTCGATTCGGATGGTTCAATGCTACGTTCACGTGGCGTTATAAAGCCGCCACCCTCCACGGCAATGGGTATGATAAATTCACGTGGACTCTTCTTGATGGGCTGCGAGGTGCCGGTGACAGTCGACTGCGACAGATTGGTGGCAGTGGTTTCTGTCTCCGAGTCGGCAGTCGATTGACGCGATAGCGAACCAGAACTGCAAACACAAATGAAATCAATGTAAATTCTCCTTCACAATCTCTGCAATAATTGAATGGAGGGAGGGGAGAGAGGGGCTTACCGTGTTGTGGTATTGGAATTTGTGCGTCCATAGGCCTGTTGCGTGGGCGGTCGTTGTATGGTGATTATATGCTCCTTTGGCTCCAGGCTGGTTGCACGCGCCTGCAGCGTCGTCTTGATGGGGCTATACGGTATGGGACCCTCACGTGGTGGTGCACTACGCAAATCAGCCACAGGATGCTGCATTTCGGTGCTGAAACGCATCGACGGCTGTGCCGGCTGTGGTTGCTCTGCAATGCGTGGCTTGATATCCAATTGAATTTCCGATTTGGCATTGATTTTACGACGCGGCAATGTGGCCGACTTGAGCGTTATGGAAGCGGTTGAGGTTTTCACACCCGGTGGCACCTCAGTGACTGGTGAGGCTGTTCAAATTGAAATTGAAGATAAAGTTTAGTTTTGGTTTTTATGGTTACTTGGCGTGGTTGGAGTCGGAACACAAATGATTAGCCAGGCGATTCAATCAGGTATTACTCAGAGCGAAAAACAGTGGAGGGGGGTGGTGGGAGGTTAAGTGTGTATATGGGTTTGTGTACGAGTGTGTAATTGCGTCAGCGTGGGTAGGTTAAAGAGGCAAATGGCAGCGACTAGCAGCGGCTGCGTCTGCGGCACATTGAGTAGACACTAGTGTATGTATGAATTTTCAAACGACAAAGAGCACAACAATAACAACAACAGCAACAACAACAATATGAGCGATAACAGCAACGACAACAACAACAACCACAACAGTTAGAGAGAATCAAGTCAAGTGAAGAATAGCGTGCGCAAATTCTACGAGCAGCCAGAGATAACTTTGGGTGAAAGGGAATGCATAGAGAAGCAGAGAACAACAACAACAATGACAAATAAAGGAAGGCGAACAGGCATCACAAAGACGAGAATTGAGTTTGATATGTTGTGATGGAAGAGGGAAAACAGCAGAGGCTACAAAAAGAATACAGAAACGCAGCTGCAAGTTGCTACAAGGCTGGTTAATAAATTTAAGGTTACAGTTCCTATACAGATGCACCCATACACATAAATATACATATATACATACACATATGTACACATATACAAGAACTTAAGTCTGTTTACTAGAACTAATGTTTCGTGTATCTGAGTTATAAAGAAACCTCAATGTTTCGCATTCTTTCAACTAAATTGTTCGTCTGTCAGTTGTTTTTATAAATTACGTAAAGTTTGAAGGAACTAAAGTTACCTTTATTAATTACAGAATAAGATTGAAAAATTTGATTCAGAACAAGAATATATATCTATAATATTCAAATTATAAATTAGAAATGCCTAGTACCTTTATTAAAGTAGCTTATGAAGCTTATTGTAAATACTGCATATTCGTGAGTAAATGGAAAAAGACAAAGTTTGCTGCTGAACAAGAATAAATCTATATCTATATATAATTTTGTTTAGTGAGTCGAATTGCCTGATGCAGGTGCTCTACGACATTTTCTTAGTGCCTTGACACTTTTGGTAGATCTTGTATTAAATATTATTCATATTTATGTTTGGATAAATAATCAGACTTATAATTCTCTTGTGAACCAGAATATATATCTATATGTTTAGTTCAATCTATTGAAGTTTCTCTATTAGTTCCTTGTTTCTTTAAAGATACTGTAGTTAACACTTTTCACTTGTGTGCTTGGATAAATAAACAAACCCAGATTTTGCTGGTGAACACGAATATATATTCGAAATATATTAACTGAATTAGAGAGTCAAAGTGCCTCCTTAAGGGGCTTAACGCGATTGGCTTTAAATCGTTTAGTTCCTTATCAATTTTTGTAGATTCTATAGCTAATACTATTCAACTCTATGCGACCATGTGTGCATATATGTATAGTACGTGCATACATATGTATGTGTATATTCCTCACTAGATAAAACACATTCTCAGTGAACTATCCTCGCAGCAACTGTGCATAGAACACGCAACGGAAACGGTAGTGCGTTTTTTGGATGACCGCAGAGAGCAGGCAGTGTAGGCAGGCAGGCAATTTTGGACAGTTGGACAGGAAGGCAGGTGGGCAGGTGGGCGCGTCATGTGGCACAGTGGAGCCGCTGCCAAGACTTACATTTCAGCCACATAGCCGCAGGCAAGGCAGATGTATTGAGTGTTTCTTGAGCTTGATTATGAAATGGTCTCGAGCGCGAGCTGACATTATAATTGACATAAGGCATCGTGTTGTTGTTGTTGCTGCTATTGTTGTTGCTGTTGTTGTTGCAGTTGTTGTTGCTGTTGTTGGCTTGAACATGGGCGTGGCCGGGGGCGTACAGTGGCGAGGGCGGCGGCGTAAACAAGGCACTGCTTGTCGGACGTTGCTGCTGCTGCTGCTGGTGCTGAACTGCTTCCTGGCACTTCTGCTGGTACTGCTGCTGCAGCTGCCTAAACTGATTGCTGCCACTACTGCTGGGCAATGGTTGAAAAATGCTGGCTGTACTAAAAGCAGCCTGTGGCTGCCAGATTGCAGCTCGCTGCAGTGGCTGCATTGCACCGGGCACGACGCCGCCCGCAAAGAGTCGCTGCTGTATTGTCTGCTTGGCCACTGCCAGCGGATTCGGTGCTGCTACTGCTGTTGCTGCTGGTCTATATATGCTGCCGCTGTTTGTGCGCCGCGGCACCGTCATGGCCCCGCCCCCAACCCTGCCGGCATCAGCGCTGCTGCCGCTGCTGCCAAAACCGTTGCCAACTAACGTTGTTGGCCTGCGTATCACTAAAATTAAGATGATGATTTAATGAATATGATGAGCATGTATGTGTGTGTGTCTCTCAATGTGTATGTGTGTGTGACTAAGAATGATGATAACATATGTATGATAAGAGAAATGAATGCCCTGCTGTGTGTGGTTTGGCATGAGCAAGCGACTTGCAATCTTTGGCTGGATTGTATCAAGTTGTTGAGTGTATCAGATTATTAAATAATCAATACATGCAGCACAATCTGGCTGGCAGAACGTTTTACATACACATCGAATAAAGAAGTGGGGGGAAAGAGGAATGGAAAAGAAACCGAAAGCTTTGCACAAGTATCGATCAGTTGACAGATAAGTAAAGTGAATCAATTGGTACTGAGTAGTTCTACATTTTTCAATTAATTATCGAATTTTAACAATGTCTTATTTGCCTGGGTGCTCTTCAACTATTGTACATTTGATATATAACTATATCTTTGACTAACTTACAATTTAACTGACTAACTAACGAACTGACTAACTAACTATATATATAGTAGACTTGAGTAAAATACAAGTTGATCATTGGCAACTTCCTGACGCAGTTACTTTAGTGAATTTCTTATTAAATTTTACATAATATTAGAAAAATAATAATTTATACTTAAAAGAAATATACTATAGCTTTCTTGTATGCCCAACTATACTGTAATAATTTAATTAGTTAATTTCTATTCAAGATTTCCACTACTAAAATGTAATAATAGTATCCTAACGTTGTACGTCAACCAATTGCAGTTATATCAATGCAGAATGTCTACCAAATACAACTGCTACAACTGAAGCTCTAGCTCTGCTTGCCCTGCATAGTTTTTCAATATCTTTCTCTAGCAAACACTGCGTATACGTAATGGAATTTAGCTTAACTGTTTAGCTGCTCGTCTTGTGCTGAGAGATGCTATTACTGTGGTAATGCTGAGAGTGGATGCGGGTAGTCAACTCGAAGCGCTGCGAGCTTAGCTTAACTTATATATGATATAGAGTTTATATATATATAATCAATCATCAATCACAAATGTAAATGAATGTTTGCACTTTGGATATAGTATGGATATAGTATGTGGACATGGACATGGTGTGGCATGCAGATGCAGACTGTGGACTCACCCGGCTGTATAGCATTTCCGATAATTGCGCGCGCATTCTTCAACTTACGTTCGCGCTCCTCCGGCGTGGCATCGCTGACTTCAATGGTTTCAGTTTGAGCGCAAAGCTGATCCAGTTCCTGGTTGGACTCGTTCTGTGCCTGTCGCAGCAGCGCTATGGAATTCTCCATAGAGCGGCGCGCCTCCTCCAACGAAATGGATGAGACTGAATTCTTTGAATCGCTTGCCTCCAGTGCAGTGCCTCCAGCGTTTGCCACCACTGGTGATGGCGGTGGTGTGGCCACCAACGCCAATGCTTCTGCCTCTTGAGCTGCAGCTGCTGCGGCGGCAACTTGTTCCTGCGCTCGACGCTCTCCAGGCGTGGGACCAGTCATGGGTTGCGTTGGTTGCGTCGCCTTGCGTTCGAACTCCTTCTTAAAGCTGCCCACACTGACGCCGGGTATGCTCAGCTTCTTCTCTGCTGCGCCAGCAGCGGTGGCGGGAGGCGTTATTGGCGGCGGTGGTTGAAACTTTTCCGCCGTCTCTAGAATGCGCGACTTGCGTCGCTCTGCGTTGAATTTGTTCAGCGTGGACTCATCCTGCAGGCTGCACTTGCGGACAAAAGGTGCCGCTGCCGGCGCTGATGTTGACTGTGGTTGCTGTGGCTGTTGCTGTTGTGGCTGTTTGCCTGTAGCACTCTCATTGATGGCATTGACCAGATCGGCGGTCTTGTGTTTGTTCACAAACTTTTTGATCACTTTGGTGGCGTCCTTCTCCTCAGGCGTTTCGGCCACAGCGTCTAGTTTTGTGCGTGTTGCCTGTCGCGGCACAGAGGCCGTAGTTGCTGTTGCTGCAACTGTTGCAGCTGCATCGCCAATGAGTTGCTCGCAAATATTGCCCACCTGTTGCAGATCCTGAGGCGAATAGTTGGGCACCACTATCGATGTGGGCTGCTGCTCCGCGCCCGGAGCTTCACTCTCCGTTTCCATGGCTTGTGGAGTTGTGGTTGTTGCAAAAGATGTTGGTGGTGGTGCCAAAGTTGAGCCCATTTGGCCTTCGCCGATGACAAATGAACTGTTGTTTGCTGGTTTCTCCTTCTTCTTAGCCGTGGTGCCAGCAGCATTCTCCGTGGAGACGGTGGGTTGCAGCTTCCTCTTGGCTTGCACGGGACTCTGGGCGGGCGTGATGGTGCGTGTGGGTGATGGCATTAAGGCAGCTTCCCCACCAGCTAGGAAGTTGAGAGAGAAGAGAACGAGAGAGAGAGAGAGAGAGAGAGGGAGGCGTGGTTTAATGAGTGTGGTTAAATGGATTTCGTTTCAAGTTGTTTAGTGCACTTGAGTGTGGTAAGGGGAAGGTATGGATAGGAATACGGATAGAACGCATGAACATCATCATCGTTAGTCGGTAGTCGAGGGTCGATAGGTCGGGCAGGTCACATTGTTGTGTGTATGCCAAAGTTAGTTCACAGCACTCTTTATAATATACAAATATATGTGCGCCTTGGGATCTCATTGGGGACTCTCTAATGGGGCATTCTATTTACAAGCATGATGTGTATTCAGTTCTACAGCTCTTCAGCAACTCACCAGCAACCATGTCCAGTATGCGCCGCTCTGCCTCTGTGCTGGGTGCTCCTATATCACGTATGGAGCCAACTGAATGCGATCGCTGCACACGCTCGCTGGCTGCCGCCTTGGCAGCTGCTGCTGCCGCTGCTGCACCCTCCGCCGAGGGCACCACCAGCTGATCGGCTGTGATTGCCGTTGGCGTCAGCGAGAGCAGCACATCGAGTCGCACTGGCGTCTGATTGGCCAAATCCTCGGCCAAATCAAGGCAGGATACATTATCGTTCTCATTGACCCACCAATGCGAGCAAATCTGTTCGATTGTCGCTCGCTTACGTGGACACACTGTGAGCATCTCTCGTATCAGGGTGGAAGCACGTGACGGCTTGCGCGGCTCATAGTAGTCGCCTTGGCTGATTTGCTTCACAAGTCTTTTGAAATTGGAGCCATCAAAGGGCATGGAACCGTAGACTAGAGTATAGAGCAGCACGCCCAGTGACCAGCAATCCACCTCGGGTCCCTGGTAGGGTGTGCCCTCCACAATTTCCGGCGAGGCATACAACGGCGAGCCGCAGAATGTGCCCAGCAAGCGTTGATCATCGAACACATTGGACAGTCCAAAGTCGGCGATCTGTTGGAGAAGATATAGGGGGATATAAGGAAAAGATGTGAGTAAGTGCAGTTACAGAGCTATAGTGTATATACATGTAAATTATAGAAAAGATGTGTACACAAATATCCATTTCTCATAGAGTTGAACTCATTGTTTTTGCTGTGATCTAACTTGTACCTTAAGAATATAATCTTGCATATATATATATATATCTGTTTATATTTGTCAATTCGTGTTTATAGTTCAGAAAATATCACAGACAGTCTTTAAACACCTTTAAAACTTACTTAAAAGACATTTTTACAGCAGAAAATATGATGTATCTACCTATTTAAGTCTGTATGTGTTGAAAGATTATGAAATATCATAGATGAACTATAGATATATTATAGTTCATCTTCAAAGATCATTAAATATCATAGTTGAACTATAGATACACCAAATTTGTTATATGTATGTTTCTGTACAGAGTATTGGCAAATTTGGTTTAACTTATTGGGTTATTCGAATTAATTCCTGAAAGAGTTTCTTCTGTGATTATACCTTAGCATTTCCCTGCTCGTCAAGCAGAATATTCTCCAGCTTCAGATCTCTATGGCATATTTTGTGCTTGTGACAATAGTAAACAGCCGTTGCCACCTGACGAAAGATGCGACGCGCCTCCTCTTCGCTGAGCACCTTCCGTTCGGATAGATAATCGTAAAGCTCACCGCCAGCGGCAAACTCCATGACTAGCACCATTTTCTCTCGGTTCTCAAATACTGTGTAAACAGAAAGTAAATATTAATAAGTTAAGATATATATATAAAGTGATATATACCTTCGTATATGTGTATAATATTGGGATGCTGAACTGAGCTCATGATTTGCACCTCTCGCCTGATGCGCACCAGATCCGCCTCGGCTTCGATTTTGGATTTCTTAATCGTTTTGATGGCCACCTCTTGACCCGTATCCTTATTCATACCCAGCTGCACTTTTCCATATGTGCCCTGACCTAATTTCTTAATAATATCAAATCTGCAAAGATAGAGAGAAAGAGGGAGGGAAAGAGTGAGAAAGATAGAGAGTTGAATACGTTGAGGAGTTTCTTCTACTTGTGCCTACCTTTGTCGCAGCTTCTTGCGATGATTGTTCATTTTGACATCGCCAGTGTTGACAATGCCGCACAAAATATTGTCAATTTGATCCTGTGGTATCCCTGAACTATGCGCTGCCGCTGCCATGTTATTGGCGGCCGTGTCCAGGCCGGAGGCAGCAGCAACAGCAGCAGCAGCCGCTGAGGCTCCATTTGGCGTCGTTTCGGTTTTGCTTATCACCATGTTGACTATTGCTGTGGCAGGGGCAGGAGCTGTGTCTGATGATGTTAAGGCAATTACTGCAAAGATGAATGAGAGAGGGAGAGTGGATGCCGTTAGTAAATATGGTAGTTTTCAGCATCGTATGTACATATGTACTAGGCGGTAAAGGGCGTGTACAGACGCCGTTGCACTCATCCATCAAACGTTCAATCAAATGGGCAATCAATTAATTATCCACGAAACGCGACATGCACACGACGAAGCGAGGCAGCTGTAGAGAGAGAGAGGGAGAGAGAGGAGCAGCAACAACTGGAGAGGGGTATGGGGGGCAGTCCAAGTGCTGCCTCGCCTCGACTCTGCGCTTTTCAGGGCCGTGCGAAATGCACACTCGACCTAGTTTTTAATCCTTCCCAAAGCAGAGCGACAAACGAGCCGAATGAGCAACAGAGACAGAGAAAGACAGACAGGGAGAGAGAGAGACATAGACCAACAGACGGCCAGGGACATGAGTTGATTTGGGACTTTTGTAAGGGCTTCAAGTGGCAGCCAGGCTGGCAACCCAATCAGATATGCTGGCTTTATGTGATTCACTTGTCAATTAGAGACAAATCTTCATGAGCTTAGCCAAATTTCACTTATCGTGTGCACTTAATCTGCATATATGCAAATCTATTAGCTATTATAGAGTGTAGTTACTCAAGGATTATAAGGAAGAAGTACAGATAAGTTAATTTTACTGTTATTGACTATATCAGTCACAATTCGCAAATGTTCTGATTTAATTTATTCATATTATCAATATAGAAAAAGAGATATTAAAAAAGGTTTAGGCTAATGTTCAAGATATACAATAACTTATATTATGTGTATGGTATGTATGGCATGTTATAGTATATACCATATGTATCATGGTATTTCATATTATGTTATAGTATGCACATATTTATTCCCTTTAGGCTGTTGTGAGGCCAATGTGAATGTGAAAGATTCGTTTTTAAATAAACTGCAGTCTTAATGTTTGACTTGTTAAGTCTTTCAGCAAGTTGCACAACTGATTTATACTTTTATCAATCAATCAGACAAACAACAGTTAAAACCACACTAAGTACTTTATTTTTACAATCCACAATACCCTGCAAAGTGCAAGACCAGATCGAGAGAAATGTAATCTTGCTGCAGTATGTCATAAGCAAAGTCAAAAGTCTCAAACTGTTCAACTGTTTAAACTTACAACGGGAGGCGTGTCGGCCTCGTTAAGTGCCCCACCCACCCTCTACTTACTATAGTGGTCACTTGCTGTGCCACTGATTGACCCACTACGCATCCCGGCACTCCCTTTCCAAGTCATTGAGAGGGGCGCCACTATTACAAAAAGTAATCTATCAGCAGTTTGCACGAGTGCAGCTACGAGATTCACCACTAGATATAACTGTGTATATATAGTATATGTGTCTATATAGTGCTTATGTACTCACGTACATTGTGTCTGCTGCGACAGTTATGAGCACAAAGAGAGAGAGGAGAGGGATCGCAACATTCCCGCTGGGTTGGCAGTGTTCCAATTATAAATGTGCACTTGATGGTCAGTAAATTAGAGTGTAACCACAACAAACAGTGGCAACAGAAGCAGAGAGACAAAAAACAGACAAGAAGAACAAGTCAACAAAAGCAAACAGTAGAAACAAACGCCCCTCTTCCTGCACTCCACCCACAATCCACAGAGCACTTAAGACACTCTAGAGTGCGCCTGGCAAGCCAAGCACGAGTCACACACACACACCTACACTGTATGAAGTGTGCTGGGTTTATCTTTCAGTTACAATTGGGGGAGCACAACAGGAGTACTATATACCCCATATAAATTAATCTCGGCACGCAATTGCATTAACGCTCGTCAATCTTCTGGTTTCTTTTTTGGAGTTCCTCCGCCTCAATGCGGTGCATTGAACACTTCTCAGAGTGCGCTGAACTCAGCGAGTAATTCAATTTGTGTATCTTCTCTCGTAACAACAACAACAAAAGCAACAACAACAATGCATGACGTCCAGTTTCGCAGCTCGTTGCTGTTTTTTTTTTGGCACACAGAACTCAGCACATGTCATTGGGCAGATAGCGTAACAACTAACTACGTGCCAAGTTAAGGAACAAAGGGAGGGAGGGGGATACGGGGAGCACTGACAGGCAGCAGAAGACAGTTGGAGAGAGACACCAAGACATCGCCGGGCTGAGATAAACACGAGGCAAACGCATCGCATGGCAAAGTTGCTGAAATATCTCAGCGCGCTTGCTTGCTTTTCCGTCAGTTTGGAATTTCTGGCATCGCAGTTGTCGTTTACGTCAAGGCAAAATATTTACCTTGCTTGGCCCGAAAGAAGGGGAGAGGGGAGGGGGGTTGCAAGTTACCCTGCCTCATACTGAGAATGCCAGGCGCAGCAACGATTTTCTTTAGATAGGCAGGTCCGGCATAAATATGCAAATAAAACGTTGTTATATCTGGGTCAAATTCAAGCGCCACATTTGCCAAAGTGTGCTATCTCTCTCTTCCACACTCCCAATCTTTCACACTTCCTCACTCACTCTCTCTCTGTCTGTTTTTCTTAAATTGGCAATCCTTGCTTCAAAGACGCTTTGATGAGCACATCAATTCAAGCGAGAACTATCTCCCCTTCCCCTCCCACTCCGCAGAATATAATCTTATAAATTAATCAATAACCATAAAAACTGTCGATAAAAATTGTGGTCTCTGTGGTTGTTCTTGTTGTTGTTGTTGTTAAAGTGTAGAGATAAATCACATTTGAATTGAATTCTCTGACAAATTGTTTCAAACTGTTTGTGGTGTATGTTCATTTATTTGCATAAATGCATTCCATGTTATCTAAAAACTATATGACTGACTGACTGTCTTTTCACTTTGACAGTTGTAGATTGAAATGGTTTTGTAAAATAGAAATACCTATGCAAATTCTAAATATATAATATTTAAAACGAGTATTATGTTGTAAGTCAATACAAATATTAAGAATACTCAATTGAATGTGAATATATATTTAGATCTGCTGTCTGCTGCAACAATTAACTGAGTTCAATAGGTTCAGCATATTTTGGCCTCGAGAATTTTAAGGTTCAACGAACGGCAAAAAATCAAGAGAAATAAAACGAATAAACCGTTTGAATATGAACATTAATTGTCTTAAATAAATCAAGCAATTTATTGTCCAGTGAGTTAGATAGAGAGAAGGAGATATAGCGTGAGAGCCGTTAAGATAGCATGACAATTGATGCTTCAAGAAGTTATAAAGTGTTATAGAAGGCTTCGACAACCGCAAGCAGAACGCTGCAAAGAGAGCGAGAGAGAGAGAGAGAGAGAGAGCGGAAAAAATAAATAACAAGCAAGAAGTAAATAATTAAAAAGTTGAAAAAAAGTAGACAAAAACCATAATGTATTTTGTTTGTTAATGCCAGTGGGCTAAAAACCAAAGAAACAACAAAAAAAAAACTGAGACGAGAGAGAAAAATGTGAAAACAAAATAAAATAATAAAAGCGAGAGGAAGCAAAAGGAACAAGACATGTCAAGCATTTCCTTTGCTTACACTAAAGTTGGCGCACACCCACACTCACACACGAATTCAGCCACACACACAGACACATACAACTGACATGCAATGAGCGGCCGCCATATGCCGCACAAAGTTTCGCTAGCCCTGAGAACAACAACTACAACAACAACAAGAGTAGCAGCAGCCGCAGCAAGAGCAGAAAGCGCCGTCAGCCTTCTGTTTAGTGTGTGTGTGTGTGTTGGTGTGTGTATGCGGGGGAAAACAAGAATTTTACGCTCCGCTCTTTATGCCGGTGTGCAAAAACAGCTCTGAGCAAAGTTTTCATTTTTCATGCACTCTTCCATTTGCTGTTTTCATACCCTTACTAAGAGTATATTCATTTTGACAAGGAGTTTGCAAACGCACCTTAGGAAAGATCTCTGATCTTATAAAGTATATATTGTCTGAATCAACATCAACAGAGGAATCGAACTAGCTTTGTCCCTCTGTCCGTTAGTTCGTGTATCCGTGTGTCCATCACTCTGTCTGTTAACGCAAACTAATCATCATAATTTCAGTCATAAAGGCAAAATAATCAACGCATACATTTTCCATTTCAATAAAGTCGGACAACTATATTGTATAGATTTCAAAAGAACAATCAGTTACAAATAAAGATTCTCATAGAACATGTTGTATATGTCCAGCGTTTGGAGTTATTATAGCTATCAAAGAATACATGAACAATGTACTTCAATTTTGTACCATCAAATAGTAAAAGAACGATCGAAAGGAGTTAAGAACCTGCAAGGGTATTAAAATTTCGACATGCCTTTTTTTCTGGTTATTTTTTTTTCTGTGCTGTCGGTTTTTCGCGGTTGTTGTTGCTTTGCAATTTTAATTTTTCATGTGTGCTCTTTATAGTTTCTCGCTATTTCCATTCTCGTTATGAACTGTTTAGTGGAAATTTGTAAACGAATCTTTCAATTTCAAATTTAAAGCGCAAATCTGCAGTAGTTTCTCTAAGTTAGTCAGGAGAGGGAGAAGGCGGTTATATGTATGTATACTAAATACTGTAATTGAATGCAGTACTGTTTTGAGTATAGTAAGATACAGATACAATACAGTCTACTATATACTATATACTTCCATCTTGCTCTATCGCTTTGTCCCTGTTTCTGTCTCTTGTCATTGCCATCGCCATCGTCGCCTTTTGTTTGACACTTTACTTGTGTGTGACATTGTTGTCATTGCCAACATTGTTGCTGTTGTTGTTGTTACATGTTGCAATTGTTATTGTTGCTGTTGTTATTGTTGTTGTTATTGCTGTTCAGTCAGTGCCATCCACGGATATTGCACTTGACAGTCCGCAGTCGCATAAATGTTGTGCTTAATTGCCGTTATGGAAAATCTTTCGACAGCACTTAAGATTCATATTGTCAAAAATTTAATAAAAATGGTTGAGAGAACTGTCGGCATTCACTGATATGAAATGGAAATAAGATATACCAATTATTCCCGTCATTTACAATCAAAAGAAAAGGTTCTATAGTTTATCTTTAAATAATCAAAGTTTCAATTTGTAGACTATATAAAACCATAATCAGTATAATAAGCAATTTGCTGTAGATATTGCAATTATATCACTTTGATCCTAAACAACTTAGATCATGTTCTATAGGCTAAAATCCATTTCCCCCAAAAATGATATTCTCATATACCAAAATTCAAATACATTTCCGACATTGCACACACTTTTCAGTCGACAACATACGGAAATTTCATAGCACAGCGGGAAAGTATAAGGGAAGAAAGGAAAATGAAAATCCCCATCGTTGTCTGTATTTAAAATCTCGTATCTCTCGTAAATGAGAAACAAAATTAAAAGAAATTTTTAAAAATAACTTTTAGCTAACACGCAAGAGGAATTTTTATTCGAGCAAAAGACCCGAGAAGAAGAGACCCGAGACCAGAGAAGAAGAGACCAGAGCAATACGAAAAGTAAAAGCGCCAGCGACAAAAACATATTCAACTAAATAACACGAACGAGGAACGAGGAAGCAACTTCGCTTGTGTCTCTCTAGACGAGGCTAGCCAAGGCAGGGAAGGGCAGAGCAGGGTAGGGTCCATTATCGTGGTAATTTGTTGGGATAACGCCGAGAGATACACACGGCATAAGGTTATTTGGCTAGATCGGTCAGTTTCGTTGATAAGTGCGTCCATATGTACCAGATATATAATATATATTGTATAAATACATATATATAATGTATTCATGCGTAGCAGACATCTGTAGCTGTATCTTTCAGATACATGCATATATATTTACCTCCTCTGCCTCTTGTTGTCTAACTTTGAATTATTTGCGCTATTATTGTTGCTATTGTTGTCGTTGTTGTTGTTGTTAAAGTTGCATTCAGTTTACATGATCGGTATGTCTAGACACACACACACTTGCACACACAGACACAACACCAATACGTAGGGAATTACAGCAATGCATCAGTTTTCACATTTCACTTTTTTGTCAAACTGAGAATTCTTCGCCTTCTTCTTCTTCACTTTCGAATATTGCTCCATATATAGTATATACAAATTATGTATACGCTCTGCTGCTGCTGCTACTGATGCCGATGATATGTGTATACACCATGGGATATACTCTATATACTCTATCAATACCTATACATATATAGGTTCTATGTATATTTCTTGTATGTGTATACAAAGATTTCGCGCACTCGTCTTTAGACACGGATTTCTTTGCCGTTTGCTGCCGCCTTGTTCGCGATGCCTCTATGCGGTCGACTGGCTGCAGCTCGGTAAAATTTTCTCGATTTTCCCCCAAAATGCCGAATATCTTGCTCCTGCTTACATTTCAATGCTCTAGCGGCATTGTTATCCTAAAAATAAACCCGGTCGCCACATTGCTCCCGACGCGCTGCGATCTTTAGCTGCTCTCTCTTCCTCTCTTGTGTGCTCTGTCTCTCTCTCCCTTGCTCTCATCTGCATCTGAATTGTGCGCTCGCTCTCTTTTGTCGCGCGTTCTACTCACGTGCTACTGCATGGGGAAGGGGAAGGGCAGAGGGAGAGAAGGGCGCAACTTGGAGCGGGGCGCGTGCCACAGCATCGTGATGTGTGAAGCGAGATCGTGTTGAGATCACACTCGTGTGTGTATTTAGAGATCGTTTCGTCTATAATCGAGTGCGTACATAAGAATGTACATATGCAAGTGTGTGTGTGTCCGTGTGAGTGTGTGTGTGTGAATATATACTGCTGCCTTATAAACATTTTGGGGACTGAGTTCGCAATGCAGTACAGTAAAGGCGACTGAGCCAAATGAGAAATTGATTTATTTTGATATAATTTGCTTAATGCCTTCACACAGACACACACATGCATATACACAGCCCACTGCAAGTGATATTGAGTGTGTGTGTAAATAATGCAGACTGCGACAGTATTTGTGAGAGACAATGGCGCGTGGAAGATGAGTATATCATCTTTAAACAAATTACCCAAAAAGAATCAAAACAAAATGCTCTTTAAACGAAGCCAAATGCACAAATATTTCAGCACTACGAGACGTTTTAATAACATTAATTTATTAAACATATGTACATACATATACATACAAATTTTTATATTTCAATATATGTAATAACGACAAGTTCCGATACAAACAACACTTTTCAACATTATTATAGCCAAATTCAAGACAAAATTAATCAAAATAAATTGCATACTTTTAAAAAACGTCCTTTATTTTATAAAAAGTAATTCTGTCCATATAAAACTCATTTGATTATATGTAAATTTACAGAAAGATTTAAGACAAAAGGATTTATGATGCAGATTTATGATGATACGCAAAAGCTTAGAAAATCAAAGTCTAGACATATAGTATGTATCTTATGTACTGTAAGTAAGTATGCAGCATACAGTCCGTTAATAGTTTTCCCAACAGGAGTTGTATTTAAACGATTTGAGTTATTTGATAGGTAAAACATACTCGTAGTTTATAGATCGTTAGGCTCTGCCTATTTTGTCAAATCAAACATGATTGTATTCCCCAATGGTTTCACTAGCCAAGGAGTCAAACCGAATACTACTTGACACACACACGTACACACACACACACACACAGAGATTGGACATTCGAAGAGCAAATTTACATAGCAGAGCGCAGCATGTAACAGCATTCTTCAGTGTGAAGGAGCAAGGAGGAGGGAGGATGGAAGGTATGTGTATGCAGCATTGACAGGCAGGCAAAACCCAAATTCCACATTCCAACTATTCATCAGGCAAGACAGCTTGGCATTATTCAACGCTTCACAGCGGCAGCCACCAACTGGGGCCAACTTCGGGCACAGACCAGACAAGAAGTCCCGGTGGCAACTACATTAATCAACAAAGTCAATCTTGTGAGCACAGACCCACACAATATATACATGTGTGTATCTTGGTGTGTCTGTGTGTGTGTGGTGTGTACAATGCAAATGGCCAAGCTGTGCCACAGTGTCTAGTGCGAAATAAATTCAAAGCTTATCATCGCTGAACAAACACGCAGTGAAAAGTATCTGCGTGCAATAGGCAATATCGCATTATGGCCTTTTAAATGCGGCCCTGCCCCTGCCCCCACTTGCCAGCCATTGCGGCAAACACTTAATGTTGCACTATGGCAAGTTGATCACCTTTTTAGTTGTAGCCACTGCAAATATTTGCAGGCAGTTTGCCAAGCAGAAGCAGCAGCCTTCGCCTATTTGGCTGACTAGTTGCAGCCCATTTCCGTTTGGAAAATATACCAAGAGAGAGAGAGAGACAGGAAGTCGGACCAGAAATGCAGCACGGAATCGAATCATTGCTTAGACCAGCTCGTAATTGGGGCCGTGGCTTCTCAGGACAAGGCACTAAGTCAACCTTAACGGTGGCATGAAGTGAGCTTATATAATTTCCGCACGTCTTTTTTGCCTGCCGCCATTTTGGCCTGGCTTTATATCACGCACACGTTCACCTACTTAACACACACACACACACACACATATATGCAAGCATGTGCCATGTAGTACATGTGTGAAATATCTTTGTTAAAATGACCCAAAGACCAATCGACCTACTCGAGAACTCGCCTACTTTCGCGGCCCCACACAATGTCGCATGACAAAAGCGCTGCCAACTACAGCAACAACAACAACTTCGCGTCGGCCCATGCACAATATGTGGGCGTGTCCGCGTCAGTCCGTGGGCGGCAACAGCGTGTACCGTTTATGTCTGCAAGTGGCCCCAAAAATACAACAAATAAAAAAAGCACGCGACACGCGTCTGGAATTTTGCGCCAGCTTCGTCGCTACCGGAAATGCCATTTTGGGTTCGCTGTTGGTTCAATAAGGCGTTGGCTGGGGACTGTGTATGTGTGTGTGTGCGTGTGTCGTGCTTATAAATGGCAACTTTCGCTTGCCATACAGCGCATAAATACGTTGAGTAGTAGCTGCCATTCAAGTACTAGGCCAATAGTGGTTTCTTTCTTTCTAAGGCCCGCTTTAATGTGTTTAAAAACTTTTACACACCCTTCCCTCTTCCATTCCCTCCTACCCTGCAGGACAACCCATAGTTGCAGTGCCTGCAGTTCCCCTCTCTGTCTTTCCCATTCAACATGTTTATTCATTTCATTTCATTGCATGGGCAAATTTGCTTCATCAACTACATGTGTGAATAGCGCCACGTTCTACACGTGTGTGTGACTGTGTGTGTGTGTGTCTGTGTCTCTGTGTGTGTGTTACGTAGGCGGGTGTGCAGTTACGTGTGTCGGCCATTTACTTTCCACACTTAATTGACTTTGCATGATGCACAGAACGTGCGAGCAAGAGAGAGTGAGGAAGAGAGAGAGAGGGAGAATGAGAGGAAGGTAGTACGCGTTAGTTATGCTGTCGCCTTTTCCCCATCGCTGCTCTGGCAACTTTTTGTTGGTAATAATTGCCGTGCCCTGCGATAATTAAGTTTCTCCCTTAAGCTAACGGGTAAACGAGTCTCGTGCGCGAATTTGTCCACTGTCTGTGGAAAGTGGCAACTGCAAATTCAACTGATGAGCAGTTTAAAACCAATTTTGATAATCTGATAACTATGGAACGTGTGAGAAAATGCATTTCGTTTGACTAATGTGAGATTCTTTTGCAGTGGGCAAATTTAAATAGATTTGAGATACTTTAATCATACTTTAAACATTATTATTATTATATATTTGCTTATATTTGTATTATAAGCAAATCATATTGTAAGCAGGTATAGAAAGGAAAAAAATGATGTGCAAGAGTTTTTTGTTGGTAATGCAGTAAAAACTCCTTATTACACACCTCCCCTGAGCGGATACATCTCTTAAGCGAACACCTCCATTAAAGTTGCTTCCTCCTCACTGCACTACATTTGCCCAATGTTAAGTGGTCGGCCAAGGGAGCTTTCTCTATATTTAGTATTTTTAATTAATTAATTTAATTAATTCTACCGAATCAGGCGATTAATATCTTACTCAGGAGTGCACTTTAGTTTTGTTGACTTGTCATTTGACTGAGATCAAGTTTATAATTTCGCTAAGTGTCGATACGTGTTGCTGTGTGCAACCAACGCATTACCACAATAATGTGCTCTACTCTTCGGAAAATTAATTGCAATAACAACATCAATAAGCACATTCAACAAGAGCAACATCAACGCCTGTTTCTCACTCATTTACTTAATTGAGTTGCCTTCGCTGTTGTCGTTGTCGCGCTCCATTTTGTTGCTTCCTTGGTTTTTATTCTTTTGTATTCGCGCCATGGCGTCCAAACTGACGGACAGTCGTGGTAATCGGGGCGTGGCACAGAGGCAGAGGCGGGGAAGAAGGTGTCGCTGCTAGACATTGTAGTGGCGCTGTGGCAGTGTCTCCGCAACGGCCTCTTGTTGGCATAATTTACGGTTGTAATTGTAGCACGTTGTTGGTTGTTCCGCCTTTGCCTCCGCTTTGTTTTTGTTGCTTTTGTACGCTTATTCACTTGACTGTGACACACGCTGACTGAAATGGCAAAATGCCTGCGGCAAAAACTTAATCAGCCACGTTTTTGCACTGTCCCAGGTAGCTGCTTATTGCCCCACTGTGCAGTAAAGTGTCGCCTTGGCGCTGCTTTTCATCATTCAGTTGATGTGCGGGTAAACAACTGACAAAACTCCAATAATTTAGAGAATTTTGTCTTAGCACAAATCAATGATTAGCTTATAGTCAAGTTCGATTAACGAAGAACTCGAATTATTTATCAAATTTGTGTAAGATTATATTAAAAAGACGAATTGAATTCCGAATTTTATGTTTTATAGTCTCGGAGATTTATTTAGTTTTTTAACAAACAGACGGATATGGCTGTATCGACTCGACTTTTGATGCTGATCAAGAATTAATATACTCTGTGAGGCCTGCCAAGCCTCTCTCTGCGTTTACATACATTTTTGACTGCCACAAAGTGATAATACATGTGTATAAGAAGAGATGATAATGTCACATATATCGTACATTATTTTATATATACCCATTACTATCCTAATCTCTATATATATGTACATATGTGCATCAGAAACTAGAATAATTGTTGGTAGTCGGAAATAAACGTACTTTTATAAGCTCATTGGGTGGAATTTATGGCACAATTTGAGATACACATTTACCATATACATTTATAGTATATATCTACGTACATTAGTATGTCTAAATTCATGTTTATTTACGTTACGAGGAGACTTGACGCAAACTACACAAACTACATGGAGGAGGAAACTGCAAACATTTTGCTAAAAGTTTGCTGTAAAAAATTGCAGTTGTGGCATTTGATGTTGCAATTTTATTGGCTCGACTTGTAGAAAAATGGATTTAATTTTACGATGCTATAAAAATACAACTGCAACTGTTGTTGGCAGCTGCTGTACGTATTAGTACGGATAGAGTGCAAGAGAGTGCAAGAGAGAAGAGAGAGAGTGAGAGAGAGAGAGTAGGGAATGTGGCTAATTGGAAAACTTTGATTGAATCGATGCATGCATCAGTGATGCAAATACTTGTTGGGGAAGCTGCGACCCACAGTGGAGGGGGGGCAACATTTCATTTGCCCTGGCGGTCAATTAGTTTGACAATCTGAGAGATGCACGCATTCCACTTGGTCATATCGGAAAGTGGTCTGCGGGGCAGGGGGTCTGCGGCAAGTGGTCTGCGGTCTGCGCTGTTTGTGGTACTATTTCTGCGGTTCTTCTGCCTTTGCACGCTGCGTTGTTAATTTATTTCGACATTTAAATGAATGCGCACAGAAATGACAAACTGTCCAACTGTCCGTCTTCTCAGTCTCCCCGGTCTGTCTGTCTGTCCGGGAAGGTCGTGCTCACTTCAGAGGAGACTCTGGCACACTTTTCAGGCGGCACCTTCGTTGACCGCTTTCCCATTTAATTGCGTATTTTTGCTGATTTAAGCACATTAAATTAAAGAGGCTCATTTCGTCGTTGGTAGGCGTGGCCACTAAGACGCATGTAATTAAAATGCATTTTCAAGTTGTTTTTACGCTTCTGCCGCTGCTTGTTGTTCAAGTGTAGAACGAAGGCAAAGAGGGGGAGAGAGAGAGAAGAGAAACACAGAGAAATTTGCTAAAGGAGAGCGAGCGAGCGTGCTTTTGTACATTTCGCAACTGTTGTTGCCATTTAGTTTAGTTTAGTTTTTGTTTTTACGCCAAAGTGCCTTTTAAAATAAATACATATATACAGCAACAACAACAAAATTATGAGAACCATAGAGCAACGAACGTCAACGAGCTGAGTGCGCTTTTTGCATTGGCTAAACTAGCTGCACGTGCTGAAATCATGTGCCAAACCCAGTCAAAGGGTGGAGTATATGCAGGTCTTGAACATACCCCATAAACTAGCATCAATTTGTTGTATTTAATAGCAGCAAACTCTTCTTCTTCTTTCTTCACTTGAAATATAATTCAAATGCTAAATATATCTTCCATAATCTTCTTTTTCTTGTGTGGCCCTTCATTTCGCCCCAAGGTATCTCAAATGTTTTCCCTTCGTTGCAAACAGAGTTGCGCCCTATGCATTTGATCAATTCTGACATCCATCAATTTAATATATATTAAATTAAAGTTGCAAGATATTTGTAATTAATTTCAAAGCAAAACATGTGAGCCACAATAAACGCAAATCCTAGAAAATGCATAAAGTGCAGCTTAAACAAATATTGCCTGATAACTGAGTAAATTTCAGCACTAATAACTCGTCAACTTTTGGGGCTATTTAGTTACAAGTGAACGCATATGATTTCAATTTCAGTTTTCAGGCTAGCAATGAACAAAGTACTAATTAGATACACACACAAAAAGCAACGAGTGCATGCCGAAACCAACAAATTCAAATGCCAACAATATGTGCATAATTACGTGTGTGCATCTGTGTGTGTGTGTATGTATGAGTGCATGTGTGTGTGTGTATTCTCTAATAGGATTGCAGCAAAAACAATTTTTCAAAATAAATTAGACAAATGAGGCACTAGAAAAATACTGCACGCACGTATTATAAGTGGGTGCTGGTGGTTGCCCCTGCAGAAGAATTATTATAATCCGAAAATTATGTAATAATTTCCTTGTGAATTTCCATCAACCTTCACTTTGCCAACAACAATTTGTGTGCTATAATTTCCCAACTATTATTAAAATTTCAAAGCATTTTGCAGGGCATCCTTTAGTCGCGTGAGTTCTTAACTTGACTGCTTGATAAAGCTTCGTTAGCAGTTTCTTCGCCTGCACCAACAACAACAACAACCACACAACAACAACAATAGAAAATCAGAAGTATTCACTATCTGTTTCTTTGAGTACTTCAGCACATTCGTGCTGATAAGCATTTTACTCATGCGAATTGATTTCGATTAAATTGAAGTTTAGTACAGAGTGCGGCTTGAAATAGATGACGAGGTGGCCGAGAGGTTAAGGCGTTGGACTGCTAATCCAATGTGCTCTGCACGCGTGGGTTCGAATCCCATCCTCGTCGAGTGTTTTTTTTTATTTTTTTTATATATTTTATATTGTTTATATGAACCATAAATTCTACCTCGTTTTGTTAGAGCCAAACATACAATGGAGCGTCAAACAAAACACGATGGCGTGTTGAACGTGTTTACTCCATACATTTTTCATTTAATTTTTAGATTTCTTTCATGTGAAAATTTGTTCATGCTTTGTACAGTAAAAACTTTACAATTTGATAGCATTAATTAGGGCAACATAATTATATATGTAATTAAGAAAATAACATTTTATGACATTTATTCATGCAGAAACAATTGTAGATCACCGCAAGTAATTAATGGAATGTAAATACATTGAAATGAATACAAACACATGAGGTCTCTATTAAGAGATGGGTAAATTATTAATGCATTTAATAAAGGCTCTGCGTGAATTTATTATGCAGCTTAAAAGCTTTTAAATCGGCAAAGATACGATTAAAATGTTCTGTCTGGCAGAACAGCTGCTGAATACCCTGCAATCAATAGATATGACAAACGATTGTAAGTAAAATATTTACATAAATTGCAAATGAAACCAATGTTTGCATTGTTTTAGTTATATATACATATATTTATACTATTGCAAACACATCTTGAGTTTAGTTAATTCAACTATGCAATGACTTCTCTGACTTTTGTGATATAATTGTAATTAATTGGTAAAAATACATTTTCATTGTGCAACAGAAATTTCATTTCAGAGTTGACAGTTGAATTAAATCGTAAATGAAATCAATAAACAATTATGACGTTTAATCAACAATCGATTGAACTCTGCCCAAAGTATATCATTTTGGAAAATTTAGTATCGTGTGTTTGAGAATCATTGACATTTAATAATATCATTATTTATGAAAATCAATTTTACGCCAGTTGATCAATTACTATATTAATATGTCACTGAATATTACGTGCATTCATTAGCTCATTGTCAACAATGAAATCATCAAAGAGAATGGAAAATGCTATTATATCCACAGCTTTATGCTGCCCCAGTAGTTCTTTTGTCTTTGTTGACGCTTGAATAGGAAAATTCATTGTGTTAATTACAAAGTACTATTTTATCAGAGATCATTCCATGCTGGCGGCACTTGAGCAAATCAAAGAGAAAGACAATATCATAAAACTATCTGGAACAACCCCATAAAGTCAAACAAAATACACAACACAACAACTTATTGTACAACATTTAGCGCACAAAAAGACAGCAACTAAAGGGGAGCAGGAAAAGGAGCAGGAGAAGGAGCAGGAGAGGGAACAGGAGAGGGAGGAGAAGTAGGGTCGCCACGGTGTCCAACAGCAAGCAATTTTCATATTTTTGGCGCAGCGCAGCAGAGGAGCGAGTAACGACGGTAATGGGCGACAGAACAGAAGAACAGCGGGAATATAGCCAAACACAGAGACCAGAGACACAGAGAGAACAGTGAACAAAAGGCCAAAAACCCATTCGCGAGGCGGAAGAGAGTGACATTAGCTGTGTGTGTCCAGGCCAGGCCAGGCGGGGGGTGGTGCTGATGGTGGTGCGCACTTTATGTTTTGTTTATATTTATGTAACTCTTGCTACATGTGTGTGTGTGTGTGTGCGAACTTTTGTGCGCGACACATTCGACAGTTTTCAGCCCCATGCACCCGTTCGCACCTGTCAAACATTTCGAATTATTTTACGTCGCCTGCCTGGCGCTAAACAAAGGCAAAACAAGCTGCCAGATAATATTCGGCAGTCTCCTTCTCTGCCAGCAGCTGCCATCGACGCGTTGACGTTATAATCAAAAATCATATGACGTTCAACTGCTACCAACGACAGCAGCAGAAAGATCTTAATACTAGGAAGCAGACACTACGCCATACCAAGCCACACCATGCCACACAGCACAGCACACACCATCAATGTAGGTCAGTCTGAAAATAAATTTCGAAAACCGATTCAAGTAAATAAACGCAAAGAAAAGAAAATACGAATATTTTTTGCGCAATGTCGCAACGAAACGTGGCATACTCTTCAAATCTATGAGATTTTAGAGGGATTACTTAAGAACTTAAAGACAGGATGAGATATACAGTCTTAAAAATGAGATAACTTTCTTTATAATCAACTAAAGTGAAAGATATATAAACAATAAGAATGATATATGAAGGAAAGAAATAATCAATAGTTATAATATGTATAAGAGCAATGATCAAAGTCTACCAACGAGTCAAACTAGTCATGTCCTGTGTATTTGCAGATATCTTGATGAAAGGCCTTATTGATATCGTTAGAATTTTGTTATTTAACAAGATATTGTTAGCAAATTAACATTATACCATTTTAAGCATGTTTTCAATATAATATACAAACTACATCATTATAAGCTCGTTACAATGGACTGAAATTATAGTTTCCACTTGAAAATTTGTTATGATTTTCAAGATTCCTCAACCATAGTAAATGATATATCAATCAAGATATATCAACTACTGCATGCCTTTTCTTTCTAGTTTATTGTTACAAAACTTTCCTAGAAACTAAGCAGCCCTGCGTCTTATAGCATAAAAAGCTCAGCAGCTGCATCCGAACATGTCTTCTTTGGGACGTCCAAGAAAAAGCTCATTGACGACAGCGTCGTTTGCAGCTGATGCTGCACCAACAGCATTACTTGCAACAATAACAACAACAAGAACAACAGCAACGGCACCATGAGCATTGCTTGCTTCAAGTAGAAAGTTTTATTGGCAGGGCGTGTCGCCGCCCCTGCTTGTGGGTGTGGCTGCTACTGAAAATGGATTAAGAAAACGCCATCGTCGTAGACAGATAAAGCGACAAATGCGTAAGCTTTGGATTCGGACTGCTTGGCGCTTGCTAAAAGGAGCTGGTGAAGGGAAAAGGGCAGGAGTAGGAGCAAGAGAAGAAGCAGAAAAAGGGGCAGGGATAGGAACAGTAGCAGCCGCAGAAGTAGCTGAAGCAGACAGAGGCGGCAGTGTAGGGGGGGATAGTTTCGTGGAACGTTTTATAAACAAGTGTTGATGGCAGATTTGAGCGCCCGCAGCGGGCTTGCTGCTGCTGCTGAGCTGAGCTGAGCAGCGTCAGAGCCTGCTTAAATGGGATTACATAAAATTTTGCGGTTACTTTTCTGGAAAAGCTGCTTCAGCTGCTGCTGCTGCGCTGCATGCACTGAATGATTTTCAATGGCGCAATGATAGTTTTAGTTACCGTTGTTGTTGTTGTTGTTGTTGTTGCTGTTTGTGGGTGTGGTGTAGTTTGTGTTGAACTTCTTGTGGAGCTGCTGATTGCTATTTGTTTGCCTGCTGGGCAACATCAGAGAGAGTGCATTTTATGCCATCTCTACCCCCTTCTCTCTGCCCCTTGTCATTGCTTGGCCAAACAAAATCACAAGTTTTCTTGCAATTCTCTTTTTTTAGTCTGTCTATTTGCAACTTCCCCTCCTTGCCGCAAGCTGCTGACTTTGCTGCCGTTTTATTAAAGCTAATTACGCTTCAGGCAGTTGCGACGACGCTTTCAAAATGCTATTCATAGCCCGTGCAAACACGGCGTATGCGTAATTTGCTTAGTAACTTTAACTGTAGCACTGAACCACGCCCAATTTTGAAGTTGTAACTTTAGACTTAATTAATTTTACTAGTGCAAAGGCAACGAAAGGGAAAGAGATCTCTCGCCTACACTAATTAATCAAACTGATGAGCTGCGCTGTTTGTTTCAGTTTCACTTTCCCCTCGTTGTTGTTGCTGTTTGTTGCTGTTCTACTTCTTGTGCATGTTTGCCTTGTTGCGGTAGTCTCAAAGAAACATAATGCGCCACTGATCCCAATCCCTAATGCAGGCAACCATAAATGAACAACGCGTCCTTAATGAGTGCTTAAAGTTAGGTTAAGTTCAGAAACCTTATGGAGCTTTGAAAGTGAAGTACTACAAAGATTAATGTTGTGAAATTATGAATAAATATTTAATGAAAGTACTTCCATTTTAAAAAATAAACCAGGATAATTCTTCCTCCTTTTATAAACAAAACAGAGAGCAATAAAAGATATTTCTGCAGCTAAGAATTTCATTATATTCTTTGTATAAATATTACAACAAAGTTGTTATAAATATTACAATAAAGTGAATATAGTTCTATAGCTTGATAACTTACAAAGAGTTGCATTGACGATTCAATGTAACATGCGGACATAAAGAAGGTGCACAATAGTATTTCTTATGGCTTGAGGGCGTGCATATCCTTGACCTTATTCCGGGATACAAGTCGCGAGTATTCGCGCATTGTCAGGCAAATAAAGAGGGAGGAGAGAGAGAAAAATAAAACGTGTATGGAAAACATTGGAAATGTCATTAACGATGCCAAAGCGAATGCAGTTGAAGGGAAGAGGAGCAAAGGCATCGGCCACGTTCAACGGCATCGACATCGTCAAAGTGTTGATCTAGTGGCATAGCCGTCTTGGCACTGCTGTTGGGGAGCGGGGAGGGAGGGAAGGTGGAGGGAAAGAGAAGGGGCAGCGCCCCTAAAACGTCGCTTTACAGTAAGCTGGCAGCCTTGACCGATATTTCAGCTCCAAAAACACTAACACAAACATATACAGCAGAGAAATACTTTTGCATGCACGTATTTGTGTTTGTCTGTGTGCGTTTGTGCACCATGCACCCACACCAGCACATACATAAAATGACGAAAATGTGGCAGTAAAAGCAAGGGCTGAAATTGTGAAAATGTTCAACGTGGAAATGTAAGCGACGCGTCGCTGCTCTTGCTTTTGCACTCTCCAGCCCAACTTTTCCCGAAATGCGCCGTCATATTTTATGCATACAGCACCTCCTTAATACCTCCCCCACTCACACACACACAAACATACACACATACATAAAGCACCATAAAGCATTTTAACAAATGGCATCAAATTGATTTTGCCACGCCAAGCATTTTAGGATTTTAAGCAGAAGTGCCTGCAATGTGCCCCCCTGCCCTCCCTCCCTTCCCACTCATTCCTGCCACGCCTTCATTCATGCTTTCCCAGGGTCTAGGCTAGGGTGACTGATTGTGGGTATGTGTGTGTGTTCTGCATGCATTGCATATTTGCACACGAAGGAAGGAGACAGAGTCGTATTTTCTCTGGCATTATGAAATATTTGCATTTATACTAAATACTATATATGTATGTACATATGTAAGACATACATACATATATATCAAGCTAGTTACTGTGTAGAGTAGACTGCATATATTGGCTGATGCACAATGAATAGTTCTAAGAAATGAATAGCAAACTAAGGAAAAATGGCAAACACATCTTTTATGTAACAATCGTTATGTAATAATCGTACATATCGGTACATATAATACAATACTATATATACTATAATATATATACTATATAAATATAATATACACTATGATAATGATATTATTATATGTATAATTACTGCATGCACATACTTTGCAACCATACTAAACCTAATTGAATATTCATATTATTGCATGTTTTATATATGTTAGAATGAGCTCGCTTGGAATGATATTCACATCTTTACAAATATCTTAAGTTATATTATAGAAGAAAAAGTCACTAATTTTTGTTTAGTAGTATTCAATGTAGTATACTTCTATTTTTATTCTATTTTTTTCATAGGAAGTATTAAACTTTCCATATAAAATTCATCAGATTGCGAATGATAACCTTTGCTTTTTGTTCGATAAACATTATATATATTAAACATCTGAATATGGTAATTGTTTGATGTATCGTTTTTGAGGATCTCAACCTGAAATATCACGTCTGATTTACCGTTTCCCATTTCTATACAAACTTTGAATATCTTTCAAGAGTACAGACCTTTAGAAGCAAACAATTTTATGCCAAAATCATGTGATACATTTCTTTATATGAGGTTTTTCGAAGAAATCTGGATATGAAAAGCAATTTATAGCCCTGAAAACAGTTTATTAACTCTGGTTTTGTTGATATTTGCACAAGCGTTGAAAATTGCCAGGCAGCCTACTCCCACAATGCCCCCCAAACGCCTTTCACCAACACACTTGCAACATCAAAATGCTGCAGCAAGCGAGCAACCATGTGGTTTAACGGCAATACATATAGATATAAACATATACACATGCAACTGCACATGCATATCTCGGTGTGTGTGAGTGTGTGCTGCTTATTTATATGGCACATATACCGTATGAGAATTCGCAACTTTTTTATGATGAGCCGCGCGCACGGGGCAAAGTGACTGCCCAGATTTAAAATGATTGCCAGCCTGGCTGCAGTGGATAAGAAGGGGGAAGAGAGAGGTGTCGGGGCAGGTCAAAAACTGGCGCCGCAAGTGCATACAATATATAATATTATTATTTTGTTGTCGTTGTTGTTGTTGCAGGCTGGCGTTGCGCATTTCGTTGTTCTCGTGGATTTGTTTAAAAATCTCCCGCTGTTTACCTGACTTACGTACGATCACCGTGTCAGGTATTTTGAATTATTGAAAGGCTTTACACATGTTTTTTTAATTATCTTCAATTGCAAAGAGAAACTTGGTAAAAAATGTTGATATTTAATGCAACTTTTAATCAAACAAAGTGGAATTGAGGTTGGTTAAACAAAATCTGTACATATTTCCATATCTCATCTCTTATGAGTTGCAAGAGTTCTATCTCCAATCTGCATTTAAGATTTCAATTCTGTTTCTCTCTTTCTAGAGTTGCTTATAAATTCCATCGTATAATCTGCAGCGGAACTCAAAACAGCTTTCTCGAGCGTTCTTCTTCGGCATCTGCAATTTAGCAATGCACAATAAATACTTCAGAGTGCTTAAATAAACTTCCCCAAGGAATTTCTAAATAAAACTAAAGCAATTTCGCCTGCTTCTTTATAATGCGCATAACAATGCTTTGATACGCTCAGGTTTCAGACTCGAGGAGAGACGTAACGAGAGGAGAGAGAGAGAGCGAGTCCACTAAGATGATGGCCCACACAATTCTAGGCAGCTCCTTGAACTTTATGGCTTTATAACAACAACAACAGCAACAACAACTAGGGGAAAATAGGGGAAAATGCAGCAGCAACAACTTGAGCATTTGGAAAAAGGTTCGTCTTGCCTGCCTGCCTGGACGCTACCGACGCTTGCCACGTTCGCTTGCCACATCTCACGTATACTTGGCTGAGGCATCAAAAATGTGGCAACGTTTTATTTAACTTGCGGATTTCATTAAGCCCAAGCCAGAGCATCGCATCGCATCGCAGCACAGCAGAGCTTCAGCAGCTACTCATATTCCATCACCCTCTCTTCCCACCGCCTCCTCTGCTCCTGCTCCCTCTCTCTACGCCCCAGAGGCAACAATAAGCAACTAACAAAGAGCATTGCCAGGTGGAAGATCTCTGGAGTGCGCTGGCAACTTCTTTCTAAGCCGAAGCTGTGCGTACGTCTGTATCTGTGTGTGTGCGTACCTATGTGTGCTTTGCAAGAGTTACGAGAGTGTGCAATGGTTATGGGAAATGCATGCAAACTGTTTTTGTGTTGCATTCTACGTGTATTTTCCAAGCAACATTGTCTATTTTCAGGCGCCAGTGAAAGTGTGTCAGCCACTATGGCACTGTGGAACAAATTGGCCAATTCATTGATAAAGTGCAATGAACGTGAAACAGTCAAAGTGTTTTATTTAAGTTAAGAGTACTTGCAATTTACACTCACATACTTTAACACACTTTTCTTTGAGAACATAAAACCAACAGTTTTCTTAATTAGTTTTTGCTTTTTCACCCACTGTAAACCTAGTTTTCTTTCGCATTTCGCAGTTTTTTCGTTTTTCTAATTGACTGGGCGAAACTATAATGAAGAAACCTAACAGAATTCACTTATTCGTGAGGGGCAAATCAAATTTAAATCAATTAAAATTAACAAGCGAAGCAGCCGGCAAAATCAACCAAGGGGGGGGGTCTGAAATACATATTCACACCCACCCCCCACACAACGCCGTGTCGCAAGCAGCGACGTCGGGCGTCGACATTGACGCTGACAGCGAAATGCCAAGCACATGAATCATGCAATTCGCCGTGCCGTGCTCTTTACCTTCTCTTTTCCTTTCTTTACCTTTACCTCTTCTACTTGCTTTAAGGAAGGTGCGGCAATAAGTATGTACGCTGAGTACCTGTGTAAGTATGTAGGTATGTATGTGTGTGTGTGTGCGTATGTTTACATATGCAAGTAAATTAAGTCCAATACGCGGCGCACTGGAAATAATTTGTGATAAGCGCAGACGTTGAGGCAGCAGCAGCGGCGCAGTCGACGCTGCCGGTGACGACGTTTTGTTTATACAGAGTTAAAAGAATTCGCCATATTCAATATGAGTGTAAAGAGAGAGAGGGAGAGAGAGAGTGTGGATAAGTGAGAGAGTGAGACACCGGAGCCAGGTGCTCATTAGTATCGTTGTTTGCAAATATTTAGCGTTTTTCCTTTGCACCTTATCGGCACGTACAAACACTTACAGACACACACACGCATGCACAGACAGACGAAGTAAGTGTGCGCATTTTTAAGGTAAAGCTTTCAAAGTGCCGTTTATCGTTCAATATGTGCATGTGTGAGTGCAAATTGAGTCAGCACACCGTAGCCCACTCACTCACTCATCCACAGACGACTTAGTTGAAAGCCCCCACACATCCACATTCACACACACACGAAGGTGAAGCGAACGATTTGGATGTGAATAAAGACAAAAACATAAATTAATTTAATTTAACTGTAAACGTGTTGCATGCCAGCGCGACTGGCGCCATCTAGCGAACAGTTGTGGATTGAGCCTTAACCCATGCGTAACCGATTGTCTAGCCAAAAGTTAAGCAACATTCTGTGTGGCCCATTTAGCACTCTACTCGACTTTTATGAGCCTTCCCTTGTAGTCCTCTCTCTCTCTTTGTCGCTGCTTCGCTTGACAGTTATTGCACAAAATGCAACAGACCGATGAGCGTGGGTATGGCAAGTAAAATAATAAAACAGCCGCAAGAAAAAGAGTCAAGTGAAATCTCTTTCTCTCTCACTCTCTCTTGCACACATTCGCCGTGTCTGTATTTGTTGGCTCTTTTCTGGCTGCATTTCAATTTTATTGGCACAAGGTTAAAATAAAAATGCAGTTGTATTTTTACAGTGCAACTGTGCTAAGTGCAAAGAATCGATATACGATATTTTGTATATACCTATCGATCAGCAAGAATATTCAAACTTCGATATGCAGCTTTAAAAGTATCGATATACGATATCGATGCTAATGTTATTTGGTCACACTATTGTTACGATATACTGATCTGCAAGAGTATTCATGCTTCGTCATGCTCGTGCAGCTTGTTGTGCAAAACTTAAATCTCAATTTCGCAGAACAATGCGTTTATTTACAGTTAGTCACAGTGTGGGGGCGTAGGGAATGAATGACTCAAAGTAAAATTCAACTTGCGCTCTAAATACAACACATCAAGAGAGAGAGAGAGAGAGAGAGGCGGAGAGAACACGAGAGAGATGAACGCACACGTGCAGAAATCAAGAAACAATTCTACGCTCAACAAACGCCATGTGAAGAGTGCGTAAAAGAGAGAGAGAGCAAGAGCGCAAGTAAGCTGCGCTCAGCTGAGCGTATGACGCATTCAAAGCGCGACTTTAGTACGTTGGCGTAGGCGACGACGGCGACGCTGTTCACGTCATAGCGTGTGAGCGAGATGAGCTTGAGAAACATACCAACATAAATGTTTGTGTGTGTGTTTGTATAAATAAATGCATACAATCGTTGCACTAGTGTTGGTGTCGCTGGCACAGCTCGGGGCTGTTTGGTGCTTTACAATTTTTTGTGTGGATGCCACTTTTGTATTTGTGTGGGTGGCGCTTACAAGGCTGCTGCTGTTACCGCTGCTGCTGCTGCTTGTTGCCCATTCACAATAGATTATTCGCAGTCGGTGCCACCGCAGCTGTTGCTTTTGTTTGCGTCACAAGAACAAAATACATTCATACAAACAAACATTTCTACGTTTGTATGTATGTATGTATGTATGTTTAAGAGTCCTGCATGAATACATTTACAACTTGGCAGTGCGATGTGCAGTCATACTGCACGCAAAAATACTGTACTCATATTGTACTGTGAAGTGTATAATTACAACAACATTCAATTTAAACTACTCAAATAATTGTACACATTTGAAGAGTGTATGATTCGTTTGCCCCTTTGATGCATTCATGCAGTACTGTTGTAAGCATATACATACAAAAATTGCAGCAGCGCCTACCGTTAGATGTGGCCAGGGCATACAATTATTAAGCCTGGTTAGCAACTCGAGACAAATAACAATAAAAAGTTACAACTAATGCGAAACAGAACAGAAGAAAAGACAGAACTGACGCAGCAGCGAACAATAAATATCTCTGTCTGCTTGTCTCCCTCTCTCTTCCTCTTCCTCTGTCTGTCGACGACATTAAGTAGCTTAGCGCAGAGAGCAGCAATGTCAGTTGCCTTCTCTATTAAAATATGGCTTTCACATACTTACACAACAGCAACAACAACTAAGAGTAACAACAACAACAACAACTGAGAGTAACAACAACTAATTGCAGGGTAAATGGCAACGCGCAGTTTAAGCAGCATAAATTTGGTTTATTGCCTGGCAATGTCAGGCGAAAATACAAAGCGAAAATGCGGCGAAAACTAACAGAGCTTTATTGTTGTTGTTGTTGCTAGCAGTTGTTCGACGACGTCAACGTCGACGTACAAGTCGTTTACACATGCGTAAATACATGCTATGTACGCACGCACACCTATACATATTTATGCACACACACACACACATGTAAATACATATTTGTGTACACATGTGTTGGCCGTTTTGCTTTGGTCAAAATCATTCGAAAAAGCGGGCATGAAATTGGCCAACAAATGAAACATTGAGAGAGCAGCGAGCACAATATGGGAATGTGGGAGAGGGAGAGAGAGCGAGAAAGCGTGAGCGGCAAACCGCGAGTGGGCGAATGACGACGATGTCTTTGCTGCCGGCGGCAGCACATAAAAATCTGTTGTTAAAGTATTTCAGCCAAAAAGTTCGCCTTAAAATTATGCATATACATTCATACAAACACACACACAGCAATGTACAAACAAACATATACGTGTTTATGTATGCATGGGAGTGTAATGAAGCTGCGAGTGGGTAAAATATAAACTTATATACACACACACTTAGATGCATACATATATATCGATATACATTGATATATAGATATCGATATATTTAAAATTTCATTTTCGCAACGAATTTGATTTGCGGCGAAAATCAGATAACTAAACCAGCTGCGTCTGCGTGCAGCATACATGTATGTATGTACATATACACAAACACACATGTACATATGTATATAAAAATGAACCCGTGTGTGTTTGTGAGATTAGACTGATTAAATCAAAACGTATGCTTACAATTCATTTTAATAATCCCCATTCATAAATAAAACAAACAGCGCGGCGACAACAAAAGAGAAAGAGCAAGAAGAACGAAGCAGCGAAACTAGCGTGGAATTCCAATAAGAACGGAACGGAGGCAACAACAAACAAGAATTTATAAAAAAAAACAAAAGCAAAAATAAAACCAGTAGCAACTTTCGCTTTCGCTGACAGAGCGCGACAGCGACAAACAAAAACATAAATTATGTAATTTCGGTAGCGTGCTACTTAACTAATAATAACAGTTAATATCTAAAAAGAAGAATAAGAGAAGAGCGTAACTAGCGCCCACGCACTACACACACACACACACAAAGAGAGTGAGTGGGAGAGAGCCACAGACAGACGGCATGCAATGTTACCGCTAATTTGCTGCTTGGGAGGTGAGGTTCACTACACACACACACACAGGCAGACACACAAATCAAGCAGAGCGAATACACCCACAGGCATTCACACTCACACACACACGTACTTACCGTCTAGTGCTGTTGTTGTTGTTATTGCTTGACTGTTGTGTTAATGTTGTTGTTGTTGTCGCGCACTAACACACACACGCGGTATCTTTTAGCTGCCGTCGCTTTGTAGTTGTATTTGTTGCCGTTCTTGTTGTCGTTGTTGTTGCAGCTGCTCATTGACCCAGAGTCCGCCAAATGTTTCCATTTTCTTAATATGCAGCCATTTAGAAGGCTTTGAATGCCACCAAAACGGAATACCCCCTTCGATCGGAGCACAAATAATCATATAGGCAATAGGCAACAATAAAATATATAGAGAATGACAATGCGTTTACGCAGCCATGTGCATGCGTGTATGCACATGCACTACGTTAGACAGATAGAAAGAGAGAGCATATACTGTGTAAATATGTGTAACGTGTAAACAACTTTAACGGTTAATTGCGCTTTTGTAGGCGGCGTATTTCGTTTCGTTTTCGTCACTCTTTTTTTTTAACAATTTGACACTTAGTTTAATTACGATTTAAGCAAGTGTGTTTAGTTTGTGGATGTGTGTGTGAGTGTGTTTGTGTATGGCATGAATGTGTTGGTTGAATTGACGCTAACATAAATTTGTTGTAAATTATTGAAAACACACACAAGCATCAATAAGCAAAGACCGAGAATGGCAAGCGGCAAGCGAGGCACACAGAGAGCACGCACCGAAATATAAAATGTTACTAAACTAAACTCTGTTAAATGTTTCTTATAAGAGAAGTTGATAGCAGAAAGGAGGTGCGCGCGTGACACAAAATTGTCACGAGTTTGGCTCACGACGGTGCTGCGGGGCATAAAAGGGAATAAATAAATTGTATTTTGTATAAAAAAGGCTAAATTTAGACAGAGGGGTTGACTGTTTATTTATAATTAATGATTTTGAGGTATTTGTCACGTATATAATTTTATTTTTCTATTGTTAGAGACTGTCATCACTTATTTCTCTGTTAACTAACAGGTTTTTCTCTCTTTCGTACTGTTAACGTAACAGAAAACTTCGTGCCTATCGCATATCGAT
Source organism: Zaprionus capensis (assembly GCA_018903675.1). Classification (NCBI taxonomy): domain Eukaryota; kingdom Metazoa; phylum Arthropoda; class Insecta; order Diptera; family Drosophilidae; genus Zaprionus; species Zaprionus capensis. Next base: position 7,878,102 of record JAEIFN010000964.1, on the reverse strand, counting down.
ACCTTTTAGCGTCAGCTGTTAGAGCACAACTCTCTCTTCAGCAATTAAATGATTTCAAATATTATTCAAGTAAAATACCCAAATTTAATGGTGATTTTCGGCTTTATTGAAGAACGGTAAGGTGGAAATGTGAAATTGTGTAATCTACATGTAGCTGGGGATGACGAAACTTACAACATAAACTTATTGTTCTTCTCAGACAAATGTTTCGATGAGCGCTTGGCGTCCAGGAACAGCGAGTGCACATCCTCAATGTCATCCTTGCTGATCTGATTGCGGCCATTCACCTTGCACATCTGGTGAGCCGGTGTCAGCAGCTGCACGGCATAGCGCAGAGTGGAGCTGGTGCCGATCTCGCTGAGGCGTGAGAAGGCAGACTCCTCCAGCTGCAGCCCCTCGGTCTGGGCACGCAGCTTGATAATCTGTTCCATGTCCGAGGTGGAGTAGAGCAGTGTGCGTATGATGAGCAAGCGATCGAGCAGATCCAGTGGTATGCCGTGTGGTGATACAATGTCCGTGGTGCCACTGCAAAGGGAAAGGAAGAAGGCATAAGAACACAGTCCTAATCCTCTAGAAATGTCTCCCAAGATTTCTTACCGAATAACGCAACGTCCTCGATTGGTGGCAAAGATAACAATGGGAGCAATTGGCGACTCCAGCGACTTGTGCAAGTAGGTGAAGGTCTCCAAGTCGAGCATGTGAATCTCGTCGATGAAGAGCACGCCGGGCACCAACTCAGCGATGCCCTGATCGATGTATTTGTTGACCACTTTGTTGATTTCCATGCGCAATTTGTCTGTGTGCAGCAGGAAGAGAAAGGGAAAGTTATTTTTACACTCTGTTGCCATGGACACCCTTGAACTCACCTGTTATTTCAGTCTTCTTGGGCTTCATGAGCTGCCCCATCATGGAGAGCACATCCTGACCGCCCTGGGGGCGTGCGTTGGCCACATCGAGATCGTGCAGCGTGACATCTTGTATAACCTCCTTCTTCTTGTGCACATCCCCCTTGGGCAGTGGCACATACTCCTCCGTTTCCAAGTCGAATTCGGTGGCAAAAGTATCGCTACGGCCCTGACGCTTCACAGCGCCACTGTTGGCCTCAATGTAGATGACGTCGCCCACTTCGACCTTCTCCTTTTGCAGTGCATCGAAAATACTCGGATCTAGTTTTAGCTGCTTGGTGCCCTTGGCGGTCTTCAGACCAATGACAACATTGCTGATGGTCTTGCCATATCCGCCCATTGGATTCTCGGTCTCCACGGGCGTCAGCTCGGTTACTTCGCCTTCGTAGACCTCCTTGGTCTCGCGTATGCGCAGCCCGATCGAGCGACGAAAGTTCTCCATGAGCACCTCGGTTTTCTTGATCTCATTGCTGAACACCTCCGAGCCGACCATGGGGCAGAAGGGCACTTTATTGCCCAGTTCCTGGGCTATGGCCAATGCGATGGCTGTCTTGCCGGTGCCGGGTGGACCGGCCAGCAGCAGAGCACGGCCCGCCATTTTCTTTGACTTGATCAGATCCACTACAATGCCGGCTGCCTCGCGTGCAGCTTTCTGGCCAACCAGGCCAGCTGCGCTCTGTAAGGCTCCGCCGGTCTCCGAGTCCAAGCCGAGTCCCTTCACGTGGCTGTGGGCTGCAATGCGCTGAGTGCGCACAGTACTCTTTACCTCCTCGATTTTCATGATTTATCGACTGTTTACAGAGATTATAAATATTAAAAACAACGAGCACGTTTTTCTTCTCGATGCAAAAGCGATTCGAATTAGAATATTGATCAAACAAAGTTGTTAATGAATTTTGTTTGCCGCCGCCGCAGCACACTTTGAGTTCAGTGTGACCGTATCTAATAAGCAAAATAATATCGTATCGTAGACAAAATATACTAAGCGTGTTGTGATTCTCATGTGCTGCTTATGATCACGTAAAATTGCTGTTTTTATATTGTATTATTTTTATTAATTTCTATATAACAGTTTTTTGCTTTATAAGTTTCTGTGCACTGTTGAAAATAGCGAAATACTTTTGCGATATATCGATATATTTGTGGATTACAATATCGGCTGTCGATAACTTTGATTATTATGAATCAATTTCAAAAATGATATGTATTACTTTTAAATTCTTTTTGTAAGTCAATGAGCTTTTTATAATTACTTAGTTAACTTTTACTGTTATTTTAACTACTAAAACTTATTGGCCTACCGCATCGATAAATATTGCTACTTGTCGATAACACTGCTCATTGTGAATAGCAACAAAACGAACATTTGAATTTAATTATGAAAATCAAATCAAAAAGTATTTATTAATCTGAAATTTGATTACAAGTCTGGTAAAATGGGTGGACACGTGCAGACCAAGTGCTTATCGCCATAGGCATCATCGATTCTGCCCACAGTGGGCCAAATCTTTGCATCTGGCTTGACGAACAGCTGCAAAGTAACGGAAAATTAGACTAAATAATTTTAAATTTAGATTTTACAACTTACAGCTGGGAAGGCGGCCTGCTCTCGCGTGTAGGGACGGTTCCACTTGTCTGAAATTACTTGGGCCTGTGTGTGCGGTGACATCTTGAGCGGATTCACCGCTTTATCCATTCGACCCTCCTCGATGTCGGCAATCTCTTCGCGAATCGATATCATTGCATCACAGAAGCGATCCAGTTCCTCCTTGTCCTCGGACTCGGTGGGTTCAATCATCAAGGTGCCCGCCACGGGCCATGACATTGTGGGCGCATGGAAACCATAGTCCATAAGGCGCTTGGCCACATCGACTGCCTCAATGTTTGCCGTCTTCTTCAGATCGCGTATATCGAGAATGAACTCGTGGGCCACCAACTGCGAGTTGGGAGCCTTGTACAGCGTCTTGTAGTGCTGCTCCAGGCGCTTGGACATGTAGTTGGCATTCAAAATGGCCACCTGGGTGGCTCGTTTCAGGCCGCGACTGCCCATGAGCTTGATGTACGACCAGGAAATGGGCAGAATAGCTGAGCTACCGAATGGCGCTGCCGAGACGACACCGAAGCTATGTTCCTCACTGCTCAGTGGACTAATCACCGGATGACCGGGCAGATAAGGTGCCAAGTGGGATTTAACACCGATGGGACCCATGCCAGGACCACCGCCGCCATGTGGAATGCAGAAGGTCTTGTGCAGATTCAAATGGGACACATCGCTGCCATAGTCTCCAGGGCGGCACAGACCCACCTGTGCGTTCATATTGGCACCATCCAGATACACCTGCCCGCCATGCTTGTGCACCAGTGTGCAGATATCGGCCACCGTCTCCTCGAATACGCCCATGGTGGAGGGATAAGTGATCATCAGGCAGGACAATTCATGCGAATGCTCCGCGGCCTTGTCGCGCAGATGTGCCATGTCAATGGAGCCATTGGAGAGGATGCGGATGGGCTCCACCTGGAAATTAAAGGGAAAGAGGTGATATATGATATATATTTATATTGAGTTTATGCCTGTCTCACCTTCATACCCGCCATCTGGGCAGAGGCAGGATTGGTGCCGTGCGCTGAGATGGGAATCAGGCAGATGTTGCGATGTCCCTCGTTGCGATGCTCGTGATAACTACGTATAGCACGCAGGCCAGCGTATTCACCCTGAGCACCGGAATTGGGCTGGAAGGAGATGCGATCGTAGCCTGTTATTTCGCACAGATCGTGCTCCAGTTCCTGGAACATCTGATGGAAGCCCTGTGCCTGCTCCACTGGCGCAAACGGGTGAATGTCTGTGAAGTGGCGGAACGAGCAGGGAATCATTTCAGTGGTGGAATTGAGTTTCATGGTGCACGAGCCAAGCGGAATCATTGAGTGCACCAGGGAGATGTCCTTGTTCTCCAGTTTCTTCATATAGCGCACCATGCGGGACTCGCTGCAGGAGAGGAATAGGTGAAAAATTGTATATATATGTATAAGATGGGCCTCACCTGTGATAGCTGTTGAAGATGGGATGCTGCAGGAAGGGGGAGGTACGCAGGAACTTGGAGTTCTCAATGGAATTCTTGAGCACATCCTTGCGTGCCACCAGCTCCTCCACCGTTGCCTCTGACTTGAAGGACCACAGTAAATCGTTAATATCTGCCGCACTGACTGTCTCATCCAATGCCACGCCCACTGTGCCATCAGTCAAGTAGCGTAGATTGATCCGCTTGCTGGCCGTGCGCTCCCTGAGCTGGTCCAGCGAAAACTCCCCGCCAAGTCGCACGTGCAGCGTATCAAAAAAATTCCTATTGATCACATCGTGTCCAGCTTCCTGCAGACCCGTCTGCAGGGTCAATGCAAAGTGGTGTATGCGATTAGCAATGGCCTTGAGCCCCTCCGGGCCGTGATAGATGGCATACATGGCGGACATGTTGGCCAGCAATGCCTGAGCAGTGCAAATGTTGCTTGTGGCCTTGTCGCGTCGGATGTGCTGCTCCCGCGTCTGCAGCGCCAGGCGATAGGCATCGTTGCCATCCATGTCGCGTGTGACGCCAATCATGCGTCCAGGCATGAGGCGCACTAGGCTCTGCTTGCACGCAAAGAAGCCTGCATGGGGTCCGCCATAGCCCAGCGGCACGCCCAGACGCTGCGAGGTGCCAATGGCAATGTCTGCGCCGAACTCGGCGGGCGGACGCAGCAAAGTGAGCGACAGCAGATCAGTGGCCACCACAACAAGGGTCTGCAGAGAGGGGGAGTGGGAGAAAGAATAAGAGATGGATAATTTCTAGAGAAGTGCCCCCTTTCTACTTACGCCATTCTTGCGTGCCAGCGCTGCAACATCTTCAAAATCCTTGACATCGCCATAAGTATCAGGATATTGCAGCAGAATACCCGCCAGCTCTCGACTTGGCAGATCTGCCTGCTCGATGGGACCCACTACAATCTCCAGTTCGAGTGCATCGGCACGTGTCTGCACCACAGACAAGGTTTGTGGATGCACCTTGTTGGACAGGTAGAGCTTCTTGCGTTTATTATGACGCGTGGACAGGCACATGGCCTCCGCCGCCGCTGTGCCCTCATCGAGTAGCGAAGCATTCGCCACATCCAAACCGGTGAGCTCGGAGACAAGTGTCTGATAGTTGAGCAACGATTCGAGACGTCCTTGGGCAATCTCCGGCTGATATGGCGTGTACTGTGTCGTCCATCCGGGATTCTCGAATATGTTTCGCACGATTGTGTGCGGCACATGGCAATTGTGGTAGCCCATGCCGATGTAGGAGCGCCACAGCTGATTCTTCAGCGAGATGTCGCGTATGCGTCGTATCAGCTCATGCTCATCTAAGTGGAAAACAACAAAGTAAGGTTAATGCGCGGTATAGCGACGTGGAAATACCCTTGCATTTACACTAAGTTCGAATTTGAATAACTGGCAAGTTTTATTATTCTTGAAATCAACGAAAAGTCCTTCTATTTCGATTGTTAACTGTCGAAGTTAGTATACCCTTTTTTGACCATTTTCAATCGGCGAAGGGTATAAGAATCTTAATAAAATAATCTTAATACCATTATCTGTTTATAATTCAACTAGGAAGTTCAACCTTTGTTTACTTTAGGTTACACGACAACTACTAAATATATTGCTATATTGCTATATTGTAAACTATTCCTGCTTTGTTAGAGCATATTTCAAATGTCAAGGAAGATAAGGATATCGACTTATTCGAAGTGACTTAAAAAAGAAGGAACAAGCAAAAACTGTCTGTTGAGTTTGAATGAAATCAGATAAGTTTACATATCAATAACATCTTCAATCATTCATAAGGAAATCTGACAAGTTTTAAGCTGTTTACAGTTTATTAAAAAGATATATTTAAAAGTGAGCAATCAAATCCATTAATAAAGTGCAATACACTTGATTCTGATAAAGAATATATATTGAACAATCCTTTAAAGAACATCTCTCATAAACAGACTACCCTTTAAACGTACACTTCCTCTACCTAAGAAAGCTTATACTGCACATGCTTAATGGGGTTGACGATCCCCCAGCTCGTGCGTTGTAAACGTCTCTTCAAAATGAATACTCCCTACAATAAGAAGATTATACAAAATTGTGTTTGTGCCCACAGTTAGTCCAGTCAACGACAGCGACGACAACAGCAAATTAAGAAGAGATAAGCGCGATTTACGCTCTGGCGGACCTAATGAACCGGGCTTATCACCACTACGCGACACGCTGAAAACACGCCAGGGGGTCCCTTTGGATGAGGCGTTTCCACTACGATACTTACTCAGCGGCTTGTCCAGGTCGAGTTCCCGCTTCAATTGTATAGCTTGGGGTACGGCCTTCTCGGTAAGCTCGGCCAGCGACTGTAATGTGTGATGTGGCATAAGTTGAGCACTAACAACGCAAGGTTTCTTTCCTTCACTCACCTTGAAGCCCAGCGTATCCAACATGGCGACCACATCCGTTTTCCGTGGACCAATGTGGCGACTAGGGAAATCTGATTTGCTGGGAAAGAGCACATCCTCGACAGGTGTGCTGGCCAGCCAGCGATTGTGTGTCCTCAGCACAAGGCTGCAGCTGCGTTTGCTCACCAAGCGTTGCATGCTTCAAGTAATGCGTTTCCAAGTCTTATCAGGATAGTCTCAGCTGTGATCTCAGCTTGATCTATTCAAATCTGTCTCTCTGTGCGGGCACGTCCACTTCGGACGTGATGCGGCCAACGACTGTTCGAACATGTTCATTAATTTGGGCTGATAAAGCGCCGACTTGGATTATCAGTATAGATCGGTAGAGCAACTGGAGAGAGAGAGAGAGAGAGAGCTGACTCTCTTCGGAGGCTGCTGGGAGTGACTGATATATTTAGAGAGAAAAGTAGGCAGGGAATATCAATAGACGATCGACTGGGCGAGTGATCGTATTTAAAAAGAAGGTTGACTTAGAAGAGATGCTTCTGAAAGGCGGAGAATTGTAGAGACTACTACTACACATAAGAGGCTTAGAAGAGGTGTTTAATAAGAGTCAGATTATTATAGGAAGCTTAGATGAGGAGAGACACTAAAATTAAGGAGACTGAACGAAATCTATTGAGCCCCATTTGTAGGCACGGTTTAAACAAAGAGCCTGGAGTGAATTAGTTTCTTCTCGAATCCCTTATAGTGATCAAGCTGTAAGCACCCCTTACCCAATCAAAGGCAATACAAGATCGTAAGTTTCTCAATGCGCATGCGTGCATCAAATGCATTTTCTCATTTTTATTTGTTGTTCTTTCTAATTAATTCAAAAACATTACAACAATTTGTAACAAAAATATTCCAATCATTGTTCAACGATAACAAAAAAATAATAAATATACAATTTGTAACACTTACAAAAAACGAAATGAATGAACACACTATAATAACGTATGTTATATGGTAATTATATAAACATTTTGCACGATTCGCCATTTGCCCGTAATAACAATTGCGGCCTACTTATTCAATGTAGTGTGGTAACTTGCCCGGATCGGGATTAACAATTGAATTATCATCATCGTATATCATATCATTTATCTCCTTCTCTTTGGCTCGGTCAACTGACACTGGCCCCATTCCATATCAGGTTTTCATAGAATTTTACTAATCGTTTTTCTCAACTTTTTGTTTCTTAACTTGGTGTGATAATAGTTTCGGAAGCCGACTGTTTTTTCTTTCTTTGAACTCGGTTCTGCATAATTGAAATTCAACAACTGCAAGTGGTATGTAAATATATATAATAGATATAGGGTATATATTGCATAATTATCTCTCTCTCGATTCTGTATATATTCGACATTTTGTTTTGGGATAAATCGATTCGCTCTTTAGATATTTCGAAATTGAAATTTTAAGAATATAGTAAGTACAATATATAATTGAGTTAAGAATTCGATTCGATTTGATACAATGCCAAAAAGAGCCATGGCTAAAGTTATCGACAGGATACATAGTTCGATATAAAGATGCGCTATATATACATACAAGTATATATAACTAGATGTGTATAATATATAGATCTATAGAGAGTTTAGCTATATATAGTACGGTATAAAAATCTTGATTACTGTTTCTGGTGCTCTGAATGCAGATGAGGTATGTGAGATTGCAGGAAGCCAGCCATGGTTCACGGTGCAGAGGTTCGCTTAAGTTCAAAGTGTTCCAGTAAGTGTATTTAGTATTAACTATAGTGTTATTTTATCGATAAAACGCTGGATAAGATGTGTATATTGCTTGAGGTTCTCTAGAGTTTGTTCATTAACAAGTTAAATTTGAAGCATAAAGTCAAAGTTTGAGCTTGAGATGTGTTGCTGTTTAAAGGTTGCAGATCTTTTAAAATTTGTTAAGATTTAGTGCTTGAATTGGAGATAATTAATTGTATTGCCAACAACCATTGATAAGGAGACATTGTACATAATTTGATATTACAAACAAGAGGACCCTCTGACATGAAGGTTTGAGTTTGAATTTTGATTTGGTGTTCACAATATAATCAATCAGTGTGAATGCTTAACAACTTTATGGGTGCAGGGAATTGAATTATATAATCTGCTTGACTTTATATTATCTTTTATAGAAAGGTATTTCTTAATGTGACAGGACCTGCAACCTTTTTACAACCATGACAACCTTTCGGTTAGCGGTTTTACTGCTTTTCCAGATCACTTTTAGCTGAGGCCGTTGAGCCATAGCTCTTATACTGAAATGGAGCAGTACCGGACGAGGGTTCACGCAATGTGAATGACATCATGGGATTGTAAACGCCTGTGGAGTAAGAGGAGAGTCCGCTCGTGGTCGAGTCAGGCTGCTCGCTCTTCAGGCGACTCGAGAATGAGCTACTGAAATTGTAGGGTACAAATGCTGAAGTGGATGTGGTTGTGGCGGTGCTGATGGAGATGGAGGTGGTAGCAGGTGCGACCGAGGAGGAACTGGGACTGAGCAGACGCTCAGAGCTTCCACCAGTTCCCGTGTTGCTGGTGAGGTACGAGTAGCCCCCATAGCTGCGCGACATGGGAGAGTAGCTGGAGCTGCTGGTGCTGGTGACTGCTGCTGATGCAGCGACAGCGCTGATTGCATCGAGCAGCGATTCACCAGATTTTGCCAAGGAGGCGGGCAGGTCGCTGTAGCTTTTGCTAGTTGCAGACGAAGGCGTTGGCGAGGTGGCGCCGCCGCCCAGGGGTGATCGGCTGGGCGGGCGTGATAGTGTCTGCTGCTTCTCAATCTGCTTCTCCATGAGGAAACGATCGTAGAAGGTCGACGTGACGGTGGTGTGACGTATCTCCAGCTTCGCAGGCTGATAGACGGGCGTCGGGCCAGTGCGTGCGCCAGTGGGCGTTGATCTGCTCGGATCGTAGTATGGCTGGCGATACGGCGAAACGGCACGAGGAAAACTAGTATCGCCAGGCTGATGATTGTTGTTATATCGTGTGTTGTTTCGCGCCTCGTATGGCGAGCTCAACGGCGACCGGCTGGCCGAGCGTCTATCATTGTCGGCGTACCTGGCGCACGTCTCCTCTAGTTGTCTATCTACTTGATGAAATTTGGTTAAACTACTGCGGCTACTAGCGACGGCGGCGGCACTCGCGGCGGCGCCTTCGTTACGATTATCGGCTAAATAATTTGGCAATTTGGTATCACATCTTACCCTACTGTTTTCACGCTCCTCGCGCTCCTCTCGCTCCTGATCGCGACGCTGACGTCCGCGCGGCGACAGATCCCTGCTGAGATCGCGATGCGAACGATAATGCGATGGTGGACTGGCGGCGACGGCGGCGGCACTACGCAGTGATTCTGCAGAGCCCAGCGAGCGATGCTCCGAACTGATGCGTATGGTTGGCGCATCCTCGCCACGTTGCGCCGTCGTCCTGCCACGACTCTCGCTGCGACTGTGCGTCAGATCCTCGGCGGAACTCTTCTTGCTGGCAAAGTGCGTCGAGTCCGAGAATAGCGAGTCAATGTAGCGCTGGCACTTCTCCTTGCGGTAAGGCTTCTCCTCGCACAGGCTGTCGATGGATTTGATGCTGTTCTTGATGGAGCTCAGTCGCTCGTTGATGTTGTCGCCGGTGCGCAGAGGGACGCCTGTGTGGGTGCCAGTGCGTGTAATGGGCGAGGTTTCCTAGAGGGGACACAGAGATAAGGTTAGGTTGAATTTAGGGTAATCAGCTCTAACCCTGCCGTACTTACTCGCATCAGACGACTGCCAAAGGCGTCCAGGCCCTCCATGGAATTGGCTGCTGCGACTGCGCTGCGTCCGGCCGAGGCTGATTGATCTGCAAGAGTCTTCGCAAGAATACGTTGTAGAATTTTAGTATTCTCCTTCAAACTGTTAAGAACTTGGCTTGTTTTGCCCACCATTCGTTCGTGGCTCCGTTGCGACTTGGTTCGCCAGCTGGGCTCATCCTCTGCCTGCTCCTCCTCCTCCTCCCGGAAGCGTATCACCTTGGGGCTGGTTGGCCGATAGTATGTGCTGCTCTTCTCGCGATAGTCATCGTTATCCGTCTCGCGTCGCATTGCTGATTTGGGTGTCGTGGTGCCTGCTGCACGTCGTGGACTCTGTTCACGTGATCGCGATGTCATGAACTCCTCGTACGATGGAGAGACCACATCCTTAAGCTTTTGATTGAATTCCTTGTAGTCTTTTTGGGTCTTGAAGTCGAAGCTCTGCTCCTGCTCCAGTGCCAACATGCGCTGCTCCAGCTCGGCTGCTGTAGGTGGCTCTGGTCTGTCGGGCGAGTAGACCATGCGCTCCAGACTGTGCACAGGTGTCCGGGGTCGCTGCTCATTGAGCAACTTCTGCCGCTTGATGTCATCGATGGTTGGCGAACGGGAGCGGGATTTGTGGCGAGCAGCGCCAGGCGACTTGAGCTTCTCGTCCAGCAGCCTTATGCGATGCTCGAGCTCTCCCGTTGTGGGTATTTCGCTGCTGTCTGGGCTCGGATCAAGCAACATTTCCAACGGATGTATGGGCGGTTTCTTGTTGGGATCCTGCTTACGCTTTGCCAGCTGCTCCTTGGACTTGGAGCGCACCAGATCCAGCACGCGATACTTGTACTCCAAGTCGTCGGAGTAGGGAAACTCATCACGTCGGGCGGGACTTTTGCGCACGGGAGAAGTGTGCGAAGATGGCGGAGTCTGCTGACCTCTGCGACTGGGCGAGACATAGGGCGACTTGGGTGACTTGGGTGACTTTACTGTACTGGTAGCTTGTTTGCGGCTTGGCGAGACATAAGGTGACTTAGGTGACTTTACTGTACTGGTGGCTGCTTTGCGTCCTGGTGAGGTGTAAGGAGAGGATCTGCCGCACTCTTTGCGTGCCGGACTGCGTGAACGTGAACGTTCCACAGTCGCGGAATGATCTCTGTCCGTTTCCATGTGGTCCTCTACCGGCTCGTCATCCAATCCTTTGCCCTCGCACAGTTCGATGTACTTGTTGAGGTCCTTCTCGTGCGACAGCGAGTACTGCAGCTTGATCTTGCGTTCGATTTCATTGAGTCGCTGCTCCACATCTATTTTCTCCACATCCTCGAGCAGTTTGATTTGCCGTTCCAGCGAACGGAAGCGTGCCTCCAGCTCCTTGGTGGAAGGCAAGTAGACTGTCTTGCGTTTCAGATGATGCTTCACTGGATTCGGACCCCAATCGTAGTTGGGATCCTCTTCTGGTTCCGCGACTGTCTTTGGCTCTGCCTTAGTTGCTGCTGCTTCAGGTTTTGGACCCGCAGTGAAATCTTCAATTTCCTTTGTCAAGTCGGTTATGGCTTGCGCCTGCTCGAGCTGCTCGCTGCTTGGTTTAGTCGCCTCAACTCGCACTAGTTTGCCATCCTTCGACTTGACCAGATTGCGATCGTTGAGCTGCTTCTCCAGCGCCTGGAAGAGACCCTCCAGCTCCTCTGTGTTTGCTCTGGTTAGGCGACGTACCTTCAGTGCGCGCGGCTCGTTGTCCATGAGTAGCACCACTGTCTTGTCATCGCCTGCGGGCTGCACAGACTGGGAGTCCTCTCCTTCAGCTGGCTTTGCTTCTACGGAAGGTTTCTGCAGCTCAGTTTCAGTTGGAGCGGGGGTTGATTTTGGTGGTTCCACTACTAGAGATTCTTTTTGGCCGACTTCATCTTCCCTTTGCTTCTCGGTCATCTCAACCTCTGAGCTTTCTTTGCCACTTTCCTTGTCAGTGTGCACCTCCGCTTCCTTGTTACGTATCTGCGCACGCTCTTCGTTCTGCAGTGTCTTACTCTCCTTCACTGCCTCCGGCTCGCAAGTAGTTTGGCTCGGAGTCGTTGGTGTAGCCAGCTCCTCCATTTTCTCTGCCTCAACGTGCTTTACAATCTGATTGTGACTATCCTTCTCCTGCTTGCCACCGTCCTCCATTGCAGCCTCTACTTTGGCCTCCAGTTTGCCCTCCACTTCGGCCTCCATTTTGTCGATGATCTCAGGCCTTTCTTCCACAACTGCTGGTGACTCAGCTATAAGCAGCTCGCAGTCTTGCATAGCTGCTGCATGCTTAGCCCGCTCCTCCAGCAACTGCTGCTCTAGCTGCTCAAGTCGGCGCCTCAAATCCTCCGTAGAGGAGGAGTCCGCTGCTGGTGGCTTCTTCTGTTCGGCCTCCTTGTTGAGCAGCATTTTGATATTGATGCTGATGTTGATGGGCTTGTCGGACTCCTCACCCAGTTCGCCCAGGTTCTGCGTATAACGAACGAGTTCCTTGCCCTGCCCCGTCTCGCTGTCCGAGCTGAGACGACGCGGCGACGACGCGTTCTCCTCGGCATCGGTTAGCGCGACCTTCTCTCGCATGGCCTCGAGCAGCTTCAGGCTGTTCTCACTTAGTTGCTTCTCCAGTGCCAGCACACGCTGCTCCAGCTGTGCCTCGGCTTGGCGCGATGTGCTCGGCTGCTCATCGTAGTGCTGGTGGTGGGGGTGGTGGCAGCTGCTGCTGCTGGTGGCAGCTGAACGCGATGCTACTTCGGAATCACTTGCACAGCGCTGCTTGTAGAATCTCTTGTACAATTTTCTTTCGAGGAATTGCAATCGATTTTCCAGATCGGCTCGCGATGGCAAATCGGAGAAACGACGAACCATTCGCTGTCCTCCTGGCCAGGGTTCGTAATTTCCCGATCTGTAGTAAGCTGTGTTTGCAGGTGCTTCCGAGGTCTCATCGCCCATGGGCGTGGGTCGTTGTTGTAGCTGACGGGGCTCTGTCTCTGGGTGTCGCCGACGTTGCGGATTGATTTCGCTGGGCTTCAAATTCTCCTCGCCCGGTGATTGTCCACGCATTTTGCTCTGCAGCTCTTCAATGAGCGCCTGTTGATGTTGCTGCCCCGCAGCGGGGAGGCTCATCATGTGCTCAGTAGGCGGTGGAGGTGGTGGTGCATCCGGTATGTGCGCCTCAATGGCCACATCCACGTGGCGTGGTGGCGACTTTGGTTTCTTACTCTCCTCAGCTGTAGAGGATTTCTCTTTGTGCAGTGCCTCGTAGCGACTTTCCAGATCTTCTGTCGATGGAGGTGTTTGTCTACGTGTTACTTCTGGCACCTTCTCCTGCTCCTCCTCCTCTGGGTCTTCAACTGAATCGCCCAATTCTGCCATGACTTCCTGCTCAATGCGCTCCAAAGCTTCGTTGACAGTTTCATTTTGAATCGTCAATTGATTGCGGCTGCTCAAGCGACGCTTTAAGCGTTCATAGCGTTTCTCTAGGTCCTCCATGGAGGGTGGCTCGGAGGCGCGACGCTTGCTTAGCTCTTTAGACTCGATTGATTGCGGCTGGGACTCGGGTTCGTGTTGGGGCTCGGGAGGATCAGTTTTAGAGTGGGAGCTCTGCTTGGGACTGACATCCGTCTTACTTGCACCTGATGCCGATGGTTTCTTATGTTCAGATCGATTGTCTTCCGGTTCTTTCTCTTTAACCTCACTTTTATCAGCTGTTTCATCCACCTTTAAGCTTGCACTTATTTCCTTGACTTTCTCATCAAAGGAGCTGTGTGCCTTCTCTTCTGTCTTCTTGATTTGCTTATCACCCTCCTCCAGCTTTATTTGCTTCTCTTTCTTGGGTTGCGTTTCAATTTGACTTGTGCTGAGCTGCTTCTCCAGAGCATTGAAACGCTTCTCCAGCTCCTCTGTCGATGGTGGTGACCTTCGTTTGGTTACCTCTGTTTCCTTCTTCGACTCGGCTTTCTTTTCTGTCTTGTCCAACTGTTTTACCTGCTCCACCTTCGTGGGTTTTGTTGGACTCTTCTTAGGCATCTTTTCGATGTCTGGTGATGAGGCTTTCTTCTCAGTTTCTTCAGCAGATTTGCTTAATTTTTCCTTTATGATTTCCACTTCAATTTTGGCTTCTTTTTTGAGCTGCTTCGCACTATTTGAAACCGATTTTGGGTCTTCGATTTTGTCGTGTTTACGCTGTGGAGATTTCGGTCTTTCTTCCAGTTTTTCCTTTGACTTCTCTTTGGGTTTGACGTCCGGCTCTTGCTTCGACTTTTCCTGGGACTTTTCTTGTGGCTTTTCTTCCGACTTTTTCTTTGGCTTTTCTTCTTTGTTTTCAGAAACCCCTGACCCAGTCGGCTTGGCCTGTTCTTCTCCTCGTTCCACCTTTTCGTCGGGGGGTTTTTCTCTCGTTTTAGCTGGACTGCTTTTCTGCACGCTCATCTTGCGTTCCAGCGCATTGAAGCGATCCTCCAGCTCAGCTGTGGAAGGCAGTTTCTTAAGGCGTGGTCGGTCCTCCTCCTGTTGCTCAGTTTCGTTCTCTTCACTTTGACGACTTGTCTCGACTTTTTCGCTGGTTTTGGCAGGTTGATTGACAGCATCAGATCTCGCTTGCTCGGATCTATCGGGTTTCTCACCCTCATTGTCTCTCCTGTTGTTGCTGCTGCCACTTGGCTCATCCTGCCCATTCAGATCAACGGGTGCCTTGCTGTGATTCGTGTCGCTGGAGCTCAGTTGTTTGGTCAGAGCATTGAAGCGAAGTTCAAGATCAGCTGTCGAAGGAATGTTGTCGGCAGGAGGTTTCTCAAGGCAAGCGGCATCCTCCAGGCGCTGTTGTTGCTTTTCGGAACTTAGCTGCTTCTCAAGCGTATTGTAACGTTCCTCTAGCGATGCTGTGGTGGGTATAAACTTGGTTCGCTCCAAGCGCACATCATGTGGTCTGCCGTTGGGTTGCTCCTGACTCAGTCGCCGCTCCAAGGCCTGAAATCTTTCTTCTATCTCGATAGTGGATGATCTGGTCAGCGTCTTGCGTCGCGGATCTCTTCGCTTTCGACTCGCATGACTGAGGGGAGTAGTAGCAGGCTGGGCAGGCTGGACAGGTTGGGCAGGTTGCGTTTCTTCTATCGTCATGCTGAGCACCTCTTTGTAGTCGTCCTTATTCTCTCCAGGAATATAGTCATCTCGCTCACCCATAAAGGAAAGATTCTGTACGGGCAGAGCTTTAGCCACATCTTCCTCGCACTGTCCCTCCACCATTCGTCGCTGATCTTCCTTGACATCGGGCACATCCATCTCATCATCGTTCAAAGAATACGAGAGCTCCAGGCGATTAGGTCGCTCCACGCTGTTGACGCGCTCAAAGTATTGATTAGTCACGCCTGCGTCGCTGATATCGAAACGCTTAGGTTCATCCTTAAGACTGAATTCAGTGACATCTTGGGAAGACGTCGTCATCTCCGATTCGGCCATCACATAAACCGGTTTGGGGGTGGGCAGTGGACTGATGCTGGTTGTGCTCAGGTAACTGGCAATGTCCGGCAATGGAGATAGCTGACTGGTGCTGGTGATGACATCTTTCTCTGTGCCCGTCTCTATGTGCAGCGGCTCCAGTTGGCGGTAGGCGAGATCACCCGCTGCACGGGACCAATCCACATCACGCGCATATCCAAATCGATCACTTTCGGTAGCGCTATCCTCTTCTTCCTTGGTGGTCGCGGGCTCCTTTTCATCGCCGCTGTCGGTGCCCATCAGCATAAAGGGAATTTCATGAGTACTCGGTGCCCAGGATTTGGGTCTACGGCGCTCCAGACTCGATTCACGGGATGCCACCTCGACTGCCTTTGACTTCTCGTTGAGTTTGCGGGCCAGTTTGGCTTTGCGTTTGGGACTCTTCTCCATCGACTTGGGATCATCGTCATCACACAGACTGGTGTCGGTACTTGAACCATCTTTGCCGACCGCTTCAGGCTCACCGTCGCTCTCTTCGCTGTACGAGGAACTGTCGCTTTTGCCCAAACGCGAACGCAGCTTCTGTGACTTGACTTCGGATCCCTCACGCAGCATGGCTGCCCTGTCGGCCCTAATCTCCTTCCAGGTCAGGCTATCGCGCCGTTGTCGCGTGGCATCCGTATCGCGCCAGAGCAGCGTTTCACCACGACGCAGCTGTCGCTCTGCGGGCTTTCCATGCAGCACCGCCGGCAGCGAAGGCTTGCGGGCTGGTGGAATGGCTCCCAGAGGAGCGCCCACTCGCTTGCCCTTGTTGGTCACTATAGCGGGGCGACCAAGGAGCAACTGGTTCACAGGCACTGGTACTGCTGGCGCTGCACTTATGGACGCTTGCCTCGGTGCTGTTGCTGTGGAGCAGGCGGTGGTCAGGATGACATGCGCTTGTTTCTGGCGCTCGCGCAGACGATCGTATTGTTTCTTCAGCAATGAAATATCCAAAGCGAGACGATCCTTCTGCTCCGTGTGAGGCTTGCCCGTTGTCGGTGCACCCACTCCCACTCCCGAGCCGCGTCTGCCCCAGTTCAGGCCCCACATGGTGGCAACAGCCAGACGAGACTCATCATCCGAGTGCGTGTCCTCGTCATCGTAGTACAGTCTGCACAATTGAATGGAAATAATTAATTTATATTTGCATGTTTATTTCAAATGTTATACTTACTGCAATCCCTGCTTATTCGCTATTGGGGTAATGTGGTAAAGATGCTTGTCCCTCAGCTGTTTAATATCCTCTATGGGTCCCAGCTGCACGACCTTCTCAATGAGCCCGTTAGAGTCGATGAGGTGTCCGTTCAGCAGCTCGTTCGAAAAGGAACCCATTTTGCCATAGAACTCATCTGCAGAACGTGCATTCAACACGCGTCTGTGAAGAAGAACAAATAAATCGGTTTAGCTTGTTATTTAACTATGGTGGATACATTTATGGTACATTGATACAATTTTTAGATAAGTTAACCTTTTTCTACAGTTCTGTCTGTCTGTATGAACTTCTAGATCTTGGCTAACATAAAAGATGGAACTACAAAAGTTGGTGACAATAAGGTCTAACATTGTACACAGATAAAGGTTGTTTTAAAATTTGACTACGCCCCCTTCCACCCTAGTACTTCAATAAAATGGAATTGAAAACGTAATTGCAAAGCTAGAATGTTCATTTGTGGTATGCACAATAACTATTATCGACAAAATGATTTCTTAAAATTTGTTTAAGTACCCACAATTAATATATAAGTTATTAAGGAAATAATTTTAATGGACAAGCAAGAAACGCAAGCGTCGCCTGAAAAGTATGCAATAAAAAAGACGCTAAACATAGAAGTCGCACAAATTTTTACACAATTTAACAACTTATTTTAGTGAGTGAAGGAAGGATTGTCTACCAAACTTGGTTAAAGCTCTCTCTCATTCCTTTTTTAAAGAACTGAACTAAAACTACTAAAATTAAATTTAAGAACCTTTTTTAATACTTTTTACTACATTTACCCGATTACTCAGTTTCGGGAAAATGTAGTAAAATAGGTTCTTATCTTTTTCCATGATT
Organism: Zaprionus capensis; assembly: GCA_018903675.1. NCBI lineage: Eukaryota > Metazoa > Arthropoda > Insecta > Diptera > Drosophilidae > Zaprionus > Zaprionus capensis. The sequence continues at coordinate 7,860,411 of JAEIFN010000964.1, read as the reverse complement.
CCATGACGTTTCAATAATTCATTTAAGTTGAAAACGCTACACAAAATGCCAAGTGAAAGCCTTCAATATTCAATTAAAAGTGCCAGTAAGAATGCTTCACAGAGATGCCATAAGTTTTGCACAACAAATTGAGTTTTCGGTTGCTCGCTGAGTCTGGAAATGTTCAAGCTGCGAAAGCGTTTCGAGGGCAAGCAAGTAAATTGCATTTGGCAAACAGAAAACACACAACAACAAACGGAAAAACGGAAAAACTTTTTGGCAAATGCCACAAACCTTGTGCCGGCCAGAGAAGCCTTGACACAAATTCTGACTGCAGAATGTCAGATGACGCCGACGTTGACGTCGACGCCGACAAATTTGAAAAACCCACACAGTCGACTCCCCTTTCTTTTGTGTGTACCTTCCCCTCAACTTACTCTTCCAGCAGACTCCAGAGGACCAACGCAGTGCGGAGGAGAACGTCACTGCCCTCGATGAGGACCAAGTCCCAGACACGCAGCACACACGACATGGGGAGGCAGGTGCAGAACATGGTGAGAAACCACTGCATGGTGAAGACATTGGTCAACGGCGGCTCATAGGCATTCTCCACGGGTCCCTGTAGACGCTGCAGATGCTTGGCCAAACGCGGCAGCTTGGTTTGCATTAGCTCACGGAAGACACCCATGTCTGCCTGTAGGCCGCCCATCGAGCCATAGAAGTAACCAGTAGGCAGAACACCCTCGACCAGGTAGATCATGACCTTCATGGATTCCTCCTCCTCCTTGTCCATGACTTGCAGTATGAGGGCGCCCAACATGTTGAAACCCTGCGAGATAAAGAGTTGCATAACGGGTAAAGGTAAAGGAATTTATCTCGCACCTGGCAGTAGCCCACTTCGGGATTGTAACGTGCATAGCCCAGCAGGATGCGCTTCAACTTGGCCTGGTTAATGGATCCTGCTGGTCCGGTGCACAAATTGGAACCCGTGCGATGCAGATCCTTAACAATTTGTATGCCCAGTTCCTCGTCATCCTCGCGCCACTCCTCGCAGAAGCATTTCTCGCGCTGCTGTGTCCAATCCACGTTCTTCGACTTCAGATACTTGTCCGCCAACGAGAGCCAGAGCTGTAGGGCAAAGAAGTGAAGGAGGATTCGAATCAACTCGCTTGGATTCACTTACCTTGCGCCGGAATTCTGGTGGTGTTCCGCCAGGCAGACGCGCTACCAACTTCATGGCATGCAGCCATTGATTGTAATCCGAGGCAGCATCGTCTGCATCATCCGTGGAGCTCAGCATGTTGTTGTTGTTGTGGCTTGAATGAACGCGGCCAAGTTCGCCGCTGCTCCTGCCGCTGCTGTGATTGTTGTTGATGGTGCCAGTAGTGGAGTAGGTGCTGCCAGTGGTGGTGTTGGCGGTGCTCGTGGGCGAGGTTAGGCTGACTTTCGGTGGCGGTGGTAAGAGGCTAAAGCGCATCTTAGGCTGTGCATCGTCTGTCGGCAAAGAACACAACGAAATTGACTCTTAGCAAAGAATAATCAATATCAATATCGGTATATATGTATCTATGGTATATATATTTAAACTATTTAGTCTCTAGAGCAAATATGTAGTGTCATTCTTTTGGGTATTCCGTGTCTTGACTTGACTTACAATATCCGTGCAGTATGCAAACTTTACCCCGGCATAAATCATAGTTAGAAGTTTATAACGATTATAGTATGCATTATAAGTACAGTTAGTTAGTTTCGATTTCAAAACAGGACGCACATAAGAGAAGAAGAAAGAAAAATACAAAAGAATAGAAATACATATATAGTATTATATATATAGCACCTTATCTCCAAAGTAGTTTATTATAGACACATTGATCGTGAGAGAGAGAGAGAGAGAAATGTCAAAAAATGAGACAAGTCGAGTGACAATATACAATAACTTTGTAAGAACTGAACTGAAGGAGCTGTGCGAACCAAGCATGAGCATGCAATGACACGAACTGTGACGGGATTGCAATCTACACGCGTATCCTGCAGAATAATCCACTTTACTTTGGTGTCTTTCCACTGGTTTTCTGTGCAATTGACCATGAGTTTTCTCTAAGCACAAGGTGGAGTACGTGTGGGGCAGGGGGGTGCCAAGTGCTGATGTGGGAAGCGGACTTGACTATGCGACACTTCCATATTTCACAAATTGTGGCAAGCCAGGCGCAGCTCGGACACACATCTTCGCCAACTGATACGCTGACAAGCGAAAGTCAACATAACTTGAGCTGGTTTTATCTGCGTCCTCAAGCGCAAAAATATCTTCATTGTACCCTATACTACTGCCAGTAGGGTATCTTGATAATGCCATCAGCACTGCGTCTATTTGCTTTTCATTTCTGTTGTTCCTTCTGTACGTCGTTACTTAGTTTGAAGTATCCTCTAACAAGTTGTTTTTCTATAATTTTATAGCAAAATTTCCTCATTATTGAAACAAGAGTTAAAGTAACCCCAAGATTTTTCTCTCTCATGAGAGAGTGTATCTAAGCTTCACTATGTTTGTATAGCATATCATTTCTCACAAGGATTGTCGTTGCTGCTACTTGTTTTTCTGTGCACACACACAGACACATACATAAGTGCACATTGCCCGAGGAAACTTACGTCTGAGTCTGTTTGGGATTGTAAAGTGGAAAGTGCAAGGCGATGCTTGGAATGCGTTTTTGTGCTGCAGAAGATAAATTTGAACCTAATCCAACCCCTCCCGCACCATCTACAACTCACTGTCACGCATCTGAATGTGCTTTCTATTGTAATTCACAACACAAGGCCAAAGGTCAATCCGAGAAAAGGGAATCCAAGTAAGCTGCATAATCTAACTTTGTCCTGTCTTTGTTGCTCGTTGCTTCCCCTTAGCATTTCTTTTCGGGCACGAAGCTCTTTCTGAATCTGCGCTTTATACAGTAAATCGATATTTTCATATCTTCACATTTTGACGTTATGCTTGGTAATTTGATTTGAAGTTTATTAGCTGCATATTGGCCGCATTAGGAAATATGTTTGGCAGAAACGTGAGCCACATTCGTAAGCAGGCGATGCTTTTCTGTGTATGCGGAATGTCAGACATATTTGTTGGTGGCTTAAAAGTGAAGATATGAAGGCTGATTTGATTGAAGAGTAACGCATGCACATGCTTATAAGGTAAACTCTAAAGTTAAACAGCACATGAGGAAAGCTTTGTGATTGATTGATTATACTATAGAGTAACATACAATGGTGCTGGATGAATTGCGCTCTGTTTATTCACTACTCTTATAGGAGGAGAAAAAGGAATGGGATATGAGAAGGTGTAAATATGAAATACATATAATTTATATATCCCTGAATCTATTCGAATAGAGAGTAATAATTGGAAATGTGATTTTAAAATCGCAAGGTATAAATTCCAAAGTAAATACAAAGATTAATCTCTCGTAATTTGACCTTTTTGGGAACTAACAATTATCAAATTGGGAATCTACGGAACACAGTTAATTAATTCCTTCGTCTCCCTTAAACATCATAAACAAAACATCTCACTTAGCTCAATCTTGTCTTATATTATATTTACAAATATGTCAAGTATTATAAAGAGTATCTTAGAGCTTTCAGGCTCATCAAAGTCAAGAGGAGCTTTACCTCTTCTGCCACAAGTCTAAAATTGCACAAACACTTTATATTATTGAAAGTTTTTCTCGCAATCAGTTGGACAAGACTCAGACTTATTTCAATAGGACAATACTTCCAGCATTGTATAATGAAATGAGATTTGCGAAATAAGAGAGGCAAATATCAAAAGTAAATTGAAATGTGCTGGCAAAGTACTTCACGAGGGGAAGCCAAGGACAAGCTGGAAATTAAACTGTCTGCAGGCTCCACTTGCCAAAACCTCTTGGATGTGTACGTGTATATAGTATATATGCGCATTATATAAGTACTTTCCCGAAATATTCGCCATTCTCGTCTGCGTTTCTCGACGTAATAAAGTGAAGCGAAAACAAACAAAGGAATTGTATTTACTCCGAAATTCAGGGGCGACAAGGGGGAGCGTTTAGCAGGGCGCCGAGGATATGCTAAGCTTTGATGACAAGCAAACAGCCGGCTAATGAATAACTAATTGTTCCAACACTTATGTAATGGGCCTCGAATGTTGTGCTGCAAAAATTAAACGGCGGCTATAAAACACTTTTATGGCATAGCGTCGCGTCGAGTGGCCTCTTCCCATGTCCCAGGCAGGTCTGAATTATCTCTACAAACTGCATTATATAGTAAGTCTAAAGTACAACTGATTTATGTAACAATGCAAGCGGAGATAGTTGAATAGTTTTTGTTGTGCTACGCGTAATTATTTGTAGCCGGGCGTGTGTGTCGCGTAGATGGCGTATAAAGGATACTTATGCAAACGCTGTGAATACGTGACTGTGTGTGAGTGTCTGCATAACTATACATATGTGTGTGTGTGCTGTGTGTGTGTGCCTGTCTGTTTGTGTGAACATGTCAAGGCTGTGTCGTGCAATTCGGACGAACGTTTGCTTGGTCCTTGACCAAAACTGAACTTAAAGCTGAATCACGTGCGCAGCTAGCGTAACGTTGCGCCTGTCTATGTTTGTGTGTGTGTGTTTGTGTCTGTGTGACATATATATGTTTATATTTGAAAAATGTGAAAAAACGTAATACGTAGTGTTTGCCTTAATGAGTCTTGTCCTGCTTGAACATAACATAACATGAAATTAGAAAAGAAGGTTACCCACGACATGCGAAGGTTTTGTATGTACTCCTGATTTCCCCTATGAGGGAGATGAGATAAAGCTGTACGACTTTTATATATTTATAGAGGACAATATAGTTTATAGAGGACAATATAAATTAATATATGATGTCAAAACTGTTGCCTATAATACCCTATAATGCAAGGATGCAGGGTATCAAAATCCTCAAACAACTGGTCTCCAAGGTAGTTAAAGCACTGTGCTCAATGGAGGCCAGTTAAGGCAGTATGACACTCATACACACACATACACACTCATACACACACAAACACACACGCACTGTAGCATTCATCATACGGGATGGCCAGCGTCACGTTGTCTGCGGCAGCATTGCTGCTTCCCTGAGCTCGAACCGGGCACGCTTTTCTTGGTTTGCCGTTGTGTATTTGCCACTGCGGTTGAGGATTGTGAGCCAAAGAGGCGGATAGCCCTGGCCAAGTTAGCCTGCTGGTTGCGTAATAAATTAATCACCGCTTGGTCTATTAACCCGTTGTGAATTGTTCGTCTCGTTGCTTAGCTCGTTGTCATTGCAATTTGCTTTGCCATCACGCGGTACGCAGCAGAAACTTGAAATGTCGATTAAAGTGCCAACAGGCATGCACACACACAACACACACTCACACACACACACTCACACTAGTATAACCCTTTATCATGTTGGTGATGTCGAGTGCCTATCATTGTTCTGCTGCCTGCCCCCCCTTCCTTTGTACCCCATGTGAGTGTCCTTTGCCTGCATTCGACACTCTTTGTTTCGCTGCTCTTCACAGTACGATGGCTTTTTATGCGCTTTTCCCGGTTCTTGTTAAGCCCCCGTAAAATGGTAACCGATTAAATTCCCAACTGGAATTCTCGTAAAACTTTAGCGGCACATTAATCAGCCGCCCCGTTATCAGCTGCAACTCTCGCCAATAAAGCCAATCAATTTACCCGAACTTCAGCCTGTCAATTTCAATAAGCTGCGCATTAAAGTTGAGCTAAAGTATCCCCCACCCTAACAAATGTACCATATACACTTTTACAAATTTCCTTTTTGCATTTCCATCTTCAGCTTACACAACCAAGTTCAATTTGCGCATTTTGCATATAAAAATTGCGAGAAATTGCAAAAAATATCGTCGGCTTTTTTATTTTCTTCCGTCGTGAGCGGCTGAAAAGCAAACAGTTGCAAGAGAAGACGCACAAAAATGGGCAAAAGGAAATAGAAGGATATGAGAGAGGAACATGATAAGGATTCAAGCAGCAACGCATAATGGTCAGGCGGAGCTTTTTATAGATTTCATCTTGATTTGGTTCCTCAATTGCCTGTTTAGGCTGCTCAGAGATGGCTCCCTTGCTTTACCCTGTGTTTATGGCCGGTTGGACTCAAGGGGTATATTTAGTTCATAAACATGTTAAGAACTGCAAAAACTACATAAATAAAATATGTTTGTATATAAATATATGATTGATTGTGTATTCAGTATTGATATAAAACAATTAGTATAAAAAAACATCTTCATTGAAAATAAGTCTAAGGTGAACATACTAAGTCAATTGATTGTCATGGAATACGAAGGTTTAATTTCTTTACTGTGTCCTAAAACAGAGCACTGGATATCTCAAAGCAAACTAAACATTTTTCCACTGAACTTCCGTTCTCTTTCAAGGGACTTTGCAAAGTTCAAGTCTTTGAAGTGTTTTCGAAGAATTTAATTGATATCTTATTACTTGGAATATTCCGTTTGTTGCTCCCATTTAAGGACTATCTGAAGTAGTCTCCAACATACATATACGACTTTAAGTGTAGTCCAAAAACTTGATACATTTTCTTGGATTTAATGATCATTTCAAACCTTAAGGAACACAATTTAATGAAGTCTGCGACACATGGTAGTTTTACTTTTTTATGGTTAACGCTCTCGCTACCGTATTAGTCGACTTTAGGACCCGATAAAAGCGACGCGTGAATGACAAAATGTGTCTGGAATGAGTGACATGTTGTGAGCAAGAGAGGGAGAGAGAAAGAGACAGACAGACAGTTTGTGACGCATTTCGGCGATGTATTTCGAAGTAATTACAGTTTAATGACAAAATGCTGGAGGTGTAAAAGCACACACACACACACAGACAAATACAGAAATGGGAGAAAGAAGAAAATGAAAGTGGGAACACACACAGTTTAGACAAATCGACTATGCGTTTATAATGGACCAACAAGCCAAACACCAAACAATAACAATAGCAATAACAACGATTATACGCAAGAACAAGGCAAAACCCTGTGGGCATGCAACAGTTGAGTATGCGTGTGTGTGTGTGTGTGTGGGTGTATGTATGTGGGAACATGCGTGTATATGTGGGTAAAGTGTGTGTGGCTTGAAGTGTGGGCGGTTTCAACTGAAATCTGCTAACGACAGGCGACGTCATGAGAAATGATCTAAAAACAGAACCCAAAAAAAGGCAACTGTACTGAATAGAGACAGTGAGAGAGATAGAGAGAGTGAGAAGCGATGCTTCATTTAATCGCTTTCCCTACCATGTTGAGATGTCAAAAAGGGTTTGCATTTTACTATAGCGAAATAATGGAAATTTATGCCCCGAATCAACTTGGCATATTCATGTGAAAAATGCAAATGTTAATTAAAGGCGACTCCAAATTAGAATTGTGCGCGCTATGCGTGAGTAATGCCTGGCTGTGTCTGTGTGTGTGTATGCGTGTGTGGGTGTATGACATTTAATGAACGCCTTTTATGGGGAGGCTGGCGAAAATATGTCTTGGGCTGTTTGATTAATTTACCTTTGGTAAGTTTTGTATAAGTATTTTTTGATAGCAATTAGCGCGACAGAACGAGAGAGAGAGAGAGAGAAAGAATTACAAAAAGAGAGGTAAAGAAAAGAGAGACAGCAATAAATGTAGAATATTTCAAATACAACATTGGTACAACTCTGTGTGAGGCAAGCGCCGAAGTGTGTGTTCGCTCATTGGACGCGCTAAAATGGAGTTTAGGAGCACATTATGTTATGATGTTTATGTTACTGAACAATCACAGTAAGTAGTACTATAGTTAATAGAATATGTTGAATATGTTTGGCAGTTTACACAGTTTGGCATATTTACCCATGTTAAGTAAACGTGCGCGGCTTCTTGTGCTACGATTGCTGCGACTTACGTCTGCTCTCTAGCGACGCCACATTTGAAGTACGTGGGGAGTTTTCTAGTTGTAGTTGTAGTTGTAGTTCTTGTTGTATTTGTTGTAGCTAGAGTTGTTGTAGTAGATCTAGTAGTAGGTTGGGTTGTTTTTGTTGTTGTAGTTGTGGGTAGTCGGTAGTTTACATTTTTGCTTGGTACGTATCAGTTGTATATAGTTGTTGTAGTTGTAGTAGTGGTTGTTGTTGTTCTTGTCGTGACCTACAGCATTGTTTACAGAGAGATTGATTGAGAAATATATGTATGTTTGCATAAAAATAGATAACAAAACAGGCAAATACTGGTGCTGTCTATATATGTAGGCTGCCCTATGACAGGGACATGCTTTTATTATTGTTATGTAACGAGTTTGTCACTCGCCTGCAGCTACTGCACAACAAACCCACACACACACACACACATACACGCACACTAAAATTGTACATAAAAATAGAAATAACAACGGCTACATGAAAGTCGTCAAAAAATGTTTTTCCTTCTGTTTTTTACTGCGCTGCAAAATGCCGAGTAACATTTGAAGAGCCTGAACTGAAACTGAACTGAAACCTTGACAGCGACTAGCTAGCGACTCATTCAGGTTTACAACAGTCGGCCCATGGATTTGGATTAGGTAAGAAATAACGACAACGACAACAGCGCCGTCGTTGCAGTGACTCTTGCGCTGCCGCTTCTGCTGCTGCTGCTGTTGCTGTGGTTCATCGATTCGTCGTCTTGACCCACTTTTTAGTGTGCTGGCCACAAAAAACACCAGCGCTCATATTTCGCCATGCTAGGGCTCAGTTCTAAATATACATTGTAGAATTTAACAAGCAGTCAGCTTAATTACGCAGACTTCTTGGCAAAGGTAAGCTCGTGGACTTAATGCGGACTTAACTTTGGTCGCCCTTGAGCATGAAACGGTTTAAATGCTAAGTGGTTACTTATGCTGGGATATATATATACATAATAGAGACTGTGCCTCAAGATAGTACTGCCAATTTCAGTTACTATATACAGCGTTACGCAACAAAGCATATAACGTTAAGTGACCTAATCAGCAATTTGACTGGAAGACAAGCAGCCCAACATAGCAGTACCAATACATAGTGTGTGTGCGTGTGTCTATGTGTGTGTGTGGGTGTGAATAACAACAAACAGTGTCATCAATAGTCAGCAGTATTATTTGCTTTCCGGCGAAGCGTAACAAAATGGCGGGCGCCCTCGACCGCAAAACGGAAGTTGGCTCAGAGCGAGCAACTTTTTTTGTTGCCTGCTTTTAGGCGCTGCATTAAACGCTACCGAACTGCAGCATGGATTTTAATTGCATTTTTCCGGTGGATCGATAAATGCTGCGTTATTCAATTCACTCACACTGTCACACACACGCGACACACACACATTGGTTGGTGGCTTGTGTTGTGTGGGGGCTGCATGCAATTAACATGTGCCTCTCTCACTATTCATAACTTGTACATGTGGTACTTTTATTTATATAAATAAATAAATAAAAGCTGAGCTGCCATTGTGAGTTGCACGTGTGCGTGTTTATTTCCGAGCCAACACGGACGAATATCAAGGGTAATGTTCAGCAGCCACACAAAACGAGCCCACACAATGACAGCGACGACAACGACGCCAGCAACTGACAACTGAGGCGACTGGGCTGACTGTGAGCGACTGTGGCAGCGTCGAGATATAAAAACATAGATAAAAGTGGCAAAATACTTGCGGAGGCCAAGCAGCACAAGAACAGTGGAAAGCAGCAGCAGCAGCAGCAGAAGCAGAAGCAGAAGCGGCAGCAACAACTACACGTGCCAGCACACGCAAACACACACAGAGGCAGCTACTCACAGTAGGTGTGTGTGTGAGGTTGTGGTGTATTTGTGTGCGTATTAAACGTCAGACAGTCTCAGAGCGTTCGCCAGTGCGTTGTTGTTTTCATGTTCACTCATTCGCCAGGCGACTCACTTGTGTCGTCATCAACCCCCAACGTGGCCACACACACGCAAAGCCACCCACACACATGGATGTGTGTGTGTGTCAGCTTACCTGCCCACTGCCGCACTAACACGCACACAAACACAAACTCAGGCACTGGCACGTTCATTCAACAAACAAACACCAACACATTTACACATAAAACACATAAGAGACACCAACACACACATACATGCGTGCTGCGTGTTGTGAATCGCCTTCAGCTTCGCTTTCTGTTTTCCGCACTAACGACGCACACAGCTGAGAGTTCCGCACTTGACTGACGCGTGCTGCCCGGAGGAGCCCAGAGGAAGCCACCAAGCCACAGTCAGCCAGCTGTGTGTCATGCGCACACCACACTCCAACGCACAGCTGACTACACTGAGAGAAACTACTACTGACTACATTCTATCTACTTACTCGTCTCCACAATTAGCACAGCCGTAACGAACTCGCACAGCACCTCCTGATGACGTCGCTGGCGATCTCTAGTGATGAGCACCCGTTCCAGCAGGTAACCCATCATGAGAATCTCCACCTTCAGCATGGCACTGACATCGATCAGCTGCCGCACACTGAGCGTTTGCAGTGCCGTCTCATTGCCAGCCAGAGTGCTGGCCATTCTGGACAGGGGTCCCTTGTTCGATGATCTTCGACACAGACGTTTCTCTTTGGCACTCTTCTTATCCTGGCCCCTGTGATGCCGGCAACGGCGCAGACGTCTCGCCTGCTGCTCCTGCTTGCCGTAAATGTCGCACAGTAATGCGTTCATCAGGGTTTTGGTATCGCTGGCAACGGGTTGAGCATAGGTTGAGCAGCCATCGCTTATCGAATGCCTATGCTAATTACTCACCTCATTTTGGAGTCTCATTGATAGGACGCGGCAATTGTTTTGTCGGTTGGCTGATTGCAGACAGTTAACGGGGCTATCTCTCAATGTCTCAATGGCTCGTGGTTACTTCAACGTTTTATTTGTAGTTTATTTTGGCTTACGTTTTTTATTTTAGCAAAATATATAGTTGTATAAAATCAGTACTATTTACATAATAATCAGAGCAAGCTAATTGTAAACCGTATGTAGGGCAAGTTTTGAAGTCAAAGAACTAACTATACCGATAGTAAAATACCCTTCGAAAACGAAATCACTACGTACACGAATAAGCAATAATGCCCTGCAATTTAATACTCTTTAAAAGGCTCTGTTACACACAGAATAGCTTTTTACAAACTTGTAATAATGAATTTAAAATTAACACAAGTAATCAGCGCACAGAATGTTTTAAATATTGTCGAATCACTTGTTTAATTCTCGATAAGAGGATAGCTAGTAAAGTCATATACATATACATATATAAAAAAACTCAAACTCAAATCATATTCTTGCAGCAGAAGGTCTCCATTGCGAAAGCTCATTTCCCAAGACAACTTTAATAATAAATAAAAAACTATATAACTTATATATTTTAATTGTATTTTTTATTGTGTGTTCTTAGTCCCTTGGTGTAATTTTAAAACGCCTTCACCGACTTCGACTTCCGACTCCAATCAAGCTATACGTTAAAATGTAGTGTAAGTATCTGTATATATATAGACCCCTCTTGAAAAACTTTGATTGTCGACTTCCGATTTCAATCAAGCTATACGTTAAAATGTAGTGTAAGTATCTGTATATATATAGGCCACCTCTTGAAAAACTTTGAACGAATAAACAAAAATTAAACATAAGCTGCTCTCAACCCCATGATGCCTCAGTAGAATGTGCTGTCCATCTCCGTGTTCAGCGAGAAATTGCGATACATGCCGAAGCGCACAACTTCGTTAGAGAATTTCTGGTTGAGCGGGTAGAAACGGGTTGGTATCGTATACGCATTGGGGGCATAGTAGCCGTATTCCGAGTTGCAAGTGCGATACATCGTGTTCTTATCCGTCTCCACTCCATAGCCCTTGAAATGGTCTAGACATATCGAATAACAGAAAGTAAGTTGAGCAGGAACTGAAACACAACCAGTACAGATCCTACTCACAAGGACACTTAATGTCTTCCCGTTTGTGCAATTTCTCGTAGAGTTTGGCCGTCTCTATAGCCGGCTTTCGTCTTATAAATTTATTATACTCGGTCTCAGGATTCAAGGTCTCCATATCCTCACAAGTGTGGTCACACATTTTGAAAAAAAATTTTTTGTAACTGAAATATGAAATAAAAATTTGTATCAACGCTTTGGCTGATTGTGTTGAACTAACTAAATGTGCTTTAGTGCTTCTGGCACTATCGAACAAATATGCGACAGTTTCAAAGGTTGCTACGATACACCAAAATATTGTTATTCAAATTTGACATCTTTGGGGCGCCAGCCAGCATGCACCATGTTCTCTCGCGAAAACATGGCACATGCGCACTGTGGTACAAAGTGTCAAAGTGACAGCTAACGCCTGGGCAACCCCCGCCCTCAAACCATATACATAAATCGACAATTGTGCAAGTAATTCCATTTCCATGTAAAAAAATGTATAACTTGTCGAATGTGCTTAACTTCATCATTTGCATGGCCAGCTTTAGTCAATCCTTCGAGGGCGGCTTGGCAATCAAGCGAGGACCTCATCATCCGCGTGGCGATACACGACGAGTGGATCAGCATTTGACACACGAAGAGCAGTGAGTAAAGGAAGTAAATATGGTATGTGGTACGATATATAACTCTTTATATAGTCGCATAGATGATGATCTTAAAGAAATGGGCATACAGGCGAATCTTGAAGATATGAGCGAGGAGGAGAAGATTTTCTACATGTTTAAGGTTGTATAGTCTCGTCCACTCAGTTGCCAAAAGATTCTCATACAAATTCTTATGCACACAGGCACATGACAATGACAACAACAACGCACTAGATGGACTGGAGATGATACAGTCAGCAATGCATCACAATTATGATTACTTCAAGAACAGTGAGCCGAATGAGTATCTGCAGAATGCAAGCGAGGAACTCGATCACTTTATAGGTGCGTAGAAGTAATATCAATTGATGTATTACATTATATATTCCTTCCTTCCCTTTCTGCAGATGCCATTGACAAGTTTCTGCTGATTGCGGATGATAACAACGACGGATTGCTGCACTATCCGGAGTTCGTCAAGGCCGTTACTGGTGGCAAGGAGCAGCTGAGCCTGGAACGGAATATGCTACGCTAAGTGGCAAAGATCCGCTAGTGCTACTTGCAAACAATAATAGGAATAGTTTAGTTAATTTCTAGCAATTTTTATAACCCCAACAAGACTGTACATAGCCAAAGAAACAAGAGATTATCCTCTCACTCATCCAACTCTGCACCCAAAGAAATACTACAGCACTGTTCATTATAAATAGCTACATTATTCATTTGTACTACAACACTTATAGTAAATACATGTATGATAAATAGTTCAGAGCAGTCCATCGCAGGTTTGGGTGGTGTTGCAGCTGGCTCCGCGATATCCATCGTATGCGGCACGCTCCATCAGCACAATGAGATCATTGTAGCGCGGCTTCTCCACCGGCACGCTGTGATAGTGAGATGACAAGGTGCTAAATATGGATTTGGCAATATCGATTTAGCTAGCTCTTCAACTTACCCCTCAAATATCTCGATGGCGCCCAGCAGAGCACGCGCTGCCTTTGCATACTCGTAAGCTGCATTGGGACAGGCGCAGGCTGCGGCATAGAGGCAATCATCGTGACCGATTCCCTGTGCCGCAAGAAAACCCATTACCAGATATTCATCGCCCGCTGTCATGCCAAGGCCAAAGGGGCCACTGCCAGCGGATCGCGCATAGCCATGTCCATAGCCAGTCCAGTGTCCGGCGCCCAGTAGTCCAGCCGAGAAGATCAGTACCTTAAGCAGCACAATGATCAGCAAATTGGTTAGATTCAAGCTGAGCACCTGCAAAGACAAACAGAGCCGACGCATGCAGCAATAAATTTCACTCTAGGATGGACTTGATAACGCACTTGACTGTTGCCCGCCGAGCGATGGATCAGCTCCTTGGCCATCTGGACGACAACATGACCAGCTGGACTGGATATAATATCCTGTGCGCTGCGTAGCCACGACATTGGTCGCAGTTCTGTGTCGCGTTGTGTTTCGTTCACTAAGTTCACTTCAGTGCTATCCAGTGGCTGTGGCTGTAACTGGAACTGCATACTGGCCGCATGGCAACATTGATTAAGGATTGCCCACATTGCCAGTAGCTGACAGACACTTGCATAATTCCACTTGTATTGCATTTTAGTTTTCTTCTTGTTATTGTTGCTGTTCCTGTTGTTGTCGCTGGCGAAGATCGCGTGCTTGTCAGTTGTCGCGTCGTGACTGGTCTAAGGCTTGGCAACTGACTGCCTTTTTATCTGTCGCGCATCTGTCAGCCCGAAATTGTTCCGCGTTTACAGGTAGCAGACGAAGAGGAAGACGGAGGCCCAGGCCCAGACCCAGACGAAGGCACAAGCCCATGGAGACATTGCATGTTGTGCCTCGCTGCACCATAAATGCGAGGCGAAAACAGCTTAACAAGTGAAGGAAATACAACTTTGCGAGTGACGACGGCCGTATACCCTTTTAAAACAGTTTCAACAGATTGTTGCCATAATAACTATAAACAATGTGAATCTCCTTTTCATTCAGCTTGTTTAAAATAATATACAACATCAAATTGAAGATTTAAATATATGCAAAATATATATAAAGAGATTTTTAGCTTTGATATATATAGTATTACATTATTTTCTATATTTGTTTGAAATTATATGAAATATCATCCAACGTCAGCTAATCCATATATTTACTATAATATTTAAAGCGGTCGGTATATCTTAAATATGTTTACCATAAATACCTTTAAATGTAGTTTGAGAATATATATATAATACTGAAGGAACATGGTTGCCTTCTTGAGTACAAAACCAATATACCCTTTTTAAAGGCATAACAAGAAAGACAGTAAATAAACCGACAGTCGGGCAGACAATGACATCGAAACATCGAGAGTGTTTTCCTGATGTCATTAGCCTAAAATTGGCCAGACGTTTTTCCACTCTGTCGATCCTTGCACCGGCTGCCGGCTGAGTTACCTGTTAACAATCCTCCCGCGTGGTTTTCTGCTATCTATCAGGTAGACGCACGCGAAATTGTGCGTAGCGAATTGGCCACGGATTGAGTGAAACATTTGTTGTTGTTGTTTTTTGTATCAATCATCAACTCATTTATTGTTACTTGGATTTCGTGGTTGCAGTATCCGTTGGAATAGTCAAAAGTATTTATATATATATATATGTATATGTATAGTATGTATGTATATATAATATTCATATAGAATTGCAATAAATTTGTTTACTTTGTTTGTTAATTTAAGTGTTGTCGGGAGTTCTTTTCTCTCCCCCACACAAGTACTCATGGTATATATGCTTGGGTATACGCATGTGTAAGTGTGTGTGTGTGGGTGTGTTTGGGTGTGTTGTATATACTTCATCTTCACAATAATACGAGTATTTATTCGGTATATTTTGCAACATACTATGTTTGCTTGTATATAAGATATAGTATGTATATCATGTTATATAGTACCATATATGTATTCTTTGAGTATTCTGTTTGTATTTGTGTGTTCTCGTTTACAATTTGTGTACTTTGCAGTATATTTCAGCATTTATATTTCTGGTTTCCTAATGCGATGCATACGATGCATGGATATAATCTGATGTGATATATGCACGATAAATGCCTTTAAATGGTATATGCCTGTAAGTACCAGTTTCGATCTGTATGTTTGTGTGTAAATTCACGATTCTAAAAAACAATTACATACAATTTAATATGTGCGAGTTGATGGTTCTAGGTTGGTAAGTACGATTAGGACTTAAATGATGATGTTTTGGGGTTACGAAAAGTACATGTAGCCAAATGTATGTATGTTTAATAATATATCATGTGAGATTGTGGAATTAATTTCAGCATGAAATATCATTCGTATAACAGGGAACAGAAGTATTTTGTTATACTTGTATATGTTAAATTCGTTAGATTAAAATAGAAAACACTACGAAACTTGAAGAGAGATTAGCAAAAGTTCAAAGCTACCATATTTATATAGTATGGGGTTAAAATTTGACTATTGCTCGACATCGTCATTATTCAACTAAGTATTCTATGTATAAGTATTTTAAAATACTCCAAAAATGTGTCGTACATTCACGTATACAACCCAGGTTAAAAGATATGGTTCAACTATCTTGCAATATGTTATAACAAAATCAATCTAAATATTTTCGCTATTGTTAAAAATAATATAATGCTTGCAAATGTGCGTAACAAACCTAATTATTCACGTACATTTACTATAATATCGTGTTCAGTTAATACTTTTTAATAAGCTGCTCAATATACATCATATCCATATATCATTCGTTCGTTGTTGTTGCTATCAACAATAATGAGTAGTATTCAAGTTGTATATATTATTCATAACGTGCCCAGTTATATCTAAGTATGTATATATCTGTATAATGTGGCCCTTAAAGCATTTGCATCTCTACTTCTTCTTCTTCTTCTTCTCGTAGCGTTATGTTCGTAAAACTTAAGGTAACTTGCTCACACGATGCCTCTGGATTTGAATTACCTCATCTGTGTAAGTGTGTATGTGTGTATGTAGTGATGTATGAGTTTGTGAACATTTACTACTAATAATATTTGTGGGCATATAATAAACATTTAATTTGTGTTTAGTTGTTGTAGCTTTTGTATTACTCTTGGTACGTAACATTTGCTCATAATATTTATCGGAAATAATTACAAATACTTCATATGTATATTTATGGTATATGTATGTATATGCATTTCAATAACGTTTAAAACATTCATTATATTCGCCGTAACTTTTTTTTTTATCTTCCCGCATATTGTCGTTTTTTTAGTAGAGCACGCGATTCTGTAGAAAGTCGCATGTGCGTCCATTTAATATAATATATATATATTCATATTAATAATCGGATTCATCGTTCGATCGACTGCTCGTGTAACAGTGTAATTTGTAGATAGTATTCGAAAGGGATTCAATAGCAAGTTAACATGTTATATACGCTTGCGAATATACATAATATTATAGCAACATTAAATATGCCTTTAATACTTTAATAATCGTTATAGATATATACTAAACGTATATATGTATATATATTTCTTGTTTTCCGAAATAGAAAATTCATCAAAACGTTTCATCGAGTATTTCTAATATGCATTTCAGTTTTGCCTGTCGCAAAACCAGTCAAGTCGTCGTCGTCATTCTTCCTTTAATGGGCCTTGCTTGCTTTCAATATTATTGTTGTTGTTTAGGTGGTTATAATTATACTTCATATAGTGTGGAGCGTTCTTTTCGATATACTTAAGTTAGGTTAAGTATTGTAGTTCGCATTTGCTTTTGGTTATTCCGCATTGCTCTTCTTCTCACGCGGCAAATGATAAATATCGTGTAACAGGAAATAGTTATAGTACTTATATGCGATAGATATTGTAGCACACCGATAGTGGAAACGATAGTAACTCAACGTAGATGCAGATGCTGATGCAGTATGTTTGTATGTGTGTAGTAGTAGAAGTATGTGTGTGTGTGTTAATTCTTCCCATGAAACCAGGAAACTTCGGAGGCAGAAAAAAGACAGATTTCTATATAGTTTCTTGTCTGTTGTCTGATCTAAGCAATGAAAGTCGCTTTAATGCAATTGTGTCTGTGTACTAGAGTGTGCTTGAGTGTGTTTGAGTGCATTCCTTTACTTCAAATCCAGTTCATCCTCCTCCTCTGGCTTGGCACTCCATCGCTTGCTGCCCGAGTTGATGCTGCTGATGCTGCCTGTTTCGCTGTAGTCGCTGAACGCCGCATTCTGTATACCCTCGTATATCTTGTAGGAGCTCGAGCCGCTGCCCGAACCCACACCCGAACTGGAGCCATAGCCATAGCCCGTGGCACCACTGGAGCTCATGCTCATGCTCTTGGCAGCACCGAAGCGATCGCTTTTGTAGTTCGATGGCGGACCGCCAAAGATCATGTCCGCATCCGATATAGAGCCACCGGATCGTGTGTACTTGCCGCCATTGCCCGACGTCTTGTTACCATCCCCGAAGATGATATCCATGTCGGACTGCTTGGAGGCTGCAAAGACAGACAGGTGAATATGTGAATATAGAGGCTCCATCTAAAGAAGTATATATATAAATTTAGCGTGTGGTGCAGTTGGGAGCCAATTCTAGAGCGCATATTGTTTAGCACTACGTGGGCCAATTGGTTACACACACGGATTGGGGACGTGAGATGTGATGCAAGGGGGCACCCATGAGTGTGAGAATGAATCCCTTGTGAATAAATGTAAATGTGCATGCGATGAGGCAAATGATATCCGATGAATCGCATATGAATTTTCAAGTAATATGAATGACAATGATTCGCAGTTGAATTTAGTTTACCAATGAATAAATAAATGAATTGTATATGAATTGTAGTTTGTGGAGTATGTATAAGTCTCGTGTTGGATCAATCTACATAAGATTAGATCAATTTCACAAAACTGAAACTCACACCCATTCACACACACTGACAAACACTCGTACACTCATTTGTTTTACATAAGAAAGGAACTGAAAAATGGTTGCAATAACTACTGTCGAAATTTGAACTACTAGAAGCTGCTATTGGTACATATACTTTTGAATATCAGTGTCTTGGTTGGCGTGTTTCTTTTTGTACTTTGCTATTGGTACATATACTTTTGAATATCAGTGTCTTGGTTGGCGTGTTTCTTTTTGTACTTAGTGCGTGCCCAAAGCCGAATATCAACTGAGTTAGCGGTGCGTCCTAGCAGAGTTCCTGTTGGCTGAGAGTGTTTGAGTTAGTCTGTGTGTGTATGTGTGTCTGTCTGTGTGTGTATGCGTGTCTCGTTAAGCATTGTGCGTGCAGACAAGCGAACAGACACAGGCAGCGAGCTGGCGAGTGGCGAGTGGCGAATGGCGAACTTACGAACAGTTTGCGGCGCACACATCGTATACGTTATATACTGAGAGTTGGCTATCAAAATAGAGAAAGTCAATGGAGAGTAAACAGATGGCACCTAATTGACTAATTGGCTAAGTATTTATAGTATTTATATCTTTGACACTTGCTGCCTACTTGGCTAGTAGAAGAGTTTATCGATAGCACTTCTTAAATTGGTCGCTGCTAAGTGTGAGTACCCACGAGCATATTCACTACTTATGTGGATGATAAACGAGTTGAATGATTATGATTATTAGTTGCATATCGATTAGTTGGCCCGATATATTATATATAAATATATTGAGATATTGATGCTGTTACTGATGCTGATACGGATGCTGAGAGATGAGTTACTATGATCAAGATGGACATGGATGGGCAATAGACACGCGCTTCTTCAGGTCTTGCGCAACGTTAGGCTGACCAGCAACACGCCCACCGCCAGATAATTACCATTGCTCTCGGAGCGCGAGTACGAGGGTCGTGTGTACGAGGGCAGATCACTGGGATTGTTGTAGCCCCCTTCGCCGCCCTGCGATGCCAACGAGTTGGAGTCATAGCCCGAAGTGTCGCCCGGCAGTGCAGCTGTAGTCACAGCCGCTGGAGCACTATATACGCTGGCCGATCTCATGCCAATCGCAGAGCGCCAATCGTTGTTGGAAGCCGAACTGGTGATGGCTGTTGTGCCCACAGTGCCGGTGGTGGTGGCCGTGATGCCGCCGCTTGCCTCGCCCGTGGCACCAGTGGCTGTGGCAATGGCTGCTGTGTTGGTTGTATTGGTGTCCATGCGTGTGATGGTCTCCACAGATGTGTTGCTGTCGTAGTTGCCATAGCTGGTCTTGTCCTTGCTCAGTGAGCTGCTGAAGCTGTTGCGATAGGCACTGGCGCTGGCGCTGGAGCTGTTTGTGTTTGTGTACGTGTTGACGTTGGCATTGGTGTTGGTCATGCTGCTCATGTTTGTCGGCGGTGGCGGCGGCGGCCCAGTTGGCGGCGGTGGCGACTTGATCGGATTCCCGTTGCGATTGATGCGCGATGAGATCGAAGACGACGATATCGACGATGAGGATGAGGTTGTGTTCGAGGCAGCGCCAATGCTGGTCACGCTGACTGACTTGTGTGGCTCCTTGTCGAAGGGATTGACGCGCTCCTGCGGCTCAAAGTTGGTCACTGGCTTGTAGCCACCCGTTGCAGCTGCTGTTGTTGCTATTGCTGTTGTTGTTGCTGTAGTTTTATCCGTATTTATTGTGACGCTATCCGAAGCACTGGCAGCAGCCGATGTTATTGCTGTGTTAGGCTCCTCCAGCGGTCGGCTTGGCTGTGTGGATATCACATCCGTGCCGCTGGATTTGCCGCTTGAGGCAAACGAGAATTGCTTACCCAGAAAAGAGCCACTGAAGCCGCCGCCGCCGCTGCTGCCGCCGCCACCGCTTCCAGGCCCAGCGCTGCTGGGCACGCTGCCCAGGCCGCTGCTCTGGCTTGTCTCGCTCGCCGTTCTGCCGCGCTTCTTATTAGCGATTTCCTACATGTCACCAAAGATCCCCGCAAAGGTCTTCCTCAGATTTTTCATGGTGTCCTCCGCATCCTCAACCACCGAGCTCTGAGATTGCGGAGGACGCTGTCCGGCCCTGGACACCGACGAGATGTTCGACGACTGCGAGGTCTGCGAATCGCGACGCACTGCGCTGCTGCCCCCCACAGTGCTGGGCACCGACGACGACGACGGCTCCTCGGGCAGCTCCGAGATGCTGCTGCGGCTGCTAAGACGTCCAATGGAGCCCACTGCGGGCGAGGTGCGTTCCGGTATGGGTGGTGGTCCGCCCATGGGTGCTGGCCGGGGTCCGGCAGGCAGCGGCGGTGTCGGTGCCAAGTCATCAACGGGACTCTCGGCGCGCGAGGAGACAATCGAGCGTGGTGGCAGCTTGCCGGGCAGCATGTTGGGTCGGCAAACGTTCTAAGTAAGAGATAAAGAGATTTGTAGATCGGTAGACAATGCGGGGCACTTGACTAGACTCACCGTCATGCGAGACGTCACCAGATCAGCAATCTGCCTGCGATCCTCCTCCTGGCTATCGCCGATCAACGCAAAGGTGCTGTCGCAAGCGCTGAGAATGTGCTCCTTGCCATCCTTGCCCACCACCACCGAGACGGCGCAGACTTCCATGCCCCCAAACAGCTCGGAGATCTGCAAAGAAACAAGGAGTGAGTCATGGCTAATCCAAATCCAAATCTAATATCAAAATCACAATCAGAATCTGTTTTCGATTCTGTAGACTGCGTGGGCTGCTCTGGCTGGTTTTAATTACAAACACAGCTCGCTTTGATTAAACACATGACGTTGTGACTGTTTCGCCCACCCACCAACAGCAGCAGCAGCAGCTGCCGCATTGCTGGGCTGAGCGAGGGCGTGGCGGGGGCGGGCATAGTCAACTTATCTAATGTGCAAATTACGCGAATTGCAATTGCAAGTTGCGCATTCGCGGAACAGTTGAGTCAGCATCGAATTTAAGAACTGACAGAACTGCACTGACTTCTCTATGCCATTTATGGCCTATGATAAAATGCCGCATACCACAACTGATGGCATTCTCGTGTTTCACTGCACTGCAAGCAATTATTAAAGTACACATTGTCCCGTTAGCCGCGCAATACCTACGCAACTTGCGCAACTTGCTGCCGATGCCGACTCCAGATTCACGAGACTGAATTAGCCAAGTCAGCTTAGCTTGGCAGTGAGCGGTGCATGCGGTAGGGAAGTGGCGGGTAACTCTGCCTACTCCCCTCCCCCTCTAACTAAATTGTGTGCCGTGCATAATTCCAGTTGAATTTGTTTGCTATTTTTGATTGGCAGCCTTTGATAAATGTTGCCGCTTTGGGCTGCAGTTTGCCAGATCGTTCAGCTTACTCTTTCCTTGGCCCTCTCGACTACAGATAGTAGGAGGTGATCAGGCAAATATTTGGGATTTTTTCTAAATTACATTCTTATCATAGAAGCAGATCAGACAAATTCAAATTCCCTGCTTATAATACAGACGACTAGTTGAAAACTACCCTCTACTATTATTTGTTTATTTATTCTTTAGCAATATCGGAAAATTGTCAGTCTGTTTTTAGGTCTTTCATTGACTCGTATTTAGTTTATTTTATGTTTCGTAATTGTTAAATATTGAATATATGTACTTTTGGCATTTAGAATTTATCTGTAAGAAACTATCGTATAAATACTGGGAATTTCAATATTCAATAAATAAATGAGAGAGAGAGTTTTCTACTTTTATCTTTGTTTTCTGTTTATTATTATTATTTTCACATATTCCAATATGATTTACTTGTTTATCGAAATTCATATGAGTGCATTTCCAGTTCGTACTACACACATTGTATTTTCTTTGTTTTTGATACGAATTTCATAATTTGCATAACCGTTTCAGGCCTTGCGCCGTTTAAGGGGCAACTTACCTCATCGACCCAGGTCTTGTACTTCTCGGTTAAAGTGATTTGCTCGAGCATGGCTGAGCCCTGATTGGTCTTCCAATTGCCAGTGATGGATTTGCGCCTGAGAAAGAAACAAAAAGAGAGGAGAAAGAAAGCATGAAATCATATTAAATTTGATGCCAAAGCGTAGCCAATTCGCAACTGGGTGCCTTGAACCCGCAACGTAAGTTGCTGAACCCAAACCATGAACTGCAGTTGGTAGAACAATTGTCAATTGCAATCGACGCTCGACAGCAACAACGACAACGACAGCAGCAACGACATCTGCAGTTGGGCCCAAGGTCGATTGTCTGACGGCGGCACTCGACCTCGTGGCATGCTCGATGCGGATGCAGATCGAGATGCAGATGCCGCAGATGCCATAAGTTGCTCTGTCTGCGGCTTGCGGTCTGGACCTGTTCGCGCCACTGTTGTTGGCCACTTACATAAATGCCTTGTACTGGCTGCCAATCTTCTGAATGTGCACGCTGAACTTGGAATCGATATAGGGCTCGATGGTGCAATAACAATGCATCTCTGAGCTAGCGCCGCTCACCAAACCGGCGGCATCTTGCAGTGCGCTTTGATTCTCCAGACGAGCAGTGGCGATGCCGCCATGGCAATGTCCAGCCTTCAGCACGCTGGGGAATCTGGTGAATTGGAACTGCAATGATAATGAAAATGCCAAACTGAATGTTACACATTGCTCACACTGATCGCAGTAGTACTATATGCTATGTATCGATGATATATCAATGGATCTGTTGTATTGTTATTGTTTCATTTTATTGGCTCGGAAAAGCGAGTGTGTGTTTGTGGCGGGCAATGCTTATTAATTCGCTGGAAAAGCGCCAAATTGGCTTTGCTATTTGTCGGTTTCGCATGACTTCCGACTGTGTTTTGCCTATGGGATTGGTTGCCATAACTTATGCCATATAGACTAATATACTATAGATATGTTCCCGTGTAATGTCGAATGTGCGATAAGTTTTCTGAGAATTCGTTTGATTTTAAGTGAATGAATTATTTCACATTCTGAGTGGTCTATAAATAAAACAAAGACACATTTCAACTACAACAAAATGAATAAAAATCGTTGGTTTATATAGCTCGCAACCGGAACTTGCTAATTTACTAATGGAATTATAAGTCGATTGTTTATTTATGAAAAACAAGAAACAATTGGCTGACAAAAATATAAATAGATATAGAAAATAAATATAAAATTAATATAAATTAATATAATAATTTTCCATATTAAATCTTAAATTAATCCCTAGAAATCTTATACAATATCATACTAAATATTACTAATTAATATTATAAATATTATAAATTTCTGTACGTCACACATTTCTTATCTTTTCTTTTGTGATTCATTACCAACTCTATCGATAATATGTGTGTTATAAACAGCCTAATGGGATGCCCAAAATATATCATAAATCATCAACAAAGATGTGGAAATCTTGAGAATTTATTGAGAATAACAGAGAGAACATCAACAAACCATAACAAACGATGACGCAGACAGAAAAATTGTCGCAATTGGCGCGAGAAGGCGCAAGAAAACGCTCAATGAATATCAATGACAACGACAGAACGGCGGGCGGACGAGGGGGCGTAAGGCAGACAGGGGGGCGCAGGGGCGTTTGCCTCAAGCAAATCATGGTCACACCCCCGCATTGCAGGCATTCCTGGAAGCTGCTACGTAGTGTGCAGCTCGAGTGCTCGCCTCGGCTCGAGTGGCTGGTCTGGTCTGGTTGGGTCTGGAGGTCTTGTGGTTATATCAGCGCACTTAAAATATGCACTGTGACGCATCCGTTGAGCGATATATGCCTGGCATCCACAGATTCACATACATGAATCTACCTAGCTGCGCTCCTACATACCATATCGTATTATCGTGTATTGTATATGCAGATTACTTGTAGGGCAGCTGTGTGGTTGTTGTAGGCGTAGTAGCGTAGCGTGAAGCGGCGAACAGGCGGAGCACGTGTGCATGCCACATGGCCTGCCTGCCTGGCTGCCACTTGGACTGGTCATGTATGCGGACATGGAAGTAAGTCATAGCCACTGATGCCTTGACTAGGGGTATAACTAAATTGTTACTTGATTTGTGACCCAACAGATGCGCCGCGTGCGCCATTTACTGTATGTTGCATACGTTCTCCTGTGTGCTGCATCTGCTGTGGCGCCAAATTCAAATGCCTGTGTGTGTACGTGTGTGTTTGTTGTGCCGCGAGCATAAGCCGAAGAGTCTCGCACTCGCAATTAATAATGCTGCCAAGGTAAAATAATGCGCAGAAATATGCAATTCAACGAGCCTCTCACTCGGCTAGCCCCTAACAGCCTAACCGATACACTCAATCTCAATCCCACCTCCCTCTCTGTACCTCTCTCTCCCGCTCACTCATTTGCAATGAATTTATGGCGCTTTTGATCGGCCGGCGACGGCGAAAGTCGCTCAAGGCATGCGAGAGAGCGCCGTTGTGCGGGTGCACAAAGTGACTCAAAGAAAAGCTCAATGCGCATAAGTACGAATGCCTGCGCTGTCTCTCGTGTTCAGGCCGAACGATCGTGCGCTCTCTCGTATGTGTTCTCTCTCGCAGTGGCACTGAGTGACTATCGCGAGTATAAAAATACTTGAAACAGTTTTCGATTCAGTATAGAACCGCAGACGGTGCGAAGTAGAACGTGCGTAGACGTTGCGCGCAAGAATTATTTGTGAGTGATTCAAATTTTAACTAAAATATGCAAATAAATCGCAACTCACGTGTTTGTGTGTCAGTTAACAATTTAAAGTGAGACTGCAGTGCTTAACAAAAACAGTGCTAAGTGACTTTTCCAAGTTCGAATTGTGTAAATAACTAAAGAGTACAGCAACAACAATAACGCCAACAACAACAACAAGAGTCGGCAGTGAAGTCAGGTATTTGAAAAATAAAACTGCATAGCATACATTTCTTTAAGTTTAATTTGGAAACACACATGCAGCGCGTGCCTAACGTGCGCGCGTTTTGATTGCGGTTTAAAACGCGCGCGCGACTGTGAAAATTATGTGGCGAACGTAGCGTTTTCCGCTTTCCGTTGCAGCATCAGCGGTTGACACAGCGACACAGTTTTCCACACGCACAGACACACGCACACACACACAGCTGCATTTCTTTTTATTTATTTGTGCTCGAGCATTTTTGCGTTTATTTTTAATTTGTTTTTATTTCTTTTGCCTTTCTGCCTGTTCGTCGTGTGTCTTGCCTGCCTCCGCTTTTCTTGAACTGGGCGCCGTGTTTATTTTCCAACACTCGCGCTGAATTTTGATTTGCCTTAATAGTTTCTAATGTCGCCAATTTGTAAACAAACTGCACTCATAAAAGAAGATCGCGTTGTGCAATCCCCACAGCATCAATTCCACACACACACGCACACTCTGTCTGTGTCTGTGCTGCTGGAAAATGTCAAGGGAAGCTGGCGCGAATGGCGCACATTACGCATACGTCATGTATGACGTTTTGGCATTGGCCAACTACTGTGAAGAAGATTGTATAAATAAGACTTGAACATGTATAAAATCTTTCCCGCTCTCTCTCCTTTTCTCTATCTATCTCTCTCCCTCTTTGTCTATGCAAGTTTATGCGTGTTTCTATAAGGTATCTTTTATACCCTGCGCTTGGTCCTTCACTTGACTTTTGCTTTCGTTTTCAAGAGAGACGCGTCGCTTATGTCTTAGTCAGCACTTTTAATATTTTCCTATACTCGCATATCATACTTATACTTGGTATTTATTCTGGGAAATTTATTCATGTGGTCGCCTGTTTTGCTTGCTCTTGTACAATATTATATAGTATAAAATATATATATGTATGTATTACACATGTTTGCTTTTCATTTACAAAAGACAAACATACACGATTCACCTTTTTCCAAAGCCATCTTCATAATGACGCCAGTTCCGCCAGCTGTTGCTGTTGTTTTATAGCTCGAAAGCGCGGAATGTAGGCTATATACACACACACACACATACACACACTGACATACATATTGGCATATATACTTAATGTGATGTGGTTGTGGAATTTTGGCACGTTCTCGTGCTAAATCAGTAGCAAAATACTCAACAATCGAGTTACGAAAGGTCGCTCGTAATTGGATTTGTTGCGGCGAGCCAAAATTGTATATGGACCTTAGGTCAGCTGCAAGACCTGCCCGTGTTTTACGAGCTAAAAGCGTCAAACTTTTTAAAACTTTCAGAGGAAGTGAATTTTATTGCTTTTGTTGTTACTCAATATTTAACTTTAATTTGGCAATTCATTTGTATTCTGTAGAAATTGATTAAGTTTGAAACATTTAAAGTTTATTGTTAAAAAATTAGCTACTTTTCTAGCTAAAGTTTAAGATTCTTTGGGTTTTCCCGAATAACATGCAGTAGTCGCACAGCTGAAGTGGTCTTGAATTTGTGTTCTTAAACTCGATAAACATGTTTTCATTCATTGATTCTTTATACATTATAAATATTTTGAGTTTATCGTAAATTTGTGGTTTCTGTAAATTTCAACAGAATTTAAATGAATTCGCATACCATAAATTCTTTTCCAGAATAAGTTCGTTGTGCGAAAAGCTTTTCAACTTCAGTTTTCTTCACACATCGTTAAAGAAGTTCGTTTTTGGGAACTGCACTCAAGTCTGCGAAGCCTGCTGCCTTATAAAGCCAGCGATTGCTTATTATTTTACACTTGTTTGACACAAGTCGAACACACCCACAGCCGATTTTGGGATTATCTTTTGTGGTTAATGTGGGTGGCTGTTATTGTTGTCGAACAGAGTCGAACAGGCGACCACAGGCGAGCAGAGATCCATTAATTATTTGCTTGTGTGGCTTTGCAATTAAATATTATTGTACAATTAAATGGAGATGCAGACGACAGTGCCACAAAGACAGTCCCGGCAGGGCAGAGGCAGACGCAGAGGCAGAGACAGTGTAAATTTCACAGGCTGGCAAAATTTATTGACAACGATTTCGTTTTGCTGTCTCCGGCTTGTTTGTTCCTTGAGTAAGGGACATAGGGGGTAAGTGAGCAAGGGGGAAAGAAGACTGGTCGATATGGTCTGCATGGCATGTGTGTGGGCCAAAGGCGCGCAAATTGACGTCGCCTGCGTTTGTCAATTTGTCTGATTGTCAGTTCTTTATTTTCGAAATTTATTAAACAAGATCTGTCACAGCTCTCATTTTTGTGAATGAGCATGGAATGAAATTCCTTCATTCAGATTATTAATCGCTGAATGACTTTGGAAAACACTTCAATAAATCAACTGATGATTTGATGAAATGCGTAAAAGTTCGTGAAAGCATTTGACAGTTGACTGAGCACAGAGGACTTGGCTATAACAAGAGCTGGTAATGCCAAGTTTAAGATGAAGGTTCTTTGAAGGTTTTTAAAGATATAAATTCCTCATTTGTCACTCTATGACTCACAATATTTGCTATCAGCTACAATTCATCTGGATTACTTTACTCTCATTATCTATTTGCTTTATGAAAGTGAAATGTTGCCTTAAGGTTATAGTATTTAATTTTGGAGAGTTTTAAATAAATAGATTCCTCTGCAAATATATTGACTACAATTGAGCTGGATTACTTAACTGGCAATTTCAATTTTCTCTAACAAAATGTCATTATTATAATTGTTATTCTGATTGTTATTGTTTAACCAGGGAAATCAATATTTGTGGGCATTCATATGTGGTATAAATACTGAAAGGTTTGTTCCTATTGAATTTCAAAACTGAATTCTGATATGTGCATGACACACAGCCACCCATTGTTGTCTGCTGTTTTGCTCTTATTGTGCACACACACACCCACACACTCTTAGGCACATGTGGCACATACTAACGTGAAAACTTGCCACTGGCATTGGATTCGCTCATTAAAAATTTATATTTCTTTCTGTGAGGCCTGCAAATGCAATGCGAGGCAAGCGGTCAAAGTTTGCAGATTGCTTTCCGTCTCTCTCTCTCTCCCTCTCTCTCTCTCTCCTTCTCTCTCTCTCTCCTTCTTTCTCACTCTGCTCCTCTTGAACACACATTAGCATTTTTAATTGAATTCCTCGTTACGCGTCCTGTCCGAATTTCTTAGCGTTGAGTTTGTTTATTTTTGATCTTTTTGCTTTGCCTTTTCGAAACTTTTTGATTTTTTGGGCAACAACAAAATAAACCGTAAAACGTCGCAAGACGAAAGTCGAACGTGACGAAAGGCAAAAACAAAAAAACAGTTGCAATTTTGCATTTTGTTTATTTTGCCCCTTCGCAAAGCGTAGGAGGGGCGAGATATGCGTAAGACTTATTTTCGGCATTATGATGCCAGAGCCTGCAGGGCACAGCAAGCTGCCCCGGAATGTCAAGACACATATGAGTACATAACTGTCTCGAAAACTTAATGATCCGTAAAGCAAGTCTAAAATGTTAAGCAAACGAGGGTCGCTACACAAGTCAGAGTTAGACAGATACATGCATATAATTGTAGAAGTTAATTGAATGATGTCATCACTGTTTTAAGGATCTTCTTTCTGTATCTAATGAAACACCTTAGCAAAGAATAAAAATAAAGCGAAACTCCTAAGAAAAGAATATAAATTTAAAGAAAATACTAAGTTCTTTAGTCTGCTTAAAGAAGGGTTCAGAAACGGCTCATATATATATATGATATATATCTTATATCTGGAAGTTTTTTTAATGCAATATTTCATTCTCATTTAACTGTTTGCTCTCAATATAGGAACCAATACTTTGTTTTAATATAAATAAATACATTAAAATATTAAAGTATATTATACAAAATTGATCTCTTTATTAGCAAAGCAACTTGCCGAAGTTCTCAGACTACCCTCGCAATGCATGGCGACTTCTGCACAAGACACAACATACACACTGTTTTTGGGCAAACGATTTTCAAATATGTGTGCTAAATGCCAGTTGTGAGCGCTTTGAGCTGGCGCCGCCTTGTCAAGATCTTGTCACGCTACAATAGAGACGTCAAACCTGGTTGCAGCTGTTGCTGCTGCGGTTGCTGTTGCTGTTGCTGCTGCTGCAATTGCTGTTGTTGCTGCTGTTAATGCTTCAGCGAAGCAGGAATTCAATTAGCAAAGCGAGATAGACGTTAACACGTCTTATCAGCCAACCATTCACACAGGCTCTATTAACAGGTGTCTGTCCCACTGTCCCGCTGTCTGTTCCACTGTCCCACTGTCTACTCGCATTGTTGTTGCTTGCGTGTAGCGATCGCACAATTCGTGCGGCATTTGCATGTCAAAGTTCGACTGAGCAACTGCCTGAGACTGCCTGCGAGCGATTAATCAAAATATTTTTGTATGATCGGAGTCGGAGTCGAAGTTGGAGTCGGAGTCAGGGCCGCAATTGTGGTTGCACCATTGATCATGCTGATTATGCCTGTTGCCGATCGTGACTTTGATATTTTTCTCCTTTAATTTTCTCCCATTGTGCTGTGCGGAAAAGCCGACATTGTGCGCCGCTGGCCAAAGAAAGTTTGAAGTTCGTTATGAAAATTGCCAAAAAGAAAAACCAGGAAAGCCGCAGAAAACTAAACAAACAAAAAACACGACCCCAAAAATGAGCACAAAACTCGCCGCTTTGTGTTTTGCATGCACTTCTTCGAACTGATAACGGCAATTGTTGCTCACGAAAAGTAAATATTTGTTAGGGCCAATGCAGAGAGCTGCAAATTGCATTTAATTTAGTGATAGCACGAGGCCGATAACATATCATATTCCTTACGAAATCAGCGCACAGTCACGGACAGTCAGACTAATGTGAATTCATCGTAAAAAAGAGAAAGAGAGAAAGAAAGGCGAGAAGATAAGGGGTGGTACACGCGTCACTGCATCAGAGTTAATCGGTATTAGAGCTCTATATAAACTGCTTAAATTACTTAGAAAGTCTGAAGAATGTCTTGAATTATGTAGAGAAATAATAGATTACTTTAATATTGAGCAGTTTAAATGAGTTCATAGAATATATATCATTATATATCAATATATATCATACGTAAAGATTCGATTTAAAGGGAAATCTTGTTGAGAGTTTCCTTAAAAGAAACGAGAAATCTAAAGAACATCAACTGAACCAATCAAGTTTAAAAATACATTTTTAATTATTCAATATACTAAGTACATATATTAACATATATAGTACAAATATTATAATATATGAATAACACTTTACAAATAGCATATATGAATACGTAATTCATCAACAATTTTACATGTATTACTAATATAATCATTAGTAATTGTAGTTAAAAATAGAAAACATTGTGCCATAAAAAAAATCAGAAATATTAAAAAATATATCAAAGATCTCAAGTCATTATAAAGGTATATATAATTCACATGCAAATCAAGTATTCCAACAACAAACAACTAGTGAGTGAATTCAGTTAAGACGACACTCCTTTGGAATGCGCGTTACATATTCTGTTCGATTTGGATCGATTTATATGGTCAGCTATTAAATCGAAATTGATGGACGCGCATTTATTTATATGTACGGTCGATCGCAGGGCGAATTGTTTAGAAAGTAAAGATCACAAATAAAAGTCTAACGCGCAAGAAATTGTGACAAAGCGCAGAAGCGAAAAGTAAATGACCGACAGCAAAAAAGCAAAGCAAAAGCGAAGAGACAAAAGCAAAACAAAATCAAAACCAAAACAAACAAGTGGAAAATGTCTTGCTTTATTTTACACTTTTTAATTGGCGGCTACGATTCGGGCTCGTTTTGATGTTGTCTAATTGACTTGTTGCTGTTTTTGTTGTTGCTGTTCGGATTGTGTGCCCCGATCGAAGTTGCATGTGGCCTTAAAAGCGGCGCAGTGAGTGGCAACTGCAACTGCTTTGTACGCCGCACATTATGCAGACATTAGCAGCGTTTTATGGCCCGATTAAGTGCTCATAAAACACTCCCGCCTCCCTCCTCTCTCACTGTCTCTCTCTCTCTGCCTCACTTCACCCACTCGGTTTCATTTGCGAAGCCCAAAAAAAAAAGATCTAATAGCCAAAAGCGCATTAATTATGTGGCTTCTGGGCTCTATAAGCCACTTAGCCAGCAACAGCATCCAAAAAGCATCCCGCACCGCGCAATGGCGGCTTGCGGCTTAGCCGCGTTGGTCTCCAGCACTGAGCACTGCTTTTTAGCCTTTTCACCTGACTGTTTACCTTTTCTACTTTGGCCTGAGGCCTTACCTGGACCAGGACCTGCAAAAAGCTTGCTTTAAGTTTGTCTTTGTCTTGCTGTCTCGCTCTCTCTCTCTCTCTCTCTCTGTTGCTCTCTGTCTGCCCAGGCAAGTGTTAATAATCTTTTGTACAAATTGGAATAATTAAGATTTGTGGCGCTTTTAGCATAAATTCAATTGCCACACTGACTCTTGAATGTTTGCGCTCCAATTGAGTTTAATAAATGGATAGTTTTAATTGAATTATGTATTTTATATAAATTGTTGACTCTAATTTGAAGAGAAAATACGTTTGATTTAGGCAGTTTTTGTTGCATGTTAAAACATATTTACACTTGGCTTTTCCACTGTCAATATCAGAGTATAGGTTTCATGTTAATGTTTGCATAATAATTATAGTATATGTTAGTTATTATACTTTTGGAATAGTCAGAGTACAGTCAATTTAAGCTTGCATATCTTGGCCTAGCTCTTTATTCCTTGTTATTCTTTCTTCTTTATTTCTTCTATCAATGAAACACAAATTTCTTTACTGTTTAGGAGAAGTTAGATATTGAATCAAGTATACTGACTACAAGTATATTTACTCAATTAAAAGGCTTAGTCATGAGATCATCTCTTAAAGTATTTAATTTTCTTAAAGGTACATACACAATTAATAAACAATACATCATGACTTCTACAAGATATCCATATCTTATCGGCTTAATCTGCACTGATTTACTTGACGAGACATACACATACATACGTGTACACATAACATATATATAACATACATACATATACACAAAAACTGTATGCTGTGCTCAATTGGAGTCCATGGGGTAACTCATTGATAGGTTTCCCCAATTCTTTTCTCCCTTGTTGAAGTGGAAATCAATGCTAATTAAAGTCACGTCGATCTTTTGCTTTACATATGCCTCCCCCCACATACATTGTGTGGATTTCGAAATTCATTCATTCATTGTTGTTGGCGGCCCGCATGGTTGAAGGGGAAACCATAACATAACATAGTAGGAAATTGTGGCCGAGTGCCGAGCGAGGTTCAGTGTCAAATGTCAACTCGATGTCGATGACGACACGAGTGTGGCAATTAGACGATGCTCAGCGTGACGTCAAAGCAGCAGTGCATAAGTGTTTAGAAATACACAGACACTAACACAAACAGCCACTCACACAGACACTTACATATACAGACACACATACGTAGATGTGTGTGTGTGTTCGCTTGCCGTGTGCCACATGAGATATATAACATTTAATTGACACATGTAAAACTTGTCAACAAAACACGGGGCCTGCCACTGGCATCGATTGCCCCCACTCAGCCTCGTTCCCTCTCCTCCCTCTCGCTACCTCCCTGTTAGGCGCTGACACGTTGCCACCGCCTGTCGCTGCCACTGCCACTGGCACTGCACCCCGTGTGTTCTGCCTCTTCTCGTTTGGGGCCACCAACTCTAAAATATGCCTGTGTGATATATGGGAACGCTAATTGCGACTATCGATGTCGACGCCGATCTCGATGGCGCTGTCGATGTCGATGGCGTTGTCGATCTCGTTGCCCGATCGCGTTCGGCGTAGTCGGTTAAAAAATACTTCAACAGAATCGTGCGAATTTTCAACGAGTGTAAAAAGATTTTCTTGTTTCCCATTTTCCGCCTGGCTTTGAAGTTGATTTAGTTGCTAAACGTTGTTGACGCTTTGCCTCTGCGAGTGTCTCTCTGTGTGTGGTGTGTGTGCCAGTTTTGTGTGCGCTTATTTGTTGTCTTGTTGGCTGTTTGTTAAACAAATCCGCGCCGTTAATTGCCGGCCAAAGTGTCAAAGCCAGCAAAGACAAGACGCAACAAAACAAAACATGACAAAGCAAAGCAAAGCACAACGAGAAACGTAACAAAATGAAGCAAAAGCGAAGCAATTTAGCACGGGAAAATTTCTCAGAACATTACGACACTTTGCTTGATTCGACAAAGCTCCTACGAGACTCCACACTGCCCTTCTCCCTTTCACACGTTACTCCCCCTCCCTCTGGTTACTCTATGGCATTGTCAGCTCTTCAGTTGGCCCATTAGTCGAGGCGTCTGCTCGTCTGGCTGCCACTTGGGCTGCCACTCAATAAATACTTTGATGCATTATTCTAGCTTGCATTCAATCAATAAGGCAATCGACGGCCCAACTCTCCCTCCCCCCCTTTGACCTGCCTTGTGTGGCCTGCTCAGTTGTTTTTCTAGTGGCTTTTCCGCAAAATGCTTTTAATTCAATTTTATTTCAATTTAATTGCCACATTGCCGGCTGCATTGCCGGGTTGCCTTCTGCCCGACTGGGTCTGTCTGCCTATCTCTGTCGATCAGCTCGATGCAGAGACCAGGCACAGTGGCCTAAGGCCTAAGGCTGCCGACTGACTGCTGGACTGATTATTTCGCCCGCTCTCTCGATATTATACTACAATATTTTCGCGTTGATATATGTGCTCGACAGCAGCAGCGACGGCATTTCTAATGCATTTCGAGTTCTTCGCCTCGAGTTTTCTATGAATTTTCCATAAACAATGCTAAATGGAAATTGCTGGCATGCATTTGACTGGCCAATTGAACTACTTTTCGATTTATGCGCGTGCATTCAAAAAGAATTCGAAAATGATCAATTTAATGTGTGTGAAACTTCTAGATCCCGAGTGGGTTAAATATATATTAAATTACTTATTTGTAATATAAATTTTGTATAGAGGAATGATGAAGAAGAGAAAAGTAAAGAAAGAAACAGTGAAGCCACACTTAAGATATGTGACAAATAAGTTTTTGAATACTCTACACTTCATTTTGAATGTGGTTTAAAAACTGAGTAATTGCATTGGTAACTTCTGTGTTCATTGTTCATCAAACTAGTTGAATTGCCTTGGTTATAAACAGTTCTATTCTATTTGTGCCGTATTAGAAAGGATTATCTTAAGAAAAGTGTAGCACCTTGATTAGTGACTGATTCACTTCATGTAGACCACCCGAATGGGCTTAACTACTAGGATTCATAAGGACTAATCCTCTTTTGGTGATCTGTCAAGTCTCTTTCTGCCTTCCTCCCTTGTACACCCTCTTTCTCAAACGTTCAACGCCTGCAGGGTATAGTGAAAATAAAAACAATGCGCTGCTTAAGTAAATGTAACCCAATGCAAACAGTACAGTGAGCAATGCAGGCACTTCCCGGCTGATAATAATGCGTAGCGTATTAATTACCGCACACCAGGGCGTATGCGTGACATACGTATGTAGTACTTAGAACCATTGCGCCTTGGATCGACGACGACGACGATGACTGCGCTGCAGCGATGCACGTTTAACTGATAAGACGATGACATAAGCGAAGCAGACTTAACTTAATAAGACGCTGCCTGACGCTGAGTGACCTTCGGTATCGGCTTTGGGTTACCCGCAAACACACATACACACGCATACACACTATAAATCGTCAACATCATAATAAAACGCAATCTTATTTTGCTCTGCTTTACAGTCGTGCACACCCACATATACACACACACGCACATACTCTCAGCCATTGGACGGCGCCATGGAGTTCACAAGACATTTGAGTTTATTGGCGCTCGCACTGCTCACAGTTCTGGCGCTTTATGGACTCCACGCTGATGCCTGTATGTGCGAACCGCAGCATCCCCAGACGCATTACTGCAAAGCTGATTATGGTGAGTAGAACTGGCGGCGTGCAATCGTGTGTAAAGGATGCGCCAGTGCTCGCAAAAGGAAACTCGATAAAAATTCCTGCATTTTTCATTTCATTGACAGTTGTCTTGCTGCGTGTACTGCGCAAATCCAGAGCCCTTGAGCCTGGCAAAGTTGTCTACAAGGTGCAAATCAAGCGCACTTATAAGGTAAGTTCGAGTGACTTTTATGATGAGAAGGAAACTTCTTTTGATTTCTTGCAAATACTAAAGGAACCTATAAAAAACTCATACATATATTCCTTGTCAACTTCGTGTACTCATCAATAACAGTCCTAAAACAATCTTAATGACACATTTAAGTTGAAAATAGAAGCAAAAAAAAGAAACATTATAAAAAATAGAAACCATTCTTTTGTAATTTTTAAACCTAATCGAACTTTCTTCCGTCTCTCCTTAGGCCACACCGGAGGCACGACACATGCTACGTGATGGACGTATCTCGACGCCTGGCGATGACTCGATGTGCGGCGTTGATTTGCAACTGGGCAGACTGTACATCATAGCAGGGCGCATGCCGCAGCTTAATCTGTGCAACTACTACAAGGACTACACCAAGATGACCATCAATGAGCGTCACGGCTTCAGCGGTGGCTACAGCTTGGGTTGCAACTGCACACTGAACAGGCTGAACCACGCACCACGGGACATGTCACTGAGCACGTACATCCAGGCGCAGAGCAAACGCTGCCGTGGCATGGATTGCCTGCGTCCCAATGACAGCTGTGCGTGGTCCTTCAAGAGCAAGTGCGAGGTGATGTACTCGGCCTGTGTGCCTTATCACATACGCACACACTACGGCAACGTGCAGCACTGTCGCTGGCGACGCACGCATATGTACAACAAGTGCATCAGCAATCCCTAGAGAGAGAGCGAGAGAGCGAGAGTGCGATCCCCACCTGCCCCTACTTCTGTTATGCTACATCTACAGTTACATTATTTGCGATTATTTTCTTTTGTGCAGAGCTTTAATTCGTACGTG
Organism: Zaprionus capensis; assembly: GCA_018903675.1. Classification (NCBI taxonomy): domain Eukaryota; kingdom Metazoa; phylum Arthropoda; class Insecta; order Diptera; family Drosophilidae; genus Zaprionus; species Zaprionus capensis. The sequence goes on along the minus strand of JAEIFN010000964.1, from coordinate 7,824,025 downwards.
TTATGCCCCTTATGTGTTACCATATTTATTAATGTGTCCTTAATTCAACGTAGCTTACTTAATTAGTGATTACACTTATTGTTAATTCTCTTAATACACTTACCAAATCACGCGGATTGGGGAAGAATGTCTGCTCGATCAGCGGGAAGCCGTCCTTGCCGAGGCGACGCTGCAGCTGCATCAGGTGCGAGAAGACCCAAGGCTTGTCCTGTTCCACCACAAAGTACCCCAAACAATGTACAGTTAGTTCCCGTTTCCCGTCTCCTGCATCACTTTGACTTGCGACTCACCTGGAATTGGTAAATGGAGTGCAGCGAATTGATGCTCGGTACTCCGCCATATTTGAGGGCCAACACGGTCGATCGGAAGTCGAGGGATCCATCGCGTGGAGGCTGCCGTATCAACACGAAATCCGGGCGGAACGAACGGTGGACCTGTTGATGTTTCGACAAATTAAATCAAAGAAACAAAATCAGCACACAATTTTTGTAATTATAGTAGACGCTTTACTCATTTTTTTAAAATATGAAGTGAGACAATAAAAAAAATACATGTAAACCGAGAGGGTCCCTATGCCGTAATTTGTAATTAAATTGTTGGCAGACTGTACAAATCAAACTTAGCGATAACTCTGTTTTTCCCGTCAAAATCTAGAATTTTTCCAAGTTCCAAAGCGGGACAAACAAACACGAAAACAGCAGATAGCGGGAAATCTAGCTTTTTTCGCCAGAATGCTGCAATGCAAGCAGTGGCAAGCAGTTCACTGCATACCTAACACATTTCGTATTGCATACTTTTGTGATGCTCAATAAAAGCTTAACAGCCCTCTGTTAAAAACACGTTTATCGCCCTGCCACGCCCCCCTGGCTCGCTAGGGGCGGTTTTCGAACGGAATTTGTTTTTTAAAATTCAGAGAAACTAGAAAAAGGGGGTAAAACTTTGCAGTCTTTCCCAGGGCGTGCTATGCACTTCACGAACTTGGAAACCTGTGATCTGTTTAATGAAGAAAAAACGAACTGATTTAAAAAAAGTGCAGGCCACTAACTCCTCCGGTTTTGGCGCAATTTCAATTTGAAAATCGAGAAAAAGTGCCGTTATTCCAAATGAAAAACTGCTTGTTTTTCGCTAACAGAGCTCATTTCCCAAGACACGATCCCATTTTTTGTCCATCCACTAAGCAGTGAACTGCAGTATATTGCTTAGTGATCTTGATCGCAAAAACTGCAATACCGACATTGTAGCGGAATTTTTTTAATTTTTAATTTGAAGAAAATCGGTTGCACAGGCATTTTGAAAACTTCCTAACAATCCCTAAATATGGACAGTTTATTTAATGTTTGACAATATAAAAACAGGTGTCGCCCCTTGTTTGCACGTTTAAAAAGAAATAGGATGCAACAAACAGTATTTGGTTCGTCTGTCCAAAAGAAGCTAAAGAAGACTTATGCTTGTCTGTCTGTCTTGGCACGTGCGTGCTGAATTTGCAATATTTGCAGAACAACTGGACACTAAACCGTAGGAAAGGTACGTCATATTCCATTCGAGGTGTGTGTGTTCTTTTCATTTCCTAAGCACTATAAGGACGTTTCGAGTACATTAGCTGCCTGTGAGTGGGATAAACAGAACACCTCGAAGCAAACACAGAATGCGAAGTAATGCCAGGAAAATTGCTGATAAAAATAATACCCGAGTGTGCTGTGGATTGCAAATAAATTGAATGGCACTGCGAAAATGTGGGTAAGCCAACAAAGCACTAAAACCCACTCCAAAGCGAATTGAAATTAAATGTGCAAGCAATGAAAACAAAAACAGACAAACAGCAAAAAAAAGTAAAGAGGACGCGACAAGGGACCTTGGCACGGGGCAGGGCAACTGTCTGAGCACATTGCACACTAATTAAGAACAAACACGAAGCGTCCCACAGTGCCAAAGTGTCGCGGGGGAGGGGTGGGGCAATGAGGTGCAGAGTACTCACCCGGGTGCCGTTGCGATAGGCTGTCATTGAGATAACCGGTCCGGTATCGGCGCTGGACACCACGGCAATGTCCTGCGGATGCACAGGACGATAGAATGCTAAATATAACTTCGTTGTCCTGCTCTGCTTACCCGGAATTCAGCCTGCTCGACGCGTATATCGAAATCGTTATGCAGGCGCCGCCCACGGAAGTACTTGGACCAATCGGTGTTCTGATCATCCAATACCAGCAGCGTGTAGTATCTGTCCTTGTTGAAGGCTGGCGCACGTTGAGTGGCACTCTGAACAGCAGCTCCTGTGTTGTGATCAATGAATACATATAATTGGTTTTATAGAAGATGTATCAGCTTTATCAAGTACTTCATCTCACTGTAATATTCTCAATTTCAAGTATCATTTCCAATTGGAGAAGCACAAACTTCGCAAATTAACTAAAGCTACTAAGAAGTTTTACCTTTACCCTACACAGCCTATTGCCAAAAGAGAACTTTCAATTTGCATACACAAATTGGTTTGACAGACAGTAAAATACACATGCAAATGTTTGATCCGTATCACAAATCGACCCCATGTCGTCCTGTTTATCTGGCTGTCTATTTGCCTTTCGCTTAACTTTATATTCAACCCTTCCCTTTCCTTTTGTACTATGTCCGTGTATTCCTTTGTCTGTATGTCATCTCAACTAAGCCTTTCTGTTCATTTAAAACCCTTCAGGAACGTTAAACATTGTAAATAACGCTGTAACCTTTAAGTGTTATACTATATTATACTACATACATACCTGCGGTTGATAGGTCATTGCACACTCTATTTATAGGTACGAGTATTATGAATATTGAACTAGAATGAAATGCAACAACTTCCCTAATGAAGTGAAGTACATAACTGAAACTGATACTGATACTGAAATTGAGAACATGACGAACTGAGATGATGCACGTCTTGGGGGGGGGGGCTGAAATTGAGCTCGAGGAGCACACACACAGCTTCGTGTGTTTGTATTGTTTTTGTCTTATTTGTGGCCATAGCATACCCAATATGGAGGCGCCTTGATCTCTTGCTGCACCGGTCAAACTCTGCACACGCTGCAGCAGACTCTCACGCGACTTGGCCGGGCTGGTGGGTGCGCTGACGCCACGTGGCGGCGCAGGAGCCGCTGCCGCCGGTGCTTTGCCGGCGCCGAAGCTTAGCGAAAGGTCCGGTGCGGCGCCGGCGGGCTGCGGCGGCAGCTGACCCGGTGCCGGTGGTGGCGGCATATTCGGTGGACCGCCAGCGGCATGCGGCGGCGGCTTCGTTGGTTGGTCCTGTATAGGACGCGCAGCTGGCGGCAAGCTATTGGGATCAACATCATCGACCTCGGAAGACAAGTCTCCCGAGCTGAATCTGAGCGTCGTGCGTGAATGTGTTTTGTTTCAATGCGGATGCGGATTCGGATAAGATGAGGGAAATCGAACCATACAACAAGTGAAGAGTGCAGCGCAAGGAAGATAGATTAAGAGAGAGAGAGACAGAGAGAGAGGACGAGAAAGAGCATACGATTTGCGGGAGAAGAGAGAATAGACAAACATATGAAATCTCAAATTAGTTTCGTCTCACTGGCGACACGAGGTCGCGTTCCTTTTTTAAGGTCTTTACCTTCTCTTCAGGAAATTAACATTGGAAGTGAAGCTTGACTTGAACGACGAGAAATTCAGGGTGCTGCTTTTTGGTTCCTGTTTGCGGCACACACGAAGAGAGACAGAAATATACAGAAAGAGTACAAAGAGAGCTCGTTAGGCTGACTTATTGTATAAGTAAAGTGCGTTCAATTTAGGGCATTCACGAGTCGAATATGTTTTTGTTTTCAGTGCATAAGTAACAACACACACACAGTCACAGTCTCACACAAACACACACACATACACAATTTAATATAGTTGATTATGCGTACATTGAAGGCAAACACGTTGAAAGCGTTAAACTAAAACACAAAACGCAATAAAAATGCAATCATTAAGACCTACGGGGCGTATACTCAATGCATCGCCACTTCGAATGTGAATTCACACAGTGAAAGATGGTAAAAAGCATAAAATTGGTCTACAAGGGCCAAGAACAAGAGCAACGCAGCTCGACTTGCTTGCGCCTTGCGTAGTGGACCCAATTTCAAATTTCATATGTCATCTTGTCAGAGATCGATTAGTAATGTTTATATATATGCAATATCAATATTGATTTCCTTCCCATCACTTATAAAACTGCCGATATAATGGTGAAATAGATAGCATGTAATCGCAATGACAGTGGGCGACTGATGGATTCTTGTTGCGTGGGCGAACGGACAGAGACAGTGGGTGGAATAAATAACAAAAAAGTAAAGAGCAGCAAAAAATGAAGCTAACTTTCGGCGTGCCGAAGTCCTGAGAGAGAGAAGTATAATACTCTTGATTGTGATGAAGTTAAAACAATATATTGTAGAGCTAAGCAGGGATGTAGTTGGGATGTAGTGCTACAAATTCGTGGCAATTTTTGATTGTATGTAAAGGAAGCTGTTGATATATTTGATAATAATATAGGTTCTTGTACCCAAACATAAGCTTTGGCTTGATATAAGTCTGATTTCAATGAAATTACAAGAGAATATACATGTTAACGAACAGTTTTATTTAATTTCAATATTTTGAAAATTATATGCAAATATTGTTATATGGTTTCTAAGGCAGCAACACGAAATATCAGTGGGAAATATCATCTGGTGGGTTTTTAAGCAGACGGAAGGACAAATAGACTAGCTAGTACATATATGGTTATAGATTGCCGATTCATGTCTTGGTTATCTTTAAAAGGTTATCCCAGTCTGTTGCCCTTATTATATTTAACTTCAGCAAGGGTATAACGAAAACATTAAAACGATGCAATTAAAGCTTAGCTGAAATTCAATTTCAGCTTGTGTGCATGAATAAACGTAAAAACTAATTGCCGCAAGGGGAATATGAATAGACAGACGCCGCCAGCAGCTGGCAACAGGTGCAGTTGGCTGCTGGCTGCTGTTCGCAGCTGGGCAGGATAGCTGCAGACAATGGACAAGGATTAGAGTTGCCTGGCAACCACAGCCAACACGTTGATGGTGCCTCAAGCTTTGTGCGACTTAAAAAGCAACGATAAGTGCCGCCAGCTCAGCCGCTTGGCTTGGCTTGCCTTGTCCCTCTGTCGCCCTGTCGTCCTGTCGCTTTGTCGCCCTGTCGCCTTGTCAAGTGTGTGTGTCAAACACTTGTGTGGCCCAAAAGCTGGCGGGTCTTCGAGGACCCATTCGAATTTGTACCCTAGCACAGGGGCACTTGAAACTTTTCAGCAGGCATTATGGGCCAACACGCACGACAAACAAGAGCCGACTGGCCCGCGGCGACAGCGCCATTTATGGGCTTTATGGACGGGACATGTGCTGCCTACAAGGTGGCAACAGTGGCAAGATGAGGCTTAAGCTGTGGCAGGCTTTAAAGGCAACTGAAAATGCGTACTACGAATGAAATGAAAGCTTAAGCAAGGTGTGGCATGACATATGTATGAGTGAGTATGTGATATATAGATGATTGGGGGAAAGTTAAGTGAGGGGTTACAGGAATGTGCAAGCAGTTGCAGTTGCAGTCGGCGCTGCCTTACCGGTGGCGGGGCGCAGATTCGCCCACACCCAGCAGTTGCAATGGCGCTAATATTGACTGTGGACAACGATGGAGTTGAACAGTCGCTGGTCGCTGTTCAGTGGGTCGCTGTTGCTGCCTGATGTCGTCACTAGCTTCTTTAGGATTTAAGACGTTGCTTGCTCCTGCGCTGCAAAGAAAGAAAGAGAGAGAAAGAGAGAGAGAGAGGGAAACTTATTAAAACTTGTGTAGTCAAAGATATTTACACAGCAACTGCCACAGGCAAATTGCGAGCTGAAACTTTTGACAGTGTCCTCGCAAAGACAAACATTCCATTGTCAGGCGAACCTAGCCCTCGTCCCCCTTCCTTGGCTGCTTATCGGGCACTGGCATGACTGGCAGCCCAACTGTCTGCCCCAACGTCTGCCCAACTGTCTGCCAGGCTGACTAACTGCGGTTGCTTTTTATTTTTATCGTTGCTGTTGCTGTTATTGTGCTATTGCTGTTGTGGCAGTTGTTGTTGTTGCTACTATTCCTGCAGTTGCTTCTATTTCTGCTGCCAACTCGAACGTTGATTTGGTTCAATGCACTCCTTGCTGGCAAACTAGGACAAACCATACAGGCGTAAATATGAAACCAAGAGTAAGAAGTCGAGCACTCTTGACTGGCCACAAATATTGCTATGCTTCCTGCAGCAGCAGCAGCAGCAGAAGAAGAAGAAGAAGACGAGAAACAGTCGCAGCGCTCTTAAAGTTCTTCACACATACCACATAATTTCTCTTAAACTTTTTCCATGGCGACAAACAAAAAAGCTTTGTTAGTCGACAAATCGCAGTCACACTTTGAAACTGCTGAATAATTGACTAAGCAGAGCAAATCACACAAAGCTCACACATGCACACACACACATACATACAATATATGCTTGCATGCAAACTAATTAAAGTTTTCCCAGTGCGACACACAATATAAATTGCTGACTGTGATTGCGATTGCGGTTGCGGCTTGTCGCGACTTCAAGTTTGGCTAGCGAAAGTTTTTTATAATTTTGTGTTGCCTACATTTGGGCGCAAAGGCTGCCCCACAGCGTGCGTGCTACAAATTGTTGACAGAGCAGGTCGCAGGTCGCCCCTTGGGTTGTCCTTGAAGTTAATATGCGCATAAATTGTTGTGCTGTTGCCTGCAGACGGGAGAGGGGGCAAGGGGGCTCCGCGTGGGACATCGAATTGCAAATACCCAATTTACGGGGCTATAAAAAATGCATAAAGCGTTGGATATTGCGAATCAAATACTTTGGACACTCTTCGCTCGGCAGTTATGCATTTATGACATAAGCGCGAAGTCACGTTACGCATACGCCATGTGGCATTCGGTAGCAATGGCGTCACTTGGTCTACTGCTGTCGCACTGTGACATTCTCTGTGGGCGAACCACACACACACACTCTGAAACTTCCGCTACGTTTGAGCTCAGTGCTAAGAGAATTTTTTCGCCTGTGGTTTCCACCTCTGCTCTGCTCTGCTTGACGTTTGCCATTCTCCGCTGTGTGTCCTCATCGTCCTCTTGTTCGTGGCTAAATGTCAAAGTTGACTGGTTTGAAAAAATCGGAATCGGAATCGGAAATGAAAGGGAACGCGTGCACACAATTTACTTGAGCTCACATTGATGGATAACCGGCAAGTTGGACTCAATCCACATACACACAATTGTTATGTAGCTGAGTCTGCGGACAGTTTATATAACGGACGGAAGCCCACAAAGTTTGATTAAATGAAATGAGATGCTATTTATATTCTCGTTAGCCTCGGCAGCTGCTCCTGCAGCAGCTGTAAACTTTATTTAATTGGCGTATTAAAGCAGAATTTACTTTGTTTGCATGTGTGGGAGGAGTCTCACTCTCTCAACGGTGTCAAAAACTTTCTAAATTTATAATCAGCGAGCTGTGGCAGAACTTTTCTCGGTCTCCATTAGAACACTTAAGCTTGCCATGATGGGCTGCAGCTGCAGTGCGTACACAGTGCGCAACAATCCATCAATTTGGGGCAGCAGCTTAGATTTCAACACTCTCCGACTAGGTCGAAGGGAAGTGAGAAGAGAAAAAGCAGTAGCCATAAAGCAGCCTCGTTGCGACACCTGCAGGCAGAGCTAATCCATTTTTCAGACCGCATTTCCTTTGCTTTGGTGCCTTGACAGCTCTTGCCATAAACGAAGGAGCGAAATGAACGAACGTTTAATGTCCTTTCGATGGTAATTAAACAGGCAAGCAAAAACAAGGCGACAAAGCGAGGAAGGAGCTAACAAAAATGAGACACGAATGTGGCACGAAGCGACACACACTGCTGAGGGGTCAAAGACTCAGGCACGCAAATAGCAACAAGGAGAAAAACAGCAACACTGCAATGCATTGTTGCCTCCCATTTGCAGCTTAGCCCACGTGCCATGTGCATGTGTGTGTGCATACGTATGTGTGCGTTTTCTCATTAACTAAACGAGTTTTCGTTGCATACTGCAAGGCTGCTAATTATATTTACTATTTGCCAACTAAGCAATTAACAATGCAAATGAAAATTGCACAACTCACGCCCCTAATCGAGTTCCCTACTTCGCCTACTCCCTCTATTATGTTGCGCCCTCCCTTTGTTGTGGCTTTGTGGGGCAATCTGCGCGCAATCCAAACGCTTTAATCGCCAACGCTTTTTGTTTTACTTCTAATTCAATAAAACGCTTTTGCCACTGCCTCCGTTCCTACCTCTGCCCCCTCCGCACTCGCCTGGGGTTTGTTGTTACTGTGTCTGTTCACGCTTATCACGTACAGACACACGCACACATTCTCTCTGTCTCTCTCTCTCTCTCATACACACACACACACATTCACGCTGCCTTGTCTGACTGACTTAGTGATACAGAATTTTACCGTGTTTCGATTTTTTGGCAATTCCAAATGCCTTAGCCGAGTTGAGACTGAGTCGAAGACTTCTTTGCTGGTCAAGTTGAATGCACTAAAACGCACTTTCAAATCGCGTAAATTAATTGCACAATATTCAACTGTGATAACTCGAAATAATACTGAGATGATTATGAGAAATGGAACACAGAATGGCTTTTTTCAAAATTTTTGGTTTGCTGCTGAATTTCGAACGCACTTGGCCAAAAAATAGCTGAACTATTGTCGACGGTGATGAAATTTTCACTGAGCGAGCAACCGAGGCGCGTTGTTATATATTAATTTCCCACCAAAATGTCTAAAGGAATGAGCGTGAGAGCCAAACTGATGAGAGATAACAGACGGAGAGAGAGCAAGAGAGAGAGCAAGGTGAGAGCCATGTTAGAATTCCTTAACAAACCTTCACTTATTTTATATTTTCTTAAAACAAATTTAAAATATGCGTGAATTAAATGTTTATGGTGGAAAAACCTCTAAAATACCTAAATTTATATGCTTTTCATTGCAAACAAATTCATAACTTACCGTTAATTCTGGCGCGTTAGTGAACACTGCACACTGTGTGCTCTCTCTCTCTCGTGTGTTACCACCGTGGGGCGAGTGCGCTTGCGTCTGATAGTAAGCCCGCGAGTGTATCGATTCATTCAACGCTTTTTACGCTTGCAGTGGGCATCACAACATATACACACACACGAACACAAACACACACCAACCCACACGTGCAGCTTTATTTTTATCACCACAGAGCGTAACGGCTGAGCGAATTGATAAAAAGAGCCCGCTCTGTGCTCCAACTCTTTTCATCGATCCGGCAACGCTGTGCACAAAGCGGATGAACACCACAACAACAACAACAAACGAAAGATGTGGCCAAAAAGCGCGACGTGAAAAAATTTCAATGTGTAAACACAAAACAACAAAAACGCCAGCGCAGAGCGAACAACAAAAACAACAACAAGCAGGCAAACTGGCCGCGGCAGCAGAGCGGCAACTGAGCTGCTGCTACTGCTACTGCTGCTGCTATGCTTGGAGCTCCAGCTCCAGCTCCAGCGCCAACGAAGCTACCCGTTTCAGTCGCAACGAAACTCTCGAGCCGTCAAGTTACTTAGCGGAAATTTGTTAGCCGTTTTTCCATCGTGTTTTTCCTGCCGAGAGAGCGCACGATCTTTATAAAGTTGAGAGAGCATTTAACAGCATAATGTGAGTGTGGTTTAAACAAAATAACAATTGAATTGTTCACACAAGTTGTACAATATAAACGAAACCCAACCGACAATAACAACAAATAACGACGCCACAAATTGTTGCATAAAACTTGTTTTTCACGTGCGCGTTCGCCTACGAAATGCGCAACTGAAGAGCGCGCGCCGAGATCGCAAAATAATAAAGTGTTAGAGAGATGGAAATAATTTAATAAAAATACAATACTAAATAAATAACATAAGAATATTTAATAAATGGCAAACTTCAGCGCAGTTAACGTATACAATACAAAAACAAATAAGAAATAGTTGCTAGAAACTGTGAGAAACTGTGAGAAACTTTGCGAGCGCAGCGCGCTGTGAGATTCTCTTCAGTCTTGTGCTCTTCTCTTCTGCTCTTCGCAGTCTCTTTAAATCTTGGAAACATTAACAACTGTTTGATGAAGGTCTCAAGCGGATTGCATAAGTTTTGTTTGCACTGCATAAATTTAAACAAAAATCTCGCATTAACACTGGATTTTTAACTTTGAGAGTGTGTGCCTGTGTGTGTGAGTGTGCGTGTGCAACTGCCGTTTCCGTCAGCCTCCACAGTGATAAATAAAGAGAGAGAGAGAGAGACTGAGTCTAACTGAATCTAACTGATTCCAGCTGCAAATTTATTAGTTATACTACAAATGTTGACTCTTCTAATGCGCCTCAACAATTTCCGATTACGTTTGTACATGTCATAATTTATATTATTATTGTATACACTATATATAATGATATATAGTATGTATCTCACCTTCATTCATGTGCTTTGTTTTTGTGCAAAATGCCCGCGAGCTCATGACGTAAGCGCGCTGGCAGCCAACGCGTCTGTTTTTTGTTTTTATCTCCATCTGCTACCATATGTATAAACGATATAGATATGTAGACGATACATATATGATCTGATGTGCCATAAATTCATCTGCACATATGTCACGGCAGCAAACTTGTTTCGGAAACAAACAAATTTCGTTTGCTTCTCGAAACGATTCGCAAACCTTTTTTCAACCCAAAATTCCTAAACAAACGTAGATCAATTGAGGATTGAGGTTCAGATAGGGGCTCAGATTGGGCGGCTTACTTTTGAAAACGAAAACGTGTACGTGAGTAATACAAAAAAACTTAAACTGGCCCACATTGGCTGCGGCAGAAGTTTCAAAGTTCCACAATAGAGAAAAAGCATATTAAAAGATTAGAAATTATTGCGGTGTGGCGGCGGCTGCTGCTGCCTGGTCTATAACACTTGTGTCACGTTTGCGCACTTCGAAATTTCCTAGAAAGTTACCAAAAGAAATCTCTGTGGAGTGATCTCGAAATGCAGCTGCGCCGCAGCCGCCGCAGTTGAAAGCGAAGTCGATAAACCGCAGGAAATCGACTGGATATGGCGCTCAGACGTCGCAGTAATTGTCTGCTCTGAGCTTGCATTGTTCTCGCATTGACTCATCAACTGATGATGAGCACGAACTACAGCAGCAACAACAACAAAAGCAAATAGAGAATGTTAAATGAGTAATTTATTGGGAGCTGCTGCAGTTGCTTTTGTTGTTGTTGTGCCTGCGTGAGGCGCATGAAATTTGCCATTTATTTGTCATAACAATTTGCGCCGTTGATGAACGACTCTTTGCAGTTGCCAAAGGAATACGTGACGTCACAGACAGACAGAAGAATAAAAGACTTAGGCAACGAACGTGCGCGTCCACAATGACAAACCACATAAAGGAGAAGGCGCTCGCCCTGCTGCTACTCGCCACGCTGCTAGTCTCACAGGTAAGTTCACACACACACACATACAATTATAAATCGTAGTACTGCAAGTAGTTTTTCCCTCCATTTCACTTTTCATTTGCATACAATAATGTTCTTGCCGGGGCCAGAGCATAAAAACGAGGTTAACCGCCGCGGCTCTGACATTATCCGAGAGCATTTTCATGGCGCACAAACAACATTCGCTGCGGGCACGTGAATTTTCCATGGCAATTTTCCGGGGCAAGACAAATTAATGAACTCCAACATCGGCTGCAGCGAAGACTTGCGAGTTGCGACTGCCACTGCGACTGTGAGTGTGAGTGCAGCTGCGCCAGTTACAGTTTCCCTCCCCTCTTAGCCAGTTTCCTCAGTTCACTCGCCACTTGGCCAGTTTCCCCAGTGTGTCTCAGTTTCTCACTCGGCCCGTTTGTCAATGGCTTTGGCGGCAGTTTTGGGGCGCGTCGGACTTGTGCTCATATTTTCCGCTACTACAATGTAGTACATACTACTCGGTGTGCCACTGACCGATATCTTTCGGTTACTTTTACCAGCAACGGCACCAGCACCAGCAGCAGCCCCAGCCAGCAGCCAGCAGCCGAGCGCGTTCTTGAAGGGCCAATTTCCAATTGTTCGCTTCGATTTCATTTCGGAGCTTATGAAATGGCACAAATCTATTAAAACGACAGCTGCAGAGGCTTGGCACCGATCGAAACTGGCCCAAGACAGTCTTTTGCCAGCTGCATTCGAGCTGGCAGTGCGCTGTAATAAATACTCTACTATAATACCCTGTAGCTATTGAAAGAGGTGAAAATTGTTTGTAGTTCATTGAAGTCGTGACTGATTACAAAACCTGTGCTCATTTCTAATCAGCATCAATAGCGTTTGGCTGTAAAACTATGTATATCTTCGTAGTTCTCTGGTATTTGGTTGGACATCAACTCTGCAGTGAAAGTCTCTGTACGTCATAGAAATCTTTAGTTTATTTCGAGTTCGAAGTGTAGCTTTAACTTCCCTCAAGTTTATCACTAGCTTTCAAATATATTTACCTATTGCGGAAGTGACAATACTGTAGGATCATAAAATGAGTTTTAACAAAACATGTTACCCGCTAAATATACGGAAACTGATTTCTTAAACAGTTTTTGTATTTGTAGAGCGAACCTAAATGTTGAGAATAGTTTAGTATTATAGTAAAAGATACATATAAAAATGCTGTGTTACTATTTCTATATAATTTATAGATTTTCACAATGTTGAAACTATTTTAAATAGTCAAAGATTATACAAATTTGAACAGAATCTCAGTAAACGCAGTTTAAAGAAAATACGAGCATACATTCAAATATAGTACAACCTAGAGAACTCTAAGGAGTTTTTACTGCATAGTAATAACTGTCTACAGGGTGTTTGTCAGTCGACCCTTTGTCATTTACCTCACTTCTGCTCATGACAGTTGTAAACCCAAATTAAAAGACATATTTAAACTAAAGTTTGACAGTCAAAAACCTTAACAAGAACTTTCAATTTCGGCTGGCGTGCAGTAACCTCTGCTGCTGGACACCTAACGGGTATATTGAACTATTCACCGATATCGGCGAACGCATAAAAATGACATCATAAACATTAAGCAGCACAACACACACAGACACACAGAGAGCACTCCGCCCACGGCGTCAACTGAGCCTCAGAGGCGTTTTGGGCTTGGCAACGACAGGCGGCTAAAAGTGCGGGAAAAAAGGCATAAAAAGCAGCCAGCAAAAACAACAACAACAAGAGCGACTACTTAGCCTTTAGTTGGCGTTGGCTAATGCAATGCGCACAGAACCTTGAAGCAGAAACAACGGCAAACAAACGCGCTGGAGCAACGGCAACGAAGAGAGCAGGAAGCGGGGATGGGGAAGGGGATGGAGATGGGGCTAGGTCTGAGGATGAAGTTAATATGGAGTGAATGATAATGATGATGATGATGTTACTGAGTGTGGTATTAGCTTACCGGCGCGTCGTCTGCAAATACCTGTACACACACACACACACGCACACACAGACGCAGAAGTATGTTCATATGGGTGCGTGTTAAATATCTGTTAAAATTGAAATTTAGCTAGCTTACGGTACTTCGTATGTTTTGTTGTTGTTGCTGCTACTAACACAGCTACTGTCATATATCTTGTTGTAGTTGTTGTGGTTGCTGCTGTTGCTGTTGCCTTCGCTTTGCCCACTTTTCACACTCATTAAACAAAAACGAACTTGCGTTTTCTGTTCAGTTTCTCAAAGGTTATTCACATATGTAGGAAAAAAATAACACTTTAAATGCGCCACACAGCGCCAACTATCGGCAATGTTATTAATTATAATTGTCGCCTTATTGTCGCTGCTCAATGTAAATAAGCCATGTTTACTTGCATATCAGTTCGGGGAAGATTGGGCCGCCGACTCGCCCGATTCGCTGTTCGTTCGTTGTTGTTATTATTGTTACGGGCCATTAAAATCGCTTTCAATGTCACAGCAAACAAAATATGCTAATTTGCGCTACAAGTATGGTAAACACACACACACACACACACACGCACACATGCATACCCATATGTATATTCATACTATTCAGGCAGTATAAATATCTCAGTTGTATTGACTATGTCGTCATGTGGTCGGGCAAAAGAAAGAAAGATTCATAAAAGGTATGCGATCTTACTGAAGTGACGCACTGAGTTCGACGCCAGAGTCTGTGGTTAAGCTGCCAGAGTTATGTGCATTATACGATATATATAAATACAGATAAATGTACAAGCTGAAATTGCTCTAAGCTTCGAGCGAGCTGGCAAGCACGTGTTCTACCAGCGTCAATTAAAGTGAGCCCAGTTTCTTGTTAGGCACACACACACACTCAGGAGGGAGATAACTCATCGACTTATCTATACAGAATAGCGCATGAAGCGGTTCGTCGAAAATATGAATCATTGTTTCCCATTTCTAAGAAGTGAGGCGCACAAAAGACTTAGGCAACAAACTTGTTGATTGTTTTGGCCACTTTGATTGAAGTTATTTAAGCCAAGTGTGTTGTGTGCGCTATCTTAGCTAACGGTAGAGTTCATCTACAGTTAGCAGTTAACCGGCAAACATATTAACTAGAACTCGGCCCATTCTACCCCATTCTTATGTGCTCCCCTCTCTCCCTCTCTTTTCCTTCTCTGTTAGAACCACAGAATGCAAATGCAAATAGAATTCTGATCTCTTCAAAGCCTTGTCCCATTATGCTCTAATTAACAGTCTGGGCCGCCTGGACTGACGGGTCCACCAATCATATCAACCACAAAATTGAGTGCAACCAAGTGAACTGCCCGCTGTCGTTGCTGCTGCACGTTGTCATCTGCAACACAGCGAACTAAGACCACTCTCCGCCATCGGACCGGGGCAATTAGAAGAGCAACCAGTTTGGTCGCCAGTCGCAGTCTCCGCACGCACGCAACACCAGCTGAGCACCAGCCACTGGGTTAGTAGTGTGTCTGCGTCTGCGTCTGGAGATGGTGATGGTGACTTTGCTACGATCTGGTACTTGTATTTGGTCAGGAAACGGTCCATCCATTGCCATTGCCATTAGATTGCTCGGCTGTCTATAGCTCTCTTGCTCACTCTATAGTTCTCTCTCTATTACTCTCGGTTTTTGCGCAGTTTCAGTTTAAAGTGATACATACGCAACAAGTAAGGCTTGAGTACACTTGACTTTTAGATACCCAGCACAGCAAACAAGTTCTACTAATAAGCTACATAATATTTCATTAATATAACCATCTAACCTTCGTTTAATAGATTCTGCAACAGCTGCTGTCTTTATTATTGAGTTACATGCAGTAAAGTAAACCATACAATGAACAACTCCCTCTGCCGGGAATGTAGGCGTGATATTTAAAATGTTAAATAAGGTTTAATAAGGTGCGTAGGTTGTACTAAAATATGCATGCCAAATTTAGTGTCTCCAGCTGCAGTAATAACTGAAAACTGTGCGTTCATACAGACAAACAGCCTTGTATGATCAACAACTCCTCATTTTACTTGTTTAATTTGCACTGTATAAAAATAGACAGCAAAAAAAAACGAGAACGCGAGACCACGAAATCTATTGGGGCGCAGCGTCATTCAGTCGGTGTTGACGCAATTTAACGCCGCGCTGATTTCTAGTGCAAATTATTTTCAGTTTTTTTGTTTCTGTTTTTACTGTTCTGCCAGGTCTTGGGTAAAATTCATTTAAATCTATGCAAAAATGTTGGGCATATTGGATCAGCAGGCAGGCAGTCGGCAGTCAGTACTCAACACTGGGTAGACGGAAGACAGTTCTCAGCAATTCGCTACGGGGAGAAAGTTCTTTGCTTTTGTCTGACATTGCTGGCTGCACTTCATTATTTGATTAGCTTGCATTGTGCAGCCCGATCTGCTTCTGCTCTCTCGGCGCTGTCAGTCAGCAGCGACAGCCGCAATTGTTTGGCAATTGTTTTTAGCTGCGGTAAAAGTAGGTTTTATTTGAAAATAATGGGAAAAAGCCACTGCACATTTGTTGACTTTGCTCTCTCGAAAAACTTCCACTCTACACTTTTCTTTGGCCACGACCCAAAGTGACTTTGCTTATGCCGAAAATGATGGCGTTTATGAAAATTGCTCAGCTGGCCGGCGGGTGATTCAGTAAACTCGCACTAGCAATGGGTTTTTCGTGTGCACATTTTCCGGGAATTAGGCTAATGCATAAAGAAAGTGTCACTAGGCGGACAGGTGAATTTGCGTTCGACGTCGAAAACCCTCCAGGCCTTTCCAAAGTTGTTTATTGTATTTTCACGGCAAGCACAAGTTTCCCAACGAGGGTACTCAAATCTTGATTAATGACAATTAAACGAGCAGCAAATGCATAACGATTATCGACAGAATCATTCCTGCATTTCCCAGCATTATGATCGACCTAAAATCAGTTGCTCGCTACAGCCAAGTTAAATTCAATTAAAGCCAGCTTTCAAAACAATCCCAACCCAATTCGGAGTGCTCGAGGTAAAAGCAGCATGATGCCCGCAAAGAAGAAAGTGCCCGGAAAAAAAGAAGTCATTAAAGCGAAGCGAACCTTTCTTTGGCTACTGTCAGAACCATCTCCGATCCGGGCAGGGGCAATTAGTAAAACATATACAATGTGCAGCAACTTTCCGCGCCGCATGACAAGTTCTAAGACATTTCTATAGATCTCTGGCATTGATTGGCTCTCAGGCCGCTCGAGCGATTACTTATTATTATAACATTATTAGAGTGCTACAAAGGGATGGGGCTCTGCTATGGAATTAGTGTGTCAGAACTTCGATGTGCGCCAACAACAATTGAAATGTAATTGCAATAATTACACAGGGGAAGACCCTGCTGACTGCTGTCCCTCACAGCTCTCTCTCTTCTCTTCTCTCTCTCTCTCTCTCTTGATTATATAAACGTTGCAGCTAACCGGTTGGCCTGCAGCTTCATTAGGCTTTTGGCCAGGCCCAAAAACTCGACTTCATTGCGCGCATAAATACGGCCAACAATATGAGACTGCTGCGACTGCTTAAACGGCAATTTATGCGCTGCCAGCGAAAATACCGTGACAATTTGCAATCAGCAACAACAACTTGGCAGCCCCCAGCCCGACTCCGACTGGGAGCCCGATCCGTGCTGGGGCCAGTTGGGCGACTTATGTTATAATTTACTTGCCAAGCTTTATTACTGCGCACTCGCATAGCGGAAATTCAAATGCACACAAAATATGTTAAGGCGCTCCGTAAAACTTCTCTGCCCCTGCCCCTGTCAGCATTTTACTGCCTTTGCTTGGGCACGAGTCGCGTTTGCTTTGCTTCTAACACAACTTGCTGCTGCTGTTGTTGTTGTTTTCTGTGTTAACATTTCAGCTCCGGCTACGGCTGCGACTTGAGCATTAGCGAATTTATTTGGCAATCAGTCGAAAATATGCACAGCTGCACTCGGCCCTCCCCTCTACATCCTCTCCCTCATCTCCTGTTGCCCCTTTCGCTGAGTCTCTTAGTCGCAGCTCGGACTCACTCGCTCGAGAGATTGTATCGCACTGCAACTGTTGTGCAATATTTAAGTTAAGTTTTCTAAAAGGCAGCAAAGGAAACACCCATTCCACTAGCAACTATAGTAGTGTGTGTCTGTATGTGTGTGTGTGTCAAGTCTGGCCACAAGTTAAATTAGCTGTGCACATAAATTACACGCTCGTTCGCTGTACATTGTCTCTGAAAGGGCCTCACAGAACGCGCAATCTGTAAGTCAGCTCAGGTTTTGCAATTCTGTAACATTCTAGGAATTGGTTAGAAAATATTGTACGCATATGTATATTACTGAGTATTGGGGGAAAAACAGTTCTTAATTGCAACATTGATTACGAGAGAGTATGTAAAAAAATATATATTATTAAAATAAATAAATATAAAATATAAATATAAATAAATATAAAACCCATTACTCTTAGGTTTTATGTGAATACTCTTTCCTAGAAAGATACCCAGGTCATATTGGTTGGCTAACATATAGATTTGGGCATCACAGAAAGGAATAAATAAAGTAGAGTTATATTCAGATTTTTAGAATTCTTTCAGGCATTTTTTTAAAGTGCTGCCATGAAAGGTAGCTGTCATAAAATGTTCCCACCAATTATAAATCTTATAATGTTCTAAAAAATCCTAAATGGTTTTAATAGGACGAAAAGACAAAAGGGTTTATTATAGTAGATTGATAGCATTATTCTTTTATTCAGTAACAATACGAAGTATCCCATAGTCGCGCACGCTTCACCTTTTACTAATACCTGAGCCTTTGTCACTCTCAAGCAGCTAATTGCCCCACGCTGGCCACTTTCTAGCTAGTTAGCTAATTGCGCACATCTCTGTTCCTAATAGTTAATAGTTGTGGCCAATTCTCAGGCTTCTTTGGCTGAGGGTCATTTGGCCATTTAGCCATTTGCCCATTTGGCTGTTTGACTCGCTGCAACTAAATAAATCAGCAGTGGGCAGCGCTTAATGGCGCAGTCAGGCGGGCAGGCAAGACCAGAGCTGGAGAGGAAGCCAGCTCCTGCTGTGCGTGGCTGAGGCAATGTCCGATTTTGATACGATTTACATGCGCAGCAGCGGCGGCAAACAAGTTTGTGTTCCAAGTCTTTTGTTTCGCCATCACCATCGCAAAGGCCGAAAGGAATTTTGTATTTTATTTTATTTTCTGCCTTTTTTCTGTTTTGTCTGAAAAATCACCCAAGTGTCCTGCGGCGGCGGCAGCGACGGCAACGGCAGCAACTAATGACCGACCACATGAGCTAGTCGAAATCCATCAAAATCAAAGCCTCAGCTTGCTAGCATTAAATGGGGCCCGGCATGGAGGCTGCTGGATGCTGAAACTGAAGCTGGAGCAGCAGTTGTGGCGTGACTGACAGCGCAAGTGTCTAATTGTGTTTAGCTTTTGTCTTCTGTGTCTCTGTGTGTGTGTGTGTGTGTGTGTGTATGGAAAGCCAACAACAATCAGAGCGTGTTGCATAACACAAAGGCCAAAACAGCTGGCAACAATCGCAACAATTTTGGTGCTGTTGCGATTTTAACAAGCCCAACGATAGTGAAACGAGCATGCAAAAACTATTTTAATTGACTGACTCCGAGCGTGGCGCGGGCTGCAGCTCAAAGCTCCAAGCTCCAGCTCCAGCTCCAGCTCCAGCTCAGTTTGCCGTCTGTGACTGTTGTCGATGCCGAATGTAAATGCAAAATTTATACAAAACAATTGCATTTTGCCAAGCGACAAATTGTCATGGGAGTTGCAGCCACAGCCGCAGTCGGAGGCAGAGACAGAGCTGGAGCTGGAGCTGCTGCAGTTTGTATTGGAATCGGAATTGCATTTGCTACGTGCTGTATGTGACCCTCGAGCGTTGGCCGTGCGCGCTCTTGCGCTCATTGAACTGTGCCGCCAAACAGATCTGCCTATAATTGTCGGCATGGCAGAAGGCAGTCGCTGCAGTCCATCTACCTCTGCTCCTCCTTCTCCTCCTCATCCTCCCACTCGACTGGTTAGAATGTTAAGTTATTAAGGATATCGCAGCAGGCGAAGAAGAAACCCGTAAATTGCTTGTGCGATCCACATGCAAAGTGGACGTTCTAGTTGGCAGCGCACTGTGCTATAGAAAGTGGCACACTGGCCAACATGTTTTTGGCAAACAAAAACTACAACTTGCAACTTTAAATTGGGTCGATTTGGTACCGCTACCTCTGCTGCTGCATTTCACCTGACGCACAGTGGGAGAGCGAACGGACGAGTCCGATTAAAAGCCAGTCATAATGATCGGTCAGCTCGAGGTGGAATGCATTCTCCCCTTTCGAAAGTAAATACACTCGCACATAAATCAATTGAAGCTGTGTAGGGAAAGGAGAGCAGGGAGTAGGGAGTAGGGAGTAGGGGAGAGCCGCCGTCAGGTCGCCGCGTCATCGGGCCTGAGGGCTTTGTTGGGGCAGAGCGCCAGAGAACGTGAGCTGCCCAAAAAAACAAAGCGGATCAATGCGATTGCCATGACATGACTTACTTAACGTTCGTACTGCTTATCTAGCGCCTACGGTCTATGGCGACTCCAATTCCAATTCCAGTTCCAGTTCAAGCTGGAGCACAAATTCAATTATCACGACGAGGACGGCAACCAAGTCGCGAGCATGCCAATAAATTATCTTCAAGCCAAATGCCTTTGACAGTGCGCGACTGGAGCTGGGAGCTGCGAGCTGCAAGCTGGACCTACAACTGGCCCAAAACGTGCAGCGCAAAGTTCTAAGTTCCGAGTGCCGAGACCGTGTCTGCATCGGACTCGTAGTCGTAGTCGGAGTTGGCGTCGGAGTCTGTGCTTGGCTCTGGCAATTAATTGTGACTTTTGCTGACTCTTCGGTTGGCCATTAAAATTAATTAGAATTCACGAGAGAGAGAGAGAGAGGGAGAGGGAGAATGAGTTGGCTTTAAATAATGCTCACTTATTTACCATGTTACTTGGACTGTGCGTTCCCAGGCTCCGTGAAATGGGTCAAAGTTATTAGCAAAATAAAACCCACAAAAAAACTTCGTCTAACTCATCTTGTTTTTCTTCTGCTACTTTAACAGATTACCGCCCAGGAGCCGGCAGCGCAGCCCGGTGAGTTTGCGCCCCATGTCACTGCCACCTGCAAAACGGGCACGATGAACATCAAGGTGAAATTCAGTTCCGGCTACACTGGCGCCGTCCATGCCCGAGATCATCGCACGCCCCCCTGCATGGCCATGGGCGATGGCAGCGACTCGGTTGCCTTCAGCCTCAATCTGTGGGCCAAGCAGGGAGCCCCCGATTACTGCGGCATACTGGTCAGCAACGTGAGTGGCAGCAACGTAAGCAAAATCGTTCCTTAACAACCTAACCAACACAAATAACTTTTAACTGAATGAAGATTGCAGAAACTTAGAGATTAGTAGGAAGAATAAGTAAGTTGCGCATCTAACTAGGGCTGAAATCTTGATTTTGAACTGCTTACTGATAATTATACAGATAAATTGATTTCTTATAGTCTAGAACTGAGATTAGATAAAACAGTTCATTATTTTATAGTTCTGCAGTTGATAACTGAGTAAGATATATCAGTTGCTCAGAAAACTAAAGAAGACTTTTGTAACTAAAAACTCAAAATGCCCTTAAGCTCTTTATTCCCTTTAATTTTTCTTTTGAATTTCACTTCCTTTGATGATATTGTATGTAGTTATTAATGATTTCCAAGCTTCGACTATAGACTGATTTCGTGGTAAATGCACTAACATAAGTAAAAGTAAAGAATAAGATATGATCAATGGATTTGGAATATTAAGAGGGATAAGTGACATGTATTGAAGTATTGTTAATCATAATGAAAGGGATTAGTTAGATGATTTGAAGGCTTTGCTATCATATGTATATTACCTTTTCAGGTTATTTAAAATAGTGTTTTAATTTGAATAGTCATATATAGTAGCTATATGAATAATTTATGTATTTTTTCATTTTCCAAAAAGATACGAACATAAGATATTTATAATTCCATATCAATATTGCCATAGATTCTTTTGAGTATTTAGAATAGTGATCACACAGAACTTTTATATATATAATTGACGAAGATTAAAAAGCGTATATAGATTTTCTTATATTAATATTATCACAAATAAGATATCCACCATTAGCAAGTTCTACGATTCATTGAAACAAGTTGAAGAGGTATCAATTAAAGTGGTTGCTAGAAAATCGAGGAACAATTCGACCCTGCTGCAAGTTACATGTGTTTCCACATGTGAAGACCTTGTTCCAATGGTGGAGGCAGCAGCGCGGCGAGGCGGTTGCGAGGGCGGTAGTGGGGGAGGGGGCGTCTCGCACGCATGCGCATAAATTTGCGCAAATCTCATCGTATCTGGCGTACTCGAGTCGTGGCCCCAAATCAAGGCAAATCAGTACGAAGACTGGGACTGAGAGTGAGACTGAGACTGAGAGCAAGACGACGTCGTCAGTCTATATAGTAACGATGGCAATAAAAATCAAGTTTAATCCTACGTGCATCAACGTGGCGTTGACAGGCGGCGGCTGCGTGTGGGTAAGCAGCGCCCCAGACGGAACAATGGAGCAGACAAAGCCAAAGCACGAGCTGAGGCTTGGGCCTGGGCAGAGCCATTAGCATTAGCCGTGGCCATAAGCAGATATGCCAGATATAACTACAAGTGCACACAGACACACAGTCACGTGTGTAGTGTATGTGTGGCGATCATAATGCAAATTATCAGAGTACAACATTATTAATTGCAATGTCAAACAGCGCAAGGCTGCACCCTGTATCCCAATTTTATAAATAACTACGACGGGGATCAGTTCGGGAGACAGTCCGGGAGACAGTACGTTTGCCAGACTGGCCAGACTTACCTGCCTGCCTAACAGCCTGCATAGGTGTAGCAGATTTATTTCAGCGCTCTTGGCCCACCTTCCGTTTGCCTTTGCCGGGGCCAAAAAGGGAGGTCCCCTATAAAATTAAATCACGCTTATCGCGACGACGGCAGCTTGGGTTTTATTTTAGCTCTAGTTGGCTGAGTGGCGAGAGGGGCGGAGCGGAGGGCAGGCAACTGTGGGGCAGCAACTGAGACTGCGGCTGAGGCTGGGGAGTGTCGACAGCGCGCCGGCGTCTAGCTGCGACTCAGTCCAGCGTTCAGACAGTTCACATGCTCAGACACGGATTTCCACGCTGCGACTTTGACAGCATTCCGAACTGTTGTTACTGCAACACCCTGCAAGCGTTGGGTATGCAGGAAAGGGGGTATATTAGCTACATATATGAGAATAAGGAACTAGATTGAGCAGGGCATATAAAGTGCAAGGATTTCTTCTTTGCAAGATAACATTACTTCTACAATGTTCTCTACTAAAAACAGCAAAGAAATATCGAATTAGACAAGGTGTTTTTAATGTTTAAAAGAAGTTTTGAATACCTATTATATATAGTATATTATATGCCTATATATATATGTACAAAAATCAACAAAAAATAAATAATAAAAGATTCAACAAAGAAGAGACGGACAGTTCACCTAAAGTTCGCACCTTCTTTGTACTCAGTGGAAATACCCCTAATGAATGTAATACAGGGTATCTTTTCATTGAGTACGCTTGAATGGGGTACTCAACTCTACTTGTTATTGTTCTGACTGTTCTGTTTCTTTTGCGTGTGCGCGGAATTTGTGTCAAAAGAATTTTTTGTGTGTACTCGCAAAAAAAAATGAAAAACTCTCCAGCAATTTTGATTCTATTCCATGGCAAATATTTACGCAGCGCTTTAATTGCTGTGAAAATGCTTCGACATTGACTGAGACTGACCTTGGCTGTGTTGCACATGCACGCCACAACGCCAAACTAAAGCAGCAACAGCAATAGCAAAAGCAACAGAAAGAGTCTAAGCCAGACCAGCCCAGCCCAGGCCGGTCCCTATCGACCCAGCTGCAGCCTCTTTGGAGCGCCGTAATCTCTTTGATTCGGCTCGGCTTTTATGGCACAGCCCTCGCACTGGCCGTAGTTGGCAAAGCATGAAATTGGCGCTGACACAATGGCAAGAAAACAGAGGGACAGTGAGACAGACAAACGCCTCAGCTGAGCTGAGCTCGGCAATTTGAAGTAAGGTTCAAGTTGTGTTGTTCGAGTGGGTTGAGTTCGCTGTACGCGTACTTGAACCTAACTCGGTCGCTGGTCTCTGCGAGTGGGTCGCACTGTCCGCAAATGATTTGCCATTATTTTATGATGAGAGTGTTATATGGTTCTTCGCGGTGTGCAGCGCCCGTTAATAAGAAACAATTGCATATCAATTTGTCATTAAGTCATTTCGACAATGTGCCGAGCACGCAGTCATTTACCCCCCTCTCCCCTCCGTACGATCTCTTAGCTCGTCCGACTTCAAATCGCTTTGATAATAACTTCATAATGAGTTCATCCGCTGGCGTCTGCAGCGGATAAGTAGCCCCCCTCCCTCCTCAACTTCATCTCCATTATCGCCACACTCGAGTTGTTGCAATCCTGAGCCATGAGCTGGCCAACAAATTGTGACGTTTTACCCCCCTTTCCCTGCCCCCATACTGATTCATTTGCAGCGAATTGTCGAGGTATTTATACGCATTTATCTGGTGTTTATGCACTAACAGCAGCTTCCACTAATGCCGTAACCCCCAACAGCATAACAAACTTATCCAATACAGATCAAGCTACGATTCATTCATGAAATTGACAAAATAATTATAATACATAATACCTTCAGTTAATGAAACATCTGCGAGAGCGGCAGGCGTGGGATGTCGATTGAAAGAGAACACAGCTGTGAATCTGCATGCATATATGGATGGTATAGTCTCCATATATACTCACTGGAGAAACCGGTTTGACAGTTGTGTTGAATGCGACAAGTGTACAATTGCGAGTCTTGCTTAATTGCTGTCAATTGCGGGTCAAGGTTAATGCGATGCACATCACCAAGTGTGACAATGTTCAATTGGAATTACCAACTGGAATTCGACAAAACAAAATATACTCTTCTTTACTTGGGCTACCTCATTGGGCTTGGTTAACTGCAGTAGCAGTTACATAAGCTGCACGAGATGCAATTACCTGCAGACGTGTGTGTGTGTGTGTGTGCGCGCATTCTAACAAGTTGCTCGTCTAAGTCTTTCGTTTTGCTGCTGGCCCGCTGTCAGTTTCATGCGGCTGCACAATTAAAACGCTAAATTATATGAAATGCCTCGAAATGAAATGCAAACATGTTATTACCGAATTGTCTGACAGTGGCAGCAGAGTCGTAAACCGACAAAGAGGGCTGACAAAGGGGTCGGGGGGGGGCCTCATTAACTGGAAAGCGCAGCTATTAATGTGGCTGCCAAGCATAAGATTCAATGAAGTTCAGACAGTAGGTAAACACAAACAGCTGGAAAGTGGAAAATGTGACTGACTGCGGACGGAGCGGACAGAGAGCGTCACACTTGGCGGCACTTTGCATTTCCTTGTTGTTGCCACTGCTGCTGCTGCCGCTCTGCAATTACATCACGGTGACAATTAACGTGCCGCAGTTGCCTCTGCTGCGATTTTTATTAGCCCATCTTCATAAAACTGCCCAGTTATTATCTGAGCTGTGCATAAATACGCATAATCTGTGCAAAAAAGAGAAGACACCTTGCAACGCCTGCCTCTAATGTGACTGCTTAAACCCAATCAACATAAAAAGTTCTATGCAATTTTAATAACCAACGATTTAACAGAGCTCAACTCTGCCTAACACTCCATCTTACTCACTCCCCCCTCTCTCTCTCTCTCTCTCTCTCTCTCTCTCTCATACAGCGCACGGAGGAACGTTCCATTCAGCTGGCGGTGCGTGTGCACAAGACACTCGAACTGGCGGATGATAAATTTTATGTGATTACCTGTGGCAAATCGGGTTACACGCGGTAAGTTGCAAGTTAACTGCCGAATTTAGTCGGGACAACTGCACTTAACTTAACTTAGCTCTTAACTCTGTCTGAGCTCGTCGCTTGTGCGGTAATTTTAAAGCTACTTCCGTCAGCTAGAGCTTCAGGAAAGTGATCGCTTGTCTTGCTAATTTCAGTTCAGTTCAAATCGAACTCGAAACTAGTTTCGGGCGGCGCACAACAAATGGAAATCAAAGTGCGCAGAAATCAAGTATTAGATTGATGTGTCTGTGTGTGTGTGGGCATTATTGTGCTCTGGCTCTGATTGATTTTCTATGTAGAACTCAGCGAACTTAAGCTCGCAACTCAAGGCCATTAACGCCATCGCGAACCAACACACAATGAAATTCTCTTTTTAATCCTCAATTTCGCACTGTACTCAATTAACGGTAAATTATTTATGGCAACTCTCTTGAAGATTAAAATCTGGCAACTTAATTTGCGCTTACCTCATTTGCATAATGCCAATGACTTGCGCAAGTTTGTTGCCTAAGTCTTTTGTTTCGCTACAAATTGAAAACGATAGAAAATCATTTCCAAAAACCCCAAGTACAGTTCGTGCATGCGTGCTTAGGTACTATAATATATAGTTACCATATATATATCTATATATATAATTTAGCGAGTTGCGCTCTGTTAAGCGCACAGCAAAAGGAAATTGAAAACGACAAATAAAAATCGACAAAAACGCGCGAAAATGCACAAAACAGCAAAGAGATACAAAGAGTCTGTATGTGTATGGCTATAACATAGGTACTTGCATGTCGGTCGATGCATGTCGATATGTTTATACGTTGACGTAATTGCCGGCAATTGCATAATCCGCTACCCGCTGCCGGCCAACGAAACTGCAAGCGAAACGCGACGCGATGCGAGTCGAGCCGAGTCTTTTGACTGCATTTTTAATTGGCAACGCGATCTGGCGATCTGCCTGTGGTTAACCTGATTAAGCTAATACCACGTTCTAATGTTTTGCAGCGATGACAATGCACACGTTGTGCTCAAGTTCCTGGAGAATGATCACCGTGTGCGTGAGACAGTGTACGGACACGAGTACAAGATACGCGCCGAATTCACCAAGCCAAATGGTGAGTAATCATTCCAGGCTGGAGGTGCTCTCCTATTAAACTCTTCTTTCTCTGCTCTCTTCTTCTTCCCCGTTAGATACCTTCGGCCTGCGTGTGGGCAATTGCTTTGCCTTTGACAAGAAGAACATCACCCTCAAGCTGACCGACGATCGCGGGTAAGTGTAGCTTCCGCTTCATGTTGGTTAATTCTTTCGGTTAACGTTGCTTCTTGCTCTCTCTCTCTCTCTCTCTCTCTCTCTCTCTCTCTCTCTCTCTCTCTCTGTGCACAGTTGCCCCTACGATGCAAATCTGATGAGCCGCTTTGTGCCTACTAGCGATGGACGTGCTGCTGAGGCAACACTCACCTCCATGTTCAAATTTCCCGAGGGTAAGTCGTGGCGAACAGTCTGCAGAGTCGACATTTCTAATTCCCCGTCTATGTCTTCATTGACAGGCTCCGAGGTGCATCTGCAGTGTGACGTTATACAGTGCTACGGCCGTTGTGTGGAGATAGACGATTGCAACCAGGTGATCCAGGCCGGTTTCATCAAAGGCAACAGCGGACCCCGCAAGTTCGGACCCAACGAGGAGGGCTCCAGCATAGCTGGCACCACAGTCTTTGTTTTGGATCCTGCCGAGGCACGATGTGAGTAGTGACAGCAATGGATCAGCATCATAAGGTTCAAGTCGGAACTGATATATCTGATATTTTCTATTTCACAGTAATCTCACCCAATTGCGAGGACGGCATCCGGCCCAGCTGGCTGCTGTGGCTGGCCATCACGTTGGGTGTGCTCTTCCTCATCATGCTGCTGATGAACATCTTCCTCTGCACTGCCATGAGCTGCAGTTGTGCCAACACGGAGGTCAGTTAGATCCATCTAGTTCTTCACCAGGAATATCATTTATATATACTTTCATTGCAGATCATTGAGAAGGAGCCCTCTATCATTGAGGAGTACGATCCCTATCGCAGCTGGCATGGCAGTCAGTATGGCTCCCGTTACTCGCTGCATGGCCGAGATGCGCACAAGGGCTACACTAGTGGCGGCTCGACGATACACTCGAATAGGTCTGATAGATATTAAGCCGATCTGCCACAACACACACACACACAAATACACACACTGATACACAAAGCTCTACTCTCCACTCGATTTGCATCTTCCGCTCTCACAAGTTTCTCTGGTAGCCGTGGAGCCAACACAGCCACAAACACACACACACACACACGTAAAGCATGCCTATAAAGCCTTGTATCGTATCGTATCTACTTTTTATGTATCGTATCTTTTGTTAACTCTACCGATGTGCCCGCCCAACAACAAAAACAAAAGAAAACAAAACAAAAAACAAACGAATATCTGAAACTAAAGAGAATGAATCTATTTCGTGCCTTGTATTGCAACTGTAATTAACCGTTGATTGAGTATGCGTTTAATTGAGAAGTCGACTAACTTTACAACTGAACTAAACTAAAACCTAAACAAGCCATAAACTTAAGCCTATTCTCGTACAACTTCCTGTCTGAACCCGCAAACCACTAACAGTCCACACTTCAAATTTGATTTGCTAACCGTCGATTCTGTTTCGAACACACAAACGATTTACGATACCAATTTGATTTTGATTCTGATTATAAACCGTACTACTTCGAAGGTCTATTCCAATTGATAACGATTATGCAATTGTACATTCACGACCCGGCTCTAGACATTCCTCCACGTTGCAAGGACAGCGTGCCCATCGTGGACCGCCCAGTAATATATAATACATAATACTATATCATAGATCCCTAACTCGTAAGTCAATTGTGACAGTTTACCATAATTGTTTAACCTACTTAAGTCTCAAATGTATATAATTATAATTGTTTTCCAAATTCTTTCGCTGGAATTAATTTTAAGCCCACAAACGGATGCCGCTGTAAAATACTAAACAAAAAACAAAATACCTATAATCCAAGAAAATTCGCATATAGTATAAATATATATGATATGATATAACAACTAAAATTAAGTCATTAGTCTGTCATAAGTACAATCGATAATGTGCACGAGTATTAGTGAAGTGTAAAAAGCCGCAAGTCCAATCACAAAATTTTTAATACAAATCTGAAAATCTAAAGAGTCCGAGATTTTGGAGAGCATTTTCGATAGCGTTCAACGTTAGCAGTACGAATTGTAATTAATTATAATAATAAAACATAAATTTAACTGTAACGCGAAATCATATTTTAATGAGATAATAAAACTAAATTACTAATGATTAAATTTAAAAAAATATTTGGTTTTTTCTGGGTCAGAGTTGTTTACGCTTATCAAATATACTTAATTGATATTCTATCTATGCGTTTTAAAACAAATGAATTCCAAAAAAAGGCACAAAACGGTAAGAAAATCTGTTTAAACTCATTTCGAACATTAAGTTCTTTAAATAACCTCAAAAGTATGCAGCGTATGTGTGACTGTGTTACCACCCTCAAGTATGCAATGTTTTTAAAATATCTTGCAAGAATTTATTAAAAAATACTAAATATAAAATAAATACCCAGTATTTTTTAATTTACGCTAAAGTTTTCAAATACATCTTTAAAGTTTAAACCATACATATCCCACTTTTGCGAAATTCTCGTATTTTAATTTTCGACACAAGTTAAGTATACTTTTAGAATAAACATTTCAATTTAAACGACTTGAAGTTCTTTAATTGCTATTATTAAATTCAATTTTAATATTATATTTCAGTAATGTTTAATTATTTCGCCATTTAACGCAAATTTTGCGCCTACCCGCACGCAGTCTACTCCCACCCTGTGCTTGGCTTATCGCAATGCTCCGCTCACAACCAGTTTCGCTCTCTCGCTCTCGTAAATTTGGCATGGGTACAGTACGAATTTGAAGTTCTGCCACAGCTGCTGCTGCTGCTGCTGACGCCGGCGAAACTGTTCCCAGTTCAGTTCTGTTGGTATTTTTCGCATGGGTTCGGTTTCTGTTTCAGTCAGACAGCGTCGGTCGTTGAGCGTGCAAGTGCCGAGAGACAAGAGAGCGCATCGAGAACGGCGTACGGGGGAACAGAGTGCGAACGACGAGCACACTGTTTGAATGGCTCTGGCCACGGGCATGGCTACAACTACAGCTGCGTTTGCATTCTCATACATGTGTGTGCCTGTGCTTGTGTGTGGGTGAAGAAGAACAGCAGCAACGTAAAATAGTGAAACATAAAGACCAAAAGAAAAGAAATAACAACAACATCGGCAACACCGAAGAACGTCGACGCGTCGGCGACCGCGTCTTGTTGTTGTAGTTGAAAGTGCGAAGTGAAGTTTGCTTTTGCTTTTGCTTTTATTGTGTTGTGTTGTTGTCTCTGGCGTACCTGGGCCTCGCGTGTTGTGTTGCTTTGTGTTGTGAATCCCAGTTACAAGCTGCAGCAGTATTAGTTAACAATTGTAAGTGACCATGGCGCGATTTAATAACAGTGTAAATATAACTACAACAACAGCTACTAAACTACAGCCGCGTGACTTGAAAATTGCTTTCACGGAAACCCAATGATGCCCACTGTACACTCAGTGCAAATCGATTGTGAGCCGAGCCGAAAATCTGAATATGAAATCATAAAAAGAGAGTTGAGAATAGTTCAGGCACCTTTCTGGTCTCGGTTGCATATCCCAATTCAATATTTATTGTACCCAAGTGTCTGTGTTATGTCTATGTGTGTGTGTGTGTTTGGTACATAGTTCGCAATCTGTGAGTCATCGCAAAGTCCGCTTTACTCTCCAATGTGCAATCCTAGTACTCCACCACATAGAAAGATTTATTTTTAACCCTCTCACGGCACACTTTGTTTTTTTTGGCCCATTTGGGTGGGCTGCATGTAAATTTCGACTGGGCGCGTCGAATTTTGAAAGTGCGCCGATGCTATAAATACCAAAACGATCCACACAGTCCGAATAAAGTATACATACATTAACAATAATAATTAAAATTCTACTCGAAGCGTTAAGCTGTCATCGAGTGATTCAAATCAAATGCTGCCAATATATAAAGAGCTTAGTATTTGTACTAACACTGAGATGAAAGTTGTCTCTATATATGCAAATCGGATATATATATCCACTAAGTCATGCGACGATCTCTGGCTGCGGTCGCACATTTAAATGTCATTAACCTCGTCGAGTGCGAGAATTGTCGTTCGAATTCGATTTACCGTGAATAATCGTCATTAATTCGGAAGATAAGATTTTTCACGTGACCAACTTGACTTGACGTCGTTCGGATGTTTGAATGCGTCATTGCGTTTTCCTATTCCATGAACACAATGTTCTCAATTTACTGGGTCACTCCCCACCCTGATAACAGACCACACAATCTTATTATATAACTCAAGTATCTGTAGACATTGCAAGAGGTCAGTGATATATATAGTATATATAGTACATTTGTCGGTATGTTGACACAGTTCTCCCGGGATTGCTTTGCGAATTTAAAGTTGTCATTTTATTATCAATCGGCAAAATCGAGTACTTTGTATTCGAGTGGCAATTCAAAGTGAATAAGCAAATAATACGAATGAGGTCAGTTTGTATATGCGTTGAGAGCAGGAGTGATTAATAACGAACTGTCTTTGTTGTCGCTCTTGGATACGGATAAGCGACATGCAGTCCGTTTAGCGAGAATCATTTGAGAAAGCGCAAATAAAACCAAGTAGAGAATGCTGCAGTCGAGTGCTAAACGAGTAGTCGCTTGTGTAATACCCTGTATGAAAACCGAACAAATTCACAATTTTCACACAGAAAGCTAGAGTCGTGCGGCTAACCAGCTTGTAGTCGCTTAAATACTCTGTGTTTATTGCAGGACTCAATCCATTAACAATTGAGTATTATAAAAAGTTAAAACGGTCTTTAAATAACAATTAACAGACACCAAGGGGTATAAGAAATAAGATTGAATTAAACATACTTTGTAACTGGTTCTTTAACCTGTTTATTATTCATTAGTTCTTCAGCTGAAAGTCATTTACGTCACTTAAGTTGGTTCAGAAATAATTTTAAACCCTGCAGTTTACAACATCCCGTATATACATTCTACTCTATATCTGTTTCAGCAGTAAGATCGTCAGTTTTTATCAATACCACAATATTAACATATGTATGATTCATTTGCTTATCACTGGCATGGGCTTAATACGCTTTTGTTTAACGTACATATGTAATTACATCCAAGCAAAGACCCAAACTAGTCCTAACTAATTAGTTTCCTGATCACGTTGCTCGAGTGAACATATGCAAAAAATCAAAATTACGCTCAAATTCTAAAGATATTTGTGTACATAGACCTACATATGTATGCGTATGTACACAATTTTGTATAAACATGGCTTGCCCGCCCTTCCGACTCTGTTTGTCTGTCTGCCCAATTCTCTGTGTAAAATAAGCCAACAAATGATGTCATGATCCAGACCCAAAAGCCTCAAGCTGGGCTCACACACACAGACACATACACATGCATGTGCACATGTATGTATGTACGAGTATGTGTTCCGCTTTGAGCGCAGTTCTTTCTGTCTTATTTCGATCGTTGTCAGATCATTAGCTCACCGGTTCGCAGAACGAATGTCTTTTATTTATTTGTACGGAAATTCATCGTGTAGTGTTCACTCAACGCACACACAACTACAGATATTTCCCACTCGAAAGCTGAGACAAACTTACATATGTATGAGCTCATCTTTACGCAACATTAAGTTCGTTATACATATAGAATATTATCTATATATGTTTGTGAATACACTGCATTATATCAGCCACATCTTGGTAGACTTGTGGGTTTTTGTTTGCTAGGCTAATTGATGTGCAGTCGAAGCTCTCGATTGTAGCTGACCCTCAGTGACACCTCCGGGCAGCACTGTAGAGCAAGTTTCCAATACCAATACCGATGGCATCGCCCACACGCAAGCCTTAAGCTCTCCCTGACTTGCGTCAGTTTTAATACTCATGTATTTAGTATATTTTCTATATACAAAACATTTATCTCGCCACCAGCTTCCCTGCATTTATCTAGAATTGTTTAAATTGCCGCAATTAATATAATCAGCTCGTCACTGTTGCATTCGAAATGCCAAACTGAAGCTGAAACTGAACTGCAGGGTATAATGCACTTCAATTTGATTCCGCATTCAGTTTGCATCACATGTTTAATTAACTTTAGGCCTCCCGTTGTCAAACAATGTGATAAATGCAATGTGCAAATATCGATTTTTGAATTTCAAATGCATTATTTAATGTATATTTTTTGTTATCGTTGTTGTTATTGTTGTTGCTCTGACACATTACTCGTGTCAGAACTCCGATTCACTTGTCTAGTTGCCATTAAAGTTAACACACTGTTATTATTATCACAATTAGCATTTCAATGTTTAATGTCATCAGATATGATCGAATCTTAGTTAGATACGATCGCAGTGAATTCGAAATTGCATTTTAAAAACGATAAAAATGTTTTTTGAATTTATTTTATACTTTCACTTGAATCTGAAAACCTTAAACTTAAAATATATTTATATACCATAGGAATACATTATAACATTTATTATAGTATATTATACATTATTAGAATGTTCTTCATAAAGATTTCTAACTATGTACTTCATTTAATAATGTTACATCATTGTTTTTTTGTTGGCTGAATTACTTTACGAGTATTCTATTTCTAATTATAGAGTATGTTTAAATATTTGAAGAACCTGTATCTTTTTTCGTTGACAGACACACGTGGAATTCGCTCAACTTAGGAACAAGCTGTCACTTTTAAAGGGCACATCAAAATGTACATTTATCAAGAGCTTGCGGAAAGATAAGGAAAAAACCTGAGCAAAAGTGTAATTTAAGAAGATTATACAAAATAATAAAAATCTCAACTGCGGAATAAACAAGCGGAAACTTGAGTAAAACAAAACCAAAATAATAATGACCATAACGTATACAGGAGAAGTTGCCACTTGTCGGGGCTTTGGATGTTTCCTCAAATTGCTGCTCAGGTGAGTTTTAAATCTAATCGTGGAAATTGATTATAGGCAAAATATGAGTATTCAGTAGGTCGGTTTAAGAGGGTATATATACAAACTAGAGTGCCACTTCACTGAATAGAGAGTGTGTGAAATTGCCAGTCTAGTGCTAATTAAAGAACTGACACAGTTCGACAGACAAACAGACAGGCAGACAGACAGATAGAGGAGCGAGACTACAAATTGACTTTAATACTCTACGCTGACAATCGGACGCACAGTCGTCCCTCGTCACACAATTGCAAGTCGTGCAAATAGTAGAATTTTCCACTTGCAACCCCCACATACATGAGAGGAGAAATACCCATGCAATTCCGTTGATAGCGACCACAACTCCTACCCTACACGCCTCCACACATGAGACTCGCGTCCAACACCCACTGTGCCTTTTGTTCAGTGTAATCTAGACCGCGTCGACCCTCGCCTATTTGACATCTGTCAGGCATGTAATTTGAATAATACATAATTTAATAACTAGTAGCCCGTATTAAGCGGCCAATCGAGCAGGGACTACCATATCTCTGTGAATGTTTCGCTGATAGTGTCAGTAACTCCCCACTCGATAATCTAATAAAGGCTCTATCGGTTTCGATTTGCCAATAAAACATTCATTCTCTTTTTTTTTAATATACAACTTGTATAAACACCAACAGCGAACATGCGTATGTTATTCGTTAGCACCTCAAATTCATACAGTAAACATTAGAAATGCTAACCAATTGCTAAATACCCTGCTAAATAACTCAAAATAATGAATGGCGACTCCATCATGAAAGCCTTTTTCTTTTATAATACAAAGATATACGAGTTCAAAGATACATACATTTGTTTTAGTTCCGGTTCCGCTTTAAATGCCATTAATATCGTTTGAAGTTCATACCTTAAAACGGAGCTTTAAATAGGTTTTATGTTATTTCAGTTATGTTCTCGTTTTATATAGTTTTTTATATAGTTTCATAATAATTTGTTTGATTTCAGCGATATTTTTAATGCTTTTATCATTTATAGGGGTCTAGGGGTCTCATAATAGAGACCTATAATTAAAGAATTCACCGAAATTTCATTAAAAATTCGAGACGCCTACAAGCCTTGAAATCTTTTAGGTGACTGATAAAAAGTTAAATTTTGTTTGCAATTTGGTCTATGATATGATAAATGATAACGCAATTCTTCTTCTTGCTGTTTCTTTATTTCCTTTCACATGAGCGTGATAAGAACAACTAACACTTACATAGTTTGGGTAGTTGAGGTGGCAGTCACATTTTTTATGGTTTGCTTGCTATCGCTTGAGTTGATCGTGTTGGTATTTTTGATCGATATATCATGCCTGTATATAGCAAATGTATGTGTATATTTATAAAGTGGACGGTGGCCCTATTATCAGCCATTATCAGGCCGGGTGACTTATTGATGACGTCGTCATTAGTTGAAAGTCTTGTAAACACAGGCCAGACACGCTGCCGCGTTCCTTTAAAGTGGACCGTGACCGAGCCGATTAGGTTTGAGTGGAATTGCCCAGCGTAGTCAGCAATGATATTTTGTTTTTGCAAATATTTATGGTGCTGTTTACTGTTAGCTCTATTTATAGCTGTGATATAACACGATATGAGAACTAATAATCATAATCATAATCATAATAAACTTTACTTACTTTCAGATGGCGAGGAAGTATCTACAAGTTGGTCTGGTTGGATCTGCTGGCCTTTCTCACACTATATTACATGCTCAACCTGCTTTACCGATTTGTACTCAATGCCACGCAGAAAGAGTGAGTGCAGATATATCGAATACACTCAGTATATACAGTCTTAATTCATGTTTATCCTTCTTGCAGAACCTTCGAGGCCATTGTGGCGTATTGCAACAGTTATCGAGATCTCATACCACTCTCCTTCGTGTTGGGTTTCTATGTATCGATTGTGATGACGCGTTGGTGGAATCAATACACTTCTATTCCCTGGCCAGATCCCATAGCTGTCTTTGTTAGCTCCAATGTGCATGGTCAGGATGAGCGAGGTCGTGTTATGCGCCGTACAATCATGCGATATGTCTGCCTCTGTCTCACCATGGTCCTGGCCAATGTCTCGCCACGTGTCAAGAAACGCTTTCCAGGGCTGAACAACCTGGTCGAAGCTGGCTTGCTCAACGAGAATGAACGCACAATCATTGAGACAATGAATAAGTCGTTTCCGCGTCCCTCCAAGCATTGGCTACCCATTGTGTGGGCTGCCAGCATCATAACCAGAGCCAGAAAGGAGGTCAGTATAAATGACTAACATTTCCAGAGAGATCATATTGTTTCATGCTCTTCCATATGATTTACAGGGTCGCATCCGAGATGACTTTGCTGTAAAGACTATAATCGATGAGCTGAACAAGTTCCGCGGACAGTGTGGCCTGCTCATCAGTTACGACACCATCAGTGTACCCCTGGTGTACACACAGGTGGTAACCCTGGCGGTGTACTCTTATTTCCTTACCTGCTGCATGGGTCAGCAGTGGACGGACGGAAAGGTAGTGGGCACCAGCAGCTATCTGAACAAAGTGGATCTATATTTTCCAGTGTTCACAACGCTGCAGTTCTTCTTCTACATGGGATGGCTAAAGGTGGCCGAGTCTTTAATAAATCCCTTCGGCGAAGACGATGATGACTTCGAGGTGAGTTTGCAGAGTTGGAAGTTGTTGAACTGTTCAGCTAACTAACTGATATCCGATATAGGTTAATTGGATGGTTGATCGCAATCTGCAAGTCTCGTACCTGATTGTCGATGAAATGCATCATGATCATCCGGAGTTGCTCAAGGATCAGTACTGGGACGAGGTGTTCCCCAACGAGCTACCCTACACGATTGCTGCCGAACGCTTTCGTGAGAATCATCCAGAGCCATCGACAGCTAAGATTGAGGTGCCCAAAAATGCGGCAATGCCGTCAGCGATGTCCTCTGTTCGCATTGATGAAATGGTTGGTACCAACGGCACAGCCGGCACCAGCAGCGCGGCTGGGTCTAAGCCGTCTGCCGCCGATCAGCCGCAAGGCGCACCCCTGCAGACAGTTACTTATGACCTTTCCAAGGGTGCGCCCGATGAGGAGGTTAGAATCAAAACGTTGGCAGTATTTTCTATCCTTACGAAGCATTGGCACCAAATACTCCGGGTTATCTGTAACTCGCTCTGAAAAATTGTGGCGGAAAAAACAAATCGAGCAAATTCAACTGTCTAACCTTCTTTTTGTCTAACAACAACACGAATTCCATGTGGGATTCAAATCCATCATTGGCATTTCAAATCACAACGGTGTTTGGTAGCTATAGCTATATCTTTATATATCTATAGTGTTATAATATATAAATTAAACATGTGAAGAGCATTAACAGTGGGTTCAATTGTGCCCTTGTTAAACAAAATTCGTATCAAAGAAGAAAACCAAACAGAAATAATTAAATAATACTACCGTAGAAAAACAAAATTTTAAACTTAGATTTTAAAGTTAAAGAAAATTGAATTCGATTCACTGTTTGGTTTATCTTCTATGTAGCAATAGAACCCGCTGCTTCCTAGCTATAACCTAATTCTAATTCTACTTGGTGTTTGTGACTGTTTAAATTACTATAAGACTGCATACTAACTTTTGATTCTAACAACGATCTGCCTACAGCTTCTAACTGCACTGTGCACTGCACGCCCTTCGGTTGCTTTAAGTGCACTATATGCACAAAGATTAAACCAAAATCAAAACTGCACCCACCTCCTAATGGTTTCAAGTAACTTATGCACCCGACTAACATTTCATATAGAGCGAAATGTTAACTAACTTTATTGATCTTTCTTTGCTACGCGTGCAGGCCGACGATGCCAGCGGAATTCACTTTTCGGCTGGCAATGGAAAAATGCGCTTGGGTCTGGGATCCTCGCCTAGCTTGGTCAGTGTCTCGGGCACTTTGTCTCGCGTGAATACGGTAGCATCGGCCCTGAAGCGTCTGCTCAGTCGCGATGAAAGCCGTCCTGGTTCAGCTACGCCCAGTGATGATCCCAGCAAGTATCGCTTCCCGGCTAGTGCTAGTTCTGCAAGCCTGAGCGGGCTGCCGGGCACAGCTGGAGTTAAGCCTGCTGGTAGCATGCGCATCACTGATCAGGTGATCGAAGAGGTGGATGAACAAGCCACAATTACATCGATGCGCCCACAAGAGCCACGTCCCAATGTTAAGGATATATTTGGAACGCAGCCTCCGCCACTGCCGCAGAGTGCGACACAACCTCAAACAATTCCGTACCAGCCGCCGTTGCCGCCACCAGATGCGGCACCATTACGCTCTCAGCCCATGGATATACCCAGGCGTTCGCCACAGTATGAGCGCGCCCATTCACAGTATGATCCGCAGCCGGGTCTCTTTCCACCTGGTGGAGTGGATGCATTGCTGAGCACCTCAGCGCCGGCCGGCGATAGTCCCTCGTTGCTGTCAGCGGCAACTGCGCCCAGTTCCCCCGTGGGTGACAGCAGCAAGTCCCTGTTCGATCAGCAGAAGGCGGCAAGCCGTGAAACAGGTTAGTTAGTGGCCAAGTTCCCTCCGAATGTCCCTTTCTACTTCTTACTCCTGCTTACGATATTCACATCTAACATTTATCTTCATTCATCCATCCATCCATACAATTATCAACATAAAGCGATTGAGAGACCCGATGCACCGCAGTTTTGGTGGTTCGTAACGCCCGGTAAAGTTCAAGTTCATTGGCAAAAATCTACAGTTCATTTGTTGCTTAGCTTGCTCCCCGTAATCGATCCTAGTCCCGTTAAGAGTTCCTCTTGCGTGATGTTGTTTTTTTTTATTTCCATTTTTAATCGGAATTAGAATTTGTTTTAGAATTATTGGAATGTTTTATTTATTGATTATTATTTTTTTCATGATGTCTTTATCATCTGTATTTGATACTAACCAAAGTAACTAGTCAACCCTAGTTCCCGTAGTTCGTTCTATATTATAATACGTATTTGAGCTGTTTGAAATACGCGAGGCTACTGCATAATTTCTAGTTTTACATCTAGACTTTGCCTACCTCTAATCCGCAGTTGCAGTTGCACTTAATTCTTATTGAAGTTGAACAATATGCCACGCCCACTGGCCGAGAGCCTAACAAACTAATAACAATCTCTGAACTTTACAGTCGAAAATCTGGACATCAAAACATCGAACGACGTCTTACTGCCGTCCGTGGCTGCTGCCCAGGCTCCTGTCCCGGCCCCTGCCGAACCCGACGTGGGTGATGACTTTGAAAAGCTGAAGGTAGCCCGCGAGAAGGAGAAGCTAATGCGACAGCAAATCAATTTGGCACGCACAATTAGCACTGCACCGGGAGTGGATCCAAACGCTGGTGTTGCAGTTCCGCTGGTGCCAGTTGTGCCCGTCGGCGTGCCGATGCCAACAGTAGTACCTCAAGCGGTAGCCACGCTGCTACCTGTCGCATCCAGTGGCGATCTGCTCGGCGGTGGTGAACCTGTCTCCAGTTCGACCATCAAGTCCGAGGATGTTACCACAGGCAGTTGAATTGGCGTCTGTACACACACACACACAAACACATACATAGGCTAAGTCGTTAGCGCTTTAGTTAATTTATGTGAGCTACTAAACTTAAAGTATGTATGCATTATTGCCTTAATGTGCAGAGCGAGTGAGTGGAACGGACACTGATTAAGAATGCTCATAACGTTTAAACGAGATTGAGTGAGAATGGACCTATTTAACGCTGTTTAAATATACCTACATATTAACTATAACTAGTTAGTTGTTAAGTCAAAAGTGATTTGAATCTACACAGTAAATTAAGTTTTTCTAAATGGCCAACCAATTGTGTTTTTATTGATTTATTGAACAAACACTTGGATTATTTTTCAGGTTTCCGATATTAAACTATTTCAGTTCTTGTTTTATGTACCCATATACGGTTCCAAATTTATAAATTGGAATGTTTTTCCAACATTATTGTGTACTCTCATCTTATCAAAACTTGATAATATACATATATAGATATTTAGCAAAAGAACAATTAGATTTAACCCCAACTGAATGTTGCGGCTAATCTTATTTCTTGTTATTAGCAATTTAAATTAAAGTGCTAAGATATAAAGCACTCTCAGCTTTCGATTGTGTATCTGAATCAATATAAAAGTCTTCATCTTATATATAATACATCTAGTGATATTTATTGTAGTTTTAGATGCTTACATAGTACAACTAAAAATGTTAACATGTAAACGCGCCAAGCGTTAAAGGAAAAATTAAGTTTAAGGGTAAAAATTATTTTGTCCAGTGCCTCAAAAAAATGTGGGGTACTATAACCCTAAACTAGTAACGCCCCACCTGCCCACCATAGCGATCCTGGGCGGGACGGCTGCCACCGTACATGCCGCCGGCACCGCTGTTGCCCTGATAGCCTCCAGAACGATCGTTATAGCTGCGATCGAAGCGTCCCTGAGCCTGCATCGGGCGCCAGTTGTTGTCATCAATGGGAGCTGATTTCTGCCACGAGTTGTTGCTGTGAATATTCGAGGAAAGTCCATTGTTGGTATAGGATTTTATTGGCCCACTGCTGCTGCCCAGATGAGCACTACTGCTGCCACCGCCCGAGGGGGCCCAAATGTTAACGTTGTTCGAGCTGCTGCCATAGCCTCCGGTGGCACCGCTACTGGTTGAGTTATCGTAGCGTTTGTTGCCACTAAAATGAGGAAACATTCTTGACATTAAGAAGTTTCGTTGAAGTCAAGAGATTGCTACTTACTGTGACAAGCTGTGTGTTTCTTCGACACCTCCACGTCTGTAATTAGAGTTATTGCCACGATCGGAATCATTGTAGCGACCACCAGCACCACTACTTGTGTTGTTCTTGTGACCATATGAGCCGGCAAGGTTGCCCGTGTTCTTGTGCACATACGAACTGGCCACCCCACTCGTGTTGCTCTTGTGCACATATGAGCCGCTTGATCCGCCCGTTCCGACGCCACCTGAGGAGACAGGTAAATGGCGCACCTCCACCTCACGCTTGTAGTCATCTCGCTTGCTGGTTGTCGAAGATGTGTAATCATGTTTGGAGC
This sequence comes from Zaprionus capensis, assembly GCA_018903675.1. NCBI lineage: Eukaryota > Metazoa > Arthropoda > Insecta > Diptera > Drosophilidae > Zaprionus > Zaprionus capensis. The sequence goes on along the minus strand of JAEIFN010000964.1, from coordinate 7,783,282 downwards.
TGGAGGAGCCGTAGTCATTGCCACCTGAACGCTTGCTGGGCACAGTTGAATAATCGTCTATTGCACTTCGTTTGGTGCCAGCAGCGCTGTATTCAACACGTTTATTTGAGTAGTCCAAGCGCTTCGAACTGGAGTAGTCCTCCAGGCCACGCTTGGAACTTGACGATGTACTGTAATCATCGTGTTTCTTGTCATAAGAACTTGTGCTGCAAAGAAAATAATAAAGTTAATTGACAAACTATTTCATATTTATTTGAAGAGAAACTTACTTGCGGGAGCTAACCAAGGAGGCATCAAAACGCGGTGGAGGTGGTGCATCGAACACCGCTGAACGTTTGCGATCAGATACTTCCGTGTAGCGATCATCAGTGCGTTTGCTCACAGAACGCTTGACAGGATCCTCACGAGACTCCATAATCCTTGAATACCATCAATAGTGGCAAGTGGGGGGAAAGATGAAAGAGAGTTAAATTTAAAACATTAGCAAAATAAATAAAGGCACAAGTTCATATAGACAATATACATGTATGTAGATATAGTATATAGGCTACGATGCAGTTGCGACACACTTGCAGTTGCATGAATAGAAACATAAATGCAAAAGCATTTGTCTACACTGTCCTGCAGTTTGGAGATTGTAGTTTGAAGAAACAACGTGGTTAACGTGGCTGCAACTTAACACACTAGTTTACACGGCCAAAAGCCTTTGACAATATATATATATAAATATATATATAGGATATACAATATGTAAAAATAAATATGGTGTATTTTTTTAGTTATTTATAGCGTTGTGTGTGCAACGCGATTACGTTTATCATACTTCATCTGTTGACGCTTCAATTCAAGGCGTTCCAGCTCGATTTTCTCACGCTCCAGTTTCTGGCGCTCTCGTTCCATGCGCAACAGTTCGGCCTTCTCGCGCTCAAGGCGCTCCCGTTCGATGGCCAGCTTGCGTCGTTCCTCGGCCAGGCGCTCCTCCTCAATGCGCTGGCGTTCGCGAGCTTCGCGACGTCGCCGCTCCTCTTCACGAAGCTCGCGCTCCCGTTCGCGCAAGCGCTGGCGTTCCCGCTCTTCACGAATCTTCTGATAGGACAACATCTCGCGCTGTCGCCGCTCACGCTCTCGTTGACGCTGCTGAATTTCACGGTCGACATCACGTGGAAGTCGCGAGGTACGACGCTCGTTAGAGCCATCGCGATGCTGCGACTTATGCCCTGTGCCAGAGCGATGATCCCGTTCGTGACGCTTGTCCCCGCCCAAAGACTTGTCCCTATCGTCGCGTGACAATTTGCCATTGCGATCTTTGCCGTCCTTGCCGTCGCGCTTATTGATGGATTCGCCGCTGGTTGAGTTCTTGCCATCGCCGCCAGCGTCGCTACCCTTTTTCTCATCGCCACCGTTGCCCTTGGAGCCGTTCCCCTTTTTCTCGTCGTCCTTCTTCTTGGATTCGTTGTTGCCCTTGTTGTTCGCCTTGTTCGACTTGTTGCCAGTGTCCTTCGATGAACTTGCACTGCCGCCGATCTCGTTCTTGGTACGCTCCACTGATATAATACGTCCGTGCAACTCAGTGCGATGCAGATTCTCAATACAGCGCGATGCATCACCCGAGGAGGACATGGTCACATAACCATAACAACGAGTCCCTGGAGTACGGGTATTGGTGACCACCTTAGCTCCGATAACCTTGCCGAACTTGGAAAATATGGCCTTCAAATCACTGGCCCGTGTCAGTGTGGACAAGCCGGATACCCACAGATTACGTGAGAGCAACGCCTGCTTGCCACCAGATGCACCAGACGAAGAAGCACCAGCCGCACCTGTGCCTCCGCCACCCGTTCCCGACTTGTTGTTGGCAGCGGCACCCGACGATGCCGTTGCTCCACCCGCAACTGATGATGATGTTGCTGCCGCTGTCGATGATTTTTCTGCAAATTCCATGTAAATAATAACAATATTGGAAGAGAGTTATGGTCAGAGCTGTGAGTGGCTTTAACTGGTTAACTGTTTTGGTATTTGGTATTGTTTTTTTTTTTTTTGGATTTGATTTGATCATAAGGGAAGCACTTTAAACGCACACATTGTTGATGCAGCTGTTGCAGCAGCTGGCTGTTGTATTGTGAATATTATCGACAAAACGAACCTGACTCTGACTCTAAATTATTGCTCTGCGCGCTAGGTAAGCTAAGAGAGTGTGAATTTGATTGGGTTGATGCAATATTGTTGTTGCTGCTGCTACTGCTGTTGCTGTTTCTCTTTAGTGCTGCAATGAGGAAGGTCGTCGCAGGTTGCTCACTTGAAGAGTTGTCCAGCTGTTGTAGGGAATGGAGTCGTCATGGAGAGATGTCCTTGGCCCATCGTCGTCAACTCGTTGCCGTCACCGTCTTCTTAATTCCTCTTTATCCTTACTTGCTGCTGCTTTCTTATTGGTGTTACCTGATGTCCAAATGATTTTTTTACTCTAATGTTAATTAGAGATCGATCATTTCAAGTCTTTTGCAGGGTTCTCATCTCCTCACTTAAGCTGCCTGTTCCTCATACTTCAGATCAAGGAGTACCAGGAGTCCCTTGTCCATTCTTTTGGAGATTTCATTTGGAAGAGGTGAGTTACTTGTTTAAGTGCACGCGTTTAAAACTTGTTTGCAATTCTGAATATTATCAGATTATAACTTGTTAGACATTCTGGTTATAAGATTGTGTTTTTGGTAAAAAAAATAATCAATCCTTAATGTTTACACTTGGAGTTTTAGCTTATCACGCGTCCCGATCCAAGATTCTCCTGTCGCCGCTGCTGCTGCATATCCAGTATCCCTTGTCCATTCCATTCCCAACCAAATTCACACTTTCTTGCACAATCATCATTTCGTATGTGTGCCGCACAATGTTTTGTTCGAAAGCTTATACTTTGTTCATGCATGGCCTAACCAGCTTAATTAAATATGTATAACCTTACAAGCACACTGATCTTCTGCTGCAATTGTGGCTAAATTACCTTTATCGTCCTTTTGATTCGACGCCTTCGATGCAGACTTCAGATCACTAAAATATTCAATTAAATTAGTTACATATTAAATGTTAGACAGAGTCTTTAACTTACCCAGTATCTTTTTTATCAGCAGACTTGTCTTCCTTCTTCTTTGAGCGAGGGCCTTCCTCGTCCTTGTTCTTCTTATCTGCATCCTTAGATGCTGTGGTCGACTTTTCAGTCTTATTTGCTGGTTTCACTGTAATTTAAATAATTTCTTTCATTATATCGTTTTTGATCTTTTCGCAGATGAAAGAAAATAAACTATTGGCGCTATACTAACAAAGATGCAATTTTCAAAATATTTTTTCGTGTCAAGGTGAAAATAGAAACTGATGATTGACAACCAACTCAGTTGGCAACGAAACGAAAATCTTTTGACATTCTCTAATAGAAACTAACAAGAGAAGGGAGAGGAGGGGACAGGGAATCTGTATCGCGTGTTTCTAATGCAATAATTGAGTGCACTAATACGTGAACACATATGAATGAAAATTGTATATACAGCCATTATGTAAAAGTTGCTTACCCGACTTAATAGACTTGTCGTCAGGAGCCTGAAACGACAATTAAAATTTAGCATTATGTGGAATAGTTATAGTTTATCTACTCAAAACGTACCTCATCATGCAAAAGTTGTTGTTCGTCTTCACCAATTGTTAAATTGATGGACTCGTCATTGTCAATGTTAACAGTATCGCCTGTATTCTCCTCCTGCAGCTGATCATCCCCGGACGGTTCCACGATTTCTTCTTTAACTGCATTCTTTTCGGCAGCATCACTATTGGCATTTTGTTCCTGATTACACTCTTCTTCACCGTCACGTTCCTCTTCCTCATTATCGTCGTCGTCATCGTCATCGAGTATAACGCAAACATCGTCAACATCACCAACCTGATCGATCTCGTGGCCATCTTCATCGGCATGATGAGCAGTGTCTTGCTCATCGCCGTTTGCGTCGTCTCCACCTTCTTGCACCTCATCCGGATCAATGGGCTCCTCCTTTATCTGCACGGCAGATTCGTCACCCTTCATCGGCAACGGCATCTGCTTCTTGGCCTTTGCAGCCGGTGTAATCAGAAATGTGCTGGGGTCGACACCCTCCTCTTTTAAAGCCTGCAATTGGAATTCGTTGTACACACGGGGCTACTGTTTTATAATCTTTCTCACTACATACCCTTTCTAGGCGCTCTATGAGCACCGCTTTTGGACCCACGGTTTCTAGTTTTCGTTTCTCTAACTCATCCTTCAAATCACAAACACGCAACTCAGTTATTTTTTTACCGACTTCGAGCATTGTTCCTGTTACTTATTAATACGGATAAAAATTACAATATAATTCCTTGCAACACAATCTGAATAATAATTCAGTTTTTCTCAATTTCACAACGTATGTTAGTTCCGTATGCCTGCTGAGAATATTTTACAATTTCTTCTGAAATCAAAATGGCGACATGATAAAAACCAGTCAGTGATGAATATATTAATCGATTGATTTAATAAACGAATGTGATTATTCGATTCTAACTAGACACGCGTAACAATTTAAAAAATATATTTAAAATCAATTTAAACTATTTTGACAAAATAAATAAATTTATTTTTACTTACAATACCTTCTAGTGTAGCGAAATCATAAAACTACCATTTATTAAAGTGCAATTTTGTATTCAAAAGCTTCAACAGCATACTATCCTTAAACGATTGGTCTTTTGTTTACGATCTTTGCTTTGGTATTTTTCTGTTTCGAGTTTCTGGTCTTACTGTTTATGTGGAGTATTTTTCCGGGCGTCGGATTTTTGCAAATAAACACGATTTCTTAAAAAGTTAACCATGTCGGTGGTCATTGAGACCACGTTGGGTGACTTGACGGTGGACTTGTTCACCGACGAGAGGCCCGTTGCCTGTATGAACTTCATAAAGCTGTGCCAGCTAAAGTACTACAACTTCAACTTGTTTCATACGGTGCAGCAAGGCTTTATTGCACAGACCGGTGACCCCAGCGGAGCCGGTGATGGTGGCTCATCCGTGTGGGGTGTTGTGGAGGGCTCCCACAAGCGATTCTTTGAGGCCGAATACATACCGAAGATATATCATTCAAGCGCGGGCATCTTATCCCTGGTCAGTGCCGGTAAGAACCTTGTGGGCTCCCAATTCTTCTTCACACTTGGTGAGAATTTGACATCCCTGGATGGCACGCATTGCGTTATTGGTGAAGTTGTCGAGGGACATGAGGTGCTACGGAAGTTGAACGATGCCATTGTGGATGAAAACTTTCGACCCTATCAGGATATACGTATAACGCATACAGTTGTCCTCGGGGATCCGTTCCCCAATCCACGGGGATTTCAAATTCCCACACGTTCGCCGTCGCCAAGTGCAGAGCGGCTAAAGAATGGACGCATTGCTGCCGATGAAGATATTGATGACACAGATGGCAAAAGTATGGAGGAAATGCAGGAACTGTTGGCCGAGCGCGAGGCTAAAGCACGTGCCACAATACTGGAAATTGTGGGCGATTTGCCAGATGCTGATATGGCACCGCCAGAGAACGTCCTCTTCGTTTGCAAACTCAATCCCGTGACCACAGACGACGATCTGGAGATCATATTTAGTCGCTTTGGCGTTGTAAAAAGCTGCGAAGTGATACGAGATCGAAAGACAGGCGACTCTCTGCAATACGCCTTTGTGGAGTTTGAAGATCAGAAATCGTGCGAGGCTGCCTATTTTAAAATGAACAATGTCCTCATTGACGACCGGCGTATCCATGTCGACTTCTCGCAGTCTATATCCAAGGTAACTTGGCGAGGCAAAGGACGTGGTGTCGATGGCGATGGTGGCAAACTGGACTTTAATAACTTGAAAGAGCGAAATGGTAATAAGCCTGTGAACAAGCACAGAAACGATTCGCGTCGGGATAGATCAGACAATGACAAGGAGAGAAGCCGCATGAGCTCCGCAGAGCGCAGAAAGGCTCGGGAGCAGCGCCATCAAGAACAAGAGGAGCAAAGGTCTAAGAAATCCCAAAGTGCGCGTTCAAGATCAAGAGATAGGACTGATCGAAATCGGGATAGAGATCGGGATCGCAGAACGTCGCGTTCAAGAGAGCAAACCAATCGACGGATATCACCCTCGAGACAACAAACCGATCGGCGGAGAACACGATCAAGGGAACGAAATGATCGACGCAAATCACCAGCAAGGGAACGAAATGATCAACGCAAATCAGCATCTCGAGAACGAAGTGACCGACGCAAATCACCAACAAGGGAAAGAAATGATCGACGCAAGTCACCAGCAAGAAATCAAGATGATCGCAGAAGAGCAGCTTCTCCTTATAGAGGTGGTGGCAATCGCTACTCACCCGATCGAAGGCAGCAAGAAAGTAGACGCAGTAAAGACAGAGAGCAAAGGTAATGTGGTATGAACTTTCATTTAGCATCCGATTTAATTGTCTACTCCCATTGCAGGTCCACGTTACACAGCAAGGAAAACGCGCAAGTCGATAGAAGGAATAGAGATTCCAAGGACGATCAATCAAGATACAAATCAAAAGACCGTAAAATTGTGGAAAAAGAGAGTAAACATAAGAAAAAATCAAAACGTGCTAGAAGCAGTAGCAGTTCTGAAACAAGCGACTCCTCTGAAGACAGCGAATCATCATCGGACAGTTCGGATGATTCGTCTGAGGATAGTACGTCTGCGGAAGAACGCAGAAAACGAAAGAACAAGAAGTCCAAGCTGAAGAAGAGCAAAGCGAAGAGCAAACACAAGTCAAAGAAGAAACACAAAAAATAAAGTTGATGATTTAACAATACAAACAATTTAGACTATGTATTTCACTAATACCAATTAAAAAACCTTGTGTTTTTACTTTTTTCGTGCATTAATCTCAGTCTCCAAAGCGGCCATCGCAGCCCCACCACAGCAACCAGTATCTTTTTCTCCTCGGCGTCTCCGGGGCTTTTCAATTACTGCATCGGGATTGAAGACCACATTGTCTAGACGCGTCGTCTCCGGTGTTATACGCAGTTCTAGAAGGAGATTAACAAAATATCAATATACAATTATTTCATTTTACGTAATTTGAACTCACCGTATAAATCGTTTTCCCGCTTTTGTGCTTGAATTATATTCGTGCGGAGCTCGTGATCCACATCCACAGCTAGTTTGATCATCTGTAATACGCATTTTTACTTAGCATTATAATAAGAGGTATATATTCTAGTGGATACCTTTTGAATCTCATCTTGATTGGTTTCATTTCGATTCTGTTGAAAGGATTCGTTAATCTTGACCCGGCCGGCGACTAACGCGTTCTCATCGCCTTGAAACACATATTGCCGTGTGCGATGGAGTTTCTTGAACGCAGATAGTACCTGTCGATACCAAGGAAATCAATAAGGTAATTTATTTAACAAAATATAAGCAACAACTTGCCTCGCGCCTCAGTGATTGGGACATTGTTTTTACGTCACAGCCAATTAGAGATGAGATTATGTCGAGCAACTGCTTGGGCTGACAGTATTTCTATCACAGTGACTTCTAATTTGCAGGTTTAATGCGTATTATATTATATACGCTGCATATTTAATTTAAAATTTAAATATAATAATTTATAGTTCATCAAATATTAAGCTTTTTTATAGATCATGTATAAATGTAAATAAAAGTAGCTGACAACACTGATTTTTGTCAGCCCTGCACACAGCATACTTGCATTTAAAAACTATCGATAAGCACATATCGTTCTGCATTTCGATAGCTGCGTGTTTTTTGACAACACCAGCTCAGTTGCATGAATTTTTTACTGCGCTTCATACGTACGGCGGTTGTGTCGGCGGGAAAGAATATTTGAGGCTTTATAAACATGATTTGCGGGTTGAAGAACTAAATTTTTTAAATATAACTGGCAAAGGCAATCTAAAAATTAATCAATAAAAACAACCAAGTGTTCCACCGTACGCGAATAAGAAGTGAAATTATAATACTATTGGGCACATCTCGTTTATTGCATATTAAATCGTTAAAAAGAAATCATATATTGTGTGGCGTAGCGATCCTGGCTAAATTACAATACGAAACTGGCTCAAAACGACAAACTATCATTCTTCCTAAAGAACATGGACGACGAGGAGGAGGAGGTGACGGACCTGAAGCTGCAATTGTTTCACAATACAATACGAGAACACATTGTAAGTCAGAGAGTCAGTCAGCAGAGTCTGTGACGTCACGTTACACCACCCCTATACATTCAAATCTGCTGCATCTGCAGCTGCCCAGCGTGGCCAGTTGCTGTTGTTGTTGTTGCCTGCACTCGGCTATGTTTGTTATTGTTAACTGTACAGGGATTCGCGTTGCAAGCGAAAGTTTGCCACAAAGAGAGCTGCAGATAAAGAAACAATAGTCACAGAGTCCCACACAACCTTAGTCCACATATAATTTGTATTGTTTATGGTTCTTATCAGTACCGAATATGAAACGATTTCGATTTACGATTTAAGTAAGCAAAGTCGAGCGATAGACGCTGCCGATTTCCCCTGCTCTCTTTGTTTGTTTTTGTTTGGGTTTCGTATTAACCGATTTCCTTTGCGAGGTGCCAAGTCTGCAGAATTTCAGGTGTTTATTTAAATTGAAGTTAAAGTGTCAACACATAATAAACAATTTAAATTGTGAGTGGAATTGATCAATTATTTAAATTGAATTAATTTAGTCAAATTAACTTCAAATTACTTGACTTAAATGCACTACTGAAAATAGAATCACTCCGTGGGAGCTAAACAATGTGTTGCAAATCAACTGAAACGGGACCTCCTCAGCGGCGGCAACAAGTGAAAGTGGTTGAGCTTATTTATAAATGTTTTCGTTTATATGTTAGTGTGTTCGTATTCGAGATCTGTATACAATATGAACGTTTATATGCACATAAAATTAATTGTGCCTCGGCCACATTGCGCAAACACGAAAGAAACAAAAAGCACATCCATATCGAGATCTCGAATACTGTTGCTGTAGGTTGTTGTTGTTGTTGCACGGGCAAACAGTTTCAAGTGCACGGCAATTGGTCACGATTTGGGGCCAATCTGTGGACGCGACGGTGGCTATCGAGCATACCACACAAGATGAAGCTACTCGCAGCTGTGTCTTTTGTTTAAACAATTGCCGTAGAAGCAATATATCTGCAGGAATATGCATGCACATATGTTATATGTGTATGTATGAGTGCCTGTGCTTGCTGCGAGTTTTCATTTCGTTTTTAATTTTTATTGGGGCGTGACACAGTCAACACATTTTCGACGCTGTTTATGCAGCTAAAAATAAACTATGTCTTCTTTTATACGAGTTATACAATTGTTTATCTTCTATGTGTGTGTTCGTGTGTGTGTGTCCGTCAAGTGTCAAAACTGACCCAGGAAACTGAAACCAAAATGTGGCTGGTGCTGCTGTTGTTAGGGAATTTACTCGCTATTCTTACTTGACTTCTCTTTCATTATCGCACACACTAACGAAAATTGAATAATTCTACACTCTCTTTGTGGGTCAACAATCAATGTACGTGCGTCGCATGCCCAATGTAACCCAAAAAGAATTGGTCAAAGTACCCATAAATTATGCAGGAAACAAACGTCCAATGAATAGAGGGTGCACCACACGAGAGGGTGTTGAACTGACATATACCCTGGTTAAGAATGTTTTGAATGAGAATATTTATGCGTGGTACATATGTAATAAAGCTTTTAATTAGGTGATGCATATTAAACATAAAGAGGTTCCCTAACTTATGAAGTATTATGAGAACAGAGACTATACTAGATAGGGGAAAATAGCTATTGTAGTTTTGTTTTGAAAAGGGGTGTACTTCTTCGAGGAGTGTAACTGTGTCAGTATTTAGAAAATCTTCTATTTATTTTTTAAAAAGTTTGGCCTTTTTACATTATTATATACACAAGTAACACAATAGTGTCTATGTACGAAAGTTTAAACTTGTAAATTAATCATTTGAATACATTGAACTATTTATCTCTGGCTCTACCATTAAGCTAACTAGGCGTAAATACAGTTGAATGACAAATAAAGGCGTAAAACAATGGACAACTGTAGCATATGTCAATTTACGAAACTGTACACCCTGAAACTTTACACCTGTTTAACAAGAGATGGGGGAAATATTAATAAAAACTTTAAGGCTTACTCATTATTATGTTATATTCCTATTACTTTGAGTGCAGGTGTATGTGTCGTTAGTTTCGTTTCGTTTACACTTTCTTTGTCTTTAGTATTATAAACGACACTTTAAAGAGACTCCTCCCTCTGTGTGTATTTGTTACACACTTACTTCATGGCATACAAGTGTTCCCGGATCGTATTTGTGCTGTAGGACTCAAAAAACATCTTTCACTTAACTAATTACAATGTGCATATGCGTGCATGTGTGTGCATGTGTGTTTGTGTGTGTATTGTACACAGAAATATGCATGTTTGTGCATGTTGTCGCCTATCAACATTCGCCGGCAAAGTCGTCTGACAACAGTAACTACAACCGCACGCCGTCTACGCGGCATTTATGAGTGTTTCGCCCTCTCATTTTTTGCCCCACTGTGCATTGCTATTTATAGTCGAGTCTCGCGTCGCGTTGCTGCATGTCGCTTAGGCGTTTTGGGCGTTTTTCATTCATCTCTCGAGTTCACGTCAAGTCGTTGACTCGCTGCCTATGGCCAATGAATCTGTTTGGCCGCGAACAAGTTTGCATAGAACTTGTTAAGACTATGCGCCGCTATCTCCCGCTATAGTTGCAACCACAACGATTCTCAACTGCAACTCACAGCTACAGAGCGCGTGCCTCAGATACAGAAACATACATACATATGTATCTTTATGTACTATGTTCATTCCTACTTATGGTAATTTGGCTCATTTTAATGTTCATTGTCATATCTTTCTATTATATTTGAAATTCTTTTCGAAGTATTAGTTACACAGTGAATTTTGTTTGTTTTCTCTGTCGAATAATACAAAGAATTTCTTTTTTATGTATTTTTTCTAGTTAAAACCTCAATAAATAAAGTAATAAAGTCTTTTGCATTTATTTAGATTCCATTTTCCATAGTCTGCCACATTTTCCTTTGAATAACCTGCAATAAGTGTCGCCTAATTCCCCAGAATATTTCCCATATGGAATAATAAAGACTAGCTTATATTACTTGCTAATTTCCGCTAGTATACATATACTACAGACATACATACATATACATATACACATATGTAGTATAGTTGTATATATAGTACACATAGTTTAATACATATATTTTGTTGTCCAGTACGTGAGTTAGAAACATTTGCTGGAACTGGGCTCAGTAGTGTGGCTGATCTGTTGTTACGATTGTAGGCGTGTGCACGGCTGTTTGTGTGTGTGTGTTTGTTAGACATTATCGCGATTTCATTCAGTAGTCGTGCCGCACGGCGCCAGACTGAAACTTGAGTACTCACAGCTAGGGTATTCATAAAGCTCTTATCTCTCGTTCTCTGTGTGAATTGTGGAACAAGCGATCCAAGTTCAACAGCGCTAAAAGAATGGCACGTCATTGGGTCTTTCTTTCTCTATATACTCGTACATCTTGTAATCTTTACGTTTCATAAATGTACAACGCACATTTCGCTATGATAAGCCACATTTTCCAATGAGACAAATTTGAAATGTAAATTTTGACAATTCAAAGGTCGCCGAAAAGGGCGAACTATAAATAGACGTGGTACAAAATATATTGGAAATTTGACAGGTTGTTTGCATGAACTGAAATCTTATTAGAAATAATGTTTATATAATATTATTATTATATGTGTGCATATTTCCATTGCAAACTGAGATACCATCTCCATTAGATTATGTTCTATGCGGTAACTATTTTTGTATTCTCTTCTCTAATCAAATCAATCAGACGCATTTAATTAATTGGAATCGTCCATTATGGACAAACACACATACTTATACATGCGTGTGTGTGTGTGTGTGCATACGTATACTAATGGTATTAATAGCCAGTAGTTATATTCTAGCCAAGAAAATGCGCAACAAACGAACGAACGAAGCATTGAAAACATGTGTATAAGTAATTTGTTTTGTTTTCCTTTGCTGCTGCTGCTGTTGTTGTTCTCTGTTTCTTTTCTTCTGTGGCAGGCAGAAGAACATGAGAAGAGCATTATTAATTATATTGTTTGTATGTAGTTGTGTGTGTCTGTGTGTGTAAAGACATTTAGATATTTTGCATTGTTTTTTGCGAAACGTAAAAAAGCAATGACGTGTGCTTTAATGAATGGCGTCTATTTTGATTATAGCTTATACCCTGTACCCACTTTCATTGCATTATTTATATATAGTAGAATCTTCAACCTTTGAAATGGTATTCCATGATTAAGGTCAACACTCAAGTAGATTTATTTGTGGTCAGCATGATATCAAGTGAAATCTCATCTTTTCTATCACATCTCTTCTGATATCATATGTATACATATTCTATATACAGCTTTTCTCAAGTCTTTATTCATGATCATGATCTTGCGTATATGTTTGAAGTGCATGTCATTCTTAATTCTAAAGTGTGTGTATTTATTGTTTTAGCATTTAATTGCCTTGTCTAGAATCAAGCCAATCATTATCAAGAGACTTCTTGCCGCTGTCGTCGGTCGCTGATAAGTTCTATTCAAACTTCTGACCTTTGCACACACAATTTCTTTTACCTTGCTTATTAATCATCAACTTTTTATTTGTTTAACATTATTGGATTCGACTTGTGTATGCAACTACTTAACAAGTAATAATTTATGTGTTTTGATAAAGGTTTAGTATAGAAAATATTCATACTTATATGTATGTAGATATACCTATAAACAAATGAACAAAGATAATAAATACAGACTTTCATATGTATTTACATTCTTTTGTTCCATTTCCTGTGTCGAAAACTTGTGAAGTTTTCTTCTCTCTTGTTTCTATTTATTTATTCTTGAACTTGTGACGATATTTGGAAATCTATAGAATATTTTTGTTTTGGAAAACTCATAATATATTCTAAGTTATGTCTATCCTCCAAAAATAAACAATACAGCAACCAACAGAACCTAATTTAAACTATATTAAATTGTATTTGGTTGTCATACATTTATTGAGCCTTTTTTTATAACTATAGGAATGTTTTGAGGAATACAACTAAATTATATTTATATTTATTGCATTTTAAATAACGCTTTATCATTATAATTACCCAATGTAATATGCACTTTACGGTAATTTCAAGTTCACGGAAATTACACAGATGCGTAATCTCCAATTACATTGCGGTTCCATGTCGAACCGGTCTGCGGTCTACGGGCTTCTATAAACCCAAAACGTTACTTAATTAAATATTTAATTTCATAGAAGATTGAACGGAAACCTTTTGTCACGAGTTTGTGTAAAAGATTAGAAATTGGAATAAAATAAACACAGATGTGCAAATAAACGAAAAATATAGATGAAAGCGAAAACAAATTTGTACAGCAATACGAACAAGTGTGGTAGCCATATTCACTTTTCCTGATATGAAAATATTATTATAATGAATTTACACCTCTTCTTTTTATCTCTTTCGTTTACAGATATTCTTGCTGCTAATCATTTTGCTCTACTTCAGCTCGTATGTGGTTGTGTCGCGGTTTCGTCGACGAGATCGTGACGATCTCTACTCGAACGATGAGGATGAGGTGCTGGTCTATCGCATAAGGTAAGATAAATGTGAGAGACAGCTGGGACAGTGTCAACAACCCCTTACAGACTGATCGATATGCATTCCTCATGTCAGACTGCCAATACTGATCGTGCAATGATCTTTCTTTCTTTTGCAGCTTTTGGCTTTGCACCTTCACATTGGCAGTGGCTGAGGGCGCAGCCATGCTGCTGCCAGTATCTATAGCAAGCAACGAGGTGCTGCTGCTGTATCCCAATAGTTATTATGTCAAGTGGCTAAACAGTTCCCTCATACAAGGTAAGTGACTCCGTAAAGTTCAAGTTCATATTGAGTAAATCGTTTTTTGCATTTCAGGACTGTGGAACCACGTTTTTCTCTTCTCCAATCTGTCGCTGTTCATCTTCCTTCCCTTTGTGTACCTGTTCTCCGAATCGACTGGTTTTGTGGGACACAAAAAAGGCATCGTGGCGCGAGTCTATGAAACCTTTACAGTATTCATGTTAATGGCCATCATTGTGCTGGTCCTGACGGCCGTTCTCAGTGCCGTATTCGGCATCGAGAAGTTTCAATTCTTCTGGTTTCTAAGTAAGCAACTAAGCATCCAATGGGGGAAACAGTTCCACTCTGTCAGCTTGACAAACTGCACCCAGACAGAAATCAGAAATCAGAATGCATAACTAATTTGCCTCGTTTACGCTTCACAGATTTGGGCAGCGTTCACCTGCCGTTCCTTTATTCGTGTGTCTCATTTCTGGGCGTAATGCTGATGCTGAGTAAGTACAATAACAATATGTTCAATTACAACTAATCCACCTCCTGCCTGATTTACATTTCCTGTTCGATTTGGCTGATAAACTTGTCAATGTATGCCAATTGTTTGGGATTGTGCTCGCGTGCCTTGGCCACGCTCTCCTCGTATTTCTCCATGTCATTGAGACGCTTGTAAGCCGTGGCTCTGTACAGCCAGGAACGCAGATTTGTCTCCTTCAATCTATCCAGCACAAACTGACAATCTTCCAGGGCACGTTTATAGTTGCGCAGTCTGCAGGAGAGAAAGGAATGACTTTAGTATAGTTCGACTAAGTTCAACTTGCAAGTCTCTTACCTGATGTAGCACAAGGCGCGATTGTTGTAGGTTATAGCACTGTCCTTGACACGTTCCAATGCCTTGCTGTAGAACAGGATAGCCTTCTCAAAGTTGTTCTTGCGAAAGGCTTCGTTTCCCTGACTGAAAAGAATCGTGTAAAATGGTTTACAATGTTTAATTCGTTATACGAATAGATGAGGAATCCTCTACAATCATTTAACAATAAGAATATTATATTTCGCACTCACCTGCGCTGCACTTCAGCCTCGTATTCACGCTTAGCACGCGCCCGTGCCCGCTCATTGGCATCACGCTCCACTTCGCGCATAAATCCGTCCTTATCTGTGGCATGTTCGACTCCTGGTCGCTTTGGCCTATCCTTATCGTCGGTTTTGTTGATCAACGAGCGATTCTCGCGCACCTTCAAGCGCACATTGTCCACATCGAGATTCTCAAAGTCCTCAGCAGTTTTGGCTTTGGGCACTGCAGGCTCCTCAGCATTTGGGTCTTTGTTATTTAAGATATCATCGATCTGCTTCAGTGTCGCTTCAAAATCAGAGAAATCGTCGTGAACTTTAACTTCTTCCAGCTCCATTTCTAGAATATTCGGGTAAAATTATATTTTGATATAATAGTGAATGTCTTGTCGTTTCTCCTTTGTATGATTGAAAAAAACTAACTCTTTGGTTTTATGATTGAAAACAACTAACTCAGAGGCTACTTTGTTTTATTTAGTTTGTACTCCATATGGCTTCGTGCGTTTGTTTGGCGTTGTCAACCAGGTGCTAGTGCGTCCCATGCTGCTGCGAGACGTTAACGAGGAGTTCAGTGTCTTCTACATGGAGGAGGCGAGTGTTAAACGCAAACTGGCCCACATCGAGCTGCACAACGTGAGCGTCTCGGCGAACGGCCATGGCAACGGGCGTAGCCATGGTTACATTACAGCGCAACCGTTGCTCAGCCAGACCTCGCTGTCGCATTTGTACCAGCGTAAGCCGCTCCACGGCAACGTGGATGAGCAGCAGGAGCTGCTGAACGAAAGACTGAGAGAGTTGTACAGTGAACGCAAGGAGCTGGACAAAATGCGCAAGTCGAGCACCTTCCAGCGCACCTTTGTCTATCCCCTGGCCATGTTGCTGCTGCTCTTCTGTACTGCCGTAACCATACTGCTTGTTGTGCAGAACACGCTGGAGCTGCTCATAGGGATCAAGGCACTGCCGCTGAGCACAAGGGTAAGTCAACTCTCATTGAAAGATGCACAACAGTTTCTAACTTAGTTTTCTACTATTTTAGCAATTCACACTGGGCATATCATCACTATCGAAGCTGGGCCCAGTTGGCGCCGCGTTGGAGGTGTGTCTCATCTTCTATCTTGGTGCCACCTCAGTTGTTGGCTTCTATAGCATGCCCTTCATGAGCAATGTGCGTCCAAAGCGGCGTCAGACATCGCTGCCACAGCTGATGTTAAATTGCGGCTTCATGCTGGTCTTGTCCTCCGCGCTGCCACTGCTAAGCAGGATTATAGGTAGCATGACTTTGCATTATCAATGATTGAATTGTATTGAACTGATTGTTATTCTCTTCTAGGGATTACCAACTTTGATCTGTTGGGTGATTTCGGCGCCATCGAGTGGCTGGGAAACTTTCAGATTGTGCTGCTTTACAATCTTGTATTTGGCACCACGACAGCACTGTGCCTGGTCAACAAATTTACGGCGCCAGTGCGGCGCGAGCTGCGTGCACGGTTAGTGGAGAACTATGTGATCTTTACTAACTACATGAGCTTCATCAACTGATATTTAAGCCAGCGACGCGACAAGACCGAGCGAGATAGTTATATCAATCATGCAATGATGCGACGTTTTGTCGAGTCGCGGCTTATAAGTCTAACTAGCTTCTATGCCAAGTACTACAATCTTAGTCGTAAGAGAACCCGCAATACCACCGCTAGTCGCCAGGCAAACCAGGTGGACTGTTGAAAAGAGGGGGACGAAATGGGAATGGGAATATGCCAATGCCAATGGGAATACACTTTATAAAGAACTGATATAGATACTGATACTGATACTAATACTGATATTGATACATAACAAATTGATATTTCAATGTTGCGCTGTTTATTGTTGTGCTTAATTGTTGTAGTTAAATTATGCCCAGTAGTTTTAAGATTGTGTACGCGCAACAATTGTCGTCGTATTGCAAATCGTTCTTCAAATCGTGGAAAATTGTTTTTACATTCGCCTTCTCGTGGATCTCCCATGGATGGCGAACCGTACACGAGTGAAATCTATCTATATACCATATAATATATATATTTTGTATATTAACGTCGTCGTGTGTGCAACGTAAACGGAAAGCGCAGCAGTATAGGTTAAATAAGAGGTGTCTTTTATTTTGGAAATTTTATTAGTCTGAATCTATAGTCAGAATCGATTTCATGTTTCATTAATCATGTGTACAACATTACATATTTTTGTACTAATTTAATTATTATTTTATTACATGCGTTTCATTGTCATTCGATTCACATACAATTAACATATAATTAATTTTATATATATATATTTATGTAAATCTATATTATATCTATGTATTTCAACAATGTTCCTTAAGGCGCATACGCTGCCGCGCATTTCATAAAAGAATCGTACTAAAAATAATAACAAACCCAACCCAACACAAAAAAATACATA
This sequence comes from Zaprionus capensis, assembly GCA_018903675.1. Lineage (NCBI taxonomy): Eukaryota > Metazoa > Arthropoda > Insecta > Diptera > Drosophilidae > Zaprionus > Zaprionus capensis. The sequence goes on along the minus strand of JAEIFN010000964.1, from coordinate 7,765,756 downwards.
CATATACATTTATGCATCTAAAAATTATGTGATAAAATATAAACAAAAGAGTTTTAAAAATATAATGCCTTGCTTTTCATTTCGCATTTCGTATGGCTTGCCACCTTTTTCTTAAGTCCGATGGACTCTTATTTCTTGTTTTTCTTTTTTTACAGTTTAACTGCGCTTTTTCTGTTGGCCTGAGCTTCAGACAGGTAAATTATCAAAGAACTGTGATGTTATGTACAACTACAATAAGTATAAATAAAATATATAAATAAATTTAAATTTAAATATTAAATTTCTTTGTTGGGCGGGCATTGCATTTTGGAATGGTTGGCAATACCACACATAATTATCGAATAGCTATCGATATGTGCAATGTAACGAAAGTCGCGAACTATCTATCGATGTTATGTCAGCTCTATTAGAACGCAAAAAAACGAAAACAAAGTGAAATTTAGAACTGCATAAACGTTTGCAGGAGCTTATTGTTGTAATGTTGTTCCAAATACTTTAAAATGAGCGATGCGAATAGCCTAAGGCTAAATCAGCAGCAGCTGGTGACGGAGATTTCGACGCTGCTGGCAGCCAGCGCAGAGCAGAACGATGCAAATGCATTGACTTTGAATCAGGAGCTGCAGCGTCGTTTGGAGCAGATACGTGAGCGTATGTTGATGCTACTGAAGCTAGTTCGTGCGCGCTATGCTCGCAATGAACAGATTCTCATACGCCGGCAAAAGCCACGATCCGTGAGCAAGGGAACGATGAGCCGCTTCGGTGGTGGCCTGTCCGATAGCTATGGTATTAGTGGTGCCGTGCTGCGTGGTGGAACCTTTCGTTTCAAGGGCAATTTGTATTTTCGTGATGTGGATGGACGCAGTTGTCCCAACAATGAGGACTACAACAGACGCTGCTCAACCGAAATGTTTCCTACAGATTTCGATATGCGCTCCAAGCATGTTTGGACTGTGCTCGACAAGAAGAACGTTGTAATGGGCATTAAGCAACAGGTAGGAGTATATGAGTCAAAGTTGATTTCCATTTTTTAAAACCTTCACTCTTACAGCTTTTGGATCATGCATCCTATCAGACCCAGTCGCTGCAACCTCTCAGTACTCAACGTAAACGCAAAGGCATCGATCTTCACATGCAGACGCTGGCCAATTTACTGAGTAACGTGGATAGCAGCTTTAGCATTGACTGGAATCAGATTAGCACATTGGATTTGGAACAACGTCATTCAGCGTATAGCTGTGAGGCCATGTGGCTCGTCTACTTGCATCCGCAGCTTAAGCGCGATGCCTGGACAACGCAGGAGGATGAAACCTTGATAGACGCAGCGAGGGCTAATAATATGGAAAACTGGCAGCTCATTGCTGAGGCAGTGCAACAACGTTCGGACTACCAATGCTTTGTCCGCGTGCAGACCACGCTGCGATTTCATTTAGAGCCCATTTGCAAATGGACCCAGCAGGAAAACGAGCGATTGCGCAGAATTGTTGAACTGAACACAGTAAACGGGTTAACACACTGGTCACGGGTGGTCGAGCACTTTCCGAGCAGATCTCGATCCACATTAATTGGTCGCTATGTTTATTCCCTGCATCCCCGCATAAGTCATGGTAAGCCAATGAAGATAATGCTGGCATTGAACCTGTTTCATAACTCTCTCTTTATACTTTCAGCTCCGTTTACGCCCAAAGAGGACTTGATGCTATATGCTGCCTATGAGGAGTACAATGGCAAATTCAATTGCATTCCACGCACGTTGTTTCCCAATCGTTCACTGGCTCAACTGCGCACCCGCTACCACAATGTGCTGGCACAGCGCAGCAAGACTGACTCCTGGTCGGTGGAGGATGACAGCAAGTTGATGAGCTTTGTAACCACACACGGCACGTCACAGTGGTTGAACTGTGCCAACCATTTGGGCAACCATACGCGCACTAGTTGTCGCACACGATTTCTGGTTATCAAGGGCTTTCTGGAGCAGCATCCAGATGCCACAATTGAGGATTTACCACGTCGCAAGACCAAAAAAAAAGCTCCAGTTACTGCCGAAAATTGGGCACAACGTTTGCAAGAATGGAAAGAGGATCCAGGCTCTCTAACTGACACAGATACACAACAACCAAAGGCAAAGAGAGTCAAACGCACACATAGCTACGTCGGCTCACTGCGTGGCGTGGACATCCATATCTATGAATACTTTAAGTATGCCTATAATCTCAGATTGCAATCGCCTGCAGCTCCAATGCCACTGCCAAAGGACGCGCGTAATCTGCACTTTGTGGCCAATGCACTGAGCTTTAGGCCAACAGTAGTAACAGAAACTAGCAAGCTCGTTCAGAGTGTTTCTCTACCTAAGCAACTGATCCACACTTACAGCAATATGTTGCAACAATGGACACCACCTACGTCGTCATGTGAGGATAGCGAACCTACGCTACTGCCACCCAATTGGTCTACCATGATGGGTTTTCGTGCCATTTGCATATTGTCTGTGCATTGTCGCAACCAATCTGAGAACACATTGAGACGTCGAGCGACCACCGACTATGATGAATCTCACGCAGATGTGCAACTGTTCCGGCAACGTTTGCGCACACTTTTCTATCGCACCACGCTGTTGAGTCGCCTGGAGACTTCCGTGTTCGAGCAGCTGCCGGCGGCATTAATGCAATCGCCACGGCCAGATGTAGATTCTATGGCCACGGAGAAGTCTCCAACAAAGAAAAGGAATACAAAGAGCTATAAGCTAAAGTTAGAGCCATGCGAAGCTCGCGTTAAGAAGGAATTAATATAAATAATCACAATACACAGTATATGGATTTAATAGGATGTGTTTTTATATAATAACTAATATCATAATTCTGTATATGTATATATTTAGTAATAATAATAATAATAACTAACAATATAAGCAATATTTCCAACGGATAAGGAAATATTCTTTATAATAATATAATTCATAAATATAATGTGTGGGTTTTCTTTTCTTTCTTTTTAGCATAAATGGTAGGTACTCTTAAGATTGTTAGGCAGAACACAAAACATAAACGCACATGTTGCAAGCACTTGCAGTAGACTGTCTATAAAGCCAGATATAATTGGGTTTGTATATATGTATATATGTACTATATAGCGACGGTTCGGATTCATTCATTTATTGGAAGTTACTGAAGTCCGTTTTCAGTTTGATCGTCGGTTTCTGCGGCTTGGCCAGCAAACCATTCCGCTGCGCCTCACTGGCCTTCTGGGCGAGATTAATCGACTGTTGCTGATTGCGTATAGCTGCCTCCAGTTTGAAACGCAGTTCTGGCTTTTGCGCCATTAGCGCCTTGAATTCCTGTGGATATTTGGGTCCAATCTTAAGCAGCCATTGCAGCGCCTGCTCGTGCAGTTGACGTTGATATTTGGGCAGTGTGCGCACCTTGCTTGGATCTGCCAGATAACCGATAAGCACTGGCACCAGCAGCGTTAGCATTTGTATATCTATAGGAAAGGTAAAGGAGTTCATTATTAATATATTACACTATTATATTATTACACAATTAACTGCAGGTACAACACAACAACAGCAAACGATATTCGCATGCGCTAACGACATTGAAAGCGTTTAGTTTTGCAGACTACAACTAGTATTACTATTGATGAATCTATATAATAACATTCATTATAATATATAGATTCTTTTTGTTAGTTTGGTACAATTTGTTAGTGTGCATTGGGTGCATTTTTGTTAACATCGATAGAGTGCAAGACAACGAACTGGTGAATGTTTATTATATTTGTAAATCTTTTATTTCATTGTGATTTGCAACTATTTACCTTGTAGCAAGTTTCCTAACGATTTAAATATTTTGTTTGTTTTGTGAGATTTGATGTGTGGTTAATGAATGAGAAAAAGCGATTAAAAGAGAAAGAAGAGACGAAGAGAACATGTGAAAAGAACTGTACTATATTTGACGATTGACTGGTTAACTGGGCGCTAATCGCTATTCAGCTCGGACGATGCACGAGGGAGCGGGGAAGGAACGCAAGATACGCTCTAATGGAATGTTCTATTAGGTCTGTTTACAATTTTGCAAAATTTTAAGAGACTTTGAGGTTTTTATTTAACTTTGAATAAGGAATATTTATTAAATATTCAATGAATACTAATATTATATTGGAATTTAGAGAAATAAAAGCTGTAAATCTATTGATTACCATTTAAAAACTGAAATTGTATCATAAAATATTCATGATATTGTTAGAAACTATTATTCATTATGTTGATAACATTATCAAGCTTTGCAAAATTGTAAACAGGCCTGAAAATGTTAAAGAATTCATAGAAAATCTTTCGCTGTGTCTACTTACGATGCTGTGGCTCTGCCAACTCAATCAGCTGCTCGACGGTGACAATACTCTCCAGGGTGACCTGCAGCTCCAGTTCGCTGGTGGGCACCTTGCTGGACTCCGCGTACAGTGACTCAATGATGCGCGGCGCCAGTGCATGTATATAGGGCGTGGCTGTCTTGATGTCCGCTTTGGTGAATATGGAACGAGTTGTTTCGATGCACTTTAGTTTAACAGACAAATGCTCCGATTGCAGACACTGCCGGAAGTGATTAATGCAGGGATATTGTAGGGAGGGCGTGGCCACCACCGAGGCTGGTGTGTGCAGTATGAAGACAGAAATGGCCAGCAACATGGTAACCTCATCGACCTTACGCTCCTCATTATCACCTGCCGTTTTGGTTAGATCAATTATGGTGGCCAGCGCACTCTGCAACAGCTGTCGCCAATCTTCCATGGTGCTCGTTTGCTGTGCCCAACGATGCACACAGACTGTGCGCAGACACTGTAGAGCCGCCTGCACTGCACAAGTGTTGGCCAGAATGCTGCTGTCGATCGATGATTTGTTGGCTATTTCACGAATGATGCTTGTCGTCATGTACAGAATGGTTGGCAGAATGGTCAAGGCACCGCTGGGCGTGCACAATTCCAACAACTGTTCCACACACTGCAAACCGCTGGCAACGAGGCCACCGTTCTCATCACCCAGCACCGAAAAGAAGGAGGCATTTTTGGCATATGCATAGTCCATCTGCAGACTGGTTTGCTTGCTCGGATTCAGACTGGGAATTTGGCGCACAAAGAGGCACAGGCAGACCTCCAGCACGGCATACACGTGTGAGCTGCCCGGCTGCATAACGCTGCCCTCGCCCAGCTCCACACTCTCTGCATCCGCCGTCGACACTTCCACATCATTCTCATTGGCATTATCCACTGCTGCCTTTGGCTTCACATTCGCCTCTCGTTGACGCTGTAGATCCTCTCGCGCTGCTTGTATGGTCTGCTTGAGTATCTCCACGCACAGCAGCTGCACGAGCAACTCATCCCGCGTGAGTATCTGGCGATGCAGCACATGACACAGTTCAATCGTCAGCGCGCGATCCTTGATCAACTGACGACGTGCCCAATCCGAGTCGAAGATGCTGTGCAAGGCACGCAGGCAGCTGACAATATTCTTGGGCTTATCTGAGCTACGCATGCTGCACAGCGCCTCCATGCAGATGCCGAAGATCATGTGAAACCGGTCCGCTGAGAGGGAACCGTGTGTAATGTGATTGTTGTTGGATTCAGGTTCCGTTGCGCCGTCAGCCACTTGTGATTGTGTCTCCTGATGCCGTGCGAAACCCTCGTCGCGTAGCCACAAAGCGGAGGCATACAGTATGGGCGGCCAGCTGCTCATGTAGTGCGGCTTGGATGAGTTGATGGTGTCGGTGGTGTAGAAGGAGCCACCGTCGCGCGGCAATTGTGACTGGAACTCGGCGGGCAGCAGCAGCAGTGCATGATCCTTCATGGCGGCCAGCCAATGATTGGATAAATTGTGCAGCTCCGGCTGCACCAGTCCCAGCAGACTCTCGCCACGATTATCGTTGTCCAGCTCAAGGCCCGTCACCAGTTCCGCTGTTTGCGATGCACCCATGCCAGTTCCTGACGCCGTTATCGATAGCAGCGAGGCAGGTGCCTTGCCATTGCCCAGCATGGCCACAATGTACACCTCAGCCCAGGCCTTCAATATGCTGAGCTTCTCCAGCGTTGCCATCGATTCGTTGTACAGCTGCGTGCTGTTTGTCTTCGTGTACAGCTTGTTCAGCGAGCTCACCAGCAATTGATGCACACGCCGCAAGTCGCTGATGTCGCGTGCTACACCAGAGCCAATCCAGGCGGAGCACACCTCACAGGCAGCTGCCGTCACATGGGAGGGAGTATCGGCTGCAAACGCAGGTCGCAAGGCAGCACCCACCTGTGCCTGATACTGCTCCAGCAGTAAATGTCCTGGAAACTCCGGCTCGGGCACATTGGCAAAGCGATCGATGATCTCTTGCAGCGTGCGCAGACCCTCGAGTCGCAACTGATCGGAGTCTGAGGTGGCGGCCATGAAGGACATGCGTATTAGCTCTGCAAGATGAAGTATCAGATAATCGCCACTGCGTGACTTGATTAGCTGCTGCTCCTTGGCCTGCAACAGATCAAAGTGCAGTGCATTTGCTGCCTCGCAGCTGGCGATGATGCGACGCACGCACTGAGCGGCAAAGACGCGTGTGGGCCAACGCGGCTGTACTGCCGGATGCGTTGATGTGTTCTCCTCGGCACGATATTCTGTGACGTCGTCAGCATATTCCTCATCCTCGTCATCATCGTCGTCATTGTGCTGTGCATCACCCGAGGCGGATTTGCCACCAGCATCACCGGCAGCGTTGCCCGCTTGATCCTCACTGGGGCCACTGCTCTCCACGGCCACGGTGAGCACCTTCTTGCACAGGCTCAGCCAATTGCTAAGGTTATCCGCGGCCAGCATCTGCAGCATCGAGGTGAGTGTATCGTGAATGTTCTTCAACATCTCCGCGTCCGTTTCCGTGTCCAGCATGGAGAAAAGCAGCCCGGGCAAACCGTATTCGGTGATAACCAGATCCGGACACTGCTCCGGCGTGATGGTCAATGCCAGATCGCATACCTCACGTGCCTCGCGATGCGCCAATTGACGCAAACAGGCAACGGCAGCCTTGCGCAATATGAAATAATTGCTGGCCAGCATCTTGACCAGCGTCGGCACCAGCGTATCCAGTTGCAGAGATTTGCAGGCGAACAGATGCAGCTGCTGCAGGCAACCAATTGCCTCGGACTGCACCAGAGGATCGGCATGTGCCTGCAGCAAGGCGGCGGCGCAAAGGAACGAGCTGCGCATTGCACTCACTGCGGCATTGTTGCCCTGCAGCTCTGGGCCAACGGTGGTGATCAGCGCATTCACAACACGCCCCACACACTGATGCACATCCACATGGGCGTGGGGCACACTCAGCAGAAGTTTCAGCGAGAGCGTCAAGGTGGCCTCCACATAGCCCCTGAACATGGGTCCACCAGAGTCGGCAATTTGTGCCAGAGCGTAAAGGGACCACACCTGCACCACTGGCGATGCACTGTCCTGTCCCAGGGCCAATAGAATGGACACACTTGTATTCAGATGCTGCGATGAGCCCATGCCGCCAACATAGCGATGCAGACAGCCCAGAGCATGCGAATGTCCCGTCCTGGTGACCACATCCCGTGCCGACTTCAGTTTATCGAAACTATTCTGTGCCAATTCCGCTGTGAAATGCGAATCGGCCACAACTTGAGCCAGACGGCCAAGAGATTCACCAGCAGCACAACGAATTGTTGAATTGGAACTGGTCAACGAGGCCACAATCAAATTGGTTGCACTCTTCTTCACATCCTCCTGACCGATGCTCGTCTTGCTGTCTGTCAATTGCTTCAAAGCAAACAATAGCGCAGTGAATATATTCATTTGAACTGCCTCCTGGCGATTGCTCTTGGCCTGCTTAATGCACTCCGCGAAGTGATCGAGCATCTGCAGACGATGCTTGTTGGCCACCTTGGGGAATATGGTGCCATATAGCGTGACAGACATATCGATGACAGCCACTCCCAGTGGCAATGGTCCAGGGCATTGCTGGGCCTTATTAATCAACTGTATGTTGTTGTTGCTGCTGTTCACATTGCTCTGACTTGAGCTGGCGTAATTGTATTGAGGCGACCAGCTTGGGCGATACAAACAGCATGGATCGTGCTCCAGAGCGCCAGAGCCAGCGGCGCTATTTGGCTGAAGCTAAAGAGGAGAGTGAGAGAATAGATTAAAATCAAGAACAAATTGACGAATAAAGTAAATAGAATAATAAATAACTTAAAAACAAAACAAGGAAGAAAGCTACAGTCGAGTATCGATGATGATCAGAAATATATATACTTTGTACTTGATCATTATATATATAAGTACAATACACTTCTCCCTATGAGTAGCGCATATAATCAATAATATAATACATAACTTAAAAGCAAAGTAACAAACAAATAAAACGAACTTAAGTAAGCTTTATCATTCTATAACAAATTGAAATCAGATACAAATCAAACATGCAAACAGAAATCCTTAAAACGCTTTCGATTCAACAGCAGTTGCCAACTTACATGCTCGCCATCAACTTTACGATTGGGTTCCATCTTCAAGGTCGAGAATGCAATTTTACAGAATGGGGAATATAGTTTCAAGAGGTAAATAAGATTCGATACATAAACTTAATTCTAACCTAACCCAACTGTAGTTTGCAATAAAAACCCACCTGATCCTCAATGGTGCGATGATTGGTCTCCTGCAGCCAAGTGCCCAATATGATGGAATCATCGCCATGACAAAGTGTGCGCAGCAGCGAGTTGGTTGTATTGGCTGCGTTATCCGACAACGTGAACTCCGAGACAAGCATGCGCAGCAGATGCGTGTAGGAAGCCTCCAGCACAGTGGGCGGCAGCAAGGTCAATGTTTCAAAGAGACGCAGACGCACCATGGCTGCTGGAGCCTTCAACTGGGTGCCATAGCTCTTGAGAACAGTAGCCAAGCTGGAAGAGGGAAGAAATGTTTGGTTAATCCTGCAAAGAAAGCAAACTACAGTTTCATACTCACTTCACCAGCATGGCAAGCGCACTCTCAATGGGCGTGAGTAGACGACGCGTTATGTCCTCATTAACCAGATCCGGACAGTTGAGCAGGAAGCTATGCATCACCGACAAAGCACCGGAGCGTTGCTCCAGTGTCAGTTGCCAGGTGAAGGCATCACCGCGTGCTTTCTCCGATTCAAGTTCCTTGTTGGAGCGTGGAAACGAGTTGCGCCACAAGAGTAATATGCGTGGCAAGAGACCCTTCACCACCGGCGATCCTAGGGTCATTATGGCGCCAATTAGCAGCCAACCCGCCTGGGTGCGATGCAGCGACATGCGGCTATTCTGGGAAGCGGAGCGCAGCAGCTCCTCGGCACAGTTGAACACCACCTTGCCCTTGGTGTGCGGTATGCCCAATGGTGAGTGGCGTGCGCTACCCAAAATGGCCGCCAAGGCGCAGCTATAGCCAGCAATGGCCTCCGGTGAGGAACGCATCTGTTCGATGGCTTCAATGAAGCGATCGATAAGCGGCGTTATCTGGCTGGGCACAGCAATGCAACAGCTGCGCAGGCACCACGCCGCTGCCAGCCGAGCTGCGGCACACGGATGCACCAGCACGGCACAGGTGGCATCGATGGCATTCAATGATTGATCGGTCAATAGATTCTGTGCCGTTGTGCCGAGGCCAATGAAGAGGGAGCTAAGCTCCTGCAGGGCACAGACCAACAGATGCTGGCTGAAGAGTGTCTCCTGATTGGAATCCTTTGCATTCTCCGGATTGAAATCAATCGAATTCATTTGCTTGGCCACCAAATGAATGAGCTCCTTGCAGGCAGCGCTTTGCGCCTTCTCGCCAAGCATTTTGCCAATTGTAGAGCGTAAGATGAAGTTGATGCATTTGCGTGAGTAGACCGCATCCACATGCGAACAGGCTGCCTTAGGATTGGCCACCAGATCCAGCACATGTGCCAGAAATGTGCCCAATTGTCGTTCCAGCCAAACGCTGCCCATGAACTGCACAAAGACCACATACGCGTGTGTTACACCCACGCGCACTTCACGATTAACGCCCGAGCTGCCTTTGATGATTTCCCCGGTGCCCTTGAGGAACGAGGCGCCCCCACGTAGAAATCCTGACATAAGTATGCCGAGTGCCTCGTCTAATGACACCAGGCGAAAAGTGCTTCCCTTCTGGGCCTGCAGTGCGGCCAAGGCCTGTGCATGTGGTGACTTTTTGTTGGTGGCCGCTTCCGCCAACTGCTGTGTATACGCAAGCAGCGTTCCCAGTAGCTGAGCAACGGCACAGCGCACCTCATAGTTGCTGCCATCGAAGGCACGAAAGCATAGCGTGCCCAGACTCTCCAGTTCCGCTTGATACAGAAACGGTGCACTGTAAATCATCTTGTGTATGCAACGTGCGGCAGCAACACGCACAGCCATCACGCGATCGAGTAGACAATGCTTGGCCGCCTTGTAGATATCCTTATGCACATTGGCAATGGCAGTGCCCATGCCAGCGCTAACCTTCTCCAGCGTGTGCATGATCTCAATGCGGGCCTGTGACTCAGCGTTTCTCAGAGTACGAATGAGTATCTGCACAGTGTCCTCATAGGTGCGTCCCATCATGCGGCCAAGTTTCTCGTACATGGAGCCCAAAACGCAAATGGCAGCACTGTGGGAAATTAGACATTGATAAACAAATCAGATATTAAAGAAGTCTTCTCTCTAATTACTATTAAAAACAAAAACTATAGATTGGTTTATTGTTCATTTAATTTACTTACAGCTTAGTGGGCAAATAGCTTGGTGAATCATCCTTGTTCTTAAGTATATCATTGCATGCATTGACTGTATCGAACAGCATGAAGGTGTCGCCCACGGAGAAGAGTGTGGCCAGTGCGCTGGCAATGAGCTTGCGCATCGGCGGCCCTGGTGCACCTTGTATGCGCTCCGAGAGCTGCTGTACAAGTTTCTTTTGTCCCGTTTTAATCTCATGTTTGGGCATGGTAGGTAAAGATTTCTCTAGATAACGCAACCATTCCAGCTCGAAGACAGCACGTTTGTGTTCTGGCAACTGCTTCAGTGCATCCTCATTGAGGATCAATGTATGAGCGAGTTCCATTTCGTTGCGTGCCTCGTTCTCGTCTTCTTCCACACTGTTTCCTAGTCCCGCTTTGCCAGCAGCAGCGTTGTCGTTACTATATATAAAAGATCTGCAATGCGAATGGAATGTGTTCTTTAATTGAAGTATACCATATGAGAGTGCATGTGTGTGTGTGTGTCTGTGTGAGCACACATATGGCGTGGGAATGATGATGAACAGCCGTTGCTCGCTTTTCAACAGAATCGACACTGCCCTTCCCAGCCACATCCCACTCACTCAACACTTTCTGTCTCTTGCCCACACAATGCGCTGCACGAATGACTCGCTCGAAATCGGTTTAGCTGAACTTGAACTACGCAACAGACAGATATTATATCAGACATCAAGTTTAAGTTTCATTTGGAAACTGGAAATGCAGCTTGAGGGTCGATTGATAGCTCAACAAGAACTGGGTAAAGACTAAATAAAGGAGAATAAAGAATAAAGTTTCTTAAAAACATTTGTTAAGGATATGTGAAATATGTATAACAAAATACACAAAGCGAAAAGTGAAAGAAGATAATTAACTTTTGAATACTATAGTTGAATTTGCCAATGGTCTAACGATAAATGTAAATTAATTAAAGGAATAAACAAGATAAATGAACTATATCTTGCGAAAAGTAGAGATAGTTACTTCATTTTCAAACTAATTCATAGATTAGATTGTATTGGTTAAGTCTGCGAAATTTGAGCTAGATTAAACAAAGATAAAGCCAGACATATCTATCTATTTGACACTAGGAAGGACCAAGATTAAAGATTGGTCTCCTCCAATTGAGATAAGTTCAAAGAAAAAGACTTGATGAACCAAATAAATCAACTGTTGATGGATGATGTATGCTCTATAAAGGATCACTTACTTATAGAGCATAAATCATCCATAGAAAACTCGCCTCAACTTGCATATTGATACCTTATACAGCCTGCCATGACTGCCGACCTTGAAGTTGCGCTCATTTGCGAGTAAAATCTTAAGAGAAGGTCAAAAGTTGCGAGTAGTTTTTCAATTGACAAAAAACATGCATCATCGTTTGGAGCAAAATAAATGCGATGACGTTCTACTAACATCTTGCTAAATATTGGTTTACTCACACTCACACACACAAATACAAAAGAAACTATCGGGAAGCTATAGTAGACCAACAAGCAAAGCAATATGTGGCACATCCCATTCAATGATAAGTGCGGGCTCTGTCGCCTTGGGCGCGATAAAAAGTAACCATTGACATACATAGCATATATGAATTTATGCACACACACTCACACACATACATATAATAACATACACTGCCTTAGGAAAGTCAAGAGGAGCCAAATTACAAGTGGGAGGTGGTGGTGGAGGAGGATGAGGCCTTGGGGCCACCGAAACAAAGACATGAAACGAAAATTGGTGCCTGCTATGGGGCAACAATGGTTATGCGGCAGCGGAGGCGGCTTTCAAGGCACAATGGGGTGAAGGAGGACTCTAAGGATTCTTTTGTGGGCTTTTGTTGTTGGTTTGCGGTCGGCGCCTCAAGTGGCGCGCATGTTGCATATACAAAATCAAAATCGCATATACTATGCTCGAGCTGTTGTGGCATGATGTGTGTGTGTGTGTGTGTGTGTGTAGAACAATTGACGTCTGCAGGCTCTGGTTACATAAGTCGCCTGCCTGGCACGTTCTGCATTGGGGAGGGAGTTGGGAGTCAAGTAAAACCTGTAAGGTGCAGCTTAAGGAAAATGCAACCACTAAAAAAAGAGAAACCAAACCAGACAAAGACATCGACAACGACGAACGGCATCTAAAATCTGCACATCCCACCACCTTCACCACCCTTTCACCGTGGTGGTGCTGCAGCACCCCCCTTGTTGGTGGTGGTGAGTTGCCTGTGCCTTTGTTGTAGCTCGTCTCCTCGTCGGCGTTTGCTTTGTTGTTGTCTGTGTGTGTTTTTTTTACCTGCGCGCCTCGTTGATGACTTTGCGCAGAAACTGCGGCGTGCGTGCAAAATTTAAGTTTTCCATTGTTGCAACTTTGATTTAAAAACTTTCTTTATGTTTCCCTCCTTCGCTTCTTTTGTCAATTATTTTTACTTGCAGTGTGCGGCGGCCGCTTGCAACTTTCACACAAATCGATAAGTATTTTTCATGTCACTTTTTTTGTTGCATCTTTTGCAAACGCTTTACTTAGTATTTTTCATGGTATTTTTGTACGTTTGTACATTCGATTGTCACAATTGGTTTGTCCATTTAACTGTTTATTGAAAATAATTGCAAATATTATATATGTACAACACTCCTTTTAGTATAAAAAAAAAAACTAATTGTAGCAGTCGCAACAACAAATAGCAGCGGCACTTGCTGCTCGCACCAAATACAAACGGCAACTGGAAGCAGAGTGCAAAAGAGAGCGGCAAAGTCAAAGCAAAGCAAGGCAAGCGCAACGGCTTTGGCAATCGTGGTAAAGCGCGTCACAGTTGAGAGGGTCGTTACGTGCTGTTATCGCACATAAAGTTTGTGACGTCACAAGTGCATAAAAGTTGTCAAGTCACAGAGTAAAGTCGTTTCTTGTGCTATACTGCAGACATATTTACAATATTTTAACTATTTACTTAATATAAAGTATTAAGTTTCTTTAATCTGTTTTACTTTAGTTTCCTTTACTATTGAATTCCAAATAACCTTCTGTATGTTAATTCGGACGTCACTTATCAACTGTTATGCGTAACCTCTCAACAGTAAAACTCTTGTGGCACAGGCGACGCGCTGACTGTGGGCAAAAATCAAAGAAAAAAGGGAGAGAACGACAAGAGAGAGAGAGAGCGACGCGCGAGAGCGTCTCTCACTCTCTTTCGCTTTGACTGTATGTGTGTGTGACGCATATTATGTTTGTGTATGTAAGCGTTGTTTATGACATTGTCACAGCTGTTAAAAGCCGCCTGCAACAAATTGGCAAAATCGTTATCGATTAATCACAAGCAAAACACACTCAAACACATACATCGTTTATCGAGCTTAGTGGGCGGGCTGCCAAACTGTGTCAATGTGCCAAATGGCCGCTTGTGGTGAATATTTTATGAATTAGAATTTATTACGTGTTTGATTGTTTACAAAATACTTAAAATAAAACTAGGGCAAAAACTGCATGCTGGGTATATGCATGAGTGCCTTCGAAGTGGGACTACTTGGATTGCCCAGATCTTTAATTATACCCTGGACACGAGCAACAACATCGCTGCGCTGTACATCTCCGCGGTCCAACATGCGCCGGAAGAGAGTGTACAGTTGCCGTGTCGAGGAGGCATTCGACAGTTCATACAATTGTTGCAGCAAATCCTCCGAGTATCCCTCGTATTTACTGAGATTAGCTGCCTTTGCATCGCGCTTCAACAGATCGTAGACCAACAAGAAATCCACATATGGTTTTGTTGGTGGCACCCGCTTCTTGCCCGCCGTCGAGGTGCTGCTCCATCGATCCATTGCAGACTCAACGTCAAAAGCAGCCCGCCCGTAGTTATCATCATAGAGACGCAAAAAGTTATCCAACGATTCTACATCATTAGTAAAATCATCGTGCAGCGCCTCTGTCTGAATGTCGCGTATCAGCGATAGTGGCAACCTATCAAAGTCCGCATCGCTGTTGATCTCACTGAACAGGGCTTGACCCTCCAGTGGAGCTCGTGCCGCTTCAGCTGCAGCTGCAGCTGCTTCATTGCTGCCTGGAGCAAAGACTGCGGGTCCATGTGCTGGCGTGGGTGCCGCTGTGGGTTTCTCCGTGGTTGAGGTGCGTTGTGGTGTCTCCCACCAACTGGGTGGCTGCCACCAGCCCGTTGTACTGCCCACAGGTCGTCGCGTTGTGCTCATCGTCGTTGGCCGCTTCGTTGTGGTGGTGCTGCTCATGGATGCGGGAGGCTTAGCTGGCAACGGTGTCGTGTTGCTATCGTCGTGTTGCCCATCTTCCGCCTGTGCATCGAATGGCGGCTCCGCGGTAGTGCTGGACAGTGGTTCATATTGCAGCAGATCGATGTAGTAAGCCAGCGCCTGCATCGAGGCGGGCAGATAACTGTCCAGCAGATTAGCCGATCGACAAGGCGAAAGCAGCCCGAACAGCAGCAAAAGGAATCTCAGTTTCGAATTGCGCATTTCACAGAAATCTTTTACAATTTTATCAACGGTTAGCGCGGCAGAGAGACAGTTTGGTAACTGAAAGTTGGCAGCCAGCAAGAATCTTCAGAGACTGAAGCTGGTTTTACGATTGGATGCTCAAGCTTAAGTTTCTTTATACCCTGCATAGTCTGTAGCAGGCATAGAAAGTATGGAGTGGGTAAGTTTACAGTTAAAGTTTTTGCTCAGAAATGAAACCAACTGAATATATCGAAATTATTTCAAGTCAACTCTAAAAAGAGTCTTTAAATTTGATGCAGAAATACTTAATGAAAGATTTCGAACACCAACTGCAAGCCTTATAATTAATTCCTACAGGGTATATGCAAGTCAAACATTATTTGTCAGCTTGACCGGCTTTGGCTTTTTTTTTGTTTTTGGCAAACTTGTTAAACAGAGGCCAGCGACCGCTTTTGTGTGTTGGACACTGCGCGTTGCGTCAAAAAATTTCGGTAACCGACGTTGTTCCAAGTATTGTTCTTGGAATTGGAAAGAGTGAAAGAGATGAGTGTACGGCAAACCAGTTTGGGTATGGACGATGGTGTCTCTTGAATATTTATAAGCCACATTTATATAAACCTGAATTTGTATTTCGATATGAATAAGAAATGGTCAACAAAACCCAGGAAAACATTACATCAAAATGCAGTTTAGGGTGAACTGCATGCAGTTTAACAGCCACTGCAAAATGCACTCGGATGCGTTATCGATCAATAATATAATCGAGCAAAGCAACAAGAGAAACAGAGACAGAGAGAGAACAAACCTGTTGTACCTGGCACACGTCACAGTTGTAGCTGTTGTTATTGTTGGTGTTGTTGTTTCGGCTAGCCTATGTTTTCGCTTTTTTGGGCATGCCAAAAAAAATGGCACAAGGTAAACAGGCCGCACCGTTTCAATCAATATAACGGGAGAGGGCACAAAATTGTATTTGATTGCTATGTTTGCTGTTAACCGATATGTATGGATATTTGCTAATAGTTTCACATTTCTCTTTTGCACAAAAATACAAACAAAAGCAAAGCGACACTGACGATTAACACTTATGTATGCACACAATCTCGGGTACTGTAATTATTAGTGTCGTGTCGTGTTGAGGAGCCCACACCCACACCCACTAACCGACGTACACGATACCCCACTAACACAGACACACACACACGCACGCACACAAGATGCATGCATTGACAAATGTTTGCGTTGCACTCAATTTGTTGGCGTTTAGAGTGTTTAACTCACCGTTTCACAATTTTTGCATTCACTTTTTAGCATAAAGAGACGCTTTCACATGTTTAATGCTTTAAATTTTAATGAACAATTGCAATTTTCACTCAATTTGGTTTCACTACGCGTTGATATGTGTTGTGTATGCGTCAAATCGATAACTGTATAGCTAATCGTTGCTAGGCATAGCGATAGTGGAACGATGTATCGTGAAAACAGCTGTTTCAAGAAAACACCTCGATTGACTGATTTATTTACGTTTTCTATTAAATCGATAACTTGTTTTGGGACAAACAGCTGCTTCTCATCGATAACATTAGATTACACGTGCTACAATGTTTGGTATTGTTTGATTTCAAGTCCTATAATTTTGTACATTGAAAATCAATTTTAAATAAACAACATGGCCAGAAGACCAGAGCACTCGGCACCGCCAGAGATTGTAAGTAAAGGGCATGGAAATATACAATTGTTGTAACATTTGATTTACTTTTGCAGTTCTACAACGACGATGAAGCCAAGAAATATTCCACAAAGTAAGTGATTTGAAAATAGTATACGGAACGCTTTGTTTATCTCCATTTTGTTGTTTTTAGCACACGCATAATAGAAATTCAGGTGGAAATGGCAGAACGCGCATTGGAGCTACTAGCGCTGCCTGATGATGATGAATCGTGTCTTATTTTGGATGTTGGCTGTGGCTCTGGACTCTCCGGCAGCGTACTCGAGGATAGCGATCACATATGGGTTGGCATCGATATATCAAAATCTATGCTGGACATTGCGGTAGACCGTGAAGTTGACGGTGATGTTATACTGGGTGATATGGGCGAGGGCATGCCCTTCAAGCCTGGCACCTTCGATGGAGCCATTTCTATATCGGCCCTTCAATGGCTTTGCAATGCTGACAAATCCTATCACAACCCACACAAACGTCTCTTGAAGTTCTTCACGACATTGTTCTCGTGCCTGACGCGTACAGCACGCGCAGTTTTTCAATTTTATCCCGAGAATGCAGAACAGATTGAAATGATCACATCGCAAGCCATGAAAGCTGGCTTCTATGGTGGCCTAGTCGTTGATTATCCCAACTCGGCAAAGGCCAAGAAGTACTATCTGGTGCTTATGACAGGCGGAGCAGCTGAACTGCCCAAGGCTTTGGGTAAGTCAATCTCGATGCAAGATTCTCTCGAGTATAAGTGACGTTTTTTGATTTTCAGGTTCGCCAGAGGAGGAACGTCGCGTCAACTACATAAAGAAGCGTGATGCGTGCCGGGAGGCTCGTGGTAAAGCGCCTAAGAAGTCGCGCGATTGGATTCTGGCCAAGAAGGAGCGCCGTCGTCGCCAGGGCCTAGAGACGCGCCCTGACACCAAGTACACGGCGAGAAAACGTAGCGGGCGCTTCTGATCAATACCAAATAAAAAAATTAATCACAATTCGCTGAATTTATTTAAACATTTAAGCTTAACCCTATGTTAAAATTGATCTAGATAGACTCTTTAGCTTTATACTTTGTCGTTCGCGCTATTAGTAGAAGTTGTCGCTGCTGCTGCCTGTTCCTGATCCCTTTTGTGTTTAATTTGGGCTTTCTGTTTGGGCGTATCGTAGGAAGGTTCTACCAGAAAGAATAAGTAGACAGCACAGGCACAGAAGAGAATGGAGATCATTACAATATCTGTCTGTCCCGAAATTCGGTTCTGTTCCTTCTGCTCACGCATTCGATCGTATTTCGCTTGAGCCGCCTGACGTCGATCGAAGTTCTTGCCATAGTGCGCCCTGCTCCACTCATCGAAATTGTATATGGGCGTGCGTCCTTCGGCGTCTGCGACTTTGGATTTCTGAAATCGTGACTTGTAGAACTTGGTCTGTGCATCGTCCTCGACGATCTCCGCTTCCTCTTGTACATCTCGTATGTCTTGTGCGTACTGCGACCCTCCCGTCTGTACAATACCTTTGTCATAGAGCCGCCGCAGTCGGTAGTTGCCCAGTACCTCGTAGGCTTGAGTAATTTCACGAAACTTCTTAGCGGCACTTTCGCTACCTTCATTGCGGTCCGGATGATAGAGCATTGACAATTTGTAGTATGCTGCCTTTATTTCTGCCTGTGTGGAACCCTTAATAATGCCCAAGGAATCATAGAAGTTAACCTGCTGCCTTTGCGCGGGTGTTGTGTGCAGATTGCGTGCAAGTTGGCACCACAGTAGCTGGGCATATTTCAGCATATCTTAGTAAATGTTTTCTCAGCTTTTTATTATTGTTATATCACATTATTTTCGTAGCCAAACAACGCACGATGATCAGCTGTTTCCACCTGAATTTAAACTGTTCAAGATTTGTTGCCTATCGGGCTTTTTGCTTATCGATAGTCCAGCTGATTGTCGACGTTGTCAGGTGAATGGCAAATTGAAAACTGTTGCTGCCGCAACTTTTTCGGTTTTCCTTTTGGACGTTATTTATATATAGAACGTCAAAGCGATTACTTGAAATTTTCAACGCAGCGTGCTTGTTTTTCACACTAGTTTTCCCCACACCGTGTGTTTGTGTGAGTCTGTGTGTGTGTGTGTGATCGAGAAGTTTCTGCATCCAATAAATTTGGGCCAAACGGTATAAGAAAAGCGCATTATTGATCAAAACAGTGAGTCATTCGGATCGCAAGTGAAACATCTCGATCTTTTTCAATAAAAATAATTGTTTTTCATTTAGAAAATTGTATAATCATGACTATCGACGACAAAGCAGCCGATGTCGCTATTAGCCACAAAGACAAAGGCAACGAAGCTTTCAAGGCTTCCAAATGGACGGAGGCAGTGCAGCAATATAGCGCGGCTATCAAGTTGGGTGGCAAGCACAAGGAACTGCCGGTGTTTTATAAGAATCGAGCTGCCGCATACCTTAAATTGGAACAATATACGGAGGCTGTTGAGGACTGCAGCGAATCATTGCGCCTGGCGCCCAATGATCCCAAGGCATTGTTTCGACGCGCCCAGGCTTATGAGGGATTGAACAAACCAGAGGAGGCATACAAGGATGCCACGGCCCTGTTCAAGGCAGATCCGGCCAACAAATCAGTGCGGCCCATGTTGGAGCGTTTGCATCTGATTGTCCAGGAGAAAATGGCACAGAATGCCAAAACATCGACAAAAGTGATGCAAATGATGGACCTTGCTTTCGATTACTCAGCGCCCATTGAGAAGCGACGCTCTGCAGCGAATAATCTAGTTGTGCTGGCCAAGGAGTCAGCCGGAGCAGAGCTGCTGTACAAGGAAAAATGCGTGGAGAAGATTGCTTCGTTAGCCAAGGTGGAGAAAGATCAGGATATCTACCTGAATATGGTGCGTGTGGTGGCCTCCCTTTGCGAGAACAACGTGGAACGCACCAAGGGTGTGCTCACTGTACTGGGCATTCCCTGGTTTATGCGTGTGCTCGACCAGAAGCACGAGGACTGCGTTAACACTGCCCAGTTCTGTCTGCAGACCATTATCAATGCCTTGACCGGCCTCAAGAACAAACCGGACTCCAAGCCAAATAAGGAGCTGTGCCAGCGACACAACAAAGACATTGATACTCTCCTCACGTGCCTCGTCTACAGCATTACGGATCGCACAATATCGGGCAAGGCACGTGATGCCGTGATTGAATTGCTTACCCGTAACGTGCACTACACGGCACTTGAGTGGGCAGAACGTCTCGTGGAGATTCGTGGTCTGTGTCGCTTGTTGGAAGTGTGCTCTGAGCTTGAGGACTACAAGTATGAGAGTGCTATGGACATAACGGCATCGTCGAGCACCATTGCCTCCGTGTGCTTGGCACGCATATACGAGAACATGTACTACGATGAGGCCAAGCTACGTTTTACAGAACAGATCGATGAGTTTGTCAAGGACAAGCTGCTGGCGCCCGACATGGAGTCCAAGGTGCGTGTCACTGTGGCTATGACAGCGCTGCTCAACGGCCCCCTCGATGTGGGCAATCAAGTTGTGGCCAGAGAGGGTAAGTAATGGTCTAATGATTGAAGATACTCTATTAAATCCTTGATTGTTCTCTAGGTATTCTCCAAATGATTCTGGCCATGGCCACAACGGATGACGTGCTGCAACAGCGCGTGGCCTGTGAGTGCCTTATTGCTGCCTCATCGAAGAAGGACAAGGCGAAGGCCCTGTGCGAACAGGGCGTGGATATACTCAAGGCCCTTTATCACTCCAAGGATGATGGAATACGCGTTCGTGCGTTGGTCGGTCTCTGCAAGCTGGGCAGCTATGGTGGCCAGGATGCAGCCATAAGACCATTCGGCGATGGTGCCGCTCTCAAATTGGCCGAGGCGTGTCGCCGCTTCCTCATCAAGCCCGGCAAGGATAAGGACATTCGTCGCTGGGCTGCAGATGGCTTGGCTTATTTGACATTGGATGCTGAGTGCAAGGAGAAACTGATCGAGGATACGGCATCGATACATGCCCTAATGGATTTGGCACGCGCCGGCGATCAGTCGTGCTTGTATGGCGTCGTTACCACCTTTGTGAATCTGTGCAATGCGTACGAGAAGCAAGAGCTGGTTCCAGAAATGGTAGAGCTGGCCAAGTTTGCCAAACATCACATACCAGAGGAACATGAGTTGGACGATGTGGACTTTGTGAACAAACGCATAACAGTGTTGGCCAATGAGGGCATTACCACCGCTCTCTGTGCACTGTCCAAGACCGAAAGCCACAACTCGCAGGAGCTCATTGCACGTGTGTTGAACGCTGTCTGTGGCCTGCAGGAGTTGCGCGGCAAAGTGGTGCAGGATGGTGGCGTGAAGACGTTGCTGCGTCTGGCCTTGGAGGGCACTGACAAGGGCAAACGACATGCCAGTCAAGCACTGGCACGCATTGGCATCACCATCAATCCCGAGGTGTCATTCAGTGGCCAACGATCGCTGGATGTGATTCGTCCACTGTTGAATCTACTGCTGCAAGATTGCACAGCGCTGGAGAACTTTGAGTCGCTGATGGCGCTCACCAATTTGGCCAGCATGAACGAGAGTGTGCGTCAGCGCATCATCAAGGAACAGGGCGTGTCGAAAATTGAATTCTATCTCATGGAGGATCATTTGTATCTGACACGCGCGGCAGCACAGTGTCTCTGCAATCTGGTGCTGTCTGACGATGTGGTGAAAATGTTTGAGGGCGAGAACGATCGTGTCAAGTTCTTGGCACTGCTCTGTGAGGATGAGGACGAGGAAACAGCCATGGCATGTGCCGGTGCGCTGGCCATGCTCACCTCCGTGTCGACTAAGTGTTGTGCCAAGGTTTTGGCTATTGAGAGTTGGTTGACCATTCTACACACACTCATTGCCAATCCCAGTCCTTCAGTGCAGCATCGTGGCGTGGTCGTTATTCTAAACATGATCAATGCGGGCTCCGATATTGCCAAGAAACTCCTTGACACGGACATTATGGAACTGCTCAGTGGACTGAGCCAATTGCCCGACAACGATCGTGCCAAAGCCCGCGAGGTTGCCATACAATGTCTGTCGGCGGCGGAAAAGCATCATATCATTGAGAAATCAGATGATGCTGAAATACCCGACGTCTTTGCCGAAAGTGCCAAAATCACCGAAATCGTCGACGAAGACTAAATCGACGCTTCTTTTCATTTGCTTCCACTCTCATTAGACTCATCAGCAATTTTTAAACGTGTCATCATGCAATTTTATTTATTTCTGCAACTTGTACTTAAGCAAAAGTGTTTTATATTTTAACTATTTACGAATTTATAATAAATTCAGCAAAGTGTTTCGTTTGAATAATGATTTTTTATTTGCACTCAAATGGAAATCTTAAATTTTGATTGCGGCGTATTAAGGAGTGTACAATATTCGTATTAAGGAGTATACAATAATTATAATGGATCATGTAGAAAATGCCTTAGGTTCTTTGGTGAATTCTCCTGCCCCACTTTCACTTTTCTTCTAATTGAAAATATTTTTAATAAAAAACATGTTGTTAGCTTTAAAGAATGGAATATGATAGTTCTTGTGAATTTAAAGATATGTCCAACTAATTTTTTTTAAGGATCTGGAGTCCATTTTGAAAACTATAACTTAAACTGGCTGTCAATCGAAACTGTCTTGTAGATAATGTATTTAATGGGCCTATAATAATATTTCCTTATAAAAACCCTCCATAAATTTAATTCGTATTCCAAAAACAAGCAGCAATTGATTATTAAGCATTATTATATTATTATTATGGTGTCTTTGGTGAGCACTTCATAAATTCTGTAAATTTGTTTTCCCAATTCGCACACAGTGGTCATTTTTGGTCTTCTTTGGCAACCGCGTTGCGTGGGCTGCCATTTTTGGGGGCAGACCGAGGTTTGTAATTTGATTTTGTTTTGCCAAGGGGGGAAGGGTGTAAAGCCCCTTCTAAGATATAAGCACATACATATATTATATGCATTTAAGGACTTGGTGCGCATTTCATGCATTGTTAATGGGGAGTATTATTGTATTATACCATAGCATGTGAGTTGCTCGCCTGGCTACGACGGTATTTTCCCACATTGTCAGAGCGGGGCCGAGGCAGCAGCTGAGCCAAGCCGAGTTGAGTGTTCATTCCAACACTTAAACTGACATTAGCCAAGAGCTTCGCCGCGTTGGAACTTCTAATGCAGAAATAATTGCAGTAGCTGCTGCCGCCGTCGGTAGCTGCTGTTGCATCTTCAGCAAGAGTCTTTCTTCAGTCCCATTCCCGAGTTCTAGCTTTGGGTTCTTTGAGTTCTTTTCAAATTGCTCAATTTCAATGAAATATTATTAAATAAATTAATGTAGCGTTAATTCATTTTGCTTTTCTATAGAAAATAGCTGTAGATCTTGCGCCCTGCTGAGCGTCTCTGCTGCGCTGCCAGCTGCAGTGTCTTCTTCAATTCCCGATTTTAATCCGAAGCTTAGCTTGGGATTAACGGCATTTTTAAGAGACTTGAGTGTGTGACGAGGTACTCCTCCCATATGACAGCGCATGTCAACGGAATGAACAGCAATCCCTGCACATTGCTCCGTAAGTGAAGTGAGAAAGGGGGATTGTACTGAGGGGGAAGGGTGTAAGAACAATATCAACGAATCAGGTCGCATTAGGCTTTTGTTAGGGCCCTGACAATTGATAGACTTGATATGCTCCTATAAGCAAAGTTTACAATGCGAACAAATCATAAAGCGACAATTTCAAGCAAGAAAGCGCAATTACTTGACAAGGTGAATACAAACCAAAAAAAAAAAACTATAACTGGGCTAATTTGTTTATAGCACCTTATTAAACTCTAACTATATTTGATAGCTTCTATATCTCATAATAAAGATCTTAAATGGTTATCTTAGAACCAACCCTACTTATCTCAAAAAACATTAAAGATACCTTCTTAATTATATATAAAATGCATCTTACTATAAGGTAATACCATACCACAGGTAAGGTAAGGTAATACCATAATAAATTATAAAGTGCTTTATAACATCCACTTTGATTATGATATCTCCCTTCAAATTATTTATTCAATACCTAACTTTATAAAATACTCCCCTCGCTGATCTTTAGCAATTTCAAAACAGTTTTTCAATCAGGCCATCACATTTCTTGGTAATCGACAGTTTATCACTTCGCCTCCGCACCAAGGCAAAATCAATTGACACTACACGAATTTAATTTCAAAACATTCGCTGGGTTCCATAACGATCTTACATCAATTGAGCGATTGATCGCCAGGCAACCACTTGCACTTTCAACAAGCGCGTTCTACTCGAACAGCGAACAACGAACAACTTTCATCTGGTTGCGGCAAGTTGCGGACTTTCGGTCCAATCGGTCAAGTTGCTGCAGTCGTTCGCCTCAGGGGCGGCATGGGATGGATGCACAGGGGGGGGAGGGGGGATGCGAGGGGTGCCTTGTAATTTGCATATTTTCCGCATGCGCAGACGAGGCGGCGTTTTTGTTGTTTCATTTCATGTTTGTTTTTTCTCTCTTTCGTTTTATTGAACAAAATATTGACATGAAAATCGGCTTTCGATTTTCATGCGATCGTGCGACAAATTGTGCGTCGCAGCGCAGTCGCAGCTTCAGTTGCAGTTGCTCCACAAAACGAGATTAAATGGAAAGTGAAGTTGTGCATGCGTCGCCAATCAAACGCAGCGCGGAGACCGGCTAAGAGTGTCTCTCTCTCCTCTCTCTCTATGTCTATCTTTGCCTCTCTTTCTTGGGGCTGTCTCAGTTTGTCTGCGTAATTAGGACAAAATGTCTAATGTTGACCAAGCCAAAAAGCAAATACTCGTCTGCACTCGTCTGGTTTCGTTTTTGGCTTACGCACCTGATGACCAAAGCCAAATGCAACTGGTTGTAGCTGTTGTTGTTATTGTTGTTTTGGCCACTGCAGTTGTTGTTGTTGTTGCACGCAACTTTTACTCGGTTGGAAAGTTCTTCTGTCAACGCTTTGATTTGATTAGCCAAGCAAACACAGGTGGTGGGAAGGGCAAGGGGGAGGTCTCAGCTTCATCTTCTACTTCGGGAAAGTGACTGAAACTGAAAGTTGAGCCCGGAACATCTGCTTAGGCTTATGATCGGACTCAATCAGAAAAGTTTGACAATTTTTTTGGGGGGAAAACAAAAGCAAACAAAAATCTAAGTGGAACGTGGAAGCTGTTGGGGTACATGCTTATAATAGATTGATGAATGCGTTGGATGGTAATCTGATTGAATGGGTTTATTGTTTGGTTTTGATTTAACTTTGAATTCTTTAAAGAAGCTCAACGAATTTCACTATTCAGAGTAGTATTAACACTGTTCCCACCCAAGACAGACAGCAGTTGCTTGCTGTGGCATTCAATGTTCTGCTTTTACTTTCGATTTTCGATGGATTTGATATGGATTTCGATTAATTGCATCAATAATTGCAAATATCTTTAATATTTGAAATGCAATTCAAATTTTAGTTTATTATACCTGATATCTTACATTTTAAAATAAACAAACAAGTACTGTAAAAATACTATAAAAGTTTGTGGCATTATAGATATATGCTACCGTGCTATAAAACTGACAGTGAAAGCTAAAACGAAGAATAAGTAAACGCAACTAGTAATAAACAAATAAAAAAAGGGATTTCCATGTTCATTTCTGTGTTGGGAAAACAATTATCAAACGTTTTTCACAAACATTTTCCCTGTGAAAATTGTGCACGCCAAGGAAAGTTGCGCCAGCACTAGAGAGTGGAAAACGATGAAAACAATTAGGCAAAAACTGCAAGCTCAGCAGCAGCTCAATGAAAGCTGAGCAAACTCGACTGAATGCTGAATATATTATTTCCTTAGCCTTAATGAGCGCACTTGGGATGAGTTTACAGTTTGCACAGTTTTGAGAGGATTGAATTGGCAACTTCACTGAATATGGGCACTTGATATGGCAGTGGCGACAGTTGGCGTTTGTTTAGTGGGTAACTACACCCACCCAAAGAATAGCCATCCCTCCAGGATATGATAATCGATATATTCTAAATATGCAAAACAAACTTTTAAGATATTGCTTTTAACCTTAAATGTTGATAATGTTTATTAACAGAGAGGACTCGTCTCTGTTAAAATATGTTCTATCGATAACTGAAGTTTGGAGTAACTGATGTGCCACAAATTGACGCTAAAATTTAATCAAGTATACATAGTTGCTCGAGCATTGAGATGAGTAGGAAATTTCCATAGTTTTACAGTTATTAATTCATATGTAGATCACATCTAGGGCTGCGAGAACATTCGCGGCACAGTTTAAGAGCCACTGGATTAGGAATCTGATGCTGTGTGGCCAAACTGTGTGTGCATCAATGACTTAAATCGCTTGACAAATGCCCGGCAATTGGCATAAACTTAGCCAGCCCTGAGTGCTCAAGCCTAATTATAGCTGTGCACGTCTGATCGGTTGTTTCCTTTCACACACACACGCACACACACAGAATGTGATCTTGGCTTGCGATCCATTTGCTGGATTTGCTGCATTTGGCGCGATTCAAATGCCCGGCAATCTTTTCAATTATTGCTTATCATTGCGATGGGCAGACAAATGTCATTAGTGCAGGGCACACACAATACAAAGGCAGCCAACGCTGTTGTTGCCTGCAACATTGTTGTGCTTGTCTGGCGCGACTGGCCGCGTTGCAAGTGGTAATGTTTGCATTGCCACATGTTGCACCTTCAGCGCGTGCTTAGCATATTTTTGCAACCATAGCCGGGATCGAGACTCCTCTTATCGCTGCACCCGAAGCGACGATATAAATTCCAAATTTTTACCTATCGCATTGCATGCTACAATTTTCGACGATATGTTGCAGTTTCTTTCATTCCCCGGCTTTGACTTTGTTTGCTGTGCAGTTTGCCGCCATGTGCAGCATGTTGCGGTTGGCTTTCAATGGCTTTTCCTTTTCGCCAGTTGCTTGATTAATTGCCTTGCCAAGGCAAAACGGTAAACGTTTTTCCAACAACAAAAAAGGCAACTATTGACCAAGTTCCGGTCCGAAAAGCTGTTGACAAATGCGCGCAATTATTGGCCGAGACTCGCCATAAGGCTGATTCCAGTGGAAAGCGAAAGTAAGAAACGTAGAGGGTATATCAATGCTGGCAATAAGTTTGTAATGCAAAAGGGGGTACTAATTTTATTAAAAATGTACAATACCTAGAGAAATAGACGTGGCATATCCAAACT
The DNA here is from genome assembly GCA_018903675.1 of Zaprionus capensis. Lineage (NCBI taxonomy): Eukaryota > Metazoa > Arthropoda > Insecta > Diptera > Drosophilidae > Zaprionus > Zaprionus capensis. Next base: position 7,738,563 of record JAEIFN010000964.1, on the reverse strand, counting down.
TTGATCATCAGCAACAGTAGAAACTGTTTTTCGGTATTTCTGTTTGTATGAACGCGTCGATTTTAACTAATATAAGTCTTAAGGTCACTAAATTTAGCATAAGGGTCGCTATACCTTTTATAATGCTAAAGTACATGTCAAATCTTTGATGCCACATCTTACCAACTCGAAAAAACACATTTTCGCTTTTAATATAAGTAGCAAAGAAATATCACATATCATGACAGTAATATGTTATTACCAAGTGTATTCTCTATAAACCAGATATAATCCTTACGCCTATAATTATCTCACAACACTTTTACACTCAATTCCGGCTACATTTATCCCTTTGATCTTAATTGTTTGCCGTCTATTTTAATATGCAGCCTCATCCGCTTGTTAGGTCCTAAACATATTCTCCATTTTCCACATGCTTTTTATTATACATACACATACGCATGTATGTACGTTCCTGGGTCTCCACATATTACGATAGGCACCTTCGTAGGAAAAAAGCAATGCCGCATTCCTGCACAGCGTGTGCTAATGTCAAGGGCAAATTTTACGCTGCCCAGTTTTCTCTTTAATTATGCACTTAGATGGGGCAACCTTTCTAGGATGAGTACGTATGTGTGCGTGTGTGTGTGTGTTTGGGTGTGTTTGTGTGAGCATGTGCAAACTTTGGCGCATTTTATGGACCACTCATTAGATGCGGCCGCCCGATTGAGATACCAACTTTAGTTGGTTCTTTATGACGTCGACGTTGACTGCGACGCAGGCATCGCTGTCGCAGTTGGAATAATATCAACAGACGTTAACAACGCGCACGGCTCATTATAATGGGCGGCACTTTATTTAAATGCGCGCACGGCACATCATTAACAAGGCAAACGGCCAACTTGCCCCACCATGCATGCAGGGGTGCAGTGCAGCAGGCGGGGGAACGTTGCTCTGCCAGGATGGAGGATGCGTCTCTATTAGCCGACGACCGCACGCACCGACGGCGACCAAAACGATTTCATAATATCTCAATTGAGGCCTGCATCGCGCTGCATTGGCCTGTTGCACCATTGGACATCGCCCATCAAAGCATTGTCTACTGCACAGTGGGTTGAAAGCCATAATTACAACACACAGAAAACTGTTAACGGCAAGGAATGCATAAAGTTATTTAATTTTATTATGCATGCTGAAAATCATTTTAAATTAGGTCCGTGTGTTCGTATGAACGTGCTGATCTAAGGCAGTAGAAGAGCTAAGGAAACCAAATCTGGCATGAAGATTCAGGTACACTATATGCAGGTAAATTATACTTCCAAATTTTAGATGCCACGCCTACGACCAGCGCAAATGGATAATTAAACTTTAAAAACGATTAGTAAGAAAAATAATAAATAGAGTTGTAGAGGGATATATAACGACAATTTAATTCCTTAAGTAAACACACATATATATATTAATTATTATAATTATACTATGTTCGGAGCCCCCGAGAAGTATTGCACAAGGGCCCGTAAGACCTTCGCTAAGGTCCTGTATAAAGATACAACAATTTGTTTTGGCAGGCACATTAGATAATATAATATGAAACAATATTCTAAATTTCACCTTCCAAATTTCATTATAATTTCTGCATTTGCATTTTATCTAGTTCCAGTGTGCAGCAGCGGCCGGCGCCTTAATTGGTTTCTCAGAACTAGCAGCTCGCCCTTCCTCAGGCTCTGCAGTACCGTTCTGGTACTGGTTCTGGCACTGTATTCTGGTTCTGGCTGTGCTGCCCCCTGCTCCCCTGCTTCTATGTATGTGTGCGAATGTGCGTTTGCCTATTACGCGTCGCTTTCTGCTGGTTCTGCTGCTGTTGCTGCTTCTTCTGCTGCTGCTTTGCCCGCTAATTAAGGTCGTCAGCGGCCTGCGCTTTTGTGCGTTTGCAAATTACCCCGCAATTGGCAGAAAGGCAGCCTCAAGGGGTGTTGGGTGCGGCATGGTGTGTGTTTGCCTCAAGCTGCAAGCTGCAAGCTCCACTTGGTAATTGCATGCAATGCCTGCAGGGCATCGCAGTGGCTGTCAAACTGTGCGTGCAGCATTTTCATTTACGATTCGCAATGTTTATTGATTCTGCTTAAATTTGATGTGAATTTGTTGGCTCTAAACTAGCTAATCTCTTTAGCTTCCCCATTCAAAATAATCAAAATATTTTTTATGCATTTTATGGCTTCATTGTTAGCTGCTGCCGTTGTCTGGTAATTATACGCCCATTAAGACATCATTGGAGCAATCAATCGATCAATCAAAGCGTGCATCTGCTTGACTACTGTGGCCGGCATTTCCGCTTATCCTTGACACAAATCGGAAGAAATATAATGTATTAATGCGTCATTAGTTCACACAGCAAGTGGACATCAAAGTCGAAAGTCAATATAAACATTAAAGATATCAGAGAGAGAGGGAGAGAGAGGTGTGGGGGCTGCCCACAAATGTTTTGCTATTGTTTCTTGTTTGTCTGCAATGTGATTGATATTTTGTTTGCCAGCCTTCGCCCACAACACAATCTCACGCATCCACACGGCTGTAGATACATTTGTAGCTGGCAAAGTAGTTAATTACACGTGCGTATCTGACAGATAGATATACTACATATCATGCGATACAAATGCCTGCGGGCAAAGTGCCACAGACAAAGCTAATCAACTGGCCAACAAATTGCGCCAGCCTCAACTTGTGGCATTTGTGTAGACCCAATACGAAATTTAATCCATAAAAATCAAGAAACCAAAAATAAAAAGAAAAATTACAAAAAATAATAATATAATAAATAAAAATGCAAATCGCATGAAGCAAAACCTTAAAGAGTTTTTTTTTTTGGTTTGTTTGAGCCGATGATGTTGATGCCGCTGCGGCGATGTGGATAGCTCCCAGGGCCATAATGTTGCGCCGAAATTATTAGCACTTTATTATTTTGGCTGCCACGCCTCTTTCTTGTACGCATTAGCACTAAATTCCAACACACACAGACACTCACATTTATAGAGCTTCAGCTGAACATGTTGAAGGTTGCAAAAGAAGAAGCGATGAAGATAGACTGATAACTGTAAGTGCACCTCGTAACCTATTGTATAATAATCATCTTTCGTATTTAGTAGCACAAACTATACAGTAACGGTACAGAAAAAGTAACAGACCTGTCTAAAATTTTATACCCTACAGCTATTGACTTAAGTTTTTATCTCTTGTTTCTAATTTAGTATATAAATAGTGTATTAGATATGTTAAAAAGCTTTCAAGCGTTCACAAAAGGTTATAAAATTTGTAATTGGTGGGAACAGACATGAAAATTATGGATGACAAATTTATTTTTCAACACTTTGTTCTTCTATTAAACAAATGTAACTAATAATACTCAAATTTTTCGGAATATGCAATTGATATAGGTTAGGTTATTTAGGTCCAAAACATTATTATAACCTTTCGTTTCTTATACTCTTACTATACTAATTACACGTAGACTATAGTGAATAATTTCTTATCAGTCCACCACTGTACATATATACATAATAATATCCGCCGTATTACGTTGCTTCTTTCCTTCCTTTCAATCCCTATATCTTTAACTATCAGCCATATTACGTTGCTTCATTCTTCCTCTCAATCCTTATAAGTTTATTTCTTTAACTACTTAATCTTTTTACCCTCTTAACCGCATCATAGTTATTAATGAAACCCACTAAGCTGCCTGCATGGAGACATTCACTTTCTTATCCTGTAGATTGATAGAGTTGCTAACCTGTTATCGGCTTGGTTCATCTTCATTGGCAACGCAATTTCCTTAGTTAGGATTGAGGAAGTTTCGACGCGACAGACGCATCAAATGTTGCGCAATTTGTCGCTGTCTCACCCGTTGCCACACTTCATCAATCTATCATTCTCTTTCTCTGTCTCCTTGTCGCTCTCAGCTTCAGCTCGTTTTCATGTGTTTGACCTAAGCTGACAACCGCTGACCGCTGTGAACCGCACTCTCTGACCGCAGCTGCCTGGCGCAGCATCTGCTGAGCTGAGCTGCGCTGCGCTGGCATCTTCACCTTTTGCCGACTTTCCACGCTGCGCTTTTCACTTTCTTTGCACGACGAAACTTTGCCACATGACAGGCGAATTTCGTCGTGAGAGCGAGAGCGAGAGTGGGACAGGGACAGCGCATAGGAAAAGGTGGGCAATAGGTAAATGCAAATTGCAAGCGTGTGTCGCGTTGTCGACTTCCTTGCGGCAGCGTCAGCGTCAGTGGCAGCATCGCGTAATTAACATTAAAGCCGCCTTTTGTTGCAGTTGCCGTTGTTGTTGTTGGTGAAATTGTGCGCTTCGCTTTCGTAATGAGGAAATAAATGTGGCCAAATGCGTCGGCGTCGACGTAGCTGACAAACCACCCTCCTTCCCCCCCTTGTGGCTGATAAGCCGCCTGGGATAGGAGCGCAAAGTCATTGCACCCTGTACTCGGGATGCGGTTTCGCAGCGGTTTACACTTATCCGACTTATCGCCGCAGTTGATAAACTGTCGGTTCGTGTCTTAAGTCTTTTGTTTCGGCCAACAATGTGAGAAGAGTTTTCGAATCGTCATGTGGCATGCACAGCACAGCACAGCATAACATAACTGTATTATGCTAGAGAGCGTATAATATCAGAGTCCTAAATGCAGTGCAGACAGTTCTATTATAATTTGCACTCAAAGAAATAGTCGAGTTCATGTTTCATTTATTTTTCAATGATAATATGAATTCAAAATATCGATTAGTACAGAAAATCATGATTTTACTTCAACACTATGTGGTTATTTTTATGATTAGTACAAAATATCGATATTTAACTCAAGACTTTTGTGATGATTGTGACTCCTTATCGATAAGTACAAATTATTGAGATTTTACTCTCGCATTTTAGGTTTATTTAATCGATTAGTACAATCTATAAATACTGTTCTATCGAATTGTATAGTTCTTTTATCGATTAGGACAAATTGAATAGATTTTACTATAGCATTTTAGCTCTAAACTTTATTAATATTTGATGCATTTTGGCATCACTATGATTTCAACTCTTCGCTCACTCGTTTTCTTTCTGTGTACTGTTCATGATCTAGCGCATGATCATGCACCGCCCATTGCTCCTCAGCAGCTCCCCACAGCTCATTGCGAATGTCAATTGGCCAGCTCATCCGACTAAATAGACGCGACGTGCTGCAATTTCAATGCTCGACTTTGCCGACAGATCAGACAGAAAGTCAAGGCCCCCGCTGCACTGCACTGCATTCGCCGGTTCCCATGTGAGTCTCCACCAGAGGGGCGTCCATTTTTCCCACAGTATTTCGCGACAGATGGTGTCGATAAGGAACTGAAACGCAGTACAATTAAAAAACTAAATGCGACGATCGTTATCAGTTGCTGATAAGCAAAGCAGATGAAGAGATGACAAAGTTATATATTTATGATATGAGTTAAACTTTTACTGCAACGTGTTTGATGAAATGATTTCTCCCAAGTCGGAAGCGGAAAACACAATGCAAAATACAATGGAAAACAACAACATCAACTGAGGGAAATGGGGGAAACATAAAGGCAAAAGAAAACTCGCTCCCTTTATTATGACCGCGTGTGCATGTGAGTTGGGTTAGACTTCGAGTCTGTTGGCTAATTTGTTGGTTTCTTGGAAGCGCTAATCAAAAGTTTAAAGCAAGGGGGAGGAGTTGGAAAAGAGGGGAAGTGGGAAATGGGGGGAGAGGGAGGGTAAATTCAGTGCAAGTGCAATGAAATAAAGTACAACAAGGCAAACAAAAAATCGACAGCAGACAGCAAAGTGCAGCCACAAAATGCCAGTCGCAATCTCAGTTCCGACTACCTTCCACCTCCTTGCCGAAGTATCTCGAAGCTTCGACAACCGGAGTAGCAGAGTATCGTGGAATAGCCCGTGAGTGGCGAACAATTATGCAGCAAAATCCACTCGAGGCGTTGCCCGAACCGGCGCTGCCAAGTGATTCTAATGATGCTTCTAATGATATAGTCAAAAGCGAAGCATGTGCTGCCGTCCCAAGTCAGAGGAGTCGCCGCTTAGACAGGCGACGGTAGCAATTGCAATTGTGTGCGAGCGAAGAGAGAGAGAGAGAGGAAGGGGAGATGGAGAGAAGAGATGAAGCTGCCAGCTTGCATGTGCTTAGAGTTAACCCTTATGTGGACAGTGGCAGTTGATTAGGTTGTGCACGTTAACTTAGTTGAAGTTATAGCAAAGCTTGTAAAACAATATATTGAATATTCTATATACAGTTTGAGTTAAATTGGAAAATGTTAATTGATTAAAAGAGGCTTTTGCTTACATATATGTATATGCGATTTTTTTTATACTTTGCATTAACAGTTTGGTTTCTTTAATTTGTTATTGTTTTCTACACTTTTTTTCTAAATATAAGTAATATTGCGCAATTGTAGAAGAATTATGATAATAATATGACATTTTTTATTCATTCTTTATAGTTCGAAAAAGAAAAATCAACAAAATTATTTTCAAAAAGAAAAAACAGCTTCCAAAAATTCACCTAATAAGTTTTAATACTATTAAACTGCACCTCAATGTATAAGAGTTGTCTGAGTATAACTTAAAATATATTTATTGTTATTTTATATAGTTAAACAATTTATTAGAAGAAACCAGAGAAAAGAGTGTCTGACTAAGGGTTAAGCAAAGTGTTCTAGCCGAGAGAAGTCTGCTGCAATTGTGCAGCCCCTGGTGCCACATGCCTGGCAACGTCAGTTTTCAGTTTTTCCGCTTTGATTTTGCGTTAATCTTGGCTTGCACCTGTTGCCTGTTGCTCTCTGCTTCTGGTGCTGCTGCTCCTGCGGCTTCGAGTGCGACTGCATCTGCGACTGCGTCTGGAGGTTCCTTCTGGTTTGCCGTCGATGCCGTTGTTCAATTTTGCGTGCCGTTGCCGCCTCTGTTATTTTAACAATCTGCCATTTAAGCGTAAAAAATGTTGCCTCGTTTCGTGCCGCAGCGTTTTGGGCTATTTGATTTGGCAATCATGGCGCTGACGATGGCGACGTCGGCTGCAACGGCGACTGCGACGGCAACGGCGACGGCGATGGTGATGGCGCTTTGCCCACTTTGCGGATTCTGCGTTCTGCGCGTTTCGCTTTGATTTCGTTCCGTTGCAGCAACTTTGCTTTGATTTGGCTGCAGCTTGTGGCATGCAGGGGCCTCGGGGCAACGCTCACTTTGCCTGGGCGGTGGCCGAATTGGCGGCATTTGTGCGTTTGTCTTTTGGGTGCCCCTTTTTGGGCAACCATTAAAGTTTCAGTTTGGATCACATTCGCTTGGGCAACTTGTGCCATAGAACCGATCAGCAGCAATGCCGCCGCTTGGTATGGACTTTGTTGCAGACCAAAAATAGTTAAGCTAGTGAAATATTTCATATTTTTTCTATTGAGAAATGTAACTACGTTTATCAAGTTTCTATTAGTCTACGCAACCCATTGTAAAATTTGCATATTTACAGGGTATTATTAATTGAGAACTGCATTCTAACTGGGCGTTAAGCGTCCATTACTCAAGCCATTACTCTTGCTGCCAACTCCTGACTAATGTCCCTGGCCAGTGGCAAGGTTGTTTAAGACTGCACAGCCCATTGATCATTCTCGCCTCCCCTTCTACTCTTTGCTCTACCTCTACACCTTCTGCTCCCGTCTCTTGTGCACATTTACATTCGCAACTCTTGAGTCAATTTGATAAGTGCTTTGGTTTTTCTTTTATCGCTCCATCGTTAGTCGATATCAATTTATAAACGGCGGCAGGCAAAGCAGCGAAAACTTCAAACAATCAGCTACCAGATTACAGCAGCAGCAACAACAACAACAACAGCAACAACAACTACAAACTGTGGCAATTGCGTAAATGATGTTCTAATACAACATCAATTACAATGGCAAGCGGCCCATGGCCAAACGGTAATGATGTTGCAGCCTCCAAAGATGCGTTTCGCACAGTGGTTCGAGTATGGCCAAAACTTTATTTGAACTGTGCGTTGACACATTGATGTTTGAGAGAGAGAAAATATAGGACTGATCAATATGATATTTAACTCAGACAAAGTAAATAATACTAAATATATCAAGTTGGATATATAAATTCAATTAAATCTTTAATTTATTCTTTAAATAAATAGTCAATATTTTTAATAATATTGTAAACCTATTTTCAGCCAGCTTTTCTTTCCATTTACCTATGTATTAATGGTATCTACAATATAAATATTACTCTATAGTAAGATTAGCCAGAATTTTAAAGAAGGGAAAGATTTAATGATTCTTTTGCATCATTTAAAGAAATTAGTAAAATTTGAAGTTTGTTTCATTTAATTACTATAATTTTAGATATATATATTGTATATTTTATAATTTATCTTTTAATAACGATAACAATAATATGATAAAAGTAAATGCTGATTGTAGTTAACGTAGTTAATACTTGTGTGAGCTTTAAGGCTTCATTATATTTTCCCCCTTATTTATTTTAAATTTTTAGGGACACTGTTGAAGTCGCAGGAATAGTCTGCACTCATATTATATTTGCATAGCCTATTATAAGAATCTGTTAGCTAAGAATTCCTGTTGTATTATACTAAAGTGTCGCTTTGCTTTTCGCCTTAAGCAATTGCTTAACAACACATTATTGATCCTTGGGCGAAATTGCACTTTTCCTTTTTAGCACCATGCGACGCACTGTGCGTATGCGTGTGCGTCTGGGCCTGCACTCGTGTTTCTGGCTACGCTCTGGCATCGCTTTGGCTTGCGGCTTACGGCATTCACGCCTTGTTGCCGGTTTGGTCGTGTAGCTGTTATCGTTGTCGCTGTGCTGCTGCTGTTGCTGCTGCTGTTGTTGGTAACTGCCTTGGTAACTGGCAGAACATGTCCCCGGCTCTGTTTGAGGCACAACAATTTCATGCATGTTGCTGCCGTTGCAACAGCAGCAGCAGCAGCAACAACAACTAACAACCGTTTTACGCATGCGTGTGCCACAGACTTTGGCTCAGCCTGTTCCACCTGTTGCCAAAGCGTGCTGTCACCCTTCCCCTCCTGCCCGCTGCAGCAGCTGCCGATGCAGTGCTTCAGTTTATGCTTTAATTGTGGAAATTATGTGACATTGGTTGTTGTTGTTGTAGCTACTGCTGTTGTTGTTGTTGTTGTTGCATTGCCATCGTCTGTCATAACTAGTAGAGCTGTAATTAAACTGGTGCTGCCAGCTCCCCTCACTTCCCAATCTCAACCCGAACTCCTGGCGTTGTTGCTGTTGTTGTTGCCGCCCATGTCTGTGGATTGTGGAGACAGTTTTGTGGATTTAACGCTCACTGCAAGCATTTTACGGTTGTTTATGGCTGCCAATTGATGCTTGGCTGCTATGGATGATGAATAGGTAATGGTTTTGTCAGATACAGCTACAGATGTAGATAAAGATACAGATATATATGCAGATACATATAATGTACACATTTACAGCTATACATTAACAGATATATATACAGATATATATAAATATACACTTACAGATACAGATACATATGTAACAGCAGATAAAATTCATGCTGACTATCTTTTATTTACACTGAAGTCAAATTTAAATCATACTTGGGCAATAATTAAATCCTGCTTAGGTGCAATTGATTCAAGATTCAAGAACAATCGCACTTGAGATACACCTTGAAAATGATCTCTAACTGCACTTTGATTGATTTATTGCTTCTGCTGTTGGGGCTCATTAAGTGAGAAGTTTGTGGCTGCGCTTGGCTCTTGAACTCCGTTGAACTTGGGCCGCCAACCGCAAACAAACAGCAACAACAATAACAATAACAATAAAGCACCCACAGCGTTATAAAGGCTGTAACTTCTCTCTGCTACTCTTAACTCTCTGCTGTAACTCACCCACTCTTTCTTTCTATCTCTCTCTCTGTCTGTCTCTCTTTTTGTGAGCCGTGTAACTTTTTTGGCCTGCATTACGCGTCAGCCGAACTTTATGGGGTGTTTATAATTGCCATTATTGCCTAACTGCACACAGATAAAGATACGTATACATACAACTCTAACGATCCGGGTCCAAGTCCAGCTAGTTACAGATCTAATTCCAATCTAACTTCGCGCTCAGGTCATCACATTTAGTGGAGCTCTGGCACTCGTTAAAATCAAAATACCGGCACGTAATGCTATAACAAGCAACAGCTACGAAACACAATTAAGATCTACATTTTTATGGTGTTCAAACTATAAAATTTATATTATTAAATTGCTGTTATAACCACGGCAATGATAGCTGTCCAAAAAAAAGTGGGAAGAGAGAGAAAGAGAGAGAGAGAAAATGCAGAAACACAAAATAAAATGGCAGCTTTGTTATAATTCACTTATAAATGAGAGCATAAAAGAAAAGCGAAAATCGAAGCGGCAGCAATAGTTATGATTATCGTTATCGGAAGCCAAAGCTCTAAACCGGACCAATAACAACAACAGCAATAACAAAGACAGGTCGGCTGTCGATGAATTTACTATATACTTGTTTAAATACCCTACCCTATGTAACGGTAGTCTATGGGGTAATCAAGTCAACAATCTTAAATCGATAACATTTTTAGTATTTTTCTATGCCTTACAAGCTGCTTGTCGTAATTTAAATTAAATAAATGTATTATATTTATATCGATAACTTTTGAATATTTTTCTTTGCCTAGCAACCTGGTTGATGTAATCGTGATACCCTGTCAGGGACAATAACAACAAAAACATCAACAACAACAACAGCGAACTCCACTTTTATTGCCAATTGCAATTTCTCCATTGTCTCGGTCACTTTTTCTTTTTTCGCAGGCGAAAAATGAAACCGCTGTCGACGTCAACGTCAACGGCGCTGCACCCGGAAATCAATCAAAGTAAGGGCATTCCACTGCAACATCGATTGTTCGATGGCATCAAATTGCATTGCCTTTTGCTCTTATTGTTGTTGTTGTTGCTGTTGTTGTTGTTGCTGTAGGCCACAAGCGCAGCGGCTACTTACGAGCATAAAAAGGAAGAAAAAACACGCACAGCAACGCACACACACACTCACAAACTGTCAGAGAGCAGCAGCAACAACAACAGTAATAAGTTCGAGCGCCAAATTTGGACACTCTCTTCCACTCTTCTTCCCCTCTTCATCTTTTATGCTCTCTCTCACCAATTTACTAGCACTGCAGCCATGCAGCAGGTGCCGAAAGCTCACTGAGTGTTGCTGGCTGAGCTTTGAGTTGTTTGTTTGTTTTCAGCATGCTTGCGGCTTTTGTGCCGGCTGTTGTTGTTGTTTTACCGTCTGTTTTCATTGATGAAAATTTTATGCTATGCCATAAGCGGGCACTGAGAGCGGGAGAGCGATCGAGAGAGAACTGTGCGCTGAGAGTAGAGAGTGACTTGATTACACTGCTGGCCAGAAAAGTTGGCATGCTCTTAAAGTATGTAGTACAGAAGATTTAATTCTGTGTGAAATGTTAAAAAATGAAATGCATTTGTATAATACATAAAATACGACAAGATATAATTAAATATTAAAATTAAAATAAATATTATATTCTTTTTTGATTAAATATTCTTATTGTTATCTTATTTTTATATATTTTTTTTTTATTTAACTATAAATTATCATTGTTTTCAAAAATTGCTAGTGTTTCCCATAGTTTTTATGGCAGCAATAAGTGGAAAATAGATATGTTTATAAAGCTCACTTTTAATAATATAATCTTTTTATTCCTCATTTATATCCTCCACAAACTAAAAACTGTAGGCAATAATATTTCATACTAAGAATACTATATTTATTGATTATTAAAGATTATGTACCTTAGATGTTTTCAAAACACAAAATATCGCGTGAATAACTATTCCAGAAAGTCAAGGCTTAGACATTGCTCTCTTCCTCGACCTGTTAACTGTTCTCACACCCATTCCCGTTGCATGCCCACATGTCCACATGTTACTCTCTTGCTGCTCTCCCCTCTACCATCCACGGGGTACTCAGAAATTTCGCGAATGCAACAACAACAATAGCAATGGCCCAACAGCTGTTTACTACACGCGCGCATTCGCTCTCTGTCTCTCTCTCTCTTTCTCTTCCGATCTGCTGCTCTCAGACAGCAGCAGGTGTCTGTAGCAACAACAAATAACAACAACGACAACAACAACAGCGCAGTCGGCGCAAACAAGTCGTAACAAGTGCCGAACGAAGCTTTCGTCTGGCTCGACGATGCTTCGACTCGCCGTCGTTGAACAGTTTGAAAACGACTTTCGTGCGAGACAGACGTGCAAAGACGTGCTTGAGCTTGAGTGCGAAAAGAAAGAAAAAGATAAATTCATTTATTCGCAGGCAACAATCGAAGTGAAAAAACGCAAAGAAACCCAAACCCAAATTGAAAAGTGCATGGCAAATTAAAAGAAAAAGTGGCGTGTGAAGCAACTGTGCAACTGCAACTGTGCAACTGCGCAACAAGTGCGGCAGGAGAAAAGCTTATTGTGTTTCTGTTTTTTACATTTACCGTTGAAAAGTTTCGCGACTTTTCGGTTGGAAAATAAAATCATAATACAACAAAAAAAAATAAAAATACATTGCAGTGTTGCCAAGTGTAACACACACTGCGAATTAAAAGCGAACGAAATACGTTAAGATTTGTTGCCAGCAAGCTCAGTGAACGGACATGTCGGCGTCTAAACTGGAGCAGCACTCGAAGCCCATACTGAGTCCAACTCGATCCCTTGACGAAGGTTTCGAAAGTGATCCGGATCGGGTTTCAACTGATTCAGAGCATCAAACAAGTGCAACTGCCAGCAGCGGCAGTGCCACCAGCAACAACAACAGCAATAACAATAACAATGCTAGCAAGTTGGCGCAGCTCAGCTCGGCAGCAACGGGCGGTGCCAGCAGCAGCAACAGCAGCCACAGCAACAACAATAGCCTGACAGAGAAGTCAACAACGCGAGTCGTTACAGGCGGCGCACTCAGTCTGGCTGCACCGCAGCTCCAACGACGCGAATACTACAAGGAGCAACTGCATCATCAACAACAACAACAGACGCAGCAGGTTAAGCAACAACAGCAGCAGCAGCAGCAACACCAACAGCAGCAGCAACACCAGCAACATCAGCAGCAGCAGCAGCGCTTGCAGTATCAGAAACAACGTCAACCGATGGTGGCCAGTGCCGCCTCGAGCATTCATAATCACCGCATGACCAACGGTATCACAGTCTCTGCCGGCGCTGCAGCAGCCAATGCTGCAGCCAGTTACAGACGTGGACGGCGTTTGCATATGACACCGCCGGCACGCAACGCACTGCGTTCGCATTCCGTCGACGCCATCGGACGCCAGCGCCATGGATACGATCCGAGCAGCCTTATACTCAAACACGACGGCAACGGCAATGTGAGCAGCAGCAGCAGCAGCAACGGCGGCGTCGGTGTTGGTGTTGGTGTCGGCGGTGGCCTTGTCGGTGCCAATAGTCGTATGCTGAACTACAAGAGTGCAACGACAGGAGTCGGTGCCGTGGGTGCATCCTCAACTGCTGGCGGACAGGCAGCGCTGCTCGTCCAGCCCATATCGAGTGCAACACTGTCGCCACTGGTGGCAGTCGGTGTCGATGGTGTTGGTGTGGTGGATGCTGCGGGTTCGTCGCCCGTCATTGCCTCGGCCACGCACAGTCTGTACACATTCTATCCGGCCGAGGGCAATCTGCAGGTGTGGCAAACGGAGTGTGGAGATCTGACATACAAATCATCAAGGAATATGCATCAGTTGCACAAGGCACCAGTGTGCTGGACACAGTCGATACCCAGACAGGCAAGAAGGTGAGTTCACAGTGTACTTTATACTAATTTAATATTAAGATGTATTATCTTATAGATATATTAAAATGATTGGGGCATGAGTTGGTGTCGAAGGAATTCATGTATTTTCAAGTTGACATAGAAAGATAGAACTGTGAAAGGACTAACTCTTACAGGGTTATACTACAATATACAAAATTAAAAGCTTATATGTGTTTTATAACAGATTCACACGGTGAATTATCACCTTATTAAAAATGCTTCTATATTAGAAGCAGAGTGTAGACTCTTTAATGAGAACGACGAACATAGAAATCACTGTCTTCAGGTTGCTAACTCGTCGACGAAAGATCTGCTCTTTTCCATAAGAGAAGCAGAACAACTTTTGGTGGGCTAGTGAGGGAGCTTCATATTTTTATTGAACTAACTGTCCAATTAAATGCCCATTAAAACCCTTTTTTTGGTTGCCAGTCCCTGGCAGTTGGGGGCCCTTGTGGACATCCTGCACATACCTAGCTACGTAGGACCCTAATGAAATATAAATTAATGAATAGACAACATGAACAACACACACATTTGTTATTTCAGCCCTAAGTAGTTCACAATTCTCTAGCTGCTTTTTGGAAATTACTCTGATCTGCAAGCGTACGCTAATGGGTTAATTGGTTCACTTTATTTTTGACCAAAAAGAGTCAATAGCCATTTCGCTGAAGTGAAAGTCTTCGAAATGAGACATGGAGCCACAGAGCCACAGAGAGTTTGACCAAGTGGCCAGAGTATGCGAGGTTCAAGCGCATGTGTCATTTAATTTGGCCGCAGGTGATGCATTAAAATGTCTTTAAAACTGTAACATCGCAAGGGTCCAAACTGAAATTTGCTCAACAAGCTTGGCGAATTTGTTCACCAACTTCGCTTGTTATGCAAACAGCAGTTGTTGAGCTCAGCCTGACCCCAAATTAAACACAATAATTGCAATTTTTCGCCAAACAAATTTAAGGCACATAAAATTTGGCAATTTTGCTTGGTTTTGTTTTTGGGGTTTAAACCATTTTGTTAGTGTTGTAGGTTGTTGTGGCTAATCGTAATTCGTTGAGCCAAGCAAAAAGGGCTGCCGAAATGCGTTTGACATTTTAAATTTAATTCACATTTTGTTTGGTTTTTATGCGCATATTTTGTGCAACCTTCAGTGTGTTGCAAGAACAGAGAGGGTGTTCCAGAGACCCTATACGTGATACTGTGCAAGATATTAAGTCCTTGTAGAAATATTGCAGATATATATTTTCATATATTTCCTTGTGCATCTCTTGGCAACTAATAAAAATAAATCAAATTAAATATATTTATAAGTGAAAAGAGCCTCAACAATTTGATTGATTTGCAGTGCATGCAACAGCACAATGAGAAAGGGAATACCTCATATATTTTTTGTACTCTGCAGCGAATTCCATTTGCAAGTGAGCGAATTCAAATTCCCCGCACTTGTGTAATAAAAATTCAAATAAAATTACTTTCAATTTGCGCGACTCCTTATGCTGCACAGATAGCAACAGCAACAGGTACCAGATATGTATATTGGCCAAGTAGGTAGGCGTAGTTGAACAAAAAGCATTGCATAAGCTACAGTGCATGTTCAAAATTGTTATTTAAAAGCCTTTTACTTTGCACAGCCACCCACAAAAGTATGCGAATACCCCACATGCTTTGCCGTTTTCAGTTCACTTTTCAATCAACTGCAGAAAATGAAGTCAGCAAAGTGCAATTTCGCGGTGATGAGCAGAGAAAATCAATCAAAAGACTTAGGCAACAAACTCGATTAGATCAATACACTTTCTGTGGTAATGTTGTTGTTGCTTTTGTTGTTGTTGTTGCTGTTACTGAAACGCACTCAAAAACACATCAAACAAGTGTTACAGCTCGCTTGCAAATCAAATCGCATGATGCGCAAATATTTTCGTACGCCTGAAAAAGTAAAAGTTTTTTATATTTTGCCAACTTATTTACACGAATATTGTTTGCGTATTTTATGTATTTTATTTTTATTTTGTTGTTCATGTTTTTATTGAATCTTTTCTCCGTTTGTGACTCCTCGCTTATGTGTCATATTTGTGCACACTCTTGCTTTCATTGGGTTGGCTGTTTTTCAGCCTGACACTAATTTGTTTGTATATGGTCATGTCGAAGGCTGAAGGCGCGAGGTGTGGGCGGTCATGTTGGCCTGTCAGTCTGTCTATACAGCTGTTTTGAAGCCCCCGACTCTAAACGTTTGAAAGTGTTTGGTTTTTTTTATTCGGGGGGACTTTGTACACGAAGTGTTGATGATGCGGCTGCACATATCGTTTTGTCGTCTCCTCTCATGCGAAAGTTACATGCCAGATGCGAATTGTTGTCGGGGGAGATTTTGTGGTTTTTATTTTGCATCTTTCTTTTTTGATATTCTGCGCATCCGCCTGAAGCTGGAGAGCGGGTATTACAAAGGTACGGCTAAGTGCGTCTTTGCCATGGATATTTGAATTTGCAATTAAAGAAATTTTGGTAATGGATGTCATGTATGATCTTTTGTTATATAAGGCTGATGTAAGAAACTTGGGGAGTGTGGGAGAGTCACAAACGTGTTATATAAGATGATTTACGGTACTTTTATAAATATTCTGCAGTGTACGAAACTGGTTTCAGAGAGGGTGTCTGAGTTCCTTTAATTATAATTATTTGTTCCTTCTCTGACCACACATTCCCATACTTTGGTAGTGTCCAAGCACCCTTTAGAATATTAAACATGCAAATTGCAAGGCACACACATACACATACTCACATTCACACTCGCATGTGTGTTGGCGGATATGAATGAATAATTACCATGACATGCAGACGCACAAAAGCCGCGAACATAAAACGAAATTTCATTACATTTGCTTGGGTTTTTGGTTCACGACTTCGCTGGGCAGGCGGCCAACTACCTCGTCAACTGTGCTGCCCTGCTGCTGCCCCTTCTCACCCCACTTCCTCACATATGAGTTCACATTTTTGGCCCGTGACCCAACCGGGTGCACAGGTGTCGACATTCGAGCCCAACTGAAGCGATACCAACTGACGCTGAGTCAGAGCGACCAACAGAGCCGATGGGGGTCTCTGGCATTGTGTGTTTGTTTTCATTTTCGCATAATTACGAAAAACGGTACGAAAAAACCCAACGACAAAATGTTAAAAATGTAACAAGAGTTGTGTGACAGACCGACGCATGATGGAAACCCTAAACGTTGTGCAGCAAGGGTGCAGCAAGGTAGCAAGGTACAAGGGGTATGTAAGGTACGAGGGGTATTTAGTACTGGCCTGAGAGAGTTTGTTGGTGTTACCATTGTGCTGCATTTCCGGCGGGTTCTTTGTTTCGTATCGCACTTTTGAGTCTCTCATGTCATTGACAACTCAATTACGATGCGGTAGTCCGCGCGGAGCCTCAAGCTGCCACAATTGAATCATTTAGAATGCTACAAACATTCGTACATAGCCCGCATAATTCTTTTGTTTCATGACTTGCCAAAAAAGGTGTTAACACAGACGTCAGCAGAGTCAAACAAACAAGAGTGGAGCAGAGCAAAGAACGAATAACGAATGCTCTGAATGGATGACATCGATTATGGCGTAACGTTGCTTTGCATACAATTTGATATACCTATCTATAGTTGGCTGGGTATTCAAACCTACGATTCACACACTAACAGGAACTCGTTGCGGCGATTCTCTTAATTACTTTCAAGTGGCAAATCTCAGAAAACACTAGACAAGTATATCAAAATAAAGTCTGAATGTCTGACTCGTTCAAGCTGATTTATAAACGTTGTGGGTGAATGCGAAAAAATACTTGGAAATCATTCAAAATTCAGTTATTTTTGTTTGGAGAGGCAATTACAACTTTGACATTGAAAATATTTTGAAAAAAGCGGCGACTTTTGTTTTGTTTGTTACACATGTCTGCGTCATAATACAATGCACAAACAAATGAGATAGTTGAATGATTCATTTCGTTTTGTTTTCCGTTGTTTCTGGGTACATATTGCATAAAGCGCAAAAATGGTAGACAAGTCGCCAGTTTGTCGCTTTAGTCATTTGCGTGCGCGTGTGACAACAACAGTCAAAGCAACTGTAATGTCAACATCGATTCAGACAGACAGTCAGACAGGCAGGCAGGCAGAAGGCAGCAGTAAGCAGGCGTACGGACTATTTACACTCGTGCACTCGTGGGGCATTATGTAAAAGAAGTTTGTTGCCTCAGTCATTTGTTGAGCGCCTCAGCACTTCCTCTCATACGTTCAGTCTATTTTGGACGACAGACCAAATATTGACAGTATATTGTGAGGCAACCATAATGAATAAAGTTGAGTTTTTTCTCAAAAAGATTTGCCAAATATAAAAGCAAATTATCAACAGCAAATTTGATTTGAAAGCAAATGCGGAAGATTCAACTTTTTTTGTATTCTATCGGATTCTATTGCTGGTCTTGATTCTGCTTGGCTTTGGCTTTTTAATTAGGCACCTTATTTGCAGCAAGAATAACCACCACCAGCAAGACCAACAACACCTGAAACATTCGGTTGATGAGCAATCAGTGCCCAAAAAGTCCGAAACATGTTCATCAACCTTTACTGCTCCACGAGTCTGTGGTTTATTTTTTTCATCAACTCGCAAGTGATTGGCAAATAGATGCGGCAGCAATCAGAGATCTTTGCAGCATCTTCGATTCAATTTTTTTTTTTTTTTATTTTTAATACATTTTCTTGGCTTATAAATAGTCAACAATTATGACTGAGACACTGGAAAAGGGTAGAGCCAAGCGACGCAGCAATTAGCGGCTTTGTTTGGCGACTTTGCTTAAGTGACAAATTTATGAGGAGATTCTTAATGGTAATCGTAATGTTGTGCCACTTGTGATGGCCTTGGGACACACTGATTGATTTGAATGAGTGAAGAGAAGCGAACTCTTTGAACAAACAGAGTGTATGTACTCAAATGGTAAATGAAGATTGACTGTGAAAAGTAAATAGATAAATAACTTCGTAGTTTGTGAAAATTAAAATAAAGTATCATATACCTTTATTATTCTAAATATATTTATATTTTTATCATTTATATCTTCAAATCGTTGTAGCTAAGGGTTCAGTCATTGATTTATGCAGCAGAGCTTCTGCCTTTTTCTAAAAATATACTTTCGATGCCGGCTTAACCCAAAACTTACCCGGAACGTTCATTAACCTACCAAATGTTATTTAAAATTCTCATTTCTACGCTTTTACTTTTGCTGCCCACATAGGAAAGACGCTTCTTCTGTTTCGAAGATCGTCGCGTATCTAAGTTGTACAATTTCCCTTTGGACTTATACCATAAATTAACGCGTGTCTGGCTAATTAACATATCTCATATATTGTATTTCGCATTTCGTGAATCTTTGTAATTAAAAACTCGCATATCTTTTGCATTTTAGCCAAAGAATTTCGTGTCGTATATCAGAAAGAGTCCGAGAAGTGAAAGTTTTCTTGGCAAACACAAACTTACAAAATACATATAGATATATAATATGCAATTATTTTCTTTTAGTTTATGATGCCAAATTAGAGCTGAAGAAGCATCGATTTGTGCTGAGGTTTTGAAAATGAAACAGCGATCTCTATCGATCCAACATCGATGCTTCTTCAGCTCTTTACCAAATGTTAAAACTGATTGCGTAAGAACTTATAATCTCTGCATAATCATTATTAGTTTTATTGCATTTTGCAATTAATTTCCTTTTCATTTCGGCAATATATTGTTTAAAACCAGTCTGTAAGACAGCACGTGGCATTTTTCAGCTCATATTGAAAGCGAAAATTTTGTAAGAAATATTCCTGTTTATAATTTGTTTCTATACACAATTTATAAATTCGTCTTGTGCCTTTGTCATGCAAATTATGAAATTTGAAATGCAAATCTATCGATGTTGAAGATTCTCAAAAAAGAAGAGTAAAACCGGATCTGGGCTTCAGTGTGGGGGCTTCACAACAAATACAAATTTGTAAACACGCTGCGGGTTTTTGCCAATTACTGAACAAACAAAAATTTTCTCTAATTTGCTGACACGGACACGTAAGCCGGGCACAGTTTTTCGGTTCAGCCAACCGGCTCGCATGTCATGGCCAAGTTCTAATCAAAAGCCCAAGCAGCTTCAGCTTCAGCTGCAGTTTGAGCTGGACGTGGTTCATTCGCGTCCATTGATGCACTACCACTGATAGAAGTCAGGCGATGTTGCCTCTTGGAATTCTCCAGTTTTCAACGATGTTTTTTTTTTGGCTTTTTTTGGGTGCACAACAAATATTTTTTCTAATTAATAATAATAACAATTGAAGCTCAGCTTGCAGCGCAGATCAGCTAACGGCACTTCAATTTCCAACGGAATGTGGAGCAAAAGGTGTTAAAAAGTCTATTTCAGTTTCCATCGTTGTGGCTTTTCTTCTGCTTCATCCGAAATCTAAGCGGTTCATCAAAATTGCTCACAAACTTGGCTAAATTGCATTTATTTTAATTAAAACGAAGACTTGCTGCGGTTGGCAATGGACCGATATAATGAGTTGGTGTAGGTCGAGTAGAGGCTATAAAGCGTTAGTCCTTTAAATTAGGTTTAACAAATACAATTATGTAGTAAAATGTACGTGAAAATGAACCATAAAAAAGATTCCTATGGGTAAGACTGGAGGGTTACCATAAAAAAGGGACTCTCCAATAGGTTTCTACTCCAGTATCAGTAAATTCGAGTAGCGATTTGTTCCGCCACCGGGCAACGCATTAAAGTTTAACTATCTTGAAGGTGTTTAATCGCTTGAATTGAAAACCCTGAAATTCAATTGATGAGCAAATGAGTTGAGTTGAGTCTCGCGTTTGTTTTGAACGCTCGAAGCCATTCAAAAGCGATTCGAAATAATTACAGAGTCGAGAAGATCAAAACGGCGTAATTAGAAGACCGATGAAAGACAATGTGAATTAAGTAAAATTGCTATACAAATTCCACTTTTATTGACTTGTGTGCGTGTTAGATGGAGAATGAGATAGAGAGACAAAAGTAGAAGATCGTAAAGTTTAAACATTTCGAGCGTGGTATCAAAACAAATTAGCGCTTAAATGGCAATACGAAAGAGCTGAAAAGGCAGAACTACAAAGCAGGTGAATGTTAAAATCAACATCAACATCGAGATCCAGAGGCAAGATGACATTTATAGCTCTGATTACGCAATGGTCAGCGTGACGGACACAGAACGAAAGGGTCGACTAGTCGCTGTCGCTTGGATTTCCAACTAATTTATGAAAACGGAAATGGTATAAGAACAATGACGAGAAGAACAAAAAAAAAAAACAAAACAGGCTTTTTAATTTGAAAGTAACCGAAAGTTCTTTGACTTTGACTCCACGGGAATACATATCCAGAAAAGATAGACGCACTTATCCCAAACTCATCTCATCTCTCATGCCATGACCTCTTCCCATTCTATTCCCCATTCGCTTAATTGTTTACACGCCAAATAACTTAAATTTGTTTTTCACACGCTTCCAACAAAATAAGAAAGAAACGAAAAAGACAAAAACAAAAACGAATGTTAGCCCACGCCAAGCCGCAGTCAAAATTATATCCGAATCTAAGAATCTCACAAAGTGAACTTCTCTACGCGCTTCACTATAAAGTTGTTTGTATTTCTTTTGCTTAGCTGATTAATTTTAATGTTTTTGTCCGCCTGCCCGCTTGATAGATCCATTTTGGATCTTGCTCTGGCAGTAAGTAGCAATTTAACACAGCAGATTGTCTTGTTTCTGAGTCTCTGAGTGGGTGGGCGTCTCCCTGTCTCTCCCTGTCTCACCGTCTCGCCAACCAACTTCAACTTCACTCGACTCGACTCGATTCGATGCAAATGAGGCGCTGACGCTGAACGTCAAAGTGACAGGCAAATCGTATAAGTTGCGTAGGCGGGAAGAATTTGAGAGCTGCTCAGTCAGTGAGCATTTAAAAGTTGTGTTAATTTGCCAAGAAAAACGCTTTGAAGTTGCTCTTCAAGATTTAGTTGGAAAGAGATTGCAGAGTAATGTTTAAAAATAGCTTCACATTATTTGGATTAGTTTGTTTCTATACATGTTTGAAGTTTTATATTAATTAATAATTAATTACTTATTTAATTCTATTATAAAATACTTTAGAATCGACTTAATTCTTCTTATATCTATAAGCATTTGTACCTTATCTATGTTAGTATTGTATATTTAAGTTACCCCTAAGTAATGTTTCAACTCAAGATGTTTTCTGCATAGAATAAACTCACGATAGCCCAGTAACCCAAAAGCCCCATTGCCACAGCAGTTGCAGTTGTAGCCACTGCTGCTGTTGTTGCTGCGACTGATGCACTTTGGCTGCTGCTGCTGCAACGGCGACAGCTTCTAACAAATTTTTGCTGACGGCGGCATATTTTCAACACCTGCCCGACTGTCTCCACGGCAGGCAGGCAGGCAGCAGCGGGTAAGCTCGCAGGCAGACAGACAGACAGGCAACCTTTGTGCCACTTTGCCAGTTCCCAAAACTCACTTTTGTGTCATTCATAGCGAGACACACTGAGAGAGAGAGAGCGAGAAGGAGAGACAGAGATAAGACAGCAAATTGTTGTCGTTGTCTCAGCTGCAGCTGGCACAGCGAAAAGGGAGTGGAGGCGGGCTGGGTGCCGATGGCAGGTTGCCGTTGTTGCATGCATTAGAGCAAGTTCGAGGCAGGCAGCAAATTAACTTCACAGAGAAGCAGCAGAGACGAAGGCAGTGACTGCAGCAGCCACAGCAGCAGCAGACGCATCTGAGTCTTGGTCTCTGCCTCTGGCGACGTTGCGAACTGCGCATCTTATTAAGAAAGAAAGTACTTTCAGTCAGCCAACTGTTGCCGCTGCTGCTGCTGCATTTCTTAGCTATTTTCCACCCATACTACATTTTATATATATTTTTTCTTCTTTTTTCGCTATTTTTTTGCATTTTACAAGTGCCGTGCGAACTTCAACTTGAGATGTTGAAGCCGCGCCACACAAGATGACTCCACTTCAGCGCCGTGGAGTGTGCTGCCTCTATTATCATCATATATGTACACATGGCTATATGCACACACACACACACATATGTGTATATGCCCTCGCACAACTTCTTACAACAGGCATTGCAACTGGTTCCACTTGTTTCAGCTTTTCAATTTCGATTTTTGTTTACTTTTTTTTTAGTTTGCAATCATTTCGAATGCGTTTCAATTGCCAGCAAATTAGCTGGAAACACATACAAAAAACCAGACAGAGAAAAAGGCTAACAAGCTTACTACACTTTGGCTTGGTCAAGTTGCTTTTTATATTTCTTAATTGCTGCCCATAATGCAATTAAGCTCGCATATTTCAGGCCCCGTATTCATTCGCAATTTGTGTGCAAATATCTTTGTGTTTTTTGTTGTTGTTGTTCGCGTTTCTTTCCTAAGTCTTTTGTTTTCGGCCAACAGCAGTGACAAATGTAATTACAATAATTGCCAAAGTATTGCAAAAATGTAAATGTAATTAGCAAGCAAAACACAATAAAAAATACCTCGTAATTGTAACGAAATTGATTAAAAACTTTTTTATTAATATAAACATGAATTTACTTTGATTTAATTGGACATTTCTCAACTTGTTTTGATCGCTATAGACGCCTTTCCGGCTTGAAGACGCCTGGCGATTCACCAAGAATCACTAAGACTTCCCTTGCTTGGCATTTCCGCATTTTTTTCGATAGCTAATTAAGTTATATAAGCATAAAGCCAGCCAGGCAGCACATTTTAGTGGCCCAACGGGCGTGTCAACGTTCTGCACAGCAGAGGGAACGAGTAGAGAGATTGTTGATCTTATGGCAGCGCTACTTTCCTATGATGTAATATCGTTTTTAATTAAGTCACGCAAAATTTGCGCTAATTGACTGTAATTCTATTTTCCATTTGTGCTTCTAAAACGGGAGACGGGAGCCAGCGCCAGAGATTACCCAAGGGCCATATAATTATGTAAACAAGGAAGCAAGAAACTCGAACTTGAAGTGGAAAATGAAGTTTTATATTTGGGCTGGAGGTGCGTAATTGGTCGAAGATAGTGGCAGAGTGAGAGAGCGAGAGGGAAAGGAAGGGAGAACGCTTGTATACTTTTACTTCTTCGAGCGTTGCCAACAACAGTAACAACTGCGGAAATTGTAAAGAAAACTTAACCGACTGCAGCCGAGTGGTGGCAGGAGTTGGAAATGGGCTGGAAGAGAGTTGCAGGTCTGCAGACTGGCAGACTGGCAGACAGTTTGCAGGCAAATGTCAGCCTTAACATTCAAAACAGGCGAGTGCAGCCGGCAGCAAGTTTGTTGCCTAAGTCTTTTGTTTTTTCGTTAGTTGTGTTAATTGAAAATGAAAGTGCAAACAAGCGGCACAAGCGGTGGCCGATGCTGCCACAGCAGCCAGTCTAGCGGCAAGCCGCGTATCGACACCCGACGCTCGCCTGAATGGAGGGAAATGGAAAAATGCATCAATGAAAATGTTTGGACAGTCAACAACGACGATCGATAATCAAATGACAAATGCCCCTTGAAAACTTTCTTTGCTCTCTTTTCGATTTCCCTTTGTGCAGGTTGCCTTTGCTGCTGTTTAGCCTGCCACACTTCCAGTTTCCGCATCGTCGCATCGCAGTGTGCACTGAAGCGTTTGCAAGTGGCAAATAAAGCCGGGTGACTGGTCTAGTCTGGTCCGGTCCGATCCATTTCCATGCCGGCCACGGAAGTGAGTGCAAATGAAAATGAAAAGTGTAAAGAAAAGTGGCAAAGAGAATTGCAAAAGGGACATTTTTGTTTGATGCTGAGATTTCAAACCATATATGGCAGCTCTAACTGCAGCTTTTCCACTTGTCAATTCACTTTCAAAGTTTTTGCTTTCTCACTCTCCATTTTGCCTTCTCTCTCGCTCCCTCTCTCTCACTCTTTCTTTCGCAATCTCTATCAATCTATTGAGAAAATGGAAATGCGTCGAGCAGGTAAAATTCGCTTCGATTTCTGCTACGTTTGCCCCGTTCGCCTTGGCAATAACAATAATTTCCTGCTAAAGAAAAATTGCAAGTTGGCTAATTTGCCACAAATAAACGACGCGCAAATAATATACAATTAATTGCTCGACGCCGTTGGAAATCGGCGTCATCGTCGTCGTTTGCAGACCAAAGTCGCTTGACGGTCAAATGCAACAAATGCAGCATGCGAAACATGAAATCGTCTGCGATTTTACTCTTGATATTGTTTTTGCTTTTATTTGTGTCTCGGCATCTCTTTGCTATCTTTGTATCTTGTATCTGTGTCTGCGTGTGTCTCACTGCTGCGACCTGCTGCTTCAACTGGGCGATGGGCAACGCCTACACGCAGTCGCTGTTGTTGCTGCTGCTGTGCAAATTGCAATTTGGCGCTGTGATCGGCAAATTATGAAGTGCCAGGAAAGCCATTTAAACGATTTAATGGTACGCTGCAGAGTTCCAAATGCCGGCGAGCTCGTAAATAAACAGAGCACAGTTGCAGGGCTGACATACACACGCAAACTCACACACACAGGCACATAGCAAATACACACGCACACCAGGCTCTTCTTGTGGCATCTACTAAGCGTGTGCCCCCTGGTGGTCCAATATTATGATAGAAGTAAATAATTTGTACACTGGTTACATAACTTGCTTGAAGAACAATTGTAAAACAACGTTTTGAAAAGAAAGTTATAGAAGTATATAGAATATCGTTGTATCATTGGGCATATAGATAAAACATATATAATTTTAAAAGTAATCTATGAGAAATTGTAAATAATATAATACATTCACTTATCTTAAAAGACATTACTTACAACACATTCTTAATAAACCACAAAAATACGAAGAAGAAAGATAAAACATTTTTAAGAACAATATTATTAATATTATAAATTATCTTTATTGTGATAATAATCATACTATACTTTATTATATTTACTAAATATCAATTCTATTTAATTTCTCATATCTTTAATTTACATCAAACAAACATATATCCCGATATATTAAGCTCTAGTTTCTTTAACTATTCATCCAATTTGTGAAAAAACACATGTGAAGTTACTCCACCTAGTTCATCGCTTTGATTCCATATCGTTGGCACCAGTGTGCAATGCGGAAAATAAATATTACCTGCACCTTGGATCACAGATTTGCAACAATGTTGCTCGCAGCTTGTTTTGTTTGTTGTAGCGGAAGTTGTTCGCTTCGTTGTAGTATTGTTGTTAGCCGCTTCTGCTGCTGCTGCTGTTTATAGTGTTGTTGCTGTAATTGGCGGCAACCGCCAGAGCTGAGTGATGAACTTGAAGATCAGCTGAGAGCAGCGCTAGGTCGTCATCATCGTTGTCATCATCTTCGTCGTCGTCGTCGTTGTCGTTGCTTCTTCGTCATCATTTGATTAATTTTTGTGTTGGAAAGTTTTGTTGCAAAGTGAAATCAGTTGGGTTTTGTTTCTCTCCAACTGTGTCTGCGTCTCGTACCTGCCTTGCGTCTCGTGGCCTGGGCAATTCCAATTTCATTTTCCACGTCGCGTTCGCATTCTATTATTATACGATCTGTGTGGGTAATAGTAATGCAAAAGGTCTTTTTGGCGCCCCGACTGCATGCCAAATCAATTGTCTGCATCTCTCGCTCTCTCACTCTCTCTCTCTCATTCTCTCTTGCGGCGTCTTTGGGTCTCTCCTTCTCTGCCTTCTGCCTGATAATAACAATATTTCTTTAGTAATTTTCTATTTCTGTATTTCTTTGCGTTTTCTATGATGCCGCCGTGTTTGTCAAGTGTTTCGAATGGCATCACGTATGAAAACATTTCGACTGCTTTCTTTTCAGCCTCGCATCCCATCGCATCGAGTTGAGTTAAGGTTGAGTCGATTCGAGTTGAGTGTTAAAAATCAGCCTCAGTCCAGACTGCCCCACACTGTTTGGCCGCCCCTTTTTGCTACACTTTTTCTTTATTTGCCCCACGGGCGCTAATTACGCAAGCATATATGGTATATAGTTGGGAGCCGCTCTGGAAATGAAACTCTCCAACTGGCAGACGAAGCCTAACCCAATGTCGATGCCGAGACGAGCCCGAATCCGAATTCAGTTTTCATTTAGCGCTTCATATTGTTTTCCTATGCAAATGACTTGCTAAACTCATCTTAATTGAATTAACACGATTCGTGAATTACTTGGACTTCAAAGATACTCTGTATCTAGTATCTTCAGTATCAGTTTGTGCCACGGGTCGTCATCTCTATGCTTGTCTAGCTGACGCACGAGCGACTTCGCAAGTGCTAAATAGGTTTGCGAAAAGACGAACCAGAAAGAACTTTGATAACGTGTGCTAAAAGGCTGCTTAGGCTTAGAATAGAGTAGAATCAAGTAGAGCGAGCGGGAGAACAACTATGGGAGGGACGAAGGGAGAAAGAGGAAGAGAGAGAGAGAGAGGGAGGGACTAAGCATTTCTAAGGAATTTGTAGAGCAAACTGCTAAGCCTATTGTGATAATTTAATGTGAACGCAAGACTGTAGTTACGCTCTGGAATCTGTTCAATAACTGTACTCTCAAAATATATCTAAGTGTCTATTTATACAAAAGTAATATATACAATACATATATAGTTACTGTATAGCTATCTGCCTCTCTGCTGCCTCTTTGTCTGCCTTTTCGTCTGTTTTTTATGCAAATAAGTTATAATAAATGGATTAGAAGAGCCCAATGAGACTGACTGATGGATTTGAACTCATTGAATTTCATATTCGAACATCTGCTTAACATTTTTAAGCAAATCTTTTAGAATTGTTATATAGTTAATAAATGTATAGCCCTGTTATTAAACATAATGATTATTATGTTGAATAATATAGTTATGATTTGAGATTGAGTGTATGATATCATATCATTGTTTCTGAATTACCACCAAAGCATCGCTTTAACTGTCTCTCTCCCATTATTACGCTGTCAAATTGCCGATAGTTTTCTTTCAACTGACACCCTCTGTCTCCTCCCCCAGCCTACCCCTTACAATTGTTTCCATTATTGAGACATCAGTGGCGCTGTTTATAATATAATGCAATAGATTCCACATCAAATATGCTTCACATACGTATGCGACTTCACTTGGCTGCACCACTTGAGGCGCCACACACGCAACACACTCGCACACTAACCGAATGATTACTCATACGCCACGTTGATGTTGCTGTTGCTGTTGTTGCATGACAGCAATGATGCCGCCGCATTTCAATTACAGTTTCAATTTTGTTGCTCATTAAAACGCCTGCTTAGCCTCAAATGTTGATAAACATTTTACGGCTCAAGTTGTTGTTGCTGCTGCTGCTGTTGTTGCTGCTGTTGCTGTTGTGCCTTACGGGTTATGTAAGCGGCACGCGCTAGAGTCCAAACAGAGCGTTCGCATAGTTGGCTGCGTCAGTCATTAAGCTTGAAATATTTCAGTTTTCTGTTTTGAGTTTTCCGTTTTGTTTTACTTGGCATTTTCTCGCACTCGGCGCATTGTTTCAAGCGTTTTGTCAGCTCTTGTTGCGTTGCATTTCCTCATGCGGTGCACACTACACAGACCCCCAACGCCCTCTCCCCCTCACTCTTCAATGGTCGGTTATGATGCACCTTCTGTGTGCCCTTTTTCTTTCCATAATGTTGTATAATAGGGTAAAAGTTGCCCACGCGGCTCTTCCCGGCTGCAGCAACATCCTCCGTTTTCCGTTGTGTTTCTCACGCACTTTAACACCATTTAGTTGATAACAATCGCCAATGTGGTTTTTTTATATTGTCGGAAACGGATTCGGGTTCGCGTTCGGGGTCTTTTTGGGTTCGTGCAACGCCACTTGCCACACAGCTTTTGCTGTGTGCTTGAAGAGGCAGAGAGTGAGGCAGAGACTGAGGCTGCATCGCTTTCCCAATGCTGCTGCAGATAAGCAGAGTCCAAAATGAGCGGTGAAGGTGGCAGCGCACTGCACTGCACTGCACAGCACAGCACTGGACCTGCACCCAAGCAACCAGTTGGCGTCGTGTAATAAAAATGCAGGAAAAAGTACACAGCAGAAGGAGAAAGTAAACGTTAACGTTAACGTTTTGGCGCGTTGCTGCAATGTTGAAATGTTGCAAAGAAAGCAGCGAGCCGAGCAGAGCCGGTAAAGGCAAAAAAGGCAACAAAGCAACAAAATATTCACTGTCAAGAGGAAAGTAAAGAAGGAGGTGCAGATGGAGCAGCAGGAGGGCGGGGCAGCCATACAGCAGCCTGGCAAGTGAATGCGTGAGGCATTAAATGAAGTGTATTTGCCTTTGTATCTGTATTTCTTTTTATATATATGCTATATAGTCATCGCGCTGAGAACATTTCATTTGCATAAGAAACGAAATGGGAACTTGAAATGAATTAAGTATTTGCAAATTTGCTATAATAATTAAGGGCATAAAGAAAAGAAGGAAATACAAATAAAATATTTAATTTGTGGCTGCAATTTGTTCATCACATCCTTATAAACTACTTAGAATTACTTTATGTTTCTCAATTGGAATCAGTAGCATAATAAAATCAATATTTTAAGACTGCTATAAATGCTCATCATTAACAGTGCTTAATAGATAACATTAAACTGTTATTAACAGCACGCCTTTTAACACTTTACACATGCATAGACATGTACAAATGTATGTGTGTACAGGCACCTATACAAATGCATAGACTTGGCGTATTTTGAAGTGAAATTTTACAGATTTACTCTCCACTTGAACCCTTTGGGGGTGTAGTTCATTGAACTTGCCACATTTCAGTGCGATGCAATGCGATACGCTACGGTTCACTTGGACTGTGGCATTCCACACAAATGTGGTATGAAATCAATAAAAGTATTGCAAGCAGGTGCTTCCAGCATTTCGCATTTCCATGTGCACTTCGCCACTTTGCCTGCCACTTGTTGCACCTTTCTCCGCTGCGGCAATTCGTTGCACACACACACACACACATACTTGATGATAAATTTGTGCTGCCATAACGGCCGCCACATGTGCCGTTGCCCACTGCACTACACCCTCTCTACAGTTGCTCTACCTTCCCTCCTCCACTCCCCTTCCCCTTCCTCCTTCGGCTGCTGCTGTTTGCCTGCTTGGCTCAACTTATGCGCATAATTTTGCCTTGATTTCATTTTTCTCGCATGCGATTTGTTTGCTGCGCGTATTTTTCAATTTCAAATGAATGCGGCAAATGCACCTGAAAGCGAGAGAGAGCGAAGGAGAGAGGTGGATGAGAGCGAGCGAGAGAACGCACACCTGAGAGTGGACGATCGATGGCCTCAGCCAGCTGGCTATTTATTACCTCACCGCGAATGCAAATTCGCGCTTTTCTAAAGCTTTAGATCTATCTCTCTGCTTTGCATGATTATGCACTGCTCTAGGAGGGCAAGCGGAAGGGGGGAGGTGCAGGGGTAAGCCGATTGGCAATTGAAAGTTATTCGCAATGCAAAAGCAAAATTATGAAAATGCTCAACGAGTTCAATGCACCCACACATGCTGCATGAACACATGAAACCGTTAAATGAGCCATGACAGCAAGTGCGAGGGAGAGCACGTGCCGGCAAACCACTTGAGAGCAGTTGCCAATCCAGGGACAAGGTCATTTCCGTCACAGCGCGCTGTGGGTGTCAGTCACCTGCCTAATTGCCTGCCAAGGCGCTCACCTGTCACAATTTGCAAGCGGAAAAAACAAACCCAACAACAACGGCAGCAAGAAAACTGGGTCAACTTGTTTGTTCTGCAGCAGCCTAATGGGCCGACGACGACGACGACGACGGCAGCGACGCTCCACTTTGGTCTGACCCAAACGACGGCGGCAACTTTTTAAGTTTGGCCGAGTGCAGAAATTGTGTTCGCTTTGCCTTGGGCCATTTACCAGGCATTGACAGACACCTTGAGCGAGTCGCGAATCGCGAATCGACTCCATTGGAGTCCAATGGAGACGTCGCATCGGGGGCAAACGCTGAAGATGACACTGGCAATGGAATTGGCTTCGCTTTAGGATCTTGGCGACATGCCATACACAATACCAACTATACATACAATACCAACGAGCGAACGAACATACACTCTCGTATGTGGTCTTATTTTAATGAGGCATGCCACAGTGGCAGCCTGCGGCGAAATACTTAACCGTACTAACTGTAAGCGTAGCGGATAAGTGAATTGTCGGGATGAAGATGGGGACAAGCATGAAGATGATTATGCTGAAACTGTTAACGAGCGTAAACAAAATGGAATACTGAGGCAGGCAGGCAGTATATGGTGGCCAGAATTGTATTCTATATATTTTATTACATTCTGAATTATATTGTATGCTGTATAAGTTTCCATCTGGTGGAGATAATACTTTATCGTTTTATTTTAATTTTTAAATGTCTTCGCACAATTTTAATCTATTTACTTGGCTTTCTATAGCGTTATTCAACACTCTTCTATCGATTGGGATATCGATAGGATTATCGTTAACTAAAACAGCTTACGATAGTGTATCGACTTGGGGCAAACTTAACATAATATTGCATATGTATAACTTAACAATATAGATATTTTCTTCTTACCTTCATATTCTTCTTCAAATGTAATGTTAACTAATCTCTTACTTTTCTTCTCTTTCAGGTATGTATTGAAATTGTACCTATGGTAAACTATTATATTGCATGCAATACTATTTAAAATTCAATTGGGTAAGTTGTCTAAGGTTTCCAGAGTTTCACTTGAAATGAATCATGTCATTAGAGATACGCTCAAGATACATTCGAGAGATACGTAATTCGGATAGGCGAATCTTTTTCCATGGTTTTACTCTGCGCACTCTCACTGTTCTAAGAGGCACATTTCTCGTATCGACCAAGCGGCATCTGTTGTAATCGTCAAGACCGTTTACGAATGGGTCGTAAAAACGACGATGACAGAGAACCTGCGAACAACAAAGGGCAGTTTAATTATGCGCAATTAGAGGCAGAGCGCTAAAGATACTATTGTATCTGTATCTGCATCTGTATCTGTATCTGTGGGTTGCGGTCTGGGCGGGTTCATGACTTCATTTCTAAACGAAAGCGAAAACGCAAAAAAATGAAAATATTTCCATTGGAAGTTTTCTAAAAAGAAACAAAAAATTACCTTCACTTTTTTCCATTTCTCATTTCTTTCTTTTGTTTTTTGGGTGTGCGAAAAGTTTTGACTTTTACTTGTGGATTCTTTGGGTGCAAAAGAAATGCCATGTTGAGACTTCAAGAGTGATAAATAAAAACTAATTATAAATAGCAAATCTTTGGTTAGTGTAGAGAAATTACAGCTCCTATAATTTTTCTAAAAAACAAACAAAATACGAAGCTAGGCTGAGTCACACTGGTTTTTATTAATTACCTATTACTTCACTTGAATTTTCATAATGATCTTTCATATTGTCTTCAGTAAAATCGAATTTATTATGTGTCCATGGTCCAGTAGTAATTAAACTTGGCAAATTGTAATTGCAAATGTGGTCAGTGTGGTATGTTTTTCAGTATTTACTTTACCTAGCCCCAAGTGCCATTGAAATCGGTTTTAAACGGATGTATAAACTTGAAGCATTTTATCAATTACTAAACAATCGAGTGAAAAAACAGCTCAACCGCTGAGTGGAGTATGGAGTATCTTGGGTCGAGAGAGACTTTCTCAAGTGTTTGGCACTCGATCAATCGAAACGATTTGAACAATAGATATGCTGAAATAATTACAAAGCGGCCACAAGATCATGAAACACAAACCTGTATACGAGAGTATGAGAGTGTGTTACTACTGCTTCGTATGGTACGTAACCCTCTTCGGTGCCAAGTTCCTTTTCCCCTAGATAAATATAACAAACAATAATTGTCAAGCAATTTCAGTTTGGAAAGTAAAAGTCAGAAGTGTGTATGGGTGTGTGTGTGTAGTGTCTCTGTGTGTTTGTGCGTCCACTCGACTATCAACTGCTGGGCCAACCTCCTCCTTGGTATCGAGTTGACTTTGGCATCCACATATGCTTATTAAGTTTTTGTCGAGACTTGTTTGTCATGTAATCAAAATCGCTCGCATGCATCAATTGTTCAATTAGTCAGTTCAATCATGCAATCATGTGAGACGTAACAACAACAACAACGAAAAGCCAAGCTCGCTATTGGAAATGGAGCAGTTTGTGTTGCACTGAGTTTTATAGCTGTTAGTTACAGTACATGGTCTTCTCTAATGATAGATTATACGATACGCTACTCTACGATATTCTGGCAGTGTTGGTAAATGCACCAAAGTGTATTAGTGCTAACACGTTGCGCGATGAATCATAGTGGAACCTATAGAAAATAATGATTGTAATTAAATTGATGTTTATTGGCCTCTTTATCAGCTGTAATTAATTTCGTATTTATGCATCTTAATTAGTTAATTAACTTAACGCATTATTCACATGTATTTTATGTATTTGGGTGCCAATTAAGTCTATTATCAAATTTGCAAAGTGAATTCGCATTTGAATAATTGCAGTTTCATTCATATTGATTGAGTCGTTTTTGGAATTACACTTAATTTTTTCAATATCATAATAATTTATTTATTTATTTAATGATTGTGCATACAAACACTACTAATGATGTATAGGATATTTGTTAATTGGCTAATTAAAGCTTAAATTAAATACTTTAATTATAATTTTATTAAAGTTTAACTTAATTAAATTGTACTTAAGTTTAGTGAAGAGTTTGTATCTATAACTCGTCTATTACTTCAGGTTTTTAAAGGATTTTCTTATCGTATGCTTCAGTCATTTGTTATTTCCCCAATTTCCTTTTTATCAGTTAATAAATCTAAATTAGACACAAATTACCAGATAATTTACCCTCTCCTGCAGACAGTATACATTGCATAAATATCCCGTTATGTGTTTCCCAATTAAGTTTAGCTCTTTTGGCCAAATGCCGCCGTCTCAATCAACTCATCTCAGTGTGGGACCTGTTTCATCGATATTTCCACTTATTTCCATCTCAAATTGTCGAATTTGCCCGCCAACATTTCCTGGCTGTGGCTCATTAGGCCTCTGGCTGCACCCGCACCATGTGCACAAACTTTGGAAAAGGAAAAATCGAAATGGAAATGAAAATGAAAATGAAAATGTCCAACGACTGTTGAAATATGCAACGGGTTAGACATCCAACAACGTCCAAACTGCCACTACATAGAAGAGTATGCCATAATTTTAGTTGAGGCTGTGGCGAAAAAGAAAAAAAATACTGACAAGTATTTTGTTTTTTTTTTGTTTTTGGTATTTCGTATTTTTATGAAAGTGAAATTTCTCGTCTCTGGTTGTAGCCGCGGGGCCTGGGCCAGTTAACCAACCCAGTCGGAGTAGATCCGAGTTACCAACAAGCAACTATCCCAGCAACTGGATGCTGTGCTTGACGCTGATGATGACGTTGATGAATAAACAAACAAAGCAAACAGCTTCAGCAACATGTGAGTCTACCCCCCTGCATGCCTTGCCCCTCCTTCCACCCACCAACATTGCTGCTCCATCTGCTTCGTCTCCATCTCGATCTCCATCTCGGTCTCGGTCTGTGTGTCTGCTGTCTCTCTTGGCCACTTGACGACGATGTCTGTCAACGGGCAAATGAAAGTGTTTGGTGTTGGGGCGATGAAAAGGGGCGCGATGTGGTGCGGTGATTGCGGGTGCCACTCATAAGTTTTATTACCACACACAAAAGCTCATGATTTTTCATATTTTATATTTTGAAAAGAAGAAAGTACACAACAACTGCCCGTTAACACGGACTTCACTCGCTGTCTACCTCTCCCTCTCTCTCTCTCTCTCTCTCTATCTCTCTCTGTGTATGTCTGTCTCTTTTGCTCTATCTTGAGTAGCTTTCTTGGCGTATGCTCGAATCCCACGCTCCGATATGGAATGGTCAGCAAATTAATTGCCAATTAAACGGCTTGATAATCACATTGGATTTGCTTTTCAGCCTCAGCGACAGCATATGAATTTATATTTTAATATGAAAGTAAGATATAATCAAAATAACTGCAATATGCAGAAGAAATTTAAATAACACATTAAGAAGGGAAATGGGCTAGAACACTTGTATAGAACGCAAATGCAATTCTTGGGATATACCAAACCTATTAATCAGGACCATAGCGCCGTTCTCTTTGCTTTAAACTATAGAATGTATACAGTTCATAAAACATTTCACAAAACAGAGATACCCTATACCAATACTACGGCTGCAACTACTACTGATTTCACACAACACCTATTTGGCAACCATATCTAATTAAATCTTTATATCTTCTCAATTTTGTATTGGCAAAATCATCAGTAGTTTTTAAGAAATCTATATTTCGGGCTTATTCTCGATAGTAGGGGCCCCTTAATAGGCTGCGCACCGCACACCCTGCACACGCTTGTGTGCTATTCATTTTTTACCTTAATCTATTGACCTTTTCACTTCAGCTAACTTATTCACTTTACCACAACAGCTGTCAATCGTCGGCTAAAACTGCGGCTTCTTTTTCGTTTAATGTTTTTACAACTTTTGCTTTCTTGACCTGGAGAGAGTCAAAGGAATGTGCAATATATGTATATAGAGTAGAAATAAAGAAAGAAAGGTTAATTGCGAAGTGTCTAATTAGTTTCAGTGATAGCTCTATGATACTCAACAATTAGTAACTACGACTAGTTCAATCCCTATACAAAATAGATTTACTTGAAAAAACTCTTTCTTACTCTAATATACCCTCTGCCAAAGCCTAAAAATGAGAGAAAACCTTAACAAAAATCCACCAAAGCCAATCCGCATGAATGACAGAGGCAGACAAAAGCTGCAACACGACAACAGTCAGCAGGGGGGAGCAGCACAGGGGGAGGACGCAGGGCAAATTACACGTCGTCGTATTCAAGTGAAACAAATAGAACAAAACTTTTGCTTTCACCTCGGCCGTTTTCAAGGCGGTCTCTCTGCTGTGGGGGCGGCCAACAGAGGCAGATGCCAAGAGCCACTCAACGACAGTTCCGGGCAAACGTTTTGCATGGTGCCTCTTTATTTTTTGTTGTTGTTTTTGTGTGTTTCGGATTTGCCATACTATGCTGCCCTACCACAACAATAGATGATGCCAAGCTTTTACGCGCAGAAAGCGAAGTTGTTGCTGTTCTTGTTGTTGTTGTTGCGTTGGCGTCTGGCGCACAATTTGCATGCCAAAAGCGACGAAGCGAGGTGAACTGTGCCTGCTGCTGCTGCTCCTGTTGTTGTTGTTGTTACTATTGTTGCTATCGCTGTAGTTGCTGTTGTTGCCGTTGTCGGTCTAGGCAATTTGTTATTTGCCTTTTGCGGCGCACGCGCTGCCTTTTCAATTTGCGGTCGACCGGGGCCCTACACGAACTGCAGCAGAACATGAGGAGAAGGAGGAGGAGGAGGAGAGGAGGTGGAGACTGTGTGGAGAAGCGCAACTCTTCGTGAGCTGCGACTGGAACTTGTCCCAGTGACCAAATGAACCACATTTTACCCGTCTGTCTCTCTGTCTGTCCCTCTGTCTGTCTGTTTGTTACACATTGTAACGCGGCGTGTAGATTTTACTATTTAGATATTCTAAACATGATGCTCGAGGCTGAGGGTGAGCTACGCAGACACACACACATATATACATGAAATTTGCGCATCCACAAAGATAAGAGCGAATGCTTAACGCATGCAAATGCGCTTCAGCTCAGTTCAGAAAGTTTTGCTTGTCAACTTTCTTTGCCAACATTGCTAGATAAGTTAACAATTTCTTCTGTTTCTGTTTTGCTGGAATTTACGAGCGACAGCAGTTGGAAAGTTGCAAAGTTAAAGACAGTGCCACAGAGGGGGCGTAACTTCAGTACTTTGTTGCCAAAATACATTTCAATGTCTCTCACATGTTGAGAGAAGCAAAAGACTTAGGCGACAAACTTGGCAACTTCTAAAAAATGCCAGAAACTAATTTTGCAGAACTTGAACAACAAATTTGGCAAATATTTCCTTCCAATTTTCAAAGACGTCTAACTTTTCTAAAACTTCTAACTTTTCTAAGACTTCTAACTTTTCTAAGACTTACCAAATCGAAAAACTTAGGCAAGAAACTTGTCAAACTTATACAGTAAGATCCGATTACACATAAGCTTAAAACAACCAGCTTGACACGCGCATGCCTCAACTTTCCAGAATTCCTCGTTCCGGCAAATGCCAAGGCCTCAACAAAAAGCAAAACCTATCGACACTAATGCGATTTCATTTCGATAGATTAGCCCACTTCATTAATAAACTCCCATTTGTGCGCAGGCTACATATCATTTCATTGTCTTGATCCAATCTTTTCGATATTATCTTCATGGCAAATAATTTGGTACCCCATTCATGCCGACAATCCGCAATTTGGCCACATTTCAGCAATCGGTCTCTGTGCAAATGCGAAGGTTGAGCTGAGCCGTTTTGACTAATTTTTAATTTACGTATTTATATCAAGAGTTTTAATTTACATCATTTATTTTTCAGCTTTGCCTCATATAAAACACTCAATTCTTCTTGTTGTTGTTGTTGTTTTCGTTTTTGTTAATGCAAACACGTTTCTAGTTCGATGCGATCGAAAACTAGTTTCATATTTGATTTGTACACATTTTGGTGTAAGCACTTTGTGCTTGTTATTGTTGTTGTTATTGTTGCTGCTGCATTCGCTGATCCCCTGGCAATTTACAGCCTGATAAGTTTCAGCCGGTTTTTTATTTGTTTTCATTTTATTTTTATTAGCTGCTTTTGGCCAGTTTTTGACAGCGTCTTTCCAGCCAGACGCAACGACGACACTGTCGATGATTTATAAATATTTATGAAACAATTTTTATGGCTGTAGTTTTTTTTATTTTTAAATAAATTTTGAAGACATTTATGTGCTAATCAAATCGCAGATAAACAATTTAATTTTGTCTTCTATTGGTTATTCTTAGTTGGCAGAAGGAAACAACAGCAGGAAATGAAATAAATCAGTCGAGCAATAAGATTTATTTGTTGTTCTTTCCATAAACATAATATATAACATATGATATCATCTTGAGTTTACTAGGTAGCCATTGGTATATCTACTTCCCTTAGATACATGCAATTTGTGCAGCTAATAAGCTGTCAAGTTTATATAAGTGAAGAATGAGTTGCAGTTGGCGTTGTAAATGTTTAGTTGTTTAGAGAGTTGTCACGTAATCGCGTAAGTAGAGCTCAGCTTGGAGCTCAATCTTGGAAGCTGCACTAATGATAAATACCAAACAGTTAACATTAGCCTCAACTATGTGAAAATATAATAATTTATTGTTATATTGGGGAAGCGTTACGAATCGGAGCTTAAGTTTTGAGGGTTTTTTTTTTGTAGTTTCAGTTTTGCAATCGCCCGAGCGAGACTTCAATTTTAATGAGCGTGTCAGTTCAACACTCTCACTTTTTTCTTCGTTTTTTTTTTTGTTCATCTGCAGGCAGTGTAATTAAAAGCTCTGCGTTTATTTATAGTAGTCACTGTAGTCTTAATTTTATATGCCATACCATATAGTTATGGGCATACATAATGCAAGTGATTGCTTAATTGAATCGTAGCGTATCGGCTTATATAAGATTCGGCGGAGAGTATTCGACATTGCTTACTTTTCTTTGACCCAAATAGTAAATTTAATTAAAGTGCACGCCTCGCTGCAGAACTTGCAACAACACATACACACACACAGACTGCACACACAGAGTGTGCACACCCACATTTCACTAACTAAACCAATTGGTCAGGCTTCGGTTTTGGGTTGGTTCCTGACCGCAAACGAGAACGCCTCACAGTTATAATAATATTGCGCATACGCCACCTACAACGTTGGCGCAACTCCTCTTTACCATGGAAAGAATAAAAATAATAATAACAATATTTTTGCAAACAACAAAAGAAATCAACTAGAAGCGCCCTGAGCAAAGCAGCTTCGGCTCCAGCTTCAGCTTCAGCTCCAGCCTCGACTTTGGCTGCAGCTCCAACCGAAAAACCAAACCCATTTTAACCGTTAAGCACATTTGACTAAATCTGCTACACATGGCAGCCCAAAGTCCGCAGGTCCGCTTCAGGTGAATGCAATTGCACGGCACAGCCCAGCGCGGCACGGCAGCGCCGAGAGGGGCAGCCGGGGCAGGTGGTGGCAGGTGCAGACTGATGCACTGGGCTGCATTTGCTGCAGGAAATGCGCACAACATGCGCGAGCTTCAACTGGAATGGTTTAACTATTTCTTTTCAATTTTTTGCAGTTTTCTTTTCTTTTTTGTTTTATTTTTTTCGGCTAGATAGCAGATCGCTATACAACAACAATAGATAACAAGAATTAGTGAAGATGCCGACGCAAGAGCCGAAGCTAAGATTCACTTACCTTTACAGTGTGGGTAGGAATGTGAGAGAACTCAAAGGAGATTGAAATTGAATAAAATATATATTTGTTTATTCACATTTTAAATGTTATTTTATATACTTAATTGTAGTAAATAGTAGATGAATAAAATAAAATAAAATAATAGAAGAATAATAAAGTTTATTTTTAAAGTATATAGAATTAACTGTATACATTTTTATACCCTTCGACCATTGAAAATGGTCAAAAAAGGGTATACTAACTTTGTGCAAATGTATGTAACAGGCAGAAGGAGGCGTGGCAGACCCCACAAAGTATATATATTCTTGCTCAGGATCACTAGCCGAGTTGATTGAGCCATGTCTGTCTGTCTGGATGTCCGGATGTCCGGATGTCCGGATGTCCAGATGAACACACAGATCTCAGCTATTATAAATGCTACAGACACCAAATTTGGAATGAAGGTTCCCATGTACTCGGCGCAGATCAAGTTTATTTCAAATGTTAGGTGCCACGCCCACCGCCCCCACAAATCAATAATTTAATTTTTGAACTCAATTTGTAAGCGCTGTATAAAAGATACAACTGACTGACTTTAACACATACTAAGCTGAATGAAATATCTACGTAGTCTCCAAATTACAATCCGATCGGACAATAATCACAGAAGTTATTTAAGAAAGTATGAGCATAACACCAAGTGCTCCTGTCAGCTAACAAGAGAGGCGGGCGAGCGCGAAGCGCGAGCGCCATCTGTCGGGATTAATTTCAAAGCATGTGCATATGCATATGTGTATGAATTTAACAAATTAAACTACACGGGAACATAGGTCGAAGGGTATCCCACTGTCGCGTTTTGCGCGACTGTTGCTTTTCTTACTGGTTTTATGTTAGTAAGACTGAAGGCAAGAAAGAATTTTAATAATATAAAAATATCGTTGATATTTAATATTTTGTATTACAATATATTTAATTGATTTTTATTGTCTGTTTAATTAAAAATGAACTATTTCCAATAGAACTAGAGCATCATCGCTATTACATCGATAAACATTGATGTTTCGCCAGCTCTAATTTCTATAAGATAAAAATATTTAATATTTAATGAAAATAATATATGGTTAATATAACCCTACACAACATGACAGCATAGCTAATACACCCTATGCAGCAAGTGCATGCAAAAGGTAGCACGAACGCAGGTCACTTGTTGCTGCAGGAAGCCAATAGCAGCAGCAGCAACTGACAAGAGGAAGAGTAACAGAAACAGCCCACATGCTGCACACACACGAGGCGAGTGAAAACAGTTAAGACAACAACAATAACAACAACAACAGAAACAACAACAGCAACTGCAGAACTGCAAACTGCCAACTGGCAACAGGAAGACCTTAAACTTGGCCTCAACGGCAGCAGCGGCAGCAGCAACAGCGGCGGCAGCGACGACGCCAGCAACATCGTGAAGCCAGCAATAGCAACAACAGCAACAGCACAGCAACAACAATAACAACAACAACAACAAGCATATCAACGAAACCAACAACTTCTGCACAGTCAAACACACAATTCAATTTTATTTCATTTACGTTGCAGTTGTTGTTGCTGCCGTTGCCGTAGCTGTTGTTGCTGTTGCTGCAGTTGTTGTTGTTATTGTTGCCATTCGCTGGCTCGTTTGGCTGCCTTGCTGGCAGTTTGTGTGTGGGCTGCTGCTCCTCGACTGCTCTGCTGCTCCTCGACTCGCCGAATCGTTTGGATCGTTTGGATTGCAGCAGCTCCTCGAGCGCCAGCTCATGAATGGGAGCCGCAGATTGCCGCTGCTTCTAACTCATTTCTCGTTGCTGTTGTTGTTGTTGTTGCTCTTGCTGTTGCTGCTGCTGTTGTTGTTGTTGTCTTCGTTTGCTTTTTTGTGAATTGGCGTAAAAATGTTGTGAGAACAAATGGTTGTTAACTTTTGCACATTTTTTTGCACCCCCTCGTGCCCCCCTCCTCCTCTACGCTTGTAGCTTGCTTTTTATATTAGTTTTTCCTGTTGATTTTGTCTTTGCGGCGCAGTTGTTGTTGTTGTTGCTGTTGTTGGCGCGTTAGATTGCGTTTAACTGTTAGTTGAATGCGCCGGCAAGTTCCTTGCCTAAATGTTTCGTTTCTTTTGCGCGTGATATTATTGCCTAAGTCAAAGTTGCTGTTGTTGCTGCTGTTGTTGTTATTGTTGTTGTAATAATAATAATCATAGTAAATATGTGCACGCCAGGCCACTGATTGAAGTGACTGCGACTGCAACTGCAACTGCGACTGCGCCTGCGCCGTTAGGGTTTCTTAATTTTGTTTTTGCTTCGTTTAGTTTTGTTTGAGTATTTTATTTTTGGGTAGGGCATCGCATGAGTCGCAGGAGGTTATGGATTAGTGGGACACAGGTGGGCATTATCTCATAAATTGAAACCATCAAGTGTGGGTGGTTATGTAGTTACGGGGGTAAGAAGATAGATGCACAGATAGACAGTTGCTTTCCTTGGGGTAGGTAGGTAGGTAGGTGCAATGTAAACCCAAGCGACTATCAGCTGGGACTATCGATCATACTATTAAACAAGATTTTGCGCACATTCTATACACTAGCAAAGGGTATACTTGTTTTCAACTGAAGCTTGTAACCTTATAAAGGGTAAACTTTCTTGATAAGTAAAACTGATAATTAGAGGTGTCGTTCTAGATTTGTGTTGAGTCGAATCAATAATTCGTATAGTTTCTGTGATATTTATGTATATAACGTATTCTTTCTTTTATTTGCCTAGTTTGTTTCTTTCTATTTAGCATCAATGATTTCTTTTAGAAAGCGCAACTACTTAGTAAATGACTAAGCCACTGATGCTGAATTTCTAAAGCTTCTGTATTCGAGTAACTCTTAGAATCCCCAGTTGACCACAAGCCAAACTATCTTGCGATCATGTGACAACCTTGAAAATGCAATACGAAATTCATCATTGATGAATTGAGAGAGAGACAAAAAGATTAGCATATTATGACATCAAAGATTTCTTATTGTGCAGAGCAATACAAAGAAAAGAGACTATAAAAACGTGTTGATTGTAGAATGGAGAATCGTAAAATACTCGTCTGTACACCATAGGAGACTGACTATTGTAGATACACAAACTGTGTAAACTAGCCGAAAAAAAACTAGCCTTTTTATATGCAAAAGCTGGAAGCGAATAAAAACCTATAAACAGAAATTTATTTAGTCTTTTGATGGCGTTGACAAAAATAAAAAAACCCGCCCAAGTGACGGGGGCCAACTTGGGTAGTCTGTTTATTTATCATTTTTGGGCTCTGGCTAAACCAGATCTGTGAAGGTCAGCGAGCGCTTGGTCAGCTTCCTATGGCAGTGAAGATTTTGGGTGTTGGGATTTGGAAACTGCAGCTGACACCGTTCAGTCTTATGGTAATTGCGTGTCAAGTGCTCATTTTGGTTAATAAATCAGGCGGTCATGCTTTGAATGCAAAATAGTTGGGTCAACTTTTACGATCAACACCTTCTCCCTCTCTTCCTATCCCTCTCTCTCTTGCTGGCAATTAGCGCAGCTCATGAGCAGCACTGAATTTATATTATTAGATACGTTTACAGTTATGCCAACTGATTTGTGGCTCTGACTCTGACTCTGAATGTGGTTTGTGGCTGTGGCTGTCGCTGCCTTTCCTTTCCTTTCCTGCCTCTTGCAGCATTTAGTCAAAGTCACACCAAAAAGTGGCCACAGAAAACGCGACACAGTCGCCCAGTCGACACTGTCCTAGCTTCAGAGAGTCAGTCTCACCGTCTCCGTCATCGTCATCGTCATCATTCTCATCTCGTGGTGTTGCAGAGTAGGTTAATAGTGCCAAAACGTTGCGACGAGTCATTGCAGCAGCAGCAGCATCGGCAGCGGCAGCATTTATAGCAATGACTATAAGAACAAACGTTGCGCCATTTCTTTTGTGGCACAACAGTTGCACCCTTTCATTCTCCCAGACTGAGTTTTTTCTTCCCAGTAACCTTCCCTATAGCTGGCCAAATATCATTATTATGCGCGCCCCAGTGCTGAACCCAAACGCGAAACGAAGAATTGCCAAAGCGAGTGTAGAATATTTATGCAGCATTATTATTTATTTTATTGACAGCTTTTCTCTTGCCACAATACACTATGCAGAGATGTACAGGGTCTCTT
Source organism: Zaprionus capensis (assembly GCA_018903675.1). Taxonomy (NCBI): domain Eukaryota; kingdom Metazoa; phylum Arthropoda; class Insecta; order Diptera; family Drosophilidae; genus Zaprionus; species Zaprionus capensis. Next base: position 7,695,037 of record JAEIFN010000964.1, on the reverse strand, counting down.
AAATATGTGAGACAGTTGGAATGAATGTAGAAGTAAACAAAGTAAATATATTTGATATGTTACGAGTTTAACTGCAACTGTAGCTCCAGTGAATGTTTAACCTGAATATGTTTGTTAAGACTAACAAAAATAAAATAGTTCTAGTAATGTATTAAAATCACAAAAGAAATATTAAATTATAATATATTAAAATATAAATAATTATGAAATATTTAAAGTGAATTCATGAAGAATAAATAAATAAATTGAATATAATATGCAAAAGAAACTTAAGCCATATTTAAATGCAACTTGACATATTTCTCTGTATTTAAATTCCTCCACAGACTTCTTTCTCATGCCTCCTCTAAGAGAGTAGAGCAATCAAGTGTCGCCAGCTTTGCTTTTCTCTTTCTGATCCCTGTTGCCCTGTTGTCTTACTTAATGCCCTGTGATCGGTTCATAGCCCCATCGACTTTAACATGAAGTTGCCAGTTGCTCAGTTGCTCAGTCGCTGCTGCTGTGGCTGCTGCTGCTGCTGCAATAGTCCAAGTGCCAATAATTTCCAACTGTCCAGAACGAACCTTTTACTTTGCGCTAATAAATTGCCGCTAAACGACTTCGGGCTCAGGTAAGGATTTTCGACTTGGAGCCAAAGAGTTTGTTGCGCTGCGGATGGCGGCATGCGCTACAATTGTTGCACCATAATTTCCCATCAAATTTTTCACACTCGCTGCAGCCGGTTGCGATAATCAAATATTTGACCTCTGCAGCAAATAAATTTCAATGCAATCACAACAACAACAACAGGAGGAACCGAAAAAAAAATGCCCGGGAACGTGAAAGCGCAATGTCTGCGCCGACGTCGCCGTTTGCAGTCGCTGTCGCTGTCGACGTTGCGTGTTAAACACAATTCAAAGTCTATAATTATTGTAGAATTGCCAGCAGAAGCAACACGCGCGGGCAGAGGGAGCGGACAACGGGCAACGGGCACGTTTCCAGATCCCAGGCAGGAGAGGCTGGCAGCTGCTCGCGACTGCACATGGAACATGAAAATTGTAGCGTGTAGCTGCTGCTGCTGCTGCTCCTGCCACTGCTGCTGTTGCTGCCACTGCTGCAGCAAAAAATTCCAAACACACATTCTAATTCCACATTCGCTCGACGAGGCTCGATGCTCGACGCTTTGACACACTGCTGGCAGGGAGGCTGAGAGACTGCGAGCCGAATCGAGCCAAGCTGCAACTGCAACTGCAACTGTGGCAGCATTGGCATTGGCAGCGTCTCCAGCTGCTTCAGCTGGGATCGCTATCTTTGCCTGGTTGTGATTCAGTTGGGGCGCCTGTGTGAGAATCGCCGGCTTAACTGTTCACAGATCTACGAGGCTGCTGTGCGTCTGTCTGTCTCTGTTCTAGCTGTGTCTGTGTGTGCAATTAATGCCCAACACTGCCAGTTGCAAGTCTCTGTGTGTGTTGCCTTTTTCGGGGAAGCGGAAGCATTGTACACGCCCACTTGTCGCTGGCTAACTGGCACTGCAAATGTTCTTGTTGTTGCTGCTGCTGCTGCTGCTGCAGTTGTCGAGCATGGGACGTGCCATACCCGCTGCACGTCCAGGCAACCTGCCAACCTGGCAGTCAGCAGGACCTGGGCCACATCATGTGGCACGCCCACACTCCTCTCTTTATCTCTCTGTGTGTGTGTGCCGGCAATAGTTGAAAGTTCTGTGTGCCGAGCAAACTAATTGTAAACTGTTGTTCGCAGTTGCTTAACTGTTGCTTGTTAGCCGCTTGTTTATTAACAATTTAACGCTGCAACACACACACACACACCACACATAGGCACACATATACATGTACACATGACCACATGAACATCCGTAGCAGACAGACGCGCTGCTCTCACTTAACTCAACTCACAGTCCACACTCGACATTCGAGAAAGGGAAGGGGAGCAGGGAGAGGTAGAGGAGTAAGGCGTTTAGGGGGCGTTACTTATCAACTACATAGTCCACTAACAAATTTATGCACTGTAAACTGCTTTGGCAGCACATAAAAAGCGCCGTTTTATACGCTGACCGTTTGACCTTTTGCATGTGTTAAGTTCTTCACGCCTGTGTTCCAAGTGTTCTCTTTGTTGCTGTTGTTGCGGTGCCTGTTGCTGCTGCTGTTGTTGCTGTTGCTGCTGCTGCTGCTGCTGGCTGTGTTCATAACTGTCACAGGCCGGCAAATGGGGCGTGCTGGGTGGCTTTGGTGGGCGTTGATGCTGTTACAGTTAAGCTTTGGGGCGCTTTCGAAATTGTGCTTTAACTGCAGTTCTTTGCATAAAATCAAAAGACTTAGGCAACGAACGCGATGCTTGCATCTGATAGCCTGGGAAAAAGTCTTGCACTGATAAAAACGATATGGGTGAAGGCTATCTGAGCTGCAGTGGTTAGGAAGATAACAATATAAATATATAACAAAAAATAAAATATATAAATTTAAAATTAAAAATTTATTTTAATTTTTTAATTTTAAATTAGCAGTAAATTCTTTACAACTAATGCAGCATTGTGTTTCTGTGTTATGGTTTTAGTCTATATAATATTAGTAAATATATAGTATCTCTCTCTTTCTCTGTCTCTCTCTCTCTCTTTTTCTCTCTCTCTATACATATGATCTCTCTGCTATCATGATCTCCATGCGAGTCACTTATTTATTGACCTAAGCACATGACAAGCCGTTTTTTGTAGCCCTTTAAAACTAACCATTGTTTTCTTTTTCTTGTATTTTCAGGTAAGTTGATCATTGGCAACAAGCCCAAAAACAAACTTATGTAAGTTGGCAACAAATAATGCAAATTATTGGCCAGTTAGTGGAGTGGCAATATGGGAGAGTGGGTGAGAGACCAACGCCCAATAATGGGTGAACCAAACTAAAGCGAACCAAACTAAAGCGAAGTTGTTGCAAAGCTAAAAACAATTTTAATTTACAATTTTAACAAAGCAAATGTGTTAAGCTTTTGTAGGTATTTGTGGTCTGTGTATGTGTGTATTGTTTTTTTTGTGGCTCAATTGAAACACAATTTAGATGCAGTGAAATAATAATGTATCTACTGCAGCTAATGATGCGCAATGTTAGCTGCAGCGAGGAGTAAGAACTACAGGAGTGAGGAAGGCATTAGGGGGGCGGGGCAGTGGCAAGTTTGATGCAAAAATGCGACACGCTTACCGTTAGAGCACGCACAACGCAGCATGTGCATGTGTGTGCGCCCCATGGGAGCCGCATAGCATCCCAAAAGTTCAATGCGCACTAGCTTCCGTGTCTGTGCCCCTGCTCCCCTTTCCCCCTGCCGTTCTCTCGCTGATCTTTCCCTGTCGCTGCCCAGCATGTGGCGCGCTCCCTTTTTGGCAAATTTGGTGCAGCATCGCAGCAGTAGGCGATGGGGCAGGCGCAGCCGCCTTTCACAAAATCTAATCAGCAAACGGGGCGGCCGGGCGGACAATTGGACAGCTTGGCTTGGCTTGGCTATTCGGATTCGGATTGGATCGTAGCAATTTAGCCAAGCGCAAAATTAGCAACTAACTTGGCGCACAGTTTGAAGCTGCGCCACTTGATTTACTGACAACACACACACACATAGACAGATGTAGAGAGAAAGAGAGAGATAGCAGGGGAGATGGGTGGCTCAAATAGTTGACTTTTACTCGCATGTACGATGCGATACTATGCGGCAGCGCGCTATCCTACGCTGCAGATACTTGCAAATCTCAACATGGAAATCTTGTTAGGCTCCGCCAACGGGGCAGACATCCTGTGGGGCATTCTAATTGAAATTCCAGGCGATGCTGCTGGCGGGATGGGTATGGGATGCAAATTTGATTCCATCTGTGGACAATTAGTTGTCAATATTGCGGATACGACATGTGTGCGAAGCAAAGCAAAGCAACAAAGTCAACAAAGGAAAAAAAACGCAGCGCAAGAGCAAAGCAAACAAAAACCAAATGACTGAGTCATTTGCCAACGTTTTGCAACACGCAACCGAAATCAACACACGCAACTGACCAGAGAGCACAGTGGGGCACGAGGCAGGCAAAGTAAATAACAAGAAGAAGAAGCAGCGCAAAAAAAAGCTAACAAATTTCAAACTTAGCCATACTTAGAAGTTGCTAATCTCTTAGCTTTGCATTTCTTTTGTTAATTTGCAACAATTTTCATTGCATTTGTGCCACTGTGAGTGGCGTCTAGCCGCCAGCTGTCAGTGACTGGCATCGACACCTCTATCGACCAAGCACTCAGCTGTGGCTTAGCACACACATGCATAGAGTGTGTGTGTCTCTGTGTCTGTCTCTGTGTGTGCCTCTCTGTGTGTGTATTTAAGTCTGCACACACAGTGCCCATTAAAAAGCAGCTGCCATTTGCATAAAGACGCCAAACCCACTACTAAAATCCGCCACAACTAAAAACCCGCCCCCTTTTCATAGGCGCAGCAGCCGTACAAAGTTAGTTAGCGTACGTCTGATCTCAATTTCGTGCGTTGTTGGGCAATGTTTTTTAGGAGTCATTGATAAAGACCCGAATGCAGCAATGCAATTTCCCAGTGCGACACATATTTTGTTAGTATTTTTTGTATTTTTAGAGAACGGCAACAGGTGAAACATGACTGCAGGCCATGGAGCGCGTGAATGACTCAGAGTGCGACTAGTTTAAGTTTGAGTGAGTGCGCGTGTGTGTGTGTGTATATGTTTGTGTGAGGCAATCAACGACAGGGCGTTCCGTTAGGTTGCCACCAAATTGTTCCCCCCGAAAAGAGTTTATGTTGTATTTATGCCACGGCACGCTTCGGGCCACAGTTTCAGTCTCTGTGCCCCAAGGAACTGAGAACTGGAGAGTTAAATGTAACATACACGTACAGTGTGAGCTGTTAACTAGTCCCCCCCCCTAACTAGACTAGTTGTTTTATATATTGAAATGTATATTGCCACAGGCAGAGGGAGGGAAGGAAAGAGGAGCAGTCAGACATCTAATAACAATTAACTCTTAATTCTCTAAGAATTATGCACAATTGTTATGGAGTATTTTAATAATATTCGTGCATTATTTGAGTATTTTATGGTATTTAGCCATTGAGCAATTCGGGTTTACTGCAATTATGGCAATCATAATCGTTGAGCTCATTTCCAGACATTCTTTTGGCACTATAAATCAAAATGTTTCCATTCTCTGCCCGAAATTCCTTTGTGGCTTTACAGTTTAATGGGTTAAGAACTTTGCCGTGGGTGGTCCCCATAAGTACACAGAGAGCGCACATAAGCGATCATAACTCAATAGCAGAGGCTCATTAGCAGCACACGCAGACCCCGAAAAAAACACAGGCCGACAAATACCACAGGCACTTAGAGAGGGGAGAGGGAAGGGAGGCCAACATTGTGTGTGCTACAGTAGCCTCAATTTCTACAAGCTCTGCTCTATGTAGAAGCATTCTAACTAATAGCCAGAGAGGGCAAAAGAAGGGGGAGAGGAAGCAGGCGAAAGAGAACCTACGAAGTGGGAATATACCATAAAAGTGGAGCTCAATTTCCTTGCTGCCCACGAAGACATCGTCATCGTCATCGTCATCGTCGTCGTCATAGTTGCTCTCTTCATCGTCGTCGTCGTCGACGTCGTCTTCATCGTCAGTCACGTCAAGCCGTGCGCGTAATGAGCGTTAAATTTGTGGCCCGCTTTGTTGTTGTTGTTGCTGCTGTTGCCATTGCTTTTTTTGGGCAAGTTCTAATCACCGTAGAACACGCTTCGTTATTAGTTAAATTAGTCACAAAACGGTTTCCAAAAACATTTTCAAGCCAACTTTAATTATTGCGAATTTTTTAGCTGTTGCTGTTGTTGTTGCTGCTGCTGTTGTTGTTGTTATTTCATTCTAATTAAAAGTCATTAAACGCTTTGGCAACTAAGTTGCTTTATAGCCTTTTATACAGCTTCCCTCTCTTGCTCTCCAGTTCGTTGTCTCCCTCTCTCTTCGCTGGGCTAATCGCGAATGTGGGTCAGCATAAATTATGAAAGAAATAAATTATGTTCCTGGTACTTGGAGTACTTTGCCATCCAAGCAATTCAGCCAGGCCTGTCCGCCTGCCTTTCACTGCTATCAATAAATTTTTGCTCTGCTCCGCTGCTGCTGCCCGTGCGATGCCTGCGATGCCTGCGATAAAGACAAACGGCCTGCCAATATGAATTAGCTAAGCGAATTGGCCATTTGGCCAGTTTTGGTAAACAACAACTGCAACAGAGCAACAGCAACAGCAACAACAACAGCAACAGCCTCTCATTGCTGGCCTGGCAACGTGCTAGCTCAATATCATCATTATCATTAGCACAGGCTTGCACCCAGTGCAGAGAGAGAGAGAGAGAGAGAGAGCGAAACTGTAACAGTTGATAAATGTTAATGTTGATAGCCAGTGCTGCAGTTGAAGAAGAAGAAGTAGAGGGCGGGAAGAACTTACGACAGTTACAAAGATTGAAATTTGAATGCCCTTTTGAAAGAAGTGAACGATGGTAGTTTGCTGTAATAAAATGATTAAATATATGATATGATACATCATACATATATGTTTATATGTAAGATATATTTATAGGTTAGATACATCATATTTTCCATTTATAAGATACATCTTACATACTATGTTTTTATGACTGTACTAACGGTTGAAGTTCATAAAGAGTTGATAATATCAACCTCAAAAACTTGGAAATATTTTTAAAGTCCCAATAAGTAATGGGGGGTCATAACTGGGTCATATGATATATCTTTCTTCATTTTTTTTGATATTCTAAATCTGAATTCAAAGTCAAAATATGCCCATTACGTCTGTCTTTCGACCTAACCTAACATATTTACAAGTTATTCTAACTTGTTGACGTTTATTTTGATAACTATATAGTTAATTAAGTTTACCTTATGGTTTAATGTCATAAGAGCTCATTAATGACATTTTCTCTATACAGTACCAGGTGAGAATATTACTATACCCCTTGCTGTATAGGGTATACAGTGTACATTAGCTTCCTGCTAACAGAAGGTTAACCGAGTTCAGCTGCGAATTCCATTCATTGCCTGCAACTGGAGCCTGCACTCATTGACGACGTCGTCGCCTGTTGTTGTTGTTGTTGTTGTTGTTGTTGTTGTTATTGTTGTTGCTTTCAACACGCTCTGCCAATAAATTTGCAGCACTTGTTGCTGTCTTAACGGTCCACGGGCCGCTTACCAAACATTCCTTGGCAATGGCCAGCGAGATCTATTTCTGCCGAACAACAAATATTTTCTTGTACTTGCTGTGCTTATTTTTTTCGGGGAGTTCTTTCTTTTGTTATTTTGGTTGAGTTTTCGGAAGGTTTTTGGCATTGGGCATGCAGGAAACCGAAATCGCGCTCCATTAATGCGCTGCGCAGAGACTTGTTGAAATTTTGCAGGCCAGACAAAGCGACAACAACAAAAGCAACAACAACAATAAGATGCTGCCCATTCGATTAGAGGCGATTTGGCAAAAGGTTAAGCAGCCGCCCAATAGAGCTGGAACTGAAGCTGAAGTTTTTCCATGGAATTTCCGTTCGTGATGTTTTCCGCTTTGATTTTTTGTGGCCACTGCTGCTTCTGTTATTTTCTTTTCTTCTATTTGTGGAGCATTCATTTGATTGTATCGCTATGTCATGGCCTAATATGTGGGCAGGGCTACTGTGCGAGTGTGTGTGTAAGTGTGCAATTCGAATCATCTCAAAATGATTTGCATAAATCAGCTGGGCAAAATATGTTGTAAAATACAAGAAACATACGCGCACATAGAAACATATGTTGCCCACAGGCAACTTGTGCTATTAGCCTAGAAAACATCGAGATACGAAAAAAACAAACAAACACACACACACATCTTAACTTTATACATATGCCCAACTAGCGCCAGTGCTCGATAATGATAATGATAATGATGATAATCTTTTTGGCAGCTTTTTGTTAGTATAATTGCCCAGCTTCTTCAGTTCTGCAGTTTGTTGTTTCTTTATCTTTCGTTCCGTCGTCGTTTTGTGCTAATCACTTTAACATTTAGCTGCCGCTTTTTGACCCCCTTTTTCATGCAGAGTTAGGTATTCTTGTTGTTGTTGCTGCTGCTGTAGCTGTAATTATATTGGCTAGTAACCGTTTACAGTTTGAGAGGCATTGCGTGTCACTAATGACGGGTGATCTATGCGAATTTCGAACTGGCCGCCAAAGATGTCTTCGATTGGGCAACAGTCACAGTCACGTCACGTCATTTCTAGTATGCAAACAGCGATCGATGGCAACGTTGTTATTATTATTTTGATTGGCTGCAGTCGTATGTAATTTGCATATAAAGAAAGTTAAGACATAACTAAGAAGTCGCAGTCTGTTATTCTATTAACAATTCTGTTTGCCATAGGTTAGGGGTGGACAGAGATTGATGAAGAATTTAGAAAAGAATGGAGAATAAAAGAAAGAAGTTAAGAACTTCAGTCAGTTAAAGTTAACATACCAATCTGAATCATAATAACAGAACTTATCAAAGCATATATCGAAGAGCATAATGCAATTAAAAAGAGATACCACCGCATGCAGTTAACTGATATATATACGAGTATTGCTATTATCCGATTAGAGCACAAAGTAATGAGTCTTACAGACCTCACTTTAATATTTTTCAATTCTCCTAGCCTTACCATTTCACCCCTTTAGCAAGGGCATTATGACTAGCTCATATTACAACAGATCTCTCAGATTTCTCAAGTAGTTAAAACATTTTCAATTGTTCGACGCGCTTTATGCAATTTTCACAGTCGCCTTATCTAATTTAATACACACACTTACTTTTATATTATTTCAACTTTCCGCCTTTATTTATACGCGATAGGAGAGGGCGGGGGAGTGGAGTGTGGGAGGCCGCCAACAAACATTCGTTTTGGCGAGATCACGACACTATCAATTAGAGGCAGGCCGCAAGACAATTGCTTAGGATACTCGGGAGAGTTCGCCGCTGACTTGGCGCGACTCGTTAGCGGGGCGTGTCTGTCGCGTTTATCATTTTTGGGGGCCGTTTCGTAATGGAAATACAAAACACTGAACACTAAACGAGACTAAACAATAAAAAAACACATTTCGTGAGTCTCACTGAGTCCCAATTTCCATTTGTTTTCGCTAAATATTACAACAATTGCTCTGCATTTATTTTGGGAACTTTCGTGGCGCACTTAATTATGCAAGTTGGCCACCACCCACCACATCAAATATAGTAGAAGTAGTCCAAGTCCAACAACAGCAACAACAACATTTCTTTTCTTAATGTAATTTGCATGAAATTAACTTCGAGCTGAAAGTTTGTTTTTCTTTTTTTTGGGTTGATATTACAATGAGTAATCTGCGTCTGAAGGTTGCCCCCGACTTTGTATTATATTCAAATGTTGAAACTGCATTTTATGGGTCAAAGTCCAAAGGCTTTTGATGCGTTTTGCTAATGAATGCAGCTCAGACATGTACAAACATGTGTATACTTACTTATAGTACTTGTATGTGTGTGTGAGTGTGTGCTCGAGTTGTATGTAGGCTTTTATAGGGTTTCAGTTTCGCCCGCTTGAAGGCCCTTAAAAGGAAATGTTGTTTGTCACACTGACTTATTTTTCTGCCACTTGACCAACTGAGACGACGGCGACAGACCTAGCACAACTTGTGGTCAGAGTCTGCGTTGTCATCTTCGACGCGGCTTGATGCCCTCAAAACGTAGCAACTGAGCGTCTGAAGAGAAGTGAGTGCGCCCAGTTGGTGGCGGGGCTGCTGCAGGTGGCTCTGCCTCTCTGCGGTGCTTATAGATTAAAATGTTAGTAGGTGCAACCGGGCAGACATATAAACAAATAGACAGACAGACAGAGGGACAGGCGGAGGAACAGACAGAGGGACTGGCAGGCAGACAGATAGTCGACACTTGGCTGACTTGTTGCCGTTGCTTGGCTTCCTGCTCAGCAAGTCTAAACATGTCGCTGGCTCTGCCTTTCTGTCTCCTCGTTCTTTTCTGCCTTTCCCAAAGAGTTTACGGTTTCTGTTTGTTTGTAAAGACGGAAAGTGTTTTTGTGTTTTAATTATAAATTAACAAGAAATCTTCCAATTGGGAAGGTTGCTTGAACTTGAGAATACCTTGGGTTTCTGCTTTTAAATTTATAGAGAATTATTCCAAATTAAAGAGTCAGAATTTCTAAATTTAATTTATGTTTACCTTAATTTCGAGGATATCCCTTGGTCCAGCAACTCTTCCTCTCATGTTCAACTTGTTGCTGCTGTTTCTTTTGACATGCAACTGCAACTGGCAAACAACAAAAAGTACAAGAGCGACGACATCGAAACATGTCAGGGCGACACTTTGACCATGTTGCAATTGCCGCTTGCCGCTTCAGCAACATCAGAAGCAATAACAGCAGCAACATGCAACGGCAACGACAACAACTCAATGTCAAAAGTGCATTGAAGACTAAAGTCAGGGTTAGCAGGTAGTCAGCTCTGCCAGGAGCCACTAACCACTGCCACTCGGACAGTGGGACAAACCGACAAACCCACCAAGAAACTCAGACCAACAGACGCTTGCACAGTTTTACAGCTTGCTGCTTGTTTTTGTTGGGCTTGCGATGTTGTTGTTGTTGTTTGTGTTTGCTGTGATATTGTGAGCAAAAGTTCAAGTTGACTGGCCCAGGCAGACAAACAGTGGGCGTGAAAGCAACTAAGTCAATAGCAATAGCGCCTTAACGGATGTTTTGCCAAACGGTTAAAGAAAATCGATTGCTAAGTACAGCAAAATTTAATTAAAGTAATGAATTTTATGTGTACAAATATCTAACATGTTGTATTTCCTATATACATTATAATTAAGTAAATAAATCATAATATTCTTTCTTTTTAATTTAAATCACCAAAACAAATAGTACCAATTTTAATTAATGCACAAAATTTACAAATATTATTCTATTTGTACATATTCAAATATCATTTGAACAATATAAATACATATACGTATCTGATCACACTTTTATAAACAAATTCAGTGTCATTATTTCTCATTTGCATAACAAAACATTTCCTTATACTGCGCCGCATCTTTCTAGTTAAAGTCTAAAATATGAGGCGACGAAAGTGAAAACCACTTTCTGAGTCATTGCCATCGGGTATGCATGAAATCAAGTAGACCTTATAAAAAAGTAATTATCGATGCATAGCTGAGATCATTGATGAGTTCAGCCACAGACAACATTCACTGCGTAATACGAGACATTTATCTTGACATTCACGATAGAATTATGAACAATGTACTGAGGTGAAGTAAACACTCTAAGTGAACTTAGCTATATATCAAGCCAGGTTTTTATCGCCTATGTTACTCTATCGAATACTTTATTTGCCATAGCATACAGATCATATATCTGCAACCTGCTGTTGCAACACAAAGCAACCAACAGAGAGAGAGAAAACGAAATGAAGAAAACGACAAGTTGTTGCAAGTTATTGTGCATTAAAGATGTCATATTTATTTGCCATATGCCATACGCATTGACAGAGAAGGAGGGAGGAGAGAGGAGGGACTCGTCAGGCTTCTCCCCACTCATAAACTATGGAAATTGTCATGAATGCGTTGTGAAACTGTCGCCGTGCATAAATGTTAATTGTGCTTTATAGACTTTTGATTTTTCATCACGATGGAAAACATTAAAAGAAAAGACTGATATCGCTTCCTTATGCCACATACGATCGCTTCCGCTTGGCCATATATAAAAAACTATGTGAAAAGACATTCGACAGCTCCAATCGAAGCGTATAGATCATTTGGCTTGTTTCAATGTTGACTGACGGCCGATTGGCGGGTCATGCCTTGGCTCGACAATTGTGTTTACTTTCAGTTTCACTGCACACACACGCACACCTCACACACACACACACACGCAGAGTGCAATTGTCAGCACTTTTTATTTATAATTATGGCAAATGTTTAACAACTTTTACTTCTTCCGCTTGTGCGCCTCTTCTTCGTATGCAAGTGCGGACTGTGCCCAGAATAAACTCTCCAGAGTTGCAAGTGCAATCTGTAGTTGTTGTTATTGTTGTTGTTGTTGTTGTTGTTGGACAGTGTGTGTAATTTGAAAGTGCTAAACGATGTCTGGTGAGGCATAAACACGCGCCAAGTGCGGAAGTTGTTTTCGATTTAGGTTTTCTGATAGCAGCTGCAACTAAATGGGAAACAGAATAAAAATAATATAAAGTTTACGAGGTGGTTAAGGTATTTAACAAGAAGTTTATACGTATTTCATAGAACCTGAAGCATTTGAAATCACTTAGGTTAAGTAACGAAATAAATCACTAGACAACTTTGTCATTAATTGGATTATTTACTTTATTTTAAACAAAAAAAAAATATTTGTGATCTACATATAGCTTTCAAGTCTATACTTAGAAGGTTACAGCACACAGCTAATTTTAAGTGTAAATATAAAGCTAAATTTAGCCGTCAATTAACATGACTTAAGTAAAGGTCATACATATAAAGAATAGATCTTTCAGTTATGATGCTGCTTCATTGCTTACATCATCATGATGAGCTCCCACGTCACCTTCTCATTTGGCAGAGCTTCTGGGCAGACAACAACAACATTGTCCATGTTGCACTCGATGGATTATCTATCTGCATCTGCAGCACGGTAGCTGCAAGTGCAACCAAATTGCTGTGTTTAACGGCAACTGGCAGCTTGGCAACATTTGCAGCGCAGAGCAGAGGAGCGCAGCGCTTTGGGTCAGTAATTAATTCACATCATTTTGAGGCAAGTGCTTTGGGGTCTGCCACTTTTGGCTTAGCGCACAATTGGCCAATTCATGCGCTTTAATTACTTCATAAAAGCCAAGACATGCCGTGGCCCTTAGCCAGCAGCGCGTTGGCCTAACTGTTTTGCCGATTTTTGCGCGCTTTTTGTTACGTTTTTTACTTGGGGTTTTGCTTTGTTGTTTTGTTTTAGACCAGCTCACTCTCTTTCTCTCTCTCTCTCTCTCTTTCTCTCTGTCTTTATTAAGACTCTTTATGCTCATCAATTGTTTGATCATTTTCAAGGTTCGATCAACTTTCAGAACTTGAGCAAAGATCATTTTCAGACTTTCATTGATAGTAACTGGAGTGTAAAGCTGGTTTATTATGCTCTACACTCACATATACATAGTAGTTTTTGTTGTTGTTGTAGTTGGCACGCTTCAACGGCTTTTCTGGGCGGCAATTTCACACCATTAAATGCCTGCATCTGTTTAGGCCAGCTGGGCAAATTAGCGTGGAGTGTTAACAACAAGCTAAAACTGCTTCCACTTGGCCAGAGATTTCTCTAGATTTTTCTCACTTTTTCTGTAGCAGTTTTAATAATTAAAAGTATAAACTTTATTAGCGCCAAAGACTTAGGCAACAAACTTGAAGTCCTAGTAGTGCTGGAGAAGCACTTTCAACGTAGTTTACTAACAGTCGCTGGCCAAGTAAAGTATAGCACCAAATGCGGCGCAATGAAAAGTAAAAATCATAGCAATAACAAGAAGAAGAAGATGAAGAAGAAGTAAAAGAAGAAGAAGAAGTAAAAGGAGAAGTAGAAGTAAAAGAAGAAAAGCGAAAAAGGGGGAGACTCTCAATAGAAATTGCGCAGAAAGCTAGCTGAAACATATAAAGCATGAAACGCCGCCTGTCTAGAAAAACAATTTGTAAATTGCTTCCGACAGCAAATTCAATAATAACAACGGCAGCAGCCAAAGCAACAACAGCAACAACAGAGCGAACAACAGCAACAACAACGTCGGCAACTAATAGTTACTTTCAATCATTCATCATCGATTTCAATAAACAATTTCAATGGGCAGGCAGACAGCGAGGCAGGCAGGCAGACAGTACGAAAGGCAGACGACGCACAATGGCTGCGGCACTTGCTACATGTTGATCCCCCCCTCTTGACTGCTCCTTTCCTTTCTCTGTACATCACACTGACTGTCTGTCTGTCTGTCTGTAGCTATCACCTGGTTGCCCCTTTGAACGTGTGAAAGATTTGTTTCATTTGCTGTTCTTCTTCAGAGGTGTGTCTGAGTGTGTGCCTGCATGTGTGTGTGTGTGTGTGTGGGGCAGTTGAACTTTCGGTCAATCTCTGAATGACTAGTCGAACAATCGAACAGACAAGACGCAGCCGGCAGTTATTTGGCTCTGGGCTGATTTTCAAGTATAATTAGAAAATTCTTCGTAGTGTTGCTGCAAATTACGTTGGCTAATGGGGCACTTGGTTATGTTACGTTAGGGGTACCATTGCCGGAACCTTGACATTTTACGACACCGTGTCGCATTTATAGCTCTGAGAATCGAACAAAAAAGAACGCCCATGTTTAATAACGCAATTTTGAATATGTATTTGGTTAAATCGCAAACCCGTTTACGGAACTCATCGCTTAATTCAACGCGACTGCTCATCTCGCATGGCAAATGTCAAGAGTTAAGCACGTCTAATGATAATAAGTATATATTTTATATGACGATGACAACAATAAGCCGTGCTGAGAGCCCAACAAGCCCCAAAAAAGAAACATCAACAGGCTGAACAAGTTTTGTGGCTAAGAAATAAACCAATTTAAAAGTTAAAACAGATTAGCACGCTTCTCGACTGGTTTCGGTAAGAACTGATCGGATTTATATTAGACACACTATATGGCGATAAATGAATCGGTAATTATTCAGTAAGTACAACCAAATTGGGGGTATGCTGTGCGGAATTCCTATTATAACGGCAGACTGCACTGCAAGTTGGTAATTCTATTGTATGCAGTGCTTGTCAAACTTGCAACCGACTGGACCCGTGTTCGGTGCAATCTTTGACACTTGCTGCCAACATTTTTGTCATATGCAAAACAAAAGGCTGAGGCAACAAACTTACTACTACTGCTGCTGCAGCACAAAAGCGCGCGTCTGGCACACATAATTGCTGCATCAAAATTGCTTTTCATTTGCCTCAAAATGAAGCAATTGTTGGCCAGCAGTGGCATGCAACAGGTAGCTCTCCGCTCTGCTCTACTCTGCAGTCATCGGCGTTGCGATGCGGATGTGAAACTGCGCATGTGCGGCGCTTCTTTTGTTTCGCCTGCCTTTTTGCCACTTTCTGGGCAAAAGGCACAGCAGCCGCAGCTGCTTAACATGCCACACAGCGACAGAGAGTGCGCACACACACACACACACATGCTAAGCAAAATATGTAATTACGTTAGAAGCAAGTGCAGCCAACAGCTCTGGCTCTGTCTCTGTCTCTGTCTCTGGCACTAGAACTGGCAGCTCTCCCAGTTCGCAATGCTCCCCCTGATCTGCTGCCATGTTCGCGTCCCAATGCGTTAACTGACTTCTTTGGTCCGCTTGCTGTTGTCTGCTGGTCAGTGGTTGCCACTTGGTTTATTGTAATGTTTTGCTTTTCATTTGAATTTATTATGCAAGTTTTTGTTGTTTTTGCTGAGATATTGATTTTGTCGCTGATCGCTTTGATGGATTTATGTCAGTCGTATTGACAAATTGCAAAGCTCGTCTGCCTGCCTGCCTGCCTGTCTGTCATTTGCTTATGGCCATTGCTTTTTAGCATCTGCAATTGCCAATGGACAAACAAAAGACTTGGGCAACAAACTGGCTTAGCTCAGGCACTTGCAAGGCAATTTGTCAAATTTGTTGACGACTTAATAAGCCCAACACAACACGGCTACAAAAATATATAATATATAATATATTCAGTGTTTCGACACGCTGCAAAACACACACAAACACACACAGGCAATACAAATATGTATTGTTATATTAGCTTTATTAATTTTGTTGTCGTATCAACAACAATAACAACAACAATCGCTTGGGATCGTTTTTAAATAAGTCAATTTTGCGCAGTCAACTTCTTCATGGGGTCAATTTCATATTTATGAACTTGAAAAGCGATACGGACAGCCACAGCAACAACAACAACGCTGACGACCGCCTACATTGAACTGGGCCAGCAAACAAGAGACTGAGACAACAAACGCGACTATGATTTATAACCGAAAAGCAAACAAGACGTTTAGGAAAACGCTGAGAATGAGGTCGAAATTAGCAAAAGAGATTAAAATGAGTCCGAAGATGATTTGCTATAAAATGAAAATGTTGCTTGTCAAAATTGGAATGCTATAAACTTCACAAAGAGTTTATGAGAAAAACTTTTAATCCGTAGAAAGACAATCCTCAGCAGAGATATAAACATATCTCTATAATGACATGACGATTGCACTAGTTACTTTCGCTGGCATTGCTGCAAAATAAATGATCTAGATAAATTCAAAAAATGTGTGTGAAAAATGGCCAAAGATTTTCTCACACACAAGCATGAAAATGCCCATAAAATTATAATTAATTATGATTTCTTGAACATTTCAAAGCGACTGCAGAAGACTCAAAGTCAAAGCAAAGTTCAATGCCAAAACCAAGAAAAACCAAAAACAAAAACACCACAGAAAAAATAAAAGGCATTTGTTTTGTATGCATGCGAAGCTATGCTCCCATCGCTCATCTGTTTTCCATTCGCTGCTGATAAAGCTTAATTATATATACATAAACCGCAGCAAAACAATGCAACAATACAGCAACAACAGCAACAACAAAGAAACGCACAAATCGCTGAAATACTCGGCTCGTCTTGGCTCCGACTCGTCTGATAATCAAATACAAAAATTCACACGAAAAACTTAAATTAAAACGAGCATTGAAGGTACTCGCACATAGACATGCATAGACATGCAAAGACCTATGGGCAGCTTAACGATTAAGTGGCCGAGTATTTCGATTAAATGAGGTAAACGCGCTGTGCAAGATGCGCAATCAGAGGGTTTTGACTATGACCCACAAAAATCTCAAGCCTCCAAGACGATCTCCGTCTCCGATCTCAACTTAACCCCCAGTTAATTAATGCCTTGGCATATGTATTGTGCGATAAATTAAATCAAAACTCACAATCAAGTGCCACAATTTGAAGTTCACAAAAGAAACATCAAATCCAAAATACAAAAATAAAGGAAAAAAAGACACAAAAGCCATTTAACACGGTTTATTTTTACTTTATTTATGCATTAAGCGCCTGTCGCTCAGCAGCGACGACGCACAGTGAATGCCAATTGAGTGTCCACGACACAACAGGAACAACAACAACGACAGCTAAATAAATGAATTGACATTAAATTGTTGACATCATGAGGAAGTACATAAAGCACGCGGCAGCTTATGCTAATTATGTTTCCCGGCAAGGCTGCCAAAAATTGCAACTTCAACTGCAATCGGAAAGAGATAAACAATGCAAATGATTTAAGGATCTCTTCAAAGCTCACTTGCAGTTGCAATGCATGACAATAATATATAAATTTATATTTAATTTGTGAATTTGAACTAGAGTGCCATCTGTAGCTTTGAAACTTGATCAGAATAAACAGCAAAAACTAATCAAGAAGGAAGAATTATTCCAATTTGTCAACATTTAAAAATATCGGATGATCTTCTGGTGTTTTTATCGAAGAAAGCCCATACCAACACGCTTATCACACCGTTTTCCTAACAATGTTATTTGGCAAACAATCAATCTGTGTTACCAACACACAATTAACTTTTCAAGCTGTTTTTGCCCAGCGCCTCAACTTGAACTCATTTGCATATTTCATTGATGTATTGCGTGAGTTAAAGAGTATAAAAATAAGTAAATAAAAGCAAAAAACCTTTAAAATAAATACACTAACACAAATGAATACACACACGCGTTTGGCAAACTTTAATGGTGGTCCAAAAGTAGCGCAGCAGCAGCAACGAGAGGCAGACAAGAGCGTCTTGTCCGTATCGCATAAACAAATTAATTAGCGTCTATGAGGTCGATACAACATTGAAAATTGCAGCCAAAGCAGTACGAAAATAAACAGCACGCTTCGTGGATGCTGTATAAATTAGTTGGAAATAAAATAGCCAATATCATCTATAAGAAATAAGAAATAGCAAACGAGGCCCATCTGATTGCAGATGCTACGAATCGAGGGGCCTGTTGCTGGGCGCAATTTCGATGCCAGGGTAATCCGATGACGATTGGCAGGCAAAGTGTTGCCACATGCCCGTTGGCAGTTCACAGTTGAGTGCGATATAATCGACGCGATTGGAGTGATTGCACACACTCACCCACAGAAATGTTAGTCGTATTTGTGATCGGTGTTCACACCCCAAGATTTTAGCAAATAAAAAATAAATCAATTAGCGCCAAGCACAAACGAGAGAGTGACTAATTCCCTGATTTCTTACCGTGTACTTTTCCTTTGCAGATACATCACGCCAGCGGCTGCAGCAACAACAACAACAACAGCAGTTGGGGGTACACACACAAATGGCACCAACGTGGGTGGCGCCACTAGTCTGGCCGTGTACCCAACGGCCACGGCACAGGTTTATCGCTCCAACAATGGCATCGATGTCCTCGACTGCGCTGGACTGGAGCATCACAGTGGGGCAGGAACAGCAGCGGCAACAACAACAGCGACAGGCAGCGGTTTCTCTCAGCGTCTGCGCGAATTGGCCGCCTCCGCTGGACTCCTGTCACTGAAGCCACGACAACCGTTGAAGCCCGTCATCAAGACACGCGGCTCACCAGGTCCGGAATTTCCCAAGAAGGTCACATTTAGCGCCTTTGCCACGGTGCAGGTGGTGTGATCAGTCGATTGGGTGTGCCAGCCTTGTGCTAGGCGCAAACACATACCAAGGTAAATGAAGTTCACACCAAATTTTCCATTTCGTATCCGTATTTAACTAACTTAGTCTTATCCTCTCTCTTGGCTCATTTCAGTTACCCCGGGAACTTGATTTGTTAACCGTTATTGTTGTTTTGTTGCTGTTGTTTAATGTTAAGCATAACTATGGATCGGCATCTGGCAGACTTGGAAACATTTTCTTAAGTTATATTTAAATCTGTGCCATGTCTTTGGCTTGAATCTGTTATGATATATGTACCAATATATGTATGCTCCATAGCTGAAATACCTCAAAGACCTTTCATCGCTCGTCTCAAGCATAAACCTCAACTATCATCACCCTTGTATTCTATTATTCTTCATCATCTGCACAATCCTTTACAAAAATTTGCACTCCATCTTAATGTTCTCCCGGAAGACTGACTTTTTCAATCGCACAGTTCCTTTCTTCACTATGTATTCACTATCTACAATTAATTTCTAAATCCCCAAACAGTATTTTCACCACTTCACACATTTCTATCAAGTTTCCTTTCAGTCATAACCCAAAATTAAAGACTACACACAAAAATTATAATATTTTCTATCGAATTGTAAATATGTATGAATTTTTGCATAGTCATAAATATATATCTGGCGTATATATGTTTAACGTTTAAGTCTGTTTGAGTGTATATGTGTGTATATACAAAACTTTACATACCAGAGCTTACATTTGTATTGTAAACCTATAGGCGTTAAATGAGAAATAAATTTGTATATGTATGTAACTGCCTTCTATACAAACTGAAAATTCAAACGCAATTGCTGTATATTATATTTAAAACATATTTTTAATTGTAACACATAAGTTTACTTTAACGAATGATCAATAAAATACATATAAAAGTCATACCAGAAGACAACAAATCGAGGTGTTTTTAATTTGTGGGAAAACTGCATATCGGACTGAAAAATTCAGTATTACCAATTTAGCAATTTTTCACTAGTTCCATGGAAAGTGTGGGGTAGATTGTTAAAAAGTAGATAGCGGGAACTATAGCTATTTTTCAAGAAAAGTGGCGAACAGTGATTTTCGTTTTTCAATTTGAATTTCTTGCAAAACGGTCGGCACAGCGACATCTAGCGTGAATAATATTTTTTAGCCTAGTTAACAGCTGTTAACCAGATTACATTATATGATAAACAAAACAGATAAAGCTAGAGGCATCTAAGCGGGTAGAAGTGGGAGAATGGAACAATATCGGTTCCTTTTTATTTTTACATATTCCTTGTTTTACCACAACAAAACAGTGCTAAAATAAATCAACAATTCAAAATACAGTTAACAGAGTGATTCGAATTAACAGAATGACGCGGTGGAGCAATACTGGAGAGGAGTCATTCTGTTAACTCTGGAATTGCAGCAGTGTGGCAACACTGTCTTTATTTTTATGGTTGCTTTGATGTGTACACATTGACAATTTCCCGCCATTTCAGAAGCAACACTCAAGTTGCGTTATTTGCGATCAATTGTTTTAAATTATCGAATTACGAATGGCAGATTCACCTTGTAAGTAGCGTAATAAATGTTGGCGACATATTTACAATAAAGTGTTTCACAGCTGGCCCCCGAGCAAAACGTCAGCGCATTGACAAAAATGGAAGGTTTGCAGCGCTAGAGCGCCTTAGAGGCTTAAAAGGTACGAAAAACAAGTGCGAGGTGGAAGAAAAAGTCGACGATGTTTACGAAGTGGTCGATGAGCGCGAATATGCCAAGCATGCAAATGAAAAATACGGTGGCGATTGGATTGTGGATGGTAAGTAAATCCCCTGATGAAATCATACACAGGCATAATAAACTGTGATTAATATAGATGGAACTGGATACGCGGAAGATGGCCGTGACCTCTTCGAAGATGAGGATGACTACTCCGATGATGCAGCTGAACCAGAAGATGGCAAGAAAAAGAAAGCTGGCAATGCAAAGAAACGACCACGCGACGCCGATAAACCCGCCAAGGGTAAGGCATCAATTCGCAATCTCTTCAGCAATGCGGTGCCAAAGAAGGTCGACGTTAAGAACAGTGTGAAGGATGATGACATATTAGCTGATATATTGGGCGAAATAAAAGAGGAGCCAAGTGGTGGCGAGAAAGCTACGTCCCAGCAGCAAAAAGTCATTGCGCCAGCCAAGATTGTGAATGCCACACGAAAGT
This sequence comes from Zaprionus capensis, assembly GCA_018903675.1. Lineage (NCBI taxonomy): Eukaryota > Metazoa > Arthropoda > Insecta > Diptera > Drosophilidae > Zaprionus > Zaprionus capensis. Next base: position 7,674,068 of record JAEIFN010000964.1, on the reverse strand, counting down.
CCGAAGCCAGCGCTGCCAAGGAGTACATGAACAACTTCCTAAACAATATAAAAATGCAGGAGCAAGAGCGCCGAAAGAGCGAAGTCGGCAGCGACGATGAGATGCTGGAGCGCATACTGCAGCCTAAAGCATCATTAATGCCCAACAAAAAGGTTGCTCCATCCACAACAGTTGCACCACCCAAAATCAAACAAGAGGAACCTGACAGAAAGGAGGAGAGCACTAAAGAACATGTGGAACAGGAGAAGGCAGATGAGCCAGAGATCTGTGACAACGATTTGGATTTCAGTTGCCTGGATGATGATGAAAATCAGTTTGAGGTGGCAACAGCAAATGCGAAGCCAGCGAGCAGCAAACCAGAACCGCAAGTGACAAAGGCTACAGTGGAGGTTGCAGTATCACAGCCAGAGGACATGAGCAAGCTGCTCAGCAACTGGGAATCCATATGCCAAATGGACGATGATTTCGAGAAGTCTGTGCTGACCAGCGACATCGAGTCAGTCACTTGCGTCGATCCCACAGACGTCGAGCATCTCCGCTTCTGGTATTGGGAGGCCTGGGAGGATGCACAGAAACTGCCTGGCGAGGTGTTTCTCTTCGGTCGCACAGCCGATGGCAAGTCCATATGTGTGCGTGTACAGAACATTAATCGGGTGCTTTATCTGTTGCCAAGACAATTTGTAAGTATGAAAGGGAAATTGACATCATTGACATTCTTTACATATCAACCTCACCTTCCCTTAGCTGCTGGATCCCATCACAAAGGAGCCCACTAAGCAGAAGGTGACTGTTGCCGACATGTACAAGGAGTTCGACACTCAAATTGCCTCTGAGCTAAAGCTGGAAACGTTCCGATCGCGTAAGGTGACCAAGAACTTTGCCAACCACGCCATCGGCATTGATGTGCCGCACACCTGCGACTACCTGGAAGTTCATTACGATGGCAAGAAGCCTGCACCGATGTTGACCAACAAGAAATACGATTCCATAGCGCATATTTTCGGTGCTAGCACCAACGCGTTGGAACGTTTCCTGTTGGAGCGCAAGATTAAAGGTCCCGGCTGGCTGCAGATCAGCGGATTCAATGTGAATCCTGCACCCATTAGCTGGTGCAAGATGGACTTGACTGTCAGCGAGCCAAAGAACGTAGAGGTTTTGGTGGAACAGGGCAAACCCACAGCGCCACCGGCAATTACGCTGCTGACGCTCAACGTGCGCACCTCCATGAATCCAAAGACCCTGAAGAACGAGATCTGCATGATCTCAATGCTAACCCACAATCGATTCCACATCGACAAGCCGGCGCCGCAGCCCGCCTTCAATCGCCACATGTGCGCACTGACACGGCCCGCTGTCTCCAGTTGGCCCTTTGATTTGAACTTGCAGCTGGCCAAGTATAAGTCCACAAAGATCTACAAACATGACTCGGAGCGTGCGCTGCTCAGCTGGTTTCTAGCGCAGTATCAGCAGATTGATGCCGATCTCATAGTCACATTTGATGCGATGGACTGTCAGCTGAATGTGATCACAGATCAAATTGTGGCCCTGAAGATTCCGCAATGGTCCCGCATGGGTCGCTTGCGTTTCACACAATCGTTTGGCAAGCGGCTGCTTGATCACTTCGTAGGGCGCATGGTGTGCGATGTTAAGCGATCTGCTGAGGAGTGCATACGCGCCAGATCGTATGATCTGCAAACACTCTGCCAACAAGTGCTGAAGCTGCAGGAGACAGAGCGTATGGATGTCAATGCGGATGATCTGCTGGAGATGTACGAGAAGGGTGAGTAAGGAAATTATCTCTGTTATATAAATATTTATGCTTTCTTCATTCCATTGCAGGCGAGAACATCACCAAACTCATCTCGCTGACCATGCAGGATGCCTCCTACATGTTGCGTCTTATGTGCGAGCTGAACATAATGCCACTGGCACTGCAGATCACAAACATCTGTGGCAACACAGTGACGCGAACACTACAAGGCGGACGCTCCGAACGTAACGAATTTCTACTGCTGCACGCCTTCCACGAGAAGAACTACATTGTGCCGGATAAGCTGCCACAGCGACGTGGGGCTGCAGCTGTTGCAGGCGATCCAGATGCCACTGTTGGCAATGATACAACGACAGCAGCCGCTGGTGCTGCACCGGCACGCAAGAAGGCTGCCTATGCTGGAGGTTTGGTGCTGGAACCAATGCGAGGCTTGTATGAGAAATACGTGCTGCTAATGGACTTCAATTCGCTGTACCCGAGCATAATCCAGGAGTACAACATTTGTTTCACCACGGTGCTGCAGCCGATCGATGCCGAGCAGTTGCCTGTGCTGCCAGATTCGAGTGCTGAGCCTGGCATCTTGCCGCAGCAGCTGCGCCGTCTGGTGGAATCGCGTCGCCAGGTGAAAAAGCTAATGGCATCGCCGGATCTATCACCCGAGCTACACATGCAGTACCACATACGGCAGATGGCTCTCAAGCTGACGGCGAATTCCATGTACGGCTGTCTAGGATTCGCACATTCCCGTTTCTTTGCACAGCACCTGGCGGCATTGGTGACCCACAAGGGTCGTGAGATTCTCGTCAACACACAGCAACTGGTGCAGAAACTGAACTACGATGTTGTCTATGGTGACACAGACTCCCTGATGATCAACACCAATATAACCGACTACGATCAGGTTTACAAGATTGGCCACGCCATCAAGCAGAGTGTCAACAAGCTGTACAAGCAGCTCGAGCTGGACATTGATGGAGTCTTCGCCTGCTTGCTGCTGTTGAAGAAGAAGAAGTACGCGGCCGTCAAGCTGAGCAAGAACGCCAAGGGCGTGTTGCAACGCGAACAGGAGCACAAGGGATTGGATATTGTGCGTCGCGATTGGTCGCAGCTGGCTGTCATGGTGGGCAAGGCGGTGCTTGATGAAGTGCTCGCTGAAAAGCCACTGGAGGATAAACTGGATGCTGTGCATGCGCAGCTGGGGCGCATCAAGGAGCAGATAGCACAATCGGCAGTGCCACTTCCCCTCTATGTCATCACCAAGCAACTGACCCGTGCGCCGCAGGAATACGCGAACAGCTCATCGTTGCCACATGTGCAGGTCGCACTGCGCATGAATCGTGAACGCAATCGACGCTACAAAAAGGGCGACATGGTGAACTATGTGATTTGCCTGGATGGCAGCACAAATGCAGCCATGCAACGGGCTTACCATCTGGATGAGCTGAAGGGCAGCGAGACACTCAAGCTGGATACTAATTACTATCTGAGCAATCAAATCCATCCCGTGGTCACGCGCATGGTTGAGGTACTGGAGGGCACCGATGCCAGTCGCATTGCCGAGTGCCTGGGCATGGATGGCAGCAAATTCAGGCAGACTGCACAACGGTTAGTGAAGCATTGATCTTGGTAATGTTCCCTCTCTAACTGTTCCTTCTTGATTGCAGTGCGCAGCAGGAGCGCTCTGAGGAAGCCGATGGCGAATCATTACAGAAAACCAAGCTTCAACTGTATCGCCTTTGCGAGCCCTTCCGCTTCAAGTGTGTCGCCTGCAAGACAGAGCAGCTGATGGCGAGTGCGTATCGGCCTGGAGCCAACAGTAGCCACGTTCCTGTGCTGCAGCAGTGCGTCAACTCAGAGTGCCAGACTGCGCCGTTGCAGTATCTGGTTAGCATACGCAATCAGCTGCAATTGTGTATACGCAGCTATGTGCAGCGCTTCTACCGCAATTGGTTGGTCTGTGATCATCCCGATTGCAGCTACAACACGAGGAGCTATTCAATACGCCTGGAGTTGCGTCGGCCGCGCTGCCTCAAGTGCAACAGCGGCTCTATGTTAAGGCAATACACGGAGCGCGATCTCTACAATCAGTTGTGCTATCTGCGGTTCATATTTGACCTGAACAAGCAGCAGCTGAGTCAAAAACGTAGGTTATAATGTTCCTCACTTTGATTCTTATTAATTGCGACTTCTCATTTCTGTAGCTACTCTCACACCTGAGCTGGAGCAGGCGTATCAGTTGCTATTCGAGACTGTGGAACAGCAATTTCAGAGCTCCGGCTACGTTGTCATCTCACTTGGCAACATCTTCGCACGCAGCCTGGCGCTGTCGTCGCTGCAACAGCCGAAGAAGGAAGTGCGGGATGATTATTTGGTCGCCAGTAGTTTGGCCGATGTCTAGATTACACACACAACCTGCTCTATGTTTTATTAGACACTCTAAAATCGTATAGTTTTATATATATATATACATGTATGCACATTAAGTCTTTGATTAACTAGCTGCGGTTTATACTAGAAAGTTTTCCAGCGGAAAGTGTCGAAAGGATTCGTTGAAAATGTCCGTGAATGCGGTGCTCACCAGCTCGTTGATCATGGGCCGCACAAACGGTAATCCCAGCTGCCACATGCTGTTGATGACACCGTCGGCCAGTTGATTCAACGGCTGACCCAGCAACTCCCCAATGTGCAACTCCATGCCGCCGATGCGATCCACCTCAACATGCACCTTGAGCAGCGAACCAGGCGCGCCCACGCGTCGCACACTTGTTGTTTGACTAGAGCAGAGACGGAGTTAGTAATCGAAATGGTCTTGATTTGATTGCGCGACTCATTAGCACCTGTAATCGTAGAGGGTCAGATTCCAATGGCCCTGACGGCGCAGCTCTTTGCCCAACACTTTGGCCGCAAACTCGTACTGCCCCTCGAGACTCTTCTCGGGAAAGTATTGCGCGTAGACGATGCGCTGATCTTCGGCATCGCTGTGGAACTTGGTCACCTCGGAGCGAGACCAGCCGTACTCGGAGACGTTGCGTAAAATGAGTTTAAAACTGCCCGGGCCATGTGGATCACCGCGACGCAGTTCAACAAAAGCCGCCCGATGCGGATCAAAGGGTTTAATGTTGTAGTCGGGTACACCTGTAACGAGCGCATTTAGTGCATGAGGTCGACTTAGACGCAGACCTTGCTCACCGGTAGTAAAATATGCTCTCAAATCGTTGAACACTTGTTTCATGCAATCATTGTAGTCATCGTCGGCACGCGCTGCATCTCTGTGGCAGCGAGTCAGCAAGTGCTTCAGATCCTCATCGACGGCAATTTGGCTGGAGGCGTGTGCGGGGCCGCCAAAAACAACGACAACTGCAGCAACAACAACAAAGACAGCGAAGCTGTTACAGTTTTGCGACATCTTGTGCTGTTTGTCAAATACAATTTGTTGTAAAGTGTTAAATACTGTGCGAAAAGCAAAGAGAAATGGCATTCAAAAACAGTTTTAGAGCCCTGGGTTGCAACTGTAAACTGTTTGTCGCTCTGAGTTACAGTTGTGATGCGACTGGAGCGTAACTTCAAATGCCATTAAGACCCTATGAAGGTTTGTCTACTAACAAAAAAGCGTTATTCACGTTTAGATTTGCAAAAACTTGATTTTTAAAGCACACGTAATTTCCGCCTTCCGATTGACGATGACACGGCGCAGCTGCGTTCGCACTAAACTCGTTTCAGTTGCACTTATGGTACAGATAATATATAAACTGTCGTTTATCTACCGACTCAATCAATACGCCAGATTGACAGACCCATTGGGCTTCATGGACAAACCCTAAGTGATTGTAATGAACAGCTGTTGTAATCTGTGATGGGATGCCTGCACTTGACCTCTTTTGGGTAAACTGTTTTAGTTGCTCTCTGGCACTGCGTGCTATTGTTATTGTCATTGTCCGCACAGAGACATTAACGAGCGCTCGAGCGTATTACGGTACGGCAATAAGTGTAAACAAAAGACTTGTACAAGACACAAACTACTTGCTTTTGCCGCATATATCGCTGCTGGAAAAGCTCTTTGGGCATGAGCACACACGCCACAGACCCGCATGCAACACCAGCGACAATAACAATAACAACTGCAGCTTTAAGCCGGCACTGACCAAACTAAAAATTGACCAAACCAACAGTAAGTTAGTCAGTCACTGAGTAGTTGTTGTTGTTGTTGTTGTTGTAGCTGCTTGCAAATTGTGTAATTTCTCTTTCGATTTGAAGTAGCGCAACAACGCCGTCTCTCTGTGTGTGTGTGTGTGTGTGTGTGTGTGTGTGTGCCTGCCTAGCTGCGATTTGGGTCTCAGCACCCACATTGGAAACTTGCAACACATTTAAATATATTTATTTACATTAGATTCTTTGTTGTTTGTTCTCTCTTCAATCCAAAAATGTCTTCCTGAATATTTTCGGGCGTCTCCTGCACTTCGTATGCAGCACGAGCCGTCAGATTCACAGTTAGTTGTGCCGAATACGCGACGCGGTTTGTTTTCTGCGTGTGAATCATGCGAGGGGCAACTGGCAACTGGCTTCAAATTTCCGTCGGGCCAAAGAAGTGAGCGGTAATTTCGGAGACTGGGCGACCGACCCGACTCAGTCGGGGCATGAGTGAAGTCTGCATTTCTCGGGTTTTGTTTTTGGTTTCTTAATTGCTGTCGAATTTCCTTGTCTGCGACAAACCTAAGAAACAATCAAACATCACAATTGACGAATTGCGCACTCGATTCAGAAAATGAGCTGAATTTAATAAGGCAATATCGTGCCGACAGGTATTTTGGTTTATCGCCCATATACCTGCGATCCAGTCAAGTTCATGGTATTATTAATATCAAACGCGTGCTTGGAAACCCAAACCACACACTCATTGTCGCCAGTCGCAGCAAATGATATTGGGCTAGCATCATAAGTAATCTCAACGAGCCGGTCAGGTAATCACAGGGGAAGGCCAACTCGCCAGCCACCCATTTGGTATCTGCACGTGAATTTGAATTGAAGCAAGGTCAATATCGAATTAAACTCAAAAAAGCTGTGCGTGGGTTGGCGCTTCAACGGTACCGTAATATGATCTTTTTTCAATGAAACTCAAATTTCAAATTTTGTGTTTTTCAAATTTGAATGTAAACGTGGTTTGTGGGGCACTGGAGTATGTTAGGTTTTATAGGAACTGTATGCCGGGTTGACACAACATGGGTTCGTGTCATAGATGGACTGCACTGTTTGTAGTCTTTTGCTACCAGAGTTCGTGACCCAGGACACAATCCCATTTGAGTCCCGGATGACAGCATTAGGTAAGCAGTACACTGCTTACATGCTTTCTTTTTAGTGCAATCCTAAGACACGATCCCATGTTGTGTGTCTCGGAGAATTTTACTGAACTGCGTTTCATTTAAATTAAAAAAAACCACAATTACTATAAAAAAAATAATTTATATTTCGCAGAAATTGAGTTCAACTGAATTATGGTAAAAAATGTGGAACGCTTCACGATTTTGCGTGTCATCCTTGCGCAGGGGCCATGCTAATCTTCTCTGTATCGTTCCAATTTTAGTATATGTTCTGCCGAAGCAAGAACAAAGTGCGTCTGACAAAAGAACTATTTATACTGAATCGCTGTGGAACAACAACTTGGGAATTATAAGAATGTCGTAGGTAAACGTAACATGATTCGCACGGGGGTTGCATTTTATCTGCTAACATATGAGTACATAATATGCAAATACATATGTATGTATAATATATATTATATATTTTTTTTAATTCCTTTTATCTATGTTTCTCATAGCTTGCTGGGTATTTTAAATTTGGCTCATACTAAATAAGTTATGGGTATATTAAATATATCTCCTCCTTGATACAGTGTCGGCTTTAGTGAGTGTCTAATCCTTATACTCGGGTTCCACATACTTCTGTGACAACTTCTGCCATCTTATCCGCGGAAACCATGAGGGAAAGCGGCTCGGAAAGCGTTTATGTTCCTCCAACCTTTGCTTAACAATTTCGGAACATATTGTCCCAACATATTTGCATTTATTATCGCAGCGACAATCTAATCCAGTCTCGCATTGCTCCGAGTGTGTGCATTCCTGGTCATATCTCCTTTTGCAATGGTACGTGTCACAGCCGTCCTCCCTCTCCTTATATATGCCGGTTTGGCACCATAGCTTCTCCGGCTTAGGACACTCGTATCGGCCGAAATCACTGCAAGGCGAAGACAAAGGTCTTAGCTCAATTAGAATGCTGCATGACTGATGCTCATTTCTACTCACACTTGTGCCCGACATTGATGCCAAATCACCAGAAGAAATAGAAAGCCGAATACCATGCGGAGGCTGCCAAGTCCAGCATGGTTTATTTGTTGTTGGTTGCGCATCATCTTTGTATGCGTAGCCAGTGCCAGGACAACTTCTTCTGGCTGTCTTTGGCGTATTGGATTGCTTTTATACTCACTTAGAAAGTGGGACATACTTACGAATCTTAATGCGATACAAATCTATGTAAATTTATCGTTGATTAATTAATCAAATTAAGTGCTCAACCGATGGACAGTAAAATTGTGCAGCGAAGCATAGGAGTTTTGCGTAGTCGGTCAGTTCAAGGATAATGGTTTTCAATGCCAATGCCAGAAGGCTGACATTTGAACTGTTCAGTGGTTTTCAGAATGACACACGAAGTAATTGCAACCGCAGAAGGGATTGTAGTCCCAGTTGGGGACGAACAAAAAAAGCCCAAAGATTGGCTCTTGAAGAACGATTAAAATGGAAGGGCAGAAAGTACTATAAATCAGGTATAATAAAATAAAATACTTTATTGTTCAAAAAACTTAAATCTTTGAATAGAAATATAGATGTGGGAAAAACTTGAATTTTTCTGCAATTCACCTTTGACTTCTGACACAACACATGAATAATGAATAAGCAGCATACAAATATTTCATAAATAACCGAAGTTCATAATGTCTTATGGTCCTGCCCTTGTTATTGTCGAAGTTAATAAAATCCTGAATCAAGGCGCAATCGTACAAGGTTTGGTTATATTTCGTGTATCTAGAATAGTGGAATAGAGAATTTAATCGATGTATGGTTGTTGCAGTTGATGGCCTGCCATACATACCTTGCCGGCATTTTAGATTTTAGGCTGGAACGTGTTACCAATATCCCCAAATAGGTACAAATTGCGTATTCTTTAAAATCGAACGTTGAATAAAATTTGAAAAAAGCATGCAACATATGCTGTGTTTCTATTCTATCAACTTTGATTTTTTCCATTGAAAACATTGAAAGCTCGAGTTTTTTAAATGATTCGACCCATGCTGAAAGAAAATATAATTATATTAAGTATTTAAATATGATACAAGTATTATAACTCACGTCCCACGGTTGGTACTAAGTTTTCTTGCAGCTTGTCGATACCGGGTAGGTAATTGTGAATTTGCAACAAGAAAATAACCATTAGGATAAGTATATGACTACGAAATCCTTTAATGAGATTTTTTGAATGTATCCATTTTCGCAAATAGATCACCATGTAACGAGCTACGGGTTGTAGTTCAAACAGATATAGAACCAACTCGTTCTGTTTGACTGTCATGACATTGGAGAAACTTAAATCGATGTTTAAATTTCGCGGTCTATAGTGTAGACACACAATTGGACAAAATCCCCCCCTGTGAATGGCCCGCACAAGCCATCTCGGTTGATTGTAAAATGCAGATGCAATATCATTCTGCAGTGCCAAGTTTTGGACACTTCCGGTATAATCGCAAAAGTTATCTAAAATTATAAAAATTGGTACATTAGTTTGTTTGACCCAAATCGAACTGAACAACTAACCAATTTTCACATTAATATCCAAATCTGAATCTTTTTCAGCAACTCCCATAATACGTGAGCCAAACGAATAAACGCATATAGTACTTGTTGGAAATTTTTTTTTTAAGATTTCCATTATCTCATCTTCAAGATCCTTTGGGTTATTCATTTTTATATCATCGGCAATTTTAACATTTGCCAAGAGATTTGACCAACAAGTTTCAGAATCTTAATGGAATTGAACAAACAAAAATGAAAGTAATTTAAAATATAAAACAGAAAAACAAGTATTTATGAAAAATCCAAGTTTTTAACTTAACTTACGCAAAGCCATGCTGGACCAACTTCGTATGAAATTGTATGTTCCGTGAACTGGACTCTAGTGATGATTCCCCTAAATCACTTTCAGCTAGTGTGACCAGCTTAATGTCTATGCAGAAAGTATTAAAGACTTGCATAGTTTTATATCGATTATTTGCACGCGTGACGACGTGAATTTTTTCGAGTAGTTGCGATATTTTCTTATAATTCATATTTTTATGGATTTGATTTTAATTTGCGCAAACATCTGTTTTCATCGCGTGCGTCGATAGGCGGTAATCGGTTAGCAGTGCTAACTTAGCACAGCTGCTCTCATAGTGGCGACATCTACCGGGAAAGTAGGGGCAAGATAACCACTGTCGTAAACAGCCAGATCGTTGCAAATGATCCGCGGAGACAGATTTTTCTTGCGCGCGCACCACAATTTTTAAATTCCAAGGACTGTAGAGCAGAGTTAGCTAAGGAACATCACTCTCTGTGAGTTCGGGCTACCTGGGGAATCACCAGGATCCTAATTTTAACGTATTACATTTTAAAATTTGGATAGCATCGCAAAATAAGGAGTTAAAAATCAAATTGCAAACGCCTCAGTAAATCAGAAACGCACATATTTCCCTAAATAGGTGTGTACACACTCATTTATTGCAAGTTCTCGTAGCTTTGCGGGGCTTGCACTAATCACTTTTTGTTTGGCAACAGCTTTACTGCTCTTATCAGGCTAGTCAGCGTCTAAGTGTGCCTGGTATCAGTCGAGATGTGATAGAGAGGTAAGTGAGGAGTGAGGGATTGATTGCACTCTCCATGCTTGTTCAGCTGATTAGCCCCGCTGATAATGGCGATAAAGTAAGGCTCATTGGGAACCTGCTCTCAGTGCTGGAACTAACAGTGAGCAGTGAAGACTTGGCATTATTGAAATGGTCGCGGATAAGGTTGTGTTGGCTTACTCGGGTGGCCTGGACACAAGCTGCATACTAAAGTGGCTGCTGGAAAAGGGGTACGAGGTCATATGCGTGCTGGCCGATGTGGGGCAGCAGGAGAACTTTGTGGCGGCGCGTCAAAAGGCGCTCAGCATCGGAGCCAAAGAGGTGAGCGCAGGTTTGCAGCGTTGTGCAAGCGCACTCCAGCCTAATCGCACGATTCGTCTCTGTCTTCCGTCAGGTAATCGTTGCTGATGTCAAGCAGAATTTCGTGGAGCACTACATTTGGCCCGCGATCCAAATGGGGCTTATCTACGAGGAGCGTTATCTGCTCGGCACCTCTCTGGCGCGACCCTGCATCAGTGTGGCTCTCATTGAGGCCGCTAAGCAGCATGGGGCCAAATACTTGGCCCATGGTGCCACGGGCAAAGGCAACGATCAGGTGCGCTTCGAGCTTTGCGCCTATGCACTGCAGCCGAACCTAAAGGTGAGTAAAGTGTATAGTATAACATTATCATTGTCTAAAATGTACATATCTTAACCTTTTTCCTTTGCTCAGATCATTGCCCCTTGGCGCGATGTGGATTTCTGTCGCCGTTTCCAAGGCCGTCAGGATCTGATTGCCTATGCCAAGGAACATGGCATTGAGGTGACAGCCAAGCCGGCGACACCCTGGAGCACTGACGCGAACATGCTGCACATTAGCTACGAGTCGGGGGTACTTGAGGATCCCAATGTTGTGGCACCTAGCAATCTGTACGAATTAACGCTTGATCCAGTGACCCATTCGTCGCTGCCACCCACTCGTGTGGTCATTCACTTTGTAAAAGGACTGCCCACGCGTGTCGAGGGTCTGGCCAGCAATCAAGTCTACAGCACTCCCATGGAAATGCTTAGATTCCTAAACGAACTGGGTGGAAAATATGGTATTGGACGCATCGATATTGTGGAGAATCGTTTTGTGGGACTCAAATCGCGCGGAGTCTACGAGACGCCTGGTGGCACCATACTCTATGCAGCGCACCAGGATCTGGAGGTGTTCGCTCTTGATCGAGAGGTACTGCGCACCAAGCAACTCTTGCGAGATCGCATGTCAGACTATGTGTACAATGGCTTCTGGTTCAGTCCAGAGGCTCTGTATGTGCGACAATGCATACAGTTGGCACAAGAGCGCGTCACCGGCCAAGTGACTGTGGAGTTATCGCCTGGATATTGTCGTGCCATCGCACGCAAGGCAGGCGAGCATGTGGGCGCACTCTACAATAAGCAACTGGTCTCAATGGACGAGCATGGCGGCTATGTGCCTCAGGATGCAGGAGGCTTCATTGCCATCAATGCGGTGCGCATACGTGAGCACGTGCGTGCCTTTGGTCCCTATCGAGTTGAGGAGCAGCAGAAATAAGTGCAGAAGATGCGTTCTTAATATACGGAAAAACTGTTGATTTACCTTTTGTTTTACAAGAGCATAAATAAATAGTAAATCGTCTGAAAACGTGAAGAGCTTGTTCTATATATAGAAATCTAGTTGTCTTTCCAATACCCACTAAATATCAAATATTCTTTAGCTATATGCATTTCTTATTTTCTATGTCTTGTTTAGTTTCAGTTTCAGAAGCTGAAGTTAGTTAGCCACATAAGGACTGTTCCCTTGAGCTAATTCGGGAACATATGTAAACAGAAAGTACGCAGTGCGCATAGTGTTTGTCTGTGTATGTATGTAATTGTATGTATTTCCAATAAGTAGTCAATTTCTAGTGCCTGTATTAATTCTGTTTCTGCATACATTCCGAGACTTTGGGCTTTCACTTGAACTTGCTATGGGACTTTTTCGCTTATTTGCACGAGCAAATATTACGAACACTAATATTATTATAACAAATAAGACTAAAGGAAGCCCAAGCATTACATTCAGCTCTGCATATGTGTGCGTGCTAAATATAGTCGAGATATCTGTGAGAATATTTGTGCATTTACTAAACAACAATTGCTCGTCGGGCATGCATATTGTGAGCCAGATGAATGATATTATAAGCCGAAGTAACAACAAGAAATCCTCAACTGAAGTTTCGCATAACCACGAAGTGTTAATACACTTTGGGATATTTAATCAGAACCACTGTTAATTCGTTAGAACAATATTTAGATTGCTAATAAAAACAATAATTAAATATTATATTTTCAAAAGTACCTGACGGTCTCTTCGTCTTTAATAGATGGTAACAACGTTTTTTCTACGATATATCCAGAATGTATTTCAATTAAACGCTAATACTTACACTACTTATAAGAAAGGGTATTTTAAGCAGACCTTAATGGTACTGTAAACCGTAGACTTGTACATTCTACATATGCATTATATGGTATATGTTCATACATATGTACATATTTACGTATGTGTGTGTGCATGTATGGCATATCAATGGGGTTGCTATGTCACTGGCTAAATTTAGAGCTGACCGTTTAGTTTCAAAGTGTTTCAATGTTGGCACTGTGCATATCGTTTCGTGTGTTTGCACACAAAGTTTCTGGCAAAAGGACAACCTCAGCGACCATTTTAGTTTGGCAACCACGGACCCTACTGGGCCGCTCGGACATCTATCCATCAGTTTCGTGACAGCGCCTATTTGGAGTCATTGTTGCTGTTTTGCACTTGTTGTTGGCTTCGGTTCAGCCGTGACCGACGGTGAGACACGATCGGACATCGTTGACATTTTAACTTTGTGTTTGAACGACAAAACATTGTAAAACAACAACAGCAACATGAGTAAAGTATACGTATAGTACAAGTATATAAAAGGATTCTGATATAAACAGACCAGGGCAAGAGAGCGCAAAAAGCAAACGCAACTGCCGCCATCGTCCCGGCATAAATGTTGAAAAAGTTAAGCGCTCGGTTTTGCGGGATTATTTGCGAGTTTCAAAGGATGTTGCCAGCTTTTGGCTAAAGCTCACACTATCTCTCTCCCTCTTTCTCTGTATTTGCCAGTCTCTATCTCGGTTTGCGATAGCAAGTGCAACTTTTGCAGCTCTCTAGAGATTTTTCCTCTTTCGCTTTTCCGACTTCTTTTATATGCGCTAAACTTTTATTGAATTTGGTAAATTGAATCAAAGGTTAACTTTATCAAAGTGTGAAGTATAATTACAGGCAAGTTGCGTTTCGCAGATAGATGACTAGCGATGATATAGCATGTACTGTTTATGAAGTGTGAAGTATTTATTTTAATTTATCAATTTATATCTTTAAAATGGGTATATAAACGAAAATAGTTATTGATTTAGAATCACTGAGGAATATTTGCCAGACTTAGAAGAAACTGATAAGCTTTGTCCCAGTAAGTATATCTTATATATCTTATATGTATGCTTAAATGTTAATGTGTATTAGATATTCTTGATTAACAACAGGCACTATTTCGTGGTTTGTTTGTCTTTCAATCCGATTTAACCTTCAAAATTGATCAAACTTGGTATATGGGAAGTATGTATCGAAACTATCGCTTGATCTTTAGTATTTTTCTTGAAGTCTGTATAAAATACATCATTAATATCATCTAACATATATTACAATAAATATACTACTTTATTTTCTAATAGCTCTTCTATTTTGGTGCCTATATAAACCGAAAGTGCTGAAGGAACCATGCAAAGAGGTTCTAATATGCATAAAGGGTAACTATGATAAAAAACACTGCAGGTGAAGTGCTCGTACATACATTCATACACACATACATACGCACATACATACACACATTCATATATACATACATATGTATGTACATACATACATACATTCATACTTTTATGGAGATACGTGTACATACGTAGAAGCAGCTTGATGAAATTAGAATTACGCGTAATTGCAGAAAGTGCGCTTTTTGCCGGACTCTCTACGAGCTTGGCCAACATTGTCAGACGAACCGGACGAGCAACGAGCAACAATTTATGCCCAGCGGGAGCTGGTCCGAGGTGCAGGCACGCCCAATACTTCAGCAAACATAAATATATTTATGAGCATGTGGCGTGGTAGTCTCTGCTCGTGCCCACGCCCACGCCCTGCTGGAGACTCAAGCGTTGGCCATTTGTTTTGGGGGAACGACTGCAGGGCGGGGCGAAGGAAGTGGAGGAGCTCACAGTACCCGCAGTCGCAGTTGCCATCGTCTCGCAGCTACTTCCGCAGCGCTTACAAATTGTTTGAGGGCGAATTTTAATTATTCTTCATTGTTTTGATAGCAACGCGTGCTGCTCTCTTGCGGGTGAGTAAGAAGAGAGAGAAGGACAGAGAATGAGAGGCGTGGAGGGAACGCAGCTGCGACTGGGTTGCCGCAGTATGCACAACTCTGCAGCTGGTAACCAACGCTTACTGCGTTGACAGCAACAATAACTACCGCAGTGTGACGCCCTTCTCCCCCTTCTGCTCATCTATTTGGATTTGGCTTTTGGGATTCGGGTTTTCCTTTTATACCCTTTGACCTAGGCAAATGGTCAACAAGGGGTATACTTTGGACAATGATACATTCAAAACTTGCAGAAAGATGCCTCCCACACAGTAGGGTATCTAACAGTCGTTACTTGTTTCACTTGTTCGCACAAATAATTATTCCTTTGTCATCCTCTTCAGCAGCTTGCAGTTGCAACTGCTTATTTGATTTTTGGCAAACGTGGAAAATAATATTAGAGTAGCCAAGATTTGCCCAGGAGTTCTCGGCTTGAGGTATTGGGAGTGTGTGTGTGCGGGTGTGTGTGAGTGGTTGAGTGCTCTGGCTCAACCTGAGCGTTGCCTTTGTGAGCATTGAGCGCTGCAAGTGCTCAAGTATTCGCAATTATATAGAAGGAGGCACAATTACTGCTGCTGGCACTGAGTTCTGTCATAGTTGCGTTGACATTCCTCTCTCTTCTCTGCTCTCTTTTCTCTGCTGCTTTCTTGTGCTTTCACCAAAGGACAGCGCCTTCGAATTGTGCAGAATGGTGCAGAAGGTTGTCAGAAGGAGAAGGGTTCGGGTGTCGGGCATGGGTTTTATTATTGAAATTTGTTTGCGTTGACTTTGTAGTTGTCTGCCCCTTTGGCATCGCATCCCTTTCTGTAATTAAATGCAGACTAACTGAAAATCAGGTCACTCATACGCCCCGTTGAACAGTCCTCAGAACCTCCCCGTTGGTGTCGCAGAACTCGACTTTCAAATTAATTTTTATAAATAGCTTTTAAAATTATTACACTCGCCCCTCGGCCACTTGGTCGCAGCTGCAACTAACGCAAGTTGCCAACTGCTTCAGCTGCTTCAGCTGCTGCTGCTGCTGTTGGCACTGATTGGTCCAGGGACGCTGTCCGCTTTCCTTTTTCTTTTTTGGCCAGCGATTTTAATTAATTTGTCAGCCCAAAAATAAAGAGAATATCACCTGAACTGATGCTGCCTAAGTAGTTGTATTATCCCCTATCTGCCGCTGGGTTTTAAACTTTGGCAAATCGGTTTCGCTTCTAATCCTTTAAGAAATGCAAATATCCACTCAAGTTTTGAACAGTGGAGGGACAAAGTTTTCTTTGCAAGTCGTTAAAAGTCGGAAAAAAGTTGCAGCACGACAGACTGGACATGCGAGGTGTAGTCGGGCCGGGGCTAATCCAACTCTATGCATAATGTATGGTAAAGACAGTGGCTGCTTAAGGAACCATTGCGAGAAAGTAACGGAATAAAGCGTAGTTTAAGTATAATTTGGTTTACACAGTTAGCATGTTTATACTGAACTTAACTTTACCTGATTTAACTCAGTTCAGTTAATTTATTGCAATAGGTTTGCCCGTTTTAATACAAATCATATCGCGCATTGCCAACAGCTGCTGCAGCTCAATATAAATAATGAAAATAGCTAAATAAATTCCCGCACAATTTTGCCAGATGCCCAGGGGCAGTTTCTAACGTTGTTATTGTTGTTGTTGTTGCTGCGGCTGCTGCTGTAGAACGTGGCAGATTATGCTGTATTATCACCTGTAATTCTTTATTGGCAATCAAAACTTTGCCGCATGCAGCACGCGCAGCGCGAGACACGACGTGGTGCGACGTGGTGCGACATGGCGCGACGGGGCGCGGTTGCCTTCACAATGTTATCGTATTTTCTACTTTCAATAAAAAGCAAAATCTGCGCATGCAGCCAAACTTTTAATTTTATTGGTAAACTTGGTGAGTGGACACGGAACGCGCCAGCACTACCTCCCCACCCCTCCCTCCAACACGACAAGGTGGGGAAAATGGAGGGCCGAGGTCAAGGAGGTGCTCCCATTTCCCAGTCCCCTTTTTAACGTGCATAGCGAGGATTGTAAGTAATCGGAAAGTTTGATGTGCAGCTTAGTTACAACAGTCTGAAGACAGAATCGCCAATAAGTTTCGAGCTGAAACAATTATCACCTGCACTGTGCTCTAGATAAAAAACAACTCCAGATCAATTATATATATGTATGTACAAAGAATGGATGGATTTACACTCTTGACACATGTATTAAAATCATCAGCGATTGTTCCTATGTTAACTTCATATAATTATCAGTTGAGTTAGCACTATTCTTCCTAAAAGTATAAATGTTTACAATTTAATATTTAATTTATATAATTTTGCACAATTTTGTCCATTCCTTTCGCTTTTCAATGTTTGTGTTGAGAAATTTCAGCTGATTGAGAACAATTTAGCTGAGAAAGCAGCTTTTTAATATACCGTGTGCCAATAAAAGTGCTTGGGAGGGTATACTATAATAATATAATAATTATTTAGGTCGTTTATATATAATAATTGTAATTCTAGCACATAGTGTTCTTGAAGAGGCTTATCGTAGAATAAGATGACATTTTGATGACATTTTAGTAGCAAAGTAGCTCCGAGTATAACCCTTAAATAGGACTTCAGTCCTTGTACAGGGTATATTATAGACAAACCAATAAACCCTCCCCACATAGACTGCAATCTGCTAATAATCTCTCACGTTTACTATAGAATGCTTGCAGCCAACTCGTTCCCCTAATTAAGTAAAAACAATAAGGGAAATAAAAACACAGAATCAAAAAATAAAAGAAAGAAACCAGAAGATGAAATAGAAATGGAAACTTGAGCAAATGACTCAACAATACTGCAGTGGCAACTGGGCTCCTTTTGCTCTGCTCCTGCTTGGGCTCCTTGTGCCGCGTGCCTTGTGCTTGCTTTGTTTTGTGCAACTGGAATTAAAACTAAGCACTTCAGAGCACACAACTCGCATAAATAGAGCACAGGGGCAAGCGGATGTGGGAGGGTTCGGCCAGCCCAGAAATGTGCTTCAAAAATCGTAAAATTGAAATTATAATTGCAACTGCAACTGATTCGAAAAGGTCTTTGTTTTCCAGCATTGTTACAGACGAAAAGGAGTTCTCTATATATAGCATTATATATGTCTATATACATGAAGTAGCTAAGTATATATATCGCTTGCTTTCAGGCAGAAATCGACGCTCGTCGTTTCGTTGTTCCTCCAGTCTGTCTGCGGTCTGAATGGCTACGAAAGTTGCTCTAATTACGGTCTTAACTTGCTGAATACTTAAAATGCTTGTCAAATAATAATTACTGGCAGAGTATTTTCGGTTCCCAAATGAAATACGAGCGCGCTACTTGCAATTTCCTTCTTTTAATTGCTGTTGTACTACCCCCTCTACCCCTGCACCCCTTCCTTGCACACCCCCTATAAGTGCTGGCAGATGTATCTAGTTCTCTGGTCGCATTCCTATTCTCATTCCTGTGTAGTTCATGTTCCGATTAACAACCATTGCAGGGCAGGGGCGGGGGCAGCGACAGGGGTCAGTTGGCATTCGCGACTTTCAGTCCGGCATTTGCCTGCTAGGGCTGTGTGCGTAAGCCCGTATCCTTGCCAAGTGCATGTGGCATGCCGGATGTTGTGACATTTGGGAAAGTGCACAACAATTTCTAGCGCATTTCAACACAAAGCGCGACATCGAGAATGTGCGCCGATAGCACTTTGTGTAGTTCGCATTTTTTGACTGCGCTCAGTGCGATATGCCAGCGTTACTACTCCTCTTCCCCTTTGCTCTTTTTGTTGACATTTTTGCAAAATATTTAAAAAGTTTGCCCGCTCTTTTATGTCATTGAATTTGACATTCTATATCCATCCGTTTGTCGGAGCTCGAGAGCTCACAAGCTCATGGGCGAATCATTGATGGCTTTTGCTCGGGGGATATGCACCAAATAGTGCTAGAATATAGTTCTGATTGAGGTCCTGACTCTGTTTTTTTGTCAGTTCTCTTAATTTTACTATCGATATGCTGAATTTCAGTTTACTGAAACTGAAACTTAAATCAATGGCTTATAGAAGAGTCAATGCAATGGACTGTATCAGGAGATATGTATTCAACATATATATGTATGTATAGGTAAGTGAAAACACTCTTGCTGTTTTGAAGTTAAATTTTTGTTCAACAAACATTTTTGATACCTATGCTATTTTGGGTTGAGGTCTTTGAATTGAAAAGAACCATATCGATGTTGTGAATGGAGTTTTAAGTTTAACAAAACATGGTAGCCATTTTTTGTTAGTTTCAATATATATTTATCGATGACATCTATCTATCTACAATATCTATGCATCTGAATAAGTATTTAAATAATTTATATATCCTTGCAGAAGTTAATGCAAAGAGGACACCCACTGGCCAACAATAACAATATTAGAGACGAATTGAAGAACTTTGAAACTAAATTCGGTGCATTTCACAAAAGTGAAAACACAGGGGCGTATCGACGTCTAAGGTGGCTCTAATGCTAGTGTACCTTTGTATACCTGTGCCTTATTACTTTATTACTGCGAAGGTTAATCAAAAAACACATAAACATATTCAGTGGGTTCATTTTTTGCTTGGTTTTGAGGCCTCTTTGCATCAATGAGCCCGATTAAACGCCCCGCCTGCACTTGCCCCGCTACGGCCCTGACAAAAAATAGTTGCGATGTTTGCTTCTCTCTTATGTATTTTCCATTTAGTCGTTTTTCAACAACTTTGCCTCCCTCGTCCCACACATCTATTCCCCTTTCTCTCAGTAGTTTTGGCTGCACTCGAAACTTGAAATTATTTTTAAGCACGAGGTAACTGTAAATTGCACGAAAGCCAATTGCGGGAATGTGCTAGGAAATTGTTTTGTGCAAGAGCATTTGAGTCTTGCATTTGGGATGGTCATGGAACAGGAGACAGTATTGTATACAGATGGGCAGACTGGGAACGGGGGATGGCCGAGGGAGGACAGTAAAATATACTTAGATGTTGCCTTTTCGCTGGTGCAAGTTACCGCTTATTGAAGCTCGATTTGGATTGTCTGCAACGAGAGACTGTGCATGCCATGCTAAGTCTGCGTGAGTGTGTGCGAAAGGTCTCTTGCTCTGTGTGTGTGGATAGAGAAGAGTGGAAGCTGCAGCAAAAGTGCTTGTTGTATGCAGCTGATTGCAAAGGATTTTATGGTTTGTCGGTGGGGCTGTTGGTACTGCTGCCCACCGTCTTTGTTGTTTTTGTTGTTTACGCTGTATCTGCTGCTGCCTCTGCTGTAGTTGCTGGCGGCAATGCAAGAGTACACAGAGGGACAAGCGATCGCCACCTAGCAACGGCAGCTGATGCAACACGCTTAAGTGCAGTCGGTCGCCGGCCAAAGAGCAGGCATTGCTTGTTGCCACGTAAGGTGTCGTTGCAGTGGCACAACACGAGCCCATGACATCAGCAGCAGCAGCAGCAACAACTGCTGCTGCAGCTGCAGTCGAAGTAGCAGTAAAATGCCAACATCAGCATTACATGCAGCAATTGCTGCTGCGGATTTGCAGTTTAATGTCGATGCTAACGAAATGAAAACGCAACCGGAAATACGAGCACATGTGTGTGCCTGTTTGTTTCTGTGTGTGTGCGAGTGAGTGTGCATGTCACGGTGCGGTCTGCTCTATTGCCACAGCAACTGCGCCACAGTCCTGATTAGCTTGCCAATAGCCAAGGCGCTTGCAGTTCGTTTGATTGGAGCTCGTTTCCCCTATGCCCGATTTAAGCTTCAAATCGTATCTGAAATATGGCCTATAATTGCCAGTATTCGATTTACTGTTATTGTTTTTGATACGCACTTCATTAAGGCATTTTAAATGGAAATTAACAGCTCGTAATTTTCAATTCAATGCAATTCAATATGCAATTCAATCCCTAGACTAACTGCTCTAACATTATCGTGTTATTTTGAAAACATCGATTCATTATCGTGTTTAAAGTACTATTATTGGGCAATGGAATTGGGCAATAGAGTCACATATTCATAGTCACTACAAAATATGATAAACACTTGATCTGCGTGTGATTTATAAATATTATAAAACTGAATACTCAATTCTTAAATATGTTTACGTAAACAATCTTAGAAATAATTTGGTAGGTCTACCTTTTAGAATTAGACCTATTCATATTCAGTTCTGGGTTTGGAGCAACTGTCTATTTAGGTTTTACAATTGCTAAGATCATTGTATACATCAGATAAACAGAATAACATGAGTTATTCCACTCGGTTATCAATGCCGAACGACTCTACCTTTTTTAAAGCACTTCTTCATTAAGTTGGAATACCCTTTCTTGTTTATTCCCAATGTTTGTAATTGCCTAGCTACTTTTTTAAAGCAACTTTTGTTAAATAGCGGAAAATCAGCAGACTGCACGTGCCCGAAATGGATTCCGTTGCCGAAATCTCTGCTATTGTTGCAGACTCCATCTCCGGCCTCTCTCTCTCTCTCTGCCCGCCCTCGCCGTCGCTTCCCTTCACCTGGCACAATACAAAATACTTTTATGTTGTTTCTTTATCAAACGCATTGATTTGATTCCGAAGCTTGCAAGGCATTTACATTTGCCCGCACATCGCTTAGCCTGTGTGTGCTCGTTAACAAAAGATACTTATGTCTTCGAATGTATCTTCCCGATACTCTCTGGCATTTGCCAGTGTGCGGGCGTGTGCGCGTGTGGGTATTCCCCACAATTCTCGCTCCCTTTTGCTTGGTTAGATTTAAATGCTGAAATTTCAATGCTGCACACATCACGTTTCCATTCTGTTGCCGGGCGGCCCCTCCTTAAGGACATATGGTATGCGCAGCACTGAATGCCGAATATCTCTAGCTCCTACGGGTGAGATATTTGGGGTATCTGAGGTGGTGTATCTGTTGGTGTGCCTGAGCGGGCGGAACACGTGAAAGTGTAATCACTTGTACTTAATATGCAGATGATGACAATGTGACAATCAAAATGATTCCAGGTCGCCTGATACTTCGGCTGGTCGGCACTCGACTTGTGCGACGTTATGGCAATCTGATTATTATTATCATCGTTAGAAGTAATGCCTTCCCCCTTCGCATGCAAATCGGATATTCCTGCGCAGATTTTCTACAGGCAGCGAACGCATTAGGCTGCCTGCTGAGCGCCACTTTGAATTCTAAAAAGGCAATTTGTTTTTATTTTGATCACTCGCATATTTTGTATTGTCAAAGCATTTGCTATAGTTAGTCGCGAATTGAATTGTGTTGGAAGTTTCACTAATGTGTTGACTAATCGGTTGAAGTGATGGCAGATAGAGATGGAAATTAACAGCTACTTAGTGGAAAATTGGAGTGGGATACGATTTTTATACAGTTGAAACTATTGATGGCAGAAAGCTTCCTATTGGAGGGAAGTTTCTATTCATTACGAAATACTGAAGTATAGGTTTGTATATTTATCTTGTTATATACTTATTATATACTCGTACTATTTATATCTTATTTTATTATAACTTTTTTCACTTCTCACTTTCATTTCTTTGCATATTTGTGCTTATTTCTGCTCTGTGAAACTTCATTAAATAATTTACTGAAGCCGCAGCAAAAAGAAAACACAACGATCCAAAGTTGGTCATGAAATATGAAGTGGCTCCTACGTGTGAGTCTGTTTGTATGTCAGTGTGTGTGTGCTAAGAATACGAATGTGGGAATAAATTGTGCTTTTGTGAAGGCGCACAAAAGCGAAAAAACAGTTGATGAAACTGCTGAAACACGCGCAACGGGTGCCTCGACTTTTCCAAACTGACCGAATGCAACAGGGGCAAGTGAAACAACAAGTAAGTGGGTTCAGCAGCAGAGCAACAACCCGCGACAGCAAGGGTTGGCCATGACGAACTGACGAACAGGATGAACACGGTCAGCTGGGGGTGAGCACGTTAAGATTTTGCAGTCTGCCACATGTTGCGCGTGAAGTTGATTTCGTTAAGAGAAGGACAGAGGGGGGGACAACTGGGGGTTTCATTTCATGTTTTCCTTTTAGCTTTTGCCAGCCATTTATTTTTTTACGCCAGCCATTGCCCTAATGAGACGTGTCGTTGACTGACCCGTGGCCTTCTCCCCGTTGCCCTCTCGGCAAGGCAGCAGAGCAGCTGATTGTCCGTCCGACTGCCGTCTGCATCAAAGTAAGTGTCGAGCTGTATGCCAAATTGCATTTAGAGGTAGATAGTTTTTTGAGTTTACCTCTTACGTTTGGTGCTCATACGACATGATGACCGTTAACGAAATTACATATACGAACTGGGGAATTGTGAGAAGAGAGTGCAGACAAAAATAAAACCGCATTGCAATTTTGTCATGTGAATAGTTTGGGAACTACACTCCACTCCTGTCGTACTCCTTTTTTGAATACCCATTCGCTTTAAAAGCATATAAAACCGTCTGTTCCACTCTCTTTTGAAGGTAACTTATTGAATAACTAAAGGGTTATTCAATTTTTAAGCTGTTTTAATATCGACTTTTTCTCTCACTTGAAGAGTATTTATGCTTAGTTTTGCAGATATTGAAAATATAATTCGTATAATTTAATTAAAAATTCGCATGTTCGCATGGTTGAAGAATGCGTCGGCTTTTTCGCCAATGTAGAACGCAGAGTGAATGTTTCTCCACATGCCGCCCGCATATGTTGTCGAGTTTAATTGCTTTATAAAGCCGCAAAACAAATGCTGCCTTCAACGCCGCCGACAGGCAAACATAGACAAAGAAATACATCCACGCCCGGCATTGTCTTGCGAAGGAGTTAAAACATGTAGGCGGCAACAAGAAGACAGAAACAATTATACAGCACTAGGAGCAGAATGAGGCAAAGAAGGGGGAAGGAGACTTTTAACAACAGCTCGAAAGGCAATTTTAACTTTTCTGTATACCTCATAGAAAAGTACTTTGCATTGTAATGTTGAGGCGCCTCAAGCGCCCATTTTGCACACTTGTGTCCTTTATGCAGTACGTAAAGGTCCTGAATAGACTACGCATATGTTGCGCCCATTGTCTTGTGGTTCTCTCTGTAACAGAAGGAACGACAGGCCTATTGCAGCAGCTAATTGCATTAATGATGATATGCCGTTTGTTTTTCTTGGTACTTTTATTTGTTTATTTTCATTTTTTGCTTTTGAATTTTTTAAATATCACAATTATTTATAAATTATCAAAATTATTACTAATGATTTTCATTGCTCTTCAAATCAGTTGAATTCTAAGTCGAATTACTGTTCTTAGAATTTCACAATTTAACAAAAAATGTGGGTAGTGAAATTAAAAATAGAAATGTTTGGAGCGTCATGGCGAAAGGATTTGATAATAGCCTAATGCTTATTTGATAGCTTGGCATCAACGTTCTCAGCTAAACAGCGCATAACATGCTTCCAATATCCTTGCTCGGTTAATATTACTTCCAGGTAATATTAGTTCCAATAATATGTAAAAACATCCTTACGCGTTTAAGCAGGAAACAATGATGATATGTTTGAGCAATAGGCAATGACCGTGATATCTGATGCGCTGGGAAACACTTGTCCCAGGAACTCAATTAACTTGGGTTGCTTGGTAACAATTTCCTCATACTCTTCAAACGATATAATGCCGTCTTTGTCCAAATCGAATTTAGCGAATAAATATTCGCACATGTCCTGCAAATATTTCCCGTATTTAACTCTCCGATTTTTTATCATATATATATTTACATATATACTTGCAGTTCATTTATAAATTTTGTTTAATAAGATTTAAGAACACAGAAAAAATGTAAAGATCAGATCAGATTCAGCAAAAGAGAACAGTTCTACGACTTTTAAATTCTATGACTTTGCATTCTAAAATTCTACACCCCAAAATCAGACATCGATATTCGGGACACAAAAACATATAAATATGAAAAAACCTATATTGTCAAGAATCGACAACTAAACTCAACTAATTATGTTGTATGCTAATCATATCGTATATGCTAAGGACTTTCTTAAACATACTTTCATACTTAAACTTACTGCTTGTAATTCCTTGACTTCGTCGTCATCGTCTCCATAAAAAAATTTCGTTATAGCCAGTCCGACAGATTCACGATTGAGAACTCCAGTAGTAGATGTTGTATAGACCTAAAAAGCGTGATTTCAGAAAAGGGGAGATTGAAATAAAGTCTGATTAACACGAGAGTAAAACTAATAATGCATTCTTGTTTTTACCTTATATGCGAATTGTATGCGTTCATTCAGGTTCTTGGTCGTAAATATTGAGAATAATTTCATCCAGGCTTCCGGACTGATATATGTAACATCCAATGATAAGTTTAGTAAAATACGTTCTATAATTTGAATATCAAAAATGCGAAACATAACCAGGAACAGATTGTACATCTGCTTCTTATACATCTGCTTGGCCGACGGGCCATTCATGCGCACAAATTTATAGTATACAATCAGCAAGCACACAACTTCAGTGTGGGTGAACTCTGTGTTTTGGGTATAATACTTAATTAGACCACTGTACGAAGTCAGAAATTTGTTGTTGGCCATATCGTCCATAGTAAGATCTATGCGATTCATCTTTGCTTCTTGGGTTGAGTTCACAAACTGTTTAATAAGTTAACTCTGTCTCTGGTATTGTTGTGTTGCTAGTATAATAAGGTTTTTCTAGTATTATTATGTGTTGTGCTTGTTAGTGTGTTCAGTACTTGAATGACTTATAATTTAGAATAGTACGGCCTACTTTTTATCATAATTAAGTATGAGTGTATTATCATTTCTATTTGATATAACAAACTAACAAGGGATTATTGTTTGCGTGTATTAAGTAGTCAGTCCATTATCTGGGGGTTTTTTAAATTCTTAAAGCTCGGCAATTTGTCATACTTAGGAGTTTGTGATTTAAGTCCTTCAAAATACCCAATGCAAAATGTATCAATCAAAACTCCATACCGAGCACAATAAAAATCTTTTGGCTTTAGTGTGTTTGGGTATGTTGTGGCTTTTGTGTGCCTGTGTGTGTGTGTGTGAGTGTGTGTGTTGTGCTCCTCTGCAAATCCGCTAACACTCCGCGTTGTCAACTTGCCGACATTAAGGCGCGTGAATCTTTTTTTATTGTTATGTCGCCGTGTTGAGGGGTTGAGCTCGGCATTTGCATTGAGCATGGGTGGCAACAGCGGACGGGCAGAGGCTGGTGGAGGGTGAGGGGTGGTGTTGTGCACATTGTAAAGCCGCATGTATGACAGCATGTGTGGCATACAATTACAAGAGCCGCGGAAAGAAAGGCAACATTTGTTACCCAAAACAAAATGGCTGTACGACCATTCTCGCTGATTTCCAGTTGAGGGCGTTCGTCCGCTTCTCCTTCCTCGCGCATCCCGCTTGGCGCCTTCGCATGGATTATTATATTCGCGTTTCTCATGCGCTCACAACAGAGCTTTAAGCATTTCTACATTGAAATATTTATTTCAAAAGCCAAAATGCGAACGAAGCGCACATGTCCCGTACAAAAGGCGACGGCACCACGTTAGGACTCTGATGTATTTTTTATGTCTTTGCTTCCCGTTTTTATTGCCTTTAAATTGCGCTCGTTACATTTTTCGAGGCTCCACCCTTGGCGAAATACTTGTAAGCCGACAGAAGTCTAGAGGAATGTGAATAATTTCACATCATTCATAGGGTCGGGAATTTGCGGCCTCGACATGTAAATAAATTGTACATAGACCGAGCATCGAGTTCATTGTGTTCTTCATCTTTTAAGTATCTTTACGTTATATTTAATTAATTGTAATTTTCTGTATGAATAGAAAACGGAATATCAATATTTGAGTTCATTAATACACACAGTAGTCTAGCTTAAAGTTCTAAATGATCATGATGAAAGACTCTTCAGTCTACCCACTTCTTTCTACAACTCTGCTGTATTATTAAACGTGGCAAAAGTACAATATCATCTCCCTTCTTATCTTTTTCCCGCCAGATCAGCTCGACGAAGGTGTGCGACATTAAATTGTGTAAGAAATATAACCGCTGCATACATAATATGTGCAAAACTGTTGGCTTACCTCAGAGTTAAACAAATCTGGCGTACCTTTAATTATTCCGTTTGTCTCCACTCCACATACCGCACTGCACTCAACCTAATTATGGCAACAGCTTGCGAGCGCCGAGATATACAACATATACAATATACTCATATCATTCATTCACTCATTCATTCATTACAGTTGCGCACACATACACATGTAAATGCATATAAGCCTGGCAGCCGCAAGGATTGCGGGCAAGTCGGTTAAGTGGCTCATTAGGTTCAATGCGTGTATTACATTTCATTTGAGTAAAACGCATTCCGAACAATACGGCGCAACTCAGGCCCATATAACTACTATGTTTTCATAGACATCAGTCGACATTGTGTGATGGAGTACATTATATACACACATACATACATATGTGCCCACATTAAGTGTGTAGTCAAGTGTTGTCGAGTATCAGTTGCGCATTTCCAGAGTGTGCTTTGTAATTAGAATTTATTCAACGTTAAGTTTTGAATTGAGTAAATTCACATAAGTTCAATCACTCTTGTTATTGTATACATTAATAAAAAATAGAAGGGAACATATTAAAATTAGTAGAAGACAAGTGTTTAGTATTTGTTTATGTACTATGTATATGTTACTAGAATACATCTGATTATGTAGTTAGTGGATCGTTAATTGCACCTTCGACTACATAGCAGTCCCCTCACATAAAGCCGTGCGTACATTAGCCTGGTATGGCATTAAATTAATTATCGGCGATAATAATCGAGACATACTTAGGTGCGCCAGCTGTGTGTGCAGTTCCTGCCCTTGTCATTGATGCTGACACCCTCTCAGTCGACTTTATTGTGGTATTTGCAGTTGCGGTCTTCACGTGGCCGCCTCACATCATTAAGCTCATTATAACCCTTTGGCCAGCCGCCTATGACCAGAAGCAGACGTTGCCACGGCTTCCTAACCAGCTCTCCTGCATTCCTGGCTACCAAGCAACTGCGGCCGCACAATGGACGTTTGATGAATTGCATTAGAACAAGGCTCTAATCAGATGCAATTAATTAATGACGCGATGAGGCAGTGTGCGTGTAGTAAACTGCAATGATAACTTTAGTGCAAAGGAAACAGATTAATAAAGCTTACTTTAAAAGGCAAATTATTTAGAGTAGTAGGATATTTAAAGGCATACAAAAAAAGGACAGGTCGTGGATAGGTGAGTGTGGAGGGTTTCCAATGGAGAGGATGATGAGAAAAGGAAAATTGTGCAAGGGTTCTATAGAGAGGCAGAAAAATGCAGCAAGTCTTGTAAAAACTGAACACAGTTAATAAAGTAGGTAGAGTTGGCTTAATCGCACCCATTCGAAAATGTTGATTGAGCTTGAATTGTTGTGTGGAGTATGAAGTTAGAGACTAGCTCACTTATTTATCTCTGCAGCTAATTAGGAATCGTACTCTTCAACTGCTTTGCATTCCAATTTGCTCTTGTCGTTGGCGAGCGCAGCAAGTGGACAATGTTTAAGTATCCCCTAGACAATGGGGAGAGCTCGTCTTAGTTGCCCTTAAAAAGTAAAGAGCACTATCGATGGCCAGTTGAGTTTGGCAAGCAAACAATCAATTTGGCTCAAGATACAATGCAAACTGTGCGGAAAGTCAAAATAAACTTGCGCAGCTGCAATTTTCGATTAAAATTCCAGTTGGCGATCCAATTAAACACTAATTAAAAGACATTTTTCCGTGGAGCATTCACAGCTGGCAGCCCTTTGACAGGGCCTTCTTTGACGGTCCTTAGTAGTGTTCTGCCTCAGCTCAGTTTACACAGACAGCGCGTCTACCAGCTGGGCAGCGCCACAAAGGACTCTGGCGAGTGGGAGCAGGTGCTGAGGAGCTGGCGACAGGATAAGGAAAGTCGACAAATGCGCAGCGCTCTGGATGTGATAAATAAACGTGGCTGCTACGAATGAAGCGGAAGAGTACGGAAAACTGAGATTGCGCCACGCCCAGTGTGGTGCAATAAATGTCATAAAGGAAAAAAGGGAATCAAAGGTAAAGTTTTTGCTGCGTTCTACCTTCTACTAATAGAATTTGTATGAAATCTACTTTTCCCTGTTGAACCTGCGGCGATGGTTGCTTGGACACTCTGTGAGTAGACGGAATGCTTTAATGGTTTAGTTCAAGCCAACACTAAAGGAACAAAACTAAGCATCCTTAAGAGTTAATACGTTTAATTCATCGTAGGTTTCTAACAAACTGTTGAGTTATTTAAGTGCTTTACCTGTTTGTCCCAACTCCAGCATAGAGTTAATAATTATACCCATAATTCGTGATATTGTGTTAACCAGTTTCCTCAAGTTACTGCCAATCACTTAGTTGCCGTACGCGAAAGCATGTCAAAAGCATTTCCTAATTATAAATGTTCCATAAGCAGATTATCCAAGCGCGCACAGTTTCCGCTGATCTGCTGCTGGCCAAAGTCGAAGACTGAGCACAATTTTCCGGTTGTTTGGATGCGTCAAAGCGTCGCTCAGTGACAGGGCTGTCATGGCCAGCCACCAAGACTGGCATTCAGCCACCAAGCTAGGATACAAAATATCGAATTACCATCACGATGAGTACAAGAAGTATCTGTGCCGTGCTGGGGCTGTGTCGTAAACTACTTAATTGCATATCTGTCTAATTAGGAAAGTTTTCGCGACGCGAAAATGCCTTTGAGCAAATTGTGTTGCAACTTTGTGGTCGTGGAACGGCTAGTTGCAGCCAGAGTTGCCAGACTTTGCCACACTTTGCTTTGCATATCATTAAGATATCGCGCTGTGAAACGATTGACATTAACAAATTATTTGCTGACCAATTTGGGGATTGCAACTCAGCAAATGTTATTGTATCGTAATCCGATTTGGGATTTTCAAAATTCATAAAATTAATTTTTAATAAAAACGAGAGAAGGAATTCGAAAACGAAAATGAAAACGAAGGCAGAAATAATAATGGGCAAAGGGCGAACGTGATCGACGTTGGAAACAAAGGCGGAAGCCGGTCCAAGCGGTTGCCCATTCGCATAAATTTCAACTAATTACAATTTCAGTGTCCGGCACACACACACACACACACCCGTACACCCACACTCGCACACTGATTCGATGGGAAAACCATAACAATTACAAGTACAAATACAAATGCGGTGCAAAAAATGGAAAACGGAAAAGCGAGCAACATACAAAGGCAGAGAACAGATGACGGTTATGGCTGGCGCGTTTAATGGTCGAACGTGCGGGAGAGGTTGACTCCCTTACTGAGCAGTAGAGTAGGCTAGGGGGAGAGGATAGGGATCGAGGGTAGGGCCATTTTGTGGTCATGGTCGGGGCAACAATTGCGAGGCTGCATTGCTGTGTTCTCTTGTGCTTGGCCAGTCTTTCTTCTATTTGTGTTTGCATTTGCGTTTGTGTTTGTGCTTGTGCTTTTGGCTTTGTGCTGTTAAGCCCAACTCGCCGGCGCGACCGCAGTGAAAACTCATTAATTTATTCTTCTTTCCGTTTGTTGAACTTAAAATAACAGCGTTAATCCGCTTAGCGTCGCCATTGACTAAAAACAACGCCAACATTAGCAGCAGCAGCTCAATTGTCGCCAGGCTTCACTCGTTGGCGGAGAGAGCATCGGGTGGGGGGAGAGGTGGGAAAAGAGCTGCGGTTTACTGTCCAACTGAATTCGCCTGCTGACAATGACTATGACGACGCGCGGCAAACAAAATGAATTAAGGAAACCGCAATGACATAGTTACAGTGGCAGACAAAGTACTCGTCCGCCCCCTGCCAAACAGACATAGACAGAGTGTGAGAGAGAGGGGGAGGGGGGAGGTATAAATTCATGTGTATATCCGTTTAAGGCAGCACTTGCACTTGGTCATAAAGTTCGACTAGCAAGGGCGACAGTTCTATGCAAGACTTCAATTGCAGATGCACACATAAACATACAGTGCACATGTATGTGTGGCTGAAAAGTTTTTAACTTGCTTTCAACTTGTGGCAACGTCGACTCGCTTTAGCTGCCACCCTACTAGGGTGACCATGCCACGCAGTTGCACAGTTTCATTTCCCTTAAATACTTTTATTGACTTTTAAATTGCGAGATAAAAACTCAACTACACAATCAATAATCGATATTATATTTAACACTTTCGATAAACGATAAACTGCAGTATGCACTGCCTGCACGAGTTGGCAGCACTTGCTCAAAGCTCTCGCAGTAAAATTCTGTCTGTATCGTGCGTATCTTGAATATTCTGAACAATGTCGAGTAAGAGAAAACATTACTATAATCGTCTCTCGAGTCTCTCAGTTTTCTCATGCTAATCACAATTTGAAAATCGACAGTTTGCTCGACGTCTTCCGACTTATTGCTTACGGGATCAAGCGCCTCGGCGATTCAGGTTCCGCCATCGAATCAATCGAGTTCCGCTGAGACAGCGACTGCGCAGCCGACATTCCTCAAGTTCTGCGCCACGCTGCGCATCTGCCTGAGATATGTGCACAATAGTGCGAATATCTTCAATCGGCTCATGAAGATGATGGAGACAACCGACCTGAGCTTGGTCACAGCCAGTCTGCCGGAGCAGGAGCTACAGCGCTTTCTGCCCATGGTCGCAGAGCGTCTGACCCGCCTGCGATTGGATATAGGCGAGTTGGGCAACATACTGGAGAATTTTAAGAAAATGGGCGTGGCCAATTTGCCACTGATTCGCAGCTGCGTATTGATGCAGAATGCCAAACCGAAGCCACAGGAAGATAACTCAGAGCAATTACTATTTCTGGGCGATCTGCTGCCATCTCTGGATCTGCTGCATGTTGTGCCCTCCCTTGGGAACAGCTTCCCCAGCAACCTGCAGCAGCTTCGGCTGCTGCATCTGCAGCATAGCATCTCGCAGTCAGTGTTCGATCAGATCTGCGATGGTTGTCCCCAGCTGCAGCATCTGTATCTGCGCAACGAGCTCGAGCCGCACACCTCGCTAGACATATCTAGCATTGCCCAGTGCCTTCTGTTGCGGGAGCTGCAGCTGCCACTGCTGCTGCGCCCGCCACATGCCCTGTGCTCGCTGCAACATCTGCGGCACTTGTCGCTGCAGCGCCAACAGCTCTGGCCGGGCATGGACTGGTTGCCCTTCGTGCGGGACGTTATCTGCCTGAAGCGTTACGAGTTGCAGACACTCTGCATCGACGGCAGTTGGATGGCTGCACCCCTGGATCTGGCATTGTTGAAGTTGCAGCAGTGCTGGGCCCTCAGGGAATTGTATCTGAGCAATTGCAAGTTGGCCAATCCGCATGGCAATCAGGTGGAACTGCCGCTGAGCTGTCTGCGGTTTAGCCTGCAGCACTGCAGGATCAGCCGGCAGGCTCTCTTCAAGGCACATCCAGCACAATTGCGTCTGCTGGAACTCTATAAGTGTCAACTACTTGCGAATAGCGGTCAATTGCTGCTGAATCTTGTCAAGCTGCGGCGGCATCTGCCCACGCTGTACGCGCTGCAGCTGCTCTTCAAAGACGTCACTCCTTTGCGGACGGAGCTTACCAGCTGGACGCATGCCAATCGTCGTTACTGGGAGCAGTGGCTAAAGGTGCGCGAGGTGCACGACGATGAGGGCAGCTGGACGCAACAATTGGCCACCATAACCATGACCTTTGGACCATCCGTTAATTTCACGCCTGACTTGGCCAAGCTGCAGGACTGTGCAGAGCCAACGGCTGCAGAACTGCTACAAGAGCTTGACCTGACAAACCTTTAGTTTATTGAAATGGTAGATATGTTTATATTGAATATACATACATATTTAAATATACATATTTATCAAATCAAATTAGAAGTCTTTCGAGTGTTAAGAAACTATGAAGGGGTGGCAACACTGAATTTGCCAATCACAGCTTGATTTGCATTGTTATTAATCTATTTGATTTATCGATATCTTTTAGATTCGATCATCAACAATCAGTCACTACATACGAGTAGGTACGTAGCTTTAAACTTAACTTTAACAAAACTAGAAAATCAAAATACAGTCTAAATTGATTTTTCATTAGTTTTTGTATGTAATATGAAAACTAAATTGTTATACGGATTATCTGAAAACATTTTGTTAAGTATATTTTTTCGGCCAGCGACACAGCAGTTCCGAAATACTCGCAATGTACTGCTTTATAATCGAAAACAGCTCCGAGCTTTGCTGTACAAATACTGAGTTCCGCAATCAATTTATAATGACATACAAATACAATTTTATGTGTATGTATTATGGCTACCCCTGACCCAGCCCGGCCTAATTCGGTTTGTTGTTTAGTGGCCTAGGCTTAGGCGTGAGTTGCCGCACCCATTTTCACCACACCGACACCCACACCTCGTGGGCAAAATAAGACAATCGAAATTCGATAATATTCACACAAAGGCAGCGACAATCCCTGCCAGGGGCGAAGATTGGGTCAGCGAGGACAGCGTTGTCTGTCGCCAAAAGGAGAGGAAACCGGTCCAAATCAACTGAAGCTTCAGCATTGAAATCCGATGACAGACTAGAAAAATACGGGTAAGTGCCACGCACACATACACTAACATAAAGGAGGGAGTAGAAAAAAAGATGGAGAAAATTGCCAAAAAGAAAATAAAAAACAATGAAAATGCCCCGAATGCATGCTAAATAGAGGATTTAGGTAAATGGATTTCTAGGCATTTTCGCATTTACCCTGGAAATTGAATATAAAGTGCGTGCATGTGTGTGCGTCTGTGTGTGTGTGAAAGAGTCCTCGTGTGAGTGTCCCTTTTGTCTCAGCTTGATGAGTGTGTGCGAGATTTTATTGAGCTTTGTGGGTGACTGTGTGTGTAGGGGCGGATGTGTGTTTGTTTGTCTGGCTGTGTGTGTATGTTTGTTTGTTTGCCTGTATGTGTGTGTGTTAGTCTGATAGCTGCGACCAATGTTAATAGGCAAAGTTTAGGCAAAGATTTCATTTTATTATGTGGAAATTTATTAAAGCCTTTGGGCTTGAACGAGGCATTTTAATCGTTTTGTGTTTTGCGTATTTCTCTCTTCTTTCGCTTCTCTTACTTCCTTTTTGTATTTGTGTTGTTGTTGTTGCTGCAGCGTCGGCATCATTTCCTTGCGTCCTTGAGCGCTGGAAATGGAATAATTGGATATTCTTGTTACTTACTCGTAGTTCTGTTAGTACTGGCGGAGACCTGCATCAGCAGCCGTGGACTTTAGCTGTAACTGAGACTGCGGCTTCAACTGTAGTTGCTGCTCTTGGACCCTTCTCGGAAACTGTGACAGCTCCGGCTGCTGTGGGTCCAGCTGCTGAAGATGACGTTGATGTTGTTAGCTTTCTCGAAATGCTTTAAGTAAGTTTAATGGCTTCCTAAGCTGCTGCAAAAAGGCTACAAAGTGTCTTCACAAACGGGAACTACTTATATCGGGCAACGAGAGTATGAGTGAGGCAGAGCGATAAGAGACAGCAAGAGGGAGAGAGAGAGAAATAGAGAGAAAAGAGAGAGAGAGAAAGGAAGATACATATAAAAGAGTATAACCAAAGGTCAGTTATGTTAGCAAATGCACTTTTATTCTACACGTAAAAAATGTAAAAAATGCAAACGAAATTAATTCATTTTTTAACTAAACTCATATATTATTTGCATTAAATCAAAATAAAGATGTCGATGCTTAAATGTAAAGTAAATTATTTATTTATTTTCTATTTCCAACATTTTCACTTTAAACTTCTCAATAACATTACGTAAAACGTACTTAAGTTCTTGCAATAAAATATGTTTAATTATCGTTAAAAGCTTGTGCTAACCCGACTAACTTCTCAACTATTCGATCAATTCCAATTGCTCGTAATGGGTTTTATTGAGGGTATCCATCGCACAGCCAAGTACTTTGAAAGTTCCTGATTGTTGTGTTTGTCTACACTCTCCATCTCTCTCTCTCTTTGCTCTCCTTCTCTGTTTGCAGTGCCCGCTCGCTGATGATGGCTTCAGATTCCCAGTTGCTGTGCACAAAGCCCAACAGTTGACACAGTTGAGGACAGCAACAACAATTTTAGATATTTTTCTTTTACTCACTTTACTTTTTACTTCCTTGTTTAGCTGTTTTTAGCTTCCGTTTTTTGCTGTCGGCGCTTCCTAGTCGCATTTCTCATTGCAGCTTGCCTCGTTTTCTTTTTTCCGTGTTTGGTTTTTTTTTCTTTTGCATGCGCTTTTTTTTTCGTAGTGCTGCAGTCCTCAGCCCTCTGCGATGCGCTGGCGACCACGCCCCCGAAGAATGTCAACCGACAGTTACCATTGGGGAGCGTTGGGAATTAGCGCGGTCTGTAATAAGGATCGTCATCGCCCCCATAATCATTGGCCTGTGTAAACCTGCACTTAGCGTGGTCATTTCGCCGGACTGTAGCAGAGCAGCCCGGTCCATGTCCTCCACTGACGCTGACGTGTCCTGCCACTAACTGGAACACTTGGGCGCAAATGGTGGCGCGCTTTGTGCGGCTTCCGCCTCGCCAGCTAATACCCAAATGGATGTTTAGTGTAAGTCCCGCCGTCCCATTGCTTTGCCTAGTTGCCGTCGCCGTCGCACTGTATTGTCATTTCCTCGTATCCCTTTTCCTTTAGCCGGCTTTGTTGGCCCGGTTCCGGGTACTCTGCGTGTCCATGTCCGTGTCTCTGTCGGACCCTCACTCCGCGTCGACATCCGCCAAAGCAATTACGTAGCTTGTTATTGTTGACGGAGCCAAAGTCGCCGCCGGAGTCGGCATCGGCATCGGCGACGGCAATGGCAACGGCGACGGAGACGGAGTCGAGTTCTCGCTTATTTCTGCTTAAAACTTAATGACACTTTCAGTTAATTATCGCGGTGGATTTGCAAAATTAAGCGATTTGGGTATGCTCGTAATTACGAGGGATTATGTGGCATTCCTTTTCCTTCAGCTCCGCCTTTGCGTATATTTTATTTTTTTGTGCCTTCACCTCCTCCCTCCTCCTTCTTCAATTGACCGCGACAGCGTGACTGCCTCAGCGGTTGCCCGCTTGTGGTTAACAAATCAGATTTTACAGTCATACAACCCTTTGAAAAAGGGATCTAATCACTGTTTC
Source organism: Zaprionus capensis (assembly GCA_018903675.1). Taxonomy (NCBI): domain Eukaryota; kingdom Metazoa; phylum Arthropoda; class Insecta; order Diptera; family Drosophilidae; genus Zaprionus; species Zaprionus capensis. Next base: position 7,637,780 of record JAEIFN010000964.1, on the reverse strand, counting down.
AAAGATGCTTCCCTTTATTGAAGTGTTTACCTAATGAAATTCTTTGGGCTGGCCACTCATCAGTCGCTCTGTCAAATTATTTATGCATTTGTTTTCATTTAGCCGACCTTTCTTTAAGCTAATTGAAAACCTCTTAAGCAGTTTAAACTTTAAAGTTCTCTCATTTTTCGTTTATTTACAAAGTTGCTGGCACGGATTAAACATAATTTAACACGATGGAAAATTGCAAATGTCAATTGTTGAATAAATTAAGAATAAATCAATTTGAATGCCAAAATGTATTATAGATTAAACAAATCAAAATATTAAATACAATAAATAAAATTCGTATCCTTAAACATTTTACATACTTCACTAAAGTTCAAAAACTCATTACTTCCGTTTTGGAAAATTACAAAATGGGTGAAAACTAATGAAATACAAGAACTGGTATTAATATTTATGCCTACTTCAGGCGCAGCTGACTTTAATGTGTATTCCAGCCAAGAATCCTTCGCAGGATCCTCAGACAAACGTGAGCAAATAATTTGTGCGTTGAGCTAAGCGCAAAACCCAAACGCAACCGCACAAAAAAGTTTTTAGACAACAGTTTTCAAACTTTTACAAGTGGTGCGGAAAAACAGTGTATAAAGCGGGAAAGGGCGGGGGCAGGACGCGCACAACTAACGGTAGACGACGTCGATGGCGCTGAGATGCTGCAGCAGCAGCGCCAACTTGTATTTGCCCACTTAGACAACGAACGAGTTAAAATTTATAGGTATTTCGGCTAAAATCTCGCAAAGTATAAACCACTTAGATGTCGGTTCCGGGCAGGGGAGGGGAGTGTGTGCATATGTGTGTAGGGGGAAGGGAGAGGCAGGAACAACGGCGCAAACACTTTGAAAATTTCTCGTGAAGCCTGGTAGAGCATTTTTTTTCTTGTGTTGTTGCACTTTGAACGCATAAATCAGCCATGAGAAGGGCCAAGTGGCAAGCCACGCCCCTCTGCGTACCGTCCTGGCACAACCGTTAAGAATCTGTGTGTTTGTTTCGTTATAAAATCGGGAGCAGCAGCAGCAGCAGCAGACCAGGTAAAAGCCAACAACAACACGCATATTACTTGCAGCAACATTGCAAGTGTTCGAAATCCCCAAAAAAGAAGTTGAAGGGAAAAAACATGCAGAGAATATTCTCCCTAGTTTGCAGTCAGTGTACATAAAGTTTTATTCTCGCCAAAGTTTGTATATATTTTATTATATTTTTCACACGGCATTGGCTTTTAAACGGTTTCACAAAAGCACGCAAAATGTTCTTAAATCGGAGGTGAAATACTCTTTTTAGGCAAATATAAGAGATTTGTTATTCAAATATTCTTTTACTCTTTATACCCTGTAAGTGCTTTAGAATTTAATAAAACATTCTCAAATGTATAAAAGTTTTTTGTATTTATTGTAGACAGTACTCTATTTGAACTAGTTGTAAGGGCAGGGTATGCTGTAGTCTAGTGAAAGCTTGGCTGCGACTTTATTGGCTCGAGAGCTCTTTACCTTTGGTTCGGAAAAAAAGATTTCATTTAATTTCCGTGCTTGTCCATGTGAAGTGGTCTGGCTTGCATTTCGAGATCCCAAGAGGTGAAAGGCTGCCGAGGGGAGTGTGGGGCGGAAGGTGCGAGGAAGCATTGAGAGTGCGCCCGGCGAGTGGCAGCCTATTAATAAGTGACTTTAACAATGTTCTCGGCATCTGCATACAAAAAAGCTCTTATTTCGAGCTCCTCTTCTCATTCTTTTTGTCTTTCCCACTCTTTCTCTCTCTCTCTCTCTGTCTCTCTCTCTCTGTTAGTGCCATTTCCGTATTACATGTGTACTCACTTGCAACAACAATAGAAAATATTTCGCATTGAAATGAGATTTAAGTTGTGAAAAGGAAACAAACTGCATAATCTTCATATTGTCTTTCCTCTTTCTTTAAGGCTGATGGATTTGTATTGCAACTTACAGAATAAAGTAGACAAAAGTATTCTATAGATACAACTGTCGTTTTATCAGCTTGAAAGTATCTTAATGGTACAGAGAATATTCAATTAAACTGCAACTTAGGAATTGAAAAGGAAATAGACTTTTAAACATACTGTAGACTACTCTCGCCCCCTCTGCTAATAGATTCGCATTGGAACTTTCCAAATTAGCTAGGCAGATGCACTCAGGGAATAGCTTTGCTCTCTCTGAAGCCAAGTGCTTAAATTGAACTCCCCACCGGCTCCACTCCCACGCTACTCATAAGGCTAAGTAGGTTTATTTGATTTTCAGGTCAGGTGCTAAGTTCTTTTCATAAATTAGCATTTTAATTAATTCGATTGCTGGCATCAATTCCACAGGGAACCGCATCATGTTGCAGGCTCTGCACGTGGTCAAACCGGAAATTACTTTGAACCTTGCATTTTTCCTGTTATGACATCTCCCTCTCTCTCTCTCTCTCTTTCGCTCTGTCTTTCTCACAATTTTGCCGGGTAGTGTAGCACTTTACACTGTGCCCGGCGACATATTCCTTGGAGCCTAAGGCAGCTTCCTTTACTCAATGGACATCCGGTGATGTTTTAATAATTTAATATTTTTTGCAAAGCACGAGCCCCAGCTCCGCGTCCGAGTCCGAGCTGTGGCTTGGCTTATCGGACCCGGCATCGAGCAAGCTAAAAACCTTAGCCTGAGGTTTGGTCAACTGCACGCGCTTGGGCCTGTGCGTCGTCTCCGTTCTGGTGTGTGTCAGCATTGAAATCCAACGAAGCAGAAACTTGGCAAGCCAGCCGGATACGTGGGAGCAGAGATGAGAGTCACAAAGGGACGACAAGGAGAGGGGGAGGCTGCGTAGACACACTCACTGTGTAGATATCTTCAGGTTTAAGTTGGCGGAAATTGTCTGTTGTTGCGATATCCTGCTGCGTTTTATATTCGCGTTATGAACTGTGTGTCTCTGCGGCGCTCTTTCTCTTTCACTCACTCTTCTCTGCCGTGCATAGTGCAGCCCGCAGTTGAGTGTGCGCTGCCAGTTGATGTGGATAGATTAATGGTGGCAACGTCTGGCGCACACTTCGTGCCGCCCACACCACGCCCCCACCTCTATGGCAACTGCCTTAATTCACCTTTCGCGCTTCCTTTGCCGCCATCATCAACGTCATTTTTTTTGTGTCCCTGTCTCTGTCCGGCTTTGTTTTCATCTTTGCGTTCTTTACAAAACTTTTAATTAATTTTCATATTTTATGCTAGAGTTCACCTGGTCGAGACTGCTTTGAATCCAAATGATGCTCTGCTCTGGCCAGCAGCAGCAGTTTTCCTTCATAGTTACAGTGCATGAAAAACTGCCCTGCAATCTGTGGCTTATTTTTGCTTAATTTGCCAGCACTGTTTCTGATTGTATCAATTATCTTGTTAGCACACAACACAAACGCATACATATGTTGTGTGTAAGTTTCTGGTGCTCTATTTTTTATCTGCTACAGTTTTTTATGCACTCAGATCTCATTTATACTACAATGCGCTATATTTGCAATGTGATAAGCTCAAAAGCCTTTCAATAATTTATCTGTTAGTGTTCGGCTCTTTGATTTGTGTTCTCTGTTATTGAACAATTATTAAATTTGTAATTAACGAAGTGATTTCATACTGTTAATGTTTGTCTTACATTCAGGATATCTGGAGTACTTTGTAAGAGGACCTTAGTTTAATGAGTACTACTAAGAACATGAAGTCAAGGGATAATTAAATTTTCAATTCTTAAAAGGCTCATCAATTTGAAAGAAATCGGGCATATGCATCTGCTTAACCCACACAATTCTCAATTGTTGAGCTATAAAATATGTATTTAGTGAGTAACTACATTCCCTTCATAAGAAGGCATTTCCAGGAACACAGAAAGAGAGGCCCCCAGTTCACTTTGTGTGTGTGTGTGTAGCGAGTGCAACTGTTGCACTTATGAATATTTATAATGTACCCTGAGTATACATACGTTACTATAAAAACATCCCTACACCGAACCCTTTTGACTCCCCCTCCCCCCTGCAGGTCAAAGAAAGACATTTTAATTTATTCGTTCGCACGACTTTCCTTTGTTTCACTTTCGACACGGAATTCCTAAGCAAGGCAAACTCTCACAAAGTAGAACCCCATCCAGGGCAGGGCTGGGTACCAAGTGACGTTAGCACATGGATAGTGCTCCCCATGGAATACAACGAATGCAAAAATGAAGTAACGACAAGGAAACAGAGTGAAAAACAACACGAGTTTACTATGGAAATCATTTTTAGACAGGCTGAGACAGCACAGACAGACAGCGAAAGAAGTTGGTAGAGCTTAGTCAAGATTCGCCTAGAGATTTTCGTTGCTTTTGTTCTTATTTCAATTTTGCCTTCTGCTTTTGCATTTCAAGTTCGACACTTAAAGTGATTGTTGTGCGTTAGTTGTCATGAGTTTTCATGTGTGCGTTTGCTTGTGTGTGTGTGTGCAGGTGTGAGTGCAGTGAACAGGCGTGCAATCAAAACATTTGAAATGAAATCATTTAGATGATTTAGAAAATAATTTACTCTGCTTTGTGCAACACTCGTGTTTATTCATGATGCACAATTTGACGACTCTGACAAGATTGAATTCAATTATCTAAATACAAATCAATTTATATTCTCCTATTTCCCAATTGCACGTTTTTAATTGAACCGAAGAAATTGACTTTTGAAGTGTATGTGTGTGAGTGTGTGTGTGCGTGTGTCGATATCAATTTTCGACCAGTTTTCAATTTTCATTGAATGCAATTATGTGGGATTTACACCTAAAATGTATTGTGTGCTCTTTGCTCATTGTTGTACAAGTTCTTCTTGCTGCTATTTGCTATTTGATATCCCTATTTTTTCTACATCTCTTCCCCCTAGTCCCTACCCAACAAGAAATACGTGTCAATTTGTTGCATTGAAAATATCAATTGAAAACATAATTGAAATTTAATCTCTACAAAGGCAAAGCACATTTCATATTTGTTTTAATTTAATGAAAATAATAATAATTATTATTAATAAACAGACGACGGTGTTGTATAGCATCTCTGGAAATTGCATTAAGCCAATTTCAAATTGAAATTCACAAGAAACCTAATTGGGTGAATTCAATTGGAAATGGCTTTGTGCGTTTCACACTTGTCAAATCAATTTCAAATCTCGTACATTGGGCTACAACTGAAAAGAGCCACTACGCAAAGTGTCAGCTTGGGTTATAGGTTAAGTTTGGTTAGGTTAGGTTAAGTTAGGTTATGTGCGGTTAGGTTTGGTAAGGTAAGCGTTAGTTAAGTTGGGTTATGTTAGGTTAGCATAGGTTAGATTACTTAAGAATAGGTAAGGTTAGGTAAGGTCAGTTTAATTTAGATTAGGTAAGGTTAGGTTTGGTTCAGTAAGGTTAGGTTAAGTTAGGTTTGGTTCAATAATGTTAGGTTAGGTCAGTTTATGTTAGATTATGTTTGGTTAGGTTAGGTTTGGTTAAGTAAGGTTAGGTAAGGCTACGTTAGGTTAGGTTGGAATAGGTTCGATTGGGTTGGGTAAGGTTAGGTGTGGTTAAATTAAGTTAAGTTAGGTTAGGTTAGGTGAGTTTGGTAAGAACTTACATATTACATATAGTTTGGTTCAACCTAACTTCAACTGATTCCTTTTCATATATCGATCCCTACTCTGCATTTCTTCTTCTTCTATAATGAGTGATACCATTTCTCGCTCTCTTTACATTTGTTGTTGTCGTTGTGATCTGTGACTCAGTTTTTGTAAAGTGTTGAATAAATAAATGCAAACTCTTCGAGTTTATAAGTTGCGTGCAATTGCAAACAGTTTCAGGACATGTCACTGGAGCAAAGGGAGGATACAATTGAGGATGGGCTGTACGGAGAAAGGATGAGGGGGGTGGGGCAGTGTTGTGATGTGCCACAGTTGCATAAAATTGCATACGGAAAACTGTGCACCACAATTTCTGGGGCAGCGTCGATGTCGATGCCGAAGCCTTTGGCGTTGCTTATGCGTTGCGAGCGGTTTTCCTCGGTTTCCTACTGTGGCCGGGGCATGCATCCTTCGAGGACATTTGGGTTGCGAGGCACGTTTTAAAGGCTTGATTTATGCGCACTAACTTGGATTTTACAGCGGGCTCCGCACTCGTTTCATCCGGGTGCAACTACGCTCCGCTCCTGCCCCTCCCTTGTCCATCCCCATTCCTCCTTCGCGCACAACTCCTCCAGTTACTGTATGCCATTCTTTCAGCTGGGCTCCGGCGTTGGCTTCGCTGCTCTGCGCGCTGCCACTGGAGCTGTCAGTGTCGCATGGAAAGGATTATTTAGAGTCAGCAGCGGCTTGCAAGCGTCTCAGCGATAAGAGGCCACACACAGCCGCTGCCGATGGAGACGCGTCGCCGAGCCATCGGAAGGCCGTCGCAGGGACGTCGGAGACCGCCGATGACGACGAAAAGTGCTCCGATCAACGACGCTGCGAATCTCGGCATGCCAACCAGACAGTTAGGGATGCCGTTATGGTAAAGGAGAAAGGGAGTGGGAGGGGGGGAGAGCTGGTTGTTGAAAGTTGTGGCATGTTTGGGGTGGTCCAACTAAAGCCCAAACACAATGCGAGCCACAGGGGCAGAAACGGAAGCTTTGTGTCAGCTGTGCAGCTTCCACCCAAAATATCAGCTACTTTTAGCCACAGATAAAGCTGTCTTCCTTTGTTGTCTCTCCACCTCCCTCTCCCTCGTTCTCTTTTTCTCTTTCTCTCTCATAAAGTGCGCCTCGTTTTACCCAAATGCAACGAAATTTGAAAGTCGCGTATAGTTTTTGCTTTATTTAATGTGCATCCAAAATATATTTGTGCTTACACTGTAAATCCGGTTCCGATTGTGTCTGCAAAACGCGTGCACTGCTCGCATATCTAAGCCAACCACGGCGTCCATATGAAATTGTATTTTGAACTGTGTATATTTTGTGAATAAGCTAATGCATAGTTGGAAAAGAAATGGTTACTCGTTTGTGAACTAGTTTTAAAGGCAAGCGACATGGTAAAGATATAGTTCTGCTGACTTCGATTTCCATATTGTTAAATCAACAGATATGAGACATCAAAACGTTGCATTAGTTCATTCAGGTTTACAATTTTCTTTAAGGTTGATTGACTCAAGCAAGAGTACAAATATATTTAGTATATTAATCTCTTTTCAGAATGCTGCAGTTTTCCTTTTGAATTGTGTATTCCTTTTAATACTATAAATATATATTAAATTGATTAAGCAAATGTCAATTGGTCTTTACATATAACGAATTTTATTTTGTGTCTTAGTTGACATCATTATACAACACTCTATCGTCATAACTGCTTCGTCATTAGAGCAACCTGCAATCAGAGATACAAATTATTCTTAATATTAACTTACGTGCAGTGGCCTCTCGACTTAAAGGAGTTGAAAAAGAATGCTCTCTGTAGTATATGATGCCATGCAATCATTCGATAAGGCTGAATTGTCCTTTGCATTTTCAGTTTCCTTAATCATTCAGAGATTTGTTTACCATATCCCGGCGATTTCAGACACGACACACAATTCAATATGCTCGTTCGCCGTGCACACAACGGGATAATTAAAATGCGCGGCAAAGAACGAACGTGGAACGTGGCGAAACGTCGCCACGCCACGTCCGCCGCGACGCCTCGCCAGCCTCACCTCGATCCGAACCAGTCGTAGAACCAGAGCCAGGCCAATCCAGGGCCGCGATGTCATTACATTGCAATTATCAGTTGCAATAAAAAGCGCCACAACTCAAAATTTAATTCAAGCCTCGCAGCGTGCAATTGTTAAGTTTCATTACGTGTGGTGGGGAAGACGGGCGTGGTGCAGGGCAGGGGAAAAGTCGCATCAGACAGAGGGAATTGAACGTATCGGAGTTTTATGGAAAACAGCAGAAGCTGAAAAATTGCAGAAATTGCATCGTTTTCGAGTATAGTGCATATTTGTCTGCTGCTTGCCAATTAAGCGGGCTCACACACGCACACACACACTCCCGCACATATATCAATTAATTACTTTTATGATTCCCATAAAGCCCACAAAACTCTTTCGCGCGCCTCGACTCTCGTAATGACAGCTGCAAATATTTGGTTCAATTGCGACCGCAGGTCAAGCATTGTTTTCCCTGCATATTTCCTGCCCGGTAATTCATGCCAACAGCTGCCGATTGCCCTCGATATAAGAACACCCACAGATATACATACATATATGTATGCTCCATATAGTGTGGGGAGTCAAGGTCCAAAAGTCAGGTTCCTTTGCTGTATTTTCACATACTTAACTTTTAATTAATTGCGCTCCAGCAACGTGTTAACAAATAACATTTTAATTACAATGTACAGCAGAACTGGTTCTTGGTATTTCTTGAAGATTGCAAGAGTATTTTATTAGATTCAATGTTTATGGTTGTAACAATATTTTAAATTGATAAAGGTATCGATTATTCTATCCAATTTCGATATGTTAGCTATAAATTAGAGGGACTTAATTGTGCTGCAAGGCTTCTTCCTTATCTTCTCTATAGAGTCGGAGAAAAACTTCTTTCTTCTCAAAGGACTTTCCGTTTCCACAAGCAGTAACACTTTTAATTCAATAAGAACTAACTTATTAAAGAACACTGCTCATCCACAACACTTAATTCAGTATATATAATATCGTATCGTGCTTTGAAGTTCGAAATTGTTGCAATAAAACAAACAAATGCCAGTTCCACTTTAGCGGTTTTTCTTTGTTGTAATGCAGTCGGAGTGCGGAGTGCTTTACATTGTAGATAAACAATAATTACGCACATTTAAACACACGCAAATTAACTTGAACTCGTGTGTGGGTGCATATGTGTGTGTGTTGGCTGTGGCAGCGATAGAGTGCTGTATGTGGCACCCTTTGGGTGTGTGAGAGATGCGAGCTAAGTGGACGGTGCCGTAGGGCAGGGTGCAGGGAAGCGTAGGCTGAAGGGCGCCAGGGGGGGGAGGGGTCATTACAGATTTATCGCAGCGCATTGTAGGTGTGTGCGATTTATGCACAGTTTGCTGAGAGCGACAACAGTAACGATGCCAACAAATCACAGTACCGAACAACAACAACAACTACAGTGAGGGGCAAAAACAACAATGATGATTATGTGGCATTGGTATCAAGAAGAAGCGCAACAGCAACAGTAGCAATAACAACAACAACAACAACAACAACTAATGGCCAACGGCATTGGCAACAATGGCAACAAACGGGGACTTACCGTGCTGCGTGTATGTGTGTGTGTGTGTGCTGATTGCCCACACATAATATGCGGCAACCCTACGGCAGCCTCTACTGCGACTCCTACTGTGGCTTCAACTGCGGCTCCAGTTCCTGCTGCTGCTGCTGTTGCTCCGTGTCCTTGTTGCTTGATGTCCATGTGCGCATTTGGCTGCTGCTGCTGCTGTTGCGTATCACTTAATGTGCGGTCGGTCAGCTTGAAGCGGAAACGGAAACGCCCCACAAATCGTGGCCTAATGATCGGCTCTTATTTAATTAATTGTTGATAACAGTTTCATGCCCAGGCGGAAATGCGTCACAGGCCACACAGGCTGCTCTGTGCGAGCCAACTCGGCCACAGTCCGAGCCACAGCCACACTCAATCTGCATCCTAATGTGTTGGGGCTGCTTTGGGCCCACTAATCATACTGTGATTATGTTCTCTGCATTCCATATTCGTTCAAAACCACAACTAAGGGTTCTATCATACGTTATAAATGGTAATTGATTTACCTTTTAGCTTTATTTGGTTTATACTTGTTGAAAGTTGGGAATTTGCACGGCCGATATTTCCTATACAGATATACTACTACTTTGTGTGAATGTAATGCGATTTCGGGAATGTGTGAAATATGTAACATTATAATAATTATTGTCTGCCTTAGGGGAAACTCATAAATAGGACAAACTTACTAAACTGGATTACTTAAGCTTCTGCTGTAGATCAACAATGAAAACTTTATTGGAATACTATATAAAACTGCTACGTCAAATTAATATCATTCCAAGAAATGTATTCTATATTTAAGGATAGGATGTAAGGATTCAATAAGTATCATATCAATTTCATGCATACAATCTACATCCCAATGTTACCAGATGTCTACCCAAATCAACTTGAAGTGTAGCTGTAGATGGCACAGATCAGAATGGAAATTCACTTTTGGTAATTAGCTGTACGTTACATTGCTTCTGACAGGCACTGTGTACAGTTGTGCAGAGTAGTATGCACATGCTTCTTGGCAGTTCCTCATTGAGTCAGTTAGCAGTTGCCAAATGGCTGCCTGGGGCGGGTGTTGGTTACAGTGAGGAGATCATTACCAAAGGGTCGTCGGTTCGCACAAATTGCAACAATTTGAGGCGAGCACTCACCCCACTTCCTCATCAATTGCAACTTTTATAAACTGTTCAACTCAAATTATATTTACGAGCGGCCACAAAATTTTGCGCATCGCACAAAAATTGACAAGGGACAAGCGGAAGAGGAAATGCAAGCGGAGCCGAGGTTGAGGATGGAGTTGGAGATGGAACATTTACGAAATGTGCGAAGCAGATACGCCAAGAAGCCAGACGCGGCGGCGTATGTGAGAGACACTCACTGTGCCAGAGTTGCCAGTGTCGTCGAGTACCCAGTGCCGAGCCGGGTGTCGAGTATTGGTGCGATTGCATGCGGCATCATTAAGCGCACCATTTTGGGTACTTAAAACTTTTGCATCGCGCACGCTGTTGGTGGCACTCGCAACAGCAACAGTAACAGCAGCAGCAGCAACAACAAGCGGAAATGCACAACTCGCGCCCAGTGAAAGAGACGTAATTTTTAATAGTTTCGCAATTAAATCGTAAAATTTAACAACTTTGCGCAGTTCTTAACGAAATTGCGTTGGGCGCTGCGTTGCGACGCGCAAAATCTCTGACACTGATGCATTTCCGTTTCCCTGTCGCCTAACTTTTGCCTGTCAGTGTAACCAGCCAACAGGCACCAGCGGAAACACTCCTCATCGCCGCCATCGCCGTCATCGTCGTCGTCGTCGTCGTTTCTGTTCGGCGCGTAATGAGAACATTTCGAAGTTTGTCGATTCTCTGTAGCTTCGTCGATATGGTTGGGTTTATGCCATGCTCGCTATCTTTAAATTAATTGCGTTTAAAAAGTGTTTATGGCATAACAAAATGTTGCCATAAAAATACGTTTATACGATTTATTTTCGGAATAATCATTGAATTTGAATTTGAGATGAAGTGATTTTAAAAAACTGTTAAAGCAACTTAATCAAATCTCACTTAAGCCTGTACTTAATTGCAAGATTTCCTTAGAATCTGGAGATACTGAAGATAAATTATAAAGAACAGGCAATGCAAATCAATGATTCATGTCGTATGTTTGTATAAACAGACAGTACCGAGTACCTTGAAGAGCGAAAGATGCTAGAGTTGACATAAAGATTGAGTTATATCATATTCACAATATAATTAATATAATTATTATATTGACTATTGCATGCCACGCCCACCTTTGTTTGCATACTCAGTCAATGGTTAAAGGATATAATAAATATTGTACTCTTCACTATACAACTTGCAATTACAATTTAATTATATTTTAATTAATTCCATACATAAAATGAAAGTTTTCATGGATTTGCCAACTTATGGATCTGAGTTTTGTACGAGGCTCGCACATAAATCCTGCGACCGCAAATGTTTTTGCCAAGAAAAGATTCGAGATGTCAGCGCCGGCGGAATATCTCGATGTTGGCCATAATTTATTTGCACAATGCCAAAGCGCAGAAGGAGTAGGAACAAAACGAATCGAGTCGCAACGAGCCGAGCCGAGTTCAGTTAGAAATTCAAAGTAAGAGCGACTGGCAGCCTGCTCTACTGCTGCATGGAACAGCCAGGACAACAGTGGCATCAGCCTCAGCTTCAGCTTCAGCAGCAGTAGCAGGAAGGTGCAATTTATAGGAATTCCATCAATTCTAAAAGCATGCTCTGTTCCAATTTCGAATCAACTGTGCCGTTTGACCCGCAGCACATGGCAAGTGCCATGGCCGGGCTGCTGCGCACTGTGCACTCTTTCCTATGCCGTGCTGTGCTCTTGGCTGACCTCCACCCGCACTTGGCCCTGGATACGGCACGGACGAGCGGGCTGTACAAGCGACCGCTCATCATAAATACAAAGCAGGCGGGCGCTTTGTCAGTTGCCTCGTTCTGACACTTTTATTGGCTCTCGTGTCGCTGAAAGGTGCTCACCACGGATGCGCCAGCCAGCCCGCCAGTATCGCCAGTGCGCCAACTATGCTTGCCACGCATCCTGGCCCATCGCCTCCCTTCCTTCCATCGCCTCCTACTTACCGTTACCAGCCGTGCTGGACGCAACGCACGTCTTTGTGCAACGCAAATGAAATTGAAAATTTTTATGATGCCATCGCTGCCGGAACAAGTTGCCTGCTAGGGAAAGCAGGTTGATGCGGGATGCGAAAGGGGAAGGGCAAGGGGAAGGGGGAATGGGAGTGATGGACATGGGGCAGCAGCTTGGTTGCTTGCTGGAATGCTGGAAATTTAAGCAGCTGTATAAAGTTAGTTAATCTGCTGCTGATTAAGAAGCGCCAAGTTTGCTGGCATTTACGGTATTGAGGGCGTGTGCCCAGTATAATTTTAATAGCATCCACAATGGGCGACACGCGCCACTCCCACACTCCGTCTCGCCTGTCCCATGTTTATGAGTATTCGCTGCTTAACCAAACTGCAGCTTAAATATTATACGAAAAACCCAAACTCAAACTGAAACTCAAAGTCGCAGGCGAGTCAAGAGGAGTCGAGACGAGTCGAGGCGATGCTTGGCGATGCTAGGCGAATTTGCACGCCCCAAAAGTAGCTGGCAAGTAACCAGCTTAACCGCAAAACTTTTAAATAAACTTTGCTTGCTTTACTTGTGCATATTCTTGTTGGTGTTGCTGTTGTTGTTGTTATCATTGTTGCTGCCTTTTGCTGGCAAAATATTGCAGAGTGCGCCCGCGCAAGCGGCATAACTATAACTTCCGATTCCGTTAGCTGGGCCGGAGATACATGGGGCAGGGGAGAGGGGATGGGCGAGTGCAGAGATGAACTAAATATACATATGTATGTATATAACATATATATGTATGTAAATATATAGCATACTATATAGCGCTGGTGCAACTTTTCGCCCCATGTTTTTTTTTTGTTGCTCCCACTTCGCGCTGCTTTTTTGTTGCGCGTGCAATTTGCATGAGCGGCAAACACCCACGAACAACTAACAAGTCCTGCTTGACAGCAGCAACAGCAACAGCAACAGTAGCAGCAGCAGCAGCAGTAGCAGCAGCAACAACAACAACAACTACAGCAATGGGAGTGGCAAGCAAACTTCCGGCTGATGAATAAGTGTCTGCGTGGCCATGTGGCTGCGCCTTGGCGGACTGCTGTGGCGGTGCGACGGTGGTTGTGGCACAAGGGCAGACAGAAGGGAGGGGAGGGGGGTGTGGGGTAGAGAGGGACTGCTGAGCGGGCGTGGCTGTGGGGCGTGACTATTGCAATAGCTCGTTGTTTGTTATGTGTGTGCGTGTTTAGTTTGTTTAACTGTAAAAAATAATAAAAACAACTTCCTAATTGCGAAAATAAAAATCAACAACTGCCGCAACAGCAGCGTATACAACAACAGCAATCACGGCAACAACAACTACAACAACAATGGGCCATGTTGCACTGTGCCACTGTGAAATGTTTGACAGCGAGATATAGTAGAGATCAGTTAACAACAAATTCTAGCAGCGAGCAGATGAACTTATCTATGATTACCATTAAAGTTAGCAATGAAAGCAGATGATCGAAGTTGTTCAGCTCGTGAAACATTAAAGCCAGCGTTTGTTGTGTTTGGTAAAAAAAATGTCGGCTTAATAAGCTTTACTGCAGAAGTTGAACCAACATTTTGATCTTTGAAATATTCAAAGTAGAGAAAAGTCATTCAATAAATATACAGATAAATATTAAAAAGTGTTCTAATGATATTGTTAATTGTTAACTTTGTTATTTTGAATTTATTTGTATTATTTTAAATTTATTATTTTATGTACATTGATTGATGGTCAAACATATAACTATACTTCTGCAAAGGGAATAATAATTGTGCCCATATGTTTGCAATGCAGAGAACAAGACGTCGCCGTGGGCCTATTGTAAATACATATGAAAATAGAATGAATACACATGATAAGTAACTATCGAACAAATTTAATCTTAAGAAGCATAATTTAAACTGGATATAATTACATATTCTAATATATATTCAACATGTATTTATCTAGAAACGTCCACCTTTAACCCATAAGCTGCAAAGGTTTCAAATCTTCAGCATGAGGAATGTAACATTTTTTGCTTCTTTAACTGACTTTGTGACAAGACTTATTTGTACCTGTAATTTATGCGCTGCGCCCACTGTATCTGCTTGGGCGGCATTGAAGCCGTGCCACAGTCTGGCATAAATTTAACGCAGAACAACTCGGACTTCCGCTCTGACCGAGCGCAATGTTGTTATGCAGCCTGTGCGGACGTCTCGCTCTCACTCTCTTGCTCTCTCTCGCTCACCCTCACTCATTATGCATTGGCTCACTGGCTGCGGCTTTCAGTCGCGTCTGTGTGTATGTGAACGAGTGTGTGTGCGTGTGTAAAAATACGGTTTAACAAAAAGTAAGTGGGCCCAGGGCACACAGCAGTTTCAGCAGGCAAACAAACCAAATGAAGTTATACAAACGCTGATAGCGCCAGCAACAGCAGCAACAGCAACAACAACAACAACAGTAACAAACAACAACAATAACAAATGTGAACCAATGCAAACGCAGAGAGCGAACGACGCGCGTCGAGTCTCGAGGCCTGAAAAAAAAGAATGTCGGCTCATATTAATTTCTGGTATCTCAGTGACGTTTTACATGCGTACTGTGTCATGTTGTTGTTGTTGTTGATGTTGTTTCTGCTGTTGTTGTTGTTACTGTGCTGCGTTATACATATGTATAAACATATATCTATTGTTGTTGTTACTGCTTGTACTGCTGCTGCTGCTGTTCGTTGTAGTGCGTTCGCGAGTCTAGCAATAAATTTGATTTGTTTAGCAATTTGTTGCATATCGCATTGCGCATACGCCCCGTGCATTCATCTCCACGCAGTCACGTCTGTCGTCGTCGTCCTTCTCCTTGTCGTCGGCGTGTGTGCCGTGTTGTTGTTGTCGCTGGCGCTGCTCTCGTTATACGCCCCACTCTACGGTCTCTCTCTCCCTCTATGTGCAGTTGCTTTAACGATGAATAACGTGGTCTGCTTTGTTTTTCCCTTTCGCTGGCAACTGCCAAGTTTATGCGACGTTTTATGCACTACAACTGACAATAATTTATATTGAAATATGTCTGTATATCCGCTGATGGGCATTAGTGTGTGTCTGTGTGTGTGATTTTGCTGTCTGAGCGATTGTTTGCTTCCAGTGCTGCATAACAGGCGTATACGCAATATACAATACAACCCACGTTGGCCATATGTAAATATTGTCTTTATTTGTATTTATTGCAATAAATTCAATTAAAATTTAAATACATAACTTTAAAATAGTTGTGAAAGATGCATAGAAACATAAACTATAATGTTTTCTGAGTTTGAGTTTGAGTTTGACACATATCTTATCTGCATTAGATCTTACCATGTTGCTTCTTTGTTGCCATAAAATATAGAAGGATAAGAGATACAATATATGATCAAGAAATATTGTATCTCTTATTCTTCTATATTTTATGGCTTCTTCTTTATATCTCTGTTCCATATTTCATCTTCGATTTGCACTCTCCTTTTCTGTTTATCTACTTATATACATTTGTATATTCACTTTCTACTATTTGTTTCCATTTAGTAGTTGCATCCTTCGCCCTCTATCATTGCTTACCTAATTGCTAATGCAAACGCAATTTTCATTTGCCCAAAAAGGGCATAAATTGTGGCATCTTGCTAACTGGTTCGCTGCTCTGCGGCAATTGGGAACACTTGCAACAAATTGTGAAGCACGCCCCTCCATCCCCCTGAGGTGAGTCGCGGCTGGGTGGAAAATGCGGCAAAAAATTGCAATTGGCTCTTGGCGCCAGTCCCTTGGCACTTGCCACTTTTCCCTTGGCACTTGGCACTAATAATATCTTCGGCTCTGTGTGTTCGTGTGTGCATTTGAATAATTAATAATAATTTAGCATACATTTAGTTTAATTTATTACTCAATTAGGTCAACGCTTTTACGATTCAAGTACGCTGCGAATTCTCGTCGCGTAATTAAACAATTTCAGGCCACAGAAGACGCGGAGCCAGAGACGCAACTCTTCTTGGCGTGGACGTCTTTGTTGCCCTACACAGTCGTTGTGGCAGTTGTTGTCCTTGTCTGTTTGCTGTCCTTGTCGCTTGTCGCGCGGCGCGTCATTAGGGACGCTTTGTGTGTAAATTTGATTTCATAACATTTTGTCAGTACTTCGCCTCGATTTGCCGCCTTTACGATGCACATAAATTTAACGAGCGAGTTGAACTTATAAATAGTTGACGAACTGGCCCCAGATGAAGTGACGATGACGCTGACGCTAAACTCAATGTTGTGCTTGTGGTTGGGACAGTGGCATTGATGAGGTAAGGGGAACAGAGTCGGTTGATATGTACTATGCTAATACTTAGAGGGCAGTCGTGAATGCGTTAAAATTGAGTTGATTTGTTGTTCTGTAAAGTTTTAAAGAGAATTAAGTCATTAATATGCGATTAATAACAATCTCTTAATCGTGTAAAGATTAGCACCACGTAAAGCCATAAATACTGCACATATGTTTGTACATACATGTACATATGTATGAATGCATGAACCACCTTTGCATTTCGTCTGGCAAGGCGGGAAAATGTTGCAAAGAAGCTTCATGAATGAAAACAACAACATTTTGGCTGTGAGCGAAGCTGGCAAAAATATATAAAACTTCGTATCTGATTGAATAATAATGTGTGCTTAAGGATTTAATGTGCTGCTGGCAGCAGCTGTTCGAAGTCCTGAGTCCTGGAATCCTCTCTCAATCTCCCAGTATCTGTGTGGCTCTCAGGCCCATAGGCAAACCCAAAGTCAGCTTGTCTGTTGTATTTGCTTTGTCTTGTGACTTCTGATGGCGCTGTAATACTCACCCACTCCTTCTCTTTCCCAGCACTTGGAATAAAAAATGCAAAATTACAACAACATTACAAAGAAAAAAAAAGGCAACACTGGGAAGAGTCGCATCATTGGTAGCCAAGACCCTCAAGTTCCCCCCTCCCATCCGGTTGCCATTCCCAGTGGGGAATTTGTTTGCCTGATGCTGATTGCCAAAAAGTAAGGCGAGGCACGTTGAGCAGAACTACTAACACACGCAGGCACCCACACACATGTGTGTGTATAACACAATACATTGACAGGACACATTCACTAGCAGCGCTCAAGCAGCTGAAAAAATTGAATTTTCTTATCGCACGTTTTCAAATTAACCCAAACAGCGCCAGCAAAAGAACCCCACGGGTCCAGCCCGCTCAACTTCCCACAGGGCCGCGTGTCAAGCTTATTTGAATTTCTAATACCGTTCTTGCCATCATCTCACACTTTTTCTTTTGCCACAGCTCTCTGTCTGCTCTGTGCCTTGTTGCCCTTTGGCGTCTGCCGGCTATCATCATTAGCAGCACATTTAGATAGACACCCACATGTGAGATCTTTCTACATTTACCCCAAGAAGGGGAAACAAAAAAAGAGAATCACAGCAAAACGAAAGCGAGAAAAAATGGTAATTGTACTGTACTGCATAGCAGAATACCCTGTACTTAAACTAGAAAAGTCCAACTTAGTTATCCATTTGTTCTATACATAAATATGAAGCTACTATCTTTGCTATCTATGTAGGCTTCGTAGTCCTTGCAGCCAGCGATAGTTAGCAAATAAACTAATAAGTTAATCAATAGTATATAAGTGAAATGTGTTAATCGATAGGATAAATCCTAAGAAAGGCTCGCCACAAAAGAAGAAATAAGCATTGAGATTTGTATTATATAATTGAACGGGCGAAGCGTCAAGACGCAGAATTTATTATATGAACCTTTATTGCATAAGTTTTTAATTTACCTAATTTAAACTTACACCAAGAAGTACTGTGCTTTAATTACTGTGGCTTTTCTTGTTTCTTCATACATGATAGTTTCCTGGCTTCACAAAAGTATAAGTGTTTTATATTTCTTATTTGTCAAGGATCAAGTCGTATATGCCCAATGTTCATATTTTATAAAGAGTAAATATAAATGAGAAAAACTATGTCGCATTAGTGCGCAGTTGTGATTTTACTACTATCGAGTTTGCAGTCAAATGTTGGCATTCAATATCATTTTCTGCAAAGTAGTAGATTTAGTTTTATAAAAAACACACTTGACCGAAGTCTGAATTAAATTTTGTATATTTAAAAGTTACATATTTAAAATTGTCTTCAAGAACCATAGATCATTTTATATTAATTTTTCTTTACATTACTCAACTCTGAAGAGTTAAGGTGAACTGTGACACGACAAACAATATAATATACCAGACCAATATATTTGAATACTTCCAACTCTTTAACCTTTCTGACCTATATAAAATATAAGCGTGTTAATCCCAATTTTGTCGATCGTGAAGCAGAATGCACTAACCTGCAACATATAAGACCGACGTTGTCCTCATATTTGTCCTCAGTGTTACCTTTGGGCTTGTATCTACATATCACGACTTTTACTCCCTTGTTACTGAAACATCGAATTGAAGTAATATATGTATGATATATATGGTAGTTTTCTATACTCACCCTTTTGCCATTCCACAACCCAAGTGAGTTGTGGCATTCCAGACCAATTGGGTAAAGTGTTTCGTCTTTTTAGGGTCGTCTTGCTTTGGTTTCTCATATTCGTAGTACTTTTTTTCGCGGTACCACCTCGCAATGCAGCAAAGAGGATCTCCGAATGTAACACAGACATTTTCACCAGGCTTTTCATCCTCCGGTTTGCCTCCTTCGTCCGGTTTTTTGGTTGTTTTCTTGTTGTCGTCTTCTTCTTCCTCCTCCTCACATTCGCATTTCTTCTTTTTGGCTTGCTCCTGAAGTGCAAATAATATTATATTGATTGTAATCTTTTTGCTCAGAACTTATCATCAGACCCAACCTTAGCATCCTTTTCACATTCTTTGCTCAATTCCGGGTCCAGCTTCATTTCTTGACTGCCGTGTTTCTGCCGTCTGTCGTTGTGCTCTTCCAGCGCATCACTTTCGAAAGAAGCCAATGCTTGAGGAAACTAAGCCAACAGTATGTGAATAATGAGAGAAAAAAGAGTCGAGTAAGTGGCACAACTTACTATTGTTATCGTTATTAAAATCCAAGGTAAAACTAATTTTATAAATAACATTTTGAAATTTTTTTTTGATTTTTTTTGCCAAACGGTCACTTTTCTGAATTTTGAGTTACACTGAAATATTTTATGAAAGTTTGGCATGACTTTACTTTTTTTGTTGTCAAATTTATCGGTTGTGAAATCTTTCAAAGAGGATAATATTCTATAATGATACTCCAGGCAATTATTGTACTCAAAATTGTTCGTAAAAATGACAAACGATTATCAGCTTATTTTTTTTAAAGGATAATGCATTTTTGCATTAAGGTCCTTAAATGCTCATCTCGTGCCATGTGGCGTTTGCCAGGCTGACGGATTACCCAAAAAGCAAACCATGTGGTTGCTGTGGGATGTGCTGCAAGGGGAGGGAGGGGGAAATGGAGCGGGTGGTGTACGCAGTGTGTGAGTATGTCTCCAATTATTATGGTGCTATGGCGAGAGACCGAACAGAGAATAATGTGATGCGTTCGTATCGACAACGACAGCAGGATAACTCTATTAGTGCGTCCTGTACTGCTTCCCCAGACTCTCACAATGGTTCCCACCCACACCCACACACACTCACTCACACACACATTATTAAATTTTTTGCTCTGGTTGTGTGTATGTGTGTGTGGAGTCGGGGCAATAAAAGATGGCTGGCAGCGAGGCTCACACTCATGGGTTCTGCTTATCCACTGAGTGTCCTGCGATTGACAGCTTCAATGTGTGCATGTCTGTGCACGTTTGGGTGGTTTAATGTGTGTGTGTGACTATGTGAGTGCGAGTGTCGGTGTGGGTGTGGAGAGGGTGCCGAACGATGGATGAGTTGCTGCCGCAACGCATGTGGCTGATGCTTTGGGCCATCATTGTTGACAACAATATCAGCGACAGCAACTGCACCACCAACAACAAGAACAGCAACAAAAACTAACACAACAACAACGGGAGAAGTTGGCTAAAACGCGGTTGCCAGTTGCCGTTGCCAGCAACGACAGCAGTAACAACGACAACAGCAACAACAACGCGAACGGCAACTGCTGCAACTTACTTTGTCATCCATTCGGTTTGGTTGTAAAATGTCAATTTGGACCCGTGACGAAGATTTATTGTGAGTAGCGCTTCAGTCTGATAGGCGTGTTTAAATATCCCAAACGCCCCCTACCGATAGTTGCCAGTCGCATCGTGAACATCGCTGAGCATTAGCATATGTGGAGGCGAAAGCTGTGAGTGAAGAATGTGGGAGCTTAGCAGGAGAAAGGTGTAGTAATCTCTTATATACTTAGATAGAAGAAGGAATACGAAAATGATAAGAGTGCAAGTATTACTGATTGTAGGTCATTATTAATATTTATTATATAATACTTTTTTAATAAATTCAGTCACAACCACTTTAACCTCATAATATTAATAATACTAATAGTTCTTTATTAATACGCTACCGTAATTTACTAATAGTACAATACTAACATAATCAAGCATATTTATATTACATATAGTAAATATACTAATTAAATACTATTAATAACAATAAAACGTACATGTAAATTAATTAGTTATTAATCGACTGTGATATACCCACCTGACCATAATTTTTATTTTACGCGCATTTTATGTTGCATACTTTAGGGATCGGTTTGGCAATCAGTAATCCTTAGAATTACATATATCTTAAATTACTTCTATATTAATTTTCTGATCGAAACCAAATGATATATCGTACGTTAATTTATTAGCTTTACCTTTAGCTTGACTATTTGGACTGTCCAGTTTATCTCTCTATCAGTTGTTTCAGTTGGCTATTCAAAGCTATTTTTTTGTAATTCCTCTCGCAGCTTACGTGCACTTCTGTCGCGCAATGAATTTTTCTGCCGCCCATGAGCAATTGATATGCACAGCAAGCTTTTTATGGAATGCCCCAATTCAATATAAGTTTCCAGAACGAAATCTAGCCAGGGATTTGGCTAAAACTAAACTAATTTCAACGTAACCAAACTCGATACCCTCTGCCCTTGTCGGGCCTGCATTGTATGGGGTTTTTAGCGTACAGTGCTATTCAAAGCGCGAGTTTTGTGTTTGTGTGTGACGAGTGTGCGTATGTGTGTGTGTTAGGTACTGTTTGGAAATGCCTGGGTGGCTAAAAGTTTGGCTCTTGCCTGGTGCACTGTGCACCCGTGGACAAAGCCGCAGTCTGCGTAAGAGTTTAGCTAACCAGCTGGCCCCCTGTTCAGGTTGCTCTAGCTCTAGTTCGCTGGCCAGGGGGTGCCAGCCCTCACTGGGGCGAGACGCGGACAATCCTTGGTGCACACCCAAATGGACACGGGTTGGCCAAGAGGCAGCCGTGACCGACATTCGATGAATTGACCAATGCAACTTGTTATTTTTGTGTGCAACAGCGCGTTTCATTTGCTGCTCAGTTAGCGGGCGGCGGTGGGTGGGCGAAGGGTGCGGGGGGTGAGAGGGCGAAGGCCGCCATCGAGGGAGGTGTGAGAGACCTTTGAAAGTTTTCCGTTTTGCGAGTTTTTCTCCCATTCGACAGGCAACGTCTGTTTCACCTGTTTTCTGCTGTTGTTGTTGTTGCTGTTTGCGTATTATTGCCTCTGGATGGGAAATTGTTTGTTTGTGTCTTGTGCGTGTATTTGCCTCTGTGAGTGTGCGTGTGAGTGTGTTTGTATTTGTGTGCCCAGGTGAGCATGAATTTAACGCTGACAATTGTGATTTTCATGTGATGGCATTGGCGAATGTGGCACTGGAACGGCAGAGAGAGAGAGGGGGGCAGAAGAGTATGGGGAGTGAGCTGGCATCGGCCAAAGGTTTTAATTAGATTTCAATTCATTTTCAGCTGTCACTTAACGTCCCTCCAAACACTCGCATGAGCGAACTATTGTTCTTCTCCTGCTTTTTATATCACTTCGCGTAAAAATTGATTGAAAGCAAAGGAATGAGGGAGATAACATTCAACATGCACTGTACGATACCCTTGACAATGCTTAAACTATACTTAAGTATTGAGCTGGGATAAATACATATTTATTATGAAAATAACATGTCACTATATTTATAAAGTCGAATATATAGTTACAAGTTAATTTCAGCAAAAGAGTTCAGTTAACTTCATTCATCAGACTTGAAACAGTTGCAGATGTATAAATATCTTAAGACTTTGTATCTATAAACAACTAAGTAATCCATCGTTCAAGACATTTACAGGGTATTTACACGCAGCTGCGGGGTTTCCTGCAAAAAAACTAATTATTTATACTTGAGTTATTTCACTGGACAGCAACTTTGACTTTGAGTTAATGAGTTTCCCACGAGTTTCAGTTCAAGCAATATTTAAGATTTTAATAGAGTACGGTATAAAATAAGTATCCTTATCCGATTAGGTTAAGTACTCCCTAGTTGCCTCTCTAACTCTCTCGCTATGCCTTGATTAAAATAAAATCATTAGTTTGGTTTAATCCTCGTCAGTATTTGTTGCTTTGTTCGTGCACTTCTTGTGACTTCTTTCGGTTTAAGGCCTCCGCAACTCGCATTAAGCTCGTTTGTTGTCGGCATTAGGTTCCGTTATGAAGATGAATTGTTGCCGTCGCATCTGAGTCTGCGACAAAGCCCCGTGTGGCTGTGTGTGGCTGTGTGTGTATGTGTGCGTAAGTGTGTGGGCATGTGTGTACATGCGGGAAGCGTAGAAGCGCTTGGGTTTACCTTTCAAAGTTTGCTGCATGGGGAACTCAGCCTCAGCCTGCTGTCCTTGCTCAGTGGCTCGTCTGTTTGTGTTGGTTAGTTGCGTCCGGGTTAAGTGCTGCTTAAGCGCTTCTGTAAATTTCATCTATACTGCATGACTGTGGACAATTGTGCACCACTGTGCACACTGCACCACATGCACTGCGGGTGGACAAATCACTCTGTAGACGCTAATGAGGCATGTTCCTGTTGCAGGCGTAGTAAGTAATAATAACTGAGCATCTCTCTGTGTAGTGATTGAAGGGGATGAGCTGGAATTCATGTTACTCCATACTGAAGTATCTTAAGTATTTGCTCACAAGGAAATAAGGCATCTCATATACAAGGTGATTTTGATATTCTGAATAATATCAAATTTATGTCAACAACTTTATCGAGAGTCTAGTTTCAGTTGCTTTATCTCTCTACAAAAGTAAGCTTTTCCTTTTGAAAGTACTAATAAAAATGTTCTTACATTTTCATTATTAATATTAGATCGTCGTCGTTTTCATATAGTTCTATCCTGAATTACTGAGCATACTCAAAAACACACAAATAAAAATACAAATTAAATCATGAACCGTGAGAATAACGAAAATTGTGAACCTTGTTGTCGGGAATGGAATTGCATCTGTGCTGATTCAGAGATCCCTTCTCCGTGCCGTGCTAAGGGTCTGCCCATATGCGAGCCAGAGGTAGTTCCTGAGCCGGAAGAGGAGAGTACATACGTGAAAGTTGTGCCGCCAGAGCCCACCAAGACGCTGCTCTGCGATTGTGTGTTCACAGCCGATGAGGACATCGGCGATGAGGAGGAGGAGCTGAGCTATAAGGAGCCGCCGACTATTGACAGCGAGCTGCAGCTGGAGGATATACAAGAAGAGCTGGAGAAGAGCAAACGGCGTGTGGAACTGATCGATAAGCTGCTCCTGCTGAACACCCCCGAGTGCCCTGTGGACGATCCTTGTGTGGACATGAAAGTTGAGATAAACAAGCACTCAGTGCCTCCTTCGGTGCTGGAGCTGCAACGCAACAATCACCAATTGCGGCAGCAGGTCAAGCAGCTGCAACAGTGTTGCACGGCCGCCGACGTAACGCTGCGCAGTGTGCGCAAGAGTCTTTGCCGTGATCTGGAGGCGGCACAGAAACTGCAGCAGCGACTCAATTACATGAACTCATTCAAGCTGCAGCTGCAGCATCAGCAGGCCCTCTGCACCCAACGCTATCGTCACTTGATGAAGGAAAAATACGATTGGGACGATTGCTATAGATTCATCAGCAAGCTCGGAAACTATCCTGTCGGGAAATCGGAGATACTCACGCGGACGGAATACAGCAGGCAGAAGGTCGAGGCCCTGGCCCGGCTAAATGAGACTAGGGCGTATGTTAGGCAGGTGTACGATATCATAAATACGGTGGGCCCCGGTTTGCTTTATCGGCCATCTGGAGCTGCCTCTTGGACATCTCGGGCTTCTAGGCAATCTACAAGATCCACCTACATGACTGGATGTGAACGCCTTGAAGGCAGTATCAGAGCATTTTTGAAGCGCAATGAGCATCTCTACAACATGAATTAAAGTTGCATCTGCTTCAAATTGTTCAATTTGTCAAGGGGGCTGAGAGACTGGGAAGGGCGGAGTAAATCAGTAGACGACGCCATAAGGCGACAACGGTCGACCTACTCTTCATTTGCATTTGATGGCAAATGGGCGGAGACGGGGCCGGGGTGAGGTGCGGCAGTCGAATGGGCAACGCCTTGATTATGTTGTAGCTGGGCGTGTGCTTGACCATTTTTGGGTACGAAAGGCGAGGCCGAGGCGACGTCGCCACGTGACAGCAGCTGCTCGAAATGGCGCCATTTTTTGTCGACTGTCGCCCGTCGATGTTGTCGAGGCTCATGTTCTGCGTGTGTTTTTCGGCCGTACAGCAAAACGTATTTAGCATAAAAATTTACGATAATGATGCCAACAGCAACAGCAGCGGCAGCGGCAACGGCAACGGCAACGGCAACAGCAAACATCGCCATCAACATCGGACATAGCAACCTCAAATCCAACATGCCCCGCACAACAATAAGAGAAATATGGCAGCCCAAGCAGACAGAACAAAATCTAACGAGCTGGCTAGCTAAGCTGTGAGTAGGGGGAGGGGAGCAGGAGGCACACGCTGTAAGCGCTGCGGTTAGAGCAAATGTCATTGCTCTGTTAACGCAAAAAGTTAAATTAATATTTTTCACACTGAAGTAAAAAAACTTCTGCGCTGATTCTTTTTTCCATTCTCAAACGCGGCTTTTCCCTCCTTTCTCCCCTCTCTTCACCCTCCTTCGGCCCTATGTAAATTGACGAATTTTGCGGTTTAACCGCAGCGTCAAAGTCAACTGTTGTCACTTTTGCCATTTCGGTAGATTTTTGAGAGATTTTCAGAATTTCATATTTCATGTCGGTCGTTGGTTTTGTTTTGGCATTTTTAAAGCAGATTAGCAAAGTTTTCCCCGCAGTCATTTATTTAAACTTTCCTTTTGACAAGTACGAGTACGAGGATGAGTGCGACGACACCGCAAATCTCTACAGGGAAGTGCCCCACCCCTTTCTGTAAGCGAAATTTGATATCGAGATAATCACATTGGAATGTCGAATAGGTCGTTGACTAAACGAGAAAAATATGTTGAGCTTCGTGCTAGCAAGGAGCAAGGGGGAGGGATAACCTACTGAATATTTTGTTGCCGGATACAACAAATTAGCTGAGCATGAAAAAAGTCAAGAAATCGTTTAAGTTTGGCATGTCTTGCATGCATAATTTCTCTGTGCCAAACCTTTATTTATAAACAGTTTCGCTTATCATATTTTCAATTTTTGTTCCACCTAATTGACGTCAATTTCATATTCTATGGCAGTCGAAGTCAAGGCCGTTTATCTGCTAAGTTGCTTGAAACTTTTGACACACTAAGCAGCTAGAATTAAAGTTTAGCTGACTAAAGTATGGAGAGTTTGAAGCTTGTCTCAACTTTTGCTCTGGCCATGGGGTCGCATGATGTATGCGCTGGCAACTGAACTTAACTTTCAGTGCAAAATAATATTTTAAATTTGATAGGTTCTTCTTTGTTCTGTGTGAAGTTTTAAAGTGCAATTCATAAATTGTTGCATAGTTAATAAAGTACAACAAAATGGAAAGCATGAATGAGTATGGTGAGACGTGCCAAACTACAGAGATAATATTAGAAATTTATATTACAATATTACTTATAATGAATTGGCTTTACAGTTTATGTTTACTCTAGTTGCACTTTCGAGCGATAGTTCGTGAGCTCTAATCAGTTGAGCTGTTCAGTTTAATCTTATTTTCTTTTGAAGAACTTTTATACCCTGCATAAGAGGAAGACTTAACTTGTGCTAAGACTAATTTGAATATCGAAGTTTCACTTCGTAATACTCTGCGATGCTCGTTCAGTGCTCTGGCAAAGTCGGTTCCTGTTGGGGGAGCAGTTGCTGCAGGTAAATAAAAAAGTACAAATAAATGCACGGGCAAAGCGAGTATTTTGGTATTTTATTCTCTTTATTTATACACAATATATACGTATATATAAGTAGTTGGTGCTGCACATCCTGTAGCAGTTGGCTTAGGTGCTCTCTGCATCCTGCTGCCGGCTGCAGTCGGCTTACACGACATGTGGCAGCCCCTTCCTCTTCGTCAGCTGCGGGCGATGCTCTGCAAATGCTTCTATAAATTATTCATTTATTTCGTTTGAGATGTTTGATGTGGCAATGCCGGCAACTGCTTAAAGGATGCCCCACACACACACACACACACACATTCACACACACTACAAGTTGTGCGCAATCGGGGGTTGCCTTTGCCCGCATTTCATTGAGTTCATTCATTTTTTAGCAGCTTTACCGTTGACTCGGCGTTACCACTGCCTTCCCCCCTGCCATGCAACTACTTATTTTTCACAACCCCCCTCTGCACCCCCCTTCGCGTACGTCTGTTGTTTTCCACAGCTTTGCATAAATAAGATAAACACAAGTATGCGCACAGAGCCAATCGCAGAACTAAGATCCCCCTTTCCCCCATAGCCACCCCTTGTGCCCTTCGCTCGCTGCCTACTTAAGGAAGAAACGTCTTGCCAGTTGGACTCGACTTGACTCGCCTTGCCTCGTCTCGACTGGTGTGATTTATTTTGCACTCACTGTTTGCCAAAGTAAAATTGATTGAAGCGTTTGTTGGCGCTCCAATTGATTTTCACTCTGGCTTTGCCTTACCCCCCACAGCACCCCATAATCCCCTTGCCGCCTGCCCCTACTCTTGCGTGCCACACTTGTCTTCCGCTCCTTGGCTGACGACGAGGTTCCTCCCCCTGTTTACAGTGGTTAAATTAACTTTGGTCAATTTGCTTTTTGTCGAGTGCTCGGACATTGCATGCATTGAGTTGGGCTTGACTTAACTCAACTCAACTCGACTCAACTGCGTTCCCCGGCGCAACCACAATGCAGCTTGCATTGCAGCGCAGCCTGCACAATGGGATAATAACATGCATAACTCGACAATGAAAGCAACTCGGGAATGCTCGACATCGAAACAAGTGGTCGCATATTATGAATTACATACAAATATTACTTAATAAATCCATTCAATTGAATAAAAATAACCGTGTATTTTACACAACAAGTGTGACTTAATTCCTAAACAAATAACATACATACACCCAAGTCTCACATATATTGATTTACTTATTCAATTACAATATTTATATATGAAAAGTTAGTTCATATACACCCATAAGAAATTCTTAATATTAGATAAGGTATTTTGAAATTTGAATAATTATAATATATATAAAATATATTATATATCATGTATATAAAACTCATTGCTATGCGAAATTGTAAACATAAACACATAAGCTAGATTCCTTAAGGGAGGATTTGTCAATCTCAAGGCAATTTACACGCTAGTAAATGTGCCAACCTTGTACCCTGTTAGTTTCGGAATTGGCCGTGCAGAGTGTGTGTTTTCTCAGCTGATTTATTTATTTGGTATTTTTTGTAGTCGCTTTTTCTGTTGTTTGTTCTGTCAATTGGTGGGGATAGTTGGAACTTAATTGCTGGCCAGCGCTTTTTAAATGTTTTCCACTTAAAAGCGTTGCCTGTCGGAGGCAAAAATGGCAACAATTCATCACATGTCGTGCAGTGATTTTATTAAGTGACGCTGATGGTGATTGAAGCACATCTGGCACATCAACACCTGGCAGAGGCGCTGTTAAGCGGTACAGGGCGACAGGGGCAGAGGCAGAGACAGAGACAGAGGCAAAGGCAGCCAGGACAACAACATGAGCTGCAGGCCGCATAAATCTTGGCTGTCAAGTGCACACAACATCTAAAAAGGGAACGACAACAACAACTAAACAACGTTGGGGAGAAGAAGGGGAGAGGAGTAGGGTGTGTAAGAGCAGTGGGACGAGTTAAAAGAAGCTGAAACAAATTGCGAACGCCCTAATAATTATGCAGAATAATCATATCTCTCGCATATAGAAAGATTTGTACGCAGAGATCGCCGCAAGAGAAATACAAACACGCAACTGCAATGGCATTCGGTTTTATGAATGAGCATTTATCATAATTAAAAATTCTGCCCGACTTCGCCGACTGCCGACTGACTACCGGCAAAGGCGACTGTTCCACTGAGCGACCGTGCGACCGTGCCCCGTGCGCTGTTTCTGACCTAAGACATGCCGCAACGAGTGCGTCACACGGCACAGCAAGACCACGACAACAACAACAGCAACATCAGCGACAAGAGCACAAGGACGAGGACGACCGCGAATACGAGTGGCAGCACGAGCACGAGGCATGTCAGCCTGTGTAGCGTATTAACGAGGGGAGCCATTGCTCCATTGGCTTCATTTCGCACTCAACAGCTGTTGCTTTGGGACACTTTTGGGACAGGCTGGCGAAATGAGCACAGCGCTGGCCTGGTAGCACTGATGCCACTGCTTGCGCTGGCGACTCTCTTAGGCCTCGGCCTGTTGGTGAGCGCACACTCAGTCTGCACTCTCTCCAAACACACCCAACTGTGAGTGCGCTCTTAAGTAGGCTATGATTTTTGCCATAAACCTCGCTCACGCTCTTTTGGGCACCCACATTCGTTCGGCCTGAGATGCTCGTGTTTGCCACAGTCGCTTCGGCTTTGGCTCTGGCCGACATCGTGCCCCGTGGCCGTGTGGCTCGTTAGCGAAGTGTCGCCACTTTGAATGCCGTCGTCGTTGGCTTCAGTTCGCAGCGCGCAGTTCTTCACCTCGTTGTCGCTATCCTCGTCGTCGCTTTCGCGTAGAGTTCCCACGTAGCAGTGACTGGTAGCGTGGCGTCTGCTCGATTTAATCAGTGATTAGGATGTTGCATTTGCCGCTAATCGAATGAGCCAAGTGAGTGCCTCGTGCCGAGTCATCGCCAAAGAAAGCAAACAGAAAAAAACAACAACAACAACAACAACAAATTATTAAGCCAACACACACACACGGTTAACGGGCCACACGGTTAACTGTTGAGGAATAACGGGTGACGTGACGTGACGCTTGGCAATCTGAATTTTTGCCGCGCATATTCATCCGCTGTGAATTTCAACAATAACAACAGTGTCTGCAGATTATATGTGTCCGTCGGCGTATGTCCTGTATGCGTGTGTGTCTGTCTGTGTGTGTGCGTGAGTACGGGCCGGATTGTATGAATATGCGTATGCCTGTGTGTGCGCGCGTGTGTCAGCGTGTGTAATCCAAGAAAATCTGTCACGTGCTTTGGATACCTCTTTGTTCTACTCCACACGCAGGGAATTTATTGAATATAAAAGGTGAGCGCAGCGACAACTCGGCTTACCATACTCACTAGCATATAGTATATGTAGCTGTCTGTATGGTCTGCATGGATGATAATCATATGGGTTCGCTCTAAAGACGTGACACGTAAGCACAACAGGCTTAACGAGAGAAATTCAATAATTAAATGGTTGCCAAATCGGAATTAAGAAAGATCGTATCAGGATAAATCGAGGGAAATTTAAGTAATTTGACATAACAGAACAACAGCTAGTGTACTTTATTGCTTATAGGCATAATAAGATATGGAAATTTAATAGAATTTTTTAAATAAGTTGAAATTGTTTGAAGTATAAGATAATGTGTGCCTATTTAAGTATGAAATCTGGAATATAGCTAGTCTGAAAACAATCAAATGCAGGAAATAGTACAGGTATTTATTCTAAATAACACAGATCTTTTATTTTTAGATTGATTAAAGTATATGTCAAATCTTTAAGCATAACAAATAGCGTATTTAAACTCAATTAAACTTTTCCATGCATATAACGAATTGTTTTGAAACTTTAGAAGGCACAATTGAATATGCAATTGTAGTTGTTAATTTGTTTCAAGCATTTTAAATACGCTTTCCATTCCCACACTACAGTGCTGTCAACTTCAGTCGTTGATAACGGTTCGTTTGTCGACCTTAAACTAAACAAGGGATCGGTGTGAGGAACGTTTAACTTTCATGGGCTTAAGTTGGCCCAAATTAAATGACGAAATTTGATTATTCTCATGCACGCAACAAACAAATTTGTCGCCCTCTTCTCTGTAATGGAAACCCCAAGAGCATAAAATAAAGCGGGCGGCTGAAGAGGAGTGCGGGAAGCACCAGCAGCAACAGCAGGTATTGGACCCAAGCCTGGAGCAGATCCCGGGCCAGAAACAGGTGCCTCCAACTTGCAAACTTTTTCCCCCAATTGTTTATTTAACAGCTATGAAAAAATCATTAGGAATTTTTATCATAACTTCAAAGGTGAAATTCTCATGAAAAATGTTGAGAAAACTTTTTAATGCATCGACCAACCCCCCGTTCCCACAAATACACACACACAAACACACACACATACCCCAGGCAATGTACCCATGATCCTCGAAAGAAACTAAAACAAAAGCAAATGATTTTGAATGCAAAATGAAAATGAAATGACAAGCAAAAGTGCCGTGCGCAATTTGCCCTCGCATAATGCTTTATTCTCACTCGCACCGTCTACTTTATCATGAATTTCACAAGACCTTCTCCTCTCCCTTCTTTGCTACGTCGAGTCGCCGTCGCTTTGAGCCAAGTTAATGTAATTTACGCTCGCACATTTTTAAATTGGCCATGTTTTCTGGTTTGCCGCGTGTCCCGACTTCACTTCAAGTTCGTTGTGCATTAATAATGTAGTTGTCGTTTTGTTCCACTCGTTGTTTGCGTTGTTCACGTTGTTGTCGTTGTCAGACGCAGGCAGAGTGCCTGCCTGTCCGCCCACTCTCCCATTGCACCCAGCTTGCTCCTTTTTTGTAGCATGTAATTTGATTTTGTTTTTTGTTACTCACTTTTTGGTTCACTTTCGGGCTAGAGAGCCTGAGTCCGATCTGCTCTGCTAACCTGCTGGCCACCAACGGGTGGGAATTGTGGCTGCAACTCTGTCATTTGCATGGCTGCACATTTTATTCACATACCCTGGAAAGGGTTGCCAACGGTATACCTTGGTTACTTAGATAAAAGGCAAGCTACTTAACAATTGAGTCGATATTATAGTTTAATTTAACAAATTTGGATTAAGGAACAAACTGACATAAAATTATTGACTGAATGAAATTCCCTAGTTTTTATCTATATATTCATTTTAATTTATTTATTTACTTACAATATTCAAAAGTTAAACAAAATAACCTGAACATGAAACATTGTTAACTTGAACACAAACCGTTTGTTGGGTTATACCTTGTACAAAGTATCTCACAGTCTGGCAAAGTTATGCTTCGTCTTTTGATGGCATATCGTTTATGAAGCAGAATCTGTTAATGGTCGTGTGTCCAGTTCACGCCTGGCACAGCTGACCACAGCGCAGAATTTTATTGGTTAAACCAATTGTCTGGACTTGATTCAATTATTTCTCGGACTGCCGCTTGCCATAGCAAATAAGGTGACAGCGCCGGGATACAGGTAGTTTATTTTAAAGCATATCAACTGTCAACTGTAAATGTTTTAAGTAAATTTTTGGCTAGTCTCCGATTCAATTAGACGATGAATTATGAATGAAATTAGATTTGCAGTTTGCCTAAGCTGATTTCATTAGTAGACGAACTAAGGCGAGGCACAAATCTGAAGCTGAGAGAACTTGTATGCCCAGTCATCTCAATTATGGACTGCTTTCTTTGGCGACACTGTCAAGGGAGACAATAGATTGTCGATTGTGTTGCTGTGCTCTCTCTCTTCCATTCTCTTTGTCTTCGTCTCGACTATCTATAGTTCATCATTTGTACACTTGTCCACTTAGAACAAAGGGCTAGCAAATTTCATGAAAAATTATATTAAACCGGATTTGTTGCTGTTGTTCTTGTTGTTGTTGCTTATTCCTCTATTATTTCTCAGTTACTTTTCATTCCTGTCGTGTCAGACGGTCGCCCTCATCCATCTTGTCTGTCAGTCGCTGCGTTTTGTCCTTTCCTCGTGACTTAGAACTGCATCTGCGAAAGTTTACAAAGTAGAAAACTCACCAAGAGCTCCTGTTTCATCTTCGTTTACTGCCTCTTCTTCTTCTGCTGTTGCTGCTGCTGCTGTTGCTGCAGTGTTGCTGGGAAAATTCAGAATAATGAGGAAACTAACGAGCCAAGACTTTTCCATTGTTTACTGGCGAAAAAATTGCGCGATTATTAATTTTCTATGCTATTTTGCAGCCCTTTTTGCCGTCGTCGTCGTCGTCGTCTGAACATCCTGCCGCCTCCCGCTTGCTTCCTTTCTCCGTCTGTCTCCTGGCAGTCCTGGCCGTGGGCCTCATTGCCAGACGCTGTCGACACTTCGTCGTCGCCGTTGCTGGGCCGCGTTTTTCTTCTCTGCTGCTGCCTTTGGCAGCAACATTTTTTAATATTTTGCAATATTTGCCGCGTTTTCTTTTCGACGTTTTTCCTGCGTTGCCTGCTGCGTTTCTTTCTGCTTCTTAGCAGAGGCAGCAGCAAGTGAGCCATGAAGTAGACCAAAAACGCCAGGCAAATGTTGCCAACAGCTGTGGAGTAGTTGGTATTTTCCCCTTTCCTTTTTTTGGGGGCAGACTTCATTACTCAGCTATGCAAAATGTACGAAATGTTTCAGCAGACACTGTTCCCACGCACACGTCTGCGTTGTTCTACCTTAAGCTGACACAATTTCCGAAGTTTTTAAGATGCGAAAATCTGGGCTTATAAATATATTTAACAATCTTACTTGATGATGTTTGCATTGTGTTGCATGTAATGCTGTCTATGTAATGTTGTTCAACAAATTCTCTTTTATTCCAAAAGCTTCTTACTCTGTTTCAATTCTGTACTGGTGTATGCAATTTCCCCTCTTTCTACTCTATAAATATCATCTTTATATAATATTCTTCCTGCAATCCAACACTTGCAAAGCCGATTTATGTGTGTCTATGTATGCGTCCATTATATTTCTCCAATTATTCGCAATGTCAGTTACAAATGTAATGGATTATTATTTTGTTTTTGGATATTTCGCAAAAACCTTTTCATGTTTATCAAATAATCCTGAAATCCTAAAAACAAAACAATCGCTTGTAAAGCAATTGTACACGGCTTGCAAATGAATTGTTTGGGAAATACAGTTGTGAAAAAAGCAGTTATTCAATGTGAAAATTAATTGAACCTTTGGGCTGAATGCGGATTCCCATAACTCGTATAAATTGCCATGTTAGAAGGGATACTCGGTCCGTGGGGCATAATACAACTTGTGCAGCTGCTTTCAACTGTACACTAGTATTATATTTAACAATCGCCATAAATTGCGCTATATCTATCTCTGTTTCTCACTATCTCTCCCTCTCTATTTGCAGGTGAGTGTGGTGTTCTAACTTGTCGCAGCACTTGGACGGCCTTCAGAGTTCGTGTTGCCTGCTGTCGCTAGTATGTAAATAAATTTTTAATTCAAAATAAATATGGTTATTAACTTGCACCCTTGTGCGTGTGTGTGTGTGCCAAGCAATATCCGCCAAGGCAAAAAATGTTGGGAAATGGCATCAAATCCAATTAGTTAATATGAATTTTTGATGAAATCACTTCCGCTTCAAATATGCAAAAAAATTCGCTTCAGCAGCGATTATCCTCATCATTCTGCCCAGCCTAGTGACCGTACACACAGACACACACACACACACATATGCATGTTATATTTCAGCAGAAAACTTTAGTTCCATTCCTGTTACTTTTTTGTGTGTTGCAAGTCATCGAGTTCTTTTTGCGCTTGGCATAAAATTATTTATTGTTTGGCCACAATAACCGCAATTTGCAACTTTTTGTGGCACTTTGTCGGCGTGTTGTCAAAATGTTTGTGCGCCCGAAATATTTAAATATTTCATTTGTCGCATACTCACGAGGAGAGTGCGAGGGGAGGCTTGCAGCAAATTAGTTTACCAACGCCTGAGCTGCGTGCGTATACTTGATATGTGTGTACGTAATATTTCGTGAATTCACCCACACTACGCACGTACAGGCAAGCACACACACCCACTCATACACACACACTCGCACACCTTTAGCTGTACATTTGTTTGTTTGCAGCTGCCGCCGTGGGCGAGTTTTCCCTTTAATTTGCTCGTGCTCCCCTTGTTATTTTTTGTGTGTCTGCATTTTTAATTCGTTTCTCATTTCTCGTTTTTCGCCTCTCATTTCTTGTTCTGTTTAACTTTTTCCAAAATGTTCCATTTGTTTCGCCTTTCTCCTCAGTATACAGTATACAGTATGCATACAGCAATTGATATAAAAATTTAACGAGCTGCGGTCGCCTTTTTCATTTTGTTCTGTTCTGTTCTGTTTCGGTTCTGTTTTATTTTGTGCTACTCGCTTTGATTCGTTATTTGTGCTTGCTTTTGTGTTTTGCCAAAAGTGTCACGCATTCTTTCGCTTCGCTTTCAGCTGAATTTTCCATAAATTAAAGCCTTAGCAAACGGTTTTATATCCCACGAGATCTTTAAGCGCATGGGGGAAATTCGACTAGTTTTGCATAGAATTCTCGATTTATCTATGCAACCAATTTTGTGCACTCTGACCGAAATAAATTAGGAGCGCTCTTGTGGGTAGAGGGGGGAGTGTGCTGTGAAACATCAAAGAATAATTAGTTTTCCGCATTATTTTACAATATTTACACATGGACGCAGACTGATGCATAATTTAATTTTCCACATTAATGAGTTTAATTGATGTTGAAGGCTTCCAAATGGTCCAAACTCATTTAAATTTATTGGTTGACGCAGTGGGGAACCAACCAGCCGCACTGTCCACCCACTCTACTCTCCTCGCCACGCCCATTTGTCACGCCTACTTTACGTATTTTACGGCAAGCAGAATGACAACATGCAACATATTCGGTCTGTCGCATAAAACAGAAATTAGTTAAGCTCATTAAATGCGAAAAACTATTTAACTATTTTAATTAAATAGTGAGAAAACAAAAAAGTTGCCAAACAACGCACAAAAAAGTGAAAACTTTTCACAGAAAATTCGCGCAAAAGTTGAAGAAAAACCCGATGGCGAAGCGGCAAAGGCGCCACTCAAAGCTGAAAACTATGGCCAAAAAACATTCGACCAAAATGTGCGACACACATAAAGAATGTTGCGCATTTATTTGTCGAACATTTGCAAATTTTTACCATTTGTTCGGCGGCGTCTACAGTGGCTGCAACAATAAATCACCATTAAGCAAATTATGTACTCAACTCAACTTGACGATTTCAAATGTTTTCTCTGCTGTCCATTGTTCAGAAAAAAATGCAGTATATATATTATATATATGCGAGGCAGGAATACAATGCGACAAGCGAGCAAGACGAACATAATGGAACAGCACTGCACAGTGGGACGAGGTGTTGAAAAAGGTGTTAGGCCATTTACATAGATTTATGATGTAAATATTAAGTGCTCGGGATATTTACGATGCTTTATGCTGTATACCCTGTTATGTGATTAAGGGGTATAGAAATTGACTGGACTGTTTATGCCATAAACATCATAGGTATATCATATTTAGATCATTTCAGCTGTACTTAGTTGTCGTATTCAAAAGCTCATTTGTAGTGCAATTGTCAATGGTGTGAGTACTTTTCTGTCCCACTGTGCAGGTGTCCATTATGGTTATTACAACGACGGTTATCAGCGTTGCCTGTGCGGCATCATTGACACGTTTTCTGAGGCACTTTCTCCGCAGTTCCTTCTGAGCAGCGATGCCGTCGCTGAGGGTCTACTGTGGCACACCGGGCAAGGTGTAAACATTTATGAGGGTCTTTTTGTGGCAACGGTGCAGGCGACACAAATTTATTTCTAAACATTTACAGCGCCAACTCAAAGTGAGTTCCCTTCCCTTTTTATTCCTGTTGTTCTCTCACTCCCCTTTTCGTAGGTGTTGCGTATGAGTGCGGCCCGCTACTGCCACTGCCGCTGCCACTGCTGCTGCTGCCACATGCCACATTTAGTATCTCACAAATTTTGGCATACCACATAGCAACGGGGGAGCAGTTCTCTGGGATCCACCTCCTCCACCTCCTTCTCGTCGAGTCCGCCGCACACACAACAGGCACGGGCACATTCTTCAGCGACCACAAATTTTCGTGTAGTTATTTTTCTTGGCTTTTTTTTTTTATTTCTGTTTTTGTTGTTGCTGTTACTGTTGTTTTTTCTGTGCCTTGCTTGTGTTTTGTTTTATTTTGTGTTTTTTCGTCGCTTTCCCGCTTAGTTGCAAATGTGTGTTATGTTTTATTTTTACAACTTCCTTTTGCGCAGCGCAGCAAAGCACAGCCCGCCACGCCTGCCCGCCCCAACGACGCCGAAAAGTGAAAAAGTGCCAAAAAACAACAAAAGCAGATACAGCAAACGACAACAAGAACAACAACAACAACTACTGCTTTGGCTGTTAAAGTGTTTCAATTTTTTGTCTCCTCTCTTCATCTGCATGCGAGTGTGTGTGTGTGTGTGTATCTTTTCCGCTTTGAAATACGAGTGTATCTGTATCTCTGCGTGCTTTTTTTTCGCCTCCCATTTTCGTTGTTCGCCACTCGCATTGGCACATCCGGAGGACGAAGTGCGTCGTCTTCCGCTTTTGCTTTGGCGCAAATTACAGCGCATAATTTTCACATTACGTCAGCGCATTTGGAGTGTGTCGACTCGCTGTGTGTGTGAGTGTGTGTATGTGTGTGTACATATCCTATGATTGCCCCATGTTTTTGATGCCTTGCGCCTTTGGCCTTTGGCATTCGTAATATTGCGATATGGAAATCAATATTCCTAATGGTTGCCATGTGACATACATTAGCACATTCAGACACACACAAACACACACAAGCACACATCTATTCCACCTATGCAGACTTATTAATAACAAGTCACAGCCCGCAGGTAACCCCATTAAACCTGTAGCTATTTAAATGACTTGGAGCTTTACTTTACTGACCAATTAAGTTGTTAAGGATAAAAGCAATGTAGCTGGAAGAGCTCTTAGATAACAAACTAATAATATAGTTCGTTAATTGCATCTAATCACATTGAAAGAAAGAGCAACAGTCGAGCACACTCGACGGTAGAATACCTTTCGAACTATGTACGACAGTTACAGATCAAATGCAGCTCGTGCTCGTCTGCCTCCCTTGTTGGTGTTATGCTCGCACTTTCTTAAATTACCTCTGTGTTTATTGTACGATTAAATTAATATTCGGAAGTTATGTAAAAATTATAGTTAGCTCTTGACGTTCAAACAGACAGACGGACAGAGATTGACACAAAGCTACTGTACCCTGCTTAACAATTTTCAATAGTCGAAGGGTATATTAAGACCAAATTAACCTTAGCTACAGACTAGAAGAACAGTTCTTTAATATATTATACTCAATTCTCAAACTGAAGGAACCTTTAATCATAATCTTTGATTACTAATACGAGTACTTCAATAAATCAGAGTCAATGTGCGGTTGACTTAATTTGAAACCATTAAAGAATCCTTTAAAGTGCATAGCTAGCTACTGAGCTTAATTTGACAGTGCAGATTCTCGGCTTATCCGTGTGCTCAGCAATGTGTGAAGCTGCAAAGACATGAAGATATCCCAGAGTTCGTCAATATGGAGACATCAGCATTTGTCGGCGACAATTTACGAGCAGCCCATAAACTGTTGCCAAACTTCTTGTGGCAGAGCAGATGTATGACCCACATATCTCTCGCTGTATGCCATAATAAACTCCGGGCAAGCTGTGCAAATATGGCAAGATGCTGGCTGACGGGAGAGGGGGAAGGGGCTTTCCCAAGCTGCAAGCGACGTATTGAAATTTCGGGGTGCTTCATGTCGTAACTCGCTTATCCGTTGATACCTAAGAGCAAACAGACGTCGTGGTGACGGGGACAGGGGGAGAGGATAACACAGACTAAAAGGAGGCCGGAAAAGCTGAAAAGTAAACTGCGAGCGCGAAACAAAGAAAAAAACAAGAAGCAACAGCAGCGGCAGGCAAAAAAGACGCGGTAATTTCAACCTTTTTCCATTCGAGTGATTTTTACTGTGGCTGCGGGTACCGTGACGGGGCAAAGTAGTGTTGTAGGCGTGGCAGGGGGAATACCGCTTGACAGGCAGGCCGTGTATGCCAGCATAGAAATCAAATATCAAAGCAAAACTTTCGCTCGCGCTATGTGGAAAAATGTGTTGGCCTTCCCATGTGTGTATGTGTGTGTGTGTGTTGGTCTAAGTGTTTTTTTTTGTTGTTTCGGGTAATCCCGTAGCAACAGGTTACCAAGTTTTTATTTTGACAACCAAAGTGGCCAGTGGGACGAACTGGCCCCAGCAATAACGAACCTAACTAGAAGCCAAAAAGGACATGAAGACGCTCTTGGCTCGCTCCCTGCGCAGTTGATTTGCCGAATCAAAGTTGCATGAAACAATGCCAAACAATCCGGAAATGGCATAGATAAGGCAGGGCAACGAGGCAGACATAGAAAGAGCAAAGGGAGAAGGGAGAAAGAGAGCAAAGAGCAATCGCATTGACATCGCAATAAACGGCAAACAGGGAGAAAGTTCGAAGAGCGTTAAAATAAAAGG
Organism: Zaprionus capensis; assembly: GCA_018903675.1. Classification (NCBI taxonomy): domain Eukaryota; kingdom Metazoa; phylum Arthropoda; class Insecta; order Diptera; family Drosophilidae; genus Zaprionus; species Zaprionus capensis. The sequence goes on along the minus strand of JAEIFN010000964.1, from coordinate 7,598,475 downwards.
ATTTTCACAATTTAAACAACGCAACTTAACGATTTCGATTGAAATAAGCTACTTTTGGCACGTCTCTCTTACGTCCTCTCAGTCCCTGCCCTCGACCATCGTCGGTCTATCTGTTGATTTGGGAATTGACTTTTACTTAAGGCGCTCGGGCTGCCCCAACCCGCGTCGTGCCACGTGCTGCCCGACAGGATGTAATCTCTCATCTTAACTGAGATTTCTTGCCCACGTTCTGTTTTCTTTTCTTTCCGTTTTCACTTCGTTTCAGCTCTGTTCTTAACGTGTGTCCGTGTGCGTTTCTGTCTGTTCTTCTCCTTCTTATCCTCTTGCTCTCGAATTTCCTTCTTTTCTGCGTTTTACCTGTGCGAAAGAGCACAATTTATAGGATTTTATTGTTATTTATCAGAAGATATCAAAGTCTCATCTCGAGTCAGTTACAACGTGGGTGGCATGTCGCACTCTCTGTGTGGGATTTCTCATTTTACCCTCTTACTGATAAAATAATAGACTTCTGTGGGATATTTAAGTACATTTTTTTTATGTTTAAATTGTAATATAGAAATATTATTTTACAGTTTATGCTTAATTTTTTTTTAAATCAAGTTTGAAATATTTAAAATATAAATTATACAATTTATCAAGTGTCATACAGTATATCTAAATTATAAACATTCAGAAATCATTCGGTTCAATAATAGTTTATCTTTTATTCTCTACTCTTCTTCTGATTTCGAGGGCATTCAAATTGTACGCAAAAACAATAAATGCGATAAAACATTTAATTTGTCAATTAATATTTTCGCAATCAATTTAAAATATTTCCGTTTTTTCCTTTTTTTCTTTATTTCTTAATGCGACAATATTTGCTGCAATTTGAATATAAATTTCTCTGCCACGGCTTATCCAATTTTCAATGTGGGTCGAGTGTTTTACGAACAATATAGTGACTGAGTAAGCTCGCTCATACATAATTTACACATATATAGCAGTGAGAGAGTGTGTGTGTGTGTTTATTTTGGCACCCACACATACACACGAAGTGGCCTGAAAATAAACCAAAATCCGCGATGCAATAAGTTCAGCAATGAAATTAAATACGTTCCCAGAATAAACGTCAAATAAGAGCGTGAAAAATGAAAAATCCACACTTCCCCCACACTGCCTCCCCTCACCCGCCCATTAACGCGCTTGCCCTCATCCCGCAGAACACGCACATACTATAAAGCGTAAACAGGCTAAAACATCCCTTAAATGGGATCACAAACAGGGCTCAGTCTGCCCTACCCTACCGACCCCCTACCGACCCATTTAGGGGCATTCGTATTCGCATTCGCGTTGGCGCTTCCATTTGCATTTGAAACCAAAACCGTCGACATGGAGAAAATGAAATCGACGCGGGCGAATTCATAAAATAAAATAAAGGATTTCCTAATTGCCAATTTGCATGCAGGCGCTTCTAATTTTTGCCCATTCGCCGGGATAAATAAACTTCATTTTGCGCTGCCTTCGCTCTTTGCGAATATAAATATGTATGTGTGTGCATGTATATGTATATTTGAGCATGTATATGTATGTATATGCATGTATTTGAATATGGTACAAGTGTGTTATGAATGGGTAGCTAAGCTTAGTTACCAGAAACTTCATTTAGTGTTGATTCATTTAAATTTAAATCGAAATTTTATTCAGTGCTGATTTATTTGAATAATTTTCTCGCCTCACAGATCAGACTAGAAAATCACTTTAGCTTAGCGAATATACAATTACTTATCATTATTGTCTCTACAGGGTATCTCAGCAGTGTTTCAGCTCTTCTGTAGCATCTGGTTTTGTTTATAAATTTGTTTATTTAGTGTGTAGGCCTGGCTTGGTTCTCTGGCCATGCTTTAGTTCCTGGACACGCTGCTGCTGCGTTCACGTTACTCGCAAATCTTATTTGCACAAGCCTCTGCCAACCTCATCCTCAACCCGGCAGCCTGCGAGGTGGTGGCTCATGGTTTCGGTTTCATGGAATTCCACGGACCTGTACGGCAGCTGTTCTGCATATTTCGCGTAATGCCGACGTTTTTTAATTTGCCCAATTCCGGGGCTGCAGTGGGTCGCTGCCATGATAGGTCTGCCACATACGAGTATGCGATTATACATATTTGCCAGACGGGCCTGGCCCGGCCCGACTCGGCTTGGCTTGCCAGGCTGCCACGCTGCCAGCCTGCTCTGCTCTGCTCTCGTGTGTTATTTATGCAAATGTCAAATATTTTGAAATGCCGCTGCCATGTGAACGAAAGCAAACGGAAGTACATTATAAAGTTTCCCTTCATCGTCGCCTACCACCCTCCCCTCCCCTTCCCAGTCAGGCAAATGTTATTTGGCCAACCAACAAACCGAATTGTGCCCTAATATGACCGGCGTTTCACTCTCTCTCTCTCTCTTTCCCTCTCTCTCCCTCTCTTTTGGTTTGCCAACAACTACAGTAATTATGGCATTTTTGGAATTCTCAGCTTGTTTTTGTTGTCCATTGGATGGAACAGGTGAAATAAAGCGGCAGCAGCAGGCAACGCTTTGTTACCAACTCAACTGCACATTCTGGACGAGCCTCGTCTGGCGCCATATCGTTTCCCTCTGCTATTTGTTAGTCAAAGCGAGACGAGTTCTGTGTGTCAGAGTGGGGGGGCAGGTGGGACTCACAAAGTGCATTTTTGAGATTATTGGCACGTTAGGTAAATTACATTCGCGGAAAGAATTTTTAATTTTAAATATAGCACATACGTGTACATATGTGATCGTGGTAACCAGCTGGAAATTGTCTCGACTTCACGATAAATATTTAATCTGACAGACTTGTTGAATTCACACAGAAAACACAGATAGTAGCAAGGAATCTCTGCCTATGAAAGGGCAATCCTATGGTTTTTTATGCATATTATATGTATAGAAAAAGTCCGATGTATTAAATTTGGTTGTAATATCTTGAGAAATAACAAAAATCAGACAATAGTTTGTATGACAGCTATACGATATATTGGTCCCATCCGGCTCGTTCCGACTTATATACAAAAATAGGTATTGAATGTGTACCAAGTTTCATTAGGATATCTTTAAAACTGTTTCAAGTTTCATAAGAAGACAAATTTCTCGGACAGACATGGCTAGATCGACTGGTGATACTGATACAGAACATTTATATACTTTATGGGGTCGCAGATATCTCCAAAGGTGCGTTGCACACTCCTGCCAAAAATTAATATACCCTCTGCAAGGGTATAAATATTTTCACATAATACTTTTTTGTATTTTATCACAGAATACTTTATATTATCACACTTAAATGTATGATATCATACTTAACTGTACACTCTACACTCTACTTTATTTTGTTCTATTGTATTTTGTATTATTGTAGCATTTAAAGTTCAGTTACACACATTTAATAAAGCCTATTTCAAATATATTCTGCAATCTGAAATGTTTCATCTCTCACTTATCGACTGCACTTCAACACATGATTTAACAGGTTGTTGTTGTTGTTTCTGTTGTTGTTGTTGTTGTGTTGCTTTATTGTGGCTTTCATTGTTACGCATGGCCGCACATTGAACCCTTTCATGGGCAAGCTTCATCAACAGAGAGAGAGAGAGGGAGGGAGAGAGCGAGAGGTAGCGAGAGATTTACAGCTGATTTAGCCGCTTGAGCCATGGCTAATGCATAATAAACGTTTTTGCCGCAAACTTTCACGCCACTTCCTACGCCTAAAACAGAAGAGCAAACACACACGCATACTCGCCCACTACACACACACGCACACACTCACGCACACGTGCTTGCGGGCATGCGTGCGTGAGTATTGGCCAATTTTTCTTGCTGTTTTTCCTCGACGGCTTCTGACTCGACTCGTTCCGGCCAGCTTGCCATTCCATTTAAGATAGGCATCGTGTGCAGTCATTAGATTGTTCTCGATTGACGTGACATGATAATGAATGATTCTTGCCTCGTTGCCCACTTTTTTGTTGCCTACTTTACAGGGCAACATTTGCAAGATTGTAGAACATGCAATTTGGCAGCGACAAGTGTCGATTGTGGCTTGTTGTGGGGCAGCTTGATTTGTTTATACTTTGCCATAATGACCCACCAACTGCTCGTGGTCATGTTGAGGGAAAGGGGGTATTATGGCACAAGTTCTTGCTTGCCAATTAACGTTCGCGCGAACTGCAATTAAAGTGCTGACGATATGCCCAACTGGCGGCTAATTCCAATTGCGAATTCTTCGAAATGGCCACTGCAATTAAGCAGGCACCACATCACTCCAATTGAAAATGGGCTAATAAAATTCAATGTTTTGACACGATTATGTAAATACTTTCCAGTCTGGCCGCAAGGCTAATTAAAGTTTTCAATTGAAAGTGACATTTGCAGGAGCAGGAGGCAGACACACTCAAACCAGTCAGAAAGCAGCCAAATTAATTGCGGTAAATAACCAAATATAGTGGAAAATGTTTACTAAGAACAGTTGAACAGTTTGTGGTAGAAGAGAAAACACAAATATTAACAAGAGACAAAGCTGCAAATGCTTAAAAACAAAGAAAGAAACGGGGGAAATTAAGTGTATCACGTGTCACGTATTATTACTCTGGTACATTTCCATTTGTCTGTCCCCATGGCAAGGTACTTTCACATGAGAAGTAGCTGGCAACACGCACTTCTTCTGCTTCGACTCAACTCAACTCGACTCGATTTGCTTTTGTTTTGGCTTTAATTAATACGCGTTTTCGTGCTGCCAACGCACGCAGACTTGACAGCTGCCTCCTAATGCCTACTTACCCTTTTGCCCTCCTTTCCTCCTCCTCTCGTCTACACCCACCGCTCCCATATCCGTTTCCACTCCGGATGACTGACACGCAAATGCAATTTGTGTGCGTAGATTGCTCTGTGTCTACTTTGTGGGCGACTCAAGTAGCGCCCCATCAGAGCCTGCAGACTTATGAAATGTTAATTAATGTAAAACCTCATATTAGCTACATATAATTGGAACACTCGGTCATGAAGAATGCCTCAAATAAATGCGAGTACTCAGGCACTCATTAATTAAGCACAATTCTCTGACCTTGACGAAGTCTTATATTTGTTATTTAACTTATAATACTTGATAAGTATTTAGTCTAGAGTTTTGAATTGTTTCAGACATTTATAGTAAATTGAAGACCTGTAACGAGTGTCTCTAAGTCTCGTATGCCCTTTGTTAATTAAAAACGCAACACGCAGATACATTTCCATTAATAATGAGAGCAAAGCGCATAGAAAAAAAGAATGGGAATGTTTTTAATATCATATTGTTTACGGCCCATGTAGCTGTGCAGGGTTTTTAATGATTGAATCTGCAATTTGTTGTTACATAATTATGAAGAATAATGCTGAAGGGCATTAATATTACACAAGCAGCTCATTAAAACTGTTTATGCTGTTGCGCACGAATGAAAACAGCTCGCAAAAATATTGTAAATGGAAAAGAACAGAACAGAACAGAACAGAAAAAAGAGAATGCAAATAAAAAGAGAGCCCTAAAAATACAATCGGTTAATAAAAAAAACAATAATTAGGCCAATGAAAGGAAAATAATGTGCATTATTATTATCGATTGCAGGAAATTTTGCGGAGCTTCAGTTTCCGCTTAACTACTTCACAATTTGTACTTAAAATAAACAAACTACTAACATGTTAGTATAATAATCATTATTAAATCATTGCTCGGGACGGACATTTATACTCCTCGACTCGAGCAATTGATATTGAATTAAAATATAATCGCACAAGCGATAAACATTCGATTGATTCGAATCACTGCATTTCCGTTCCGTTGCGCGTTTCTCATTTCCTACAACCAAAAGATACAAATCACAGTCTGTCTCATTATTTACATGTGTGTACGTGTCTCTGTGTCTGTCTGTGTGTGTTTGTGTTTGTCTTTGTGTGTTGAGCTGTTGCTTAGGGTTTCCTTGCCTGTCCGTGGTATTCGTCCGCTTGTGAATGTCATTCGTGCTCAGTGAATAAAACATTAATTGATTACCGTACTGTGTGAGCTCTCATTTTCCATCCTCCACTCTGCATATCTCTTGCTCCCTCTCCTGCCCTGCCTTACTCACTCACTCGCAGCAGAGTCAATTCGTGCTTAATTTAATTAAAATGTTGATTTATCAGAAGTCAAAACATGTGTGCGTGAATTGACATTCACTCTACGAGTGATAATTGAAGCACTTTTATAATAATTATTTTTAAATTCCTGCAAATGCGAATGGAACTTGAGTATTTCTTATGAAAACAAGATGGAAATTTTTAATTTCAATTCGTAATTAGTTGAATAAACTCTTAAAAATAATGAGTAGCGATTTTAAGAATATTTCAACAGCTTTGAAACGAAGATTCACTTAAATACGCGTTTAATAGGCTTATTATTAGCAGAACAAACAAACATAATGCAGAACCTGTGTGGGGCAAGAGGGTGAACTGCTAAAAATTCAAAAATAAGCAGCAGAATATACAAAACAACAGCAGGACTTGGTATTATAATAATATTTCATGCATATAAATTAATGAGCACAATTGGCAATATGCAAAGCGGCCTCGACTGCGGCAACGGCTTAAGGACAATGCAAACATTTTGCCTGGATTTATGCAAATTTGTAATATACACATGTCGACTGGCTTTCGTTGCGGGAAGTTTACAATTTTCCGGCAGACTAATGCCTTTGGCGTGTTGTCTTTCTTCTCGCAGAAGCCTACGGCGCGTATGCGCAATGTGAATAATTAAGTGAAAAGAATCTGTCGAGATTTTCGAGTTTGACTTTTGAACTTTTTTGCAGTGAAACCAAGTAGAGCACGTGCCCAATTCACTGGGCATTAGAAACCGAGCAACTGCAGCCAGGTGGCGTGTGCGTGTGTGTGTTTTCCTTCAGTTAAAAATGACTTTTGCAGGGTTTCGATGTTGCGTGTCCGATCAGATTGCAGTTGGGGGTTTTGTGCTGTGTAAGCTGCGTGTAGCGCGTCAATGGAAATAATCGAGACATGCAATCCCTGCAAATGCATCATTAACGATTAATTAGTGAGCTCGCAACATGTTGGCTGTGACACGATGCACGCTGACGAGCGTGGCCAGAATGTATGAGCTGCTAAATGAAATCAGTGCAGCGAACTGTAAGACAGAGAAATAAAAATGTTGTGGCACGTACATGTGCAACATTAGACACATAATGCAACACGAGCCGCAGCTGCAGCGCATCCTCAGACTGCGACTGCATAATCCTCAGTCTTCGGAGTGCATTAAGCAGTCAAGCAGTTGGAAATTAGCGTGGCATGCAGCGGCGGCGGCACTCGAGTGCAACGTTAAGCCATGAGCCATAAATGGCCCGCGTCTGCCACTGTGCCACAATGCCACAGTGGCACAGTGCAGCGTCATGGTTCAACGTGCTGCAGCCCTGGCCAGGGTCGTACGTTGGCCGCGAGTGGGAGCCAGAGCCGGGGCCGGAGCCGGAGCCAAAAGGGCACTTAAAGTATTTATGCGGCGCGTGCTGCACGTTAAGTGCAACGCAGGGGCAGCATCAGTTGGCCTTGGGGCAGATGCCAAGAAAGTCGCCTTTTCCCCGCACGACTTATTGTTGTACTAAGCGTTGCTGTTGCTTCTGCTGTCGTACATGGCGTATGCGCAATAAAATGCACTTCAATAGATTATAACGCGGCCATAACTCCAAAGCGTACATCGATTACCGCTTGGAGCGACTGTCTTGCGACTGACTGAGGTCTCGGGTTGCATATAATCCGCGGAATGCGCAGCACGCGCATTAAGCCGGCAGTAAACAGCACATTTGCGACGTCACCGGATTGCCGCACAGTGCAACTAACGCTATGTGGAGATGTTCAAAAGAATGTGTACTTAGTTAGAGAGAAAATATTAAACATAGTGATAGATAGTGATTTTTTGTAGGTGATAACTACCTTGGGTAGTTGATAATGTTTGCATAGTATCTGATATGATTATTATTATTATTACAAATAAGAGGGAGTCTACCATAGGGGGAAATGGTGCAGTACTGCGATCAGAGTCGGTCTTTCCTTCCTAGCGGTACAAAAGTTGCAGAGCTTCCCTTATGGAATAGTGCAGATATTTTATCGAGGAGTAGTAAGCTCTTAGCCTACCGTCTTCCTGGTCTAAATTACACTGATGTATAACATTATAATATAAGTTCTGCACTTTAACACTTTATAAGTCATTAGTCAAATTGATTTATTTATAATGATTGATTTATGATTTGATTGATGTATGTTATTGTTAATTAATTGCTTTAATTTTAATTGGTATCATTATGACATAATGTATTTAAATCGAAGAGAAATGGCTTCAATTTTACTTTCTTTTCATTGATTGAATTTTGTTCTTGAGCTCTTTAGTAATAATATTAATTAACTGTTACATTATTTATGTTCAGTTGATCAATATATTCCATAATTAAATATACATTTAATAAGACAAGATATATATTTATAATGGTATTATGAATTACATAAAGATATCCATATAAATGTCATTCGTGCATGCACTTTTCTGCAATCTGGCACCACTGTGCGTGCGCGGCATCTTCGGGACGCGTTCGTGCTGCTCGACACTCTGCGGTTGCCCCAGTGCGTTTATTATGCCATTCACAGTTTAATAATGATAATAACGGCAGGATATTAAGCTTTTCCTGCCTGGTCTGGTGAGCGCGCAGACGTCGCCAGCAACGCCACAACGACCTGGTCGAACGTCTGGCTCTGCTGGCGCCGAACGGTGAGTGGAAGGGGGAGCGGGGAACGGGGAGAAGACAGTTGCCGGCTCGGCTGTGGCATTAAAACTATAATCAGTTTATGTAATAAAGTAAATTGTGTACGTAATGCGTGGCGATGCTGTCTTTTATTTATTTATTTTCTTGTGCGCTACTTTTTATTATTATGGCACAAGCTTGCTAAGCGCATTTAACGCCTTGCAGACTGGAGCTTTGTCTATCTCTCTCTCTCTCTCTCACACGCTCTCTTGGAATCTTCAAAGTTAGGTCGGTCAGACTGTTGTTTGGTTTGCTGGCTGGCTCTTCGCCTTTGGGGTGGCAGCTGGCAGCCCGCAATAATGTTCAATATTAATAAAAGTTTGGGCCAAGTTAATTAAATTTTCTTTTTAATGCGCAGCCATGCATGAGGCAAGCGCCAATGTAATAAATTGACCGTGTGCTTCGTAATGCCCATATCCGGCATATCCCGGCCAAAGTTTCCATTGAACGAGTGCGAGTGCAAAAAGGGAAATGAACTCGTAAACTCGCAATTGCCGGCTGCGACTGACCTACTGAGTATTAAAGATTTATGTCGAACACTTTTTGATCAAATGATGAAAATTATTGAAATTGAACTTGCCGAGTAAAGAAAAATGCAAACGTTGTGCATGAAATTTAAACAGTTCTTTCTGCATTTAAAGACCTAAAGAAAAGCCTTAATTTGATGTCAAGTTTCTCATGTTTTTCTCTCAAGTTAATCCCGACTTGAAGGCAGACAATGCGCCGTAGAAAGAAAAACATTCTTGGGCCAAAGAAAGTTTGCTCTTTCGAGTACATAATTGGACGTTTTAATGCTTCACCTGCCACAAATTCGCGTTTGATGTTCACTCACTCGCCCACTTTCTGTGTGCACTCTCTCTTCCACTCGTCGCTGGCCTTAATAAAGCACATAAAGCGGCATTAGAGTGGTAAAGCGACGTTGGCAACAAAGTCGCCATTATGAGTTCTTTTGTGGCCTCTAGACCTCTTTGGGCGCGTCAATATTTAATGGAGCCTCGAGCCATGGCCCACGAGTCTTGGCCTCGCTCGGAGCTGCAGGCATTGTTGGGCTCAGTTCGTCTACAGAGCAGCAACTTTTCTCTTATTTAATAACGCTTCACTTTCATCTGGCATCTTTTCTGCTGGAATTTTAAATATCGATCACAGTTAAATGGATCCAATTAAAGTTCACAATCGTGAACTGCTTTTAAAGTGCTCGCCAAGTGTCAACTGCGAAAAGGGGAAGTGGGAAGTGGGGGCTGGCACTCCAATTAATATAAATTAGAAGCACTTTATCTATAAGGCGCCAGGGCACGCCCTGCCAAATCGTAATCGCCTCGAAAGTTCGCGTGAAGCGAAGCCAACCAAAAGCGCAAAACAATCGAGGCAATCAGCCGAAATCGTTGCCGTTGGGACGCGTGCACGGGATTTCCTGTGAATTAAAGTCTTAGCCAGATGAGGGCTGGGGATGCTTGCCGAGTCGACTGCCTCGACGGGGCGTGACAGCCGACAAAAAGTTTTTGTTACGCTGGCGAACGTGGCGTATGAACAACGCGCCAAACATCTGAGCATTTCAATTTGATTAAATATCTAAAACAGATATAAGCTTCGACTTTTCCAACTAGGCATTAAGTGCAGGAGGAAGAAGAGAAAGAGGGAGACAAAGATATCTAATGACGATTTTAATTGAAATACAACACAGCAGAAATCACACAACTCTGGAATGTTGTCAGATTTGTGAAGCAACAGCAAACGTTACTTAGGTTGGCTAACCGACTTGATAATGTAATCTACAGCTGCTTGCATTATGCCAGGCCACAAGCAGGGAATGCCCGGAAGTGCTGAGAGTCGCCTGCCGTGTAGATTTTGTCATTTGAATGGTTTTAAGTAAATTACAAGCAGCTCTGGCCACAACATATTCTCCGATTGCCAATAGAACACATACACACACACACACATGTATATAAGATAAATGGGAGGAGAATGTAAGGAAGGGCAGGCAAAAGCTGCAAAATTGTCTTGGCCCGGACACAGGCAGCCATGCGGCAAAATTATGTAAAAAGTCAACAGTAAACAGTGTCCAAAACGAGGCAAGCATAGCAAGCGACTGACTGGCTGGGGCAGGCAGACTGGACGTGGGGGGATGGGGATGAGGATGTGGTAGGTCACAGAAATTGTCTGTGTACAGCGACAAAGTGAAAGCGAAAACGCAAGAACATGACCTCCAGGGCTTCAGGCGCTGAAGACGAAAGGGAAACACGGACGAAATTGTAACAAACTGAAAATGAACATGCGACAGGAAAGAAGAAGACGAAGATGAAGAACAGCAAAAGAAGCTCAAGAGTTCACACATTTGCCAGATGTCGGCAGGAAAATATGGGCAGGGCTGGCAGACAGAAAGTTAGAGGGAAAATTGGTTACATGAGATTAAAGAGGGTCGCTAGATTGTTTCTATGAATTTGAAAAGTGGAAAAAGTCTCGAGGATATGTCACAAATTAAGAAATGGTTATGTGGTGTCTGACTGTGAGAATAACGAAGTATATAAGAATTAAAATCTTAACTATATACTATACTTTTTCCAGATTGTAGTATAAGTGCTTATGATCATTTAAGATATGTATTAATAAGGTCCGTAGCGAGGCGTGTGCAAGGTGTGTAGTGCACTAGAGCCCCCGCCTGCCCAGGGCCACTCGCTACCGACAAATCAATGGAACAAATAGACTAAACTATTGTACACTGAAAGCTTTATATCAAATTAAGTTTCTTTAGTTTCTATAAAGCAGAAATTTTCATGTTCAAATGGACGCACTAAATTAACCGCTATTAATACTGAACTGAACATTTTCATTAATGAAAAAAAAATCGAGAACAGAGTCGAAGTAATTTGTGTTAATCAACTTCATTTTATGAAGCGTTTTATGAACCAACCTATTCACTATATTTTTTAAGCAAGGCAACTACAAAATGGCCCACAAAAAGTTTTGCACAGGGGCACCCATGACCGTTGTTACGGGCCTGGTATTGCTGGAATGATACTAACAGAATTTAATCAGAGTTTTATTAGAAAGATTCAAAAAGTCTTCAGCAAATTTACTACACTACGATGATTTTGATGCTGAAAAACATAGGATAACTTTATTCTTTGCCTTAATGTAATCTATAAATATTAAACTATACCTATAAACATACTTATCTAATGCTTGAAGACTGTATATACAAGTTCCCAAGTTCGATGCTCTAAGCCCAGCAAGACAATCGAACAGCTTATCTGATAAATAAGTAAACAAGACAAAAGTGTCATAAAAATACGAAACAAACCGCAAGCGCATTCAAAATTAATTGTCGAATTATATAGTACGCCTCAGCTTTGGAGGTGTTCTGTGCGAACACAGGCGAAAGTGAATTATGTGAAATGCCGCCAAGCGTCGAGTAATCGCGACTTGCTGCTAAATTATTAATACATAAGCCGGCAAACGGCGAACATCTGCGAGAACAACAGGGCTAAGGTACGGCAAGGCTGGAATGAGGGAAAGGTAGAGGGGACAAAGATATCTACGAGTCATTTGAGGCACCAAGCAAAGACGGGGGGGGAGCACAGTTCAACCTTGACGCGAAGGTAAGAGATACCGAAGGAACGCCTTCCGTTACAGAAGCCTTGTGGCGTCGTCCTGGATTGTTAACAAGCGCAACGAATGACTAAACGGCGGCCCGAACGTCAACCTCAAGCCCGACCCCAGACCTCATTCCCCTCCCCCATCATGGCTGTCTCGAATAGGCTCAGAATGTATGAGTCAGTTGGGACCTGGTGGGGTGAACGTCTTCTAGAGGTGGAGAATACTAACTTATACTGCATAATCTTCGGTTGAAGTCGCTGTTGAGGTTAAGGTGAAATGTGTAAGCACTTGTGTGTGTGTGTGTGTGGGAAGTTAACTTAAAGTTTGGCTACGCAGTGCTGCCTTTAATTCATTATGTATGCCTAATGTTAACAATTTAGCAGCCATTGGTTTATCTTAATGAAGCTGTCTGCCCCCGTTAACAGTTATCCGGAGCGCAGCCTAAACACACACACACACACACCCGACGCACGCACAAACACACACACGCACACTCGCACACACTGGCATTGACACAGTTGAGCGACCTTCCGGCCTGTTTGCCTGTCTTTAACTTTTATGACGCTTCCAAATCCGCTTGGCGTCGTCGCCTCGCTACATTAGGCGAGTCCCCCTTACCACCTTCACTCTGCCCCCCTCTCTTGTCACACTTAACCCAAGCGTTCCAATCCCTCATCATATTTTACATAGCATTCACTCTTAACTGGGCCGCGCTTCTGCGTCAGCGTCAGCGTCAGCGTCGACTTCGACGTCGCCTTAGTCCTTTGTCTTTTGTGTGCTGCCATTTTGTGGGCCTTTTTGTCGTTCGCAATTCGCTTTTGTTTTTTCTGCTTTGCATTTTTAAAGCTGTCTTAAATATTAAAGTGCTCATTGCGGTTAGCGGGCGACGTCACAAGAGACCTGCCGCGCGGGCGGTTCACAGTTGGCTCCGTGCCCCAGCGGACACACGCTCAGGACGATTGGCGACTGGTGACTGGCGACCGGCGACCAGTCGAGAGGCGGAAAGTGTTGACACTCGTGGGAAAATATTTTAATAATTTGTGCAAAGAGTTGACAGCGTGGCCCCAAAAAGGCCAACGACGTGTGAAATGCTAAACTTTTATTCTCTATGCCACGCCACACCTTGCCGCGGGGGGGAGTGGGTGGGCGTGGCAATGAGTTGGTTATTATAAAATATGCAGAAATGAATTTAGAGCCACGCGCATAAACACACTCACACACACACATGGACGGGGGAAGTAGAAACCCCAACGTGTTGTGCGAGAATATACAGACACAAAGTAGTATATACCCTGTAATATATAGTATGTATAGTATACCATGCACATTATTCCACATCAACTATAGATAAATTTATGTAAAGTACAGAATGAGACGACTCTACAAAGTAAAAGAAAGTTTGACATTGTTTCTAATCTTCGTTTTCATAAATATAACAGAATAGTAAGCTTTGATTTGTAGTGAATTCTCACTAAGTAAAACAGGGATCAAATACATTTCATAACGATCAAATATTTATACATAAAAAAGCTACTAAAATACAACGTATTGCAATGGAAGATATTTCAGTTGGTAGGATTCATATTTTGCATAAGGTAAGCATGAGTTGAAGTTACACAAATTAGTTTGCATTGCTATTGATGTACATTAGGACAGAGCAAGAACTACATTGGGAGTTAATAAAGAAGGTGAAAAGAAAAAAGAAAGTTTAGATGCAAATAAAGGAAAAAATGCAGCAGAATCTGAAGTTATTAAAGAAGATGTTCAAAAGTTAGAGGAGCCAGAAGAAGAACAATCTGAAGAATCTGAGACAGATGAAAGTGAACTTACTGATGATCTAGAGGAGGAAACATCAACCGACCAGTCGGGATCCGACTACTCGGAAACCGACGAAGATGTCGATGAATCTTCGTCAAGTTCAAGCCAAATTATATATCTAGTAAGTTTCATTCAACATATAGAAAACGAAGGATAACTCTTTATAATACTTTAGTGCGACGAGGAAGACGATGAAACTGTTACAGTAATAGAAAAAAAAGTAGAAAAAAAAGTTGAAAAACAAGAAACACCAGGAGACAAAGTAGAGACTACAAAGGTAGCTAAAAATACTTTGCAAGATAAAGTAGAGACTACAAAGGTAGCTAAGAATACTTTGCAAGATAAAGTAGAGACTACAAAGGCAGCTAAGAATACTTTGCAAGATAAAGTAAAGACTACAAAGGTAGCTAAGAATACTTTGCAAGATAAAGTAGAGACTACAAAGGTAGCTAAGAATTCTTTGCAAGATAAAGTAAAGACTACAAAGGCAGCTAAGAATACTTTGCGATCTCGTTTACTTTTAAATTTTGCCAAGGAGGAATTTGTATGCGAGGTGAATGTAGGGCGAAGGCCAGACGACGATAAAACGATCGTTAGCATTAAATGTCGTAAGGATTCTTCAGCAAGAGATCTAAGCACTATTAATATTCGCAAAGTGGCTAGAGGTCTTCTGAAGAGTTCTTGTAGTTACTGTAGCCCGAAGGCTACAATCGACAAGCAGTTGGGAGAGGGCATAGTTACTGATCTAAACGAGGCAATACTGAGGCCCCCGAAGAAGTCTGGCAGAAGGGTTGGCTTGATTATCTTGCAGTTAGTTCCGGTAGTGGCAATAGATGTGAAATCGAGAGCTATTTGTGGCTATGGCATCGCACAGTTGGTGGCCTATGGCAAGAACTATTCGAAAAGAAGTAAGATATTCAGAGGATATGCCAAGAATGTGGAGACATTTCAAAATATTTTTAAGATAATTAACAAGTCAATGAACTAAGACAGACTGGCAAACTTTAAAATGTAACTTTGTATATAACTTATAAGAAATTAGATGTTCAAATTACTCATTTTGAATAGAATACTTTAAAGGTTTTAATACATTAAAGCCATTGCTCAGTTGCATTACAGTAAATGCAATTGAAATACCAAATGATGATTTTGTAATCAAACTGGATAAAATGTTATTGAATGTTGTTCGTTTGTTTCGCAATGGAAATGTATAATGATTCAAACATTGAGCTTTGTAATCGAGAGGTAAAGGGTTGCTGGCAGTGGGTAATCCAGCAAATAAACACATAGACAAACACTAAGCGATGCTGTTTAGAAATTTATTAGCAAACAAAGGATTTATTAATGTGAAAATTTGCAGCATCAGCATACACAAAATTGTTGCCTCAGCGCGTTTGCGATTGCCAGCCAAATATGCATATGATATTGCCTCACTGTTGATGTTGTTGTAGTTCTTGTTGTTGTTGTGAGTTGGTTTTACTGTTGCTTCTCTTGTTCCTGTTCTAGTTGTTGCTGTTGTAGTTGTGGTTGCGCTAAGCACACAAATAAAGCTTAAGTTGCATCTAGTTAAGCCAACAGTAAAGTTACACCCGACTGCAGATGAGAGTGTGTGCGATTGCAAGTGTGTGTGTGGGTGTGTCTGCCTGCTAAAAACGGACTCAAATTTAAAGTAAATTTACATTTGGAAACTCATCTATAGGATATTTGCTGTTGCCCAACTGGCCAGCAGACTGAGATAATGGCCACAACACGCAATGCAATTATGCTGCATTTAAGTAGAGGGAGAACTAGGAAAAGCCTCTCCAAAAATAGGCAACCTCTACCTATCTATGTACAGCACTATGTACTACTGCCGTTT
Organism: Zaprionus capensis; assembly: GCA_018903675.1. Taxonomy (NCBI): domain Eukaryota; kingdom Metazoa; phylum Arthropoda; class Insecta; order Diptera; family Drosophilidae; genus Zaprionus; species Zaprionus capensis. The sequence continues at coordinate 7,582,368 of JAEIFN010000964.1, read as the reverse complement.
TCATCCAGAGCCGTTAAGTGGCCTGTCCTCGACACTATCGAGCGGATGAGTAGGACGAACACGAGCGGGGCGGGGGTGGGGGAGGTGTGGCATGGTCTTAATTGCATTTGGGCTTTGGGGAGGCATCACTAAACAAGCGAAGCTTCACTTGCCGTTATGCGTTCCGAAACTAACGTAATATTACTCTCTGCCAAGCCGACGGCTCGTATACGTAATTTTTCATGCAAGAAACGGCCAGCAGAAAAGTATGCAGTGTGCGTGAGTGTGTGCGTGCGTGTGTGCAAATCTTATGCCATAAATATAATACTTATTAAGTTTAGGCTAATATTTCTTATGGCTACCGGAGTTGGGTTGTCCAAGTTTTATTCAGATTGCCAAATGAATAAATGCCGCCGTTATTTCAACTCATACACACACGCATAAGAAATACAAATATATATTTAGTTGCTTGCTTGCACAGTGCGCAGTGAAAGTTGTTGGCCACCTGAGATGATTAAGTGTGGGCCCATTTATAAGAAGATCAAGTTTTATAGCAGCTTGTGATTTATAATAAGTCATCGGTGCAATTTACTAAAGCATATTGTGCTGCAAATACGGACAGTAGAGAGAATGTATAAGGTAAGGTTTTACGTGTGTATATGAGGTAGTAGATTCGTATGTATGTTGCCCATAGTAAAGATAAGACTACTAGATATTCTTTGTATATTCATAAACAATATTTACTTGCAGGTCAAACAAATTGGCATTTAAAGTAAACATGAAAAGGTAACTCGGGGTAATCGTTAAATAGTATAAGCAGCAGCTGCTACATAGAATGAAGAATAAGTGCGCTGCACAAGATTGCAAAAACACAACACAACTCTGAACTCCAACGTAGAAGAAGAACAACAACAACAACACGGACAACAACAACATCGAAAGCAAACTGTGTCCATTCACAGCGACTGGCCTCAAAAAATATAAACCTGAGATTTTTATAGTCGACTTTATTTTTTTCGTTATTTGTTGTTTGCTTTTGCTGCCAGCCGAGATGTTGTTCTCATTGTCGTTGTTGTTGCTGTTGTTGTTGTTGTTGCTCTTCTTGTTGTTGGTCGTTAGCTTCAGAAAGTTAAACGTCAGTTGCGGAAGCGTGCGGCAGGCATCTGCTCTCGTGTTGTCGATGGAGCAATATTTTCTTTTATAGACTTTACGTTTTGTATCCCAGTTGTGTGTGCCTTCTCTCTCTCTTTCCCTCTCTCTCTCTCACTCTGGGTAACTGACCTCATCCTTTCGCTTAACTATAAAAGACAAAAAATTGCATTTATGTGTGAATATTGCTCAGATATGCATATATGTCTATATACACGTACGGGGGAGTCTGGGGAGGGAGCAAAGTTTTAGAAAACGTGCTCAGCGTTCCGTTGTCTTTTGACTTCGGGTCAGCCATATTGGATTATGATGCCAGGCGTCTTCTATATATACTACATATGTATGTGCATATGTTTATTCTCAGTGGGTTTCCCATAATGTACATGAGTTATTTTCCAGAGCTGTGGTCCGAGCGAGGGCTCCCATTTTGTGATTGCCTGCGACCCACTTGTTATTCACAAAAAGTCTTACAAGACTAAATTCTATGATTCTTGATGAACGAAGTACTGTACTAAATAAGTGAAAAGAGTGCGACTCACAGATACCTCGTATACAAACTAGAGTAGAATTCTAAATAAATAAGGTTGAGCAAATCAAGTTTCCTTCAAGTTTCATTTCTGATTGGAACATTTTATTATAATCCCGATGAAAAAGAAAACAATTTTCATTTTATGTGTGGAAGGTGAGACGAGTACATAGTAAATATTTGGTCTGAGCAGCGTATTCTAAGCCAAAGCCTTTAAAAGCAACTCAAAGAATTCTCGACACGATGACAGACATGGACAGACAAGGACAGACGGACAGGCAGAGAGGCAGATTGGATGATATTTGTGGGTGGGCAAAACTATTTTGCCTCGACCGCAGCGCCTCAGACAGTGTGTGTGGACAGCTGCACGTGCTGGGGGATTGGACATGGACATCGACACGGGCATGAGAATATGTAGAGAGAGAGACAGAGAGAGAGGGAGAGAAAGAGAGAGTGAGTAAAGTTTGTGCAGAATTCTTGTATGCCCTACAGTACATGCAGACAGACAGACAGACGGACAGACAGACAGACAGACAGACAGACGGACGAAACTCAGCAGCACAACTAACACATGTATAAATATGTAGCTGTGTGTGTGTGTCAGTTGCTGGGCCGCCTTTGCTGATGCAAAGATACGCAACTCGTGCGAGTAGGAGTGAGCAAAAAAGGGGACCAGGCAGAGAGGGGAGCAGTGAGGTTAGCTTGGAACTCTGTCACAACAAGAAGTTCCTCTCCTGCTGTGGAGTACGAACATTAATTCAGTCGAAGGTCGCCCCTGTGCGTAGAGCTCGTTATAAGCCAAGAGGGGTAGGTGTTGGGGGAAGGGGAATATGGCGGGGTCTATTTCAGGGGTTGCCAATGGGGTTGTGTAGGTCGTCAACGCGCTCTCACACCAATAACATAAAAATTTGTTGTTGTAAATCTGCTCGGCAGTTTGTGCGTGAGAGTGGCACAGTTTAATAGCTACTCGCACACACACACACACGCACAGAAGACACAGACACACACACAAACTTAACTACAGCCCCCTACACGTAATCTGTTGTGTAATGTCTTTAGTTGTGTCAACTGCGCTGCGTGTTGTGCCCCACTACAACGAAGTGCCGAAGGGTGTCAGAGGGGTGAAGGGCAGTGCGGGGCTGTGGCAGGGACTGGCAACAAGGCACAGCCAATGTTCGCTGTCTGTAGCGGCAAAAACAGATTCTGAGTAAGTGCGAAAAATAGAATCATGCAGAGCTTCCCTCCTCCCCTGCTAACCTGCTTCAACAAGCTGAAGTTTTGAAACAACATTTAGATAAATTTCCCCAGAGAGATGGCCGAAGCGTTGGGCAACAGCAACGCAGCAGCAGCAGCAGCAGCAGCAGCAGCAGAAAAAAAACACGACGCCAACAACTGCAGAGCAAATGATGTAGTTGCTATAGCAGCAGCAACAACAACAGAACCAAACAACAACAATGCAATATGCGAACTGCAACTGCAAAATGGGTTTATATTCTATAACAGTTAGCTGCTAAAATTGAGTAATCAAGTTTCAATATCGCTCGTTAAACTGGAAATATGATAGAACAACATGTTAAGAGTGTAATTGATTGTTTTCTTGCCTTTTCATTTATTTATCTTAAATACTTTTTGCATCCTGCAATCGATAGAGTTGAATAAAAAGGATATATCGCCTCGGTGTGAAGAGTGTTTATTCTTAATCAGCCAATTTCTTGTTGCACTTTATTTGAGGGGAGGATTCATGAATGCGAAGGGAATACTTTGTAGTTGCCTTCAAGGTAAACTAGAAATCAATTAAACTTAACTTTGAATCTATTCGACTATCATTTGAGGTTAGGTTTATAGTAAAATGTCTTTGAGGTTAGGTTTACGGCATAAAGTGAGGTTAGGTTTGGTTTAAACATAAAACATGCAGTTCATAATTGTTAATAATACATCAATTGCAGTTACACATGGCTTTCGATACAGACGATAGGTTGAATACAAAGTTAGAAAATCTATTAAAGATATTCTCAGCAAATGAAACGTGTATTTAGTAAGGAAGCAAATCAAAGGTCAAATCAAAGGTCTTACTCTAAGCGAATGTATTGAATGAATACCCAATTGTACATGAGTATATCCACTGTTTACCCCATTGCGTACTAATTGCAAAGTAAGCAGGTATTTTAAGCTATTTAATTGAAATTGAGGCAACGTGGCATGACCTTTTCAAATGATTCATTTGTGCCACACTCTTGGTACAAACACTCGCCACACATTCACTCCATCCCCCTCTTTTCTCCGGCGAGTACTTTTCAATAGCTGAATGACACAGGACTCGAGAGGAGACTGCGCTCACTTGGAATAAGTAAGAGCTGCTCAATTTGGTTGCTCAACTATGTACTTGGTGGTTTAGTCATTAAGCTATTATGGGGTCATGTGGCGGTGTCTAACCAGACTGGGTATGACTGGGTTTTGGCAGGAAAACCAATGACACGTGCAGCAGCAGCAGAAGTTGATGGAAAGGGAAAGGGAAAAGGGAAAACACAACCAAATTGAGAAACATTTGTGGCACAACGAAACAGAAAACAAACTTCCACTCACTCTGCAGCATTGCAGAATTTCATCGGGCTAAATGTCAAGTCATTAATATTCAAACCGTAAAGCCCACATTCCGGAACCGAGGAAACTGTTTTCACTGTTGCGACGTCGACGATTGCCACTCGGAGAGCAACAGCTCAATGGGGGCGACCGGCGAATAATATTTAATTATAGAATTGTTTAGACAAACTTTTTAATTACGTTCATCGTTGGATGCGAGTGTATGTGCGTGTGTGCGTGTTTATAGTATGTTAGTGTGTGTGTGTATTTGGGTTGTTTGTGGGAGTTATTAAGCGACCCGCATAAATCTTCAGATGTGGTTGGGGTCTCAAAATTTTCGAGAAAAATGCACGCTTGAGTGCTGCCTTGTGCAACGCCCACTTGTCTGTGCCAGGCTCGCACAGGATGCCTGCTGCTTCCGTCTGTCCCGTCAGTATCCCACCACGACCTACTCTACCCCTTGGGCTCGGGCCACGCCTGATAGCTGTGGGACGCGCTCTGCGCTGCGCTGCTGTGTGACCGTCAACTGCATAAATTTTAAGCGACAGCAACATTAAAGTCAACATTTTGCCACTGGCCTACATACGGGGCGTGGCAACTGATACTGCTGCTGCTAGTGGTGGGTGTGGAGCAGGGGGGGGGGAGGTGGCTAAAAGCTGGGAGTGTCCTTTTACTGCCTTCGCAAGTGCATCCGTCGCTGCTCGCGTCCATCTCTGCCTCCGCTCAGTCTTTCACTTTCGCTGACATTTTGCTGCGTTGCACACACACACACATGAATACGTTTATGTGTGTGTGTGTATAAATATGCATATGTGTGTGTGTGCTTATGTAGATGAGTTGCCCGTAACGTGTGGAAAATTATGGAGATGAATTTGTGTTTGTTGTTCTTGTTTTTTTTCGGCGCACAGCGACAAAAAAATCGCAAAAAGAGCATAGTAAAAATCGTGAGCTGCTCAAAGAGTGTCACTCACGACAGGCAGCCAGAGCGACAGTAAGAGAGACAAACGGGCGGCAGAGGCTGACAGCAAAGAAAGAGAGGAAGCAGTGGCAGTGGGGGAGGCGGAGGTGGAAAGGGAAATGGAAGAGCCACGCAGCATGCAGCTACTTGCTGGCTGAGCTGAGCAGCAGCTGCTGCTGGCAGACAGGAAAATGAACAGAATTTCTGTGAAAAATTACCTCGGAAATTCAACTAAAACGTTGAATACTCCGCTGAAAAGCGACTAAATGGCACTGCAAGAATTGTACGAAAATCATAAAGACTCCTTTGCTGACAAGAAAAGTGCTCGTAATCCAAAAGTTGCAGTAACCCAGAGAAACTGAATGAAACTGAATAATTGCAACCTTAAGACATTTTTAAATGACTTTCCTACAATTAAAATGTGACTGCAGATAGCAGAAGGTCTTTAAATCATAGTTAGCAAAAAGTTATGATACAACCCTACTTCATATTCATATTCACGTTCACCTTCACATTCATATTCACATTCAAATTTATGTTCGAGTGTGCCATGAATTGGTCTCGCCATCAGGTGTGATCGAATGTTATAAACATTTATCGGGCTTAATTGGATGACAAGCAGAAACACGTCAATGCGTTCGGGTGATATGTGCTGTGGCATTGAATACAAATTGCAATCGCAGCGACGTGTGGCATGTGGCATGCGGCAGGGGCCAATTGGGGGCACTAAGTCCGCAAATGGCGAAACTTGAGATAATTAATTGAGCGCAAAACTAAACACGAAAGCAGCAAAAGCAATTATCTACAATAACAATGACGCACACTTGTATGCAGGCTGACCACGCCCACACACTCCCACACATACAAACACAAATAGATGGAATCTTTTGGCATTTAACAGTCGAAGAGAAATCGATTCTCTATTAACGCAACATTAAAAATCCTGATTGCCTTTTGTTTCGTTTCAGATAAATGCGCCTGGCAGAAACCAAGTCACACCCACACACACATCCACATGCCTAGCTGTGTGTGTAAGGCAAACAGATCCGAAGAGATCCAGAGAAACAACACCCGAAACTAGCTAAACCGACAGATGTTGTTGTTGTTGCTGCTGCCTGACAAGTGGCCCCGAGAAAAAGAACTCGAGTGAGATTGAGGAGGTGGAACTGGCAAAAGGGGACTGTGGCAGACATGGCAAATAGCCAGAGGTTATTTATACGGCGGCCAGAACCAAGCTCATAAAAATACACACAGACAAGGAGGAAAGACAAGCTAAGCAAATAAATGCATCATAGACGCAAATAAAAGCGAAAGAAAGCCAAAGAAGAACTTAAGAGAAACGTGCGAATATGCAAAATATTGTGAACTCTGCTCTGATTTGAATTGCGGCAAAGTGCGAAAAGTTTACGCGATAAAATTGGCAATAAAATCCCCGACACAACCGTCCCACATAAATCGCCGATTATTGCAGTATATATATATGATATATAGACAATATATAGTATAACTTTTAGTTGACAAACTCGCTTCGTTGCGAAAAATCAGCAGTAAAACAATCAGCTAACTGAATCTTGGCGTCCATTCATTTTGTTTGTCACTTGCGTTGCGTATACGCCACATGCGCTAAGCTACGCTAGCATCATCATCACGTCAAGCCGTGCTGCCGTCTCAGCAAAATACGATTTTAGGGAGGTGTTAAATGCGTTCACATATCTCTGGCGCGGCAGTTGCCGCCTCTTCCTCCAGTGCATCGGGCGACGAGTGAAAGTGCCGAAATTCGCATTATTTCTGCGTAGCTGAACAGTTATCGCATCCCTGGGGCTGGGGGTGCACAGCATGCATCCAGGCTTGTGGAAAAATCGATCCAAAATGCGACAAGCCGCAATCGGCATGGTGCCGAGCGCACCGCATCGCCCTCAATTGGCACAGTTACTTATCGGTGGCATTCTCTACATGACAATTGGTAAGTTCCTAAGCTAAGAAGAAAGTCTTGCACAGTGAATATAAAAGAGTTGATAAGAGTTACCCCTTGCAAGTGTACAACTCCTTTCACATTTATATTATAGATTAACTAAGCAGGTAGAGGGCTACTTAAGATGCAATCTTAGGCCCTTGAGTGTGTTTGAAGAACCTTTGAATTGTCTACTAATTTGAAATTAATTGGCAGCACAATGACTCAGTCTTAATTTATGTAATATCTATATCGAGTAGACTAAAATACTTGTCGTCTTGTCTACAGGCGAAACAATATTAATCGATTTAACAAGATTTAATACAATTTTAGATTGTTGGCTTCAGTCTTTATTGGTTTGCCTCTGCTTAACTCATGACTCATGATAACTCATGATAACTCTGGTCTCATTAAATTGTGCGCAATGTGTGTGAAATTTGCATACATTAAAAACAAATAAGTATCTGTCTGATGGAGTGATGTGCTGCTGGCTTCAGTCTCTGCGGAATCTGAATGAAACAATTTACAGTTTTGCAATTGTTGGCTTCGTATTTCAGCTGCAGATGGAGCTGCGGCAACAATACAGCAATTATGCACTCTATCTCTGTGTGCTGCAAAGTTGAAAAAGAATACTTAAATGCACACTTTAAAAAGGGGTGTACAACGTTTTAAAAACGTTTGTTACAAGCATAAACAGTTGTAACCAGTTATGAGGAATGAGGAAAAAGAATCGCGTGTACCCTACGTAGTTTCATTACAAAGGGTATCAAGGGTATCTGTTCAATCAGGATTTTGGTTCACTTCTTCAGTATTTACTTATTTAAGTTGCCGTAGTTCTCAAATGAGTTAAGCTACATTATATATACCTTCTTTAGTCCTGCGCTACAAAAGCAGCTTCTGTAAATCAGTTGGCAACTCTTGTTGATTGCATAAATTGAGGGGTTCTTTTCAACAAGCATACGCCTCGTTGGCTGTCGACGCTTTTTCAGTGATTGCATTTGCCACGTGCACTTATGTATGCAAATATGTACTCGCTTGCACTCGTACGTGCACTTAATGTCAAAACAGTTAACTCACTTAGTCGACAGGCGGAAGCTGGGGCCAAAGGGGGCGGATGCCAGGGGCATTGCGACAATTGCGGCTTCTCGCTGACATTGCAGGCGAGTCAAATTCGTGGAATTAATCACGGATCGATGGCGAAAGTGAATCGAAGCATAGCTACCGTACAGTGTCGTACTAACGGAGTCACAAATCAGTTGTCGAGGTGCCCGAGTAAAGCTTCTACGAGTAGTATTGGGTGTCTGTGTGAGGCAACAAATTTATAAATGTTCACTCGATTTCGCTCCATTTGTGTGCTGTAAGCAGCTATTAGCGTACTTTTTGCCGTCGTCGAACACAGACAGAAAGTGGAGCACACAGTAAATGTGGGGAAGGCAAGACTCAAAAACATAATTCATGAGCTCTGCAAAATGTTGAATTGTAAATGATCAGAGCGCGGGTAGAGGAGGCAGAGGAAAGAAAAGAAACAGCAACTGCAACTGCTGAGGGCCAGACAAACTTTAAAGCACGGCAAATGAGACAAATATGCTGCAGCAGTATGGAAAAGGGGGGGAGAAACAGAAGCCAAAGCAGATAAGGAACGAGAGCCCCTAAAGGTAGTTAGTGTTCCCTGCTTGGGGTCTTTCTGTTGAGAACTTTACAGTTGACCCTCTTCGCGGAAGGCGACTCATACGTACTTATAAAATATTATATTGATTTTCTCTTTATGCCAGATATTTGCCATGGCCCGTGTGTGTCTCTGTGCCAAAAGTTTTTCAACAGAACTCTTGCTACATCTTTCAATAGGTTGCCCGCCCACTTGTGAGTTGTACGCCTGCTTTTACTGCTGGTGTAAGATTGATTTATTTGCCATTTCTTTTCCGGTCGCTTCGTTTTATTTTTAAACATTATTCATAACTTTTTCATGCTTGCTGCGGCTTTCTTGTAATTTATTTCGAACCAGCACAAAATAAATTGGCCGAAATTTGTTAGCATTTAAAAATGATTTGCATTCGGCAAGAACTGCCCCCCCCCCCCACTCTACTTATCATCGAACTGTGCTACACTGATTGGCTTTAGGGTAGCCAGGGCAGAAACTAAGACTTGGGGACACTTAAGTGCCATAAGAGCGCACATAATGTGTGCCCTGCATGGCGTTGTGTATACGCCGAGTGGTCCGCCAAGTCTTCCCCACTGTGGCTCGCATATAAATTATGGCAATAAAAATAAAATCAACAGCGCTTCGCTTTGGTTTTCATTTTGTTTTCGTTGCGTTTTACTTATAATTTTTGTTCGCTGCTGGTAAAACTTTTCACTTTCCTTTTTAGCTTGGGACATTATTTTTGCTTTCATTTCCGTCTGTTTGGTTTTATTGCAGTTTTCTGCTTTCGCTGTCGCTGCGGCTGCCCCGGTTTCCTCTCTCTGTCTCCCTCTCTCAACTGCTGTGCCTTCTGCTTGTCCCTGCTGATCCAGTTTCTGCTGTTTTTGTGCTCGCATTTTTCCGCCGAAATAAATATAAAAAATTCGTTTCCAGTTCCGTCTGCCATTTTCACGAATTTCTCTTCTTCTTGTACTTCTGCAACATAGAAAGAATTTTGTGCCGTTGCCTTTTAATACGTTGGCTTTTGGCGAAGGTTTATCCATTGCGTTAGCGCATTTCCCACGGCACCAGCAGCGAAACAAAACAAAGAAATGAAAAATTATAGCCAACGCCCCGACGGCTCCCCGACCCCCTGCCCCTGCTCTGTCAGTGTAAATGTGTTTTCGCCATCAATTTTTATTGCAAGCAGAGTGTATCAATAAATTTTACAGTAAAGTGTGGATTTAAAAGCAAAACTGCATCCAGCTCCCCTCCGTCGATGGCTTATTGCCCTATTGAATTGCTTTATGACTTTCACGCCATCTCTCTCTCTCTCTCTGTCTCTCTCTCTCTGCTTGATTTACCTGCCATGAAGTCATCTGTAGGCTTTGATTGCCAATTTCTTAGTGTCAATTAGACGTAGTTCGTTTATGAAATCGCTCTTAGCATTACTCAGGTTGATTTCAGTATTTTACACTATCGTTTTATGACCGAAGCTTGATTCTTTGTCCATCAAAACTGAATAGGACTGCGAAAACAAACCGTAAATAAAATCGATAAGCATTTGAGAGAATTTTATGAAGTTACAACACAAGCAAAAGTATGAGGGGGGGGAGAGATAACAGAAATAAAAGTGTTGACAGCTGCTTTTATTCACCTGTCAGGCACAGAAGTCGCTAAACTGTTGATAAGCAGAAGGCGGCAGACTGTCAGACAGATGTGTCAGTCCATGTGGTCCTGGTCGCTGTGCAGTACGCTGTGCTTCCCTGCCATGTGTCTCACTTAACCAGCAGGGCTGTGTCCAAGTGTAAACTGCCGGGGCAGCAACAGAAGCCAGAGACAAGCGTTGTGACAGCACAGCCAATAAAAATCCTTCACAATCATTTATCAATAACTTTCTGGGGGACACACCCCAAAAACAACGCCAGCCACACCCCTTACTCGAATCAGCGTGTGTAAAAACTATGCCAATATCAAATAATCATGTATAAGTGCTGGGGGAAATATGTCAAGTGCCGGGGGGGGGGAGAACCTTATCGGCTGAGCTGACTGTTCCATGTCCCTACAGCATCATCACTGGACTGTGTCGGACTGCATAAATGTCAGAGAGTTCAGGCGATTATAAATGACATGGAATTTCACTTGACAGTGGGCAGGACTTTGAGGAAGAAAACAATCGACAGTGGAACAAAAAACCATTACAACAACTTGAATTGTGGTGAGTGTAGACATATTTCGAATGTACAGTCGGTAAATTCGCTATTGTTTTTCATCTAAAATCGCACAACAAATCGAGAGAGAACTGTTGTAGAGAACTGCCCAAAAGAACTCTGCAACAGACACGTGCCAGAGGTGGCGGGGGAAAATATTTAATTAATTTTTATCTCAACTGCTGTCTGGCTTTTGCCTTTTTGACGGCTTTTTAGCATAAAGTCGAGTGAAAATGTAATTCAATTTCGGTGCGCAGGGCCAGATGGTAGGGAATGGGAGTGGTGGAGAAGGGGGGGACGTGGGGTACGCCCACTGCAACTGACAGTTCAATTCGGTACAAGTGTCTCGGAGAGTTATTCGCTGTCGCCTTTTACTTTTGTTCCAACGGGGCACCTACGGGGAGCTCCTTTTGCAAGGCAAATGAGTGCCAAGTGCAAGCTCCCCCTCCCCCACACCACCACACCCTTTCACAACGCTGAGTTGCAGTCAGTCGCCATGGCAGATCCAAGCTCTCAAACAATATCTGATAAGCTGCATCATGCATTTGCATACTTCCGGCAATTTGTTTTTGTGCGAACCAAACGAATCGAGACAAATGCAATAAGCGCACAAAAAAGACGAGAAAAAGCTGAACAAAAATCGAGTAAAACGAGAGAAAGTACACGACGCATAAAGATAAAACCGAACAAGGGGTGCATCCCTGCCGCATCCTGTTCATCTTGCACACATAGCACACACAGCACACCCGAGCCGGGCTCACATTGTGCATTCAAATTACGCTGCCGCATTGTTCCCATTCCTTCCGCAGCAGCAGCAGCTACAGTCCACACCACGCTACATGCCAATCGCAGTTACCCAAACAACAGATGCAACTGCAACTACAACTTCAACTCGAACTCTCTCTCTCTCTCTCAAATCCGCCCATCAGCGCGTTGTTTATTTACGTTGTTTGCCATTTGTTGTGCGTCCCCCTCCCTAAACAACGTGGCTCTCTACATAGTTTTCAAAAATATTGTTAGCCATAAATTTGGCGACACTAGCAGCAGCAGCAGCAGCGCAGAGCAGCGAAGCATTCCAAGATCAAGCTGTATTTTTCCTCGAAAATGCTGGCATTTGTTTAGAAATAATATCAACTGTTAGCCAAGTCAACTGTTTGTACCCCACTTAAGACTACAAATGCACGTATAATGTACACAATTTTGCCCATAAATTTGCAGCATCAGACTGGCAAATCTGTCAAGACATAGTGTAAGCTAAGTTAAGAAAATAATACAAATATAATAACAAACTATTCTCTTTAATCTATTTGCAAATTTAAGTAAAAAAAAAGAAGAGAAAAGAAAAATTAATATACGTATGTATATAGTTTTAAAGTATTTATATGAGAATGATCTGGCAATGCAAGTCTCAGTTTACGGACTGGCTACGACGTAGAAGAAGAGTTCTTATGACGACGTGAAGAGTAAGACGTGAAAAAGCAAAACAGCAAATTAATGATTAAAAATGAACTAAAAGGCGATTTAATAACTTGACTAAAGAAGGAGCTTATTTTAAGTTTATCATTTAATTTAATAACAAGTGTGACTTGATTCCTAAGCCAATAGTTTATACCCAAGTTCCATATTTATTTTCAAATATATCACATATCCCCAAACATTAAGCAAAATAAAACATAAAACTTGCAAACTTCGTTGCTTTCAATTGTTGTACAACCAATTTGATATATGTACTTTGCGATCGAACTGTGCTATTCATCGTACTCCGCGCTTGACCTACATGCATAAACATTTGCGCGAAATATGTAAATACGTGTGTATGCGGGAGTGTAAACTCTCCCATGGTAAATAATGCAAATTGTCGCATTGTTTTCCTTTATATATGTGCATAAACTTGTATTATAACATGCGAGTTTTTTAGATTCTCCACGCTCCCTTTCTGTCTTTCTCGCTTTTTACTTTTTTGTGTTGACTCTATACAGCAAGAGTAACAACAACAACAATAGCTGAAACAAGAACCGAGGGCACAGAAATGATTACAAATTGAAATGGCAAATACTCGGAACACAAATACGACGACGACGTTCGGAGTGGAAACCTCTAATAAAAAAAGACATTTCCATTACGGCGATTAAATCGCTGGATAGACAAGAGAGTGTGCAACACCGGGCAGCTACTGTGGATAACCGGAAGGGAAGAGAGGGGGAGGGGTCTGGGGTGGTAAAGAGAATAAGGCGATGCAGGATTCAGTTTGTTTGTGCTTCCACATCAACGCGGCTGAATGCGAGTGGGTCTGCTCTGGAATGAATTGGTGTGGCATACGGCCGGGTTTGCTATTATTTCAATTGTTATTGTTTATATTCATTGGATGCTGGGCTGCTGCTGTTGTTCGTTTTATGTGCCGAGAGAAGAACAAGAGAGAGAAGAAGAAATCAAAATATTTGCCATCAAATATTTTCGTCCGCTTGTGATATATGAATTTTTATGGCACACAATATTAGCCTGACATAATTATCAATCTTTATGGGGCAGCAGCTTAAATGGTCCCACAATAAAATGAATCATGCACGCTGATAGGCCACCGGAAGCAAAGACTGGCCATGCAAGGGATAACGTTGCGTATGCACAACGTAGCGAACAATTGTCTGGCAGCAAAGGGATAAAAGATTCGCCATTACACACATGCACACGCTGATAAAATTAGCAATTCCGAGCCATTTGGTGGGCAATATTAGCAGCAGATATATTCATGCCGGCTGCTGGCACACAATGCACACCCACACGGGGCGTATGAGTGTTGCACCGTGACGGTGCAGCTGCAAATGTGATTGTGGGTGTGCCGGGTGCGAGTGTGTGCGAGTGTGTGCGAGTGTGTGTTTGTGGTTTGGCCTCGCCTGCGCAAAGGGGCGCTGTCAATTTCGATGTGGCTGTGGCTCTTTCTATTGCCACGCCCACCTCCACCCCCCAAAAGACAGCAGAGAGCATCGGGATGGGGGAACGCGTGTCGAAGCATCTCGCTTGGAAAATGGGTGACAATTCATGACAGAGCAATGCGCGCAATTTGCATATATGGTCGGCATGGTCGCCTGGGTCCGCTCCCAGGTTGCTCTTTTTTGGTCAGGCCGCAAAATTGTCTGGTGAATTGTTACTAGTTTCGGCAGCGCCTTGACACGGTCACACACACACACTCACACACATACACTGGGACATTATGCAAAAATGCATTTTGCCATCGCAATAAAAAGAGAAAACTCGTTCAAATTCTAAATGCAAATGACACCCAAAAGGAAACTGGGCACATGGCAGGTGGCTTGAGAAGGAGCGTGGAAGCAAGGCGAGGCTAGGAAAAAGTTGACAAAGTCAAGCACACAAATTGTGGTTGCAACTGCTAGATTAAAAACAAAATTAGTTTTCTTTGAATAATCCAATGCGGAGCCACCCCAGGCAACTCGGCAAAATCAGTTAGTTCGAGCCGATAAACCATAGAAGCGAGCGAGTGTTTATTGCTTTCTGTGGTTTCTCTGCCCGGACAGAAGTGAAAAACCTACCGACTGAAATCGAAAACCATTAAGAGACGTACCAAGCGAAAGAGAGAAGAGAGAGAATTTCTAAAATTGGTTTGCAAAAACCCATTAGCAGTCCAAGACACTTTCAGAAAACCAATGGAGACGACAAATTGAAAAACACACTGAGAGGCTAAGCTCCTGTGGGTTGTCTAGCATTAATACTAAGCAACAATAATCGGGGAACATTTAAACTACTTAAGATGATCAGATACCATTTAATAATATTGCCAATGCATAGTTTGAATTTAAGAAAAACATTATAACAGTCGTAGAAACACACTCTCCCCTACACACAACTGGCTGCAATCAAGGTGAGCACTTTAAGCTGGCAGCACATTGGAAATTCGTGGAATTCCAGCATTATTCGCAGTTGCAATGCCGTTTAACGGATCTCGTTCACTCAGAACTACTCTGGCTCCCCCTCTATAGTACTCTCCTGCTCATGGCTTTCATCACTTTTGTTGAAAGGGGGAGAGAAGAATAAACACAAACTGGCTGCTTTCTTTTATTCGTTTTATTTGCGGGCAAACAATGTGAAATACTTGCGGGCTGAGTGCGAGTCCAAAACACGCCAGCAAGTATGCAATGGAAATATGAAAAGGCGGAAGCTTTTCAAATCCATGTATAGGTAAATGTTGTGGAAGCTCGCGGCGCATAATGCAAGCCGCCCAAGGCTGCAGCAGGAAGCAGCCGAACCTTGTGCCCATTTCTAAAGATTGTCCCGAGCAACAAAAAGAAACCACGAAGAACTTCAGCAACAACAATAACAACAACAACAATAGCAACAACAACAGCTACAGGGCAGTTGCCGCTGCTGCTGCCAACACTGCAGCCGATTCATGAGTGCAGGAAATGCTTTATGAGTCGGTCGACGTTTCCTGTGCCCCATAAAAAGCGAGCAAGCAAATTGAAATCTCACTTTGCCTCCCCGCAGTGCTGCCCAAATTCATAACCAAAACAGGCTGCAAGTCCAAACTCCTTTGTTCCCCACACTCCTCTCTTCTCTCTCTCTGCACTCCCATCACCCTTGCCAGAGAGGAGAACGTATAGCCAAACCGGCGTCGTCTTTGACTGAATACAGCAGCCAAAGGCTCTAACTGCTCATAATTTATGCTAACGGCAATTTAAACTTCGCCCGTTATTTATTAAAGCCCCGCAAAGTTGCCTGCAGATCCCGTGGTGCTGCCATTGTAAGTCGCGCCTTTCTATCGAACGCACACCAGCAATGTACGTACAGTGGGCAGCACTGTCTAATTAGTTCTCATAAATGAAAGCAGTCTAAAAATAGCTGAAGTGTTGAAGAAAACATAACTCAGCTAAATGAGGGTTCAACTAATAATATATCATAAGTACATTATTGATAGATTCTATTCACATTTAAATTTCATTAGAATTTGCTCGGAGTTGAAATCCGATTCAATCAACTTCAGTCTTATGTTTTACTAATGAGTTATTCAGTTAATATTACATAGAAACAAATATTGATATTGATTCTGGTCTAATGTACTGAGTACTGGCAAAAATATATTACTAAATTGGTATTTATACATATATAAATAAACATAAGTTTTAACTTTCAACAACAACTTATTAAAGAAAGTAGTTCGCAATTTAAAGCCTTGCATTTCTCTGAGAGACAAGCAATGCAAATGAAACTTAGACATCTCGATTGCCCTTCTTTCTCTTAATGAGCTAAAGCCAATTTGTATAAGCTGCCTGGTGTGTAAATAGAGAGGGAGAGTAGGAGAGAAGAGATTGTGTTTTGCACGGTATTTGCCTGCCCTTTTTCCACTGTTTGTTATTGGCACCCAGATGGACCAGCATTTGGCTACTGTCTGTTGCCAAAAAGTGACCCAAATTTACAACCAGTCGGCGGGTGTTGCTCAGTCTGTCTCGCTCTCTCTCTAGCTCTCTTTTTCGCTCTCCCTTCAACTCTTTTCTACTGCCTCTAGCACTGTTGCTGGCTTGTTCTTGTTTGTTTGCCTGTACGCTGGTGTGTCTGTCTGTTCGTCTCTTCATCTGTCCTGCAGTCAGAGTGTCGCACAGTGCCATCAAATTGTTGCTGCCGCTGGGCAAATGCAGGCTGTGTTGGGGTAGGCAAAGAAGCGAAAGGGTGTAGGTGTGTGTGTGTGTGTATGTGTGTGTGTTTTGGTTTGGTTTCAGGCAGCTCTGGCACGTAACGTTATACAGTTTGAGTGAATCACCGTCACCATCCCCGTCACCATACATTGCAATCACCGCCAGCGTCATCGTCATCGTCATCGTCAGCGTCTACGTCAGCGCCAGCCTCGTTGCCTGCAGTCGAGTTAAGTGTTTTATATTTTCGTTTAGCAGCTGAAAGTTGCATCCTTCGCCGGGGACTGGGACTGCAAGTTGAGGCGAGGCGAGGCGACTCTGCTGCTGCTGGCTGCGTTGTTTTATGCTAAAGTTAAAAGGCAGTTTTGTTGCTCCACCAACACATGCATAATGCACTTACAAACACACTCTCTCCTTTCCCCTGCCCCTCCATCTTCTCTCTGCACCCTTCTACAAATTGCTCGCTGTGACGCTTTCACTTTGCCGTTTGCAGTTTTAAGCGCTCCTGAGATTCTGCACTTTTATTGGTAAATTGGACAGATTGAGGTAAAGTGATATTAATGTTGATGCTACCTTCTACAAACTGAACACACAGATGAGGTGCCCTCTCTCCTCCACACCATGCCCTCTTGCGCGGCCACAACAACACGAAAACTAAGCGAAACTTTCGTGTCTCTTCTGCAGCCTCGCTTCGTTTCGTGTTGATGCCTTGCAGACAGTTGACAACTCAAGTCGCTGGCAAAGTTAACCTGCAGTTAAAAGAGAAATTTGTCAGCATTTTGCATTTTAATAAAGTTCAACGTGATTAACACACATGTATTTATGGCAGGTAGTGATTAAAAGATACATAAAGTTTGACATAAATGTATTTATATTTTACACTAAGTTCAATCTTGAAATTATTTAACTTGCTTTCAAATTATTGGTTGGACTAAAATTGAAATTGTTTAATCTACTGGAATAAGTACAACTTTTGAGCTGTGGTATTTATTGTGAAGGTCTTTTTATGTTTTTAAAATTTAAATATAATTTACATATAACATTCCTTTACTTTTTATATAAAATACGAGAACTGCACAAATCTTACCTCCAGCGATATTGGTTAATCGATAATTTCACTTTGAATTCAATTATTAAGAAATATATTGGAGATACAAATATATTTTTTGGTTTTTATATTGCTAAGTAAAATACATTATCAAAATTTCAGTCCGGATTTGAATAAGTGAATTAACCAAATAAGAAAATGAAATAATCTATACATTGCTAAGAACATCTTTTCAACAATAGTTAGTGTTGGGTAACGTATCCAACTATCTAATTCCTTTACGAGTTAAGCTCCCGCATTCTTTACTTGTTTTTTCACATAACTGTATCTCAGAAGTTTTCGTTTTATTGCTCTTTAATTTAAATACATGCGAAACACTCTTGCCTCGCTTATTATGCATTCCAACAACTCTCGTTAGAGTTCTGGCACTAAATTCGCACGCCCCCTCGAGCCCCCTTCAGCTCCCGCTGGCACGTGCATCTGTCAGATACAGGACGGCAAGTAATTATATATTTTTTGAGTTATTTCTCATGCACTGCTCGTTGGGTTGGATGGACTTCATGCGAAAAATATGCAGCGCGCATAATTGACATAAAAAACAATTCCGTTTAAATGAAGTTTTTTCACTCGTATTTGCGCGGAACGTGTTTAGAACGCGTTACACTCTCTCAGCACTGGCTTTTGACTCTTGTTCTGCAGTTGTAGTTGCACTAGTTGCTGTAGACATTGCCGTTGCAGTTGCATCATTATGTGGCATAAAAAATATAAACTGCTCTCAAATGAAATTTCACCTGCTATCAACAAATTGCGCTACTTTACAGGTTAACTGCAGCGGAACAGACAAGGTGTCCGTGACGTGGTGAGACGAGACCAACTAACAAACAACAACAGTAGCAACAACAACGGCAGCCGACAACAACAGCAGCAACAGCAACTTCACTTCATGTGCATGACTTGCAACAAAGCGAGCTTCTCTGCTTGCGGCTCGTTCTCTGTATATGTGTGTGTGTGTTGTTGATGGCTGACACAGCAGAGAAGCCTGGCTACCATTTTGAGGTAGGGGCTGCTGTTGATGTTCGGGGGAGTGTGGCTGGCGCTGTTGTTGTTGCTGTTGCTGTTGCTTTTAAAAGCACCGAGTTTACGACGTGTTGGAATTTTTATGCGTTTTAAAGTATTTGCAGAGCATCCGGCGGTGTTGTCGCTTCTGACTCCTGACAGCAGCACATGGACAGAGTTTAGTAGAAGGGGGAGGGCTGCAGGTAACGTTTAGGGGATGCAGGGGGGCTCAATGCTGCTCCGGATGCTGTGCAGTGCGCGTAAAACTGTATTAAGCATAGAAAACTAAGTTATGCGATGCAGTGTTGAGTTACGACCAAAACTCGAGCGTCTACGTGTGACTATCGCATAGCTAAATGTTCATAAAATGCAAAAAAAGGAAAGATATTTAAGTAAATGATACTCCAAAGTGATACCCTGCCGTAGCAATGGCAAAGTTTCTATCATATTCTAAGATTCTATGTATACTTATATATTAACACAAGTTAAATATTACTATATCATAAAGATAGAATATACTCCCTTTTTATAGCACATACACTTTTTATCTTTTCTCTTTCGTTTGTCTATTTACCCCACTTGGGGTGTACAGGGTATATAAGCAGCAGCTCGGGGGCAGCCTATGTGCAGGGAGGCTCTTTCAGTGGGGCACTATGCTTTCCACTTTACGATCAGACATTTGACGTAGTAAGACAGCGCGGGGGGTGGACACACTATGCACTATAGCGACTTGAATGACACGTTGCGGAAGTTGTGGCTTAGTTAAAATGTGTGTGAAAAGGCGACAGCCGACAGTTTATGTTCGCGTGTGTGCCAGTGAGTGCATGTGTGTGTGGGTGTGTGGGGGTGCTGAGCTTAGCTCAAAAATACGCCAACTTGTTTGTTCAAAAGGCATAAAACATAAAAATACCCCCAGCTGTCCCTCGTCTTCTACCTCCCCCGCCACGACTTGCCATACCACTTCATGGCGAGCTGCGAGTGGAGGTGCGTGCTTTTATGTCACCATTACCGCATCATAAAATCCTTTTTGTGTTGAACTAATGATGGATGAATGTAGCCACAGGTGGAGATTTAACACTCCCTCCCTCGTCCCCCTACAGTGCCAAGGGGCTGCCTGACAGTGGCCAGACTCTCGACTGCTGTGCTGTGTATCCCCATGTATACATATGTATATCTGTGTGAGTGCCATTCCTCACATATGTCTGTATATATGTAATTGTATTCGCATCTGCATCTGTAACTAGAGCACTCTACCTGTCCATTAGGAAATTGCATAACGTTAAGCTCTTCAGCTAATTCGAGGCAACAACAAAGCACTCATTCCTCTCCGCATCCTCTCTCTCTCTCTCTCTCTATCTCTCTCTACGCCAACTCACTTATATATTATCAAATGCATTATGCGGATTTCGCAGTTCGTTAGTTTGTCGCGTTTATTACCAAAAATATGTTTGGCTTTCGCAAATTGAAAACTAATGTTAGCAACTTTCATTCGCGAACTGCAACCTGTTCTGCGGTAGCGCTGTGAAATTAATATTCTATTTCATACATAATTAAGGGGCAAGTACAACACGGTTTTAATTAACTAATTATGGGAGGAATGTTGCTGCGAAAGTTTTCAAATACTCGAGCATGTGAGAAAAAAATGTGGCACGTAGATAAATATTCGCTGGATAAAAAGGTGAAAGCTATGTATGCTATGTGTACTTCTATTTTTATTCAGGTACTCTGGCTAGAGACACTACGGGCCTTACTTTATTAAACATTCTGTTTCTGCTGCTTGTGAGTTTAAACATTAAATTTATTCGGCGTTATCCAGAAACCCGTGTTCTTCTTTTCATCTGTCTGTCCATCGGCTGGAAAATCTATAAAAGAAATTAAATAATGTCTAAATATTGCACGCACATTAAGTTTATTTTTGATTCTATTTGCCACCTCCCATTCCGGTCCGTAAATCGATAATAACCTAATTTCAAACGTTTTTTGAATGTATGACAATTCATTTTTGGTAAACTGAAAATTTCATTGCGATCGGATAATACATTTAGAAGTTATTCAAGAATTAATTTTATGAGTTACTGATTTCCCAGCCCTGCAAAGTATGCAACACAAAACAAAAAAGTTATAAATTAAAGAAATCGTGTTGGTCACTTGGGTAACGGGTATATCAAAGTCGTTTACAACCGACTCTAGCTTTCGTGCTTGATTTATTTAATTTCTTAAAAATATATTTTTCTGCGATTAAATCAATTAGGCTTTTGTTGTTCCATAACTAATGTTAGGAACTGTCATTTAATATTCAATCAGCATGATAATTGAAACCGCTTTCCACTGCGAATGTCAAAACTGTAAATGCAACAAAACGGGGATATAAAAAAGTGGGAAATGCATTCGGCAAATCTGTTTACACATGCGGTTAGGGCTGACAGTTTTGGCTGCACGCCGATAAACACATAATTTGCTGTATAATTCATAAATAAATGGAATACTAAATAGACGAAAACAAAGCACAGTATCGTAGCTCAACGTACGTGCTAATCGCTGCGATGCTTGAAACACACAACGTCGTGCCCCGATGGACAGTGTACTGTGGAGGGCGATGTTGTTGCATGAGACCGCAGACTATTAGGGTTTATTAAGCGTGATCTAATGGCAGCCCAACCCACTGTGCAAGGGAGCTCACTTACCATGCAGCGCCCTATTTGCCATCTCTGTGGTTTTTTCTGTTTCGACACAAATATTTATTTATCTATTTATTTATGCATTCAAATGCTCGTCCAGCGAGTCAGTTGCAGATAGATTTTCAAATTTGTTATCGTAATATAAACCCAAACATCGGTCGACACGTTTATTTAGAGCATAATTAAAATCGTTTACCGCAAAACAAAAAAAAAACAACTGCATTTATTTGCCATCTGTGTCGTTTTTGCGCATATCAAATATTAATGACAACTCTGGCCAACAAATGTGTCAGATGCATATCGGGTTGCATTTTTATTCAACCAGATTTCAGTGTGCCACATAAAGATATGTCAAATCTGGTTGCAACGACTGAATAAATCGAGTTGACTTCATCAACCCAATAATAATGTAAATATTTTCTGTATTTTTGGGCAAACAAGTGCAGCGCATAATAAACTTAGCCCGTATCCAGTCTGCGGTCGAAATTTGCAATTGCCTGAGGCGGAGCTGAGGTAAAAGAAAATACTTCAATGTACCAACTACGACAGTGACTGCCTGCCAAGCTCGATCTCTAAGGGGTGGGCATTGGCACGCCTCAAGGCCACAGTCTGAAGGGGGTTCAAATTGGATTTGCCACGTTACAAGGTGTAAACATACGCAAAGTACACAAACACGAGGGGGTTATCCAACTTCAGTTCCTCGATTGATAGTACTTTTTCTGTTGCCAATTGCGTGAAGTGGGCGGTGGAAGGGGCGCATGAGCTGATATGCAAATAGGCTGCCGTATTTGGCTGGCACTTTCCCTTCACCTGTGTTGAAGATTGCCTAGGCTGGGATAGAGTTATGGAAAACCTACAACTCGATTCCCAGCGCAATTAGAATAGTTAAAGAAGTAAAGCCAGATAACGCGAGAGAGGCAAAACTCCCATAATTGCTGCCTTCCGGCCTTTTGGAAACTCATTTCCGTTTTGGCTGCTTTCATTGAAGCTGCTGCCGCCGCTGCTGCTTCTGCTGTGCGCCGCAGCAGAATGTAAATTGTATGCCAATTTGTCGTTAGTCAATATCTCTCCTTCTCTCTCTATTCCACTCTCCCTCTCTCTGTCTCTCTTTGGTGCTTTCTCTCTCTTTCTGTCAGTATGTTTTCTAACAATAATTAACCCTAATTAAGTTCGCTGTAGCCGGACCCTGGCGCCACATTGCCAGCGTATCTCGAACTGTGGCTGTATCTGCAGTAGTATGTGTGTGTGTGTGTGTCGGGAAAATGCTTGGCAAATGCCTTTGGGCATTTTCAGTGAAATTGTTAAGTAACTGCCGCAGCATGTCGAACGTAGTTACTTAGTTAGTTAGTACCGGGTAAAAGTCTGCGGGCAATTTTGCGACATTTACCAAGCATTTATTTAAACTTTTCCCTCGCTTCAACCTTAGCTCTGTGCACGTGTGTGTGTGTGTGGACATCTGCAGTGTAGTAGCATGTTTAATTAAAGTATGCAAAGTTGTGTCAGCTGCCGTGCCGACTGCAGCATCTGTAAATAACATCCGGTTATGTGAATACGAGAGTATCTCAGAGATTCGTGTAGCCCCCTGATGTCATCGTTCGCCTTTGTGCGGTGCGTATCCCCTTAACCTAAGCCAGCACTGCATGTGTGTGTGTGTGTGCTCTTTGCTGTTTGTTGTGCTTGTGCTTTGTGTTGTGTTGGGGGCACTTGTGTGTACTGCGTTTGTCATGTTGCTGAAATTGATATTTTAATTAATTTTTCGTACACAAAGTTTTGTGTACTAATTCACATAACTTTTAAATGACCAAGTTTCACCTGAGTCAGAAATACCTCACACACACACAGACACAGAGACACGTATACGTACACGCATACACAAGCCTACCATCATTGCTTGTTGGTTCTTATTCCTTCATTAATATCCTGCCAGAAGCAGTTTCTCTTGCCTTAAAAAAGCTGAACAAACAGAGCAATGTCCAATATTTACATTACTTTAGATATACAATATGACGCATTTATTCAAGGAAAACTGAGAGGGGGGAACGAAGGTAGGGTGTGCACAAAGAGGGAAACATCATATTGAAAACTGAAATCAATAATATAAATAAATTATGCGATATTCGTTGTCTCGCTTTGCTTTAATAAATCTTCAATAAATTCACTTGATATGCTCGCAACTTTTGGAGTGATAAAGGGTGTCTAGATTGTCAGAGAGATAAGATGAAATAAAATAGTGTCGTTCTCTTGCATATCTTAAACTATAGTTAGTTCTGTAAGTGAAAGTAAAGCGATGATTCTAACATGGACTTTATTCAACAAGAAAATGCTTAGGACGTGAAGTGCGGAGGGTAGTGAACAATTCTCTAACGGGTTATACCGAGATTTCGTATGTGGACTACTTTGGTTTGTGGCCTAGCAGGATCCAGAGCCAGGGCCGCAGCATGAGTTGGAAGAGGGTCCACAGCAAGGGCCGCAACAAGGGCCGCAACAGGAGCCGCAACAGGGGCCGCAACTGGAACCGCAAGAGGGGCCGCAACTGGAACCGCAACAGGGGCTGCAACTGGAACCGCAACAGGGGCTGCAACAGGAACCACAACCTGGTCCACAGGATCCACAACACGGACTACAGCAGGAACCGCAGCAGGGACTACAACAGGAGCCACAGCAAGGGCTGCAGCAGCTTTCACAGGGCCCACTCGGCATGCAGGATCCACATGGTCCACAGGGGCCGCAACACGGCGAGCAACACGGTGAGCAACACGGCTGGCAACACGGCTGGCAGCACGGTTGGCAGCACGGTTGGCAGCATGGTTGGCAGCATGGTTGACAGCATGGTTGACAGCATGGTTGACAACAAGGCTGACAACAGGGTTGACAACAGGGTTGACAACAGGGCTGACAGCAGGGCTGACAGCAAGGTGAGCAGCACGGTGAGCAACACGGTCCGCAGCATGGGGAGCAACAGGACTCAGGGCTGCACATTTTTCAATTCATACAATGCTATCGAGGAAGGGGAGGAACAACATGAAGGAATGCCATTCGCAGTGCAAGATATGCCATACATGCGCCTACCTTAAGCCCGCCAGAGAATTGAACACAGCTTTCGAATTTTGTGAGTCAGCTTTCGAAAATGTTTGTTATGACTATTTATGGAAATATTGCTACGATTTGAGCATTTCGCTCAGAGAAACAATGAGTTACCCGGAACAGTGTCTGCATTTATGGGCCCTAATTGCCAGCTTCACTGTGGAATCAAACGTTGACAGTTCTCCCTTCTCCGACACAAAAAAAAAACCGAACAAAGCCCAGGAAAATTGTTTGAGTGCCAGCTGCCCCTGGGGCAGGACAAATCATGGCGTACTTTGACAAATCACACACGGCTCCTGTCGTTCAACTAAGAGTCTAGTGCCCGCATTGCAGAATCGACTCCAGCCTCCTCTCCTCTCCTTCAACCCTGGCCCCTTTTCTCCGCCCCTGGCCCGCGGCCACCTGAGAGACTCTCAAACTTTCCGTCATTGACAATTGAACGGCTTTGATCTTTTCAACGCGCCTCCAATTTTTGCGTGTCGATTGCAAACTGTATGCAAGCTTGTGTGTGTGTGAGTGTATCGCCAGGGGCTGTCTTTCTAGCCCCCTTCCCGTCTCTGTCTATATGTGTCTGTTATGCAGGCACTCGTGCGTACATTTGTCAGCGAGGCAAAAGGCGACAGGACGACGCTGTTAGGGACGCAGGCAGCTGGCATTGGATGCATGAAACCTTTTGTCAATTACGTAGCTTCCACTTTTTGTGGCACTGCCACACACTGTCGTTGACATAACAAGAGGCGGTAGAGAGGCAGAGCGAGAGTGGCAAGAGAGAGAGAGTGGGGCAACTAAAGCGTTGTAGCTGCTGCAAGGCTGAAGGGCAGCAGAGGAGCGAAGATAAACAAAAAAATACAGCAGGCAAAGATGAAATGATGGCTGATTTCTGGTACAGAACGGGGACCTGTCACACACACCACCAACATCCATGACCTGCCTCCCAGCTGCCCCCTCCCTGCTGCCAACACATCTGTCGAGTGTAGAGCCCCTCAACCTCTCGACCCACCCGTCGCTGGCATCAAGAGCTCGTAGCAATTAAATTGACGTACGGGTTGTCAAACTTGAAATCATTCGCCGTTTTAATTGGAGCAAAAACTCCGATCAAATCATTTGCCCACGGGCCACATCACTTGACTTGCCCGGTTTAGCACGTCGCGGTTGGGTTCCTCTTCTTCCCTCATCCTTTGTTCGACCTGGCAGGCTGAAGAGGCATCCTACATGCCGCACTCCACACGTTTGCCATATTTCAATGTTTCCCGAACGATTTAAGTGAGAACATAATTATGCGATTATCTTACTTAGCGGGAGAACCGTCGGCACAATCGTAACTATGGCAACTTCGTGCTATAGTAAGCTGATTTAACTGCTGTCTGTGCAACATAAAGGAGGCATCATTAAAGCATTGTTTGTTCAATGAATATACAACTATATGTATACTAAAGTTGCAATCTGACTCTTTAATAAGGCACTGAACAATCGATATATCAAACTAATATACTAATTTACTCGGGCAATGGGCGTGGCACACAGTATTTCTAATAAACTATACGTGCGTATGATATACACTAACCAATATGCCAAATTTGATGTCTTTATCCTTTATAGTAACTGAGTTATATGCGTTCATACAGACAGAAATGGCTAAATTGACTCTGCTAGTGATTCTCATCAAGAGACAAATGAAACTTGTATAAAGCTGATAAAGAAATAGGTTCGATAAAGCACAAATTGTATATTTTGGTGATATTATATAAAGCACATTGCCTTCTCGCATATATTGTATATCATGAAATTATTCAATTTGTTTTAAGCTTCTCCTCGGAGCACAGAGCCAAAATTCCCCAATCAACATTCATGCGATTAAAAAATACGTAGAAAACAAATATTTATTTATTTATTTATGTATTTGTGCATTTTGAAAATTGTATTTCCAACTCGCTGCGCATTAGGGTCAGGGCAAACAGATCCCAATTCCAATTGCCGCACAATCGATGCAGTTGTTGTTGTTGTTGCTGCACAATTTTAGCATAAAAGCTTTGATTCCAAATCGAAAAACTGAAACTGTCAGCGGCAGGCAGTCAAAGTCGGCACAATGCAAACACGTCGATCGATTTGGCCGTGGGGGGGGATTAGGGGTAAAAATATTAATTTATACCCGACAGTGGCTCCGGCTTGGTGTTTGCTGCTTGCTGTGCTGTGCTCTGCTGTGGCGTCATCGTCATCTACTAACGCGCGAAAATCAATGGAAATGCTGATTCAAATCGAGAAATCGGATGGACGAGCGACGCTTTGGCCGCGAAGCATTTCATTTGCCGAAACTGCTAGTTAATTGGCGATTCAGCAAATATCATGGCAAGCTCTGTAGCGCACAGTAGCCCGTAGCCAGACCCGGAGCCGGCTGGGGTGCGTAGCAGAGTCCGTGCGCCAAGTCATCGACTGCGGCGACGCCGCAAACAACAATCAATTTTAATGAACGCCATTCATTAAAAAAGTTTGCAGCGCGAAAATCACAACAACCCAGCAAGAGATGAGTGCAGAGGGAACTGTGGGACGGGGTGTAGGGGGTTGAGGGGGTTTCATGTGGGGTGACGACTTGTAGAAGCCACTTAAACGGCGTTGATTAATTCGAAACCAAAAACTGACAGTCGCCACCAAACAAAAGCAGACACGCCATGTGCCGTCACCTGCAGCAGCTGCCAGCTGTGAGTGTGTGTGTGAGTGTGTGTTGGTGAAAGTGTGGCAGGTCCTCATGTCTGGGCGGCTGGGTTGACTTCGCGGTTTAGCTGTTGGCTGCTCGCTGCGGGCTTTCTGTGAATAAGCGTCACGCGCATATTTGCCACATCGTCAATTTATGTTGTTGTTGTTGTCGTTGATGTTGTTGTTGTTGTTGTTGTTGATGTTGTAGTTGCTGCTGTTGTTTGTGTTGTTCCACTTGGGGCTTGACAATCAACTCAGTTTGCCAGTTTGTCAATCGCCGAAAAGCATATTAAACGTCGCCAGTGCCAAATAATTTATTCATTTATGTCCAATGAGAAATTCGGAACATTGCAAATGACATGAAACTGCTACGTCAACTTTAGTTATTACTTTTCCAGATAATATATGGCATATCGTAACGAAACAAACTCACAAATGACAAAAACTATTGACGGTTTCGCTTGACATAGAAATTCATTCTAGAACTGACAAAGGGAAAACCGAAGCAAGTCAAACAAAAAGATGTAAAATCGAATTGCTCGTCTGCTAATTTAGAATATATGCAATCATTCGAACGTGATTGAACAGCAGTCAATCAATCCAAGTGCGAATGACAGCCAAGAATAAGCAAAGGGGAACTCCATAGTTTTAAGAATAAAGTTTTGACACTGTAGATATATTTATAAAAGTAAATAATAACACAGACGCTGTTTAACGTTGATATAATAACGGTTCCGTTGATAGATGAATTATACTAAATATTATATTATGACTACGCTTTGGCCACTTCAATTTGCAATTCCCATCACCATATGCCATTTGGTGTGTATACTATATATTTTTCTTCAGCAACTGCAACGCAATCTTTCCGAATGTAATTTTACAGAGTTATATGAAATGATATGGAACCCATATGTATCTACATGTTATGTACGCACATAAATTAAGTGTATTTAATTTACTAAGTCTCAAACGAGCTGCAGGCTCTTAACCACATACCTTGCTGCATACTTTACCACGTGCGTTACGTGACATACTGCCGCCGATACGTAGCTCAAATTGCCATTTCGATTAACAAGAAAACAACTTTCCCCATTCTTTTCTTTGCCAAATCAATTTCAGCTTCGCATCCGCAGACGACAGCAGCATCGGCTGCGGCAACCGCCACCGCTACATCCAGTTTCGAGGAGAGTGTGGACACATCATCATCGTCGTCATCATCATCGTCGTCGTCGTCGTCGGGAGCGGCGGCGTTTCTCGCTCTGGCCCAGAGTGATGTTGGCGGTGCTGGATTGTCCTTGTTGCCTGAGGTCGCCGCCCTGTCGGCGACTGGCGTCCTTGTGGAGCCCTATCTGGACGGCTATGCCACATCGAATGTGACCACCCAGATCGGCACCCATGCCTATTTGCCCTGTCGGGTAAGCGAAATCCTCCCAATCAGTCGTCTTGCTTATGCGGCACAAATATTTCATAATTTCGGGTTTCGTTTGGTTTATTTGATTCTTATTACGAGTATTTTCTTACGTTGCGTGTGCGCTCAGTTTCAGTGTGCCCATTCTTATTTGTAATTATTGTTATTCACAACGCCTCCCCTTCCTTGCTCCCCTCTCCTTCACTCTCCCCCAACCAAGTCAGCCATAGGAAACACATTATATTTTATTACGTAAATATTTGCGAGGCAACTCGAGGCATTCGGCCGAGAGGTGTGACCGCATCGTGTATTTAACACAAAGCTCAAAAACAAATGCCATCAAATTATGACCCCCTCATACACACACACGCACACACACACACCAGCGGCATAGCAAGGGCATACGCCGTCGATTGTTTGCGCAGGTGTTTAAAGGTCAACTCTGGCCGGGGGAGGCAGAACATGCAAATTGTTTGCTCACAAGTTGTAAATATTGTATTGCGTGTGCGTGTGTGTGTGTGTCTGTGTGCGTGTGCCCAGCGAAAAACCCGAAATTAAATTTAAACAAATTAGTTTTATGGCCTTACGTGACTGCTGTTCCCCTACCGAACTCGACAAATGATATAGTAATATCCCCGGAGAACTTTAAGTGAGCCGCACGTGCTGCAATTCACATCGCTTTCGCTTGATATTATTCTCGCGGATAAATTGAAAACCAAGGTGTGTTTGCAAGTGGAAGACGGGGCAGATTTGAATTTATATACATATCCGATTTAGGCTTTTAGTCTGATTTATAAGACTTCACGATGATCCTGTAGCAATGAATGAAATAAAGTTTGCTGAAATACTTTTGAGACCATAATCAGAGTGAACCGAATTAACATTATAAAATAATTGTTTAATCAAATCGAATATAATTTTTATATTACTATATTTATTTATTAAAAGAAAAATTATTTTAACTTCATTGCAAATAAACAAGATGAATGTTTTTAACTTAATTTAAAAATATAACAAATATTTTTATACGTCTGAATCCATCCGCAATATTGTTCACAGAAACCTTCCAGTTTTTGTCCTATCCCGTAATAACTAAAAGATTAAGCGAGCAAAACTAGACACGAAACAATACAAAAAGAAAGGCCAACCTTTTGAATTGTTAAGCAGTTACTTTCAACAATAACAACACTCTTATTGCTCTCGAAACTAATCACTAAGTTGAAATATGTTATTACATTGGCGTCTGCCTTCAAAACCCTACTTGCCCCCGCACTGTAATCGTTAATTATCACACTGCTCATTCAAATTTGTAGCTGGCACCAAGAATTCGCTACTAAAGACATCAATTGTTGGCATTCCACTGGGCACGCCCACTAATTGCTCGAAGGCGAAATGTAATTCAAATTCTTGTGCGGCTCGCAAATACAAATTGCGGCGTCGGGGCCATTAATCGTGTGCCAGAGTAGCCAATCCTCTTCGCCCGCAGGGGAAGGACAAAGGCAGCAGCTGTGGCAACTGAGAAATATTTAATACATTGCCTTTTGTTGTAATTTAACAAAAGGACCAATGTTAATTTTTCGTTGTCATGGTCAATTAAGATGCCAGAACCGCCTTCGCCCTCTGCCGTGTTAACTGAAAAGTGAAATGCTCGCATCCCGGTGATTGTCAATTACGAGTACCCGTTGTTGTATACGTATTCGTATTCGTAGTACTTGTATTCACGCTGTGTCTGGCACTGCAGCTCTTTGTTCTCCTTCTGTTCAATGGGGGAAGCTCTTTGCGAAATTGCTCCACTTGTTCTGCAGTCCTGGCGACGGCAGTTGATGGACACTGAGCATCCTTTTGACTTCGTATCACAGGTATCAAGTGGGGTATTTAAAGTATTCCGAGCAGCTGCAGCAGCTGCTTATGTGCAAATGCCCAGTTAGGAGATACAATGGGAAATGTTCATCTCGAAATGAATTGAATTGCAACACATTCTGGCCCCCCATTCGATCCTATTTGGGCATTATTAAATCGGACACATGCAGCGAGGGTCTAATGAGTCCATTACAGCTAAATTACACAGCCGAGAATCAATGCCAAAGTGTTGAATGGACAAAATAATGTCCATGAAAGTGTGCAAACCAGAATACAGTTATACCATATACCAGCTGCCTCCGCCTCTCCTTCTCCTCGAGCCCCGTCTACCTCCACTCCTTGCTATGTGACATGTACGAAATGCATTTTAGATTTACTAACTACGACACATTTCGATTATATCAGATACCAAGCAGATGCTGCAAGGCCAAGGGGGCAGGAGGAGGGCAGTGCAAGGCATCTGCTTGTCTGCTTGATAGGTTTCGTGTTCATTCTGGTATTTAATTACATTTAAATTTTGTTTCTCTGTGTGCGTTTTGTTTGCAAAGTTCTGCATACAATTTTGGCGCAGTAATTTGCACTCGGTTCATCTGTGGTAACTTTTGTATGGCCAATTTGACCTGACCGAACCCTCCACTCCCCCCTGCCTCTGCTTGACTATTTCACTTGTTGAGTGTGCCCAGAGCCCCGAGTTTCAAGGCTTCAGCACTGCAATTGCCCGAGGAATCTGTGTATATGCGTATGTGTATATTAATTTGTATGTGTGTATATGTGTGTGTGTGTGCATGCCAAATAGTTAAATGAGTTTCCGTTGTGCCTTTGAGCCAACTATATGAAATAATTAAATGAATTTCCATCAGGCTAATGGGGATGCCTCTATATAAATTAGAAATTTTCATACCTTTGCGTAGATTATATTACGTTATCATGGTTATTATATCATGATTATTAGTTGTTAACGCAAAGCAGAAGCCATTTCTTTACTTCGAATATCTACAACAAACTAGGCAACTCAGATTAAAGCAATCATGATACAAATTAGACACCTACGTAAGTTCTTCATGTCATTAGAATCCTTAATAAATTTTACCAATTTGAAAATTACAATCTAGAAGTTAAATCTACATACAACATTATCCATCATCTTATCTTTCTTTTTTAATCAATTTTCATTTCTACTAAATTTTCCAATCCATTAGAGTCTTCTTTATTTTAGACCAACCTTACTTCAATATTATTTTTGCTTTTCATTTATCAATTTGTTGTTCCATTTGTTGTATACATTTTGCAATTAACATAAAATCTTTTTGTGTATTTGTATTTTGCGCTGCAGGTCAAACAGCTGGGAAACAAGTCCGTGTCCTGGATTCGACTTCGTGACGGACACATCCTCACCGTAGACAGGTAATTAACAGTTCTCATTGCTAACAAATCACTCAGCATATCCTTTGGGTATTTGCTAAGCTAGCGAATTAGTCAAATTGTACATGCGCCATAATTAAATTACAAGAACATTAATCCTTTGTTGTCTGACCGTGATAAGTATATTATTTGTTGTCCAACTCTGAGGACGAAGGAACACACCTAGTTTATAGAAAACATATGTAAAATGCATATATTTGAATAAATTTCGCAATCGTCTTATGAATGGCGTTGATTTGCTGAATTGAAATGCGACGCAGACGTTCCCAGGTTGAAAAGGATTGCATACTAATGAATCCACTGTAGAGGAATTACTTCATAATTAAACTGGCAGCAGCAAAAGAAAATGTTTATACACGGATATACAAACATGTACATACATGTGTACTTGTATATTTTGAGATACTTTGATTACTTTGATTACTATATCAGCTTCTTGTTGGTAAAAATCCTTTCGACGACTGTGAAATCCTTTTGAATTGAAAACAATTTACTAGAAAATGAATTAAGTGTGCCAAGTGTAGCAATGTGCAGCGTTACAATTTCAATCTGCGTGTCCAATAACAAACTGGACATTTCGCCAGGTGTGACGAGCACACATCCTGCAGTCAATCAGCCAGTCAGCCAGTGCCCCCTTGCCCCCTCTCTCTGTCATGTGAGAGGAAACTCAGGTCTGCAATTTCATTGCATTTATCTCAACTCGACTCGAAAGCATCGCCAACTTCGCTGCTTGTGTTTTAGTCAGCCCGTGGTGGAGCGAAGGGAGGGACCAGAGATGGGTTGGGGGGTAGTGGCAGCAAACATTTCCAGCTTATTACTTTGATAGAAAAGTAAAACCAATGAACCTTTCACATTAGATAAGGCGGCTGCCTGTTTGTCTGCCAAACGGATGAATGGCTGCCCTATAAGAAGGTCTGTCGCACTGTCCCCCGCATATCCCGCACTGTCGCAGAAGCTGGAACTGAAGCTGGAGCACGCGCAGCAGCCGGAATCGGGAGCTGGAATTGAAGTTGAAGCTGCTAGGCAAACACAGGCACCATTGAAATTAAGCCCAGATAGTGTCCTTACTGATTGCTTCCTGTGCCAGTGCAGAGCAGCCATCCTGCCTGGCCACTTCCGAGTGCATGTACAACCATATATATATGTATGTGTGTGTGTGTGCGCTCGTCGTTTCCTGCTCCAATGTCTTATGTCACATTTATCTAGAAAGTTTTCTTATTCTCCGCTCTGTCCTTCTTGCCAGCCCATCACACATAATGGAAATAGATTTCAAAAAACTTTCAGCTACTGCACGTTTCCCATTCTGTACGCTTCATGCTGCATACTGCATGCTACATGCCATGCACACTCGCCACACACGCTACACTGTCCAGCAGTGTCCGGGTATGTGTATTGTATAATAGCTCAAATGATGTGTTTACACTATCATATAAATGTCACGTGCTTGGCGCCTTTTGTTTGCCCGCTGGATGCAACCCTTTGAATTTATAGTCAGCCACTCCCCAACCTGCCTTCCTCCCCTTCTTAACCACCCACAAACACACAATAGATTATTTCTGTTTGCACTTGGCCTGAACTGCAGCCAAGACAGCACGGAGACAAGTGTCTGACACTCCTGAGCTGGACTCGTCTGCCTTGTCCAGGTTCTGGTGCTGGTTCTGGTCGTGCTGCTGGTTCTGCTTCTTGCTCTAGCTCCTGTTCTTGTTCTGCATTGTCCAGGGGTCTGGGTAATTACGTCAGGTGTTGCTTGTTATCTATTATCATTGCACCTGGGATGCGTGTCATTTATAACCTACGACCGTCTGGGGGCCCACAGTAATTTCAGTATGTAAACTATAGATTGTACGCAAGCAAATATCTAGACTTGGCAGTTGAATGGAAGCCACATCGCCACATAGATTAAGCCCCGGCTAAAAGACAGTGCAATATGATCCCAGGAAGGTGCTGTAATGCAATCGTTTATCTTGTGTGCTAAGCCTTTGTTGCAGTATAAGACTCATTCATTAGAAAGCTGTACCAATATTGCCATAGGTTATAGAAGGTTGCTATATTACAAAAATATATTATACGATCTCTGCCTATATAATGAATTGCTTCACATTTAGTTAGTAAATACTCCATCTGACAACTTTTCACATTACAAAAACTATACAATACCATAAATAAACATTCTCAAGAAACTTTCCGTTCCATTATCTCAACACGGGACACGTATGTAAATTTTATCGGTTTCTTAACAGGCTTTTTGCCGAATTCCGAATGTGCCCACTTCACCATATGCAATATATTTCTTCGTTCTTGGGCAAAACATAAACTGCAGATGGAAACTTATGTTGGCACGGTTCACTTCCTGACACTAGGCTAAGAAAGTGTCTGAAAAACCGGACAACCGCATAGGAAATATTCTCAGCGGGCTGCACGGAGGGAAGGAATGTTATAAAAATATGGAAAATAGTGTGGGAAAAAGTCCCCAGTACAGGGCAGAACTTAAAAACGAGATGAAAATTATAAAGTAACTACAAAATCTGGATAAGAAATTCAGCTTAAGCGATGGCAAAGCAGTGTGAGAGAGAGGGAGAAGGGAGGAAGGGTGGAAGGCAGCAGAGGAAGGAAGAGCAAAGCACATGGCCGAAGCAAAAAGGGCGCAAAGGAAATGGCAAAAGTCATAAAATGTCGAGTTTTACGAGTGCAAAACGCAAGGGTCTAATCTGGGTTTAGTATCAAAACTTGTTAGTGCATGGTGCCCAGGGGGGGAACTAAGGGAAGGGCAGCGTAAAGGAGAGCTAGCAGGACGTTGGAGGGTGGGCAGAGGGGCGCCTAATAAGCAATGTCAACGCATGTGTACGGGGGCGTGGCATGGGCGTTTTAGTTGCTGCACTTTCAACTTGGAGACGGAAGCATTTTTTGCTCTTTGCGCAAATGGTTGAGCGAAATTTCCATTTGAGCGCCACACAAAAATATTGCAACAATGACATTAAATGCAACTTACTTCAGTGCAACAACCCTCTCCCACTCTCCCCGTTTCCCCTGCCTCCTTTCTACTTCGACCCACTCATTTGCATGCTGCCTGTTGCGACTGTTGTTGTTATTTCTGTTGTTGCAACAGTCCACACACCGACAACTTTGTTGCCGACTTGCCGGGCACTCTGGGTAAGTAGGAAGCGGGGCAGAGAGAGTGAGAGTGCCGGGGAAGCTGTTTAAATGCCGCAACTAAATAACTTTGAGTGTCCTTTGAGTGGCCATTAGCAACGGGGCTTAGCGTGTAAGTGTGCCTGTTTTTATTGCCACTGCTGTCGTTGTTGCTTCTCTTGCTTGCCACTCACCAGACCTTTACACACCCATTGCTGCACCTTGCTGGCAGTCCAACTTGTAATCCGCATGCTTTCTCTCATGGTAGGCAGTGATGTAGCAACAAAAATGAAAGTGTTAATTGACTGGAAGAAAATCTGGAGCTCGAATTAAAATCCCTTAAAAATCCGTCTATAAAGTTGTATTGTTAATGTAATTATATAAGCTGATACCCTTTTGGGAACCTCAAAACATAAGTTAGATAAATTCAATATGAGTATAAGGTTTTATCGAAATTATCGTACTATCGGCCGATAGTTTCTGGTTTATCTCTACATAATTATTAGATCTCGACTAAATAAAGACTGTATTTTATTGGCACCATATCGATGAGTAGATGTGATGAGTATTATTAGAATATCTCGTAACATTTCAAATATCGGCCAAGCGTTTCCACGACATATATAATGAATAAATTGATTTGGAGTTTTACGACTTAAATAAGAATTTGATACAATATAAAATGAATTCGATTCATTGGGGTATCTACTTAGTTTATGTGAAAATGAGTACTATCGGCCGATAGTTTCTGGTTTTTCTGTATATGTTTGTCACAACTCGACTAAATAAACCCTGAATGTTAATGGCACCATATCGATGAGTACATGTGATTAGTATTATGGGGATATTTTGGAAATTGTCAAATATCGGCTGATAGTATACACGATTATTTAGCCTGTTTTATGCAGTAAAAACGAAAATATGCTTCCAAATTAGACTCATGATGTAACCTTTATAAAATTAAACTATCCAATTATATTTTATGATAAATCAATATTAATAAATGAAATTCCTCAATTTCAGAGCGGTCTTCATTGCCGACCAGCGCTTCCTGGCGCTTAAGCAGCCCGACAAATACTGGACCCTGCAGATTAAATATGTGCAGGCCCGCGATGCCGGCACCTACGAGTGCCAGGTCTCCACGGAGCCCAAAGTGAGCGCGCGTGTGCAGCTGCAAGTTGTTGGTAAGTCATGGCCAGGGACAAGGACACGCCCAGTCAGCTAGGGCTGAGTCGAGTCCTTGGGCTAAAGTGCATGCAATTAGGCCGTAATGTGAAAGGTCAAGTGGCGGCAAACTCTCTCGCATAGGCCACACACAAGTGCAATATTATATAAACTTATACATATCCCTATTTACATACGAGTATGTAAAATGTTTCTGCTTCGCAGTCAGACACAGTCAGCAATTCCTGGTAGAGCTGGTAGAGGCAAGTGAGGCACGTTGGTTGAGCATGTTTGGTTGGCTTTGCATCTTTTATGGCACTGCTAAATTTTGCAATTGCTTGAAAAATTGCATTCAAATATGGCTGCTGAAATGCATCGAGGAAAACTCTTGTTTGACCACCATAGAGAAATATTTTCAGCTACTGCAAGTTTTTTTAACGAGAAAAGTTTTGTGTGAGTTCTTTGTCGGTTTGTTGGTTTGTTAAGGCATGACGTTCCTCGGACTCGGTCTCCGTATCGGACTGAAGCTGAAGCTGAGGCAAAGGCCAAAGAGTTAATTAAATTTCATGTTTGCATACACATCACACGCTCACACACACCCAAGTGCCCACACAACATACATGCACTGTGGTCACTGGGCTCTGCTTGGTGCATTTGTTATTGAATGAAAGGTTTTTATACTCTTACAAAGGGCATCGGGCCTGAGATGGTAAATACGTTATGTATGTTATAATCAGCACCAACAGGCAAGGCAAGCAAGAGCTGTCCTTCTATAAGTGTATTATAATGCAAGCCAGTGTGAACATATTGATTAAACCTGGCACAGACATAACTTAGACCCTTCAACTGCTGTGTCTCAACTACGAAAGTGTTTATTGCATTCAAGAATAAGTCTTTCTATGCCAACACAATCTATGCAAATGCAAACTATTCTGAATTGTGCAAAATGCTTTAAATATTCGAAAGGTTAGATAAATCCATAACCTCAATATCAAATGTCTCAGAGCTCTTCTCTCCAGTCTTGACCGAGATAAGCTCGTGGGGCGCAGACACGATAATGCGCTGCCAAAAGTGATTTTCGCATATCCGCTTGGTCTAATTTGTATGCTAAGCACTCGTGAACTATATGTAAATATGTGTGTGTGTGTGTTGAGCCAGTCTATACACTGCGGGACGGCAGTGTAACAGTGCAGGGCAGGCAAGAAGTGTGGCCCAACAGGTAGCCAGGCGAATGGGAAACTCGTGCCAAGTTCTTGACAGTCCAAGGGGGGTGGGGAGATGCGGGCAAATGAGGGGCGATTATGTATGCGCGGCCACATTTTGCGTTAATCTAACGACAAGTTGAGGCATAAAGGATTTCTATGCGTTCGCCTTCCGGAAATTCGAATACAATAGATTTTTTTCCGTCCATCTTGTGGGTGTGGCAGACTCCCCTTTTGTCAGTCCAGTAGGCCTTTTCGATATTTTTGGCGAGGCAGGCAGGCATAACCATTATTTGCAGTCATTTGGCACTGTGGACCGCCAACTCGAGCTCCATGTCCGAGCTTTGGCTTTGTCTATTGAATTGGTAAAGTGTTCCCCTTGCCTTCCCCTTCCCCTTCCCCTTCCCGTCTCTATCATTCTCTGTTCCTGCATCCCGTTTCCATTTGAGACACTGCCTGTGGTGTTCACTTGCCTGCCATAACCATTATTGGCAGCACCTAGTTTCCCTTTACCTCCAGCTCTACCTCCCCCCCTTGATTCGATCTTCTCCTTTTCTCCTTTTTTGTGTGTGAACGTCTGATTTTGTGCCTTGCCATGTAATTTGTATTTATTGCATCGTTTTGTCTGTGCAAACGACCAAAACTCCCTTTGCATGTTGTCGATTTTCGACTCTTCTTCTGTCTTCCTCCTGGTGCGACCTGCTACTGCTCCAGCCCCTGCTCCTGGTTGCTAGGGCTGGCTATGCCAACGCCAATGTATTTTATGTTAGGCTCGGCTTCTGGCCGATGCTTGATTCCTTGGCCCTGTTGGCCATTGCTTGTTGGGGTAATGGGATCGTAGTTTTCGGTCAATTTGTTATGCCAATGCGTGCGTCCATATCTCGATGCGAGTGTATACTGTGCGTGTGTGTGTGTGTGTGTGTTCGCGTGAATTTGTTTGTGTTTGTGTTTTGTTTGTTGTTGCTTAAAATGGCAATTCCTTTGGTTTTGGCTCATTTACTTGATGTTTTGCTGCACAGTGGGGCAAATGTGCAAAAGAACTGGCAAACAAAAAATATACAGTATGATATATGAAATATATGCTTAATATAATTAATAATGATGTGTAAATTGGAAGAGCAGAGCACCCTCATATTTTTAATCAATTGTGGCATTTTAAAATTACAACCAACAGTTTTTTTTACCAAGAAATAATCAATTCTCGCCCATTGTTTGGTCAGACAGTCAGCAATCCCCCAAACTTGCAGAACCCATACATCCTCAATGAATGAATATATTTTTTTCTGCATCATTGAACGACAAACTAGATTTGGTTTTATGAGATTTGTTTTCGGCTCGTCTCCTTGCTTCCTCTGCGCTTCGTTCATGATTCTCATTCATTTACCGAATTGCCCTGTGTGCTCGTCTGCTTATTTAATTTGCTGCTAATCTTGTATAGTCGAAAGCCAATTTTTTCTCGCTTCGTGGATGTGCGAGGGGGTTGGCAGGGGAGGGTGCGGCCTGCGCTGAGGGAGTTTTCTTTTTTTTTGGCGCTTTTTCGGTTTTATCTTGCCATCAAAAGTGACAATTTCGCAATGATGTTTATTGTACGCAGCCTCTGTGCAAGCAGAAAGAAAGAGATAGAGCGAGAGAGAAAGGGATGGTGAGCTGCACATTTGAAACTTAACTAATTTCCCTAAAAGCATTTTGCCATAAACCCAATTAATTTAAGTTGCCGTAATTTGCTTCACACTATTCGTCCTTTGTCCTGCTGTGTGTGCGCCGTGTCCTTTATCCCAACAGAGAAAGAGAGCGAACGAATTAACTGAAATTGCGGTTACCGTTAGTTGGTTTTGCAACTTTTGTCTCTGCACTTTGGCGCTTTATAGAATTTTATGCGTATCACATCGGGTAAAAGCCTTGAAATCTTCGCACAACAATATCAATTGAGGGCGCCTCCTTTGAACGAATCCTTCGTGCACACAAATTTGATTATGAACTCTGGCTTTGTGCGCAAATTGAAGTGCTAATTAAAAGTTGCACAACTAAATTAATACTGCAAAGTGCCTGCAATAAACAAAGTAAACACTTTGCAAAATTGTACTTTTTATATGTAAAGGGTCAAGATTGAATATGCTCTATACTACGATGAAATTATGCCAGGTGGTCTCGTCGACTGTTCGTTCACACAATTGACGGTTAAGTCACAGTCTGTACTAAACTAAACATATCCGAACATACAATAAGGGAGAACTTTATACAACGAGACCAACATTATGCTCTATATGAACTATTTAGTGCAGCCTCAGAAAATAATTTGATAGAAACTGTCAAAGTATTAAATGCTCTGCGTAATCTTCAGAGTGCTTGCGTTTGATTTATTTGCTAAAAATACAATCCGTTCTATTTGTAAATCTATACCCTGCACTGTCATGTAATACAATGGCATGAAAAGTTTTCTGTTCAAACAAATATCCAATTTATGCTCTCCCTCCCCCCTCCTCTGCCTGTTCAACCTGTCTGTGTGTGCAATAACTTTTACGTTGCTTTTTCAGTATACACAAAAAAGTAGAGAGAGGGACAAAGTGAAGTGTGCATGAGAATGGAAAAGGGAAGTACGGGGATTGGAGCGGGCTTTGCGCTCGGTTTGAGGGCCATTGGCTAATAATATTGCATACGCTTTTTGGTTGCTGCTGCTGCTACTGCTGCCGCGCGCATCTCTAGTCAAGCAACTGGAAAACTAACATGCACAACATGACGATTTTGACAAGCTGACACAGTTTGGTGTCAAACCAAAAGCGAAGAGCTCGCACACACACACTCACACATACAGAGACGGGCACGCGCTCTGACAACATTTTGTGCAAATTCTCAGCACACTCATTTTGCACATTCGTGCGAATGTGTGTGTGTAACATCAGTGAAAACCCGGCGTATACGTGATTTTGTCGAATTTGAAAGCGCACGTCGGAAGAGAGAGAAAGGGAGTGCGAGTGCGAGAGAGGGCGTGAGGTGCGAGTGATGTGAAAATGTATGTGCCAACGATTTCAGCATTCGCCTATGTATTTTTTATACGCCGAGACGGGAGTGAGCTCGCATTTTGACACAACTTGCAGCTTGTAAATTGTAACTTGTAACTTGTAACTTGCAACTGACTGAGGCTTAGTTCGTTATGCATGTGCGTGTCCCTCGTGCGGATGGGCAGATGGGGAATCAGTAAGTGAAAAATTGAAAAGTGGATTTACCCACTGAGTCTGTCTGTCTCCATGTCTGTCTGCCTGTGTTTCTGTGTGTGTGTGTGTCGCGTGTGCACGACCCCAAAAGGTGCGCAGATTTACGTGTGCGACGTGACTAGCAGCTGTTAATTCAATAGATTAGCGCCAATGTCACAATTTCACAGCGGCACGCGCAGCCTCCTCCTTCTCCTGCCCATATATCATCATCATGTGCTGCGTGATTGTCAGCATATCGTAATATGTTCTGTCTGCATTTCTATATAACCGTCTCTCTCTCTCTCTGTCGCTCTTTGCAGTTCCTCGCACTGAAATTCTGGGTGAGCCCGATCGCTATGTCAAGGCTGGCAGCAATGTCGTCCTGCGCTGCATTGTGCGCGGCGCCTTGGAGCCGCCAACGTTCATAATGTGGTACCACGGAGCCGAGCAGCTTGCGGCAGATTCGCGACGCCATCGCACACAATTGGACCCAAATCTACCGGAGGCCAGCGGCGAGGGCCAGAGCACGGTGAGTTCAACTTGAAATTGTTCCCTTGTTGATTTTAATTTAATTACACTTGATTTCAACTCCGACTCCAAGTCGTGTCCACGTGCTCCGTATCCTCCTCCATTTTGCCTGCTGTCTGTCTACTTGAGAACATTACAATATTGTTTCATGAAACTTTCATTTCTGTCACAAATTGCCGGTAAATAAGTTCGTGACGCCCGAGTCTTGGGGGCATTTCCGTTTGCTCATAATAGGGAAAATTAGTCTTGGCCCTCTCGTCATGGCGCTGAGGGTGGCGATAAATATTTGCCAAACGTGCCGCAGACAGGTTGCAAATGAAGCTCCGGGGAAATTTACATAATTTTTACATAAATGCTTTAAACACATATCTCTAAATGTCTCTCGCATTGTATCTGACAATTGCAGATCGGCTCATTAATCATCGAGTCGGCCAAGAAACGTGACACTGGCAATTACACTTGCAGCCCATCGAACAGTCCCAGTGCGACGGTCTCGCTGAACATAATAAATGGTAAGTGAACATGAAAGATGACATGAACAAGAAGAGGCGAAGCTGAAATTATTAATAAATCGATTGCTTACCGAATGTATCTCTGCTCTACTCTACTGCAGGCGAATCATCTGCATCGGCGGTAACGTCATCGGCCCCAATCACTCGGGCGTATACTCTATGCACTCTGGCACTGCTGCTCAGCGTCATTCTCATTGGCAGCGGTCAGAGCACATGACAAGCTGAGCCCGATACCAAGCAGGCAACGACGATATAAGAGCCGAGATGAAATGGAAGATACACACACACAAATTGATCAGATTGATATATGCCATATTGAAACTAATCGAGTGCATGTTGTAAGCTAATTGATTTTATCTGCTAACTTACTATATAGTCCCACTGTTAGAAGAATCAAATCTGCTGCCAGTTTTTCGACGAGAGGCATCCAACTAA
This sequence comes from Zaprionus capensis, assembly GCA_018903675.1. NCBI lineage: Eukaryota > Metazoa > Arthropoda > Insecta > Diptera > Drosophilidae > Zaprionus > Zaprionus capensis. The sequence goes on along the minus strand of JAEIFN010000964.1, from coordinate 7,540,347 downwards.
CTTTAAGTTCATCGAGCTCTAAGCATCTAGTCGTAAAACTCTAGACAGACACATAGACAGATGGAGTACATACAGATACAGATACACATGTACTTTCTATCTTATCTGACAGTGTTTGCATAAATGCATAACCGTAAATATTTATGCAGCATGAAATGAAATTGCATCGATACTCTCCTTATCATGTCGAGCAAATCAAAAACCGAAAACCAAAAATGAAATTTCAAATTGCAATAAAACAAATGCAGTTGGTCACTCAGCTAAAAATGTCCATTTCCATTTCTATTTCGATATCCATTGGAAAGCAAATTTTTACGCATAGAATTGAGTTCGTCATATACAGAACACACAGAACAGACACAGAACGAGAGACAGAGACAGCGAACCCTGCTGCATTATTCAACAACTCTCGCAAGTACTTTGCTGTGTCGAACCCACATACGGTGTATGGTATGGTATATATTTTGTTTGTTCACGAGAAATAGAAACGTTTTGCAATAAATGGGGACAGTTTCCGCTTGGCTCAGTTCATTTATTTTTGAGTGCAAATCAATTTCAATAAATTCTTCAGTTAAACTTCAATTGAACTGATCTCTCGTTAATATTGTTATCTAATTCAATTTTATCTGTCTCTGTCTTTCGCTCTAACTGTTTTTAATTGAAATCTAGTGAATTTAGCAACTGTGTTTTGCACAAAATGTTTACTCAATTCAATAAACGATTTGCATATAGAGAGTGCATTTTGTTTTTATTTTGTAAAGTCGTAAATACTTTCAAAGCAATATTTTGCATACTCTTATCCCGCAAATAAACTGCAAAACATGCGAAAACACAATTAAATTTACATAAAGAGAACAAAAGCGAAGGAAACAAAAATTCCATTAGAAAAAAAATGTAAATTAATTGAGTGGAGAGCAGACTCGCATCAGTTCGCACTAGAGAGTAAGGCCCAACTGTATATAACCGAATTGTGGAATGTAAACAAGAATGTAAATTAATTGAGACAACAAAACATGAGGAAGCTTGAGTGGCGGGTATTCAAAATACTAATAAAATGCATTTAAAACGTAACGAAAAATGAAAAATAAAAATCTTGTAGGACATAGCTGCAGTTTGTAAAGTGGATAACGGGACTGCAGGGAGTGCATATTTATTTACTCACTTAAAGCCGTTTTTAATAATAGAGGAATGCAAATAAATACGCATGTGTGCGACTGTGTGTATGTGTGTGTGTGTGTAGCGATTACATGAGCAAACACACAACATGAATAATATGCGCAAACAACAGAGAAAAGGCCGATGGCGTCATGTTGTGCTGCTGCCACACCCACAATTGCAATTAAGTTGAAACCAAAAGCGAGAGCCAAAATAAAAGCCAAAACTGCAACATACAACACAAAAAAAAAGCGCTTAATTGCAATTAGTCGCCGCGCATTTACTTAAAGTCCAAATAATCGAATGCACATTAATTACACGCAATGTAATACATAATATGGAATGGCGTCAACGCGGCGTATGAGTAACCATTCTGTCCGCTCTGTCCTTCGGCAGTCATTAATAAAATCAACCACAAACACCTGAGGCAAACACGTTGCGCGCAAATGGTGAAACATTGCGGTTAAGTCGTTTTCAGTTTTCTATTTTTCTCCTTCTTTACAATCAACCCTCGCAAATAGGCACGTATTAAATGTTTGCGGCCTTTGCGGTCAACCGTCTTTGTGCGAAAGCCTTTGAAATCATTACCCACACAATCCACAACCCTTCACCCAGTCCCCCGTTCTCGCAACGGATTTATTGCGGGCTAATTCACATGGACACAGTTAACTAGGATTAATCCAGCATCCGTTCGAGGGTCGAACAATGCAGTCTAGTCGTAGTAGGTTAAGTCGATTAACGATAGCGAAAATACATAGTACTTCAAACGAAATCAAAATACATTTCTAAGCTCTTAAGTGTTTTTCATAAAGCCCCCCGCCCCCCAATTAAGTGTGGCCCGAGGCAAGCTTAGGCACTTCTAGTTAAACTTAACCCGTAATTATCGTGAAACTAAATGTAATCACAGTGCATGCAAAACGGAAAGTAAATCCGCAAAAAGGAAATCCAACAAATTGACAACTGCATTAGCAAATGTTCAAATAAAATACTTATTTGTAAATATACTACATAACATATATGCCAGAATGGACGAGAAGAAGAGCAAAGGAGATCCCCAACTAACAATGCATAATATACGAGATATACATTTTAAAATATATATATATATATACACCATACATATACAATTATGTGTAAACATATAGCGAAATTACCGTTAAGTACCGACTAAAAACACGAAAAATACTTATACTATATGTAAACGAGCATAAACTATGTGAAACTCTCAACTGAGAAAATTTATTGCATTAAATAAATAATAATCTGAATAACTAACCTAACCTAACTTATTAATTCTAATATGGATTTACATTTCAGCATTGCTTTTACAATCTTAATAGAATGAAAATTCAGAAAACTTCAACTTTATTTTTATTTACTACTTTAAACGCAGGATATTTTGGTTAACACAAAATCTATCAACGCATAAAAGATTTCTGATAATTCCAATCAGATAATTAATATAGAAGTTATTTAAAAATTATTTTATAGATTTACTGGTAAGTTTAACCTGCGAAGTATGCAACACAAAATATGAAGTTAATTGATGCCAAGTAACCTTCAATATGTGATAATACTAAAGAAGAATCTGAATATTGTTTACTCACGGTAAACGTTTTCTTCACATTTTACTTAAACCGCATGCCGGAAGTTTGTTAAAAATGTACGCCGCACACTGCAAACGTGCATACCCAGAATATACATACACATATGTACATGTGTGTCTGTGTTACAAGTATTTACTTGCATATGTGGGGAAATATTAAAGAATTACACATGAATACAAAAATAAGGCCATGTATGTATATATCCTATATATTCTTTTATAGTATTTACTTATATCGGAATCAGTGTATGTATTATATATACAAGCACTGCGACAAAATTGTCCAAGGACGCAAGCCAATTGCGTCAGTGCTGTTGTGCAGCAAGCTCGAAAATTGTCAAAAGGATGCATTCCAAATTTTCTATTAAACTTAAACAGACTCAGAGTATATATGCTGACAAACTTCCAGAGTATAAAGTAGACTATATAATATACATTTTTGATATTTTAATGCATTCTATATATTATTAAAATTTTTGCCAATTTAAAATAAAAAACAATATTGTTCTTTGCCGTCTTCCTTCGCAATATCCTTCTTAGCATATTAATTTTTCGGTTAGTGTAGGGTATTACAGTAGTCGACTTACAGAGCACTCTTTTCACTTGCTTTGTTGGTATCCCGTCCTGATTGAATGAAATTGAAACAGCTTGATGAGAAATTCAATAAAAGGAATCATTGCTCGTTGCTGCGGAGCAACAACAAAAAGTCAAATTAAATGCTAAAAGGCTGCTTGAAGGATCCCCCAACAAGGCAATGCAATTGCGACATTCTCGAGTGCCAAATCGAATGCTCAATTTGGGCAAATATAAATTACTTTAAATTGTACATTTTCACCAAAGTCCAGCTCGCAAGCTTATCGAGTACAACCCGCAATTAGTTGCAGCATTTACGTTACATTAATGTCATCCACAGAGGAGGAAGGAAATTATATATACTTGCTAACTGAATTAGTTATGACTATTCATATAGTCATGTATCGCTGAGCACCTTTCAGTAGCACTGGCAGGCGTGAGATACCTCACGTACTGTGCCCCTCTAAGAAGTGACAGCATTCAAATGCAGAAGACGGAAGCCAGCCGCATCATTTTCCAAATGAGAACTAATGAGAGCACATTCAGTGAGAAGAATACGAACCTGAAAGCTTGCCAGCTTAGAAATAAGTTACGGCACGAGGTGCGGAAGACGGCGGGGCGAGCCTAACTTGGCAGAGGCCGAGGGCTTTTGTGCTGGTAACAGGGTCAAACTAAGCAGGAAATGCAAAGTGCATTCACATTTTGATTTCATTATTAGGCACCGCACTTGAAGACATGACTTCCTTGTGCAGAGGCCAGCGCCCTCCCAGATGAATATGAGAGTGCACGTGAGTGAGTGTGAGTGATTTTCCAGCTGAGATGCTTCAGGTACCTGTGCCTGTTATAAAGAAAAAGTAAAGAGTATTAAATTGTATTTAATTCTGATAAATTCATTAAGGCATTTAAGGTGATTAACATATAAAAAAGATGATTTATATTCCACTATAAATCATAAGTGTAAAAAATAAAATGAATGAACAATGTCAACTGCTCGAGAATTATGCAAAAGTAGCTCAATTTTTGGTTGACGAGTCAAGAGAAAGGTCAGGAAAAAGAACCGGAAATATGCAACACCGTTCGAGCTGTAAATAAACAAGAAGTCGGGAAAATAACAAAGGACACGCGCTGAAGGTCGCCGGACAGAATAACGAATAATTTCCTTGGTGAAGAAAAGTTGCCTTTCACAAAGTTCTGCATCAATGGAAAAGGGATTAAAGTTTTCTTGCCCATACTGCTGTGTTCCTTTTTCCCTTTTTGGTCCGAAAGGATCCCGAACGGATGCTCAAAACGGTGACACCGGACATGAAATAATTTCAATTTTGTGCATTTCCTTGCGCGGCAGATTGCTTCAAGACGAAGGACCAAAGTCAAAGAAAATATTAAAACTGAATTTAAATTTTTAATAAACTTTTGCCACAACTTTTCGACTGGGACCCTTATTGCTCTTTCTCTGTCCCCCGTGCGCTTTGGCTAGTTGCACTTGTTGTGGGTAAATTTACGACGAACCCCAACCGGAAACGTTGCTCCGCTCTCACCCCGTCTCCGTTTTAAAAGCCGCAAAGTGCTACTGCCTTTTCAGCTGCCTGCGCCCCGAAAATGTCCGCTGGGAATGAGGCGTCATTGCTTTACACTTTTCTTCTAGCGCTTTTCATTCATTTAATTTCGCCGGGCTAACACCAGCAACGCCCTTCTTTCTCCCCTCTCCACACTTACCCCGCTTTATCCTAGGCAGCCATTCGTGAGGCAGAGGGGGAGGAGAGAGTGCGCGGTATCCAACAGATGGCACTTGGGTATTTAACGTTCGCTAATGCCCCCAGTCGCTGCGGTGTAAATGGGGCGTGGCAGCAGCAGCAGCGGCACCAGCAGCCACAGTCGCAGTCGCAGCGCAACGAAGGCGACAGTTGGCGGCCGTTTCCTAATTACAAATCAGCGGTGGCGCCCCTAAAAAGCAGCCCAGAAGGAGAGAGAGAGAGACAGCAAAAGCGTATCCCTGCAGCAAAAAGTAAAAAAATAAACACAGAAATAACATTTTTTGTTGCTCTCTTTCTCTCTGTGTGTGTGTGTGTTGTGACTATTTTGTTGTTGTTGCCGTCTTGCGACTTTCTGGGTCAACAATTATGCAAAATACTCTTATTCGCGGCGCAGACCGTCGCATTTATCTGTCCTTTTGGTTTTGGGCCTTAAACAAAGCACCCTGCGCCTGCCCCCCGTCCACCCTGCGCCCCCACTGACCACTTGCCTGGGGCAGAGGCAGCACCAAAGGGAGCTGGCGCATCCGTTTTATAATTAGTTCGCTGTCCCCCGCAAGAAAGCGAAGCAGCAACAGCAGCAGCAGCAACAGAGTGGACAAAATAGCTGAAACCGAAGAGAAACGTTTTTAAACGAGACTTAAAGATTTAATTGCCAGAAATTTCTCTCTCTTGGTTTTTTTTCTTTGTTTTTTTTGAGTGTTTAGCTCGATTATGGCCCTTTTTGGCATCCCCAGGGAGCACGTCCTTGAGTTCGACTAATGTGATTGTTTTTGGGTTTGGTAATTAGGGTTCCCATTGTTTTCTTGTATCGGGAACATGGTTAAGCTTTGTATTTATGTTTCTCCAACTAACTGACCCGTTTACTGCCAGTTATTGATTGTTTTCCTCTCTATACACATCTGTGCAGAGCAATCAAGCTCGAAGCCATCATATTGTTGCTCAGCTCGAGTCTGACTCCTCTTGACTTTACAATAAGTAATTTAATAGTTTCACTCCCACTCTCTCCCTCTTCTATATCTCTCTTTCGCACACACTTGTTTGTGGTTGCTGTTCACAGAGGGCATTGGGGGCAGTGAGAAGAGTCAGACTGTATGCCGCTGCCTTGCAACTTGCTTTGTCAGCTTGCACTTTAGCCGCACGAATAGAAGATTGAAAGGAAGGATGCTTAAGGATTGTAGGCTACAGGGACAGGGGGGGGGGAAAGAGAGCGGTCTGTGTGTTGGTTGGCCTACGGCAAGTGCTAGTGACATCATTAACTTTTTCTTGGTTGCCTCGCACTCGACTTGGATACATTATGGTCCTCCCAGGCTGCACCTTGCGTTCTGCCGCTTTGCAGTTTGAAAATAAAATGTCTAAAAAGTTTGCACAAAACCTGGCTACGTGGGCAGTCAACCAGTTTGCGGTTCTGGTTAAGATTGCATCCTGCCTTTGTTTTTTGCACTGCAAGTGCTGGCAACATCAACATCCTCGGGGTGTTTATTGATTTGTATATTGAAACTGCATTACAAGTTTGCAGCAAGTTCTCGAGGCAACTTTTTCATTCGGTCTGGCAAACTTCTTTAGTTCGATTTACTTAATGTTATTTCTGGCAGCCAGTTTTCAAAACTAACACAACGTCCGCACAGCTGTGCTACGTATATCTGCGTACATAGTATACACAGTATATGCCACAAGTCGTGCACCTGCCATAGTTTATTTAAAGCAACAAATTCCGGCTCTCAATTCACATTCACAACCCCGAAAGATTCCTTTGAGTTTGGCTAGAAAAACTATTTAAATATTAGCCAGAGGTGGAAGGGAAATTCCTTTAATAGAATCATCTGGCTACCAGAAACCGAGATGAAGAAAATGCATACAATTTGGCAACACACATGTTGGGCGAAGCTATTTTGCTTATCCTCCGAATGCGAACGCCTTGAACGAGGCATGCCCCCTTAGACCACATCCCTCCCCCGTCCACCATGCTTAGGTCTCCTCGACTGGGCTGGCCCGAAAACCAAGCCAACTAGACATGATTTTGAACTTGTACGACAAACGGGCTGGCGTCGTGCGAGTGGCATTTGGAGCTGACATGGAAATACCTAAACGCACACACACACGCACACAGAGAGAGGGAGGCCTGTGCGAGTGCATTTCAGGCAGTTACCCACACAGCCACGCCTACATTAATGTTGGGGAACGGGCGGTAGCAGGCTCCCGTTTTGCACTAACCTCAACCTCATTTGCTGTACAGTGGTTAAGGCTGCACGAAATGGTGCACAAAATATTGGTATAGAAAGGTTTTTCAAAAGAAACTGCAGATTTACGTTTGTATTCATCTGAGCTTGGTCAGGTGAGTAATTTTGTTGTTATATTCATTTTAAGATTGATGCTGCATTCAGCTTTAATCAGATTTATAAAATTTATTTTTTTTTGAACCATAAAACTCTCAAAACTTCATCAGTAATCATCTAATATTGATTTGGTGTTGGTGGAAAATAAACCAGATAATGAAAATAAGACGAATGACAAGACATAGAGTAAAAGACTGTTGCGAAGTGTCAACACATAGAATGATAAACGAGAGCAGTAAACTTGTGACTGCGTTCCATCGCGTTACATACATTGAGAGCTAAGTAACTATTGTCATCAAACAATTTAAATAATATTAGGAAAAAAAACTGTCATTAAACAATTAAGTCATCATAAAATAAAACATTACATAAACTTAATGCTTAGGCACATTTTCCTCTACAACTGAGCTCTGATTTTCAATTAAAACTATCATAGGATTTTAAGCTCACGCAAGTAAACCTTTCTAAAGTAGATTTACAGTTCTTTTTGCTTTCTTCTTTGCACTGTATTCCATGCTGCAGTCCCACTGTGCACTTGTAATATCCTTGCAGTCCCTCTTGTCACACAATTTCATTTGTTGTTATGCACTCAAGGGGTCGTCGAGTACGTCTCCGTCGACATTGCATGATTACGCGCCCGCCGTCTGCAGTTGCCCCCGCCTGCCCCGCATGCCACATGCCACAGCCTCCTGCCCAATTTGCTTGCCATTTGGGCGCTCTCTCTCTGTGCGTGGCCCCCAGTACGCTTGGCGCGTGTAGCATTTGTTACTTATTTCTGTTGTGCCCAGCGGTGGCTGCATGCCCAAAGGGAGCGTAAACGCGAGTGCAGGCGAGCGTGTGGGCGGGACAGGGACAGCAAAAGGGAGAGGGAGTGGCTGTAGCCGAAGGCGGGTCGCCTAATCTGACATCGCTGCATATCGAGGTTAAAACTTGACAATAGTTCAACTCGACTTGCTGCACTCCCACGTCTTTATTGTCCTTAGCTGTTTTTAGCGGGGCTTAGCTCTGGGGTTACGTATACGCCGCGTTAACTTGTCGTCGTCGTCGTCGTAGTCAGTGTTGTCGACGACGTTCCCCAGTTCGCTGCTACAACCACGACAGCCAATATGCAAGACAGCAGCTCTCGACCAGCGTCGCCCTGCCACGCCCCGTTGCACACGACGCTCGCTGCAGATCGTGACCCAAATTATTTGCGCAAACACAAACGAGCGTATGTAGACTGTGCCTGTGTGTGTGTGCCAGTATGTGCTGCAATTGCAAGTGTCTTTAAGTTTTGTGCGGCTGCCTCGCGGCTCCCTGCCTGCCTATCTCCCTTCTTCCCCCCCTCTGCCATACTTCATCTTGTGCAAATCGGCATTTGCCTGTGCTCAGATTTTCGAGGTTAATGCGTGCAAAACTTTGAATTTAGTAAATTTCCTTTCTTGCATTCGCAATGCTGCCAACTTCTGCAGTCTTCCGGCCTGTCTCCCCTCCCCATCCTCGTTCTTCTTCTACTGCTCTTCCTACTTTCCATTGCTTGCCGCTTGCCGCTTGCTGCTTATAAGTGCATCTAATTTATTTGTATTTTGTGTTTGCGCCACAGTGCGTATACGTGCTGCTTGCTTTTTGCTGCCGCCTGCAACATCACAACAACAAAACGGCAACAACAACGAGAGGCAGCAGCAGCAAGCACATAAGAACAACAATGTAGACGACACTGGCACTCGTTTAAATTAAAGTTTCTGACCCAAATTTATGTTAGAAGTTGATATTTTCTTTAGCATTAGTTTCAGGTTCTCTCCCACCAACCTCTCGCCCTCTCTCTCTCCCTTTGCCTTTGCTCGGCAATATTCTAAAAAGCAACATACGTGACAGTATTTTGTAATTTTGCGTAGCAGCGACGAAATGAGTTCATTCCGAGTTGCGTCTAAGGAAATGCACTTGTCTAAGCAGCCAGCACAGCATACCACTCCCCTCCCATCCTCTACACCGCAGTCCCCTTAAGCCACAGTAACCACCCCGACGGAATCCCAGAGTCTTTGTGCCCGGAATTGTGTGCGACTTTAGTTGCAGTAATGGCGAAAGTAAATTCTGGAAAAATTCTCTAGTTGTGGCATTTGTGTGACCACGTGCAGCTCTTGTTTTTTCAATTAAATTGGATTTAGAATTCTGCCATAAGAACCTGACAACGACGAGGCAACAGCAGCAGCACCAGCAGCCAAAGAATGCTTTTGACTAATGCCAGTTGAAAGTGTGCGGAATTTATTCATCATTTGCTTGTGCAGATCTGAGATAAGAACTTCAGTGTCTCTCCTTCTCTCTTGCCTTGCTCTCTGTTCCACATTTGTCACTTGCAGTGCTCTGCAGTTTTGGGAGTTCATCTTTCTATTGCATAAGTATTTTCAATCTTAAAAGAAACTATATGCGTAAAAAGTTGTTTTAACTAGTTAAATATTGATTAGCGCGTAAATTGCGAACCTCCTTTGTGCAATCGTAATTAGATTTCGCTTTCTGTTCAACAGATTGTAGCACATTTACTGCTAACACAGTATCTTATCTCGGCGCTTAATTAAACATCGTGGGAGGCACGTGGGATGGGGAGGGAAGGGAGCGGAGTGTGGAAGAGGCTGCCGCGCAAATTGTTCAAAATGAGTTAGTCAAACAAGGCGCAAGGCCAGGCCGGCGGCAACGTTGCACATAGAAGAGAAGGCATAAGCAAAAATGGAAAAAATCACGAGAAAAGAAACTTAATCAAGTCGATTCTTCAATACTCTATAGAAGATAATATGGAAACTAGCTTTCGATATAAGGCAAATTACCTTTGTTAGTAAGAAAAGTAAGTGTGTTTGGCAAATTTGAATCTGCATTATAAATACGGCTTATAAAAGTCTTTTAAAAATTATTCTTTTATAATACACCTTACTTAAGTCTTATTCAAATCAGTCTTATATGATATCATGGATTTCCAGCTGCGCCACAAATGCATGCAACCTTTCGTAAGAGCATAAAGAAGAAACTCGCTGGCAATGTGGCAGAAATGGAATGAGTCGCCAGAGGAGGTTTATAGGGCGCAGTGAATTCAGCTCGCAGCCTGGTCAGGCTCATAAATATGTATGGGTGTCTATGTGTTGGTGAGTGTGATGGTGTGTGTGAGTGCGAATGTATGCGCACGCGGAGTGGACAACTATGTGCTATGCTGCGTGTTGGTTCCTGGTCAGCGCCGCGTGCTAATTATGATGAAAGATTTCTGCATCTTTTAGCGTTAATCCATTTGGAAAATTAGAAATGAAAATTTAATGAAATTTCCACCAACTTTGCCGGCATTTGCGTACATTTTCCACACTTTTCATTTTTCTTTTTGTTCTTTTTTTTTGCAGTTTCCCCGTTTTTTATTCGTGCTCCTCTCACAGGCAATTAGAGCGAGCGTCCCTTGTAAATAGACCGAAAGCAGAAACTAATAATTGGAATTGAGCTGGAATCGAACTAGTTCTGGAGCTGGAGCTGCCATCGTCTGCAAACTTATTGGAAAAATGTCAACAGTTTCTGCACAAAGTTCTTTAACCAGCGACAAAAGTCATCGATGTCCAGCGTCCAGTTGACGCAAGTTTGCAGTGCAAAGTTCAATGAGACAGTGTCACTGTGTATGTGTGTGTGACCGAAAGGGAGAGAGAGAGAGAGAGAAGAAGACACTTCTGGCAAACATTTATAATGCCATCAGTCATTAATTTTATGAACTAAAATGCTTCTAAAATGGACATTAATTTCGTCCGGCTGACGAAACAGCGCGCAATTAACGCCTCTCTTCTTTGACTCTCCATTCTCGCTGAAGTAACTGTCCTTCCCTCCCTCTTCCTCTCCCCCTGGCTGCTTTACAGCACGCAGTTGCTTTATAACACGTTTTTAATTACCCGTTTGCCCCGGAATGACAGCAATATGGCGATGGGGCAATGCGGCAATAAGCGACTGCGAGTTGAGAAAACAATTAAAAATGTCGTAATTGTCGCCTTAATGTTTTTCTGATAACATTTCATCCTCCCCTGGCACGTGTCCCCTCCACTGAAGAAGAGGGAACTCGCATTCCCAATGGGAAACACGCATAGCACGCGAAACTTGTGCAAATTCAATAAAAGTTTAATTTGAAGACGCTTAAACACAAATTTGAATAGTCACACAACATGCATAGGCTGCCATAAGGGGTGGGCTGAGAACGGTTATATAGCACATTTATGCAAAACTAATAAAAAAGAAGCCAAACAGAATATAGTGGAATTTTTCAAAAAGTTTCGATGCTCCATGCGAACAGCGAACATGTTTCGTGGCCATAAAACATGGCAGGGACTGTACTTAATGACCGATCCGATGGCCAGGCCAAACCAGCTTTGAATCATTAAACGCACTTGTGCGAACCAAAGCGCTATGCGCTGCAGATGTTGCTCCGCTTTCCCGGGGGCGCTGGCCATCATCATCGCTGTCCGAATAGTTGTGGACAGAGGATTGCTAAGAGTCCAGTTGAATTCTAGAAATTCTACTTTTATTATAAAAGAATACAATGGAAAGAAAGAATTAAAGGTTCTTCGGCATGTTGCTGCATGCTAAGCAACTTTATAATACTTTTATACTAACACAATACACAAAGATATATTAAGCATTTCTGTTTTCAACTACCAATACATATGAAAGCTGTATAAATAATTAGATTTTAATAAACTTTAACAGGGAAATATGTATTGACCAGTTTCAAATACAGCAAATGTACAAACTGATAACCGGCATAACAAGGTTTCTGTCGTAGAAACTAAAGTCTTTTTCTATTAAAGTGTACTTCAATGAACAGCCAAGGAAATTACTCTTTCTCCATTTACTTACTTTCAAAGTTGCCTCAGCTATTTCGCATAACAATCTGCTAACGAACCCAACCTAATCAAGCTGCAAATTATAATCCTGCGCTGGCAGTCTATTCACAAGGTTATATGTATACTACGCACTTCCGCCTGAACTTCTTCTTCTTGCTACCTGCAGGTCAGGGAGACAGCAGCAACAAGAAGGACTCTTCCCTTGCCATAATAAAGATGCATATTTCAATCTTAATGAAAATAGTTACAATTCAGCTGACTTCCATAAACAACATTTTCCTACTGTGCTGCTGTTAATGTAATTACCGCAGCATTTTTCTTTGGCTTACGCACACTCGCACACGCACTCCCACAAGGGTATACACACACACATACGCAGCTGAGATGTTTTCCAAAGGACGCACGCCGTAACTGACAGACTCGTGCTGAAACTCCTTCGATTGGCGCAATGTTCTTATCAGGCGTTGAGCGTACGCCTTCCTCAACCCCTCTCTGTGTGTCTGTCTCTCGGCCAGTCTGTCAGTCTGTCGTACAGTGCCATGTATAACGGGGCGTCTGTCCATGTGCGTGCTCCTACGTAGACTCATTAAAATTGACCAGCCATTATTACAGGAACGTGCCTTCTTTTCTGAGTAATTTATTCGTTTGCCTACGCTCGACTCTTTTGATGCTGGGACAGGAGGTGCCCACTAGGGTGCTGCTCCTGCGCCTCCTGCCGTGTACTATGCTGTGAATGGTGAATGCTTTAATGGCTCCACTCAATTATTGCGCCGATTTCACTTTATTCATTTAACTATTGCCCCATGCTGCCCTCCCACATGTCCCATGTGCTTCGCAGTTTCCTTGAACACATATGGATATTGATAAAACAAAAAATAAAGGAAGATATCTCCAGACACATATGTAGCATATGCGGATAGTTATGCGTGACACATTACTCAAAATGATTTTGCTTCTGATAGATAGACAAAATGATATGTGTGCGCTTATTGTTTGATTTGCCAAAAGCTCAAATTGAACGCCTACATCAGAGTCCTGACGTATCTGCATTCGATGCCATTGAAATTTTATAAATCATGTGCAGATTCTCTGCTTCTTTCTTTACATATCTCTTTTTTTTTCGTACTTCTTCCATTTTAGTTGTCTTTTTTTTGGTCGTCCTGGTCCTGTGTGCTGTGCTGTGTGAATGGCGAGCGTTTACGGAGCCAGGCGAAAAGCCACAAAACACATTCATCAAATCCGCAGAGTCATTCATCATGGGTAATATATTTGACATTGTCAGTGATGGATAAATACTACGTAGCACCCAATGCGCTGGACCGACGACGCGTCGGGCGGGCGACGTTGGTTGAAGCTCTACAACGACAACAACTACAACTACAACAACGGCAAATGGCAACAGACACAACTACAGCAACAATGTGTGCGGAAAAAAAACAAACTACAAGCAGAGAGGATAAGATATTCGGCAACCCGGAAGCATATCGTCCTCTGCATGTTAAGCTCGAATTTCTCGTTTCGTTGCATGAAAATTGCCTCGAAATTGATTTCGTTTCAGTTCCGCATCGGACACAGGTGAATTGTAATGCGGCGGCATTTCACCATTGTTCCAATAGGGGAAATGTACAGACACATGTATCTTTATGCATACATAGTACATATTAACACATATTCATACTCACATGACACACTTTTAAAGGGTCAACTGGGGTGGAAGTGTTCAGATAAGCTTAAATTTTAATATGTTTAAATTAAAATACATAACACATGTTAAGCATGTGAGCATAAAAGAAAAGAGCCCAAATCTATGATTATTCACATGGCACACTCTACTTAGGGCTTTATTCTTCAGCACTTTTAAGGTATTCAGAATAATGCAGCAGAAGTTTGCTTAGTAAGGGAACTCGAAACAGAAAGTATTATTTTCTAATAACAAATATCCATCATTCCCTAAAACTTTTACTTAGTTGGTGAAAATATTCTTCAACATTTCATTCAGTTCAATTAACTGCACAACTTTTTGTTAACTTCAACACAACTTGGGCTTCGGACCTTTTTCATTAGAATAAATGAATGTGAATTGGCAGAGGCTTCAGTTCAGCTAGTTTTTGTATAGTTTTCTGTTTTTCTGTTAATATGAAAATGAATTTTTGCATTTCACGTTAGAATAGTTCTTTCGACGGAGGAATTGTTATTAATGGGCGACGGCCATATGAATTGACCAAGTGGAGGAGGGGAAAGCGGAAAGACGAGGCGTTTTGTTAAGTTCTTTATTTCAATTTCCGGCAGTTTTGGCGCTGAATGCGATAAGTTGCCATTTGGCGACTGGAAAAGGAGCACGAGCTAGAATCGCGAATTGGAGAGGGAGAAAAGTTTTGAAATAACTTCAAATGCGCGCAAAAAGAAAGCAGGCAAGCGAGCGAGTGCGAGGCATAAAGAAAATTCAAGCGAAATGGCTCGGAGTCTGAGGCTCGGCAAACCGTTACTCTGCTTTTAGAGGGCAACTAAGCGCGAAAAGTTTCGCTTTTCGGCTGGTAGGGACAACAACGGAGACCAGAACGGAACTGTAGGCGCACAGGGTGGGACAAGACGAGGTGAGGGAGACGACAAGAACGATGAAGATGGTGTTCTAAATAAAATAAATTCGATTCGCATTCGGTGTGCTGCGAACTTACTTGGGCACTGGGGAGCTGTGCCTGGCCAGAGGCCTCTTCGTCCCCTCATTTCTTCCCACGCCCCAAATACAGTTTTTTGTGGCACACTTTTTGCTAAGCATTTGCTTGTTTTTTTGTTTCTTTCTTCGTTTGTTCGTTCTTTTTTTTTGGCATTGCCTTCAAGTCGCGCTGCCACATTAATTTCACTTCTTATAAATCTCGCAAGATTTTTTACTGCCTGCCGCTAGGCCAGCAGACGGAACACCGAAGACCAAAGAACGAAGAACGAAACTTGCTGCTCGTTTTCCTTTCAACGCTGTGAAACATAAATTATTTGAAGAAAATTTAAAGCCGGCAAATTCGACGGTGCTCTTGAGTTGTCTTTAAAATCGCGCAAAAATCTCATATTTCATTTTTTATCAGTTCGATTAGAAGGCGCTTAAATGCTTTGCCCCGAACTTTATTCAATTAGTGTCAATATTTTAATCGCATGCGATTAATTTCTGTTTGGCAGCGTTATTTTTCAAAATTGCCAAATTTGTTTACCATAAACATTGACAGAGCCGAAATTGAGGCAATGTATTTCATTATATTGGGATTATGTAAATTTACATACGTTTCAAATTAAATAAATGTTGTTCGTTGCGAGATTCGCTTTCCACTATAGGTAGTCAACGTATTCAGAAATAAACAAGATGATTTATAGTAGAAAATTTGTAATATACTCTGGCATTGCAATGCAGAACTAGACCTAATTTGAACAATAATAAAAGCATTGCATACTTTTCAGAGGAAAACGAAGTAGTTTTGCATCTTATCAGAAATATAGTAATTATCTTAAAATTAATAGTTACAAATCAGTAAACGTATCATATCAGAACAAAAAGAAATTGTATTTCAATAAACAGTTTGCTGCGCTATATTAATGGCATATTCTGATACTGCATAAATTGCGTAATGGTGTTTCTTTTTGTTTTTGTTATTGTTTTGGCTTTAGTTTTTGGTGCTTGTACTGGTTGTGTTCTGCTACCGCGTATTTAATTATGTTAAAAGCCAAATTATGCATTTTGTTTTTGGGCAACAACAAACTATTTTAATGAAAAGGGGCGTCTTCTCATTTACCTTAATACAGCGTTGACAAATTGTAAACAACCGGAATGATTTAGATTCATGAAGGTGTTTTAATACTCTGAAATTCTAAGGAGAACACAGCAAAGTCATTAAAGTTCCTTCTAATTTCTTCCGACTGAAACTGTCTGTATATTGATTTTCGCATATTCTCCTACTTATACCTTTTAAATTTCCATGTGTTATTCCTAAAGACCCGAAACCTAGCACACACACAAAGGAGAAGCGGAAAGAGAGACAGAGTGAGTATGGATGAAGAGAAAGAGAGATAGATAGTGAGAGAGAAGGGAGGCTGTAGCAACCCGAAAAACAACAACGAAACTACCTCAACAATTAAGCTAAAACGGTTGCCTGTGGTTTCAGGGTGACCGTAATTATAAGTTAAGCTGCTATTAATTATGGCGCCTAATAGAGCCCTGCGAAGGGGGCGTTGCCCCCACAAACGTGTCTATATGTAAGTAGTATGTATGCATGTTTGTATACATATGCTTAACCTTAATGTCACACACTCGCTTCCCCACTCACACACACACACACAGACAGGAAGCTATTGCTGGCATCGACAAAATTTATCAGACCCGGGTATAGGCTAATCTGTCTGGCAGCTCGAAGTCAAACGCTTTTCGGGCCCCTCTCTGGCTCAACCCGCAATTACCTATGACACAACCCAAATGAAATCCGAATTAATTTGCCAATAGCGAAAGTTTCCTATCAAATTTGCATGTCATCCACACACTCACTCACACTCAGTGGCACACTCGGCATCTGTTCCCAGTTACTCTCGCTGCTAATTAGCAATAAATATGACGTTTGCAACTATTGAAAATAGCTGCAATTGAATCAATTGAACCGCATTATGAAATATTGTTGGGGCTTTAGGCGGAATTTATACACACCCACACCCCAAATCATACACACTCACCTGCACACCCACACCACGTGCGCATTCCCGACACAATGAAGGGGTTAATTAGTTCGAACAGGTTATTGGCCATTTGGCACGTTGATTGATTCAGCATTTGGGCTTTGTTCTAGCTTTTCCAAATTGATAGTCAACAACAATTGCAGTGTTTCCCCTGTCCCTTTACCCCAAAATAAGAGAGAGACAGAGAGAGAGAATGACAGCGAGAGGAGCGTGGGAAAAGTGGCATAAATGAATTTGAAATGAAACTTACACTTCATGTACTTTCCGTCTGACTGTCGCCGCGTTTATTTCGCTTTATTTGGGCCCCGTTTGAAACTACACCACACTCCCTACTCCTTCCCACTCTACTCCACTTCTTCCTCTCTCGGATACGTACAATGTATCTGCGCAGCTCTACATAAATTTTCCTTGCAAATCTGCATAAAATCAACGCTAACAAGAGCAATCCGAAAGCAGGCAACATCTTTTCGTACAGACTACACCGAGTGTTTTCATCTGGACTGACTGCTCAGTTGGGAGCTGTTTTGGAGTGAGGGGAGGGAGTTGGGATGGGTTGACTTGGAAATCTGTTACAAGTTAGTACAACATACCAATGTTGCAATCTTGTCTACCCGCGTCTGCTCGGCTCTTTGTTGTTCCTCTCCTTGTTGTTGCCGAGAAATCGACTAAAAGTCGGCAGAGCCGTCATGCAAGATATTCATTTGACTGAACAATACGCAAAACTGAAGTCTGAAGTGGAACTTTGGCATGCGTACTTCTAATAAATACATCAAGTTTTCGTGTAAGTAGAAGAACTTTAAATATGAGAATCAAATTCGTATCGAATTTAATTTAAAGCTGCGAGGAAAGATCGGAAATGACAACATGAAGTGTATATAATAGAAATATGCCTCCTTCTGGCCATATTAAAGTACCCTCTGTCTTCTACTCATTAATTGAAACAATAGCTATTACATCTGAAGAAAACATGACTACACATACATGTATAACTGACTAGCCCCTAACTCAACCGATAATTACAAGAAATCGAACTGTACCACAAACCATGAACCAGGTCATTTCTGTGGAACTGCAAGTGATTCGAGTTACGGTTTCTGTTACGATTGACATTTGAATACGTTAGCAGGCGAGCAGACAGGGTAGTGGGGTTGGGCAATCACTAATTGACAATCTAGATCTGATAACGGGCAAGCCGCTTACAGGCCATTGAACATACTCAGCAAGGGTGGACATGGCGTGCGGGTATAGTGAGGGGATAGTAATGGTCGACGCTGTGGTCTGTTGACAAGGCAGCTGACTTGAGTTCAGTTCAGTTGGTCGCAATGTAAAACAAAGTTTTACGAGACACGGGAAATGGGGAGACATTATTGTGGAATAGGCAAATAGATAAACTGACAACGGGACTGAGCAGAGCCAAGACATGCATGTGTATCTGTTATGCTTCATGGATAACAAACGACTTTATGTTTATGTAAATTACGACTACAACGCCGTCCGGAGTGCAAAATATGATCAACGCCCATAAAGGGCCATTGCAGGCTCTCAGTCTGGCTGGCATAAACTTTAAAACGTTCACTGAAACAGCACAAGAAATGTATTCATATATATGTTTGTATATATGTATGTATGTGTGTGTGTGTGCACTAAGTAAACATCAGCTAGAAAACTACATAAAAATTCCATTTGCAGCAGAACATGAAAGCTGAGCGGAGCAAGCGGGCGCACCAGCTCGCATTACACTAGATCTGAGCTACTGTAGTTCCCTATATATGGTATATGTACATATTCCTTGTATATATGTTACGTATATATATATACATATATATGTACTCTTTACTGTGCCCACATTTGCATTTGACTATTGTTGAAAAACTCACAATGTAAAGCGCATTCCGACATTAACGAAGCGTCCAACGATGACGTGTGCATCGGGGAATGCACTTCAGACACGGAATGAAATCTCTTTCCTCAAAGAACATTCCATGTGACAAGGTGTATTTAATATGTTTTTTGTTCACAGCCTGCACAAAAGCTTCGTTAAGTAATTCACAGTTGTAAAATGAATTATCTAAACTGAGACTCTAGTTTTTCTCTTCAATTATTATAAAAAATAGACTGCCGGCTCTAGCACTGCTAGTAGGTCAGTCAATAATGGCCCTAATATCGACAAATATCAACTGCCGTACTCCATTATTATATTGTAGACGCTGTTGGGCGCATTTCATAGAGAATTAATTGAAGCCCTTCTACAATGGAATTCAATCAATCTCAAATTGTCGATGATTACATATGAAATTCAATTAGAGGATTGAAATCCAATATGACACGAATTTGATTTGAAATTAAGATTTTATTGCATGCCATTATCGATTTGAAAGCTTCACGTGCAGAGTAACATGTAATTTATTTCAGCTTGGCAATTGAAAATGTGAAGTCAATGGAAAAACTATTTTGAATTTTGTTATATTTTTTGCACAGCCAAAAAAGGTTTCAAATATTAAAGTAAAATGTTACTATTCATATAGCTGAGAAGGGGACTAAGCTACCTTTGCATTCATATCACATTCATGTTTATAACGTATTCAGCATTATAAAGTGCGTTTGTTCACACGGAAACTCATGTTTGAAACTATAATATATATTATATCAGAGACTTTAATGGCCCCTTAGCGTCTGTCGTCGTGTAAGTCACACGCAACATTAGTGAAGTCACATGGAATAATAAAATGATATTTGCGATCTGAAATAATGTTATTAGCATTGTAAGCTTGCGTCGATAAATTGAGCATTTAGCTTCATTCACATTTGGATTGTCACGTTTGGATGCTCCCGCCACGCCCCCGCCTGTGGCAAACGAAATAAAATGATACTCGCCAGTCGGCGTTCTATATAGTTTAAGGTGTGCTCTCTACGACTGCGGATCATGAGTTGTACGACACTTTGGATTTGTTTGCTGCTCTGCCTTGCATGGAGCCAGGCGGATCCTCTGTTGTTGGTGGACACAGCGAATGGGCACGTAAAAGGACTCGATAATGGTGGATACTATAGCTATGAATCGATTCCGTATGCAGAGCCACCTTTGGGTGAACTGCGTTTCGAGGTACCGCAGCCATACAAGGGACAATGGACAGAACCCTTTGATGCCAGCAAACCACCAGTGCTCTGCATGCAGTGGACGATCTATTTGATGGACCATGCAGATAAATTGGCGGGACAAGAGGACTGCCTGACTGTCAGTGTGTACAGACCCAAGAACGAGAGTCGCAAGAGCTTTCCGGTGCTGGTAATTATACATGGCGGCGCGTACATGTTCGGCGGAGCAGCAGAAGCTGGACACGAATACCTCATGGCACATGGCAATTTGATTGTGGTTAAGATTAGCTATCGACTGGGTCCGTTGGGATTCCTGAACACTGGAGATGCTCCATTGCCAGGTAATCTGGGATTGAAGGATCAACGGCTGGCCCTGAAGTGGATTAAAAGTAACATTGCTAATTTCGGCGGAGAACCAGAGAATATTATACTTATTGGACATTCCGCCGGCGGAGGAGCGGTTCATTTGCAGGCCCTGCATAGAGAGTTCAATCAGTTGGCCAAGGGCATCATTGCAACGAGTGGAAATGCCCTTGCCCCCTGGGCCGTCCAGCCAAGCACCAGAGAAAGAGCCTTTGAACTTGGTCGTCATTTGGGCTGCGATGTAGCAGATGATTCGGCGGCACTCAAAGATTGCCTAAAGACAAAGGATGCCAGCGAAATTGTCAGTGCTGTGCAACACTTTCTGGTCATTGGGTTTGTGCCCTTCGCCGTGTTCGGTCCCGTAGTGGAGCCAGCGGATGCCACGGATCCCTTCTTACTTCAATGGCCCATTGACATCATCAAGAGTGGACAATTTGAGCCTGTGCCTTGGCTAACCACCTACACCAAGGAAGACGGTGGCTTCAATGCGGCAATGTTGATGGAGAAACAGGAAAATGGAAAGGAGCTCATCGACGAGCTGAATACACGTTGGATCGAGCTGGCCCCAGATTTTCTTTTATATCGCTTGGGAAAAACCAAAGAAGAATTGGATCAACATTCGCTGGAACTCAAGCAGAAATATTTAGGCGATCGCAGTTTCAGCGTGGAAAGCTATTGGGATGTGCAGCGCATGTTTACGGATGAATTGTTTCGGAACAGTGTCAAAGAAGTCATTCAGCTTTATAAGGAGCACGCAAAAAGCCCCCTTTATGTCTATGTGTATGACAATCCTGCAGAATTTGGACTGGCCCAATGGCTATCGAAACGCAATGATGTCTACTTTGGTAGGTGAAACTATTAGACTACTCGAAATAATGATAAATTCTCTTCATTTCATTTTATTGTGGATCTAATTCTCAGGATCTGTTCATTGTGACGACATTCTGCTGGTCTACAATGCCACATTTCGTGGAAAATTGAGGCCAGATGAGGAAATCATATCAAGGAATATGATACAAATGATCGAAGGTTTCGCAGCCTGCGACAAGGGACTGATGACCTACGATAGTTGTGAACTCGTTAATAATTTGGGGAAGAAGAAGATGCAAGTGTTGCTGATAACTCGAGATGGTTGTGAGAACAAGGAGTTGGACGAGCTGCCCTAGCCCAGCCTGCTCCCACTATTTATTGTACTTAAAGGTGAAAGTAATAAACTATCTATTCCAACTCTCGTACTTCAACTCAAGAAAATATAAAACCCTATACATAGATAAGGAGAGATGAGTTCAGTTATGTTGCCCAAATATATTCTTTATTATTGGGTCATTTCTTAACTCTCTAATAAAAGAACTTTAAAGCTACTTCCACACATACTTTAATAACTGTTTGGCAGCTACTTTTCTTCCCTCCACTTCGCTAACTTCTTTTGGGCTGTACGACCTTTTTTAGCATCAACTCGATTAGTTTGCCACCTGATGGATGTGCTTGGTACAGTTTCAAGCCAGATTTATGGCACAAGCGCCGGACTCTTTTATCACTCTCGGGGGGCAACTCCGAAGTGCAATTCGGGTACGTTGAAACAATCTTCATAAAAACTATGTATGTAGCCATATAATATGGGCAATTACTCGCCTCCTACGGCGGGTACTTTTACGATATCTTACTTATTTGCCGAGGCGGGCCAACGCTACGGCTACTCAATCAATATTGGATTTTGCCGCAATCACAGGCACAGGCACACACACACACACATACAGAGGAACTCGCACATATATGAAGAATTTATTGTGCATGTCGGCGGTTTGTTTGCTGGCCAAACATGAGGCCAAGTGTGTGGACGGACACGAGGAAGCAAGGACAGAAGGGGACACTGAGCAACAATAGATAGAGAAGCACACAAAAAACAAATAGTCCGAATGAGCAAATAAATTAAATTAAAATGTATACAAACATAAATTATTTAGAGATAATGTACTATACCAAGCTGCGTCCAAAGAGGAATGGGGATAGAGAGGAACACAGAGGGATAGAAAGATCAGGCCACATCAAGCCACTCACAATAAGCAGGTCGGCCGCAAACCGCAGCCCCCACAATAAATGCAATAAAAGCAAATTCAATTGGCGGCCATAACGAAACCGAAAACGAAAATACGCCAGAAAGTGAAGCTGGCGGAGCAAAGAAGTTGGCCACAAACAAAGACAAATAAGAGCAGCACCGAATTCCTGATAAATCACCGAAAAATGAGAACTCAAACTTGGCCAAGAAGAAAGTGAAATAAAAGAAATATGTTTTCTCTTGCTTTTTTATTTGTATTCTATATTCTTGTTCTGTTGATTTTCTGCTTTATCGAGTTTTCCTGCTTCTGGGAAACCCTCAAAAACGAATGCGGAACATTCACCTGGTCTGCGTTGGACGAGGCTGTTGCCGCAAGACATAAGCAAACAGTACGAACAAATTTATGAAATGGCCCAAACTGTACTGGCCGTAAGTGTTAACGTAATTGAAAGCTCGGGGTACGAAGTGTGACGCACAGTCGAGCAACTTGGGGTTCAGTTTGTGGTTAGTCGGTTAACAATTTCCTGCCAAATGGAATTTAAATGCAACTTGAAGTAAAAAGAAAAACCTCAATAGCAATTTTGTCTTTATTAAAAAATAGCAACAACTCTTCTCAGATTCCTTATGCATATTTTCAGTTGAGGTAAGATGGAATAGAATAAGATAAGTCTGACTAGCGACTAGTCGAAGCTCGTATGCCCTTACTACATATTGTGACTACATATTGTATTAAAAGTAAAAGCTTTTACAAAACAAGGTTACCCTAGGCAAATGTAAAAACATCTTACTTCTTACAGCACTTCGCAAAACTTATTTAAATGCAAAACGCTAAAGCTTGTGTGCTTGTAGAGTCAATTTCAGATTTGAATTCGCGCTGAATTTGCATTTAGCTCTATTCAAAAAATCGCTGTCAAATATTTACGTGTATACATATTTATATAACATATGTATGTATATCATATTGCATTATGATCAATTGATTCCTTTTTCAAATAAATCGAATGCAGGTTATGAATGAAAGCGATATATTGTGTGTTCATAATTGAACCAATCTGCTGGGATAATGTTGCAGGAAAATCATGTTGACACTTAAAACATATTGAGTTCAATTGACCTATGAGCTAACATATACTGTTATGTTAATAGTTCAAGTTTATTAAGTGTGACCTTAGTCGATAAACTATCGTATGTTGATAGAAGAGTGTTGATTAACGCTGAAAAGCATGACAGTGTCGAAAACGTTTAAGAAAGCCAAGTGAACAGAGTAAAATTGTGCGAAGACATTTTTTATTTATATTGCTTTAAAAACATAAAATTTATAGTATTACATATCTCTACAATACGACTATAGCTGAGCTCCTAAAACTTTAATGCCATTGATATTAAAGATCATAAAATTGGCACAAGTCGTGCCAGCCGAATAGATCTGCTATGCTCCAGCAATGATTGCTCTCGCATATACAAACGTAACTGCAGTGGGGCCTTGAAGCAATTACTTTTGGATAGTTAACCATAATGTGGACTGGTAACAGTTATTTATTTAGTGGAAATGACATATGTTCGTATAAATACTTGACGACAAGTTTCCGGAGCGCTCAAGCTGAAATCTGTCGCAGTTTTTCTGTCATCTTGTCAGTTGCTGTTGCCGTGGTTGTTGTTATTGTTGTTGTTGCTGTTGTTACTGTGTTAGTTAGTTTGACAACCTTGGGCTGTGGTTTCCGGCTTGTCCAACTATAAGACGAAGTACTTGCCAACTTCATAAAATATTCAGCTGCACTTTAGCCTGGCAAACTGGCGCTAAGAACTTGCCTGCAATCACGTTATGAGTATTTGCCCGCCAGCACCTTGACTCGAGTGGAGTCCAGCGAAAAGCTCAAGCTGAAGGCGGGGACGAAGTTAAAGTTAAGGTCTTGTCGTAGCCAGCAGCCCGGCAGGCAGGCAGACTGCACCGGAAGTGCAAATCGTAGCATTGCCAAATGGCAGATTAAACTGGTGTTAAGTTGCGGTGAAGGTTGCCAGCCCCATTCGCATTTGGCATTTTCGGTCAGTGATGCCAAGTTGGCTTGTTTCAAATGACAATACTGTAAGCACATTGATTAACACTGACTGCTGTTAGCATGACTATCTAGAATAAAAAGGAATGTAAAAGGAAAAACATAATGTGTCTGTCAGGTGAAACTTTAACTTGTTTTAGCTAGTTTGGCTGGCAACATGTCAAATATAATAATATTCGAATTATGTCTTTGGATGTGTATCACAATTACAGCTGCCTCATCACTGGCAGCAGGCAGCTCTTCTAACTAAATATGTATATCGCGGTGAGTACTCAAGACCACTCAAAACGCGACGGTGAATAAGCTGCTCACGCAGAATAAGCGTCGATTTGGCAGGCGCTCGTCCAGCCGCTTAAGTAATCCCAAGACCCTGACATGACAGTAATTGCGCTTAAACGCATCGCTTATGGCATTCTCGACACACATTGCGCATACGCCGCGTGCACGCAGAAATGAAAACTCAGAGAACAAGTGACATTTTATTTATGGACGCCGGCACATAACTCGCATGCGACTTGGAATGCAAATGCCTAACACTTGTGTGTTGAATGGAATAGGGTTGAAGGGCGGCAGTGAGGGGAGAGGTATGAGGCAGTAGGGGAAGTGGAAGGCGTAGGGGACATTATGGTGTATCGAGGGGCATCCAACGGGAATGGCGATGACAACACCTTCTGCTACTGCAGCTGCAGCTGCCACAAACAGCAGCAAAATGTTGTTGAAGGACATGCCCTGGAAAACATGCAACACAACAACAAGAGCAACAACAACAGCAACGGCAGCAGCTACGAGAACAAGCAACAACGTTGAATTCAAAACGTCGTCGGCATTCGGGCATTCAGTTGTGTAAACATTTTAATTTCTGCAGCAAACAAATGCGCAGCAGCCACAGCCTCAGTCTTAGCCACAGTACGCCTCCCTTCCCCCACACACCACGTTCCCTCTTCGTGCAACACACGGCATGTGGACCATGGTCGCTCTCCAGCCTCTGTCCATGTCTATGTGCCTGTGTGTCTATGTGGGATGCATTCGTTTGGCGTCAAGACGATGATTGTGCCCGTCCAATGCTGTGGGTAACCGTATTTGAATATCCAGCTTCAATTTCAATGCATTGCCGAACAAGCTGTGCGAGATATCTACACAAGAACACAGATGTGTCTCCGGCAAGGCAAGCACAGAGCATGATATACGCAATTCAAATACAGCGAGAGAAAGCAATGCAAGTTAGGGTCAACAACGGGTTAAGCTATGCACAGCAACTCAAACTGAACTCTCTCTGTCTTTATTCTCCTTCTACACTTATCATATTCCACACCTATCGGCATTCACTTCATTCACGTGACTCACGCGACCATCGCTGTTGGCAGGCGCAGCTTATGAAATCTAAGTTTCTGTACATTTTCGCTGCAGTCCCCAAATGCCGTTTAGCTTGGCTCTCGCACACACTCACACATTCTCACATTGCATTGCAGAAGAATATGCTTTTTGTTCGGTTTATGGCATTTTCTGCTGCCATAAACACCAGCAGCAAGTCCATTGCATTCCCAACCTCCCTCTTTGTCGTCCGCATGTCCCATTACTGCAGAAAATGCAGAAAAAATAAAGCAAAAGGCGAACTGAGAAACCGCATTTAGCACCGCCACACACAATAATGTTTATTTGTATATAAAATATATAACATATACATGCTATATATGCATGTATGTATGTATGTGCGCTAGGCATGTATTCATATATAGCATAAGTATTCATAACATTGCGAGAATACAGGCTATGCTTTTTGTGCACAAATGGCAGATATGCATTTCAAGGATACAGTTACAAAGCGAGCGACGACAGAGAAAGCGAGAGTGAGCAAAGGAAGGCAGCACAGAAAGAGAGAGAGAGAGAGAAGGGTAGCGGGGGGAAGAGTCCTTCTCACAAAAAGATGAAAGTTTGTTTTACATTTGCAGCTGCACTTCGCGCAATTAATTTTTGAAAAATTCAAAAAATTGAAATTTACCCACAGAGCAAAAGAAAACATTTTCATTTTCCCCGACAGTTTATTATTTTTAATGAGGCATATTATGCGAGTAATCAAGCATACACACACACACACAACACCCTCCAAATGCCCTTTATGGCCACACCGCCTCGCCTGCTTGCGCCAACCACAATAAAACATAATGAGAGACTTTCATTAAAAACTTTATATAGTATTTAAATAGTTTTCATTTGCTGTGCATGCTCAATGTGGTTCAGGGTTGCGCTTTGCGCCCAAATCCTGTTAAGGTTATAACTATTTATGCAAGCAGATTGATCAATTGAACCATGAAATATATATTTATCGAAGTTTCAATAAAATTCAAATGAATAATTTAATTTTTAATTATTTATTTAATAATATATTTTTATTCATTTATTATTATTATTTCACTTACTGCTTAAACCTTTTTTCAAATGAATAATTTAATTTTTAATCATTTATTTAATAAATTATTATTATTCATTTATTATTATTATTTCATTTATTTCTTAAACAATTTGAGATTGTAGCAGAGACTTTGATTTGCCTGCTGTTTGTTCCCATACTAAGTCGCGAATTATCTTTTCTTTTATCAATTAGAATACCATGTGCAATAAAATATAAATATGTAACGAAATACTCAGACTTTATGAGAGTTATTACTTATATATTTGCCATACACCTATACACCGCCAATAACTGCTCAAGGAAAGCAAACTCCAGTGGTGTCTGTAATTTATATGTTGTATGCGAAGTATGACATTAAAGATTATTTACCTTGTACTCAACAGGAGAAGGCTGAAGGGAACGAGTTGGGTACACAATATAAATAAAGATACTCGTATGCATGGCAAAAGTTTCACACCATAAATTAATTCCCGATGTGGCATTGGGTCTTTGGCGAAGAGTACAATGACATTTATTATAATTTAGCATGTACGTAGAAATGCGAGAAAAAAGCGAACCGAAAATAAAGTATAACCCAAAGAGCAGCAAATGGGAAAAGAGGTTTTCCAGGGAAATACATTAATTCATAATATATGTGGCGATATCTCCCAGTTGGCGAGAACGAGGGCACATTGGGCACACATTGTCGGGGATAATTGAAGCCTGAAGCACAGATAATTTCGGACAGTGTAGCCCGCCCGGTGGTTTGGTACACAAAACGGAATATAATATGCCCCGTTAACATGGCCAAGGTCCGAGTGCAATTTGATCTTGTGCAAACAAATGGAGCGGGTCAAAGACAAACCAAACCAACGCAAAGCGCCTCCGAATCCAAGTTTGGTCTATGCGGAGCCCAGAGAACCTGACCAGACATGTGTGCGTGTATGTCCCTGTGTGTGTGTGTGTACGAGTGTGTGACTATTATCCTTTGACCGCTATCGGGCTGCTCTGGCAAACCCAAACCATAAATTGGCTAAATAGCCAACGCAACATGCCAAGGGATGACAGCGGAGTAAACTACGCCGGACCGTCGCGTCGATATGTGTGGTAGGTGTGTGTGTGTGTGTGGGGCCCAATCAATTTATCACTTGAAAGCGACAAGCCAGTCGCCGTGTGTCCTTTGCACTGCGGATGCGGCTGAGCGTGGCCTGTGGTCCGCTTTTTGGCAGCAGTTTCGGCGGGGAAAGGCGCAGGAGCAAAAGCAAAAATAATATAATTTTGCCCCCACACATTAGAACATTTATAAACAAAGGGATATTAGTGCCAAGCGCTTGTTTGCACCACACGACGACAGCAGCCGCCGCTCGAGCGATTATTTTGTGTGACACAGAGGAAGAGAGAGAGAGAGAGGGAGAGAAAGAGAGGGAGAACGTGTGAGGTTGAAAGGTATTAGGGCGCACGTTATGGGGCTCATTGAATGTGTCGCAAAGATTTAATGGAGCATGATCCAGGCATAGGTGAAATATGCAATAAAAACGTATTTAAGCAGGCGAAACTGGCCAAAACAAGACTTGGCCCGACTCCGTTGACCGTTGGCCAAACACACACACACACACACCATAAATCATCCATGTGCCAGGCGCTGCGGCATTTGCTTTATTGATATTGTAGTCATAGTATTATATGGCCTTGTTTGTCCAGTCAGCCCCCCTTCCCTACTCTGCCATTAATATTAATCAAATTTATACTTGCCCCCACTCCAGGGCTGCTCAATCTCTTTATCGTATGTCAGCGTCTATGAAATTGATCATGTTCGGAAAACTTTTGGCCAGCAGCTTATTGACTTGCAGCTGTGCTACATGAAAACTTTTCACAATCGACTGAGGCGAGTCCTGCTCTGGGGCGGAATTATGTTAATTTCTCTGCGTGCCTGTGTGCGTGTGTTGCGAGATGAGTTCGATAAACTTCAACTTAACTCATGCGTCATAACTAACGCGCAGAAAGTTATTAGAGCACTCGGATCTGGCTAGCGTTGATTACGCATACGCCAGGGCGGCCCGCAGCGGATATAGGGAAATGGACAGCTTTCGCTGGCGCGCGCACGCGTTGCATGCCCCACCGAGCCGCACACATGGGTCACATATCAAATCGCATTCGAGGCATTTAGCCAGACGAAAAACGACTGCAACAAATCAACTAAGTGAAAGCCGAGTGCTTGGTTAGCAGCTTGACAAATTGCCACTCGGCTTTATGGCCAGCCAGCAACGGTGACGAGGTAAGCAATGGGCCACAGGGAAAGGGGCGGGGCTTGGCATGGTGGCAAGTGGCAAGACGTTGTTTATTTGGTTTTCATGTCGCGCATGTTAAATGCAAATTATTCAAAATGCCATTCAACCTGTTAAGCAACCTGCCGCCAACAGCTCCAACCAACACACACTCACACAGATTGACAGACACACACACACATTGCGGCTGCACGTTGACCTTTTTCTGCAATCCTCCCGTCATTGGAGCGTGTAATTTGTGACATTTTGTTTTGCTCGCAGCTCGGAGCTTTTAACAAATAAGCTTCACGCGATTATGCAAATTTCACTAGTGCTCACTCGCCTTTTCTCCGACTTTTACTTGGCTTTTCCGGAGGCCTTTTGCCTTCAATTTTCATCATAATGCAGCGGGCTGCCTGGTCACCTACATAGCTCACCTCAGCACGAGGATTTGCATGAATAAATTAGACTTTGCTCTTTGTCTGAGCAACAGCAAATCCCAATCGCACTTTATTTGCGGCTGACTTGGATAATAATATTTAAAATTCGCAGTTCTGAATTAGCATAAATTTGTTTTGGTACTTTTACAATTCGACCAATGAAGAATGGTTAAAAAAGGGGTGTACTTACTTTGTGCAAAGGTATGTAACAGGCAGAAAGAGGCGTCGCATACTCCACAAAGATTATATATTGTTTTTAACCGAGTTGCATATTAAAGGTTAATTCTTATGATTGAACTGAAGTTGCAATAAAGAAACGAATATACCCTACATCTATCTCTTTCTCTGGCTCACTGCAAACATTTGCCCAACACTATTACAGGCCATAATCGCAGTGAAATGTCATTTAAGCCTAATCCTTTCGGGCCACAGACGTGTCTATTTAACCGACTGCGTGCGAGGGAGACTCGTGTGTGTGTGGCAGGGCAGGGCTGGGCCGGGTGTATTATGTGCATTTGATATATTTCTTAATAAAAATATCTCGCAAATCCAACAGTGCCACATGGTGCCAGCTGGGCGTGAACCGGGCGAGGGCTATGGGGGGCGTGGTGCGGCGACAACTCATGTGTCACGGGCAAAATGAGAAATGATCAAAGCGAGTGTTTGGCTGGAAAACTGCACATGCAGCAGCTGCTGCCCACACACAGTACGTGTGAGTGTGCGTGTCTGTGTGTGTGTGTGTGAGGGTGTGTACGCCAACTGGGACATCATCAGCTGCTACTTGCAATATTCAGCAGAGCCAAGCAGATGTGCGCCCTGTCCACTGAGCTAATGCGGTCCAAAACTGCAGCTGCAGCAGAAGCACCAACAGCAGCAGGAGCTGCAGCACAACGAGCTCAGCTGCTGCAGGGAAGTAATCAGCAAGTCAGTCAAGTTGCGAGACGGAGATTGAGATGGAGGCAGCATGGTGCGTGGGTGAGGGGGGGAGTAGCGGGAGTAATTAGTTGCTGTGCATTGATTTTTACGCCACGGCGCCGGCTGCTGCTGCCTAATTTGGCATGACAAATTGTTAATACGTCAAAGAGCTGACATTGTTCAGCGAACAGCAGCAGCAAACAACAACAACAACAAACAGGAAATAAAGAATAAAGCAGGATACACAAACACACACACACACACATTGATGACAACATTGTTGCCGTCGACAGCCTGAAGCCGAACAGAATTGATGGTAATAAAAGACGTAGACATGGCTTTGTCTGTTAATCAGTCCAACACTGCGTGTGTCTGCGTATGTGTGTGTCTGCCTTAAGTTCGACATGATTAAGCATGCGTGTATGTATGCAGACACAAAATGTTGACTTGAAGGCGCCATGGCACTCCCTATCACCGCCAGAGAATTCATATAAAATAAGTATACGCCGCTTAGGCGCTGTGCATAAATCATTTTAACGCGCAACGGCGCAAGCCAAAGGCATTTCACATTGCCCACCTGCTTCTGTATTTACATTCAAAGTGTTTTGCACCCACCCACACACACACACAAATCGAAAGGCCACAAAGTATTCGAGTTTCGAGTGTGTTCATAAAAGACGAAGCAATTACTTAAACGCAAACGAACGCACTTTTAAATACTGTCGCCAGTTATTGGAAAACATATATATGTACATGCATATTTGATGTATATATGCTTACATGTATGTATATTTAATGTATATATTAAATGGTAAAAGCGCATAAAAACAAGATATATTTCAAGAAATTTCAATTGGCGTCTGCATCTGCACTTTAAGCTTAAGATTTTACTGATTTATATGTGTATATGTATTCTTGATCAGCATCAACAGCCGAGTCGATTGAGCTACGTCCGTCAGTCCGTCCCTCTTTGAGGAACAAGACATTTTATGTAATTTTAACGCTGAAATGCTTTCTGTAGTGCACTTTATTGTTTCTTCATTTCAACAATTATAAATTAAACAATTTAAAAAGTCTTCTTCTCGATGTTGTATGCAGCATTTTAATTTAATATGTCAAAAATCAAATAAATAGTGAAAAGAAACATAAATTTTAATTACTAACTTTTTAACTTATATCTTTACTTTTATTTAATATTAATATTAATATTAAATTCCTTGTCGACTATCTTAATATATAAAGAAATATCTGTTTTCAGTTCCCACAAGTGAACAACAATAATTCGTTTGATCGATAAGTCGATTAAACAATCAATTAATGAGCGTGCAATCGTTTGATTATTAATTGCACGTATTGACTAGAAGATTTAAAGACCTATCTTTTATTTCAATTGGAATAGGGGAACTGTGCCCCGCATGGCCAGACGAAAACCATTTGGCTGCAAATTGAAATTAAGAGACAATGAAGAATTTATGCGCTCGTGAATTGGATTTCACTGCCAAATGGCAATGTGAGACGAGATGTAAACAGGATGAGGATAATGATTACAAATTTATTATGCTCGTGTTTTTCTTTTGCCATCGTTGATGGGTTGTGCATCTGGAATCAGCCAATGGCCGAACAATAGCATCGCCGGCGATGTGGTCAAAATAAAGTGGGTAATAAAATCATTTGCGGGGCTGGGCAATGTGGCAGCATCGAAAGACATAAACCAAATGCAGATGCCACCATTTGTAATTATATGCTGGGTATCTACTGTAGTACAGTGAGACTTTATACACAAGCCGAATGTCTAACGGATTGTTAGTATTCATATTCCTGGAACTGTTTTGTTATCTTCTTTTCGCCTAAGAAGAATTTTAATATTTCTCGCTACAATTTTGTTTATTTTATTTCTGTCTATTTTCCTTTTTGCACTGCCATTTTATGCAACGTCAATTTGCGCAGTTGCACCGCGAAATTTAATTTGTTTTGTGCATTTCCTGGAGGCGTTTGTGTGTCATGCATTTTTACACCTTAATTTGCGGCTAATTTGCATATTGTGTACGAGTATTTTCGCTTGTTGCGCAATTTCCACAGCCAGTTTTGTTGCATCTCTTCCCCGTTTTTCGCATTTCCCCTCGGCGTTTTTAATTTCGCTCTCATATTTCTCATGTGTAAATTGCACAGCCAACATCTGTAGTAATTTTAGCAAAATACACAAAAGAACCAAACGACTTTAACATAAATAAAACAGACTGCAATGTGAATAAATGAACTCACTATGGAGCGTGTTCACTATGAGAAATATTAACGAAATATTTTCAAGTGTTTTTGCAACATAAAATGCTAATTATTTTACATTGATATCCATGAGAAAAGAGAAGACTTACCATACATAAATATGTATTATATATGTATTACATATTAAAATAATTAAATTACATAAAATAAAATTAAGCAATGAATTCATAACAAAATCAGGAAAAGCCCGAATTGGAATAATTTGGGTTATAAGGCCACCACACAAATATTCGACATGTGTTTATTATATTTATGTTTATCCAAATTGAACAAGAATAATTGTTTTATTTGCATTTTTTTACAATAGAATTAATAAATAATTTATGAACTACATACATCAATTGAAGTACTCGTATGTCAAAATATGTACAATTAAATGTGTCTATGAATAATTAATTGCATACATTCGAACGGAATTAATCAATTAGTCTACATTTAAACCATAAACCTAAAATATAACTGCATCGAATCGAGAAACACTTGTTTTTTGTACTTGATGCCTGGGCTTAGGACACACTTCAAATGGAGACTGTCAAGAATCTCAGATGAAGCACATACTAAGCCTCTATTCCGAAGAGGGACAAGCCAATTGATAAACCTTCCTTTCTATTTGAATCAACACTATCTAATCTGTCTAAAAATATATTTGATGTTTCTGCTTTCTGGACGGCAGCCAGATTCCATTGCAAGATAATAGTCTTTAGAGACATCCATTGCCCCAACAACCGCACCAGGGTATTTTGCCGCCAGTATGGGAACTTATCGAGATCTTGCGACGATTGGAACGCATGCTGAAGCTCGTCGAGGACTCGCGCGAAGAGCCAAAACTGTTTGAATTACGATCGGACTGTGAGGTGACCGTCTCGTGATTGCTGTCCTGGTGGGAATGGTGACTGTGATGCGGATTGCTGCTGACCAGACTGCTGTGCTGATGATGATGCGCATGATGATGATGGTGACTGCTTCCCACACCACCACCACCCCCACTGGCACCACCACTTGAATTGCTAATGCGATGCACATTGTGCACAGTCCCCTCCGAGTGACGCCGCGAACATTTTGTGCGGCTAACAGTGGCCGTCGTCATGGGCGCCGGATCGCTGCCCTCTTTGCGATGATGATGGTGGTGGGTCGTACTCGGCGGGGCTGACGACATGGCCGCCAGCTCAGTGTGTCCCGATGTCATTGTGTTGCTGTTGGTGCGACGGCGCGAGGAATGTGGCGAACTGGGCGTGCTGTGGCTAATCTGTCTGAATGCCTTTATATTCGGATGCGTCAATACGCTGACGGCGGCGCTGGTCAAGTCCCCGCAACTGACAGTTGTTGTGGGCCCACTGGACACCACGGCAGGAACAACACTCGCCACTGGCTGCTGCTGCTGCTCCTGTTCCTCCGCACACACAATTGAAACACGTCGTGCCTTGCGCTTGGCCGCGTCGTCATCCTGCCAAAATGAAAAACAAACTCGTTTAATATATAATGCATTGCCATATAAGGATTGAAGCCCACCTCACTTGCGTCTACAGGATCCGTTGTGTCCCCAGCCCCAGCCGACTCGTTGCCCGTACACTCCACGTCCAACGAGCGTGTCAGTTGTGTTGGGGTCGAGCGGAAGATGGCTCTTTTGGCAGCTGCCGTGGCCAGAGATTTGTACAGATGACTCTTGTTGGGCGACACTCCGACGGGCGGCGATGGTGGCGGTTCGCTTGGCATTGCTGGACGGCGAGCTGGCGGCAACGGTGGCGGCGGCTTGGCTGGTATGTTGGGTTTGACGCCCACTGGCGGTTTCTGTCCACTTGCCGGCGACTGCATGCCAGCTGCCTGCTGATTAAGCTGCTCGAATCCCAAGTAGCTACATTTATCTGGGAACGGAGCCATAGGATCAGGCATATGCGGTGCTGGACTATCCGTAGGCTCTCGCTCCAGCGAACGCGTGCGACTCGAGAGCTTGTGCCCGCTGCTTGAGTCGGAGGCACTGCTTGCTGCAATGACCGTTGATGCCGTTTGCGTTGTGGCTGTTCCATTTGAAAGTGTTGGATTGACGCCATCGTACTGCAAGTACAAGTTCATCTCGGAGCGGTAGGGTTTCTTGCTGCTATCCTTGTCGCTGCAGTTGTTGCTGCTCCCCTGCTCCGCCTGTGACAACAGATTATCACGCGATTTACTTTTCTCCAATTGAATGGCCAAAATATCCTCCGAAATTGTCTCGATGTCATTCAGTATTGACTCCAAATTCACCGAATCCGTCTGCGGAAAAGGGGGAAGTTTGTTAATGTAAGAAATCACATGTTGAGCAAGACAACGATTGCACAGGAATAACAAATCTACCAGGGTATATAAAGAGTTGAGCTATATAAAGAGTTGAGCTATATAAGGGAATATGTAAAGTAGTGTTGGGTAATCCTAGTTCAATTTGAGGAATAAGTTCGTTCGTTCGTTTAAAATCAATGAACTAGGTCGTTCATTTAGTTCAATCGTTCATATTTTAAACTTGCTTAAAGGTGCTTAAAAAAAAAAAAATGTTACATTGTAAAGGGCTTTTGGGAGTAGGGCACAGTTATTAAGATACTTGAAAGTAAAGCCAGATTTATTTGAGTTCGATAATAATAAAATTATACTAAATAACATTATCGAAAAAATTAAACTTTGGGAATTGCGGGAAGTAATCGATAAATCGAGAACATGAAACTTAGAACATGAAATACACATCTGATATAGACATCTAATACGAACTGCTGATAATATCTACACTACAAACAGTTGAACACCATTTAAAACCAATATGAAAGTCTAGAAATGTTCTGGGAACTGAAGCCAATGATGACTGACGATGATGATGACTGGATCTGTGGGCAGATCCCTCACCTGACTGTCAATATCCGCGATGCTAGTGGTGGCCACTGTGGCACACGTTGCAGTCAATATCTCTGCCTGCCGCAACGGCGATGTGGTTGTCTTTGTGGTGTTTGTGGTGACGGTCATCAGGGGCTGTGTCAGTGCAGTGGCTGACTTGCAAGTGCTGTGGCAACTTTTTTGTGCGGTGGCGTAGACTGGCTCAATGGCGGAACGGATTGAGGGCAGCGGAGATGCCGGAGCGGAGGCTGATTTAATGCCAGCTGTAGCTGTAGCTGAGGCTGACGCAGAGGCTGAAGCTGCAGCGGCAAGCGCAGCGGCGTATATGTCAACCACACTGCCAGCACAGGCAGTCGCCTCAGGGCCGGCAACAACGCCCAGGCCGACGGCAGCTGCCACATTGACCACCGCCCGATGCAGGGCACAGTGCTGCGCCGGCGGTGGCAAGTGTTGTGACTGCAGTTGCAACAGCTGCTGCTGCTGTAGCTGCAGCTGGCACTGACGTTGACGCTGCTGGCGAAGCTGCTGGGCTGGGTGACCGCGAGTGTGCTGCTGGCAGGGCTGATGGTGAAGCTGGCAATGCGAGCGCGCACGATGACGCGGACTTACTTGAGGTGAAAGCCGCTGAACTGGTCGTTGATAGGGCGAGGCGAGTGCATTGTTCACAAATATGTCCGGTGGCTCACGCAGTGGTGCAGCAGTCTCCAGTGGCGGTGGCGGCGAGCCTGGCGGCAGTGCGTCGCCTCCCTGGTTGGCCAACTTGGTGTTGAGCTTGAGGCGCGGCTTAATGGGGGCAAAGAAATGCTTGGGGCTGTTGAGCGCTTGTTGCGTTGCGTTTGTTGTAATCGCCACGGTCTCAATGGTGCCACCGCTGCCGCCGCCAATTGCCGGTGTGCTTGGCACATTTATCGCTACTTTGGGCAACGCTTGCAGCGTCGATGTCGGCACAAAGGTAGTCAGCGTGGGCGTGGCAGCTTGCCCTGCCATTGACGAAGGCGGCGGCGGTGGCGAGCGGGATGGCGGCGATGGATTGGAGTATTTGCGCTGTGAGAACGGCGATTGCAAATTGTAATCCCAGCCATTGGTATGCTTCATGGTCTTGCCGGTGGTGGTGCTGGAGCTGGTGCCCAGTTCGGGTGTGGGCGTTAGCACTGCAAGGCGATGGAGGAAGGTGTCGATGAAAATCACAAGCTCATTAACTGCCATTACTCACTCGCATTGCCGGCCATGTGCTGCTGCAGTATGTTCTCGAAGTAGGAAAGCGGCGGCACCATGGCCTGCAAATCGTTTAGCTGATTGGCCACCAGCTCGATGGGCGTAAGTGGTGTCAACGGACCCACCAGGCTGGGCAGTGTGCTCTGCGAGCCATTGAGATCGGGTGTACAGATCATCAGATGCTCCGATGGCTGCGCCAGCATCATTTCCGGATTGCTTAGCGTCTCCTCGGACACAATTGACAGATGGTCGAAGTGCATGGGCTGGTTTTCTAACTTGGGCGGGGCACTACCACTACCACTACTGCTACTATTACACTCATCCTTGCTGGACTTAACAATGATGGGCTCCTCCGGTGGCAATGGCGGCTTGATAATCACACAGGAGCCGCCCTCCTGGCAGCATTCGTCGCTGCAGTGGCCATCGTCGTTGCAGCGACACGTATCACATGAGTCGGAGTCCTGGCGAGAGACAGAAACCCGATTAGATTGGCAAATTGGTGAATTGCAGTCTCTACTTACATCACTGTTTCCATCACAACCTGCACTGCCTCTGCCGCCGCCGCTGCAGCGTCGTCCACTGCCTCCGCTGCCGCGACAGCCGCCATATTCGTGCTCGCTCAGCTTCGCCTTGAAGCGCTTGTTGAGCCTGTCGCACTCGTCCCGCAGTGTCCAGATCTCGCGTCGCAGCTTCTCATTCTCACGCCGCAAACTCTTGATATCCGATTGACCTGCAGGCAAAGCAAATTAGTATTATATTCATATATCATCACATATTATTTTTCTCAGTTTGTTTACAAATCCCCAAGCACATGGATACCATGGCCCACTCTGCGCTATTCGGATCAGTTGGTCACCTTTAATCTCATTGTTTATGTTTCCTTATCCTCTGTTTTGGCATCGAAAACAATATATCAAAGCAATACACATATAAGCAAGTATATATAATATATATATATATATATAATATATATCTGTATATACATCATATACCTGTCGCTATTCTTTATATACATATCTGTCTCTATTTAATTTTGCTGAAGATTTACGTTTTACGTATCTTCCCACGTTTGAAATGTCTTTTTAATTGGATTTTTTATGTTGTTGTGTGTTTCACACATTTAGTTAATGATCATTGCGCTTCCTGTTCGTGCAGACAGTGCGTAGATAAGGGGATCGGAGTTCTTTTCAAATAAATATACACCCAATATTTACCTCTCTCGACTTCCGCATTTATATTGATTGTGCGCAACCTGAGCTCTTCATTTTCGTATATCATGCCACGTGACGACTTTCTGTCCAATCTGCAAAAAGAGAAAGTGTTAAAAATACGAACGATACATGACATATAAAACTACAAGTAAAACTATCTCTATATATATTTCTAAATTGCCTTCGATATGTCAGCGGTTGCCATTGCGAACGGGTGCCAATCAGCATGCCGTATTATTGTATGCAGAACGTCCTTTTCTATTCTGATCTTTCAAATAGAGCTGTATACTATCTAATCACAATTTCTAGGAGGTTTCGAAAGTTAGATGATGCCTGCACGAACGCTGTAAGTCAACTGAATGGGTAAGTTCCAGTTTTGTTAAATTCTTTGGCCAATTATTCGACATTCTGCTGGGTCTGTTTCTCTGGTCTTTCAACACTCGTCGAACATAAATAAATAATATAAAAGCGACGTAGACAAATAAATATATAGAGCGTCAGATATTCGGATCTACCAAAAAATGGGCAACAGCAAAAAATCAACAACCCTGGGCGTAACCGGGCAATAAACTGGAGGTGATATTCCTCAACTGGCTGGGAAAACAAATTGGAAAAAACAAACGCAAATAAACTATAAATTACAAAAATTTCAACAGTTAAAAATACGTTTTTTTTTGCGCTTCTATATCCTACAAGCCATGCAGTATAGTTCCACAATTAAAGGGTATTTTATGAGGCGCATTTCACTGTTTTCTTTTCGCATTCTTAATTCACATGATTATCATTATTCTATTTGATCAAATTAAAACAATTAAAAGATATGCACAAATCCCAAATGATCCATAAAATAAAGAGCGCCGGCAAATTTTCCATAACTTACGTTTGTTTTTTATTTCAGTATTATGCGCGTGAATTTATTTTTGACACCCTCGTCTGAATATTTTTGAAATACTGTCGACATGTTAGACCAAGTGCCACCGAGCTAAGCATGCTAATTCCCTGTGCAAACGATAGCTACGGGGTGTTTTGGTTGCACCAAATTAAGTTAATACACTGATCTAAGGCGTTAGTTAGTCTAGGTAGAATTTGGTTAATTTAATTAAGTCTATATGGATGTATTTAAATATACAACTTTTCAGGTATCTTATTGGAGTTCTAGAAATAATAAAAGCTTAATTAAAACTGTATACGAGGTATCTACATTGGCTAAACAAAAGTGGAACACGATTTTGAATGTGTGGAGTCTCAAAATATATCTGGCAGACTTATCATAAGAATGTCGGTCCCAACATGAGAAACATTCTATGCAGGCTATGTGAAATATTTTCTACTGTTCCATCTTACTGTATATATGGATTTAAAGCTTTCATACTAAACACAGTCAGGTCAAGTGCACGCAATTTTACTCTATAAACATAAAACAAACATACATACATATGACAAATGAAATACAAGTTATGTATGTACACAAATATACACAGATTCACAATTCACGCTGGAATCGACCTTTTGCCCCATTAATAAAACTTTTATACTTATTGTGCTTAGTATTAATGCTTATTACAGAAAAAAAAATCAATAAACATATGGCGTACATATATTAGCTTTATTTAATATTTGTTTTTTTATTTTAAATCAATGTTGTGTTCACTTTGTGTACTTTACTTTTCTCTACACTTGCACAGAGCATATTAGTTTTGAACGGTAATTTGCAACGTTTACAACATCTCAACTCTGCCAGGAGTGTATTAATATTTATTATCGTCAACTAAAGAATCTAGTTTGTTTTTTCAACTTCATATACATATGTATGTATGTAAGTACATCCTTTTATACATTTTACATAAACGCATCAGTTCTACCAAAACTAAATGGTCTTATAGTATTTATTCTTTAAACCTTTGTATATTTTCTTTTTTTTTAAACCGTTGAAGTTTGTATTTTATTATTTTATCTAATATTATTATTATTATCAATCAAGAACTAACAATTAACATAAATATATATACTAATTTTAACTATTTAATTAATTGATTGAATCATGAATAAGAATATCGAACTAGTTCCGCTTCGGAACCTAACGCTGCAGCCCTGTGTCTGCTGTTCTATTTTTGGCACGCGAGTAAGCTGAGCGAGTGGGCAATGTGAATGCGTGAGCGGTTCATGAGAATATACAATCGGATCGATAAAGCCGTATGATCGATAGAACCAACAAGTTTGGCAGTTTTATTCATAAAATGCGATGTTGATGTGTGCGCAGAGAAAGCGTGAACCGTATAAAAACAAACTTTTGCACTAATTTAAGCTGAAATGGCGAGTAAACATTGTCTGTCCCTGTGTAAAATCAACTATGGACAATGTAAAACACGAACTTGACTGTATAATAAACAATAGAATTCTTTTTGGATAATTATTTTTAGGTTCTGTTTGGGCGAACATTGTTTGTTTTACGATAGCTAAAGTGTATGGATATTAGCAACTGCTAATGACTTTTATCATTAATCGATACCAGGCACGAGAGCCAGATGCTCGTTCGTGACAAATGAAAAATGGAAAAACCGAATTGTGAGAAAACTAATGCCAAGCAAATGCTGCTTACTTTGCGGACTTCTCCGAGCGTTTGTTGCTCTTGCGACTTCGATCATATTGAGTACTTCGGGAACTCTTCGCGCCTTTCATTTAAGCATAAAGAGAAAACTTAAACAAATTATCCAAATTGTCACAGCGTCGTGTGGGCCACAAAACATAAGGCTTATACACTACACGTGCCCAATTAATTACTGCGTTTGTTGTTATTTTCTCTAAATTTGTATATATTCAGTCATTGTACACGATTTTTTCTTTTGTGGTTTTGTTAACACAGCAGAAGGAATTCCTTGGGCAGCATATGAAAAATTAGATAACAAAAGAAATTTCACCGCAGCGTCGAATTTTTGTGTACGTATTGCAATACCGCACGAGTCGGCTATGGACGGCAAACTGACAGTTGGGCGAGATCAGTTTTGGCCAAAATACAAGCGACTACAACAACAGATCAGCGAAGCAAAAGCAACAAGCGAACGCCAACGATTGGCATTGAATGCCGCCAAGAGCAACAAGCTCTGCCAGTGGGGTCTATGACGGCCACTGGTTCAATTTTTAATAAAACTAAAAAGAAATAGAATAAAAGAAAAACTGTGAAAAGTTTCATAAAGCAAATGCGGCGAGTAAGAATCTTAAATCTTAAAGGCACTACCAATATCAACAAATCATCGTTCTCAATGAAATGTGTGCGCATGCTGTTGGGAGAGATTAAATATAAAAACCAAAGAAAAACGGAGAAGAAATCAACAAAAAACCGAAACTAAAATGCCCTCTTTAATGTATATAGGAAACCAAATGCGATGACAACAAATCTAGTGGAAATTGAATAATATTACTAATTATTTCATAGTCTAATATAAATTTCAAAACAAATGTTACGATTAATAAATTTATAATCATGTTTAAGTAAATTTGACATTATTATCATATTTTATTTTCTATACTCCAAACTGAATTTGATTTATAAACAGAAATTAGTCTAGTTCAGTTAGTTTATGTTCATATAAGATGTCTGTTTCTTGTACTTGTTATACTCATTTCTGAAGGGTATACAGAACAGATTTGAGAACAGAATTTGAACTTTTGACGCAGTCGTTGTGCACTCGGTGAATATAAAACCGAAAAAGCTTTTACGATTTACGTACATATGTTTTATAAATGTGTAGAAATACATGTGCTATCGAGTGCTGGAATCTGTTACTAAATATTTATAAACTTAGGCCTACGAACTAACTAATACCCATTTTATTAATCCAAATAATAAACGTTGCATTAGTTATTTATTATTTTAATTAATTAGCTTGAGATTATACCTTACTGTGTATAATAAAGCCTAAGAGAACACACATTTATACACAAATACAGAGATACAATAATAAAAAAAAAACAAGTAAGACTCTCAACTCAACAGGGTCATCGACGGATGGATACCCAGCACTCTGATTTGGGCACGAATAAGTAGAACGAACAACTACTCTATAGACTGAATATTTATGCCCTCCATATAAGTAGTTTTTACCAAGGTGCACATATACACCCCTTGTATGCTTGCTCCACAAACTGATTTGAGTTTATTTATGAATATTGGTTAAATGTCATTTACGATTTTTTCGCTATGCTTTGATTACATAGAAAATAAATTAAATTTAATCAACCCATTAATCGGATTTGTTTTATAACTGCAAGCAATCCTTATTTTCCTTTTTTCTCCTCGTTTACAATTCGATTACAATTACCAAACGACAACAGAAATTAATTTATTTCAACAATACGGCTGCAGATAATATAAATTCACCAGTGCACCGCATTTTCAATTAATTTTACAGCTGAGCTGAGCTACTGTGCTGCAATTAAATAGGTTTTACGAATTATTCAACCATATCTAGTTGTTCCTTCCTCCATACACCCGTATATCGGCTAATGATTAGCCGGGGCAACATTCGCTAAACGACACAGCGCAAAAATATTCAAAAATAAGTATTTGAAATGTGTCACGGCACTCGGCACTGTGTCTATAAGTGGGCCAAAATAAAAGTATCGCTCACGCCTACACGCTCTCAATGGCAGATAAATCTTATGAAGATGGAGACTGACAGACAGCCAGACAGACCGATTGCTGCGAGTAATTAAAACAATAGTCTTGTCATCAAGGATCAAAGGTATCAGTTCTAGTAGCTTTCTAGCAGACTGACTATGAGATACTACAGAGATGAAAAAGAACATATAATATACGACGGAAGACAGACGAGAGATGTTCAGGCAGTTGTGGAACTAGTTGTGTTTTAAGTTTCTTATTATGCTATTATGACTAAAGTACTATTTGTGATAATAATAGTTGAACTAAAAGTACCATGTATTCAAAGTTAATTTTTATTATTCACAATATATATTCAGCATATGTGTAAATAAAAACACAAACTAAACATTAATTTCTCTCAGTACGCACCGAAAGACCCTCGTTTATTGTTCAT
This sequence comes from Zaprionus capensis, assembly GCA_018903675.1. Lineage (NCBI taxonomy): Eukaryota > Metazoa > Arthropoda > Insecta > Diptera > Drosophilidae > Zaprionus > Zaprionus capensis. Next base: position 7,497,200 of record JAEIFN010000964.1, on the reverse strand, counting down.
TCATTTATTTAATTTCTTAGCAATTTTAAAAATGTAAAGTGCGAAGGGCAGCCATAAATAATATTTTTCACATCTATTTGTTTATGCAAATGCCTGAATTTAAATTATTTATCAGCCTATTAAAAAATTAGCTGAGGTTATACGAGGCAATTAATAACGGACAAACAAAAATAACAAAACATTGTTTTTTCGTGGCAATTTGTATATGAACTAATCGCATCTGTCATTTCCTTCGCTTGTATCTATTGTTTATTTTGACATAAATTCGACGGAGACAGTTTAATCTTGCCAGATTTCTGTATATTTTTTAATCGGGAGGCTTCGATTAATTGTTTACTTAATTCACTAGTTTCATAAATTAATTAATACTGATTTATATAAAATGTATTAATTTAAATATGTAGTATATTTATATCTATATAATAACTTATGTTTCCCAATTTGATAAGGTACATAGAACGTGATACATTTTAAACACAACTTGTGTAGGCTAAAATACAACTTTAGTTAACTTTCTACTTTTTAATATATCAAAGAAATCATAGAGAAATGTAAATATGTTAAAGCAAAAAGAACATAAAATAAATATAAGAGAATCTTCTGACTGCGCATGATCCTATTTTGTTGCCTTTCTCTCGATCTTCCATCAGCTGAAAAAGCTTTTGCACTACTTGAAAGCTTCTCCAACAAGATCAGAGCTTTGCACTGCTTGCAACCGTTGAAATTGAAATTCAAATTCGTATCAGAACTTTGGCAGTTACTAAATTATAGATAACTTACAATATAGATACTTAATAGTCGAATGTATTACCTGCTATTTAGCTTATAGTGTGCATGACGTCTTCGTTCTCGGAGCATAGTCGTGCATTAGTTTTCCGCATATGAAAGAAAAACCAACAAACAAAAAGCAAAAGACACATAAAAATAAAAACGAAAGGAAAAGGAGAAACCAAAAACGATGAACAATCGTACACAAAACAAAACACAAAAACACAACACAATTAAAATTCAAGAATTATTTTCGCTGTTGTAAACGTGTGTAAAATTGTGTAGGGAAATGCGATGTTCGTAATTCTTCTTCTTGTTTCTTTCGTCTCTTGTGTTGTTTTTCTTCTCCTTCAATTCGGTTTTCAAAGTTCTTTTTCGTTTTTTTGTTTATAAATACTCGAGAGCGTGTTTATTTAGATAAGAACAAAGTGTGTAAGCGCATGTTTTCTATAGTTTGTTATGGAATATTCGATGGGAAAACACAAACAGATACAAATGCAATACGTATACTGACATTCATGTCAATCTCTGAATTATTTTACAGTTATTGCCGCAACGAGCTGCATACCATAACAGTTCGTAAAACTTTGCAGACGCACTGTGAAAGACAGAAAAGTTGACGTCCCGAATATTAATGAATCCCTTAATATCTTGATGTTCAATGACATTCTGCATACTCCTTGCCCGGTCCGTCCGGCCTGCCTCTGCCGTCATACTATATGACTACAATGCCAGTATGACAGGATAAAATTATGTATTTATGTATGGGAAAATGGAAATATGGTTTTATGTTGACTACTACACGCATCGAACGACACCACACAAAGACATTTCTCAAAGAGAGGCCTCTTCATTCACACACAGACACAGTCATACAAACAAAAGACAGAGAGAGCCGAGGGCGAAGGGTTGTGGAGGTATGCAAAGATATTTTATACGAAAGGGTCGCAGTAGGCGGGCAGCATAATCTGCCAAGGCAATTGATTTATCGATTAAGTTGTCAAGTGCTCATTGTCATCGTTCGTCAGTATTTACACACAAGCATGTGTTACTGTCGTCAACTCCTTGCCATTCCACGACACACCCTCCCCCCACCCCCTCGGCGAACACTTGACAATCCAACCAGCTCAGCGAAGCTATCAAGCTAGCTTTACAATCTCTTAGCATAAAGGTTAGCAGATTTGCATCGTTCTAATTCAATTATTTATAACACACAACCCAATGGAGACATACACATATCACATCACCAATTATGTGTGAATTTTGTCAATGTGTCAGTTATTGTTGTCAGCATTACTTGAGTGCTCTTGAAAACAACATGAAATTCCCCATTAACATATGTTACATACATATGTAGCAAGACAATGACTTATTATATTACTTTATTCTGAAATTAAACCTTCAAATGTGAGAAATAGTTCTAAAGTTTGAATGTCTTTTCTGCGACACCAAGTGACCTTTCTACTCTCATGTATGCTGCCGATATTATTGGAAATCTTAAGAGAAATTGTATTACTGCGATGGTTTTCAAGACAACCCGAATATGCCATTAAGAATCTGTTTAATTCAATATACTCAAAACGGAACCACGCAGTATAATAAATGCAATTTAAATAGACCCACGCAGTGGAGAATAAATAAAAATTGTTGCGGGTATTATTTATGTTTATTTATAAACTTACTCAGTATCGTAATAAGAACTCATAAATAAAACACACGGAACCAAATTAAATTCGCTTGTTCGACGGAATTTAAATGAAAAGAACAATTAGCAGACCGTATGATGAATTTATGGGGAATTCGACTTATTAATTTCAGCACTTGCGCATGCTCGGCATATTAAAAACAAAAAAAAAGTGGATCATAAAGTGAATTTAAAAATAACAAACGGAAACTGCTTGCAGACAAAAATAAGTCTGGAATAAGACGGCGCCCGTTCAGATTCACCTCGACACGACGGCAGAGCGGTGACAATGCAAAGATACAGACTGCAGATATGGATACGCATACAGAAAGATACATTTGTAGAGTGAGAGGGGACTGGGGGGGTACGGATGAATGGTGGTGCGGTGAGCACAGGTCGAACGCGCACGGGCACGGATACGTTGTGGCCTGGCAGGCACGCGACTTGGAACTGCAGCAATGCGTCTGTCTACGGGTCCGGATCGGGCCACCAACCACTTCGCGACGACGCACACGGCTTCAGTAGGCCGTCTGCATGCGAGTGTGTGTGTGTGTCGGTGTGTATGGGTGCCTTGTTTGGGTTGTGTGTGTTTCATGTTAAATAATTGCGTACACATTTTATTTGTTGGTTTTTTTTTTGTTTCGTTGTTATGCCTAACACACATGATGATGGCAGGGGCGTACGGGGGACGGGGGCGATAGTTGCATACGACGTGCCAATTCAGTGACGGAATGTGCGTGCGCTTCCAAGTCAAATTTACATCCATCCGTTAGCCAAACTACAACAAATTGAGAGCAAGAAACGCACACACAAAAAGTCACAGACTGCGTGTTGCTGTTTGCCTGTATGTGTGTTTGTGTGTCAGTGTGTGTGTGCATGATAAAACCAAATTCACAGTTGAAATCCGAAACAAGTAAGAATGGCTACAAAAGAGAACCACCAGACGAACAGGCACCCTGCACAGACACCTCCGAGATGGGTTATAAGTCTGTGATATAAAAAAACAAGTCTAAGTCTACAAAATACATATGGTTGGATAGTAATGTTTACAAAAATAAAAGCTAATGAAGGAATTGAAATTTACATTGAACAAATAACAACTAAGCAACTTCAGCTACCTGTTCACCATCCCAACAGACCCTGTCATTGCTGCCAATGCTGGATACAAAAAGCCGAAAGTGAAAGAATTTGCTTTAATTTTTTGCTTTGTTTTTTGTTGTTTTTCTTTTGCACTCTGTTCATTTTCCTGTTGCAATTGCGTTGGCTTTCATGGGGCAATCGACTCATTCTATATTCGCCCGTCTGGGCGCTTTTTGCGTCTACTTTTTATGCCAAAAACTGATGCATTTCTGGCGAGGAGAGATTTCTTTGGCAAAGTGAATGATTTCATAAATACGCATCATGATCGGCCCAAGGGTGAGGAAGATATAAACCATCACATCACGTTGATACCTATCTGCTGCAGTCGCAGTTAAAGTTTTTAATAGGCAACATCTGACTTTTATAATTCATCTGCTTAAGGAGGTGTGAACGAAATTGGAATGACAACGGCGCCCGAATCGGATCTACGAAATAAGACTATTATTAATTTAATTGCTTTTTTATACGACTTGTGTTCACAGGCAACGACTGGATTAAGGTATAAGACATAAATAAACAAATTAATGATCATGGGGAAGTGAAAGGGGTAAAATTTCAACTGTGTCATCGATATTGAGCTGCATTAAAATACTGAATGTAGGAAATGATAATCTCCAGAATACTTTTGCTACAATGACTCTTCAAAAATGATGTCTAATATTCTCAATTCCCCATTTAGCATAACAATTAATAAGGAATTTAACAGCCTGTCTACGAGACGCAAAACTGAATGCTTAATTTGATGAGGAATTTTAATACTTGACATAAATATCTCAAATATATTTCAAATTGTCTCGCGCAACACTCTTATTTATTTGAAATGTGTCAGAAACTCAACTAAATTAGATTCTTGCCAAACAAATGGTCTGTTTATATTCTCTAGCTGACAATTCCACGCATCCACGCAAAGGTGAGTGCGAAGATCAACAAGAATCTATTTTAATACCACATACACACACACATATAGTCTGTGAGTCAGCTGTAATGTTGGCCAACATTCCAGTTGTGCATTGTAAACAATTGATTGAAAATTTGTATGCCATATGCCGACAATTTGACTCTGAATGATATTTACATCCAAGTGCGAGTAACACTTTCCTGGCCTTAGCCTTAGCTCAGTTGCCGTTCGTTTTTTTTTCGGCGATTTCCAATTTGCAAAATAAAAACAATGCGTCACACAGTTTGGCAGTGATAATTGAAACGATACAACCGAAAGACATTAAAAACACACAAACCATCGATAGCTTTGGGCCCACTGCAAATCTGATACTCTTTGCACATGAATTAAATCAATGGAAATTTCTTTTATCGAAAGCGGAACATAAAACGCAAAGGAAACTACACGAAAAAAAATACAAGTACAACATGTGTTTTTATGCGAAATTCGTTAACAAACGAACTGTAAACCAAGCATACTCTTGGTAAGAGTATTGGGGTTTTTTCTTTTTTCGCTTCCCCACTGCGTACTAGTAGCTTCAATTTCCTTGGGGCCTGCGATCAAGGTAGCGGAAGCAAAATCAATTTGATTATCGAAAATTAGCGCAGCACAGTTTGCCGGTCATAAAATCATATATGAAACTTTTCTTTAGTTTTGTTGAAAATCAACAGGAAAATATTAGCCCGCAATAAGCTCCCCTCTCCCTGCACTGCCCACACAATCGCACAGTCAATATTTTGGGGGTTCAATGTTCCGATGGCGCTTTTTATGAGCGCAAATGAAATTCAAATAATGTTTTCAAGTATTTTCCATTATTATTTCATTCGCTGCTAATTGTACGAACCACATCAGAAACAATGCTGCAGATGTACTATATGAATACATATGTGTATCAAGCATATATATTTTCATTAATTGGACACAAAAAGAGAGGAACGCACAGATAAACAAAACGACGACGACGACCCGTCCATTGACAATGTTGGCCCCTGCGCCTAAAGCTAGAATAATGTGTTGCCCAATTAACATAAAATTCAATAAATTTTCTTTTGATGCTAAAGTCAAATTTATCCGCAGTGAATCGGTCGCATAACCAGCGACCATTGTCCGCCATTTAATTAGCCGTATAATAAATTCATTGAAAAATTGTGCGGAACAGCAAAGTATAAAAAACGCACATCCATACGAGCAACCTATCCATATATCGTTTTTTAATGTATTCAAGTACATTTTACGGCGTAATTGAAATAAATCTCATAATGCTTTTAAACATTATTTCGTACTGACAACAATTGGAGCTTCCCACAGTGGGAATGGCGCTTGTACGCCTCAATTACAGGTAAACAAATTAACGAACCAAGGGAACACGAAGACCTCCCAAGCGTTTATTTTTATTTACTTTTAATTGCCAAAAGTCAGAGAACTGCGTTATTCAGAAATTTGTGGATGATCTGCGGGAGTTCTAGCAATCAATGAATGCATGTGAGACACAGGTATAGAATGATTCATATTCGTACGTGTTCCGTATGTTCTACTCTATAATTCAATTATAAATCCCTTCGTGTCTTCTTTAATTCCCCTACGTCTTTATCATAAAGATATTTTCAGAGTTGTACTTCAGATATTGTCAGCTAATTTCTTTCACATATTCAAAATCCCTTAACAAAACGTTTACCCATCAAGATATGCAATGAAATATCACGCAATTAATTCTTCAACTTTCTGTGAATTAATTTAAGGAAATAGTTGAAAAATGAGTTCGGCATGCAAATCACTTTAATAGACTCGCATCGTATGCAAGCCAAGTGTTAGGCCGTGAATAATTCAAATTATGCTGGCATCGTTGCATTTCCCAATACTCATTGAACTGCGCTTACAGACTTCCAATGAAATTCCATTTATCCAAGCTAAATAAAGACGCTCGAGTAACTCACGCTTTTGTGGGTGGCCTGAAGGGCTGTTATAGTAAGTCTGAGTGGGTGTTAATGTTTGTGTGTGTGTGTGTGTGTGTTTGGGTGTGTGTTTGGATGTACTGCAACCTACTTGCTTTAGTTGGCGATGAGCTTTGCGTTGATTTGCGCTGATTGCCGTCGCTGTGCTCGCCTTGGCTGCCGCTGGGGCGTCCGCTAATTAAATTGTCATCTAAGGTAATACCGTCGAGCCAATGCATGACATTATTTCAGTTATCACTGCGCCAGGTAGACGGTTGAATCGCATGGAAAGAATTTAGCATTTTGCAATTGATAATCGTCGCAGAACAACAGCGCGGTGACACTGCGCACACACATGCAATCACACTTGCACACATAGATCAATGCACATTGCACTTTACATTGCTTTGCCATTTTCTTGGCAGTTGACACTTTTCCGCTTTTCCGGCGTTCACAAGCACAACAACAGCAGCAGCAGCTGCAACAACAATAACTCAATTTGCCAGCAACAAGTCGTGTCTGGCTGTGGCTTTGTTTGGCTTTGGCTTTCGTGTCTATTTTCACTGGGTTCGTTTGCTTTCAACACGCATACGCCCTGTTGTGCATCCGCATAATTAGCACATTGCACTCTCGACTCGCGACTTGCAACTCACGATAGGCGCGCGACGCCACACACGCAATTTATTACTTATTTCCAGTTGCACATTTGCCGCATTCGCTGCGATTTGGCTGCAACTGCATTTCAATTAAAACAAATTAGACATATGTATATTTGTGGCGAGGCGGGCGAGGTAGGCAGGAAAACGGCGACGACAGGAACGCGAGATATTCTCTAGATTGTTTTTCGATAATTCCAATCGATTTGTAGCGACTTGTTGTGTGTTGGCCCGCTGGCTAACCGGCTGCTTCTGCTGCCTGCGACTGCCTCTCGGCTGGTTCTGACTGACATGCCGGACGCTGACCGGGCACGCAGGCAGGCAGTGGCAGTGGCAGGCGCGGCACCGACAGCAGCGGCAATAGGAACGGCTGTGGCAGCGTCTACGGCGCGTTTCCAATCGTTTCGCACGTTATTGTTTCCATTGTGTTCGATATTTGTATTTTCTTGTACTTTTGTTATTCGTACACACGCACACACACATGTACATGTAGATATGTATGTGCCAGCACACATGTAAATACGTTTGCCTCAATTTATTGTACCTTTTTGTGTTTATTTTATACACGTTCGAAATGTTCTCTAGCATTACGTTCTCTCTTCTGCTCTCCTCTCCATCGGCCTTTCTCCCTGTCTCCCTCTGCAACCACCCGCTCGTTTTCTTCACCCACAGCAGATAAGGCCGACAAACCCGCAGACAGTCTGATTGGAACTGTGTACTCTGTTTGCTCTCTCCCTCTCTCCCTCTCTCTCTCTCTCTTTCTCTGTGTAGTTCTGACCAATTTCCTTTTAGACAATTCGGGACATAAACACACGAATTAGCATTTGCCATACCTGGCCACGTCTCATTCACTCAATGAGAATTCATTGTGAAAACTTTGTCCAACTTTGCACAGTCTGCAGTCGTCTTCCTCTTCCCCTCCCGCTGTTAATTTATTCCAAAATAAATCGAACTCTGCCAGGTAAAACGTATTACTCATGCCGGAATTCGCAAAACCTACGCGCAGCCTCAACTATTTATTTAATACAGCGTTGCCACAGGTAATTGAAAATACGACTGATCAAACAGTGCCTCCCAAACACACTCGGCCAAATGATCGATGATCTTGAGACTTCTCCTCTTTAAACACAAATCAACTGATTGACGTGTTTTTTTGTTGTCTTAATATTTTCGTTGATTTAATATCTATGGGGAAATTTGTAGCTGGGTTCATGGAAATATGAAACAATTAAACAAAGAACACAGACAAATAGAATAATCGAATTCTACAACAAATGGAAAAACAATTAAGCAATTTCCATTTTATAGAAACCATAAAAACGTGTAATTTATTACACATACTTTGATGCATGAGTTATGGATGCTCTTTTTTCTATCTCGCGATGAGGCTAATCAAATCTGTTCATCAATTAAGTAAATGGTATTTTCACCGTTACATTCTCAATTAAATTCATTAGCTAATTATCGACAGCATTGTAAAACACTGGTAGTAATAACCGTTCATAAAACATGATTTTTTTTGCATATGTTATAAATTTTCAAAGTGTTTTCCGTCTGCTCTTCGATCACTTTGTTCCAAATGGGGCAGCACGTCAAGTCTGCACAAATTGACATTGATTGAAAGGTTGTTTTTTGTTTGTAATTTAAAACCAATTGTTAATAAAACAAGTAGTTTTAAATAGACTTGAGGTTAATTTTGAAAAAATATGATTTTTCAAAAATGATTTTTCTTTGACTTGAATAACCTTGAACGTTGTGTGTGTGTGTGTGCGTGTGTGCATGACATAGATTGGCATTTAAAATGATCGAAGAAATATTCAATTGAAACATTACAGTCGCAAATTGATTTATTAGTTACACAACAGCAAACAGCGGCGCAGCAACGCCTGCTGCACTTGTGCTGCGACGTCAATTGGCCTGCACTCTTGGCCAAAAAGATTCCAATTTTGAATGATTAGCGTGTGTTGGAATATTTGCACAATATTTTTCTTGGCGCCCGTTGCCTATTTACATTTCAATCAAAATATAATAACAACAAATGTTGTCCGTTTATCCGCTGTCTCACTCACTCCCCCTCCCTGTCACTTCTTTCGTTTGGTTGTGATCGCAGCACGCGGCGTATGAGCAATTCTTTGCCTATGGCAACGACGCGTCCGCCGCGTTTGAAAGACCGACTTACTCTGCAAGCAACTGCATTTGCCTCAGCGCAGTGCTCCAAACAGCTGTCTTCCAGGCAGCCTCAAGTGCTGCGTGTGTGTGTGTGTGTGGGTGTGTGGGTGTGCGTAGGCCGTAAATGAGGCGAGACAACGCAGACAACACGAGGCGTTTCCGTTACGTTCTGTTCTATTCTATTCTATTACGTGTGTCTTCCCCTCGCCTCTCTGCTAGTCTGGGACCCTTTGCCCCCTAGCTTTGCCTGCCTGGCCTGGCTATGTTTTGTTGTTGGAAAATTAAAAGAATCAAAGGCAACGGCAACGAGCGAAATTAAGTATTTAGTTGTAGTACTCGTATCTAGCGTAGCTAGACATGCATTCTGCCCTGCATCTGCACTGCCAGCAGGCGGAGAAGTGCAGAAGCAGAGGGCAATCGGAAGGAGAAGGCGAACGGGGGCAGGCAAGTGTGTGCATTGGCAATACTTAAATGTTTCCGTAGAGTGAACCAAAGTCGCCTTATACAGTGAGACCTAATCAGAGAGGCCTTGCAAGAGAATGCATGTGGACTGAAGATAAAGAGTCGAGAAAGAGCCAGAAGAACATCGACCAGGAACTAAATTATACATTGAAGAAAATCATACTTAAGATTATAAGTTATTTAACACATTTTCAGAGTTTTTCAAACAATGTGTTCTTGCAACAGAAGGTTCACCCTGCATAGCTGTCGGTTAGCTTGGAAGAGCCTCTGTGTCTGCTGCGTGTGTGGGGGCTTATGGCAAAGCTGAACGCAGAAAGAGGAGCACAAAAAATAAAATGTGTAAGAGTCTCACTGCCGCAGCAAAGATAAAATGCATTGTTTCATGCGAAGGAGAAGAAAATAATAATTAAAGGAAATATGCGTTAGTAGAGATGGTGCTGGCTGAATGATGTAACGTAAATTGCCCAAAGGGTTGTCAATCTCGTAATTATTATATCAATATCTAACAATTGGAATTTAATAACCACAATTCCCAATAAAAGGAAATCAAATAGAAATGGATATTATTGTTGCTGCAATACGAGACCATTTACAGTTATGTAAGTTGCAATTTAACAAAGAATGAATGGAAAATAAATTAAGCTGCAAATTTATGCATATTTCTTTCTGCGCAAAGCTTGGCAACTCTGCTTGGCAATGATTCGCTACACACACACACACAGGAATATATTTCATTTAGTCTTTTACACGCTTCCTCTTCTGCTTCGCACGTCTGTAACCCATTTCCTTGGCTGCTGCACTCTCCCCCCTCTGACACTACTGCCCCTTCACCATTCTTCGCGCTGTCAAGCGAAGAAGCCAGCATGCGGTACTTCCAGAAGCGTGCACAATTAACACGTCATCGATGGAAGCGCACAATCTGAAATCGGGCCTTGTCGCGCGTCGACTATCTTATTGGAAACTCAATATACAATATATACGTTCCATATTATATACAGATATATAAATATATACACACTTATACACACATGTATCGCTGGGAAAGTGCGATATAATTTATCGCATTCGATAGCTTTAAAGTGGACGCCGTGACAGGGTTTCCTTTTGCTTTAAAGTGCATCCCGTAGAGCGACGAGACAGACAGACAGACAAATCGCTTGCTGAGCATGTCGGGTGAAAGAAATGCTACGCCCACTTGCAATATTTATTGTGTTTGGAAAGAACACACGCACAGACACACACAGTCGCCTAACGTAACCCTATCTGGCATACGGTCGCCCATGCATTGCCATACACGACTTGTATGCCAGACTTGTGTGTAGACTCTGTCTGAGGCTTCGTTTGTATTCTGATTATTTATGCTCTGGCAAAGGCCAAAGAAATTCAATTTAATTTCCCTACTACTGCTGCTGGCAACGATTCAAGCTGGCCACAAAAGAGTCTACAATAAGGAGACCTTAAATTCAAGTGCCTGCTCGACTTTGTTGCTTTGCTGTTTTTTCCCCCGTTTCACTGCATTGTTTTGCGCTTCGATTACGAAAATGTAATCCAAAACCGAAAACAAAAATAAACAAGTTGAGTTATTAGTTTTTCTTACCTGTTGGCAATCGGACCACCCGCCTCCGCCCCCAACTTACCACCCCCACTCCCCCTGGCACCCAAGCAGCACTTGCCGATTGAAACTTTTGCAAAAATGAAAGCAGTCTGTGAATGGCAACAAGTGCACTCATTGGGCTGCCCTTCGTGTGCCGAGCGTATTCAGAGCTTGCATTCACTAACGCTACACCCCCTTTCTCCCTCCTCTTCCTACCTGTCGCCCGAGGAGGCGTTTATTCCTTCCGCCTGCCTGCCTGGCTGGGCCATCTGGTAAATTGCCTTTGATTCTCATTTTATTGGAGTGAATTACGAAGGGTTATTGAGAAAGGTGCTCGGCACAGTTTCGATTATGTTCGATTGCAAAGGTCAAGACGTGGCAAGTGCAGTTTTTGTACTCAAAGTGGATCTCCTCAAAAATTGAATTTTTTAATAACTTTCTTTTGTATGAAAGTATAAATACAGTAAGGACATCTTCAATTTCGAATGAAGTGGTTTATTTTCAATGAACCAATTGAAGCGAAGTGGCAAAAGCTGCTGAATGTTTTGCTGGGTTGATAAGTAAATTACACTTAATGTACAAAAGAGTAAAGAACCTTTCGAACAACCCTCGAACGAATTGTTTAGGATATTCAACGAATCTGCAAATCATGCTGGAATGCCCCTATTCCGGTTGGCCTATAAATCTAAAGAACTTATTCGGAATTTTTGCTGTTTATCTTTAAAAATAATATTACTCGTCCGCATACCATAAACAAAGAAATGTCGGAAAAAAACATATATTTAAATGCAGACAAATAAAGATGCAAAATGTTGGCAAGGCACAACATATTATTAACAATAACTTTAAGGGCAATTATCATTAATTGTTATGGCCATTTAAATTTAACGCATCATTAACGGCGGCCGCCAAGAAAAGCCAAAAGCAAATATTGTCGAAAGCTTTGGCACGCGTTTATAGCAACTCAGCTTTCTGCGCGAGGCATAACCCGAGAAGCTTTTGCCCCAAAAAGAGAGCAACGCCTGCTGCCAGGCAGTTTAAGAGAGAAGCAGAGAGACAGAAAGAGAGAGAGAGAGCTCCTCCGCGTTGGTGAAATTATTTTTATGGCATGTGCGTCTCTCTTGTTTGCCTTTTTTTTCTGCCCGCCGCCTTCGTGTCCCACACAAATTGTTGCCTATTTTCAGGCGCCTGCCTAAAGAGGAGCCACGCGACGACACTTTTAAAATTTGGCATCTGGACATTATGACAAATTTAATTACCAACACCAGCACACCAAAGCGTCCGCTGTTCGCCATTGATAACCCAAGTTCAATGAATTGTTCACAATTGATAGCCATTAAAATTTCTGACATGCCACCCAAATACTCAAAATACTCCTCCAAGGTCATATTCAGGTATTCGCCGCCTCGCAGCTTTGCCAGACAGTTGGTACATGAAATACCTTTCAAAGGGCTAGGCTAATTAACGGGTTTAGTCGGCAGAAGACAGCTTATTACTAAACTTCCATGACATTGAGTTGGGATGCTGTTCATTTTAGATACGCGCCATTGTGTTTGACTTAATAATAAGTAGACTCGTCGCTAATATTGCAAATTATTGTTGCATTACGAGGGGATAAATATATTCCATATTAACTGACAGTCGACAGTTGCTGAGAACTTCGTACACTGCACAAATCAGATACACGTGCTCGCTTGATACACTGACCAGGCCCAGGTCGGCATCGTTTCAGGAACATTTGCCAGTAGCAGCTGTCAAGTGTCGTGAATAATTTATGAATAACTCGCAACTGCATGGAGGGTGCTGCGTATCCTGTGACGGGAGGGAGAACAGTCTTTGAAGAGTGTATTAATTTCACGTTATTAAAGGGAGATCCTCACTGCAAGCAAGTTTAAAATATGTTAGTGTGAGCTGTACATACATACATATTTCTTTTTGCTGTAAGTTATATCAATACAAATACCAATCTTATTCCCTTTTTCACCCTCAATTATGGCACTTTACGCGCTGCGTCTGGACTTCTGCGTAACATTCAATTGGAAATTTGCGCACAGGATTTTCTTTATTTCACATTATTAGAGTCTCCCTCGCTGTGTGTATGAGTGTGTGTGTGTTAGTGTACGTGTCGTGCCAAGTCGCCCTTCACCCGCATTCGGGGTCTGTGCAATGTACACAAGGGCGCCCACTCGTGCGTGCATTTTCCACCCTTTTTACTTAGTGCGATTGCTTTTCGCACTGCCCGCTTGAAGGCACAGGGCGTGTGAGGGGGCTCTTCTAAACTTCTGGGGCACCAACAAGTGGCAATGACAATTGAATATCCTGGCAATCAAAATCACATGAAATCCCTGCTATTGACTGTGTTGCTGCGTACCCTGCGAAAGAATTTCGAATGTGCTTCAAAACAGTTGATTATACATCTATAGAATTTTATTAGCGTACTTACATATTGCATATGGCTTTTATGATCATCAAGGAAATATGCAATTCCAGCTTATATGATTTTAATAACTTCATTTGATTCCAGGAGTATATTAAAGCTATTAATATGATATGCTGAGTAGGATGAGGCATCAAAAGTCCTATAAAAATACCATTTCAGGCATTAGTTTTTGCACAAGTCTTGATTGAAGGCACTTAAAACTTCAACAAATAATACATTCTATGTTTTACATGTTGTAGAATACATCAACGTACATTCTAATGCGTTGCGTAGTTATTAAATAAATAATACATATGTAAATACTATGCATACAAAAGAACATCCACATGACAATTTTTCTTGATGTGCTGCATTAGTTGCGTAGCTTTTGTGAATGTGTGTAAAGCTTTTAAAAGTCACTATCTGCTTGCCGCCTGATAAAAATAGATAAAGTTGCAAGTGATGCAAGCATAATCAGCATTAACTTAAGTTGCTTTCGCCTCGAGTCGGCTATGAATAAGCTGCACTTGAGCGTACAGCTTAGTTGAGTTGAGTTTTCTGTTTTAAAATGATTACCAAGTTGCAAGGACTTATCAAGAAAACGACAACAGCAAACGACTTGCATGAAGTGCCATCAACTACAACAACAAGAAAAACAACATGGCGAAATAGCGACATCAGCTGCCGCACAAAAGCAAAAAGAACGGGAGAGTGGGTGAGCAATTTTTTGTTTTCTTTTCATTAACACAGCAACAATGTATGAGGAGGCTACTAATTGCAATCAAGATAACTTCAACTTGTTGCAGTGCAACATAAGCGGAAAGTAACCGTCAAAGGACTAAAAACACGCACAAAAACAACGCACTGTGTGCGTATATATGTATGTATGTTACCTTACACAACTCTCGCCAATGTATTTATTTTTATCGCACATTGACTTGATTACTGACACAATGAGTTGCCTATTACATTTAATTAGACAATGTGAACAGTTTATAAGTTAAAACTTAAGTCTTTTTATTCTCTGATACATTGATTTTTTAACAGTTCGATTATCAAACTTGTGGTCGGACTTATCGAAAAACAACTCTTCTCTAAGACGCTTTTCATGAGAATGCTGCATTTTAATTCTGTTAATGTTAAACTTATGTTATGTTAAGGCTAGTTATCGCTGCTAAGTAGTGATATCGATAGCTATCGATAGAGTGATCCTAGTTCTTGAACTGCAGCAAATATGTTCATTGCCATTTAGTGTTGTGTAACATTGCATATCGATCAACAAGGAATTAAAAAGCGTGAGTTGCAAGTTTAATTTGTTTACTTTACAAAACTTTTAAATTGCTCAAATTGAAGTTAAAACTTAGTGGAGATTTTATTTAACATGTATCAATTACAATATTCTGTAACTTTAACAATTGGAAAGGGAGTGTGCAAAATAATTAATTAAGTTATAAGGAAACCCAACTAGGAATCACAGCAAAACACACTTTCTGTTTAATCATTGTATGGATTCATAACTTTCTTTGTACACTGCATGCATGCCGCCCTCAATGTGTACAATGTGTACCAGCATCGACATCAGAAGATTGAGCTTGAAATGCTGAAACGGCGCGAAAGAAGTGTGAGACACAGACACATTTGGGTGGAGACAGCATTGACATAGACAAGGACATGGGACATGGCAGGACTTTCACTTTGATTGCCCTGGTTTTTGGCTTGGAAGTTCCCATCCCGACGGTGCTGCCGACTAATGGACGTTGCAGCACTGAAAAACAGCACTCTAGTCATTTGTCCACTGCATCAGTAGCTTAACGAGGCATGCATAAAGATGGAAGTGGACAGGCTCAGTGTCTACTTGCATCATGTCGCTGCTGTTCGTGACTTGGCGAACACTGCATGCCTTTCCACCTAAGACAACGTAATTACCACCTCCGACACTAGAGAACACACAATGTTGACAGAGAAATGTAAGTTTGCGGTTTGTCTATAATCAAAGAGAAGTGTGGTTAGGCTGGATATAACCGACAGATTCGTATAGATCCAAGTAGGTTTGCAGTTTCTCAAGTTTATCATGTGTAGATAGTTTTAAATGCCTGTACTAATAAGCAACTGTACCAAATTTCACCAAATTATAAGACCTTTAGGAAAATAGCATAACAAGCTGATACTTTAATTACAAAACTTTATACAAGCAAGAAAAGCAAACACTTAGTCAGCTTAAAACTTGAAAGGCTTGCGAAATGCAAAAAAAAGGAGAAGAGTTGAAAAATGTTTGGTAGCCTGAAGGTGCGTAAACATCAACAAGCAGGCAGCGCCAAAAGCCAAATGTCCTTTTTATTACCTTTGTCAAATGCACAAATAGCTGAAATCCACAGCGCTTAAAGCACCCTGAAATCCCCGTTTACCATGGATCCATTCCCCCGACCACACCTGGGGCTATACACGACAAAACGAGCCCCAAACAAATTTACACATTTTGTAGACCAGAAAAAAACGGGTGTATTTCGAAAGGTAGCTTCGGCACTTGGGTCCCTTTTTGTTCGTATTGCGTACGGTGGCAAATATTCAAACGTCTAAAAGTGTGCAATAAAATATTATATCGTAATAAAAAGCAAACACACACACACACATACAACGAGAGAAGATTCTGTCGAAGGCCAGGAGGGGTCCAAGGGATCGTTATCAAGAGATTGAGCAATACTTTTCGTGTAATATTTCCTGAGCCTGTCGCCGGGATGAGAGGATAAGCATGGCCTGCAATTGCCACACGTTGGAAAATTGTCGCAATACTTCAAGATTTATAGCAGATTTATCGACGGCTTTAGCTGCTGCTGCAGCTGCTACTAGAATTGGACCAACGGCTCCAACATGAGGTTCGACATGTGCATATTATGTTGGCGCATTAAGTAAGAATGCCAAGAACTCATCGTCTTGTTCTCAATGTTAACTAAAACATAGATTCAATAATATATTTAATGAGGTTACATATACCATATATTTATAGAGTGCGACGCAGTCAATCAACAGAACTTTGTCAACTTGTTTGTTGTTTTGACTTTCTATGTGGACAATACGAAATCGTGACGTGTTGTTCTTTGTTGAAAACAAAACTAATCCAACTACAAAAATAAATGTTTATATGACGCATGCATATGTATACATGGTATATGTATGTGTATAGTATATATGCATGTTTGTTCGATTTAATGAATGGCAACCAACTGGCGACTGTTGTTGAAAGTGAAATTTATTTAAATTTTCCATTTCCGTTTTCATTTTAGTTGTTCCTTCTTTTCTTGTTTCAGTTGATATTTATTTTGTTCTTAGAAATGTTTTAGATATTATTATAGAGAATAAGCATAAAAGTGCATACAAAATATTTTCGTTTCAACAAATTTCCTCTCGAATTGTGTCTTCTCTTTTTTGTTTGTTTTAGGTTTATCGAAAGACAGCATGACGTCACGCATACACAGCAAATGCCTACAAAGAATACATCGAATAGAAACAAAAGCTCATACAAAAATTGTTAATGAAAAAGATCCTAAAAAGACGAAGCGTATATGTATTGGTTGAGTCTAGTCGCCGAAGAGCTTCTTGCCCAGATCCATCATCCTGTGATTGCGGCAGACGCGCAGAGCGTCAGCCTTCTTGAGAACAGCCACCACATCGGCATTGACATCAACCAGCTGGGAGAGGAAGTCCTCATAGGCCGACTTAACATTGGGCGCCAATGTGCCGATTTTAACCTTCTTCAGTGTCTTCACAATGCCCTCGGCCCAGCCAGATTCAAGGGCGAATTCGGACAGCCAAGGCACCAGAGGCAAGACACTGCACATGGTCTGCATGCCGAGGAACCACAGCTCAGAGATGTCACCCCAGACGCCCTTGTAGGCAATGGAGACCACCAGAGCCGTGGGATCGTTGCTCTCGTCGATGTTGTAGGCATCCCACAGGAAGCGTATGGTGGCCTGTATATAGCGGCAGATGGAGAAATCGTTCTGTTTGACCTTCTTCGATTGCTGCTTGAGCAGCAGCAGACCCAGCACTGACAGATTGCCATGGATGACCAGATTATCGGGCGTATCCTTCAGTTCGGGCAGATTCTCCACCACGAACTTCAGCAGATTGGCAAAGGTGGGCGAATCCTCGGCACGTTTTGGTTCCAGCACCGTCAAATTCATGAGGATGTTGCACAGGGCAACAATTGCGCTGCGCGCCTCCTTCATCTGTGCCTGCTGCTCTGGCGTGGGCACGGGATCAGGCTCGTTCATGCGCTTCAGACGCTCGGCACGTGGAATTGGCGGACGCTTCCAGTGGGCAATGGTGAAGTAGACCTCGATGGATTCGACCAGCACCTCATCCTGCTTGTGCGTGAAGAGCACGCGACGCGCCTCATCCTCGACGGCAAAGTGGCACAGAGCTGGCATCATGACGCGCAGCACATCCACTGGAGGCGCGCCCTCTCGTGGACCTGCACGCCAGGCCTTGAACTCGTGGAAGCTCTCGTTGCCAATTTTGAGCATGAACGGCAACAGTTTGTAAATGGCCGGACGCATGGCGGTGGTCTCTTGTGCCAGCCAAGCGGACAAGATGCGAACCTGGGCAATGATGAAGGCCTTGTCGCGCTCGTTGCCACTGTCCCGAATCTTGTCCTGGCTGACGCGCGTCAGCACGGCCAGCACCTGATTGAAGGCACCCTTGAGTGCGGTGTACGTGGTCTGCTTCTCCTTCGGCTCCAGATCCAGCTGATCCGTGGCCATGTACTCAATGCACAGCTCCAGTATGTTGAAGCAGCAGGTGAGCAGCTCTGCCTGCTTGAACGTGGTCTCCAGCTTCTTCTCGTCCATCTGCATGCGCACCTCGATGGCGGCAAGCTGCAGCAGCATCAGGAAGAACGTCTTCTGCTCGTCCATGAAGGCCCACTGTATGCCGAGCACCTGCAGCGTGGTGGCAATCAAATTCAAGGCAGGATCGCGCTGCTTGGGTCCAATCTTGGCCTTCAGTATGTCGCCGCAGCCCTTGAAAAGACTCTCGGGCCAGATTTGACCCTCCAGCGAGTTGATCACAATCTCACGACGACATGTGATCAGAATGTCGGCAAGGATGCGGCACAGTTCGTACTTGCGCTCCGTGTGATCGGTCTCCATATCCAAAGCAATGCGCTGAATCAATGCATGGAAAGCCGTTGGATCCTCGGGCCACGAAATGACGCCAAACTTCTTCACCAGCAACACAATCAAATGGAGGGCCTCGTCCGTTTGGAAACTCTGTGCCGAATATATCTGCGACATTTTGGGTATGGCACCAGTGGCCAGCAGCGCCTGTTGGCCAGGCTCGTAGCTGGCAATGCTCTTCAGACAACTGTAAGCCTCACTGACGACAATCAGATTATCCTCGTAGTCCTCGTCGTCGGCCTGCTCGACAATTTCCAGCAGCGTGGGTATCGCATCAATGATGTCCTTATGCGTGGCCAGCTCCTCCTCCTGACAGAAGCCAGTGAGAATCGACAATGCGACGCTCTTGTACACCAACGGCGGGCAATCGTTGGGCAAATCCTTGGAGACGAGCAACTTGCGCAGAAAGGGAAATCCAATTGCCTCGAACAGCAGCTGCTTGCCAGCCGTGTTGCAGTCCTTGCCCTTGATCAGCTTCGTGACCATGAAGAGGGCCGCAAACTTTTCAGTATCGCTTCGTGTGCCCTTCAACAGATTGGCGCACTTGCGCACGGGCTCCGGCACGTCCGTCATTGCTGGCTATGCAATTGCTCTCTCTCCCTCTCTCTCTATATATGTGTATATATATATATATAGATGTCTGTGGATTCTGTGTATATATATACGAACGTATATAGGCGTCTATAAATGTATATGTATGCGTTCTAAAAATAACTCTCACACTTTCACTTGACTACACACACACACAGAGTGTTCCCGTTGGCTTTTCTGTTTCTTCGTTACCGGCGGCTGACTTGGTTCGCTTTTCCGTCTTTTCCGTGGATGGCTTCCTCGCTCGACGACGCACTCTCGCGTACTGATCGTTGCTTGCGACGGCAACGGAAAATCTAGTCGCCGCCTTGTCGCTTTTCAATTTTCCAAACTGGCCGCAGCTGTTGTTGTTCAAATCTCTTTTGGACATGGCTGCAAACCTACACAGTTTTTAATTTTACCTACAGAAAGTGTTCCTAATTGGGGGATCACTCATTCTCTCAGTGGACTTGTCGCTATATTCTATAATGTGCTTGATCTAATAATGATTTGTATGCATTGCACAATATGACATTAATGTAAATTAGTAAATCTTGATATTGCTCACAATTCTAGTATAAGTAATATACCATAAAGGGTGTACACAATTGAATATAGAAAATGTATTTATTGTGCTAAAAATCAATTTGAATTGAGCAAATGATTATTCATTTTAGTTGAACATTGCATTTGTCTTGCTCTCCCGCAAATCTTTCTCTCTCGTGTACACACACAGCATCTCTCCCACTCTCTGCCAGTGAACTCTCTCCCTCTCTCTCGCTTTCTCTCTCCTTCCCGAAGTGTGATGTATATTTAGAACATGATTTTACGTTTTTTCGACATTTCGTGTTTACGTTTCAAGCGATCTGTGAAAAGTCAGCCGCCGGCTGCATTTGTTCCAGAATTTTTCAAATCTCTCTGCATCGCTGCAGATGGCTGTATATAGTATGAAATGTGTAGATGTTGCCACATACACACACAAATAAATAACATACAATCTGTGGTGTTGGTTTACTTCAATGTGTGCAAAAGTCTATCTGCATTTAAATGGAATCTGTGTTCTTTTAGGCGAAAGCAAACTGAATATAAATTTTGATGACAACGCTTTACACATAAATATGTACACAAACACATGCTCATTAACATATGTACAGACTGTGTACATACATGTATAGTATACATACGTAGTGCACACGTGTAGATAGATATGAATTGCCGTGTATGCACTAGGTCGCAATTTGCATATTTTATTTAAATATGCTTCTCGTTTATTCATTTGGGGTCAATGAATTAATTTTGCTTTGCATTTGCCTTTGCTGCGCATTCAATTGGTATCATATTTTATAGTACTCTGCACTATTAATTATCGTTTGTCGTTGTTTGCCTTTGTGTGCAGGAATTTAAATCAATGTTAATTTGGTTTTCTTTATATAACGCGAGGGAAACAAACATCATATTTTCCATATATGTGCATATATTCAGATATCATATAGATATACTAAGTTGCTTTGCCAGCTGCAAGTTGTGATACTAACATCTAAGAGACTAAACAAGTCTCTTTCATATACCCTATAGAGGTATTTCAAATTTAGGCAGAAATAATATCAAATAAAAGTTCCAGTCAATTTTCTAGGGAATCTTTTTTGTTAATTTCCCTAACTAAAACTCGGAACTTTGATTGAAAATCTCATATAGTTGACAAGATAGGGTATACAAAGATGAGCATTCTGGCAATCTCTCTTGGAATGTCAAGTTGTCTTGCGGATATGGCATATTTAATAATGAGGCGTAAGATTTGCACAATTCACAAATTTGAACTGACAAGTAGAGAATAATTTCTGTGCAGTACAGTCTACACTACCCTCTAGTGGGTGGGTAACTTAAGCAACTAATTAATTGTCTGAGATGCATTAATTAATTAAATACAATATTTTATTTAAATGCACAATCAGTTTTAATAATCGACACAAGAAATTTAAAATCCAATAAAAGCTTGCACAATAAAATACAAGCGATTGATTCTCGGTATCTGGCATCAGTTTGATAAGTTGCCCCCATCATTATGGGACTTTTATGTGTTATTTATATTGGTCAAATGATAAACCGGACACATGTCCGCGTATTGACGTGTGTGCTTCATGTTGATTGCAAATTTCATTTGCATTGGCATTCGATCGGTCAGTTGGTCAGTTGCGACCAGTTATGACCAGTTGCCCGGCTGAGCACAGTTGTCCAGTTGCTGGCAACATTAACATAATACTTATAATATGGTAAATCCATTGCAATTGTTTGCCGGCAAACCAAACGCAAAGCGAGTGCACACAATACGCATGCAAAAATTATTTCTCGTAATCATCCGGCGCGGCCATGGACAATATTTGGAAAGCAGAGCCTCACTGCCTCACATTAAAGGGGTGTGTGCGACTGGAGAGTACCCTGTAGGCATTTTCTCTTCTCTCTTAAGCCTAGTCTACATTCTCATTATGTTCTTCCTACACTCCTCTGCTAATGGACCCCATCACATTTGCTTGTACAGGGTAGAGCCGCAGCTCTGTAATGCTCGCCCGCATGTAAACTAATTCGTATCGCATAGTATGCGCCTGTTTGCGTTTGTTATTATTATTTTAAATTGATAATTCTGACCGGGCACAAACCAGGCTCGTTATATTTGGACTTTGTTTTTGGGGTTGCGCACTCTCCACACCCGACGCCGTAGGGGCATGAGTGTTGGGATTTTCATTAATTGGGTTACAACGAAAATCATGAATTGGAAAATGTAAAGTTTCACTAATTAAGCAAATGGTATTATGATAATTGCAGAAATATGCCGAATAAAACTGATTGAGACTTCTTGGCAAGCAAATTTATGGTGAGTTGAATAGAAAGCTTTAAGTATATTGAGGGAAACCAACTAAATTGATCTCTTTTCTCACATCAGCTGGACAACGCGCTGAGTTAAAGTGGAAGTCTGCTTGAATTCACTCGCACATGATGAGTGCATTTTAATAGTAGCGAAGACCCTTGACAAATGCGACGCCGACGCCCAGTCGTGGCAAGTCAAAGCACTTGAAAGTCGTAATGACACACAATTTATTTGAAGTCCTGAGATTGAAACGACCGACGCCAACATGCGCAATGTGGCATTGAGGACAATTTTGGGCCAGTTTGACAGTTATCAAGATGAGGAAGTTCCAGTTGTTGCTGTTGTTATTGTTGCTGATGAAACAGCTTCAAGTTGAAATCAATGTTGATGATCTGTCCACAACGTTTTGGGGCCAGTCAAAAAGTTAGCAAACGTCTGACTCTGGCGGTTATCTATCTATTTGTTTCCCCTCCTCTCCTCCCCTACTTCTTTGCCCCGCACGTGGCCTATAGAAGTTGATGGCCGAGGTTGACGCCAGGCCGCAATCGGTGGTGGCCATTGGCAAATTCGATGAAATGAAAAATACAAACAAAATCATTTGTCAAAACATTTCGAAAGAGCTTTATATAAACTCGAAGGAGCCCCTCGCTGGCCCAGCTCGACCCCAAAATCGATGCTGTCCAGTGACGCAACGAAAGTTAACAACAAGCTGAAGCAATCGACGACACAATAAAGGCGCTGTGTGAAGGCGGAAGTCGAATCGGAATACGAATAGGAAGTGTGAGTGCGAATCTGAGTGTGAGTGTGAATGCCAGAGCGAGTGCGAGTGTGATTTGCCCATTGAATGTTGGACCAGGCTGTTTTAAGACTCACTGTAGGTCAGTACACGCCCTCTATAAGTCTCCCTCTCTCTCTCTCCCTCTCTTTCCAAAGTCCCTCTCTCTAGTCCCCGCATCTTCTCATGATTAGTGTTAAGAGGTTTTTTTCTCTCATTCGCTTTTGCCTTAGCTTTTTTGATACATTTTTATTTTCCTAGCTTTATTGTGGCTATTTTGCCTTTTTTCCATTCGTTCTCGGCCTGCAAACATCGTTTGTCAAGCGATTTATTTCAATTATGTAGAGCGATTCATGCTTTGTAATATGTTCTTCTCTTCGTCCGAAGTGGGACGGGATATCCTGAAATAAAAGTCATTGCAACTTGTACGAGGCACATTTGTCCGCCCATAGCGTTAAATCTATTTTCGAACATTAGATTTAAAGAGCGTGCTCTAAAGGACTTAAGAACTTAGTTAATCTTTTGATTATGCCATTCAAAATTGTGCTCTTTATATGGTATAGAAACGTCTAACATAATTCAGATCTTAATACCTTAAACTGACTAAGAGTTTATTCAATTTACACATATCATACACACTTAACACTTCCTCCAGACACCATTATTGTATCTGCAGTTACCTTTATCTCCACACAGGTATTTCAATCACATTAAGAGCTGTTGCTCAGTTTAATCTAAGGCCTGACATTCAAGTTGTTGTGACAACCCCTAAGCACGCACCTACACCGGTCCCTGCACTGGGGAGTTTGTCCCCAGTTACTCGGCAGAAGCATCGAACAACTGCCAAATAACCATATACAATGTGCGCATCGGAAAAGCCTTTAGGCGGCAGTCAGTTGTTCTTTCATTTTGGTCCACCAACACACGCAGCACAGGAGCACAGGAGCAGCACCAGCATCAAGTCGCACCAGGTCCCATTGAGCTTCAACGAACGAACAGCGTCGAGGGTTTCCCAGCTGTTTGCCAGCAAGGCACGTGCCAATTTAAATGCAAAATCAAAAGCCGCACGGTAAGAGAAAAATTTAATTTCACAAGGCAGCAAAACAATCATATTTTTCTTTCCATTTTCCTCAGCCTCTTTGCATATGCACATACTTGTACCCATAAGCACACGGGGGCAGAGATGGGGAGACTAAAGACTCAGCTGCTGCTGCCGTCGCCAGGCTGCCTGTTAACATTTTTTCTTGTTGCCCTGATCCAAGATATCAATGTCTGATTAATGTGTCGGCTCCAAGGACTGCCTAGTTGCCGTGCACCGCTCCGCCCCTGCCCGTTTCTATTCAAACAATTTCAAATTTCAATGGCGCGTGTCTCACCTCAAATGGGAATCTCGGCATATAAAAGGAGTGTGTGTGTGTGTGCATGGGTATCTAAGGTGGATTCGTTGTAACAAGTGCTTAAATGCATCAGATTAGGCGTGAGCTGTCGTTCAATAATTGTATGGGGATTGGCTTCTAGAAATAATAAGTGCTTTCTATACAAAGTATGTGAAGTGTATTTATATAGAGGTAAAGGCCTGACTGCGCTATTTTTATATATACTCGTATTGTAAGCACAGTGTATTATACTTTGAATTAATACATGAGTAATCCTTCTGACTAGTTCCCTTATATTGACAAGACAAACTTTATTACTCTTTATAGTATAATGTGTGGGCATTAACTGGTTTGTTACATGACATAAGCTCACTGTCGATAGACTGGCAAGAAAGTAAGAGAAGGAGTCGAAAGAGCAAAGCCGCAAGCTTAATTTATTAACGACAATCAAATTAATGATTTAATGTTTAACCAAACGACGATTTAAAGACTAAAATAAAGAACGAATTTACTCTAACTTTACTGCATTTCAAATATTACAAATATAAATAAAACCATTTATTTAAATAATAAAATAAGTGCGACTTGATTCTTTTAACAATACTTTATATCCAAGTCTCACATATGTTATACAGTTTATTAGAACCGAAACCCACTACAGTTTTGCACGTGATCCTAAGCAGTCATATATAACTTTGTACACACTAAACATTAAAAGAGTCTTTGTTATTAACAAAATAGATAACAAAGCAATGTTTAACTCGTTGGTCACACAATCATTGCCTATTTTGAATGGTCTCCAAGAAGAAGATACCACAAATATGAATGGAGTATAATATTTAAGAGTTCTGTGGCATTGTTTGGCCAGTGATAAGAATGGGAGGA
Organism: Zaprionus capensis; assembly: GCA_018903675.1. Classification (NCBI taxonomy): domain Eukaryota; kingdom Metazoa; phylum Arthropoda; class Insecta; order Diptera; family Drosophilidae; genus Zaprionus; species Zaprionus capensis. The sequence goes on along the minus strand of JAEIFN010000964.1, from coordinate 7,471,797 downwards.
AGGAATGCGAGGGAAAAGGGGCAGAGCGACAAGCAACAAATTATGCAAATCCTCTTGAATGGCTTATGCTTCATGAATTTATATCGAATAAAGTGAACGTACAACAAGGATGCGGCCAATGCGGCGGATGCGGCTTTAAGAGTTGCCCGTCGGAACAATAAAAGCTCATTTGTTGCTATTATCGTTTCACTAACAAATAACAAATCATCGGCCAAACCGAGCTGAGAGCACAATGCGCACACACAACGCAACCGACACTGAGACCGCCCACCTGTTTCTATTTGGGTGGTGGAGAAACCTGGATTGCCATGGGTTCGCTTGTGACACAGGGAGGGGGCAGGCAGGCGGTGTGTGTTTGCTCGCTTACCTTGAACAGGAGCTGCGCGCTGATGCCGCACAAACGGCTGCCAATAAATTGTGTTAATAAACCAAAAGTTGTTAATTTAAATGATTTATATCTACAGACAGAGCGGGGGGTGGAGAGGGTGTTTATTCCGCAGAGTAAGCTGCCCTCGCCTCCCCTTGCCAGGCCCTCCCCTCGCGCACCGCTTGTTATTGCTGAGCCTCAAAAATTTACGTAATTTGGCATAACCTTTGCATGGCAGGCCTGCTCCTTAGCCAGGCTTCTGGCCCAGTTTGTTGGCTTAGTTCTCTCGCTTCGCCCGCCGCACTTCCGCACGTTGCGTGCCCAGCCAATGGGTCAAATATTCTACGGATGGGCGAGGGGGGATGCAGGGAGGGGAACTAGGTGATGGGTAGGCGGATGGATGCTTTCCTGCCCGCCCGCCGTCAGCTTAAACCAATTTACGTAGCCGATGTCTTCATTTTGGCAGCGAGCGAGCGGCTCAGCGCCGTGTGTCGTGAATTATGGCGCCCCTAAAATGGGCCAACTGTGCGTATGCGTAATGTGAATAGCTGCTCGGCCCTGATGGCCTGCTGTTGTCTATGTTGGCTCCTCCTCCCTGTGAGGCTGCTCCTTCCGGGGATCGAAAAAACTTGGGCATTTCACGCTCGCATCCTTCCCTTTAGTTATTGTGCCCAGATAGATACATAAACACACACACACACATACATATACATCTATATATAGTATATATATATTCTATATAAATTTATGTCTTATTGTTTGCAGTCGAAATTATTTCATTTGTTTGTCTTTATTACAAGCAAATCCCGTTCAATGCCGCGTGTGGCGTGTGGGGCATGTCCCCGTTTTCATTTGAGCGTCGGCAGCAGCAGGCTTCCATTTTCCACAGCGTTTGCTTTTAATGGTCGGCGGCTGTTCGGGGATTTTCCACATCTTAACTCCGGCCGAGACCTACAAATATTTGATGCTCACATTTTTCGCTGTTGTTTCGTTTTATTGATTGGCGCCGTGCCTGCTTTATGAGGCCCCTTCCTCTTCTCCTCCTGCGGTTCCTCTTGTTGTTGCATTGTTATTGTTGTTGCCATTATATCCTTTGTTTTTGTTGCTGTCTCTCTCTCTCTCTCTCCCTTTGGTTGGCTTTGCCGCTGACGTCGAGCGTAACGCCGTGATACATTGAAAAGGATTTCGCGGAATTTAAATTGTTGTCCTTTCAGCTTGACAGGATGTGCCTTTTTCTGTGCCTTGTGTCATCGTGTTTCAAGCCACGCTCTGCCTGCTCTGTTTTAGTTGCTGTAATTAACAACTGATTAACAACTACAACTTTACCCCTTTGTGTCGTGATTAAAGACTCGAGCAAGCAGCAGTTGGCAACTTTTGCGACCAATTACAAATATATCTTAACAAGATTCCACTTTTCCTTTTTAGATAAACCATTGTTGACTTTCCAGATAAGCAACTGACGACCAAAAACCTTTCATGATTTTGCTAGTGTAAACTTCTTTCTTTTTTTATACCCTTCGACCATTGAAAATGGTCAAAAAGGGTATACTAACTTTGTGCAAATGTATGTAACAGGCAGAAGGAGGCGTCGGAGACCCCATAAAGTATATATATTCTTGCTCAGGATCACAAGCCGAGTCGATTGAGCCATGTCTGTCTGTCTGTCCGTCTGTCCGTCTGTCTGTGTGAACGCACAGATCTCAGCTATTATAAAAGCTAGAGTTACCAAATTTGGCAGGAAAACTCCTGTGTACTATAAGCTGATGAAGTTTATTTCAAATGTTAGGTGCCACGCCCACCGCCCCCACAAATCAATAATTTAATTTTTGAACTCAATTTGTAAGCGCTGTATAAAAGATACAACTTTCTGACTTTGACATATACTAAGCTGAATGAAATATCTACACAGTCTCCAAATTACAATCCGATCGGACAATAATCACAGAAGTTATTTAAGAAAGTCTGTCAGCTAATAAGGGAGGCGGACGAGCGCAAAGCGCGATCGCCATCTGTCGGGATTAATTTCAAAGCATGTGCATATGCATATGTGTATGAATTTAACAAATTAAACTACACGGGAACATAGGTCGAAGGGTATCCCACTGTCGCGTTTTGCGCGACTGTTGCTCTCGTTTACACTTAAATCATAGGTATAAACATTCACTTGGAATACAATTAGATTATTAATTTATCCACTTGATTTCATTGTTATCCCGAGCAAAAAAATGGCAAAGATAATGAGCATCTTAGATTCGAGTGTTTATTCTTTTCTAATGAGTTACACTAAAAGCTAACTGTCTGCCTTACTCACTTTCCCTGTCTCTCTCTCTCTCTCTTTCCATCACCCTATATTGCATTCACCACGTCTCGTGCCATTATTTTCGCTCCTGCTATGCATTCATTCAGCTGGGAGCTGAGCTCCAGTTCGAGTGCCACAAGGAGATTCGGCACGGCATAAATGAATATAAAGCACGCGTTTACAACGAGTCATTTGACGTCGAAGGATGCGCTGCCCCGACTCCGCCTTCCTTTCCATTCCCTGTTCTTCTCGCTGTTTCCCTTTCCATTCCTTTTTCTTCGCGCTGTTGTTGTTTTTGCTTGTGCATTTTTAATAAAAGCATGAATTATGCTAAATAGCTGATTCCTATCAAGCGGACGCTCTGTACTATATAGTACGTGTATACGTATAGATATGTATTGTATATATATGTTAAATCTATCGCGACACGCTGACCTCCAGACGTCCCAATTGTGAAATGCACAACTACAAAGAGACTCTCTGTCTCTCCGAGATACTGAAATGTATCCCGCAGCATGATTTCAATTTGATTTTTAATTTCTACTGCTTGAAAATCGAATTACATGTATGTGTGTGTGCGTGTGTTTGAATATTTTGGCCAAGTCAGCTCGTAAATTTGCAGACATAAAAAAGGTGTCTGATCTCGCAGGTGGCAAGTCATTGCCAGGTCAAGGTTAGCATATAAACTGGTAACTATTCATGCGTATTTGCATATGTGCGAATGTGCTGTGTGGTTCGACTGTGTTGGCCGACGAATAAAGTGTCCCGCATAAATTTGCCATTGATAGCAAGGCGGTTCGTGTCGTGTAATCAGTTGAAAAGGGCTCCGAGGAGTCCAATTCCCCAGTGAACTGCGAGCTCACTCGCCCCATAATACAATCACGTGAGAATTTGAATTTACTCTCAAAGCCTTTTCACATGCCAACACGTGAATGCAGTCCCCTCCCCCTCCGTATACAACATGCTCTCAAATCTATTCGCATCCATCTAACAATGATGTCAGCTGGGTATGGTAGGGTAGGCAGACGCAGCGTGTGTCCATGTCCCTTTTGCCATGGCAACAAAGTGGAAAAAGGCGCACGGAGGACACAGAGCGGCATAAAATAACGGAAATAAATGAGTTAGGAAAGTTAACAAAGAGTTGGCTAGCTTATTGATACCCTATCAAATGGAATACAATATTTATTTGAATTTTAATAGTTGTTAATAACCAATTGTTGGAATAAAATATATAATAACAATATACAACAACCTAACATATGAATATATCGAAATCATATATACATACATAGAACATTAATTGCAAAATCCTGTTCCATGTTTATTGTCACTCAATATACCCCATTGCCTTCGCAGACTGAGTGTTGTAAGCTTATTCACCTCCTGTGAATCTATGGTATTTCTTTGAGGAGTCATTCATATTTTGGGAGTGTCCTTTGCGAATTGTTATTCGTTTGTTTTGTCAAGTTTTACCTTCTGTTTTCCTGGTTACTTTGTTTTTCTTTTATTAAACCGCGAGCGGTGGGTCCACGTCAAAAATTTATTGCATTCATTCAGGCAAATAGAGCTGGAAAGATTGCACAAATTTGAAAGCGAGTATATTCACACATGAAATCAAGAAATTGCCAGAGACTTTTTTGTTTCGGGTCCTCCAATTTGGCATCCTTTGATTAAATTCCTCTCCCTTATGACTCTCTCTTATGACCTCTCTTTATATGCCCTAGTTTTGATTGGTAGTTCAGAATGAAATACGGCATAAATATACATACACGTAGTTATATAAATATTAAAAGCAATTTCATATAAATAAAAAGCTAAAGAAACTTAAGAAACTGTTTTTGGGAACTTCGACAAAATAAAAACCTGTTTTATAGCTATTAATAATGCAATTATCTTTCCAAAGTAAAGACATCAGACAGTTTGAGCTAAGCAAAATTTTCAAAAATCTAGCTATGATGATAGCTTTTTCTATATCCTGTGCAGAACTTTTATTTCAAAGTTTCACCCGATGCAAAAACTTTCAGCCAAGGCACTGCGAAGTTTAGTGTCAAAACAAGAAAATCAAGAAAGTCTTTTCTGGAACTAGAACCAAATAAAGTTCATCTGCAATGTGAAAGAGCTTTTTACCATAAAAAAGCTTACACATTTTCCACTGTTTTATAGCTTTAATTTAACAACTACTAAAAGCTACCGATAGGTGTTCTTGGTTTATTTTTGGGCTTCAGAATTGTTGATATTTATCGATTTATCGATAGCAACAAATTAAGCTGAATAGTTTTGAATGTTAGCATGCATTCTTTTGGGTTCGTGGATAGGAGATAGGAGTTCGTGGCAGGAGAAAGTATCAGACTTATACTTCGTAAGCACTCTCGATATTCTTTCATCGATTTAAGAAACTTAAAGGTATTTCAGCTGTAAAGTTGTTAAGCTCCTCGCGCAGCAAATGGGGCGGATAAATTGAAACGGTAAACCGAGTTCTTAATAAAAGCGCAATAAAAATATTTGCGAAACGCACACATGGCAGAGAGACAGACATAAACAACAACGACAGCGATAATGCGAAGCGAGACGCGGCAAGGAAAATGCGAAGAAAAATGCAACGGCCGCACTTAAAGGGAAGCAATCCGCAGCAGGCTGCACTGCACACAATAATCAACTGCATAAGCTCGTCTGAGTACTGAGTTGTGAGATGTGAGTAGTGTGAGTGTGTGCATGCACCAATACGGGTACTCGCGCTGCGTCTGGAGATGGATCGATGCAGGGCGACTGTCTGCTGGAAATATGCTGCGTTGTTAATTTCGCCAGCAGACGCCCGGCCTGGCAGCACTGATTGAAGGCTGAGCAGCTAAACGCTTAACGTTGATTGCTCTGCGTTGCAGCTGTAAATTGAATGTTGCTGTTGCCGTTGCTGTAAGGCGTTATTCTTAATCGATTGCTCATACGCAGCGTTGGCCTAACGAGTAGTCGTGCTCGCATTATGTGCCTGCTCGACGGCCAGTTAATGAAAACAAGCTGCCTGTGACGAAATTAAGCCAACAAAAAAAAGAAGAAAGTTGTTTCACTTTTGCTCTGAACTGCCTGCTCGCTATTTCTCTCTCTCTCTCTCTGTCTCTCTCAAACCTGCACCGTCTCGCTCTTTTTGTGGCCCTCAAACAGCTGTCGCGCCTGTTAATGTTGCCGAATTTGCATTTCATGCGGCTGCTTCGCTTTTTGTTGTTGCTACTCTCGCTGTTGTTGTCGTGTCCTTAACGTATTGTCAAGTCACGTACCCAATTTTCAGTAAAAGAAAAGTCAATACACTCGACTGACGACGCAGTCGTCACCACCTCCGGCAACTCTCTGCGTTGCTGCGCTCCAGAGAGTTAAGTCTGCAGTCTGGCAGGAAAAAATTATCGAGCCCAAAAGGCAACTTTTTCACTTGCAACGACTATCATTAACTCTGCTACTGTGGCCAATTCTGCAGGTTAGCAATAGAACAAGAAAATTGTAAAAAGAGAAAGCAAAATTTCCATTAAAGAAGGATCACAAAAAGGGAAAATGAGTTAAGAGAAACTTTACATGATTAAAATTACCTGACTTATACAAATAGAACACACACTTTAGAATATTGTTCATGAAGAATATGTTTGGATATTCAATTCTTATGTTTAAACTTTTTATATTTCTTATCATATCATATTAATCTACTGAAAGAGTCGCGAGTATAATAAATAACAATAAAAATTAATAAATTACTTACTGACTTGTTCGATATATTTGATTTAAGCTCTACAAAAGTTAAGAATACCCATTGTATTACATACACAGTGGTATAAAGAGAGATTTAAAGTACATTTTCTCGTCTTTAATTTTGTTAATCGCTCTTAAAGTTGTAAAGATATTTTTTGGCTTATTATTAGAAAAACGAAAATCGATGCGGCTCAAGATGTTATTGCATTGGAACTGTGTTCAACTACTTTTGGCACAATTTGAGTCAGGTCAGGCGAACATCCTTGCATGGAAACTTTTTAATTACTTTCACTTGGCACTTGCCGACGTCACTGAGTGTAAGCATTTCATCTTGAGTACAGGACAGTATGCCGTATGGACAAGGCCCGAGAATGAAACAGTCGGATCAGTTTGCAGTGTCTAATCTAAAACTCACATCGATTGTGTTGACAGAAGTTCAATGCGTGTTCGAGTATACGAAATGAATGGAGATTAGACAGCGACAGACACTCAGTCGAATACTAACGCTGAATATGTCGTGTGCCCGGGGCGACCTTGTGTCATTCGCATCTTAAGACGCAGCCCGAGACTTGATTTCTGTTCAAAATCAGGCCAATAAACATGAGGCAGGCGAGTTTAACAAGGCCCTGGGGGATGCGTCCTGGCTCTTGTTTAATTAGTAAAGTGACAAAAGCAATTTGTTATTGAACTCAACTTTGACCTATTGACCGGTAACAGCAACAATTGAATTACCTAACCGTGTGCTCGATTTACCTAATTAGTTTCCATTAAAGTGTGAGTTTGAGCAACTTGTGAAAGTTATGATATTATCAAGGGGAAAATTTATGTGTAAAGTTAATTTCCATTAAAGTGTGAGTTTGAGCAACTTGTGAAAGTTATGATATTATCAAGGGGAAAATTTATGTGTAAAGTCATTTTGGGTTTAAGAAGATTTTTATACTTATTTAAAATTAAAAATAGCTTGCTTTTGTAGAGGTATATAATAAAAAAAATAGCTAAATAATAATCATTTTTATTTATTCATTAATTAAAATTTTCGGTAATGTTTTCCATAAATTGTAATATAACATGAATGACCAAACTTAATTCTTTTAGAAAATCAAGTTCACTTACTGGATAAATGCGCCTTAATCTTCTGTTATAAAAAAACAAGATTTTGATTTTCAAAAACTGGGAACGGTTTGCAGCGGGCGAATCGGTTAACAGCCTCCAAGCTGGGAACAGACATGCGCAGTGTGCATGCAACTAGACCATGCAACAGTTTGCCATACGAGCAACCAAAATAAGAAGCCCTTCGTAGTGGAAGCTGAAACTGAACTGAGGCAGGATAACCCCACTCACTCAGGAACGGACCGCGCGAAATGAACCATACACAGCGCAAACTTGGAATACAAAGTTGTACTTGCAGTTACATCATGTGCGCGCAATGGGTTAATGAATACGCCGAAAGTGGGTAAATGGCACTAAAGAATGAAATTGGAGAGCAAACAGCGAATCCGTGTCCTGAGGTTAACCGCACAACTTGACCAAGATGTGAGCACGCAAGTGACAAAAAGCCCGATTAAGAAATTACCGTCAACTTAGTCTCGCAATACGAGTAATCTGCTTCCGTTAGCTCTTTATCTTCACCCTGGTTGCCTACTCGTACGTGGGGTCAACCAAATCATGCGCGAGCTTATATTTAATGAACTGACACATTTTTCTGGTTTTTCATTTAGCTTGCTACAAAATCTGTCCGCAAGAGAGATGAAAAGCGGCTTAAACGTTTTTAAATTACCAACATTTGCATTAATCGCTTGGTGAATTAAAACGCGACCGAATGAAATACTATATAATACATTTAATTCCAGCAGAAAAAAAAGAGGAGAACTGAATGTTTGCTCTTTTTTTCATGACAGGAATTTGTTCTTTTGTTTCCCTGCTTGATATTACCAGCATATGTAATCGTATGTCTGTCTAATGAAAGACAAAGCGGAATCCTTGAAAGGCTCAACTTTGGATAATCGGGGTTGGCAGCAGGGCAGGGCAAGAAAGGGGGGAGCGAAGAGTTGGGGTCTGTGGCCTGAGCACGCATAAAAAATGTTGCAACAGTGTTGTACGCAAAAGTTGTTGCACTTTTGTTTGAATTTCCTTGGCTTTTTCGTGCTTCTGTGGCCGCCAAAGTTTTTTGGCCTCTGTGACATTTTGCACTCTTCTCTCTCTCTCTCGCCACATCCTCTCATCCCTTCGTGTTGAATCCACTTTATAACTTTTACGCTTGTCATATACTCTTGTGCACATGAACATGTGTATCTGTGTGTGTAAGTGTGTGCTTAAAGAACCGCAGGGCAAACTCGTCTACGGGTCTAGCATGTCCGCCTCCTCTCTCTCCCTCACAGTCCATCCTTCCATCTCCGTCCATTCCTGCCGCTTGTCTGTCAAAGTTTTACTGTTTGACTGGCTAATTTGCTGTGAAAGCTGATTTGCACATAATGAAAACGATTGGGGTTAAAGTTGAAACAAAAGCATGTTAATTGCTAGGCATTACTTTTTAATTAATTGCCAGTAAATACCAGTAATTAATCAAACTAACATATTAAACGTAAACTGAGTTTCAGTCTATTACAATAATAATCGTTTGTGCTGTGCAAAACGGACAATTTTGTATAAATTATTTGTTTGTTTCACTTTAATAGTGTACATTTCAAATTACTTATGCCTAATTAACGCATCAATTCAAAATTGTATATACTTTCTGTATCATTTGGTTTGTATAGTTTGGTTTTATTAGTTTAATTTGTATATTTTTATTAATTTGGCAAAGAAGATTGGCAGCTCACTAAAAAGCAATCGACACTTCCGAAATATAAGCATCGATGAGAAGTTCAAGAAATAACATCGATAAATAAAGAAAGATATTATTTATGACTATTTTTCATACAAATTGAATTAAATAAACTTAAGTCTACAAATCGTACCAAATTATTTGAGACTAAGCTAGCTAAGAAACCTTTTCACATATTTTTTGGTATCCACAAACAACAGACGACCTTGCATTATGTCAATACTGTGCTGGGAGTTAGCAATGAAATTCAAATTCGAAATCAAGGAAATCACATTCATCAGGTTGCTCAGCGCTATGTCTTGTTGGCTTCGATTTGCATGAAACTGACACATGAAGGGGAGCGATGGAATGAGGATGCTTCACAGGATGTGGGGGATACACGCACATCGTGCATTGAATTATTTATGACGACTTTTATTTGAGTTTTTCAATTCGAGAAAATAAGCAAAATATTAGAGTTTACCGTAATCATTGCATTGACTGATTGTTAATGTACAGGTGTACGGAATTATTAAAGCTCAATTCGGGCTGCGTGCTGCATGAGATATTAGCCGTGTCCAACCAACGAAGGTCGAGGATGGGGGCAAGGTGCCTCTTCGATTGAAGGGCGCATAAATAAGGGACGAGTGGTAATAAATTCAGTGAGGCATGTGGTGGAGAGGGAGTTGGCGGTCGACTCACGAGGCGGATTATTAATATTTTCCATACTGCTTTTCCGGCTGTGTTTGAGTTCTTGAAATGTGAGCAGCAGCAGTTGGCACAATGGACCCGGGCCAAAGCATAAAAATAAATCCAAGTCTTTGTAGGAGCATTCACGTCAACATGGTGCACGCACGCGAGCTACCATCACAGGGGGGTTCCCTCCTCCACCGCACGGCCACCTATCGCATCCATCTCGGGAACAAGCAATCAAGCTGCAGGACAACATGCTGCTCCAGCAGAGCACAAACAATGGCCGACCATGTTGGCCAAATGAGTGCAAGCCACAAAATCAACGAGTTAAATCATGTAAAGAATAAAGCCAAAGCTAAGGCCCCCAAGCAATTCCTCTGCCTGCAGAGCTCGTTTATCAAATTCATATGCATTTGACCCCGCAAGCCGCCGGCTGTCGACACCAAAACTCCACCCAGCTTCATTACGTATTCTATTTAATTAAGCATCTTCGCAGAGCTGCAACACACTCGGTTTGCAACAGAACTGTAGCAAGCATCCTAACCGAAAAGTTAATTGCACATTCCTCAGTCTGCGCCACTTTGGTTTGGTTTGGTTTCTTTGTCAAGTCTCTAATGCATAAGCAGATTCTCAGAGAATTTCAATTGCTCATCCATTAAAATTAATATTCATAAAGAGAGTAGCCAACATGTCCGCACATCCAATCACGCAATTGAAACGCATTGACATTTGTTAAACGTAATTAAATGGAAATTAATTGAAATTGATTTCATGTGAAAATCGCTTGACAACTTGTCTATGGATAATACTGGCTGAAAATGCATCATAGCATCATCTCTATAGAATAAAATTTAAAACTGTTAGACATGTGTTCAATTATGTATAATTAAATTTAATACATATTTTGTTGTATTAATGTAAATAATATTTATATTTATTCTCTGTTGTGTATGAATTTGCATGAGATTTTAATACTAAGGTAAGGTAAGTGAGAATGAGTGTGTTTTTTATGGCATGCCAAACAATATTCACAATTCTGCATAGGCCGAAAGAAATATGGATTAAATTGATCTGCAAGAATTGACATATGGCACCACAATCGAAGCGCATGGAATCATTTGCGGTCGGGTCACGCAATTTATGATGACATTCTGTCATAATCCGTATGTCGATTGTTAATAAAGCTGCACTTAAACGCGATATGCGGATATATTGACATTAAAGCAAAATCAATTTGTCAATTACATGAAATATATTTTTTTAAAGAACAAACACAGTCAATGTTAAACTTTTAATTCCATTTGCGCGTGGAAACCAACAAATAAATCAAAGTCACGCTGCGAATGGGAATCGGGCTGGAAATGGAGCTGCGATGGGAATAGTGACGGCGTCGGCGACTGGCGGCACTGGCCAACTGCGGCAGCTGCAATGTCCGATGAATTAAAAGCATAAACAAACACACGATATATGTATATAAATATACACACACTGACAAACAAATGTATGAGTGGGTGTCTGTGTTTGTGTGTGTTGTCAGTCTGTTTACAAAAGTTTTCAATTTTGCTACAGTTGCGACTGTGATTTAAGTGCCGCAACCAGGGAACACTAGACCCTGGAGCCAGCAGCCGCCACCAAAATAAATTCGTTAAAACGGGGCGGGAAAAAGTAGAAAATCATAAATTGAAACCATAGTTTATGAGTACTTTTGCCAGACTTTATAAGTCAACGAATCCATCTATACATAACTTTAAAATATCAAATGCATTTTACTAAATTGTTAGCTTGAATTCCATTTAAATGCACATTCAATTGAAATACAATTCAATTGATTTTATATTGGCAATTTCGTGCACTTTGACCCATTCCTCAATGCTCTATTTTCGATCAGCATTTTTTATTTAAGCTTTTGTTTGCGATTAGAAGCGATTCGTGCTTCGTATTTACTGGCGGATGCCTGCCAAATGCTGATACGTTGCCAGGCGACAACACTTGACTTTTGCCTTTTTGTTCCGGGCCGGCAATATATTTCCCAAACCTCATGCACAATGGGACTAAGACCTATTTGCAGTTGCAAATTCCATAACATCAGATCAAAAATATTTTATATTAACTACCATCGATTTATTTATATATTTATGATGAACAAGAGTTAGTTTTAAAGATACACAATGAATGGTGGCGAAGCATCGATTACTGAAAGATTGCTTTAGTTTTGATTTGAAATTTCATTCAATTTTTCAGTATTCATAATCGTAAAGTTAAATATAGTGTACGAAAAGGGTTCATAACTCAAATTTGGCAAATAACAATCGATGCGTAACGTATTAAACTTGAAAAAATCATTAAAACTAATATAAAATATGGCATCTTGTAATAATAACTTAAATACAATAGAAAATAAACTCAGTACAAAATACATATGCAAAACAGGTAATCATGAGCTCTCTCCATTGTGCTTGATATTTATGAGCTTGTGTTGCTGTGCTGCAGCTTGGTGAGTCTGTATGTGTGTGTCTGTGTGCTAGCCTGCGAAAAAAAAGAAAAAATCGGTGCGGAACACATTTCATAAATCTTCCCTGCGATTGAGCACAACCGCGATGGTTTTTGTCGGTTATTTCCTTTTCTTGTTTTGCTGTTTTAATTTGTATTCGTTATTTTTGAGTACGCCATTGGATTTGTATGGACTGTATACTGTATTCCGTTATTTTTTCTCATTGTTAATTCTTCATCGCACGTTTACTTTATTTTGAAGGAATGATAATTTTGTTAAATCTGTAAATCCCATCACGATTTTTGTGGCTACCTGCCCGTGAATACGTGAACAAAGATCGCGGGCTCCTCGCATGTCCCGAAAATGTTTTTGTGCGTTCCAATTCAAAGCGACGCAAAGTTCTATTCAAGAGCCAAACCATCGATCCAACGACAATTACCGCCAAAGTGATCAAACCTATCAATAAGATGAGTTGCCAAACATGTTCTGTGATATTCTCCGCTACAGGATTCATTTCGGGAGACAAAGATGCAGCTGTCAATTCTTGTGCGATATTCTTCCTCAGTTTCTGGCAATCTTCGCTAGTCATCAGATGCGGAATCTGATAGGTAAGCAGCATGGGCGGTGGTTTGTCCAGCCACCAATCGTTCCAGAACTCCAATTCCTTTTCGGATAAGAGGCGGGTGCACTGTGCATAGACTTGCCTCAACCACTTCTGGCACTCGGGACTGTCGATGTTCTCCTTGCAACTGGGATTCATTGTTCGCAGTTTAACGTTTGTGTTTACATATATGATCGGGACAGGTGGAGAATGTTTTGTATATATTTTTTAGACCATTACAATTACTATACTTGCTTAGTATTGTTTGCAACAGCTTCTACGACGCCTACTTGCCTTATACTTGGAAATCAGTCGGATTGCTGCGTCGCAGCCAGTTGGCCCAACGTATTTTGCCCCGACTTGGATCGTTTGTCTGCCCAATCGACGAATGGCCATAGTATGTAGCTGGCATCTCGGCCAGTGAATTGTTCGATTTTCGCGCAATCTGTTTATAATTATCGTTATCTGGTTCTTCATCGTCTGTGGTCTGCTGTGACTGCTCCTCCGTTGTGCCCGTTGTTTCGCCTGAGGTTGTCGATGCCTTAATTTCATCTTCATTCTCGTTCGCTTCTTCAATAAATGACGATTCAGTCGATTCACTTGATACGCTTGATTCTTCTGATGTCTCACTTGTCTCGCCCTCTGTATTCTGTTCATCTGTCCTCTGATTCCCTATCAATGGGAATTTATCCCAAAAAGTTTGTGGCACATAAAGGCTTTCATCTTGGTTGCTACATTTCTCCATTTTATCCGTGGAAGGATTACACTTATCGCGCAACTGTTCCACTATGTGCTCTACTGAGACATTTCCGCCCGCTTCACGTTCTCCTGTGTCGCCCGGTTTCTTTGTGCCCGGTACATCGGACCGCTTGTGGAAGATAAACGCTCTAGCCAGGAGACACACTGTTATGCCCATGCAGAGCAGTATGAATAACACTAGGACTATAAAAATCAGTGAGTTCGGCCAGCCAGTTGGTAAGACAAATGATAGCTCAAGTTCCCGTTTCAGACGTTGACATTCCGCATTTGTTATCATTTTGTATGCTGGGTTCTTGGAGTTGCTCCTAATGATACGACCGTGATCCTGATTCAGATACCACTTCGGACATTGACCGCACACCTCCCGCTGCCAGAGATTACAGGCGGCGCTGTCTGGATTTAGTTTACACATTGCATTTGAGCCCATCATTTATAAAATATATATATATTTATATTTTTAGCATCTGCAAATACAAAGAGAACTCTATATTAAGTTTGATTTTTTGTTGACTTTTAAGCAAAATTATTTTAGATCACTTATACTTATTCTGTTACTAGACAAAAAAAAATATTAATTGCTTGTATTTTAAATGAAAAATTCTCTGGAAAACACGCAGGGGCTCATAAATTTGGTTTCCGTTTCCGGTTCGTGCAGCAAAATGTGTGGCCACAGGCTGACATATAAATATGTTTGCATATGTAGATAAGTATGCAGACATACATATGTATATGTATGTAAGTGCATGTGTATGCACATATCGTAGCCAGCACATTACAAATACGAGAGCCACCAAATAAACACACATACAAAGTATACTTAGCATATAGTTCAGCCTTTCGATACCCTATAAAAATAGTTGAAATGAGAGAAAATGTATGGTAAACCTAATAATTTGAAATGTTAAATTGAGAATTAAGAGCATATAAATATATAACAGTATATAGAAATATAAGGTGTCTTCCAGTCGTATAAGCCCTTCTGCATTCTGCTCGCAAGTGAGAAACTACTTCAAGTTAATGTGAAACCAAATTCGTGGCAGACTTGTGGCGTGCTGAGGGCGGAGCAGCCGCTGGGTGAAGTGTATTTTTCTTCATGGCTGGAGTCTTCACGCCTTCACGGCGTGTCAAAATCTGACATGGAAAAATGAATTTGCGTACTTGCGCAAAGATCCTAATTTTCGAGTAACAAGCCGAGCGCCAGGAACAGCAGCAACTTTCTGTAGACCTCCTTTGATAATACCTGTAAACGTGACGATGCGCTGCCCCAGATAGCATTGAAATATTACCATGCCTGGCCCAACTCGGTGCAGAGCACAAGGACACATCGGCCCAATTATAATTAGATGTGGGGCGTTTCAAGCTCAATTAAAAGACACGTGGCTCGACGAGCAGCGAATTTGTCCAACAAAATATAAAAAACTCCGCACAGAACTGGGTTAAAACGTGCCCAGTTCGCGGGGAATACCGATGCGAGCTTTCGCATTTCCAATTTAAACCAATTTTCAGTTTCAATTTGTGCTGCATTTTCTGGTTGGCCTACGCGGCGGATGCATGACATTTTGGCTATATTGAAATTTATGCTTCCGACTAGAATCCGCACATTTACACAACTTTTGGAGCTGCCCAAAAGTTTTCGCTTTCCAGTTCTCATGCCCAAAAAGTGTTCAGCTTAACCTCTACTTCCACTTCCGCGGCTAGCGACCAAAACCATCCCCCCATTCAACGCCCACAGCTTTGCCTAGTTCCACTTAATATTACCAGTGACTATGTGGTGGAAAATTGGTTTATTTTATTCCCATTGACTGTTTGAAGCGTTTAGCGCCGACGGGCTGCGGGCGGCTTCGTCTGTCGGCGGCAACATTTGCCAATTTCAAATGAACATGCAATGCGATTTGTTCCGAATTCCAATTAAAATATTTTTACTGCTCATTTTTGCCAGCGCGATTCACCCAAAAATTATTTGAATTTAAGCATGCTGAATATTCTTAAGTGGAAACTATTTCAGTCGATGAACGATGAACTTGACATGGCAGTTTAAGTATAAAGACGGACGATACTTAACGGTATGGCACCGACATATACTCGTAGTATAGTAATATAGTTTTCTTTTAGGTATTTTCAGAATATTAAAGAAAGGGAAAATGTCAAATTGCAATGTCTTTATTTACATACACAGCCGAAAGGGACTATCTTATATCAACATTCATAAAACCTTCCTTAAATTTTATAGTTGCACAATCGAATTGCATTTCCACCCGATTGGATCAGGTTATTTATTCGTCAATTCAAGCAATTTTCTGTTAATTGAGCAGCCAGCAGTCTGTGTAGTTGCTCGAGTATCTGCTTGTTAATCCGTTCACCTGAAGTTGATGGCTTTGGGCCAAAACCGAAATGGTCAGCACCTAATATGCAATTGCGAGCACTCGACTGCAGTCGAGAGTGAGAATGAGTTGAGAGTGGGAGCCTCTTCTCCTCAAGTGCTAATGAAATCGGAAAACACGCGTACACCAAATGGCATCAGGCATTGGCCCCATGCTAAGCGCCTGGCTGTGTCTGGTGCCCTGGTAGTCTATGTAGTATTTTGGTATTTTGGCCAACATGGCAGATGCATTTTGAATGCATAGCTGGAAGAGTAGAAAGCCGAGAACTGAGAATAACGAATGAATGAAGTGGAAGGCATGAATGCAAAACGCCAGGCACGAATTGAATTCAAAGCCCACACAAAAAAAAGCAACATAAACCCGAAAAGTACCCAGTAAAATGGGCTCGTTAGTGGTTGTTGCATCCCTTTCAATACAGTGGCCCTACGATTCTTCTATGTAGTATGTGTATGAGTATGTGTTTTAAACTGTGGCGCACTCTACATAGCAATGGAAGCCATTGCCTCTCCCAAAACCATAAACCTCTTATATGTTATGTAATCACGAAATGCTGCGAGTATTTCATCTGTAGGTACATATTTTCAGTTTTCCCATTATCAGAAATCTATTTCTGTTGCTCACATTTCCCATTTGCATAATGTTCTTCAAAACCAGTTGATTTTTGTTGTTAGATAAGCTGTTTATTTGTAAAACCTGAAAGGCTTTTAAATAAAGATTCAAAACTACAATAAGAAAACCTTTAAATAGTAATACAACTAATGGAGATCTGGCAACTCTCTCAATTTGCCAATCACATTTATTTAAATATTCACTTTCAATAGATTTGTATCTGTTTAATTTATCGATATCCTTTTAATTATTGGTAAATCCTTCTCATTCGATCACTAACCGTCAACTACACAGTGCGTGCCGCTCCACAACTTTTTAAATTTATAAATTTAATCGAAATAAATCTTAAGCATCAAACACCATCCATTGTGTATCATTAACTTAAACTAATGCATTAGCTGTCATTATATGATTATAGAAAGTGCGCAAAATAAGTGTTGCAATATACAGTCTGTATTCTGTATAGCATGTACATAATAAATTACAATATTTAAGTATATATAATTTACTTAGTTTAATAATTAAATAATCATAGGAAAGATCGAGATTGGTTTTAATTCCTTTAGCAAAGCTTCCTCGGACTCTGAGAATATCTCTAGAGGGCAAATCCTGTATTTATTATCTCATTTTCTCTGAAGGTATTTGGCCAACTCAAGCAGGCCGGTTGAAGACAGCGTTTGATCGGCTTAGGAGCAAGTAAATCAGCAAGGATTGTCGGCCAGCTGTGTAACTTCCGTTTACCACTGTAGCGTCTCTGTACTTGTACTATATCTGTATTATCCGCGCTGCTGTAAGTGTGCCTTAGCCTAGTCACCTTTATGTACGGCATTGTTAATACCAACACGTTTTCGCATATTTGCCGGCTTGGCAAATTTACGCATCCTGCTGGCATCCTGTGCCGTCGCACCGTCCTGTCGTCCAGTCACGGTATTTGTGTGCACTTTGCCCGGCCTGGTGAGCGCGTAAATCCGTTTGAAGCGGGGGATTTTATCTTTCAGGTTGCGCGTTGATGTGGCTGTTGCTTCTCGACGGCACGACGTTTCCGGCGACGACAAAGACAACGACGACGACGACGTCGGAGGCTGCCTGGCTGGACTTATCGGAGTTGTCAGGATTTACGTTGAAAGGCACAATGTGCTGATTACAATGGCGTCCAATCCCAATGTGCCCACGGTCCAGTGTCAAGTTCAGTGTGCCCTGTGCCTGACTTAGCAGATTAAAAGCGTCGCTTATTCAACATTAATTTATAGCGACACGGCATTCCAAGAACTGGCTCCAGCTGCAGTTTTCTCTCGAAGTTATTAAGCATTGCCCATGTACCACCATCATTTAGTGTAATAGAAACTTTCACCGCAAATGTCATTGAACTTGCCATAAAGTTTTGTACGCCCCACTTAAGAACGCGGAGGCCGAGTAATATTACTCGGACAAGTAGAAGTCAATACAGCTGCGTGTATTTCCATACCGTGACATTTTGCGCTTTTCATTTATCGCTCGTTGTTCGTTGCCCACTGCCCTGTTCCCGTTGCCAGCAAAATAAGGAAAAAGGGAAATTTAATGAAATTTCAAATTTGCCACTCGCTTTCTATCTTGAGCTGTCGGCTTCTGTCTGCGTGTCACTGTGAATGTGTGTGTGTGTGTTGTGTCTGTCGCACTGCCGCTCCAGCTCTTCAATCTGTCGGTGTGTGGGTGTATGCACGCGTTTGCGAGCCTTGTGTCCTTTGTGCTCCAGTGACAGCTGCTCATTTCACGCTCAGTAATTTCAATGAATTTTCTCTGGCGTTTTTTGAGCCATGGCTTCCACTTATTTGAATGTTGGTTCATTAATTAAATTTCCTCTTTTATTCAGTTTATAGACATAAATGAATAGTTTATGGTAATATGTGGCTCAAGAAATGAATACTAGAAACAAATTAAGAATTTTCAAGTAATATCTCAGCATAACTTTAATCCAAGTCTCGTATTTATTATATACAAAGTACAACAAGCCTAGGACTATCATTTCAGCTGTTATTACCATGTTGAATTAATAATCATAGGCTTGTTCTCTTGTTGCCTCTAAACGTATTTACTTGATAATTTTTCTCTTCGAGAACTTGTTTTGCAATCGCTTTTCCTGGAGTAGCTTTTTTCTCAGTTGTCTGCGCCATGCACGCCAATATCTTTGTATTCTTCGAGCAGCAAAATTCATCATAAACTCTAAAATGCGACCTTGTTGGCTGTGTTGTTCTTGCTCTTCATATTTCAAAACAACTTGTTCGTAAATTGCATAATTCTTGTCGTGAATCTTTGTTAATTTATCAAGATTGCTATTAGCCGCATATAGTTCTTTATCGATATCCGTTATCTGCATCATTTTGTCCATAATTGTAATATCATATACCTTGATTATAGCTTCCAGTTGGTATTGTACTTTGTTTCTGAGGGTCGAAATAAATTTGGGAATTATCGGGAAAAATATTTGTTTATTTATATTTTCTAATAGTAACATAACTCACTTCTCTTCTCGTTGTTTACTTTCTGTTTTTTTGTAAAGTGCTTCTTCCTTTGCCAAAGCGATTTGCAAAACTTTTAGTTCTTCCTCCAGCACAATTTGTTTATGCAAGCAACTTTTCCGATTTTCGCGGATGATGCGATTGCATTTAACGCTAAATATTGCAAATATAAATACGACTAAATTATAGAAAACTTTCTAGCTCACACTGACCTCTCATTAAGCATTCTGTTTTCATTCTCTTCCTTCTTGTCGTGAAATTCTTGTTGACATCTTTTGAGGTAGAAAGCCCTAAAAGTTCTTTGCCATCTCTGTCTTGCTGTCTTTTTGGCAAACTGCGCCAAAAGGTCGTTGATATTCTGCTTCACAGCTTCGTTTTCTTGATAAAGCTTATAGATTCTCTGTTCATTTTTGATATATCTTTTTGCGCCGCGAAGAACATGAAGCTTGCAAACATGGCATAGGTTTTCGAAAGTTTTTAACAAATCCTTTTCTTTCGTTGATATTTCATCGAGTAAATTAGGAAACAAATATGAGATCTCGTTGTTCAACTGAAAGTAATCAATGATCTTAATCATTCCATGATCACTCAACGGTGGTATCTGTTTTTTTACAACGGCATCGCGACGATTAATGTAATTATCGACAAGAGCTATGGCTGATTCGTACTGACTGCCAATAAGGACGCGTTTTAGAATGTCCGGATTTTCTAGCAGTTTTGGCAACATCAACGAGATCTTGAACCGTTCAATGGCCTTCTGCAGAACATTTAGCACACATTCAATTTGTGTATTGCGCATGTTCAACAAATCTAAAGAAGAGGAAAATGTCTCGTTTAGTTTCTAATTTTTAGTTTATCAACAAACCAATTCTTCCCATATCGCTCTCAAGCTTTGAAGTTATTCGCGTAACAGATTGCACCTTCATTTCTAAAAAGGATAAAGCAAAAAAAACAAAATATTAATAAAATGTAACAGGTGGAGCTAGGAAAAAATATAACCTGGTTACTTGGTTTTCCAATTCTTCAGTTTCTTTTTCAATTCTTCTTGGGTTTCATCGGTTTTCTTTTTATATTTTTTTGCTTGGAACGTCTTCTTAACAGGCTCTTGCGCCATTTTCGCCAACATCTTTGAATTTTTGAAGCGGCCCAATTCAGCGAAAACTTAATGATTTTCACTCGCCTTTGTTGTTCTTCCTCTTTCTCACGATTACCAATAAGGCGATCGAAAATTTTCTTCTCTTTGCGATAAGTTCTCATACATTTATTAACCTTTTTTTGTGCTTCATTTAATTTCTCTTCTATACCCATAATTTCTATTTTCTTCTCACCTATTGTAGAATCATACTTTGATATCAAGGCCTGGAGTTGAAGTATCAATTTGTTTCTGAAGTTAAAAAATATATTATTTATTGCTATTGTGTGAAGCTGTTTTTCTTGCACTTTTCAACTGTTAATGAGGTTTTGAACCTTAATTTGTACTCACTTTTCATCGCGAGCAAGTTTTTCGCGACGTGTGTTTTCTTTCTCTGTCTTTTGGAATTCAATCGTTTTTATTTTAAGAGCTTCTGTTAGTGCCTCCTGTTTATCAAGGGTTTCCTTTTTTAATTGGCGTACAACCCTTCTTTTTTTTGCTCTAAAAGACAAAACAAATTATCCAGATAAAAATATATTATAGGGTAATATTGAATTTTCTTACTGTTCTTGTAGAAATGACTGTTCGAAAAATTCTTGGGTGTTTTTTATTTGGAATTCCAATTCCTTTGCTAATTCGTATTTGTTTCCCTCAGCCAATGTGAGGTCTCGCTGCAGTGTATCAATGTGTAGTTGAAGTTTTCTAAATTTTTCCTGGAAAGATTTGTTATGGCTATAAAGGATTTGAAGCCGACGCTCTTCTTTAATATGATCAACTGCAGTTATTTCCAATCGACGATTGGCGAGTTCTTTCACCATTTCAAAGGCGGACAGCAACTCCTTTTCCGTTTTTGACATTTTATTTTCAAACCATGCAAATTTCAGGAACATCTCGTTGTTCACCTGAAAGTAATCGATAATTCGGATCATGCCGAGATCCATGAGGGGCGATCGTTGTTCCCTCAAAATAATATCTCGTCTCCGATAAAAGTCATCAACTAATAATATGGCACGTTCATATTTCGTATTTTGCAGCGTTTCTACTAAAATCCGTCGATTTTCCAAAAGTTGTGGTAATATAATAGAGATCTTTACACGATTAATAGCGTCGGTAATTGCCCTAATCACAAGATGAATTAATTCTTCTCGAAAAGCGCTTATATCTCCGTACGACATTTTTTCCACATCCACATTGCCTGCAGAAGGACTCATTTTTCTTACTTGATTCAAATTTATACAAGATACAATAAAAATAAGTTTATATAATATATTTATGTCTTTATTTATTTTATTATTTTTTTTTATATTTTTTTGTATTTGTTTGTGTTTAGGTGTTAGTTTTTGTAATTTTAAAGTCTGTACAGAATAATAAAAATCTATATCATAAATCAGATTACTTAGTTTTTTAAGCTTGCTATTTATAGTTATTTTTTTTTTAGATTTCATTTAGGGATGTTAGTATGCTTTACTTCATTAGTCGTTATTAAAATGTATATATATATTTCTGTTCTTCCTTTGGTCATCTTTTCAACGGCCAATTAAATTTCTCTGAGTACATGTCATTTAATGTTCCCTTGTTTTTGCTTTTTCCCTTTTTCTATCCCTTTCTCATATTAGTTTGAAACAGCTCTTGACCTTCAATGGTGCAATAACATGTATGCACTATACCAAATGCGGACCAGTATTCCATTAAGAGCGCTGACAATGACGGATTAGTTTTGTCTAAGCTGACATTCATTTAGTCCGTTGATGTAAGATCTTCATATGTCAGGGTACTCGAGTTTCTCTGGGGACTAATAACTTCATCTCGGGCGTCAGAGAATGTTTTCCCGGTCGAGTTCGAAATATAATAGAATAATTTTCTATGTGCTCGCCATCTGACGCGGCGGGACAATTGCCTCAGCAATCGTGGACTCCGCCATATGTCGCTGCATTTGCAATCCGATAAGGAAGGGAAAATCACATAAATTACTTTATGATGGTATCACATGAATCTGCCAACCGGGAGGTCGAGAAAACAAAACATTGCGAACTTTCATATAGCACATGTGGTCACGGAGTAAAAAAGGAAAGTTGCCTTGACTCGACTGCCATACAATGCATTACAAGGAAGCAACAAAAGTCATTCTGAAGTTATTACTCTACCATCCCATGCCTCTTTCGGCTCGGAACAGCCGGACTTTGTCTTTTGCCCGTTGCCATTTGGATGTCTCTCCATAAAAAAGAGGCGAGAAAACAAAAGTTTTTAGTTTTTAGCTGCCAACTTTTGGCAACTTGCTGCTTGCTGTGACAAAAAAGTTATTTCTTTCCAGACTCCGATCCGGGTCATTTTGTCATACTCTTTGACCAGTGCATAAATTTTATCTTACCCTACATTAAAAGGTTATCCGAAACATTCGAAGTCGTACATACTTATTAAGCAGTAACTAAATAATTTTTTTTATAACTGCAAATCTCAAACTTTAAAGTATAGGGTATAAGGAAAGTCGAGTCTGTTATTTTAAATAATTCCAAGTTATTTTTCTAAAGTTTGTTGTTCTGTAAAATTGCTTGAAATGCAATTGCAAATAAATCTAAAAGTTTTCAGTTACTTTTTAAAAATATTATGTAAATTTGTAGGCATATATAACTATATGTATTAGTTATGCTTAGACCTTTGCCAGATATAGCCCGTCTAACTGTGAAAGAGTAAAACTATATTATATATAATAATTTCCTGATAAATTAACGTAGGTAGAAATAAAACAAACAAAAATGTCTTATATCTTTGCGGGATGGTCATTTGAAGTATCGGAAAACCAGACATTTATATTTTCTATGGTTATAAGAGTTTACAAGAATACATATTTACATAATCCGAAATTCCGCCTTAAGTTATAGCATAACATAATTACTGAGACATTTACGTCTATTGTAATTAACAAAATATACTATATTTATTTAACTTTGAAAAAGTCTAACAAAATCTTAGTTGTTGAAAAAAACAGCCAAGTAGTAAGTCCATAATATAATAATATAAACTACTGTTAACTAAACTAATTTTGAGCAGACTCAGCTGCTGTATACATAAATACATTCTTCTGCCATAAATGTGTAATAAAAAATTTTTTTGAGGTCGACCATGCCTCCTTCTGCCTGTGAAATATAAGTTTCAATATGCATAGGGTATGTGGTAGGTGTTTGCTTAGTGTTTTCCAAGATATTTTTTTAGTTTAGAAAATATTTAAGCAATAATATAGATTAATAAAATCGTCAATAAAATGAGCATCCCGAACGTAACAAATTTTTTTTTTGTTTTCCCAGATTGCAAAATTGTTGTGAAGAGTAAGTTTAAATGGCGGATAGACCAAATACAAACGTGAACCTGACAAATGATCGACAGGAAGGAAGAAGATATATTAAAACAAGTAATAATTGTAGTACAGCATATGCATGCTCTTATTTACACATTCTTTTATCAACGTTACAGCTGAAAGCGAACCTGCATCTACTTTTGAAAAGGTGGCCACGTTTCTTTCATGGGTTTTCGTTGTGATTCTCTTTCCTTTCTCCCTAATATGTTGTTATGTTAAGGTAGACGAGTTTAATCGAGCATTAATCTTTCGCCTTGGACGAGTCAAGTATTAGTTGTTTATTGTTAATTAGATCATATAGATCATATTTTTTTTATCTATAGGCCACGTGCACGAGGACCTGGCTTAGTCTGGATGTTGCCATGCATTGATGAATTAGTCTTTGTAGATCTGCGTACAAGGGTGGAAGTAATACCTCAACAAGATGTAATTACTAAGGACTCTGTGACAATAACCGTCGATGGTGTACTCTTTTATTTCATCGAGAGTGCAATGCATGCTACTATACAGATCGCTAATGTACATGAATCCACCATTTTCATAGCACAGACAACTCTGCGAAACATGGTGGGATCTATGACCTTACACGAACTTCTTGTGTCGAGAACCACGTTGTCTGCTAAAATCAAAACGGCTGTGGATCACGCGACTGCAAAGTGGGGAGTGAGAGTTGAGCGGGTCGAAATGTGAGCAACATTTATTTATAGATAATTATGGTATACCCTTCGATCAATGAAACAATGAATAGGCATAAGGATGTATGACAGGCCCCACTAGCCGAGTCGATTGAGTTATGTCTGTCTGTCCGGAAGTCCGTCTGACTGTGCAACACAGATCTCTTAACTATTATAAACGCTAGAGATACTTAATTTTGCATGAATGTTCCTGTTTGCTATACGCTAATCAAGTGTATTTAAAATGTTGTTTGCCTCGCTGATCGTCCCCGCAAATCAATTATTTAATTTATTGATTCGATTTGTAAGCCACGTATAAGAGATACAACTTTCTGACTTTTACATATATTTTGCTTATTGAAATATTAACGTATCTTCCAAAATTCCATTTTTTAAGAAAGTACGAGCATAACACCAAGTGCATGTAACAAATAACAAGGGAGGCAGGCAACCGCCGTCTGTCGAGAATGTATGTATAAATGAACATAGGTCGAAGGGTATCTTACTGTCGAGTGCGCTCGACTGTTGCTCTCGTTTCTGTAATGTAGATTATATTTTGTATATGTTTGTATAGAAAAGACATAAGCTTGCCAGAGAGTCTTGAACGATCTCTGGCCAGTGAGGCAGAAGCACTCAGGGAGGCTCGGGCAAAGATAATTTCAGCAGAAGGAGAACTGAGTGCATCAAAAGCCTTGAAAGAAGCGTCAGATATAATGGCACAGAATAAAATAACTCTTCAGGTAAACATATTCAGAATTTTAACAATAAGTGTCTATGTATTTGTATAGTTGCCGATTCTATAAGATACACATAAATACTGTTTATCACCATTAACATACGAATCGAAGCAGCGGTGTTCGTCTGTTTATAAAACAACAAAGTTTTTGTTAATGTTATTATATATAATTATAATTAATTTAACAATGATGAAAGCAATCATAAGCAATTAATGGAATATATTACAAACTTTCGGTGTATCAAAGGTAACTTTTTTTGTCTTTTTTCTAGTTAAGGCACTTACAGATATTGACGTCGATTGCACAGGACCGAAATGTTAAAATTATATACCCATTTCCTTTAGAGATGATGAAAGCGTTCGAGGGTGGTCGCCAAAAGGGCGGTAACATTACAGATTCTGGCAACTTATCTCTACCACCATTATTTAACCGCAGACCGACAGAATTGACTTGCGACAAAAGTTGTACAACCGAAGAAGAAGAAAATAATAAGAGATTATATAAAAATCACTCAGATACATCTCTATGTGAATTTCCTGAAACTTCGGCTAGAAGAAATGCATCAATGAATTTAACCAAGTACAATTCTAACCCAAATCTTCATTGAATGATTTTAAAGAACGATAATCTTTTAATATTCTTAAGTAACATACACACGAGCATATTGTGATTCTGCAAAAAAGCTTAAGTTACTCTATGCAAATGTGTGCAACAGAGAGAAGACGCAGATGTTGTGGGATTTATATAATATCAAAAAACTCAAGCGAGTAAGCCCTGTCTTCCGCTCTTTTTGAGAAAAGATATTTCGTAAGAATCTTTCTGATTAAAAAATTTGTAAAAGGTAAATTGTAGAAATACAAACAATTGTAATAAACGTATGTTCACTTTGTGTACTTAGTCTGCTCGTAGTTTTCATAATATTTCAAAAGATGATGTTTGAAAATTCAATATCATTGATATTTCTGTATTTTATAATGAAATAATTTCAATATTCGTAGTTAAATAGTTAAATAATATCGAGTAATACATAAAACATAAGAAATATAAATTAAAAGCAAAGAATTTGTATCATTCAATCCATCAGTTGTGAAACAAAATCCACCGGTATACTCTTTGGCATATTTATAAGTTAGTGCTCAGAATAAGTCAAATGCCGACAAAAACTGATACAATCGGAAATGTGTCACGCAAAGAAGTAAAAAGACATGTACAAATAAGTAAATATTAACTTACATTATCTTATCCAAACATTCTATTATCAACTTTATAGGTGAGAAAAATGCGTCGATTACAGAAAAAATTGCCCTTGCTCTTTCATGGATATTCATTTTGATTTTCTTTCCTTTTTCTCTATGTTGTCTTCTGAAGGTCAATGAGTTTGAAAGAGCTGTAATATTTCGGCTTGGACGACTCAGGTCTTTATAACTTATTGTTAATTCATATTGGAAAATACCATATAACATGTATTAGTAAATACGTGTACATAATTTTATTCCTTGTTCTTCTCAACAGGAAACGTGCACAAGGACCGGGCTTAGTTTGGTTTTTTCCATGCATTGATGATGTTTTCTTTGTAGATCTACGTACAAGGGTAGCAAAGATACCTAAGCAAGAAGTGGTTACCATGGACGCTGTGGCAATAAAAGTGGATGGTGTTCTCTTTTATTACGTCGAAAATGCACAGCATATGCAATTACAGATCGCTGATGTACACGAAGGCACGGTCTTCATTGCGCAGACAACTCTGCGAACCATGGTGGGATCTATGACACTGAATGATCTTCTCACTTCTAGGACCACTTTGTCTGCAAGAATCGCATTGGCTCTGGAGAAGACGTCTGAATCGTGGGGAATAAAAATTGTTCGGGTCGAAATGTAAGCTTCACGTATTGATAATTTTTTAATGTAAATTGTCTTTTTTAAATGTTGGTTTAGCAAGGACATAGTCTTGCCGGAGACTCTTCAACGATCTCTGGCTATTGAGGCAGAGGCACTCAGGCAGGCTCGTGCCAAGATTATTTCTGCAGAGGGAGAGCTCAATGCTTCTGCAGCCATGAAGGAGGCATCTGATGCGATGGCTAAGAACCATTTAACTCTCCAGGTAAAGTAATATAAGACAAAATGAAAGCATTGTGTTTACTTAAACGACCTTGCTGTGTTGTCATACATACGAGTTTCTACCAACATGAGGTTATCATTTATATATGAATATAAGGTTTTTTTTTAAGCTGATCTATTACATTTATTAATCGTCAATCTTTTGAGAATATATATACAATTCAAATATGCTGTAATTTATGCCTTATTTACCACACAGTTGAGGCATTTGCAGAACTTAGTTGCAATATCTCAGAAGCACCATTTGGAGATCTATTTTCCTTTCCCGATGGAAATTATGACTATGTTCGAAAAAGGTACGAGTGGCATTCAAAAAGGGACTGGTGGACCCGAAACAAGGACTGGTGATAGAGATCCCTTACCACCCTCCGGTTTTGGAAGACTTTCAACTTTTTCTGCGAACGTTATGCAGACAATGGTTGGAAGGTTATCTACAGTATCGACGTACCTTCAAGGTCTTGCAGAGGATTATGGCAATGAAAGAATGCCAGACCCATTCGAATTAGAAAGTAATCAAGACATTAGAAACCGATCGGCAGATCATACTCATGCCAATAGACGAGGTATGTTGTTTAATTCAGATATGATTATTATATTTAATGTTTTGTTTACAGATATTAAAAAGAGCTCAAGGGGCACT
Source organism: Zaprionus capensis (assembly GCA_018903675.1). NCBI lineage: Eukaryota > Metazoa > Arthropoda > Insecta > Diptera > Drosophilidae > Zaprionus > Zaprionus capensis. The sequence goes on along the minus strand of JAEIFN010000964.1, from coordinate 7,443,917 downwards.
CAAACTGATAGACACGATTTGATCTGAAGCTAAGTTGGAATACCAAATGTGTGGATTTATTTATTTAACGAAATTTGCGATGACTCCAAAATATGAAGTCAATTAAAAGTATAAAATTGAAGTTAACAAGTGCAACTAAAACATCCTATTAGCTCATGGTCAATTTAAGTAACACACTAATCAGATTTCCTTGAACAAAAACTTTCGTAATTCTCATTAGCCTTGTGATGTTGGCAACATCAAAGTTCGTGTGCCAGAACTGAACGTGCGAAAGGAATTGGAATTAGGCTGAAGTGGAAAAGGCACGTGGGCTGCAGCTAGTACCTAAATATGCTTCCTTCAATATTAACTGTAAAACAATGAACGTTTCTTATTCAATTTGGCCTTGGCATTCGCCGGAGATAATGTATTTCGAATGTGTCTGCTCTGTAAATTAGCAAAGTTTAATCTTAAGGTACCAAGAAAATCGCTATAAGATCCAGCCGACAAAACTGTCAATGTATAGTGTACAGTGGAAACAAATTGAACACGAATTTCAATTCAATGTCTGCTACTTTAATTTCTATTCGTCACATTTGTCGCCTGGATTATGAGTGTCATATTTTGCTTTGGTGCTTACATGCATATGCGCACATTGCTGTACGTGTTTTTGTGTGTATGCGAGTGTGTGTGTGCGTGGATGAGTGTGCGTAAGTTTGGTGCGTGCCTTTTCCTCGGCGCTCGTTTGAAGACAGGTACCAGCCCACTCGACTCCCTGCCCCACACACATGCGTTTACTCGTACGTGTCTTTGCAACGGCTTTGACTTTGTAGTCCCGCATCCACATGCACATGCACATCTGCATGCACCAGCGCGACTCGTGGTGCCAGTTCCAGTCAGCGATGCATATTCAAATTTGATTTATGCAAATGGCAAATGCAGCAAGTGCCAACAAGGGGGGGTTGGAGGCCAAGGGGCAATGTGTAAGGGGTAACTGGCGCTACGTTGCGTTGCGCGGCGAGTTGTGTTCTCTTAGCCAATGTTTGCATGGCCCCTTAGAACTCACCCGCTGTCCCATTAGGACCCCAAATAAGCCATCTCTCACATGGTATGTTATTCACCAGGACCCTTGTGTATTTTTTAATTCGCATTAAAGACCAACGCAAGCTGTTTCCTATGCCAAAGGGGCAATTGTGCACTTGACGTTTCGGTCATTCCAGTCGCCATTTGACTGGCTGATTTTTTTGTTCGACTGCCCGAAATCATTCGCCGTCAGCTGACACATGGCCAGAGTGGCCGTAAATGTTCTGCCATCTGTTAACCGAGACGTTCGCCTGTCACTCTACCGGCTTCATTTCGGTTTCCCCCCCACACTCCTTGTATACCCTAACTAAAACCCTTTTCGAGGGTGTGGGAGACGTATGTTATATGCTGAATATCTTTATCAAACTGAGGAGAGAAATGATTTCAATTCGCATCTTGATTACCAAATTAAGCCCCACGCAATATTCAAAATCCAATAGATCTTTTCTGCTCTGTTTTCTAGGGTGTCTATTCGCCATTTTCCGAATTTGTTATGCGTTTTTTGTTGCATTTCGCAGTTTCTTAGCTCTCGCATTTGGCATTCGACCTCAGCACGATTTTATTTTCTGGCTTTTTTATTGACTCGCAACTAGCATTTTTTCATCTGTGTGTTAACCTTACTGTGCATTCGATTTCATGTTTGTCATTGTCAATCTCATTTATCGGCATTCGTTTATTGCTCGACAATTTGAATGGGAAACTACGGAGAGTTTCCCTCTTCAAGCTCTGACTTCGTTTATTGCCAGGAGAGAGGAGAGGAAAAGGGAAATGACATGTCTAGTCAAGGTCGACACAGGCTCTTGGCACGGAAACTAGTTTCGGAAATCGGATATTTGTGCCGTTGTTTTTTTTAAGTGTGTACTGAGACTGTGGATGATTGAGAGAGGGGGGAGGGATAACCATATAACCCCTTTTGCTTTGGCAATTACTTTACTGGTCATTTCTGTCGGATGACAAATCAGATCAATTTATCGATAAAATTCTCCCTTTGTAGCAGCACAGATGCTTAATTCAGCAAAGCCTCATAAAACTTAAGGGCACTTTCTCATGCTTGACAGATGTTTTGAGCTCTAAGCTGACTAACTGAACGACGTTTTTATTGGAAAGGATAAGCAAAAAGATATTTATACTGATATCTAAATTTGGCTACAGATTTCACTGATTTATGCGAATTACTTTTATTACATCCCATCCAAATTAAAACAAAATACCTTTTCAGACTATTAAGTTACTGAATTGTGTTTTATATTAAGTGTAACTGCATGGACTAATCGGTTCTCATTGTTTCTTTTCTTCAGTTGACTGTTTTATATTTCTGAAAAGAATTCAGCTCAGTTTATAGGCCCTTCTCAAGTGTGTTTTGTGTGAAACGAGAACGAATCGCTTTGCTTTTAACACAGACACACTCTTTAAACCGCTTGGTAATTGAAGCTATCGCAGCACACACAATAGCCATGCGTCTGTATGTGTGTATGAGTGTGTGCATACATGTGTTGACTCTGTTGATGGTCACAAGTTGTACATTCTATGCCGCATGGGGCATGCTCGGTGCAATTGTCTAAGCAAACAATGGCCAGCACTCAGGTAACCTGCTTGAAAGTTGAGAACATGTAGGTAGGCTCAGTATCCTCGAGAAGTTAGACGAAGCACGAGTGAGCGGCCCTGGATAAAGGGAAGAGGAGGAGGCAGGAGAGAGAATAGCTACTCAAGAAGCGCGCAAGCAGGCAAAGGCTAAAGCAAATTTTGCGCTGTCGAATTGTGCCAACGCATGTTATTAACAAGACATTTATGCAGGCACACAAAGGTGCTCGGGCACATTTGTCCGGGATCCTTGAGCAGGTCTGTTCGGCATAAATTAGCTGCAATGCGACTGGCATTGTGTCAAAAGCAGATCCGAAACGACTCTGAAAACATGTGTCGCCGCTTGTCAGACAAATAGACGAATGGGGACACTGAGGGCAGACAGACAGACAAACCGAGCCACTGAAATAACTTGCAAACACTCAAAGTTTATTCGTGACGAAGTGTCGGTCGCACGGATGAAGGGATGTAGCACCAGACAGACAGACAGACAACTGGGCGTATACGCAACGCAATCTGTTCACTATGCGAAAGGCAAATGCAAATTGTTGCCTGGCAAAAGTTCGCAGCCGCAACTAACTTGACTTTCTCAGCGCCCCTACCCGACCCCAACCACCGTCTCAAGCTCATAAGAGTTACTAAAATTTGTTTGCCAACAAAAACGACTCGGGCGGCTGTTGTCTAATGAAAGGCAAATGGGAAGTCACGAATGTTGTGTCATCTGAAAATGTTGTTCGCTTCCTGTGACTCTTGTTAAAAGTTTTATATGAAGACTCGCGCTCTCTTCAACTTTTTTGCCTGTCATCACGGACTTATGCGAATCATCATTGGCTGTCGACGACGCGTAGTAGTCGCAGTCGCAGTCGAAGTCGAAGTCACACAAAGTACAGAAATCTCGACGCCCCGAGTTGAACTACAATTTCATTAACTAAGTGGCCGTAGCAATTAAGTTTGTGCATTTTGGAATAATATAAATTAATTAGAATATGCTAATGAGTTGCTTTTCGCAATATCAACGTGCGTTGCCGCCTCTGCCTGCCACTGCCCACCACCCTCGCCATCCCGATTCGACAGCAGCTTCTTCGTGCCATCGAAAGCCGAGTTAATTCACTTGAATAAATTAGCGAGCAATGCAAGCGAATCCTGAGAACCATTTAAAGTTGTCGTCTGGACCGGCCTCCCACTGCCCTTACCTCCTGCTCTCTTCCCCTGCTACTATCTGTACCCCTGCTACTGGTATAGACTTAATTCGTTCAGGATCTTAACCAGTTTCAGACTGCTTTGCGAAGTGAACGGACTTCAAGTATTCCTCCTGCCCCGTTCTGTTCCCCTTAGCAAACTTAAGTTTTGCGCAGTGTAGTCTCAATTACAATGTTTATGACTTGTACACCCAAATGGAATGTCTGTTGTGACTGCTCTGGATGTGTAATGAAAGCAACGGAAGATCCCAAGACACGTTGAACTAGTTGCTGTTTAACACGCACTCGAATGAGAGATTTGTGAATATGAATATGGATTATGGCGCTTTAAGGACTTCATTTGTTGAACTGTCAACTGTGAAATTGCTGTTTATATAGTACTTTAAGAAGATTGATTTAAGTTGAAACTATAATGAAGTTTACTCCTATGTTAAAATATCAAAATATAATTAATTATCAGAAAATAAGGAACATTGGAAATGCTTAACGAGTAAGTAGAACATTAATATGTGGCGCAAGCAAGAAGATGATGCAAGAACTACTCGTTAGTAGATCTGCTTTATGGGGGTAAGGACATAGTGGTAGCCTGCACATAAAGCGCATATATTCATTCACTATTTAATAAACATGACACGCTTCCAATGGCTCAGACAAATATTTAGAGCTTCTTCTTTAGCCTCGAGTTGAAGGTTCCATTCAAGTGGAACGCCATCGGCCCAACTAGGATGCCACAAGTTGCATCCCTACAAGCCTAGTGGGATGCGTGTGTGTATGTGCGATTCATTACATTTGTGTCATTTGCATGCAGACGATGTGATTTTCTATCGAATAGCATCATTTCGACATCGAAATGTTCGAATGCTCGATGAAGTCATTTGAAGTCGAATAACGACTATTGCATTAATTCAGGCCACAAAACGAAATTCCTTGAAATTCGACTGTCTGCCGCTTATCCTTTTTTTCTACTTTCTACACGTGCAACCCATCTACCGTTGCCTCGAACGACTCGTCGTCTGCCACCACAGACTGTCTATCAGTCGCTCTGTCTGTCTGTCTGTCTGTCAGTCTGTCTCATTGTTGTTGCGGACGCATCAGCCTGGAACGTTGCACAGCGACGCCATTGGCATTAGCAAGTGCCAAATGGCAACTGGGCGGGCCAAAAGGAACGTCGAGAGCTGAGAGAAGGCAAGGAAACCCCCACCAATATTCTTATTTGACGATTTAAACCAATTTCAGGCTACAGACAAACTCATTTTATAGCGTTTTCACTAGACTTTGGCTATTGATTTGCCTGACAAGACCAAATTACCGTGTAAAAAGTGTGGTGAAAGAAATGAACATCCATTTATACTGTAACTCAAACTGCAGAATGAACAACCTTGGGCAATTTGACAATTCAGCTTAAAGCCTTGAAACACAGCGGAACTATAGCAGGTCCTCGATTTCCCCCCCTTACTCCAATCCTCTCCCTGTCTCCTGGTATTTTAAAAACGCCTGCGGCTTATCTCTCTCAGCTCTATTCAACACCCGACAACGCACAATTTCGTTGGCTAATTATGTGGCAGTCGGAGAATTTTAATAAGAATATTTTCGATGCAGCTATGCGAACTAACTGGTACTTTTAACTGGTAACAGGAGCTGTTGACGTTGAAAAATAGCTCAGCCATGGAAGTTGCCTTAATAAAGTTGTTGGTGGAGTTAGCTGGGGGTGCCCAGTGAATTTAGATGAGAGAGGATGGCAAAGCGAACGCTGTCAGCTGCTGTCAAATGGGATAGTCGAAAATGAAATAAATTTCTGCAATTATAATCACTTTAAGATGGTCTGGGCAAGTTAAGATATCTGCGCTTTAAATTACACTATAAAGTACATTTCATTTATTTTCTAATTGCGTTGTATAATTAAGTTTGTAAGGTCTTATGCTACAATATTAATCAAACCATTCTAATTTGTACTACACCTTCCATGCCGTGTTACAGTTTTACTACTTACTTTACTAATGCAAACACTTAAGAATTAATTTGCAATTCTCTGCACTTTACCAATATTCAATTGTTCTTTGAAGGTTTTCTTACATCCAGTATCACACTGTGTTTGAAGATTCGACTTGGTTTGCTTGGGACTACTGCAATGAAATTTGTCACCAATTAAAAAATGCAATTCGTATTCGCCAGTGTTATTTATATTACTATTAATTACAGTAAAATTTTTTCAAAAGTACTAATCGAAGACATCTTAATATACTAATTGATACATTTAAATTACGGAACTCTTTGCAGAGAGATACCGAAGTGTGTAGTTAGAATTGTGGCACACCACATAAATAAACAAAAGACCAGCTAACCCGTTAATCGTCATCATCGTTATTATGGTCATTCTCCTCGTCGGACAATAACTCAGAGAGGCTCATCTCTGAGGATCGTCTCTGGAGATTCTCATAATCCTTTCTGTCTTCCGGCGTTACAAGCGGTAGTGCGTACATTTTGAGAAACATCGATACGGTATCACGAAACTCCTGATCCGAACGCTTCATAATAGCGGCGGCATGATGATTGAGTGGATCGTGCGGATTTGGATGCCGCAATAATTGCGGCAGAAATGTTTCAAATATATTGACCAAGTCGTAGTTGGCCGACCAAGCCTGCTTAAAAACGTTCATACACACCAATCCGGTGGTGAACTCAATATTCGGGTGCAGTATTTTGGTAACAAAACGCAAACGCGGTGCCTTCAGAGGATATTCTTGGGGCATCGATAAATTCACAGTCCAAACCCCGCCCTCATAGGCGGTGCCCAACGGTCCTTCAAGCCGTACATCCAAATTGGTCAAGTTGTCGTCAACTTTCGCATGATAGCCTGCAGCCAACAGCCGGTTGACGTCGCGATTCAGACGCCGTCCGGCCATCGGAGAGGTTGTGTTCACGACAACATTGGCCATTTGGTCTCTCGTTAATCTATGTGTGTCTCCGTATCGGAACTACTGAGATTTTGAGTGCTCTCGTCTGTTCCCAGCGCACCTTCAAAAACATTCATCTGCCAAAGTAAAAAAGGTTAGTTCAATTTCCGCAATATGAACATAACAGAAAACAAAAAAAAAAAAATAAATTTAAAAAATAGATTTTTTTGCTTACATATAAAATAAACTGAAATTTTGTTAATGCATTACAATATAGTCAAACTATTCATATGCCTACTACTAACATCGAAAACTCAAAAGCAAATGTATCTTGTTTGCACTAAAATTTCCATGAAAACACTTAAGTCTTCTTGTTGGCAATTCTTTTTCAGAGTTAGGATCCTTCTCTAATTGCATTTCGACTTATTTCTGGTTTATGTTTTCTTTTCGATATAGCTGTTGAGGTATACGTTATTAGAAGTCCACAAGGAAACATCTATAACCAAATCTGTAGTCCTGTTACTCCCTTTTACTTTTCAGGAAACATAATAAACCTAGTTAAAACTGTATATACGAGTATATTATGTACTATATATTTATCATGGCAAAAAAGAAGAGTGTTGCCATAATCTGCAAGGTTGTGAAAGATAATGTTTATTTGATATTGTTTTGGAATTTTTGTCGCATTGCGCAGACGAAAAAAACAGACATAAATTAAAACGATGCTGATGCCAAGAGCTCGAGGGGAAGCTGCCCTTGAAGGATGAGTATTATTTCAAACTGTAGGGGAGTACTCAATGTATAAATGCAATTCGTACATCATATTCCCTGTGGTTATTCATTCATCATTATATTCAGTATTTATTGTTGCTTCAGCCAACTACCCACTGCTGTAGCTACAGGGTATATAAAGCGTTTTGGCATTGCGCCGAAAATAAAAAAATTCATTAATTGCGCGTGGGTCAAATGCAAATATTTGGCAGCCTCGCCAAACGCTTGTCATGGGTTCAGGGTCCACTTTGTGCTCAACAGCACTTTCAGTGCATTCCCGATGAGCTGTAGAGTCAGTTTTTACACTGATTTGGCCGGGGATTACAGAAATTACAATCCCAGAGCATTTCGGTATACCAACAACTGAGTATACGCATTATCGGGCGCATACTGCACTGAGCTTAAAGCGCTTTGTATTTCAGATTGTCGACAATTGATAAACATGCGAGTGCCTGCAGTCAGTCTGCAGTATCCAAAGGATTGAGAGTTATCTCTTCGATGGAAGTGCATTAAAGTTAAATGGACTTTGGACAAAATGCTGCTGCAAATTGCTGTCATAGCAAACAGATATGGACACGCATACGCAGGCTGCAGAAACAGATACAAGCGAGTGTATCTGCATCTCTCTGGCAACAGCAGTTTGTATCTATATCTGTACTTGTGCTGTATGCACTGCACGCTACATTGCCAACTGGGAACAATGGTAAATAACGACTAGAAAATTGTAAAAAATGTCAACGACGTTTTCATTGCTCAAATCCTTGCCCCTGACGCGCCATTTTTGTGTCCTTTCCTCGCCCTGCCACTCTTTGCCAGTCTGCCTGTCTGATACCCCACAGCTTGCTCTCTCTGTCTCACTCTCTCTCCCTATCTCTCTCTCTCCCTCTCAAACTCTGTGTCTGCAGCGGGAATGCGCATTGTTGCAGTTTTCATAGTTGAGTGCGTTCATTGTTTTCGCTGTCAACGCTTCGCGTTTACAATGAATAATTAGAATTTGCTGAAGGTTTTCGCTTATATACCCAGCTGTCTAGTGACGAATAGGGTATATCCTGACTGTATGACAACGAACAAAAGATTGATAGTACTTGTTGCAAGAGTTATACAATTAACTTTGAGCTATTCAATATGTATGGTACAAGCTAAGATGAAAGTTGGATTAGAATAATGTAACATAATAATTTGAATCCTGAATTTCGATGAACTTGATTGCAGTAACATATACCCTACAAGCTTGCATATGTAAGGTATCCACAAGTTGGACTTCAATCCTCTTCTGTAATCTTTCTTGCTTATCAATTTGTTGACTTGATTCGCGTAACATTTAATTTGAGTGCAAGAATGGAAAGGCAAATTAACATTGTTTTCTTACTCTATTCCCGATATTACTTGGAATTTAGATACGCAAGCGGCGTAACCTCCCGTAGTACAGTTGAAAGACCAAATTGGGCAGTGAACAAACTTTTCACAGGCGGATTGTAAAATTTTATTCACGATAAATTGATGATTCAGTGGTGACTACTGTAAGTGGAATGGAATAACGAGCTTCCGCGGTGGGTTATAATCAAATTACACTTGATGATCGGAATAAATAGAGTTCTTAATGGGGAAGGAGTGGCTCGCCAACTGTGTAAGGCACGGGCGACGGCCAAAATGTGATTTTCAAGTGCATAAATTAAATGTTTAATAGATGCCATTAAGGGCGTTATCCGCCATTAAAACAATATGGAAGCCCCACCAGACTGCAAGACAGCGAGCTGCCGGCGAAAGAGAAATGCGATTATCGCGACGAAATGAACGTGAAATTAATGCAAACTACGCGGCAGTCCAGGAGCTTCCGCAACTGAGTTTGAGCTGAGGCTGCCGCTAAAGTTGGCCATTTTCCGCTTTCGCAGACCCAACGTCGTTGCCCCCCACCGTGTGAGCAGTGACATTAAGAAATAAGCTCAACATGGGCGTTAATTTTGTGGACTCTCTTTGTTTCGTTTATTTTTTTTCGGTACCTTTCTGTGTTTAACCGACACGGACTACGCCAAAGGCGGACCACTAAAACCGATAGCCAACACTGGAAAAACAAAGGGCAACGAAATATACAACAAAGTGTACCGTCAGTGGCAAACAATGGCTTTTGGCAAAGGGCAAACATGGCCCGAGGAGGGTCAACGTCTACTAAACAATACTAAACCTACACAAAGGTCGCCTCCACTTCCCCCTTTCCAACACTGACCGACGTCAAAGCGAAGCAAGCCACAGAATTGATGCCAACTTCCACCTGCTGGCAGGTGGATCATAAAATTAAGCAAATTTCATATTTACAAGATTTGCAAACGAAACTTTCTGGCGAATTAAATATGTGCATGGGAAAGTGCCGCAAGAAATGCGCATAATGAATTTGTGTGGCTTTTTTGGCAACTAAATAGGGTTCACAACGGGTGAGAAATCTGTTACATTTATTATACTAAATGAATACAATGTCAATAGACACGAATACGCACTGTACCGATCCTGATTGTATATTTCTTAGCTGAATATTCACATATGTTTAAATATTTTAATAATTAACAAAAGTTAGCAGAGTTTTTATATCGATTTAAGACATATCAGACCTTTTTCCATGTGGTAAAAATACGTATGCGTAACGTAACTGAATTGAATTTAACAAATTTATAAAATACCTTTTCCTAATTGCATTCAAGCCGTTTGATTTAATTCAAAGAGTGTTGCAAGCATTATATAGTATTTTAGCTGGGCAAGAGCAGCTCTTGACTAGCAGTAATATCAGACAATTAAATAAACAATTGTACTAAGAAATTATTTTACTTTGGTGGGGCAAACGATACAAAGCGTTTGCTGTTAATGATTTTACATTAATAATTTTACAGTGGGCGGAGAAATTAAAGGCTAGAGCTTAATGCAGCAGAAGGCGAACGCTTGAGAACGTCGCCGAGTGGCGTACAAAGTAAATTGTTGCTGTTCTCGCGCTGGTAATAAAATATTTGTCGAGCGCCATTTACAAAGTCATTTTCAAGCTCAATGTGCTTTCAAAGTAATGCGCTCCACCTGCCCTTTTAGCGCTCTTCCTCTCTCTTTCTCTCTCTCTCTCTCACGGTTTCTAGCTTATGCCAAGCAGTTGTTTTAGTTTTTATTGCTTACATTTTTGGTGTATTTTTTTGTTCCTCTCGCTGTTGTTGTTGTTGTTGGCAACGCCAGCAAAGCGTTTACCATTTTATGGTCTCATTTCAGGTTGTATTTGCCGGCACACCTTGAAGCCGCACCAAACAGAGGGCCACGAACAGCTGCAAGGTGGGACTACGCCTTTGCGAACTGAAGGAGCTTGTCGCCTGTGAAACACGTGCTTTCATTTAAAAACTCGTAAATATTTTGCCATAGCTTAAGCTGAAGGTGTAAAATTTCAACAAGACATGAAAATATGATTCATGAGGAGTTTACAAAAAATTGTCTATAATTCTTGTATGTGTAAGGATCAAATTTTAAAGCTGAATGTGCTTGTTATACAAGGATATTTTAGCAGTACCCAACACTTTAGTGTTAATACAATAAGATAAGTTGTATAAACTTTTAACTTAAAATGAGTAAATAATAGACTTCTGTTTAGTTTGGCGCGTTTTTTAATACAAAAATACTTATAAATGTGAATGTAATCAACATCAACAAAAAAACAAACAAAATTATTATTATTCAACGAAAAATTAAAAAAAATATGAGTTTTCACATTTTTGGCACCGTCAATACACTCTTTACAACAATGTAAACTAAACCTATTATTATTGAATTATGTTGAAAGCATCCTTTTCTTTTACTCAAAATAATAAGGATATGAATCACACTTAAATATCTAGTACTTTAATATATGACAAATGCTTAATTAGAACATACTATTCATTATGCAATCAAGTCATCAAATAGCATTTTGTTTTACATAGCTTTGGTCAATGCTTTTACAAACAATTAGGAAATAAATGACAACTGTGCAGGCCAATTTAAGTTTCATTCAGCTTTAATCGACTGAATGGGCGACATCACATAATGGACCAACCCTAATGGAGCATTGAATGCGAATTAATTTCCAGTTCCGAGAATTTAACAATTCTGACAGTCACACACATCTCGCATTCAGCTGTTTGCGCCCAAATGCGCAAAACTTTAACAATAAATCAGAAAATTTGTTACACATTACACAAGCAGGCAGAAAGTTTTTGCCACGCCAAATGGAAATTTGTTTACAATGCTGTTCTAGGCAGCTGCTTCAACTGCATCTTGGACTTGCTTTTCGGGCTCATATCACGAGCCCAAGATAGGCAGACAGAGGGACGGAAGTACTTTGATTTTTGGGGAGCCTTAGGCGCCTGATTGTTTAGACAGACTTCATTTCTTGTTATAATGACATGCGCCTTGAAGTATGCCCTGTAAAATGAGTCATGAAATACTTATTTCGTGCATGCCCCACATAACCTCTTGTCCATGGTATTAACAAGGATCCAAGTATTTGGTGAAGTTTATTGCCAGCTTAGTTCACAACATGTTGCACTTAGTCGAAAATAAAAATTCAACAGATTCTCGACTCGCTCTAGTGGGGTGTTTCCTATCCATTTTCAGCTTGAAGACTGCTAAAACGTGTGCAAAGTGTTCGTTTAATCAATTATTAAATTGTTTGTTCGTACAAATTTGTCATGCACACACACTCGCAACATTACACTCAACTGCACAGGGAACCAGCGGGTCTGGCAAGGGGCGTCTGGCAAGGAGGTACTCGGAACGGTTTTGTGTCTGTGGAACACTGTTGTCCGGGTTGCCGGGAAGGCAACACAGCAATAAGCACTGAGCCAATGAACACATTCAGAGCGTTCAGCTAGAACAAAAACAAGTTCTTTTAGCAGCAAATGCTGCTGAAAGCAGCTCCTGCAAGTACAGTGGAACAATATTCAACAAATTGGCTTAAAATTGTATGCAAAACATAAAAATAAATAAATAAGAATACAGAAATATATCTTTAAGATTTATCGATCTTCCATCAACTTGAAACTATTTTCAAGAGACTTTTTCAAATTATTTACATACATTATTTATTTTGGTGGTTGAAATGAATTTAATTTATTATTATTTATTTAAGCTCTCTTCTTCTTCTAGTAGCACTGCAGGTTAGAGGAAATAATCTGTGCGTACATTGGTTCTATATTTGGAGGTAATACCTCCATTGTGGGCAACCATTAGCTGCCAGGCTTAAACTGGACGGTCGCTGCTGGGGCAATCAAAGTCCGTGACGAATGAACTTTAACGGTTATGGCGATAAAGAGATTTATCGATGAACAAATCAACTGAAACAATACACTCTCGCGCGCACACTCACACACATTCACATAGACTCACAGACACATACACACATATACAGTGATGCCCACGCACAAGAGACTCGTGTTGCTCTGCCATCCTTCCGGTCGCTTCGTGTGCCTAAGAGTCCTTGAGCAGATTGACGGCTTGGTGGCTCGCCAACACCAGCCAACCAACCTCCCCTGGCTTACCCCAATCCCCCCGTCCCCCGCTTGACAATGCATTCGCGTGTGTTTTATTGAGCACTTCATTGCGCTCACTTATGGGACGATTAAAATCGATTTGAGCCATTCAAAGCATAAATCAGTTGCAAAGCCAAAAGCGAGGCAATCTTACAATGTAGCTCTCTATCTGTTAGTGTATCACCCTCTCTCTCTGTCTCCCTCTCTTTCTCCATCATTCTGTATCTTTAGCTGTATCTGTATCTGAAGGTCAGCGGGCCATTAATGCGCGTGATGGATGGCCAAGTGGCAAATATATTTAGTTACTCCCGCTGCTGTTCTGTCCGCTTCGTTGGCAACATATTCAAATTACATTTTGAATAGTACCCAAAACCCATTCATCATTTATGCTGATGAATCTCCACTGCTTTAGTCGAGACATGTTGCAATTTATTGTTGACAGTGCGAGTAGTACAAACGACAAGCACTTCTCCTCCTCTCTTCGGCGCTGAAATCCCTTTTACAGAAAATATTATATTTATTTTTATTGGCGCACAAACTGTTTATTGATTTACAACACTCGAACAGAAAAAAAACGAATTGCATAAACTGCACAAATGTTGCAATCGCACGACCCGTCATTCGTATTCAGTTGCACAGACACAGGTCAAAGGACAAAGGATCCTCTCGTCCGCTGTTTACCTTTATAACAATAAATATTTGAAATGCGGTTTTTATTTTTCACGCTATACAGCACTATTCAAATACTATGATGCTACTAAAAATGGTGTTAAAATATGGCTGAAAAACTAAATGGGCTTTATATGAATCACTCGAGTATTCAATTGATATTTGTGTTAAATTGCATTGCAACTTGGTGCAACTAAAAAAAGCCATTACGAGTATAAAAAGTAATATTGTATATACAATTATAAGCTAATATTATCCCTAAGTGACAGACTCAAACGTTTTAGCGCTTCAAATTCTTTACATTTCCACAATTAAGCTACTTTACTGTATACTCTATAAATTATCGATATTCAATAGTTTTCAATGGTGTATCATTAAGTTCTTTTTGGTATATATGTACATACGAACTATGCAGTAGGATTGTATTAACATATCAGAAAATGGAGTTGATTTTTTTTTTTAATTCTTCATTTGATTTTAAAGATACTATACTATATATGGTATATTTTGGTGATGCCTATATTCAAACTTAATTGGAATTTTCATTCCGATATCAATGAAAAATATTTCATGACAGCCATCGAATTCACATGAAATAAGTTTTTCAGAAACTGTTATAAAAATATTCACATATTAAGTTATGCTTTAATCTTCAGCTTGCAAAAGTTAACCTTTCTTTCGTATTCTGTTCTATTTTAGAAAACAATTTGCAAGACTTGAATCCACAGTTGAGAAACAACTTCATGGTGTTTATTCGATTCGCATGGCTGGCATAATGAAATTATTATTATTCTCGAGTCCTTCGGACTGTGTCGTGTCCTTCGCCTGTTGCATGACTCCCTTTAAAAGTGTTGTGGGAATGGGTTGGGGGATGCTTCAAGACCCTGTAAATGGGTCGCACTTAAGGCGTAAATATTCATATGAACTAATCGGTTTATGGGTGCTGAAATCGTTTGCATTTGCGCTTGGCACGACTTCTGGTCATGAACTTACCCCCCATCCCCATCCCGTCCCCTCCCTCTGCGTTTTCTTTTGACTGGCCATTTGTGACGTTTGTAGCAAGAGCTGCACTGGTGGCATATGGCAATTTGCATGGAACATGGCTAAAACCCAAACGGAAGCATGTTCCAGCGGAAGCAGGACGAACGCGACGCGACAACGAAACTGTGTCATTTCAAGGGGTGTGGAGTATGGCTCCAACGTAATATCCATATGCAAATGGCGCATTTTCACAAACGCCCCCCGCCAATTTGTTACTGCATACATTCACACAAACACGCACACATACACGTACACACAATCACACACACTCGACACACTTATGAAGCTTGTAGTTGCAGCTTTATGGCGACTCCTTTTTCAACTTATTAACATGTTCGTTTCAATTAACCGCAATTATGCAAATTACCGCTGAATGTGTTTTTGAGCCCTGAGTCTAGCTTGTAAATTTCATGCTACAGAGTTAAGTTTAACATGCAACAGCATGTTGCAAGCGTACATCTGCATGTATGTATGTGTGCGCGAGTGTGTGAGCGTGTTACAAGCACATTAGATGTGCATTTCGGGATAATCAGCCAAATCACAGACGGATACAGAGAAGCTTACACACATCCATGTTACGTCTGGGTGTGGATACACATGGTACATATGGGTATGCATGCATGGAGATAGACAGTGTTGCCACCCTTTGGGTGGCACAACATTACTACGGCATGCAACATCTCTTGCAATGAAAGGTTTTCGCGTTCAGGAAAATCTTCAACAAACTGAATTTTAAGCTTATAAAACTTAAGTAAGATATTCTTGTCATCATTCTTGGCACTTAAGAAGGATTTTAGATGTGTAGGAGCATTGACCGCATTGCAGAAAACAAATGTATTATCCAGGGTTGTAGCGACAGTTTTACGGGCCCTTGTGCAATACTTCTCGGGGGCCCATAGTTTATTTACTTCACTTAATGAATATATATATGTATGTATGTGTTTAATAAAGGAATTGAATTTTTCAAGTATATCGCCATTAAAAACCTTTTTATGTTTGATAACCTGGGGCGCCTGGCAGTTGAGCATGCACTCCCTTCATACACCTAAGTACGGGCCTGGTTTTATCAGCAGGGGGCCGTCTTGAGCCTAAGTTAATGTTGAAAAACTAGCAAAAATATTTAATTTATTTGCTTCAATTTGGGGAAAGTATTAATGCACGATTTTTCCTAATATCAAATGTTAAATGTTTTTAATTTCAATTTCCGTCGCTTTGTGTCATCTTGAGCGACAAATTGAAATTGATAGCAGGCACATAGATCAACTCGCCTGACATGACAATCCCTCGCTGAAAGTTGTCCCATTGTTGTTGTGCTTCGCTGAGATATACAAAGAAGTAAAGGACAATGGACGAAGACCACGACGTGGGCAGAGCAAGGAGATTAGCACTGGCATAGGGGGGGACTGGAGTCGGAGTATTGATTTTCTCTAAGAGCTTTTATTTGCGAGCAGATGTTGCGGTTATTTATCAAATTTTCGGAGCACTTGTAATACAACTGAAGTGGTGGGCCTACTATGTTAATACCTAATGAAAGAGAGAGACACTCAACTCCAGACGGAGCAAATGAGGTTTTTGTATTGGTTATATTATGACAATATTCGACTAGGCAGAGACTGCCTTAGCAGGCTGGCAAAAACAATGATAAATTAATTAACATTCCCAACTTCTCGGGACTTGAGGGCAAACACGTAACAGCGCCCAGCGAGACGTGCACAGTGGAGAGTGTGTTGTTGGTTGGCTAATTAAATAAAACGGGCAAAACAGGAAAGTGAGTTGAATCCATAAGTCGTAGGGTGTATTGCGTAAGAGATTCGGGTTTGTAGGCATTTTAATTAACATATTTAAAGGCGCAATTGAGAACTGACCTATCCAATTGGAAAGCCAGCCATTGTTGGCCAGGTCTGTGGAGTGTCGCCTGTTCCCGTTAACGTTCATCAGCAGCCAGTGCAGCCTTATCAGAAACTGATGCAGAGAACAATGGCAGCCCAATAGCAATTTGGTTAAACAATGCTGCGAAACAGGATGTTTGTGTGCGTTTGACGGCTTCAAATTGGCTTGATTAGCGCAGTTCCGGGATAAGGGGACTTCCAGCAATACAGGAACTTCAATTCACGCCTTCAATTTAAAGTTTCGCCTTACTGTGTGCGCTTATCGGTCTTCGCTCATCACGCGAACGTGGTGATTGGCGTGAGAACAGAGAGAGAAGGAG
Organism: Zaprionus capensis; assembly: GCA_018903675.1. Taxonomy (NCBI): domain Eukaryota; kingdom Metazoa; phylum Arthropoda; class Insecta; order Diptera; family Drosophilidae; genus Zaprionus; species Zaprionus capensis. The sequence continues at coordinate 7,426,963 of JAEIFN010000964.1, read as the reverse complement.
AAACAGAGAGAGAGAGAGAGAGAGAGACAGGGAGAATGAGAGGGGTGACCGTGTTTGCGTCGCCGATAGGCGTCCATTAGGCCAACAATCATTGACATGCGGGCGCTTTCGGCACGTCTATCAAACTGTCAGAACGTTTATCACTGGGCCATCATCCGATTTGAGCTATTGGCCACACTGAGATACCATCTCACTCCCTTGCACGCCCACTCGCACACACGCACTCACACACGTAGCAGGGATAATTTATGCAATAACAACAACAACAACGGAAACATCGACCGGCTCATCACTCATCAGGGGCACAATGGACGTCAATTGTGAATCGGTTTTTCATCGATTCCTGATTGGTTGGCGGACAAGGCAAATGGGAAACCTTAACTTATCCTCTGGCGACTTTGTTCTGCATTATAATTAGCTGACTTACTAACTTGCTAAGGTCAAGTGAAGGGAAAGAGCCTAAGAGCAGCATTAGATGCTGAAATAAAATGTATAACGCAACTTAAACTTCTACTTTAAAAAGTATCTTCAATTCTTTGTATCTCTCATTCCTATAGTCGTTTTCTTTTCTATTTCCATGCCACAAAATGTTGCCACAAACAGAGCCCCACTGTGACGCAGCATAGAGCATGCCCCCATTAGTTGCAAACTCTGTCTCATCCCAGAGCCCGCAAGAATAATCTCAATTATTCTTACCTGCGAGCGCTTTCAACACATTCCAAAGAGGGAAATACATATTTGCACAACCCCAAAGCGAACTGAATAAGTTAGAGACCGCGCTAGATGAGTGCAGAAAAAGGAATAGTGCAGTTCACTCTAATGGACTATAGCTGCATATATATATATTTCAAGTCGAGCAACTGTTGAATTGACCCAGAACAAATTCAATTACCGGAAAATAGTGTTCATTATTATAATCGCTTGTCATATACATCTTCTGTCAACAGTTAATTGCATTAATTAACCTGTAATTAATCGTAATTGCAATCAGATTCTTTTTATTGGTACCCTGCAATATATATAGAATATTGAAGCTTAAGTGAGGAGTACTTTTTATTTGACAGTATAGTATTATATTATACATACCAAGTAAATATGTTTTGTCATTGATTAATTGGATTATGGGTATCTTCCAGTTGAATAGTTATTATATTAAAATACTATATAATAAATAACATAAAATTAAACATATGTTTATGAATGTCAGAAGAACTTCAACTGAATGTCTTCAGCTGACATTAAAATAAATAAATATGCATATTAAGTAATATTTAGTATTAAGTTGTTTGATGTGACAGTACAGTGAATAGTGAATACGGAAAGGATTGTTCTTTGTAAGTCATCTGAACCTATTCTTTACATAACCAGAGTTTTAAGGATAATAATAAATTTATCACCTTTCAGCTATCTTAATGAAAAACACGAGTTAGTTCGATCAATAATATCTATCTATCTATCTAGCGAGTATAAAAGCAAGAGTGATTAGTATGTTAAAAGGAGAGCTCAGTGAAGCTCTGTTTGCATATGATTACATGAAAAAGAGACTTAACAAAGTATTTACATAATAAAGAAAGAAAGAACTAATATGCAATTGAATTAAATAGATATTTGAAAGACAGACGAAATGTAACTTTAGGATTATATTCACACTTTAACTGCTGCGAAAAACCAGAGACTAAAATTGTCTCTTGAGTTGTCAATTTCTTTATGTTCTCAATATCAGAGAGCTCAAAAAAAAGCATCAGAATGTACAGCAAAAACATATCTTCAAGTGGCACTAACAGGGTATTCATACATACAGACATATGTATCTACTACTATACAAATAATACAATGTGTATATGTATTTTTATAAATTGGTATAAAAATAAAATTATGCGGCAACTAAGAAGGCATTTGCATAAAAAAACGGCACTTTCGAGTGCCTCCTTGTGCCTTTTCGGTCGTCGCTGTAGCGTTGCAACCCGGACGGGCGGGCAAACAAGTTTAATGGCAACTGGAACTGGATGCTAGGTTCGCTGCAGCTGCAGCCTTGTTGTCCTTTTGGGTCCTTTTTGTTTGCAGTAGGAAGAGATATAATTTTCCTGCGTACTGCCAGCTTATTCTGCTACTTCTTCTTCGGCCTCTGCTTCTTCTTGGCAGCGAGCAATACACTCTCGTATCCGTATATTGCACATTGTGCTAGTAAGTAGTATGTGCTGTGGTTATGCGACAGCTCGAGGGGGTGCAACGAGAGTAGCAACGGAGGCATCTTGCCTGTAGAAAGTAACTCAACTTATTTTGCATATCTTAAAAATAGAACATACGCATTTTGCAACTGAAACCACAACAATGACAATTGCGACTGCGACGGAGACAGCGACGGCAGCGACGGCAACGACGACGTCTGCAGAGGCTATTATATAAAAATAACAGTCTCGAGCGGGTCCCATTATCGTAAGAACAGCAGCTGCTGCAGCCACAGCGAAGGCCACAATAAAGTTTGACTGCGCGAAAGTTATTGCAGTTATCCGGCCACAGAATTGCGGAACTGCAAAATATATATTCAAATTTCAGCATGACATCTCCCCCGACGAGTGTACGATTATGTGTGTTGCGAGTGTCGAGGTACTCCAGCTTAGCAGACCGCGGTGGGGCACCGTTGAAATTGGGGACAGCATTTGCTGGCTGGCAGCGAAGGTGAGTGTAAGGCCGCTGAACCCATGCCGACACAGCTGCTGGGGGAGCTGCAAACTACAATTATGGCTTAGGAATTCCATTGCAAATATTTAAATAACTTAGAAGTTTGCGTTGCTATATGAATATCTCGGAGGAACCGAAGCAGTTTAAAGAGTTCTTTCAGGTAATATAAGTAAAGTTATCTGGAAATGTTTTTGATAATTTTCGAAATGAATTGAATCACACATAAGTACATAAAAAAGATTCTTCATATTCCTGATATATGCACGTCAGCAGCTACTTCACTTCGATGGCTTTACATTTCGATGTTCGGCAACTCTCAAGCTTTTCCAGTTTACACGTAAATAGCCGAGAGCCAAAAACATTTTGTTGATGGCTTAAAGCCAATTTGCATAGTTACTTCTCTACGTACTCTTATTTAACGGGAATTGCAGCGAACAACTGCTATGGCATGCCAGACAATTCGTAATCTAAGGACGTATGGAGGGAATGACGAACGGATGGTCTGGTAAAATGAAAACGAAAATGAAAAAGATTTTTGCATTACTTTTGTTTTAATATTGCAGCAAATGGTTGAAGGCAGCTTGGCATATGTGCGAAAATTTTATATGAGTTCCCCAGTGAACACACCCACACCCAGGCACACTCTCTCTCTCTGTCTCGCACACACATATGGGTGCACATAAAAATCTTCTATTGTTTTTGTGAAAAACGGGACAGCAACCACATGGGCAACAAGCATCTGTGAGGCGGATGTGTTCCCTTACGCACACAATCAGCATTTTGTGCTATGTGTGACTGTGCGTGCTTGAGTGTGTGTTAACTGTGCCGTGCGTATGTGTATGTAGGAATGTGTCTGTTGTGTGTGTGCTCGTCGTTTCCCCTACGGCCGTCGCGCCACGTCAGACAAGGCCAAAGCCAAAGCGTGCCGCTGCATTTTCAACCAAAACAATTTCAAATTATGTTTGGAAAACAACAGCAACAGCAACAAATACACAGCCACTCCCACGCACATACACACACACACAAACACCCATACACGCACATACTTACAGTGCTGCGATAAAAAGTTTGTGATTTTGCAGAGCAATAAAATAACTGTGCTGAAAGCAAGTACACACATAGTTGATGCTTTTATTAAAACGTTTTACACAGCTCGTAAAAACATTTTTTAACTTTCGCCACTTAACATGCTCTCAATTTAGCTACCCTGTAATGGGTCAAAGGAAACCTGCTGCCTTCACAAATACCTACCCAATTATAATTGTTAATAATCCTAATTATGCTGAAGTGGGTAGTTCTGCACGCATACCTGGATTGTTAGCTCTACGCGATTGTGCAGCTAAAAGGCTTGGGTAGTTGAAAGAAAGCCCATATAGAGTATACATATGTAATATAATATATATGTACATATATATATTTTAATTATGTCATAATTGGCACGATGCAAACACATTCTACAAGCCGATCACTTTCATAAGTGTTACGTAGGTACGGAGTTTGACAATATGCGTTAGTTTTTAGTATTCATGAAGTATGAATATAAAGTATAAAGTATATACATATAAGTATAAGTATATAAAGTATATATATAAGTATAGTGAATATTATTATATGATAGCCATAAGACAGTTTCCTCTTATGAAGTCAAGGGGATAATCTGTAACTTATTGTTTTAAAACTAAGATGGAATGCCGAAGGTCATTGGTATTAAATAAACTTTAAGCGAGAAGAAAGGCTACTTTTGGCATGCCGAAGGTTCCATACCCTAGCAGATTCTTATCTCCTCCCATTTTTCCAATACTAATTATATATAATAGTGCAGAATTAAATGGTATTCTGTATATTCAATATTATGTCTCACTTTGATTGGCACTGATAGGTTATTTATATAATCAGAGCTGGACTTAATATAATTTTTATTTTAATTTTTCATTTCGACCGATTGTTCCCATGGCAACTATATTTTATATTAATTCGATTTTTTATGAAATTTGTTATACATATTATTTTTATGTAAAAAGTCCGATGTAATAAATTTGGTTGCAATATCTTGATCAAAAACAAAAATCAGACGATAGTTTGTATGGCAGTTATACGATATATCGATCTGATCCGGATAGTTCCGACTTATATACGGCGTGCAGCAATAAGATGCGTTCCAAGATTCATTTCAAGGTCCTGTCCAAAATTAATATACCCTCTGTAAGAATATTCAAAAATGTATACGATCTCAAATTTCTGATTTTTTTATATTGTAGCATGTGTCAGAATAGGAATCGTTTGTATATCATAGTTGTATATTCCCAGGTGTATTATTCACCTTCACCAAAAATAAAGCGTGCACGGATGAGTTAAGGATAAGGAAAAACTCGTTCATTTATTTCAGTCACAAAGGATTGCGACAAACACTTGCTGCAATACGTTTTAGAAATAATTTCACAATTGACTGGATGGTTTAGTCAGTTGGTAAATGGTTCAGCAGAAATCAATTGTGAATGGAAATCGAGACCCAAGTGAAAATAGAAAACAATAAATAGAAATATATTTTTGTGAATCGATGTGGAAATAATGCTTTGTGCTATTTTAACTATATTCTGAGTATGCCGATATCAGGAATAAAGGGACGGGGAAATCAGGAATCAATCTGTTGATGGAATGCTTTTAAAAATATTAGAATAATGACAGTAGCGCTTTCAGCATTCCCAGTGGGTTCTGTTGGGGAATGGGGAGTGTGAATATGAATTTGCTGAAATGCAATTGTGAATGGTCATAAAATAAAACGTTGACAGTTATGACTAGTTGATTGTTTGCCCAATTGATGCATATTTGAATGGATTGCACATTACTCTCTGATAAAATTGAAATTGAATTTCATTGGATTTTAATTTCAACGCAGATTATAACGAATTTACCGGAATTAAAACGCAACACAATTTAATAAAATTTTCGCACAATTTTCCGCGAAAACCCATCGGAAATTTGCAGTCGAAATACTTTTTTGAATTTGAATAATTTATGATTTTTATTAAATTGGTTTTAAGTGACGGAATATGTTCACAGAATTACCTACGTAGATTAAAGAGCTACAGGAAGTAGTTAAATTAAAGATACGCTTTCACAAAGTAAAATATTTAAGTTCATTATTTAGAAAATATGTATTTAATGATTATACTGCAAGGAAGTGTGTTTTCCAGCCAAGGAAATGTGTTTTTTGTTGCCCAAAATGAATGTTTGCTGATGTGAATGATATCGTTACTGTACCTGTAGATGTCATATCAAATAGATTAAAAACATATCCTTCATATCAAAGGAATTCCAACGAATATGTCAACATCAGCGTATTAATTACAGCCAAAAGCAATTAAAGCAATATTCAAGTATATGTATGGTAAGTATGATTCTGTATATATAGACACAAGTAGGCGCACAAGCGCTGCTGTGTCTCACTGTGTGTGTGTGCGTTCGTACATAAGCAAACACTTCCAGGTACTCATGCATGAGAAGGTGATACGAATTGTGTTATTTGCTCGGCAAGCGAATTTGTTGGCCACAAAAAAGCTAAAGGCCTTAAACATTAAGGAGTTGTTCTTGTTCGTACACACAAAATACACAATTCCCTGTAGAAATCATATGCACACTAGACTATCGAAAGTTAAGACTAAACTACAGTAGCTTTTGTGTTTGTCATTCGAATCTGCTGTTAACAGTTGCAATAAGTCTCGAGTGGACTCAGTACGACTTTTAATGGGTTCGATACAACCCTTGGTGACTCCTTTGCTTCGTGCAGAAGTGTAAAATGATTCGTTTAGTTCCCGAATCGCACAGCAACGCGGCATATAAAGTGTGTCACTGGCACATTTACGAGCCGAGAGTGTAAGGGAAAGTTTTGGAGCAAACAAATTTAATTCATATTTGTTGTTGGTCAGCAAATTGTTTGGGGGGAGGGGGCATTTTGCGCATTGCATGATGCAGCATGGAGCATGCACCATGCAGCTTGCAGCATGAAGCATTAAGGGCGAGGCGTGGATCATGCGGCATGCTGCATGCAGTACGCAGCACGACGCCTCCACGGGGAAGCTCTGCATGAAATTGCAAAAATTAAATATCTATTTGTGTGAGGCCAATGGGAATTTGTACCGTTCATCTGACTGAGAGTGGGTGAGAAGTGGCTGGCTAGGGGAGGGGAGTGGGGCAAACTCGAGCACTTTGGTGTTTGGCGTTTTTCGTTTGCCAATCCCAGGGCTGCACTTTGGGAATTTTTGCAAATTTATGCTTGTTTGTTTGCAGTTATGATTTTGGCCAGATTTCGGGCGCATCCTTTTTATATTTGACGCAATCAGAAAAGTTTGCATTTAATTAAAACATATTTTACAGCGGTCCTTTGTTCGCCCCACAGCCATCAAATGGAAATGCAAATGCGAACAAAAACGAAAGGGAAATTCTAAAAAAAAAAAGTAAAATACCACCAGGATAAACCCCTGTGAAATGGCCATTCATCCGTCAACAACTATTCGCGCTTTGAAGCCTTTGCTTTTCTCTCTTGTTTCCACTGCTTTTTTCCCCATAAACTTTTCGTTTTATTAATTAACATTCAATTAGTCAAACTGAATGTGCTCTCGGCTCAGCTCAGCTCAGTCGAGTGCCGTTTGAGCTATTCATAATTAAATGAATCAAGTGCAGCTCATTCACTTGTGCAGCAGCATTTTTCAGTTCGTCCTTTTTTTTTGCACTCTTTGGTGATTCAAGTGCGAAGGACAGTTACGTTCATTTAGTCCCCTATAGAGATCGAAAAGCAAATGTAAAATAATCCTTGATAATTTGTTTTCCCATTCCTACTTTAATTAGTCATATTTCGCTCCCTACTAAATTGAATCGAAGTTCTGCCAGGATGTGGTAATCTGCTGCTGTCTTTCTTTCTTTCCTGTTGCGCTCTTCTTTTTTCACACGCTTTTCATTCTTTTCGACTTTCTTTGTGCCGTTGAAAAGTTTCCTAATGGGTTTTCAAGCGACTTTCACGGCATATGTAACTTTTTTAATTACCATACATATTAAATCCTTTTCTTGTTAGTACTAAATTGGCTTTTGAGTTCTTTCCATTAACAAGGGAACTGCAGAAAAGGCACGTAACTGAATCTTTTATACCCCGAAATCAGGAACATTTTACTTAAGTTGGCAAACTATATTCTATGATATGTGTGTTTTTGATCACAAAAACTTCCTAGTCTGTCTGTTATTTTGTGTGCAAGCCAAGAAATCAGCATTTATACTAAAAAATTGCATATTAAAATTCGAAATAAAGATTTATGTACATATTTAATGCCATAATGTGTTTGCAGATTCTCTGCAAACCGATTTTGTCTTCAATTGTTCGACTTTAAATAGAAGAAACACAGTACTTCAGGTCCGTAGCTAGGCGTGTGCAGAGTGCAGAGTATTATCGAGAATGAGAGGGCCCGAAATATAGATTTCTTAAAAACAAGTGATAATTTTGCTAACATTAAATTGAAAAATAGTTACAATTTAATAAGTATTAGGTTTTTTTATTTTGTCAAATGTTTTATGAACGGTTACAAAGCAATACAATTACTATACACTAGTGTACTAAGGGACCCCCAGAAGTTTTGCACAAGGGCCCTCCCAACCGTCGCTACGGCCCTGGAATACTTGGCAATGAGGTGTCACTATACAGTGTATATTTTTTTGTGTATAAACCATACTTATTCTTAATTATAAACCTAGGCTAATATGTTTTTATTAGGCAAGCGCATGGTAAGTTATAATATTCAATTATTTTCTCAACTGAAAACTAATCGATTAACAGTCACAATATTTAGCAGCAGGGTCTTTATTTCTTACTAGTTTAAATTAGTGATTTCAGTTACTTAAAGATAAATTTCGACAAGTAGACAAGTTCCTTTTGCAGCTGGTATTTTTGAGCTCTACTCTACTCGATTTTTGCTGACAACTGAATTAAAATGAAAAGTTTGAATGAAAAGTCATATCCCAAGTTGGACTCTTCGTGTCGTCTTCTTCAAACATTCTGCTTCTGAAACAAGGTGTATTCAAAGTTAGTTTTCTACGCAAATGAAATGTCACAGGCAAATGCGATTCGAGCACTTGTGTGCTGATGCTTCTGCTTATCCATTTTCTATATTCTTGGGAACTTTGCTTATGCGAAGCTTTGCCGTAAACTTGGCAACCCAATCGATGTTTGTCGTGGCAAAGGAGTACGTGAGTGCTACGAGTGCCCCATCACAACTTTCGACATTTCAACTAATGAAATTTTTCCCGAAACACGCACAGACACGCGTACAAACGTGCATAAGCTTGTTTGTGTGTGCATGCGTGTGTGTGTGTGTGTGGGTTTACGAGGGTGTGGCTTCTGTTGACATCACGTCGTACTTGTTACAGGTGTCATTTCGATATTGGCAAATAACCTGGCAGTGCCATCGTATCCGCTCTGCCAGTTGGACGAGGTCAACTGAGCGGGTGGATGGGTGACAAATTGTAACGGTAAAAGTAAATACGGTCATCTTAAAGGTGCAAGCTGCCAAGTCCCAGGAGGTCCGAGGAAAGCCATTTATAGCCACTCAACATGTAAAGTTGGCTGTAATCAAAGAGTGCATGTCCGGCGTACGATAAATGCCCGCAGTCAGTGTGTCACAGTGTCATACAACTGTATCTGCCTCTACGTGTGACTGTATGTTTGTGTGCGCGCAACCTTGTGTGTAATGCAAGTGTCAGTGGAAATAACAAGCTCGAAACACGCTTACACTCACACACACACACACACACTCGTTCGGCATCCTGCGAGCATAACATAACATTCATGAATGCCCACGCTCATTAATTCATTTAACACGGTATCCATTTTTGGACCTGCACCAGATACACTCACGCCCATTGAATAAATGATAAAGTGGCAATTAAACATGTTATCAATTTGTGTAATTAAGCGGCTGCAATGCAGTTTAATACTCAAGTGCCCTCGGCGTGCAAATTTATGGCACAGCGCCAGAGTCAGATGCAGACCCAGTTCGTACACGAAGCCCGATTGAGGGCTGCAGTTCGAGTTCTGTGCGCTTTCTTTCTGAATCAAAGCGAATGTATTCAAGCATCATTTGCTCGCCAAGTGAGTTCTTCTGCGGACGAGCTTTTATCTCACAGTTGCAGATACAATATAAAGTCGACCCCACGACGAAAGGAAGTGCGGCGAACAGTGGCGAACAGTTAACACACAGCACAACATTCCACACACACTGACTGCACTCCCACGCCCACACACACATACACAGCTGCAGCCACACACAAGCATACTTACACTGCCGCTGCTGGTCGGAATAACATTTCTCAGCTGAGCAAATTGAGTATTAAGTATTTTCGAATTTTCTACCAAAAGCGGAAGTGGCTGGCTATGCCGGCGGAAGCGGAAGCACTCACATTACTCAGCTTAAGAGTATCCAAAGCCAGCTTCCACTACAGCTACAGTCCGCTACAGCTGTTGCCACCACTGATCCTTGTTGCTGCCTCAGCCTCATCCTCCTCCTCAGTCCTGGGCCCTTTTCAATGTCGCTTCTTTAGCAGGTGATTTGCTTCTCTTGGCCACCTGCAAATGATTTTTTCCTTCCTCTTCCTCCGACCGAGCATGGCAGAAAAGGGATAAAAGATGCAGACCTGTATAAATATTTATGAGTGTGTGTGTGTGTGGTTGCCTGCAATAATATGTACACACACTGTATCTGTGCTTAATTCAAGTGCTCTACTTGCAACATTGTGCAAATTTAAGAAAAACCAATGAAAATAGACTTTCTGCAAAGCCACAAATCAATCAATTCGAATGTGAGAAGCTTTTAAATGTTTAAATAACAAATAAATATGTTTTTTAATTGTAAATTGAGAGTTGCAAATCGGTTTAAATTTAATAAATATATAAAAACATTTATTTTATTGAATTACACTTTCCGTATTTACGCCTTTTATTGTGTTTTTTGCCACTGAAGATATGTAAAAGTTGTTAAAGGTTTTTCCGGGTATATTAAGTTTGCATAAGGTAGTGTATATATTGCAGAGTAAAATATTGTATATACCATATTGCAGATTAAGTTACTGTAAATATGTTTTCATAATCGTATTCTTGATGAGGACCAATTCTTTCTGCAACCATACAAACAGGAGACATTAAATGTTATATAAAACCTTCCTCATTTATATTTCAATTAAAGCTTCCTGTATATTTAAAACCTCTCTTTCCATTTATAGCACTTGGATAACTAAGAGTCGTGCAGACCCTTAAACAAAACAAAATGTTTAAGCTTAAAATGAATTCTAAGCCACATCAGACTGACTTTAATAGTTTTCTCGAATTTCACTTTTAAGCTTTCATCTCTGATTCTTCATCTCTTCAAGCAGACACTTATGTATGTGCTATATTGAGTAGCGTCGTACTCTGACAATTACCATTAGTTAGAGTGATAAGCTTAAAGCTCTTTCTCAAACAGAATGCTTCACTCGGGCCACTTTCTTTACATACTTGCCCCTCGATGTTGCCTGTTCTATTCTCCCCATCTCTTTTCATTGTTGTTGTTGTTGCCACTCTCATTTCTCAGTTTAAATCTCGACATTTTGGTTCGCAAATTAAAACGAATGGTATGAAATTTTTTCTTTGGTAGCTTTATGCACGATGTCGGGCACATCAAGTAGACTATTTACATAGAACGAGTTGACATTTCATAGGGAAGGGAACTTCAATTTTCATTGCTCCAAGAAAAGTAGAAAAATGTATTTGTCTACAGAGATATTTAATTAGCAGTGAAAGGTCATTTGACAGTGGGGTGTGACCCAAATTTGCGGTGACTACATGAAAATGCATCATCCGAGTGTCAACAAATGAGTTGTAAGCGCGTCTGTTTAGGAGGGTCTCCGCGGGAGGGTGTGGGGTGGAGTGCTACTTAAGCTTCAACTCCTTCATCAGCCCAAACTCAAATAAATTGAGTGCAATTTGTTGCGTAAATCTGTAGGAAACCAAAAGCGTTACGAAACCCAATTAATTTTGGCACGCGGCAGGGCTAAAGGGTTGAGGGCAGGACAGGGGGTAAGGTTTAGGTGTGTGTGCGTTTCGTCTATTATAAAACTCGACATTTATAATAATATTACAGTTAGGATTATGAGCGGCAATTCGCTCTAATTAGACATGAGCTACGAGGCGAGAGAAGGGCAGAGAGACACAAGGGGGAAGAGATAGATAGAGGGGAACGATTGTAGCAAAGCGAAGGGTACTCAGAGTGACCTCTTCTAGCGACCGCTTGTAATTATATTTACCGTTAATTCCCGCAGCTTAAACCCCATTTGAAGCGAAGGCTGCGCACAAAGCAGGCGAGCAAACAAACGGCGGCAAAGCCAAACAGCAAAGTGATGCAAAGGATCCGCGCACAAAGGATGCGAGACGAGACGGCACCGGGACCGACACCGACACCGGCAACGTTCCGTCTAAATGTTACGCGATTGTCATTTGAATGGCATTCGATTACGCGTTCTGTTTGCCTTTAATTGCAACACTCATCCATTCTGCTAAGCACAGTTGCCGCGAGCTCGCTCTGCCCCACTGCGCGCTTCCTTTGGCCCGACACCAATAGAGCCCGGCGGGAATGAGTGCGCGAGCAAGTTCAAGAGCCGACACAGCAGCAAAGCGAGCACAAAGCACTCACTGCCGCGTGCACTCACGGTGCGAGTACACACAGATTGGCTGCATTCGAGCAGAACTCCGATTTCGGATTCGATTCGATTCGAGCGCAAGAGACTCAAGCAATGGGTACAAATGGAGTCTATAGAACGCATGCAGGATAAGTAAATAGATTTTTAAGTTGCATTTGCACACGAAGTGCTCGCGAAATTGCGCCAACTCATGCAAATATACCCTAATGACAGGTGTACAAGTATTTGCTCTCTTTGCAATTTATCAACAAGATTTACAAAACTAACTGCACATGTTGTAAGCAGAGTTATACAGGAATCAGTATGCCAAATTTGGTATGTTTTACTTTTAAAGTAGCCCAATTAACTGCGTTCATACAAACAAACAATGCTGACTAAGAAAACATATATTTTTATATATTTTTTTGGTTTTCCAAGCAATTTGTTAAGCATGAAGGTTAGAATGATCAATTTCTATTTAGAAAAATGAAACCTTGACAAGTTTTAGGTTATCCCTACTGTAATTTCCCTAAATACGATTACCATATACCCCTAATCAATCAATTGATGAAGCAGAAAGCATTTAACACATGGAATTAGAAAATATGCTGAGAACTCGCTGAGCTGCTCGTAAAATGATATAATCCCAGATAATAGCCTCGGCCATTGAGACTTTCACGGCAATTTGATAGATTGCTCCACACATGATAATAATATGCCAAGGAATAGAGAAGAACCTATAAAATTTCCAGATTGAATTGTGAATAGATCATGAAAATTTCCAATGTTTATTGTTTATGTGCATGGGCTCCTCCCTCCCACTCAAGATGTAGTTGTTGTGCCAGCCAAGTTGGGCTATAAACATGGACAATTTATGAGGCAGTCGCATAATGCCAAACACTCAAATTAACAGCTGTGACTAGAGGTGGGGAAAGGAGGCAGAGACTAATGCGAGGATGCGACCAGGACTGGCAGTGACAACATGTGCTGCGTTTTTAGCGCACAATTCATGAGCTTTGGCAGCACTCGTGGAGTGTGCCGCTAAATGCGACATAAAGTATATTTTGATTGTTTTGTGAGCCGAAAGTTGAGCATTTTTTTAAGGCCTTCGTTTCTCGGCACTCGAGCAGGCACTGGCACTGGCACTGACACTGAAACCGAGTACTGGCATCACATTTGCATTTCAAATTTCAGTTTAACGGCACGACGCACGGCAACAGGAGCTGGTGTGGCAGGAATCGACTGGAAATGCCACAAATGGTGTGTTAACACAACAAAGAGGTAATAACAATAGCAGCGACCCCCACTGCGACTGAGTGCGCGGGTGTGGCTGGCATTGGCATGCGCCTTTCGTGAGGATCCGGCACCAGATCCACAGAATCTGCCATGACTCCGATGCTCCCCCCGCATTTTGTAAACATTTTTATTTGTTTTATTTCGGTTCTCCACTCTCCGCAGTACCTTCCCTGCTGCCCGCCCACCCCCCGTCCGCACTCGGAAGCTGTGTCAATACACGATAAATTGAACTGTGCAAGAATTTATGTTGGCACTTTGTGAGAGCGAAGCATTCCTTGCTACTTGGGGAACCCCTGCCCCGCTGCCCCTTTAGTGAGCACCCTGCTTGCCTGCTGTGCGTCGCCGGCGGCTGTGGCGGCGACTCAGGCCTCTCTCGCTGTTGCCCTCTGGGGACTTAAAAGTTCAATAATATTTATTTATTTGTTACTTGCTCTTTGACAAAAGCACACAAGATTAGACCAGGCCGTATATCACGCCTCGCATATTGGGTCAGATTTAATGGCGTTGCGTAGTTTTATTGTCACACAAAGTGGCGGACACAATATCCCTATCCTTGTGGCACCAACACCAACAACAACAACAGCTGCCGCAACTAAGACGCAGTAAATTAGCGCCGGAGTCAGCGCCGTGGCCGAGCCAGCAGTCGGAGTTGGAGTCAAGGGGCGACAAAGATTTCAAACGCTAAGTTAATTTAAGGCGCCAGCAATGGGTGCTCCTTTCCCCTGATTTAGAGCCGACAATTTGTAGAGCACCCATTTGGCAGGAAACGTATGGGAAAATACTCTCGCAGCCCATCGATAAGGTGCAAACGAACATCTCAGCCATTTCTCGTGCCATTCGTTGAGCCAACAATTGTTAAAGCAGCTGAATAACAGCAGAACTTATGTATGTGTAGACTAATCAAATGATTGAATATGTGAATCCTATTTCACTTGTCAGGCAACTTGATAGTTTCTGTATTTCGTATTCAAGTTAATAAACGTATGCTGCATAACTCTTATCCTTTATTTGAAAGGCTAATTATACATATGCCCTTATATTACATTTGCATACGACGTTGTATATTGAAAGCAAATTTGCATTTGTAGTCCGACAATATGAGGGTTTGTCAATATGTCAATAAATATGACAGCAAGCGCAGTGACTGGAAATTGCCAGGGTCCTTTGACAGACATATGAAACTCCGTATTGTGTGTATTAACAAATGTCTGTTCGAATATGACAAACAAGTTTGACAAACAAAGCTGATGACAGAACCGAGACGAGTGCATTTAAAAGCTTTACAGGTATTGAAATATGCAGAAACATGGATTGCAATCAACCTATATGTCTTTTAAATAAGCCAGACAGTGACATAGTTGAGCTTTCCTTTTTTTCTACTTTCTTAAATAACCAACTTCAAATTTCAAATAATTGTTAACTGACTTTAGGAATAACCTAACATACTAAATGAATTCTAAGTCTTTGCCGACATGCGCAGAGCGTTGCTGCCGGCAAACCGAAGGGGCATAACGGTATCTTCGTGTTTCGATTCCAAGCGAAACGCGACGATACGAAACGAAATGACACGAGACAGGCGGGGAAGCTGGGCGCGTTGTGTGCTGCGGATGCTGCCGTTTGGTATTGGAACAGGCGGGATCAGGAGTCACAGTCAAAGGCGGCGAGACTGTTAAGCCCGACAGACAGCAGCCAAATGGGATGGCACGAACTTCCTGCCTGCCGTTGTTGGTTGCGCGCGATTTAGTTGAAAATTTGCATCCTTTGCGAGCGGACGTGACCCGCAAGGGAAGAATAAAAATAAAACAACAGTTAACCAAAAACAACAACAGCAAGAAACACAACACTGATACGAGGCATAACAAGCGGAAAACGTTGCGAATTCAAATCGTGCGCGTCTCACTACGTGTGCTAAGGAGGCAAGACGCGACACGACGCGACGCGTTGCGACAGGCAAAGTCGCCAGTCTTTTGTTTATGTTCAAGAAGGGGGAACTACACCGCAACTACAGAGATATTTTAAGGAGCGACCACAAGACAACAAGCGAGCTGAGAGCGTGGAAGTGAAACCACTTGGTATGTGCTCCTAAGTGTCCTCCTAAGTGTCCTGTGGAGGTTCTTCTGTGTGCGTCGCGTGCGTCCTGGCTGAGTCAGCGTGTTGTGGGTTAGTTGACGGCAAATCACTTGCGAATATTGTTTGTTTTTGTAGTCCTGAAATGGATATTACAACGAGTCACCAATGTGAAAAACCAAAACCAACCCAAACAACTGACAGCTAAAGTCGAAGCCGAGTACCGCAGTAAAACGGGATTATTGTGCTCGCTTGAAAACTTGAAAATACAAAATATAAATATACATATTTCTCCAGCACGGATTATGCTATAAAGTTGAACTCAAGTGTAAATATTTTCACACGTGTTAAATCTCTCTAATGCCACAATCCCCTCGTCTGCTTGCCCATAGAGTGGAAAATTTAATGCGACAATGAAGAATAGCGAGAATAAATAAAAATTCGAATAATTTATTATAATCAGGCGCGATAAACGCTCGTGTGCAACTTTGGAGAACCCGCTAAACGGGAATTCGCGAGTGCGGCAAGAGTTCCCAAGTCTTCGTGCGAAACTTTGCCCATTACTCAGGGAAGAATAGTGTGCGCGAGTTGGCCTGGCATATGGAAGATGCAGAGTGATGCAAGTTTTTTGAATTCCGAATTTATAATTGGCTGATAATATGCAAATGTCTATGATTAATAGTCGTGGCATGTACTGAGGGAGTTCACAAAGTTTTTAATACATTTATAATGAAGCAAGAGAGGGACAATCTGCCCTAATTGCGATCCCCCAGCGATAATGTAAATATAAGAAAGTTTTATTGGTTGACACCGATTTTCGATCACAGTTTGTGGGTTGTTTCTTTCCAAAGAGACTTATGTATATATTTGCTTTGACTATAAACCCATAACTGTAAGTTGTGAAAAGTTGTGCTCGAACCGTAACTGGAACAAGGTGAGGCAATACGAGACGCAATGAAAACACGTGGTCATAAAATCAAAGAACGATACAAAAAAGTGCAAAACACATAAAAGCAAAGTTGCAATTTGGTGAAAGGCAACAAGGAGGAGACTTGGACAGCCGGCAGACGGCAGGAAGCTCGAGAGCAGTGAGAGCAAAACCCCGGTGAATTAATTCAATAATCCTATTTATCTGGCACTGCGATTGGCAAGCGAAACTGGGTCGGGGAGCGGCGACTGCAGCTGGGACCTGGGAATAGACACATTTCGCATAGAATGCGAAAAACTTTTTCAGCCAGACAGCAAGCAGAGGGCGCATTGCAATCAGAGACAGCCAAGCAGAGGAGGTGGGGAGGAGGACTGGGATCAGCAGCAGCGCCACTTGGAGAGGATGCGACCGATGGTGCCGCAAACGAGTCCCCAATGGCGGCAGGCGACGGGCAATGAGCGCACAAAAGATGCTCTAAGTGTCATTGCTGCAAGGAACTGTGCCACGGGGACAACCAGAACAGCCCGCACAACAAACAGTGCGACTGCAGAATATAAGACAGCAACAGCAACAACAACAACAACAACAACAATAAGGAGAAGAAGCAGCAGCAAGGAAGCCGCCGCTGGCCAAAAGCGGCGCCAATTTCTACGCACGGCCAAGACGATGACTTGGCAACGCATCTGCTTGGCAGCCCAGCTCCTTGCGCTCCTGCTGGCTGTCAACTTTGGGACAAGTAAGTACAGCCCGGGGCACATTCGTATGGACACGTATTCAGTGTGTACATTTATGCTATTCATACATATTTAATTTAATTTAACTTGGCGCCGCCCACACACTTCAGTTCCTTGATTAAACCGTATCAGAATCTCATTTGTCTTGTGCGTGTCCTTGAACCTGTGCTTATTTACTTCACATCTCATTTGTCAAAGATTTTGTACTGTAATTTAATTATATATATATATGTATTTCATTAGCTCCTTGCAGGCATTGAGCAGGATGTTTACTACTCTCTTAAGTGTTCCTAGTTAACTTACATAACTTTAATCGCCTATGAAATTGTATTACCAAACGTCTGTCAATATTTCATTGTGCACTCAACTATAAAAAGGTCAAAGTCTCCAGTATAGGGTATACATGTACTTTATTATTGTGAGCTATAGTACACCTACACCTCCATACGATAAATATATTAAACCTTTATTTCAATGCAATCTTTTGTTGATAAAATATTCAAAAATTGAATATTCTATATTAATTATTTTATAAATATTATTAATATTAATATATATTCATTTTCTTAGTTTTTCATTTTATCTAAAAGTACAGGGTATGATGTACTCGCATAGTCTTTAATCTTGACGACAATAAGGCGCAATGGCTGTAGGGCAATTATAATTTCCACTCAATGAATTTACTTATTATGTTTGTTTTCTTTACCGCTTGAGTGCATTAGCACTGTGGTCAAAACTTGAATTTGATCGAGGAACCAAATAAATAAATTTTCTGTGTATTTTGCAGAACAAGCTAACATTTAAATCAATTTATATTTGTATCAACCATTGTACTAAATTACTGTGATAAACGATTCATTTACTCAATTTGAATATGCAAAAATTCAGATAAAGTTCGCCATGCCTTTGGGCCCACTGTGCGAGTGTCAAATATCGGATGCTGCGACCCTTCGGGCAGTCATGCAAAAGTCTAGCCCATTATCCTTGATAGGACGTTGCGTTTCAGTAATTTGGGACACGTAAAACGCAGCTGAGACCGAAACGTAGCGTAAAATAATTTAATTAATTTTCCATGTGCAGACTTAACCCGATTAAGCCGCTTAACACGTGCGTGTTATATTTTTATTGACAGGTAACCTTGCGAGGGCAACCACAGTTGCAATTAGCGTCGACCTCGAATGATAAATTAAAAATGAAAAACTTAACACCTCACCTCATTTATTATTTATAAGATTCTCTCGCGAGAATTCTCCCCACATGCGGGTAGGGATAGTTAATGATCTTTGGCCGAAAACGGACGCCGAGTCAGACTAACTTGGTTTTGCTGTCTGGGAAGTAACCACTCAATTGACCAATTTTGTTGGCTTGTTGTAGCCAGAATTCAGGAGTTTTCAAACAGTTGATATTATCAAGTGGCAAATGAAAACAGACTTTTAGCAGTTTCTAATCGGAAATTAAATTAGGGCTCTTATGCACTGAACGATATTGTCTTTCTATGTAAAAAGCACCGATAAGCTATAAAGCGATGTATCAAAAAGTTTTAATCACAATTGCAATTCAGTAAATCATTCATGGCTGAGAATATTTATATACATATGTATAAATATAATGAAATTACAAACCAATGCAAAATATACACTGCAACATTGTTTGGCTGCAATAAACCACGTACGAAATTCAGTTATCGATTTGCATATCGAAAAGTTCACCATACAAGCCAACTAGTTCAATGGTTCACTTACTCAATGAGCCGTTCAATTGAACTTGTTATAAACGAGCCCACGCAACTCTGCGGCTGATCCACTCCGTCGCTTATTGTATTTCAACTAGCCAAAGAATATTTTACAGACGCCATTTAAATTATAAACAGATGTGCTCAAATTTCAATAAACTCTCAAGAGTTGCTTCTGTGTTGGTGGCGCCGTCGCCGCCGCACAGTTCTCTGGATCCACTTGGGCATAATTAACGAGCCACAGTTGTGAGTTCCTTAACCCGATAGCAAAACGGAGGAGGCACTTACAACTTCAACTGCACTGGCCAGCAAGCAATATGCATGGAAAGGAAAATAAAACAATAAATTTATAGTTCATGCTGGGCACACAGACAACTGGCAAGTGAAGAGCTCTGGAAAATTGCGCTGAAAACGTTAACGAAATTGAAAACTTGCCAAAAATGTTTAATAACACACAATTTCAGTGGCACGTAGCACTTTGCGGGTGGATGCAACACGGCACAGTGTACAAGGGGTAAGGTAATAATATCTACAGAAATCCCGATGCGCTTTCATAAAAGTTTGAGTGCAGCTCGTTATGCCAAATAAGTGAAGTTTTCTATGCTGCTTTTGTATAAATTTTATAATATTACGGGATGTTCGGCGTAAAGAGTTTTGCACTGTGTGCACTCTGCTAATTTGGGGAATGTGCCAAAGTTTACAGCAAACCTTGTGCAGGTTGACGGCCGACGACCTGTGTGGTCCGCCGGCAAGGCCGGGCGATTCCTAAATGCTTGGTAACGTGGTACCCCCCGCTCCCTGCCGTTTCCCACCGCTTCTTTCCCTTGGTAATCTGGAAAATCCTTTAATGCCTGCCCAAGTGGCTAAGGCAACACATGAAGCTGTTGTTGTTAGGTCATGCTTACCCTCCTAGGGCCAGGAGTGTTTGTTTACCTACATAAATTATGAATCCACAACAGGCAACAGCAACAACAACAGCAACAAGCCACATGTTCTGGGCCAGCAACATGGGCACATGTCGGTTGACCTCTGTCGCTGATGCTGTCGCCAGCCTGTGCTTGACGTTTACTTCCAGCGAGTGGCAAAAAATACTCAGCTGAACTGAACCGAGCTGAACCCAACCCAACCCAACCGAACCGAACCAGAACGCCAACTGTGTGCACCGTGTAGAAGTGTGCAGGGATTGTGCCACATACCCAATGCATCCTAGTAAGAAATATTTTGGTTTATGGCTCACAGTGGTGCAAAAATGGAAGAAGAATGTGCAGAATGAAGAAATATGATAGTATGATAAATTGTTGGGTTTTTTTCTGGCTCTTCCTTTGCACTATTTTTAATGGGTGAATAAGCCTTTTAAGATCTACTACGACAGTTCTTCTTGTTCTTCGGTTATATAACTTTTCTCAAGGATTTCAATTTAAAAGACATAGCTAAATTTATTATATTTATTGATGCTTCTATAGCAGTTTGAGTGTCACTCTTTAAACTTTAAAGCCATCTACTTGCAGACCACTCAAATATAATAAATATATAATTAGATATATTAGATATTATTTTTTTAGATATATTTTTTATTTACCTTGTACCTTGAAATGAAATTAAATTGCAACGTTCTCGTGCCACTGTGTGCATTCTTCTGCACAAACTAACAATTTTGTTTAGGGCACAAGTATCGCATTCTGGTCCATGCTGCTCTTTTGGCTAAAATAAAAATGTGGACTTAAATTATTCAGAGGGTCAGCGCTGTCAGCGCAGCCGACGCTGCGAGCCACGAAGGACGTAAGAGAAGCAGACACACCCACACACACACACACACAGAACACACACAAGACACAAACACAACAAATAAAACAAAGCCGCAAACAATAGCAAAATGACAACAACAAGTGTGGAATTAGTGGTTGGGCCGTGTAATTGTTGAAAAATAGGAGAAGTACCCACCAGATGACAAACTGCAGCCGACAAAAGTCAACGAGTCTTATGAGAGAAGCCCCTCCTCTGCACGCGCCACTGCCCTGCAGCAATGCCGTGGCTGGTTCAAGTGTGAAAATGCTCGAAAAATAACTACCCAACCGCCAGTCTAATGGTCTACATATATCGGGGCACCGGTTCAGTTTTGGACAACGTTGAAATTTATGAAATATTCCCAGAGCACATGCCGGCTACAAACGACGGACGGACGGCGTCGGTGTTGGTTGGGTCGGTTGCTCGAATTTGCGCCTAAGCCCGATGAAAAATGTTTTGTTTTGGCGACGTTGGAACTTATTTATGAGCTGTGCCGGCGGGCGGCTGAGTTTGTAGCAGCGCAGACAGCTGATGGGGAGCGGGGAAGTTAGGGGAATGTTGCCATGTCGGAGTCCCAGTTCAAGTTGGTGTTGGTGTCTGTGTCGTCTGCCTGATGACGGGAGCGACGGTCATTCCTGGGTGGGTGGGTCAATATTTGGCTACCAGCAATAAAAGCAGAGAGATAAAAAGCATTGCGGAAAAGACCAAACAGATAATGTAATGTCCTCTAGATTCTGCATAATTATTTTCCTTGATTTATAATCGAGCGACCTCTTGGGAGTTGCCCTGTGAAATGATTGTGAAGTCGTGCGCCAGAGCCAACTATACAACATTTAAATATTTCCAAAACAATCAAAGCCAAAATGCAAAATAGTATTCATAATTGGCCGAATATTTTCATTAGGATTATTCCGCGATGCGTCGCTTGGCATCATTTCTTGCTGTGTGGGTAGTTCCCAGTTCTGGGAATACGTTCTCCGATTTCAATTTGCCTGTTTAAAATGTCCTTTGATAAAATATTAACATAAACGTAGGCAGCCTAAAATAATATTTGAACTTGAGAATGCTGGATGGAGACAGGTGGAAAGAGGTTTCTTTTACTTGCCCTCGAATTTTATCGTAAAAATAAATATTTGTATACAGAATCATCGCTTCAAGCTTTAAAAGATTTGAGCAAAATTTAGCTGACACATATCTGTGGTAGTATTACAGAGATTCATCGCTTTTTGTTTGCCAAACCAAAGATAAACGGCAGAAATAGAGAAGGGACGCACCATGCATGCCGAACATTAACAAGAAGTAGATGCTGAAGTGCGCGTACTGTGCGTATACGTAATGTGACGCTGGGCAATGCTCCAGTTTCAATTTATCCGGTCTGAAAGTGAAGCCAAAGGCGAGAAAACTTCATTTTTGCCACACGTACCACGACCGAACATGATGCCATAAAAATAAATTGAGGCAGCGCGCAAAGCGAAAAGCGAAAGTCTCTGGCGGGAACAAAGAACTCAAAGTGGGCGTGAATGAGAAACAGACAGACAGACAGACAGACAGAGAGAGATGGGCTTCAAATAGTAGGCGTCGAGCTGCGTTGAGTTGACTATTCGAGTTGTTTGGTTGCTATTGAATTTCGCCACCACCACGCCCAGTCCCAGTCCCAGCTCTACCCCTCCCCCTTTGCCACCACTCTCAGCATTATTTTCGCTGGAGTCTCGCATATATTTTAACTGTGACACCCAACATATGTTCCAGTTTGAATGACTACAAGAAAATTGTTGAAGCAATTTTCACTAAACACAACATTCCAAACAGCAGCGATGTCTATGGCCCCATTCTCCCCCCTTCCCCCACATCCCCTCTCGCCAGCACCCACACACACACAACACTCACGCAAATGTATCTTTAATGCGCAGGCAGCATTTCGCATTTGCATAGCGTGTATGTAGATACGATACAATTTCTATATAATTTTACTGCCGCTCTTCGCAGCTTGCGAATATGTTTATTTATTATTTATTTATTTATTTGCATATTGCAAAAAAGACTCTCGTAATTGCTTATTGATCGATTCGGTAAATGTTTCCTACAACAGCACACAAAATATCGAAATATTTATGGCAAATTCATGCACATCAAATGCGGCATCAAGTGTGATTCGAATCATTTAAGGCCATAGGTTAAGCACTTGGCCAAAGTGCAAATTGATTTCAGCTTTCTTTCAATTCGCTTTTTGTTGTTTAAACTTTAAATTTAAGTGCTTACAGAATCAGAGCTGGCCTGCAAGAGAAATCACTTATTAACAGCGCCCCAAGGAGCTTCATTAAGATTTTGTTCGGCATCAACTTAAGAATTGTCAACAGGAAAATAGACGCAGTGCTAAGCCAACTATCTCGACTTGAAGAGTGGCTGGGGATTGGGAATTGGACAAGGGACTGAGACTGGGATTTGCACTGGTTCTGCTTCAGCTTCTGGTTTTGGTTCTGCCAACGCCTTGAGCAATCTGCTGGCGCGTGTTTTATGCGCACTCCAGGCGCCCATAACCCAAAGTAGTCCCCGATGGAAAGTTTTGCTTTTATGTGTGTGTGTTCCATGGTGTTCGCTTCGCGGTCGCTGCAGACCACAAGCCACGAGGAGTACCCTGTCTGTCTATCTATCTGTCTGTCTGTCTATCTGTGTGTGCGTGTGTGGGTGTATCTGTGTGGTTTATATGCGCTCTCTTTGCACATGGCATCGCACATAGATATCAAATTCGGCCGTCTAGGTGGATTTTTAATTATGCCATGCCCGCGATTTCGTCCTTTCAGCAGGCGTGACTTTTTATTGGAGATGTAATTACTTTTAGCCGCCCTCGGCTGCGCTGGATTACCGCGACGGCGCCGCTCATACTCATCTTCACTTTTTATAATTACATGAGCCTCTTCGCGGAAAAGCCCATAAAAGCTGTCGCCTGCTGCCTGCTGCCTTTGGCCTCTGCTTGATGGCACTTTTAATACTCCGCTAATGATGTAGTACGTGTAGCTGAACGTGGGCAAAGCGCGTCAAATGGCCAACAAAATGCCGCTAAGAATGAAACCATAATTAATCCATTGACCTTTAGTAGGTCCACGCATACGGATATGGCATAGTTATCACCCTGATTTAGTGTTCGTAATTATGCTGCGTGAGCTAATGTGCAGACGTGACCAACAAAATGATGTTCCCAATTGCATTTTCGTGTTGGTTTGGACAGTACTGGAATGCGTGCCTATTTATGAGCGTTGTAGTAATATCAATTCTTTGAAGACTTGCAACATATACAATTCCAATCCTTTTTGCACAGTTATTTTGTTTAACTTTAAGCACATCTCAATTTCAAGTAAAGGCTAAGATAGTCTATTTTTTTTTACTCTTGATAAAGCACTTTCTTGTGCCCATTTTTTATCCAATTTTTACCCAATCTCAATTTACCTTCCAAAAACCGACAAGCCAAAATATTAACTAAAGGGCCAAAGAACTAGATTGGAAACACAATATGGCCATATTTGCTTTTATCTGTCTGCACCTAAGCGAAAGAGGAAGGACATAAAAGAAACATTGCACCTTTCAAGGCACAATGGGCCAAACTTAGTATAATTTACAGTGAAATTTGATTAATTAAGGCAAATATGAACTGTTAGCTAACAATTAAATGATATATGTAAATTCCTTATTACGAGTATATACTAAATGTAATTTAATAATTTTGTGATTTGTTCCACTGTGCGCTGAGGCACTTGATGCTGTTATGTTGTCTGAACTGATATCTCGATTTACATGTGTATGCACATACATAACAGCCCCTTTTTGTGTGTGTACTCGTATTTGCACCTGGATATGGTGTGTGTGTGTGTTTGGTTTTTGTGCAACATTCCTAATTTGAGTAATTTTGGGGCTCGTTGGGAAGCATTACTATTCAGCTGGCGTTCTAGACGGGCGACCAAAACGGTTGTTCACTTTGGTAACAGACTTAAATTATGAACCTCCAATGCTGCTCACTACAACAATCTCTCTTGGCTGTGCTTCAAGTGGCTGTGGACGTGAACTTGGGCTGTGAATGTGAGAGTTGACATGGACGTGGGAGCAAAGCCACTTACCATGCCAACAACGGGCCAATTCAAGCGAAGGCCACAAGGCAGCAAAAACAATTTAAGTGTTATTGCACGTTTCGCTTACATGTCCTGGCAGCAGCAGCGCCTATTCAATGTCTAATCTTCCGTGCCTTGGTCTTCACTCCTCCTCTCCTGCCTCCTCCTCTTCCTTTATACTTGTTATTGTTTGTGTGTTTTTGTTAGCCAACCAATTGTGCCCGTTGGGCGTCCGGGCATCCTTCGAATTGTAGACTGAGGTCGGCGAAATTTTGTCGCCAAGTGCAATAAGTGTTAAGATCACACTACAAGTAAGTTCTACGAGTATCTGCAGCCCCCTATCGCTCACTCACTGCCAGCACATGTGAGGCAAAGTAAACAAGTTCGTTTCTGTTTTGTAGGCTGGAAATTAATCGGCTTAGAAGGCACTGCAAACAAATCCACCTCCCCTTTCTAGTTTGTGATATAAAAACTCTTTGAGCGACTCGACTGTGGATAAATGAGTAAGCCCAGAAGCAGCTTATTGAGAGAAATCTCATTTTTAATTGAAAATCGAAGCCTTGAGCAACTAGTTTGATATGTCTATAGATCTGAATCTTGACACGAGTCACAAACAAAGCACGAGACTGTGGCTGCAGGTGGGTTAGTGCGACTTAAATTTACTACTGCGGTTCGCTTTCAATTTGCATTTTTAGGGCATTTCACATTCTGCGGTCGAGTTTGGGATTTCACCTTTTCGCTGCTGTTGTTTTTTATCCCTCTCCCCAACGGAGACCCGAAACCTTATCGACACACCCAAATCACACGCATTCGCATTCACATTCGTCCATTCCTATGAAAATTTATGCGCTTTTTTCGCTATTTTTTGTTGGAAACTGTAAACTTGCTGCCTTTCGTTGTGTGCGAAAAAAAGAGAAAAGAGAGAGAGAAACGAGGGAGAGTGAAAGAGAGAAGGGGAGGTGGGAGAGAAAGTGTGTACCGCAGCTACGTAGCGTGTGTCAGGTAGAAATTGTACCTAAATCAAGGCCTGACAAGAACGTGAAATGAAATAATTTAAAAATGCAAATTCTTTTTATCAAAGCGTTGAAATCTAACCGAAAACTCTGCAATCAGCTTAAGGCGCCCAAGGTTAGACAAGAGTAGAGACTCTGTGTGTGTGTGCCTTGGTAAGTTTGTTAGCCTTGTCTGGAGACGATAAATGGGATTGCCTTTTGGCCACAATATGGTTCATTTTTTCGCCAGCAAGAGAAAGAGATTTTACTACATTTAATTAAATTGCAACGATAAACGCAGCGAAGGAGGAACCTCAAACTGAAACTCTCCTGTTTAGTTATTGTATTTCCAGAGAAAACCCTTTGAATTCCGAAATAGGCACTTATTGAATCTGAAACTGATATGTCTTTAAGCTTGGGGCTATTCGCCTTTATGCATAAATAGAGAATAACTGAGCAGAACTGGCGAAAAGCATCAGAGAAAAGCGCATGTAACATGTTCCAGCACTTGCGCATTGCCGCCCCCTCAATTTGCTGTGCTTGTGCAAAGTTTTCACATGAATGACTTCCACACACTGAACACTTCACGCCCTCGTCATTTTTCTCCCCCTCCCTCTTTCCCATGCAGCTCCTCTTAGCCAGCCAGTGCTGCCTATTGACCCTCGAGGCGGCGTGTTCTTTTTGAGGGTCGTGACAGAAACTTTGTGAGCGAAAAGTTTAGATGTATGGCAAACTAATCACTGGCAAAACTGTTACACACCCACACAACTGCATTGAGTGGCTGGGAAAGGAAAAAAAATAGAAATTTACTGCCTGAAGTGATTAGCTTGTAATCTTTTAATATAGTTTGTGCAACTTGATGGCCTTTTTATTATTACTTCTCTGAATAGTTCGTGCAAAAGTTGTTTGTTTCCACAGATGTCACAATTAAAGCCGAGCAAGTCAAAGTTCGTCGGAATATGGTGTGAGAAAGGGAGATAATAATCAAGTTGTGAAGCGAGAGTTAAAGCTGAATACACTTTAATTTACTGATCAAATTTAAGCAGAAACAGAACCGAATATAAGCTAAATATTATATGGCATATCTGAAAGTTATTGCACACTAATTGAACTGTCCATAGATTTTAAACTAATGATAAAACGAGGAAGAAAAGCTAACTTCGGCATGCCGAAGGTTCTATACCCTTGCAGGTTCTCTAGTTTCTCTGATTGTTTCAACACTAGTTATAAAAATTGGTACAGAATTAAGTTTGATTGTGTAAATTTAATATGTATCGCTTTCATTGGCACTTACTTATCTGAACTTATCAGAACTTATCTTCATGCAAAAATCTGCATTTCGACCGATTGTTCCCATGGCAGCTATATGTAATAGTAATCCGATTTTGCTGAAATTTTATGAGAATGTTCTATATATAGAAAAAGTCCGATGTAGTAAATTTGGTTGCAATATCTTGACAAATAACAAAAATCAACCGATAGTTTGTATGGTAGCTATACGATATGTCGGTCCAATCTGGCTCGTTCCATTCTTATTTACAGCGTGCGGCAACATAAAGCATGTGTTCCGAATTTCATGAAGATAGCTCTAAAATTGAGAGACACGGACACAAAGATATACGAACAGAGTTAGTTCGATTCCTCTGTTGATGCTGTTCAGAATATATATACTTGATGGGATGAGAGATGTCTGCTATGGTGCGTTGTAAACTTCTGTTCAAAATTAATATACCCTCTGTAAGACTTTAATTACGCATTGCAGTGGAAATTAATCAAAAGTTGTGTGTACAAACTTAATTGCTTTTTCTATCTTTTTTAAACAATTACAAACTGTTTAAATAGTGTATATATTTGATGTTAATTATTGGCAATTAGTTATGGCGCGATTATGCTGCGCATTATTAGGCAAATGTGGCGATAATTAAGGGACTAAAATGATTTAAATTAATGCAACAAAAGACTCGACGAGTTACAATTTTCTAAACAAATACTCGGGTAATTTAAGCGAATGATACCGTTAAAAGCAAAAGCTAAAAAAGTTTTCAATGGACCTGCCCACACCTCTTCACGTACCCCGCACACTCTCAGCTCGAAACGTGGCAGCAACAAAAAAAAACAGAGTAGAAATTTTTAGCTTTTAATTAGCATAAAAGCGTAATTGAAAATTAACTGAAACAAAATATATGAATAACGCGCAGCTGAGGGTGCACTCACTCACTCACGGTTGCAGGTGAAACAGGCCCACACAGACGACCACAAACACACACACACATAACTTATAGATGTGGCATGGGAAATTAATATGAATTTTTAAAAAAGGTTGCTTAACTCACTTTGAAATGCCCGAGGCACGCTTCGTTTGTAAGCTGGGTTTGCATTTCACTTGAATTTGTTTACTTAGGATTTAAGAATTTCTTCTTTCTGCAAATGGATTAAGTTCCAGTCGTTTCATTATGTTTGCTAAATATGCCAAATGAGTTTCGATCAACTGTTTGCGGCAATTTTGTAAATCTTTTTCAACAACTTATACTCCTGCTCTCTCTATCATTAGGTATCTTGGGGAACAGAACTTTGTGAAGCTGAAAAACTTTTTTCTAACGAAAACGTAATTTCCGCGAAACATTCACAATGTCTTTATCACAGTTGAGTAGCGCAGTTAACTTACTGTACATTTTGTATACTCTGTTTACCCGCAGACCTTGTCACCTGCAGCGCCGCCAACGACTTCGGCAACAACTCCGGGCGGAGCAGTGGCGCAGAGGCGCAGTTAACGACATTGCCGAGATCCACTTTGCCAGATAGGCCAATGACAACACAAAACGATCTAATTACGACAGCCCAAAACTCAACAGCAACAACATTGCTGGCAACGAAAAAGCCAACTGCCGCAGCCTCAACAGCAGCAGCAACAGCAACAACACCTACAACAATTGGCTACAGGAGCACGACTCTTGCCATGTCATCAACAGCCCCGACGATAACAACAACTGGAGTGGGAGTGGCAGTGGCAATGCCAGCAACTAAGTCCGCGCAAATTGGGCTAACTGGAAAGGCCACAGCAGCGACACCAGCGTCGACTCCAAAGCAAACACTAGCTACAGCTACAGCAACAACAAGGACAGCTACCACGATGGCAACGATGTTCATATCAACAATTTATCCGACTTCAACAACAGAACCAGCAATAGCAGCGTCGCGACCGGTCCCAGGGCTGCCGCTGCTGTCGGGCCGCGCGTCGCTGACGTCGGAAACGGATGCCCACGACTCCATTGAAATGGCAACGTCGCTGGCTTCGGGCGAGGAGAACACAGTGTTGTCGCTGCCTCATCCGGACAGCGCTGATGCACTGACTAAGGGCTTCTCCATTCCCACATTTCTGCCGCCGTTCCCCGTGTTCGCGGCCGCAGATCTGCCAGCTTACCGTGCAGCAGCAGATGCAGCTGAGGCAGCAGCCGCCGCTGCCGCTGCAGCCGCAGCATCAACAATGGCCTCGGAGACTGTCACACTGTCGCCGGAGCAGGAGCGTCAACAAATGTTTAATGAGCAACATTCGTACTTGGCCTCCCACAACGGGCAACTGCAGCCCGGCCAGCTGCCACGCAGAAATCTGACAATGCCCGTGCTAAACATCACAGCGCAAATGGGAAATCACGCGTACATGCCATGTCAGGTGAGTACTAAGCGGGTATACCTAGCCCAATCTCTCTCCAAGTTACACTACACCAAACCCCCAAGGCAGCCTGCCCTGTGTGCAGCGGCACAGAGCTAAATGTGACACATAATGTCTGTGGCGAAGGTGTGCCAGGGAGTACGCCAGGGAGTGTGCCAGGGAGTGCGCCAGGGAGTGTGTGGTATTGCCACTTAACATATACTGCTACTTTAAAGTGGGTGCGATGTGCGCCCAGGATAAACGTTAAGTCAGATTAATGCAGTCGATTAATACAGCAGTCTCGGGGAAGTTGCACGTCGCGATTAAGTAAGAAAATTGGTTACCCTTGCAGAGAGTATTTAAGTTTTATAACGCAATGTGATACTCATTAAAAGCAAAGTTACCTGAATCTTTAATTTGTTTTATTTGCTTTATTTGACAAACAATATTAAAGGT
This sequence comes from Zaprionus capensis, assembly GCA_018903675.1. NCBI lineage: Eukaryota > Metazoa > Arthropoda > Insecta > Diptera > Drosophilidae > Zaprionus > Zaprionus capensis. The sequence continues at coordinate 7,396,852 of JAEIFN010000964.1, read as the reverse complement.
GTCCCTATAGATGCGTCAATTACCCCTACTTAAACTAACAATCCGACTACTCCCTGCATTGATAGTTACTCTAGTCACCCTATTTTAGGCAATGTGGTAGAGATTAACCCTATTTTCAGACACTTCACATAAAGCACAAAATGATACACGTTGCTTAGGGTTTGTAAAGTAAGTAGGGTTGGTCCAGTAATGAACTATGGCCTACAGGGATTACTGATTACTGTGTCCGTTCAGTTGAATAGTATAAATTAAAACTGATATAAAAAAATGATTTGTTAAGAGCTCTTAGGTTCACTCCTTCTCTACCTTAGTTGCCTTCCTATTCATAGCTTAAACTTCTAAGTCTGTTGCACTTGTGAAAGTTAAAGCCTGAAGTTTTGCTTAATGTTATTTGCCTGTATAAATCTTTGGCATGATGCTTTACTTTGAGTAACTTTCAGCATCATAAACAGTTCTCTTTGAGGTTTTCGCATATTCTTTTCTTGTACACGTCCCATTCACAACTGACGTTCTCGTATCGGATAAGTCAGTTGTGAGTCTAAGACTAAATTTAGAAATGATAGCAGTTCGCCTTTAGTTGCCTGTTTTGCTTTACGCGTCCTTCGCACACCTTCCGCAGTTTCCACCAGCAAAAACTTTGCAAACAGATCAGCATAATTTAATTTGCATATCAACATTTTATTTTGTTTACGTTTATTTTTATGACGTAAACAAGGCTCCTTCAGCTATCATGGAGTAGTGTACTTATGTATGTATGTTGGAAAACATTCCTGGAATTTACTTATATTTTTTATCGAGTTTTTTTGGGTCGCCTTTAAGTGTGTCACATGCAAAGCGACCCACACACACAGAGCAGACTCGTTGAAGGGAATCCACGCACAGACACAGAAAGATGTAAATGCGAGGCCTCTCATAATAGTTGTAGCCGTTGTTGTTTGCTGTTGTACCCTATAATGCTCGTATATATTGTGCACTGTGTATGTATGCAAATAAGCATATTTGTGTATCTCTCTCTACATTTGCAATATATAACTAGTAAACAGGACATACTTTTATCTATAGTCCAGGCAAACTGAATAGGAAAGCAGTTGCCAAAACAGACATTTGAGTTCCCTTCTATTGTGTACTTTCTTATGAGCATTTGACATATTATTTTCATATATTATTATTCACATACTATTACATACTTCTTCAGATTCATCGATTGTCAGACAAGCCTGTCTCGTGGGTACGCTTGCAGGACGGGCACATAATCAGCGTGGATGAGACCACATTCATTGCGGACGAGCGCTTTCAATCAATATTCCAAGAGGATCATGACTATACCTGGTCACTGCAGATCAAGTATGTGGAGCCACAGGATGCCGGCTGGTATGAGTGCCAAATGGCCACAGAGCCCAAGTTGAGTGCCAAGGTGCATCTGGAAGTAATCAGTGAGTAGTAGTAGTAGTTGACTCTCTTCTACTGATAGTCGCAATTAATTAATCAACTTCTCTTCTCACAGCACCTAAGACTGAGTTAATCGGCGATCAGAGTCGATTTGTTAAGGCCGGCAGCAAGGTCGCCCTGCATTGCATTGTGCGTGGCACTCTCGATCCGCCCAAGTATATCATCTGGTTTCGTGGTCAGAAGAAGATAAGCGAAAGCGACGAACGCACCGGCTGGTATACGCAATTAGATCGTAATATATTCGGCACGGTGGGCGATAATCAAAATACCGTAAGCTTCAATCATTAACACTATTTAACAAATTCAAAAATCTTTATAGATGTTAGTTTTACTTTAAGGAATGTTGTAATAATGTTATGTCTATATAGAGACTGACATACTATGTATATAGCATATAGATAATTGACATAAGAATGCTTATATAGAATATATAATTTAGAAGTATATTATTAGATTACATCAAACCCTTTGTAGTATAAATCCCCATCGATTATTCCATTGCATTATTGCATAGCATAGCTAAAGTATATCATCTCAAATATAAGGAACTCTCTCAGACTATTTAAAAGAAACGTAGTTATCTATGTTAATCCTTGCTAAACTCTCTTTTACATGCCGATAATATAGTTGTTTTCTTAAGTTGTTTTTCGTTGACAGTTTATGACTCTAGCGATAAAATTTACGAGCTACCAGCAGGCTGTTTAGTGTTGTAAATGAGACTGTTTGCGCTTTTCAGTTAGTCAAGTGGTGATATCATAAAGTCTACATTAATTACAGATCGGCTCATTAATTATACCGTTCGTGCGCAAGGAGGACTCCGGCAATTATACGTGCCAGCCGTCGAATAGTGTCTCCGTCTCCATTGACTTGCACGTCTTAAGCGGTGAGTTGCCCACATACTGTTGTTCTTTATATATATATATATATACACATATATATATCTATACATAGCTCCGCACTGGTCCGACGTGAGCGATTGCCAGTGCGAGTGCGTGTGAATTATTTTGTCAGCAAGTTAAATGATTCATATTAATTGCAACTGTCGCCACTCACACTAGCACACTTGTACTCACTCACACACCTTTCTATTGCCAACAGGTGAATACTCCGCATCGGCTATCATGTCCGGCGTAGCTAAACGGACAGAGCTCAGCACGTTCCTGCTGCTGGCCCTGGGGCTGTTGGGACTGCTGAGCACCCTAGGATTGCGAGGGATGTGGGTCGGCGGGACGACGTGACTTGTGACGTGACTTGCCTGTTAAACGCCAACACACCCAGCTCGGACTTCAATTATTTGTAAGCTTTGCGCAATGTGCAGTTATACAATTTAGGTTAGAGATTAATTAAAGACGTCATTGTAAATAGCTGTAGGGGCGGGTCCAGGCCGGGGGGCAGTGCCAGAAGGTAAAACTTTCTATAATTAAGTTAAATGTAAACGCACACTGACGTAGCTGTGTTCTATATTTAAAACGTGAATTAACTCGAAAATTGAAAATGAATAGGTCAAATAACTTCTGTATACATATGTCAGCATATACGATTAAATGTAAGTAAATTAATTTCAAGTCAAAAAAACCAGAATTAAATCGAATCGAATCAAAGAAACGTTGCCATTTAAAGTTGTGAAAACAGATCAATAATTAGATTATGGTCAACCAACTGAACTTAACCCAAAATCAAATTTAATAAACTCAAGTGAAACTCAAGTGTTGTTTTCTTTGATTTATGTCAATTCTCTATCAATATTGTATTTCATTCGTAGCTTTAAAAATAGAAAATAGCAAAGTAATTGATTTAAATTTTATTTAGCGGTTTTGAGGTATGAGAAGTAAAGAAAACCTCAAGGGATGGACAGCTTTAGACATGCAGTCAGCTGCTCAATGCCAGTAAAAGATAAAGAATGACACCTTGCTCTAGTCGCCTAAACTCGAACAAATAATACTTAAAATCTGTTTTGCTTTTAGAAAATGCCTTAATTGGATTTTTACGCAGATTTTATTAAGGTGTCACAGCCTTAGACGCTGTATTGATATTTTTATAGACTGCTCTCTGTATAATAAATAGCTACTGATGACAATAGGGCTCTGAAAATTGGGTACACTCACAAAAGGCATAAAAGACATTCCAAGTCAGTTCAGTAGGGGATATGCATACATAATTTAATATTTTATGGTAATAATTTCGAGTCCCGAAATGCCAACTGGCGACCTAACCCAACGTTCGAAAGAAATACAATTGCTTGTCGAGGGCACAAACCAAATGGCCAACACTTACGAGTATGGCCAACAGAAGGACTTGGGGTGAGGGGCAGTGTGGAGTACATAAAATAAAAAATAGAACCGTAACCATAAAATGACGAATTCCAGTCGGCGACAAAACGGAGCTATAAAGCCTTTAAGGTAGACCCAGACGTCGACTCTATTTTATTGCAGCGGAAATCACATCCTGCTCTCTCCCACTTTCAAGAATGAAAAGAAATGCGACGAAACAGCACGTAAAATTTGTTGTTTCCCGCAAAGCGAACGCGAGGCTGGGTGAATGGGTAATTTCCTACGAAGGAAAGACAAAAACACAAGAAAAGCCAAACACGAAACGGGCAGTAAATATTTTTCACAGGGTCCCCAAAGCCGATGACGACTGACTAGGTGAGTGACAGTCCGCTGGCTGGGCAGCATGGCGGGATGGGTAAGTGAAAGTGGACTCCAGGCGGGGAATGCATTAGGGCGCAACAAGATGAACCAGTTACACGCTGAAAGAATAAGAGTCTTACTTATACAGAAGCCTTAAGAGCAGCAAAGTGAACTCTAAAAGCAACACTTGGATATTTGGCTTTCCCTTTTAGTGCCGAGCAGATATTGTCCCCTTTTGCAATAACTATTTTAGTTATGGGTTCCATGATGAATGTTTCCCTAGGAGAAAGGTAAGAAAACACATTCCTTACATTTACTTAATGCAAGAACGTTACTTCTTCGATTAATTCTAGTTTCATAATTTATTTCCTACATAATTTAAACATATCTTGAAGGTGTTTTCCTTGTAAATACTTTAAACACTCAGTGGCCGACAAAAAGTTGCCTTTGTGTCGCAATCGAATTACGTAAAATAAGTTCAAAAAGGAATTGCTTGTGACAGTGCCAGTACTTTGCAGGGACAACTCAAGCGACTTAAAAGAAATATCATAAAATATGATACACTTATTCTCCCTTTTTGTTCGCTTCTTGCTTTCTCTGCTTGCTTGTTGTTCATCTTGAGGAACCATGTTTACCATATACCCTTCGACTATTGAAAGTGGTCATAAAAGGGTATAATAATTTGCAAATGTGCGAATTTATACAAAGGAAGTAACCTTGTCCGTAGAAACACGTTAAACCCAACAATTATATAAGTTACAGACATCAATTTTATAAAGAAGGTGCTTGTATACCAAATGAAGGTAATTCTTATTTCTTTTTGTGGATATCACGCCTAACGCCCATTAAAATTTATCAATATGATTGCATCAGTTTTCATAATTCTTCAAAGGGTATTTTACTTGCGTTCATAACATGTTTAACATTTGGTTTAAAAACCATAAAAAACTGGAATATACCCCGAATGACTTGCCTTTTCTTGCGTCGCCTGCCAGAAGACAACACGGAGCACAACAAAATAAAAAAAAAGTGGAAAAGAGGAAAAATAATGACTAAAAAATAACATAGGAAGCAGAGGCAAGTGCACAAAATGACATCCTGCACTGACTTGCCGGTCATCGTGCACCATTTTTTTTATTCGGGCCCCAGACACCCCTGCAGACCCTCTGCCCTTCCATTTAATTGTGTTAACATTGAGGCTGACTCCCACTTTCATGCACTTGTCTCTGAATATTCCCTCCCACTCGACTTTCCTTTCCCATACGACTTGTGTTTCTTTCTTTTCTCTCTCACGACCTTTCTCTCGCTTACGACTTTCTTCTTATACGCGATATCTCTTTCTCGCATGCGATATTTCTCTCCAACTGATTTTTTCAGTAGAGATTTTACAGTAGAGGGGCAGAGTTGTTGGAGTAAGGAGAAGTCGCGTTTGCATACATATTTTGTGATTCCGAGATAGCCTCTTCTCTGCCTTACGCCTTTCGTTATCCTACGCCCCCTTGGCCGCCCGTTGCTTCTTGCTCTTGCGGCACTTTTCTGAAAGGCATTTAAGTTGGGTAAAGTATTTTTGGTTTAACTTTTCCGCATGCAGGCAATTCGAGCCCGCTGCCCTTCCCAAGCACTTTCCTTCTTTGCTCTGCTCCCCCTCCCCTGCTGGTCTGGACTGTTTCGCATGTTTTGTGGGCTGGTTAAAGGAATGGAGAGTGGGTTGGTTACACGGGGTGGCCCTCGGAGTGCTTTGTGTCTCGACCAGGAAGGGAGTGGGGAGGGGGAGGACGGTTTAGTTGTGTTTGCGGTTTCGCATTTCGCCAAACAGTAAATAAGCGAGTACAAGCAAAAGTCCTAAATGTCCAAAGTAAATAAATAAACGTGGTCTCTGCTCTTGGCCAAAATTGTTGAATGTTGGCTTAAATTCCGCAAAAACTTTATGTAATTGAATAAGAAAACAAAACGAATAAGTTTCAATCAGTGCAAATAAATGTCGAAAGTAAATAAATTAACATTTCTTTCGTTTCCACGAGAGTAAACTAATTTCATTTTAGTTTGTTCACTTACGTCAGGTCTTTTATTTTTTCCACTTGCCGATTGTCAATAAATTGGTTCAAATATCACTTAGGGAAATGGTAATATTTATAAATTAGAATAAATATTTTTATTTTGAGCCATTTCTTTGGTTAAATTCTGATAACATTTTCCTTCTTCTTACTATTTAGCAATACAGAGTAAGTCCAGCTCAATTGAGAATCATCGGACTGTATAATGGGCTGAACAATCCAGCTAGGATCCCTTAATCGTAATGCATTTGAAACGTTTAAAATTGAAGAAGATAAATGACATTTGCTGGCTGGCAAAGAATCCAATACGTTTGGCATTAGCATCAGCAGCCCAGTGACAGCATCAGCAGAGGCAGCATCGGTATTAAAGCCCAAGCCAGGTTGGTTTAAACAATCCACCAATACGGCCTGCTAATGTCCGCGTGCAGTGCGACTTCTCTATCTCTGTGTGTGTCTGTCTGTGTGTGTGTGTTTAGTTGGGCTGTAGCTGAGCGCAAATGCAAATCATTATCAAGAACATTTGCATGGGGAATGCGATGCGGGGCAGCACCACAATCGACGGCATAGCTTTGCCCAGTCACAGTTGCCGCAGAGTATCAGGTCGGCCCAAATGGCCTATTGCTGCTATCTGCGGTGCTTTACTGGATTAGTAGGGACTGCGGGGTGGCAGGAGTAGGGTACGAAGGGCAGATAGAGTTGCAGCATTTGTTCGACGTCGGACACGGCACTCGGCATTGTTATGCGCCGACTATTAGCACTGATGAATTCGCATCCTAGTTATAAATACATATTTGAAATTTGCATTTGGCTGCCAATGCGAATGCGAGTGTGAATGTGAGTGCGAATGCGTAGGCGACTGCGAGTGGTTCTGCGAATGCGAATGGGCGACCGGAAATCCAATTTGTGGCTGCGAATGCTATGCAAACAAGTGAAATGAGTGCGGATTGCGAAATGATGCCACTTACAATGAATAACTCATCGCACTCGTTGTGAACAAGCCCATTTGATGTTGTGTACGCACGTGGCGTATGCTCAATATTTGAACAGCTCCGTTATGTAAGCCAAAAGAGCACAAAAAGTAAAAGCATAACAACAAACAAACGAGCCAACACTGAACTTTGCTGCCCGACAATGCGCGGCCCAAGCCAGAGAAATTCTTTTGCCACAACTTCCCACACAAACTATGGGGCCAAAAATGTTGAAGTGTACATTATTCTTAACTTTCTGGCATTCGATAAGCCAGAGCACAACATGAATTATGATGATTATGATGATGTCGACGCAGATGATGATGATGTTAGGTCACCGGTAACAAGTTTGCTGCCCACAAATATTCCAAAAGACGAAAGAATTGCCACAAGAGAAAAGTCTCTTCACTTTCAACTTGCTACTTAAAAATATTTCTTCGATTAATTTCTGTTAGATTTCTTATTAACCAAGTAAAGAACTTAAGTACTTTATTTGCCAACAGAATCTTAAGAATTATGGTTTGACTTCCTGCGTTAATGCTTCTGTCTGTCTGTGTATAAAACACGTATTAAACTCGTCTGCAGCAGTCGCGCTTCTTTATGCATCGCTTTTTACTCGGCCATAAACTTGGCAGGACTTTCGGCTCTAATTAAACCAATTGGCGGACAAATTTTAATTAGCAAGTTTCCAGTTTCGACAACGAAACAACAATAAAAGTCTGCAACATTTGCGGCATCGTGTTTATTTCCCAAATTTGTATTTATTGACAGCCGACAACCGACAATTGTTTTAATTTCTACAAGACGAGGACGCAGCAGTTGGAGAGAGAAAGAGAGAGGGAGAAATCCGTGTTGGGTCTCAGCTAACATTTAAAGGCCAATAAAAAAGCATTCGCAAAGAACAATTAAAAAGCCAATAAGGTGAGCAGCGCCCTAACGAACTTGAACTTGGGTAACTTTTTTTTATGGCCCACCCGTATTTATGTCTAAGCATAAAGCGTCGATTTTTCGGCCATTTCGAAGTGACAGCCGGCGGCTCAACTGTTGTCGAAAGTTCTTTAATACCCTGTAGTGGACAACGCTGTGATGATCTTTGCTAATACAAGTCGATTAGAAGGCTTATGCTCAAGATATAGTGTGCTTTAAGTGAGTAGAGTATGTGTCTATTATCAAACTTAAGATTGAGCAATAAAAATTAGAACTGTAAGATTACATTATTGTCTTTATGTAAGTTACAGGTTGTCCGTAATTTTTGTTTTGTATCTTCTTAACATTTGTTATATCTTCTTATTTATTTGTTATACAATGGGTATCTCCCTGTCAAGCATGCCTTGCCGAGACGCTCTTGCTTGTTATTATTGTCCTCGTTTCTAGAATTTTATGACCTTCTTCAACAAATCTCCGTTTCGGGTTTACGAGAGGGCAGACCTGTGTAGACATTGTAGCAACAACTGCTGATGCAAGTGCAAAATTTATATCGCATAAAACATCTTCGAGCTTATACACTGTTTATCGCTGAGATAAAGAAAAAATCGAAAGGGTTTCGCCTTGAGCTTATGGCTTGATGGCTTTCAGTCTCCCTTGGTCCGCACTAGGCTGTATTTATATGCATATGAATACGAATAGAAGGTGGGGCATTCAATTTTGCGATTTGTTCAGTCGCCTTTCTATTAAGACGCCCCGCATACTCAAGGATGGCCTGTGACAGGTCGGTGGACCCAATCAGTCCAAGTCAATTAATCAATTCGGTTACTAATTCGCTCGCACAATTGTATTTGCTATTGCTGTTGTTGCTGCTTCTCCTTTGTTTCTGTCTCTGCTGTTAGCACTATGGAACAGCGGGAGTGGGAGACTTAAAGACGCAGCAGGAGCAGCCAGTACTGAATTCAAGAGTTCACTCCTGCTGTGCGTACTGACAAATAAATGGCCATAATAAAATGATAATAGTATTGGCATCAATCGAATATTGATTTGATGCCAACAACAACAACGGAAGAAGGGAAAGAAGAGCGAGAGCAGCGAGACCAATAAAAGATAAATGCAATATATTTTTTTCCGTTAGGCAAAAACCAAGTTGAATCGTGAGCAAAGTTCCCAGCCAGGGGGAAGGGTGGCAATGAGGGGGGTAGACGGAGAAAGCAGAGCGCAAACGCAGCGCAAGCAATTTTCCAATTTTAGCAATTTGTGCCGGGAACAAGGGCCGCAAAAAAAATGGCACTACATCTCTGGAACCCCAAAAATACTACGACGGACAGTCGGAGATGGCTTCGATAAGTTCGACATGTAACTGACTCGAACAGGCGCTATAAATACATCAGCGATTTTCGCTTAGAGTCCACACACAAAGTGATTTTGTTGCCTCTATCAGATTGCGATTTAGATCAAGTACATAAAATAGGAGTTAAATATATATTGATTTCATTTACAATTCAGCTGAGAAAGTAATTTCCAATTCACTTATTACTTCTAAGGTTATCGGAAACATATTAAATAGAATAACTTTTACTAATGTGTGAGGAATTAATTGCATAAAATAAATAAACTGGAAGAAATTTATTAATATTAATTAAATAAAAACTTAATTGTTAAGGCGATGTATTCCTTCCTGCCAATATGCCGAACGCCGCGCAGAGTATCGCAATCGTCCTTAGCAAATCAAATGGATGTTAGTCGCTCTGACAGCTTGTTTACATCAACATCTCGGGAAGTCGGAGACGGCAACCGGAATGGGAATTGGAATGCGGGGGCTAGCGATAGGACAGCAAACCAAGCAAAACGAGCCTATGCGGGCAAATTCCGTACAGACCTGATAAACCCACAATTGCCCCCAAAATCGAACTTTTTTTTCTGACTTCGGCCAAAACGGAAAGTAGTTAGTAGCCAAATGGCTTTTGGGATGTTTGGCTACATGAAGTAGGTACCCCCCTCTTTTCTCTGGTGTCTCCTTCATCTTCCCCTCCTCTTAGTCATGTCAAATGCACAGACAACAAGTAAAAAAGAAGAAGAATCAAGAACCGCAGATTAAGCGTCGGAAAAGCAATGCGAATGCCGGACACGTGTTTCAGAGTCTCGACAAATGGAACTGTGCGAGTTCCGCTTGCGGCACACTTTTCAATTAAATATTCCGAGGCTCTAAGCCGTAAGTTTTAATAATTCAAGCCAGAAATCCGCACATTTCATGCAACAAAGAATCCTACATAATTTACTTTACGTGCTGCAAATAAATATTTTGTGAATATTCACAGCGAAATTCGACACGGGTATCGAATAGTTCGTTAGCGATTTTCAGTTCGATATTTATACATACAAAACATTCGTGAGTAAGCACCCGAACCACAGCATTTGTTGTGGATGGAAGTGAAAGTTATTTCAGACATCGGATTAACAGGGAACAAAGATAGCGAAACTTAGCTAAAAAAAATATGACAAATTTAATAAGTTCATAAAAGTCAAGAAATAATCTAATAAACTACTTAGATTATAAAAATCTTTGCTGAATATATATTTAATATAAGGTTTTTATATTTTTTTATTGATTTATATTTTTAATATTTTCATTCATTCATTTATTATTTGAAACCCACTGTTTGTAACCCTAAACTTTCCATTTTTGCCCGCGCTAAAAAGTATGCTATATATTTTGTTGCATTGTCCGAAATTCACCTGGCAGCACAAACCAAACCGTCAAACTTCAAAATTTAACCTGAGTTTATGTTACTTTGTCTCCCAATTTAGTATCTATTTCCGCTGAAAGCAATTCCTTTGCATTCGGGCGCTCCAAGAGTATTATTTACATTTGCGAGCACCAACAAGAACAACAATTTTGAAGGGATAATTTGAATATTCGCGGGAAAAAGAGTAAATCACACAGCGATCGGATTTGGATGCCAACTTTCCGCCGCGGGCGTACAACACACATAATCCGTAATAATGTGCAAAACAAAGTAATAACCAGGCACAACAAACGGTTGGGTGTAGGTGTCTGTGCCGGTGCTGTGCCGTGTACGGTACCAACTCGTCTCGTTTCGTTGCGTTGGTGGGCAGCATTGGCAGCCTTGACGAGTTTTCCGACGTTCTCCAAATTTGTGTTTTGTTTGCGGATGCGGCGCCTTTGGAGTTTTTTTTCCGCAGCGACGCCCAAAAGCCAATAACGTCGCGTATGAAGCTGACGTTGGCTCTGACGCTGACGCTGATGGTGACAACCACTGACATGCCCCACACACGCGGCCACCCACACACATACACACACATTCTCCCACCCACTGACATACAGAACGAGTAAACTCTCAGTACACGTCACCCGCAGGGGCTTTGGAAGATGGGTCCGTGGTAGCAGAGGATCCGAGTGGACGACGCCAAGCAAGCCAGAAACAAATTTGGCACAGTGTCACACGTTATTGGTTTTGTGTCGTTTATAGTGTATCGATTTAACTGCCTGCACGGGCGGCAGCGACCCGCTGAGCAGCCTCCAGCGGCCTCTGGCGTTTCGTTGCGGCTTGTTTGGGTTCCGCTTTTGTTTTGTATTCGTTGGTTTCTTTTTTTTTTTGTATCATTTAATATTTGGTCTTTCTCTTTTTTACGTTGCATACCCATTGATATGGAAATGGAATTAGAGTGGATTGTAATAGCATTTGTAGTAAGTTGAGTTCTAATTGAGCAAAATTGTGCACTTTTAACGTATGTTTGTTTTTTAAAATGACAAAGAATAAGCTTATTGTAAGATTTAAGATTGCTCTACAACTTAAATCTAATCTTTCTTTAGTATACAATAATAATGTGTGCTTACTCACCTTAAGTTTGGATTCATCATTCATCGATCTCTGTATAGAGTCTACCTAAAGTGTTTAACCTTAGTCACCTTATGTACATGACGGAGTACAGTCTACAGGGTATCTTACAGTCGAATACCTTCCAAACTGTCCATTTTTTTGTTTGTATTTTTATGTAGAGCCTGCAACTCGTTGTAGTTGTCAACGGCAGCCCTCGTTGTTGTTGTTTGTGGCAGGAAATTGTTGTATGCAAACATTAAATTTTTAATAGGACTCTCGTTGTTTTTGCATTCCCATTCCCATTCTCATTTTTTCTCTCTGCACGCTTTGTGACATGCTGTTTTCATGGAAAGCCAAAACAACAACGTCTACAGCAACAACACGACAAACCCGTGAAAATCCGTCTCGGTTTAAGGCAAATTTTGATTTTGTTTGCCCTGCAATTGTCGCTCACTTTGTGCGACATTCAAACGTTTTTTTTTAGTTGTTATTGTTTGTTTAGATTTCGTCGCCGTTATTGTTATTGTTGTTCTTGTTGTTGTTGTTGCTGCGGTTGTTTTTGTTGTTGCATGCCGGCAGTCAATAAAGTGCTCATCGCATATAAATCAAACAGCTGGGGGCATTGACTGCTCAATAAATCAAATTGTTTGAATAAAATGACGGGAAGAGATAATGAAATAAAGAAACGTTAGTTTGGAAAGTATAATAAAAACGAGGAAGAAAAGCATGACGATATGCTTGATACCATTGCAGGATCTTATATCCGATAGTTCCAATACGAGTTATCAATAATATGGTAGAAATTTAATAGTACTGTGTATATATTTAATATTATGTCTCACTTTGTTTGATAAGTCGTCATACAAATAGCTTAATTTCTGCCAACAGACGGACACACGGAAAGACAGACATGGCTAGATCAACTTCACTGGTTATGCTGATTCAGAATAAATATACCATACTTTATGGTATACTTTATATACTTTATCGGAGATGTTTCTTAAAGTGCGTTGCAAACTTCTGGCCAAAATAAATATAACCTCTGCAAGGGTATATTTAAGTTTCCAACAACTCTTTGAGTTGGGGCTAACGTTTTTTTCTAATAGAATTACTTTGATTTGAAAGCAATCTACATAATAAATGATGGTAAATAAATATTTAGTTAGTAAATTAACAATTGAAATTAAATAGCTTCCTTCTTTACGCATCTAAAGGGCAACTCAATGTCACTCATAAATACTATTTCAGGTAAAGATATTATATTTTAGCCAAGAAAACTATACGATGGCCAAGTGAAAGTGTAAACAAACAATTTCTTGGCACTCTCAACTGTTGACCAACTGCTGCTGCCAAAATGATCTGCCGTTGCTGGCGACGAAGCTGAAATTAAATAATTATTCAAATTCGATTGTTTAATTAGCGAGTTTCTCTGCCGAGGGGGAAAGTAGAGATGACGGATGCGCTTGCTGACAGCAGTTGCAGTTGTTGGCGCAAAGTTTGCTCACTATCCAGTTGGGGTTCCCGCTGCAGTTCTAGTTCTAATTAGCTTTCTCGAGATATTCAACGTTGGGCACAATTAAATGGACTTTTAAGCGATGCTAGAAGGACTTTAATTACCGCCGAGCTGATGTTGCTGCTGCCGCTTCAGTTGTTGATAACTTCATTGCGACAACATCAGCAGCAGCAACAGCAACAACAATAACAACATGCAAAACAACTTAAATGACGGCCAAGTTTTTGGTAAACGGCAAAACTTGCCTGGCACAAATTAATCATAACTTTGCAGGCGGCTGTTGCATTCAGCTGCTGGCGCATTGGAAATGCAATACGAGTACTCGTGTTCCTCTCCCCCTACCTCTATCCCTCACCCTCCCACTCGCCTCGAGCTCCAGCCTATCCCAACAGCCCCGCCCCCCAGCACGACCATTAAAAATGTGTTAGATTTTTGTTTTCCTCAGAGTGCAGATACACAGCACGTCCCCGATTTGCATATACATCGTGTTGCAACTCTGGCTGCCTCTATCTCCTCTCCTCTCTCCTACGTCTGTCCGTCCATCCGTTCGCTTGTCAACTCAGTCTAATAAATTTCAGCCGTGCTTCAACATTTATCAAAGTGTGCTAAAGTTTGAGCTGCTGCAGCTGCGCATTGGCACCGGAAAACAATCCTTTAGCCATCCTTTACCAGGTGAAACTTTAGTGAGATGTACAAAAAACTTGCCTACATACACCCCTGGGCGCCATTGTGTAAGCGCAACCCGTCGAGGCTCCTGACGAAGTTGCAGCATCTTTTCTTTTCTTAAGTTGCCCCGAACTGTTGACAATTATTCGGGAGAGACAAGTGCACAAGCATCTTATGTCTGCATATAGATAGGGAGTAAACGGTTTTTTCCAGTGTCACCTACCAAACATTAGAAAAGTGGCCAACACTTTGAGCTCTTTTCAAGATGGAAATATACACTTTACGGACATATCCAATTCATATTCTCTTAAAACCAAACAATATAAACCAATTAAAAGAAACCGCATCTTGATATCTCACCACCTTATTTTACAATTTGAAATTCAATGTTTCTTGTTTTTTTGCTAACAGAAAGTTAACATAGTGCTGTTAAAGTCAACAGTTGACTTACTGTTAAATTTAAATTCAGACGGTGCACTGCTTTTATGTGTACTGCTTGCTGTTCACCGCAGTGCACTGCTTGCAACTAAGTTTATTGCTGTCAAAAGCTTGGTGTTGTGAATTTTTGTAGCCATCAGCTTTTAATGGGCATGCAATGTATCAATGAATTTAGATAAATAAAAAAGTTTCCTTTACCAATTATTTAAACAGATTTATTAATCACACAATACAATAAATAAAATGCCAGCAATTGTCATGGGATGTAAGATTTTTATTTCGTTTTGTTTCTTCGTACTCATTGCAGAATAAATGGCGCGTTTTGAGAAACGCAAATTTGTATTGCGATTGCGTGTAGACAAAGTAAATAAATAAATACAGAATTTGTAAATAAATAATATAAATAGCTAAGACCTAGTTTGAAGTAAGCACATACATAAATTAATTTAATTTAATTTACTTTAAGGAGTCCAGTCGTAAGCATTCCGCACCCGAACCGCCTTAGACCTCATTGCACTCCAGATACAGCTGGCGACAGTCGAAGCCGGAACGCCCCCGGCGACCAGCATCGTAGAGATTCTCGAAGCTGCCATTGCTGCTGCGTCCCAGCACGTAACTGGTGGCATAGCTGCAGGAGGAAGCAAGATTAGTATATGGCTTAAGGTGTTCTATGAATTGTGGCAACTTACGATCCCAGCTGGCAGAAGATGCTGCTGCCACCGATCTCACGCACGCAATCTGTGTTAGCGTCGCACATGTAGCGCTGCATGCACTTGTCCTCCGAGTTGCGGTAGGTGCGCACGTAGCCCTTGAAGAGGGCGATGCCAGCGACGGCCGCATCACTCACAGAGTCGCGTTTGCCCAGGGAGCGGGCGGTCAGGGAGCGGTGCGAGAAGGAGGTCTTCAGTGCGTCGAGCAGATTCATCACGATCTGTATGAACTGTGAATATGGGAGCGTCGAGAGTTGTTGTTGTACAGTTGCAGATGGGTGTGGCAAGGGGCGTGGGGCGTGGGGAGTTTGTGGGGAAGCATTAGTCAATTAGTTTTGCATTGTTTGTGCCAACATTACAGCTAATTTGAGTGTGTGAGTGTGTAAGTATGTGTGTGTGTGAGTGTATGAGTGTGTTGTGTGTGAGTTTGAGTGTGCTTGGAACTAATTTACATTGGCTACACTTTGCAACAGGAAATGGGAACCCGATACTTCTTAAACAATATTATATGCAATTTATCGACCTGTTGAGCTAAGCAAAATTGCCTTGAGTTCGTTTCTTTCGTTCTCGTTTCTTGGACCAGTCAAAATTTAGAAAATGTTCTCGAAAGATCTACAACAATTTGACGATTGCAGTCGAAAGTCAACTATCAACTAGGCGGATACATTCACCAGTTACGGGGCGGAGTATCGGAGACCTTTCGGGCACCCCAATTCTGTTGCACAGTGCATTCAGTGCGTTTGGTGTGGTGGGAAAGCAATAATGCAATTTTACCTCGCCAGCTTGCTTGGCCATCGAGTTGACTTGATCTGGATCTCTGGTGCCCAACACGGACGACAGCACAGCCGCCAAGATGCCCTGTGCGAATTGGTTTTAGGTAGAGGAATAGCAGGAAATTAAAATAACATAAAAACAAGAGAGAGAGATAGATAGCATGAGTGAGAGAGAGAAGGCCAAACACCATATGAGTATAATTACAATAAGTACGGTAACACAACTCAATAACAAATGGCACAAAAGCAAATGAGAGTGGAGTAATAAAGAAGATGTTGGGCCAAGTTACCTGCATGGGGGAACCGCCGTTGTCGACCTTGTCGATGCCATCGCTGGGTGCGCCGCCTCCCAGGAGTGTGTTAATTATGCGCAGACCTGAAGTGAAAGATAAATTATTAAATGAGAACTTTGGTTGAAGAACCTTCCTTCCCACACTCACCCATCGAGATGACATTGGCCCATGGGCTGCCACCCAGTCCGATGGGACCGTCCACATCGTCGGATTTGGTGGGCGCATTGGCGGCGCCATTGAAGAACATGGTCATCACTGTGCCCAGCATGTTGGACCAGGTGAAGCCGCCGGGACCACCGACACTCTCCTGTATCTGATTGCCCTCAATGTCGTCTTCGATGTCGTCCAGGGCCACCTTCTTCGAGGCATTTGGCTTGACGGCGAACTTGCGGCCGCTGCTCTCGGGGCGATACACGGGCGACTGTGATTGGGTCAGCTGCTGCTGCTGCTGTTGCTGTAGCTGGCGCTGGTAGACTTCTTGCTGTGGATAGGCAAAGGTGAGCAGCAGGCAGTTGCTGGCCACGATGGAGAGTAGCAGGTAAGCGTTAAGTTTGCGTTGGTCCAACATTTTGCAGTCTGAAAAGGGAAAAGCAAAGCAAGTTTGTGCTGTCAGTCTTTCGTTTTGTGATTCCTCCGCCCTTGCGAACCACACATAACACTTTCACATTAATATTTCGTAGACGAGTTGCTTGAACCCAATCACGATTTGGGCATACGCAAATAGTAGGAAACCCGCATCGTACCCAGCGCCACGTGCAGTTACATGACTTGCTTGGCCTAATTGTGCGGCCAGTGCTGTGGCGTAGAGGGAGTTAATGGGTAATTTCATTCATTAAGATAGATAAACAATATATTGATTTAATTTGTGTACTTTTTAGGAGTTTGATCAAGGGAATATCATTAAGTGAGACTGTGAACATGTTTTAAAACTTTACTGGGGAAACTTTTCATTCTGGAGAAAGATCTTAAGTCGGAAACAATGACAATTGTTCTGGCAAAGAAGTGCTAGATAATTTAGTATTTTATTCATTTTGTATTATTCTTCTCAACACCTAAAACAATACGAGTTAGAAAAGCTGACCACGCGTTGAATGAAATAATTCACACGCCGCCAAAAGAAAGGTTTGTTTCATTGGAAGCGCCTCTTTACCCGAGAAAGCCACACGGAGCGCAATAAAGAAATGCAAACCATTTCCGAAATACTCGTACTGTAGTAGATATACTTACTATATATGCTTTATATATGTATATATTTATGCTTGTGTACTTGTCTGGAAACTAGTCTAACTGCCCGCAATTAAAGCGGCTGCCAGTTTGGGTCAAACTGAACCTGTTCGCCCGGGTGGGGGCCATGTTCACAAGAGTGATAGAGAAAGATAAATAGAAAGACAGAGAGCGAGAGAGGGGCAGAGAGAGGGAGAGAGAGTGTGGCAAGAAAGCGACTGGGACAAAGAAATTGGTCAAGACTGGGAAGCCTAAAAAGACAACACCCAAGAGATGGCTTCATTAAAAGCGAAGTGGAAGACAGGAGAGACTATAACTAGTACTAGATGAATGTGTAGTATGAACTTGTATATTACTTTACTTTAGAAAGCAGCCACAAGTTATGGACAGTTAGCTGGTTAGCGAGGTGGCAGTTGCAATTAGATTCAATGACTTCCTCAACCAAACTTACTTATCTGACTTAGCCGAATATATGTGCCGATGTTCGAATGGAAATGAGCTGGCAGTGAGAGGAAGAGGGAGAGGGAGAACTGTTCCACGGGATGGTCTTCCTTCTAAGCAATGTAGAACCAGTTCTTGCGGTACATGCTCAGATGTCATGCAACATGTTACCGTTAAAATAATAATGAAAAACCGCAGCTAAGAAACGTTGTTGCCTCGCGAAGAATGCCAATAAATGCAGAAAGAGCAAGAGATCGAGAGATGGAAGAGAAATGACCACGGGACATGCGATTGCATTGATTTCCATTTAATTGTCCGTCCATCTAGGCGTAGTTGAAGCCGTTACCAGTGGCACTGGGAAACAGGCCAGGGGAATGGGTCAGCTTGATCAACTCCTATTCGTTTTGCACACATCTTGCGGCGATCGTTAATCATCGTTTAGGGGTTTTTATCTGAATGTTAGCCACATATACACATAATGTATGATGGACCAAAAGATATGAACATGCGCCTCGCTTTTCAAATTATTGTGGCTATGTAAATTTAGAAAGCTGCGAGCTGAAGAACGTGCAACATCACTTTGAAACTGGACGCAGCATTCCATGGGAACTTTTTATGTCATCACCCCCTTCCCCAGCAACGCTCTCTCTTTTCTGGCTTACACTCATTTCAAGCTGAACCTGAAGCAATGATTAGATCGGAGTGTGGCTCACACGATGGTGTCAATGAGGTAATTAGCCAAGAATCTGCAGTTATATAAAGTGTAGCGGGAAAAACAAGTGAGCAAATGTAAGAACGTCTTCTTTGCAGTGATTAATGTACTCCAATATACGATATGATATAATATAATACTGCTTTTAGACTTGTATAAAGATTGTTGTATAAGGTGAAACTAGATTGCATGAATTATTTTTGGCTATTGCATTTCTTCACTGTATTACTCATAATCAGATGAAGTATCTATAAATTGATATAATAATAAAATTATAGAAGAAAGATCCAAGTTTTTATTAACTTGATTTCTAGACAGCATAGACTGTATTTTATAATTATTCAATATACTTCATAACAACAAAATCAGAGCAGTGATCTTATCTTCTGCCTCATAGCAATAATTGTTTTCTTCTACTTTGTGCTTCTCTCTCATTCTTCTTCTCTCACTCTCTACCTCTATCGTTCAATCAGTGATATAATATTCTTATTTACAGCCATCATTTGTTCAGCCTGAGTTCATTCGCGTGACTTCGATTGGAACAGTTAAAAGACGGTTCCCATGAATGTTCAGTCTGTTTTGGCACAAAGCACGCGACTTTTACTTTCACGGCCAGCGAAATTGCATTAAGTTGGGCAATTAAATTGTGCTCGTTAAGCGAACGAGTGGATTTTCATAAAATAAACTCAGCCACTACCAATGTCCGATAATATAGAAAATAATTCGCTCATATTCGTCGACAAGCCGCAATTACACTTTGAGTTTGAAATACAATTGCAAACGGGGACTGGGGACGGAAAAAAGAAAGTGTAGAAAGACCACAGAAAACATAACAAGCGCAGAGTATGGCACTGGCATTGAGTGGGGGCGGGGACAGGGGACGGAGATGGGTTAGTTCTTTTTGCAATGTATAAACGAAATATCACCGCAATTTATACATCGCTTTATTCCTCCACTTTCGAAGGTGCATTTGCGTTTCATTTTTTGTTGTTTTCAATGCGGTCGCTGCCTTGCTATGCCACGCCCCGCAGTCCGAAGAGTGAACGCAAAGATGAGAAAGCGCACTGTGCTCTCGACTCTTCGTGGTACCTTTCGCTGAGCGTGGAACTTTGACTGCGACTCTGAATCATTCTGTGGCTCGCGATGAGAGCTAGATTATTTCCGTAGTGCTTTGGTTGTTTTGGTTTTCGAGTCTTGCCGAGTCTTGCAACAACAGCAACCATTTGACCAGTCATCGACTGGTTTGTGGCGAGAGAAACTCGACAAGAGGCCTGCGAGCTGCTCGCGTGTGTTTTGTGGCGTTTCACTTTCTTTTCGCTAAGAATTCGAGTACCTTTTGGGTTTATTGACCACTGGGAAATCAAAAGTAAGCCACAGCAATAAGCTGTAACTGCGCGCTGACCCCTAACTGCGGGTCCCGGTCGCTGGTCGCTGGTCGCTGAACTTTCCAGCAAGTTCGTGCCTTGAGTCTTTCGTTTCAGCGTCGCTGTGCTGCATTTAAATGCGATTTGGAAAATGCGACATTTTATCGACCGATTTGGTAACAAGCGACACAAATTACAAACGCATCGACGGGAAGTGACGCAATCCCGCGATGAGCATAATCGAATATCAACGGATTTGCATACGGGGGGGGGGAATCTCTCAAGAGGAAGAGCAGTGCGTTTGCTGCATGGAAAGTATAATGTGTTGCATGCAATTGCAGTTGCAACTGATGCTGTGGCCAACATTAGTTTTACTTTTACCTGACCTCAATGGGCGAGCTGTTATAAAGTTTATAAGCCACGCACGAAAGCAGAACAAATTGCACCTCAAATTCAAACTGCGCGACTGCAAGTCCCGTTATTATGGTAGTATATGCAGCGCGTAGCCAAGTTGCAGTTGCCAGCCAAGTGCAGCCATGATGGCCAAATTGCCGCTGTCACAGTTTGGCTGACAGCCGAGAGAGCTAACGGCAACGGAGCATGTTTTATGCCCACAGAGTGTGAAAATTATCGAAAGACTTTTTGGAATACTTCTCTGGAATACGATACACGAGTATCGCATTCAATTGCCAGTAATTAGTTCGAGTGTAATTAGTGGAATCACCTCGCTTCAGCTGGAATAACAGTTAGTAGTGATTAACATACTTGCAAAGTTGCTGATAATAACGGTTGTGATATTTAGAACTTTTTAGCAACTTATCTATAGTGAGTTAACTTTAGGGAACAATCTTACTAACAATATTTAAGAATAATCTTTGAAGTATACTTAATATAATCGTTAGAAGTATTTGTTCTTTAAAATGTTTGAAGACGTCAGAATAAGTCATTGCCCCAAGCTTATAAATCAAACTGCGCTCAGTCTAGTTTTTAACAGCAACCTGTTGATCTCGAAATGTATTTATTATATATTGTATATATTAAGTTATATGTTTACATGTACATATTTTAAACATATATAAAACCATCTTAAAATCTACCTGGCATTTCTTCTGTTCGTAAAATAAAATAACAATTTAGCGCTCACGAAATTTATTGAACACGCTTCAACAGTTTACAGAAAAACTTTCACCTCCAACTCGGCGAGCAACAACTGCAACAACAGCAACAACAATAACAACAGACGTAGCAGCGGTTCCATGACAAAACCAAGTTGACAACGTAGAAGCCGCAAAATACCAATGAAACCAACAACAACAACAACAACAACAACAACAGCAGCAGAAACAGAAACTACAACAAAACGCCACATGAATGAAAGTTACAAAAACGACTTGCTTTAAGCCAAGGTAGGAGGCAACAAACAGCAGGCAAGAAATTGAAGTCAAAGTCATGGAATTTGTAAGACAAATTGAGCAAAGCAATGTGGTTTGAAAATGGGTTAAGGAATAGCGACAGATAGACAGCTGGACAGACAGACAGACAGACTGGCAAAGTAAATAAACAAAGAGGAAAAACTTTGTCTTTTGTGGGCAATTAATAATGAATAGAATAAACATTGAATTCAGCATAGAAATCGAGCGAATGCTCCAACCAGGCCACAAGCAAAGGCGTTAATTGGCATCCGCCCTGCCTGCCCTTACCCACGTGGGGGCGGTAGTTGGCCAGAATCAAGGCCACAAAGACGAC
Organism: Zaprionus capensis; assembly: GCA_018903675.1. Lineage (NCBI taxonomy): Eukaryota > Metazoa > Arthropoda > Insecta > Diptera > Drosophilidae > Zaprionus > Zaprionus capensis. The sequence goes on along the minus strand of JAEIFN010000964.1, from coordinate 7,375,102 downwards.
CGCAAGGTGTGTTTGCCTACGGTTAGAGAGAGAGAGAGAGAGAGGTTGCTGGGGAAGGGAGGTGCGACCGAAAACAAAATGCTTTTGGGCCACGCAACAGAGTCACGAAATTGGGTCAGTGGGTGGCCCAAACTCGTGCTCATGTTGGACAGTGCAAGAGCAGTTAAGGCCCGCTCGGGGCTTGGCTCAATGCACATTTCCATACGACGGCAGCAGTCGCCCCAAATGGTCGTCATGGCAACCGAGATAACTGTGTGACGACTCTCTGCACCGCTCTATTGACGAGCTCGTCTGTCTGTCTAACTGCCAGTCTGTCTGTTCGTCTGTCTATCTGCCTGCCTGCCTTTCTGGCCTCTCTGTGCGTCTGCCTGCCCCTCCATTAATCGGTGCGTGTGTTTGGTCGCTTGAGGTTTTTGTTTGCTTTGCTTTTTCATGCAAAGTTGTTAACTCGTTTAACAGAAAATTCTTTTGTGCGCGTCGTCGTTGTGTTCTGTTATTTCTTGCGGCCTGACCTGAATTATAGCATAGTACAGTTCTGTAAATAACTTTCCAATTCCTAAATACGAATATCAACGAACATTTAATTGCTATCAATCAATATTGAATCGAATCTCACACGACCATGAACTGACTAAGAATATGAATTAATTTCATGATTTGCACATGCTGCATGCATCCTGTATGTGCTACGGAAGTCGTTAGCTGCATTATTTATGCCATTCATGGAGGCAGGACTCATAAATAACACCCGCCACAGGCTGGCAATGGACACACTTGTAATCCCTTGCACTTAATTTCGGGCATAATTTGCGATGTCATTGGGCGATAAGTTGCCACTTGAAGAAACTAATTGAATGGCATCAAATATATCATCGATATTTGCTATAAACGTATATAATATACATATGTACTAAGTGAGATTAGCTAGAGTTCTTGGAAGTGGACTGTTATTTATTGCTGAATTTGTTATGCACTCTCTTAATTGCCTGACTTCTCTCAAGTAGATTATTTGTGTTTCTCTGAGATGTGTTTAAGATCCGAGGCATATTATATAAAAACAAAAACCTAAGCAATAATTAAGGTTGCTTGCTGATAAATTGAATACATATAAATTGAAGAAAGTTAAAGATCAAAAACTATTTTAAATACTTCTTTACCACTTCAAAGTTTCTTTTTAATTTGATGTGCACTATAATCTTTGTCTGTGTAGTTGGAAATTTCCAGAGATGTCTTCAGTAATCTTGTACAATCGTTTAGTTTTGCTGCACTGGCTGGCTTATTACTCTATAAACCCCCATTTGAAACTTACCTCTTGGAATTAGCTCTCGCCTTGCAGATTGCGTTTTCCAAATGATGTTTTAATTAGAGTTTCGCACAGAAATCACGCAGATGTCGTGACTCGTGATTCGTTCACTTGCACTAAAATTGGCTTGGACACGCGATTGTCAAAACACAATTCACCTGTTGCACTGCAATTTTGGGGGAGGTTCACAATTTATATCGCTGTCTCTCTCTCTCTCTCTTGCTGCTCTCAAATAACTTTCGTTCGCTTTGCAGATATTGCGAGATTCGTCGAAATTTCACTTCACGCTCTTAGTGCTGTTGCTGTTGCTGTTGCCGTCTCTGCGCTGCTGTCGACGTCTGAAACGGCGATCGCCTTGAACTTGCCTTTTTATAGGCTGACCCATTTTTGGCGAAGAAATGCAGCGAACCTGCTGCGACTGCGCAGTGTCGTCCAACATGTTCGAAGCGCTGTCGAACTTGCCGGAACGTCGCCGATGTTTACGTTCGCGCATGCGCTCAGGTGCCGCGTCTGCCGACGCGTAATTATAATTACCTTCTCACTTCTGTCTCTGCTTCTGAGTTCTTTTGTGCTCTTGCGTTTATTACCCTTTGTTATTGCTGTTGCTGTTGCTGTTCACTGTTAACGGAGGGCTTAATGCGTGATCTACCGTTAACTACCTGCTAAACGTTGTCAAGGTTTCGTTTTCGTTTGTACATCGTCTCTTCGGGCAATTGATCATCATTTACCTTGCCTTTTCTCTGAGCTGCTGCGACCGGCGAGCCAGACCAATTACTCATGCACCTTTGTTGTCGCGGCTTGCATATGACCTTGACTAGGATAACTTTTCCCACATTGCCCCAAGTATCCAATGACTGATCGAGGGCGTAGTTGACTCATGAATATGTATACATACGGAAACAGCTTCAAGATGAGTGATTTGGATTAATTTATCTTCAGTAATTGAACAGAAACAAAATAAATATAAATAGAGCAAGATCCACGGCCAAAGTGACGTTAATAGACATAAAAGAGACGCCCAAAATTGGTGAATAAATAACAAAATAAAAGAAAAGTTGGTTGAATACGTTACAAAATATGTTCATGACTCAATACTTTAATAAAAGAAATATAGATTATTTATATTATTATTTATTTTTATTATTTATTTATATTTATTGTTCATACTTAGTGGTCGTGTTTTATTAAGTGTGACCTTAGTCAATAAAGTATCGTAAGTTGATTTAATAGCCGATAACCCATTCGATAGCCCTATCGATAGATGAGTGTTGAATAACGCTCAAGGGGCGGCACAAATAAACGATAGATAGAGAAAGCCAATATAAAATATTTAAATTGTGCGGAGAAATGTAAAAATTAGAACAAAACAATAAAGTATGATCTGCACAACATATTTATAAAACCTATTTATCTTTAATTAAATATACATAATAGGAATATGTAGTTGAAATGTATAAAGTTGAACATCTCGAACAGTTTGCTGAAATTAAAATTCAATTTAATGGGTGTACAACTTTCTCCACAAGAGTCTAACAAATTGTTTTTGATTGGATGCATAAACAAATAAAAACTCGCTTCAGTGCAAAAAACAATTGATGCGCTTAGCTCGAGGAAATGGGAAAACACTTTAAAGGATTTTCCCAGCAATCAATGAATTTCGCAAGGAAACGCAACGAGCTAATGCACAAGTGAGGCAGAGTGTGTGTGCCTGTGTGTGTGTGTGTGTGGGTTAGTAAGCTTATGCTGATGTGCGAGTGTTGTGCGACGGGTGTGTGTGTGTGTGTGTTTGTCAAGGGCAACGGGCAGCGCTGCTTGCATACAAATACAATGCCTCTGGGCTCGCAGCATGTGGCAGCACCTTTGCTTTTGCTGCCTCGCCTTGTCTCGACTCTCCTCTGCTTGCCGTGATTCGATTCGTCTCGATTCGCCTCCACTCGACTGGGCAGCTGCACACGTGCAAAAAAGTTAAGCCGTTCCAGCAAAAGTTTACCCAGCTGGGCAGTCCGACCCCGAACGAACATTCGGATTGGGGGCGCATTAGAAACCTTTCGAACTCATATCTGAAACAGGAACAAGAAGGAAGTGAATCGATGGGCTGTGGAGACAAACTATCCTCTCAGCCGGACGACGGCTGCATTTGTATGTGTTTACATTTAGTTGTATTCGATTTGCATAGCAGATTTAAGCTGAGATCTGCAAGGGGAAGGGGGTGCAAGGGGGCTGCCACATACCCAAATCAATGCCAACTGTTGGGGCAATCAGCATGCCACCAGCTCCACAAATCCACTGGCAGCAGTGGGCGCCTTAAACGCCTTCCATGTCGGTTATTAAGTGGTCTTAAAGCCGATTGCCCCGTCAGCTGTATATGTGTGTGTGTGTGTGTGTTTGTTTGTGTGTTTGGCATCCGCACTCTGCCCTAGCGTTGCTTATTGAATAAATGCGGTCGGATTTATGCAAATCCCAACTACTATACGTTGCTCCCCTTTGACCTGCTGCACTATTTACGCAGGCCAACCTGACCATTTGCCATATACGAGCGTAATCCGCCCATAATTGTTCAACATTTGTTATCTAAACTGTGACTGCCACTGTGACTGTGACAGCGATGGCGATGGCTACGGCGACTCGGGGATCTGTGCATATCTCCCTTATACAATAATTTGCAGAATCCATTGAAATATGCAAACTTTGCTGCTGTTTGTCTTTGTGTGCGCGTATTTGCTTATTTGCATACGCTCTGCACATTAGCGTAATTATTTCTGTGTCAAAACCATGAGCCACAACTGCAAATGCAACATCAACAATAACAACAATAACACGAACCACTGTGCTGGCATAGCTCATAAATTGGCAGCTTATCGTGCCGCGAGTGTTGCTTATTGCTTCCGAAATATGGTTTACCGAATTTCAATCGCTTGACTCCGTGACGAATTTGTAGCCCAGAGCTCGAATAGTATTCAGATAATGCAGATAGTTTAGAATTGTTATGTTTAGCAGGAGATTAGTTAGGGAAATTGTGCACATAGATAGAAGAATCTATCTACATAATTGGAAATGAATTTAAAGGTTGTGTGCAACAGGCAGTTGAAAGAGAGAACACTATTCACAATACTAACTAGATGTCGTCACTTAGTATAGACTCTATTGTATATTATAGAGGGTAACTCTCTTGGTCTGATTGCGTTTTTCTGTGGTTTCCTTTGCAATAAATTATGGATCAGTTCTTCTTGTTTATCCCAAATTAAACTAAATTTAATTTGTTAATTTATAAATATATTACTTGGTTAACTTTTAATACTTTATTTTTATATGCTTTAACTTTATTTTTAAAATGTAATTGTAATAATTCCCAAATTAAATTCAGTCCATTCAGTAAACTTTACATAAATAAATAAATAATGAAAGTATGCTCGCATTAAATAGACCAATATATATAGTCAAGCTTTATTTACTTCTCTTAATTGTTTTGGCTGTGAACTCTGGTAAACCTGAATGCGGATAAACAGCAAAAGTTCTCATTTCTAATCCAGTATAAAGAAAATGAAATTTGATTATCAAAGTGTTCGATTGTGTTTCAATTAGCATGTATTTGGAAATTCCCTTTATGCGCCGACCGGCCATATTAGCACAAGCCCCGTCATGCCCCGTCGCCCGCTCGTTGCCCCACAGCACTCATCTGACGTCTGGGTGAAACCGAAAAAGTGACCCACATTTTGCATTTTTTGTGTGTGCTGCTATTCTGGGGGATGTGGTGAGATGGGAAGGGACTGTGGGGCAACTGTGGGTGCTGCTGACAAATTGAAATCATGACATTAACCTCGACGCCGCACACACTGCGATATTGTTGCATACTTTCAGGCATAAATTTTATGCACAGGGCTTGATCTATGAATGTGTGTGTGCTGCTGCATGTGTGTTGGGTGAACGTATGTGTGTGTGTTGTTGTGTACTAATATGAAATCAATAAATCGTAAGCATTCTTTTATTGCCACCAAGTTGCCAGCGTAGCAGACCAGAAGACAAGACACGACAAGGCCAAACCTCCTTGCGGTCTCTCTTTTTTTTCCCTTCTCTGCTTTGTGTGTGTGTGTTTTTTTGCTATGTTTTTATTTACTTTATTTGATTTTGCATAAAAGATGATGACGATGCCGACGACGATGAAGAAGACGGAGGTCCAAGGAGATGAAGACGCCAGTGAGGAGCAGCAGGATAAGAAACTGTTACGCTTTGTGAGTTTATCAACGCACAAGCACTCGAGAATAATGATGTCTGCTCGCAGGGCAAGTAACAAGTAAAAGGCTGAATGCGACGGCTGCTGGGGGTGGGGCAGGAGTGATGACAGTTGCCGGCTATGCGGAAAACAGGGAGTGAGGCTGCGGGTGGCAGCGGAGGTCTGAATGAAAGTATATTGCCATGTTTTCTATATTAAATTTGTTTGGCATTGACAAAATGCAAGTTTCTTACAGAAATATTTCCTCTTTTATTGCTGCACTCTTAAATAAGCAATAAGAAGCTTAAGATATCCATGCGGAAATAATGGATTGTAAATAAATGCACTCCCTAAGTGAAATCTGATCAATAAACTGCAGCAGAAAGGAAAAATATAAGCTAGATTATGCTTTGAATTTAAGTACTGTTGCATTTCTGATGCAATATTTCATGTCTGCGAGCAGTAAATAAATCACATTTCCTGTGATATTATTTAAGCACTTTCTATACATTTTATTAAGAATACTAAATCGATACCTAAATGTTTGCTGTAAGTTTGTTTATTAAAGCTTAAAGAACTTGTCAGTGTGTCAAGTCTTGGCTTTAAGCTGCACGTGAGCAAAGGTCGACTGGAGCTTGCCTCGCTGCAAAAGGAAAATCGTGACTTGGCATAACTCATTTTAATTGGTAACTGTGGAAATTACTTTTAATTGAAACCGATGGACTTTTTTTTTCTACCAATTGTGGCGTTATAAGTGAAAATATAAAGCTGCAATTTAAAGTCAGATATTTGGTTCAAAATGAATTGAAAATGTTTGAAATGAAATTCACTATAATGTATTTAAAACCAGAAAATTAACCACTGTAAAGTACGAGTGTACGAGGACAAAAGACTTTTGCAACATGTAATTCTACGGATATTGATAATTACTGTATACTATTCTTCAATGTAGTATCTGTATACATTCTAAAGTTTTAACAAAATGGATATCTAGGGAAAGTTTTTGTTTATTAAAGCTCTTTTTTTAAATCGGAATATCGAATTCCCTTGAATGAATGATATAATTGCAAGAAATTTATCACGTTTCAGTGAATTTTGCTCACACATAAGGGGAAGGCAAATAATTACATGAATTTGTAGAGTAACACATGCACATGCTCATGAATAATATAAACAAGTGCTTTGGGTTAGTTTGATCTCTGGTTACGGCTTGCAACGGCATCGATATGATTATTACCTCTTCTATTGGCAACCGCCCAGAACAGACACACTCATGAAGTGGACTCATGCAAATTATGGAGTTTCATCGCGCTTGGAAAATTGCATTTCAATCAATATCCTTGAATATGGACCACATTTACATAAATTTGTGCTCGTCAATTATGTATGAGCTGGTGTGCGTGTGCAAGTGTGTGTGCGAGTGTGTGTGCGAGTTTAATTGCATTGGTGTAGAACTGATTCGAGACATCTGATTCATTGTCATTCAGTTGCATGTGAACGCCTAGCAGACCATTAAGAGCATTCGCATTGCTGCAAATTAATTATCATGTGCAAGCAGTTGATAGGAGTGTACAAGGTACCCTTTCAATTGGGTCTTCAATGAATTAAACCAATTAAATTGAACAAAATGACGTTATTGTCCTTTTCATTCACACCTGCAGTACTGCTTGCAGATCCAAGTCTTAATTTCATCAATAATTCGTTTCCCCAACTAACTCTTAAAACCGTTCATTTCTTGTCTTTCGCTTAAATTGCGACTAGCGGATAATGGAAAAAGGATTATTTTGGCTGCACATGTCCAAAGCATTTTTATTGCGATTTATCAAAAGGGAAATCATTAAAAATGCAAACTGAAGCATTCGCTGGGCTCATAAACATCAAATCAGAAAGGTCCAAACATCTGTTAAACTTTTATTACATTCGTATTATGAAATGTTGAGAAAAGTTCCCCCAAAATATGATGTGATACACAAATGTGCCGAAACTTGGCCCCACACCGTATAATGCAAGTTTAATTTCCACCCGACACCGGGCAAAAAAAGGGCTCAATAAATTACGAAACAATATTTTTCCCTTTTTCGGCATAAGCATAAGTAAGTATATAGTGTTGGTCTAAGTATAAGCATATGTATGAGTGGCTGTAGGTATTATATGCATGTATACATGTACTATATACGGTATACATATCTTCCGACTATGGGTGGAAAATGTAAAATTGTTTGCCTGGTGATTTGAGGCTGGCGCCAAGCAGCTGTTGACTGATGCCCCACGCTGGGTGGGCTGTGACCAATGCTCCACGGGGCTGTACCGGCAAGATAAAGTACGCTTCTGTGATAAATATAACAACAAGTACCCAAGGCACGCACAAGCCGTTGCGCCGTCCTTGCCGCCAGCCTGGCCAAAAACGCATCCAAATTCATTCCGGCAACTACTGTCGCTGCTGGCCAGGGGAGTATGGGGGAGAAGGGAGGTGTTGCCGGAGAAGATGAGGACTGACTGTAGGATCCGGAACGGCAGCTGTTATAATGATGCCAACGATACATCATCGCAAATGCTAAAATTTTCGGTAGCGCCGGAGCTCGCAGCGCCGTCAACAGCTGTTACCGCTGATGAATCCTTTGGGTCCGGTTCGCTCCCTCGCTGCTCTGCCTGGCCCCAACCGCCTGCCTGCCTAATATTTCAATATTTCGCACATAAAAGGCGTAAGTTATTTTTCATATTTCCCCCAGCTGGGTCGTTGTCGATGCACCCCAAGGCTATACCCAAAAAGTGGCATTGCGTTTTTGGCTAATTTCAGCAAATAAATCTTAAAATTTTGAAAACACGTTCCTAGACACTCAGTCGGAGCCAAGAACCAAAACTGTTAGTCGGAGAAACATCATAATTAACTATCATAGAATATGCAAGGCACGCGCATCGGATTGTGCCATATTAGTGCCTGGTTTGGTTCCTGTTTGCGACCAGTTTTGTTCAGCTTCGGCTGCTGCCATTCAGGAATTGTTCGAGTATTGCTATTTGTTTGGCCCCTCTCCCGCATTGTGCCAAATTCTTTTAGCCTGCTGCTCGTTTGCCATTCACATTTATGACTTTTTCGCACACCCTCTAAATGGACGTAAGAGGTGTTTTTTTTCATGAAAGTCCACATTGCTGTTACCGCAAAGAAGAAATCATTCATGACACACACAACTCACTCATGACTATAATATCATCTTAAAATTTATATCTAATGTTATTTTATTACAGGGTATACTTGTAGTCACCCACTTGACCTTAGCCTCGATTCTGGCTCGTTTTAATTTGCTGTGCGTGCTTTGTGTGTTTAAAATCTGCATTCTCCAACACAGTAAAACCAACCTACGACGGGAGTTGCTAAACAAGTAACCTGAGACCACAGAAGGAGAAATTTGAAAGCCGCTTAAAACGAATTGCATGTTTGGCATGGCACAAAGTGGAAACGTTTGCAAAATTGGCCAACTCCAAGAAAAATGAAAAGCACATGAAGAAACACTCAGACCCAAGAAGGATTAGCAGCCTGAAAGGGTTACCATGGTCGGGTCTGCAGGTAGCCTGGCAAGAGTTGTACAAGGAAATTGAAAACCTCGAGAGAGATTCTGCGGTTCTAATTATTTACTTTTGTTAATTCAAGTCTTGACAGAGAGCAGCTTGGGTTGCAACCGCTCTTCCAACTCGTTTGACAAACCGGCAAATGTTTCTTGCCAACTGGTTTTTGGCCAGCGGCAATTACGTTTTAATTGAAATAATAATTATAATATGATTAATCTCTATATATAACGTAGTTTATTAATTAAAGTGGATGCGCTCAAAACTTATTTTAAAACTAATAAAGCAAGTAGAGAGTGTGAATATCTGGAAACGTTGTTTATCCTACTTTGCAACAGTGTCGACTTATCGAGAGCATTTGGAAACCCTTTTTGCCCGGTTTATGTGAGAAATCACAAGAATCATATGACAGTGTTGCATTTTCACTCTGCACAAAGTCTTCCAACATAGTCACCATCTTATTTGATATGATCTTCTCGTCCCTGCGTAGCTCCTTTCGTATTGGGTGATCGAACAACAAGAAATAATCATCGGCGATTCCAGTACCTTTAAAATAAAGAGACATCACAATTTGATTTGTAATGAAAACAAGTTGACAAACTAACCAAATTGTATATCGTCTCTCTGTGATATCCACTGTCCAATTGAGTGTTCAGCGGGATTGTCATAGACAAAGCCATAGACGGTACTCGTTCCGTGCAAGTTGTGTAGTTCTATGGCCTGTTCAGTGCCGTTTTTGAATAGAATCTCCGTGAACATGCGCTGCACGTCCTCGTAGTTCTCGGAACTAAAGTTCTTATTGCCCATGTAATGCTGTCTGAGATCTCGTGAGTAATTGTCCATTTGCTCGATAGTCTTCATCGTGTCTCGATAAAAGAACAGATGAGGTGCCAGCTCGAACCAGCGCCAGTTAAGTTCATCCATCATCTCCGTGCCGTCGCACTGACGCTTTAACAGTAGAGCAGCATTGTAGATGCCATTCTCACTGGTGTACGACACTGTCCAAGGTACCTGCGCGAATTTGCCGCTCTTCAGGATCTCCGTGGGGTGCTTGGTAAGGAAAGGCTCATCCGCATCTGCAGGCTCTACCATTGGTCCAAATGGCGTGAAGGGAACGTAGCCGAAGAGCATCATGCGCTTCATGGCGCTGACTATTTGTGAGGCATCTCTCGTTTTAAGGCACTTTTTGAGTTCCTCTGATGTGGTCGCCGTGCCACAGCCCACACAGTAGCCCAATTCAAAGGCGCGTCGTCGTCCGCCCTGCTGTACCACCCAGGGAAGCAGAGCATTTCCACTGATTGAAATGGCACCCTTGGCGAATTCCTCGAACTCCTTATGCATCATTTGTAGATGAACCGATGCTCCGCCGGCGGCAAGGCCTACAATTATCATGTTCTTTGGATCGCCGGCAAAACAATCGATGTTCCGCTTAATCCAACGCAGCGCCAAACGTTGATCCTTCAGGCCATAATTACCCGGCATCACCTTATCGCCGGTGTTCATAAAGCCCAAAGGCCCCAATCTGTAGCTGAACTTGACTAAAATCACATGTCCGTTGTTCATGAAGTGCTCGTGACTGCGCTGACCCGATACGGTGAACATGAAGGCTCCGCCATGTATCTCGATGACAACAGGGAAGACCTCATGAGCCGCTGTGGGCTTTGGCTTGTACACACTGACGGTCAGGCAGTCCTCAACGCCCATCAGCTTGTTGGCATCCCCGATGAGCTGACTCCATTGCATGCAGAACACGGGTGGGGAGGTTGCATTGAAAGGTTCCTTCCACTTACGCGTATACGGCTGCGGTGGCTCAAAGCGCAGTTCACCCACTGGTGGCTTGGCGTAGGGTATCGACTCAAAGCTGTAGTATCCTCCCCTATCGCGACCAATTACTTTGCCATTCGGCAGTTCCACAATTAGCGGATCGGACTGGGCAGCAGCCAGTGTAAGCCAAGGGACGAGTATAAGGAACCCGGCACGATGCATGATCTACTTCCAACAACCTTTAAGCAACTACTAAATCCGATGGCTTAAGGTATTGCTTCTTTTATGGTTCCCCGTTGAAGAGGGGAGGTTGCACAGACTGCGACGCAAATTAAAAGTAGAAGAGTCCGTCACTCAGAGATGAAAGAGATAATGCATTAGAATACTTAAAATTAAATTTAGTTGGGTAATAAAGTAACTGAAATACCGAGATTACTTTGGATTTGCTTTGTCTTGTAATGTACAGCCCTTCCAATTATATAAATAAAACAAAAAAAAAAGGAAAAAGCGAAAACAAAATAAAAACGATTTTTTTGAAAAAATACGCTTAACTCCGAAAAACAATTTTTTTGAAAAATACGTTGACTCCGAAAAATGATTATTTTCCTATCTCGATAATTCGGAGTCATTATCAGTAGACTCCAACTCAACTCTAAACGGTTCAAAGCTTCGATTAGAACTCTGAGTTGCAGATAAGCTTTGCACTGTTCGAGAGACACTTACGCTCTCATCAAGTTCTTTTCTCTTCGTGCATTCGCAAAGAACAGACGTGGAGTCTGCAATTAAAGTTTTTTTTTGAGAAAAAACGTGGATATAAAAGTTAAAATCTTTTAACTTTTCTGTGTTCTATTTTTTTAAATATAAAGGCAAATCTAGCGTGCACAGTGCAACGGCCAGCGGAGCACCCCGGCTGTTAGAGTGCACGTCTCTGCGGATAGGGCTCCACAGTGCAATAGATCGGGGTTCTGTGCAGAAAACAAGCTGCACACCCGCAAGATCTGCACATCGTTCTTCGGAAAAAAATCTTGGCGAGCAGCGAACGTATAACCTCGCTGAAAAGAAAGGGAACCAATTACATCATCACCACATGTACATCAACAATTACATCAACACCACATGTACATCAACAATTACATCAACACCACATGTACATCAACACGTACATCAACACGTACATAAACAAGTGCATCAACACATAAAACATTTATAAATCTACATACAGCTCACATATATATCTAACTATAACAAGAAAAGTGCAACTATTAAACAATTATAATTTATACAAAAATGCAACATATGTTAAACAAAAAGTGATGCACAAAATTACACATGTACAAAATTACACATATACAAAAATTACACATACACAAAATTGCCATATACACACATTCACACAGTTACACGTTATAAAAATTAAAATTTACCAAAATTAAAAATCATGCAAAAATGAAAACAAAGAACAAAACAAAAAATTAGTTTAACTGGCTTTAATTTAAATTTTCAAACTTATGATTTTCCTTTCGATTCATTTATTTTTCTTTATTATTCTCTTGTTCTTTTATTATTTTTATGTTTAATTTCTATCATTTCTAAATTGTTATTTTTGGCAACTGCCAATCATTATTTTTATTAATTATTATTTTGGGTATAATATGTATATGTGCACAAGAGTGATTCTTTTCAGTTAATTTAATTAAAAATAATTTAATCCCAACAACAATTCCTCTGAGCTCATAGGATGGATTTGGGTAAGTGAACCTATTATTTTCCTATTATATACACTTACTTATGTGAACATATACCAACAAATACATACATATATAATACCCTATAAATTGCACCAGCCCTACAAAAATGAAATGAACGAATTAAAAGCAACAAATTAAAAGAAAAGCAACAAATTGAAAGACCATAAAATTAAAGTTACATTAAATAAAAGTTTAGAAAAATTAAATTAGTGAAACAGAAATAAAATATAGAATTAAACGAAATTATGGTATGAATTACAATACTATATGAATTATAAAAGAAAACAAGTTGATATCAAATGAATTAAATTAAAGTTAGCAACAGAAACAAGGAAATTAAAATGAAATATAATATATCATGCCCTTATATAAGATCTTACCTTTTACAATTAAATGAATAAAATTATTATAATGTGTTGGTAAATACAGATAGTTTTCCTTATGTGAAAAGGCGAAGGGTAGAATGAAAGGGTAACATTTAAAAATAGGGATTTACCATATAATGCCAAAGGTAAATCATGGAGGGTGGGTACAGAGGCGGGCTACGATACCATCAGTGTAGCCTAAAATCCATTAGAGATACTGCCATGGCAGCATCATACACGCATGATCTCTCCGATTCTTTTTTCTTTATTTTACATTTTATTATGCAGTAATTATTGATCTTATTAATCTATGTAATAGGCACGGGACTATAAATTTAATTCAACGTGGCTCTCTGATCGAGTGAAGGCTTTATTATTTGGCCAACGAATCCCCCCAATACGATTGTTAGCTAGCCGTAACAAGGGTCCCAATCGGCCAATAATTTAGCGAAGAACGCACCACTCAATCAACTATAGATGCCACAATACAGAATTTGGCGCCCAACGTGGGGCATCGCAGAAACTACTTGGTATTTTTAATTAGAAGGCGAAATCCATCAAGTCTTTATTAATACCGAGTTTGTTAAATCGCAAGTTAACGTCGGATAATAGACTGTTAACAATAACTTGAAAAAATTAAGCGATCGCGGCTTCACTTATCCCAAGTGCATATGCTATAGTAGGAAACTGATTTATTTTTCGAAGCTAAAGAATAGGGAAAACGATTTTTGGCATTGACCGACAACTCGTCCACTCTTTAGATCCGAGAAGTTTAAATTAGTTGTCAGGAAATTATATCCGTTTTATTTGCATTGAGTTCTGTCTGGAACTATATTCCTAAGGATCGTGTCTCAGAGAATATCCAACAGACCTGCTAATGCACAGTGATCGGAAATAATTGTTCATTTTAAAGTAAATTCTGAAAATTAATTCACTAGACCTTCCACAATGGGATTATAAAATAGAGCAGGAAGCATATTTCTCATATAAGAAAAATATGGCCTACTCTTTCACTAATAGGAAGCGAAGTAAACTTACCAATAGATTAACGCATTCACAATAATGAAGAGAAACCTCAATAATGAATTGAACTTTCTATTGAGGCTACCGAAATCACTAGATGGTGATGAGTCGTTATATATTGGCCATCAAATAAGTTTTCATTGTTGGAGTATTCAGCAAAGGAAATCGGCCTAATATGGAATGTGATAAGTTCAGCTCGGCTAAACATCACCCTATTATGCAGGTTTTGCTGAAAAGCTACAGCGTGAAAAGTTTATATATTAAAGAGTCATCGCGAGTATATGACCCAAGCGGTCTGCTGTTATTTTAGAAAAAAACTAATGGAAACTACCCTTTCAGCAACTTCCCTGAGTAGCATAAGGAAAACAAATAACTTATGAATTATTAAAAATAAATAAAATAATAAATAAACTTTTATGATAAACTAACAAAACAAATAAACAAAATAATAAAGTTTTTTTATGAACATTTAAAAAACCAAATATGCCTTTAATACGCAGTAGAGAGGACTTGCGTCAGCCGGAAGGCACTTGCAATCTTTGTGTAGAGCATCTACTGGCAACAGAAAACATAGTTAATACCGAATGCGGCCATAGATTCCACAATCAGTGTATCGTGGCACATCTAGAAAAATATCCAGAGTGTCCGGAGTGCAAAGCACCTAGTTCAATACAGGACTTGCATTACTCAGCACATCTAGAGCCTCAAGCAAGCACTAGCAAAGGTGCTATTTCAAAAGTACACAACACACGAAGTAAAGGGAAACCCGTTACTGGGGTAACCCTAAACCAACAAGTAGACGAAGAGATAGGGGCAGCTGACTTAAATGAGTCAAGAAGCCAAGATACTCAGCAAAAAATTAATTTACGATCCACCCAAGGTCGACAGCCTAGGGGTGGTGGAGTTCGAAATAGAAATATTCGCTATCAGCCGCGAATGTCCGATCCGCCTGCATATCATTTCAGAGAAATGGATTATGACAGAATTTTTAGTAGGATCGAACATCTTATACAAGCCAAATTTGACAACTTAAACCTATCAAACGGTTTACATTCTCCAAATAGTTCTCGGCAACTTCCATCTCCGCGTGTGTCTCACATTAGTGCAGCTTCGGCAAGGCCGAGTGACACGCGTTCGAACACAATGTTAAGTCCAGAGAAAGTCACCCAGATCATTCAGGGTTGGGGAATAAAATACGACGGAACAGTTAATGGCCCTACAGTTCAGGAGTTTTTATACAGAGTAAGAACATTGACCATAGATAGTCTGAACGGTGATTTTGCTTTTGTATGCAAAAACTTACATGTTCTCTTAACAAGTAAAGCAAGAGAATGGTATTGGAGATACCGTAAAGAGAACCCTGATGTAGTATGGGAAGATTTTTGTGCAGCACTAAAAGATCAGTATCAGGACCATAAAGACGATGATGTCCTTATGGAAGAAATTCGTGCTCGAAAGCAGAAAGAGGGAGAGCCCTTTGATTCGTTTTATGAGGACATTATGTCGATCGTTTCTCGACTAACTATTCCTTTAGACGAGTACAGACTTGTTCAGCAGCTGCAAAGGAATTTAATTCCAGAGCTAAGACAAGTTTTATTATACATCTCTATTCATTCTGTTGCTCATCTGCGACAACTGGTGCAGAAACGTGAAAATCTGCTAGGAGATGTAGATTTTAAGCAATCCAGCAAGGTCAATACTCCACCGAGGGTGTTTAAAAGAGCCGTTGCTGCTGTGGAGACTGAAGAGTCTTTACAGTCGGCCTCAGAGACGGAGTCTGTATCTGTAGAGGCTTTGCAACTTTCCAAACGACCTATGGTCTGCTGGAACTGTGATCAGCCAGGACACGCATGGGACATGTGCCTCGCAGAACGAAGAATCTTTTGCTACGGGTGCGGAGCAAAAGATTTCTATAAACCTCAATGCCCAACATGCCTTAAGAGAGCGGAAAACTCCAAGAAGGGCTCATTCGTCGACGGCAGGCGAATGGCCCAAAACTAGAATCCGCAAATAATTATCAATCTGCAGAATCAGATTGCCCACGGCAGATGCCTGCACTTTTAAAACAGGCATCTCCACAATCACACTCGGACATTCCTTTACTACGCCAAATAAAACCATATCATGAGAGATTAGCTCATTATAACCAGATCAGAGCAAAAATATTTTCAGAAGTAGCTACCCTTGATCGTGTTACAAAACGGAACACTCTTCGTATGCGAAATTTCTGGCATAAGATTAAACGCAAGCGTAAACTGCTTATATCTTCGGTTGTAGACACCCAGACAGATGGTCGTCTTTATGCTTCTATTACCTTTTTAGGTCTAATAGAAATTGGTTTATTAGACACAGGAGCCAATATAAGTTGTTTGGGAGCAGACTTGGCTGCCCAAGATTGGTCATCCTGTCCAAATTTTAAAAAAATATCATCACGTGTGAAAACTGCTGATGGAAGCAGCCACCAAATAACTGGTTTTATTAGCACTGATGTAGCCTATAATGGATTAACAAAACGTCTCGATTTTTATGTTATTCCATCAATAAACAAGCGTGTCATATTAGGAATAGATTTTTGGAGAATTTTTCAGTTAGCACCAGGTATAATATCTAGCATTGATACTTCTAATCCAATGGTAGATAGTACTGATACTAATCTGTCAAAATTTCCACTTTCTTCATCTCAAGAAAAGCGATTACAGAGCGTAATTAATTTATTTCCTAACTATAAAGAACAGGGATTAGGAAAAACATCCCTTTTAAGCCATGATATTGACGTCAGTGACGCTAAGCCAATTAAACAGCGTTTCTATCCCGTTTCTCCCGCTGTAGAGAAACTTATCTACGTAGAGGTGGACAGAATGCTGTCAGAAGGCGTCATTGAGCCATCGAAGAGTCCTTGGAGCTCTCCGATGAGGCTCGTTATTAAGCCAGGCAAGGTACGCCTTTGTTTAGATGCACGACGCATTAACGAGTGCACTAAAAAAGACGCGTACCCGCTGCCAAATATAGATGGCATTTTTTCTCGGCTTCCCAAAGCCAATATCATAACAAAATTGGATCTGAAGGATGCATTCTGGCAAATACCTCTCACAGATGAGGCTAAAGCCATTACAGCTTTTACAGTCCCAGGGCGGCCCCTATATCAATTTACAGTGATGCCGTTTGGTCTCTGTAATGCTCCACAGACCATGTGCCGGTTAGTCGATGAATTGATCCCTGCAGACTTGAAAACATGTGTTTTTGGTTACCTTGATGATGTGTGTGTAGTGTCAGAAGACTTTGACACACATATGTCCATTCTTATCAGGTTAGCAGAACAATTTCGTAGGGCAAATTTGACTTTAAATGTGGCTAAAAGTCGTTTTTGCGTTACAGAAGTTGAATATCTGGGACACATCATAGGAAATGGTGGTATCGCGACTGATCCTAAGAAAGTTGAGGCTATTAAAACATGGCCTTCCCCTAAAACGATCAAACAAGTGAGAAGCTTTTTAGGCCTGGTTGGATGGTATCGCAGATTCATCAGTAACTTCTCTGAACTAGTCTTCCCGATTACCGAAGTCCTATCAACAAAAAAGAAATTTTTATGGACAGACGCAGCTGAGACTGCTTTCCAAAATTTAAAGCATGTGATCACATCGGCACCGGTCCTTCAAAATCCAGATTTCTCAAAGAAATTCTTCGTACATTGCGACGCAAGCGATTGTGGGGTGGGTGCTGTGTTAGTGCAGCTTTCACATGACAATGTTGAACGTCCAGTGGCATTTATGTCCAAAAAATTAAACACGGCTCAACGCAATTATAGCGTTACTGAACGCGAGTGCTTGGCGGCTGTGTTGGCAATTGAAAAGTTTAGGTGTTATTTGGAGCTCCAAGAATTTGAGCTCATAACAGACCATGCTAGTTTACTATGGCTTATGCGACAGCCGAATCTCAAAGGCAGGTTGGCTAGATGGTCTATGCGTTTGCAGGGTTATAGATTCTCTATTAGCCATAGGAGAGGTAGCGAAAATATAGTGCCAGACGCCCTTTCAAGAATGCACGTAGAGGATGTGTCAGCCATTGAGCTGATTGAGCCCGAAATTGATCTCGACTCGGCATGTTTTGATGCGGCAGATTATGTCCGAATGAGAAATGAAGCAGAAACTTTGGAAGGAAATTACCCAGATTTAAAAGTATTAGGTAAATATTTATATATTCGAACGAAACATGAAGATGGCACAGATTTAGGTATGCAGCAGGCATGGAAGTTATGGATACCCAAAGGATTGACAGAAAGTGTAATTCGTCGGGCTCACGAGTCGGTAGTGACCGCCCATGGTGGCATGGCTAAGACTTTGGAGCTAATACGGCGTAACTTTTATTGGCCAGGCATGGTGTCACAGGTGCGTTCGTATGTTCGCGTTTGTGATGTGTGTAAATCCACTAAAGCACCAAATCAATCCTTAAAGCCTCCTATGGGTAAGCCAGCCATATCTGACAGGCCATTTGAACGCTTATATGTAGATATTTTAGGTCCATATCCGAGGAGCAAACGAGGATATATTGGTTTGCTCATAGTGGTTGATCACCTTTCAAAATTTCATTGGTTGTGCCCATTGAAAAAATTTAATACGGCTCCTATAAAAGAATTTTTGCAAGATCATATATTTTTGACATATGGAGTACCGCGCTGCATTATTAGTGACAATGGAGTTCAATTTAAATCGTCTGATTTTAATGCTTGGTTGACTTCATTGGGAGTGAAGCATATTTATACGGCTTTATATTCTCCACAATCAAATGCCTCAGAAAGGGTTAATAGATCTTTAATTGCAGGCATTAGAGCCTTTCTTTCGGGAAATCACACCGAATGGGATCTGCACATTCACGCAATAAGTTGTGCATTGCGAAACGCTCACCATCAGAGCATTGGTTGTTCTCCGTATTTTGCCTTATACGGATTCGATATGGCAACTCATGGCAAACATTACGACCTATTAAAGAAATTTCAGCTGTTAGGCGAGTCCGAAAATATATTGGCTAGAACAGATCAGCTAAATTTGATACGAAAAGAAATTAAGGCAAACATTGCTAAAGCCTACGATCAAAATGAAAGGCAATACAATCTCAGAACAAGAGAAATATCATTTAAGGTCGGTCAGGAGGTGTTTCGTCGTAATTTCTCTCAAAGTAATTTTTCGAAACAAATAAATGCCAAGTTAAATCCACAATGGTTAAAATCACGCGTAAAAGCGAAGCTTGGAAGTTCTTATTATGTTTTAGAAGACCTACAGGGACGAGAACTTGGCACTTATCATGCCAAAGATATCAAACAATAATTCAGCTAAAAATCAGGGCTTCTTTTTTTCAAGCCATTTCCCGGCCTGAACGACTTAAAAATGGCTTGTGGGTGTAATGTACAGCCCTTCCAATTATATAAATAAAACAAAAAAAAAAAAAAAAAAGGAAAAAGCGAAAACAAAATAAAAAACGATTTTTTTGAAAAAAATACGCTTAACTCCGAAAAACAATTTTTTTGAAAAATACGTTGACTCCGAAAAATGATTATTTTCCTATCTCGATAATTCGGAGTCATTATCAGTAGACTCCAACTCAACTCTAAACGGTTCAAAGCTTCGATTAGAACTCTGAGTTGCAGATAAGCTTTGCACTGTTCGAGAGACACTTACGCTCTCATCAAGTTCTTTTCTCTTCGTGCATTCGCAAAGAACAGACGTGGAGTCTGCAATTAAAGTTTTTTTTTGGAGAAAAAACGTGGATATAAAAGTTAAAATCTTTTAACTTTTCTGTGTTCTATTTTTTTAAATATAAAGGCAAATCTAGCGTGCACAGTCAACGGCCAGCGGAGCACCCCGGCTGTTAGAGTGCACGTCTCTGCGGATAGGGCTCCACAGTGCAATAGATCGGGGTTCTGTGCAGAAAACAAGCTGCACACCCGCAAGATCTGCACATCGTTCTTCGGAAAAAAATCTTGGCGAGCAGCGAACGCATAACCTCGCTGACTCGCCCTACCAAAGTTGGGAAAAGAAAGGGAACCTATTACATCAACACCACATGTACATCAACAATTACATCATCACCACATGTACATACATCAACAATTACATCAACACCACATGTACATCAACAATTACATCAACACCACATGTACATCAACACGTACATCAACACGTACATAAACAAGTGCATCAACACATAAAACATTTATAAATCTACATACAGCTCACATATATATCTAACTATAACAAGAAAAGTGCAACTATAAAACAATTATAATTTATACAAAAATGCAACATATGTTAAACAAAAAGTGATGCACAAAATTACACATGTACAAAATTACACATATACAAAAATTACACATACACAAAATTGCCATATACACACATTCACACAGTTACACGTTATAAAAATTAAAATTTACCAAAATTAAAAATCATGCAAAAATGAAAACAAAGAACAAAACAAAAAATTAGTTTAACTGGCTTTAATTTAAATTTTCAAACTTATGATTTTCCTTTCGATTCATTTATTTTTCTTTATTATTCTCTTGTTCTTTTATTATTTTTATGTTTAATTTCTATCATTTCTAAATTGTTATTTTTGGCAACTGCCAATCATTATTTTTATTAATTATTATTTTGGGTATAATATGTATATGTGCACAAGAGTGATTCTTTTCAGTTAATTTAATTAAAAATAATTTAATCCCAACAACAATTCCTCTGAGCTCATAGGATGGATTTGGGTAAGTGAACCTATTATTTTCCTATTATATACACTTACTTATGTGAACATATACCAACAAATACATACATATATAATACCCTATAAATTGCACCAGCCCTACAAAAATGAAATGAACGAATTAAAAGCAACAAATTAAAAGAAAAGCAACAAATTGAAAGACCATAAAATTAAAGTTACATTAAATAAAAGTTTAGAAAAATTAAATTAGTGAAACAGAAATAAAATATAGAATTAAACGAAATTATGGTATGAATTACAATACTATATGAATTATAAAAGAAAACAAGTTGATATCAAATGAATTAAATTAAAGTTAGCAACAGAAACAAGGAAATTAAAATGAAATCATGCCCTTATATAAGATCTTACCTTTTACAATTAAATGAATAAAATTATTATAATGTGTTGGTAAATACAGATAGTTTTCCTTATGTGAAAAGGCGAAGGGTAGAATGAAAGGGTAACATTTAAAAATAGGGATTTACCATATAATGCCAAAGGTAAATCATGGAGGGTGGGTACAGAGGCGGGCTACGATACCATCAGTGTAGCCTAAAATCCATTAGAGATACTGCCATGGCAGCATCATACACGCATGATCTCTCCGATTCTTTTTTCTTTATTTTACATTTTATTATGCAGTAATTATTGATCTTATTAATCTATGTAATAGGCACGGGACTATAAATTTAATTCAACGTGGCTCTCTGATCGAGTGAAGGCTTTATTATTTGGCCAACGAATCCCCCCAATACGATTGTTAGCTAGCCGTAACAAGGGTCCCAATCGGCCAATAATTTAGCGAAGAACGCACCACTCAATCAACTATAGATGCCACAATACAGTCTCAGTGCAACGTTTGCCGTATTCAGTTCTCGCCAGTTAATTGGCCCTGTTATGCGTTTATTATATAAAGAGATATATAAAAGAAGATATTATAATAATATATTGAATTTGCCAATTATTATCTTAAAAGATCAGCATTAACACATTTATATAATAAATCAAATTAATCGCCGTCTAAGGAAACCTATCTAACTGCAGGTTCTCACAGCTGTCTCGTTTTATGGCAAGCAGCTGCAGTTTTTCCTCGCCAACATTATTTTGTAGTTCACACTTATCGTAAGCCAACTTTCCAGTTTCTGTAAAACTCTCCAGCATTCTTATCAAGTTCTTTGAGATTTCTACTTCGTCAGCACGCAAGGGTTGTCGCAGTGCACTCTCAAATATCAGTAGATAATCATCACCGTGTACCGTGCCTAGAAATAGGAATCACATAATGAAGTCATTAGCTTGATTTAGTGTTTAATTTGTACTTACCTAGAAAGATGTCATTGCGCTGCGATATCCATTGACCGACTGCTCTGTCGGCGGGATTATCATAGACATAAGCAAAGACGGGACTTGTTCCATACTTGCGCTGAAGCTCTATCGATAATTCGGTTCCGTTTTTGTACAGTGCATCCGTAAATATGCGTTGCACATCCAGATAGTTGTCTACAGTAAAGCTGCGATCCCCGAGATACTGTTGTCTGAGTGCTCGCGAGTGATCATCCATTTCCTCAACTGTATGAAATAAGTCACGGTAGAATAGAAAGTGTGGAGCCAGCTCGAACCAGCGATTATTCAATTCCTCAATCAGCTCGCGCCCGTTACACCCCTTTTTTAAAAGCAGGCCCCCATTATAGCCCCCATCTTCCTTGGCATATGTGGCTAACCAAGGTACCTGCGAAATCTTTCCACTTTTAATAATTTCCAAAGGGTGTTGGCTGAGAAAAGGATCGACCGTATTGTGCGATTCTACAACGGGACCAAACGTAGAGAAAGGAACGAAATCAAAGACAAGAAGCTGACGTACAGCGCTGACAATTTCCGAGGCTTCCTTTGTTCTAAGACACTTTTTAAGGTCTTGGGAATTACTTGGTAAGCCACAGCCTGCAATGCGACCCAACTCGAAGGCACGACGACGGGCACCACGTTGAACTACCCAGGGACTAAGTGCATTTCCACTCATCGAGACTGCAACCTTTGCCAGTTGACTGAAGTCCTCATGCAGGAGGTGCAAATGTACCGAAGCACCTCCTGCTGAGAAGCCTAGCACAAGTATATTCTCTGCATCACCGCCGAATCGAGCAATGTTCGCCTTTATCCATTGCAATGCCAAACGTTGATCTTTTAGGCCAAAGTTGCCTGAGAGCACTGCGTCTTCTGTGCTCAGGAATCCCATCGGTCCCACGCGATAGCTCATCTTGACAACGATAACATTCCCACTAGCCATAAGAGTTTCATGGCCGTGCTGGCTAGGTCCGCTGTACATGAAATCGCCGCCATGTATGTTGACAATCACTGGAAATGCTTTCCGAGAAGAGCTCTTTGGCTTGTACACATTAATAGTCAAGCAGTCCTCGGCACCTGTTAGTTTGTTGGGTTCTTCAATAAACTCGCTCCACTGTATGCACAGCACTGGATGGCGGGTAGCGTCAAAGATCTCCCCCCATTGTTGCGTAAACGGGCGAGGTGCCTCAAATCGAAGTTCGCCCAGCGGAGGCTCTGCATAGGGTATCGATTCGTAGCTGTAGTAGCCTCCATTGTCGCGTCCACGAAGTTTTCCACACGGCAGCTCTACCACCAGCGGATCACCGGCCCACAGACAAGGTAATGCAATCAGAAATACAATGTACCCGCAATTCATGACTTGCTCTCGACAAACTCTCGATAAAGACTAGCCTAAGCAAAGCCTTCACCCGAAATTTCATTGGCATTGTGCGCTCTGATATGAATACCAGATAAACAATCAGGTTATTTCTCGTTGTATTACCTGTAAAAAACATTTATAAAACATGATTGAATCACAAAAAGTAACTGAAGTAATTAGTCGCTTTTACTGCCTTACTTTTGTATGAATGCATTGTATATGGAACACGCATGACTCAAATATTTAACATATGTATAAACAACAGATTTCATCGGTTGTATTATTTTCTTTGTAGAAATCGGCAGCTTCAGCTGAGGCGCCCGCCTGAAATGCTGCCTTACTTGTTTGACAGCCTCGACTAATTTTAAATGTCAATCATTTTATTTAAATCTCGCAACTTCAATTAAAAACATTTTTTTTTACAATTCTACTTTAATTGAATAGTCGTTTAAAATTGCAGGGTAGCGATCTACTTGCAAGTTATCACACTTGTCGCGTTTGATGGCGACTAGTTGAAATTGCTTCTGATTGACATTCTTGGGAAACACGCAGTCGGCATAGATCGCAGTTCCGTGCTGTACAAAGCCCTCAAGCATGTTAATGAAATTCTTTGAAATAAGTCTTTCATCAGGGCGAACAGGCTCTCGAAAAACATTTTCGAATATCAGAAAATAATCGTCTCCGTGCACCGAACCTGAAGAAAATAGAATATATAATCTTTGCCTTTAAGTACATTCTATTCAGTCACTTACCGAGGGCAATATCATTGCGTTTGGCAAGATATTGACCGATTCCCATGTCGGCAGGGTTGTCATAAACAAATGCGTAGATTGGCGCCTTCCCATGCTTGCGGTGCAGATCCACTGCGGTCTCCGTGTCGAACAAGATATCCGTAAACATTTGCTGCAAATCCAGATAGCTTTCGACACTGAAGTCTTGGTTGCCGAGGTACGCCTGTCTGAGGTCTCGGGATCTATCATCTATCTCAGCAAGTGTCTTGAAAGAGTCGCGGTAGAATAGAAAGTGTGGAGCCAACTCGTACCACCGATTGTTCAGCTGCTCTATCGCTTCCCTGCCGTCAGACTGTTTTGCCAACAATATGGCGGCATTATAGCCACCATCCTCTTGGGTGTAGGAAGTCAACCAGGGAACTTGGGCATACTTTCCACTCTTAATAATATCCGTGGGATGTTCAGTGAGGAAGGCGTCAGCTGCGTTGGCTGACTCCACAACTGGACCGAAGGCGGTAAAGGGCACGTAGTCGAAGACCAGAAACTGACGAACTGCGCTAACTATTTGCGAGGCATCCTTTGTTTTCAGACACTTCTTAAGTGCTTGGGAATCACTGAGCTGGCCACATCCTACGATGCGACCCATCTCAAAGGCGCGACGACGTGCACCCTGTTGCACTACCCAGGGATTCAGTGCATTGCCACTCAGCGAAACAGCCACTTTTGCCAGCTGGTTGAAGTCTTTCTGCAGCATCTGCAGATGAACCGAGGCGCCTCCTGCAGAATGACCCACTGCGAGAATATTCTCCGGCTCTCCACCAAACCGATGAATGTTATTCTTGATCCACTGGAGCGCTAGCCGTTGATCTTTGAGTCCGAAGTTTCCAGTCAACTCAGCATCGCCTGTGCTTAGAAATCCTATCGGCCCCACACGGTAGCTTATCTTCACAACGATGACATTGCCAGATTTCATGAATGTCTCGTGGCCGTGATCCACAGCACAGCCAAACATGAAGGCGCCGCCATGTATTTGCGCTATAACAGGGAAGCTGCTGCGACTTTTGTTTTTCGGCTTGTAGACATTCACGGTCAGGCAGTCCTCGCTGCCCGTCAGCTTGTCGTCCTCAGCGATGAACTGGTTCCACTGGATGCACTTCACTGGCGGCTGGGTGGCATCGAAGGTCTGCTGCCACTTGCGAGCGTACGGTCGAGGTGCCTCGAATCGTAACTCACCCAGTGGAGGCTCGGCGTAGGGTATCGACTCGTAGCTGTAGTAGCCGCCGTTATCGCGTCCGCGCAGTTTGCCATTTGGCAGTTCCACTATCAGGGGATCAGAAAGGGCTTCTGTTGCCCAGAGACCCAACAGACAGACGAAAAATGTGCTACGCTTCATGACTTGCACGCGAACAGAGTCTAAGTCACACTGCTCTAGTCGGAGATGCCGGCGATCGTTTTATTTAATTCAAAACAGTTCGTGAACTCATTTTAAGAGCGTTTCTAAATAGCTTCTCTCAATTACATGCTGATAATGCACAGACATGAGGTGCCTACAAATGTGCTATATGTTGTATTTGTACTCAATTATCAGCTGTGAATTATCAGCAGTCACGTTATTTATGGAAGAATCCGAGTCATTTAAATGTATTTAGTGAATGGGTTACATAATCGTTATTTGCTCTCCGTAATCTGTTAGACATGGATATCTAAAAAGGTAATTGATAAGGGCTATTTAACATTTATCTGTTCTGTGTATTCTGTTAGACATGGATATTATTAGATAATGATAAGCAGATTAGAATGTTATTATTTGCGGAAGTTCATTTAAGTTTGACAAAATTAAAATATGATCGAAGATGTTTTTTTCTGTACGTTGCAAACCTAAACTGATTAAAATAAAATATTGCTGCTGGTCTTAACGTTTATTGTCTAAAAGCCTTTCACAACGAGTACACCCATTACTGCTGGACAGAAGGAATTTAATAAATGTTGTATAATGTTCTCCTTTCAATTTAGACAGTGCATCCATCGCGTGTAATAGATGTAAATTGCACTTCAGACTTGCCCTGATTATTTTTAAATCTGCAATTATCATAGGTTACTTGTTTGGTGCGAAGGAAATCTTCCAGCATTTTAAGGAATTTCTTTGACAGCCTCTTTTCATCCGGTCTTAGGTTCGGATTAATGGTATTGTTGAACATCAAACCAAAGTCATCGCCATGAACAGCACCTGTTAACAAATCGATTGATCAAGTGATACATGAACATTTATTAAAATCTCTTACCAAACTGCAAGTCTTCACGACCCGAAACTAGTTGTCCATATCCCCTATTGGCCGGATTATCGTAGGTATAGCCGAAAACAGGACTATCGCCATAGTGGCCATGAAGGTATAGAGAATCTACGGCACCATTCTTGAAAAGGACATCTGTGAACATGTTCTGCACTGTGAAGTAGTTTTCAATGCTTAGCCGTTCATTGTTCAGATAAGATTGCCTGAGATAGGCGGAGGTGTTGTCCATTTCGCCGTCTGTCAAATTGTTGTGACGGTAGAAGAAGAACAGAGGCGCCAATTCATACCATAGACGGTTCACTTCGTCGATCTGTTCCTTTCCATTGGGCATCTTTTTCCTTAGAACTGCAGCATTAAAGCCGCCGTCCTCTTTGAGGTATGAGGTAAGCCAGGGAATTGGTAACTGTCCACTCTTAATAACTTCAGTGGGATGTTCGGTGAGGAAAGGGTCTTCAGCATCTGCAGGTTCCACAACGGGAGTGAACGGACCGCAGGGTATGAAGTCAAGGACAAGAAAATCACGCAATGCGACCATCAAATCCTTGGCATCCTTCTTTTTGAGGCATTCTTTAAGCTCTCCAGAGTCATTCAGTAATCCGCAGCCCACAATGCGCCCCAGTTCGAAAGCTCTACGGCGGGCACCAGGCTGCACTACCCAAGGGTCGAGGGCATTCCCACTCACCGAAACTGCCACCTTTGCGAGCTGATCGAATTTCTTGTGCAGAATCTGAAGGTGGACTGAAGCACCTCCGGCCGAATGCCCGATAAGAAGTATATTTTCCGGGTCTCCTCCGAATCGAGCGATGTTCTCCTTGATCCACTGCAGCGCCAGACGCTGATCCTTTAGGCCATTATTGCCAGGCAAGACCTTATCCCCCGTGCTGATGAAGCCGATTGGTCCCAGTCGATAGTTGATCTTGGCCACGATAAATTTACGTGTGGCCATTATTGGCTGGTGGCCATCGATAACAGCTGAGCCGAACATAAAAGCGCCGCCATGTATATCGACGATCACAGGCAGATTGGGTACATCAGTGTCCTTTGGCTTGTACACGCTCACGGTCAGGCAGTCTTCACTGCCACTCACCGGCTCGGGGAAGTCGATAAACTGAATTCTTTGTATACAAGCCACAGGAGGCTTGGTGGCATCAAAGACATACTTCCACTCGCGCTTGTACGGCTGAGGTAGCTCAAAGCGCAGCTCACCTAGAGGTGGCTCAGCGTAGGGTATCCCCTCGTAGCTATAGAAGGTTCCGTCATCGCGTCCACGTATTTTGCCATTCGGCAGATGCACCAACACATCGGCTATGATCGTCGGGGTAAGGAGGATCCCCAATAGAAGTATGTGGGTTTTAAGACCCATTACAAATTATCGACCAAGCCTGAAAGTTAACTGTTACAAGAAGATACTGTTTGTATTTATGGACTGAGATTTCGCGACTAAGCGATCGTCGGTTACCAAGTCAGAACGGTAACTATCGTAAGTGGAGAAACCGGCAATCATTTTATACACCAAGGTGTCGTGACTCAGAGCTCGGTTGTCCGATTGGTTTCATTGCGTTCGACTCGTAACAAGAGTAATTAAAGGTATTTAGAGTTAAGAGCCGTAAAAGATATGCAAAATAGAGAGAACGTGTATCTGCCTAAATTTGGGATTGAACCAAATTCGAGCGAGTACTCGTGCCGGGCAAATGTCATAGGTCGAGCTGGGAGTTAGGTGGCACATAAAAGGTTCATTAATTCAATAAGCCTGCAGGCCGGTCAACTATCATCAACTGGAGAGGAGGGGAATCCTCAACGACAACTCCCAGACAAATAAGCGGTTCCATTATCTTTGTTCTAATCAACGATGAGGAAGATTATCATCATGATGATGGGGATGCGACTGAGAGGCACATGCCACTGATGAACTGCCCATGTGTGGATGTGTGTGTGTGTGTGTATATAAATGAATTAGTTCACATTAAGTATACGCCGCATCGTATGATTTAAGAAATATGCTGGGGACTTGCAAAAGCTGCTCATTTGGTGGGTCAGTGTGGTACACACACACATACACTCTTGGAAGTGTGATTGTGTGAGTTTGCTTGCTTGCGAAACCTTGGGAGATTAAGCTCTGCCACTGGGAACGTCGCCCGGCATGTGAAGCATGGAATATTAATTCCTCAAGTAATTCACAACATTTGTAACTAATGTTTGTTAATGAGCCGCCTCTTTGCCGCTTCCTGCTGCAGCACCCATCTCTATCTAGAAGCCCATTTGACTTACTGCCAAGCATTGCCTGAGGTCAAGGCAAAGCCCCAAGTCGAATTACTTCTGCGTCTGGCACGCTAAATGCAAGAATTAGTAAGTGCAAAAGTGAGAAAGCCCAACTCGGACTCAGACTCACACAGAGAGTCTCTTTGCCCAGGCCTCTGCTCTGCTGGCAGTTGCTTGTGTCTGCTGGGTGTGTTTGGCTCTTGGGTGTTCGAGGCGGGTGTTGAGCACGCACTTAATGAAATAATTATGTAAAGCCAACTGGCACCTTTTCGGCCAAGCGCCCTGGCCGTGGTTTCGCCTTCTCTGCACTCATTAATTTTGCGACGTTTAATTTGAATGCCGTGTTTTAATTATTTATCATACTTAAGATTGCTTGTAGTATCATTCAGTCTTTACCTTTACTGCATGTGTGAGCATAAGTGTGCGTCTGCCCAGCGGGTCTGGTAATTACTGTCTGGCGGTGTATTTTCATGGCAAATAATTCCATTTCTTCTTGTCATATGTTTGTATAGAATATTGAAGCTTTCTTTCAGCTTTCTCTTTATAGAATTATACTCTTAATTGATTTACCATCTAGAAATTGTAAGGGTTAGTTACTTTCTTAATACTTGATGTGACATACTAAACATGTAAACAATGATGATGGTGGCAGCGTGTTGGTACGTGTGGCAACGCTGCAGGCAACTATCGATACCGCAGTTGACAAGAATAATCGAGTCGTAAAGTCAGTTGTTAAGTTGAAGTCTTTGAATGTAGTTTAGTTGAAGTTAACAGTCGAAGTTAAGCATTTTAATTAAAAGTCGTTGAAGATTAAGTTGCCGTAAAGAAGTCGTTGAAGTTGATAAAAAGGCGGACGAGTCAGTCAGCCTATTAAAGTCGTCGATCGGTCAAGTCGGACTGAGAATCTGACATTGATTCTTATTAAAACTGAAGTTAAACTATTATTGTATTATCCACTTCTATTCCTAAATAATTATATTTTACGAGTAATAAATGTAACTGTCATATATCAACATTCCACATAAATATCACCACAATTTAGAGAATCATTGTTAAACAGCTTTAATACGGTATTAATATTTACAGATGGTAGCACGAACGCGAATTCCGTTGCGCATTTGGAATAGATGACAGGAAATTTGTTGCAGCAACAACGCGAATTTCATGGTGGCTAAACGAGTTTATGTGCCACCGGGGAAGGCTTATAAAATGCAACTATGACACAAATGTGACGCTAATCAGCAGCCCCATGCAGCCCTCCCTCTTCACTTACCTGCTGCTGTCTCTGCGATCCCTCAATTCCCAACCTACTTCTGCACTAAACCGCCCAAGTAGAGTCGAGTTTGTCACACCGTCATAAAATATGCAACAAACATACAAAAATGTTACTAACAAGCACGTAGACTTCGATGGGGTGTGTGGGAGAGGAGGTGGTACCTGAGTGTTGTTGATACTAAGGGGCGGGGGAGGGGGGAAGGTAGCGTGGGAAGGTGCATGTGAAATAATTTGAAAACATGGCATTTGCGTAATGAAGCATGGGGTAAACGCGAGACGAGGCAAGTGAAAAGCGCTCATAAGTGCCAGAAGTTATGCAAGTCCTTAACTTTTATGAGCCCTAGCAGTGCTGCACAGCGCGGTAGAGAAAGAATGGGAAGAATGGGAGAAGCCATCTGTAGATAGACTACAGGTGCAAGTGGCGTATCACACATGTTTGTCATACGAATGGCACGTGGAGTGCACACGTGTGTGTGTGCGCCTCAGAGCATCTCAGTGGGCGCGCTTGAGCTGACACAAATGTGCGAATTCTCTCACCAAGTTTGCAATAAGAGCAAGCAAGAAAGCGACTGAAAGAGAGAGAGGGAGGGAGAGCAAATGAGAGTTAGCAACGTCTGGGCCAAAAGTGGCATTCGCATTCAGTGCGTAATCTTCACCTTTTTCACAGCTTTTGCCATGCACTTTTATTGCCCGCTCAGAGCAGGCGTCTCCCGAGCACTTGCAGCGCTTGTATCGACAAAAGTTGCGCCTTTGAATTTGCCACTTTATGCCACGTTGCAGCCACGGAATCCAAAACCAGTGAAGTCTCTGCCAAGTAGAACATCTTGTACGCTGGGCAAGTTCGACATTCTATATGTCATAAAATCAACAATAAGATCTTGCACTTTATACTAATTTACTATACTATGCAAGATATATTATAGTGTACCTATCAAACACCATTTTTATATATTATATAAAGTTTATAAAACTCAATTAGTTACAGTTACCTATTTAAATAGCTATTTATAGTAAAATCCTGTACCCTTGGCAGTCACGAGGGCAGCCGGTTGTGGCCATTGTAGAGTACAGTCGCAGCCGCTAAGTAGTTGTAAGCTGCATAATGTATTTACGTAAGCACCGGAAATTGGGTGCTGCGAGCAGGTGGCGGCAGTTGCCACCAGCTAAGGCTGCTCGTCAGGTTGCAGTCGCTGTGCTAAACGGGAATAGACAAGTGTGATCCCATGCGGATGTGGGATGTGGGCACCAAGCTGCGAGTAGTGTGTGTGTGGCGTGTGGTGTGCATTGTCTGCTGTTGGAACTGTAGGTAGATGCACCTGCACCTGGGCTGCGGGTTGCTCTTGGTTTATGCGCGCATATTTGATGGCATTGTGAATTTCTGCACGGAATTACGGCTCTTAACCCGCACAGCTCTGAGTTTTGCTTGAGTATTCATTAATATGGAATGCTATGCAAGCAGAAGCAAGTGCTGCAAAAGGAGCGCTTGGTCTATTACCAAAGCCAGCGAACAAGTGGCAATAAAATCAGAATCCCTTCGAACGGAAAAACGCATCCAGGGACCAGAGAACGAGGAGGTACTTCAGCTAGATTTGCCAATTAGCGTGCGGGTCATTAGATTGAGATTGCTGCTCGTAAGGATCAATTAATTTTGGTGCATCGCAATGGACATCAGCAGCTTAAGTCAAGCCACATGCCACTCACCATGACTATCAATCAGAAATATTCCTAATTTAAGTATGTTCGAAGGGTATTTATACGTTTTTAAGCTTTTTTAGAGTGTACTTATGTTCATTTTTTACAGATGTTTGCAATAGAGAGTAGGTTAGGTTTTTTTATTCATTACTAATCAGTATGAACTCACGATTTCTTTTTTTTTTTTTTTTTTTTTTTAATTTACATGGTTCTTTTATTAAGTCATACGGGGAAATTCCAATATCCCCTTTGTGTCCTTTTTATCTATAAGTTCAGCCCATGTGGGCGCGACGATTTCTTAAACAAATAACTTTTATGGTTGCGTATTTTGTGTTGCATACTTTTAGGTAGTGGCTTCGAATTCTTAATTAGTCGTTAAATAACTTCTATGTTAATATATAAGATAGAGGGGTTTGCCATGAATTCTTCTGCCTGTTACAAACATTTTCGGCTGGAACAAAGTTATAATATCCTCTTTTCCTATATTTGGATTTTGTACAAATTTGGATAACGATATCCGACATTAAAGAATAAAAATTAGTAGTAGTATGGACAATATTAAAGCCTTCCACTTCTGCGTGTATCAAATACTCACACACAATTTTATTATAGAATAAGCAAATCCTTATGCTGTGTGTATGTTAATTTTTGGTAATTGCGAAGCATTTAGTTTTTAATATCAGCAGCAGCGGTAAGCAAACTTTTCTGCTGTTGCCAAATCCCCTCACTCCTGCCTATTAAACATACACCTACCTAGGCCACCAACCACGTTTCTGCATCTGTACATTTTTGCGGTTCTATGCAAATTAACTTAAATGTCAACGTTGGAAAATTCCACGACGACAAACGCAGGAAAAACGAGAATTCGTAGCTAGCGAAATGTCAAAAAGGGGAAATCCAAAGCTATGGTTGAAAAATTGTACACCAACTGAGATGACACACAGACACACACGTGTACACTCAAAAAAGGCAAACTGCAAACGTCGAGGAATTTTTTTGTGCGTTCTCTCTCCTCACTCTACATTGACTGAAACTCGGTGACAATGATGTTAACTAGAGTGTGAAAACTATGATTGGCTGTCGAGAGATGCATGTTGTGCGGGTATCTGGGGCGAGTATCTGGTGCCACAGCAGAGACTGATGCGAGGCTGTCTGTCGGTCTGTCGGGCTGTCTCGTTGTCGCTGTCATTGCCACAGAGAGGGAACGAGAGAAAAGAGGAATAAGGGAGAGAAAGCTCCCTTTGGTGAGGTGAAAAATAGGTGCGGTACTCATGAGCAATCGCCTGAAAAGTGCTCTATGATTTATACAGTATTTGGCCGCATTGCAACCTCGTTCAGTGTTCAGGCAGCTACTGAATGATGGCGTCCACTTAACTAAGGGTGCACACATACAGTCACACACATGAACATGCAAATCAGTTACTTAAATAAGTGGATATACGCTGTGGCAACTTGTTGAAAGTTGTGAACTTTAAATTTAGCACAATTAACAGCTGATACTGCAAAATTATATGAATTACCTTAAGAAGTACGTTTTATATACTTATACTCATGATATCAATGTTCAGATTTGATAGCCATTGTCAGCTCTAAAGATGTTGGAAAGGTTATTTTCTCGTAAGCTTGATTATCTTGATTATCCCATGTATCATTAGATGATTTCGTCTTGTGTATGTTGATGAAGAGTCGTTTTGGTAATTTTAAAGGGCATCTGGAATGGTTTCCAAATTTTATATAAATAAAATCTTTTTGGTCTCACTAATTGAGTGGTTTTACAAATTCAACAAATTGAACATTTTTTTTCATACTGCTTTATTACAGTTGTTTGCTGCTATAGAATACATTGTCACTGTTTATTCAAAAACAAAGTGATTAACCCATTGGAAAATTATTTAAATTTAGTCTGTGTAGGAATCAGAATTTCAATAAGGTTGAGGAATTTACAAATGTTGTTGTTAAGTTGATATCGAATTATTTCCCAACTCTTAATTACGTGCCCTGAGACAATTTGTCACTTCAGAACGGGTACGACAAATTTTCAATTCGCGGTCGAACCACTGTCCGATTGGGCAGAACTGACTACGAGCGCGGCTGTTGCGGCATACGTAGAAACGGCGGCAGTGCCGGGAATTAATGAGGAATGTTCCATCCTCAACACCCTGGCAATCACGCAATGAGACCAGCGGTTCAGCTACAGCGGATCTTATTCCGGGTCCATTTTCGGGATCTTCGGGATTTTCGGGTGCGGGTTCCGGTGCGGGTTCGGGTGCGGGTTCCGGCGCGGCCTCGTTTTCAATGCAAGGTGGTGTTGGGGTGCAAGGAGGTGTTGTTGTGTCGCAAGGCGGTGGTGGTGTTTGGCAAGGAGGTGTTGTTGTGTCGCAAGGTGGTGGAGGTGTTTTGCAAGGAGGTGTTGTTGTGTCGCAAGGTGGTGGTGGTGTTTTGCAAGGAGGTGTTGTTGTTTCGCAAGGTGGTGGTGGTGTTTTGCAAGGAGGTGTTGTTGTGTCGCAAGGTGGTGGTGGTGTTTTGCAAGGAGGTGTTGTTGTGTCGCAAGGTGGTGGAGGTGTTTTGCAAGGAGGTGTTGTTGTGTCGCAAGGTGGTGGTGGTGTTTTGCAAGGAGGTGTTGTTGTTTCGCAAGGTGGTGGTGGTGTTTTGCAAGGAGGTGTTGTTGTGTCGCAAGGTGGTGGTGGTGTTTTGCAAGGAGGTGTTGTTGTGTCGCAAGGCGGTGGTGGTGTTTTGCAAGGTGGTGTTGTTGTGTCACATGGCGGTGGTGGTGTGATGCAAGGTGGTGTTGTTGTGTCGCAAGGTGGTGGTGGTGTTTTGCAAGGAGGTGTTGTTGTGTCGCAAGGTGGTGGTGGTGTTTTGCAAGGAGGTGTTGTTGTGTCACATGGCGGTGGTGGTGTGATGCAAGGTGGTGTTGTTGTGTCACAGGGGGGTGGTGGTGTTATGCAAGGAGGTGTTGTTGTGCAAGGAGGTTTTGTTGTAGTGCAGGGCGTAGGCTCCTGTGGTACCGCGATATGGCCGGACGCGGTCAGAAAAGAAACGGCACTCACAAGTGTGAGCAGCAGCAAGTTGTCTGAAAGATTGAATCAGTCGAATTTAACTAGGGTACAGTTAGGTACTTCAAAAATTTGAAACTTACAAACTCTCATTGCGGAAATAAGTCTTATACTTTCTTTCACTACTTGGAGTAATAACCTTTCCACTGTATAACTAACTGCGGGGATGCAGCGCTTTTATAGTCGCCACCGTACAGATCTTATCAGTTTGAAGACTCTTCTGGCACTTGAGAATAACACGCTTCTTACAGCATGTGTTGGAAGCAACATGCAAAAACTTGTTATGCGTCCCATTATCAAATTGACAGTCAATTCGAAAATTAATATTTGCCACTATTCAAGCCATCATGTAAAAAATGTAGAAGTCAAACTGTGTCCATGAAGCAACTTTGCATGTACCACTTAAATATGTTAATATTTAAGAACAGCTTTGTGAAATATATAAAATAAATAAGTAAACATTCAAAACATAACATATACGTTAGCCTACGAAAGCGTTGCTCTGAGGTATGGAGATCAGCTGGATATTTGCAAACACATAAAGCTGCACCACAAATTTTTTTTATAATATCCGAATTGATTGTCGAATTAAAAAGTTCAGGATGAATATTTCATCCAACATTTTCAATGTACTTTTTCTGCGTATAGTATGCAGTACTCTTCATTTTGAAGTCTCCAGCTTAAGAGCTGTTGCTCTTCCTTAGAAAGTCGCGCTTATACGGACAGATAACATGGCCAAATTTACTTTCTATAATTTTTTTTTAATGTGTTAAATGCTATATGTATCTTTGTGGGGATTAACACGACAGCTTCTGACTGTTTAAGCTTCAGGGGATTTCATTTTAAAATCAAATTTTCGGGAAATACACAACCGACAACCATTTTCACTTACATTTTCATTTATTGTACATACATTTTTTGAATAAAAGACCTAACAAATAGTTGGAATACTTCAATCTGAGTAGTAAACTTTCCAGAGAGAAATGTTCGGCAAGCCAAAGCTACATTTGCCACCAGTTTGTGTGTTCGTAATTCAAGTGAACACACAAACGACCGAGCTGACCAACATTTTTTGAAACATTTGTCAGCCCCAACACTTGTGGCCGGACAAATTAATGAATATTTAACAAACTTGTGAACAATTTATGAGCACAGCTTGAATATTTTAGGCGACGGGTTGAGTCTACAGCCCAAGAGGAATTGTTAAATTTTGCTATCCCATATGTATGGACATTATTTTGTCAAGCAACTTTGATTATTTCAGAGCGTTTCTAAAGATTGTGAGCCGTATAAATAGTACAATTGGATTTGGTCTTTGAATATTTATGTTTTTATTTTTATTCAAAGTCGACTATGACAAGTCATTTTTAGATCTATACTACTACGGACCAAACAGTTGGATTTAAACTAACTTGAAAAAATAATGTTTTCTATTCTAACTGTTAACTTTAAAATATAAATTAATCAACACCAAGAAAAATTTGTTTCTCACATTTTTATGCTGCTTTATTACAGTTATTTGCTGCTATAGATTATATAAATATAAAAGAAGGGGGTGAAATACATCGGGAAATCGTTGTGCTTTAGTCCGGGTACAGTTCAGGAGTTTCGATATCTTTGTAGAGCATTCCAATAATTTTCCAAATCTTAATTACGTGCAATCAGACAATTGGTCACTTCAAAACGGTTACGGCAGACCTTCAGTTCGCGGTCAAACCATTGGCCGACGGGGCAGAACTGATGACGGGGAACGTTATTTTCGCATACGTAGAAACGGCGGCAGTGTCGGGAATTCGTCAGGAGGGTTCCATCTTCAAGACCCTGACAGTCATGGTGCGTAAACAGAGTTTTAGCAGGGACTATTGTAGCTTCATTTACAACGAGTTCTTTCGTTCTGGAGTTTTCTGTTCCCTTGCTGCAGGGAGGTGGTGTTGTAATGCAAGGTGGTGGAGTTGTGTTGCAAGGTGATGGTGTTGTTGTTGTCGTGGTAGTAGTACAAGGAGTTGTCGTTGTTGTGGTGGTAGTTGTTGTCGTTGTTGTTGTTGTCGTGGTTGTTGTTGTGGTGGTTGTCGTCGTTGTGGTTGTTGTTGTCGTGGTAGTTGTTGTGGTAGTTGTACAAGGGGTTGTGGTTGTTGTTGTTGTGGTTGTCGTTGTTGTGGTGGTGGTTGTCGTCGTTGTTGTCGTGGTAGTAGTTGTCGTGGTAGTTGTCGTGGTTGTAGTTGTTGTGGTTGTTGTACAAGGGGTTGTGGTTGTTGTTGTGGTTGTTGTTGTGGTGGTGGTTGTCGTTGTTGTTGTGGTAGTTGTCGTCGTTGTAGTTGTTGTTGTGGTAGTAGTACAAGGGGTTGTGGTTGTTGTTGTCGTGGTTGTTGTTGTGGTGGTTGTCGTTGTGGTGGTTGTTGTTGTTGTTGTGGTGGTTGTCGTTGTGGTCGTTGTAGTTGTTGTCGTGGTAGTAGTACAAGGGGTTGTGGTTGTTGTTGTAGTAGTTGTTGTTGTGGTGGTTGTCGTCGTTGTGGTTGTTGTTGACGTGGTAGTTGTTGTTGTAGTTGTACAAGGGGTTGTGGTTGTTGTTGTTGTGGTGGTTGTTGTTGTGGTGGTTGTAGTTGTTGTTGTGGTAGTTGTTGTTGTGGTAGTTGTAGTTGTTGTTGTGGTGGTTGTAGTAGTAGTAGTACAAGGGGTTGTGGTTGTTGTTGTAGTGGTGGTGGTTGTCGTCGTTGTGGTTGTTGTTGTTGTAGTGGTTGTTGTTGTGGTGGTTGTCGTTGTTGTTGTGGTGGTTGTCGTCGTTGTAGTTGTTGTCGTGGTAGTAGTACAAGGGGTTGTGGTTGTTGTTGTGGTGGTTGTCGTTGTTGTTGTGGTGGTTGTCGTTGTTGTTGTCGTAGTTGTCGTCGTTGTAGTTGTTGTCGTGGTAGTAGTACAAGGGGTTGTGGTTGTTGTTGTGGTGGTCGTCGTTGTTGTTGTGGTGGTTGTCGTTGTTGTTGTCGTAGTTGTCGTCGTTGTAGTTGTTGTTGTGGTGGTTGTTGTGGTAGTAGTACAAGGGGTAGTGGTTGTTGTTGTAGTGGTGGTGGTTGTCGTCGTTGTGGTTGTTGTTGTAGTGGTGGTTGTCGTTGTTGTTGTGGTAGTTGTCGTTGTAGTTGTTGTTGTGGTTGTTGTTGTAGTAGTTGTACAAGGGGTTGTGGTTGTTGTTGTTGTGGTGGTTGTCGTTGTTGTTGTGGTGGTTGTCGTGGTAGTGGTTGTCGTGGTAGTTGTCGTCGTGGTAGTTGTTGTGGTAGTTGTACAAGGGGTTGTTGTTGTTGTGGTGGTGGTTGTCGTCGTGGTGGTTGTTGTTGTAGTGGTTGTTGTTGTGGTGGTTGTCGTTGTTGTTGTCGTCGTTGTAGTTGTTGTTGTGGTGGTTGTTGTAGTAGTAGTACAAGGGGTTGTGGTTGTTGTTGTGGTGGTTGTTGTTGTTGTGGTGGTGGTTGTCGTCGTTGTGGTTGTTGTTGTCGTAGTAGT
This sequence comes from Zaprionus capensis, assembly GCA_018903675.1. Taxonomy (NCBI): domain Eukaryota; kingdom Metazoa; phylum Arthropoda; class Insecta; order Diptera; family Drosophilidae; genus Zaprionus; species Zaprionus capensis. The sequence goes on along the minus strand of JAEIFN010000964.1, from coordinate 7,336,890 downwards.
TGTTGTAGTGGTTGTTGTAGTGGTTGTTGTAGTGGTTGTTGTTGTAGTGGTTGTTGTTGTTGTAGTGGTTGTCGTTGTTGTTGTGGTTGTCGTTGTGGTTGTTGTTGTGGTTGATGTAGTTGTTGTTGTAGTAGTGCAAGGGGTTGTCGTTGTTGTTGTGGTTGTTGTAGTCGTTGTTGTTGTCGTGGTAGTAGTTGTCGTTGTAGTTGTTGTCGTGGTAGTCGTTGTAGTTGTCGTCGTGGTTGTTGTAGTAGTAGTTGTACAAGGAGTTGTTGTTGTCGTTGTAGTTGTTGTCGTGGTAGTTGTTGTCGTGGTAGTTGTGGTGGTTGTCGTTGTAGTTGTGGTGGTTGTCGTTGTTGTTGTGGTAGTTGTCGTTGTCGTTGTAGTTGTACAAGGGGTTGTCGTTGTTGTTGAGGTTGTTGTCGTTGTAGTTGTAGTCGTGGTTGTTGTTGTGGTGGTTGTTGTAGTAGTACTACAGGTGGTTGTTGTTGTTGTTTCGCGTGGTGGCGAATCTGGGACTATTGTAGTGCAGGGTTCAGGATTTGGTGGTGGTGTCGGGGTGATTACTTCTGGCTTGTCACATGGCGGCTTCGGTGTGGTTACGCAAGGAGCCTTGCTGTCAGATGGCGATTGATGTGCATTGTGATCATGAAGAGACACAACGGCACCGCTGCGATCGCCATTGGCGCATTCGACAAGGCTGGGTAAATTGCAGATCTGTGTCCTGGGGTCAAAGGCAAGACCATGGCCGCATTCCCTTCTCAGTGCACGTCCACGCAGGCAAACATAGAAGCTGGAACAGCTCACGGGATCGGCAAATGCAAGGCCATTGATGTGATCTGTGCAGTCAGGTGTACGCGCTTCGCTATATGCCGTCAGAGAAGACACGGCAATCACAAGTGTAAGCAGCAGCAAGTTGTCTAAGTTATGAAAAGGTTAAATCAGTTGAAATAAAGCTTGACGAACCAAAACAATTCGAAATCAAAACTTACAAACTCTCATTGTTGAAATTAGTCCTATACTTTACTTTCACCGTTAGGAGTAGAAACCTTTCCACTGTACAACATACTGCAGCAGTTCGTGGGCTTTTATAGTCGCCACCATATGGCTCTTATCAGCTTAAAGACTCTTCGGGCACTTGAACGTGACACGCTGCTTACAGCATGTATCGAAAGCAACATGCAACGACTTGTTATGTCAAGCGGCGCATTATTAAATTGACCGTCACTTCGAAAAGATCTTTGAGAACGGAAGATCCACAATATATTTGAATATTTAACTTAATTGTTCACAATTTATTTTCGCATGTTTCATATACGGTTTAACGTACTTTTTGAATTTGAACTTATCCGTTCATTAAGAAATCAATAGAATTCCGTGTAAGGGATAGTAAGTACCATTGTTGTAGTAAAAGTATTTAATTTTGTGTTTGATATCGTTACTTTGAAAGAAATAGTCAGCAAACTTCACACTTCCGTTCTATCTCAAGTGAAATTCATATAATATTTTTAAGCTCCCATTTCCTTGATAAGCAAAAGACTCGCATAGTTTTCATTGATGAAATTGTATGGAATTTATTCGTTATCGCTTATATTAATAACTTAGGACCAATTGCAAGACTTACATTTGCATTTATTCAATAATTTTTATGGTATATATTATATAAATCAGATCTGAGCTTGTCTCCAATAACGCCAACTTTCCTGGATGAAATATCATTAAAACTAACTAAGTTTTAGATTAAATGTGGCTCATCTTGAGTACTTTTTTGTTATTGTTGAGGAACGTTGTAGCCTATTTATTCGATACACGCAGACATGTTATATTTACATATTTTTCCGTTGAGCTTGAATTTTTTAGTATTCTTTCGTTTATTGTTTACACATATGCAGAATTCTATTTGTTTATCGTAACAATAAAACACTTGAGTTCAAAGATATTTACATTTTATTCGAAATTAAAAAGAATCATTCCATTTGGCAAATATATATGTTATACTTATATTTTAAGTAAAGTCGTAAGAGCTGGCTGGAAAAATAAAATAAAAGTTAAATTTCACACTTTTCACTATAGCATTAAGTTTATTGTACAATTAAGTTTCATTTCGTATTCGTACATTTTTTATTCTGTCCATTAAGTTATACTAATCTTCTCTGACCTATTTTGTATTTATTCCGTTTCAGGGATCTCTTAATCTTTAAGAATATTAGTCGATTTTTTCATGGATGTATTAAGCAGTCACTGTCACTGTTCACTCGAAAGTTGCGAGCCATCCAATTAAGTTGAACTTAGTATGTTTATAAATGGTACAACCGAATCTTACAGATTTCGTATCGAATATACAAATTAGTTGTCTAAATTCTTTTCGTTTCTTATTTACAAAATTTTAAATTCAATTTTTAAAAAACTAAGAAAATAAAAACCTGTTGCTGCAATTTATCTTTTAATTTACACAAATATTAAGTACCTAATATTATATATTATTTAAGTATATTATTTGTATGTATGTATGTATGTTTGTGGCATTACAGGAGATCATTGATGTATGCATACGATTAGATATATGTTAACTAAAATATAAATGGACTTTAAAGTCTAAACACACTCTCAGCCGAATACTCCCCATTATATTTGTCGATCTCGTTGCAGTTCATACTTAGGCTGTTGGTCGGCGAGTTGTCCTGAAAAGAATGTTACGCCAGTTGGTACTCAAGTCTTGTCTTCGGCCACTTTGGTATCACTAATTGAGTCGCTGACGTGGCCACAGTCGAGTCCGCAACTATGACACTGCCTGCGGGTTGCCGCGTGGAACTGTGAGCAGACTCTGCTGTTGACTGTTGCTATGCTTTGTGCTATCCTTGTTGACTTCATTGATGTTATTGTGGTTGCTGTAGTTGCTATAGGAGGCTTTGTCTTCGGCTCCTGGGGCGCTGGTCGATTGTTGACTTTGTTTCGGCCACGATTGCAGCAAATTGTGCCATTGCCGGCGAGCACAAATTTAATAATCCACAAAAGTGTCAAAATCGTTGAAACATTTGCCCACCGTAAATAGCCCGGACATCCAATTAGCGTATTCAAGCTGACACTGGCGGATTTAATGGCCGACGCCGAGTATTCACCTGCGCGGAAAACGAGAAAAACAGACAGAGTTTTACCGCTTCCCGTATTAAGGCTTATCCTCCAAATGCCAAATGACACATTCCATTGCCACCCGCTAACAGGCCCAAAAGCTCAAAGTTAGGCCATATTCCGAAATAAAATTGTTTTCCATTTACAACTCAAAATTGGTGTAAAGCCATTTTTCCCAGTGGGTTGAAGTGTTTGTGTGTGCGTAAACAGTCGATTGAATAAATAAAAGCATATTGTAATTAAATATTTCTATTGGATAATTGAACAACAAATATATCAGACGAAAAGGGCGAATATAATCGGGAGTAAATTATCAGATATTCATTTTGGCCGTGACTAGGATATACTAGGGGATAAGGGCGTGAAATGCAAAAGTAAATGTCAACATGGAAACCAAGTTGTCTATCTATCTAATATTGAGCAAATAAAAAACGTTATCCAATGGCATTTAATTATGTTTAATATGGTATAAAATCCAAAAGATATACTTGCTTTCCAAATCGTACATGCAAACATTGGACGAGGGTTCCTATGTTATGTTAGTTATATTTTATTATATATTTATCAAATTTCTATAAAAAGATAGTGAACATTCAAAAGACAACGCTATTTAACGTATAAAACTAATATGGAAATACATATACAATACTTATGCATACATACATACATATTAAAATGAGAATGTAAAAATTATAATAGTTAAATTGTTTGGCCCTAAAAGGGAGAGTTGATTAGATAAGGGAGCTTTGTTAATTAACTAAAAGTGATGGACAGAACGTGTCCAAAGCAGATGCAGATACAATGAGTACATATGCAGTTCTGTATATGAGAAAACTAATTATTTCACAAAGTTGACGGTTGGATATCTGTTTCAGGGAGTAAATAAGTTGAAAAAATAAACTTAAAATGCAAAATACAATAAATAATTGATAATATCATTAAGTTATTAATAATCATTTGTCACAATTTGTGCTGGAAGAGCAAGTGGTGACCTTTTGCTGCCGCCATTAACATTATCGACGGCATGGCAAAAACAATAAAAGCAACAACAACAACAATAGCAACAGCAATGGCCCTAGCATTGTACTGTCCTCAACAATGGGACCGCAGAATGACATTAAGTTTATTAACCCTCGGGCACTTATGTAAAAATCCATGAAAAAATATTAAATTTAAAACAAAAGTTGTTCATAGCTTGCACCCTGTAACAAATCGAACTGTGGGTATATTGGTTATATTCAGTCACCATATGTTAGTAAAGCAATATTATCTTATATACAAAAAGAGTATCTTTTTGTTGGTCATCAGCCAATTTCAGCTTGTTTTTTATGTCGATACATAAATTATGCCATTAAAATGCATATAAAATTTCCATGAACAATTTTAAGCGGGCGAACACAAGAACACACACATACACAAGCACAAGCAGACTGGTGGATCCGCCCGTGATTTCCGTGATTTTCATTATCCGGCTTTAACATGTTTTACTCATTTGTTCGGCTTAAAAGTGCTACGAGCGCATTTTATCGCCGCCAATTAGTCGAATATTAAGAAAACATACAGATTTATGCAATGTTTTTCTTGTGTCTTCTGTATACCCTTGAAGTGAGATAAGGTAGGATATGAGTATATAGTACTTTGATTAGTGCAATTTGACACACTTGCTCGATACTTTCTATTAAAAACCATTGTCCTAACTATTTGATATGATATGTAATAGTTTGAATAGTTATTATTGTTGTAAAAATTCAGTGAAGATTGCAAGGTTATGCGGAATACAATTGATAGTACAAGTATGGTATATAGATACACATTGTAATATTAAAGGCAAGGTATCCATCAGTAGGGATCACTTGCCTCTAGCTTTGGTAATGCATTCGGCTTTTTTTTTATCATTTTATTTATGCAACAAAAGATGCCATGATTTTTTATCGGTTAACTGCGTGAATATAAAGTCTGATTCTATCTGTCAGTCTGTCATGATTTGATATTTCTGTAAGCATTTGAGAATATTTTATGTACATTTCAGAGAGTTTAATTGATTGCTGCAATTATAAATCATTTCTTTTTTAGCGCAAGTCAATATTAATTTAAGTTTCTCTTTTAGAAATGTTCACATAATGTTAATAGACAGAAGCTTCGCTTAAAAGTGCCTGTCGCAACTTAACTCGACTCAAGTACACTCGACATTCCCGTTGGAAATTTTCCACTTGTGTTCCCACAACCACTGCCGCAATTGCCAATGTCATTTGTATGGCCATTATTCAGGCCCCATTGGCACCTGGCGAAACGTGACAGTTGTCCGCGAGTCGCCTGCCATGTGCCCTTCGACCTCGGCTGTCGCTGGCTGGAACTGAATGTTTGTACTGCTGCCATGTCAGGTGTCATTATCACTTAGCCATTGGCTGGTTGCCCCCGTGTTGCCTATGTCGGATGGCGGATAGAAGGTGCAGTTAAGTAGCATGCTTCAAACTGCGTCTGTCACTACAGAACAGATGTCGCAGTTGACAAACATAACAAGAATTGTCTAGGGTAAATACAAGTACCGAAAGCCAAACGATTTAAATGCAAACACAAATTGCGTACTGGACCACAAATATCTCGCAGATACAATTGTATCTTTGTGCACTGCTAGGCAAACAGGGAGCAGAGATTGCGTTGGTTGCCATGAGAATACGTGAACGTATCTATCGCATGTATCATTATCATCATCCTCATCAGCATCATCATCATCGTCGTCGTCATCATTATAGCCAACGTCAACGTCATTCTTGCCAACGTCGTCGATGTCGCTGTCGCTGTCGCAGTCGTGGACGTGGAAGTGGACGTGGACATTGAGCAAATAACGCAATTGTGGACATTTCGAGATAACAATAAAAGTGCACCCGTTGCTCTTAATGTTATTGTTGTTGTTACTGTTGCCGTTGCTGTTGTCGTTGACGTTGTCGTGCCGTTGCTGTTGCTGTTACAGTAACTGTTTCTGCCCGAGTGGCCAGTATCGTCGTAAAAAGTGTGTACATAAAATAAAAGTAAATATCGCACTGTGGAAGTAAAGGCAACTAAAAGATTTAAAAGTCAAAAAAAAAGGATGAAATGCTACAATAGAAGACGATATCAATAATACAACAACAATGAATACAACATTACTAATCTATCAGATTATCAAAATTATAATCACATTCCTCAGTACACACTTTAAACTAGTTCAAAAGATATAACTGCACACTCCAATTTACATATTTTACGCAGTCAAAAGTCAGTTTGCACCACTGTGCGAATCAAAAGTCGAAAGTGCCAAACGCCGGCGAAATAAAATTCAATTAGGCTAAATGAAAACTTAATTCAATTGGCATGCGATACAAAAACAGTTGGCACTGCTGCTGGCTGTTGCCAACACTTAACCACGCACACTTGCCAGCCACAATGAAGCCAAAACTCCCCACGTGCCGCACTCCACACTTACCGTTTAGTACGTGCAGCACAATGGTGCGGGGGGCGCTGTTCGAGGGGCTGCACGTATAGTTGCCGGAATCCAGCTTCACCACGGCGGGAATGATGAGCGAAGCCGTCTGCAAGTACACAGCAACATCAATGAGAGAGACAGATATATGTGCATATGTGTATCAGTGTGTGTGTGTGTGTGTAGGGCAAGGCAAGGCTTGAGATGGCGAGACAGTTGCCAGACGACAGACGGCACAGGGGAAATGAGAAAAGCATAAGAGACGAAGCGTATGCAAAATGCTTGTGAACACTGTTAACGGAGCAGAAAGGGAGTGAGGGAGGGATGGAGAGAGAGAGAGAGAGGGAGATAATATATACAAAATATGCACACACTCGCACGATATTAAAAATTATAATTTGACGACACTGACAATTTTCGTCAGCTCGGTGAAAATTGAATAAAAATTTCCTTGGTTCGCTCGTGCAATTTGCGTAATGAAAACGCGTTTAATGAAAATACAGAGCGACAGTGCGGGCCGTAAAGAGAGCGGGGGAGTAGGGGGAGGATGAGGGGCAGATGAGGCTGGTCTGATGATAATGACGTGAGGCACGCCCACACGTGCGGTAAGCCACTTACCGTTATCTGTTTAATGAAACTGCTGCTTGGCAGCATTGTTGTTGTTGTTGCTGCTTCAGTAGTTGTTGTCGTTGTTGTTGTTGTCGTGCTAGGCTGCGATATCGTTGTTGTTCCTGCTGCTGCACTAGTTGTTGCTGTCGTCAGACCTGCATCAGCTGCTGCTGCTGCTGCAAATGTCAATATTGCCGGCGTGTCAGCTTCAGCAGCTGCCCCTGTGCCTGCACCTCCTCCATCGGCCCCTGCAGCTGCTGCCGTTGACATTGTGGCCGCTGTAGGCGTTGCTATGAGGGAGGGCGTGGCTAGCGTCGGCAACACATAGCCATATCCGGCCACGCCGGCACCATCACTCACAGCTATCGCATCGAGAATATACGAACGAGTTATGGCCGCTATATCATTTAGCGTGTCTCCTGCTGCTGTCGACGTTGCAGCCGTAGAAGTTGTCGCTGCTGTTGTCGATGCTGTTGTTGTCGTAGTCGTCGTTGTTGTTGTTGTTGTCGTTGTTGTTGTTGGCACTTCCGCTGGCAGATCGATGCGCTCAATTTCCGTGCGCCAACCGCGCCGATTATGCAAATAGATTTGCTTCTGATTGTAAAACCAATTAATGAAAAGTGGCGGCTCCAGAGCCTGGCTAATTATGCATCGCAGTTTCACTTGACTTCCGGCCTTCACATGGCGCGTGGACTCTCCAATTAATTCCGTTTTAGGTTCTGCAAGTGACAAGAGAGAGAGAGAGAGAGGAGAGAGAGAAAGAGAAGGAGAGTGAGATTGAAAAGGGAGCCTCAATTTAGTGAGGCGACTACAATCTGTGCGAAATCTGTGGCGGCACTTGCTGATTTATTGGCATGATCTGTGATTTATAGTTGAGGTCTCTATGTGCCTGTGTGTGTGTGTGCAGTTGCACTTGGGTTTGAGTTCAATTGATTATCTATCCGGCAGCCGGAAGAAGACACTCGACCTCGCAAACTTTTGCAATTGAAAGCGAAAGCACAATGCAGCAACATTTCAAAGCGGACCAACTTTTCGATTATCTCAATTCAGAGTTTCACTCAGCGGTCGATAGAAAGTGTCTATATATTGATGTATAGTATATATATACTATACATATACTATAAAATCACTTTCCTTTATCTGCAACTAATTGGCAAAGTGTCTTTTAAGATATAGATAGTATAGTAACATTTTAAATATAATTTAATATCTCTACTTGAGAAGATACCATTAACATATACAATACAATCAGTCAAGTAAATCTTTACACATATGTACATTTTATTAACATGTTAAGTGTAGAAATTCGCTTGACTAAATGTAGATTACTCTGCATTGCCTATATATCCTTTGTATGCAATATAAATACCGTCAATTCTCTCTTCTGATCTACTCACCCACAATACGCAGATGCACAATGGCGCTGGCTTTGGGCTCCGTAGATACCTGACACTCATAGGTGCCCTCGTCCTTGACCTGCACATATTTAATTTGCAGTGACCATCGCTCTGGATTTGGGGAGAAAACTGACTGAAAGCGCTGATCCGCAATGAAAGTCGTCTGATCCACGGTAAGAATGTGTCCGTCTCGCATGCGGAGCCACGAAATAGGCTTTTTTACCAGCTGTTTTACCTGGAGGGAAATCAATTAATCAATTAATGATTAGAAAACAATTTGTCAATATTGGGGACACATAGATTGCTATTGTAAAGTCGACTCAATTATGCTAGACTGGGTAACAATTGACTAACTGAATGATGTCAGCAAAAGTTTTCGTCTTAAAATACTTTGGCGTCTACAACAAAACAAAAGTGGGGAGGGGTGTTGGGAAGAGCACGGCGAACAGTAAACAATAACGGCAACAAAATGACGATTCATTTCTCTCTGTCGATAATGACAATAATAATTTGGAAGCAATTTTACAAGGCAGCCTCCGTTCGCGTCTGCTCTTCCATTTTCTATTGAATTCGACTCGCGTGTCGAGGATGTCTTATGTATGTGTAAGTGTGTGTGTGTAAGTGAAGGTGTTTGTGAGGGAGTGTATTTGTGGGTATGAGCATGTGTGTATTTATGGAGTGGATACTTCTCTCTCATTCCCTCATCTGTCGTTCTTATTATCGAAATTACACTTGGCACAATTTCTGATTTACTTTTTTCTTTGGAGCTCAAGTGATTTTATTCTTTTTGACAGTTGGCCCACAAGTTTCCATTGCTGTTTTTCGTGTTTCTAGCGACCAATGGAAATCAATAATTTATTGTTGCTATTGAGGTAAGAAGTTATCTAAGTTATAAATTAATGCCTTAAATTTTTAAAGCACCCTAAAAGTATGCAATGAAAAATTAAATTACCTCTGATATTTTAGTAATAATACTAAAAATAATAATAATATGTTTAATGATAATTATAGTAATATTTATAATTATAATTAAAATAATTTTAATAAAGATAATTATAAAAATAGTAATAATGCAAATTTGAATGATAAATACTATCTGTAAGGTTACTTTATCTCCCTCAATCTCTTTCCCTCTGCTAACTGACTTTTTCCACCGATGAAATCTATCTTTATACAATGCGATAACTCTAAATTATCATCTAATCCACTCAGTATTCTCTGATTCACTTTAAATTCCAGGCACACTTTGCCCACAGTGCCACCAACCCCCTCTCTCTGTCGCACACACAGCATTGTAATTGGTGCGGCAGGCGCTGGGGCAAAATGGCGATTGGGGGTCGTCGTGTCGTTGGCTGCGGGTCTGGCTCCGGCTGTGGTTGTGGCTGTGGCGGAGGCTGTGGCAAATGACAGTCTTTGAACTGCTGTCATCAACTACATTGTCGGTGTTGGCCACGGCCACGACGACAACGATGAGGGGGACGGAGACGTGGACGTTGCTTTTGTTGGGGGTCTGAGAGGTAGTTGGGGGCGAATGTTGAACGACGTCATGATTAGATACTATAATCATTTGTGTTTTATGTGCTTGTTGTTTTTCATTGTGGTTGCCTTTGGCCTGCCCTGCCTGTCGCCATGAAACTAAAAGTGTCTGAGGCACGCACACAAAAGGCCCACACCCACTAGAGCAGCCCCCTCCCGCCTGCGAGTAGGCCGACTGTTTGTCTGTCTGTCTTCGCCATAATTGCTGGCATTTCCGTAGAACTCCTGCTACTCCTCCTTTCATTGTTGTTGCTGTACGTGCTGTCAAAACTATATGAATATGCCGACCAGAAATGAGTACACAATACACCCATTGCTCACCCTTCCCCCTCCCTACAACCTTCTACTGTAGTCACTCGCCTCGAGGTTTGCTTAACACAACAGAAGAGTAAATTACTAATTCGCCTAGTCTATTTATCGTTCATTCTGCAGGGTAAACAGCAGTCGAGTATGTCCACTTGTTACTTGCTTTGTTTTGACTTATTTTCTGCGTTTATATTATGCATCTAGTGCGTAAATATTGATGCTAATATTCCAATAAAAAAGTGATAAGCATGTTTTTTTAATGGTGCCTATTTGAATACGCATTGATGAGATGCCAAACCGGAAAGAATCTTCCATAAACTTAGAGAATCATGGCGTATAAAGTGTAGCTAATTCCCGATTTGGCGCCACGTCTGTTCTTATCCTGTACAGTCAAGATTTTGCATATTCTAAGAACTGAGGTAAACAGTCTTCTTTACTAGCAGCATCTACTCGCCTTATTCCTGTCATTTTACTACTTAGTTATTATAATCTACCAACGGGGCAGGGAGAGTTTATTAAATGTTGCGGCAAGTGTCGAACGAACACAAAGGACGTTATTATCAGGCTGAGAGCATCGACATTATACTCAGTATTAAGTGAAGATGCTTATCCGGGGCGGGGTAGACAGGCAGTCGCTCGGGCAGCCAGCCAGGCACGCACAGGCAGTGCCATGGAGAAGCCGCAGAAAACGCTAGTAAAAGCCAAGGGAAACTCACAGTCCGCCGTCTATCGCCCCCTCACTCTGGCGTTGCTAGACATACGTGTGGTTTGGGGCTCAGGTCGAGACGTTGCTTTGGCATCATCTAATTTAAATTCCTCGCTTTCGCTTGGCTGCATAGGTTGTCTGGGCGTGGGTAGATTGCGCTTAATTTGCCAAAAAATTAATGGCCATATTTTTGGAGCATCGAATTTATCAAGATGCGCGCGCGTCTGTTTGCCGATTAAACATTGTTAATTAGTTGAGCCTGCATTTCTCAGCGGACACTGGGTAAATGTTATCATTGCATTAAAGTCGAGCGAGCCACCCGACGAATCTCCTCGCTGTCTAGTGGCACTTACAGTAGTTTGAAAAGTCGCTGTTGTTGCTGTTGTTGTTTTTGCTGTTGTACCCATATCATGGCAGACGGGAAGTTTCTTGCCTTTGCTGTCGTCAGCAACGTTTTGAAAAATCCAAGCCGAACCACCGAACGCACGCAGACAACAAAGTTTGCCCATAACATTTGCGAATTCTGTCTAAACTTGTTTGTAAATAATTTCTTTTATTTTGCCAATTTTTTCACACAACAGTACACCTCAAAGAGCCAACATTTCGCATCGCCCTCTTGGCCATATCCCCCCCTCCACTCCGTTGTATTTTTATTTTCATATCTGCCCGAAAAACTTTTCGCAGACTTTGCAAAATAACCCAAAATGAGGCAGGGGCCACACAAAAGGCAAAGTCGTTTCGCAGGAAGAGCAGTCAAGAAAAAGAATGAAGGAGAAGGAAGAGGAGAAGGAGGAGAAAGAGAAGGAGAACATCTCAAGTGCTTGCAGGCAAAGCATTTCTTTATTTTTTTGTGTTTTGTTGCTGTCGCTGTCGATACTCGTTCTACGTAACGCCTACGGTCTGAAATTTATTATTAATTGATTAGGTTTAAGCAGATTCGAAGACTGCGCAAAGTTACCGCAACGCGCGGCTGCAGGCCACAGCATGATAGCCCAGCCCTGGGCGAGGGATACCAAATTCGAATACAGTTTATCGGATAATCAATGCTTTAGCTATGTATCTTATATGCTGGCACTGAGGGCAGATAATGCGGTGCAAAATCATAATATATGAGCAGCATATGAAGTTGGGCAAGGAAGTGAAGTGTGAGTCTCGCATTTAGGATATATACATATAATAAATATGATATATAGTATAGATATGAAAGAACACATCACAATATCATTATGCATATTTTCACTGTGTATAGAGCACAAGAAAAGTTGAAAATATTGTTAAAATACTTGTAAAATCGCAGCAAATAAATCGCACTTTTGATTGAAGGTACACGAATTCTTATTTGCAGGTGTTTTCTTGCCTGCTGGGAGTTGTCTGCGGGGTAAGTCAAAAGTTCGTCCGTTACTTTTGTATACTTGACTTCATTTGAATAAACAGAAAAGTATTCGTTTGTGTTTCGAGCAGCTGCAACAGTCAAAATATTTGTAGTTAGCTCTTCTCTCCCTAACCGAACCCGGAATGGGAAGAGGCAAACAGAGTTTGTTGTAATTTCCTGTCCAAACAGAGTCGCTACGACTCTGCGCCAATTATAATGACAATAATGATAATGATAATGCCTGTGCTTGTAATTATAATGATCATCAGCATCATAATCATGATGCCAGCGCGTTGCAGGCACTGCGCCAAGGCGCGTAACTAAGTTATTAGCGGATGGACCTCGGCTGCCATCGCCAGGCAACGCGCACACAGATACACGCAAAGACACACACATACTCGTATTCATGTATGGCTCATGCCACACCCAAAATGCTGCATGCATATGTATGTATGTGTGTGTGTGTTTGTGTGAGTCGGGACTATATAGTTTGCACTGGAAGTAGCTGGAGATATTTGGGTCAGCTTCGCAACTGGCGCTGCCAGGGGCGTTTGAATTGGGGTCTTCGGGGCGTGGCAGCGGCAATTTCCGGTTTGTTTTCCTTCAGTTCCGACAGTGCAGAGCGTAAATTAGTTCAAAGCGTTGCAAAGTTCAAACCAGTACTCCTACCCCTCCCCCACTCTTCCCTCTTTTAACTCTTACTTTCTTGTTCCCTTCAACAATTTTGCCTCTGCTAACGCAACCAAGCGAGCTCTGCATTATCAGCTGCTTATTTAAAATTATCAATATGATTATTAAAAGGAGAAACGCTTTGTCAATATTTTTGTTATTTTTACGCTAACAAAAAAAAGTGTAATGAAAAACGGGGGCGAGTAGAAAATACCTCAACGTTTTCCGTACAAAATAAACAACGAGTGGGGGGCGCCCCGTTGATTGGATTCCAGCAAAATCAATCAACTTTTCATTTGGTCACCCCCCACCCAAAGTACCCCACCCCACTTCCTATCTGGCTGGGGCTTGGTCAACAATTTAATATTGTATTCAAGCATTATTTGGCATAGGGATCAGGTTTATGCAAGTCATCGATAAGGGCCAAAAAAGCAAAGACGAAGCAGAGTCCAAAATAAAAACGACAATCAAAAAATATGAAAAATATATTCTGCATAATCGAGGGTCCTCGACCTAAGTACCTCAGAGAGTCGGCCAGGTGTCGGAGAGTAATAAGAAATCAAAAGGAATCCTGCCCAGCTTTAAGTGCAGCAAATTAATTTTACTCATACTTTGATTATTATCGTTGTATGTAAATATTCTGAGAGCTAAGTATGCTTGATAGAGCAAAATAAAGTAGGAAAGAAGGAACGCTTTCCCAGCTGTCAATTATTATAATTTATTATTATTATAATTATTATATAATTCTATTATAATTCTCAAAAACTTCGAGACTAGTTTGCGTTGCACAACACGGACACACGGACACACGGACAGTTCCAGTTCATTTCCTCTGTTAATGCTGATTCAGAATATATATACTTTAAAGGGTCGAATATGTCTGCAAGGTGAGTTGCAAACTTCTAAACGAATTTAAATATTCTCTGCAATACAAATATCACTATAAATATATTAAATTTAATATCCATTAAAACAATAGTAATAATTTTATATTAACAATAAAATCATAAAAATTAAGCAATTAGAATATTAATAATAAAATCATTGTATGCTTTATTCATATTATTAAATTAAGAAAAGTGCTTTACACTCTTATTAACGAAGAAAACTAAGACACTGCAGAGTTGCTCGCTCTGCTCCGTGGAGAATCATGATGATAGGCATGAATTGATATTATCTGGCTCAATGACATGTATTTGCGATTCCTTATCGAATCAATTAAAGCATTAGGAGTGAGTGCGTATAGGTCTGTGTGTGTGTGTGTGTGTGTATGTGTGTGGGGCCTATTCAAAAGCCACATATCAGGAATTAGCTCTCCCCTCCCTGAGGGCCTAGTAATGACTTCTTTTGTGCCCCAACAGCCTTTTGTGCACTGTGCCAGAGTAATCTTTTACACAAACAAGCCGAGCCTCTTGCTCTGCCTGGCCCCTTCTCCTCTGACATGGAGGACTGGCAGCTCATTTGGCACGCATTATGGACTGTTAATTAAAGGGATTTCGGATAGGGGATTCGGTATACCGCGTGCGCGTCTACTTACATTGCAGGGCAGATAGGCGTGGGTGCCCGCTTGGCTAATTATTGTTTGGTAATCATCTATTGTTGGTGGCGGCTTTAGTGTTGTTCTTGGCGCTGGTCGACGTGTCGTTGTTGTTGTTGTTGTTGTTGTCGATGGTGTTGCTGTTGTTGTTGTTGATGCCTCGGTTGCTGCTGCTGGTGTGTGTGTTGCTGTTGACACTGTGCCCGCCTGCGCTGCGACGAATGTTGAATTGCTGCCGTGCATGTTGCTACTGTCGTAGATGTTGCTGCCGTCGTTGGAGCCACTGCTGCTGCTGCTGCTATGGGGAACAAACAATGCCTTGTTCTGCGTAATTTTGAACTTGTGTTCGTCCAATTTGTGCTCGTCCACGTTTCTATTGCTCATAATGAGATTCGCTTCCATTGTGGAGCCAGTTGCAGTTGCAGCTGCTGCTGCTGCTGCTCGTCCACGTTGATCGCTATGGTTGCTAATGTTATTAATGTTGTTGCTGGGCGCATTGGCTGCGGCAACTGCAACTGCTGCTGTTGCATCAGCTGCAATCGATGTGCTCCGATTTGTTTGCATTGTTGTTGCTGTTGCTGCTTCTGCTGCTGTTGTCGCCATTGTCTGTTCGCCATTTGCTTTTGAAATTTGCGCTGTCGCCGTTATTAATGACTGCGATTTGGCCAATGTCGCCGCCGCTCTCTTTGATTGACTTCTATGAGATGTGATGTCATTTGTTGTCTCGCTCTTTAATATTGACGGCGATTTGGATATCGCCAACTTCGACTTTGTCACAGTCTCCTCCGTCGCCATCGTTGTCGTTGTCCCGTTGCCCAATTGTTCTGCTGTTGCTGTAAAGAGAGAGAGAGAGAGAGAGAGGAAGAGTTAGTCCAAGACAGAGACAAAGCAGTGTGAGTGTTAATTAATGACTTTGTGTTTTGTTTGCAGCTTCCAGCTCAACGTTGTTGTTGCCCTTCTTAGTCCCCTAAGCGGCTTACATATTTCAAATGCTCCGATCCCATTTATCTAATATGCCAGCAACAATTAAAACGATTTACGGCCTTCGATTTTAATCACCGACTCTGTGAATTGTATCTACGAAATACAGTTCAATAAATTACTCGCCGATTTGCCTTTGATGAGATTCCAGTAAGTTTTGAGTGGTTTCCCCTCCCCCCACACAGCACAGGCCTCGCTGCATGTGCCATGTATTATAACAATTACGAAATTAATTAGCTAATTACACCCAAGGACGGGCAGTAAGTGGACTTCGCATTGTTTTGCATAATTTAGGCTGAAGTATTTACAGCGCAAAGCTCCAATTTCAATTCGAGTGCTCAAGAAAACTTTCGCGTGGCTTTAGTGAAAATTCGGTGTATAAACTGGAAGAAGGTTGTGAAGTGACCAATTATGATACAAATTGAGTTGGTTTTCGTGGCGTTTGTTTGCCTGGAAACACACTTAAACACATCACATTAATGCGCTTAGAATTATTAACTCGAGAAGTTGAGAACTCGCGGTACATGAGCTGTTTAATCTTTAGATGATCGATAAGTTGGAGAATGATGCCATTTAGATTCCCATTAAAGAGATAAATCAAATTTAATGGACAAGTGTGCATAATATACCTGGATTATCGCTCACTCACACTCACACACACCTGTCGATAACTGAGTAAAACGAATGGCAACAAAAGTAGAGGAAATTGCTTATAACTCATGCACCTTTGGCACCGGTTAGCGGTCCATGTGGGACACGAGGACGAGGGCGCTGCAGCTGCGCGTAAATTTGCCAAATTGTTGCCATAAATTTTGTAACGAGAGCAGATAAAAACCCAAAGTGCTGGATACAGAGAGATGTGGCTGCCCCAACGACACACTAAGTATGCAAATTTAAAGAAATTTTCAGTAGAAAATGTTGCATTTTCAACTGACTTCGTGATTACAGGGTATGTATGCAAAGGAAACTCTGTCAGGCTGTAGATAAGGCAAGCACAGACAAATGCCGAAGCACTTGAATGCCACTTGCCACTTGCCACTTGCCTGTGCTGTGATTTCATCCACTTTTCATTTGCCACATTTCATTTCCCATTTCCCGTTTTGCCACTTTCCTCAATTTAATTAATATCGAGTGCAATTTTTAATTTGCAGCAAAAGTTGCTCGCTAAAGTTTTCCACTCTGCAATAGGCAAAAGAGAGAAAGAGAGACAGGCAGATAGAAAGAGATAGAAAGAGCAACATTCAGTGCTCGCTCGGGCAAGTTACTCATGAAACTTTTAACGTGCTCTACGCTGCGTATGAGCAACTTATGGCTGAAGGCCTCACACAAAGTTGAGCCCCGTTAATTAAGTAATGCGCCGCGCAAAGCGCAACAGTCGCACTCATGTTTGTGCCTGTTCGCTGGCTAAGCAGATTGCCAGTAATTGAACGCTGATGGGCCCTAGCCTCTTAACCCGACTGTCTAATCAGGCGGCCCAAACGCGGCTCAGCCTCGAGTGCTGCGCGGCACTTCAAGTAAATGCAAAACTCGACGCGGCGGCAGCTCTTTATGGGCCTATGTATTCATGTGAATGTGTGTGTGTGTGTCCGTCTGTGTGTGTGTGTGTGCGGAGGCCATGTTATCATGTTTTATGTTTATGCCTCGTGTACGTGCAATAAAGATAAAGCGATTTCGTATAAAAACTTTTTAATTGCCTGCACTAATGATGCACTGCAACAACTTGATCATAATTATAATGAAGCTAACAAGACGGCCGAGAGCACAGTGCACGCACAGTCCGCAGTTAAGGATAAATAAATATGAAAATATTAATAAATTAAATAATTAAATTGTTAATTGATGATTTGGAGATTTCTTTGTGTGTATTCTGTCGGAAATTTAATTTTATTGTCAAATATTTTAAATGTATTTTTGACTACATTTATTTATGACTCTAGAAAGTGCGCGGCCCCTCTGTTTCAAGAAAATACCCACTTTTTTGTCTCTCTGTCCCATTGTACGCGACGCGGATGCCTCAACTCATTAACCGCAAACAAGTTGAGCGACCAAACAGCTGCCGTCTTTGAGGCAAGTTCAGGGCACATAAAAACGAAACATGAATATTCCTTGGGCGGCAGTGAGGGCGTGGCGGCAGGCAGAGAATGCGGAAAAAGAAACGAGGCAAGAACAAATCAAACCGGCGTAAAAAAAAGTGCAATAAAACAAGTGAATTACTTGAAAGAGACGCGCCAGGGCAGACAGTGAGAGAACGAAAGGAGGAGAGTGAGAGAAAACAGAATAATAAAGCGGAATATTAAGAAAAATATCACTTAAGAGGGGCGACAACACAGCAGAAGGAGCTGGAGCAGCAGCAGCAGCCGCAGCCTTAAAGTATGCTACGAAAATTTGCTTAATCTGTGCACACCAAAACAGACCAAAGTACCAAACTAAAAAGTTGTAAAAAGTCGCGCACACTGACACACTGTCACACACACACAGACACATACACACACACACGCAGATATACTCGCAAATTGTGCACAAAGTAAAATATAAAAAGATAAAATGACGCGCGCAGTTGCCACGCCAAGCTGAAGACATTGACTGCAGCGGGTGGAGATGGGATCGTGGTGGGGGCAGTACCAACTTAGTCCCCACTCCCCCTCCGACTTGACTCACTTGACGGCAAAACTTGCGTAATGAGGCTCGACCAAGCGACTAAGGCGACTCAATGACTACGACTCTGATGGAGACTGGAGGATTTGGATTCAGTGCGGGATTCGGATTCAAGAATGGGAATAAGAGTGGGACATAAAAAGTGCTTCGTTCCCAGTGAATTTACTGCTGTAAGCGTTCTACAACTGTGCAAGGCACCCCGCAACGGAGTCACAAAGTGAACACTAAAATTAACCAGCTAAGCCCCGTGGGCATTTTAGGAGCAAGTGTACCAATAAAACCGTCTGACAGACAGGCGGGCGGACTCATAAGTAAGTAGTACCAGCACATGCATATTTCATTAGGCTACACTTGGCGAAAAGTTTGTGGAGAAACTTTGCGCTTGCCGCACAAATTACACATTTCCTTTGAGGGAAAACTCAAAAATCCCTGGGAATTCTGAGAAAGTGCAAACAAAATGTAAGCGAAATATGAGAAAGAAACTTTGAATGAAAAAATATGAACGAATGAGAACATATTTTTTACTTTTTGGGTACAATTGAAATTATGTTCTTTCTGCTACCAAACTAAGTCAACCTATCAAGTTCATGTGAAGTTTACATTACTTTCAAAATGATGATGATGCGGCATGCCAAAGTTGTTATACCCTTTAAATCATTCTAAAGATGTGAAATAGTTACTTTGTGAAGAAGAAGTTAAGCTCTAATAAGGAAAGCATTAATGGAAAGCTACAGTTCACCTTAACGGAAGCTAGAAAAACAAAACAGATTTTTTGTTTTCATTGATCTTTAAAATTAATATTAACTAGAATTTAAAGTGTTCATTATTGTAAACAAAAAAGTAATGAGAATGAATTTATGTACACTATGGAATCACCAAGTTAATGTATTATATAATAAATGATATGATAACCTAAGACACAAAGTAACTGTTAAAAATACCCAAGACAATCTAAATAAATTTGCAAAAGGAATTTAAAATGCACAAAAAATCTGATTACTCTACTCAATTCTTTTCCATAATTTCATAAAGTACCTTTTTATTTACTTCTTATGAACATATTCTGAGTGATTTTGCCTTCGACTTTCCCTTGACACTGCGCAACCAAGCAAATTTCCACTTGAATTCATTGAGCACTCTCTCCCAGCACTTGTGCTTTTTCTTTGCGTGTAACTCGGGCCCACAACCAACGTTCGTCGCCCTATCATGCCGTCTGTCTCGCTGACAACAATTCGACACTTTTCCTAATTATGATGGGCATGTTGTTGAGATGATGATGAAAGTGGCCTCCGCCTGTGATGCGCTGTGCCCGATGGTGTTGCTCGTTGGTCGTGTAATCTCCTCTGCACACCACAGAGCCGGACACTCTCATCAAACGCCTGTCGTGATGGTGCTAATAATGATGAAGGCAATGGCTCCTGCTACGGCACCAGCACCAGCAACGGCACCGGCACCATCAGGCACTGCTGCTCCCTCTCTTCCCTTCTGTAATTTGTGTAATAATTGCGCCTAAGCGTTTAAGTCAAGCATGCCAGTTGGGTGGCCAACCAATGGCATCTCGTGGGAACTGATGTCTGACAAGCCGGTTAGGGTAGACAGAGTACGTTGGGGGAAACTACGGACAGACTGCCCGGCACAGGGAGCAAGGCAGCCGAAAAGCCAAGCAAGACAACAATGAAGAACAACGCGACGCGACGAGGCTGCCAAATGCCTGCGGCCTGTGGCCGTGGAGCACTGAATGAGTTGGTTAGCGAGTGCCCAAAAATGCCTGGGTCGTTTTTTCTTTTTTTTTGCGGATTGCATGGAGTGGCAACTGGCAAAGGGTCGGGGATGGGTGGCGCGCTACAAGCACTCAATGTTGCTCTCGACTTGCTGCAGAATTTGATTAAACAAAAGTAAAAGTTTTCCAACTCGCGCAGCCACTTTCTGCTGTTGTTGTTTGCCTGTTTTGATTGTTCGACTTGGTCGCATTTTTATATAGTACTCTTCACACAACAACTCACTATTGTTGTTGTTGTTATTGTTGTTGTTGTTGTGCAATTGTAGAGGCAACTGTAGCATTTGGCTCTCCACTTTCATGGCCAGTAATCGGAAAATAGGGGGAAAAACGAAGAGGGGCGGAACTCACATTCGGAGCCTGGCTAGAAAGTCAAATTTGCCAGCATTTAACACAATTTGCCAGTAAGTCGAAGAGGCGAATTGCCGCAACCCAGTTGCTGTTCAATTCGAAGCATATTGCATACAATTTTCCTCCTGCATACTTCTCCAGTGAGAAGTGGCCAATCGTTTGATCGAATTTCGGTTTATTGATGAAAATGCTGAGAGTCCCTTTTTGCCTTGCACTTTGCTTTGGCTCTCAGTACTGCACTTTTCCGATTTGCTATTTGTATTTGCCTTTTGCAATTTCATATTTTCGTTTTCAAGTCTAATTACTTTCTCCCTCCCCTTTCTCTCTGCCCACTTCAATTGCTTTATACTCTGTAGTTTTGTTCAGCATGTAACTTTTTGCCAATACGCGAAGGAAGTCTCCAAAAGTTAAGAGTCAACTTTCGTTTGTTAATTTGTTAAGCTTGAAGATGCGAGAAGAAGAACATAGTGAAGTGGATAATTCAATTTTAATTGGGTGTGAGCCATCAAGACTTAATTGCTGCCTTTAATTTCACATCTTAGGCTTAAGCAACTTTCCCTTTTTCTCTTTTCCTCATCACTATTATCATTTTCAAAAATAATTCTCTTTCTTTGGCATCGTTTAACTGACGGCTCTGACTTGCTGGCACGAACGAAATTTAATGTTAGGTCTGAGGCCAGACGACTAGACGGAATTCCATTTGGCCTAATGCGTTGTGTATCTATGCCAGCTCAAAGTTGACCAAGAACAATGGCGAAGCAAGAGAGAAATCAAGTTAACATAGCAGAAAAATTGAGAATGTCTGCTAAAAATATTCAGCAAGGCGGCCCATGGTGCGGAGAATGTCTTGAACCGTATCCACCTGTCCGCAAAATGCTTTTAAGCTGCGCATTTCAAATTATTCTTTACTGTTATCTACTCACTCAAACCGTTGTACAAAGCACTAGAGCGGAACGGGGAATACAAAATTTGATGTGGCCAAAATCAGATTTCGGACATTATGCAAACTTACCCGACGAGCTAGGAAGATGCGGCAAGAGCAGCAGCTCAACTAGGATGAGGGTAATCAATCCTGGCTGGGGGCGCATGTTGCCCGGCTCTCTATTAAAAATGGCTGGGCGAAATTAATAATCCTTGTGTGTCCGCTGCCTCGTTGTCTCGGTGGCTGCAAATCCGCTTAACTGGGTCACATGTGCCGCGGCGCAGGGCGATGTGGCAGGAATACAACGATTGCCGCAGGCTGGCGCCGCCACTGCCGCCGCTGTCGCGAGGCAATGCGCAACGGTTATATATACCGCCTCAATGCAGCTGATATCGGGCTGCCGTTTATATCTCTACTTCGGGTGAAGATCGCGTTTGGTATTTAGGCTAATGTGGTGGTGGTGGCAACTCTGGCACTGGCTCCGTCTGTAATTGATTTCACACACAATTGCTGGCTTAGCATGTTGCCGAATTGCATCTGCCCAATGTCAGATGCCACAGCTGCCACAAGAACGGCAATAACAACAACAACGAGAGTAAGAACAGAAGAAGCTTAATATAAAAGTGGATATAAAACTTAGAGGCAAGCGTACTGCGTACTGAGAACTGGGACAGGCAGAAACATGTGGCCGGTTTTAAATATTCCCACAATGCGCCAGGCAAGCATCACCAGCAGCAGCAGCAGCAGCAGCTTCGTTTCCTTTGGCCTTTGTGGCACGTTGCGGCCGAGTTATTCGTTTTTCTATGGCAACGTTCTTGCGCAAAGTCCCCGCTCTGATATGTTTGTGTGAGTTTGGGTTAAGTTATGTGGCCACTGTGGCATTAGCCGCTGGCCAAACGTTCTGCAAATCCGATTCGCCATCGTTAGGAAGGAGGAGAATAAGTTTCCTTGTCGCTGGCTAATTGCATAAGTTGTACGAACTGTGCCCGTTGAGAATCATGTGGAGCGAAGCATTTTGCACTGGCATTTTCACAGTGCGCTGCAAAATATGCCATGCATTTTTGGCGAATTTCAACAGAAAACGATTTTCAGCACACATATATGTCCGTCTCCCTCTTGCGGAGTGTCTGTGTGTGCGAGTGTGTGTTTGAGCATTCCGTTTGGCCGAATGGCGTTAGCTCATCTTTCTTTTACGGTCGAGACTATTTGGCATTAACGAAATTTATTTATGCGGGTGTTTAGTCGGGCGTAAAAGGGTTACATATGGTCGGCAAACACGCCTCCTCACACACACATATGCACACACACACATGTGGAACGTGCACAGACAGTGGAAACTTAGCAAAGCACAACACGCTCGCTTACGAATTGAAAGGATTTGGATTTGTATTTGTATTTGTGTTTTGGATGCTTGGCTGGAATAGGTGTAGCCCCATGAAGTCTGCTCGACGTCTCAGGCAAAGCCCAAGTTTGTTTTGCCCTCGCCTTGTGTTGGGAATAATGATTTAAATGCCGTTCGGTTCGGCCTTTGTTTTGTGCCACAGCAGAGGGAACGGGCGTGAAAGGGGGAACGGGTTTGAGAAATGCCAGGACAATCATAAGTAATGGGTAGACGGGAACGAAGAAGATCTAGAGAGCTGGGTCAATGAAGCGTTAACGCAAATGTTAAACAAATGTAATGTTCTGGACGAATGAATTGTCGGCATTAGGGCGAAGGAGCCTCTGTTCCTCTTCCTGCACCAAATCCAATTGTTGTTGTTGTTGCTTTGAATGATAACGTAAATAATACTAAATTGATTGCACAAACAAAACAGCAGCAGGAAGTGTAAATGATTTAACACAATTCCCGCTTCTGTCTGTCTTTGCTACGCCTTCAACTTGGCTTCTGGTCTCTGGTTTCTGTTCTCTGTTCTTCGTGCTCCGTTCTTTGCCTGTTCTGATGCTGTTTTAGTTGCTGTTGTTGTTGTTGTTGTTGTTGCGGGTGCTGTGCGGCACAAGTAGCACAGAACGAATGGCGAATTTTGTTGGCCGCCCAACCGGAAACAGTATTTTGTGTCTTGTAATTCAGTTTATTGTTGCTACACAATTTATTTATTTACGTTTCGTCTTTATTTCTTCTTTATTTTTGTTTTTATTGATAACAAATATTGAGTTTTTTCTAGCATGTGATTTTTACGACTTCTATTTGTATGATAAATAATAAATGCGGCAAACATCTGTATCTTAAAGACTGACTAGACAACTAATGCTTTAGCCAAAAATAATAGGCCTGTGATTTCTTGAGTATATTCACAAATGAAAATTGATTTAATTACAGAGATAGATATGAATAGATCACAAATTGCTCTTGGAGATAAATACATAAATAAAATAAGTAAATATATATGAAATGTAACCTAACATAATACACAAATAAATCCAAACACACTTTATAAAAATACTTGAAGTTTTATAGTTTGATCACACATCCATTTAATCTTCAAAATGTTTCTTAATTAATTAATTATTAATCTTAATTAATATTATAATAGTTTTGTTTTTATGTTTTTATTTAAATATAATAACGAAAGTGAATTTTAATATGGTTTAGTCTATTGAAATTATTTCACACACTTATTTAAAAACTTTTAAATATTTCCCGATGTAGTTTTCGTCTAGTGAAAACCGTCTTTTTTAATAGATTATAAATGTTTAAATAACACTGTCTCAATTTTTATGATTACTCCTTTTTTTTAGTAAACAACCGAATTCAGATAAACAAACAGAGCGACCAATTGATTAGTTAAAATTTATAGTTTTATGTTTTAAGCGCTTTAAATTAAACACCGCACCAGCTAATCACCTTCGATTTAGCTTGCGCCGAACGATGTACGCGCGACACCGGCTAAAAGGAAACTAAACCTAGCGCCAAAGCGATAAGATGTTACGGATGCTGTTCTGTTAACTTGCGCCAACAGCTGTAAGCACAGTCAACAGAATGAGAGAGAGCAAGAAAGAGAGCACACTCGCGAATGAGAGCCAAGCTTACATTACCGATTCGGTCCCGGTTCCGATTACTTTAACAGCTGCCGCTGTTTACAGTGTGAGAGCTACCAGAGAGCGGGTAATTTTAACCTGCCTGTTAGCTTACATAAACAAATGCAATTATTTGTTTTTGAGTGTTTTTGTTATAAAATATTTATTACAGCATTTTACACCTGCTACAAATGACTAATTAAGGTTTTAACAGCAACAGAATTACAGAGATAACTGTAATCCGACAAAACGAATGACTCCAGCATAATCATAATAGCAATTAATTCCCACTGAATGCTGGCAATTTACATGCGAAATGTAAAAGAAAGCATTCTTACACCCTCACACACAGCTACAGCAGCTTAACAGTGCGATAACATAATTTCTCATTAACGTCAAGCCGGCAAATTGGGGTCTGGCATCCCAAAAAACAACAGGGTGCAGAAGGGAATAATGGCAACAACAGAAACAAAAACAAGAGGGGAAAACATTGGGCAAGGCAGGCAAGTGCAGGCGCGTTGAAGGAAAGTAGGACACGCAGGCAAAAACAATAACAAGAAAACAGCAAAGCAAACGTGCGAAGCACAAGGATAAACATAATATTCGAATGCAGCGTTCAGCTTGGCAGAACATACAAAAAGTCAACCAAAAAGGAAAACAAAAGACCAAATTATTATTCAGACATACTACAGGCCATAGATGTCGCCGCCAACGAAAGCATCCAGAACAGCGGAAGAGTGGGAGCAGAGAGAGACCTGAAAGAGAGCGCCAACAACTGCGTGGAATGGTGATTTGAGAACAATGCATTAGAAGGGGGGCAAAGTGCGAAGCCTTTGCATAAAATTCAATTTGTCGTGTGCAACAGCCATGAATATGCCGAACTGCCGAGTGAGCTTAAGCCTCCGCTGCTGATGCTGCAGCTGACACTGAAGCCCACACATTTCGCTGTCTCTCAGTCTGTCCGACGGTATATAACACGGCCATCTCTCTCCCTCTCTCTCGCACGTGCTCTCGTTCGCTCACTCGCTCACTCGGTAATGTTGCAATTGATGTAGTTGCAGTTGTAGTTGTTGTCGCATGCAGCGACTCTGGCGTAACATATGCGCGAAATTACTTGCAGGGGGATGTCCTGTCCTGTCAGTGACAGCATCGTCCTGGAACTGGTTCCGGTTCTGGTTCGAGAACATGCACATATAAGCCCGTTTTTCTTACATCATATTCCAGCAATTAAACCCATTTCACACAGCGTTGGCAAGCGAAAAGCGACCCCAAAAACACTTGAACTAGACACAATTGAAGTGTGCGCTCTGTGGCAGCAAATGAATGATAATCAGCCAGAAAATTGAGTCCACCACTGGGGGGGGAGGGACTCGAAGGGGGACTCTCTGTGTTTGTCGTGTGTTTGGCCACAGCATGTCCAAAGTTTTAAGTGGATTCAACAGTTGAATGTTGTCCTTGTTGTTGTTGGTCAACTTGAATGAGTTTTTCAGAAAATGCCACAATGCACCACAGAAATTACGCATACGCAGTGTGCTCCAATCGAAGTTTCAATGGCAAAACTTATATGGAGAATTGAATTAAATCTCTTGCTGCTCTTCATTATTACTTTTCACGAATTTATTTATGATCAGGAATACATATAATTTTAATCCTTGTAAAGATACATATACATATATATTATAAGGGACAATCTGCTTTCAATATGTGTTAGCAGTGTCAACTCTCTCTGCTGTGGAAAACTGCATACACACGCTATCGACTGACACTTAATCAAGCAGTTTTTAAGTTAGAGATTTGTGCCCTTTCTCTTATACTCACACTTCTGCACACCTTTCGCTTTTACGAGTCATTAATCACGGAGATTTGAAGAGAGCAATAGGAAAAAAAATTGAAATTTAAAATGCGTAAAGCTACTTGATAGATAAAAGAATGTCCGCTCAAATGGGTCAACTGGCTTAATGCGATTAAATTGGACGCTTTTGTGATTACACAGAGATAATCAAATGAAATTCGAAAACAGACGTTGCAAAAAATCGGGTGAAAAAATACACAACGAAGGAAGGAACGAGTAATTAAGCAAAAAATGAGCGAATAAAGAGAATGAACTTGCCGGCGAGTGCGACATTTGCTGCACTTTAATTAAGTTTTGGGCTTAGCGCACAACGTCCGTGGCGCAGTACGTTGATATTACGTATACGTATACGTAAGCGTACACGTACACGTATTCGAACTCATGGCGGAACAGCTGGCGGGTGCACGAGTCAACGCAAACAATTCATGTCAATTAATTGTATCTGCAGCTCAGACGGTTGAAACAATGCTCGAACTCAACCACAGTGGGGAGAAACATGGCGACAACTAGCACAATACATATAGATTACGATTACCGGGCCAAACAAATGACCGCAGACAGCCGAGGGGCGCAGGAGACTTGCTAAAACCTTAAATTGAAAACAGAAAATCGTGAACAGAAAATGGAAAACTGAAAACGAAGAGCTGCACAACGGAAAACTCAAAACGGCAAACTGTAAACGGTAAACTGTAAGCGGAAAACTGAAAACAGAAAACAGACTCCGCAACAATTTGCAATTTGCCCCACAACATGAGCTAATAACTGCCACTGGTCACGCTTGCGGCACAAACTTTATCCATTCGTTTTAAGGCAAATAAATTCCATGCTTCGTGTGTCGACTTGTCTGGTTTAGCGACATGTGGCAAAACTGTCGAAAATTTCAGCAAGAGATAAACGCAATTAATTCTCAAATTTATTCGATATCAACTGTGCAAAACATTGCTCTGCTTCACCCACCCACAAGTTGTTTCTGCTGCTGTTGCTTCTGTTGAGCATTAACAGTTACGCAGCAACAACAAATGCAGAACAGACAGACAGACGGACTGACAAACAGCAGCATTAGCCACAAGTGTTGTTTGCAGGCTAGTTCGTGGATGGCTAGTACAGGAAGCAAATAAATTACTGTAAGTTCTAGAGAATAAAACTAAGTGTTTTCTAATAATATAAGTACATTGTACACAATTCAAATGACATAGTTACGGTATCTACTTAACTTTTTAACTAGAAGTATATTAATAACAAACGTCAATACATGTTTCTCAATGAAATATTAAATTCTTTTGCTTTCTTCAGTGTAATCAGTGATCAGATAATTTAAAATATATGATAATCTCTTATATTTAGGTCCTTCCTCGGTGAATTGTTGCATAACAGGGATATACAGCCACTCGGAGAGATTATCATGGCTAGTTCGACTCCCCTATTAAATATGATGCACATAAAAATACCTTAAAGCCTCGGAGATATTTAATATATCCTATTGTAAGGGACAATACCAGTTGGCAGTCCGTGTCGATATTCAACAGCGGCATAACATTATATCATTTGGTTTACTGGCAACCTTGAATAATTTGGTTTACTGGCAACCTTATTTTCCAGATGAAGAAGCACAAGCACTTTAACTACAGACGCCAACATTTAATAAGTTAATCATTTCACTTGCATATACTGGCATATACGCGCCTGTGAATAAACAGTTGTATTTAAACAAATCTAAGATTAAATAAAAAAGAACTCGGCTGTAATATAGAAAAAAAAGTGGCGACCGAATGGCAACAGATAAAGAAACTAATACAAAATCATTTATAGTATTTATCGATATATTTTGTGTATATTCCCGTCTCAACCTAAGCTAGGATATCATTCAATTGAATTAGATCGAAATTAAAAATCCGAGTCGATTTAGTATGTTATAATTTTTTATAGTATATGTTATATACATATATGGTAAATGCTAAATGTATGAAAAGTGGATTATTGTGTAAGCAGGTATTGCACGAGCATGGCCATTAGTTCGAGGGTACGCCATGGCAAGTGAAAGGTACTCCCACACTTATCGCATTCACTGACATGAATGATATCATACTCGGTGTTGTACACGAAACGCAAATATTTGCTGAAACTACTGTCGTCTTTTTTACAACTTTCGGCCACCAAGTTGGTGACGTAGAGATGAAACGGGAAACAGTAGAGCTTCGATTCATTAAATTTGACGACTTTGGTTTTGCCGTTCCTCGTGCATTCGAACATTAATGTATCTATCACCTGAATCTTGTTACAGTAGTGGAGTGCGGACCTTTTTATCGTGATTAAACTCGCCGTCCGGTCCTCGCTGAGGTATAGAGACACAATCTGGTTTGGTTTGAACAGTGGAGAGCGTGTTACAATAAACATCTTGGGCGTTACTCTGGTGCAACAGATGTGGTCCATATGAATTTCATTTTGGACCAATTTTAAACAGTTTTCTGATACGTTTAGCGTAAAAGAGCTGAGCTGCAGTGAAAGCATCAGTGCAACCAGCAGCAGAACCCGAGCGAGGATCATTTCGTCTGTCTCCGTTTACGTTGCCTTTTCTAGTTTCCTGTGTTTTTTTCTGAATACACACAATCCCGCCTACTTATGCCGTGTCGAGAATCAGTTTAATCAGTAAATCACCTAACTGCTAAGTCCTTATCCACATTTGCCTTATGACTTAAATCAATTATTGACTTTAATGGAATGAACTTAAGAACTATTTAAAACAGTACGCAAATTATTATACAAGCAAAAAAATAATTTAACAGAGTTACTATCAGTTGGATCGACTTCTATGTATTCTACTGTTTCTTTTTAACTTACCCTATCTAGTATGTATATATATATCGTAGGGCTTAGATAGCAGTGCCAGAAAACTGTAGAAAATATTTATCTTTTTATTTTTGGTTTTTCCTTTTTGCTTTTGTGCACTACCCAACCCAAATAAAAGAGGAAAATATACCACAGTAAAAAGTACAACAACAACTTTACTCTGTTGCTCTATTTGCAGCATTCATGGTGTGTGTTTTGTGGAGACTCTTGTGTGTGTGAGTGTGGGGGTGAGTAGAAGTCATTTTATTGTTTCCACTCAAAATGGTCAAATGGGAATTTGTTTTTACCATTTTTTGTTGCCGTGCCTTGCGATTTGCCTAAAGATTTAGATTGAGCTGTCGAACAAGTTATTGGGGATTTTATCAAAATGGAAGTTCAAAAACTGGGACAGTGCCCAGTGCCAGTGACTAGCGGTGTATCATGTTAAACAAGGCGAGACGATAGGCCGACACAATTCAAATGATTAGAATAATCGCCCAAGGTGTTCACAAATGTAGAGCTCAGTGTAAGATTGCTAAACTGGCAACCCTTCAATTTCAGAGGCATTCAAAAGAACTTTATTTCTCTCACTTGGTGCATTTTGAAGTGAATTTTATGCCCTCTGCTTTTGGCTAAAATGGTGATTTGGGAATTGCAAATGAGTTACAAACGCTTGTATTCGGTCTTAAAATAAAAAGCCATATGTAATTTCCATTGGGATTGAATATTATCATTTAGAAAACATTTAATTGGATCGACTAATGCAAATATTTGCCATGTAAACTTGTAAAGTTTACTTATGTAGTTTTGCCAAAATAGAAAGAACGCATAAACTAACATTTTTAACACATGAAATGTTATTCTTGGGAATGTATTTGATTTAATTGCCTTTTTTGTTCCTATAGAAATGTTAGTAACTCTATTTAATAAGTTGGTTAAGACTTTTAAACAAAGATTCTCTGGTCTTGCATTTATTGCTTTGTAGCAATTTTTTGTATACGTACCGCAAGAAAATTTCCTTCTTACGGAGCAAGTTAATTTAGAACGTCAACGCAGTTGCTTATGTTTTCCTCTTGGTAGTCCTGCTGTAGCGGAAATAATTAATTTCACTCCGCTAAAAGACGTGGTGATATATTTGGAAGTTTGTTGTTTACTAAGAGAAAATGTCGCTGTGCTCGTATAATTTTATTTGGTTATCAATGTTAAATGCAAAGTGGAAATTTTTGCGTATCTTGCAAACTGCGGTTTATTGTAGGTAGTTGGGGAAATGGTCGAATGTTTTATGTATATGTAAATAAGACTTTTGTTCCACGCCTTGCAATTTGTAAATGTTGAGAACTGCAAGTCGTATATTTATGTACTTTTGGGTACCTGTGTTCTTTTAAAGGTCTGAGTTTCCAGCAAGATAAGCATGGAATAAATGTTTGTTAAATAATTTTTATTTCCAGATATATGATACTTGTTAAATATGTACATAGTTTAATTAGGGACATAATTTACTTCTGCACACCTAGAATCTTTTCAATTTCACAAATTCGATCGAGAACTTCTTGATTCCTCATTCTTTGATCCTTCAGCTTATCCGCAATGGAATCCAAAGTGGCCGCAATAGCTAATAATGAGACGTCTGTCGTGAGCAAATCCCGACGAGTTGGAAAAATTTTAGCTATCGGAACGGCATCTGTATTTAATACGCCTGAAATGAAAATATAAAATAAATTATGTGTATATAACTAAGCCATAATTTCTGGAATATCTGGCTAAATATGAATTATAATTTAAGTTCACCTAAATTCGGAACTGATTCAAAAGGCACACCTTCAACTGTATGAACTATCTCTTCGGATGCTATTGGCACAGATTCCACTGCAGGAACTGATCCAGTCGCAGTTGTAGGTGGTATAGTCTCCATGGAAGCTACTGATGCAGCTGCTGGTGGTGCTGCAGATTCAACGGAAGCTACTGCACTAGTAACATGTGGTGCTGCAGTGTCCACAGAAACAGCTGGTTCAGCAGCAGATGGTGCTGGAGTTTCTAAGGCAGCTACTGGAGCTTCGATAGGTAGTGCTGAAGTCTCCACTGAAGTCACTGGTGCAGCTGCAGGCGGTGCAACATCTTCCACAGCTTCCATGGGTGAGGAGTCACGCGGTGCAGCAGTCTTCAAGGAATCTGCTGGTTCTGTGGTAGGTGGAGCTGAAGTTACCACTGAAGGTACAGGCGCAGCTGTTACTATTTCAACTAAGGGTGTTGAAGTCTCCGCAGAAGATACTGGGGCAGCGGCAGGTGGTGTATAAGATTCTACAACTTCCAAGGGTGCGGCGACAGTTGGTACTAAAGTCTCCACTAATGCTAATGGTGCAGGTGGTGTAACAGCTTCCACTGCCGTTGCAGCTGCGATAGCTGATGGTGCAAAAGTCTCCTCAAGTGGTGCTGCAGTCTCCACAGCTGCTACGGGTATGGTGGCTGGTGGTGTAACGGTCTCCACAGCTGCTACGGGGGCTGGGTGAGGTGGTGCTACGGGTACAGCGGCAGTGGCTGTAGTTGTATCCACAGCTGCTACGGGTGTGGTTGCTGGTGGTGCAACAGTCTCCACAGCTGCTATGGGTACGGTGGCAGGTGGTGCTGCAGTCTCCACAGTGGCTACGGTGGCTGGTGGTACTGCAGTTTCCACTGTTGCTACGAGAACGGCGGGAGGTGGTGCTACAGTCTCCACAGTTGCTACGCTGGCTGGTGGTGCTGCAGTCTCCACAGCTGCAACGGGTGCGGTGGCGGGTGGAGCAACGATCTCCACAGCTGCTACGGAGGCTGGGTGAGGTGGTGCTACAGCCTCTACAGGTACAGCGTCAGTTGGTGTAGTAGTTTCCACAGCTGCTATGGGTACGGCGGCAGGTGGTGCTGCAGTCTCCACAGTTGCTACGCTTGCTGGTGGTGCTGCAGTCTCCACAGCTGCAACGGGTGCGGTGGCGGGTGGAGCAACGGTCTCAACAGCTGCTACGGAGGCTGGGTTAAGTGATGCTACAGCCTCTACAGATACAGCGGCAATTGGTGTAGTAGTTTCCACAGCTGCTACGGGTAAGGCGGCAGGTGGTGCTGCAGTCTCCACAGATTCTACGGGGGCCGGGTGAGTTGGCGCTACAGCCTCAACAGAAGGCACGGGTACAGCGGAAGTTTGTGTAGTATTTTCCACAGCTGCTACAGGTGCAGTAGCTGGTGGTGCAACAGTTTCCACAGCTGTCACGGGTACGGCAGCAGGTTGTCCTACAGTTTCAGTGGCAGGTGGTGCTGCAGTCTCCACAGCTGCTACTTGTGCGGTGGCTGGTGGTGCAACAGTCTCCACAGCTGCTTCGGGAATGGTGGGAGGTGGTGCTGCAGTCTCCACAGCTGCAACGGGTGCGGTGGCTGGTGGAGCAGCAGTCTCCACAGCTGCTACGGAGGCTGGGTGAGGTGGTGCTACAGCCTCTACAGGTACAGCGGCAGTTGGTGTAGTAGTTTCCACAGCTGCTACGGGTGCGGTGGCTTGTGGTGCGACAGTCTCCACAGCTGCTTCGGGAATGGCGGGAGGTGGTGCTACAGTCTCCACAGTTGCTACGCTAGCTGGTAGTGCTGCAGCCTCCACAGCTACTACGGGTGCGGTGGCTGGTGGAGCAACGGTCTCCACAGCTGCTACAGGGGCTGGGTGAGGTGGTGCTACAGCCTCTACAGATACAGCGGCAATTGGTGTAGTAGTTTCCACAGCTGCTACGGGTGCAGTAGCTGGTGGTGCAACGGTATCCAAAGCTGCCACGGGTACAGCAACAGGTGGTACTATAGTTGCAGTGGCTGGTGGTGCAACGGTCTCCACAGCTGCTACGGGGGCTGGGTGAGGTGGTGCTACAGCCTCTACAGTTACAGCGACAGCTGGTATAGCGGCTACGGGTGCGGTAGCTGGCGGTACAACAGTCTCCACAGCTGCTATGGGTACGGCGGCAGGTGGTGCTGCAGTCTCCACGGTGGCTACGGTTGCTGGAGCTGCTGCAGTCTCAACAGCTGCTAATGGGGCAGGGCGAGGTGACGCTACAGCTGCTACGGGTGCAGTAGCGGGTGGTGCAACAGTCTCCACAGCTGCCACGGGTACGGCAGAAGGTGGTACTATAGTCTCAGTGGTAGGTGGTGCTGCAATCTCCACAGCTACTACTTGTACGGTGGCTGGTGGTGCAACAGTCTCCACAGCTGCTACGGGAACAGGGTTAGGCGGTGCTGCAACCTCCACGGAAGCTGCAGGTACAGCGGCAGTTGGTGTAGTACTTTCCACAGCTGGTACGGGTACGGCGGCAGGTTGTACTATAGTCTCAGCGGTAAGAGACGCAGCAGTTTCCAATGAGAGTACGGCTGTTGGTGGTGGTAAAGTCTCCACCGAAATTACAGGTTCAGTTGTAGGTGGTACTACAGGGTCCACTGAAGCCACTCGTGCGGCTTCAGGTGGTATTGTAGTTTCAGGTAGAGCAGCTGTTTCCTCTGCTGCTACTGGTACTGCAACTCCTGGTTGATCAGCAGGTGGTCCATCCACTTCAGATAATGAAGTAGCTGTCGGTGGTGAAGCAATGTCCACAGCTACTGGTGCAGCGGCAGGCTCCACAACAGATGTAGGTGGCGCTGCGGATACAGGTGGTGCATTTTCTCTAGAAGCTAAAGGTGCAACTAGCACAGCTGCCACTGGTGGTGCTGAGGTTTCCACAACGATCGAAGATGCCTCTGCGTTTGTGAGAGGAACTTCTGTGGTATCCACTGCGTTGGGTACGTTGGAAGTCTCCATATTTTTCGTGCTATGTGCGTGCAATCATAAACAAAAAATGTATTGTGTTAGGGGTTAGTTGAGGAAATCTTAGAACAAAATGAAACTTAACAATTGCCTCAGTGTAATGTGTTATGACTAAGGTTTGTATAATATATTTTGTATTATTGTATAAATACCGAAAATCTTTTCTTTGAATAAATAAGAAAAAATATACAGAAAATACGATAATGCGGATGGCATTGGCCTTCGATGAGGTTATTGGACTGAACAAAAGTGAGCTAAAATTGATGTAATTAGTGTAAAAGGGCGAAAGAGTGAAATTACAAGTGCACGTGAAATGTTGAATAGTTTGTCGTCATTTATTATTTCTTTTGTATCTGTTTTTCTTTTTCAATCGATATTACAAATTGATTTAATTTGTCACAGGCGCCTCTGTGGCAATTGTCGTAAATATTTGCTTGACAGAGAAAATTTTGATTATGATAACATATAAGAAACTAAATGTAATATGAATGGTCCACGGCAAGTGAAAAAAATAGTTTTTATTGAGTTATTAAATATTTGTAGAGAATTTCGACACAATTTTTCACAATCGGCTCAATGCCAAGGTTTAGTATCTTAATTCTTTTGATTGAACTTGCGACTGCCATGAATTAGCATCTACAACAACGGTTAACTGTCCAGTACTCAGATTAAAATCACTTGCTTTTAAGCACAGTTTAGACCCAAACACACTACGAACCGAACCTGCTGAATAGACACGTTAAACTGGGCAATTTGTAGAATTTTCTAAAATGTCAACACCTTTGGTGGGTGGTTTGTGCGTCGCGAAGCCCGACAAGAGTCCATTGAGAACCATAGACAAACGAAGGTTTTTCGAATACATACTATGCACAGCACTATATTTTGCTTTTGATTGCATCAGGCACTATGAGAAGTAACAAATCGACTCAAATTGAAACAAGGAATATTACGAAGTGGTACCTGAAGGGACCAGGTTGGAAGAAGCCCCTATTTCACATGTTATTATCAAACTTGTGACGCCCTCGGCTAGGTGGCAAACGCTATGCCCAGTCTGACACTTTGACAAACTGGCAGACTGAACATGCTCAATCGGAACACATTAGCTGAGGAAAAAAAAAACAATTGGAAAAATAAAAGAAATCGTAATCGCAAAGAACTAAGAAATAAATCTTTCAATTTTTCGAATGAATAAAAGAATAAATGCAACCAAATGTGAAGCAATTCTCGACGATAACATGCCACGCCATGAGAAGCGCAACCTCCCAGCCGCGCCCACTTGCAATTCCACACTCAGCCCGGCTCTGAAGCTGCGAGGGGCCGCAAGGAAAGGAAAACGTAATGTGATCTGCGTTCAATTTGCAGCCGTCGTTTAAATCCCAACACACTTGAGACTCGAGAGTTGTGAATGGAAAATAGTTTTTCAATACGAACGGCAAGTGGAATCGCGATAAAGCGTACAAAATAAAATAACGTATATATAAAGTAGCATGAATCCTTGCGCACAAAATGCAAAATGCTTATATGGAAATCATTCTAACACCCTTCCGAGCAGAACGAGAAACAAATAGACTGAGTGGATGTGTGTGTATGTGTGCATGTGTGTGTGTGAGTGTGTGTAAGAGAGAGAGGGAAAGACACCACAGGCGACGAGTCAAATCAGTTGATGGAGATTCAGTTGGCAGTTCAATTTCACGTATTATTGACACTTAAGACCAAGCATTGGATATATCAATTGAAGCCCACTTGGGTTGCCTATTATAACATATTATAAATCAATCTTATGGGAATGCAATTGAAGTGCAGTTATCTATTCAAAGCAGAATACACCTGCACTGACAATGTTCTTACAAATTATAAATGAAAATAAGTAAAATCTGCAAAAAATATATAAACACCAAAACTTAATTGGTGTCATTCTGCACGCACCGCTGGCATTGATTGTAAACATACACAGAAATACAGCTACAACTACAACTACAAATACAAATAGAAATCAGAGCCCGTGTGCGTACATGGATCTGCAGAATTGTTCCGACAACTCGTCTCTGCTGTGGAGCTGCCATTGAACGCTTCCGGGCGCATTTTGCTAAATTGCAAATATTTTCCAATTCGCATGCATCAGCAGCGCGAAATGCAAACAATTTTGCCAGTGGCCACAGTGGCGAAAAAAATGTAATAGTGGCTGCTTGTTTGGCATCGACTTGGAAATTCGCAGTACTCAGATCTTAGATGAGAAGATTCTATTGTATATTATGGTTTGATAAGAAAGTTGCTCTCACAAAATGAGAAGAATACAAAATGAAAATATTCTGTACAAACTTAACATTTGCACCTACTTATGTGTTAACAGTGTAAAGTCACTTAACATCGAACATCGATTCTTAGTGGCTACGTTTAACAGTATGATTCGGCAGACTATCGATAAGTCGGAGCTTTACAGTATAAAGTACTATTACATTGATCACAGAATTTCAATGCGCACTTAACAGAAAACTGTAAGTCTAGCTGAACTTCTGACAATCCAAATTGATATGCCCGTATTGAATTTCCAATTACAGGGTGAGTAAGGCAACTGAAAAAAAAAATGACCAAGCCCACCGATTTTCCCTTGTTGCAGCTGCAATTTGGTTGCGTATGGCAACGCTCTGCAGTGTGCCGGCTGCAACTGCAACAGTGGTGCAATTTGTATTCGGTTTCAAAAGTTTTTTTATTCGCTTTGTAGCGAACAACGTAGCTCCCTCGCCCCCTCAGCACCTGCTTAATTGCACATGGTATGGGGCAAATGTTGAAACGAGGCGCATCGGTTGAAAGGTCGCGCTCATCAAGGGCTTTAATAAATTATTCAAATTAACACGCGTCAGTCTGTCTGTCAGCTTTGCGGGTCAGTCGTGGTTCTGGTCAGCATGTTAATGGACACTGCCTGCCAACAGTTTGCGGTCAGCAGAAAACCAGAAAAAGAGGAGGAAAAAATTTTACACACTGCTAAAAAGTTATTCATTGCAGCAAATATACACATGTAAATAAATACTCACATGTATGCCTGTGCTATCTTGAATGTGTGCGGGTGAATAAATGTATGGATATGTGCGTATATA
Organism: Zaprionus capensis; assembly: GCA_018903675.1. Taxonomy (NCBI): domain Eukaryota; kingdom Metazoa; phylum Arthropoda; class Insecta; order Diptera; family Drosophilidae; genus Zaprionus; species Zaprionus capensis. Next base: position 7,299,897 of record JAEIFN010000964.1, on the reverse strand, counting down.
CGCACACCTACTGCCACAAACCACATGTTGTATACTTGAAAAGGTAAATTTACTGCATATTTCACGCATTTTTATTTGCACTCGCATCTGGACAACGGCACAGAGGGCAGGCCGCAAAGGGCAAAGGACACCGGAGAGACAGGGCGTGCACGGCCCCATCTGAGAGGCACTCGCATTCACAGCTTCTGACACTTGACAACATGATTGTTTTTTAAAGCCAGTGATAAATTATGCATCGCACAAATACAAACAGAAACACACTAAAACAAACACACTCGACAGGCAAGGTAACAATAAAATCAGCAGATGCAAAGCGAAAACAACAAATAAATACATATCGAAAACTTTAGCGACAAGCCCAGGTGGGGAATATAATTCGCAGGAATTTACAAATTTTAAATTTACACAAATGTAAAGAAAGGTACCTTTTAAAGTTGAAAGTGTTGAGTTATCAAGAAAGAAAAAGTAAACTGCGACATGAACTTAGTTTTCCTTCATCCTAATCTGAGTCAGTTTATTGTAATGGGCAGCAAGAAATTGAAAAGTATCTGGCAATCTTTTGATTGATGGAACATATGTACGAACTTTCAAGAAGAAGAGTCTGCAGCTATTAATAATAATATTTTAATTCCAACTAATTGCGCTGGTTAGATGTTAATAACCTAATTAAAATCCCATTCTATGTAAAGAGAATGTTTTTATTATCCCTTCTTTTTCGCATTTTCTTTGCAGCTGTTTTCTGCCTTTCTTGTGGTAAATTAACTCGAATGCCGCAATGTATTTAACGCTACTCAAGTCGAAGAAAACCCGGAAAAGAAAAAGGAATACAACAGCAATGAACTTAACTAAGGGAAAAGGGTTAAAAGAAGACGGTGTCAGACGGGCAAACAAATCTTAGCGGAAAACGAGCTACTTCGGCTACCTAACGTACTATATCAGGCGAGCGGAGGCCGCAACGTTCCGGCGCCAAAACCGTTTTCCCTTTTCCCCGTTTGGAAACGCGGCTATTCGCGTAACTTTTATCATTAGTCCGTTGGGAAATTTAACGGGCACTTAAGTTCTTCACTCGTTTTAAACTTATTTCAGCACAACGCTACTATTGCACTATTGTTTCGCCATTTTTGCGCAATCTCACGTTAGTTTAGCCCATGTTTTATTTGGATTTCTATTTTGTTCCCTCGTTTTTTGGAAGTGCCGTCTGCAAGCCATATTTCTAGGGCTGCTGCTGCGGCTGTCACCTTTTACATCCTGTGCCCGGCGTCAAGTGCACTGAGACCGTCTTCCGCACCTCGTCTAAGATCATAGAGTCCTGCGGATGGGCGAAGGGAATATTTATTTTATGCGCTCTTTTCGGCCAGAGGCAATCCAAACAGACCAAACAATCCAAAAAAGGTTAGCTACATCATTTATTTGAACTTTTTCTCATCGTTTCTTTGTTCCTGTTGCTAAGTTGTTGGTTCGGAACGCTCACAACAGTTTATTTTTTTCAGTTTTTTGTTGTTCACTTTTTTGTTTTTTAGTTCTCCAGTTGCTTCTTTGTTGTGCCGCGCTACGGATATTGTTGCAATTTATTTTATTGCATTTGTGTTGAGTTTCGGATTTAATTTAGTTTGGGATCGTCTCTTTTATTTGGCAAGCACTGAAAATTATCCTTCACTCGGAAATTTAACAAGTTGCCAAGTTTTTAATATGAAGCCTAAAACTTTTTCGATTTGTTTTTCTTCTCTTTATTTGGTGTATTTTTATGAATTGGTGTCATAAAATGTGTTTTTATAGATGGGCAGAAAGAAGCGTCCACTTGTTAGACAGCGTATTTGGGAACTTGAGAATTATTCCATTAGGAATGTACAATAGTTGAAGTATATATTTACTTAGTTTTAATTAAAATATACATTTTAAATGCAGATTTCACTTCACTTAAACGTAAACGTTGATGTATTTCAAATTCCATTGTGTACCTAAACATGCGAGCTATATTAGCTGCCCCTTATTTATTGCCTCTGAACAGTTCCTGTTTCGGGTTGCCTAGTCAATATTTGCTACGCCTATATCGAGCACGCTCAATCCAAACACACATGGATAGAGCAGCTATCACTGCTGTTTGCACTATGATACTGGCCATTAAACACCATCACTTCCGACTAGGACCCGGTCCACAACTCAGGCACACTCACAAAACATTCGCAGGCACAGCATGTTACTTGACTGCACGAGCTAGTGTCCACATGGAGGAGCAAACTTCGGTTGGCCCAGATAGACATAGGGCGAAAGCTTTAAGAAATGTCAATTACATTTGTCGATGTGCCGTTATTGTCGTTGTTGAAATTTGAAATTTCATTCAACGTCATCTCCACAGCGCAAAAAAAGGAAAGGATAGACATGTCCGTCTCGACTTGTGGCCCATTCCGTGAAACTGAACTTCATGGGTTTGTTTCATTGGTCACATATCGAAGAATAATCCTCATTCCTGGGCAAAAGTTCGAAACTTTGGCAGAGCACATGTATCTTGTATACTGTTCATATATTTTATTTTAGATATGAAAATATAAATGGCATTAAGTTTCTAAAATGTATTTACACTTGTTTCTAGATGTATTTTATTTGAATAAAATATTTTTCAAATAAAAATTGACAGCTTAGATATTAATTGTTTGAAATATTTTATATATTCATGCTATTTCTATATTCAGCTGTTAAGAAACATAATTAAAAATATTTAAATGTCTGTATTTGTTAAATTTATCTTTTTTATTTATTTATTCAACTCTATATTTAATATTCTGAGTAAGGCTCAGCAGCTTATTCGAACATTTCTCCGTGGTTTGAGTGTCTTCTAACATTTTCATTTGGTTGTACACACATGCGTCACTGATTCGATTTTGATTTTCTCTGCACATTTTGTCTGGCGCTTGAAATCGTGCAACAAATGTTAACTGTGATTTGTGGCACTTTCCGAAGTGTCAAACTGATTTTCTACGAAGCACATTTTCACTCCACTCTGCCAGCTGTGACTTGCCATTCAATTTGCAGGCCAAAAACCAAACGGAGTGCAACATATTTTCAATTCGTGTTAAAGTGTATGCTATATGTAGAATCAACATGTACGATATATGTAAATAAGTGTACTAAAGATACATACATTGCTTGTATTAAATATTGCAAAATTATTTATATATTTAATGGAATTTTGACTTGTCCATCAATTTAGTTGAGACAGGTTTATATTGCTAGTTAGCCAGTTGAGATTTTACTTTATCGGGTCGGCTATGCATTTTTCTGTTTAGTGCAATAAAATATGTTAAAGTACTGAAGTATAAAAAGACGCACACCACTCGAGCATGCCTCATTGCAACATCAGCAGCTCAAGTGGATGCATTTCTCTCTCATTTTGATTTTACCTATGACTACTTGAGTTTTTAGTATTTGAGTTTCAATCGGAGCTGGCTTTTTGCCTTCCCTCCCTATTTATCCAACCTACTTTGCCAGCTGCTGCTTCCATTCCGTTTCGTTTAGAAGTCGCAATTTATTTTATTGAATGCATTGGTGCGTTCACGATTTATTTACCATTTCTTTTTTACTCGTTGCGCTCTACCATTCACAATAGCTCATACAGAGTATATTAACTATATTTATTTGTAGCAATATGTGGTAAATATTCTTGACAGATGTCATTCGGGCTGTCAAATTGAAGCAAGAAGAGTTAGTTAATGACAAAACATCACGTTGTTTATTAGAGGGTATCTATTGTGTCGACTACTGCTTTTATATTTTGTTGAATTTCATAATACCGAGGATTTGCACGGCAAGTGGCTCTATGATTTTTCTATTCTGTATAAATCAAGCGTCCAAAACGATTATTATAAATTCGCATGCTTTGGAAGTCAATAAAACTGCTGTGCAATGAATGTTGGTAGCAATACGATATTAAAGCAGAGTCTGTGTAAATGAAATGTAGTTCCTCATTGAACTTAAATATAAAATATAAATATATAAAAGATTTAAGTGGTATATTTTCAACTATTTGTAATTTGTTTATTGCTCTTAATGGTTCTTTTAATATAATATTCCATATATATTTTTTGCACATCTTACTTGAATTGAATGCCAAAAAATACTCTTACATTATCATACATTTTGCTACTTTAAAGCCTATTATGTCAAACTCTGTAAACCGTTTAAGCCGAATACTGCAAATTGGAAATGAAAAGAAATGTACTGCGACAGTAATTTTCACTTCATCGCATTAAATGAGCCCCTATTAGCTTAACAAGTACCTGACAAATAAGTTAATTCTCGTGCGTAAACATGAACGCACATTAACGCTTTTATCCAACCTCTCCTCCTATCTCTCCGCACTTCCAGAACGTCGCACTCAAATAAGATGGGGGACACCCCATTGCGTTGTTTGGAACTTGCCAACTAAACTCGTAACTCTGACACCACCCCTGCTGGTTTCCCATCTCTTGCTACGACTAAGCGTATTTCATCAACTTGCGGGAGTAAAAAAAAGCGTAGGGAAAACGACAGAGAACAAACAACAACGAGAACAACAAGAACAAAAAACCAAAGATACGAAGAAACTTCCTCTTACCCCGCAACTGTGGCCTGTTCCTACGCCGCAATTTGCTCATTTTCCGAATGTGAATGCGAATGCGAATACGGGCAACCTGAGGTTTGTTTTAATTTGCCGCTTTTCTATGGCAGCCTCTGCCATCCATTGTCTTTCTGCTTTCCAGCGTGTGCGAGGCAAAACTTTTGCATTTTCTCATTTTCCGAAAATGTGCAAAGGGATTTGTTTTCATGCTTGTGTTGCGCGTATTTTCTATGTTTATGTTTTGTCTGATATGATTTCGGCTTTTGTCCCTCTGTGCAAAAGTAACTGAACATCTATAGCTTTGTAGTCCCGCCCCACACACTCGCACACACACGTACTTACAATCGCACCTCCAATGTCTGCTGAGCTCCGTTGAGATTATGTGTGGCAGCACATACAAAGCAGACAGCTATTTTGGGGGCGGTGCCCCAGCCCCTCGCAAATAAATAAAGCCAAGTACATCTGTTTTACCATAAATTCCATATGCGAATCTGTATGGGCGTATTGCTTAAATTACCGACCGTGTAAGTACTTGTTTCTGCCTGCAACTACGATACGATAGTACAAGCTCTTATCCAAGTGTGTGTGCGTGCGTGTGTCTGTGTGTGTGCGTATATGGAAAATATCTGTCTGACTAGTTGACTCGTTGTTGCACTCTCGGGCGATAGTTGTGATTAATGAGTTCGTCTGACTTGCTGTAAAATAAGAAACTAGATTCTACTCAATGTAATTTAAATTATTTCTATTTTACATCTGCAGAGATATTTAAACCATTGTAGAAGAATTTATTTTGCCGAGAACATTGCATTCATTAAAAAAAAAAATAAATAAATCCGTTACAAGCAATTAAATAAATCTGTTATAAACAAAGTCGATTATATACAATAATATAAATATATATATAAAGTCAAGATAAATGTGCATGCAAACTTATTTCTCTGCTGACTAAATTGAAATTCTTAAATTCATAACAGGAAACAACTTCAACAGTCAAATATATAAAAGTTTCCTGCATTGTAAGTAATATTTATAAAAACAAAACATATATACATATGTAGTATGACATGAACATACATCTAACTAAGCAAATTCTACTTTACATATGACTGTAAAATATTTATTGCACTTGATCCTATTCCTTTTACATAAAACGAAATATATCCAAGGCAACAAATTCGTTCTTCTTTATTCGGATTTCAATGGTAACAACAATTGTTTTTTAAAGCTCGAGTATGCAAATCTATGGGAGGAAGTGTGCGTGGGTGTGTGAGTGTAAGTGCGTATTGTTTATGCTTGTTTGTGTTGCTTTTACTGTACTCATATCACTTCCGGGGTGTATTGCCTTCTTCGTATCGAACATTCTCCATAAATGTCTTGAGCTTCTGCCCAGATTCAATGCTAAAAGGCCTCGTCTCGTGCTGCGGCACAAATTACATTGTTTTATTTGAATTACGATTCGTTCGGTGTCCTGTTGTCCTGCGCTATGGGCCCCGACCTGCCTGCCTGCCTTGTCCGTCTGTCCGTCTGTCTGTCTGTCTGTCTGTATGTCTGCCTGTCAGCCTGGCTGGCCGAAACATGAAAGCAGCTTTGGTGTAATTTAATTTGTGCCACTCAGCTGCAAATGCGTGTTTATGTGATTGTCTCAGCGTGCGTTCAGGTTCAGCTCTGGGTTGCCGGGAGCGAGGCTGCCTCGTGTGCGTATACGTAATATGAGCTGATCTACGCTTGCTTTAATAGCTGCTTACGATATTAAAGCCAAGCCTGGGACTTAAAACAGATTAATTATATCTATCCTATAAGCAGCATGATCTCTGCTGCAGTTATCTTTTGTCTCTGAACTTCATTTTGTTGTTCTTCTCTTTCTAAGTTGCCATCGACGAAATCGATTCTCAGTCCAAATAGTTAAGTTCCTTGACAATTGCCAGCAAATCATGAAAGGCGAAATGTGCCGCACTTCTGATTCGTCTGCACGTGCTCGGCTTTTAAAACAATTAACTTTAAAACTTTGACTCGCGGGAAACAGTTTGTGTGGGTGTGGGGCAGGTCTGTTAACATGGGGCAACTTCTTGTTTTTTGTGCAACTCTTTCGCATTTTCTACTCCTTTTTTTCACCTGCTCGTCATGCTGTTTATGCTGTCTGCGCGTTACGCTGAAGGAATCCGACAGGAATCTGCGCTTCACAACGTCGTTTTCAATCTTTTTTTCTGCCTGCCACCCCCACATTTCATGCCCCTGCAACATGTGGCACGTGCGCCACGGCGAAAAGCACGTGATAAAAAATGGCACGACGGTGCAGAAAACAACTGTAAATACAAGGATGATGGCTTACTTAGTCGTCGAGGTAATAAATGGCCAGAGCGGCCGCCACGACCACAAATGCTGCTTGAGGTCGTTATCTGAGTAGTCCATAGATCGTTTGCCAAGAAAACGGGCCCCTCGCCCAAGTTCGGGTGCAATGATGACCCTCAGCTCGGCGGAACAGTTGATAAAATATCGTCATAATAAATTGCATAACCTAATAACAAACTCTTTTTTCGTCTAATGTAATTATTTACTTGCTCTTGATGAAGTGAACTTCAGTAGCAGTTTTTAGGGACACTTGATAAAGGCGTAGTACACATAAGATATATAACCATAACATATATGTTATTTATAACTTAAATGAACTGATCAGACCCAGAACTTCGTTATCTGAACATTGTTTAAGTATTTTAACAGAACACACGAAGAAAATCAAATAATTTGATACTGCATCGACACATAGTGTATCCTCCTATTTTGAACATTATCTATTTGATCGGAACTAAAGGGAACTGCACCAGTAAGTCTTGTGGGAATAAAGCTAGAGCGACATTGTGTGACCAGAGGGCATTGTAAAAGCGGCAGGAGGGTGCGTTCAAATAGCTTCTTGTGTCTATGTCCCATTTTTTGGCAATTTCTGTTACTCGTTTTTTTTTGTGCTTTGGGAGAGAAGACATATGCTTGGCACTTAGATGCTTAGCCAGCAGCCGTGAGGTTTTTGCACCTTTGCCTGGGCTGTTGCTTTTCCTGGGTTAGTTTTTTCCAAGCACTTTGCTGCTCTTTTTCTGTTTTCTCATTTTTTTTTTTTTCCGTGTGCCCTTAACATCCATTTGAGCGAGGTTCCCCCTCCGGTAGCTGGCTGAAATTTTCGACTCTCACGTATGTTTGTGGTAAATGTTTTTCAATTTCTTGCGAGGAAATTCGCCAAGCCAAACGCGTTCTACAAAATGCACACAAATTCAGCGTTTTATTCGCACCTGCGGCTGTGTCAGCCGTGCGCCGCGCTCGTCTTTATGTCTGTGTGAGTGAGTGTAGGTGTGTGTGTGGGCAATTTAGTGTCGGTGTGCGGAAATAGAGCTTATTACGGGGACTATCCCCGCACGTCCCGTTGCCGACAACCCGTAACCCATCAACTGCTGCTTCGCGCATTGCCTTTGCCTTGCAAGGTCTTTCCGTTCTTTGCCAGTTGCCTCCACTTGGGCGCTTCTATTGGTATTCAGCTGGCCCTCAAAGGGCCATTCGCTCTCTCATTTCACAGTTCGCAGATGGCTTTGAATCGAATTGAATGAAATGGAAAAAATGCCATAGAATTCTCCTTGAATGAGCCTTCGTTTAGATTTCGCACACTATTCTCAAGAGGCGTCCACACACTTTACGCAAACATGTCGGCACTTTTGTGGGCCATATTTGTGCGAGGCGGTTTGTTGTGCCCCCTTTAAGAGCGCACTTAGATTGTAATCGTTAACTAAGCTAATAATTTAGCATCGGCAAAACAGACATAAATTGAAAGGAGAAATCAGAGCTGAGTGATCTAAGAGTATCGAAAACATAAGATCTTTTTAATGACATTTTATGGATTGAACTAAGTTTAAAGGAAACGAAATCTGAAATGCAAACTAAAGAGAGCAGTTCCTTATGGGTTTCTCTGTCAGGGTCAAGGCAAAGCTCAGCAAACTGAGCACTTACCTCGCGAACTTGGGTTAATAGTTCAGCTCAGGCAGAGCAACTGCAGCATGATTGTTAAAGAGAGAGAGGGAGAGGAAGTGCATAATTATGGGCAAGGTTCTCATTTATTTTTGCGCTGAATTAATTAAAAGTTCACTTATGCACGGAATTTGCATTAAAATGACATTTTAATTGCGCTTCATTTGTGAAGAGCAACTCGGCGCCTTCGTTGTGCCGTTATGAAAACTCCTCGTGCCCGACAAACAGCCAGATAAGCTGAAGGAAGTGCAGCAGAGGGAGAGGGAGAGGGGTTGGAGGGAAAGAGAAGTGCACTCGAGACAGGCAAGAACACTTGGACGAAACAGTGAAAAACGCACTTGTGCGTCATAATGAAAAAACATATTTTCCCTTTGACGTTGTGCGTCGACGAAGACTTGCCTGGAGTTGGGGAGTGATTTCTTATGAAAATCCTCTCGAAAGTCTCTTGGCTATGCGCTTGACAAACAAATCGAAATATTTATTGGAATTCCCAGGCTTTACTTCTGTTCTTTCGACGCAATCAAAGCTTCTCTAAAGTCAAAAGACGAATGAATAAACGAATAAATTCATTTTCGTTTAAGGAACTTTTAAATCTTTTATATCATATCCAACTTGATCACCAAGTGAAGTTCTTTCTGTGCTAATTATCTACAAAAATGCAGCAAAGTGAACAATTGGAGCGGGAAGCTTCCGCAATAAATTGACTATATTTAGCATATATTATACACATCAATGTTTGAATGCCGATAAAATAATCGCAGCTCATTTCCAGTTTGGCATATTCAAAAAACAAATTGAATACTCGCCGCACTTAATCGCTGCAAATCGGCCGCATTCATTGAAAACAATCACAATGCAAATTGCGCCAATTGTGAATAGCACACAATGCCAATCTGTCTATTAGGACCTACGAAAAAAAGCTAAAAAGCTATAGCTAAACATTAATATGCAAATGAAGTGTGTTCAGTGCGCGATAAATGCCTGTGCCAGAGCATGAATGAATGAACGAGTGAATGAAAGCGTTTTCAAATATCTCGCCGGCTAATTAAAACAAAATGTGCTAAACAGTACTCGGGGTACATTTGTATGTATACACAGTGTATGTATGTGTATGTTGTGCCCTCCACCCCAATCGGTGCAATCTATTCCCACTTCAGAGTCGTTCGACTAAGTCAAAGAGCTGAAAAATGATTTCCCTGCCGCGAAAACCGCAGCACGTTAACAAAAAAGTGTTAATTTAAATTTTGATACGTGTTGCGAATGCAAACAGCTTCACGCACAGCCAACATGGAGCAAAAGTTGAAAATTTCCACCCCTTCCCTCGTCTCACCCGTTTTGCCACACCCTGGAATTCTCACTGGGAGTCTACGGGTTTGTCGCTCCACCACGTACGCAATGCTGTGCACAAATTTTATGCACGTCCAGTGTGTAAAACACCTAAAACGCCATCGTGCCGCCCAGCTTGCTTGCCTCTCCTTCTCCACCTCCTGACACCTCCTGCCACCTGTCGTGTCCATTACCTTTTGGCACCGCCATCATTTGCGTTATTCTCGAAGCGGTTTCCGCCTCGTTCGTAACCATCGCCACCGGCCACCGTCCCCCGCCTCCGTGCACGTTGCCATCGATTAGTTTTCATTTTGTGAGCAATTTTGCATTGGCTGCGCGCTGATTATGCCGCCCCCCGCAGGAGATTTGGCCTGCTTTGTGCCTCGACCAGCTATTGCCGGTAGCTGTCAGCGGGCCGTCACTTCCCATTCACAACGTATTGCAATTCGAGTGGATTTACATATTTTGCAATCCCAACGCATCTACAGGCCCTCCCGCCCTCCTCCTCCCTATTCCCCATGCACTCTTGCCCCCTCCCCCATTTAGCGATCCCGGCCAACAATTTTCGCCATAGGCCAATTGCCGCTAGCTGGTCTCCATGGCAACGGGAAGGATGCTTTGTATTCACATTAGCGACCTGAATCAACTGATTTGCGCCTGCAAATGCGACAATGTGGTCCACATATCTATGTACATTCATTCATGTCTTTAACGTGTCTGATGGGGAAGAGCCAAATCAACGAGGTACCCCAACGTTAAGCGAAGTATTTGATTGTCATTCATTAAGTGAAGCACTCGAAAACTTAATTGCCACGGAACACAATGAAACCTTTTGGACTTAGGCTATAGGACAGGGACTTAGGCTACAGCAGGAGCAGGGGCGCAGCTCAAAAAGTATTTAAGATCAGAGAAGGCAAAGATCCACGCCTTAGACTAGGAACGAAAATCAGGCTTGCGGCAATCTAAGTCGCTCTTAGGCTGCTACAATCATAAAAGGCTTATGCAGTTAATGAAACTGAGTAAGACACAAGGAGCAGATTTCAGCAAACTAGGAATAGTGAGTAATGAGCTTTGCAGATTCTGCAAGTTAGATCCGAGACTTCGGAGCACTTAATCACAATGTGTCCAGCATTGGCAGTTAAGAAAAATTGTGTCGTTTGGCAAGCAACTTCTTCTTAGGATAACTGCACTGGATATGGAGGTCTAAGTTCAGACCGGGGTACAATAGATCGACAAGGTAGCAGTACATCTTCCCTAATCAAAATAATAATAATATGCTATAGTGCTGACCGAAATTTAAATCTATTTCAAAGTATGCCACGGCAGCTAGTGATTTTCTCAGCCTTAACTTACTAAAGCAAAGAGCTGATGCCCTTTTCTAATCAATAGAAATGTACATTGAAACATGCAAGCTGTTTAGAATTGGATGCCGTTGACAGAAGCTTTCAAAACTCACGACTAATAACAATTTGGCAGCTTGATTCGCCAGTAAAGCGCGCAAACAATAAGTATACAAAAAAAGTATTTAATGTCAAAATATTTGTTATTTATGATTTTTATGGCGAATGTCTAAAATCGCTGCAGTCGTGCATATTTCATTTCCAAGTGTTACGTGAAACTTTTGGCCAATGCCGCTTCTAACCTCACTCTTGCCTCCCCACAGCCATACCACGCCTCATATGCACACACACACACATGCATACGTAGATACATATATCTACAAATTTCGGGCTAGTTGCAAAAAATGAAAATCGAAAGAAAATTCGCATAGCTGCAACACGTCTGAGCGCGCACTGCCGCACAAATTGCACACACACACACACACAGGCAGGCACTTGCACACACACCTTTGTGTGTGTCTCTGCACTTTATGCATAGCGTGATTTTACGATTTTATCAATCAAAATAAAAAGTATTGATCTGATTGATTTACGCGACGCAGTGGGGTTTCCCTTACATATTCAATTCTGCTCGGCGCATCTCTTCAAAATTATTGAATTGCCATGGCACATAGGAATTAGAATGCATATGGAAACAGAGATTCGTTTCCTGAGCACAGTTGCAACTCTACTCTACTCAATTTGTTGTTTGCGAATATCAAAGATGACTTTTATTATTAAACGTATGCGAAACTGTTTGTTTCTCCAATTTGGTGTCTTTAGCTTTAAACCCTGCTCAGATTAGCGCGTTCATACAGACAGGTTCAAGCTAAGCATAGCTTAAATGTCTGTTCCGCACATCGACGTAATTACATTCGACCGGGAAAGAGTGAATACCAAGCTGCGAACTGCGAATGAAACTTGGCATGCGGTAAACAGAAGTAGAACTGCAAAATGGCAACCATAAAACCAATTTGGAACTAAGTACAAAGAGGCTATAATATGAAAATGGCCAACAATTTGCCACAAACATTTACCAATTATATTCAGTAGGCTATCTCTTGCGCCCTGCCACGTCCCTCTGCCCCTGCCCAATGGAAAGTGTTGCAAATTGCAGAGCACAGCACATTTTGTTTGGCTTGGCATTGGTTGCTGCGAACTTTTGGCCATGTTTGCATTTGGCTTTAACTGCGCTGCCAAGGGCAGAGCCAAAGTCAACGCAACGAGTTGCCTTTTCACACATCAAACTTGCTGCGCACTTCAAGGGGATACCCTACAAAAAAGGCATGTCTGTTTACTTGTCCATTCACGTATTTAATGTTCATTAGTAAAATTAATATTTTAAATTATATTTTACTGATTGTTTTGCAATCTAACTTGTTTGAATGTTTCATAAAGTTATGTACTATATAACGCATCAAGTGCATATGATGTTCGTTCTTGTAGCATCAGCTCTGCTCTTACTTTTTGTTCCATCTCATGCACGCCTTTCTGGGTCATGACGGTGTGCATTCAGCTGGAGCCTTCGAGATGCGCAAATGGCGCCAATGTCAGCAGAGCAATTTCAAATTCATTTAAATGGCAAATTATAAAATATTCAAATTACATTTTTTCATTGTTGTCCCTTTGTTTGCATTGGCAAACTGAAATGACCAGAGAGAGTGAGGGAATATCAGCAATATCACGACATGACAGCACCCTCAACACATGCAAACCTCTCCTTGGGTCCTTGGCAAAATGCATAATTAAATGTGCTGCTGGATTTGTAATGAGGCAAACAATTTCGCATCGAAATTGCCGACATGGATTTAATTAAAAATTGCACATTTACGCTCAAACATAACTGTAAACATGTCAAGAGCAGAAAATGTTGACACAAACTAGTTCAGAAATGGGAGAATCATAAGACTGATATTGATTACGTATATTACGTGCGTATATAGTACATATAGTACTTACATATATATAGGAAATTGAGTTCTGAAACGAAATTCAATCTGCAACATCTTCATTAAGCATTTCACTGCATATTGAACAATCATAGTTCTCTTCTTGTTTTACAATTTTAAACATATTTTCATTATTATTTTAGAAAATACTCACAATGTGAAAAGCCACAAAAACCTTAGTTGTTGTATATTGTTTCGCATAATCCAAAATGAGTTTAGCCCTCTGCAATCGCTCACAATATCAACGTCGATACAAACATACATATACACATGTAAATACATACATATTTATGGCAATTTATAGCATGGAATTGCAACAACATTGCTGGAAAATGAATGGTAAATTTCAATAATAAATTCCATATTTTATGCATCATTTTTACTGCATTTATAGATAACTGAATTAAACGGGCTCACGTGGCGTATGAGTAATGCAGTTCCAGTGGCAGCTGCTGCACAGACACACAGATACACATATCAGAGAAGATGTACACATGCACCCGCACGCTTTTAAGCATCATTAATTCGCTGTGGGCAATCCGACAGGGGCGCTCCTGCCCACCCACTACAGTTGCCAGTCAAGAGTAATTATACGCGAGTGGGCAGCAGGGCGAAGCTGATGGCAAAAGGAGATGCAATGCGACGCGATGTTGCAATGAGGATGCCATGGGGCAAGGTGACAGGAAGTGCAACACCCCAGCAGGACAACAAAATGCGTATCCATTCTTCGATGCAACTGGTAATTCCTGTACGGGGTCTTCTTCTAATGGGCTGCGGCCAATGACAGGTTAGAACTTTTGGTACTTCCCTCTACAACATGCACATACATAGCCAGCTGCACATATGTATTTGTATTGCATCTGTTGTCACTGTGCCATTTTTGGCTTTAATTTGATTTTGCTGTTGCTGTTGCCCTATTATTAATGTTGTCAGTCAGATGCCTGGGGTCGAGGAGGAGAATAAGGAGGAGCAGCAGCAGGAATAGCAGGCAACTGACGTTGCCACATGGGCAGTTGTCCAAGCAAGAGTTGGTTTTGGGGCTATACGTTTACACATAACTGGCTTATTTTCCGCACCGCACACACAGACACGCAGGCACAACTTCACCTAGCTACCTCTACTATATCTGCATGGAAGCCATAACTATTTGGCCATTAGACACATGTGCTCCTCTTGTTCTTGTTCTCTCCGTTCACTTCGCTCTCCTCCTCGCCACTTCTGTCTGTGTCTAGGCTTCTCATCTCTCGGCAATTATTGTTGCCTTAGTGTTTTAATTAAAACGTGTGTTTGCTTAGCTGGGCTCGACAGTTTCCAGTGCCAGCAAATTATATATGTCTGCCACAAGTGTCGACCACATCGATTCAAAGTCGTTTGCAGAATCTTCCACAGCACAATTTGTGGTCGCTTTTTGCAATGAAATAAACAAGAAACGCAAATTTAATTTCATTTGGTTGCACTGTCAATAGACAAAATATTAAATATATTTCAAATACATAACACATATTTTAATTGCATCTCAAATAGCCTCAAGAAAAGAAATAAAAGACAATTATTAATCGACCACCTCAATCAACAATTGTGCACTTCATGCAATCTAATGACATCTATACAATGCTTAGTCAAAAGCTAAGCCAAATCTTACACAGGTGAGCATAGTATTGGGTCTGGGAGCACCCATGAACAGACGTTCTATTCCCAGACACTAAATCACAATTCATGCTGTTCGCACGTAAAGCTCATTAGAGGAACATCAAAAAATTATTACCATGACATTTTATTTACGATTATTTGATCAGGGACGGGGGCAAACGGAACGACGACAATGAGCATAAAACAGCAACACCAAAAAGGATCTATGTTTGTATACACACACGTACACACGCACACACACAATGACGCACACTCAACAGGGTGTATAATGCGACGTGTTAAGGTCCCGTAAAGTTAATGCAAAGCAAACAACATTGCCTACACCAACAACAAGAACAGGACAAAGCTAAAAAAACTACACGCCAGAGATGAGAAAGGTGAATAAACGGAATAAAGATGCGGCCCAAATGTGACCACGACACGTTTCTTGAAATCAAATGCGTGCACTACAAAACGACAACAGCAACAACAATGGCAAGAAAATAAATCCAACTTAAAACGAATTACAAGACGAAGCTTTTGAGGGCTTGTGGATTTCGTCAAATATTTTAAGCCACCAATTTGATGATAAAATAAAAAGTTAAAGACTTAAATAAAGTACAATAGAGTCAATAATAGAAGTAAGCTTGCTGCCTGTCTAGTTTGTCTAGTTTTAATTGTGTATATTATCAGACCTTTCGATAAGGAAGTCATATTAAATAGTGTTAAGGAATGTGTGCGACCTTTGCTGCTCGCTCAATATTGTTCTAGATTCGCTGTCAGTTTCGCTATTCATTGGCAAATTAATATTAATTAACAATCCAATTTATTAAATTGTGAATAAAAGGAAGACCTTTAAATGGGAATTAAAGGGCAATCACAAAGTCAAATTGGCAAATGGAAAACGGACTTGATAGAAGTCAACAGTGCTCACTGTAAACATACACACACACACACACAAACACACACATATATTTAGATATACACACACACATGTGAAGCTGAGCGACCATCAATCAAGTCAAGTGGAAATTTATAGCACTTTTGTTTGTTATTATTCGTTTATGCATGAGTTAATTAGAATATTGGCGCTAACCTTTCCAGCGGGTTCGACCCTTTTGTTGTAATGCATGAAGATTTATGAGAGGCCTATGACTATGTGTCCGTGTGTGTTTGTGTATGAGTGCATTAGGCGTATGTGGACAAACATACATACATACATACGAATGCTGGCTACTGTCTGTGTGCATTGAATCGTAGCTAAAATACTTTGCATACTTTTGTGCGCGCTGTATGCCTGCGTGCTCGCGTGTGTTTCTGTGTGTGTGTGAACTGTGTTCAGCTTAACTAAGCCTGCCAGAAGGCATGTCCCAAGTTTCCAGCTAATTTTCTTCATTTCCTTAACGCATTTTTGGGGCTCAGTTCCTTAGAACTCTCCCCAAAAAGGTCGGATATTGAATGGCCTTTGAACTGAACATAAAGCTGGCATTCAATTAAATCATTCGGAAATATTCGCCAGTTTGTGGTATTTCACAACAATAATTTCCCTTTGAAAATATTGTTAGGTTTTAAATTCCATTCAACACACGACAACGAAGGGAACATTTCTATAGCAATTCGATTGTATTGTCGCAAAAGTTGCGTGTGATTTTGCGTAAGCAATGCAACGGAAATTCCAATTAGAGAATGTGTGTCAACGGGCCAATCGCAGTCGGAGTAGTGGAGCCACTTCGCAGTCGTGTGCCGAAGTTGAAGTCTGCTCCAAGTGTGAGTTTCCCCCTAACAGTCGCTTAACAGAGGCCTAACAGCGCACATAACGCGTGCGCAACAGGCGTGCGCTCTCACTGTTAAGTGACTGTTAAGTGTCTGTTAACTGTCTGCCTCCACAGACGAAGTGCCACCAGCTGCGAGCTGTTGCGGCATTTGAATAAGTGCTATAAAAAAGGTGGCAAATTGTCAAATTTCTTGGCAATGGTAAATGACGCGCCTAATTTATGTCAATTAAAACATTAAAATTTCATTGCTCTTGGATTTGTTGTGCTCCTCTGGCACCTGTCGAGGGGGTGGCAGACACACAGACTGAGCAGGCTCTAGGGTGGGGGGGCTCGGCTATTTTATTAATTTCTGCCTAAACGCGGCACACAAAAATGTTGTCTATAGAAATTAATAGCAAATATTTGTACAACAATTTGTTTGCTTGGGGGCCAACGTTGGCTCGACTGTTGTTGCGTTGGGGCGTGGCGCGTTTCAATAATCAATTTCAATATGTTTCTCGACGAGGCGCGGGTCACACGCGCCAATAAAAAATTTAAAACAAAAACCGAAGGCGCCAATTCAAAACCAGCTGCACCTACGGGGACAGCAACATAGATAAAGGCCAACCGAATCGAACAGAGCAAGTGGTATTTCAACTAGCAGATACCCTCGTATTAGAAAGTAAGGGCAAACTTATGCATCTAACTAATCAGTCGAAAACGAAGAAGAAAAGTATTGTATAGGCTGAATATAGAATAGAGAAATACCCTCTAAAGTTTACTCTTATGAGACTTCTTTCGTGTTCAATATACCTTACACCTTATCTTATTCAAAGGGCATGGAAATTTGCAGCGCCTTCTCGACTATGTAAGAAAAGGAGAGCAAGAGAGAGAGCAAAAAGCGGCATGCCCCAAATGCTATCAAAAATCCCCGCTAATAATTTGTCAATATTACGTGAGCTGAAAATTGAATAAAAAGCGTTTTTGCATTGAACGCGAAAAAGAAGTCGAGAAGGCAAACTCAGAAAGACCCGACCCGGTCCAGGCCGAGAATTTGTACAAATCAAATAAATTGTTACAAATGAGTGCAACTTTTTCCGCTCCTCTCCACTCCCCATCTCCCTCCTGGCCACCTCTTGCAGACATTGAAACTTATTTATGTGCTTCTCTTTCGATTTTTCATTTGCTAAGCTGATTTGCAATTTTTGGTCGTGTGTTTTTTCCTACTTTTTTTGGCATTGGTATTGGGAAGTCTGCTTATTGCCAGGAAATATGAATAATTCAGCATACGATTGCGTTCTTGGCCGCATTTCTCTGCCGGTTTGGCCAATGCCAAATGAAACGGTAATAAATGCAAATGAATTGATGAAAAGTCGCGTGTTTTGCTTTTTGTTTACATTTCTCTTGATTCCATCTGCGCATCAATGTCAAGTGCGTGCGCTCTGAACTGCAGCAGGAGAGGAGGAGGAGCAGAGAGTGAAAGAGGAAATATAATATGTCTGAAATGTTGCAACTGTATTATCAAACTCATGCAGCATCACATCGAATTATTCATTCACATGGGAACTCAACTTGAAACTGTGTTTTTAGAAAAATTCTACACCACAGGCAGGAAAATATTTGATTTCATATTTGCAAAATCAGATTTCGACATAAGCTGCTGAGCAGTGTGCTAAACAAAATCGAATGTGATTAATTAATGAAATATTCACTGAATACAAAATCAAGAGAAATGTGAAATTGGAGCGAATAGAAAAAATGAAATGGAGAACATACAAATGTATATTGTATTTCAATTGTTTATTTTTTAACAACGGAAACTAGCTTGCTTTAACAATTTAATATATGGAGTACTCTTACTGTAAGAATTGCATATTAAATTGCAAAAGGCTACGATAATAACCTTTTCTATCTAACTAACTGATACTGCTATTGTTGGCTTCTTACTTTAAATGTGTTTTGCTAAGGCTGCAGACATTTTACGACTTTCGGCTACTGTTTTACTAGTTATAGTACTACCACAGACTGCGACTGTTGTCTTGGTACTATTACTACTACTACAATACTTCTACTAATACTGTACTTCTACTACTTATAGTATGCTGTAGGTCTCTACAGATGAAGTCCTAATACGCCAACTACTACTATTACTACTACTACAACTACTACTTCTACTATTACTACTAAAACTACTACTACTACTATTACTACTACAACTACTATTACTACTACTACTACTACTACTACTACTACTATTACTACTAAAACTACTACTACTACTATTACTACTACAACTACTATTACTACTACTACTACTACTACTACTACTACTAATACTACTACTACTACTACTACTACTACCACAACTACTACAACTACTACTACTACTACTACTACTACTACTACTACTACTACTACTACTACAACTACTACTACTACTACTACTACTACTACAACTACTACTACTTCTACTAATACTATAACAACTACTACTACTACTACTACTACTACCACTACTACAACTACTACTACTACTACTAATACTATAACAACTACTACTACTCCAACTACTACCATTCGGACTACTACTACTACTTCATCAAACTACTACTACTACCTTTCCGACTTCTACTCTGTCTACTGCTAATACTTTGACTACTAATACCACTACTCCGACTACTACTACTGCAACTACTTCTCCGACTTCTACTACTACTACACTGATTACTAATACTTCTCTGACTATTATACTAGTATTATAATAACATATACTAATTCAATAGTAATTTTAATTCTTCTATTATTTTACTTCCACTTTTATACTACCACTACTAATATAACTACTTCTTCTTTCTATTATTTTCTACAGTTATCAACTCTACCTACTCAACCACTTATTACTAAGCTCGACAGTATTCACCTACTCCAGCTAGTTACTGGCATAGTTTGCTACTTATATTGCCAACTTTAACTGAAATACAGTTTCAGACTCCTGTCCTGGTACTTTTCTGTTATTACTTCCGCTTGATTCTACAGGCAAATTAGTATATATTCCATAAAAGTTTGTTGGCTAAATTATCCACAAACCAGTTGGAAAGGTACAAGGGGACAGCAGTACACACTTACACACACACACACACACAGCTTAATTATATTCAAAGGTTGTCGAGAAATAGAAAGCAAACCACAAAAGGACCACAAAGAGCCCACAAAAATGTTACCGCAAGTGTGGCGTGTGGCAAGCAACAAAGACAAAATAAAATCACATGAAATTATAAAAATTAACCAAACTATAATTACGCAAAGTAATTAAAGTGCCCGCTGATATGGGATAAGCCCCAAAGAACGTATCAAACGGAATATACGAAAGATTTACCCAACCTTTTCAACTGCGACTCTTTCATAAACTCATTAATCCGCTTGCCTGGACTGGGGTGGGTCAAATAGGGGGGGCTGGGCTTAAACGATCCGAATCTCATTTGAAACTATTATCGCTCAAAGGAGTCGCTGTGACAGCTGCGTGCAACAAATTGCTGCACGTCACTCGACGTCGGTGGCAGGCAAGACAAATTCCATTTTGCTCATTGGCAGTATTGACAGTTGCGGCTCTGCAGGCAGGTACAGGGGGCAGGCAGGGAGGTAGAAAGGAGATGCTGCCATTTGCCATTGGGCAGCTGCTGAGCGGGCTACTCCAAAGAAAACAGAGCCGCAGCAGGGGCGAGCCTGGCGAGGCAGTTGGGCAGCTTGGCAGAATTGGGCGTGCTGGCCGCCAGGCGCTGCAGTGCATCATAATGCAAACAGTTCGAGTGCCGAGCAAGCTATTTCCGCTTGGTTGGAGGGACGAGAGAGAGAGGAGGCACTCGCCTGGTGAGCATGTGCATGCATGTGTCTGTGTTCCTTTGGACGCCTTTGTAGAGCTTGGCATAGAATGCTGCTGCCGACATGCCGCACTCGCTTCGCCTGCCTGCCAGCCTGCCTGTCCGCCCATGTGCCTGATGACTGACTACTTAAAGCGAAAGTAAACTTTGCCTTAGTGCTTTGCCTTTGCTCTTCATGCCGCATAGAGAATGTTGCCCAGCTCGGGGGTCATGGAAAGTGACGGACGGGAGAACAAGAGACATGGATACGGAGTAGAAGGGAGCTGTGCCTGCGGCTCTGGTAGGTGTGCATCTTGCGGTCATTTAGCTTCTCCTCAATGCAGCGTGTAATGTGGTCGCTTATGGGATAAAATGCCAGCAGAAAATTACACACACACACATATGGCCAGCCAGAGAGAGAGGGGGAGCGAGGCCATTAAGTGACATTTGAAATTAAACGCCCTCACAGCATGCACTGATTTGCGCATTTGCTGCCAGTCGGACAGCAGTAATGAAGAATTTAAAGTCTGCACAAGATTTACAGAGAAATGAATGATCAAAAATTACTACAAAGTGAGACAGTAGAACTTCTCACTTCTACTAGCTTAGATAAGCAGCTTTTTAAAGGCAATAGCCTTGAACATAATCTCTCAGATTGAAACCCAACTCGGATGCAAACTGTTCACGAGATAATCGCAACTATGGGAACGAATACCTGGAACAGTTTTAGGCTTCATTTGCATAAACAAATGAAGGCACACAATTGAAGGCAGCATCATTCCCCGCCCCCCCCCGCCATGCGGTGCAGCCTCGTTTCTGACAACATGTTTGATTTCGTCATACAGTGAAATACACACACACATACACACACATGCACAAACAAGCTTGCAATGCATTCTCTCCGATACTGACCGCATTTGCCAATTCCGGCAGCACAAGGTGAGCTGACAGTTGCAGACAGCACTCGCTCCCTAGGTGGGGAGGGGGTGGAAGACGCCCTACAACAATGCTAGAATATTGCCTGACTGAGATTGGATATCGTGACTTGCACTTTTTGTCCTTCTACTTGTTTATGGCTTCCTAAATGCGAGACAAGTGCGAGCTAACAAGAGAAATCATACGCCCCGTGTGACAGTCTCATTGTCATTTGTTTATGTTTAACTGTGTGTCGCATGCACACCACTCTCCCTCTCTCTCTTTCTTTTTCTCTCTATCTATCTCTCTCGAACATTCTTTCTGTCCCTTTCTGGTCGCTACATTGTTCTTTTGTTTGGTTGGGAAAAAAAGTTTTGTATTGCAAAACACAATCAGACCCAGCTGCACTTTTGGGGGCCGGCAGAGCACAGACACAAACAGAGTGCAAAGTTTAAGACTCTTTGTGTCACTTTGGCTGGCATTGCGACAAGCAGAGGAACAAATAAAATAAACAGCTTGATATTGGCGAGCAGCAAGTGCCAATTGCAGGACTATCGGATACTACACAGTTCTTTCCTTCTCTCTCTCTCTCTCTCTCTGTTTCTTTTACTATCTGTGTTAGCTAAGCTCATCTATCAACTTATATACGTAAACGTTATATATATTTAATGCTCGACTTTGAATTGAAATCACATAACTTGAAGAAGTTCAATAGCAAGTGCAGGGTATTTAATGCACTTGCATGCCATGTACCTGCTGCATTGCATGGATGGAGCGGCATACGGAGGTTCGTTGCCGGAAACACGACATACGACGGCCGTAGGGCGAAAGTCGCCGCCGTTGCAGCATAATAATGTCAGACAGGCGACGTCTTTTTCATGCTGTAAATTGCAAAAATGCAGCCAGCAGCCAAACACACTCACACACACACGCACACACACTGGGAGAGGCATCTGCATAAACACATGTGCGGCGTTTTTGCAGGTTTCAAGACCAAACGGAAGCGAGCGCAGCTCCGACAGGCGGCACAAAAAGCGAAACAGAGTGCGAAGAGCAGCGACAGGGAGCGTAGTTTGTGTACATTTAATGCGCGACAGCAGCTACAGCGACAACAAGGAAACAGCACAATAAATCCAGGATACATTAAATAACACGCGCACACAGCACACAGACACACAACACACATACTCGCGCACATACACGGGTACAAGAAGGCAGCGAGCGGTCAACTTCCCATTTCATGTCTAGGCTTGCTTGGGCAAGCTAACTTCGCAGATACCCTGCCAAGCAGCGGGTATATCAGACTTCTCCTTTCCTAGGGGTTTAGAACTGACCTAACAGAGAGATATTCACGTCTGATAGTTAGCCTATATTGTCAAATATATACTCAAGATTTGTACATTCTTTAGCTGAACTATAGTTACTTCATTCTGTGCCACAATCATGACACTATATCTCATTCAAGTCTAATCATGGCACCTTATTCAATAGCTAATATATTGTCAAACTAAGGCAGAGTAAATAAGGCTAAGAAAAAACCTGTTTTGCGCTTCATATTCTGTTTGTGTGTGTGTGTGTTTGTTGTCTGTTTTGTCAGTCAGTAAAGTTGGCCAACGCAAGCAGCGTTTCCTGACTATGTTCGCGAGTGTGTGTGTGTTTGTTTGTGTGTGCGAAGAGAGCGTACGGGGCGTATGACCATGGCGCTTTTTGCTGTTTGTGGCGCGGCAACATCGCTCTGCATGCTTATAATAATTTCTTATTTAGCAAGCGACAGCAAGCAACCAGGTAAGCTGACCAGCACACACACACACACAGACACACACATACACACACATGCAGACACACAAGCAATTTAATGTTCTCTAACCTTTTTGCGACATCTGCCCAACATGTTTTTCGCTTATTTTCGCTTGATTTTCCTTACGTATTTTTTTTGTTTTCGTTTATTTTGCAAACAGCGAATTCCTGCTTGCTCGCCTCCCCTCCCCACTCCATGCCTTCTTTGCCAGTCGTTTCCTGCAACTATTTGCCACATTTTCGTGTGTCAGATTTATCTACTTTACGCTGTTGTTTTTCTTGTTTTTGCCGCCTGAGTTTCGCTGCACAAGAAGGTATTTAAATTCAAATTAAGCAAATGTCATGTTAAATTCAGCTGACAGGCATCAGCATTGGCCCCCTTCCTGGCCATGCCCAAAGAGGAGCATGGTGGCTAGGGAGGGGGGCAATGGTGGCAGCCAGGTGTAGATGACTTTTTTGCTGATTACCGTAAATTATTTAATGCGGCGCAGAAGCTTATAAGTGTTGCTTGCCGCAATTGGTGAGCAGAGAAACGAGAAGGAGTGCTTAGCTGCAAATTGCCGAAGGTTTTATACTCTTAGACCCCAACAGCAAATACCCCAATTAAAAATAATATATTTTATGAAGGTTTTCGTATATCTATTTAAGTTGCATAGAAAATAGAAGAAATCTTAAGAATGCCTGACAAATAATAGCAGAGACTTAAAAGTAAAACTAGTTTACGTTGCAATCAACAGACAGACGGGTACAGAACTTCACATCAAACTACTTATCGATATTGAACAGGAACAAATATCATAAATAGCTTTATTTATCTATACCTTATGTGCTTGAGAATGTGTCCTCTACAAGAGTATACAAAATAAGCTTTAAATTTTCATATATCTTAAGCTAAAAATACCCATACAAATTTTAAAATTAAAATTTCATATTCGATTGTATCATTTCCATATTCAGCTAATTATACCCAGTAGAAATGTGCATGAGCATTGTATGAAGGCCTGTGTAAATGGAAAATGTATGTAGCGAGCAGAAGAGGGACATGGCGAACCCAATGAATAAAATATACACATATTTCAGCTACATTTGTATTGCAAGTATCAACACATAAATCAGCAAAGTCAGACACTTATCACCTCTCCTCATTTGAGTGGAATGAGAGAAGTTTTAATTCAATTAACATTTATCTATACCCTTTAAAATAACTTCATTGACGCAAAGCAATTTTTTTTCTAAAAAGAATGATGATTACATTAAAATGTACAGGTCTAAAGGTTCTTATATGATTATAATCATAACTTTACATGTACTACACAAACTTGTATAAAGTACGACAACAATCAAACGATTATTGCACTCTTTTTTTACTCTATATTCCAGATTTTATATATGTATATACATACATATGTATACTCTATATTTACATATGTATACTACACACTATATATCTACACATGTTTACTACACATCAACATTGGTATAAGTATGTGCATGGACAGGGAAACCAATGTCTGCCCTTAAAACATCGATTAAAGTTGCCAGCAAACTATTAATTCTGTCCTAATACTTTCGTGTGTGTGTGTACGTGTAAGTGTGTCAACTACACACACAGACTCATGCACGCTAGCACACACACTCGCAGACACGCACACACGCACGTACTTAGGTACACTGAGTACTTGGCACGAGTCTCGCTTTTAATGCGCTTGTGAGCATAAAATTTAATTCAAATCAGCTCATTAAACGCCTGGCACTTGACACACTCATTCAAGCGTCGACAGAGACATAAACGGGCGGTAACTAGACGGGTAAAAGGGAAAAAGGGGCGTGGCAAGCACTGAACGGAGCAACCGAATCGGTGTCGAGTCGGTGCCGCATTTTGTTTTGCCAAAGCGGACCGTAAAGCAGAGTTTATGGCGGACATTAAAGCGCGGAAGTAAATGCCGCAAAAAAAGGACAAGAGGGAGAAAAAGATAGAGAGAATGAAAGAGATGCAAGCAGAGCAAAGAAGAAGGAAGAAAAAAAACGTGTATGCCAAACTAAAAATTCTGTGCAAGCAAAGGGACGACGAACAACAAGAATTTCAGACACATTAAATATGATATATTAGCGAGACGGCAGTCAGGACATAAGATAAGTTATATAGAAGCATGACTGGCTGGCTGGCTGTCAGGAAATATGTTATATAGTATGGGGACACACTTGCTCGCCGGCACCTTGTTATATTTCCACACTTTTCTACTGAAATTTATGTATATGAATTCATGCCGTGCAAAAGTTACCTTGACCAATTAGAGCTTGGAATAAATAACACAGGCCCACAAAAAAAAAAAAGTTTCATGATCTGGGTAAGCGGCATATGCAGTCATATGTATTTTGGGTCGCTGAATCCGAATCCGAGGTCAGAATTTCGCCATCACGTCTGGACTTCGACATAACCTCACAAAACTGAAAAACCTTAAAATATCCCCCAAAAGATATAGAATCCTGATCGGAGCATGCGATATATGTTTTATCATGTATTTTGTCCTTCTAAGTCCGAATCCGAAATCAAAATTAACATAGCACTTCTGAGTTTCGACTTAACCTCAAAAAACTCGAAAAAAATTGAAACCCCAAAAAATAATGGGGGGTCATGATCGGGTCATACGATATATGTTTCTATATGTTTTTAGACCTTCCGAATCCGAATCCAATGTCAAAATCAGTCAATCACGTCTGAAATTCAACCTAACCTAAAAAATTTTTGAAAAATTTTAAAAATTTTAAATTTTTTTGATAATTTATTACTGCATTTATGCTAATATGTGGAATTACGTATTTAGTTTATGTTTTTTATAAGTTAAAATACAGTTTTGAAGTAATAAATCAGGACTCATATGAACCTATTCCGAATACTGATAAAATAATGCTCAAAAGGGGGTATATTCAAAAAGAAAGCTAATTTTATATAAAATTTGAATACACCCTAATCCAATATTAAAAAAAGTCAAAAATTTTGGAAGTTTTTAAAAAAATTTTTAGGTTAGGTTAAAATTCTGACGTGATAGGCTACTTTTTTTCTCGGATTCGGATTTGGAAGGTCCAAAAACATTATTTTTTGGGGCTTCAAAAATTTTTCGAGTTTTTTGAGGTTAAGTCGAAACTCAGATGTGCTATGTTAATTTTGACTTCGGATTTGGACTTAGAAGGACAAAATACATGTTAAAACATATATCGCATGCCTAGATCACGATTCTATATCTTATGGGGGATATTTTAAGGTCTTTCAGTTTTGTGAGGTTATGTCGAAGTCCAGACGTGATGGCGAAATTCTGACCTCAGATTCGGATTCAGCGACCCAAAATACATATAATTGCATATGCCGCTTACCCAGATCATGAAACTTTTTTTTTTTGTGGGCCTGTGTAATACATGAGGCATTTCCTAATTATGAATAAGTTTTCACGGAAGCTTTTGGTTCATTCATTCAAAGGCAGAATATATTCGAAATTAATGTCTTTGTTTATGTGCGACATTTAATGCAGATTTATTTCATCAGATACAGTTTGGATTTAAAAAAAATAGGGGGCTTATTAATAAATCAACGGCATATCTTCGTATAATAATCAAATTGTCTTGAAAAATACTTTAATAGTAGAAAAAAACTTCACTTAAACAGTGGGCAAGAATGAAATGTTAAGTAACCCCTTTAAATGAATTGTATTGCTGTAAGTACTTTATAAGCTGTGATAGAGAAAAGAATCATAAAAGGCTATAGAGAATTGTGTACTTGAAAGACAGTGTTTCCATTGTCCGCGCTGCTTTTACAAAGTCAAACTTGAATTGCATTTTTGTGACGCCAAGAAGTGTCGCACTTGATCTGCTTCACTCCCTTTGCTTCAGACTGCCAATAGGGAATGGCAAATGGAGACTGAGTGTGTGGCATGAGAATGACACTTACCTTCTCCTATTCTGTTGAGTGCAAATTAACTAAAAGCACTGCATACATTTACCATGTATCTGTTTCTGTATATATGCATTGTGTCAGTATGCTAAGATTGTATATCATAAACTGTTATTTGCCTGATTTAATGCATTCCTTTGCCAGGCATGGCCAGCTCCGGTTGGTTTAGTTTGATTCAATTGTTGCAAATGCGAAATTAAAAGAAATCAAAAAGCATTTAAGCTGCCTCAACTCGCTTTTGTTGCGAATTTGCATTACATTCAGACACCTGGGGGTAGCATTCGTATACGTATGCGAGTTTGAATCGTAATTTGAATGTTGTTCTGCGCAAATATATTCACATTCGTTTATGCAAAGTCTGCTTACTGAAAACAATCAGCTTTCTACCCCCAATAAGCCAAACATTTGATGCTGTTCTACCACGCACACTCACACATACACACTCATACTCACACAGGTATGGTACATGAGTATTTTCCATTTCGCACAGGTAATCGATTTTCATGCTTTTGGCAAAATGCACAAAAGAACCCAAAGAAATGAGAAAAGTAAAAACGAAACAAAAAGTAAACCAACTTTGTTGTTCGTCTGTTTTCTTTTTACCTCTGTTGAATTTCATCTTCGTTCTTTTGCCTCATTTTTATGCTCTCTGCATTTTTGTCTGTGTCTGTGTATGTGTGTTTCTCAGTATCGCCTGCGTATACTTAATATTTATGTTGAAAACTTTAAGCAGTTAAGAGCTCGTCGAGCTTAAAATATTCCGGCGGTGTGCCTCGAAGTTCGGCAACTTGTTGATATACTTTCTCCTCACTTTGTGGTGGCTTGTCTTGTCCCCTGCCCGACTGCCCCTTATGGGTTTTCCACAGAAAAAACCTGATTAGAATAATCACAATATCAGATATCGTGCGGAATGAGAGTTCTCTTTTTGATCTTCTTGCCAGTCGCTGAAGCAAAACAAAAAGTGAACCAACATCGTATCACCCTTTGCAGAGACTTTGCCATCATAAAGCAAAAGTAAAGTGATTGCAAAATAAACACAAATCAAAAGACGAGCTGACAGCAAGAATGGACATATTGTCACTGAATGGCAAACTTTGCAGCGGAAGTCGGAAGGAACTTTCCCAAAATCGCATATAAAATTATTCAAAAGTGCAAAGTGCACATGTGGCAGAAGGCAAAATCCAATTACGAGCATGCCGAACACTGTGAATTGAATATTTTGACAAGTATTCAATGAATTTAATTCGAGATTTGCGAACAGTCAGTTCGGGGTGCCAACTCGAATCCAGCAGCAGCAGTTCACCCCGCCAACTCTCGCCAGGTCAGTGTCGCTCTCTCTCTTCATCTCTCTCTCTCTCTCGGTGCAGACATCGTGGACCGGATGGATGCCAATGGCACCAACTAGCATCGAACTTGGCTGCAGTCAGTCGGTGCAGGACCTCTGTCTGGGACGAGGAAACGAATTAGAAATGTGTAGAACAGAAGTTACTCAATTGCCAGTTGGAGGTCCCAGCACGAGCTATGAAAAATGTTCTGTGGCCATAAGAAGCTGCCCCAGCTGGGAATGGGAGATTGGGATAGACTGGAATAGGACTGGAGAGATTGGAGAGCTGCAGCGCAAATCTGTGCGAGATGCTACCGGAAAGCAGGAATGATTTCCGGCCTGGCGGGCGATAATTCTTTGCCCATCACACAATGGGCGTGCGCTTGGTTCAAAACTTTTTGCAGCCATTGTGCGGAGTGTCAGTGCAATGATTCACCATCCACCCACCGCCCAACGCCCCTCGCTCATTTCTCACTCCTCCTCTGTCTCTATGTCTCTCTTCTCTGTCTCTGTCTCCTTCGAATCCCTCTCGAACTGTGGGTGCGGCTGAATATGAATGATTTAAGCATACCAAAGAACCAGACTGCAGCTGGGTTTGAATTCACCAGTCGAATTATATTCACATTTTTTATAATTTCCTTTTCTTTTTGCACTCCTTCTCGTTTGTCGTTTTTTGTCTAATATTTTTCAACATTTTCGCAAAGTTTTGCCAACGCTGGGAACATCAAATTGGATGTCCCGAAAACTTTGTCAAAATGTTTGAGAAACTTTTATGGTTCTGTGCAGCGGTTAAGAAAAATTATCACTATTGTTACAGATTTGCAAATTGACGGTAAAAATTTTATGTTCTCCTTCTCTGCGGTTCTTACGGCAAAGTTTGCAGATATCTTCTAATACCTCAAACATGCGTTTCATTTTATCTTTTACAGTTGAACATTGTTAGTTTCTCTTTCATTTTCATAACGATCTACACATGTCTATCTATCTCTGCGAAACACTTGTCAAGTGGCCTGTTATCGATGATATTTTGTACCTGCTGTGTGGGCATTTCTGAACACATTTCTTGACTACTTGACAATCACCTACAAGAAGCCTCCTTAGCTCAGTGGCAGAGCACTGGTCTTGTAAACCAGGGGTCGTGAGTTCAATTCTCACAGGAGGCAGACACACAGGGATCAAGTATCCCGAACTTTTTTGTAGATCATTCAGAAAGTAAAGTCTCCAGTGTAAATTATATAATTTATATTTATATATTTTTATTTATTTATATTTGCTACATTTATTTATTATAGTAAGGATTCTATATACTGAGAACAACCCCACGTTAACCATCTGTAATCTCTTAGTTCGTGTCAGTATCAAATCACTAAAGATTAATAAAACTTCTCGCCGCCAAAATCAGCTACCTTCGTTCCCATTTCAACTGTCAATGGAAGTGGGAGCAGAACTTTTGCTGACAAATGATATTTAAATGAGCTGCATTTGAAAAGTTAACAGTACTTTGCAGAGATCTCACAGAATTGACATGGCCAATGTCTCGGGCTGGCTAAACTGACAGAAGTCGCCAAATTAAATATGCCAAAAGGCAAGAAAAGTCCCGAGAAATGAGTAAAAAAGTTTACGTTCCAGCCAATTCGAAACTCTTTTTCAAATGGCCACTGGCCCTTTTGTCAGAGGGGTAAAGGGGAGGGGAAAAGGTTACGCTTGACATTTGGATAAAGATTTGTAGCTTAAACGGCTAAAATGCCAACGGCTACAGCGTTTAAAGACTAAAGAGAAAAGAGAGGGGAAGGTTGCGAGGCAAACCCTACTAAATTGAAAACTAAATTCAGTTTACAGTTGTGCGAAAAGTTGTTGTGCCGCTGCCGTCTGTGTGTCGCATTTTTATTTAACAACTATTTTCATGTGTGTAAAATGCAAAAGAGTTTAATTTGCAATTTGTCGCCCTCATTCAACGTTCAACTTTGCATTTGCAGGGGGGGCGTCGCTTGCGGCTGCATATGCAAATGCCTTGGGCTGAGTGCCTACGTCTGCCCCCCACCTCCAGCTGCAGCTGCAGCTGTCCCCCCTCCCCCATTCGCCTGCCAGCACTTCTGCGTATGCGATAAAATTTTGCAAAACTTTTGAATTGAGGCGCCACTTGAGGTTCGCACTGCCCGCAGTTGGTGCAACCTCATGCTGCCAGCTGCAGAGTTTGTTAAACGCCTTTCAACGACGCGGTTAGCCAAGCACAGACCTTGAAATGCCCAGCCTCAGCCAGCCACACCCCCTACACACACACACATGCAGGTTGTAGAGTAGAGCCAAGCAACGCGCAACTTTTCTGCGGTTTCCACTTTAAGCCAGCAACAAAAGTCATTTTGCAGTTGCACCGGATATGTTGATTTAGCAAACAAATTGTTTTAATTTAAAAACACTTAGCTGTTTTACGACAATTACGGATACTCTGCAATGCAGGCCAAGTTTGGTGATCCTTTTTTATAAGGAAAATATATATACAGTACCATATTATAGAGTGGGACTTGAATATAAATAATTATTGAGTAGGACTTGAATATAAATAATCAAGTTGTGTAAAATATAAATACCTCATTTAATTACTTAGTTAAATGGTTCCATTGAGTAAAATTAAAATGTATGTACTATGTTAACAATAAAAAGTACCCTTAAGATATGGAAATACCCAAGAACTAAATAAAAAAAACACTAGTAAGCTACGTATGATCTTCGCACAAAGAGAAAGCAAGTTGACAAACTTCACATTCTTAAACTACGATAGCGCGATCGTCTATAGATCATTCAAAAAGTTCGGGATACTTGATCCCTGTGTGTCTGCCTCCTGTGAGAATTGAACTCACGACCCCTGGTTTACAAGACCAGTGCTCTGCCACTGAGCTAAGGAGGCTTCTTGTAGGTGATTGTCAAGTAGTCAAGAAATGTGTTCAGAAATGCCCCACACAGCAGGTACAAAATATCGTCGATAACAGGCCACTAACAAGTGTATCGCAGAGATAAATTGAAGTACATATCATAACATGTGTAGATCGTTAAAAGAATAAACTAAAACATAACAGGAAACACTTACTAATTGTTCCAATTGCAGCTACATATGTAAAGTATGTAAAAAGTAAGTTTCACTGTGGCAATTAAAGTGATTTGCCAGCCCCATTGATTGTCATGCTTGGCACAGTGGTTGCTCGCTATGGAAATTATTAATTTTATTTGTGTTGCAAAATAAATGTTACCTAATTAGATTTTGCAGGCATATACACACATAGACAATTCAGTTGAACTGTTCTCCCCGAGGGCTTTGTGGCTGCAAAGCGAGCAATTAAGTTCGCAATTAGTTCGTAATTGAATTTGCACTAACTTAAATCGTGCGGCAGCCCCAACAATTTAATTAAACTCTTGGAAAACAATTATTTTTTTCTGGTTTTATATGTTTTTTCTGCTGTTCTCTGTCAATGCGACTCGAAATTTGCATTGATTGATGTCGTTTTGTGATTTATTGAACCTGAGGCTTCTCGCCTAAACGAGAGGGCGATAGCCCGAGCTAAATTATTCTCGATTGTCAGTGTGAGTGTGTGTGTGTGTGTATGTGGGGGAGAGTGTTAAATGTCATCTATGCGCACACATACACCCCAAATACACACACGCACACACACACACAGACAAACTCACATGTGTACATTTATTTGGTTTGGTTTCATTTCGTATTTCTTTGTATGCAGAACCGCAATGATTGATGCGGACATGTTATCATCAAATAACTGTGACTATTCCCAGAGATCACGACAGCAGCAAGACAGCAGTCTGTCTGTATATATGTGTGTGTGTGTCTGCCTGGTCAAAAACTCAATTTAAATTGTATTTATTTCCATTGTTTTGTGCCAGTCAAGCGCAGCTGCCTCTCGTGTGTTTGGCCTGTCAAGAGCTCATTTATCTGGATTCTCAGCTCGACTGGAGGTGGAGGGGGAGCAGCAACTATTAGTCAAACGAGATTCACATGGTGTTCAAATATTGAAAACATACAAATCGATTGAGCACCATTGAATCGATCTTGATAAGAGCGCAAGGATAAATATTGAAAGAGTATCTCAAACAGGAAACAGAAACTTACCACACACTGCATGATAATCATGTGAGAGATCCTTGTGCAACATTATCTTTTATTGGAATAGATATATTACAATTCGACATAGGTTAGTTCTCTTTACGACTTGTTAAAGGGCCTGTCATCGCTGGTCTCCTCGTCGTCATTGTCCTCGGAGTCGAATGTGTTCTCTGGTATCTCGTACAGACGTATCATCGGTTTGTTGGGATCCTTCATAATCAGATATTTGCCATCTGGCTGCTTCATTATAATGTCGATCAGGCAACGCAGCACGCCCCAAGCATTGTCCATGTTCAGATTGATCTGTGTGGCAAACTCCTGCGGCTTGAACTGTTGCATGCCCAGAATGACATGACGCAGATGATCTTTGCCTGTTGGGGAATGATATTAGCTTAAAGGGTGAACTATAGATAGATTGCTTACGATTGACACGCGACACATAGCCAAGCTTCAGTTGATCGGAGCCGGCAAGTACCGACTCGACAGTCCACTTGGCCAGCTTGCAGGAGTTATTGCGCAGCTCGGAAGCCAGCACAGCTCCGCGTTGACTGTCCAGCTTCTGGCGCCACTCCACACTGTTGGCCACCTTCGAGTCCCACTCGTTGAGTGCCTTGATCGACAGGAACTGCAACTCCCCGCTTGGCAACTTGAGCACCCCATTGTGCTTGCAGCGCACGATCAACACCAGATTGTCGGACAGTTGCCACTGCTTGTAGCGATAGGCCACCGAAGCGAGCTCAACTCCAGGTGCCTCGAACGGATTGGGCTCATCGAACTTGTGCTTGGGCTCATTGTCGCCGATCTTTAGTACCTGCTGGCTGAAGTTGTGGTTGATCAATGTGGCCTCGAGCGACAGGCTCTGTGGTGAATTGATGAAGCCATCCTCATCCTGCGGCGGCTCCAGGGAAGTCTCGTTGACGGTCAACAGATCAAACTGCGCATTGTTGCGTTTGTCCAGAAATATCTTGGTGTCCAGCTTCTCGATGACAATGTCCCACGAGTAGACGGAGCGGGTGCAGCACATGAGCGTGGCAATGATGTCGTCGGTGGCAAAGACATTTCCCATGGTCTTGGACAGGCGGCGTATGATGGGATCATCTATGGTGCCGGGCACGTTGATGATGCGATCAATCTTCTGCAGAGCACGCTCCTTTTTCACACTGATGCGATCGCACTGCTTGTCGTAATACTCCAGGTTGCCGCAGGTGACCACATCGACGCCATCCCTGACGTTGGGCAGCGTCAGCTTGAGCAGACGCGGAAAGTCAATCTCCTCCACAGACACCCAGTCGGAGCGGACAACCACAGAGGTCTCGCGCAGACGCACCGGAGGATTGCGCATAAAACGACGCCCCATGTGGGCACGGCGCATGTCGGTGCGACCCTTGCTATACTTGTTGCTGGCATTGGGTCCGCCGCCGCTACCTCCGCCGCCGAGAGCACCACCAGCACCACCGCCTCCACCACCACCACCGCCGCCGCCACCACCACCCCCAGTACCAGTACCGCCTCCGATGGTGGCATTACCACGCGTATTACGGCCGTGCATGCCACGCATGTTGGTGCGCAAGTTGGTGCGGTAGCGATTGCGCTGATAGGGCTTCAGTTCCCGCACATTGGTACCGTCTACCAGATGGAAGGTAGCGTCGTCGTCCTCGTGGAAGTACGCGTACTGGCTGTTGTTGCTGCCGAAAGTCGAGGTATACTTGTTCGTGTACTTCTTGTCCTGCACCGGCAGCGTCCAGTCACTGATCTTGCCCAGCCGATCGCTCTTGCAGAACGGCTGATAGGGTACCTCCAACTCGGCCACCTCGCACGGTCCCCAGCCTAGCGGGTTGTACTCGATGTACGGCTTTATAAAGGTCGCGTACTCACACATTCTTTTGCGATGATCACTTGAAATTCGGGCACTAAATTGATGCGATTTGGATTTCTATTTTCTACTAAATACGTTGATTTTCGTTTTGGGACTACATGAATTCCATACAAATGATTGGAAGAGATTATTGTAACTGTGAAGTTACTTTTGATGTGTGAAGGCCAACTATGAAATTTATTTATTTATTTATTTATTTATTTATTTAATATGTACATAGTTATAAGTGTTATGAAATTTAAAGAATGTCGAATTTCAAGCATAAGATTCAATTTCTTCGAAACAACTATTTCATAATGCAAAGAAGAAGAGTGAAGGTGGCAGAGGGCGTGGCAGCAATGATTTAAAATAAACTATATCTGCATGAAGTGAACAGCAACCCACATGCCACATTAGGTGACTGTAGCTTTTATGATAGTTGAGAGCTCTGCGTTCACACAGACAGACAAGTCTAAATTGACACTGCTATTGATTCTGTTACAAAATTGATCAACATTCAATAAATAAATAACCGTTATTCATATGACATCTTCTTATTTATTAAAGTACATCAAGTAGTATTTGCTTAGGTCGAAATAGAGAACAAACATTGGAGATCGAACAAAAATGCTGCTCAAAATCTTCCGAAGAATAACAGTTACGATAATCTTTATATTGTGTACAGGAGCTATTTTGCTGCGTGTGATTATTTAAGCATATAACAATGAATGATAAAAGAGATAAGTCAAGCAGATTCAATATACAAACAATAGAAACAGCATCCACACCTGGACGAAGAACTTAATAGTTCACTTTGTACAAGTATTATGGGCATGAAACCGACATCATATATGGCACTCATACCTGTACTTTATATTGCACTATTTCTTGCGTCGATTTGACTTTTGATATTTGCGCCATCTTGCTATAATTAGAGTGATCAAGCACTGAATTTTGTCATGGAGCTGAGGGACTATTGGGAAATGAACCACACGTGAAGACAGTATGCAGTTGTTTTAAGTGTTATTTATAATTTCAGTTCGGACATTGTAAAACTGTTGAGATCCGCAGGAAGTCGTGAAGTTGTCTTATTATTATTAGCGCTTAACTTTGGCGAACATTGTTCGTCTTGGGATGGCAGGAAATGAGCAGAACACAATACCAGAGCACAATGGAAATGGAGCAAATGCTACTCACACCCTTGGCCAGGCACTCGTATAGTCACACTTGTGCGCATACGAGTACTCATGAATGTGGAGCATCCTGCATTTTATGCTCGAATGCGCCACGTTTCAGTTTCATGCATGTTGCTGCCGCTGCCGCTGCCTCTGCCTCTGCCACTGCCTCTGCCTTTGCTGCTGCTCTCAAGCTGAAAAATCTGACAACAATCTCGTTAAAAGTAAAGGCCAAATTATAGTAAAACTAACAGAAGGTAAAGGTAATCACATAAAAAGCTTGTTACCTAACAATGTGTGCGGGTGCGAGTGCCTCTGTGTGTGTGTGTGTGTGTGTGTGGGTCGACGAAAGCGGAAGCGGATGTCAAAAAAGCGTGTGTCGAGCGTGTGAATGTCTCCTGCCAGAGAGCACATGAAAGAAGGAGGGAGAGTAGAGGGGGAGGGTGAGTGGTAATGGGGAGGACAATGCGAATGGACTTGAGGTTTTTTGGTGCTTGTGGCTGCCACTCGGGCGCGCTGCTAAGCTTTTGTCAGGCCGACAGTGTCATGTTGATGTGTTCATTGTGTGTCAGTGGCAGCTGCTGCTTACAAGCCCCACTCCTCCCCCTGCCCTGCCCCGCCTTCGCCATGCCACTGGCGTATCTGAGCTACAGTTAACACACTTAAGCCGCATACGCTCGGTTGGGTGTGCGTGCGAGAGTTTCGGTGGGTGCAGCTCGCCTACCCGAGTGCCTGAAATGAAGAGGGGGGGTGAGAGTGGAGAGGGATGTACGCGTCTGGTCGTGTGGATTATAATTGCCATGCGCCTGTCAGTGACTGCCTGCACCTCAAAATGCGCCGCCCCCTCTGTCTCCCCTTTTCTTCACTATTCTTTGCAGTTGCTTCTCATGTTGCATATCATTTTTAATGCTAACCACACGCCACATTATGCAGCTGCATTGCCACGTTGCCGCTGCGGTCGAGCTCAGCTTCAGATGTTTCTCCAGCGTATGCAGCTTTGCTGCCTGCGCTTCTACAAAAACTTGATGTTGCTATTGTTGTTGCTGTAGCTGTAGCTGCTGCGGTCTACGCAAGGAACACGACGAAGAATAATGTTCACACATAAGTAAGTACTTACCCGGAGACAGCAGTGTGCTCTGCTTATGAGGGTAATCGCCATGCAGGAAATACTCTAGAAAGCCCCAAGTGCTAAATTGATGGTTAAACTGATTTCCATTTCATATCATTAAGTATTAAACCTGTTAAACTTATAATCCAAGATAAACTACAAACTTTCTTACTTTAATTGTCTTTTCTTCTTTGGAATGAGTTCTGAAGAAATTACAAAGTAAAAAGGGAAAACAGAAATCTAACAGCTGTCGCTCAAAATACCCCATTGCGAGCAGTATGCTTAGGGTATTATGTGCATCACATTCACAGTAGTAGCAATGTTAAAAACCGCTGCATACTTTGCGGCGCTTGCAGGCGATAAGCGCCGCTTGTTGCCATTGTTATTTTTGCTGCTGCCGCTGCCGTTTGTTGTTGGTGCATCTGCTGCCGGCTGCGGCTGCTGCTTTTGTTGCATAAAAATTAATATTTATGCGAGGCAACTTGTGCAAAGCAGTGCAAACGCCATTGTTTTCATCCGCCAACAACGCGCCAGCACCAATGCCAGCTTCTGCCCCTGTCGCCGGCAACGAAGTTCCGGCAGGCCACGACTGCATCCTCTGTTCGTCAAGCGCACAAAAAGTACATTTCATTATTGCGGAAAGTGTTCAATTTGACAATCACACGCACGAGCCCAACCCCGCCCTGCCGTCGGAAAGTGAAAATATATTCAAAGTGAAAACTCTCGCACCTCTGCTCTGTTCGATTACCCCCCAACCCTCTTGTAATGCGCCTCATTTATGTATATAAAAATGCAGGACAATTGCAAACGTAATTAATGGCATATTAAATGGACCGACCATTAATATATCACGACTGATTTATGCGGGTAATTAAAAGTGAGAAGAAAAAAACACAAATGAGCGACTGAGCCATACTCCATATAAAATACTGTGTGCCATTCGAAAACACTTCGAGTGGAGTCTTAAAATCAATATAAAATACATGTTGCCTTTCTATGAACACAGTCTTGTTTCCATATAACTTCACTTGATTGTAGATTCCTGCATAAGACTTGACCAACACCATAAATGTCAAGCAGTAAACTATGAATTTTACTTCAACCAAACGATAATTATATAATCATGTTCCAGTTTGAGAACATGATTATATACAGTACATACAAATTTCTTAAGTTTTGACCTTGTTTCCGCTGAAACGGACCACTAAATTGACCATGAACTGTGCGACCAGGCTGCTATGAATTGTCTAAACACTAGATGAGGATTCGAGCTACGAAATTGTATTGCATTTTGAAGAATCCTTCTCAGTTGAAAACTCTAATCAAATAGGTGATCGTGTGGATACAAAAGAGTTCAGTCCATGCCGAGGATTGCAGCCCAATTGTGAAATGGATGTACCGGAGGGAGTGCTTATTGGCTTTGGTAATCCTCTGCTGGACATAACGACCCCCGCTGAGGATAGCTTGATAGAGAAATACGATTTGGTGGTGAATGGGGTAACCATTGCCGAGGAAAAACACATGGCACTTTTCGAGGAGCTGACGACTCAGGATATCGTTTCAATCACGGCAGGTGGCGCCTGTCAGAACTCCTTGCGTGTCTTCCAGTGGCTTTTGGAAATCCCTTCGCGTGCGATATTTGTCGGTTGCGTTGGCAAGGATAAGTTCGGCGAGACAATTGCCAAGCGAGCACGAGCCGAAGGTGTCTTGACCATGTATCAGGAGATAGATGAGGAACCCACAGGAGCCTGTGCAACTCTTGTCAAGGACCAATATCGATCGCTTATAGCAAATCTTGGGGCTGCAGGCTGCTTCACCGATAGTTGGCTAGAAGACGTGGGGAACATGTGCGTGGTGGAAAGAGCTCTCTTCTATTATGCAACAGGTTTCTTTGTGGCCGTCAGTTCATCGACCGTGCTTCGTGTTGCCGAAATTTCCAATGAAAATAATCGCACGTTTTTATTGAACTTTAGTGCTGTATTTGTGGTACAGACGCACAAACAGGAGCTGGACGAGATCATTTTCTTCACTGACATGGTTATGTGCAACAAGAATGAGGCCCTAGCCTTTGCCAATGCTCACGATTGGAATACCAAAGATATCTTTGAAATCGGAACAAAACTGATGAATCTGCCAAAAGGTAATAAACGGCCGCGAACAGTTTTGATCACCGACTCCGTCTGCCCGGTGCTCTGTTTTCTAGCAAACGATCGGATTATCCAATATCCGGTACCCAAAGTCGATCCAACTACAATTGTCGACACCAACGGCTGCGGCGATGCCTTTGTAGGTGGATTCCTTTCTCAGCTGGTACAGAATATGCCCATCGACTACTGCATCCGCATGGGCATCTTCGCATCCCAAAAGATTACTCATGTGGTAGGTGTTCAAGTTGATAAGTTGCCCAAGCTAAGCGAGTGCTGTATTTGAATAGTAAATTCTCTATCAAGAATATGAATTCCCCTCGAATACTTCACAGCTCAAGATAGAAGAGTTTGCAGCTTTTACTATGCCCGCTCTGCTCTAGTTTCAATATGACAAAATATACAAAAAATACATGGAAAGTTCATTGAGGTTGGTTTTCCATATCGGAATATTGTTTACTTCAAAAACTCTCGCAAACCTTAGTCTTTGTCTTATTAGGTTCATACAATCATATGTACATAAATTAAACTTTGCTTAGATTTTATTGAGATCGGTCAAAAATTGTATTAGTTATTCAAGAAAAAAGCAGACACTCCAGTAGGGT
This sequence comes from Zaprionus capensis, assembly GCA_018903675.1. Taxonomy (NCBI): domain Eukaryota; kingdom Metazoa; phylum Arthropoda; class Insecta; order Diptera; family Drosophilidae; genus Zaprionus; species Zaprionus capensis. The sequence goes on along the minus strand of JAEIFN010000964.1, from coordinate 7,260,421 downwards.
GCAGGTGCAGTAACTTGTAGAGTGCTACGCTAATATTTTGTTTAATTTTAATTTTAAATGCATTTTTACACTTTTAATCTATGCACTTTGGCTTTCTCAAACGATAGGGACGCTGTCCCGCCTCCTTCAGCGTTATTCAACACTCATCTATCGATAGGGCTATCGTTAACTTAATCAACAATCGACTAATAACATAAGACAACTACTTAACATAAGACTTAACATAACATAAGTATGTATATATATCTTAGCAACAGTCAGTGTTGGTTAATGCATTTGTGATGTCTACAGTATCCATGACAGGGTATGCAAGAGTTGCGTGGTATCTTTGAATTCTTTGTAAACGGTTTATTTGTGTTAAATGAGTTTCTTTTAATATTAAATGACATATTGAAATCGGAAATTCTTCGGCAACTCTATAACAATATGTGCGTTGCAGATCCGCGACTGAGCAGAAACAAAAACACACAAGAGCGCTATAGACGCGGAAACGGGAAACGTTGTTGTCCTGCATGTGGTCTGTGGGCCGTGGGCACTTCTGGTCCACTGAGCCGAAAGAAACAAACAGAAGTGAAGTAAAAATATGCGTTGAATACTTTCCAGCGGCAATGTAAATTTTCGCCCTCTCGAAGGCTCATTCTTTGTCCTTTTTCACTCTCCTCTCTATCGTCGCGAATTGCAGGCTGTTGACTTTGGCCGGGACAAAATATTGCAGCCATTCCCGAGCGCCGGAGACCGCCGAGTCGAGATCCGAGGCGAAGCACGTGCCTTGGCTTGTGGCTGCCGCCCACTGATTAAACCGATGCGTCCAACGTCCTCGTGACAGCGATTTTTTTTCGTTAAATCCTTAAATGTCGCTTCGTTTACTATATTGTGTGCTTTGGTTTTTTTTCCAACATTTTCCCAGCCAGTCTGAACTGCATCTTTCCCCATCAACCTATTGTCCAGTCACTGCCTTTCTCTGTCTCTCTCTCTCTCTGGTTGCAGTTCTTGTGCTCACTTTGATTTCTTGCCTCGACTTGCAGCTATAATTTATGCATATATCCATTGTGATTTATGGCCTCCTTCCCCCTCGACAGCAGACGCTGTGTGCCCAATAGCTTAGCTTCACTAGCTGTATCCTTCGACTTGGCAGGACACACAATTAGCCGGAAAAATGAGCAGCGGCACAAAGAAAATTCCTAAGCCACAGTCAAACAATGCAGCGCGAAGTCAGAGATCGTCACACATAGTTCATAGATTCTGCAGCCTTCCTTTGCACCCTTCACACACACGCAGACACACACGCATAATCGCAAACATGCACAGACATGCATGCAGACAAAGTTTGGTGGCAAGCAAATTTAAATAAAACTTTACTTAAGTCGAAAGTCAAGTGGCTGAAAACTTTTCAGATTTGTCATATGCATATCTCCACTCGCTAATATTCCGCACTCCGCTGACATCATGCAAATCTCACTGAGTAAGAGAGAGAGAGAGAGTAAGAGAAAGAGAGAGCTTTAGCTCGGGGTGCGGAGGGCGGACTATTTATGGCACTTGCAATGTCCTGCCAAGTGACAGTGAATTTATGAACATTTCTCAGAGGATTTATTTAATTAACTAGTATTTGCTACACATTGCGCTGCTACTCTTTAAACACCAACCGAATTCGTTACTCAAATTTATCACGAGTTTATATTATCATTCTGAATGTTGCATACCCTGCATACTTCGTTCTTCTTTAGTTAGAGATGCGATTAATGCGAAAAGGAGCACTTGTATACCAAAGAACTTGATCTGTTGACTAAGTTTAATATACATTTATAAACATTTAAAATTATTTGATTCAATAATATATGATAATACTTGACAACATTATATTTAATATAAGAAATAAAGAAAGGCGCCTTTACATTGCATTACAGAGCTGAAAATAAGTATGCCCCATGAAAGGGTATTCCTCTCAATTCCCCATCACGTGCCGCGAGTCAACAGTTGGGCCCGGTGTGCCCCATGTGTCCTGTGCTCCTAAATTCCCAAATAACTGCAGGCATATTTTTGTAATTTACCACGAGCAGAGAATATGAGAATATCTGGAATTTCCGCTTGAATGCAATTGATGAAAACGATTCTCCAACTCATATTCCCCTCAGACGGACTAAGGCAGAGTGTCCTCAGGCTGGATTTCAGCCATTAAGTGGTGTGCTAATTCAATTAAGTTCAAGGCAACAAGTCAGTTCAAAAAATGCTAATGCAAACACAGGCTGAAGGGGAGCAGGCAACAGACTGCAAGAAAATTACTCAGTCGTTGACCTATTGCCTGTGGAAAGTGCAAGAAAATCAAGGAGAAAAGCGAAAGTTTCTTTCTTTTGTCTGTCGGTCAGTGCACACAAGCTAATAGAGAAACATACTGAGAAGCAGAGAAAAAGACAGACAGAGAAAGAGTAAAACAGACAGAACATGAAGTTGCTGCTCATAAAAATTACTCATACGCACTGAATCCCATCAGCGACTTTGACTTTGAGTGCGACAAGTTTCAAATGCTGCTTGTAACTTTGTTACAACAGCAACCACAACAACAATAACAACAGCAACAACAACAACAATAATCAGCAGTAACTGCTAAGAGTTGTGATTATGTCTGTGTGTGTGTGTGTGTGCAAGCAATAGCTAAAGTTTTCTACTTACTTTGTAAGCAGCTCCGTCAGCCATAGCCGCCAGTGAAGCCAAGCAAGCAAGGCAGCTCCTCCTCGCCAACCAAGTGACTACCAGCTCGCCTATATAGCCCCTTATTCCAGTCAAGTTCTGGCAATTGCTGCCTTGTCCAGGCAGCCTTCAGCTGGTAGACGCTTTGTGTCCTTGTGCTTCCGCTTCTATCTACTCCTCCTGTTGCCTGCCTGTCTGTCTGTTTGTCTGTCCCTCTGTCTGTCTCGAGTGTCGATTGCCTGAGCCATTGCCAGGGGCTGGCGCATTGACTCAGCACATCCTGCTCCATGTGTGTGTGTGTGTGTGTGTGGATTACTTGAAATTATCGAAGATTTCCGGCATAATGGCAAATCGTGTTTCCATTGTTTTTTCATTGCTTGAAATTTGTTAGTGTCTCTCGACTGCGATGACACCGAGGATTGTAAATACATTCTTGAATGTCGCGACATTAAAGGGATCTGCTGTCGTCGCAGGGCACTATTAAATTGGCTCAAGATAATTCGATTGGTTTGTTGAAAAGTGATCTATTTAAGCACTTCGAATTGATGGCCAAAGTTCTTCTTGCATTCTTTCAATTGTGCGACACAAAAGCGCAATGGAAAAGCGACAGGTCGCTGGTTCGACTGAGTGCAGTAAAACCCGAGTGGAATGAATGACGTAGGTACTGTCCAATAGGACTTACGGTATACGTGTGCAACTTATAAACAGTATAGACCTCAACGATTAAGAGAAGTATTCGCATAGTTCCTTGCTACAAAGTGATGCTTCTGTTACTCGTGTACGTTTATTGTAATATTTAATTATACGTTAGTTAAATTGTGCATACATTCTTCTATTGTTTTAGTACTATAGTATTCTTAGTAAGCCTTTTTAGGCTTGCAACTAACAATGTGACGTGACTAAGATCACAGCTTCATTTTAATCATAAAAGTTTGTGATGTTGATCTCTAATTTGCCGAAATATGTCTTGAATATCGTTTGCCTCATGTCAACTCAAATAAAAAGAAGAATCGAAACTTACTGCAATTGAAAGAAGAAATTGTGTTACACTACGGTGAGTGCGTTTTTTGACAAGTTGTTGCCCAACTTCAGTATGGTTTACTCTATAAGTATACTAGGTAAATATTTCAACTGTCGAAAAAGAATGGAAATGCCGGCACAGCCCAGGCATGTCAGGCAACTGACAAAAAGCAGAAAATATTTGCGAAATAAAATCTTTGCTTGAGCAAAACAAACGCTTGAGTAAGCGCCAGGAAATGTGGACAGAAACGTCAATGACTTCGCAAGTTTCTTCGAACTGTGCGAAATACTTGCACACATTTGTTACATACATATGGAAATATAGAAAACTGAGATTGCATTTCGTATGACGACATGTCTCCAACTCATTGGCAATTGTACAGTCAATTGTAGATGGCAAATGCACATTGCATATACGCCCCTTGTGCAGTGTCAGGATTGACCGCATTTTTCGATTATTATTCGAGAGACGCTAATGGACTTTAAAGTGTGTACTCAAGCGTTTATTGAGAGGCAGACAGCTGAAGTTAGTTTAAAGTACACCACGTTGCAGTGGCTGGCGAGAATTCCCTTTGAAGCCAAATGAAACGTAACTCTTGGCAGTCCAAAAGGGCAATAAAAGAACTACGATATCATTATCTCAATGCTGGCGAATTGCAAACCGACCAACAGTTTGTTTCCTTGTTTCCCTTTTTGCTAATTCCCACACACATACACACAGACAGACATTCGCACGCACGTACGCACACACAGGCATGCAGAAATTACAAGCTGATATGGTCAACTGGCGCATTGTTTTTCTAATTTCGCAAATTGCTTTCATGGCTGCATGCAAAGACACAAATGGCTGCCAACATGTGGCAGTGTGTGTGTGATAATTAGGAATATCATCAGCACTTAAATTTGATGCTGAATATAACAGCAAAGTTTTTTTTAGCTAAGCTCACATTCCACCGGGCTCAACTCTCAAGATTGTCGTTCGGTTTGTTGTTTTGGCTTTTGCGTTCTTGGCGTTGTTGGCTTTTCGATTAGCAAGTTTGCTCGACTCCTGGGTAAACTTTTGATGTTCCCCGAATATGCAATACGTGTGGGAAACAATGGAAAAGTGTGCCCGAAGTGATCGTCAAAAGGCACAAACTCTTAGCCAAATGCAGCAGAGCTTTAATATAATAATTACTATAAATATATAATATAATAATATAATATAACTGAGGTAAATAAAGCTTCAAATTGATTATCGATTAAAATTACCATGGATAAATCTCAAAATACGCCATATTCCAATATCGATGAAATTTACTATCGATAACTCTCGAATTTTGCCATTATCTAGCATCGAAAGCTCTCGCATTTTGTCATTGCTTAACTGTGGCATAATTTACTTGTTTTTTTAAACTTTTAATAATTATCGATAGTTTGCAAAAATTATTATTGACTGTTGATTTCTGTCTATGACTATTAATACTTATCGATTGTTTTACTAAAGCAATTCTTGACTGTTGTTTTCAATATCTATCGATAGTTCCACAATAATAATTTATAGTCGATGGAAGTTACTATCGATAGTTTTTACACTACTGCAATACACACTCAGCCACAACTTTAGAGGACATGCATGATAGTATCGTGGCACACTCACCTCGAAATTAGGATTATAACCTCACAAGTCGGAGGTTAGCCCTAGGCTTGTCAAGAGCAATTGCCGCTCAAGTTGCAACTCATTTAAACTGCATCTGGTTGCTTAGAGTTGCCAAGAGTCGCAAGTATCAAAAATACATTTGCGCACATTAAGTAAATTGTACTAAATGATGGCAAAGAAAGCGGCAAATAAGCACATCAGCTAGAGGGGGTGAGAAAGAGAGAGAAAGGGATAGAGAAAGAGAAAGAGAGGAGCAACGGAAAGCGCATTTAGCAGAAATGAGCTGCGTTTTGGAAATTAACTTTCAACAACATGTGTTGAAATGCATTTATCTTCCGGAGTCATAACGACTACACATTGCCACCGTCCCCTGCCCGACCCGCTGCGGGGCCAGTGAAACGTTGAAACTTCGCTTAGCAACTGCAAAAAGGTGGAAATTAATTTCAAAGTGCAGTGTGCCTCGAGTCGGGAGCGGGGGAAGAACTTAGGACGAGTAGGAAAGCTGCCAAATTGTGCTAAATGAGCGCAACGAGAGGCGCTTGAAAATTAAAAATGAAATGGGCAGCAAAAGACAGAGGCAACAACCGAGCCGAGCCGGAGTTGAAGAAGCAGCAGCAATGGCAGCAGCTCGACTGGAGCCCTGCAGGAGTCCGACATTATCCTAGGTACTTGCCACGTGCACATTCGGAGCAACTGCCTGTGGAGTAGCTCGCATTATGATTGCATCATTTGGGGGCTAATTTGCATTTAAATGCTTCGCCTCAGCCATTGTTCGAGTGCAGTGTGGTGCAACGTGCAGCACGAAGAAGAACTTTGCCACCGCCTGGAGCAGCCTGTGCCACGCCCGCAAGCGCTACTTGCTCTAAAGTTATGCCTTGTCGGGGATATCAGCAGTGGCCGGACAACTGTACTTAGCTAATGCGCATCTGAATAATGAAGAGGATGAGGCTCAAACCCACCGCCGTCGCGGTAACTTGGCCACCTTGCGCTGCTATCCACGACTAGATAACAATGTACAAACTGCCGGCGCCGTCGTGCGCTCATTATTTACCAGCGTCCCAAACAGATCTTGGACTGCTGGTGCCCCGTGCTGCAACTGGCGGCCAGCTGGCAGCAAAAAGCGTTAAGATTTATCGAACTCCAGATGAGTCATTTTCTTTGCAGTTCACTTTCTACTGAATGCCCGCAGACACCTCCCCGCACCCCTTGCAGCCAACATAGCAGTTTTAATAACTTGCATAAAAGTTTTATGTCTCTCGCTGCAAGCTCGGAAAAAGTTTGCGTGTGTTTGGCACTTGAAAACTTTTCACAGGGGCTGCCGCCCGTGAGCATTCCGTGAATTGTGCAGGGGGAAATTCCCTCGAATATGCAAAACAAAATCGCTGGAAAATAATCGCATCAAGTATTTAAACTGACATTAAAAATATTGAAAAACTCGATAAATACTTGTTAAGTCTGGCTGCCGGCTGCCGCCGTCGCATTTGCGTTTATCCCGTTGCGCTTGGATTTGTCCGGTGCGGCAAGCTACGCTCCACGCTGCGTATACGTGATGTTGCTGCTGTATAGTTGCAGGTGCTATCAGTTAAGTGAATTCATGAGCAAGATGCATTCATGACTTAATGGACGCACACAAGACAGGAAATTCTTTTGCCTCGCCCAACAAGAGGTTTCCATTTAAGCATCAAGCTATTTTCCTCAGCGAATTGCACCCGTCAACATCTTCGTTCTTCACGTCAGGCACTTAAGGCACTACTCAACTACATTGGCAATCTAGGGAAGGTGCATCAGAACGCAATTTCGTGCCCTTAATTGAATCCACCATTCAATTACCCGCACTGCACAGCAGAAGTCATCAGCACATTTGTCAATTCGATTCCTTGCTCCTCACCTTGATGATAATGCACATGCAACAGGCGAAATTGATATCCTAAATTGTGGCAATTGTGCTTACTCAGTGGCAGTGACGAGTGCAGAGCTAATGGCAACTTACGGTACACACACCCCTTCGTCAGGTGCGTCGATTCCATTCTGGCAATTGATTTGCCAATTTGCCAAACAAACAGCAATACACAAAAACATTCGGTTCAGTGGCGCACACACAATTACACATCACTTGGTATGGACAAGGGTAAGAAGAAGGCATTCCTACTAAGGAACCCAAGTGAAGAAAGCAATTCATTTAACTGCATCTTCATAGTGTAAATCAAGTTGACCAAATAATTGCCCTGATGATGAGTGCAGCTGGCAATTGAAATTTAGCACTTCATATGCGCTCTTCATATATTGACTTAACATCACAGAGACATTCAACTACCTCAGCTCGTAGCTAAAACAAGCATTCTTGATAAGTCCTGACTCTTAGGCCTTCTTCCATGAGAACCCAACTTAATCTGGCACATAATTGAAGTACACTCTGTCTCAGATGTTATTATTTTGTATGTCTTTGTTGTGTTATCTCAAAGGTAGCTATCGCTTGAACAACGTGGAACAAGGTCAGCGCGTTGTCTACCTAAGTAATTACCTTATGTGTAGAACTCTCAGATAGTTGGGTATATTTTTGCAGCGAGAACTGGTCTTCAATGTGCGCCTTCTTAGCTCAGTGGCAGAGCGTTGGTCTTGTAAACCAAAGGCCGTGAGTTCAATCCTCACAGAAGGCAACGCGGAGTTTTCTTTTTACTCTTCACATATTTTTGCCATTGAAAATTTGTTTAAATTCCTTTAACTAGCGTATTCAATTGGCAATAACTAGTGTGCTGCATGCGATATTGGACTCGAGTGCAGCTATGCCTGGGAAGATGACAAGTCAAAAGGGGGACAGAAGTGTGCTTAGAGCCGGGCAGGCAAGGGGAGGAGCAGACAAAGCCGAGCTCCATCGATTGGAGGATGCAATAATTTCAGATGCCGCATAGCACCAGGCTGACAGGGACTCACACACACAGTCGCTCAAAAAGGTCCTGCTATGACGTCCGCATTTCACAGTTCATAAAATTGAACCGCCAAGTGGGTAGAGAACGGGGATCAGCTCCATACATTGAGTTAGTCGAGCGCCAACTGTGTGGCTCGGCAGAAATCGAAATAAAAATTGATGTGCACATGTTTGAATTTATTGCCCCGTCTTTGTGTGCCGAGACCGGGGAATACACGACGGATTCGGGGCTCGTCAACTCGGATAACGTTTCAGGCAGTGGGCCGCGATTGCGTGTGTAAATGTTATTCAATCAAATGCGAAATCATATGAACGATTGCGTTCCACTCATAAACATTTTATTTACCTTTAATTTCGTGAGAAGCGCCTTTTGTGACGCCCCGTGATTTAATGTGATTTTCACGCATCTGTGTGTGTGCGTGCTCTGTCTCCCTTCCTCTTCCTCTCCGTCTCTCTCCTGACATGTGTCAGAATTATAGGTCCGTTCAGAACTCCCCAATTGTTAAATTAAACGAGTGCGATTTTTATGACTAAATAAAATGCTTTTATGTGTGCTTCCTCTCTGCCCCTGCCATGTCTTCCTCTCCAGGGAGCGATTCACACTTGTATGATATGCGAAGTTGCTTGGCTTCCCATCTTTCTTCTGGTTTATTGACGCAAAATGCCAATTTCTGTTTGCCCAAAAACGAATTGTATTGTCGCCGATGAACTCGAAAGTGTTTAGTCATAAATAAACACATACTTTTTGTGCATGTTTTATGGTACTTTATACAGCAAATATTTGTACAAAAAAATGAAAAAGGGTAAATGAAATGGGCAGTGTCAATAGCTATGCTGAATGTGACATTACCTTGGTCTTTGATCTCCTGTTTTCTAAGAGACATAGCAGTCTATAATACTCGACAATCCTTTTCTTAAACTGCTTTTATTGTGCAGTTTTCTTGTTTCTATCAAAGTGTTAATTAAAAGACAGTACAAATTGTTTGGCATCTGTCAAAATGTGGTTATGAAATAATTAAATGACGTCTTTATAGTAATTTATACTTTATTATCAAAATATTTAGTGATGAATGGAAACTTGCAATGCAATTTTCTCTTTATTCCAATGTCTCCTATTCCGGTTATTAAAGCACGCGTACTTTCGCAATGCACGTCGGATACGGTTGGAATAATCTGCCAATTCAATGATGCAATTGAATAGCTTTGGTTGCGGTTTCCTTTTCCCAACTATCATTTTGATTTTTTTGTCGCAGACGTAAAAGTTGTTGAAGCGCACCGTTATTTAAATACCTCAGCCCAAAGTTTTCTCAAGATATTTGCAAACATCTGTTTCCAAGTAGCCTCCCCCCTTCGCAATCATCAAGCGGAATCTATCGCATGGCGGAATATTCCAACTGCAGCTTGAGCAGCAGCGATGCTGCGACGGTCTTTCATTTAATGCGGTCTCCAACGGTTTAGCGAGCTGACTATCCTCAGTATTTCTCATTTGCCGAATTCCGAAGGTGCACATACCCTTCCACCGTAGGGTAACATGAATGGTATGAAGGTCTTAGAGTATAATAGAGAATAATAATACAACACAGCAATTCAAGAAACTCTTAAAAACTAAAAAACTGTATGCAGGTCCCACATTTCTATAGCTAAGGCTGTGTGTTAAACTCAAGGGTTTTAGTACTTATTTCAACTCCTCTACAATTCAATTCACAGTGTATGTACTTAGTCGTTCGCTTTTGGCTGTACTTTCTTATATGCATTATAACTATTTCCTTAGAATATTTTCCATATAGTTGGCAACCAAATGGGGCCGTTGTTCAATTCACGATTTTCCGTTTTAGTTGCTATTCAAGTGTTGTTAACGTGGACTCGCAGTGATTTTGTGAAGTAGTGTAGTGCAGTGTAGTTCTTTATTTATATTTCTTAGCTACCTGCTGCCTTCCTTTGAGTCCTTTACGCTTCCTGCTCGGGCTGGCGATGCTTTTATGGCAGTCGAGCTAACTAGCCTGACTACTGTGTATTTTGGCCTGCTTAGGTTGGAGCTCAGCTCGCTTCTCTTCCTTTGTCCATTTGTCTGTCTGTCTGTTTGTCCGCCTGCCTGACTGTCTGTCTGTCTGTCCGTCTGCTTGTCTGTCGTTGTGTCTGTCCAAATGCAAGTTATTCGCATTCTTGTACGCTGCTTTCAGCTGTGCCACCTTTGCAGCTCGGTGTGTTATTATGGTGCCAGCTTTTCGTTTGCCTTCTGCATTCCTCTTTCACTCTCTGTGCTGTCGGTTTCTTTCCTTCGTTTCCTTTTAACTTTTACTGTAGCTGCACACAAGTTTTTCATTTGTAATTCAAGATGTCAGTCAGCTGGGAGAACCAAAACTTAATTAAAGTTCCGCACTAGCTCGGCTTTTATGTATGTATTTAAGCAGCCCCCAAACGCATCCGCCCACCTTCTACACTATATCCTCCTCCGCCCCTCCCCCTTTCGTTTACACTGCCCCACTACCTACATACATGTACATACTATATGTATGTATGTATATGTTTAGTTGCTTTCTGAGAGAGGGTTTATCTTTGGAATGCAAGTATTGCAGCACCTGCTGAATATGCTCGACTGATGCGACTTTGTTAGCCCTGTGAGGGTGTGTGCTTGTCTTTATATATGTGTGTTTGTCTATATCTATATGTGTGTGTGGGTGTGGGGTAATTTGATGAGCTTATTTTATACTTTTCACTTGCAATTTAGCCTAATGTTCATTGCCTTATGTGCTTTGAACAGATTTCAACTTGTTGAATTAACAAAATACGAACTGAACTTGCAGGGATTCCCCCTTGGTTAGCACCTTAAGGGTCTTAAACTTATTAAGCTATAGGTAAGAGAAGCTTTTTTTCAGATGTTCTTAATACATAGCACAGTTTCAGTTTCACTTAGATAAACCATTGCATTTAGTACCTCGTGAGAAGAGCTTACACAGCCGTCGGATTTGTCCCCATTCAATTGTTATGCATAACTCTGATATTTCCATTCAGAGATGCACAACGTCAAGAACAGAAAAGAAACTTGATAAACCCTTGTGTAATTAGCGAACACAGGCATCTCACTCCAGTATCAGAACATTCAAGCAGATGGAAATTTTATATAATTCGGACACCTCAACAGTAAGAACTGTTCACTGAATTGAATAACTCGTAGATGGTTAAGGCAAGCGGAGAATGGAAGGCAAACTGACCACGTCAGGCAAAAGAAACCCAAGTAACGTATGCAAATTAGTGTCCAGCTGGGATTTAAAGCAATTATATAATTTATATCTGAGAGTGAGTTTGCAGATTAAAAATGCTCAGAAAAAAGAAAATTGCAGAGAACATTTTGATAAGAGAAGCTTTTCTTGGTAAATTGAATAATATGGAAATTAAAAAGTGAATCCCAAGCCGAACCAAACTTAAAATGAACTTCTCTTATCTCTGCTTCGCTATTGCAACTCGATAATCACAAATGTTATGTATATATGAATAATATTAACCGATCTGGAAGGTTTGTCGAGCTGTGTGTTGAAATCAGCAGGGGAGTTTATCGATACGCAGTCAGACGACCATGTTGCATTTGCTTTGGGGTCAGCCCACCCACAGTTCGAGCTAGATACAATTCTAATGAGTTGGCGCTGCAAGGTATATAAAGCCCCGTCTCGACTAGTTGGGGCTAAGAAGAGTACTCACACAACTATTTCATCATGGCAGCCCCATTGACTCTGGTAGTGTTGCTCGCAGCAGTGGCAACGTTGCAGTTGGTGCACACCAAGCGCAGTGTGATCGATCGTAAGTGGCAAAGGTTATTTGAAGAGCCTAACATAACTTGTTGATTCCACTGCAGTCGATGCCTACTTCGAGGACATGGACAATCAGGAGTCGCAGGAGCGCGTCGTGGGCGGCTATGATGTGCCCGATGATGAGTATGTGCCCTACCAGGTATCGATGCAGTTCCTCACGCGCAACGGCAAGCAGCGTCACTTCTGCGGCGGATCCCTCATAGCAGCCAATCGGGTACTCACGGCGGCACACTGCGTCAATGGACAGAACGCGAGTAGAATCAGTGTGGTTGCTGGTGTGCGAGATCTGAACGACCAGACTGGTCATCGCTCGCAGGTTCAGTCGTACGAGATGAACGAGCACTACGAGGAGCTGGTGACCAGCGACATTGCCATACTGAAGATCGATCCACCCTTCGAGCTGGACAATCCACAGCGTGTCGCCACCATCGACGTGAGCAGCAATGAATTGGTCGGTGCCGATCAACCTGTACTGCTCACCGGCTGGGGATCCGTTTTTCACTTCGGCACTGGTCCCTTCGCCAAGTACCCAACCATATTGCAGAAACTCTCCTACAAGACCCTGGCCAATGACAAGTGCCGTGAGACCATGACTCAGCTGACGGACACAGAGATTTGCGCGCTTGAACGCTTTGGCAAGGGTGCCTGCAATGTAAGTACTGCTGAAATGCCTTCTCTTCACCCAGTAACTTCTCCTGATCGAGTTCCTTCTCCTGATTGGGTACCTTCCTCTAATCGAGTATCTTCTCCTGATTTAGTACCTTCTATTAGTTGAGTACCTTCCCCTGATTTAATACCTACTGATACTGATTGAGGACCTTCTCTTGATCAAGTACCTTCTCCTGATCGAGTACCTTCCCATGATCGAATACCTTCTACTGATCGAGTACATTCTCTTGATCGAGTACCGCCCATATACTGACAACCCTAATTCTCTAATTCTCATTCGCAGGGCGATTCGGGCGGCCCTTTGGTCATGACCAACGGGGAATCTCTCAAGCAGGTTGGCGTTGTCTCGTACGGCACCGCATTCTGTGCTTCCAACAGTCCCGATGTTTACACTCGCGTCTCCATATTCGACAACTGGATCAAGGAACGTATGGCTTAAAGTGCATACCCTGTAACACACAATCAGGCAATAAATATTTTATTACTCCAATTAATAAAAAATATTGTTTGTTTGCTACGTTCAAAGTAGATAATACGCTGTAAAGGTAATGGATATAAATTATGTCGACGTTTTGTTCGTATGAACGCACAGATCTCTGCCACTTTAAGTGCTAGAGACATTGAATTGTGCATGAAGAGGCCTTTACATATACTGAAAGATAATATAAAAGTATTCACTAAATTACAATCCAATTGGGCTTTAGCTATTGCTTTACCAAAAACCGTAAGAACCATAAATAAATTGATATAGATTCCTGGAGATGGGATTGTTACTTGTCTCCCAATTGACTATTTCCAGACTAATTGCAAGATGAATAAACGTATTCCCATATTCAAATAATACATAAGTTCTTTATGCATATTTTATTAAGACCCTTGGCAAGGTTAAGCGACAAAGTGAGACAAAGCCAATGCCAATGCCAGTGTCAGGGCTAAGAAATAACGAGACTAAGTGAGGCGAGATGTGGTGGGGTCTGAGGAATGCGTGGCCAGAAACCCGAAAGTATAAAAACAAAACACTAAACAGAGACAAAACAAACGAGCAAACACCCCTAGCTGTCCGTCGGTCTCCGTTTCAGGGACGTGGGCTGGCAGGGGTCGATAACTAAATCAGCTAAAAGACTTGGCCATTGCCGTTGTAGCTGCATTGGCGTCCGGTCGAGGTCGAGAAACGTCTCACTTGGTGCTTTCCCCATTGCTTCCCCCTTGCATGCACTGTCCTCATTCTCAATGATCCCCAATTTTGTTTTGTTTTTCGACTTTTGCTTTGTTCTCTCGAATTTTGTTTTGGTCTCAGGGTTCCTCTCTTTATCTCTCTCTCTCTCTCTCTTCCTCACTCTGTTTCCCTCTCCCGCCTTGGGATTTTATTTATGCATTTCGGTTTGCAGTGAGCAAACGCTGATTAGTTGCAATTTGCTTGTGGCAAACGTTGCTCGCCAACAAGTCGAACGCTTCAAGCGATTCATCACACAGAAGTTCACTTCCAATGGGCAAAAACAAGGGCGGCGGTGGTGGCGCCGGAGGTGGGTCCGGCGGTGGTGGTGCCGGCGGCGGAGGTGGCGGCAATGTAAGCAATATTTGTGTTATGCAACTAACGATTTAATTGTGAGTCTAAAGATTTCATCATCAATTTAGATATATATCTATAGTCATATATAGATGTTACTCGTATGTGAAATATGCTTATAGTATATAGTACTTCCCATACATACATACTTGAAAACATATTTGCTAGCATGTCTTCATCATATTCATAATATAATACAATAATATATTATTATACATATTTAGAATATATTATCGATTATAAATAATACTCGAATATAGAGCAAGTTTTACAAGTAGTTTGATGGAAATCAAATGAAAGAATTTCAATGCTGAAATTGACATATGTATATATTCATGAGAAACTATTGCAATTTAAATGGAATGGAACACCAGAGTTATTAAAGAATCTAGTCTGTTTCCGCACAGCTTTGCTTTCTTAGAACTGTTCGCCTTTTTGGTAAAGGTGCTGAAATCCAACACGAATTGCATGCCATAAATACTTGTCCGTATTTTTAATAAGCGCTTCCCATTATTTACCCTCCAACTGAATCGTAATCCTTTTCAACGTTCTTTCTGTCAACAGAAAAAAGGTGGCGCTGGCGGAGGAGGCGGAGGTGGGTCAGGTGCCGGCGGAGGCGCAGGTGGCGGCGGTGGCAAAAACAAAGCAAATGCCGGTGACAAAGGTGGTGCAAAGAAGGGACAAGAACAGAAGGCAACCACCGCTGGCGGTGGAAAGAAGGGAGGCAAAAAATAGCGACATCAGCGACGAATCAACGACATCAAAGTGCCACAGAAATTACAATCTAAGAATTATCAAATAATCCGAAACTAGCTTTAAGCTAAAACGAATCGTTATATAGCCCGACTATTTACAATATACATACTATATATAATTTAATAATATATCTGCTTATGAGTAGATTTTTGACTGCATCTCTGCGAGCTAAAAGTACATATAATATATATTGAAATACATGGCGACTTGTCCATCCGCTATTCGCGCTGCGATTACACGACTGACTACACAGGTTGCTGGGGAGGAGGATGGAGAGAGTGGAGAGAGGGGAGGGGCGTGTGGGAAACTTCCACATGGATGAGCGCGAGATGTTCGTGCACTTCACTGGCCTCTTCATTAAGCTCATCTACTGCGGGGTCGCTGCTGGGTCGGTCTTCGGTCTTTGGTCTGCCGCGATTCTGGTGATGCTGCGCTGCTCTAACGGAACCACTCCTGGGACATGCCAAAGAAGGAGGTGGCACTCGACTTCGATTTGTTGTTATCACTTTTGCGTGCTGCCGCCTTACGCGTCGGTGTGGGCTGCAATGGGGAGAGGCGAAACAACGTTAGAGATATGCGGGTGAGTATGTGTTATATGTTTGTTATTTGTGTTATTAATTAACTGGTAATTTTAGTGATTAATCTATTAATTTGCCGCGCACACTGAGTGCAAGATTTATTGGCAACAGAGAGCAACAAAAACATCAGCATATTGTAGCTTGAATACGGACCCGATTTGCAGCTAATTACCAATAACATGCGATTAACTGCGACCCGAATAACCAACAAAGTCAGCGTCTATAAATTAACATTTGCCCTGCGATTTGATTTCAATAATGGCCCAATTCATTAATTAGCATGTAGGGTACTCAGAGCGACTATTCACACACTCACACACGCCCACAGCAACTGTGGCAAGTTGAATACGCAAACTTTTGCCACATTCTCCCACTTGAGAGTGCTGCATTGGTTGCAGGCAACTCTTGGCAGCCCGCTCTATTGGAAAATAGTCAACAGTAATATGGTTTATTTGTTGTTAGTGCACAAATTTACGTAATTGATACGTCGCTGCGGCTTCAGTTTGCAAATTAAGTTCGTTCATTTATAAAACAAATTCAATTGAATTGAAAATTATTCGTTGAATTCAAGCAACACTGCTGAGTGGTTTGTGACTTGGCTAAGCGAAGTTATGGTGGGTATAAGAGTTTGGTTTGTAGCAAAGCTAAGCGCACAGTGGAACATATAAAGAACATTTAAATTAAAATTAAGTAATAAACAAACTTTGCACATGCTCAACTTAATACAAGAAGATATATATCACAAATAATATTTAGCCAGTCCTAAGTAGTATTTTCAACAAGATATCATGCAAAAGCTAAACAGAAAATACCAATAATATTCCTACCCAAAAATGAAGATAATTTGTGCATTTCTGAGAGAAAACTCTACAACGAAAAGAGCTCCTATAAAAGAAGTAAATAGACACAGTGCAATTATTAACTATATCGAATACGTATGCTTGGAAATAATCAAATATCTATTGTGTTTTCTGTACGCACAAAGCAGCAAACTTACCTTCTCTGACTCTGTGGTCAACGCTTGCCGTTCTGCATGGACAGCTCCGGCAGCTGCTGTCGCCTGTGGCATAACAATGGGTAAGAGGGGGAACCACAGTGAGGTGGAGCCCGAAGAACTCAAACACAACACATTGGGATCGACTTCATGTGACAGAGCACTGGCTGCTGCTGCAGACGATGCTGTCGTCGCTACGGGTGGTGACGTTAGAACACCCAATTCTCCATGTAGACGCGCCGTAGATCGGGCAACATGTGTGGTAATGTGCTCGGCAAACAACTCGAAGTCAAAGGGATCGATGCAGTCACGCAACTTCCTTTGCAGTGTATGGAAATTCTCATAGAGCACACGATCCTCACGATTCACGCCAAAGACACGTTCGAGGAACTTCAGGTCGAAGTACAACTGCAATGCAATGTTCTGGCTTTCCTTAGTGCTCTCCGTGGCAGTCAGTTGCTCATAGTGCGACAATAATTGCGTGAGAAGTTTCTGGTTGAAGACCTGCAGCACCTTTTGGGGCAGTGTCTGTGGCACAGCGATGTTCAGTCCCTGTATAAGCTGATGCAGATATGTTTGCAGCGACAGACGCGGCTGGTTGGGAATGCGTATTGTAGACTGGACACTCTGGTCGTGCTCCTCGTCGCGCTGTTCCAGAGTTTGTGTTTGCCATTGCTGCAATAAGCCGACCATTAATAATTAATTGTATTTGTAAAATTTGTCAATTGTACTTACTGCAAAGTCGCGCAATACCACATCATGGGTTATGGCCTGGGGTAGCTTCTCTGCGCAGCTGTGCATGGCCAGCACATCATCAACAATGAGCAGCCACAGTTGTAGCATTTCCTCCTCGATCAGGCCACACATGCGTTGCCAATGCTGTACGCCAGCTGCCGTCAGGTTGCCCGCCCATTGACGCCAACTAGTTGGCTGACAGAAACACAGCTTGAGATTGGGGCACAGCTCGATCAGCGCCAGCGTGTTGCGCAATGCTTGCAACAACGCTTGACGCTCTTGAAGACGCAGCGACTTCAGTTTTCCCAAGTACTCAGTCAGTTGCTTCTGCGCAGTCTCACGCAGAAAGTTAATCAACGCCAGTTTATCCTCGGCACGAGTAGTTTGCTCTTGCAATAGAACATTGAGTTCCTGTACAATTGCTCCTAGTTGAGCATCGAATTGAGCACAAAGATCAATTGTGGCTTTCTCGTAGCCCTTGGTGCGATTGGCCAAACGCTTTGGTTGATCACTGAGAGCTGCGGCCAAGCTAATTGGCAAATCGTCGCTTTGCTCTCGCCAGATCTGCAGCGGAGCAGAAGAGTTGCTCGAGTTGACCATGTTGACGACCTGGTCGTAGGTCTCTTGCATGGCGCCTGCCCAACTGCTACGCACAATTTCACGCACACGAGCATTAATCAACGGCATGTACTTGATCCTATAGAAGTCCAGCTGCGCCTGTGGCATCTTCAGTTGCTGCTCTAGTTCCGTATAGCTGCGTCGAACTGTAGTAGCTGCTGCCAACTTGATGTCCTGTATGGTCTGCATGTTGTTGACCAGCGCGAAGATGTCCTGCAACTTATTTGCTGCTAGTCCATCAATCTTTGTCATCCATTGACGCAATGCGTCGCATAACTTTTCAGGCAACAATTGTGGCGATTCAAATTGAGGTTTATAGCCCGAAATAATGTCGGGCAGCAAGTGAGCCAAGTGTCGTTCGCTGCTGTCCATGCGGCTGACGGTGGGCGGCGATGTTGCTGACGCACTTTCAGACAAGCGCACAAAGAGCAAACCATTATCTACAACAAAAGAAAAAGAAATTAATTACCTCCCAATTCTGTGTATGCCTCAAAAAACTCACCCAACAGACACTTATCAAGCAGCTCAATGGTTCCGTTGAGTATATAAAGACTAGCCAATATACGATCCTTAACGCGACGCTTCTGGTCCTTGTCCACATTCTTCTGTTGACTCTGCAGACACTGCACAAAAGCTGTGGCACGCAGCTGCAGAAAGGTTTCCACCACACTGGCCAAGTTACACCTGTCGAGCAGCAGCAGGCTCTGCATGCAATCAACAACTGTCTCTGCACTGAGCTGCTCACGCTCCAGGACAGCAAGAACAGATTGCTTGATAGTGATGTGGAATGGACGCAGTATTTCCCATTGCTTTCGTGCCACGGGCAGCTGTTGCATTAGCTCATTTTTAGCATCTAGCTGCAGACCGGTGCTGATGTGACGGCTGAACAAAAACAATTCGGTGGCAGCAAAGAACTGTTCCTGGTCAATATGCGTCCAGATCAGTTCTGGTAAACTGCTCAGCAGCTTAATCTGCACCATAGTGCTGTAGTAGTTGCTCATCTGCTTGTTGACCGTTCGCTGCTGGAGGATCACCTCTGTGGCCGTCGGTATGGGTGCTGACTGGAAACCCAGCAACTGCTGCTCGTTCAGGCTGCGGCAATTGGCCTGGACGCAGTGCACCTGCTCGATGAGCGTGCCCGCAGAGGTTTGCATGGCCGCTATAGTGTCTGCGGCCTTTAAAAGATCTCTATAGCGTTCGCTGCAGAGAAAAGAAAAACATTGATGCGTTGGCTGGTAAGTTGCAACATGCCACATCATTGACTCACCCGACCATGGTGCGCAACTCCTCGCGTTTATTCTCCACAACTGTTTGAATCTTCTTCTGCACAGCATCAACTTCGAGGACGCTGTGCTGCTCGAAGAGCGTGTCCACATTTAGTTGCAACAAATCGGTGCTCATATTTGTTGGATTTTTTCAACAACTGAAGTTGTCGTCATCTGTTTTAGGTGTTTAACATATGATTTTATTTAAGACAGTAACATAACAGTGTTCTGCGCTGTTAACGATAGTCGCGCATAACAGAACCATATGTGAACGGCATATTCTTGTTTTTATCATTTAATATTTATATGGTAAACATTTAAGCTATTCAAATGAAATGATTTTATTATATAAGACGGTTAACTTACAGATGTCCAGACAAAAAGTATATTATGTATATCTTATTAGCGCGCTAACATAATTCAAACGAACAACATTGAACAGCTGTTCGTAGTGGTTCAATGTGGCGGTCGGCAGATAGGCAGTGTAATTCAGTGTTGGGAAACGATAGATTTGATGTTATTGTTTACGATGGGGTGACTTGTCGATTTTAATATTTTAATAATCAACCGCGATTGAGTATGCTTCGTTTGTTGAGTGTGTAGTTAATTAAACTAATTCGAAATATTCTTTATAATGCTATTTGCAATCACAATGCGCTGAATCTCAGAAGTTCCCTCATAGATTTCGGTAACGCGCGCATTCCGATAATACATCTCGGCCGGCATATCTGTTGTATAGCCCATGCCACCCAATATTTGAATACACTGATGCGCGCAGTAAGTGGCCGTCTCTGATGCTGACAATTTAGCCATAGCTGCCTCCTTGGTGATGCTCAGTCCGTTATCTTTCATCCAAGCGGCGCGCCATGTTAACAACCGCGATGCCTCCACACGAAGCGACATATCCGCCAACTTCTGTTGAATCATCTGCAGCTGCGACAGGCGTTTGCCAAAGGCCACTCTCTTCTCTGCGTAGTCGACGGCCAGTTCGAGTGCAGCCTGAGCAATACCCGTGGCCTGTGCTGCAATGCCAATACGGCCGTTGTCTAAGGATTCCATGGCAATTCTAAAGCCGCCGCCTGTTGCACCCAGTACCTGAGATTGTGGCACAGCCACTTCGTCGAGCGTCACTTGACATGTGGATGTTGCCCGCATACCCATCTTGCTCTCCTTCTTGGCTATTGCGAGTCCTGGCACATCCTTGGCTGTCAGGAATGCTGTTATGCCTTTGTGTTTGAGAGACTTGTCAATGGTAGCGAAGATCAGTCCACCGCTGGCCTCTTTGGAATTGGATATCCATGCCTTTGTGCCATTAAGCAGGTAGCCACCATCTCCACCTTCAATTTGCTTGGCAGTTGTGCTGGCGGCGCCCGCATCTGATCCGTTGCCCGGTTCCGAAAGCGCATAGAATGCAATATGTTTCCCCTGAGTATATGGTACCAGAAACTGTTGTTTTTGTTGCTCTGTGCCATGTTGCTGTACTACACCAACGTAGAGATTGTTGACGCCCATCACAATGGAAACAGCAGCATCACCACGAGCAACTTCCTCCATGCCGATGGCATAAGCCAAGTAGTCCAGACCGGCACCACCTGAATAGATTCATTATTACTCAGATTGCAACTTTCCAGAGTGAGTGCTCACCATATTCCTCTTGCACAGCCACAGACATAAGTCCCAATTCCCCGAGACGTCGTACTTGTTCTGCCGGATAGAGCTGCTCACGATCATGTTGCCTTGCGAGCGGCGCCAATTCTGCATTGGCAAAGTCCCGGCAAGTCTTCTGCAGTATCTGATGTGTTTCGGATAGCGCTGCCAGGCATGCAATGCCTCTGTTTCTGTTCCTGATGTCGACGCCGAAGCGGCTGGTTCGTTGACCTGAAAGAAGAAACCAAGTCATCAAGAGCTCCAAAACGTAAGTTTCATTCAAGTTTCTTAATTTACCTAGCGCCCAGGCGATTTTCGCCAGCTTATACATCGTGCCACAGCTTTAGTTAATCCAATGTATAATTTTTATTCGATGGAATCTTTTGTTGTCTGTTCAGTAGAAAGGTGCGTTTTGTACTGTTCGTTGATCGCAATCGCAGACGATCAGCTGGGCAGATACTTTTTATATGCAGTGCGAAAGCTCTGATTGCAAAAGCTCTGTTCCAAATCAGCCAGTGACGGCGGCATTTCCACTAGAAAAGGGGAAAGATATTAAAGCCTTTTGGTTATAGTTTATTATATTCTTTGAGTAGTTTAGTTTTACAGTTGTTACATCTAATTACAAATCCCGATGCCGAGTGATCACGAGCTATTAACAGCGCCTCTGCCTTGTTTATTGTGAATTTCTTGTGGATGACAATATATGCATATTAAGTTGTTTAAGTTATTTACATTAAACTTTTAATGCCCTATACGATATAAACATAAGGAGTATGCATTTAACATATAAGTATAATTTATAAATATTATTATTATTTATTTATATTTATATAATAAATATTTACTAAGAATTATATAAATCAAAAACATTAATCAAATTGTTTAAATTCAATAGTTTCGCTGGTAAAAAATGTTTGATCTTCAGGATTACTTATTAATCGTATTGCTGTGATAGAAACAAGGAAGAGGTTTTACCTGTAATATGCGGAACTTCGTCTACTCTTGCAGCTGGTTGCATGGAGTAAATGTCTGATAAAAAATTATAATAATAATTAATTTAGCATATCATACACATATGTATAAATTTTCACAAAATCTTGTTAGGGTATTTGCTAATGAAATAATGAAAACGATACTGCAAATCATAAAAAGGAAAGGTAAATAAGGTCATGAACAGAAATGAAAAGCGGTTCAACGCTTTTCGGAAATTGCCGATACTCGCACCTGATATACATAATTTGCAATTCAATTACATATATGGTATACACTCACACCCACTTTTACAGCAGAACATTCTACACATAGTAACAACATAACATTTCCACTCTTGAACTTGTGCTGTGTACACATCAATGTATGTACATATGTTTTTTAAACACATATGTACATATGTGTGTAGTAATTTATTTGTTTGAATACATTGAAAACTAATTACTACGGTAAACGAATTTTTGCAGATCTAAGAATAAACTATTTACTTTAGAAGTAAGGTTTAAGTAAACTGTGAATGTCTTTTGTCTCTTTTTTGTAGTCTGAGTTGCAGAAGAGAAGGAAAGAATTGATTAGAATTGTTTAAACGAATTACTTTGTATTCTTCTGTATGTAAATACTAGAAATAAAGAAAATTGGAAAGAGGAACTACACAATAACACCATTTCAAATTCGTTTGTCTCTGTGGAACTCTATAGCGCAAGTACAAAATATAAGGAAACATGTTAGACACAATCAAATTTTTAGTCAATTCTTAGTTCGTTTTGAGGTTTTTTTGTGTTGAACAAAGTAGACGATGAAAATAGTTTATAAATGTGATCTTAGAGTCAATTCATTGATTTCAACACAACTACTGCGACAAAGTTCCAAATTATTTTAACTGATTTTGATTAAATTCTTACAAGGATTAAATAAACTGCTGATTTTAATACAAACATGGATTATCTAATACAGCGTGGCAGGTTGCGCCAACAGGCAATCAATGTAGTCGATGGTCTTCCCGAACTGCTGTCGGATATAACGCGCGAGGTGCTGCGCTGCCAGCCAACCAAGGAGTGCCTCTGCCAGTTCATCATCGACTATCTTCACTCGGTGATTGTGACACGTGAGAAAGCAATGGGTGAGTTACATGCAAATCAAGCAAACAGTTCCAATTAGTATGTGTGCTTATGTATGTGTTTTCTCTTCTTTATAGTGGCCAAGAGCATCTTGGGTCGTGCATTACGACAGGTTGACAGCATCATATCTGACCTGTGTGTTTGTGATCTGGGCAAAGAAAAGTCCGAATTGATGGCCCAAGTAATGGAGGAATGTTTCCGCAATTTTTTGGAGAAACGTCGTTGCGAGATGCGTCGCGGCAAAGAAATTGTGAAATTCGCTGACATTGACATGCTCGAGGAGTTAATAACAAAATGCCATTTCACCGAGGTTGAACTGGATGCATCAAGACCGGCTATTGAGAATGCTTATCAACGGTTTGTGGACGCCTACATGGCAGCTGCTAAAGACTCGAAGGGTACAGAGATACTCTACCAGTACTTCCGTGATCGCGAATTGAAGCGTATCGAGGAAATTATGCAAAATCACGCCGCAATTACTATACAGGCAGCCTGGCGTGGCTATATTGTACGCAGAACGATGGAACAGCATGTGTGTGTCTGCACATGCATGATGGTAATTACGTGCTACTACTGCCACAAGATCCTTGCCTTCAGTTTTGACCATTTCAGGACGACGACGACGAGATACTTCGTAAGATACGGGACAGAGCTGCGCGCATCATACAACGATTCTTCCGTAGCGTGCTAGACGTAAGTACAAAGTTATTGTTTTCATTTATCTTTATAACGATATCATATTTACAATTATCTGCAGCGCAAACCAGTTCAACCGGTAAGTTTTTGCCACTATCTGTATTTCTTAATTGTTTAATCACAAAATCTTTTTGCTAGTTGGGTGAGCCGTGTGAGGAGAAGGAAACACCTTCCTCTCGTGAATACACACCCCCTGAAGTGCCAGCCGTACCTTCTGCTGGTCCATCAACGGAAGCTCCTCCACCAATAGTTGAAATGGGTTCTGAAGAAGAGGGTGAGGGTGAGGAAGAAACGGCCGCACCACCGGCCGAAGCAGCCCCAGCTGAAGCAGCACCAGCTGAAGCAGCCCCAGCTGAAGCAGCCCCAGCTGAAGCAGCACCTGCTGAGGCACCACCGGCTGAAGCAGCACCTGCCGAGGCACCACCGGCAGAAGCACCGCCAGCCGAGGCAGCTGCTGCACCTGCCGCAGAGGCGCCCGCTGAAGCACCGCCACCAGCAGCTGAAGAAGCACCGCCAGCTGAGTAATGGCTCGAATTGATTGATTCAATTTTAATTTAAACAAATTAGTTATACGTGTGATTTAATTATTTAAAGCTTCTGAAATGACTTAATAATAGTCAGCACCATTAAAGAGAGCGTCGAACATATATTTGTTTAAGTTAATTTAGATTTATATCGTCTAAGTTCAGAACATTACGCAATATTTTTTAAACAAACTTATATTGCTATGCGGAACAAGACAAAATATAATATTCATTGAATAGATGAATCATTGAATCTGTACACTCCCTTGAAAAATATTTAACTTATAAAATTAACAAGAAACATTTTGCAATATAATTCAAATAACTTTGCTTTATCTATGAAAGTGAAGATTCTGCATTACTAGAGTTTTCCCAAACATTAAATATTTATGTCATATATGCAACATCAGCATATGTAACCATCTATTAGGCAATAGACTGCTTTATCCAATCACTAAAAGTAGACACCCTTGTGTAGACTTCAGGCCATATAGATGGCTCACATACAACCAGACCATGGCACACCACACCGACTTGCCTCAGTCCATTATTGCCCATTACTTCTACAAGTGGACCACCTGAATCACCCTGAATACATAATTAAAAATGTATGATAAATATAAGAAAGCCTCAAGCGTATGTACAACTATTCTTACCGAACAGGCACTTCTTACTGTACCACTGGCACAAATTTTGGTATCGCTGACATCTTCCACGACGCTAGCCTGGCACTCCTGATTCGTCATTGTAAGAAAACTTCTGCGCTGCAGGGTATTCGGGTAGTTGATGTTGTCGAGAAGTGGAAACGTCACTGGTAACCTAAGGCCCCAGCCAGTGAGAGTGACTGGAACACCTCCACCTACAAATTCCGTAGAGTCGACTGCAATAGGTGCCACACTAACATTGTTGAATTTCAACGGTGGGTCAATGGTCAATACAGCAATGTCACTTGTCACCAGTGACTTGTAATCTGGATGTATGGTATAGTTCAGCACTTGGGATCGCGTACCGCTCGTATCGTCTAGGTTACGTATGCCCGCTACAATAGACATGCGTGATACGTTGAGGCCCTGGCAACAGTGAGCGGCAGTGAGAATTCGATCAGCAGCCACAATTGAACCACCACAGAAGTGCATATGCCCTTTACGTGTCCGATATTGCAGCGAGACCTGGTATGGTACATACTGTCCGGAAGGTACATCCGAGCCGCCTACGATACGGGTGGGGAGTTCGCCACCAGGTTGGCGGGCTATTTTGTGAGGGAGACATTATTTATTAACACATTACAAATACATTTATAGATGTACAAAGCTTACAATTCAAACGCGCCCTGGTGATACCCATCCACAGAGCTGTCAAGAGAAGTAATGGTATTAGACTCATACTATTTGCTCAGTGCCTCAAAATGGACTAATGCACTAGACTATATAGTGCTCGACCTGCCTCTCATTTTTATACCCTTCGACCATTGAAAATGGTCAAAAAAGGGTATACTAACTTTGTGCAAATGTATGTAACAGGCAGAAGGAGGCGTAGAAGACCCCATAAAATATATATATTCTTGCTCAGGATCACAAGCCGAGTCGATTGAGCCATGTCTGTCTGTCTGTCTGTGTGAACGCACAGATCTCAGCTATTATAAAAGCTAGAGTTACCAAATTTGACAGAAAGACTCCTGTGTACTATAAGCTAATCAAGTTTATTTGAAATGTTAGGTGCCACGCCCACCGCCCCCGTAAATCAAAAATTTAATTTTTGAACTCAATTTGCAAGCGCTGTATAAAAGCTACAACTTCCTGACTTTAACATATACTAAGCTGAATGAAAAATCTACGTATTCTCCAAATTATAATCCGATCGGACAATAAAAACAAAAGTTATTTAAGAAAGTATGAGCATAAAACCAAATGCTTCTGTCAGCTAACAAGACCGGCGGGCGAGCGCGAGCGCCATCTGTTGGGAATAATTGTAAAGCATGGGCATATGCATATGTGTATGAATTTAACAAACTAAACTACACGGGAACATCGGTCGAAGGGTATCCCACTGTCGCGTGCTGCGCGACTGTTGCTTTTCTTACTGGTTCTAAATTTGCATTTGTAATGGAGATATCGCATATCGCTCATTTGGCACACTCAAGTTATACCATTAGTTTTGATCTTGAAATTCAAAAAAATGAATGAGCCTTCATGGTGGTAATTGACATATGCGTAACCGTAACCCACTAAGCTAAGCTATAGATAGATAATATTCGGTGGGTGAACCACGCGTACAATCATTGAAGTTTTCTGGAATGTTTTGTTTGACATAATACTTTCACTACAAGACTAAAATAATGGGACTGATTTCTGTTTACTATTACGATTTACTGTCCTAAATGGGTTAATAGATTAAATGTAGTTCGGCCAGTTTTTTGGCCACATAAAATTTAAATTGTCTATTCAGAAGTTAACAAAAGGCGTATGCAAAATAGATTATAATGATTGTCTAACACGCTGATTCTTTATACTGCGAATTATCTTAAATGATATTTTTAGAAGAGATTCCGCTAATTGTACCGTGTGGATGAACTAATCAGTTCAACTGATTCAGCTTTGGCCATTTAGAAATGGAACATATGTAGATGAGCCTAAGATAATTTTTGAATACACCTCGAATGTTACCATATATTTATTAGGCAATGGACTGCTTAATCCAATCACTAAAAGTAGACACCCTTGTGTAGACATCAGGCGATATATATAGACCACATACAACCAGACCATAGGACACCACACCGACTTGCCTCAGTCCATTATTGTTTTCTACAAGTGGACCACCTGAATCACCCTGAATACATAATTAAAAATGTATGATAAGTGTAAGAAAGCCTCAAGCGTATGTACAACTATTCTTACCGAACAGGCACCTCTAAATGGACCTCTGGCACAAATTTCGGTATCACTGACATCTTCCATGCCGCTAGCCTGGCACTGCTGATTCGTTATTGTATGATAACTCATGCGCTGCAGGGTATTCGGATAGTTGATATTGTCGAGAAATGGAAACGGCACTGGTAACCTAAGGCCCCAGCCAGTGAGAGTGACTGGAACACCTCCACCTACAAATTCCGTAGAGTCGACTGCAATAGGTGCCACACTAACATTGTTGAATTTCAACGGTGGGTCAATGGTTAGTACTGCAATGTCACTGGTCACCAGTTCCTTGTAATCTGGATGTATGGTATAGTTCAGTACTTGGGATCGCGTACCGCTCCTATCGTCTAGGTTACGTATGCCCGCTACAATAGACATGCGTGATACGTTGAGGCCCTGGCAACAGTGAGCGGCAGTGAGAATTCGATCAGCAGCCACAATTGAACCACCACAGAAGTGCATATGCCCTTTACGTGTCCGATATTGCAGCGAGACCTGGTATGGTACATACTCTCCGGAAAGTACATCCGAGCCGCCTACGATACGGGTGGGGAGTTCGCCACCAGGTTGTCGGGCTATTTTGTGAGGGAGACATTGTTTATTAACACATTAAACATACATTTATAGATGTACAAAGCTTACAATTCAAACGCGCCCTGGTGCTACCCATCCACAGAGCTGTCAAGAGAAGTAATGGTATTAGACTCATGCTATTTGCTCAGTGCCTCAACATGAGCCAAGGCATTAGACTATATAGTGTTCGACTTGTCCCTCATTTTTCTTAATTTGCATTTGTAATGGAGATATCGCATATCGCTCATTTGACACACTCAAGTTATGCCATTAGTTTTGATCTTGAAATTCAAAAAAATGAATGAGCCTTCATGGTGGTAATTGACATATGCGTAACCGTAACCCACTAAGCTAAGTTATAGATAATATTCTGTGGGTGAACCACGCGTACAATCATTGAAGTCTTCTGGAATGTTTTGTTTGACATAATACTTTCACTACGAGACTAAAACAATGGGACTGATTTCTGTTTACTATTACGATTTACTGTCTTAAATGGGCTAATAGATTTAATGTAGTTCGGCCAGTTTTTTGGTCAAATAAAATTTAATTTGTCTATTCAGAAGTTAACAAAAGGCGTATGCAAAATAGATTATAATGATTGTCTAACACGCTGATTCTTTATACTGCGAATTATCTTAAATGATATTTTTATAAGAGATTCCGCTAATTGTACCGTGTGGATGAACTAATCAGTTCAACTGATTCAGCTTTGGCCATTTAGAAATGGAACATATGTAGATGAACCTAAGAAGACAGTTATAATACGAAATAAGCTAAGGTCTAACGGCTCCTTACAGTCTGAAATTCTTACAACTGTTTGAATATTCATTTGATTTGTTTCTCGTCTTGTAAAAAATATATTTACTAATTGTCGTTAAATAAGTCAGGATAATCTCTATCTAAATCATTAATATAATGTAAGCAATAAACTATAGATAATGTAGCTCTACCCCCACTCCGTTTGATTTATGTATTATGCAAATCGTAACGCTAATTGACCTTGAAAAGTAGTCGTTAAGATTTTATCCTTTTTGTGGGATATTAAACCCACATCGTTTACGCGTGTGAACAATGTGACATATTGTTGCAAATCTGGACTATAAAATGATAGTCTATAGAGCAGACAATAGGGTGTGGCAACACACATTCTTCAGTCGAGCATATTTTGCAAAAGCTTCTATTTATTCTAGTTTTGGCAGTTTCTGATTCTTCGGTTCAGTGAAAAATATTCAATGGCAGTTTAGAGACTCATTCATTCGTGATTGACATTATCATATTGTGTAGATTACGTCAGGGATGATCGCTTGTCTGGCATATTTAGATATATTTGCAAATTTTTGATGTTCCGAAAAAATGTGACCTATATTTCAGTATACATTATGCAGTAATTTCATACTCATACTGCAAGTCATGCCTCGTAGAGGACCACAACCAGTTTCGACTCATCTCAGAATATGTTTAGTCGCGCACATAAATTGATTTTCTGTCGGGGGCTTGGACAAACCTTTAGGAGACAACAGTAAGCTAATAAAACAGACATTAAAATTGAGAATGTCTAAGATATTATTATGATACTAACGGTACGCTCGAATCTGGTCTTCAGACAATCATTTGATTAGAATAAATATCGGATTTCTCCCTTTGTATAAAAGAAATCACTTATTTGCAGATTGTAGCATTTCTTTTGTGGCCATGGAGCTGCTCGTTACGATATTTTGCCTTGGTAAGTTCTCTTCTGCTATGCTATCTGAAGTGCCTGCCTAATCAAGGGATTTCATTTTGTGACAGGTCTGGTGATCTGTGGCAATATCACCGCAGCTGGAAAGAGTCAGGACTCTCCAAGGCTACTTGCAATTCAGCTCCCAGCAGCGGCAGCGCCAGCACCTCCCACTGTTATCTACAAACGGCCTCCTCCCTATTATCCACCACCGGCGCCACCACCACCGCCACCACCACCACCGTATTATCCACCTCCACATTATCCGCCACCGCGTCATCCGCATCATCCAAAGTGCAAATGTCCACCTGGTCCACCAGGTCCACCGGGACCTGCCGGTCAAGACGGTAAGTGCGGTTTGTTTGATTCCAAGCTTTGAGCATTGCGAGCTAACAATTTCTAATTACTCAACAGGCATACCCGGCAAGCCCGGACATCCAGGTGAGAAGGGTGATAAGGGTGATACTGGAGACAGAGGTGAGAAAGGAGAGAGGGGAGAAAAGGGAGATAAGGGCGCTACTGGCCCTACTGGACCTCAAGGTGCTCAAGGTATTCAAGGAGTTCAGGGCCTTCCTGGTGCCCAAGGAGCTCAGGGAGCTCAGGGACCACCAGGAGCTCAGGGATCGCAGGGCTCTTCAGGCTCACCAGGATCTCCAGGTTCGCCAGGAGCCCAAGGTGCTCAAGGGCCGTCAGGGTCTACGGGTTCCCCTGGATCTCCAGGTTCACCTGGTTCCCAAGGACCCCCTGGTTTCCCTGGTGCCCCAGGCGCGCCAGGAAATAGTTGGCCAGCTCCAGCGCCGCCACCGCCACCACCACCGCCTCCACCTCCTCCACCACCCCCATTCCCTCCACTACCCCCGCCACCACCACCGCCACCACCAATCATTGTAGTACCTCCTCAGAAGGGACATCATCATCATCATCATAAACCAAAGCCACACAAACCATGGAAACCACATAAGCCTCATAGACCACATAAGCCACACAAGCCACACAAGCCACATACGCCACGACCTCCAAAGCCTACGACAACAGTGGCGCCCGAGGTAAACGATACTACCACAATACCGCAAGGTTATAGGCTAGGTGATTTCGGTGATTACAATGAACTAGAATTTACAACATCGTTGCCTCTACTTAATGTGGAAGACAGCAAAGAGGCAGATCAAAAGAAAGCTGAAGTTGAAGAAACGGTAGAGAACGAAGAAGCAGATCAAAAGAAAGCTGTAGTTGAAGAAACGGATAATGTTCCGATAACATTGCCTGATATTAATCTGATAAGTGATGTACAGTCAGATCAAAATAAGGCTGAAGTTACGATATCATTGCCTGATATTAATCTGATGAATGATGTACAGTCAACTTCAGATCAAAAT
Organism: Zaprionus capensis; assembly: GCA_018903675.1. NCBI lineage: Eukaryota > Metazoa > Arthropoda > Insecta > Diptera > Drosophilidae > Zaprionus > Zaprionus capensis. The sequence goes on along the minus strand of JAEIFN010000964.1, from coordinate 7,229,604 downwards.
AAGGCTGATGTTGAAATAATGAACCAAGTTACCACACCAGCGCCTGAAATTCAACCGGCAAACGAGGAAGAGTCAGATCAAAAGAAGGATGAAGATGAAATCACTGAGCAGGAAGAAGAAGATGGAGAAAAAGCAGAAGAAGAGGAACCTGAATCTGTGACATCCAACCCCATAGACAAGGTAACAAGTGAAGACGAATCTAACAAAGATCAACCTGAAAATGAGGGTGAAGATGAATACAGTTCTGAAGAGTATGAAGAAGGAGAAGAAGAAGAAGGTGGAGAAGATAATGAAAGTGCAGAAGAAGAAGAGGAAGGTGCTGAGCCTTTGGTACAGAGCCAAAATACAACTGCGGTTGCAAATCAACCCACAGAGGGCTATGCAGTTCAAGAAAGAAGTAAACAACAACCAATTATTTTATCAGTAAGCCAGCCCCGTAACCCCTTCCAGATATACAGAAGTTATTATAATTATTATTAAACATTCTATAGCTTACTAAAACAATAAATATAAAATAATAAATCCAATTCCAAGAAAGTGTTTTGTTTGTCGTTTAAGCAAATTTAACTGACCTTTAAAGAATGTACATTTGTATATAATGAGAAACATAATTCGTAGAAGATTGAAAGTAATAAGCCCAAATCAGTGTTGAAAATTTAGCATTCTTCCCGTAAAATCTAGCTTTTTTCAAAGTTTCATTCTTTTCAACTTTTAACATACAGAATAATTAAAGTGCGCCGCAAGGTATGCAACAGAAATGCAGATGACATTCAGCACAGCCTAAAAGTAGACTGCGGGTAAGCGTTTGCTTGTAAATTGACAGGTTATGCATTTGTCGATTCATTTGAGAACTATAAAATAAAATATGACAATCACAATCAAAACTTAAGATTACCTTGGTGCCACTCTTCCAATATCAAAGAGTTCGCTGAATCACCATGTGTGATGAACTGCAAGACAAAAGAGAGAAACGACTCAAATACAAGTATTAGCCCTATGAGAACAGAGTTACAGGGCATGGAGGGCACAATTGCTTCTTCAGTTCCTGGTAATGACACCCACGCAGACACGCCAATTGGGGCGACAAGAGCAAAGACTCAAGTGGCAGGGGCAGAGCTGCGACAGAAACTGGAAACATCAGGTTGATCAGGCTGCAGTTTTAATCAATGAATAATTTAAATATTCCGATTAAACAAGCTGCTGACGATGCCAGCGGACATTTCTTTTAATTCATTGTTGTGGTGAGTAGAGCAGGAGGAGGCACAGCCGTTGGTGCCGCTGCAGCGACTGCAGCCAACGGAGCCAGGAGCACAGCCACTGGCAATCAACACCTTTCGCTTCACTCTGGCTATCTGGTCAAGTTGCATGTTCGATGCAAATCAAGCTCGCCTGCCCGACGCGTCTGGGCGGGCTCAGGATGCGACTGCAACGGCGACCGATGTTGTCTGCGATGCGTCTTGGCAGCCACTGCTTGCCCCATATGTCAGTTCCGGCCTGATTGCACCCAGCTAATGAATCATTTTACTGCATCTCTTGCTCTCTCTCTCGCTCGCTGAATGCCCGCTTGGCGACCGTGTGTGGCGCAAATTAATTATGCACACCTCGGGCATTCGCATTCGGGATTTGTGGATGTCCGAAAGTCAGCAGTCGATGGTGCTGCATGTCGGGGTCCTGATCTTTGGACTACTGTGTTAATTGTTGCCTGGGCCAGTCAGCAGCCGGTTTGCTGTCTGCGAACCGATTTGAACCCGAAATGGCTTTATTATTTCGACCAGGATGCGCCGCGCTGTTGGCTTCTGTTAATTGGACCACCCGGGCGAGGTGTCGCCCCAGAACGCGATCGCGATCACCAAGCCGAAGTCGAAGTCGAAGTCGAAGTCAGACTCGAGGTTGGAAGCAAAGCCGAATAACGTGACAGCTCTTATCGCCCATATCGCGATTTATTTTTAGACTTCGCATAATATTAACTGCGCCGAGTGCGCCGATTCCGCTGACAGGTTAATCCCCGTGTAAACTCATTAGGCAGTGTAGGCAGTAACCGAAGAAGACTAGACAGACTACTATACAATATCATATGTAGAAAAGTTTAGAGTTTTACTTTTACATACTATGATTAAATTACTCCTACTTCTAACATATATTGTACTATATTGTTGGTATTTTAAAGTCCCAGTTGACCACAGCGCAAGGTCCTTCATTCTTCTTGTCTTTTCACAATGAAGGAACACGACGTATTTTAACTAGTTTATATAAATCTGTTCCGTTGCCATCGTTTCCATGGAAGCCATTGAAACAATTAAAGTTGAAAATCAGATAACTTTAAGATTTCCGGACCAAGACGGCAGTTGTAAAAATAAACCCTAAGGCCCTTTTCTAAGTTTGAGATGATATACTGTGAAGTAGAGAAATAATATTAATTATTCTGAGGGATTGGTCTGTTTACTTTCAGGAATAATTGCATAACTAGAGAAGAATAACTTTGACATATTTCATATAATTATCGATCATTTAGAAGTATACTTTCGTTCACAGGTATTTTTTGTTCTTATATTATTAAGAATAGAATACTAAATAATTTCAGAGGTACCATAATAAAAGATTTCCTAGTTTCATCTGCTTGTTCATTGAATTACGCCACGTGCGATACTTGTCCATGTCCATGTCGATTATAATCGATGTTTTACCAATTCCAGTTGACACCTTTAGCAGTGACTGCGATCAGTTTCTGTGGACAGCTCTCGTCGCGTAAGCTGTGTAAAAATATTGATAATAAATTATTGGCAGTAGACTACACAGCAAGAGTAACAGCAACACTGGCAACAAGATGCCGAATAAATTTTCCACACACTGTGGCAATTAATTTCGTCTCCCTCCCAGCAACAACAACAAGTTGACTTAATACGCGCATGGAAGAGTTTGGAACAACAAATGCAGAGTGGAAAATTAATTGCATGTTTTGCATAATCAGTAAATTGCTCGTTTATTTTAGTACTTAATTTGCAACAGCATCGCAAGGTGAACACACACACAAACACTCCCCTCTCCTCTTCCCTACTCTCACACACCTATAAATTATGACTGCAGTCTTCGGCATCGGGGCGAGCAAGTCGCGGTACATTTTTATTTGCGAATCAGATAAGCGTCGCGATCCGCGGGCAGCTTGAGCATTTGTAGATACACTCACTGCCCCGATTCGTTGGTCGGCAATATTTATCGGTCGCGTTAGCTTGTTACCTAATTGATGACAACAGGTAGGCGCTTCTGTCAACCTGCAGCGCAGTGCGAAGATTATTGTCCCCAGATCTTCGTACCAGAGATGCGGACTTATGATGCCCAGACACGCACAGTGCCGCACAGCGGGAGACGCAGCGTCTGTTCCCTGACAGGAGCCAATCGCGCAATTTGCGATTTGTCCTCAAATCCGAAACGCAATTAAAACAATCCCAGCAGATAACCTGATAACCTAATCTATATATATATATTTATATACTCAAAAAACAACATAATATAGTTCAGATTTATTTAGAATTTACCTTTAGTTGTTTAGGTTCTTCGAGTGTCCAATTTCGAGACGATTAAATACTTAATTTTTGACTGGCTACTGGATGGGAGAACTGACTTAAGTCAGGCCATAAAACAGGCGGCTTTGCTTTCAGAACTGACAAATAAATCACATTGAAGACTGCGGCGGCAGGCGGCAGGCAAAGAACACAGCCTGTGTCCGGACTCTGGAGACAGGCAATAAAAGTTGCTGTCCAGAAAGTGTCTTCGGTGTGTCTTTGCAGGGAATCTACAGCGGGTCGGCCACACGCACAATTCCGCAGAACTTGCCAGCGTATGAGGCGGACAATCAACCAGAATGTCATAATAATGATGGCGTTCTCTATCTCTATCTCTCTCTCTCTCTGTCTCTTAGACAGACCGACAGGATGCTTATCTTGTTAACACGGTGCCTTTTGCCGCCTGGCGTTTACCTTAGGTCCAATAAAAGTACGAAAACTGATTTTGTGATACGAAAATTGCATTTTTTTAGCAAGAAGTTTTTGCTTGCTTTTTAAAATAATATGTTTTTGAGTATATGAGAATATATAAAGATATATACATAACCGAAGTATGTTTTTTTCTGTGCCTAAGACCTAAGACTTATTGAGGGCTTTCAAATTTATTTGTTATTCTTCTATTAATCCAAGCCACAGGTTAGTTTCTTTATGATAAGGTAAATTAGGGTTGACTGTATAAATGGAAGTTACATTATATCATATATTATATATACATATATGTATATGTAGTAGTCTCTTTAGTTCATTATACTCGTACTTCCAAAATTTTCATGTATTCCCAATTATCATAATACTATAAAGATCTGTGTTACAACTCATGAATTTCAATGTCAATTTGCAAAAACTCTTTTTCCTTGAGGTGAGCTTGGCCTTATTTATGAGTAAATATATATCTTCTGGAATTCTTTTAATATTAACTATATCACTGAACGAGGGTCGCGTTATCTGCGCTGATAAGACTGAAGATGCAAGAGACGAGGAAACATACGAGATGCTGAAGTACTATAAAAGATGCGGTAGAGTGATATGTGAATTATTGCGGATTGCGAAGATGCAACTGAATTATTCAGAGCTTTTGCTGATGTGGGTGTGGACTCTGCTCTGTCTCGGCCTGCCCGATGCACTGCGGGCGCAAGTGGTGGCAGATTCACGCCCATCACGCATCAATGGGGGCCAACAGATGAATAACTCGGTGCCGTTTCAGGTGTCCATGCAAATGCAGCATCGCGGACGATGGCGACACTTCTGCAGCGGCTCAATAATTAGCGAGCAGCATGTGCTGACTGCGGCGCATTGCGTGGATAAGTTGAAGCTGGAGGAGGTCACCGTGTTGGGCGGCACGCTCAATTGGAAGGTGGGCGGACAGAGGCACAAGATAGTGACGCGTCATGTGCATCCGCAATACTCGACCTCACCACGGATTGTCAACGACATTGCCGTGCTGAAGGTGAGTCCAGTCTTTGCACTGCGCTCACCTGACATCGAGACCATCCAAATGGGAAACGAGGATCGCATTGGCGGCAAGGTCTCGGTGCGCCTCACCGGTTGGGGATCGACAACGCCGAGCAGCGCGGGGGCCAAGGTGCCGGACCGACTGCAGGTGCTCAACTATCGGACCATTTCGAATGAGGAATGCGCGCAGAAAGGCTTTCGCGTCACAGCCAATGAGATCTGTGCCCTGGCAGGCACTCACGGCCAGGGCGCCTGCATGGTGAGTGTAGCGCAGGTGATGCTGCTGAGTGTTGAGCGCCTAACTAAATCGCTGCCATTTCGACAGGGTGACTCCGGTGGTCCGCTAATCGTGCCTGGCCACCGACAGCAGCTGGCCGGCATTGTGTCCTATGGCAGCGCCACCTGTGCTCAGGGCTATCCCGATGTCTACACGCGTGTCTCCAGCTTTCTGCCCTACATAAGCCGCATCCTTAACCAGGATTTGGACTGAAACGCAGCGCAAGCCATAAATTCTTTCTGGATTACACTCATCTCCCTCTCTCTGTCTCTCTCTCTCTCATTCATTCTTTATCTCTCTGTCTCCTTCTCTCATTTGTCTTTGCATTCTCAGTTTGTTTTTGTTTTTGTTTTGGGCGACTAATTAAAAATCTTGTTCAATATTCGCCACAGTCGTCCGCAGACGCGTCGCATCTTCAGCGGCCCAACGCCTTGGCCCGCGTCTCCTTCGCTTCGCTCTGCTCTGCTCTGGCACGGCTCCAGCACAAGCTGCAGCTCTAGCTGAGGCTACAACGTCGACAACTTTGGCTCTGGCTGTGGCTCTGGCCTGCACTCTGCGGACCATGATAAATGCAAAAAGCAATTTATCGCACATTTAACTCAATTCAGTTTCTTTATGAGCAGCCGAGCAGAGGCAGGCGGGCGGCGCTGGCGGAGCTGGGTATGGGGGGGAGTCGCGTTGCCTTGCCTTGGGGGCACGCCTGCCGGGCAAACAGAGTTTCGCTGACACGCACGCTGCATGCCGCATGCTGCTTGCCCCTCGACCATGCACCATGAACCGCCATAGACCGTCGAACGTGGAACGTGGACCGTGGACCCGAGGATGGTGCAGCGTAATTCGATATTAGATTTTATGTGCGACAAATACGAAGTGCAAACATTTTTATGTTTCTTCAATTTCTATGCCGCATTCGTATTTGTAGTGGAAAGAATCGAGGATGCGCCCCGGCCATAATTAAGTTCGCATAATGTGGAGCTCACGCTTTTCGACCTGGCACTGCCTAAACGCCCAGCCGAGCCTAGAGAGACAGTCTGCCCTATGACTATAGAACTGTAGAGCTGAATACTTTAAAACTGATTGTACACAATTTATTTTCATTGAACTAGTTCGAGATTGAAAGTAAGTTCGATTAAGTCATCTTTCTAGATTCATGTTTCCCTTAGGTACTCAAGATAAAATTCTGTAATTCATTGTTGTTTTCTTTAAAATTTTCTATTAAGTCAACATTATGTACTTCATTGTTGTTTATCATTAAACAAGATTCGAGATGGAAGCAAAGCTCGATTAGGTCATCTAGTTGAATTTCTATAAGTATTTTTTTAATCGTTCTCTATTAAGTTTTCCTGGAGCTACAAACTCATTTTTAGGTAGCAAACTGAACTAAATTTTACATCATTTGTTAAAGAATGAAACAATGTCAACTTTATTTGGAAATCTATCAATATATCTAACATTAATGTTACCAGAGCTTATCGCAATTGTTCTTTGAAATAAACTTCAGTTAGGAAGAATTGTCTAATAATGTCAAAGAGATCAAATACTAAGTACACTTGTTGAAGTATCCTAAGTTCTTTATGAATATATGATATACTCTTATGTGAGTGTAAATCTGCGCTGTAGCTAAAAAGTAAAGGAAAGTTGTCTGTGTAGAGAGTGCGAAGCGTAATGGAAGGCGTGGCCGTAGGCGGTTACGCTGGGCATTTGTTAGACGCTCGTCGCTGACCGCATAAATTCATTTAGATCAATCAATTCAATTTGTTTGTCAATAAAACCTAAATGAGTATTTCATTTAAACAAATTAAAATTCGACCCATTCGAATGTCGCGCACAAAATTCCAACGTTCAAACTGAACCCGAACGGCAATTAAAATTGACGGGGTACCAGACTGGCGAACGGAACCGACGATGCTCGATGGTGGAGAGCCTGATTTCTGTCGAGATGTATACCATATATACTTAGTATAGATATATGAATATGAGTGGCAACTCGGGTACTCGAAGGCCCTGGCTTTGGGCTGCCTTTGTTGACTTTTCATTGTCAATTAAAATCAAATAAATTTATTTGCCGCTCGCAATTCGCAGGCAGATTCTGATTCAGAATCAGAATCTCATCTCTGTTGCTCTTTAGGTTCCTGAAATCGAAATCGCAATCGACAGTCACGAGTGCATTGAGTGCAATTGTTTTGAGCTTCTTTTCCCACTGCTGATAATTTTTATTTGGCCGTCACTTCTTGGTGACCTTTGACTCAATTACGAAACTTATTGAAAAGGTTTTGGGGCTCTTGAGGATTTACTTTGCCTTCCCCTGATTGGCTACAGCTTGCATTGCTTTCTTCACCGTCTCGGGATCGCCTAGAAATCTCAATGGTGCCTGGGGTATCATGTGCTCGTCAAGCTCATAGAGAAAGGGAATTCCCGTGGGCAGATTGAGCTTCAAAATGGCCTCATCGGTTAAATATTCGAGATGCTTGACAATGCCGCGCAGAGTATTGCCATGGGCGGCTACAATGACTCGAGCACCTCTATAGATTTGCGGTACGATAATGTCTTCCCAATATGGCAAGCATCGATCGATGGTCAATTTCAAGGATTCAGTGTTCGGAAAATCCCGCGGATCGATATTCTTGTAGCGTGGATCCTCTGCAATACATTTGTAATACTTATGATCCTTCTCCATCGGCGGCGGAGGTGTATCGTAACTGCGACGCCACACTTTCACCTGTTCCTCGCCATATATCTTGGCTGTCTCCGCTTTGTTTAGTCCCGTCAGTCCACCATAGTGTCGCTCATTGAGGCGCCACGACATGCAGATGGGTAAACTCGACTGCCCACTCACTTCGAGCACCGTAAACAGTGTGTCCTGAGCACGCGACAGCAGCGAAGTGTGCGCAATATCAAACTTCAGTTTCGCATCCTTAATCGCTTTTCCAGCCGCGCATGCCTCCTCCAGACCCTTCCTATTTAGCGGCGCATCATACCAGCCGCTAAACAAATTCTTATCATTCCATTCTGATTCGCCATGTCTCACCATAACAACTGTGAATTTCTTATCGTTATTGCTCCCATGGCAGCAGTACCCTCTCCCAAGCCATCTTTGATTAACGTTAAGGTGCAGTCTGAGTTGGGGTTTAGCTGCCAGAGCAAACCTCCAAATAGAAGACATTTCTGAAACCGAATAAATTATACAATACAATACAATACTGCACCAAAGTGTTGTAGTTTTGACACTAGATTAAAGAAACCAAGTAGTTTTCACAGGTAAAATGAAGAGCAGGCATGGCCTACCCTATAATAAAAATAATAAAATATAATGTAATCAGTATTATAAATGAATAATCTTCAAAATTGAACAGGCTTATGTGAATTAGATTAAACTTGATTAATTTTAAATCCATATATGTGTTCGTTTTCAGGATAATTACAGTCTAATGGCTATGTTACAAAGAAAGCACTCTTGACCTATCGTATTAATCAGTGTTGCAATATTCGATCTATAAAAAAAGAGTTGGAACTTCAACAGTGAAAAGGGAATACTAACTCTAATGTACTGTAATTTTGTTCAGCTTTTGTATTGTCATGCAATCGATGAGATAATATGCCTGCGATTGCAGTGTTACTTGCATCCGTTGATAATATGATCGGTAGTGAACTATCAAAATGGATTAGTACCTGATCTGAAACAATTTCTTTCTTTGTTTGCTCAAATGATTCTTGACATTTTTCTGACCAATTAAATTTTACATTTTTCTTTAGCAATTCATATAGCGGACTTATTATCATTGTAAAGTTTGATATAAACTTTGAATAGAGGTTTGTCATCCCTATAAATGCTCTGACATGAGTAATATTATTGGGAATTGGACAATTTATAATACTTTGAAAATGATTTGAATTTTTTGAACTTTTTCTTGTAAGAACTTACATTTATTAATATTGAGCTTGAGACTTTGAAGTTTGTTGAATACACATTTTAAAGTATGAACATGCTCTTTGACATTTTTGCCTGTAACTGTCATATCATCGTGATGAACTACAACATTTGGTATCCCATGAAAGATTCCTTCAATAGATTTCTGAAAAATAGCTGCAGCTGTTTTCTCTGTTCGCCTGGAGTAATCTATATATTTTGCCTGCTGCTGATGCTGTTCGCCTGGTGAAAATTATAGTGAGAGAGGGCAAACGATGGTAGCCAACAACAACAACAACAAGAACAACAACAACAACAACAACAACAACAACAGCAACAACAACAACAACAACAACAACAACAACAACAACAACAACAACAACAACAACAACAACAACAACAATAATA